>JARFIY010000001.1:35375000-40175000 GCA_036346155.1 Sinelater perroti
AAATTACATTTAAATTATTTAGAATCTACCTATAATTTTAATTGCGGTATTTCTTATGGAATATTATTATAATGGGTTGTCCAGAAAGTTTGTGTCGATTTTTACTACATGACATTGGTATGTCTCCATATGTTACAGTTATAGAAAACTCACGATTTGTGTACATATTTTTAAAGGTGACATTTCGACATATTTTTTGAAAAAAAAAAAGTTTCGTGCAATAAATATTGATGTGACATTCTTATATTTTTTTTTAAATGGGAAAAACAAAACCGCTTTAGACACTCAATGTGTTCTATTACCGGAAAGGCAAAATGCCACATAAGTAACAAGCAAGGTATGTACTGTTTACAAAAAAAAACTTTAGTTAAAAGAACTGTTTGAAAATGGTTCGCTAAGTTTAGAGGTGATGATTTCGACTTTGCAGACCAACAACGATCGGATAGATCATCAATCAATAACGATGAGCAAATCAAGACACTGATCGAGAAAAATATGTAGCGCCAGATTTACCAGAAATACTAAAAACATCGAAAACCACAATCCAAAAGTATTTAGAGAAGCTTGCTTACGTAAATTACTACAATGTTTAGACTTCGCCCAGTTTTTCAAGCAACAGGTAATAAGGTATAAAATAGATTACTGTTTGTGCGCACTTACAGGCAATGCATCCTCAAGGGCTTATTATGTCGACTAACATGCACTTAAATATTAGGACATTCACACACACCCATGGGCTGGGCGAGACTCGAACTCGCGCGCGCCGGCTAGAGGACAGAGCCAACTGGTTGCACCATCTGAGCCACCGTGTCCCCAATAGATTACTTACAACAATCTTGAAATAAATAGGTCCTGGGGTAAGAAAAATTAATTATTATTAGCTACTCTTAAAGCTGGTTTGCAGCCGAAGAAGGCCATGCTTTGTATCTAGTGTAATTGGAAAGGAATACTGTATTATGAACTTCTACCAGACGAGTAGTCGATAATTTCAAATAAGTGCCGTTTTGACTAGATGAATTAAAGATCGCGGTTTGTGAAAAACGTC
Source organism: Sinelater perroti (assembly GCA_036346155.1). NCBI lineage: Eukaryota > Metazoa > Arthropoda > Insecta > Coleoptera > Elateridae > Sinelater > Sinelater perroti. The sequence continues at coordinate 35,376,046 of JARFIY010000001.1, forward strand.
TAAAATTAGCTAATAAGAGGTCATCATCTTATATCTCTTGACAACCCAACAAAAATTGTCGGAGCTTGACTAGTATTTGTTATTTCACTCGTTATATTCACCAAATATTGCAACTTTAGATTTTCATTAATTTAGATTTTTGCAAAATTCTTGTGACAGTAAGAACTTCAACTGTTTGAAAGACATAAAGAAACACCTTGAGAATTTTTTTACTCAGAAACCTGAAAATTTTTGGAAGGACGGGCTCTTTAAGTTGCATAAAAAATGTAAAAAAAAATTTGAACAAAAAGGTAAATATATAATTAAATAAATAAACCTAGACGCGTATAAATTTTGCTTTTCAATTTCGCTTAATAATCAGCACGAACTTTCTGCACAATTTCCTACATCCTTTTATCAAAAACTTTGGTGGATTGATTTGCTCTAGTTTTGTCACTATACTCATATTAATTTATTACATATATTGTTGGTCTATAATTCTGTAGAAGTTGTTTTTTATTTTTCTGTTCTATTGGAGATTTATTGTCAGCCGCTTCTACATTTCTAATAAGTTTTATGCTATTTTTCTGATGTAAACTGTATTACGTTTTAGTGCATTTCTATAATATTTAATGCCAGACATGACTGAGTGTTTTCTTTATTTTAATACACTTTTACGAATTTATTAACAATATTACTTGATTGATGTTTATTAAAGGAACTCATTTTTAAATCTTAGTTTTAATTTTGAATGAATATAAATCGCTCTATGGGTTCCTGTTGCCAGTCCACTCTAAATAAGGATACATTTTCAGATTATTTTAATAAATACATTTTAATGGAACTTTTATATGCTTGAATACATATTTAATCGTGCTTCAGCTAGCTAACTAAAATTTTTTAAAAATTAATATTTTGCTTTTAAATATAATAATGAAGAACCAACAGATAGATATCATATATATATATATATATATATATATATATATATATATATATATATAATAAATAGCTTTAAAATTATATCGTTTTGAAAAATAAAATTTAACATAAGTAATTTATTAATAACTACAGCATAATAAACGCAAATTCTTTAAAAGCACTGGAAAATAGTACACAAGTAAAATTTTGCTATTTGAAAACAGCTAACGCCTACATTTAATACTTGAGTGAAAGTAAGCGTATGTGTTCAGTGATCGTCGTGCATCGAAGCCAAACGGATATATTTACGAGCCGACCCGTATTTACGTTATCACCGTGTCAGCGACCGCAGCCTTGTTTAAGGTACAAGGGGTTGCCCGCCAAAAGGTATTTTTGGCGTCCTAGGCTGACTATTTTTCACCGGCCTTCCCTCAAATTTTGCAAAGTGCAAATGTATAAATTTTTAATTTGATTGGCTTTTTCCTGGATCGGAAACGTGGAAGAATTTAATTAACGCCCATTCATAATTGACGTAAGCATAAACCGTCAATAAAAATACGTAATAGGTAATGTTGAATCAAAGCAAAGCTTATGCGCTCGTTCATAATGCACTCCCGTCATTTTTACGTAAGAAATACCTAAAGTTAAAATCGTTTTAACTTTATGCATATCTTATAAACATTTGCAGTAATTTTTAATTTTTTCCTAGGTTAATGTTGGCAGCATTAACAGAACGTTTGTTATAATTCTAAAATTGCATAAACTAACTTTAGTATTGTCGACATTTTGGCTTTGTTTTTACAATGAATAGAGAACAATTACTTAAGATAGTAAATATGCATCTGTGCCTACACCATAACAGGAATAACAGGTACAAAGAAAGCCGCGGCCGCCCGGAGGAGTGAGAGCGACCCCGACGTGCGTGCATGAACGCACGGACCTCTTTGTGTAAATTAAGCGCTCAGCGCGCGGCACGCTAAGTTTTATGTCGGCCGTCTTTATTTATTTTCCATTCAAATTCATAGGCTGTTGTTATTTACTACGCACGGATCTCTTCGTGTAAATCAAGGGCGTAGGCAATGCTATTACATTGTTTAATTTTTGCTCAAATGTATAGATATATTTTTATTATTATTATTATCAGTTATTAAAACCAACATCCAAAGTCAAATGAGCAAAATCAATTTTATTAGTTATTCTATCAACAAGAAAATGAAACTAACCAAAATCTAACTGAAAAGCATCATCTTCGCAGTCTGCTGCCATGCCAGCTAAAACAAATGTACCACTAATCTATCTGTAGTAAATCATAAAGCCCTGACGACGGGCATTAGGAGAATATAGCAAAAAACTGTTTCACATCTATGTGTGATACAAATATCATACGTATAAACTTAACTCAAGAAAACTACCAGCATACTCTCACAAAAGTTTTGTATATTAGAAGTCCATATCACACTTTTCAAAATAAAAACAGCAAACCTTTCTTTATTAAAAATGCACCTACATCCCTAACAAAGGAACAAAGTTGGTAAATCACTGATAAAATTACCAGTATAACACGACTACTAACAAAGAACAAAGAGCCATTACCGGTGTGCACTGTCGAATTAATCAATAATGATAAAACTAAACAAATTTTTAAATTAAAAACCCTATACCACTCTATCATTAACAATGGAAATTAGGAAAATGCCGAAAAATCTGCCGCAATACCATAAATGCAAGCTTTTATAGGCAAACAAAAATTACTACACTTTTGGGCAAAAATGCGTAAAATATACAAGAACTTGTAATCATGCAGAATGTAGTAAAAAGCCACCATGTGTCAAATGGGAGAAAAAACATGTAACAAGCTACCAACGATGTATCGACCATAAAAATTACAAAATAAACTCCTGGAAAACATTCGAAATACAAACATAAATGTAAAAAGAACGCCAACAAAGTACAAACCTTCGTCAGCAGGTTAAAAATTTGTTTAACATCTCACCAAATAATGTTATCAATATCCTAATGAACCATAATCAGTTACAACTCCTAGAAAACAAAACAATCCTAAACTGACACGCAAACGGCATTATCCACCATTTTTAGAGCCAGTCGGTATTTAGTGCATCTACGAAACCCAACTAACCAAAAAGGACACTTATAAAATACTTGGATTCCATGTATGTCATATATATTGAAAACTCTAGAGTAGCCTCATATAGAGCGGCAATCATTATCAAACAAAAACGTTAACATTCATATCCCAGATCCATCCCAACTTTTAGTTGAAGATTACCTGACTCAAAATAAAATAAATGACAGTAACCAAGTTATCATCCTAAGCATATTCAGACAACCAAACAAAAAACTTAAAATTATATTTTAAAATATCTAAACCAATATTGACAACTGGAGATTGTAATAGCAAACGCACAATATGCAGCTGGAAAGTAAATAACTCTGATAAAGTAACAATAGAAAACTACTCAACAATACACGGATTCCAAGTTATGGTATCAAATGAACACACATAGCTATACAGAATAAACCACCAATTTGATATATTAAATATCGTTCTGAAGCAAATTAATCAATGTGAAATCACAGATCTAAACTCCCATCACCTTCCAGTATTAGTAACCTTTCTTTGTGAATTAAAGACAAGAGACCCCCACTCAAATTAACTGACAAACTAATTAACTGATACAACTTTCAAGCAGCACTAAACCACAATCTAACGAGATTTAACCAACTACAAAATAGGAACGACATTCATACAGCTGTCTCTAACGTCACTATACTAATTACTACGCTGCTAATATTGCTGCAACAGCTACACCAAGACACAAGAGCGCTAAATATAATTATAACCATCTTTCCAATAATAAATTTACTTTTAAAACGCAAGCAGATAAGACATTATTGGCAAAGGACTAGAAACAGTGAGACAAAAAGGCTACTGAGTAACTTAACGCACCGACTGAAACAAAAAATGGGTGCCGACAAAATTCAATCCTACAGAAATCACATTGAGATTCGGGAATGTGAAAAATTACCAAATGAATCATAAGAAAACATAACGAACTATTCACACTCACATCTGGCAATCATACCCTTACTACAGATATAAAAAAGCAAAGCTTTTGCTGATCATTTTGAACATGTTTTTACACCCGCAATCATCAGCATTTTTACAAATGGAGCTCGGGTAATCAATCATATACTAGTACTCACTGTCAACAATCCAATAAAACGCCAATAAAATAAGTACAATTATTACATTATAAAAACTAAAATCAGCTGGCCACGACCTTAATCCTACAACATTTAACCAACAAAAGCTTAGTATAACTAGCATCAATAATTAATGCATACTTACAAACAGGCTACTTTCCTCAGGTATAGAAACATGTCTTTGTTCTCATGTTTATCAAGACTGGAAAAAATAATGTTAAAAATTATAAACCAATAAACCTCTAAGCTACTACTTCAAAACTGCTAGAAAAAGTTACTCACACGACTGATTAAAGGAGTACAAGCGCTTCAAAATATTTCAGCCTTTCAGTTTGGTTTTAAAAAAAGAATACTCGCCTTATCACCCGCTACAGTGAATTAAGGAAGTTATTAAAATGGGTATAAAAGCAAGTACTACACATTAATGATCTTTTTGAACATAGCCCAGGCCTTCGATAGGGCCTAGATCAAAGATTTTAAAAAGATGCACCTAGATGTTGACATACTCAGCTATCTTCAAGCAATTATCTTTTCTTTCTTTGAAGAAAGAACATTTGCAGTAAAAGTGAAATCAAAAATTTTAAAAATTAAATTCATATTGCTGGGAGTACCCCAGAAGACCATCCCAGGTTCTCTACCTTTAATCTTTACGCGTCAAATGTTCCATAAATAACAGCGTTGTTGGCAACAGCCATTATAACTCAAAGTATAGTCTTAACAGAAGCAACAAAGAACGTATAAAATCTGTAACTGATTTAAAAATTGGAATATTAAAATCAACTCCTCTAATTTTAGTGTAAGATTTTCACATTAAAAGAATAATGAACCCATCCAGCATTGAAAAGCTACTTACTGGAATCCTAAAGCTTTTACAATTAAAATAGCTAGGGGTCTACTTGGATACTAGACTAAGCCAGAGCGTCAATAAGAAACTAATACACTGCAATTATAGATGATTACACCTATATATTTTGATAAACCGGAAATCTACGTTAAGAGTAGAATGTGCTATTTTTATTTAGAAAACACTATTGTATTCCTCTCCAATATAGTACAATACAATCAAAAGTAACAATGAAAAGCTACAGAGCTTTTAAAATAAAATCTTACGAATGGCCCATGGTACATCTATAACAACTAACTATATTATGAGCTGGGAGTATCGTACGCCAACACCGTAGTAAATCAAATGCTAAAATGCAGTAATATAAAATACGTGCGATAAAGTAGCGTTCATATTTAATTTATAACTTCCACAAGATATAGTAACATCTGACTACTAACATAATCATAAGAAACGGAGCGCTAATAATTGTCTCAAATGTTAATGCAATAAGTGATTTTTAAAATTTTTAATAAATTTTAAAAAAGACATTTAATATCTAAAACCCACAAACAATTAGAAAGAAATGTCTTATCTTCTTACAAGCAACATTCTTATTAACACCGCAATCCTTGGCTCAGTTTAATATCAACAGAAAATTTTATATATCTACTTTTTAACAATCTGCTACTTTACACTATTTTTTCCAATACCAAAGCATTTCAAACGTTATCAGTCACCAATATATTTATCTTAATACAATAATATACTAGAAATTTACACAATTTAAAGTAATAAAACTGCAGACAAATAGCGATAGCCACCTTCCATAAAAAATGTCGCGGTTGAGGTAGACTATAATAAACCTTGATGCAATAAAAAATAGATATTATCCTGTGCACAACGATATGTCGATCATGTCGCCTACAGACGACATCAAAAAAGTCCTAAAAAGGCTAGAGCATAACGTACCTAATATAATGAACTTAAAAAAAAGTAAGGATTAGTCATCAGCATTTTTGTCAACTTGAAACCAGCTACAAATAATAGAGAAAATAACGTTTATCTGTTATGCTGGATATTAAAATTATGTCTATCTAAAGTCGTACTCTAATAGGACATATGCATGTGTAAAATACGCAAGATTGCGCAACACAATAATTTACAATATAACTCGACCTACATGTATTTTATGCGATGGTGCACACTTAGCTAAATTACTAGGGATGTTCTGTTTATCAAAAACTTCAGAGCAAATATCACCCTAATAAGCAACTTCCAACTACTAGACGTCCAATAAGACAGAACTTTCCTGCCTTGCGTGCCCAGAAAAATCAATTTTAATCCCTTCAGCTGGCATACGCAAATTTTCTTCACTTTGATGCAGTAAAAATTTCCCGTGTTTCTAATGAAGATAATAATCTTAAACAATTTTTAGATGTGCTTCAAAATATGATTAATCAACTGTTGCTGTAAAATAGTATTATATTAAAGATTTTAACAAGCCATCAATAAATTAGTTTTAATAATTGTTAAGTTCTTAAAAATTGTATTGTAGAATGGCAGCAGACTACATAATTGAAAGTGGAAACGTTATAACACAGGAAATTGCTTAAAAATTCTCCATTACACAATATATAATAGCATGCAGATCACCGAGATGTTGCGGCACGTAGTGGTTTAACTTTTATAATTAGAAGCTCCATGCATCCGCTTACCCTCCTTCAAAACTGATTTTCTATAAAGAAAAATAATATTCTTAGCAACACTAGTAGTGTTGGTTATTTATTGTCCGCTAAGAAACAACATATTAAATTAAGCAAATGGGATAGAATCGAGATTTTTAGTAGTCAACGATTTCAATTCAAAAAAGGCACATTGGTATGTATGTCTTACAATAATAAAAAAAGAGGGATACAAAACTTTTATCAAAAATAACTACGTTATTTAATAGGAACCCTAATATATATCAGATCCAAATAAAGTACCAAGCTCATTAGATTGTCTTATTGCTAAAGCAATTTGCGGTTGTAACACTCAATACCACTATATTGTCAACTATAAGCGCAACTGTCTACAAGGAACCTAAACCAGCTCTCGCTCTCAAAGACCAAGTTGATAATTTAAATATTTTCTCTGGAATAATAAAAATAGAAAAAATAAAATCAGGAACAAGGTGGCAAAGTGGTCGTAACATCACAGGAAGAATTATGTTTAGCAAATTAACCAATGGGTTGAGGCGCGAGCTATAGGGATACACCCTATATAACAAAACCTTTTAATTGTACTCAAACTTTGCTTTTAGTATAAGATAATTTACTATGAAACACAGCCAAAAGGATTAAATAACCTAAATCATACCTTCGATCCAACTAAGAAATAATAAAAGATCTTGGACAAAAACAAGCAAGGAAAAAGCTGAAACATTCGCCCAGCTTTTACATACAAAACGAAAATGATCAAGATGTCGAGCACTACTTAAAGGTTTTACAGTAGTTGTACTTTTCAATGGATAATTTTACTATTTAAGAAACTAAAAGACAAATTATACCATTAAGTAATAAAATATCACCCGGATTCTTACAAATTCTCTTTGATAGTATAATACTACTTATAAAAACAACTGCATGTTTCTACTTACTCTAACTGTTGAGAAAAAAATTGGAGACCTTCTAATTCAAACGCATCTTGTATATTAACGCCTTCCTCTTATATTTGGCTAAACTACTATAAAACTTAAACCTGTCAAACTTTCTAATCAGCCTACACATTATCAACCTATCAGCTTGCTACCAACAACTTTAAAATCGCTCAACAAATTAATCCTAACATAATAAATAAACGAAAATTAACTTCAATACAAATTTAATAAGTAAAGCATTTGAATTCACATTTTATTGTAGTGTAGTATTCTGGATATAATAATTGTATTTGACAAATTACTTACTGCTGTGTTCCTGCTTGTCGGACCATAACAGGTACTGAAATAAAGACCGGTAACGTACTTTGTCGTTCATTATGATTTAACAGCATTACTTTAAAATGATTCTGAAGATATTTGCTGATGATACAACAATAATTTCTTACAGCGAAGCTTCAATTATAACGTAAACCTCCTCTAAAACATTTTAACCTTGCTGAAAGTCTGATTAAATGACGAGTAAAAGTAACAAATATAAGTTAGTGCATATTACTTTTACCATAACTCACTCAACTTATACTTTAAGCAAATGAAGTCCAATATGTAGGTTTTTATTTAGATAGGCGATTAATGTAGAAGGCATGCATCATTAAAAAACGAAAATAATAATAATAATAAACTCCTACTTTATAAATGTATATTTGCTTTATTTGAATTTATGGATGCTAACTGTAGAAATGCGGTCATAAATCATCCGTAGATGCAATTCAACGTTTTCAATCCAATCCACTTAGGATATTCTTTAATATTGCATGATTTGTATGGAAACCAACTTTTCATACCAATTTAAATATATCGTTTGTAGGAGATGTAATGAAAGAAAAAGTCGGAAAACGTCACGCATATTGAAAAGAATCCCAATATAATAATCAGTCTTCTAACCGCATAAATAGGGGTGCCTTGTCTTTTATGTCTGATTGCCAATAAATATAAAATAAAAACGATGTCAAAGGAATTCGCAAATGATTTTATATTCTAGCATGTATTTCTTTTTTGAAATACATATTAGATATTGATCCCAGAGATTTACTCATCTCCATTTTTATTACAATTTATTATAGTTTTTTTTCATCTTTTTTTAATATCTACACGTGTACATACTATAGGAACTGAATTGTTTCTCATCTACTTTTGTAATATTTATATCACCATGGCAACAATCCAAAATAAAATTCTTTTTGTTTTTTTTTTTTTCCGCTCTTATAAATAGTTTTACTATATCATTTGTAATAAATTTGCTGCAATTTAAAATAATTACTTAGCTAACAAAAACTTATAACAAAATACGAACTTTTTTCTTTTTTTCTATTATCCTTTTACCCTCACAGGTATCGGATATTTATAGGTTCCGCTTTCCTGTCTAACGCCATTTTGTTTATATTTTCTATTGTTTTCTTCTTTGCTTTTCTTATATCGTCAATTTCCTTCATCCACGTTAGTCTTGATCTTCCCTTTTTCGTTTTTACTTTCCTATATTCTATAATAATTTGACCTACCCATTTTTTCACATTTCTGGACGAATTATAGCCTCAGAACACCAAAAAAGTTGGTTTGGGCCATTGGTTCGTGTGTATGTGTGTGTGAGTGTGTCGATCTGTCAGTAAACAGGATATCTCGAGAACCGTAAGAGCTAGAAACTTGAAATTGGGTATGCAAGTTACTTGTATGTAGGGGACGCAGCTTTTTGCAAAAATCGGCATAGTCGTTTGGTCGCAAGGTCGCAAAATCGGTCACAAAGCGGTCGCGAATCTAAACGGTTGAAGATACAAAAAATTTATTACAATAAAAATGATTTGTTATCATGAGATAAACATGAATTTAAAGTAAAAGTTGGTAAAATAGAAACTCGAACAAAAAGAATTGAAGCTCAGGATTTTTAATATACCGGGTGTTCATAAACTGTTTCGGGAAATTTACATTACCGGCTAGATCAGACCGAGATGAACAAAAAGTTACAATGGAATTTTTGATCCGAGGTTAAATAAATAAGTTACAGCCGTTTAAAAATTAATTAAACGGACCAATCACAGCGCGCTCGGAGAGCTACCGGGCTGACTGCGGGAGGGCGGGGGAGCGCTTGGCCGCTAGGAGGGAGCACGCAGGCTGGCGACCGAGCTCGCACGGTTACCTTCAGTGACGTAGCAAACTTTTAGGTAAGAGTCAATTATTGTCTTGTACTGTTTATTTTAATCAGCTTTCTAATGTTGGACTCGCGCCTCGTCCTTTTTTAAAATAACAAGTTCCGGGACGAGAGCAGCGCAGGGTCGAGACGATGGACCGGTATAATATATAATAATAGGATAAGGAAAGTCGTGTGATGTTCACACCAGATTTTTTTTGTTGTCTTTAATTCCAGTATTCTTTTCGGTATTCTGTGCCATTCTATTTGTTTTTTCTCCATTTGTATGTTATACTTTCTTATTTTAGTTTTCCTTTAATTTCTTCATTACTAGTGTGGTCTGGCTTGATATTTTCTGCTATCTTTCGAAAGTATTTTATTTTTGCTGCAATCATTTTTGGTGCGGATTCTACGTTGCTCTTCCATACAGGATTGTTGAGTTCACTATTGTATTGTATATTTTTAACTTTATTGTTTTACTTATTTTTCTTTTTTCGAATATTGTCTTATTTAGTAGATAATACATATTATTTGCTTTGTTGGTTCTATTGACTACTTCAAGATCTATTTTCTATTTCATTTTCATCATTCTAAATTTTGTAGTTAATTATAGTCACTTCTTCCGCGGGTTAATTCCTTTTTGTTTATTTTTATATTCACTTCTATTTTCAGTTTTACTGCATTTTGGTCTCTCTATCTGCTATAAGGACTAGATTGTCAACATATAGTAAGCTGTCTATTTTGATTAGTATCATATTTTTATACCTCACTGTAATATGTAGTCTGTCCGTTCTTTGTCTCGTGTTCTTGAGTAATCTGTCCATTAATATAAAAAATATATATGGGCTCAGACTATTTCCTTATTTTATTTCCTTTCTGATGTAAAATGCTTCTGATCGATTTCCACTTACTTGCACTTTAGCTCGTGTGCCTTCTTGTGTTGAATTTATTATTTACCTATATTAGATTCTTTGGTGTATCTATTAATTCCAAACAGTTTTCTATTACTTATCTTTGTACTATGTCGAAAACCTCCCTTAGATCTATAAATGCAAGATTAAGTCTATCGTCTCTATTTTTGTTTCTATGAGTTGCCTTATTATAAATAAATTTCCTATCGTTTGTCTTTTTACTGTAAATGCTGTTTGCTCATCTTCTAGCTTATTTTCTGTGTTAATTTTTAGTTTGTTTTGCATTATTTTTGTGTAAATTTTGTATACTACCGGTAATAGGCATATTGGTCTATAATTATCGCATTAAGTTTTGTCTTCTTTTTTTAATATAGGCATTATTATATATTAAGTTTTCCTGTTCCTGAAGTATATATTTGTTTTCCATGGTTCTGATATTATTTTGTGTAGCCATATTATTCCTTTCTTTTTTATATATTTTATCATTTCTAGGTCTACCTCATCTTTACCACTTGCTTTGTTTATTTTTTGGCTGTTATTTTCCGCTTCCAGTTCTTTTTATCAATTTATTTTGGTGCATCTTGTTTTCTTGTTGTCTGGCTACGTTTACTTTCATTGGGTTATTTTGCCATCTTTATTTTGCTCAAATCTTTGTTTATAATGGCATCTCCAGATTTCTATTTTTTCGAGGTATTTGTTGTAATTTTCTTGTTTTTATCTCTTATTCCTTAGTTTATCTTTTCTTTTCTCTCTTAGCCTTTGATTGTGTTCAAAATTTTCGGTTGTTGTTTTTGTGTTCTTCATTTCATTCATTTCAAAAATCTTCCCATTTTTCTTGTTTGATTTTCTTCACTAATTTGTTTAGTTTTTTTTTTTATTATTTGTTTTCCTGTCTTTAAGCTCTTTAGTGTGTATATATTATTTCATGTTTGTTTTTGTTTTGTAATGCGCCTTTAATCTTCACCATATTGTCTTTTTCTTCCAATATCTATCATCCTTTGTGCACTCACTTTTTTATCGTACTAATTAGTATTTCTTTTAGTGTTTGTCATCTATCATCTGTTGTACATTTTCTATTTGTTTTTCCAACTTGTTTATTTTGGTTTCTATTATCTTTACATACATGTTCGTTTTTAACTTTTGTTAATTTATTTATATTTATTTTAGTATAATTTTTTTTTCTACGTTTGGTTTTATTTTTTTTAAATTTGACTATTACTAGGCTGTGTTGTGTGTCCATTTCTGCTTGTGGTTCTACTTTTGTCTTTTACGTCTTTCTCCATTTTCATTGTGTAGCTTATGATGCTCTTTGCTTACCTTTCTTGTGCTACGAAAGTACATGTAATATATATGTCCTCTTGTTTTTGGTTCCAAAAGGAATTTTTGATTTTTAGTTTATTTGCTATACATGATTGTATAATCTAACTTAAACAAAGCAGTCTTGTATAAACTCTTATCATTAGTTTTATTAATAAAATTACCTTAAAATGTCTTATAGGATTTGATATACACAAGTCTGTATACTTCAAATATTAATTCTAAGTAGACTTATAGGCTATAGATGAGACTCTACAACTTATATACTGACCACTTTTTTAGTCGATGGAAAATAATAAAGCAAAAGAACTGTTTTTATCCATATACTTTCATTTCGATTGTACGGAAATAAATAACAATCGTAAACTATACAAAACAGAAGGATATAAAAATAGCTCATTTACCTATGATTATAAGGAAAACCGATTTATTCTAAAAACAAGTAAACTGGTCCTTTTTTCAAAATAACATAAAAGATGAGCGCGGAATTTTGTCGGTAAATTGAAAATAAGTTTCTTTAAGCCTGCTGTAAGTGAAACAGCAAATTTTTAATTTTCAGTTTACTTAACATAATAACCAGATTATATATGTGTTTAGTAGGTAAATGCATTTCCAGTTACAGGTTTTCGATTAGAGAGTAAAATGCTTTATTTTTTTCAAGATTACCTAATAGTCAACCTGGCAAGACAGTATGTAAATTTTAATTATACCGTCAGTTTATTTTTAGCTTACAGAAATACAAACTCTAATTGTAATAAAAAGAGTTAGCAAAAACACGGTTAACTCTTATTTACTTGTTTATTGATATAAATAGTTACCGTCTGTTAATTATTAACATTCCGTAAATTATTTGAATTTTTACATAACATGAGGAAGTAACACTTCTTTATCTTATAATAAATTATGTTTGCTTTAGCTTGAAATTAACTTAAAATTAGAAATATTAAAACTAATCTTAGGTGAATCTATTAGCCAAGTCATAGCAGGTCAAATATTTGGAGTCGCTTGTTAAATTGTCTTTCTAAAAGAGCAGCAGCTAAATTATTGGGGTGAGCACTAAGTTTTGCTTGGTAGTTGGTGATGGTGCAAAAATTTCTTCATTAACTGAAGGAACGGGTTAAACTAGCCAATTAGGGACAAACCTAGAAGCATTTGTTATTAACCGTATTACTATATTTTGAAATCTTTATAAAATTTTCAAGTTGAAATTGCTGACAGACCCTTCATAACTAGATTCCGTAAGTCCATATTCATTTCAAAATTTATTTATAGGGTAGTATTTTGTTTTAAAGTGATTATTGAGAGTTTATTCCTATCATCTAGTACATGTTACGGAGTTTTAGCCCACGTTGTAATCTTTTCTTTATTATGTGAGTCTTCTCCCTGTCAGGCGTTAATGTAAATGGTGTTTTATGCTGTTTTGTTATGGTATAAGAGTGTTATGCAATGTTTCTGGTGAGCAAGTTTCTTTCCATAGAACAAAGGTTACTTGAACTGACTTTGATTCATTCACACGTATTCGCCATTCTTTATTTTTCTGAGATTTTGATGAAGTATCTCCGATGCTGTTTACAGATCATTATGTGATGCGAGGATTGCAGTATCGTCTGCGTATGTAGCTACTAGCGTTTCAGATGTTGTCCGCAGTATATAGGAGGTATAAGACAAAACCTAGAATGCTGCCCTGTGTAATACCTGCTTGAATTGGCCGTATGGATGGTTGTGCATCTTTAAATTTGACGTAAAAACTTCTTTCTGACAGGTATGTTTTAGCAGCTTTTAGTATTCTGGTGGTAATGCCTTCTTTATTTTGTAAAACTATTCCGTACACGAGACCTTGTCGAAGGCCTGGCTAATATGTAGAAATACCGACGACCAGTAACTTTTTAGATGCAAGTTATGGTTTATTTTTATGACTACTCTATACACTTGTTCTATAATGCCGTGGCCTTCTCGAAAGCCGAATTGGTACTTTGGTATGATGTTTTCTTGGTCTAGTATCGGTTTTACCTTTTGCAGGAGTATTTTTTCAAATACTTTGTACAAAATAAGCAGCAAACTAATTGGCCGGTTTGAGGTGACCTTTTCTGGGTTTTTGCCAGTCTTTGGTGCCATCACAATTTGCGCCGCTTTCCATTGATATGAGAACGTTTGTAATCGAAAGGTTGCATTAATTATGCAGGTTATAAGTTTAATTTTCTTTTCTGGTAATTTTTTTGGAATTTTGGTTGTGACTAGGTCGTAACTAGAAGGTTTTTTTTAGTTAAGATGTTTTATGATAGTTATGACTTCGTTAAATTTTACAGGTCTTGTAGGTTGAAGGTTTATAAATCATTTACTAGTAAGAATTAGTATCTAAAAAGCAACATTTTAATATACATTTTTAGATTATTCGTATTTAAAATTTGAAGTTTGTGTATTAATTAAAAAATCTTACTACTCATAATTTAAAATTCATAAAATAGTTTTTTTACAAGTTGTTAAAAATCTCCTTTACATTAGAAATATTAATGATTTGTCGGTTCCGTTTTCACAAAGCTTTGTTTATGAACATCTTTTCCTCGGTCAGGCTACATTTTTTTGCGTTTGGGGTTATAGTTGAGAATTTTCTTGGGCATTCTTTTATTTTCTATTCTATTAATATGTTGTTTCTATTTTTTGTATAATTAATTATTATTTCATTTGTATCATAGATATTTAATTCCTTGTGTACATTTGCATTTTGCATTAAATCCTCCATCGGACAGCCTTTAACTCCTTTTGCCCAAATTTTGCTTCCATATGTTAGCACTGATGTAGTCCTAGTTTTATAAAACTTAATGTTTGTGTCTTTTGTGATTTTCTTGTAGTCAATGTTCCATTTATTGCAATACATATAGCGTTATTTTGCGTATTTTGCCATTTATATAGTCATAAATTTCTTGGCAGCCTAAATATTTAAAATGCGATTACTGGCTTGTTGCTGTATTATTAAGGACTACGACTCATCGAACAGGATGTTTACCTTTAAAAAACAAAACTTTCTTCTTCTTCAAAGATATCACAAGATTGCATTTTGAACACTTTTGGTTTAGGTCATGAATTATTAATTGGAATGTCTTCATTTTTTTCGTATTATTACTTTATCGAGAGCAAACAGTAACTTCTGGTTTTCGGTGTTTGAGGAAGTCATCAATGTTAAGTTAAATAGTGTAAAAGATTGCAACTTTGCCTTACTCTTTAGCTAATTTTAATTTCTTTTGTGAGTTCTATACCTGTGTTTATTAGTATTATTATCTCGTGATACAAACTTTATAAGATATGTTGAGTATTCATTCGTTTTGTTACTATAATGCAGAACTTAAATTGAACATGATCAAAAATCTTTTGAAAATCAATATAAGTTTTAACATTAAACTTTCTGCGTTTTCTTACTAGCCGCTTCACTATAAAAAATATTGACACTGCACGGTCGTACTTCTTGTAATATTGTTCTTTTTATCAGTGCTTCTGGTATTACTTTAATTTGGTTATAAAAATGTTGGAATATACTTTGTATGCAGTATTCAGCAACCCAAGATTTTTATAATTTTGGCAGTCACTTTTGTTGTTATTTTGAGAAGAACGATAACTTCCGTTGTTCTCCATAAGTTTGAATTTTTGCATCTTTGCCAACGCATATTTAGAGGGTACAATAACTCTAGATAATAATGAGTGCTTGCATCTTCTACTAGCCCCACATATTTATTCTACCTAATCCTATTTTTCTTATTTTTGTATTCTCTAACGTCTTTTATAATTTATTTGTCGAAATCTCATTTACTTCAGAAAGTTCACTTTAAATACTTTTTGGGCTGAAGTTACGGTTCTTGTCTTTATTTTTCCCCCCTTATTAATAGTGCAATTATAGACATCAATAACACGTCTGCATAGTAATAGACATTTTTTTTAAAACAATTTAAAGTCATTTGATATTAAATATTTGTGACGAAAAGAAAATTTTTTGCGATAATAACAAAAATTAAAAAAAGATCTTAACAATGTAGCAGCTGTGTCATTATTTAAAATGTTTCCTTACCAGCAAAACATAAAATAAAGCCAATATTTATTTTAATCCGAATGTAGTCTCTAAATAACTAAAGACAGTATTCATTGAAATTAGAAAAAAATTAAGTGTACGCGCCACTATTGTTGCAATTTATTTACAAAGGATTTTGTAACATTTTTTAGATGTTTTTTTAATCAAATTGAACTACATAAACCAAAAACTGTAGACGAAAGTTATCAACAGTGTCCCATTTCATTCTTACTCACCTCGTGTTAGACCTAAGCTAATGCGCTGCTACAATGTTATTAGGTCAGTTTCTGTGATGTAATTTATTTAATTAAATTTGGGGTAGGCGAAACACTAGCACTAAAATGTAAACGACCTAGTTGCTAGTTTTTTAAAATTATAAAAATATTCTTGATTACTTGCTGGTATTGTTTGTCTATTTGGTCACTTACACTGCCAATATGCAAGGAGGAGTCGTCCAAGTCATATTCTAACATGTGGACTTTGAAGTTCACGTTTGCCTTAATCTCTTTGAATACCCAAAGAAGTGCTAGAACCTTTGCCTTGTAAATTTAGATCGATTGTTTCCCAGAAAGTTACTACAAACTGCTCGAAAATCTACCAATACATTGTTCTATTTTCATTCAAACGACCACCATAAGTTATTGTCTTTGAATAAATATCTAATCTCCGGTATGTTTAAAATACCCGCATGTAACTTATCCAGAGAAAGCTTAGGAAACTTTAATTGCATAAATGTAAAGTTATTTCCCTATTTTTCCATTTCCTTAATGATCTATGGTGCAAGACGAAGACGGATATAAAGATTAAGCATAATGATTTTTTAGGATTAACCCATTAGCTATCTCACAATACTCCGACCTTTAACTACTGTATTCTCATCTGTTACTTGCTCGTAAATTCTTGTCTTAAGGTTAAAAAGTGTAAAAAAGCATTGGAAGCTACAGTAGGATGGTTTTATTCCACAGATGGTTGCAATTATCTTAAAATCTGCTGAAACGCAACACTGGTAAGAGTTATAGTCGATAGTATTAGATACTGTACCATAGGTTTCAGAAAGTCTTTTCGAGTATGCAATCATTAATGCTGGTTTTCTCTTCTAAACATCAATCCCATTATGTAACAAAACATACCCAAACGATAAAAAATCCGAGTCGCAAATACAATTAGCCATTGTTGCTGGTAAGGTGCAATAGCATGCTCATCTATGGAAGTACAGTAGATTACTTTACGAGTCTTTGTGATTGTCGTCTTTCATCTTGTAATCTGATTGCCTTTATTTTTGTTATGGTTAGATTCATCATCAAGAGTGTTATTCTGAAAGAGATGAATACTATTTATTAATATTTGAACTCATCTAATACTTACCTTTCGCTTTCCATCAAGCATGTTATTGTCTTCTTGTTCAGCCATATCTATATTTTTGTTAATTTAAACAGAAATAGATTTTTTTGATAAACTACCCACTGAGTCTGGCATTACAATTACGATAACGAGTCTTGCAATTGTTGTCAATCCAACCCATCTTTTTAAAGAAGCTGTCTACTTTTGATGACTTAGAAAAACTCATTAAACCAACAACTTTGTTGAGGTCATTTCAACTGGCTATTATTGACTGGTTGTCATGACATCAGAGTTGTTTTCCTCAAGTGATGAAAGCACTGGGACTTAGTACTGTACTGGATTGGAAGCAGTGACACAGTAATGATCTCTTATATTTTAAAACATTTTATACTACACTTGCGCAGAAATAATACTGTGACACAATTGAATTGCCCGAACAATTTTGTGGTTTAGTCCAGAGAACAGGTCACTTTTGACACCCTTGAACCAGTTCACTAAAGCCATGTAGCAACTTCGACAAGCTCTAATAGGGTACCAATTCTTTGGATCGCACTTGATGAATACATTTAGTCCAAATTTTTTAAATGGAGATGATACTCTTAGCAAGAAGTCTATGACAGAAAAAACACGTCATAAGATATTTTGTTTTTATCAGATGAAATCTTTTTCATACCAACAAATTGACCAAAAGCTACACAAAACTTCAAAGCATCATTAAGGTGAGATCGCTTTGCTTTCTTATATTGTAAGGACGACATTGGATTTGGTTTGTGTAAACACAAGTAAAATACACCTGCCTTTAGTTTTCATTTTTCGACTATTTATCTAAACACTTATTTGATTTATTTGTTCTATTTTGGTTTAAATTCTCAATTTGATTCTACTAAATGCTGATTTGATATATTTATTTAAATACTAGCAATAAAAAATAAAAATATATTTAACAAAACTATTACGTTACCTATTTTTAACCATTACATAGTAACAATAAGTATTGTATTTTTATTTTTAAATTTAGAGAAAAACAACTTAGAATAGCAACTTTTGAATTATTTTGCTAAAAATCAGCTAACTGGATTTCAAAACAAATTTCGAGTTTGAAATTAGCAACCAAAAATTAGTAAAGTGGTTTTGTTACTAAACCATTTAAAATTCAGTGAAGACATGTATAAGTAATGATTCGAACAGATAAATAACGCTACCTTGATAAACTCTTACATTTTAAATCAAGCTTTTCATTTTGTCACTTACAATTATATAATCCATAATAGATCTAGGGCTTCTTGCGCTATGTATGTATATATTTAAGATTCCCTTTTGTCAGAAAAATGTATTAGTAATTCCCAAATTGTTAAATGTTGCAAATTGTCTCAGATCCTTTCCGTTATCATTTATTCGATATTCTCTAAAGATTCCTACCACTCTAGATATTGGGAAATTTCCTACTTGGGCGTTAAAATCTCCATATATTAACACACGGTCTGTTCTGTTATTTTTATTAAGTGAATCTTGTAGTTGATTGTAAAATGTTTCTTTATTTTTTCTTCCATGCTGGTTAATTGAGACTTGTCTTTATGAGCGTCTCTTAGCATTTGTTGAAGTATATCTAACAACGTCGGTTTACTTTACTAAGGCATTTACTTAACCAGCTCCTTGTGGCCCTTCCTTTTTAATAGTACTAGTGATCTTGTGGCTGTAAATTTTGAACTGCATCTCACGCAGAAATATGAACATGCCACTTATCAAACCAAACTGCCTTTGAATCAAATTGCATACTTCTTAATACTTTTGGTTATATCTTAAATGTTCACAGTTATAAAAATAAAACCTGATCTACCAAAACACTGAGAATCAAAGAAAAAGTTTTTATAAACCAGCAGAAATATTACATATAGTCTTACTTTTTTATTTTAATATTTCAAAGATTATTTTCAAAGTGCATTTTCGTTTTTCTTTTTTTAATTTTGCAATTTAAAAAGAAACAACTCAGTGGTTCCAATAAAGTAAAATTGACTTTTGAATTACCTAGAAGCTCTTGGATTATCCCGTATCTTTCTTTATCATATTTACAAGCATAAGTTTGTACTAAATAAACATATATTTTTTTAATAAATCTGTTGGCCAGAATTTTACTTGAAAATAATTTTTAAGCTTCTGTAAAAAGTTAAAATGTCTTAGAAACACGGCGATACCTTTAATTTCATTTAATTATTGACATTAAACTTTAAACGGATTCGGGGCACTAACAAGAAAGCCTTGGAAGGCGAAGTGCTTTACTAAATAAATAATATGGGTAGTAACTACTTTGATGTATGTTCTGCAAATTTAATCGCTTTGCATTAGCATCAACGTTTTGATGGCATATTAATATTTGAATTTGGTACTGATATGTTACGCAACACGCGTGTTTCCTCATTATTTATATCTATATCCAACACATTTTTAATAGAAAGTTTTATCATAATGTTTCTATAACGTTTGTTTAATATTGTTTTAAAACAATGTTATTCTTGTCCTATAAATTTTTTTTCAAACAGATTACAAACATTTTTAAATCTTTGTTGTTTGATGTTCGAAAAAAATTATTAATTTGACAGTTAATAATTGCACCTATCAAATAGCTACTTAGGTAGAAACACCGAAAGTGTGTTACAGCGAATCTGACACTTTGCACGCGTTGCACTGTCATAGGAATTGGATCTCTGTTAAGTCCATACACTCATCTATATTTTCATAAACACTCCATTAAATATTAAAATGTAACATGTAGAAAACATTTATCTCCTTAAAAACCATTACACTAGTTTTTGGCAAACTGTTATCTAATGTTTTGCATTATGTATCTCGTATAACTATGGCTCATTACATTTTTAACACTACCAATATTAACAACAGATTTTTTATATCACAATTTATTTTATTTGCTATGGCTGACAGAATACGCTCTTTTGTGAATATGTATCTAATGGCAGTTTTTATCTATAGTACTAAAAAGTACTGCTTATAAATTAAAATCCTTGTTTTTAGCTCTCCTTACATTAAAGTTTGCATATTTTTCTGCTTGATTAAAGCACTTCTATAACTTTTCATGAATTAGTTCGATTTATCTGTACACCTTTACAGATGAGTAAACTTAAAAAGAAAAAATTTAATATTATATTACTAATTACTAAAACTTAAAGGTTCTTAAAGAATACTTCAACTATAAGTTTTATAACAATGTTTGAAAAAGATAAAAACATTGAAAAAGAAAATAAGCTAACTTTTAGACAACTATAACAGTATTTGATAAAAGTCTTTATCTTCTTTTTTAATATTAAGCAGTAATGTCATTTATGATCCAGCAGTTGTAGCTCTTGTATTATTTATAATTATTTTTAATGTTTTAAGCAGTTTTTTCTTCCGTACTTTAAGAGTTTGTTTTATATTCTATGCTTTACGGCTACTTTTCTTTTTTAATTTTATAATTGCTTTTTTATATACGAGGTGCGTATGATTCTATGGTTGCTGCTAACATTTCTTTAGAGTCTTCTTTGACCACTGGAAAATAGCTGATGCGATGGCGGCACGACTACTGAACTTGCAACTACGGGCAGTGTCCTTCACCGTTGGAAACAGCCAATAGACGTCAGGAATCAAGTCTGGTAGGTAGGGAGCATTTTTTTGGTAATGGTAAGTCCGTGTGCTTCAAGATTAAAAAACGTCACCCATGTCTCATCCATTGTCACAATCGATGAAAAAAGTCTCATTCATGGCGTTATCACGCGCCAAAATTGCCTGGCAACATGCCACGCGCGCAGCCTTGTGGTTGTCCGTCAGCATTGGGGCACCCACTTGGAAGAAACTTTCAGGTCTTCATGCAGGATTGTCTGCACAGATCTCACGGAAATGCTAACTTTGGAGGCCATGTGTTCTACACTCATTCGGCGATCCTCCAAAACAAGTTTCTCCACTCATTTGATCATGTTGTGAAACCGGCTGGTGCGAGGCCGAGATTGTCTTGGTTTGTTGTCACACGACGTTTTGTCTTCTTTGAACTGTCGCGCTCACAAACGCACATTAGACCCATCGATAACATCAACATATGTCTCACTCAACTGACGATAAATTTCAATCGATGTCACATCAACTAAATGGAGAAAATAAATGATTACACGCTGTCTTGTATTGAAAACGTTGCCATTTTAAGTATCAAAAGCAGTCCTCACTCTCGCCGCTGCTGCTCCTGTGTGCCATGCAGTTCTGCCATCTCTATCGCGCGCTCACATAAAGTACGCACGCATTTTAAAACAAACCGCAAGTTTCTATTCGTTCCTAGTCATGAGAAAAAAATTCGCAGCTGTTATAGCTTAAATGCATCTCGCATCTTTTTCACTAGTTAGGCATTCTGGTATTTAGAACATAGATTGTTTATTGAATTATAATATTAGTTTTAATTAGTTTACATATGTATATTTTTATACCGCCAGAGTGGTTCAGTTCCCGGTGCTCTCTTTGCCTGGCGGGTGGCCTACTCAGTCACTATAAATAATTGAGTACCCGCGTTCACTCGAACAAGGGGTAGGAATGGTGGTCGTCTAAGGCGCGGTGCTTGCCACATCGCCCCGCACCAGAGATGGTGTGCGACGACCGGGTACAGTTTGCAGACCATGCTCCCACGCGGGGCGTTAGAGCCATACTATTACCATTATGTATATTTTTAATGTAAGATACTCTTATTACTCCATTCAATTATATTTATTTTATCATTTTCTATGTTTTTTATGCAAATCGTAAAAGTCGTGTTCTATTTTTTATTTGAAAACATTTTCAGTATTCTGTTTCTTTACTTATATGTAATTCATTTGTATCATTGCAAATTGTCTAATATTATTTATAAATTATTGGAATGTTATTCGATCTCTATTTGAAATAAGCTTGTGTCTTTCCCGGCTCTTTAATTTAAGTTTCACATTTTTTAAAACAGAGAACATTTTATATATATTTTTGGTTAAGATGTGACTTATAATGGATCTATTTCGCTTTATTCTTTACATTTTATAAAAGTCTTTTTTATTTGTAAATCTTGTAAAACTGTAACAGTAATTCTCCATTTTTGTTAAATTATTGTTACACTACAAATTCTATTATATTTCGTATTTTTTCAGTGTTTTAAATTTCTTATTATAACAATTTTTTGATAGTAGGTTAATTATGTCTCATTATTTTTTTGTTTTTAGTTTTGCACTTGTAGTTTTTTGTAGTACATATTTTAATTGTTTAAAATATGAAAAATATAAAAGAGTACAAATATTATATAAAAAAAAATTAACTACGACCTTAATTACAAATCAACTGTGATAAAATATTGACTAAATAGAAAGTAATTAAAATAAAGAGTGTAATAAAGCCATTAACAACTGTATCAAAAAACTATAAAATATTGCGCAGTACCTATATGCTAGAGAACGCAATCTATAAAATTTTGAAGCTGTACAATAAAAAACACATAAGAAAATAAAATTTATCAAGATACGTCTAAAGCAAGAAAAAAGAAGTAAATATAATACAGAGTTGCTATTAAATAAAATAATAGAAGAGCACAAAACGAGTATATGCAATAATTTAAGATAAAATACACTACAACAAAAAGAAAAAACTGAAATAAGCAGAAACTGCAAGCAGGTAAGGACAAAAGTAGTGCTAGAAAGAAATAAAAATGTAATAAGAATCATAAAACAGAACATAAGGAAAAAGAAAATAGAAAAAAAATCAAAATAATTTGAGAAAAACACTGAATCAAGAACTATTAGTACCAATCAGGAAGAAGTGTGAAACTAAAACTCCAAAAATCCAGAAACGGAATTTAATAAAAACTTAACGCAAACCAAAGTGAAGTACTTATACGTAAAAACCTGAAATGTTTTATGGGTATTTTGTTCCAATTTATTAAAATTTCCATGTGTAACTATAGAGCAACAAACAAACAAATTAAACTAAGGTTTAGAATTTCTTCTTTATCACACAATGAGGACAATTTAATCTTTGTGAGGAAACATAATCTAAAAGGTTAACATTTTTAAATGTTTGCCCACACTATATGATGGTGTAGGACAATGTGGCAACCTGCGAAACGACCGCATTATTACCTCTTGTAAGATTTGAACAGATCACCAGTCAAGTATCTGGAAACTAGAATTAAACCCGGGTCTCTCCTAACTAGTTGATTATGGAATGGTTTTTTACCATATAGAGATGTAAAAATCCAGTTTTTTTATAAACTTAATATTTTTTTGTATGGTATATAATAATTTTGATAACATTGCGTTTTTTCAGTATTTTTTATTTCTTTATTGAGTAACATTAAAAATGTAATAAATCCTGTTTTATATGCTAAAAAAAATTATAGAATTGTAGTAACAATAACCTCCTTATTGTTTTATATATTGCATTAAAGTGACTTAGAGTTTGCTGTACTTTGTAAGCAGTAACCTTTTTTGAGCTTGCAAAAACTGGAAACAATTTTAAAGTTCCTTTTTGTGTTGGATACACGTCAACATGCAATGATAAATGTATAAAAAAAGTATTAGGTAATTCATTTTAACAACAATTTGTATGTCAAATTACATCAAAATTATAAATTTCTTTGTCTAGGCGTCAAACAAAAGTAAAAAATGATAACAAAAAGATTCCTGCCCAGACAGATTGAAATTCATCAGCTTGTCCTAAACAGCAGAATATTCGCACGGTTTAGGCGTGTTTTTTCCATTGTCGGCTTGATACGCTTTTAATAGTTTTTCATCACCGAAATAGTAATGCCAAATTAATAGTCGCTAACTTGTTGTCGTTTTATTATGATTTATAATTATAACGTTGCGTGATCTAGCACAGAACGATTGCATGTTTTTGGCCATTGATCCATCTGCTAACTTGAATAGGCCGTAATAATGCCATAAAACTTTTTTGCAACCTTATTAGCATATATTTATGATGTTTTGTAGTGTTTTTTTATCTGTGCATTTTAATAACAAATAATATGAAAATATGTTTAATTGAAAAGTGCATTACAAAATTATTTGTAATTTAATTCTAAATTTCTGAAACGCAGGTAGAATATATATGCTTCAAGGCATATTTAGTAAAATAGTTTGTATTAGATTATATTTCTGAACATAACAAAAGATATTAACAAATTTACACTTACTTTTATTTATATTTTAATTTTAACCATACAGTAAGTATATAAAAATATTTATGGCGTGCAAATTTATTGTATCGTTTGATATCACGAACCTTATATATACACACACACACACACACACATATATATATATATATATATATATATATATATATATATATAAAATAGTACGTAGTAAATAATACGCGGCGGGGAGCCGGGTCAGATTTTGAATTCAGACACCGATTCCAGTTTTAAGTAGAGCAAGCAGGCTAATTTAGGTGAGAGCTGTGTTTATACAAATAATGTGCAGTTAATTGTATATAGTGGGTGTATACATAAATAGCATTATAAATTTGCATAATTGTAAATACAATAGATAAGCAGTTTTAAGTAAATTAGTACGTTCTATTCGCCGCTACCAAGAGCAGAAACGTTACAATATTTTTTGATATTGTATTGCAATCTGTAACACGACCTATATTTATCATTATAATCCTAAATCAACAAGGCAAAAGCAAAAAAAGTTGATAAAAATATTTAAACTTAATCCTTGAATACTAAAATTAAAACCACTATTTTTCTGATTATGAGTTAACTTTATTCGTAGTTTACCGTAAAAAACAACTATGCTACATACATTTAATAATCAAATTGTACAAATTAGAAATGAAAGAAACTTTACATTGTTTAGCGTAAGATGTCAAATTTGCTTTAGGAAAATCGAAATTTTGTGATATAAGCATAGGCTTTTGCAATTAAAAACTTCCATCAAAGAATTACAAAAGGAGCTTAAACAGCGGACGATAAGAAATTACTATTAAGTACACTTAAGCATTCCACAGACAAAAATTAAACTAATTTTTGAATAAATATAAATTGAAAAATATCTAATTTTAATTATTTTCTGTATTAGTCTACAAATCTAATAAATACAACTAATAGTATGCTGTTTATATTAAACAACTATAATAATCGTAAGCCTCTAATACTCTGTACGGCCTGCGAACTAGAGGTTAAGGCTCTCATATATGCCCGGTCGTGGCACATCATCTCTGATGCGGGGTGATGTGGCAAGCACCTTGTCTTAGACGACCGCCATTATTACCCCTTGATTGAAGTTAACGCAGGTACCTAATACTTTTATGACCGAGTAGGCCACCCGCCAGGCATCAGAAAGCTAAGGGAATAAACCCGGATCCATCGGCGCTCAGGTGGCGCATACTGTTAAATATAAATGTTCTAATACAAGCAATATAAACTTACATTTCTGTTAAAATTTCTTTGTACTGAAGTCTTTCTACTCTTGTAGATAATGCTACGCTATAAGATATGACAATGTCGTTTAAAACAACTATAACATGTTAGAAATAATATATAATGTAAATATAGATTAGAATTGAAAATCCTAAATTTTAATAAACTTATAACTCTGTACGTTGAAAAATGCGTCTTTAAAAAATTCTTTTTAGGAATATATATTTTCACAATAAAAACATTATAAATAAAATAAAAAACTACATTTAAAATTAGTAAATTTATAACTAATCCGGGTACATCTGTGCATTATAACACCTTTTGTTATTTATTTGACAATTTCTACAAAATATTTAGTATACGCCTAAAATGCTAAAAAATTCGTTCCATCACACTTTACTCTCTGTTATGCGCCATTTCAAACCAGTTGTCAAACCAAGTCTTCGATGTTTTTCCAGGGATCTGGGCTTATTCGTTATCTCACGCCATTGTAAGGTTTAATGTGCATAACATTAAAAAGAAGCTAGGTTCCAATACAACTAACAGTAATATGTTCAATTTTCCGATTTACTGGGCATATTATGGTACCACAAATCACATCTGTTTATCGGTTAAGGCACAGGATATTCAAAAGAAACAAACTTATTTCACTAAATTTTCAGTACAACAATATCCTTCTATCATCTGATTATAGATTACATACTCTTCCACTAACTTATCTTCTTGAAAGACAAAGATGGGCATTTTAAGCAAGGAGGACCTTTTATACAAACATTTTCTTTCCGGAATTCCCGGTCATTTCCTAACACAGAAGCTATTTTTCCGAATACCAATTAACACTCAAACTGCGCCCAAAGTTTAAGTGGAAAATAACCGTTTTTAACCAAGATGACATTGTGAGCTCTTTTTATTAACACACATCAGAAGTTTAATCTTTTTTTCTATCGACAGTTCAATGTTTCCTATAACAAGGTGATCTCTGATCTTTACACAACACTCCGATAGGTTAAATCTATTCACGCAACTGGATCGGTTATGACCTTTCCCGTACGACTCAGACAAAAAATCTTAAAAAAGTGGAAAACTGGTTCTTCAAAGCTTTTGGTACTCCACTAAGGGTCATACTTTAACTGTGTGTCTACCTTGTAGTTCATTACAGTGTATTCTCTATGGAAAATTAAAAATTTAATTCCTACAAAATGTAATTTTGTCATTTTCATTTGAATGGGTATGCCAATAAGCAAAAGTTTCAATTTTAAGTAATAGAGAACCTACCAGAATTCCACAAAATACCTCTCTATAGCGCTAAAGTTACCGTTTGGTGGTGAGTTTTGAAAGTAAGGGTCTCTGATCGTACTTTTTTGAAAGAAAGGGCTAATGTAAAAATAACTTTGGAATAGTATGCTAACATTTTAAAAAATATGGTTCCAACAAGATGTCAAAAGCTACACGACAAGAGCTTTGATAAATGTTTCCTCACAATATATAGTCATGTTTTCACAATATGCCTTAGCCTTCATGTCCACCAAATGCTTGCAATTTTTTCCTTTGAGTTACCTCAAATCAAAAGTCTCCGTTTGAAATTCACGTACGAGCTAAAAATTTCGATTTGCAAAGAAATTGCAACTGCACCAGAAAAAAAATGTTGACAAATGCAATGCAAAATCTTGAAGAGAAGCTATAGATATGTATACTGTAAGAAGGACGTCATATTTTTGGTATAATCCTTCGTAATTAAATAATTAACATATATGTATAAAAATTTTGTTGTTAATAAATTATTTTATATTAAAAATTAACGATGTTACACTTATTTCAAAAACATGTGTCCTCTATGCTCCACCATTTACACAGACTTTTTTTAAAGGTTACATTTATTGCTAGATCAACAAATACAATTTTGTTATACATAGCAGTGATGTGTAAATTATATACATGACTTTGATTACATAACATAAGGAGACTTTTAGCTGTCTCAGCAAACATTTCAGTGACTGTTTCAGTAATTTTCACGATCGGTTAATATAATGTCCTGAGGTAGTTGACGTTTGAGTCTTGTGTGTATCTTTGTTCGAAAGAGTTCATAATGAACCGCACCACTACACGCACTTGAGTTGATTATAAACTTTTTTGCACTTTTTTTAATGTAGTCTTCAATGGGCATGATTCCTAATTCTTGGTGTAGCTGTGTGTTCCGAATGTACCAGGGCGCGTTGACTGCAATTCGTAGCACTTTGTTTTGGAACCTCTGTATTTTGCGTAAGTTGGTTTGAGACGTGTTGCACCATATCGGTGATCCATATAGTATTAGTGGTCGTAGCAGGGTTTTGTATAACAGCATAGTGCATTCAATTTTAGGGAAGATTTACGGTTAATTAGTGGGTACAGCTGTTTGAGTCTGGCATATCCCTGGATTAATTTCTGGTTAATGTGAAAGCCCCAACTCAGCCGTGTGTCCAGGTAAATACCGATGTATTTGACTGCTGACTAGATGGAATTCCACGGTATTGGTTTATTATTAATGTGAACTAGGTTGGGATTCGTGATTCGTCTAAGAGTAAATATTTTTGCTTGGCATTTATCTGGGTTTATTTGGGTATTCCACTGTTGAAACCAGCGAGAAAGCTGGTTTGTGGCTTGTTGGAGAGCTTGTACTGCTTCGTCCAATGACGATGCTTGAGTGAAGATGGCTGTGTCATCCGCAAAGGTGGAAAGAGTTGCCTTAGTTTCAGGCAGGTCAGAGGTGTAAATGAAGAATAGGACTGGACCCAGGACGCTGCCATGCGGAACACCTGCATGGATATTTTTGGTTTGTGATAGCGTGGAGTTCACTCGTACAGCAAAGGTTCTGTTTTCGAGAAATGAGAATAAAATGGCTTTTAGGTAGGGAGGCATGTCAATATTTAGGATTTTTAGCTTTAAAGTGTAGACTTTGTTTTCATAGCCACGCTCGATAAGTTCGCTTATACGTTGTATTTGATGATATGTAGAGTGGCCTTTTCTAAATCCGAATTGAAAGGTAGGGATTGTGTTTTGGTTTTCAATAACGGCATTTAGTCTAACTTGAATTATTCTTTCCAGCAGTTTGGATAGGGTGGTGAGAAGACTTATTGGCCTATAACTACTTATTTTGTTTTGTTTTGCCCGGTTTTGGAAACATTAGAATTTGGGCATGTTTCCATGCTAGAGAAAGTAGCCTAGCCTTAGGCAGGCATTAAAGATTGTGCTTAGGCTGGCTAGGGCTTTCTTGGGAAGGTGCTGGAGAATAGAATTTGTGAGTAGATCATGTCCGGGAGACTTTTGGTTGAGAGTGTGTCTATGTGAGTTTTAAGTTCCTTGGGGAGGTGGGCTTAATTCTATCGGGTGCGACACGTTTGTTTCAATGCAGGTTATCGTGTGGTTAAGATGTGTTGGAGTGCAAGTGATGATAGGAGTGAAGGTCCTTTCAAGGTGTAGGGCGAAAACGGAAGCTTTATCTTCATCTGTTATGTAGTTGTCAGTGCCTGTGTCGTTTGTTAGTGTAGGCATTTCATCTCTTTGGTTTAGGATCTTTTGGTTGTTTTCCATAACCCCTGTCCCTGGGCTAAAGTTGGCTATGTGTTGTTGATAGGTGTTGACTCTGAGTAGATCGAGTTCTCTTTTAATCCTATGGGCAAGGTTGTTTAGTCGGTTTTTGATTGAAGGACTTCTAGTTCGTTGCCATTCACGCCTGAGTTGACTTTTCTCGTTGATTAGGTTAATTAGATGCCTCGGAGGGTAATTGTACTCTGGTAGGGCTGTTACACGCGCTGGTGTGCATGCTTGTCGTGCACTATCGCTAATCAATGTGGTAAGATTGGCAATCGTTGCGTCAATATCTTCTTGGTTATGGATATTTGTGGGACATGATATTTTGTTTTCTAGTATTTTTTCAAATTGATCCTAGTTCATTTTGCCGTTTATTAGCTTCGGTACTGGTTGTTCCGGTACTGGGTTATTTGTAAAGGACACTAAGACAGGAATGTGGTCTGAGTTGAGTTCGGTTATGACTTGTTGGTACAGCGGCTTGTTAAAATTCTTCTGCAGAACTATGTCAAGTATGTCTGGCTCGTGGTCTCTTCGATACGGGTAATAAGTGTACTCGTCATTTATACAGACTATATACGTACATATGTGTGTATGTGGTATATGTGTATGCGTGAGTAAGTGTGTGCATGTATGTAAATTTGATACATAAACAGTATGACCCACTGGTTAAACCACGTCGTTGTTGAGAATATTTTCGACGTTTCAATATCTGCTGAGATGATCTTTTTAGAAAATTTTAATGCTTTAACTGGCGCTTCCACCTGCCTACTCTTCAAAAAGATTCAGAGTTTTTGAAAAAGACTAATTTGTATGCTTTGGTTTAAAAATGCAAATTTATCTGGGATGTTATTTGGCAGGAAGTATATTAAAATTTTCTTAAAATGGAGGTACGGGATGAGCAGTTTTCAAATAATCTGTAAGCATTAGCAATTGTCCTTGCATTCAGATGTTAGGAGCATTCCTTTATTTCAAATATTTCAAGAGTTGTTTGGCTAATGGGATCAATCAGTCTTCTTCGAAGTCTTATGCTTTTTTAAGAAGTAATAAAATTAGAGCTTCGAATGAAGGCCTCATTTCTCTTAAAAATTGCACCAAAGCAGATACTGTAACGTCAAAATTATTTTTATAGTGACGCAGTTTAACCATTTAATCAAGTTATTCATACATACATACATATATAAGGAAAACTCCAAGTCTTTAAAAGATTTATCTTTGTTTGCTTGCTTCTCCATTTGTTGATAAAAAAACATATCATATTGAAGAAAAAACGTCGTTTTGGAGGTTTGTTTAACTAATGGTGTGATTATATCACATTATAAGAAATTTCCGAATGACAAGTTGGCTATCGTCTTTTGTACGATACTCGTATACAGGCATCAAAAGCGTTATTCTATTTTAATTGCTTCACAAATTGAATAGCTAATTTATGGTATTTGGTAAACGCCAAACAATTATCGCCTTTCCGTAAGGTCATACGTTCGACTTGATTAACCTGTCTGTTTAACGTATAGAGGTTGGTTTGACAGTTTTAGCAAAGAATTTCATATACTTCTTGAGATTTAGTCCCAAAAACTGAGACAGCATTTCTTAACTTAACGAATAAAATCAGATATTTTGTTGTTGGTACTATAGACCGTATAAATATTTTACCTCATTGACGTATGGCTGAGTTTAAAGGCAATGTAAGAACATTTTCAGTTAGTCGGGAATATCTTGAAAGTAAGTATGTTATTTCTAATTATATGGGATAATATTTGTTGGTGTAGTCGTTTTGTAATATTTGTTCAGCCAAGGATCACTACCCTAACGAATCCCATAATGATACAAAATACCTTGTGAAAACTGTCAAAAAATCTATATAGCTGAAACAAGCCAGCAAATATCTAGTCAAATATATAACCACTGCCTGGCTATACGGAAAGACGATAACTTGCCAAACATAATAAAGAAACAGGCCACAAAATTAACTTATCCCAGGCAAAAACCATTGCTCCAGTTTTCTAATCTACCAGTAGAATCATTGGTGAGACAATTGAAGTAAAAAAACGCTCACAATGCCGAAACACAAGAGACGACAGCCAACGTTTACTTATCATACGTTACACCTCCAAACCAACAAACTTTTCTCTACTCAGTACATCTATTGTCAAACAACATTTCCACCAAATTTTGACTTCCAGTGTTATAAATAGTAAAGCAAAGTACGCAAAAAATTAGACTACTTCAAATAGCCATATCTCTTCTTAGGGATCTTAACGCCCTGGGTGAAGAATTAAATTTTTTGAAAATAGGTTCTACCTATTTCCTTATTTCTATTGTACTATTTTACTTTTGCTAAAAAAATAGTAAAATATACAAGAAACCTTGTACATAGCCTTACTTCTCTTTAAAGTAAGCACTTTGAAATCTCACAGTTCTTTTATCGCCGTTCGTAGTATTAAAATCATTTAAAGTCCTGTGTTAGAATTTCAAATAACTGCCTTATCATATTAGTTTAAATTTCGTTATTTATCTAAAATATCTTTTTTTCAAAGGTGATTGAAGTTTTAGAAATAGACAGAAATTGTAGAGAGACAAATCTAGATTGTAGGGTAGTTGAGTTACCTGCACAATTTAATGTTTTGGCAATAAATTCTGATTATAAAAATAACAAACGGACGCATTTTTGTGACAAAACTGCTTATTATTAGTTGTCCAAACCTGTGGTCGTATTCCATGTTATAATTGGCAAAGAACATCAAAGTAGTAACTTTTGATACTTTTGTAACTAGAGCAACGTACTAATTTCTTAATCAAAAAACAGGATTAACATAGTCTTAAAATTTTTTGCGGGTCTTACGCATCTTCTCCAAAAGTATAAACGACTTTATTTCTATTCTTATAACAGCAGTCATGGAATGAATATTATAGTAACTTGTTTTATGGTAAAATCTTTCGTTAAAAGTTTAAAGGTGGTTCTGAAACTAAGTTGATTGCAGCCCATATACACTTAACATATTCTGGTACTCTGCTCATTACTGGTCTACTAAAACATGGATAATTTTCACTAAATTCTCAGTAATTTACGAATTTTTCGTACCATGTCATTTCTCATTCATAGTTTACAAAAACACTCTGAACCATCCAAATAGTTTTTATAAGCAAATGTTTTAGTTTGGCACAAATTTTGATGAAAATTTGTTATTCTACTTACTCAAGTGTTGCAGATGTAATTGTATAAATTTCAATTAATCTGACTAGTGAAATCGTCCTCATTATGGTTCACGCTCGTCAACTAATAGGTTACATTGCAGCAACAAAAGATGTTTTCATTATATTAACATTAGTTTAATATATTTGTAAAGTTTAGCAGTACCCATTAGTATTTCTGCAATACATCAATGCTTCCTAGCCAATACTTAAAAACGTAAGTTTTCAGACAACCCCAAGAAATATTACAGGGAGGGAAATCGCAAACTTGCAGGCTATTCATACAACCCAGGTAACAAATTGATATACAATTAAAACAAGTCTATTTTCCCGTTGCATGAGGGCTAATACCATATTATTGAAATTACTTATTCATATTTGAGGTGTATTCATTCTACTGGATGTTCAATTAATAACCAAACGCTTAGTTTATAAGAAAAGTATTACTAACAGAAGAAACATTAAAGCGATCAATGTTTTGTGGAAGTAAACACATAGTGTAACGAATTAAGAACATTTTTCAAAGCTTTTGCTTTCGTTTTCGTAGGAGGAAGCATGCAGTTCTTTAAAAGTCTCAATTGCTTTGACTAAAGTATCCCGAATTATTGCGAAAAAATCTGAATAATATCATCGTAAGTCTTTAGGCGTATTTTGTAGACCAAATATTTAATATGTAACTCAAAATATAAAACTTACAAAAGCTAGTAGTAAGCCTATAAAGAGGCTATTTAATAGATTCAGGATAATCGCGTTATCTTCAAACCGGCTGTTTATTGTCCTAACTATATATAATTGTGCACGATTTTACATACACTAGAAACCAGATTATAGACCGATTTACAGGTAGCGATTTTCTGGAAAAATCTTTTTTTCTAAAAACCATTAAACTTAGAACCGCTTGACTCAAATTACTGATGGCTTTGATACCTTTTACAAATTCTACTACTGACGGTTTCCAAAAAAAGCTTTAGTTTATTTACAATAGAAAAGCGTTATTCACTAAAATATCCTATTTTAACAGTGAACTTATGGTCCAAATCAATTACGTATAACTTCGTAGTTGCAACATAATTAAGAGGAATCCTCTTTTAAGCTTATTTTAAAAAATATTCCAAAACTAAATGTTTGATTATTAATTATAATATAAAATGTTTTGTGTCCTCTTCACATATTCATACAGAATTTCCGATACAAGCAGAGAAAAACAAAATTTAATATTTTTGCAATTTGCAAAGTTGATAATTGCTTTATATTCAATAATGACAATTATCTTTAAATTAATTTTATCAAAATATAACCAGCACACAATTTTCAGAAATATGTTGCAGACTATTGTTACAACTTGCATTTGTACAAATCATAACATTTTAAAAACTTCAACTAAAATATTACTGACAGACCATACACAAACAGACTCACTTCAGTAAATTCTTTTATTATACTATAATTAATAATGCACAAAATCACTTTAAATGCAGATTTGTACTAGATCATTATAAAAATTCGTGCTTATTTTGAAAGTATTATACATATAAGTGGTTATACTTTAATGAAAAGCTTTGTATTCAATTATATAACCTGCAATAGTTTTTCAACGTTCAAGAGGCTGATGAATGCCTTAATCATAAAATAATATCGGTTTTTCTTTAAAAAAGTAATTAAATTACTTTTCAGAGGAACGAACAGAACCGAAAAAGAAAGATCTAGAGAATACCATATATACTAAAAAAATTTCCATTTTAATTCATTAAAGTTTTCATTGGCCACATAAGCTGGCGTTATGGTGATGGAGTATGACATCTTTTTGGTTAGCCAAAATTGAAAATTTTGTTGAGTGTACACAGTATTGTTAACCGTAATTGTTTGGCAGGTGGGTTAAATTTAAAGAATTTTATTGCAGTCCTACCACGTAGCCAACCTGCATAAACCAATTTTTACCGCAGGTTTTACTTAATTGTTTCCAGCATTCACTTTCAACTTGAATTTAGAAGTGTAAAAACGTTTCAAGTGTGCATTGTTTGATTAACTGAGGTTAATATCAATGGCGAATAAGTGTTATATACATCGTGATTATCCCGGTTTAATAGCACTGTAACAACATTTAACTGTGAAATAAAGAAACATGCAAGCGGTGGCTCCTATCCACAGCAGTCACAAGTAGTTTATAAACCCAACCATTCTTTAAACTGCAATCTCAATTACGTACAGCAAACTCCAAATGCTCAAATTGGTGTTATCCTGACATTTAACGCAAATACAACCGGCGTTCTACAAAAATGTACAAAATCGCATTATACCACAAATAAGCTTAGGCCCGTATTAAGGATATGCGCAAATACAATCAATTCACGTAATCAACAACTCACAAACATGAATTTCCAATAGCATCCTACCTGACACGATATCGAAAGTGCGGCGATCCAACATTGCCAAACGATCACTACCTTTAAGCCTGAATAGCAACTGAAGTATTTAACATGGACACTGAAAACTCAACAGTTAACACCCAAAAATCCGAAAGAGAAGTTATTAAGCTAAACTAGTGCCTGAAAGTTTATTGCAGAAAAAATGAAAGAGGAACAACTAGCTCAGATGCAAATCGAAAAGTGAAAAT
This sequence comes from Sinelater perroti, assembly GCA_036346155.1. NCBI lineage: Eukaryota > Metazoa > Arthropoda > Insecta > Coleoptera > Elateridae > Sinelater > Sinelater perroti. Next base: position 35,411,226 of record JARFIY010000001.1, read on the forward strand.
TTAGCTTCTCTCAAAATAGATTCCAACCACTAGTAATCATCGATAACACAAATAAAATCTTAACGGATTTTAATAAAGAAAAAACAGGTAAGAAAAGGGGAAAAATCTAAACGGCCGCCGGCGTTTATCCTCCATCATGTAGGTTTTATATCTCCACTAATACGATTAATTGAAAGTACTACAAAAAATGATTATCACTATAAAACCATGAATGGCAACAAAACGTCCTCGATGATAATAATGTTTACTCTAAAGGAACGTAGTTATAAGATAGTAATTAGAAACCTACACTACACAACTAACATAGACAAACTTAAGGCTGCTTTAAAAGCCAAAGGACACACAACAAGAAACACCACAACGTGTAAAATCAAGCAACCAAATAAATTTAGAAACTTAGTTTTTATCGAACTTCAGCTAAATGAAAAAAAATAAAACAATATTCAAGATAGAGTATCTTCTAAATGGTAAAATACAAGCATAGCCGTTTTACATGAAAAATATACTCATATAACGTAAAATATGTCAATGTTACGGACATACACACAACTTTTGTACACGTCTCTTTAGATGTGACAAATGTAGAGCTAACCATGAAATTGTACTTTAGAAAACATAGCAGCTAAATGTACACTATGCAAAGGTAAGCACTCACAAGAGAAGGACAAAACTTTAAAATTCCTATTGAAACCAAACCAAGCTAATCTGAAAGATCTTGAAGATATGACTCTTCAAAGTTTTATATGTTTTCTTTACTTTAAAAATAAAAACCGATTTTCTCAACCAAGGGGCAGTGGTCCAGCCCTTAAAAATTATTTGAATTTTCAAATAAAAAATAAAAATAATAAAAATACGCAACGTAATTGTTCAATTAAAGTCTCTTATTTAAATTCTTATTCAAATTACCACAATTACAATTAAAAAAGTAGTATGTGGAAATACAAAGAAATGAATAAAACATAAATATTTATCACACTGGGAGCATCTAATGTTAAAGATGAAATTAAAATTAGAAAAGAAATCAAATTATTGAAAAGATAAAATCAAGAATTAAAAGGAGAAAATGAACAAGTCAACAAAAAACTAAAAGAAATGTGCGAAAGAGTCGAGTGGCTTGTAAAACAGAAAAGAATAAATAATGTAATAGTATCAGGACTAAAACTCTATTCTAGTGATTCTAAAGTACTAAAAATTGCTATGAAAAACATGACAGGAGAGGAATTGCAAGTGAGAGCTGAAGTTAAAATTGCATATAAAGATAAAATGTGCCTCATAGAATTCGAGAAGGAGGAGGATAAGGCAAAAGACATGCAAAGAAAGCACAAATTGAAAGCGAGTACTCGAACCAAGATTTATATTAACGCGGATATGACAAAGAAGAAAAGAAAAAGGAAAAACAAATAGAAAAATTGATGAAAGAAGAAAAAGACAAAGGGATGCAATAAAGTGATCGTGCAGAACCAATTGTGGATATGGAATGACAACACAGAGAAGTTGTAAATATTTTCAAAAAAACTACTGAGAAAATAGAGTGAAAGAGAATTAATAGTAACGAACACGGCGATAAAAAAGGACAATAAAAAGGAAAAAGTAAACTGGCAGGTATATATCAGCAGAGAAATGAACGTAATACAAATAGCCATGTTAGCAAAAAAGAGAGAATGGCAAAAGAAGAAATTAAAAATGGGACGTCAAATATGCGAGGTACTTATGAAAAAGGGATTTTAAGAAACATAGCAAAAGTTAAGCAGTGTTACTCGCTTAACATATTAGCTATGTAAGAAACAAAGCAAACATTTGTGAAGACAATTAATATAGACGGTTATATATTTCTAAACAGCTGAGGTGGCAATAGAATTTTGAAACGGGATTTGTTTTAATCAACAGAATGGAGTATGCAATAGTTAATTTTGAACCACATTGAAACCGAATATGTATGTTACAACTACAAAGAAGGTACAGTAGGATAAGGATTATAAATATACATGCGCTTACTGAAGATAAGAATCTAAAAAAGAAGACATAATTTTACAAAGAAGTTTTAGCCACACTCAAAAATATTCCAAGATACGATTTAAACATCGTCATGAGCGGAATGAATACAATTATAGAAAGAGAAAAAATATGTGAACAGGTAACTGGAGGCAAAAGCAAGCACTTGAAAAGTAACAAAAATAGAAAACTAGTCATAGGGTTTGCCGCGGAGAGCAACATGGAAATCATCGGACGGCCAAACTTGTAATCAGATAGATCACGTTCTAACGGAAAGCAAACAACGTAGCGCCATAAACGACGTCAGAAGTTATAGGGGCGTTGCAACTACAAGGTCTGTTCGGAAAGTAATACGCCCATTTTTTTAAAGAAATTTATTGAACCGATTCGTACAATTACTTAATATTCTTCCAACAAGACTTCCAAGCTTTATTTGCGTCCTGGAAGACCTTCACTGGGATGTCCTTTAGTAACCTCGTAGTAGCCGCCTTGATGTTCTCCAGGGTCCCCAAATGCTGTCCTTTGAGGAATTTTTTAATCTTTGGGAACAAAAAGTAATCGGGCGGGGTTCGGATCGTCCTCACAACACTGCAACAATTCTTGACACACTTCCACTCGATTGTTCTTTCGGTCATCGGTGAGCACTCTCGGGAAAAGTTTGGCGCACACGTTCCGCATTTGAAAGTTTTTCGTCACAATCTTGTGCACATTGGTTTTCAGAATGTCAAGTATTTCTGACATTAGGCGGACGTTCATTCTTCGATCAGAGTTCAACAATTAACGCACTTTGTCAACCGAACTTTCTTCTCGCGACGTTGAGGGGCGACCTAATGGTTGTTCGTCGGCGAAATCCTCACGACCCTCCTTGAACATTTTATGCCACCTTTTGCAATGTGAATATGACATACAGTCCTCATCAAAAGCCTTTTGAAGCAACTGAAAAGTCTCCAACGGCGTCTTCTCAAGTTTGAAACAAAACTTTATTGCGTATCACTGATCGAGAGTTTGTTCCATCTTAATTTCGACGGAGCACTCACACAAGGGTTCACTGAAACAGGCACTGTGACGCTTCAAGAGCTCCGAGCTGACTCGCACGGATCGCACTGTGTTCCCAAGACTCTCCCTAGCCTTCCGTGCAAGCGGTAACGCCGTACGACGGATAGTCGCGTCAGAAAAGAATAGGGCGCATTACTTTCCGGGCAAATCTTGTATAAGGAAATAAAATATAAAAAAGTGTACGACGAAGAAATGATCATCAAGCTGGAAAACTCAATAACAGCATGCTTGGAAGAGAAAGAAGCAGCAGAAGACATATAAGGTGAATGGGCACAAATAGAAAAAGTAAAAAAAAAGTTCGGATATTGTTTATTAAATATAGAAAAACATAAAACAAAGGATTTGTATGATAAACAGTTCCAGAAGGCTTTAACAAAACGAAACAACATAAGAATGGAAACACTTTAAAAGGATACAGAGGAGAATAAAAATACTTACAAAGAATTACGACAAAAAGCAAAAACTATATATAGATAGAAGAAAAGAGACTACAAGCTGAAGTAGCTACAAGCAATTGGAGAGCAATATGTTAGCAAATAATTAAAAAATATTTTTCAAAAGGTATCTTAAATTTACTACCATAGGCCACGTCAATCCAATTTTTTGTAGAAATAAAGAAGCAATTAAAGTAGATAAAATATTAAAAAACTATAAAGTTAGGTGAAGACAAAGATGGCGCAACCGTCAGATGTGGAGATCACAGATGAAATAACAAAACTAAGGAACAATAAGTGTAGAGGAAAAAATAAAATTCCAGCAGAAGCCTTAAAGTATGGAGGAGAAAAATTACAGGAAAGAATTTGTGAGTTAATCAGACGAGTATGATAAAAAAACGTATGTCAGAGCAGTATAGCAACATAATAATTTGTCCAATTTATCAGAAAAGGGATAAAAACCTGTGTTTAAACTATATAGGCATAGTATTACTGGACGTTATCTATAAAGAATTTAGCAGACTTATCCAAAAAAAGCTCAGTGACGTCCATGTCCAAGAAGTAGGAAAAATAACTAGGTGGATTTTAGGGAGGGAAGAAAAATTTTAGATCAAATTTTCACTCTAAAAATGATAATGAGTAATAGTTACAAACATATGCTAGAACTGCTACTATTATTCATAGATTACAAACAAGAGTATGATTCGGTCGTTATAACTAAATTATACGTGGTTACTTTGGGTATCCCCAAAAAACTAAATAATCTAGCTAATCTAACGCTATCGAAAAATTCTAAAAAAGTAGTTGTTAGAAAACTCTCCAATAGTTTTACAGGAAGAAACGGTTTGAATAAAGGGAATCCTTTCAACTTAGTCCTAGAGGTGATATTAAGAAAGGCTGGAATTCAGAATAATGGCATAATATACCAACGTAAACTCATTGCATATACAGATGGCATCTAAATCCAAGAAAAAACTCGAAAAGATTTTCAATAAACGAGAAAGAGTATCAGAAGGTTATGGGCTAGCTATTAATAAATAATTAAATTAATAAAAAACAAATTACATGGAATTAAGAGGAGAACCACAAAAAGGAACAAACCACATTAAATTTAAAGGAATTAATAAAGTTTATACCTTTGAAAGGGTCAGTCACTTCGAGTATTTAAGAGTAACTGTGACATGCAGTAATGACGAAAATACGAGTATCAAAGGGAAGTAAAGTATTAGGAGCAAAGACAATATCAAGGGCAGCCAAATTTAACATTTATAGAACGGTATATATATATATATATATATATATATATATATATATATATATATATATATATATATCTTTATTAATCTTTGTGTAATTTTTACAGCAAATGTTTTTGTACAGTAATATCGTTACCACTCAACAGACATTTACTTTAAGATGAATTGAGTATGATTGGAACGTGTCCTTCTTAGATAGCGACAGGTAACGTACATGTACCCAATCTCGTTATTTCTAGCCGCTTGTACATTACCAACTTTCGCCGGAGATATTCACGACATTCACATTTTCACAGCTGAAGTTGTTAAACCGTTTTTTGCAAAAAACTCCTGTTTTAAATTTAGCAGAAAGTTTTAAAATTTAATTATAGCCGTCGTAGTTGAAAATGGAATATAATTATTCAAAACGTGGGCTATTTAGTATTTATCTAGCACTAAATATTTAACTTAATCGGCATCTGCAATTCAATTTCTTCGCTTAATTTAAAATTGGTTTTAAGTGCTGCATTATTATTACTATTCCATTTGACAAGAATGAAAAAGTACCGCACATTTTTTAGTGTTACCTTCATTATAAAATAATGTAAAGATTGCTTTATCTCAATATTAAATTTGTTTTTAAAACAAGATTACTTTTTTACTGTTACTGAAACTGTCTCACACAAGCATTAGGCAATTTTTCACGTCACGTATTCACAAATTTTGAACAGAGTTCTTCAAGGATCCATACTTAGTATGCGTAAAAATGTGGTCAAGCTTACACGCAAAATATTTGAAGGACCATTAACCCAGAACTCTTATGTTATTTTTTCTTCTTTGGATAAGCTATTATGCATTGAAAATAATCTTACTAGACAAGCATTCTGCTTTAGCTGAACTCACAGTACAGTAATCGAATAGCCTAAATAACAAATTATGAAACTGCCAGTAATGGATACAACATAAAGTTCTTAACAATATACTTGCAGCCAGTTTATATTGGTCTCTTCTCTAAGCTAAATTCAAAATTTTTAACTTTTTATATTTTTATAGTTTTTTACTATTTTTAACACAAAATTTAGAACAGCTGCTAACTGGGCGTCTTTAAAGCTATATTAATATCGATTAGCATGATTGGCCTTATTTAGGCTTCTAAAAGCATTCTTATAACTATCAAATCAGATTGTATTGTTTTTGCTTGTGATTATAATAGACTGTAGTATAAATCAGGACAAAAGAATAAAAGGAAAATTTGATAAACTCGGTTAAAAGAGTGCAATCAACCTAATAGACAAATCTAGTGTTTTTGAAATGGTAATCGCATTGATATTCTTAGTTGTAAATTCAAAGCCTGTTTTTAAAAATTATAAGCGAGCCTAACATTTTATAAATTATACTCTAAAAGAATAAAGATAAAACACAATAACCAGCAACGGATTTAAAAAAATTAAATGTATCAGTTACAATTATACAAAAAAATACAAAAGGCAAATGAGAAATTGACAAACACATTATGAATTACAATAATTAAGGTCAAAGTAAAAGATGTAGTGTACCTCTGTGCTGTACAAAAAAAGTAATAAAAAGAAATTTGTACATTAGTAAAAATATGATTGCCATTTTATATCAGATGAAACCTAGTTATTAGACAATTATAAGAATATATTCAATAATAATGGTAAAGAAAGACAGACTAATGGGTTATCAAATTAATAAATGCACCTTATTGATAGCTATTAATAGTCATTTTTATTAAAAACTACACTAATAGTATGTTATTACAAAAAATTATCTGTAATGTATTTTTAAAAAAAATTAACATTCCATTTCATTAAAATATGTCTTACAACCCAAACACTATTTAAGTTGACATTAAGTAATTAATCTGATAGTTACAAAATACAAGTCAACGTGCAGAGAATACATCCAGTAATGTATCTCTTCTACAATTAGTCCACATGAAGACTATATTTGACATTGGGTATTATTAATCTAGACATTTAGCACTATTTCATTAAATCTGTTTGAGATTTTTACGTTACACACAGTTTTTTTATAAGCTCTTTAACAAACACATTTGAATGCACTTTTAGTTTCTCTACATATATATTTTCTTACAATATATTTCCTGTTTAACGTAAGGTAGTCCTGCGTCTTCATCTACATACTCGTTGGTGAGCTATGATACCCCCAGTATCATTCTTAGTCTTCTGGAATAATACATCTCTATTCATTTGAGTTTGCCGGTATTCCCCATAATTCTAGACCTACATCCGTATGGGTTTTGTAATAGTTTTGTATATCAATGGCTTGTTTTAAACAGTTAATTCTGATTTTCTGCATATTAGCCAGTAGAATTTTCTTAACTTGTAGCCAAGGTCTATTTTAGCTTCCTATCCAAGTGCATGTCCAGATATTTAACATCTTTGTCTTGTGAGATTTGCTTCTAATTCAGTTTTACAAAAGGACATGTTTCTTTATGAGGAAAAAGTATTATATGTAGTGATTTGTCTTCATTAGTTTTAATTTACCATTTTTTTAATCATTTTTTTATTTGATTTATCTTGTAGAACTTTTGAGAGTATTTTAGCAATTTTATTTAATATCAAAATTACTGTGTTGTCAGCAACCGTTGCTGTAGTGATACTTGGTAATGTTAATTGATCAGCAGCATATAGGAGACATAAAATAAGTCGTAAGGCGCTGGCTTGGTGTACACTAGTATGGATAGATTGTATGTCGATAATTTAATTTTTATATATTACTACCCGAAAGTACCTGTTATTGACAAGACTTCAAGATTGTAAAGTAATTGACTGTCAGTATGCATTTAAGTTTATATAGAAGGCTTTTATGCTAAACTTCATCAAATGCCTTTTTGATGTCTAGAAACATCGCAAAGAAGTATCTATTATTTTCAAAGACTTTATTTGTTTGATTGACAACTTGCTGTATCGTTGAATGTTGTTTTATACTTTTTGTTGTCTAAGAGAGGTGCTAATTTGCTAAGTAACAGTTTTTCGAAAATTTTAAACGCCACTGGCAAAAGACTAATAGGCCGGTAAGATTTTAGATTCTTGGCTTTTGTTCCTGACTTTAATATGGAGAAAATGATCCGTCATCATAATGGGGTTAAAGGGTTGAGTTAGAAATTAGTATCATTTTTAAGCTCTTGTAAAATTTTGCTAGTAATTAAATCATAGAAGGAAGATTTCTTTGAATCTACATCTGTATTGAATGATCTTTTTGACTTTATTTTAGGCAATTTTTTAATCGGTGGTTAAAACTGATAAGCTTCTTGGAAAACCGAAGTAATTTCTTCTTCTGTTTCTTGAGTTGAGCATTCTGTTATATTTGGCTCGAACACATTTTTTACTTTTTCCTTGGGACTTTTAGCCCATTTCTCAGATTTTGCTTTACTAGATGGTATTCGGTTTCTTTAATATCCTTGTAACCTTTCATGAGAAATATTCTGTATCTATTGTTGCATCTACCTGTTGTATGTACCTTTAAAAATTATGTTTGGTTTTGTCTTTATTAGTTATTTTAATTCTTTTTTTGTTCTCGTTAATTGCCACTATTGTTTTAGCTTTCTCTTGGAAACAATTTTTTCTTGTATAGTATTAGAGCATGTCTTAAACTTAGATTTATTTACCATTAGAGGAGTTGAATTGCTGCCTGTTTTACAGTGTTCAATGTTCTACTTCTTGTTCTATTTGCTCTATATTTTTTACGATATTTTCAAATTTAATGTGCTATCTATTTATTATCAAATGTAGTTCTAACAGCAAAATTAAAAGCATCCGGCATATTTGCGGCGTCTGTATGTCAATATGTTGGCTTTTTTAAGTAGACTACATTTAGATAATTACTGAAGATTACCTTTTACAGTCCAGAACCTTTGATATTAAGTTTGAAATCCCATAACAGATATTTAGAATTATATACCCACTATAGACAAATCGATATCTGCGTTTGTAGAAAAATGTTTTAAACTGGGTTTCTTTTATGGAAGGCAATACATGGTCGAGAAAGCTATCGGTCCGGACCAGTCTTCAACTACTATTTTGGTGGTTTGAATGTGTTCTTCTGATAGTGTGTGGTTTGGTAGTGTTTAATATTGTTTCTTATACTGATAACGTTTCCGTTTAAGTGTATTGTATAGTATACTGTATAGTTGTGTAATTTTATAAAGCTTTTTTTGTAATGTGCGTTTAGAAAATCAATAGTAACTCTAGTTTTAAATTAATAATAAAAAATATATAATTCTTCTCTGTGCTGTAACAACAACCCGTTGCAATTTTTGAAACGAGAATTGTCAGAATATTGAACGTAGCGATTATCTTTTGAATGAGCCTTTTCATTATGCTTTAAAGTTTTTGTATGTTATTTGATTGTAGTGACTTAGTTTTCCCGCTGATTATTTTTTAGCGGTTGAGCATATGTAATACCTTACCTTGCATTATTTTTTGTCAATACTGCCGGTTGCTGTTTATTTGTTGTATCTGTGCACTCCTAGTAGTTGGCAGGATGGTTTCCGTCCTAGAGTACACATTTGATTTAATCACATCTAGTTTTTCTAGAGTTGCATGATTCTGAGCATATTTTATGCATCTGTGTGTCTGGCCATATCTCTAACACCGTGTATTTCTCTTATTGGGTTTGGTGATTCAACTGTAACTTTAGCATTAAACAAGATTTTATTTTATAGAGCTCTATATTACTTGGAGTCAATTTTAAGTCCACAAAAAATAATGGAAGTGGTTTCTTTGTGACTCGTTGTCTGTTATCTGTAAAATTGTGTGTGTATGATCATAGAAATCATTTTTTAGTTAGATTATGTCTGTTGTAGGATGGATATAACGTAATACTACTCTGAAAGATGTTTGCTTTGTTTTTTCACTAGTTATATATGCTTTCTTCTTATCGAGAGATTGTATTATAATACCATAGATATCAATACTTGGGGCCTGTATTTTAACTTGTTCTTCATTTAGTACTCTGATTGTTTTTCTTTTTTTTATTTTATTTAATAATTGGTTTAAGGGTTGAATATTTTTTATCGCAGCAATAACTTGGAAGGTGTTTCTTCTCCCATTTTCTTTCTTTCTTCGATCTCTTCTTCAATTTGTTTGTATGCTAACATGTTAAATCTATTTATTGCTGGTGTCTTAAGCCAGTAATTATCAATTTTTGTTTGTGCACTTTCTATTTTGAATCATTTGCCGCTATTCATTTGATGTGATGTGTTTATTAGTTGTACCGGATTGTGGTAATAATATTATGTAACTCCTAGAGGTACCTCTGTATGTTAAGAAGGAATAAATCGTGGTATTTGGGACATGGAATAAGGCGGTCCCAAATACAATTGTAGCAAGTACGACCCTGGTTGTTGAGGCAATGGTACATTTTTATTTTAATAATTTTATAGCTGGCCTGTGATAATTAAAGGTATGAATAAATGTACTAACTGTTACATCCACCCACTATCGTTAAAATTATAGTATATAAATATTACCATGTTACTATTTATGTTTATACATACATGGTACAATGTTTATCACACCCGCTCGTATTTATTTTTAAAACTTGACATTCTAAATTGCTATATTTTAAAGTTTTAAAATATACGTAATGTTAGTTTTGAAAGTTTTGTTAATTTTTTATTAATCAGGATTGAAATTTATCAAAATTGTTCGTATAACTGTCAAACACAGTTGTTTAAAATTATTATTATTATTTGTTATTGCCAGCTTGATAACCAAAGCAGTCGTCAACATGTCAAGCGGAAATTACCTTAAGAAAATTTTCACAATATTAGATGAAAGAATATAAAAAAAGAACTATTAATTACTAGATTATAATATTATCTATAATATATTTATTACAATCTAAATTGGTGTATTTTTTTAATTACAATAAAAATCTTGTTTTTTTATTTTTAAGTGTCAATCTTTTTTGTCATTTTTATATAGCTTTATAAATTTTACATGGTAACAAGTGATCATAGTTGACAAGACAATACCATTTTACAATTACATTTCCAAATCAAACTAACAATTGGGGAATAATCCACAAAAACCAATTTCCCAGGCCAATAAAAAAAAAACACGCGACAAACGGGCAACCGCGACATTGCATTCAGATCGTGGTAGTTTCAAGCTAACTTCGCTTTGCTTCAGTTTTAGCTAGAAGAACGATTGCCTATAAACCTTAAGTAAACTTTTACAGTACGAAACAGCGAACAAAGAAAATTGATTCTATAATGAAGGTTCGAAATCGATGTACTGAAAATTTCAGACAAAGAACATTGCCTTTAAATGTGACTAACCAACGTTAGCTGACAAATTGCAAATAAAACAAATCAAAGTTTGATAACAATGAAGGACCATTACCCCACTACCAATGAAGAAAGTAAAATTTCACTTGCACTTCAAGATGCATCGGTTAAATGCTAAGCAAATAATAAAGATCTCGAAAAGAATTTTGGTAAAATCGCTGGCACATTTAAAAAATCTAATTTATAATTATTGGCGATAAAGAAAATAAAGCATATAACCATACTAAGTAACAGGTAAGTTCTCAGGTATTTTGGCTTATAAATGGAAGAAAATCGTTTTCACAATTTTTTAATGCATCTCACTAATATAATAATAATAATAGTTCCCCGTAACAGGGCTTGAAGGCCCTTTGGGGTCGTAACAGGATAGATCTGCTAAAATCTAGAGCCTACGGTACACAAGGGTAGTAACGTGGCTGGCCCTACGTACCGACCGACCGCCTATTATTACCCCAGAGTTTGACCTCCAGGTACTCATTTAATCCGGCCTGAGTCGAGCTGGGCTGTAAAAATCCCAGCGATTGAATTGGTAAGAGCGGGATTCGAACCCGCAACTCTTGATTTCGTAGTCTAGCGATTTACCCACTAAACCACCACGGCTCTCAGTCCCCAGGCCCAGGCCCTTTTTTTCAATTATTACCTACAAACTGAAACTTAGCGGAACTGTTCATCTAAACGAGTCGGACAAGTTTTTCATCTGCCAAGTCTTGAATAGGCAGCGTTTTCCCCCCTCTACCTCTTAAACGTGTCAATTTGACGATTCTACTTTTTTTTATAACCTACCATGTAATTTTTATTTTAATTGCAAAACATGACGGTAGAATGAAACAATAAAGCGTATCCGACAAAATGGCCGATTCTGTAAGAGCGTCAGACACATGAAACGAATCGAAATTTTGGGGGTATGTTTTCTTATCACCTACAAGATGATATTTGGCGAATCACTTCATTTTTTTATCAAAAACTGTAAGGTAAACGTGTCGGACAAAAACTGTGGATCTTGACGCGAGCTCGACGCGGTGAACAAGTTGATTTCCGGTAGTTACTTTATTTACTACCTACAACAAAAAATAATTTGTTTTACTTTTGTTATGCTGTGCAGAACATAGTGGTACATGCGTCCGACAAAAAATATGCAGCATATCTTTAAAAAATCAAAAATATGAATTTACGTTTACAACTAGAAGAGGAAATTGCCCCACTGTAATCATAAACAACAAACAAATCCCACAGAACGAAACAGTTAAGTACCTAGGTATGCACCTGGACAGACGGCTAACGTGGAGAAAGCATATATTTACAAAGCGTAAACACTTGGGTCTAAAACTCCAAAAAATGTATTGGCTCCTGGGACGGAAATCACAATTGTTACTGGAGAGCAAAATACTACTCTATAAGACAATTATTCGTCCAATTTGGTCATATGGGATACAGCTCTGGGGAACAGCTAGTAGATCGAACATCGACATTATAAGGCGGTTCCAGTCAAAGGTACTGCGATGCTTAGTCAACGCTCCATGGTTTGTACCAAATGAAATAATTCGGCAAGATTTAGGACTATCAACTGTGACTGAAGAAATACACAAGTGTAGTGCTCGTTATCATGACAAACTTAGTGCTCACCCAAACACATTAGTAGAACACCTCCTGGATCCCGACGATGACGAGCCACGGCTTAAGAGATTCAAGCCTCTCGATTTACCAACACGATTCGCGTAAAAGTGAAGTGTAGTGCAATCAAACTGTAACGGTTAACTTCGGAAAAATGTTCGCTGGAACGTTTTTCATCATGTCCTGTAATATATACTGTTAAAACAATTACTAAATGTCAATTTTATGACAGATTGTAAGCTATAAATAAATTTAAAAAAAATATGAATTTCGGATGCGAGTCCGGCTCGGTCAAAATACGTGTTATTCGCTGTATGTATTTTCGTATACAATAACAAAATCGATTTGAAAGCTTACCTTTCCAAAGCGATTTTTTTATTTGGTGGATCACACAAAGTATAGAAAAAATATGTGAGTTTTCCCCAACTTGTGAAATACTTTTTTTGGAACTTTTCTGATATTTGAAAACAAAATAAAAATTTTTTTTGCTTTTTTGGCGATATCTTTACTTCCAGGCAAGCTAAAATAACGCATTCAAAACCAAATTAAAGCTTTTGGAATCACTTTTCATTTGAACTTTAGTGCATTTAAATCGATCGCTTAGATCAATTGTGGTATGCGTTCTAGTACGTAGTAAAAAAAATATAATATGGTAAACTTCCGTTCATAAAATTTTTAGACACGGATTTCTTAACGAAATATATATTGTACTGACATACGCATCTTGGTCCTATTCAAAAATACCGCTCAAATTTCAGAAAGTCCCTAGATAGTTATATCTAGTACTAACACTGTAGGGTGCGTTCGTTGACCAAACAAACGTTCTTGGAAATCGAATGCACCTTTTACTACTCCTATATGCCGCCAGTTTCTTTAACGGTTTTCGAGGAAAGCGAAAGTGTCTAATTACATCTAATTTGTGGTTAATAAAATATTAAAATCAATATAAAGTGTTTTTTGTGCGATGCATTATCGGATAAACCTGGATTTAAAGAGAAAACGGATGAGGTGAAGGCTTTACGTCAGAAATTTTGGCTTTATGCCATAAATTTCTAAAGGCCAGGCAACACCATAACCACAAATATAAACACGTAGTTTTACCGCACGATTTTCTGAATACTGATTTTGGATATCACTTACAGTGTTATAAGGAGTTTGTGGGCAAAAAAAAGTATTTTGAGTATTCAGAGTAAGTACATAAAAAAATTTATACATTATAATTTATTTCCTAAATTTATTTTTAAAAATCTCATGTCAATATATGGGAAATTCAAATGCATCTAGCGGCATGTGTTACTCTTATTTTTATTCGGGTTTTATAATGGAAATTATCATTTATTATATATGAATAATAATAATAATAATAATAATAAATATCTACAGAGTTGAGCCTCCGTCTATTGAAGCAATCACGCCAGCGACATCGTCACAACAGCCTCCAGTTCATCACCATCACAGTCCATGCCTCCTCCAATTGGTCCTGTGCAGAGCGTCGGTGAACTTTGAGATGATTTTACATCAGAGTATGTCTGTTTCTATTTACAATTTTGCAGTAACTGTTTAGTAAGCACAACTTCAATGTATTAAATTTTGAGCGTATATGAAAAGTGGCGCGTATAGTGAGACGCGATTTTTTTTAAGCACGATAATGCGGGAGTAGTTTAAGCCTACTAAACAGTAACTGTAAATTATTGATATGAAATACATTTTAATTGTTTAATTTTTTTTCGCTGTCCATTGAATTTTAGTACTGCTTCGGTTACGGATACCACTGCCGGTGACGATGTAGACGATGAAGGAGATGACGACGATGTCGATACCACCGATGATACAGCTGACGGTGACGTAAATGTGTCTTGTTTTTTTTGTGGAAAAGTCATTATTTACCGAAAAATGGGGAAAGTCAAGCGTCGTATAGTGAAAAAAGAAAAGACTTTTTACAGAAAATAAAAACCTACGCCACGGAAATCGGTGACATTAATATGTTAAACAAAATCGCTACAGAGAGCCTTGACGACGACGACGAGTTACCTTTAGCATATCACGGGCATTGACAACTTCAATACTACTCGCAATTTAAACACAAAAAAAATGAACCACCTACAAAAGCATGGACTCAAACTCGGGAATTCAATAAAATAGCAAGAGAGAAATTAAATGACTACATCCGGAAAGAAGTTGTTGAATCGTCACGTGTTTTCTCTCTGTTCTTTGTAAAAAGTGCATTTGTCGATTTTTTACGTGAATTACACGGAGTCAACGATGATTGTGACATATTTAGTGCCACGACGATAAAAGAACACTGTACAAAAATCTTTAAAAAAAATCTAAACTGTGACTTTATTAAATAAAGTTTATTTTATTTCATCGCGAATCGACATAACTAAAATCTAGAAGTAAGTAATATTGTGTTTGAGCAGGAAGTTGTTTAATTTACTTTGAAGTATCGTAAACATATAATGAAAATAAAAAAACAAACTTTGCCCGAGCTTCTCGATAGCGATGCACTGATTCAAGGAGAGTGTAAAGTGCAGAAGTGGCTGCACAGTTTTGCGCTATCCGGAGTTAATTGTAAAGCCACTGACAGGGTAGAACGCTTAGCCTCGTCATTTTCTCAAGACTCAATATACAGTATTACTCGTGGCACCATTAAACCACAGAAACACATTGTGCTTGGCATGACAATGAAAAATTTAACGGGTAGTGAAAAAGTTATCAATATATTGCAGAGGCAAGGTCACTGTTTAAGCTACAGCAGTATTTTGGAGCTTGAGACGTCTGCGGCTTACTCGTGCGCTTCACGGAAATTACTCTGCCCTTCTGGAATTTATACAACGCCAATTTTAGCATGTGGCGTTGCTTGGGATAATTTTGACCGATTTGTCGATACAACGTCGGGAAAAAATACGCTGCACAACACTGTAGGTATCGCGTACCAAAGCATTCCGACAAAAGACGAATTAGAAATTATTCTATTCCAAGCGAATGTCTCCGCGGGTAATCGGTATGACCAATCGATTGTCATCCGCGATGAAACAGGTCGACGTAAAAGATCTTTTTGAACCCGACGATTACGGAAATTTACGACAAGCCAAGCAAAGACGTCTTGAGTTTCGGCAGAGCAGCAGCACAAACGAAGAACCTATCAATTTATTAACATTCAAACACACAAACTTCAAACATCAACGGAACGCCGATGTGGCAAGGTTATAATGCGAAGATTCACGAAGATTTCAGCACAATACAAAAAATCGAGTATTTAATTCAGATAAATGACTCTCCTACAGATCCAACTGTTGTTAAAGAAACAATGAGAAGATCTGCGCAAATCACTGCCGAATGCGGAAAACAATATTTTTGTATTACGTACGACCTAGCTATGTCCAAATTGCTTTGCGCATACAAAGCGCTGAAGAAGAGTTCAACAATTTATTTATTAATATAGGTCCATTTCACATAATGAGAGCCAGCGTGGTCCCGTGGTTGAGAGACGGGTTGCGATGCTGACGGACCCGGGTTCAATTCCCGGTGCTCTCTGATGCCTGGCGGGTGGCCTACTCAGTCACTAAAAATAATTGAGTACCTGCGTTCATTCGAACAAGGGGTAATAATGGCGGTCGTCTTAGGCGCGGTGCTTGCCACATAGCCCCATATCAGAGATGGTGCGCGACGACCGGGCAGAGAGATCGAACGTATGAGAGCCCTTAACCTCTCAGTTCGCAGGCCGTGCTCCCACGCGGGGCGTAGAGCCTTACCATTACCACCATTTCACATAATGCTTTCGTACCATAAAGCCTTGTGAAAATTTATTAGTGGTTCAGGCTTAATGAATATGGTTGTCGACTGTGGAATTCTGGCTACCGGTTCTGTCGCATCGGTTTTGAACGGCAAGCACTTCAATAGATCCAGAAAAATGCACACAATGCTGTCGCTTGCACTCCAACTTCTGCATTTTGAGAGTTTCTCTGGCTCGTGTGAGTATGATGTTAAGTCAGCGCAGGATTTTTACAAACATTTAATAATGAGAAAAGCGTGTGTCCCACAATGAATCACAATACGTGTAAAGATATATTTGATAAGTATGAGCAATACAAAAGTGATACATTACAAGGAAAGCATGGTAAAACTGCGCAATTTTTTAATGTACGTTAAACTAGTGGATTACTACTTAATGCTTGAGTACAGCATAAGAACGGGCGACTTCAACATGTTTGTGTACGTTTTGCCAAAAATATCGAACATTTTTTTTAGTATGAACCATCAAAGCTACGCTAGATACTTGACTATTTTTCATGATAAATTAATGAATATAGAAGAAACACACCCTGGCTTACTCGAAGATTATAGAAGTTGCTTTGTAGGGGTTCGCAGAACTTCTAAGCCTTTTCCACGATTCCCACAGGGATTAACGTTAGAGCAAACGATTAACAAAGACGCGGCTTCTAAAGCACCTGGAATTATTAATATAACGAAATCGTTTTCCGCTCGGCAGAGATGGACTCTTACTCACTCAATGCGCACGAGCATTACGTCAGAGATGATGAAGTTGTGTGGCATGAATTCCCCCGACGATGTAAGTGAAGAACTAAAAGAATCTGTTATTACAAAAAATAGCGTACGAGTGAAATCTTTAATCGACTTAATGAAGCAGTGTACCAATCCCTTCTCGTCTGATTTATCAGAAAGTCACTTGTTTAATATATCATCCGGAAAATCCGTATCAAATGAGGTATTTGATTTCTTATCCTCAGTTGAAGTTCTTGGAAATAAGAAACGATGCGATTTCATAGCCGAAGCTCTAAAAAATCCAGACAGATTTGATCAGGCAATAAAAAAAAACAAAATCATTAATTTTGACCAAAAAAATGTTAAAAAAGTCAAAGTAAATGGTAAAGTTAAGGAGATAAAAATTCAGAGGGATGTTTTCGGCAGATTAAAAATTCGCATCGATTAAAAATGATGTCGATCTTGAGAAAGCTTTAAGTTACCCGTTTGCACCAATTTCTTTTTCATTTTGTCACAGCGATGGAGAAATATGTAAGACTACCAAGTCACTTGTACTTCAAGAATTTGACGTCAACACCGTATCTCATGACAATGTCCCCTCGCCCGACATCACTATTTTTGATGGATTTTATTTTCTTCACACTTTAAGAAATCTGCCGGAAAGTTATGAGAAAATTTCTAAACATATTTTCAAGTTGCTAGTGTACGATCGGAAAGAAGTTCACGTAATATTTGATAAATACGAAACGCCCAGTATTAAGGATTACGAACACGAACTGCGGGGTGAAGACGATACTCAATATGACGTTCAACGCAGACATAAACGTCCTGCTGAATTTTCAAAATTATTGAGAAGTAAAAATTTCAAAGAAACTTTTGTACAGTTTTAATTAATTATTGGTCAAATGATGATTTTGTCGTGCTGTGCGGGGGAAAAACTGTGAAGGTTAATTTTGATAAATGCTACGTTTTTCAAGTGTCAGAGAATAAAATCAAAAGATCAATAAATTATAATTTCTCGTGTGATCACGAAGAGGCTGATACTAAAATCGTGTATCATATTTGTCAGCTAGATTACCCTTGCAACATTTGGGTACGACGCACTTTTTCAGACATCCCCGTCATTATGCTTTCAAATTTTTAGAAGAAAATGTAAAAATAATAATTGACCGAAGCACAAGTAAAAAAGCGAAGTACTTGAACATTAATGAAATTTACGATCAACTTGCTCGCTTGCAATATGCCATATTTTTACGGGAAACGATTTTAATCCTGCGTTTTGGCAAAGGAAAAAAGAAACCTTTTGCTATTCTGGAAAAAATGAAAAATTTCAAGATGCCTTTATCAATCTTCTATCTATAAGACTAACACAATTAACAACATCTAGCGATGCTTTCCAAAATATAGAAGAATTCGTATGCAGGATGTATGGTTTACAAAGTAAAAATGATATCAATAAAGGCCGACACGAGTTGTTTCTTGAAAGCTATAAAGTCCGAAGTGATGGCGAGCAAGTTTTAGACAAAAATTAAAGGATATGATCCCTGTAGCTTGCCTCGTACTCGACAAGAGCTGTTGGAACAATTGAAGCGGACGATATACATAAGCAGTATTTGGTGTAATGCGCACATGCGCTACCCCACTGATTATCGTCCAGAAAATTGTCGATGGACTCTCATAGATGGAAATTTTCAATATTTTTGGTTCGACGGACCTGAAAGTCCATCAATTCAAGAAACTGCACAAGGTATTGTATATTGCATTGCATTTATTTGTAAAAATAATATGTACCTAATTATATTATTGTTATTTACACTTACAGAAGCGACGACAAGTAATGCCGATGAGGATAATGATGAAAAAAAGGAGGATATATGCAGTGATAGCACAGACGAATATTCAGAGGATTCAGAGGATGAATAAGCTATTTTTTATTTTATTTTATTTGGCATCTATTAATTTTTCAATGGTTGTTTTGCATTTAAAGTTTTATATTTTAATAAAGAAAAAGCAAAAAAGAGTTGATAAAAGAAATATTGTTGTCCATTCAGTCCATAAAATTCCTCCTAAAATATTACAAATGTTAATTATCACAAAAAAAATGTCTGTGAAATTTCAGATTAATAATGGATATATTTATACGCTCGTTGCTGTAAAAACGCAATGCATTTAATTAAAGTTTATGGATTTTTTAATTATTTAAATTTTTTTCTTTCGAAATATAAAAACAAAATATCTGTCGGACACTTATTGTATTTTATATAAAATGTATTTTATTACATGTGTTATCAATGTCGGACAAAAGGTAGTAAATAAAGTAACTACCGGGAAATCAACATGTTCACCGCGTCGAACTCGCGTCAAGATCCACAGTTTTTGTCCGACACGTTTACCTTACAGTTTTTGATAAAAAAATGAAGTGATTCGACAAATATCATCTTGTAGGTGATAAGAAAACAAACCCCCAAAATTTCGACGTTTCACGTGTCGGGCGCTTTTACAGAATCGGCCATTTTGTCGGATACGCTTTATTGTTTCATTCTACCGTCATTGTTTTGCAATTAAAATAAAAATTACATGGTAGGTTATAAAAAAATGTAGAATAGTCAAATTGACACGTTTAAGAGATAGAGAGGGGAAAACGCTGCCTATTCAAGACTTGGCAGATGAAAAACTTGTCCGACTCGTTTAGATGAACAGTTCCGCTAAGTTTCAGCTTGTAGGTAATAATTGAAAAAAAAGGGCCTGGGCCTGGGGACTATCACTAATATAATCCTCTAATTTAAATTACTTTGGTAATCTCAGAATTTAATGAAAACTTTAATATTAGATTAAAAGCCACATTTAAGAAAGTTTAATTAAAGAGGTAAATATTTAAAAACCAAAAATAAATACATGGCCTGTTCCGAAAATTCAGAGCTAATAGTATACCCGGTAAGTGAGAGAATTGACTATAATGCACATGCGAAATAAAAACAATTTAACTACAGCACTAATAAAGTCACGGTACAAGTGATTGGGGCATTGCCGAAAATATGTTTACAGTGATCTAATTGAACAATGGAACTGGGTTGTAATCAACAAGGATTGGCATATAACATTCTAAGAACTAGGAAATCAACTGAGATTTCCAAATACTAAGATGTATAAAATGATATTAAATGTATCGCGACAAAATTTGTTTTGTAGCTATGGTTAGCAAGTATTCCAACATAAAATTTTTAGAATATTTCGAGCAGAATAAACAACGCTCACATAAGTGTGTGAAATCGTAAGTTGTTTGTTTTAAAAGGAACTGAGGCTAGGCACAATGTTTATGGTATTTTGCACCACTTTTACTTTTTATATAGATGTTTGTTATTGTAATTGTAATATTTTGTGTTATATGGCTCGGCGGTTTCAGGAGAGACTATGTACATAACAAGAAGAAAAACCATACCTCACTTTGTGAAAATTCTAGATAAATTCTAATTTTCACTTTATAACCCAAAAATTTATCAAAGTTTATTTACCCGTTAAACTAACATAAATTATTTATATTTATGTATATTTTTTAAATATATATTTATACATAAGTACAATTAAATTTTGAGTACATTAAATTGATATGATGTTTTCAGGTAAATAAATTTGCAAACTAAAATTTTTTTCGAGTTTAACAAAGCGTAAGTAATGAAGTTGTAAATCTCTCACGCCAAAAAGCAATTTTTTCATCAACTTAAAAGGCTAGCTTAATGATAATTACTAAATATTATAAGAATTGTAGAAAAATCGTTAAGTAAACATTAACGATTAAATTAACAACTAACTTCCATACAAAGAGTCGTTTTTTTGTCTTATATAAACACAAAACTGATTATGCTTCTGCCAAATTTCAAGTGATTAACTTTTTTGGCCTAACTTTATCCTGACAGAGTTTCACGTCAGGCTGTAGCGGATATTTCATCTTGCCCGAATTCCTCGCAAAAGTTGATCTTGTCCGATAAAATAATACAATTAGAAAGTGTAGTGACGTAAAGAACCTTTCAGTGGCATAAAACTAAAGTTTGGAGACAAGTTAATAGTATTTTAAAGTAAATTTGTACGCTTAAGTACAACACTAATTCGTTTTTGTTTAAAATTGCATTACATCTTTTTGTTAATTAAAAACTTCTATTTTTGTAATTTTACGTTACCATCTTTTTAAAGTTTATCTATTCTCAGTATGTTTACAAGACATCTGTACTAAACATGTAAAGCTAATTTTGTTAATTTATAAAATTGTATATCAAATTATCTCCAAATTAAAATAAATTAATTTATAACTTTTTAATTCAACAAATATTGTTGTAAAAAATTGTAATATCTACTTAAAATTAAATTTTTTGTACACCATTACTTAAGTCCAAGTAATTTAGCAGAGTTATTTTCATTTTTAATGCGTTCTATGTAGAAACGTTCATATAGCATCCCAGTTTCTTCTATTTTAAACTCGTTCGGGCTTTGTGTAGAGTTACTCGCTGAATTATTTATAAGTATCTGTCATTTCTTCGACATTCATCCCGTATGAAATCTACGGAATTAAATGTCCTCTGAAATCGATAAACGCCTTAAAAGTAAGAGAAGCTTAAAAACTCCAGATAGTCACATAAAAAGTTTACGATCGCTTTTTGATAAAAACTTTATTACAGAATGTGAGCTGGTTGCGCATCTGAACGTCTGCAGACATGTTTTTTAATGTCACTGTAAATGTATAGCTCCTTCAAACACTTTTTCGTGAAAAAATCCAAATAAGAATGCAAATTCTACTATATTCTATATTTTATCTAACAGGTAATTTTAAATGTTATTTAAAAAGAGAGAAAATAAAAAACTACGACGATTAATGTTGGCGTAATTAAAGATTGCAATTACAATTTTATGTATATAAATAGATTCTTATTTTGTTATGATAATTTTTGTAGCAAGCCAATACTTATGTGTTTTGCTTTACCTGATAATTTTTGCACAACAATATACGCAACTGAATTACTCCACATAAAATGTATTGCCACTATTATGTGCTTTTATTATTAAAGCGATTAAGAATACAACTCTTTCAAGATAAAATATGTATCTATTGATCAACATACATTTTTTCCTTTATAAAAATTTTAAATTGCTTAACGTTTGCTATAAAGCGTGTGAATGGTTTTTTATTATGTTTAAAGCAGTTTTCATAGTCACGGAATATCCAAAATGTTATGCAACCCACGTCACAAAATAAAATGTTAAGATAGACAAATTAGGGAGATTAAAGACTCAAAAGGGTTGGACTCGAAAACTCAAACAATATAAAAATCTAAGAGTATTTAGCTGCAGACTGGCTCAAAAAGTAAAGCGGCTAGTAGACTTAAAATACCAACAACAACTATACAATAAGGAACTTTTACAGAATGGTACAAGAGACGAAAGTACTCGAAAAAATGCTGCAAAAAAATGAGAGAAGCATAATAAGTTCATGGGGTTGCAATACTACTGGAAACAGAAATCAAATGGTTCTCAAAAAATTGTCATGCAAAGAAACTACTCTTTTGATTGACACATGACTACTCAATTTTGTAAATTTAAAGAAAACGATTTTACAACTATAAAAGTCCAGTCATAGTCCAATCGAGAACAATAAATTCACAATAAATTGCGATAGTCATTGTTTGTGTAACCGTTACCTTCATCGATCTACCATCTCTTAGATTCATTAAGAAATTTCATTCATCACCTATGATAGTAATAGACGCAATCATTTTATTTTTCTTTTTATGTATTGTCATCAAACGTGAAATAAACTTGTACACTTTTTTACATACCATGGTTATTATTAAGCAGCATTAAATCAGCTTAAATTTGTTTCCTCAAGCCTGAAATATTATATTCGATCCAATAATTTTTACTAAACTTTTTTATTATTTCACAATGTTTTATAGTGATGAAACAGATATTAATCGTATATATGTATATAATATTGCAAAAACAAATTTATTAAAACTGCAAAATACAGAAGTCTATAGTACCAAGGTTTGAAAATAAGTTAGAAGACTATGACAACGTATGTACAATATCTGTTTCAAATTGTTTAAATGCAAATAGTTTGATAGGGGCGATATGGTAATTCAGATTATCAAGGGATATCAAGAAATTTGGAATCAAAGTGTTTCTGTTGGTAGTCGTGTCGTATTACTAGTTATATCATCTTGTTGCATCCACGTTCGTACAAATTAACTTATTGCAACTCCAAAGTTATTAGATAATTAATACATTCGTAGGTATAGTGTTCAAAAGTAACTGAATGCGATTTGATTTTGTAGTAAGAATATTTTTTAACCTAAAACCTTATTTCTTTTATTAAAATAATTAAATAAATAAAAATAAATTGTATTTAATTTATACAGACAAAAAATTAATTTCCCTTTCATTAAATTTATAAATTGTAAATCTGTAAAGCTTATCTGCACATATCAGCTGTTGTGCTCAGTCAAATTTCCAAAATCCTCTAAACATCTGTCGAATAGATTTTCAAATAATTTAAATATAAATAGTCTTCAAACAACACTTAACAATTATATAAGCCATATACTATTTTATAAAATGCTCTCCCTTTTTAGATTTTATAATCCACTAATATCAAAAAGTCTAATTTATTCGAATAACATGTACGTGCATTTGTGTGCTTATGTATATGTTGGTTAGTTAATTATGTACGTGAGTGTGTAGGTATTTACAGCTTCTTTCAATCGTTTTCTTCACTTCTCCTTATTGTTCCGATCTTTTTCTGCAAAACTTTCACCTTCTTTCTCGTCTGTATTTTTTTAACTTTTCTCGCTTATTTTTTCCTGCTGCACTTTATTTTGTTATTTTTGTCATCCACCGACGTAATCGTGCTCTTCTAACATGACCGTACCACCATAGACGCTACTTTTTAATGTAGGTTTGTTTTCTCTCACTGACATTCTTTTCCATATTTCTTCATTAGAATTCTTATGGGTCTTGTTACTGCGTTAAATTTTCTGTAGTATTCTATTTTTATAAGATCTGGAGAGTTTAAGAAATGCCGTAAGGTCTTAAGCTCGATGATAAAGAAACTCCAACTACACCTCCCGTGGTAAAGGATGGAACACCTAGTTGGTGGCAAACGTAGCTCTGGAGACCGAATGTGAGGCGGTATAAGCAAACAAACCTGACTCCCGGGTCAGGATGGGCACCCTATTGTCCAGAGGGTGAGAAATCGCCCTCGAAGGCGGAGGAATCGATAAGAAGATCAATGGCATTGGGATCAGGAAGGCAACGGAAAACCACCTGATTAGAGGCACAAAGTGCATTTCCAAGAAAAAATCAAGATGGCAAACTTGCCATCATGGTTTCCAACATCCGAAACGGATCGGAACTTTAAGAAGAAGTTTCTATTTTTCGTAGCAGTAATTCTATTCTGGATTCGTTTTTACAATGTATGTTCGTGAAGTAAACAGTCGTTAAAGCATTGCGTCGTGGGTCAAAATGCAGCGTTGTGTCGACCAACGATAAACGATAATATTTTGCATTAATATCAAAGATTCTATAACTGAGGCGTTTGCTACGATATAGAAAGAATGCTTTATGGAACGCATAAGTTTTGGGTGGTACAAACCGATTATAATAAGTAGAGGGAACATTGAGAATAAATAGCGCTCAAGGAGCCTATAAACGTCTCACAGGTCGGATAATGTAGCTCAGAGGAAAGCGGTTTTGGATTCTGATCGACGTCTCAGTATTAGATTTATAGCATACAAAATGGGATTTTTAAAATCCACGCAATTGGCGTTAAATTAGTTTCCAAGATTTTAACCGACAAACAAAAGAAAAACCATGTGTTTATTTCTCGTGAGCTTTGGACTGTATAAGAAGTGATAACTAAAATGATAGTGACAAAATCTGGCTATGAGTGACACACTATCAAGTCTCCTTGGCCAAAAACGACTTGAATGAGCAAATCAAAGATAAAAGCTATGATTCGCTGCTGATAAAATAGTTTTTAGGGAAATAAACCGTGGTAATCCTACCATAACCTCTCTACAACCTACAGTTAGCTTTGACTGCCTTATTTTCGTTTCTCTGGTTCAAATTCAGCTTGAAAGAACATTATTTTAGAGCTGTTAAAAGCAGTTGTGATAAGTACACTGAAAAACATTTTAGATGAAGACTGTCAGGCGAGATACAATGCGTGGTAGAACCGCTGAGAACAGTTTATTAACTTTCGAAAGCCTGTAAGGCGTAGGCAAAAGTTAATGCGATCACGATCCTGTTTGTCTGTGTGTCTGTCGACACGATATCTCCGGAACTACTTGACCTGTACACTTCATATTTGACCAATAGATAGATACCTTGGTTGGTATCTTCAGACCTGTAGTCATTTGACGCGTGATGTGGGCGTCACAAGTTTACAAGCATTGCTTTGCTTTTCCACGTTGGATTTCCCGATTTTACATTCGTCTTATTAATACTCAATGATTCCAAGGTGGATTTCTTACATAAATAAAAACTTTAGTGTTCAATAATCTACAGCCTCATAATTTTTTTAGAATACTTTAATAATGGCTTGCATCAAATTCTTTCAATTAGTATAATCGATAGATCATAGATATTTCCTTTGTTTGTTCTGCAATTGTAACTGAATAAGATTAGAAGATAATCATTACTCTAATGGCATGAAACCGAGTCAATACAACATTTATATTAAAAATAGGGTATTAGCATAACTTTCTAAATATTAACCTAAAAGTTTTAAGTCCTAAATTTCGTTTTTGTTCAAATGATGCATTTGAGAAACTCCTTTATACAAAATTCTTCATTATTTTTAAGAAGACTGAAAATAGTTTTATTTCTAAAAAGTTTTATTTCTTAATTTTGGTTTATATTTTGTTATTTTAATTTAGTTTTCCCTGTAAGTTTAAATTTATAAGGGTGTACATTAAAACCAGTATACTTATTTTACTTCCTTAACACTCATGTAACAGACACAACTTCTTAAATTACTTTCAATAGTTTCTTATATGCTTAAGAAAATTGATCTTTTAGTTATTTTACTCTTTAAGACTAGCTTTATAATGATTGCAATGTCTTTTATCTTTATATTTTATACTAATCATCTTAATTCATACAATTCAAAAACTTCCATTTATAGTCTTTTATAAATTATTGCGTGTTATTTGCGCCGCGTCATTCGCTCCGCGGTTATATTTCGTAACGTTCCACCGCGATCCTTCTAGGTACCTGCGAGCCGTATAGTTTGCACCGCAGATTTATTAACTACTTGAAGACCGAAGTACTGCATATATGCCGTATATATATATATATCTTATAAACATGGACTACCTATAACATTAAAT
The DNA here is from genome assembly GCA_036346155.1 of Sinelater perroti. Taxonomy (NCBI): domain Eukaryota; kingdom Metazoa; phylum Arthropoda; class Insecta; order Coleoptera; family Elateridae; genus Sinelater; species Sinelater perroti. Next base: position 35,437,777 of record JARFIY010000001.1, read on the forward strand.
AAACAATAGTTAGGAAATCGATGTAATTAAATCGTAGGTTCAGCGCTATGGAACTGACGCAATCGTCTCTAATTTTAAATTATTTATTTTTCAACCCACTTTATACATATACTCTCAGGTAAACTTTTGATAACTTCCTGATCAAAGATCTAATACTAAAGATGTACCAGAGCACGTAAGAGAGGATTCAGACATGACCACTGAAGCATAACTAAAACACAATGTAAAGGGCATACGCAGTTATACATAAAAATGTTTTAATGGCATTCAGGCCAGACCCTCAGGACGAACAGTCTTATATTTTAAGACATATAACATTTTTGGTATGATGAATACATCAACACAATTATTTAATTACTTTTTATATATGTATTTGCATCATCAAACAGACATACATAGTGTAATGAAAATATAGTTACAATGGATACAAACGGCTAAAGAAAATCATCAGAAATTGAATCCTTTATAAAGAAAAACACACATGTATCATATTAAAATGAAACAGTTTGTCCTAGTTCACTTCTGTAATTTTAGTATATAAGATTGTTGTACTAAGAAAATGATTTTAAATTTCAATGTTTCTGCAACTTTATGTAGGTTCACTAAAGTTTGCATGTTTCATGATCTAAATTTACATAATTTGATTTCAATTGTGTTTGAATAACAGTTTTTACGAAGATGCAATTTAACTGTTTTAGATAAGGAATATATATTCAGTTTAAAATATTTGTTGTGAAGTTTACTAAACTTGCTATCCAAAGATTTTGCATGAGCATAATGTTCGTCCAATGAGCAATTTGGCATTATGTACCAGAGACAGTGGGCAATTCATGATATTCGATTAATAAAGTAATCGTTGAATTGCTAGTTATTTGTTGCATTCGGATGCTAGACTATCTTCCATAAATTTTAATAAAATTATGATAATATAATCTCACTGTACCGACAGGTAATATCGAAAAGCTCAAAAATCTACTCTTAATAAAACTTTTAATCGATTTATTGAAAATATAATGGATAACAAACCCATTTCATGGCTGGTATTAATAATTTTAATTCTGATTTTAACTTTAAAAAGCTTTGAAACATAAACTTAAAGTAAATTATGTAACTACGTTACAATTTGTATTTATTAAATTATAGTTAAATTACAATCTGTAAATTAAATCTTACCTTAAGTAATTATGTTGATCGTATTGAGCAGTGTTGGAGAAGTCGCCCAATGACGACCCTCCTGCGATTACTTAATTAATTTGATTGTTACACTACATGTAAGTTAATTAAGACACTTAATGTAAATTAAATAGCACTAAAATCTATGCAGTAGATCGAGCGGGTTAAGTCTTTTGAGTCTTTGCGTTTGAGCACTGTTGTCTAGTAGATTAACTGCCAAAGGATTAAGATGCACTTCTAACTTATTTAGGTACTTTACACTAAATTTTTTAATTTCTTCCTTGACGGTGGCCACTTCCAAATCGTTTCGATTTCAATGTTTGGGATGTAGTATGGGGCATTAGTTATTAGACGTAAGACTTTGGATTGGTACCTCTCCAATATGTCAATGTTAGATCTAGAGGCAGTGCCCCATGGCACTGCCTCTAGATCCCTCTGGATCCCGTAGGTCCAAACTGGTTTAAATGCTACCTTGTATATAAGAAGTTTATTTTTAAGCGATAATTGGGAGTTTCTACCTAACAACCAGTAGTATTTCTTTAGTTTCAGTCCAAGCTGCACCCTCTTCTTCCATATATGAGTACGCCATGTAAGCCCTTTATCCAAGTGTATCCCTAAATATTTAACGCTATCTGCCTGTGGTAGTGGTTGACCGTTCATATTTACTTCTGGGGAGGGCCCTCTACATTTTGTGAACGTCACATGGACTGATTTATTCTCGTTCACCTTGATACGCCATCTTTGGAGCCACTGCTGTATTTTATCTAAATGCGTCTGTAGTTGTTGGGCAGCAGCTGTTGGATTTGGGTGCATTGATAGGATGGCCGTGTCGTCTGCATACGCCGCTGTTATAGCGCTATTATCAGTGGGTAAATCGGCTGTGAAGATGAGGTATAAGACAGGCCCCAATACGCTGCCTTGCGGAACACCGGCTTTTATTTGCATCAATTCTGTTAGTTCATCCTGGTATTTAACCTGGAAGTATCTTTCCTATAAGTACGATTTCAGGATAGTAAAGATTGGATGGGATAACTTCAGCTTAAGCTTGAATAGTAGACCTTCGTGCCAGACCTTGTCGAAGGCCTGGCTTACATCCAAGAAAACCGCAGCACAGTAAGCTTTTTCCTCAAATGTATTATTGATGACTTCAACGATTCTATGGACTTGTTCGATGGTTGCATGGTTTTTCCTAAAGCCGAACTGGTGATCGGGGAAGAGATCTTCTTCGGTGTGTGTCATCAAGATTCTTTTTAGTAGGAGTTTCTCCATTAGCTTAGATAAGACTGGTAATGATAGACCTATAGGACTCGACGTTGTGCGGGGGTTTGTCGGGTTTTTGAATTACTATTACTTGAACGATCTTCCATGGGGTGGGAAAAGAATCCTGTTTTGAGGATAGCGTTGAAGATGGCGGTTAACATTGTAATCCCTATTTTAGGAAGCTCCTTAAGTACCCTGCCCGTGATCAAATCCCAGCCTGGGCCTTGTTAGGTTTTAGTAAGTTGATCATTTCTGTTACTTCACCAGCTTTGAACAGCTTTATTGGAGGTGAAAGTTGGTAAGGGGCTTCCAGGTATTCTTTTATGTCGTCATCTTCATCCGGATTTCTAGTTGGTATTTCTACAGGTTGGAAAACGTTTGACAGGTGTTCCGAAGATTTGTGCCTTTTCTTTGTTATTGCGCCCAGGAGCCATAGGAAAGTAATCGTTGAATTCAGTTATTTTTTCATCGGTTAGACTATCTTCCATGATCGTAAGAAACGCGTCTTCTACTATGCCGACAGGTAAATGAGCTAAAACAACATATCTGCATACATGCATCCTGGTTTCTTCTAAATTTCTATAATTATCAGCTAGACCGAACCTTGTACCTTTCTCCACACTGCCTGGTTGAAGTAGTACTGGAAGCCTCGTATGTTTAACTTCGGAAAAGTCTTTGTAAACACTTGAAACAACAGAAAGAGTAGATTCGTTGACAATTTGTAAAATTAAAAAACCAAAAATAAATAAAGTTAATATATCCAAATTCTTACCTTAAAAACTACAATTTCGAACTCAAGAACTATGCATTTTGGTAGACCGTGCTGGTAAATTTTTTTTAAAAAGTTGAATAGACAAATGTATGTCTTCTCATTGTCAGTTTTATCTAAAACCACATTTGTTGCCACATGGTTGCTTTCTACACCAGCATGTATTGTGTATAATTAATAAAATTGCTTAGCACAGCTACTGAAGATGCTATCAGTAAAAGCATTCATGCAACTTTCAAGGTTTTTTATGAGTATTGTAGGAAAATGCAAGAATTCTTTTCTGGTTCTCGGTATCGTTAAATACCAAAAAAAAATTCTGAAACCATTACTTCAGTTGCATTCACATGACCCCAATTCCAAGAGCATTACGCCGATCGCGATTCAACAAGCATTTAATATTATGATATTATTATGATATTATATTATGATATGTCGGTAAACGCATCATCAAAATCAAAACATTTTTCAATTTCTGTTTTGAAAATGTGGTTCACTGAAACGGACACGGATAGCACTTTGATTATTTCACTATCCGTTACATTGCTTATACATACATATTTTTGTTGACAAAGTACTGAGTCCCCATTTATCATCAACAACCCTTTACATTGTATTGATTTTTCGTATTTGCACACCTACCAACAAATATGTAGCGATATTTTATAGTATTATGTAATATGTACTTACTCAAATAATGGGACCATTTTTATTTATTTTTTCCTCCTGTAGATAAAACCGTCGTTAATGAGCTGTGGCTTGTCAGCTTTCCTTCGAATATATTCAAAAATAGACATTTTTCCCAAACAAACTCTCTAATCAAGATATTTACCGATGCCGGTGGGTATTTATTTAAACTTAAAGGATATTAGTAGTAGGGATAAAAATTAATTCTCTATAAAATTTTGACAAATCAGGTCACTGGTATTTTTACCGTTTTTAGAAAACTATTAGCAAGGGGTTTAGTTTAAGTGTTCCAGAAACTCGACTATTAGAGAAAAGAAGGGAACTGAATGGTGAATCAATACATCCTAAAATACCAAAATAATCAAGTACAAAATTTACAAAAAAAAACAAAAATAAAACGTAACACAATTAAAGATAGACAACAGATATTAAAGATAATAGAATCCTATTATAGTGACCTACATAAATCTAAAATAACAAGCATAGGGATAGAAGAAGAAAAAAAACAATAAAAACAATAAAATAATAAATGTCAATTCAAAATAAAGACTTAGGATAGACGTAAAAGAGCTGGAAAAATCGTTGTCTCAAATGAAAAACGGTAAGGAGACAGGAAAAGACAATATAATACCTGAGATACTCAAAGAAAATGATACAAAAACTAAAAAAGAACTAGTAAAATTATTTAATAAATGCATAACAGAAGAATACATCCCTAAGGATTGGGAGGATGCAGTAGCAGTCCTGCTTTAAAAAAAGGTGTTACGGCTGATCTCAAAAATTACAGACCGATCAGTCTACTATCTCAGATATATAAACTATTCACTAGAATAATTTCAAGTAGATTAGAGCAAAAACTTGAGTTCTATCAACCAAAAGAGCAGGCTGGTTTTCAAATCAAACACAGTACGGTAGAACATCTTCATCCAGGAAGATAGAATAAAGAAATCTACGGAATATAACACAGAAGTATAAATAGGCTTTATCGACTTCCAAAATGCATTTGATACCATAAAAATACGAGCTATAATAAAATCTCTACGAAATGCTAGGGTAGACCGACGTTGTATAAATATTATTGAAAATCCATAATGACGATAAAAGCACATCAGACAACGAATAAAATAAACGCCAAAAGGGGAGTTCGAAAAGAAGGCGAAATCTCACCAAAATTATTCACCCCACTACTCGAGGACATCTTTAAAATCCTAAAATAAGAAGATAAAGGATTAAAAATATAAGCAGAATACATACCTTAGATTACTAAAATTTGTTTATAATATTATATTGTTTGTAAAGGACAACCGGAGTTAATATACATGCTAGAAGAATTACAAGAAGAAACTGTAAAAGTAGGACTGCACATGAACAACACAAAAACACAGTTCATTACAAATGTATCAAATATAGACAAAATATATATATATATATATATATATATATATATATATATATATATACATACACATACATATATGGACTATCTATAACACTAAATAAACAAAATTAAGAAATGGAGATAGATAGGAGAATTAAATTAGGATTCCCAGCCTATGGAAAATTAAAGAACGTACTAAACATAAATATAACAAAGGCATTAAAAACAAAAGTTTACGACGAGTGCATACTTCCAGTTGTTACATACGATTTTGATAACTGGGTCCTGAATGAAAAGATTAAAAACAAACTAAAAGTACACCAGAGAGCCGTAGAGAGGATTCTAGGAATATCACTGAGAGATTATAAAACAAACCAATAAAAGAAAAACCAAAGTTATAGATACCATAAAAAATCGGCTCTTTAAAATGGCAATGAGCAGGCCAGACCAAATGGAGGCCATGAAGAGAATGAAGAAGTGCTGGAAGACCCCAACAGCGCTGGTATGATGAGATAAAGAAAGTTGCGGGACTCACCTGGTATCAAGTTGCACAAAACAGAAATAAATGAAGGAATATAAGAAAAACCTATATTACAATGGATAGAAAACGGCTAAAGAAAAATATTTCAGAAACTCATGAAATAATTCTTTTAGGAGAAAAAAAGAAAAATTTTGTTTCAAGAAAAATGAAACAGTGCCTTAGTCTTCAGGTCTTCACTTCTTGTTATTTTAGATTAAGGATTGTTGTGGACTAAGAAAATGAATTTAGTGGGAAGCAGCAATGTGGCAACGAATGTGGTTCCAGTAAAGTTTGTATTGTTTCCAGATAAAATTGAGAAGACATACATTACACTATCCAATTTTTGAAAAATTTTGTCAGCTGAAATTTAACTGTTTCTTTAGAATAAGTGTAATTTTTGTTTAAAATCTTTGTTGTGGAATTTTAAAATACACGCGGTTCCAAAGATTTTGCATGAGAATAATTTTTTAAGAGCAATTAGGCATAATGTAAGAGACGTGTAATTCATGATAATTAGATTAATAAATGTACATTTATTTGCTAATAATAATTTGTTGCATTTGGTATGGAAGGCTGGCACAACAAACTTCATAAATTTTTTAATAAAAAAAATTATGATAATATAATCTCTCACTGTACCGCAGCCAAGCACACTATCGAAAAAGTCTCAAAAATCTTACTCTTTAGTAGAACATTATTAATCGATTTATTGAAAAGTATAATGGATATAATAAACCCCATTTACAGGTGGTGTTAATTACAATACATTTTTAATTTATTAGAATATTAATACATTTAAAAAGCTTTGAAGCACATAAACTTAAAGTAAATTATGTAACTACATAATAACACATTTATGTGAATTGAAAAAATTTAGTACCAATTAAAATAAGCGGCCATTATTTTAAATAAGTAAGAAAAAATGCGGGAATTAATTTAAAAAATCTTAAATTAGATATAATGTTGTATTACTTTTATGAATCAACAAAACTTATAAAAAGTGTTAAGGTATTTAGGAACAAATGTAGATCTAAAAATAATGTTTTCATTAACATAATTCAGTAATAATACAACCCAAAAACCAAAATTATTTTTCACAATAAGAAAGAAAAATAAAGAAAACAAAATAAATTAAAGGTGGGAATAAATTTGAGTTCAAATAAGACACGGTTCAACCTGTAAACTGACAATAAGTTGTTTATACATATATATGGGCAATCTATAACACTATGGCGTTAAACACAATGGCATTAAAAACAAATATATATATATATATATATATATATATATATATATATATATATATATATATATATATATATATATATATATATATATACAGTTGGGCTGAAAAGTTCGTAGGCTGACACATAAGCGGCGCTAGTAGTATTAAATCCATGTGCTTTTTAGTTAACCCTAACCTTCAAAAGACTCGTATAAATTTGACAACTGTCGGACTATTAGTTTAGGAGATATCGTATTTTGAGTAAAGCAACTATTGTTAATTTTAAAAAATGGATAAAAGGAATTTCGTGTGTTAATAAAACACTGCTTTTGGCAAAAAAATACCGTTGAAACCAAGGCTTGGCTTGATAAGCATTATTTAGACTGTGCACCAGGAAAATCAACCGTTGAGAAGTGGTTTTCCAAGTTTAAACGAGGCGAGATGAGCACTGATGACGATGCACGCAGTGGACGCCCGAAAGAGGCTGTAACGGACGAAAATATAAAAAAAGTTCACAATATAATTATGAATGACCGTAAATTGATGTTAATCGAGATATCTGAGACTCTGAAGATATCAGAAGAGCGGGGTGGACATATCGTGCATGAATATTTGGACATGCGAAAGCTGTGTGCAAAGTGGGTGCCGCGCGAACTCACAATCGAGCAAAAGCTTCAACGTGTCGATGACTCGGAGCAATGTTTAGCGATATTCAACCGTAATAAGAACGAATTTTTCGGTCAATATGTGACAATGGATGAAACATAGCTTCATCACTACACTGCAGAGTCCAATCGACAGTCAGTCGAGTGGACTGCACGCGATGAACCGAATCCAAAGCGTGGAAAGACGCAACAGTCGGCTGGCAAGATTATAGCATCAGTATTCTGGGATACGCAAGATATAATATTCATTGCTTATCTTGAAAAGGACCAGACCATCAACAGCGATTATTACATAGGGTTGTTGGAGCGTTTGAAGGATGAAATCACGAAAAAACGGCCCCATTTGAAGAAGAAAAAAGTGCTGTTTCATCAAGACAATGCACCGCGCAACAAGTCAATGAAAACGATGGCAAAATTGCATGAATCAGGCTACGAATTGCTTCCCCATCCACCGTATTCTCCAGATCTGGCTCCCAGTGACTTTTCCTGTTTGCAGACCTCAAAATAATGCTCGCTGGAAAAAATTCAGCACTAATTAAGTAATCGCTGAGAATGAGTCCTATTTTGAGGCTAAAGACAAATCGTACTATAAAATGGTATCGAAAAATTGCATGACTGCTATAATCGTTGTGTCGCCCTCGAAGGCAACTATGTTGAATAATAAAATCGAATTTTATCAAAAAAAAATTATATATATATATATATATATATATATATATAAATATATTGAAAAGAAATCCCTTGAAAAAACGAAGGGATTGCTGTTTTAATGAACTCCGTACGAGAAGAAAAAACGTCTGAGAGAAACTTCGATAAGATGTTGCGAAAAATGGTCAACTTTGAATGGCCATATCTCGGTCACCGTTGGTCGTACGGAGTCCACAAAAACGGTTATCTCTTCGTTTTTTTAAGGTCTTTCTTTTATTTAAACATTTATATATACCTAAGATGTTGTGAAAAAGGTTATGGGCGAATTAGTAAAAAAACGTGATTTTTCGTAAATTTTTAACTTTGTTTTTTAATTATTTTTGATACTAAAAATGGCGAAAATAATTTTAAAGCGTATTTTTATATAAAATATAATTTCCTACAGAAAAGTATTTTTGCAAAAATCGTCAAATTTGCATTGTTTTCGAGTTATTTTGAAAAAACTAAAAAATGATATTTTTCGGTTAGTCCTGAAAAACGCACCCCGGAATTTAGCACCATTTTGTGATTTTATTATATATAGGTATCAAACTAACATATTAAACAATAAAAACCCTCTAACGCAATTGTTCCTTTCTACCTCTTAATTTTGGACATATTCAATAGCCTAGTAATCCGTACCAAACAGTGGTTTTTTATAAGTGCATCGGTTTTTTATAAACAACACGAGATTTTTATTGACCCAAATCTAACAATTTGTCGCTAAACATAATGTTGTGAAAAAAATGTCATTTACTGTTTGGTTTTCCATCACCTAATTGACAAATTGTCTCCGTTGCAAATGGTTTTGTGACTTGAGCTTCTAAGTTAATTGAACTTTATAAGAGTACAGGTGACAGTCTTTAGTGAGAATTTGTTGCGTACTTGTTCTGCTAATGTTCAATTGTTGAGAACGATGACGTGTTGATGTTTCTGGATCTCATAGATACTTTCACTGACGACTGCATTGTTTTTGCCGACCACACAGGACGAGGATGTGGTACAGTTTTTTTGTCCATAACATAACGAGTTTTCTTTTTTTGGCAAAATACTTGACTGCAACAATATAAAATGCAATTAAATAGACTAATACGCAGAGTAAAAACAGAACTAGATAAATACAGATTTATCTCATACCAACGCTACATCCAGGAGTTACAACCTAATGACCCAACAATGTGGCAAGCTACAAAGAAAATTTTTCGACAGCCCCAGATAATTGGACCACTAAAAGATGGAAACACAACCTTTACAACAGATGAAGAAATCTGCAATATATTTGTGGACCATTTTGAAGCTGTGTTTACTCCAGCACCAAATAAAGATAATGCTTTTGATAAAGAAGTAAGACAATATCTCCAACAATACGAATCAAATACAAGTGGTGAATTCAAACCAACATTGCCCAGAGAGTTTAGAAGATTAGCTAAAAAACTTAAAGTGAAGAAAACCCCAGGAAGCGACCTCATACCAAACATAATAATTAAAAACTTCACAACTAAAATACATGCCTACTTAGCCACAGTTTTCAATGCCTGCATGCGACTTGGTTACTTTCCTGCTGCCTGGAGGCATGCAACCATACTTGTATTTCACAAACCTGGAAAAAATCGGCACTCTCCAACGAGCTATCGACCAATTAGCCTGCTCTCAACTTTATCCAAATTGTTAGAAAAAATAATGAACAGGCGCCTACTTCAAAACCTACACTTGCTTAACATACTCCCTCCATTCCAATTTGGATTTAGATCCAAACACTCAACGACCCATCAGCTACAACGAATTGTGGAATACATAGAAAAAGGCTACGAAAATAAAGCTTATACTACAGCAGCATTCCTGGATATAGCTAAGGCTTTCGACAGGGTCTGGATAGAAGGTCTACTTTATAAACTACAGCACCTCCAAATTATTTGATACATATTATACGATCATTTCTCACACACCGCACCTTCTCCGTTAGAATCAATTCGACATACTCAACAGTTACACCTATCAATGCAGGCGTCCCACAGGGATCCATATTGGGCCCAACATTATTTAATATCTACGTCCATGATATACCTCAAATAGACAAAGCAGCCATTGCTTTGTACGCAGATGATACTGCGCTACTTACCCAGAGCAAATAACTATTGGAATCACAAAACGAACTACAGTCCAGCCTAAATACAATATCAAGCTGGATGGGAAAATGGCACATAAACCTTAACTCAACCAAATGTCAAGCCCAAGTGTTTACCTTGCGACGCCTCAGAGATATACCCAACATTCTAATAAATAATGAAGAAATTCCATGGAACACGCAAAATAGCCCAGTTAAGTATCTAGGGGTATACTTAGATCAACGACTAACCCGGGTTTTCCATATTAACCACAATTTGAATGAAAGCTATACTAGATTAGCTCTACTATACCCACTGATAAACAAAAAGTTCTCTACATAAACTGTACAATGCTAATCTATAAATCAATAATTAGACCACTGGTAATGTATGGGGATCTGCTTCACCGACTCACATCCGCAAAATACAAACACTACAAAATAAGATTCTTCGAATAGCCACAAATTCTCCATGGTATATAAGGAACCACCAACTACACGCTGCACTAAATATCCCAACCATAGAAGAACACATTAAAAAATTAGTGACAACCTTCTTTAAAAATTTAAACAACTGTGCAGGAGCAGCCCATTACACACTAGGAATGAGACACATACATCAACGCTTGAAACGTAAACTGACGCAAAATCTCTTTTCAACCTATGATAGTAGTGATAATAAAGTGTAGAGTAGTGACAATACCAAAATAATACAACAATAAAACTAAACAGTGAATGGGTAAGCCAATAGACAATCCCTAAGCGACAGTAGTGTTACATGTAATCAATAGTTAACAAAACCATGTATAGCACGACGTTGCTGATCTGATTAAATAAATTAAAAAAAAAACGAGTTTTCTAAAATTTTTCAAATGATGGACTCATTCATTAACTGAATTATGGGTACTAAGAATTCCATTCACTTTTCGATCAGGCTTCGCCAAATTTGTAATGTGTTTTAACAATAACAATATGTATAGCAATCAATTTTGAATAATCTCAACAATCGCAGGTAACAAATATCAGATATTAGGGTTGTCAACTTAAATATAAATTAAATGCTGGTAAATTTAAATCCAGCTTACCCGATAGGTTATTAGAAACAAGCAAAAGGAACGGACCCGGAAAATTATCTGGTATATAGACGGATTAAAAACCGAATTTGGAATGAGAGTAAATATACACCTTGAAAAGAGAAACTTACAGTTAGCTTTTTGCTAGGAAAGTACATGCCCGTTTTTCAAGCCGAGGTGTTTGCTATACTGCAGTGCGTCAGGTACAATAATTCGAGGACTTATCAAAATAGATAAATCAACATATTCACGGACTGTCAGGCATCCCTGAAGGTATTAAAAACCTAAAGGCAACATCCAGGTTAGTATAGAAATACCACAAAGATCTGAGGTTTCTGACTGACCATAATAATTTAACTCTATTGTGAGTAGCAGGGCACTGTAGAATTGCTAACAACGAGGAAAGCTGATGAGTTAACACATCACTCAGTAAGTTCATAGGATGACTGTTAGAGGACGCCAATATCTACAAATTTATATGATTTTTAGGAATACTGACCTTCAAATAATAGGTGTTTAAATTTTTTGACAATCTGACGTTTATTTCACAAGTTATAGTGGTTTTAGTGTCGCTAATTTTGTAATTTTTAAAACAATGAAACAATCTGAATTTTGTGTGTTGGTAAAACATCGATTTTTAATGGAAAAACACCGTTCAAGCAAAACAATGGCTTGACAAGTATTATTCGGACTCAGCTCCATTGAGGCAAATGGTAGAGAAGTGGTTTGCTTATTTTAAACGTGACCGTACAAACACCTATGATGCTGAACGCTCTGATCGCCCAAATTGGCAGTTGTTCTAGAAAATATAAAAAATATTTGAAAAATAGTTTTGGCTGATCATAAATTAAAGTTGCATGAGATACCTTCAAGATATCAAAAGGCAGCCTACTCACCATTTTTCATGGATAGTTGTTCGTATCTTATGCGCGTTGGAGTCTTTAACTCACAAGAAGCAAACTATTTACGGATTCTAAAAATATAACAACCATTTAGTAAGCACCTATAGAAATAGTACAAGAGACGGGGTTACTAGAAAAAGGACCCTTATTTGTTGCTTCTATGTCTTTTGATATCCAACAATGTTTTTGTTCCGCTCTTTCATGTTTGTCGGTACTATTTCTCCAAGTAATTCGTTTTCTTCACATACCTTTTCCTATTTTTTCTATTAAATTTTAAGGTAATATTTTTGTCTGGGTTCTTCTTTCCAATTTACTCACTAACAATAGTATTATCTAAACATTACAACTTTTTGTTTTTAGTTATTTTCATTAATGTAAGCAAGTCCATTTTTATACAAAAGTGTTGTTAGTTCAACATTAGGTATTTAAATAGATAACAAATAAATTTAAATATTTAATTTAATTAGGAACAAAAACCTTTTGTTGTTAATAATAATAAATTTAAAGTCTGTACAAACCTGTAAATGTATCTGTAACTGTTTAGTATAATTGATATTTATTTTAGTATTTTTGAGAAGTGCTAAATTAATTTACCTTAGAAAGATGTATAATTATTTATACTTACAATTGTATCATGCCATTATAGAAAATGTATTAATAGCTTAATAAGCTTCAAGACAAACATAAATTAATAATTAAATTTGCCATCATGAACCAGACAATCCAATTGTGTCTGTACATAGATAATTAATTACTACCATTATGTCTGCATCTATTATACAGTGGCGTACTTAAAACTATGTGAACTTTTATAACTTTAAACCACATTAATACCTTTCAAATTTTGCAACAGTAATTTATACATTTAATAACTTTTATTTGTAATCTACAGTGCTTCATAGTAGCCAATAAATAGTTTCTTTCTTTTTAATTCTCATGGTTAAATTTTTACTATTCACTACTCTACCTTAATCCAGGTAAAAAGAATATTTATTTATCATCTAATAATCCTATTTTTCTATATAATTCAATTTGCAAGTAACATTTTTTACTGTTTTAAAAAAAACAAAAAGTACAAGATATTTATTAAATTTTTTGGGAATTTTGAAATATACCACAGACCTGATATAAAAATTGTTTTATAATATTTCATATGTACATATATAATTTTGTTTCTCTTACAAGTAACAGTAGTGTAAATACATTATTATATACAATAACACATATAAATAAGTAGATGGAGATGTAGTAAGAAACATAAAAAAATATTTGCAAGAATGTAGTTGAAAAAAGGATTACAATAATATACATCAAAATAAAAAACAGAAGAAACATTTTTTATATCGTAGCTTTATATTTTAGTTTTATAATTAACAATATATTTGCAAATACTGTAAATTCAGGATGCATTAACTACCTTATTATGAGCAAATGTTCAAGAATATTCCGCTAAAACAAATCGCATGTTTGATATGATAAAAAATTATTTGCTTATACAACAAAAGTTGCTAACAAATTATTACTTATTATCTATAACATACGTATCTCGTTATAAATCATTTAGTCTTCTCCTTTACATTTTCTCAAATCAAATGTTGAATGCATATACTAATAACTAGAAAGCGAATTTTATGCACTAAAAATGACAAAATATACGCACAAATATACACTACAATGTAATCAAAATATGCAAGAATATGAATTATTAAAAAAAATGTTTATTATTATTTTTTAATCAATGAAATTGAGGCTGATTATAACCAGGTAATTTTGTTTCAAAAATAGAATTATATAAAGTGTAAACATAAATTTATTATAGAACTATGCAATAAATTTTACAATATATTAAAACCAAGCTTAAATACGAGGGTGAATCAAATATAAACGAGACTTATGATCTCGGGCGCGCAATATTAACGCGCGAGAGTTCTCGCTTCGTCAGGTGTTGGGTAGGGATGTCAAGAGTGGGGAAAGCAGGCGGGCGATTTCGTTCGTTCCTGTCAGTACTCGTCGTAACAATGCCTGAGCAGAAGGTGCCGTCGTCAATTGCGCAGCGTATTATAATTAAATTTCTCGCCACGGAAGGTGTAAAACCGTCTGAAATCCTGAAGAGATTGACTGCGCAGTTCAAGGAAGAGACACTGCGACGAGCTAGAGTGTTCGCATGGCACAAAAAGTTCGTGGAGGGTCGTACTAGATATGTTTTATTTCAAACAACCTATCTTTCGCGAGATTTCGTTTACTATAAAATATATATACCGGTTTATAATTTTGTTTATATTTTTAATGTTTTCAAGATCCAGTACGTTAACATATCCTTTTCCTCAGTATACTTTTGTTTAGCATTTTTTGTTACCAAGTTTTTCTAGAAATAACTGAAAACTATTGTCTTGAAATTTTTTAAGGGGAATGTTGGACCTATTAAGCACTACATAATTCTAAATTAAATTCTTTTTATTTGTTTCGTTTGGATGTTTCGACAGCTAAAGATTCTCGCAATAGCATTTAAGATTAGTTAGTTTTTCATTCTATCCACGTTTCTTTTATGCCCACCGGATTAATATGTTGCATGATATGAGACTTTCTTTCACATGTAATCTATAATAATATAATAATCTATAATACTTATTTACGTAAGTTGTAAAAAGTGTGTGCTTTTTAAGATGTCACAAATTTGTTTAACAAGGCTTGTCAAATTTACCAATTACGACAAGAAAAAAAACATTTTACATGTGTATTTTGTTGTACAAAATTAAATAATCTAACATTCGACTTATCACTTTTCCGCAGACTTTGCAAAATACTCTATCACCTTAATTGCCATCATTTATCCAACTAGACGTTAAATTATTTTTTACTTTCGGCATCTTCAAAATTTAATATATTTACGTTCTCTTCATGTGTCGTAACTAACTATTTATCTGTTTAATAATACCGTCATAAATATACTTGCTAAAGAACATGCACCTAAAATAATCAATGGGGGTTTTAAATCTTTCTATTTAATGTGCTCAAGTTTTTAAGAAACCATAATGAAACTATTTAATTTGGAAATTCACAAGTATATTATAATATCTATCACAAATATTTTTGCTAAAAGCAATACACATAATTACAACCTTAAATAATTAGTAAGGGCTTTAATCCTTTTGTCCGCTTTCTTAGAAAACCGCAAAAAACTATTTAGTTTAGGAAATTCTGAAAGAGAACTGGTATAAAATATGTTAAATTATGCAGGAAATAACAAAATATTTCCTTTAGCATAAAATATGCACTATTTGGTTAAATATGCAAAATTATGCATTTTGCACAAAATTTGCTCTCTACTGATAACAAACAAAAAGAAAATAAGATAAAGATACTGTTATTGATTTAAAAACTAACATAACCCAGACTATAATTATACACAAATGTGGAGCATCTGCTCCTATAGATACGGTATTAACACTATTTAACTATTTTGCTAATCTTAAGATAAAACCCATAGTAAAACTGATATGGATATACACTAAAATATCAGAATAAAGCATACAGAAATAAAATTGAAACAATCAATTTTATGAATATGACACTTTCCCAAATATTCAACTAGAATTTACAATTATTTTATTATTATACTAGCTATACCCGGCCACGCGTTGCTGTGGCTCTGCTTTTACGCCAAACAGATAGCGCTGTATTTCAAAAAAGCATGTTTTTACCTGTCACAAGTGTGACACCTATATAATATAGGTTCATAAAAACGCGCGCGTATTCGAATGCAACGTTGTGTCAAAATATCAAAACAATCGGTGAAGAACTTTCGGAGATTTAAGATTTTGAACAAACAAACATTTACTTCTTTATTTATACAGATTAATACTTGGTAAAACCTTATTTACTATCATAATATGTTTTTAACTTTTGAAATGTAGATTAAATTATTTATTCTGGAATATAGTTTGACATTAATTCAGTTTTGTTGCTAGACTAATGTACTACAGACTAAAGTCTGTCTCGGTCATAGCAAAAGTTGAATCTGTTAACACGGCGGGTGCCGTCATCTATAAAAACAACCTTTTTTAATCAAATTGTCATTAAAAACAAGTAAAGTCCATTTTTTTTTAATTTTGCAGTTGGTAACTGATATTTTAATATACCTTATCTATTCTTCCGAATAGCAAATATTTAAAAAACAATAAATTATTATTGTTCAATTGCATTCGGTAAAAATTAACCGAAACGGTACGGAAACTCTATGGAAATTTTTGTTGAAATAGTGCACCATATCAAAATTAACACTCTAAAGATTTATTTTAAAATGTGATGAACCTGGCTCTACAATGGATGGAAGATCTCGTGAGTATCGGCGTGGGGCAAGGTTCTATGGGAAATCATGCCATAATTAGTAAAGAAGAACAATAATACAACGCGCAACTTGCATCGTTCACAGTTGAACACCCTCCCTACAGCCCTGACCTGTCGCCCTGCGACTTTCACCTATTCGGTCCTCTCAAGGAAGCCATGGGAGGGCATAGATTCGACAGCGATGAGGAGGTTGTGGTCTATGTGCGCAATTGGCTGGAAGCATGACCAACTTCATTCTACGAGGAAGACATTAAAAAATTAGCTACACGTTGGAAAAAAATGTGTTTCTAAATCAGGAGATTATGTAGAAAAATAATCTGCAATTCTTTTGTTTCAAATAAAATATTTCTTAAAAATAAGTCTCGTTTATATTTGATTCGCCCTCGTACATATTATAAAAATTATTTATATCTACGAGCAAAACAATATATAATTAGGTGTTGTTCAATATTTTCTGGTAAAAAATTTTGACACTATTCAGATAATATATATTTGTACGCAGAAAAAGTCTTTTTACTTCATTTTCTTTCGCTAGCAATTGAGAGCCACGGTTTTTTTTCTAAAATATCGTTAAATTTCAGAAAAAATTTTTGCCGACATTTCCTGGAATGACAGTTATTAATTTTTGGAAATTGTTTATCGAATACATAGATTTATTTAATGGCCTTAATTCTTCTTTCTCTGCTGTAATTGATTTACTTACAAATGAATAATGAGCACTAATAAATGCTAATTATTCGCGTAGTTCTAGTTTTCTTAAAATAGACTGAGATTTTTTAAAAGTACTAGAACTATTTGAAAATTTCAAAATTAGAGTCTTTATCTACTCAAAATGCTCGTCATAAAAAGAGCTGCTTTAAGCCAAGTAGACCATCGCGTAATTACAGGGTCAGCAGGCAACGGAACATCGGGTAATATTTCTCTATATAACTGCAGCCTCAATGGGGCCTTTATAAACACTTTTTTATGCTACTTATTAATACATTTTATTTTGAATTGCTTTAGCTACCCTATTTAAACCATAAGCCAAGCATGTAAAATGAAGATTTTGTATAAAACCTTTAGTTGTTGCCCAGCTTTTGTCATATATGGGGCTGCGTCGTACAGCATCAAAATAATTTTTTTCTGCGGATACAACATTGGAAAAAAGAATTACTTTAAAGATCTTTAATAAATCTAACTATTGTCAAATGATTGGTTTTATCAAGAACCTTACAACCAATTAAATAAAACCTACTAGATATGTTTTCTTTCAAACAACATATCTTTCGCGAGGTTTCGTTTACTATAAAATATATATACCGGTTTATAATTTTGTTTATAGTTTTAATGTTTTCAAGATACAGTACGTTAACATATCCTTTTCCTCTTCCTTTTTGTTTAGCATTTTTTGTTACCAGGTTTTTCTAGAAATTTTTTAAGGGGAATGTTGGACTTAATGAGAGCACTACATAATTTTAAATTAAATTCTTTTTATTTGTTTCGTTTGGATGTTTCGACAGCTAGCATTTAAGATTAGTTAGTTTTTTCATTCTATCTACGTTTCTTTTATGCCCAGCTGGATTAATATGTTGCATGATATGAGACTTTCTTTCACATGTAATCTATAATTTGAAATACATACTATAATACTTATTTACATAAGTTGTAAAAAGTGTGTCCTTTTTAACATGTCACAAATTTGTTTAACAAGGCTTGTCAAATTTACCAATTACGACAAGAAAAAAAAAACATTTTAAATGTGTATTTTGTTGAACAAAATTAAATAATCCTACATTGGACTTATCATTTTTCCGCAGACTTTGCAAAATACTCTATCACCTTAATTGCCATCATTTATCCAACTGGACGTTAAATTATTTTTACTTTCGACATCTTCAAAATTTAATATATTTACGTTATCTTCACAAGCAAATGTGTCGTAACTAACTATTTATCTGTTTAATAATACCGTCATTAATATGCTTGCTAAAGAACATGCACCTAAAATAATCAGTGGGGGTTTTAAATCTTTCTATTTAATATGCTCAAGTTTTTAAGAAACCATAATGAAACTACTTAGTTTGGAAATTCACAGGTATATTATAATATCTATCACAAATATTTTTACTAAAAGCAATGTCCATAATCACAACCTTAAATAATTAGTAAGGGCTTTAATCCTTCTTTTGACCGCTTTCTTAGAAAACCGCAAAAAACTATTTAGTTTAAGAAATTCTGAAAGAGAACTGATATAAAATATGTTAAATTATGCAAGAAATAACAAAATATTTCCTTTGGCATAAAATATGTACTATTTGGTTAAATATGCAAAATTACGCATTTTGCAAAAAATTTGCTTACTAATAACAAACAAAAAATAAAATAAGATAAAGATACTGTTATTGATTTAAAAACTAAAAACATGGGGCCGGCGAAGAGATTGCTCTGTAAGCAATCCCAGAACGAACTTAAAAATTCGAAATCGAATATCTCGAAAATTATTCGACGTAGAATTTTTTCGACTTCATTTTTGAAATCAGCGTAAAATTTCCTATAAGAATCCATTTTCAAATTTAAAAAAATCTCAAGTTTTGTGACGGACCGACAGACCGACCGACAGACAGACATATAGAATTCAGTAACGAACTTTTTAAGTTATTTGTTACAAAATTTGATACAAGTGAATTGATAATGGATGCAAAATCTTGTGAGTATGAACGTAGACTAAGATCCCGTAAGAATATTGCCGCAGCTAGTCATTGTAAATCCGAGAACATCTACCCGGGATCATGCGCAACAATTGGACATACCAAAAAACTCGCTACATCGAATATTCATTAAAAACTTGCAGCTTAATACGTAGAAAATTCAACTGATGCAAAAGTTAGTTTGTCGATCATTCTCACCGTCAATAATTAATCAATTTGATTTTGGAGCATCATAAAGTGGATTCTCAATTTAGTCAAAAATAAACAAAATTGTCGTATTTGTGGTTCGAAAAATTCTTGTGTAACTCATAAGAAGTAAATTCACCCCCAAAGAGTTATTACTCAGCGTCAATTTTCAACAGGTAGCGTAATAAGACCATACATCTTTAATGATGACATTGGAAATTCTGGAACTGAATGGTTATTGGTATCGTTACATAATAATTTATTTTTTTGTGCCAACTGGGCAACAAAAACGGTTCTAGCAAATGCGCTGCCTGCCATACAACTATAACAATAGTAGATTTAATACACTAATAATTTAATTTCACGAAACGCAAGATCTTGTAACTTGTAACTGTACGATTCCTATTTGTGATATTATCTAAAAGCTAAGGTTTCCGTCAACAACCCACAAAAAGTTGACAACCTCAAAAACGCAATCCGACGTGTTATTTATGAATTTGTTCAGAACATGTGCAAATGAGAAATTGAAAAATACCATTCTGTCTCTGAAACTTTACAGTCCAAGGTAAGGTAATGCTGTACAAATATAGAGTGTCATAAAAAGGATCGCTCAGTCTTTAAATGACAATAAATGCAGTTTAAGATAATAATTTAACCAGTATATGATATCGTAGGCTTTTTATAGTTATAGTTTAAGAATAATGGTACAGATCTATCAACAGTTGATTTAATGTATTAAGACTGTCCTGGTCATGTAACATTATGAATAACCGACAGCATGGCCAACAACATCTTGAGAAGAATCAAATCTAAAGCCGATAGAGAGGTAGCCTTTTGTCAGAGCTTCCCATATTTAATGGAAATGTTTGCATTTTAATACATTATAAAAATCCAATAATAAAATAAATTTTAAAGCCGGTTTTAGCAGTATTTTTAGTGCTATTATAGAAAATTAAACGTGATCTGCCCTCATTCCAAAGGGCACTCTACACTATTATGTTAACTCTCACGTATTTTACCATCTAACTAAAGAATATATTATTTGATTGATTGAATAAATATACAAAATTGGTAGTATCGGCTTTCGTCAAAAAAAAATATGTACCACCAAAGATCATTCCTTCGAAAACGAATTTCTGTTGCCCAATTTACACTTTTTCTGAAAGGGTGTCAACAAAATTTTCTTGTTGACATTTATACAACCAAGCACTATAAAAATAGTGCTTAAATGATGCTTCTGTTTTCTTTTGATATCTGCCTTAGTTCGGTCACAGTTTTTCGAGGACAGCTTCTTTTACCACTATTTTTTACTTTCCTTATCTTATAATAAGGAAAGTAATGTAATTGGCGGAAATTTGACCTACCCAGTTTTTCACATTTCTGGACGAATTATAGCCTTAGGACACCAAAAAAGTTGGTTTGCGTGTGTGTGGGGGGGGGGTGCGTGCGTGCGTGCGTGCGTGCTTGCGCGCGCGCGCGCGCGTGTGTGTGTGTGTGTGTGTGTGTGTGTGTGTGTGTCGGTCTATCAGTGAACAGGATATCTCGAGAACCGTAAAAGCTAGAGACTTGAAATTTGGTATGCAAGTTACTTGTAGGTAGGGGACGCAGTACAAAAAAAATCGACCAAGTCGTATGGTCGCAAGGTCGCAAAATCGGTCACAAAGCGGTCGCAAATCTAAACGGTTAAAGACACAAAAAATTCATGAGAATAAAAATGATTTGTTATCAAGAGATAAACATGAATTTAAATAAAAGTTGGTAAAATAGAAACTCGAAAAAAAATTGAGGCTCAGGATTTTTAATATACCGGGTGTTCATAAAATGTTTCGGGAAATTTATTTACCGGATAGATCAGAGCGAGACGAACAAAAAATTACGTGAAATTTTTTGATCCGAGGTCAAATAAATAAGTTATAGCCGATTAAAAAATAATTAAACGGACCAATCACAGCGCGCTCGGAGAGCTTCCGGGCCGACTGCGGGAGGACGGGGGGAGCGCTTGGCCGCTAGGAGGGAGCACGCAGGCGATAATGGGGAAGGCTGTGCAGCCGAGCTCGCACGGTTACCTTCAGTGGCGTAGCAAAATTTTAAGTACGAGTTAATTATTGTCTTGTACTGTTTATTTTAGTCAGCTTTCGAGTGTTGGTCTCGCGCCTCGTCCATTTTTAAATTAAGAAATTTTTAGACGAGAGCAGCGCAGGGCCGAGACGATGGACCCGGTATAATATATAATAATAGGATAAGGAAAATCGTGTGATGTTCACACCAGATTTTTTTTTGTTCGTTCTTAGAAATTATTACTTCTTTTGAATTAAATAATAACCCAATTTAATACTAATAAAGTATTTCTATACAAGCACTTGCACATTTCTCGTTGCGAGACACTACAATCAGTGTAACTTATAAAACGCTCGCAACTAAAATTCTCTGTATCTATGCATTATCAGACTAGCAAATTAAACTTTGGCTAGAAGTGCCAGTGAAAAGACAGCAGCATTTGGAGACCACTTAATACAAGTATTTTAAGCATTTCTTCAGGCGGGCACTTCAGAACAAGAAAATTTGTCGAAAATAATGTCACACCGACATTGTTTACGATCAAAGAAGTAGAGAAAGTTATACAAAATATAAAGGTAAATAAAACCCTCGGACACAATTTAAGCTCTGTCAAAACGCTTAAAGAAATACCAGAAGAAGGTAAAAAATTGTAACATATATATTTAATGCTATTCTGAGGCTAAATTGCTTCTAATTTTCTAATCCCAAAACCAAGACAGGCCAGAAGCATGAGTACAATTGGTACAACTGTATGAGGCGTAGCTACCGGCATTAATAAAATTACGGTGAAGCGGTGAAAGTACTTCGATGAGGAAGGACAAGGATAGCCACCTCATTATATATTAACTATCTTAAGATTACCATAATAGCTGAAAACAACAAAGTTTTGGCCGCCAGTTCGAAGCACTTCTTAAGTAAAGAACGGTGCTAAGAATCCCCCCGTCAGCCAAAAATCAAGGGAAAAAATTTAAAATACATAGAACTAAGATGTGAATGGCAACGTGGAATTTAATAAGTCTGTATCAAAGCAGTAAATTAGCAAACTCGGTTTAAAAATGCAAAGATTAAAATTAGATATATTAGGAATGAGCGAAGTCCGATGACCAAATGCCAGGCAACGCAAAACAGACAACAGAGTATTCTACTATTTCGGAAATCAAGATAGTAAACACAAATATGGAGTAGGCATAACTGTATCACGAAAAGGAAACAAATCATTAGTAAACTTTTTGCCAGTGTCAGAGAGAGTATTGTTACTTCAATTAAATTCATCGATGGGCAAGTTGAATATAATTCAAGCATACGCACAACAAATGATAATAAAGGAAAAAAATTATGCAGAACTAAATATATGAGTACGGTCCTGCCTTTACTGTGCCAACACATGGTAAATCATAGTTCTAATAAAAGTTGAATTAAACGCGATTAAACCACTGTTTAAATACTTGTAAGTATTGTGCAAACAAAACAGGACACAGGGGTTTCATTCTATATAAATTAAAAACTGTAAGTAATTTACAAGTTTGTAACGAACGCATAGTACGCCCACGGCCGCGGCGGCGAAGCCGCTGATAGCAGCTGCTAGTTCAGGTTCGGACTAAAAATAAAGTCAAATCTAAAGACAATCGTACTAGTGCACCGAGAAAGCAGACGAAACGCGTGATATCGTTGGCCTACAGTCAATGCATGATTACGTTATCGGACAAGTAAACAATGTGCAACGAACAAACTTTATACATGGTGATTTATCACAAAATATGCAAAAATTTTCATAAATGCCAGTACATCAACCAAAAATGTCTCAGTTACAAACGACATTTATCCCGCCCTCACAAATGAAAATCCATCCATCAATGCAGCAATATTTAGGTCAGTCAACAAATAATCATTACATATTTGCGTTTCTACCAAATCAAGAACAATATAAACAAAGAATGCAGCAACCACACAGCTCGGCTCATTTTACATATGGTTTCAACAACTGATGAAGAAACGTGTAATAAAAAAATCCATGACAAGTGGTTAAAAGTGTAAAAAAAAGGAAAATTTATGTTGACAAAAACGCAACTGAAGGATTTAATTTAAATAACAGATACAGTTCTCTCAACACTTGCGAAGATGGAACAATAGACACTAATAAAGAAAATAACACCAATAAAAAAATTCCTAAAGCCCCACCAATATTCATATATGGAGTAATTAATTTTCCGAATATGATAAAGAAAACTAAGAGATATAATAGAAGATAAACAATACGTCACAAAATGCATGGCCAACAATACTGTAAAATCAATGCAATCAATCCAAACACGTATAGATCATTAGTACAATTTTTGAAAACACAATATAGTATACCACACATATCAACCAAAAGAAGAAAGAGCGTACAGAGTAGTCCTAAAACACATACATCATACCGTAAATACAGAAAAAATTACGGAAGAACTGAATAATAAAGGGCATGAAGTAAGAAATATTATGAATGTCAAACACAGACAAACTAAGAAACCCCTAAACATATTTTTTATAGATTTGAAATCGGCTGGAAATAATAAGAAAGTTTATGAAATACAAAATCTACAAAAACGTATGGAGCTAATTGAACCACCAAGAAAAGGTAAGAACATTCCTCGATATACAAGATGTCAGTTGTACGGTCACACCAAGCTATACTGCAACAGACCGTATGTATGTGTAAAATGTGGAGGTCCTCATAATACTACAAGCTGCAGTAAAACTAAAGATAGTCCAGAAAATTGTGCCCTGTGCGTTGGGTCACACCCAGCAAATTATAGAGGTTGCGAGTATTTTTATAACCTATACAAAACTAACAACTACCAAACAAACAGAGTTCTAGATCTCCTCGACTTTTTTGTGATTAGCGGCATTTCGACACTTTACACACAAGTAGTTCCCAATTACGACTTATCTTCTGACCACTCACCTATCATAGCGACGGTTAGTTCAACGGTTATAAACATAAAACGTATACCAAAATTGTACACAACAAAAAGAAACTGGGATATATATAGGAACGAGATACCAGCAAAAATTAATTTGAAAACAAGATTAAAAACACATACTGATCTAGAAGAAAAAGTCAACAAGTTAATCTCAACTATACAACAAGTTGCCAAATAAGCTACATCAAATTTATACTCACAAAGAACTGTTGATAATATACAGCTTGAAATTAAAAAAAGTTATTTCCTTGAAAATAAAAGGCGAAAAGGTATAGCAACGAAGTCATGCCCCAGCAGATAAAACGCAATATAATCACTTAAGTAATAAACTCAAACTAAAACTAAGAGAACTCCGAAATAACAGTTTCTCAGATTATATCACTAATCTTAGTAGACATGACAATAGTATTTGGAAACCAATTAAAACCAATAACACCAATACGACTTGAATCACCATTTGTCGGGCCAACACTTTGCAACAGTATTTACTTCACATAACGATACACCAGACAGAGACATTCTAAATTTCCTAAACTACAGCACCCTAAATGCATCTGCACAGTATACATCTGTTCACCTCTAAAGAAGTATAGAAAGAAATATCTTTCTTAAACAGTAAAAAAGCTCCAGAAATAGACCAAGTTACTCCCATATTGTTCAAAAAACTTCCCAAGAAAAGACTAGTTATGTTAACATATATATTTAGTGATGTACTCAGACTTCACTACTGACTACAAGGACTAAAATTATCAGAGATAATTTTAATACCAAAACCTGGAAAAAGCCAAACAATGTAACTTCGTATAGACCGATAAGTCTGCCATGCAGGTCTGTTACACGAAATCAAACGCCTCCTACCGGAGTCTTACTATATATTGATAAGATCATATCTTGAAAACAGAAAATTTAGAACAAGGGTAAATGGAGAAAATTCTATCTTCCACCCAATTAGAGCAGGTGTTCCGAAAGGTAGTGTCTTTGGACCCTTCTTGTATCTGATATACACATTCGATCTTCCCATAACCACTAGCACAATCACAAGAACATTTGCTGACTACACAGTTATTATGGCTGTAAATGAAAATTCGCTAATAGCATCTGCACGCCTACAAGTCCACCTTAACCTACTTCAACAATGGCTAGATAAATGGAAGGTTAATATTAGCGAAACAAAGTCTCTACAAGTAACTTTTACCTTACGGAAACAACAATGTCCACGAGTCACCATCAATAATATACAGCTCCCGGTATCTACAAGTGTAAAATACCTTGGAATTCACCTACATTCGAAACTTACATGAAAGGAACACATACAGAAGAAAAGAAAACAAATGGACTTACGTTTTAGAGAGTTATATTGGCTTTTTGAAAGAATAGCTAAGCTGGCAGTAGAGAATAAAATTCTATTATATAAAGTTGTTATCAAGCCGGTATGGACATTTGGCATCGAACTATGGAGATGTTCCAGCAAATCAAACACTGCTATAATCCAAAGATCGCAATCCAAAATCATCAGAGCCATGGTTGATGCATCATGGTATATGAGTAACCAAACGCTGCACCAAGACTTACGAATACCATTAATCACGGAGTCATTCAAGAGAGAATCAATAAACACCACAGCAGACTAGCAACTCACACAAATCCCCTCATACAACGACTATTGCTAGACCGGAGCAACAGACGATTAAAACGACACTGGCCAATAAACCTGAAGTAAGGTAGCAGAAGTCTGATTACTGAAGAAGACCTCATCAGGACACTAGTGAATTCAGTATAATAAGTGAATTCTAAGTTAGCCAAATAGCTTATAGAATGTGTAATTTCTAATTGCTATTTTAATAATAATAATAATTAAAAAAATAACTAAATATTATTCTGCAATTAACAAAAAGCAGAGACGTCATTTATGGGTCAATTTATGGGCGAGTTCAATGTAATAATAGGGCGAGGAAAATGCCAACCCTTTCAACCATACGTATTAGGCAAAAGAAACCCCCGGGGAGATCGTTTGCTCCAGTTCTGTACAGAACATGAATTTGTTGTTACTGACACAATCTTCAAACAACATCCTAAAAGATTGTATACTTGAATATCACCACAAGACAAGCCAGGCAAAATTGTACGAAACCAAATTGATTTTATATTCATTAAGCAAAAATATAGGAATTGAGTTACCCAAATTAAAACATACCCAGAAGTAGACATAGCCTCGGACCACATCCATGTGGTAATTAATATAAGAATTAAACCTAAAAACAAAGACAATCCTGCCCTCAGAAGAAGATTGACACACAAAACTAAAGTTGGCTGAAATACGCGATAACGTTAAACAAAGTTTTGCAAAAGTAAATATACAAAAAGAATATCAAGAAGAGAATTTTAGTAACGATATATGGATAAATAAAAACGATAAAAGGATGTAATAACGCAAACACAAGACGAGGTGGTAGGCTATCGAAGTACGAATAGAAGGAAAGCATAGATCACAGATGAAATACTAAACTTAAAGATCCAGCGTAGACAGTACTAAAATAAAAATTAAGATAAGTATAAAGAGATTCACAAAAGAATCAGAAAAGAAACAAGAATCTTCTTCTTTAATGCCTTCTCTAATTAGAGGTTGGCGACCACCTGGTGAAATTGTTGACGATCCATGGCAGCTCGGAACAGTTGCTCAACGCTCATGTTAGTCCACGCCTGATGTTTCATCCACGATAATCGTTTTCGACCGACACCTTTCTTTCCTCAATTTTCCTTTGATTATAAGCTGCGGTATATTGTATTTATTATTTCTTAGAATATGCCCAAAATATGACGTTTTTCTCATTTTAATTGTAGACAGTAATTTCTTCTCTACCAATTCTGCGTAATACTGATATTGCTTACTCTTTCTATCCATGGTATCTTCAGCATTCTTCTGAATATCCACATCTCAAATGCTTCGATTTTCTTCATTATAGCTTTCTTTAGGGTCCATACTTCAACGCCATACAATAAAATAGACCACACATAACACTTTACAAATTTTATACGGATTGATAGATTTAGGCCTTTATTACACAGCATACTTCTGAATTTTATAAATACGTTTCTTGCAATTTCGATTCTTACTTTTATTTCATCATCCGGATCTAATTCTGTATTTATCCAAGAATAGCAAAAGAAAATTGTATGATAAGCAAATGTAAAAAATGAAGGAATTACAAAGGCAATATGATGGTTTTAATTTACGTAAGAGAATCAAAGAAATACGAGAAACAGTTGTAATGAAACAGTAAATAATCTCAAAAACAACGATGGGAAATTTATACTAGATCTGCCAAACAAACTATTAAGGTAAAAAGAATATATCTTGAAACTGTTTAAAGACGAAAGGCCGGAAAATTATAAAATTACAGAAGACGATGACGGTCTTAATATTCAGCTGAGCGAAGTTGAGCGCGCAATTAAAAAAGCAAAAGATGGAAAAAAGGTCGTAATAGGGTACATGTAAAATTTTTAAAATGCTTTAAACCTGAAGAATTGACGAGACTAGTAGAGTTATTCAATGTAATCTACAATACTGCTATTATCCCAGATAACTGGTTAGAGTCAATTAATTCCAATATCAAAACAACAAGGAGCAAATAAATGCGAAAAATATCGTACGATAAGCCTGATGAGCCATGTGTTAAAGCTGTTTTTGAGAATAATACACAGCCGTATATATCGAAAATGTGAAATGGAATTAGACGAAACTCAATTGAGCAGAAACAGCTGATTTAAACACAAGTTTACAAGTTGAAAAAAGAAATTGTGAATGATACATTCACTCGACCCATAGTTACCTCGATCTTTATGGGAAGAAGTGAAAAAAGATATGTAAACAAATACTACGCAAATATTTACAAATATTATAATATAGGTATATCATTGTGTTTTGTTTGCATTTTATTAAGGTTTTTTGTTCTAAGATTAAATATATAATTGAAATAATATACTTATAATTTTTCAGTTGCGACTCGAACCAAATGCTTGTTTGTAAAGTAAGTTTATTAATAACAAATAAGACACAATGAAATAAAATATAAAAAGTACCAACGTTTAGCGGCAACAACAATTTATATTAATTAGTGTCCCTTTATTTCGAATTTCGGCTAAGTATAATGAGGCAGCCCATTAAACCCGGCAAATGGAGATAAATGTTGGGTTGCCGTCATTTTGCTATGCTGTCAAGATGTGTAAATATGTAATAGGAATCCAATAACTCGGAGTTCGTTCATTGCGCTTTATTTATTAGAGAATTCTCCCGTATTGATCCCTCAAGGAGCAGGAACGGGTGCAGAACTGCAACGCTTGCGATCATTGCCCCGTGACCTCTGACCCAGTGCTGCATTTGAATACGTTGAAGCCGAACATATTTGTTTCTGTATTATTAAAGCGCTCGCATACGTTTGCGCCACTTCAATAGCAAGTAAAATTGCATCCCCTAGCTCGTAGCAAATTACGCCCGGGCTGCATTAATAGACTAATAGGTTAAATTGCATTTTCGCGAATTAAATTTAATGGAAATATGATGGATCTGGCATAAACTTGTTTATATAAATATTGGATCCATAATTAAAATAGTACATTGAAGTTTTTAGGATTTACAACTATAAAATGTTGATGTATATATATTACAAAAATATATGTGATATATAAAATAATATAATACCCACCTAGTTTTAGAAGAAAAAAATAGACAAACAAATGTAATCATTTTGTAGCTTCTATAATTACCAAACTATTTAGTCGTTTGTAATTTACTTATTTTATTAAAAATACAACTTTCACTGTATATTATAATCGAAAATACAGAAAATACTTTAATTAATTGCTTTAATAAATTTATTTTTTATATTAGTTGCATTAATAATTTCAACGAGCCGTAGTTAAGTGAACTATGCCCAAATAATGTCTCAGTTTTTTACTTTTATTAAACTTGTACTCTTCTTTCTGTAATCTTTTTTACCAAGTTCAATCTCACCAACCACATAAAATATAATATTTTACAATTATCTAAAAATCAAGATTTCTATTGGAATTTTATCTCTTCATTTTTAATTGCTTCTTTCAACTTTTGTTATATTAAAAGTCACACAGTTTGGTTTCCTAAAGTTTCCCCCTCCCTATATAATAACAAATAATAATAAAGCAAATAAATTTACGAGTGTGGTATGCAAAGTTTTTCTTCCTTTACAATGACTTTATTTATATAGTATACAAATAAGCTGTATATATCCACACTAAGCAATCAAACGTCTGCTTTAAGATAAATTCCAGTTCCAGCACTATACTACTTTACGAAGCAATTATCACGATTAGCGTGCTTGATACTATTCATGCAAGGCCATCATTGAACCTAATCATATACATTTGTGGTGGTTGAATTTTTCCTTTCGTACTGCTTGCCCACCGCCTAACAGTACTCACACCCACAGAAGCGTTACTATCAACTCATTCGCCGATTAATATCAATAGCGCGTAGCTTTACCTAAATAATCATGTGACTTATTATTTGATCACCAAAATAGAATCGTCTAATATTGCAAAAAATGCTATTAAGTGTCTTGGTTATCGATAAGTTAGTGAATATCATGATAATTATTTAACTTTCCTTGAAAGCAATATTATCAAACCTATTGGCCATGGAGTAAAAGTATCCAACACACTCTTTTATTAGTAATGATGTAAAAAAGCCTTTTATACTTTTAAACAATGAATTAATGTCACAGATTACCACCCAAAACATACATCTATTGTACATTAAACACACCAATTTAAACGCAATCATACATATATGTGTGTGCTACCTTTGACAAACAGTTGAAAAAAAGTATATGTAATAAAAATGAAAAACAATTCCGTATGCTTAATATCAACACGCAACAAGAACGGTGTAATATCGTAAAGGAAACTTTCTACAGCGGTGGGATGAAATTAGGATAAAAACTTTTAAACGGAATTAAGATGTTGATTAATGTCTCCATAATGATAAGCGTCAAAAATGCTGTCGAATGATATGCTGCATGACATATGTGATTATAATGAATTTTCGAAATAGTAACGGTCACTTCCGGTTGCCGTTAACCGATTTGGCTGAAAATCAATCCCATGAAAGCTACTTACCTAAGATGTGTGTATGCCAAGTTTGAAGTGAATTCGTTGAATATAACGGAAGTTATAGTGTCTCCAGACACACAGACAGGATGATAATCCCATAACTTTCTATAAGCTCCGCTGTAGAAAGTTAATAAAGAAACTTTCAGATTTTTGCTTTCCTATGAATGTTATATTTTCTGTACATTGTGATTATGAAACTTAAGTTTTGCTACAAAACTGTTATATTTTGATTGCGCAGATTCTTACTATGCTTCAAAAAATGTATAGTTGAAAAGATCTTCAAAAGTACATTATATAAGACAAATAATGTTTGAGAAAGTTCTTATTTTTACATAAATGTGCATGCAAGTAATCATAATTATTATTCAAGAGAGAAACTAATCTGAATAAAGAAACCTAAATCCGCAATGAATTGTTCAAATATGTTTCAATGATTAATGAGTATTTAAAACCTGTTGGTAGACGAAGTATACTATGTATTTCCAATTTCACTATGATACAGCTATCTATTGTATAGCAATACTTTATTACAGACATTCAAGTACTGTTCCCTAAACAACCATTTTTTATAAGAAATAAAGTTAAATAGAAGGAACTCAAATACTTTTGCTTATTTTTTTTGTCTTAAGAGCAAATTATATAAAAGTTCACCAGCAACAATTATAGAATTAAAAACAGTACCTATTATTTTGATTTGTATTTTTTTATTTTAATTCATTTCATTTCATACCAGTAGAAAAAATATGAAAGAAATAAAAAAATATAGAAGAAAGCAAATGTGTAAGTTCTTTAAAATAATTTTGCGTACTAAAAGAACAAAATAAATTGAAGTTATAGAATAAAATTATTATTAATAGAAGAGCTATTTTAGTGGCTTTGACAAACAGCAAAATTGTTTTAGAGAAGATTTTGTATGTTATATTAAGCTTCTATAGAAAATGTTTTTAAACGAATTGAATTAATCCGAGGGAATAACAAATCTTGCATTCTACTGAAACAAAAGTTTTATATTTAATGGATGAAATTTATAGTCGGCGGAAACTTTAATGGCAAGCATATTCATTGGGGCTCATGCTTAATTACGACATAAGAGAGAGATATTATACAAACTGATATCGGATAACCACTATAACTTTTTTCCGCGAGAAATTCAACTTATTAGCCTTCGGATCTATCTACAATGCCTGAACAACTAAAATTCTTTGTTATAAAAACCTTGGAACTAATTATGTGAATACAATGTCTGATCATTCTCCAGTAATAACAACAATTATATACAAATAGTTTACTATTCCTCTTGGTAATAAAAGAATCAACTAAGACATTTTTATCGTCAAGTTAAACATAATTTAAATGCAAATATAAGAATTTCAGATGAAACTGCATAAACTACGACCCATATTATAACCCTAATACAAGCAGCAAGCTGGTGTATGATTTCATAATCTAACTATACCAAAATAAACAGCTCTAATATATACTCTATGGGGTAATCTAAATCGTAAAAAAAACGTTGTGCTAGGGTAAAATGCACATATAATATAGAAGACAAACGTAATTTCAATCAATCAAATAATAAACTTAAAAACAAATTAAGGAAACTTCCAGCGAAATATTACACAAGTACTTTAAAACGTCCTTCATGACTAATTACTTTAGAAAGCCACTAAAGGCTTCAAATGATCGATCTCTTCTATGGCACCATTACGCGATCAAGTACATAATTGGTTAAGAATAAAGAAGAAGAAAGGTGGTGCATTTGCGTTTTCTGAAATTTTCATATCAAATTCGGAGGCAACAACTCAAGAGATAAAAAGAAACTTTAAGCGCTAAATAATAGAAACGCTTTAAGATAAGATTTGATAACATCAACCATATGAAAGTAACTGCGCCATCGGGGAATTAAATTTCTGAAGATCCCGTTTAATGGAATTTTAAGATTAACATACTGACCACTTCAATTAAAATTCGCTTAGATTGTACTTATTTGTAAACCCAGAGAACCTCTTAATAATATCTAATGGCACTTACCTATGAGTTTTTTTTTGGTTCTTCTAAAATTGTTAAAAACTACCCCTAAAAGGAATAACCCAATTATAGGTTTAATTTTTGACAAAATCATTTGACGATTTAGGGAGGGTACCGTCTAACATAAGCAATATTGTTCTGCTTTATCTTTTACCTCCTATTTAATTCATACCTTGCTAATAAAAGCTTTCAAGCAAAAGTTAGCAATGTTGTGTTCAAAATTGAAAAAATAAACACAGATGTGTCCTAAAGTAATGCCTGGGAACGTCTGTTATATTTACTCTCTACATCTGATCTACCAATCAGTAATGACTGAATGTCAAACCAAATCAACCAGTGATTATAATAATGAGTAATAAGTATTAAGAAGAATTTTTACACTTAAGATTTGGAACATGTCTGCCCGTAATTCTTAACAATAATTCTATTCCACGAACCAATAAAGTACCTAAGAATTGGCTTTGATAAGTACTTAATTAGAAAAACCTACATTAGTAAAAAATAACAAAGAAATTGATACCAAGTTAAAAAAAGATGTACGGAATAGTTGGAAGAAAGTCACCGTTAACGCTAGGAAATAAAAACCTAAATATAAAATCTGATCAATCTGAACATAAAGATGTAATTTGTGGAAATGTGCCAGATACTTCAATTTAGATATCCAACATTTCTAATCTAAAACTCTTCAAACCATCTCTAATGCATCGTGGTATATGTCAAACCGCACCTTATATACCTTACATACTTACACATTCCGTATGTAAATCTCGTATCGATCAATATGTTATCAAACATCATACCATCTTGAAAGATTATTCCAACAAAATTTTGAAACTATTAACTACAGATCCGAACCTTTGACAGCTTCAAATGAAACGACCCTAGAAATTAAACAAAAATAGACTTTACTGGAAGCCTCTTCTGTTAACGTCTTCACCTCAAATATTATACTTACTTACTATTAGTTCTATATAATATATATATTCTAATTGCTGACAAGGTTTTAAACTAAACGAATGATACGGATAAACCAAATTATAAACACCCCAAGTCATCTAGTAAATAGTATTACGTCTAATCGGTTCAGGTTCTTTTTTATTATAAGCTAACACTTTGATGCTTGCTAACTTTAATTCTTCCAGTTTAACATATTTTTGTATTTCTAATATAAATGGCATGACCATACAATATACTCAAATTAAATTACCGCCATTGCAGTAAGTCAGTGTTGTTTTGTATACTTCAAATGGCGACGTTTAGTGTTTAAGAACAATCCGTAATCATCCGTTTTCTCCTCTTGCGTAGTGAAACGCCCATCGAAATTAATCACCAACTGAGTGATACATGCGGTGGAGGCGTTACAGATGTTAAAAATGTAAGTTTTGAGTGCGAAAGTTTAAAAAACGTTGAAAGTTGTGTGATAATAAACAGAAGCAGCCTCGGCCACAAACGTCGTTATTGAAAACCGTCAATTAAGTATGCGTGTTCTTGTCTGTAAACTTGGTTTTTCCATATGATATGTCAAGTCCATTTTGCATGATAATCTGAAAATGCGGAAAATTTCTTCAAAGTGAGTTTCACGAATACCGACCGACGAACATAAGGCTGCGCGAATGGCAATTTCTCAGAACACATTGACACATAATGCCACTATGAATTTTGAATTATGGACACTCTCCGTAACTATTGGATTTTTCAATCAAGCCGTTGCTGCATCATCAATTTTCCAATGGGCAAGCACACCTTTAGCAGCCATGACATCATGGCGACGACGTTGTAAAAAATATGTACGTCTAAACAGAGATTACATTGAGAACAGAAGTTCTAACTTTTTTGGACAAGTAATTCTTCAGAAAAAAATTTAGAGACCTTAGAATTTAAACGCACCTCATATTATAATTGTACATTCAATATGCATTTGAGCAACTTCTATTAACAATTTTAGATTTGTCTTCTCATCTATGTAGCAATGATACACTTCACTATATATTAAAACATGACCTTTTTGCATTATCAGTTCTCCTTGTCCCTTCTTTTTTTTGTTTCTGATATTTATAGTATTTTAAAATCTGCTATTTCAAACTCTTCAATTAATTCCCACTCTTTCTTCTAATTTCTCTTATATTTCAATTTTCCATTTTTTGGTTTTCTTATATTTATACTTTGTACCTTTTTTTATTACCCAATCGTCTCCATTCTGTCTAGTCCTTGATTGCTTTACTAGTTTTTTATCTTCTCTAATTTACTAACGTTTTTATTCAATTCCCACACTTCTTCTATCGTTAACTTACTAAAACGCAACTTAACTTTTTCCGTTTTTCTTTAAATGTGTTTATCTTCTCTGATTAGGTAATTTTTTATTTATACAATCTTTCTATTTATTTTTTGTCTTGCAAGTTTTCTATCTCTATTAAATATAACTTTTCACCCAACTTGCTTTTACTCCCAAATTTTCCTCAATAAATTTATCTATATGCCAGTATTTTATTTATTATCCTTTAAATCTATTTTCAGTCCGCTTATTATTAAATTTTTTCTCATCTTTTTTCAAGACGTTTTATATTTTCTCTTAACCTGACTTATTTTCTCCCTTTATTTTTTCATATTTTTTCCTGTTTTTATTTTCAGTTTTTATGTTTTTAATTATTCTTTAAGTTTCTTTGTTCTTTCCTTATCTGAGCTTAATAATTCTTTATTTAGTTCACTCCGTTTAGTATTCGTAATTAACTTTATCGGGCTTTTTTGGTGATTTCGTTGTTTTCTTAAATCTTTCAAATGCTTCCTTTTCTTATCATACACCCTTCTTTTACCAACTTCATCCGCCGATGTTGAACTCTCGTCTCCCATATCTCTATTTACTATTGATCCTCAGTTACTATTTAGGTTCAATTAGTTTTTTGCTATTATTCTTTTTACTGTCGCCCAATGAGCCGGTTCTGGTCAACCCGTCAGAGACAGTATTCTTATCGATGTCGCAGCTACGTTCTCCATTTATTTAATGAAACAATACTTAATTTACTAATCCTGGGTTAATTGTTGCTGGGGTTATTTAATTTATATGACTTACATAATTTACTGTCACTTTTGCGAATTTCATGCACGTAATCTCCCATATAATTGGGGTTAATTAGGAAGGACACATTCACATGTAATACTCAGTACTTCCAAGTTCGTACAAAAAATTAATTTTCCTAATATTTAATTACTCATTAAACTTAAGATATAAAAATTATACTCTAAAAATAAAGTATTTTTTTAATACATTTACTATCCAGTATAGATATATATATATATATATATATATATATATATATATATATATATATATATATATATTATTTCACTATCGAAACCAGATAAATTTTCGTGGACTTACAATTGTGAACCCATTTTTTGTCACGCACGTAGACCTGTCGAGTCTCCCGTGGACCCCTGGGGGTCCACCTGGACCACTTTGGGAATCAATGCTTTAGGGGGTTCTCAGGTCGTAAGACCAGGTTCTGTTTAGTCGTCTTACTGGGAGGACGTTGGTAGACAGTTGGTAGACGAGTTCATTAGGATGATTACTAATTTTTTCTTGATATTTCTGAGTAAATCGGTGAATTTCTTCAGTAATAAAGGGAATGCTGAGATCTTCATGCAGTGTCTGATTTGTTACATACAATGGTGCATTCACTATGGCACGAAGGGTTTTTGATTGAAATTGTTGAATCGTTTTAATACGAGTAGCTTTGTCACATCCCCATAGCTGAATCCCGTACGTCCAAATGGGCTTCAGGATAGTTTTGTAAAGCAGCAGCTTATTTAATATTGACAATTTTGACTTTCTTCCTAAGAACCAGAACATCTGGCGAAACAGGTTTTAATTGCTGGCGTTTGGTTTGGAAATGTTTTTTACATGTAAGACGCTGATCAAGATGTAATCCTAGGTGCTTAGTTTCTGTTCCTGTTGGAATTTCTACATTATCCAAGGTAACTGGCGGACATACGTTGAATCGAGTGGTAAATGTTATTTGCACTGATTTAGTTGGGTTGATTTTAACATGCCATTTAGTAAGCCAATTGTTTATGGTGTTCAGATGTTGTTGGAGATTTGCGACTGCTAGGTATGGATCTTAGTACGTCGATAGGATGGCGGTATCATCGGCAAAAGTGGCGATCACTGTGTTTGTATCTTCAGGTAGGTCAGCTGTGTACACACACGTATAGGAGGAGTCCGAGGATGCTACCTTGTGGGACCCCAGATTTGACAGGGAAATAGTTGGACAATTCATTATTGTATTTAACTGTGAAATATCTGTCAGTAAGATAGGATTTAAGGAGAAGATAAAAATAGCTAGGGAGAAGCCTTTTCAGTTTATGAAGTAATCTGGTATGCCAAACTTTGTTGAACGCCTGTACTTTTTTTTCTTCGAGACTCAGTGAAATTTGATTTATTATTCTGTGTACTTCCTGGATTGGAGAATGCCCTTCGCGAAATCCGAATTGATGGTGAGGTATATGTGCAAATGACGGATCTACAGATATACCACGGCATATTGCCGATTCGAAGAACCTTTGACTGATACATTTCCAAAATTTCAAAATTAGATATACTTGACGGTGTTTTTTTTTAGAGGTGGAGAACTAAATTGTAATAAAACACAGAAAAATGTTTTTAGTGTCCAGAAAATTGCCTTTATTTAAAAGATAATTTTATAGCATTAATGTTTGATTACGATTTCGAGCATGTGGCCTCCGGGGCTGGCGCGTACATGGCGTAATCTAGAGGTCCAATTTTCACACACTCTTCGCAGTAAATCAGGCTGTATGTCGGCAATAATACGTCGAATCTTGGCTTCCAAGTGCTTAATTGTTTCTGGTTTATCGGCGTATATATGCGACTTTACATATCCTCAGAAAAAAATAATCTAATGGCGTCAAATCGCACGAACGAGGTGGCCAGTTAACAGGTCCATTTCGTAAAATTAATCGTTTGTCAAATGTTTCTTTCAGTAAATTAATTGTATCGCACGCTGTGAGGCATGTGGCGCCGTCCTGCTGAAACCATATGTCTGCAACATTAATGCCTTCCAATTAAGGCACAAAAAAGTTAATAATCTTGTCTCTGTACTGCTCACCGTTGACTGTAACTGTTCTAACCATCATCATTTTTGATGACATATGGGACTAATTATTCCACCGGCCCATAAAGCGCACCAAACGGTGACTTTTTTTGGAAGTAATGGTATTTCGACAATGGCTTGTAGATTATCATCGCTCCAAATCCGACAATTCTACTTATTGACATAACCATTTAACCAAAAGTGTATTTTATCACTGAACAAAATTTTCAAATAAAATTGTGGATTAATAGCAATGTTCCCTTCGGCCCATTCACCAAATGTGCTGCGCGAATGATGACCGTGTGGCTGTACAAGTTGAATATTGTAAGCACTTAAACCAAGATCTTTACGCGAAATTTTCCATAAAGTGGATGGACACAAGTTTAATTGTTGGGCATGATAAAAAATTCACGCATTTGGATCATCATCAACACTACGCTGCACACCATCAATCGCTTGTTTGATTGAGCATCATAAAATGTACATAATTCCCGATGAGTTTCTAGAATTGAACCATGTGTTTCAAAATAAATTTGAATAATTTGCAAACATTACTCCGGTGTGATGAATTGCCAAACGAAACAAATTACAAAAAACTGAGAACTGTCAAATTGGTAGTGGTTAGATGCTAACCCCATAATGTATGTTTATAGTTGGTCCTCTTGCAATAAATTTTAGACCTAGAGTCCGAAAGGTCACTTCAAGGTACTTTTCTTCAATGTTGGGGCAGGGTGAGGTATACACGACTAAAATTATTAAATAACAGGGTAAACTTGTAACTTTTATTGCAGATGCTTATAGGTGATGTTCTTAAAATTTTTTGATTTATAGTATCGAACTGTTTGTTTAATTAGTATGACGATGCCACCGTATATAGTATTGTTTGGATAATTAGTGTTGTACATTTGATATTGGGGGCTAGTAATATAACTTCTTGTATTGAAGTGGGTTTCACTGATTAATAGTGTATCTATTACATTTTGGGCTAGAAATAGTTTAATTTGTTCTTTGCAATGAGACATACGTTAGCGTTCCATATTGCTACTCTTAACATTTTGTTATACATATTAAGATGATTTCTTTATTAACGTTGTGTGCAGGTTTAGTACCACGTTATTTTTTTGCATTAATTAACTCAATATTGGTTTATACTCATCCAAGAAATTCGATAGTGTTACAATAGGTCCTTGAGTGTTTTCTGTGCTTGTTGATTTTCCTTGTGTTATTTCTTGCTCTAGTAGCATTACTGCTGTTGGGTTGGGCAAAATTATAAATTTTACTTGTTGTTGCTTTTAGTTAGTTTTTGATAATGTTTACAGCCTTTGTATTCGGTAAGATGATTTGTTGGAGTTTTTTTTTTATTTTTTGCAGGTAATAGTAGGCTGTGATCCTCCGCATTACGCAGGCCTAAGGTCGATAAAAATAAGACTTTGAGTGTCCATAATGTTGGCATTTGGTGCATTATACGAGAACTATTTTTTTTCAAGGTCCGATTGGTCGCTAAAGGAAAGTTTTGGGGAAAATCCGCTAGGTCTGTGCGCAGACGTCTTGCGTTGTGTCTGTAGTTGGCCCGGGGAACGCGTCGATTTGCGCTTGTCATTTCTGAGTACGTACATGCTTCGAAAAATAGAGTCTCCCGTCAAATGTGAGTTGTGTTCAGTCATTCAATTTCTGCATGCTGAAGGAAGCAATGCAGCTGAAATTCATAGACGAATGAGTAAAGTGTAAGGACAAACGTTCATTAGTGACAGCAAAGTGCGGAAATGGTGCAGGACGCACAGATGTTCATGATGCAGGCGGCTAGGGAATGAAGCCAGTGTTAACCGATGATCTTGTTCAGCGCGTGGATCAGGCGATTCGTGGAAATTGTCGGTTCACAATTTCTGGGTTGAGTGATTTGTTTCCGGAAATTTCACGGTCAGCTGTCTACACCATTGTGAGTGAAAGACTCGAATACCGCAAACTCTACGCGAGATGGGTTCCCAATGCTGTCGGACCATCGCAAAACTCAACGAATGGGCGCCGCATTAAGCTTCCTCCAGCGCTACCATCACGACAGAGATGAGTTTTTGGACAAAAATGTCTCAGGAGATAAAACATGGGTCCATTATGAAATTGAAGAAACGAAAGAGCAATCCAAACAGTGGATGCATTCACACTCCCCTAGTCGTAAACCAGTGAAGTTCAAGCGCACGTTCTCCACCAAAAAGTATATGGCTACAGTGTTTTGGGACCGTAAAGGTGTTCTCTTGGTGGAATTTATGCCACGTGGCAGAACCATCACTGCAGCTTCGTACAGCAAGACTCTTCCACGTCTTCGAAGGGCAATTCAGAACAAGAGAAGAGGAATGTTGTCGTGAGGCATTGTCCTTCTTCATGACAATGCGCGACCGCACACTACAGTTGCAACAACGATTTTGGATGGGAAGTTTTTGATCACCCACCATACAGTCCTGCTCTGGGCTCCCTCAGATTTTCATCTCTTTGCCCACATGAAACGTGGGCTAGGAGGACAAACTTTCGCCACAGACAACGAGCTGCAGACCAGAATTGGCTGAAAACACAGACGGCTGCTTTCTATGATAAAGGTATTGGAAAATTGGTACTACGCTACGACAAATGTATGAATCGGAACGACGATTAAGTCGAAAAGTAGCTTAATGTTGTATCACATTGTTCCATATAAAATTTTCTTGATTCTGACGTGATTTTCATTTAGCGACCAATCGGACCTTGAAAAAAATAACCCTCGTATGTTTTTTCTTGGTTTTAGGGTTGTAAGTTTTCTTGTTATTCTCTGTCTGTTTTAAATCTACAAAGAATAAATTTAGGGGACTCTTTTTCCTTAGGTGTTTGGCGATAGTAATGTTCCTGATTTCATGTTCATGTTCCTTTATCGCTTTTATAAAATTGTTCGTACTTATTGTGTGGTGTAGGTATTTAATGATCACCCTATAGGCCCTGTCATATTTTGGTTGATGAGAATGGTGTATGATTTTTTCGTCTTTATAAATGTAATTATTTTTCAATGGGGCGTATTAGTAGGGTTAATGTTTTGAAGCTTATTTGGATTTTTTCTTTTTC
Source organism: Sinelater perroti (assembly GCA_036346155.1). Taxonomy (NCBI): domain Eukaryota; kingdom Metazoa; phylum Arthropoda; class Insecta; order Coleoptera; family Elateridae; genus Sinelater; species Sinelater perroti. The sequence continues at coordinate 35,478,825 of JARFIY010000001.1, forward strand.
TATCGTTTGTTACAATTTTCCAATGTACTTGAGTGATGGTGTTCTTATCAGTTGATTCAAAATCGTTATTGCTTATTAATACTGCCAATTGTAAAGTCGTGGTGTTGTTTGCGTGTTTGTAGGTTGTTGTTGATATGTGGGTTGATAAAAACTAGAGCTGAATAGCATTTGCTGGCTTAGTATTTGTTGCAGTAAAGTAAATGACTGGTGGTATGTACTATAAGGCGTGTTTTGCTGTTGCCCCTACGTTTTTGGAGGCTGGTAGATCAGAGACTAACCAGGCATGCTGCTACTTCCAGGACCATTCCCCGCAGGTAAAGTACTAGGGTATTGGAAGTGCATTTATTTATTCAGAAGTAGCACATATTTAATCACTTAAACCAACAACGTTGCTCTTGCTTGTAAGCGCGTAAAACTCTTCTAAAATTTAACTTTATTTTTAGTCTGGATCTAAACTATCAGCGGCCTTGCTGCATCTTTTGAAAACAAAACTTACAAATTACTTGGTTTTTGATTTATATATGAAATGAAACTCTTGTGTTCCGTTTTATTTACCCAACTTTTGCACTTATTTAAACAATAATTGCTTTTAATTTAACTTTTACTAAAATTGCGTCTTACCATGCGTTGACACGGGTAAAGGCAAAGCCGCAATCACTATAAAATAAATGACACTTCTATTTATGACAAATACACCAACAAGCTTTGAGAAGATAAACTACAAGAGCTAAAATGTGGTTTGAAAGAGCAACAAAACGTATTTATCAGGATATACAGACAAATTGAATCCGTTCTAAGGACAAGTTATGCTTTGTCGCATTTGATTACTTTTAACTTGAAACTTTTTTCAGGTAGCAGTGCTTAATTACAGCAGCTGAGATATTCGCCCGGAGAAAGCTAGAGCATTCAAACAATCACTAATAAAAAACACTGTTGCCGAAGGAATTATCAATGACACAAAAATTCGCGTATTTAGAGTGTTTTTCCATTGCCGTTATCGAATCTTCTAATATAAAAAACATAACACAGCTTGTAGTGTTTATACAAACACACAATCCAAATAAAGTGACGATATAATTACTAAACCTAAGTTCTTGCACGATACAAATTATAATCTTCTATTGAAAAAATTAATGAATCTGCTATAGTAAAAAAACAAAGGCCCACAATACGAGGTTTCTATCAAAAGTAAAATATACTCAAGCAAATGCTAGGATACGTTACATCTTCAAACATATAATAATAACGACGAATTTTTATACGTGCATAAGGCTACAATCACCAAACATTCGAAACTGTTCTAAATAAAATAAGCCTTATTACATACAGTCCGATGATTTTCGTATCACAAAGTTTAAAAAAAAATTCGAGTTAAAGCAAAACATAGTTTCTTTCTTAAAAAACAGAAAACAGGACACCAGTCTCCTCAAATGCTAAAACTGGTTTCAAGACTTAGTATTCACTGTGGATATGATGAGTTATGGCCCAAATTTTAAATAAAGGGAGGAAACCGACAACGCCGTTTGGGTTTAAGGTGAGCAGCAAAAATACAAAACCTCTGTTTAAATTCGAATCTCGTACTAAGACCTGAAGTAGGAAATGACTTTAGCAGAAGATTTGGTTGATAATTAAGCAACAAATAATAGGAGTAATAAATAATTATCCCAAATAATGTAAATGCACTGTTTATCATAAAAATGCCTTCAAAAGTTAGAAAGCCGAAAGTAAAACTGTCTCTCGTTTAGATTCTGAAGGTAAAAATTAAAAAAAACTTAATCACAGAACGCTACATGACATATTATAATATTATGAAGTAGACGACTAATTTGAGAATATCAAAAAAAACGAGTATTTATAGAATTGATATATTAGCCTTTTGTAAGATCAGGTGGCCACAAAAAGCTAGATTATGGCGTGGAGACTATAGAATGATTAACACAGCAGCAAATAATGGAAATTTTTGAGTGAGAATCATAATAAGAAAGAGCTAGCCGAAAAAGTAAAATGATATGTTTTACATAAAAAGAAGCTGTAGCCCCAAAACTCAGTCTTTATATGTGTAACTCTTTAACTAGTAACTATTAATTATTATTGTTTTAATTGTATATATTGACTTCTTATTTTTCCTAGAATACTGCTACTACTTTTTTTGTACACTACTTTTGAATAAATTGATTTACTTTTTATTTCAATTTTTCAAAAAAATGTGCAACAGTTTACAAGTCTAAATACAATACGCTATGATTGCATTAGCTTTTCGGATGCCGTATAAACATTTTTAGTGGTCGTAACCCTTATCTAGGTCAATTATTTTAATAATTGAACGGTTTAGAATATTTACTTCCGGACTACTCTCAAATATGCTACACGTTCGTGTGATGATAAGCTAATTAGCTAAAAGCAAAAAAGATACACAGATAATTCGTTAACACGTAATAATTAAACTATGTAAACAAACCTATATGTGGAGTTATGTTACACATTTACGTTTCTCTATATTATAAAAAATACAGATCAACAAATTATGTAAAATGAAAAAATTAATTTTACATAAAAATGTTTCAGAAGTATTTAACTATAGACAAATAGAAAAATAAATTTAAAAGTAATACGTGTCTTGTTACATAGCATTAAAATAATCTAACAGAGCCACACATAATAAATCAATTAATTAATTATCGTTAACTAATAGCTATAGTAAATAACAACTATAATCTGTTTATAGTTTATTTTAGTAAATTATACAAACATAAAGATAAATATCATTTAGTAATAAATTTAATTCTGTCAAAAACAATTAGTAATTGCTTCATTAAAATGGCAATAAGAAAAGCAATTACAAAAATATTTTTATATTGGAATCATAATGTTGGAAATAATCAAAAGATTTGTTATAATAATATTTTACTATTTGTTGTAATAAACATTGTTTGTTAGTTAATTAAATAATAATGTTTACTTTATATTTATATACACTAATACAAATATTCACAAGTTATGAAGGGTGGGGTAGAATATCAAAAAAATTTGAAATAACTGAGAACAGTAAAGTATATAAAATAGCATTTAAGAAAAATAAGTTAACATAATTTCATTATTAAAAATTATACCTAAAAGATGGCCATTCAAACCCAAGCATTGTTAGAGCCGAGTGTCAAAGTTCTTCATCATATTACGCAATATTTACAGTCTAATTTGAGGCACTTCATCTATAATCCTTATTTAAAGACCTCGATTGTTCTTGGTGATTTATCCTGGTATACTTTACTCTTCAAATAACCTAAATGGAAGAAGTCACAAGGTGTGACACCTAGGGAACGAGGGAGGCACGCAATATGCCTGTATTGAGAAATGATGTAATTTGAAAAACCATTGTCAATGTCGCTGTAGCTCGGTCTTGAGAAATTCCGCAATGTGCCAAGTGCCAACGATTTGGGCACACCAAAAACTACTGCTTCCAACCCCCAGATGCGTCAAGTGTACGGGAAGTCATTCAACAGCAGACTGCTTACGTAAAGAAAAAAGTAATGATGTGAAATGCACAAACTGTAGCGGAAATCACCCCGCTAACTATAAGGGTTGTTTTGTGTATAAACAACTCCAGCAAAAACTTTACCCAACCTTACGAAACAATCACAGTAAACCACCCACAAGATTTGCTCAACCTGGCCTCTTATACTCCCAACAAATAACAGGTAATGTGCAAAGTTCGCAAGACACAAATAACTTCGCTCAAACTGCTCCTAGTACCCATGATCAACAATCAAATGAGATGCGCGAATTAAAAGACATGATGAAAAGTTAGTTGAACAAATAGGTACAATGCTAAACCTTTAACTACCGTCGTCGCTAAACTAAATTAATGGCTATCGCACTTACATTAGCCCTATGGAATGCCAATGGCCTCGGCCAACACACAGAAGAACTTAAATATTTCTTACAAATACATAAAATAGATGTCCTGTTAATTTCCGAAGCGCACTGCACTGAGAGAACTTACATTAAAATACCGAACTATTACGTTTATTGTACTAAACATCCATCTGGTAATGCGCCTGGTGGAACAGCGATAATCATAAGACAAAACATTAAACACTTCGAATTACAAGCCTACTGCCACGATTATCTCCAAGCTACAAGCGTCGCCATAGAAGATAATCTAGGAACGTTTGTGGTGTCTTCTGTATACTGCCCCCCTAAGCATAATAACAAAAGAGATAAGTTCGAGCACTTTTTCAGAACTCTAGGAAACAGGTTCCTAGCTGGTGGCGACTATAATGCTAAACACCCACAGTGGGGCTCACGAACTACGACAGCAAAGGGAAGAGAACTGATGGATGCAATGAGACGCAGTAACCTAAATTCCGTCGCAACGGGAGAACCAACCTATTGGCCAACCGATCCGAGGAGATTACCTGACGCTCTAGACTTTGCTATTATAAAGAATATTAACAATGAACACTGTAAAGCCGCATCATTGTTCGATCTCTTCAGATCATTCTGCTGTACTAATCACTATACACACCGATATTATCCACAAGCAACGACAACCCTCTTTATTTAGCTCTGCTACTAACTGGGATATGTTCCGAGGACACCTAGATGCGTCGATCCAGCTCAATGTATCCTTAAAATCTGCCCAAGAACTAGATAATGTGGTTGAGGCGCTTACAAGTGCTATACAAAATTCTGCCTGGCAAGCCACTCCTAATAGTAATAAAACACAAATAAAAGACACATGTCCTATAGTAACCAGAGATCAGATAGCAACAAAACGTAAACTACGCAAAAGATGGCAACTGACAAGAACAGCAGAAGATAAAAGAATCTTTAACAAAGCTGCCAGAAACCTTAAACAATTACTGCTTAACCATAAAAATCAGTCTATCCAAGAATACCTCAGCAATCTATCTCCCACAGAAGCCTCTGGTTATTCCTTATGGAAGGCCACACGCAAGCTCAAATGCCCACATCAACCTATGCCACCAATTAAAGATGCAACTGACAAATGGACAAGAAGTAATGCAGCAAAGGCCACTGCATTTGCTGAGCATCTTGCAAATGTTTTCCAACCATATCCGGCACAAATAGCCGCGGCAGAAGAAACTGATATCCACAGCTTCCTTGAAGCGCCATTTCAAATGCACTTACCCGTAAAGAAGTTTACATCTACTGAAGTCCAGAACGTGATCTCCTCCGAACTTAATCCGAAGAAAGCACCAGGGTGGGACCTCATCACTGGCAAGGTGTTACAAGAAATAACCCCGAGATGCATCAAACTCCTGACCTATATATATAACGCTATCCTTCGTCTCAGATACTTCCCCATCTCCTGGAAATTAGCCCAAATCACCATGATACTGAAACCAGGAAAAGCCCCAACTGTAATAGACTCCTACCGACCTATCAGCTTATTGCCTGTACTGTCTAAAGTGTTTGAAAAGCTACTCCTTAAACGACTTAAGCCAATACTGGAAAACGAACAGCTTATACCAAACCATCAATTTGGCTTTCGAACCCACCATAGCACCATCGAACAAGTACATCGAATTGTTAAAAGTAAGCAATGATTTTGAACGAAAACGCTACTGCTCTGCGGTATTTCTCGATGTCAAACAAGCCTTTGACAAGGTTTGGCACATAGGCTTATACTACAAACTCAAGCAAGTGTTACCACATCACTTCTACGAAGTCTTGCGATCTTTTCTTGAATACAGATGGTTTACGGTCAAACTGTGTGACGAATACTCGAATCTCCATCCTATCCAATCCGGCGTTCCCCAGGGTAGCGTATTGGGACCTGTGCTCTACTTACTCTTCACAGCTGATATACCAACCACAGCACTCACGACAATGGCAACTTTTGCTGATGATATGGCAGTCTTAGCGTCGTACACTGATCCTATCATGGCATCTGAAAATTTGCAACAAGCTCTCACACTAATTGAAAATTGGCTGCACAAATGGAGAATCCAAATTAATGAATCTAAATCCTCACACGTCACATTTACTACCAATAGAAGCATTTGCCCAGCAGTAACCTTAAATAATATTGAAATTCCGCAAACCCTAGACGTTAAATACCTAGGAATCCATCTAGACCGACGACTCACGTGGCGTAAACACATATTTACTAAAAGGAAACAACTGGGCCTCAAATTTCGTCAAATGTACTGGCTGATAGGTAGACAATCCCAATTTACGCTCGAGAACAAGTTATTACTCTACAAGTCTATTCTAAAACCTATATGGACTTACGGCTTGCAACTATGGGGTACTGCTAGTATCTCCAATATCGAGATCTTGCAGCGATTCCAAAATAAAACGCTCAGAACTATAGCTGACGCTCCTACTATGTGCCTAATTTTGTGTTACACAGTGATTTTAAAATTAAAACAGTGCGGGAAGAAATTAAACAAAATATATTAAATATCGTGATCGATTGGAGGTACACCCTAACGAGGTAGCCAACGAACTATTGGACGATAGTGATGAAATACGAAGACTAAAACGCTTTAAACCATCGGATTTAGAAAATCGATTTAATTAAGTACTGTCGCTCTACTAAATACTTCACGCGTTGTGTTTGTAATGTTCTTGTTGGTTTGTTATACGAATTACCTATCTTTTGGCTAATTTCTACAAGCAAGAGGATTATCAGTGGATTATCCTTACCATGTCAACCTTAGATTATATTTAGATTATATTTATTTAGAATGTAAGTCTTGTCGTAACATTTACTTATTGTTTTATAGAAACAGATTGTAAATTTAGTTGAAATAAAAAAAGCTCGGTCTTGAAAAAACGTTTCGTTGCTTACGTCGTACTAAGCAAGTTGTGGAAAAAAAGTAAGGCCCTACACCACACAATAACTTTTCCGGAATGGAGATTTGAAATGTTTATTGATTTATCCGGACAGATAAAAATGTACTTCGTCACTTATCTATAAGTTGTATGCGATGTTTTCAGCTTAATTAAACAAACTGAAAAACTTTTCTTAAAAACGGCTTCATTAAGAGTTTTAATGGTTCGAGTTTTGAACGGGTTATAGCGAAGATCATTGTGTGAAATACGCGGGCTTTTTCCGATAGCAACTCTTACACGCCTGATGTTTTCAGAAGTTGGCACTGATTTTGGTCTTTCTGGCTTCTTTTTTTTTGCGTTGACAAAATCTCTTTAAAGTTCTGAACCAACGGGTTTATTGTATGAAGTGACGTTACTGGGTGATTCTGGTGAATAAAAAATGGGCACGGAAATAATAGTTGCCGTTTTAATAAAACACTTTGACAGCGTATGCTCATTATTGACTGGTCCACCCGTAAATTTTGCAGTGTATAGACAACAGTCAACAGTTTTCTAACCCCTTCCTTTCGGTCTTTTAGCCTACTCTATATAAATTTAATTATATAATACTGCTGTTACAAATACTTAAAAAAGTTTAACATGTTGCTAGCATAGATTTAGTTAGATTATTAAACAATTATTTTAAAACCACATCTTCCATTCCTTTTTGAGGAAAATTGAAAATTGTAAAATTGTATTTAGTGGTATATTTCGCACAGTATCAAGTCTTTCTAACGTAACTTAAATATATTTAACCAAATTACCATTAGACCATTCCAGTTTATCAAACACCAATCACAATTTGTGCGTGATATAGACAAGCATTATTATCCTCAAAAATTAATTATTTCCTCGTTGTTGATTTGCAAATTATCTTGAATTAAATAAAAGTTTACATAGTTTTCAGATAATCTGTGTATTGCGTTTCTATTTCATCCAATCGCTTAACTTTACCCATGCCCAATTGTTGTAGTTTTAACCTTATGGTTCTTTGCTTATACTATATACTTGGCAAGCTATTCACGTTCAAGCATATAAAGAAATATCATCAAAATGATTTCTTATTGTTTTTATTAATATCAACTTTCTAATGGCGACAACAAGTAAACTTCATATCTGGATTGCTCAAAGCTACAAAGATGGTTAACAAAATGGAAAATAAAAATTAATGAAAACAAGTCAGTGCATGTCACTTTTATGCTGAGGAAAGATCAATATCCACCAGTCAACATCAATGGCGTAAATATACCGCAGTCCAATACGCCCAGATACTTCACTTGGATAGTAAACTTAATTGGAAAGAACACATAACTAAAAAGCGCAAACATCTTGACTTAAAAAAAAAAATATGCACTGGCTGATTGGAAGAAACTCATGTTTGTCCCTAGAGAACAAACTGCTGCTCTACAAGACAGTCCTCTCACCTGTATGGCTATACGGAGCTGAACTTTGGGGGTGTGCAAGCAAAAGTAACATAACCATAATCCAAAGGTACCAATCGAAAATTCTACAAATGATTGCAAATGCACCTAGGTACGTCACTAACCAGACGCTCCGCGATGATTTAAAAGTACCCTGCGTCACAGATGTCATCAAGGAACGAAGTATCCGCCACCATAACAAGTTGGAAAGTCACAGCAACATTTTGCTACATCCACTACTTGAAGACCGTCCTGACAGACGTTTGAGAAGAACTGGTTATCTAATATGATTTAATGAAAAATCTAAGCTAAGTTGAATTATACAATTAATAATTTTCATACTATAGAACATTTGCCGCCATGTTTGTCTATTATACTGAAATAAACTGTAAACGGATAATGCCACCAACATATATTTAAAATTTTTACTTTCTTTGCAGTAAAAGTAACAATAAGCCCTACCGCTAAATTAAATTTACTGCTTTGTACTGCAGTAGCACTCGCTAAAAGCTAATTAATTAATAGTGCGCGGCAGCAGCAATTACGAGCAAATTATCGTTTTGAAGTGCAGTCGAATAAAAATCGGCGCAAGTCTCGCACAGGTAACTTATTTATTCTTGCAAAAACACACCTTTAACGTTCCGGCAGATTGCTTTCATGATTCAATGAAGCTCTCCGAAGCGTTTATCAGTTAATAAAGCGTATTCCAATTTATCGTTTCAAAGACGCTCTAGAGTTTTCAACTCGTGCTTACTAATGAGAACAGGATTCCTTTGAGGGTAAACAAATCAAACATTTACATGTTTGTTTCATAAAATAGCCGGTTAAATTAAAGCAACACCAGCAAAACAAATCAAGCGAGGGTTTCTCTTTGGACAATCTATGTTACTTTTTTGAATAATAAATTACCACGATTTTTCATTATTTGTAATTCGATTAATTAATAAAATATTTCCCACCTATTTTATGCATAACAAATCTGCAAAACAAAGAATTGCGTTGTATCAGATTCGGTTGCGTAACTACAGTAAATATGACAAAAAATAATTGTTTGTGACATCATAAGTATTATATTATAAACTATAATTGTATTTAATTAAGTTGGGCTAATACAAGACATGACACAAAGTAGTTAAAGCAGGGAAAAATTTATTTGCATTACAAAATAACACTAAACACTTAATTGCAAGAAGGTAATTTGTTAATGATATACTTTATGAAGGTGATTCACATAATCGCAAAAACAAAAGAAAATTTACCATCACCGGTCTCTTAGACATATTTATTATAATTTATCGGTCCGCAATAACCCCTTAAATATCTTTCTACTAATATAAACATTTCCATTTAAATTTATAGACTTTTGTAAACTTAATTAAATATTATAACTAAAATTTATAATGCAAAACAGCGCAGGATCTCGGTAGATAAATACAAACAGCTATTTCACACATGCAATTCCAAACTATTCTGAATCTCTCATTGTGCCTCCAAACAACAATACACATATGTTTCTGCAATTGCAACCTCAAGTGCAATGGTATAACCAACCGTTCTTGCATTCAAATCTGCAACAAACGATAAACATTAGTGACAGCAGCCACAACAAACATATTCGATATATCCAGCAAACAAACACGCAGCTGCAGCCAATGGCATTACTCTTCTCTACTCAAATAGACTGAAATAGAAAGGAATTAATCCAAAACGAAATTTTTTTGAAGTCAAGCACTAACCCCTAATAACGATAATCATTGAATAAGAAGTGAAGAATTAACTATCCTCTAATACTTAATGATTTTCAAGAAGTAATAAGAAGAAAATACAAAAGAAAGAAAACTTAACAACCCTGCTGATACAAATACTCACTCAATATCGCCTGTAAATAAAAATCCCGTTGGCACAAGCAAAAGATATCAAATCCTAGCAAATTAGAAAAACTCCTCGACATCAAGCACTTAAAAAAAATAATTTCACATTCTCAAAGACCCTACCAATACACATACACTACGTAACAAACATAACTCCTTTATTACGACTTGTTGATGCACAACTAAAGAAGGGTGAGTACCAATATCAATTAACAGCGGGAGGCACCGTAAAGCTCCTGATTAAGACAGTCGAAAACAATAAAAAGCTAATTAAGATCCTTAACGATCACAAAGTTGTTAGACACACATTTATCTTACCAAAGGATAACCCATTCACAGTAGTGATAAGAAACCTGCATCACTCCTCTGATAAAGCAGACATAAATTAAACACTAGAGATTAGGTCACCAACCCATTGGAGTTCGGCACCGTACAAAAAAGACTTCACTAAACTTATTCTTGATTGATCTTAAACAACAAACTAACAACAAAAAATTTACAAAATGACCACTCTTTTAAATGCCATTATCAAAGTTAAGCTCCCCTATCAAAGAAGAAAAATAGCTCATTACAAATGATGCCAATGTTATGGTCACACCCAAAACTATTGTACAAGACCATTTGGTTGTGTAAAATGTGCTGCAAACCATAACTATAGAACATGCCTCAAAAAGAAAGAAGACGGAGGCAAAGCAAAATGTGTACTCTGCCAAGGAGAGCATCCGGAAAACTATAGGGGTTGTACAGTTTACAAAGAAATCAGAAACAGATGATTTCCTCCGCTTAGGGACCAACGAATCACACCAGCACAGATTCAACATCCAGCCTCAAATCCAAAATTAGTTACTTAAGTTATCAATAACTCAGATACCAACAAAGCACCACGAATTTATGATCCCCACACATATGAGAACAAGGTTCAAATGAAGCATCGTGATCCACAAAATTCACCGCAATATTCAAACAACATAGTATTCTTTATGCAACAAACTATTGGCTCCCAGCGTACTGTGATCAATCAGCTCAAGGAAGAAATAAGAGATTTAAAAAATCTAGTGACGCAGTTAGTAAACTCGAATAATCAATAATAGCTCATATACTCGAAATAGCCCAGTGGAACGCCAATGGTCTGGTTAACCACCACCACGAAATAGAAACCTTCCTATTACATCACAACATAAACATATTATTGATTTCTGAAACGCATTTCACGGAACTGTCATACTTTAAAATACGAGGTTACGATACCTGTAACACTAAGTGTCCCAATAACACAGTAACATAAGATGAGGTTTAGCGATACTAATAAAACACCATATAAAACATTATGAAATCCCAAGATACTGTTCTGAATTTATCTAGGCAACCATAGCATCTATAGAGTACTGTATTGGACCCTTAATATCTCTGCTTCTTACTATCCATCCGGGCACAAACCTGAAAGGTATATCTGAACTTTAGGCAACCAATTTCTGGTTGGTGGTGATTTTAACGCAAAGCACTCGCTCTGGGGGTCGCGTGTTCCCAATTTAAGAGGAAGAATGCTGCTATTTGTTATGCAAAATAATAAACTGAGCTCTCTTTCCACATATCAACCTACTTATTGGACTTGACCTTTTTGTCGTCAAAGGCGTACCTCAAGGTTATCTAGAAATCTCGTCGTGCCTCGACTTATCCTCGGAGCATAGTCCTATAATAGCACAAGTTTAACACAACATTAACAAATAAAAAAAACAGACTGGCACTACTTCAGAGAAATACTACAGTATAACATAACAACTAATATCCCACTGAAAACAGAAGAAAATATCGAAGAAGCGGTAGAAATACTAACCAAAGTAATCCATTTGGCCGCCACAAGAGCCACACCACGATTATCACCTACTACTACACATTAAAAAAAAAGATCGTCAAAAACGGCAAATCCGAAGGATAAATTCCCATAAGACAAGCGCAGACTAAACACAGCAGCTCAAAATCTCAAAGAACTCATAAAGCAAGCAAAAAACGAATACCTAGAAGGATTAACCGCAACAGATGATACTGATTACGCCCTCTGGAAGGCCATTGGTAGACTTAATAGACCTAAATATCACATACCTTCAATTTGTAATCAGATGGTACATGGATCTGTACTGACAAAAATAAAGCAGATACTTTTGCAGGCCACCTTCAAGAATTATTTCAACCTCTTCCTACTAATAATCCAAACACTTACCTTATCCATCAAACCTTTCACTAGGACTAAAGCTCAAATAATGATTAATAGAAAGACTTAACTGCAAAAAATCTCCTGGATACGACTTTGTTACTGGTCGTATATTGAAGAAACTGCCTTTCATGCACAAGATTTTTCCCGATACAATGGAAAACTGCACAAATTATACTTACAATTAGCCCCAAGCCCGGAAACCCTTTCAATGAGTCCACATCATACAGACCCATCAGCCTGCTACCACTGTTCTCCAAACTATTTGTAAGATTATTCCTGATCAGGCTTACCCCTATTCTTGAAGATCAAAAATTAATACCTGATCATCAGTTTAGCTTCCGGAGTCATCACTCCATCATACAACAGGTTTACGGGGTAGTAGAATACATTAATTATGCATTCGAAAACAAAAACTACTATGTTTCCGTCTTTCTAGACATTAGCCAGGCCTTCTATAAGGTGTGGTATGAAGGTCTCCTCTTCAAGCTGAAGCTGTTTTTACCCTACACATACTACCTAATCTTAAAAAAAGTCATTCCCAAGTGAAATCCGGAGAAGCTTTATCATCATTCTATCTCATCATACAAGGAAATGTCCTGGCGCGGTTCTGTATGTTTTATACACAGCTGATCTTCCCATAAACGCACATACATTGATCGCAACTGATTTTAGAAAAAACATTTTACTTATTTATCGGTTGTCAAAATTTACATTATTTAAAAAAAAATTTAACAAATGTTTTCCACGGCTCATTTAACACCCCAAATACGTCCGACATACTTCTCTATTAATTTATCTCATAACTGTGGCTTTATTTCGTCGATTATTCTTCATATTTTTGCTTTTAATTCACGAATCGTCCTTATCAAGAAAAACTTAATCTTCACGAAACTTTGAAGAAAAAATCGCACAGTATGAGGTCACAGGACCTTAGTGGTCAGCTCACTTTTCTATTTTGGGAGATAAATCGCTTAATAGATTTTTGCTCAAACAATTAAATTGTTTCACGCGTCGCATGACAGGTGGCACCGTATTGCTAAAACCACAAGTCATTTAAATCCATGTCATCCAAATGACGCTATAAAAAATCCACTAGCTTCTCATGATGACATTGGTAGTCACTGCGTTTCCAGCCTCACTTTCGTTTGATGCTTTTCTCCTTTTGAAAATATGACGTAATTTGCTCACAGTCTCTGCAAAACATTTTCGGTGCTAGTAATGAATTTTAATCGTCACTAGATCATCCGTTAACTAACCCTCTATATTTACTAACCGTAATATATTTGCTACAAAATGTCGCCAAACAAAAAACTGTCACAACCTTACAAAAAAAAATAGCGCGCAATTTAAATCCATCTTTCTTTGAGCACGGACACCCGACACCTACAGAAAATTAATCCAGCACATGAAGAACGAAAAAATAGTATATCATACTTACCAACTAAAACAAGACAGGGCCTATAGAGTTGTCATACGCGGTCTTCATCATTCAATCCCGTTAGAAGATATAACAACAGAACTAGCTGAAAAAGGACATAAAGTCAGAAATATCATCAATGTCATCACAATGTCAATCACAGAGTTACAAAAAATCCGCTACCACTATTTTTCGTCGATATAAGTCCGCGAAGTAATAATAAAGAAATTTATAACATAAAATTCCTTCAAAATACAAAAATAAGAGTTGAACCACCAAAACATAAAAACACTATAATACAATGCACCCGATGCCAGGCCTATGGACGGACACTCCAAATCGTATTGTATGAAAGCATACAACTGCGTTAAATGCGGCAAACCACACGATTCAAAAAGCTGTAATAAAACCAAAGACACCCCGGCTACCTGTGCACTATGTGGCGGAGGGCACCCTGCCAACTACAAGGGCTGCACAACTTACAGAGATCTATTAAAGTCCAGAAATAAACACAATCCAAACCTCACAAATAAACCAATCCTCGAATTACATTCAAGAACAAATCCAGCTTCTCAACAGATAACACAACAGCCTCCTCAAACTAGAGGTAGTTATGCCCATGTAGCCGCAGGAGCAACAAGTAATAAAAATTAAAATAATAGTATTAATGACAACCTTACTAATACAATGCAAAACTTTTACACGAATTTAAAACCTATTCAACCAGCTATAAACCAAAACAGCATGATTCTCACCATGCTTACCACGGTCATAAGCAATTTGACCAAACAATGACCTCCTCAATTCGAATAGCTGCCTGGAATGCAAACGGGCTATCAAATCACGTTCCAGAAATCACCCTATATTTAAACTACAATAAAATTGATATTCTCCTAATCTCTGAAAGCCACTCAACTGAAAGAACGTTTATCAGAATCCCATACTACACCATTTACTATACTCATCACCCTGACGGTACGGCGCATGCAGGCTCAGCCATCATAATTAGATCGACTATTAACCACTATGTCCTCCAACCCTTTAAAACAGACAAAATCCAAGCGACGTTATTAAAACTAGAATCACTTCCTAGACCAACTACTATTGAGACAGTTTACTCCCCGCCACGACACAATATCACGACAGAAGAATATAATGACCTTTTCAACTATCTTGGAACACAATTTATAGCAATCGGAAACTGGAACTCCAAACATACAACATGGGGGTCCAGATTAATCACACCTAAAGGTCGCAATCTGTTCCGTTCAATACAACTAAACAACCTAACTTATATTTCTACGGGAGAGCCAACCTACTGGCCCACGGACAGGAATAAAATTCCGGACCTACTTGATTTCGCTATATCAAAAAGCATATCCAATACTTACATTGATATTAAGTCTAGTTTAGATCTATGCCATGATCATAGCGCCATAATATTAACCCTCAGTACCAATGTTATCTACAGAGAGCCAATGGCTACCTTGTGCACAAAAGATACCAATTGGCAAATGTTCCAAAACTTAATAAATGAAGAAATCAGACTGGATCATCGTATCAAAGAGCAATTCGAAATCGAAGAGGTGGTACAGCATCTAACGAATACAATACAAACCGCAGCATGGAAAGCCACTCCTCCAAGGAACAAAGCAAACCAGGGAAATGATAATATTCCTCTGCATATTAAAAAATTGATCACAAAAAGAAAAAGGGCACGTGGGAAATGGCAAAGGTCAAGAAACCCTCAGGACAAAACTGACCTTAACAGGATAACACACCAACTCCACTCTGTTTTAAACCAAGCCCGCAACGACACCTTCAAACACTACATCACGAATCTATCCCCTGAAGACCATTCGTTGTGGAAAGCAACAAAAAGATTTAAGAGGCCAGTAATACAAACCCCACCCATAAGAAAACCTGATCGAAACTGGGCGCAGTCAGACATAGAAAAGAGCAATGTATTCGCGGATCATCTTTCAAAAGTGTTCTCTCCAGTCTCAGACAATGACAACCGAGATGAAGAAATTGAACACTATATTAACGCCCCCTGTCAACTATTACTGCCCGTTAAGCCTTTTACACCAGCAGAAATTCGAAAACAAATCAACAATACAAATTCGTACAAGACCCCTGGGTATGACCTCATAGTCGGGGAGATCTTAAAACATCTACCAAGAAAGGCAATCGTGCTATTAACTACTATATTCAACAGCATCCTTCGATTATGCTATTTCCCAGTTCAGTGGAAACACGCGCAAATAATTATGATTGGAAAACCAGGTAAACCATCTACCGAACCTTCAACGTACCGTCCAATAAGCCTGCTGCCACAAATGTCGAAAATATTTGAAAACTTCTTCTCGACAGAATAACCCAATCAACACTCACAGACGACATAATCCCTGAACACCAATTTGATTCAGACAAAAGTATTCCACAACACAGCAATGCCACCGAATTGTGAACAAAATCAAAGAAAGTCTTGAAGAGAAGAAGATGTGTGCTGCGGTGTTCCTTGACGTACAGCAGGCCTTTGATAAGGTTTGGACCAACGGATTATTATATAAATTAAAAGGCATTTTCCCAGTCCCATATACCTACCCTAAAATCTTACCTTAATGAAAGATCCACCAAGTAAAAGTAAACAACTCACTCTCCGACTACCACCCAATTAAAGCTGGAGTGCCGCAAGGCAGCGTCCTTGGGCCACTACTCTACTTAATATACACTGCTGACATTCCCGTCACAGAGAGCACTATGATGGCCACATTTGCTGACGACACAACAATCTTGTCGTCCGATATCGATCCAGCAAGAGCTTCTAAAAAACTGCAAGATCACCTAAACGAACTACAAGACTGGCTAAAACGATGGAAGATCCAGGTCAACACCGAAAAGTCCGCCCAGATCACGTTCACTACAAAACGAAGCAACTGTCCACAAGTTAACATAAATAACACTCTGATCCCCCAGAAAGCCACAGTCAAATATTTGGGCCTACATTTAGACCAGAGACTCACATGGAAAGAGCACATTAAGGCAAAAAGGACACAATTCGACCTAAAAGTGAAGAAAATGAACTGGCTACTAGGCAGGAAATCTCAGCTATTTCTGGAGAACAAACTGATCATCTACAAAATAATTCTAAAACCAGTCTGGACCTACGGTATCGAACTGTGGGGATGCAGTAAGCCCTCCAACACAAAAATCCTACAAACCTTTCAGTCGAAGACACTTCGCATGATGGCCGACGCTCCCTGGTACGTGTCCAACCAAACCCTCCACAACGATTTTGGAATATCCTTTATAAAAGAAGTGACCAACCACCACGCCAACAAATCCAAACAACGCAGCACCAACCACAGCAACCAACTCATAAGTGAACTATACACCCAACCACAAATTGAAAGAAGACTTAAAAGACAATGGGCAGAAGACCTAGTTAACTAGGAGAAAGTGGAGAACCGTCAAGGGACGGTACCCAACGCTTGCCATGGACCTTGCCTCATATTTACTCATTACTCTGTTAGTTATAGGAGTAGATTGTAAATTAGCAAATGAGTGAATTAAAAAAAAAATCTTTCTTTGAGGCACCATTTAGAAACTTTATATGATATGCATATATTGTTTTACGCTATTAAATTTTTCTTGCACTAATCGATGCATCACTAGAAGACAAAAGTCTGTATATCACAGTGTTAACGTGGCATATTTGAAAAAATAAAACAAACTTTATTTTACAACTTTAAAAATAAATTTTGAAGATAAATAAAAGATGGCGTATTAAAAATTATTTTGAAATTTATAATTACAGTATACGGGATATGTAATTTTTTGAGCTAAGAAGTGATATCTCAAATAAATAAAATAAAGACATTATTTTAATTAATTCTACATAGGGTGTCGGATTACCTAAAAATAGCCGAGCCAAAATTTGTTTGCTAACATATTTAAAATGGTACCATAAAAACTAATCTGCGGTCGAGTTTTAACATTATTATGTTAAGCATCTTTTCCTCTGTTCTTGATATTCAAGACAGACAAAGAATTCAAACATCAATTTGGCTATTAAAAGCGTTAAGGTTTTAGAAGGTAAGTTTATCAAATATCGCTACTCCTTTTATAAAACTTTTTTAAGGTCACAGGAACTGCAATAGGAAAAAATATACGTACACGTGCACATACAAGCACACTTGCGCTCACACATCCACATGCACTAATATTCTGTAAAGCTTTTGTAGAAACGTTTGCTTTTCGTATATTCTATTTAGTGGAGCTACAAATTAGTAAACTTTTAATTATGATATGTCTCATTGTTTTGACGATACACATGTTTACTAATATACGTGTTACTAATACTAATATGCCTGTTCAGCCAACACTTCTTAAGCTCACATACAAAAAGTTGTTTTAAAATAATTTTAATTAACATTGCCTAGACTTTGTAATATAAATAAGCACAGTGCATTCGGTTCAAAAATGAAAGTTGCGGTTTATTCGCGATTACACACCCAGTCTATTGTGGCAATCGTTGACTTTTTTATTGATATGGTACCTTTAGTTAAATTTACCATCTACTCATCAGAAAACGCCGTTCGCCAGCAAAAACGCAAACAGCGACCTGAACCTATTCTACCGGGAGTGGCATTCGGCGCCGCCACTGCAGACGTTTACCCACATCCCACGCTGGCGGAACAAGTAAACGGTGCACAGCCATAGAGAGTTCGGACATGACAAGTACGACGACATGCTGCTGACGCTCGTCAGTCTCCGAATCAACAACTAATCTGTTCGGATTAAAACATCAGCGCGGCCATACGGTCGTGTCTTCACCCGCAAGAAACATTTCGCAATCAGCCTAGTGAACCAAAGATCAGGGTTTTAATTTATTAGTCTTATAACGCATAATTCACGCATATTAAACAACCCGCATAAATATACTGCATCGCAGCTCGGCCAATTTGGTCGTGTCTCAACATCGCAGATACCAGATCCAACGCAGAGGTGGAATCGCGACGAAGCCAAGCCGAAGCCGATTCAGGTGAGCGATTTGGCAATTATGGTTGATATCGTATATCGGCTTACGCGACGGCCATTTAAGGGACGATTTTGGCCTTATCGGCTGACCTTCCACTACGGGCCGTACACGTTTTCACTACCACGAGAGCGGCTATTTACACGCCTGCCTCTCCATTTTTTGGTCTCCACACCTAAATATTTCACTGCTGAGTCCTTTGCTTATTATTTATTTTTATTTTTGTAATTCGGGTGTATCGTTTGAGGATAAACATTTTTGGCATTTATCGGGATTTATTTTGATTTTTCATTTCTGGAACCATTCATTTTGCATTTGCATTTTGCAATAGATAATTTTGTAGTTTAGTAAATATCACCTTTTTGTGGAATTCGGCTAAAGTTAATAAAAAACTGATAGATCTGTAACTGATTGGGTTGTTCTTTGATTTTCTTACTTTTTAAATGGGGAGAATGATTGTAGTTCTCCAGGGAGTCAAAAAATATCCTAGTCAGAGACAAGCATTATATACTGCCTTCTTGGTAAGATGCTTTAATATTTCATTAGTTATTAGATCGGACCCGGAAATTTTACGATTGATAGTAGTACTACGTAAGATTTGAACTCTTGAGCAAATTCAGTGGCTGTTGCTGCCTTATCTTGTAACTAGAAATTGGTAATTGTGTTTGTTACCTGACTCTCAAAGTGTTAGTCGTGTTCTCTTATGTTAGGTATAAACACCTAAATACATAAATATGCGTTGCTAATAAGTTTGCTTTTTTGTCTTTGGAAAAGTATGTTGTATATTGGCTACTATAAAATAGATTATGTTCGGTTGTCTTAACAGTCGTTTGGTGGCCAACCACATATATGGATTCCTAAGCTATTTAGTTCTTGCTAGTGGTTTGAGGGACGGTAAACTGAATTTTCCCCATTTCCTTTTGTACCTATTCTTCAGTTTAATTAGGTTAACTATGTGGTTGAGTGTTCTAATATGGTCAGCAACTTTTCTGTACTGCAGATCTGTACTGTCGAACTGCATCGTCTATATCCGGGGATGCTACAAGTGGCTCTATCCGTCTCATAAATTCGATGCAAATTGAACGTTTGTTTTTAAAACCATTGGCATTCCAGTTAGTCACTGTTAGGTTATTTATCAGTGAAGCATTATTTTTATCCAATGTCTCGCAATGTTGTAAATAGTTTTGTTAGAAATAGCATTAATTTATCTAAATGGATTAGCAGTTTTATTATTTTCTTTGATATAGTGAAGATGTAGTCAGCTAATTTTTGTTGTCCATCAGAGGTGGCCTTGTTGGGTTTGGGTACAGAGCATCCAGGGATGACAATTTATTTGCCAAACTTTCTTGTCTATCGTTTACTGCTTGGGATTTATTTTGTGTTCGATAACTAGAGTTTCTTGTTTGGCTCTGGTTTATCTTAACATATATTAATAACTACATTTTTTTGTAATTTGTTGGATGCTTTTTAAGACAGTTTACGCACTTAGGATCTTCTCCAGTTCGTTTAGGATAATCACAAAAAATGATAGTCTGTACATTTCACACCACATGCTTGAGAATAGCAGTAGGTATGGGTGTATAGGTACAACTGGTATTTCTTACACTGAGAATATTTTTTTTAGATTTTTCTTATCTCGACTTCTACGATGTTATAATTTAGCTTTGTTAAATTAAATATTTTCTTGCCTTGTTGGGTATTGTTAAGATCCACTGCACAGAGTAAAATCCGGTATATGTCCTTATTATAGAATATGGCAATTTTCAGTGATAGGTAATTTAAGGCTGTTAGTTCATTTTTAATTTTCTCTTCCGTAAGTGAGGCGGGGATGTTTCGAATTATTACAGATAGGTTTCAACTCCAAAATCCTTAAATGTGTGATAGCTTAGTTTATTCTCGTAGTAATTCTTAGTCGCTGCTCGCTAATATTCTATACTACTAAAATTTATACGCAATTGTTTATTTTTAGTTACAGTGGTAAATTCACTCTTGGCTTTTCTCTGAGTTCAGAAATAATTTCTTGATATTTTAATTTATTTGTATTGTGCAGATAAATTGCTGGCATATTTATTTTTCTCTTCGTATTGTCTACAGCTTGTTGTATTGTGGTCTCGGAGATATCCATGGCATGTATTGCTGCAGTTTATTTGCCATGATCGATTATATTTCCGATACCTTTTATTTGTTTTGCCGATACAAAGAATTTATTGCCAACTATTAAATTTTGTGATTCACAGAGATACTTTTTATTCGGTTCTGATATAGGTAACGAAAAAGTAGGGCTGGTTCGTTTAAGATTGATGTTATTTATCTTAATTGAAAAACCCTTTTACAAGGGTTCTTGTTAGTAGTTTTTTGTAACAGCAATTTCAAGGTGTATTAATTTATGTATGCACAAATAAAAAATGATACCGATAATTCTAAAGCTAACAGCCTCATATTTGTCGCTCGCTCTTGGCACTTGCAGTTCCTGGCGCTTGTTTATGCTTTGAAAGCCAAATAATACTCCTTCTATGATGTGTGGATTGTGTTTGTTGTTTTGAGGTTCTAAAACAAACAAATTGGTTGGTTTTTTATAGCCACTAAAACCACTTTAAACATTAATCTTCTTTATAAAAAAAATTATGTTTTAGATCGACACATTTTTTACGCACATAATACAGTTTAAATAACGGAATATAAGAAATTTCTTGGAATTTAAATGCATTTTAACGGTAATAGGTTATGTGTGCTGTATAATTAGGTTACAGATAACAAAACTATGATATTTAAGAGATTAATATTTAACTGATTGTGTGGTTAGAAACAGACTAATCACCTATATGAAAAAGTAGCAGCGTAACGGCGTTGGTCTCACGCATTATAAAGACGGTGTCAATGAGACTAGTCGATTTGTTTTCTACAGCCACAAGGTAATTATTTCGACATAGAATGTACTTAACTTTTAGTGAAATGGTTAAACATTTGTTCGAAATTTAGATTTGAGAATCTAGAAAAATCTTTGTGTCCTAACAAAACTGATGATTCGACGTCAGTACATGTTATAAAATGAAGTTTCAAATAGCAAAATGATTAAATTTAGCATATCTAATTAACCGAGATTACAAAGTGTACTCCAATTAAAATTCGAAAATGGAAACTCATAGCTGCAGAGTATCTTCAGATACATAAAGTATTTTTATAGTACAGCAGATTGTGTGAGTTGTAAAATATGATGTAAAAATATCAAAAAAATTCATACTTAGATGTTGGAAATAGCAATTGGAAAAAGGAATTAATAAACCAATATATTAGTTCGTCATATACACTTCATATGGTTTACATAATGATAACATTTAAAATATTTTATTTGTGGTATTTTGGAGATACACCTAGAAAAATAAAATTAGTATTTATTCTGTATCTTTATTACAAAAAACTTACTTTTAAAAATTGACTTTTAAACAATTTTACTTTACATTAGTTGTCGAATAGCAGTAACATTAATTTCTTATGTGTTGCCATCCTGAAAAATTAACAATAAAAATTAAATTATGGGGAAAATTATAAATTTGTCTGTATTAATTTAAAAAATATATAAATTAGGAAACTGTCTGATTAATATGTATTAATTCAATCACATTGCTAATATTATATTAAGTAAATATTTGTGGAATTCTAGCATGTACACTGCTGACCGGAATAATATAAGTTTAAATCTTTCAGTCGCACTCAGCATACGGAAATAGAATGAATGGTATAAATACAATAATCCAAATTGGACTTCAAGAAGTTTTTTCTAAATAAAACACAAAATGTTAAAAAGTACAGATTTAGCAGTTAAATATGAAATATGATATCGGCCAGATGCCCTCCATGGCTCCGCTGACAGTTTTCAATAATGGTGTTCCATAAATGTGACTCTATCGCAGCAATTACACGTCTGATGTTATGTTTTAGCCCTGAGATCGTATCAGGTTTCTTGACATTTTTGTTCAAATATTCCTAGATAATTAGGTAATGGGATTAGATTTCACGACCGTGGTGGCCAATCGATGTCACCTCTCTGTAAGATCAAACTACTCGGAAATTTTTATGTGCTATGTAACATATGGCTCTATTTTGTCAAAACCACATGTCATTCAAGTTTATATTGTTGTTTTATTGTCTTCAAAAAGTACAGACTAATAATTCCTCTAGCCTTCAGTGCACAACAAACAGTGTATTTTTGTAGATGCATTGGTTTTTCGCTAATAGCATATGGATTTTCACTACTTTAGATATGACAATTGTGACGATTTACAAAGCTATTTAAAGAAAAATGATCTTCGTTGCTCAATATAAGTTTCTTGCAAAATTGAGCATCAATTGTATTCTCTAAAACTCACTTCAAAAAGTGTAAGAAATTTCTGGCGGTCTCTGGTGGATTTTTCCATGTCTTTAGATACTAACTGCACAAATACAAATGTCCAACCTTCACACAAATCAAACGGGCTCAAGTTAAAATCGGATTACCCTATACATTACTATTTGTACACTTTACACCAGCATGGCTACAGCCATGCGGCTATGTATAGACCGTAATGCAAATCACAACGCACAGACAGATTTAAGCATGAATTCCTAGTTAGCGACGGCGGCGGATAAGGCTTTTAACTCGCAAACGGTGGTTAAAAAAGCAATTACAAAAAAGCAGTTTTTGGAACTAGGCTTTTTCTAAAGCAATTACTCCTTAATGCAAACAAAAAAATGTTTTTCTTTTAATTTTAGAGATGTGCTTTGTGCGCACAACTTGTATAAGATGCCTAGACATTTATTTCTTGCCGTTTGGAAGATTGCAGTACATAAAGATATATTTTGAAATAAGTTAGAATTCGCTAAATTATTTTTCTTATTCAAGTCTTACACAGAGAATTCATTTAAACTTTACTGAATTTTTAACTTTCACAATAGCGGCCTACTAATATCGATACCACATCTTGCCCAGTCTAAGTTAAGCTGTTTTATTTTGCTAACATAGAACCTATACGTGCCGTTAGAGGTATGACTAGTATGATTAGCAGTATAGCTAATACAATGAGCCTATCCTAGTCAACTTTTCAAGCTGTACCTCGTCAAGTACCCGAAATACAGACTTCTTGAATTGAGCCTTTCTAAAATGACAAATAGATACAAGCAATTATTCGTCTATAACCGGTCGACTATTTGTTCTGCTGTCTGAACTTTATCAAGATTTCTTTACCTTTGGATGGAGTATCTGTTGATATACACTACGTCTGTTTCGTTTTCAACCATATATCGAACTGCCACACACCCATGAAACGAGTTTTCCTATAGATTTTCAAGTTGCTTTTTTTTATTTTTTAAGACTGGCATTTCAACACCAAATCCATGCGATTCCAGCTCAGCTCAAATTCCTATAAAACTTTTGTCTAACACAAACATGTATCCAGCTTTGAACGTAGCTATCAACTATGGTTGCTTTATAACATCTTCTACAAAGCAGTTAATCAGTAACCTATTTATTGAGCTGACCATTATTGGTTTCACGAAATTCTGATGCTTGCGCGAACTCCAGGTTATGTGTTGGAAACGACTGTTTATACTCTTATTCAGGTAGAGCCGTTCCATTCCATACAGTGATAACAAACGTTTTTGCCTCTCACGATCTTAGATTTGCTGGAAGAAGCTTCACCAAGGGAGTTTACAAACTCGGATTTGAATAAAAACAAGCTCCACGCCGATCAAGCGAGAACAATGAGCAAATTAAACAAAACAAAACTGACATTATCGAATGCCAGATCTACTAAAGTAAACCGCTAGTAGCGAACATTTGTAGCGAATAACAAACACATGGTCTCAAACCAACGGGTGATTTTCCCACCCAAACACAAACTCTCGTATCTCCAATGTTAATTTCCGTTGATGCACTTAAAAATCATTACCACCATTGAATTCGAGCTTAAAAATACTCTTATGAAATATACAGTTTATTCAATCAAAATCTTGGAGAATCTGTTATGAAAGATAAGCGCACCTTTTTTTCTAGCTGATTACAAGTTCTAATTTTTATTTAAAAATAATTTATCTTGCGTAATTTTATTTTTTAGATATGACCTTTGGTGTGGCGGCCTTTTCGCCCTTGAACCGCTTTATATCACGGCGGCATGCGAACCTTTTGATATCAGCTATGTTTTGCCGTCGCACACACAAACGGCGTGGGCTTTTGTCCCGCAAGCATTCATGCCCCGCAGCTCGGCCACTAAGGTCGTGTCTTAACCCCGCATTCATTCACATTCGTATTCATGCCCCGCAGCTCGGCCACTAAGGTCGTGTCTTAGTCCGCATAAATTCATATTCGCATATCCGCATTCAGATTCACGCATATTCGCATATCCGCATACATTCAGATTCACGCATATTCGCATCCCCGCATACATTCATATTCACGCATCGCAGCTCGGCCAATTTGGTCGTGTCTCAACATCCGAAGATACCAGAACCGCAAAGCAGTGGCTAGCTTGAATCGCCGACGAACGAAGCCGAAGCCGATTCAGGTGAGCGATTTGGCAATTCTTTGGTTGATATCGGTAGCCGCCATCGAACGCGACGGCCGTTTAAGGACGATTTGGCCTTATCGGCTGACCTTCCACTACGGGCCGTACTACGTTTTCACACGCACCACGAGAGCGGCAATTTACACGCCTGCCTCTCCATTTTTGGTCCTTACGAGCCGCATCGGTATCGTATCCAACACCGCATCCACGAGAGCGGCTATTTACACGCCTGCCTCTCCAACCTTTAAAACTTGCGTTCTTACTTCTGTTACTCTTATTAAACCTTTTTAACGCGAAAAAATATATCACATAAAGTTAATATTCGTTTCTATTATACGTAAACGAAAGTAAACAACGAATCCAAAGAAGTTCATAAACAACCCTGTTTTTCAATCCATTTTTGAAGCTTGGTAACTGTAAAACAGACGAAATAAATTCCTATATTTTGTTTCCTCCTTCCTAAACACTCTTCTGTAATTTATCGGGCAATTAATAATTCCCCATTTTCGCAGTTAAATCTTCCATTATAAATCAGAATTTTCTTCAACTTCTTAATGAATAGCTCATTTCGTGCGCCTTAAAGTAAGCGATGGCACATTAATAAATCTTCATGTATCTAAGAATATTATAATGGCTATGATTTACTTATCTTAATTAATAAAGAATTCAAATGAATAGAATAAATAGCTAGATTTTTCTTAATGATTTAGTTAAAATTACTTTTCCTAGAGTAATAAATTTGTAGATTGCTAACCGCTGTTAATTTCAAATTAATACAAAAAATTCGTTTCACTTTTTTAACCGCTGTAAGCGAGTCTGCGCCCACGAAACTGTAGTTTATACATTCATCTGTGTGTTTCGGCGCCCCGCGGCAATACTCAAATATTCAGTATTCTAAAATATAGATATTCTTCCCTTTTACGCGGTTTTTGCATTTTCGCGTTCATAACAAACGAACAAAAGCACGATATCGACCTAAAGAATTAATTTACATGTTCTAAATGCTTTTGTTTCTATTCAGCCGCCTAGTTTAATTAAATTGGTAATTGCATAAATTAAATTTTAAGGCTGCAGCTCTCGCTCTATTACACGTACGTTGCACAACATTAAAACACTCGCAGTGCTGTTTTAATCAAGCCAACAATTAATTAGTCCGGATTGCCACTTTGTATACATGTACACTGTGTACATACTGTTAGAGAAGTTTGATTATATAGGGAATTAGTATTTTTGCATTTGTTGATGTAAGCTGTATATCCTCATTATTCGTATGTATTTCTCCAAAGAAAAAAGCAAAATTTTGATGCAGAACAATTTAATTAGTTTAGCTTATATTACAAGTTTAAAAGAAAAAAAATCTAAAGTAAAATCTTCACTGATGAAGCTGTTGATCTGAAAGATGATTTTTATCTGAAGAGGTCCGCCTCAGTCATGGACAAAACGTCAAAAGTTCAGGGACGAAAAAAGCCATCTTAGCCTTAAAACTATTTATAGAAAAAAACATTAGCTTTATAGATATTGAAAAGGCTTTTGATACTGGTATAAGCCATTTAAGACTCGTAAATCGATTGGAGAACGTCAGTTGGAAGCTATTATCAAAGAATCTAATACCAGTGAGAAAAGGATGTGCATTACCACCACTCTTATTTAATATATACATGGAAAATGTCCTTAACTACGTATAAGATAATACTAATGCAGGAATAATAATAGAAGGCAAAAAAGTGATATTGCACTTCTAACTAAAAGTGAAGAGAAACTAAAAGAAAGATTAAATCCAAAAGGTAAATATATAATATAAAGGTAAAGAGAAAAAAGTAAAACAAAAATAATAATTTGTCAAAAATGTAAAAATAAGCATATAAAAATAACAATAGAAAGTAGAAGAATAAAGAAGAACAAGAAAGACAAAAATACAGTTACTAAAAACGTACGTATGTAGCACTATATTGTGTGATGAACAATTAGAACTTGCAATAAAGGAAAACTCGAAGTTCTGTAAATATGATGTTACCAAAGAATAATACACTTGAGAGCAAAACATTCGACTCACTAACTGCACGCGCATTTTCGTCTCCTGTTTCCATTCTAAAAAAAAACCGAAAATGAAAACATTAACGTGCAAAGAGTATTTTTATAATTGAGCTTTAAAAACCGTTACTATTGCATTAATTTGAAGACGCATTCAAAAAATATGCATCACGAACGGGGTTTTACGAATCTTACTAATTGGAACGCACCTGCGCGACGTCTGTGATTGGCCGACAGTACGCTTGCAATCCCATAATTTATTTCAATCACTTATCCGAAGTTGACAAGTAAGTAAATGACGTGAGTGCTCGAGTGATTCTCAAAAAAAATGGGCCGAAGCAACCCAAGCAATGGCATTGTTGAGAGAGAGCTTCAGTTAGAGGACTGTGGCAAATCAACTAAATCTGAGTTAATCAACTGTGTCGAGAGTGTGCCTTTGGTACCGAGAAACTGGTGGCTACGTCCGCCATAGGCGCGTGACAACGGAGAGAGACTATCGATTTCTCGTCTCAATATCCCTCAGAAATCGACATATGACTGGCGTTGACCTCAAGCAAGAGCTGACTGCGCTCAAAGGTGTGGTCGCCAGCGTTTATACAGTGAAAAAAACTGAAGGTAGCCAATCTGACCCCAAAAAAGGCAGCTACGGGTCCCAAATTAACTGCAGTCCAAAAGCAAGGGTGACTAGAATTTGTTCGCAAATATCTGGATTGAGACCTCGGTATTAGAGTCAGATATTATTTGTCGACGAGTCCATATCATTCTTATTGGAAAACCATTTATATCTAAAATATCCAATGAAAATTTAAAGACGATTGTGACGTTTTCGTACAAAAACTTGATTTTATTGAGACTTCACCTGCCAACAAACAGTTTATCTATGAATTAGATCCAGTTTCGTTGCCTTCAGATATTTATACGTGTTTTTGTTTTTATTTATTTTTTTACATTTTAAAAGCCTCATTTAAAAGGTACTTTTAAAAGACATCGTCCTGTGCCCGGGAGAGGAAAAAAAGAGCTATAGAAAAGGTAGACAGATCCATTAGGATAATAGACCAGGAAGTCTATCTAGGTGAAAATTTGTTACTATACGACGAATTTCAATTGAAGCAAATACACGGCTTTTTGACTTAAAACTTTTGCCTCAAAATTAAAAATTTTTAACATGCAGACAATGCGGTGAAAATGTATGTACGTTTTGCAATTGTGCGAAGGATTTGATCTTTTTTCCAGCAGAGATTCTTTTAACACTATATGCAAGACACGATGTTTCAAAGAAAGAGTGGACGTAAAAATAAAAAATACTACAAATAAAAATAGACATGCTGAGATGTAAAGAAGAGAAAATTAAGAATATATGCTTAGGGATATGAACCTGAAAGACCACAACACAAAAATAAATAAACCAAAAAACCAACGTAATAGTTTTCAATAAAACAGGACAACACAAAACTTCAACATGTTGAAAGAATTCTATATTTAGGAAGCATAACCACAAAAAACAAAGAAACAGCACAGAAAAAATAAACATAATTACACAGGTAAAACAGATTTTAATAAAAATAAAAGTTTACTAGTATCTAATAAGTTTTCAGTAAAAAACAATCAAAAAACATTTTTTATGGAGCATGATACTGCACGAGTACGGAAGCTTTATATTACATTATAATGCTAAAGATCGGTTGGGTGAGCCAAGTAGCTACAAAAAAATAGAAGCAAGAATATAAGAATAAAAAAATATAATAAGAAAATAAACATTACCAGACCATATAGGACACGAAAATGTATTGAAAATAATTATGAAAAGTCTAATAGAAGAAATGCAGAAGAATGATAAAAGTATGTACATCAGATAATAGAAGATTTAAATTGCTAAACATATACAAGCCTAAAAAATTAGCACAACAAAGACATGCAATTAACTAATTAAGGAGATTGATAACTTAGCAGAAGCATCATTTTTAAAACCCTATATAAAAATGTTCAGTATAAATTGAATGAGCTGCAATGAGATTTCACGTTGCAATCGAAATACCAAAAAATTGGCGATCTACAGTTTTATAAGTACTTAGCTTACATCAATTTCTGTAATAAAACTTAATGATAATTATTTCTTTGCCGTTACAAAAGTTTAGAGAAATTGGCAAATGTAAAATAATATCTTGTCAAATTAGATAAAATTAATTTTAAATTTTTGTTGAATTTTCTATTTACAATTTTTTTTTCTAATAAAAGCACTTGCCATTATTATTATTAACCAGTCTTATTACTAACCTTACTTTGCATCAATTTGACACTCCTAATATAGAACATTGGTTATGCAGGAAACACAACTAACTTAGATATTTGAACTTAATCAAAGCTCACAGCCTTTGGGAAATATAGATACCGATACAAGTAATTGAACTTGTAAGAAAAAAACAATACTACAATAAAGCAAGATAGGAACTATAACGAAAACTCTAAAATTAACAACCAAAATTAGTGTAAGTCATTTATATAAAATATATAATAGTTTATTCGTTAAATAGACTTTTTATTATAATTCACATATTTAAAGCATTTAGGGCTAAGCTACATTTAAAACACAATTATATAATGACTATCACAACGCAAAAACTAAATATGTGTTTTTTTACAACAACTGAATTAAGACAATTTCTTAAGATTTACAAAAAATATTCGACTTCGTAGAATGTTTCCACAGTTTCTTTAAGCACGCAAAAAAATAATTCGAAATAATTTCAGTTATCTTAGTTAATGCCAGTTAGACTTATTTAAATCTTTAGCAAATTTTAGTGATAATTGTAAAACTACTAAAGATTGGTTTTTAAAAACAATATTTTTTTCATAAATAATCACCTCCGACATTAATTCTTTTAACGAAAAAAATATGTTGAAGAACAACAGGTGAATAACTGTTCGTGAGATTAATACACGTACAGACATTAAACACAACAAACATGATATTCTAAGCTCTTATTTAGAAATGAACAAAGCTTTAACTTGTTGGGTACTTCAGATATTGGAAATGGAACAAGAACTAATAAAACGCGGCTCTAATACTGTAATCTAAAGAACACAGAAAAGCAAAAGAATAGAATTTGTCTAAAAAACGTACATTTCCTCTGTTTTATGTTCGGCTAAAAACAGTGCCGCTGCGATGATGTGAGGGAGCATCCAGAAACAGTGTGCTATTAGCCACTCTAAGTGATCATTTCAAAAAGTACCATGCAGCAAATTTTAACAAGAGATCTGCATCTGCACACATTTAAAATTCGGCTAACTCAGAAACATCTATCATACGACTCGCAAAGCAAGCTAATTGATGAAGCAAAAAGCTAATGAACGACTTATCTTCAAAAACAGCGAAGTGAACTGACCACCAAGATCTTGCAACCTGACACCGTGCAATATTTTTCTCTAAAAATTGGTGAAGTTCAAAGTTTATGCTACAAAAATAAGAACGATTTCTGAATTAAAGCCAAAAATTTAAAGAGTTGTCGACAATATTGAGTTATAGTTAAGTAAAAAACTAATCGAAAATTTTGTTAAAAGAATTCAAGAGTGTTAAATAAATTGTAAAGAACATTTGTCATATATTTTATTCCTCATTTAATGGCAACGTTTAATCTTTAAAACAATGCCATCACTTTGTCAATTAATAAGTAAACAAAATAATTCTTCTAAAATTATGCGTTTATTTTGAAACACCCTTTATATTTCAAAACCTGGAAAAACTCTGATATCTAAATACAAAATATACTGTCAGTAAATAAAAAGAATCTTTAAAGTTCTTAAACATTTAAAAAACTAGCTCATATAGTTACAAACTCTAGAATAAAAATTGTAACGTCATGCAGCGAAAATTAGTAAAATCTAAAACACAATGTCTAGCATTTTAAAAACATTTCACATAGTTAGTTTAAATCCAATTGATCAATAAACTAGGCGACCTCGTCATCTCGAATGGTAGAAGTTTAAATATGCGATAGATAACTTTTATATTTTGATATTTTCTTGACCGCTTTTTTCAGCCATATTATTTAGCAAGCGTATCATGGCACGTAATACCCAAAAGTAATTTTCTATTAATTCTGTAAAATAAAAAGAAGGAAGCTTTTTTATCTTTGCATTAAAAAGCTAATAAATATTTTTTTAGCAATGTAAACATTTACTATACGATCAATAATTATAACTTACAAAATGAAAGGTTAAGACTCTCATAAATTTGTCTTCTCTGCCTGGTCGTCGCGCACTATCTCTGATGCCGGGGAATGTGGCAAGCACCGCGTTTTAGACGACCACCATTGTTGCCTCTTGTTAGAAGTGAACGCAGGTACTCAATTATTTTTAGTGACTGAATAGGTCGTCCGCTAAACATCAAAGAACTCCAGGAATAAACTCGAGTGAGTCCGCCTGCATCGAAGTTCGCGCCTCAACCACGGGACCATGCTGACGATAATTTTTTATAATATTAATAGAAATAATATTAATAACATAAAATAAAAAAGTATTAATAACCTAATAAAACATTTTTAATATGTTATTAAAAATGTTAAAAATCAAATAGTGCACACAACATGAATACGATTTTTGCTGAACTTTTAAAAAATATAGTAAAATTAATTTATCAAAATAGTATTGTAGATTTGCTATGACATTGTATATCAATCAATATAAATAACTGCACAATATTAGAGTATATTTTGTAGTACATAGGCACGTATGTAGACATAACTATATAAATATCGCACCGCTAGGATATGACCACGGCATAATTTAATATATCAAATAATAACAAGGTGCATCAGAAGAACAAAACGAATTAAAAAGGTCATGAATTAAGTGTTATGTGTTAAAATGAAAAATCAAGTGTTGATCGGTCAAGGAAATTAAAAAAATTGAGGCGTTTCATGAAGGAAGATATTCTTCGAAAGCTATTGCATGAAAAATAGACCGTTTGCACCAGGTTGTGATCAATTTTATCAAAGATTCCAAAAATCATAGAAAACGTTTTAAAGAGCGTACAAAATTTGTTACAACTAAAAAAGAACGTCGGGCTATACTACGTTGCATTGAATTCACTGAATAAATCGCAAAGAACGTGGAAACAAATGTCGTTGAAAAGTTCAACAACCACCTTCTTTAAAGGCATTGATTGCACTGACCTGCACGTCTCCGACTTCACAAAAATGGGTTGGACACGTATGTGGTAAAGTGTTATTTTTAATGACGAAAAAAATCTATTCTGATAGAACGGATAATTTTTTTTATTTATTATATTTATACTATATTTGTTAAACAGAAATGATTGTTTTACAACAACGAGCTAATGCTAGTTCAGGCGTGCGATGAGGAACTATATTTTATAAGGGGCCAATTAATTGTGCGAATGCTATGGCAAGTCAAAAAAACACTGCTAATATTTTGATTTTTCGATTTTAAGAGCAATATAAAGATATTCTTAAAATTGTAAAAAAACATTCAGGGGTGGTAGTCACGAAAATTTTATTTAAATGGTAAATATCTTAGTAGCTTTCAAGAACTATACCAGACACTTAAATAAAGTTAATCTAAGCTTTCCATCAAAAATTTGAGGATGTTAGATAATTCTATTCCATCCTAAATATTTTAAATTGTAAGAATAGTAAAAGTGGCGATCAATAGTATTATTAATGTAAACGAGTGTTGTATTTCGTGGGGTGGTCGTGTCCAAGAAGTGCATTGATGTATTCTACTTACTGTCACTACCACACATTTACAGTAAAGCGTTCCAAAAATTGCTTAATTTATGTATGTACAGTTTGTGAACATTTTTATTGTGTCCAGTAACCAGTATCACATTTAATTAATTTTATATCACACATGCGCAATACAAGTATTCACTTTTAGTAATATGTGTTAAGACTTCTTCTGTTAATTACTTCAAATATTTTATTTAAAAATGACTCAAAATTTAATAATCGATTGCTGTATGTGTTTATATTGTCTTATTTTTTTGGAAATCCAACCATACACATTTTCAGTTACATTCAAATCGGATGAATTTGAGGTATTTTGAAACTCTAATATTTTGCTGCCTAAATCACCCTTAAGCAACTATATAAATGGGAGTACAATTATGTCTTTTACAATGTCATTGATCTTTGATTTTGTTCCAGCAAAAGATTTCTAAAACTGCTTTGCATTTTTCTATATCTTAGAATTCTAAATGTAGATGTTTCTAGAAACAAAAGCTTGCTATATCATTACAGCTACGATTATTCATAAAAAATGTACTGATCAACAGCATAAACGCTAAATACCTGATACAATTATCAGAAAAAACCCTATTAATAATTACACATGTATTTAATGTTACTATAAGAATTTCTTCTTTCTTAAAAGAAAAATAGCACAAATAACTTAAATCTCAAAACCTGAAGGGAACCCGGAAGAAACTATGTCATATAGACCTATAATTCTCTTTTCAGTATTAGCTAATAAACTAAACACTACCTTTTGTATAAAAATCTTATACCGAATCACCAATTTGACTTGATCTATAATATGACTTGACAACGGATCTATAAGATAGTTAATTATCAACTACAACTTGAAAAACATTGTTCTACAGTTTTTCTTAATTTTAATAAGGCTTTTGATAAAGTTCGTTGTACTGAGCTGCTACTTGAGATAAGAAATAAACTGTCAATTTATGAAAAATATAAAACTCATTCTTAGCAAAAAAATACTATCAATACAAATATTAAGAACAACTGATACCACCATATCTCTACTATATACTGCCGACTATCCCTCAGCAAAGAAAGCATAGTAACCACTTTCACCGTTAGTACTGCAGTGTTAGCTATGCACAATAATTTAAACATACTATAGATAATAGAAAGGTAAATGACTAGTTAAAAATTTGGTAAACAAAATCATGGTAAACAAAAAAAAAACATATTTTATTCATCTTGTGTCAGAAAACCTTTATCAACTTAAATGAAAACCCAATTTAATAACAAAATAGCGTTAAGTATCACATACTGCGTTTATCTGAACGAGTTACCTAAAATGTATATATTTTTATATATTTACTTCATAAATATACAGAGTGGTTCTAAATATATGCAACAAATTTTAAGGGCTGATTCCTGGAGTTATTTAGATCATAAAAATTTATATAAATAAATGTCTAAAACGGCTTAGTTTTAAAGTTATAGGATATTTAATAAAAAAAAAAAAAAGAGTTTATATAGTATAACGTACACCATCCAATGTCATAGTTGAGTCAGCAAAAACCAATCATTTTGAAATAAAAATATTTATTTGTCATTTCAATATTATTGTGTCAAAGCATTGGTTCATTAAAGTTTGTCAGCTTCTGTTCCTCCAAATGAATTACACAAATGCCTAAGCATCTAATGGGTGATATTCATTTTGTTTACGACCTTGATAATGGTGATTTACGTGCAATTACACGTATTTATAAAGAACGAAGCCCGAATCGTGTAATCCCACATCATTTCACATTTGCCCATCTTCACCAACGTCTTAGTGAAACGGGGAGTTTTCTAAAAACATACGGCTAATAACGGATACGCATAGATAAAACTCCATAAGATGAAGAAATTGTGCTAAATAAAATTGAGGAACATACATATCACTACAATCACTAAGAAAATTACCTTTGCTTTAAGAATAAGTCAGCCCACAGTTCAGAGGATATTGAAGAGTCAACAGTTGTATCTCTATCACATTCTACGAGTACAGGAACTTTTGCCAACCGATTTTTCTCAAAAAGTAGCTTTGTGTTAATGGATGCCACAAAATCTTCAGTTTTTTGGCGCAAGTATTCTACACCGACGAGGCTACTTTCTCTAGAAGTGTTAGTATTAGTTTCCATAATAATTACATATGGGCTGAGGAAAACCCTCACAAAACATTGGTTGTCCAATTTTCATTTAATGTGTGGCCCGGAAGTGTTGAAGATCACTTGAAAGGTCTACATTTTTTGTCTATGAGATTAAATGGAGAAGTGTACCGCAATTTTCTTGAAGAAAAACTGCCACTGCTGTTAAAAGAAGTCCCATATCAATTAAGATTACAAATGTATTTTATTCACGATGGTGCTACGGTACATTTCAGTTTAGTTTTCCTGAGTTTTTAGATGGTGCATATCCAAACCGTGGCCTCCTCGGCCTCCAGACTTAAATTTTCTAGATTTTTCTTCTGGGGTCACCTTAAATTACTAATTTATATGATTCCCATCGACAATGTTAAAAAAACTCATGATTAAAAGTTTATTATTTGATTTTAAATCTATCTATACAATTGGACAGAAAGTAAACAAAAAATATGGCGTGATTTTAGGTCCTTGGTTTACACGAAGAGGTCCATGCGTAGTAAACAAAAAGAGTCTATACATTTGAACGAAAAGTAAACAAAGACGGCTGACATGAAATCTGACGTGCCGTGCTTTGGGCTCTTAATTTACACGAGGAGGGCCATGCGGAATTGCCGTACGCAAAAAGCGCATTTGCGACGATCATTTGATTTGCTTCCGCCAAGCGAAGATTTGGTTGTAAGCACCCATTCATAATGGACGTAAACATAAGCCGCCCATAAAAAATACGTATAATGCACGTAAGCCTTATGTAAACATTTGAAAGTTTCCATGCCCAAACACAGCAGCGACAGAAATATCTTTCCAGGCTTTTGTGCCTGTTATCCTTATGATGCAGAAGCAAATGCATATTTACTAAATTAATTAATAGTTCCCTATCCGTTGTAAAAACGAAGCCAAAATGTCGAGAATACTAAAGTTAGATTATTTAATTTCAGAATCAAAACAAACACTCTGTTACTGCTGCCAACATTATTCTAGGGAAAAATTAAAAATTACTGCAAGTGTGTGCAAGAAATACGCAAAGTTGCACCGATTTCAACTTGAACGAGCGCATAAGCTTTGATTCAACTTATTCGGCTTATGCTTACGTTTATTATGAATGAGCACTAAGTTAAATCATTCTATGTTTCAGATCTTGTTAAAAATTTATACGTTCCTACCTTGCAAAAATTTGAGGGAAGATAGGTGAAAAATTGTCAGCCTAAAATATCTTTTGGCGGGCAACGCCTAGTATGATACAAGCCAGATGAAGAAATTAATTACTAATCTTTTTTGCTAAAATGCCAAATCTAATAAATGTTTACAATTTACAATTTTTTCTGAATAAAAAAACAAAGTAATGAAGGGATTAAATTATACCATAAAAATAATTAAAGAAAATTGTTAAATTATAGTTAATTAGTAATATTATTGCTATTAGCAATAGTCATTTATTTTAAAATAAATGCTATATTTTCAATAAAAGTGGGCGCTACAATAAAATTTATAAAACTTTTTCATTTTTATTAAAAACCAATCCAAAATAATAACTTTACATTAAGTATCAATAATGAAATACACATTTTAAAAGATTTATAACAGAAAATCATGTACGAAATATTTACTGTACCAGAGCACCATCACTAAACATTCGAAATTATTGGGCACCAGAAACACCTGCCCAAAAAAAAAATCAAGGGATGATATGTAGTTTCTAAGTTAGAAATTCTTCATTATGTTAAAGAAATTATTAATAGTTGAAACACATAGCTGATTCTGTGACAGAACTAGTCATAATACTATAAATTTCACCTTTTTGCGACATTAGAGTATTTTGGAAGGACTGAACTTTTTCTCCTATTATAAGCTCATCGAGCTTTTCCATTTAACTAAGCACAAATTTAACAAAATACCAACCTAAATTCAATATGCGATTTATGGATAATTATTAAAACACGCATTTCTAATATCAATTTCACCATCAAATCATAAAAGCATCATCCAATTAAAGTAATAAAACCGTTTACAAAAACCAATTTTTTAAGTGCAACATTATTTCCGGTATTTATTTTTTAAATTAATTTGCGAAGTACTAAAAAATATTAGGAAATATGTTATTCATGAAACCGAAGAAAAAGCAATAGTAATATATCCACCAAGTAATTTCCATTGTAAATAATCACGACTAGGAAATAAATCCCTATTTGAAAAGCTTAATAAGGTGTTATGTCAAATAGCTTGTCGCATTATCAATTTAAGGGGGGAGGGCGTTGTCTTATGACAGCAGCTATGGTTGTTGGATTAATCACAGGAATACAAGGTGTCCCACAACGATGTTCCAAGACTTCGTGTGTAGGTTCTTTAAAATAATTTAAACAAAATATTTCCAATAAATATGAGTAGGATTCACAACCGTTTTTGAGATATCAATGAACAAAGTTAGGAGTCTTTGGAGGTGCTTGGTCCTTCTAGCTTTCTTCTTTTTTTGGATTTCTTCTTTTGGAGTCATCTAAAGTCACTTCTATATGGTAGAAGCAAGCCTGATTTAAAGGAAAACATTTATTGCAACAATGCGGGAAGATTTCGATACGAATTATAAATCGATGAAAAACATCAACTGGCGAGGATATTTTACGACGTAACATTGCTTTATATTTAAAAATTAAAGGTGGCCATTTTGAACAGTTTTAGTTAATTTTAATTTTCTCATTAATAAATTTTAAGTTCTTTTAAGTAATTTAATCGTTGGTTCAATAAATGCAAATGTGGTCATAAATTTATTATTTTAGACTAGTAATAGCAATTGCACTAAAGACTAATCTTTTAAGTACACATTATCATTGTCTACATTTAGTTTCCTTGGCAATGAAAATTACATTGTTAATACTTAAAATTAGAATAAATGTTAGAACAACTAAGTACCCCCAAAGATTCCTAACTTGCTTCATCCTGATTATATTTATTGGAACTATTTTGTTTAAATTGTTTTAAAGAACCTATACACAAAGTCTTAAAACAATCTCGTGGGACGCTGTGTATTCTTTCCCGCAGACTACCAAATGAAATCTGATCAAAGAGCGATCTAGACAAAATAATTGTGTTTACTAATCATTTAAAAGAAGTAATTACGCCATAAACAGTTAAAATCGCTTAAAAAAAGAACTACATCCGTGAATTTCTTAGACCCTCTTTCATATGGCATTGCATATTAAGAAAATGCAAGTAGGTGAAATATGAAAAATTATACTTACTGAATAAAATACAGTCACTCATATATGATTTAATAACCTTAGTAATCTTAAAACAGCTAACAGATATCTTAAAACTGTTCACATACATACTATATTAAAAACAAAATTCTTTCCCGATCATTGAAAGCCGCACAGATAGTATCAATTCTAAAACCTGAAAGACATCCGGGGAAACATCTTCTTACCGACGTATCGGTTTCCTTTCTGCCTTATTAAAATTTTTCCAGAAAATCTTCTTGAAATCATTAACACATCTACAATATTTAAAACCAGAACACCAATTTTTATTTAAAAAATAACACACTACGACAGAGGAGATGCACGATTTAATTGACCAAAGCCACACTGACCAAAAAATAGCTTACATAAATATTTTAATGTCTATGCCAAGGTATGAAGCGTGAAATATCGGTACAAATCTCATTAGACACAGTTTCTCGTAAAGCTAAAAGAAAAATGCACGTCATTCTTTTCTGGCAATTTAGGAGTACCTCAGGAAGCAAGGCTGAAACTACTACATTTCTAATATCCCAACTGCAAATTTAACAGCAAAGCTATTTTAGCTGATTATATATAGTAGTTACTGTGGCATCTTACAATCACCTAAATATAGCACCACCTACTGTACGTACTGTACCATTTAAATACAATCCAAACCTGGTTTAAAAAACCATGCATCAAAGCTTACAAAACCAAATTAAAGCATGTGACCTTCGCTTTATGTAAGAAAACTTGTCTTTCAATTTTCTTAAACAACTTCCATGCATAAAATATGTATGTAAAGTGCCTAAACATTCATCTTTATAAACGAATAAGAAAAATACTTGGACTAAAAGAAAACAACTGGATACTAAGTTCCGTAGGATATAGTGGTTAATGGTTCCGATTATCTGTACAGGGTAAAGTACTTCCATATAAAGCAATACTGAAGCTAAGGTGAACCGATGGGTTGCAATTATATAGATCTCCTAGTAAATCCAATCTAGTAGTACTGCAACGGTTCTAGTCAAAGATATTGCGTCTTGTTATAAATCGTCCATGGTGAGCACCAAACGAGCTTATTTTACTAACTACTACTACCGAGAAAACTGCAAAACTTAGCATACGATATCGAGACAGATTGCTCCTTCACCCTAATACGATGATAGCGGACTTTCTACATAATAAAGAGGACACAAATAAATACAAGGGATTTAAATGAACTGAATTAGAAAAACGATTCACTTAATTTTAGCTGTAATTAGAATTTGTCTTTATTACAAATATAATTTATTTACTTATTGTTGTATTACTAAAGACGGTGCTACTAGTGAGTCTAATAGTACTGCCTTTACCCACAGGTTATTTGTTATTTATATATATATATATATATATATATATATATATATATATATATATATATATATATATATATATAGTTACTTACGTATTGTTAATAATAATAAAGGTTATTAATAGTAAAAAAAAAAAGAATTGCATGATATAAGAAACTTATCTCTTTCTGTGTGTTTATTATTAATAAAAACATAATCACCTCTTACGTTACATTGTATTCGAGATATAAAGACTCTGTAATCGGAGTCTAATAAATAAAGAAAGAAACAAAAATATTGAGTATACAAAAAGTTAATAAATAATTCAAATGATTTATTTATTTTAATTTGCATATTAATATATAGCATGTAAATGTAGGGATTTATCAAAAATTTAAATAATCCTTAATAAAATGAATACCTAAGTTGCAACGTTATCCGCAAATTTTGAAAGCGTCTAAATTGTATTGAATAATAAATAATTCAACAAAAAGTCAAAACTCGACAGATCAATACAAAGCAGGAAAGTCGACAACAATAAATAAATTACAAAACATACTTTTTTGTAAATAATAAAGGCATATTTGATATGATTTCATATATATATGAACGTTAAAACACCTAAAAATAACCAGTAAAAAATTATAAAATTAATTACTTACATATGGGTTACAAATTCGTTTTAAATCTTTACATATGCATAACTACAGCAAAAATCACACAAAACCGATCTTATAAATCATTAATTTTTTAATACATATAATTTAAATTTTCAAGCAAAACGATTAAGTCTTTTAAATGTAAATTTTCGTGGCACTAAAAGGGCATTTATTAATTTATTATTTATTATTTCTTCTTGCTGCAGCTTAAAAATTCTCTATATTTTTCTTTTGGTATCTGTTTTCCTTTTAAAGTAATTACCCAATCTCTAAAAGAAGTGATAAACCAGAGAAAATTAGTTTTAAATAATAAAAAAAATAATAAATAAATAATAGAAATAAAATCTTTGTAGAAATATTCGACAAAATTAATCAAACACCAAAGAAGCATCAAGATATATTTTTTAATTTCGTAAACGTTTTCTTACATTACAAAAAAAAATTGAAGTACATGAAAAACTCTTGTGATAAAGCCATTAAAAGGCATCTGTATTATAAATGTGGCATTTTAATATAAACTTAACATAATTTAATGTGCATAGAA
The DNA here is from genome assembly GCA_036346155.1 of Sinelater perroti. Lineage (NCBI taxonomy): Eukaryota > Metazoa > Arthropoda > Insecta > Coleoptera > Elateridae > Sinelater > Sinelater perroti. The sequence continues at coordinate 35,519,840 of JARFIY010000001.1, forward strand.
ACCTAAAATATTTATCTATATTCCGCGCTTGTACTTCGGAGCGGACGGTCGAGTGCCACGCTCCGATAATAAGTGCCCCAAAACTCTCTACCTGCTGCTAAGGTCAGGCCTACAATTTCTATTATAATTAAAATTACGAGTCATTTTATACATATTACAAATTACAAATCCTAATTTGTTCGCGCTCGACTTTCGAAGCGTAAAGAACGTCAGCGATAAGTGTCGGCTGTAATACGAGTGTTAACCGTTATCATTGACCGTAAGGTCACTGATACCACAGGTATCATTCACTATTTGTTATTTTATAAACAAATTCATTTAAATTGAACTAAAATAACCTCGCAAATATTTAAATTATGAAATATGTCCTATTCACCACCTAACATAATTCATATCCAAACCAAACCAATCTGCAACAGCAATTTCAATATCAAACTTATAATGCATCACAACAACAAACTTTTCCTATACAATCCCAACCTCCCATGTACCAACCAAATCCTTACCATGGACCGATGACAAATATGTACCCGATAAATGAGCATCAACCCTCGGGCCTCTTAGCTAGTAATGTGACAGGCAACGAATGACACACTATCAATTACAAAAAAAGACCCAGGAGCCCTGAAGACACTACAAATAATCAAAGGCAAGAGAGAAAAAACCAATATTGGTTAGATAACCCACTTGAAACTTCTAATAGATGTGACCCACGAAATATTGAAATAGACGACAACCAAACAAACAGCACACAGACAACAATCGTTCAAAAGGACCCCAAACCTCCACCTATCTACGTATCCGATGTCAAAAACATTAATCCGCTAACGACACTACTGAATGAAATCGCCAAAAAAAATTACACATCAAAAGCACTTGGCAACGAACAAGTCAAAATCCAAAGCAACACAAGTAAAATCTATACAACTATTATTAAACACCTTTTAGATAAAAGCACAAAATTTCATATTTACAAACCAAAGCAACAACGAACATTCAGAGTAGTAATCAAAAATATCCATCACTCAACAGACATCACAGAAATAAAACAGAACCTAGAAAATCTTGGTCACGAAATAGTTAATATTTGGAATATTAAACAACAATTAAACAAAACCCTCTCCCCATGTTTACTGTTGAAATGAAACAAAAAGACAACAACAAAGAAATTTATAAAACCACGCTATTCATGAACACAAGAATCACTGTTGAACCGCCACATGATAAAAGAACACTGCCACAGTGTGCCAAATGCCAAAGGTTTGGCATACTAAGAACTATTGCCAACAAACATCTCGTTGTGTCAAATGTATAGGAAATCATTCTACCAAAGAATGTCAGAGAGTAACTAAAGATGATCAAGTTAAATGTGTAAACTGTGGCGAGGGTCATCCTGCTAACTATCGTGGATGCATAGTATATGAGCAGCTCCAAGAAAAACTCTTCCCAAGATTAAGAAGCGCAGTTACACACACCCGCACGCCTACTCAAAATTATAGAATCCCTGGGGTCACATACGCTGAACAAGCAAGACAAAATACTCAACCTCCACAAAACTTGACTTATAATGCAACCCCACAAACACAAGCGATGGCCTTAAATCACACGTCAAACGACATGGAAGAACTAAAATCCATGATGAAGAACTTAATTACACAAATGGGTACTATTATGAATCTCCTAACCACGCTCATTAGTAAAATGGCATAATGGACCAACTATTAACTATAGCAGTTTGGAATGCCAACGGGCTTAGCCTGCACGCCCAAGAGGTCAAACTCTTCCTCGAACTTAATCAAATCGACATACTGCTCATAACAGAAACACATTTTACCAGCAAAAGCTATATTAAATTTCCAAGCTACTGCATATACAACACTAACCATCCCGATGGAACCGCCCACGGTGGAACGGCAGTTATCATAAAGTCTAACATAAAACATCATGAATTGGCTAAATATGAAACAGAACAACTACAGGCTACTACCATCCAAGTAAAAGACAAAACAGCAATCCTAAAAATTTCTGCCGTCTATAGACCCCCCAAACACTCAACAAAAAAAGAGACTATTTCATATTTCTTCCAAAGTTTTGGAAACAGATTCTTCGCAGCCGGCGACTTTAATGCGAAACATCAGGACTGGGGATCTCTTATTACAAGAACTGGCGGACGCGAGTTACTGGCAGCTATAAATGCAAACAATCTACAATACCTATCAACTGGCGAGCCAACCTATTGGCCAATAGATCGCCGAAAGATTCCAGACTTAATTGACTTCTGTATAACTAAAGGGCTAAATACAAGACAATTTACAATCAAATCTTGCTTTGAACTTGCAGCTGATCACTCATCCATTGTAATTACACTCCACTCAGAACTAACACAAATACAAACACGACCAGTTCTTCACAACACTAAAACGGACTGGAACCTATTCCAAACAATAATAACTGAACAATTGAACCTGGGAGTTCCGTTGAAAACCAAATATAATATTGAAGAAGCTGTACTACAATTAACTAGTACAATCCAACAAGCAGAATAGAATGCCACCCCTGTGATGAAAACTACTTATATCATCAGCTGCCCAACACTATTAAAAGACAAGATAATGGAAAAAAGACGTCTCAGAAAACGCTGACAAATTACCCGTCTAGAAGCAGACAAACAAGCACTAAACCGGGCAACAAAGAAACTAAAGAAACTTCAACAACAACTTAAAAACGAAGGCATACAACACTACCTTGCGAACCTTATAGCCACTGAAACCACCGACTATTCTCTGTGAAAAGCAGTTATAAAACTCAAAATGCCAATAGCTCACATACCACCTATCACCAAATCAAACGGCCAATTAGCTCGTACTAGTAAAGATAAAGCTGAAACGTTTGCTGACCACCTAGTCAACGCATTCCAACCATACCCTAGCCAGTGTCCGGAGGAAGATACTAAAATAAACAACTTTCTGAAATTTCCATTCCAAATGAGCCTACCGATTAAACCATTCAAGCGCTGGGAAGTACAAGAAGTAATTAGAAAAGAAATCAACATCAAAAAAGCACCAGGCTTTGACCTTATCACTGGAAAAATTCTCCAGCAGCTACCTGAAACCGCACTACGAGCAATCACTCAACTATACAATGATATCCTCTCCAACAGATACTATCCAAGCGCTTGGAAAGTAGCACAGGTCACAATGATTCAGAAACCTGGAAAGCCACCCACTGATCCTGCTTCCCATCATCCCATCAGCCTCCTACCTACCCTATCAAAAGTCTTTGAAAAATTGTTCTTAAAACGCCTTCAACCAATCCTAGATGATTTAGAATTGATGCTCTAGCACCAGTTCGGTTTTCGACACTCACATGCAACTATCGAACAAATACATCGACTTGTAGATCAAATTCATACCGACCGAGATGAATATCGATATTGCTCCGCTGCGTTTCTAGATATTTCACAAGCGTTCGATAAAGTATGGCACTTGGGCCTCTTCTATAGACTGAAAAAATATATACCATACCAATACTATGAAATACTAAAGTCTTAATTAACAGATCGACATTACTTCGTTAATTATCAAGATAAACACACGAACCTCTACCCAATACTATCGGGAGTCCCCCAAGACAGCGTGCTAGGACCTATCCTCTACTTACTCTTCACAGCTGACTTACCAACTACAAGCCTAACTGCAACCGCCACTTTTGCTGACGATACGGCAATTCTAGCTTCGCACCTAAATCCGAATACTGCAACTTCCAACCTGCAAACCGCTCTGAATAAATTGCAGAAATGGCTTGAGGTATGGAGAATCTCGGTAAACGAAACCAAATCCCAACATGTAACGTTCACCATTAACCGTGATAACTGTCCACCGATCTCATTTAACGGACAACAAATAAAACACGCAGACTCCGCAAAATATTTAGGACTTCATCTAGACCGACGCTTGACCTGGAGAACCCACATATTTAATAAACGCAAGCAGCTAGGGATACAATACAGGAAACTATACTGGATGATTGGAAGAAACTCTGTACTCTCGCTAGAAAATAATCTATTGCTCTATAAGGTGATTCTGAAACCAATATGCACCTATGGTCTCTCACTTTGGGGCACTGCTAGCAACACCAACCTGGCCATCATCGAGAGGTTCCAGAATAAAGTGCTTCGGGCTGTAGTTAATGCGCCGTGGTATGTGCCGAACAAAGTGATTTTAAGTGACTTAAGTGTTCCAACCATTAAAGAAGAAATAGGGAAATTGCCCAAAAATACAAAGACCGATTAACAGCACACCCTAACGACCTTGTACATTCTCTAATGAACGACCCGGATCGCCCAAAACGCCTAAAGCGTTTTAAACCAAACGAACTACCAACGCGTTTCAATGCTGTTCTTGAACATTAAGCTATTCCAGTGCCATTCCATTAGTTTATAAATTAGTTAATTACTTAAAGTACCTTCAATTCAAATAATTCGCTAGCAGTATAGAATAGTGTATTAATTATGGGGGGGCTTACTGGAGCCTGACCCTGCATGTCCATTAGCATGTTTTTGCTCATTGCTTCTAATATATACACATCAACTACTTATTGTCCATAATATAATTAGGACAGATTGTAAATAAAGGGGTTAAAATAAAAAAAATATTTATCTACACTTTTTATCTGATTTACTATCGTGTTTAGATATATACCTAAGGTTTACATGCACTAAATATTAATTTATCAAAAAATAATTAAGAAAGTAGAGAACACAGTAGAGCTCTTGAGGGCAGAAAGCGGTGAATTTGAGCTTTGCATATAAATAATTCCAAAATAATAGCATGTTATAAAACGGTCTTTAATTTAATTTAATTTTGATATGGCAATATTTTAGTTTACTGGAACACACCAATGAACACACTTCATAAAATTTTTGTAAAAATACTAAACTGAGTTACTTTTTTTCTATGAATATTTTATTGATAGATGTAAATATAAGAATGTATGTCATTGTGATGTAAAAATTACATCATACAAGTAAAAAATATTTTTTCACCACATTTTTCTAGGAACTCTTATCTATACTACATAGTATTCCATGAAACAAAAAACAAGGTAAAAAATGTTACTTCACTTATGTCCCCTTATATATATATATATATATATATATATATATATATATATATATATATATATATATATATAACATTGCTTACAGAAGCATTCCTAAATATGCACATTTATGGGACTTATTAATCCACCATTATTTTTTGAAATTATATTTTAAGGCAAAAAATCATTAAAAGATAATAATTGTCAAGAGATTACACCTACACTTCAGTCATGATTTTACATATATTTAATATTTTATAGCAGACTTTGTTTTAAATACATAGGCTGTTTTGTAAATTAAATATTGATTTTATTGTTGTGTAAAGGATGCTTATAATAAATATAATTTTTTCAATTAGTAGTAATTCATATATCTTTTAATATTACTCAGAAATAGTTTAAAAGTCTTTATGAAAACCTTATCAGATACATATCACAAAAATCCAAACTATATGAAACTCTTATCCTCATAAAATAAAATACTTCTTCAATTAATAATAATAATAATAAAATAGCAAATGCTAGTATGTTAAAATAAAGGTAATAAAAAAAATTATTGTTTGTGCGCGTACAATAATTCCAAGATTTTTTAATCGTTTTTTAATTCAATTACTTATTCTCCAAGTGTTTACTTTAATTTAAAATATAATTCTAACCCTTAAAATTGTCTCTTAGAAATAGTCTAATATGTGCGTGTTTACTTTATGAACTTAAACTTGGGACTAACACTATAAAAGCTGTAAAAAATTTACAATGCATTTGGAAAAAATATAATTACATTAAAAGCATCCCAAGGATAATTTAAAAAAAATCCTATATGTAATAAATCCTTAAAAAACTACACCAAATCACGCAGATCATCAAATTTAAGTATCAACAAAATGAAAATAATAATTGAAACAAATTCCACATTAACATTTTCTAGAATTGCTTAAAATATAATCTGGAAAAAAGGAATATAGAATAATTTACACAAAATAGAAAAGATATGAAAATTAAGTAAATGAACACAGGAACTAACTCCTAATGCTTCTCTTATTTCACGACTAGAACCAAATAAATATTTGGGTCAAAGTTTGACTACTGATAAAAAAACAATTATGTAAATTTACTCACCACTGTCTATCGTTAAGTGATCTTTGAGTAAAAAATCCTAAAGAAAAATTGATACCAAGAACATTTCTTCTTTGTGTTTGGTGGACTTTAAAAACAATTATTCACTATAAATGTCTACGAGTTGGTCAAAACTTCACGGCAAACATTTCTAATCAACAGCTCCAATAAATGCAAGATGCATTGTATCAAAAACAACGAGCACTGACAAATAGTAAAAAAGTTTTATTTTTACAAGATAACGCACGATTACACATTGTAGTAAAAACCCGAAGAAAAAAAATTGAAAGTGGAAAATCCACTCCCATTTCCTATATTTCCTAAACATACCTCTACCGGATTATCTCCTATTTTTATCTTTGGGCAATCATATGCGTGGTAAACAATTTGGTAATAAAATAAAATTAAAAACAAAAGTTTACATTTAAAAAATCATTTAAAAATAGAATTTATAATCTCTCTGTTTAGTGCGAAGTTAGATATTTTTTTACTTTTTTTATATTTACAAACTTACACTATGTAAAAATAATAGGTGTGTTTTTTTTAACTTTAGAAACGACAGGACTTTTGTGGTTAACAAATAAAAGTACACACATCCGATAAGTTTCTAAGACTGAAACGGCTCTTGTTAATTTCAGAGCTAGCGTGCTGCTAATAAAGTGGACATTTAGAGTGCATTTGAAACGCTATAAGCAAAAATAAAGTTTCGGCTTTTAAATGCCCTGGTGTTAAATGGATTTTCATTGTTTTGCAAAATTCGACATGTCTAATCTCCAGCGCTGTTTTTGTTACACAGTTAAGTTGAAAACTTCACAACAAAAGAAAGATCGAAAAAGTTTCTTAAGTTCAGCAACGATGTATAGCTTGTACCCACTTCTTTATTACCGCAATATCCAATATCGTTTGCAAGAAAAGTTCTAAACTGCAGCAAAAGCATGATAGGATGTAATAGCCCGTAGCGCCACGGGAAAGATTATCGCCGTGTTAAAAAACGGGTCCTAATTTCATATTTTTTATCTTGCTCTATTACAGCACAGATTTTATTGTATTACCTTTATGTAATTAGTTTAAGTTTTAAAACTATACTATATTAATCTGAAATTATTTCGCGCTTGTGTTTCGGAGCGAGCGCTCGTGTGTCGCGCTCCGATGTGACAGTGTCAGGGACGCTCTACCTTCTGTTAACAGTTAGGCCTGCATTTTTATTTTTAACCTGCAAGTTTATTTGTAAATTATTATTGTTACTGATTACAACCTAAACATAAATTCTTTGGAAAGTTAAATAGCGAGTGGGCCGTGCGGTCTGCCGGTCTTCACGGTGGAACCATGGCAACAAATTGAAATCCAAAAAATATAATATACAATCCAAATCTTATGCCGAATTACCTACAGTACCGAAATACAACTAAACTAGGTTCAAAATAATGGACACACGTTGTCAGGTACTTCCGCGTCTGTGCAAAACACGAACTGTCGATTATAAATTCATAAAATAAAAAAAGGGTATCCCAAAGGAAACAAAACAAATTAAATTGTAACAACAGTTGAAGTACGTGATAGACATACACCGTTAGCTACACAAAAAAATAAAGTAGAAATGGCACCAGATAAAAATAAACTAATAATCAAAAAGAAATTATTTTTAAACCCCCTCCTGTTAAAATTTTCCCGACATGCTTAAAAACCTTAACCTTGTTGTTCCAGAAAAAGCATTTGATTGTACTGCAATGGCAGATAATTTTATAAAAGTTAACGTAAAAAGTCCTGATTCCTACCGCACATTAATAAAGTACTCACAGGCAAAGAATATAGTATACTGCACTTATCAAATGAAAGAAAATCGAGTCTATAAGGTAGTCATAAAAAACCTTTATTACTCAGTCCCCATCGAGATATTTCAAGAAGAATTAAATGAAAACGGTTTTAACGTTAGGACCATCTACAATATCAGAGATAGAATAACTAAATGTTCCTTGCTCCTATTTTTCGTAGATTAAAGTTTGCGAAAAGTAATAAGCATATTTATAATCTCAAAAACCTACATCATACAAGTATTAGAGTAGAAATACCAAGGAGAAAAACAGAATTAGTCCAGTGCACACGTTGTCAGGCATATAATCACACAAAACCGTACTGCAATAAACCTTACGCTTGTGTGAAATGCAGAAGTGCCCACAGCGCCGCCACTTGCACAACCTCCACAAAATTTGTTTTGTGTGAGGGTCCCCAGAGAGCAAATTATAAAGTCTATCGCGAACTTCTAAAGAAATACCAGCCTAAATTCGTCCACAAAATGGAGCCACCAGAAGAACTCCAGTTTCACTTTTAAATCATATTCAATTTCTAATGCTACCTAATCAAACTCCTTTAGTCAATCCACCCTTAAACAAACAATATAATCATGTGCTTAAATCCAACCCAAACCATACACAAATATTAAATAAATGAATATTTCTAAATTTTTTATGAGTTTAAAAGTTTTTTTCTACCAGTTAATTCAGCAAAATAGCACTATTCTAAATATGCCTACCACAGTCATAAGTAAATATTATCCGAACGGCTAATTTTCTAAGAATAGTTGTATGGAACTCAAATGGGATTCAGCAACACAGAGACGATTAAAATTTTTCCAAACTAAATTGAATTGATATAATGGTTATGTCAAAATTTTACTACACAACAAGGACACATTGAAATACCCAGATATTTTATTTACCATACAAAGTATTCTGATGGAACGGCCCACGATGGTACTGCTATCATAATAAAAGAAAACATTACGAACTGCTACAATTTAGGATCGTATGCAAGCCACTGCCATTCATATAACAATTAAATTGATTTAAATAAACCAGAAGCATTAAATCGAGTTCAAATATGTTCAAATAGAACAACAACGAAGCACTCTCAACATCCTTTTTAAAATAAAAAAAATGAATAACAGAAAAAAGGAGAGCAAGATCTACCTTGCAAAAAACACAACACAACGGGTAAAAACAACAGGTTAATCAACAAAGTAAAAGCAATGTTAAAAGAATTCTGAAATAAAAAATTTAATGCGTACGCCTTTAGTTCATCCAAAAATAACAACACAATTTGGCGAGAAACTAAAGGCTTCAAAAAACCTCAAACTACCATACCTCCAATTTGAACAAGAGAATGGTTGAGATCCGACGAAAAGAAAGCAAACACTTTTGCAAGTCATTTTACAAAAATTTTCGCTCTACATTCTACAAGCACAAATACAGAAATTGAAGACTACCTAGATTCAGCATTACAGCTTAAATTCCCAATTTCACCTATTTGGTCGTATGAAATTAAAAAAGAATTGAATTTGCTGGTAAAAAATAAGGCACATGGAATCGACAAAATAACAGGACAAATATTAAAAGAGCTTCCTAGAAATCGATTAGCTCCAATCACTACCACATTTACTGCAGTATCGTCTTGTCCCATTGGTCCAAAAAATTTGAAATGGCAGAAATTATACAGTTGCTGAAACCTAGAAAGCGCCGAATGAAATATCATCCTATCAATCCATAAGTCTCTTACCAGTTTTATTAAAACTGCTGGAAAAAATAGTTTTTCAAAGAATACATGCAGATCATAAATAAACAATTTGAATACGTAACCACCAATTTGGATTTCGACATAAGCATTCTACAGTTCAACAGTGTCACTATGTAGCAAATAAAATAAATAAAACTTTTGAAGGAATATTTCTCGATGTTATTCAAGCATTTGATAAGCTGTGGCACAGAGGACTTTTATTTAAAATCAAATCAATACTTTTCCACAAATACTTCCTGCTCTTAAAATCTTACCTAAAGAATCGCAATTTTCGTGTTTGTTATGGAAATGCAAAATCCAATCCCTGTAGATAAACTCAGGTGTTCTTCAGGGAAGCGTATTAGGCTCAATCTGCTACATATTTCACACTGCAGATACACCAACGATCCAATAAACACCAATTAATACCTTCGCAGACGACATGGCTATACTAGCAACCCACGTCGATCCTGTAGTTGCCAGCAAACTTCATCAAAAACATATTTATTTACTAGAAGATTGGCTTCAAAAATAAAAGGTTAAAGTAAACGAGATAAAGTCAGTGATCGCAACATTTTCATTGAGACGACAAAAATGCCCTCAGGTCACAATTAACAATTCACTAGTACCACAGGCCAAGGAAGCCAGATATCTCAGGATGCACTTAGCTTCCAGACTAACAGACACACATATTAAAAAAGAGGATAGAAATGGACCTTAAGGTTAAGCAAATGTATTGACTATTAGGCAAGAAATCATCGTTATCTATTGAAAACAAAGTTCTCATTTACAAATTAATTCTAAAACCAGTATGGACATACGGCATTGAGCTATGGGGATGTTTATATAAATCAAATAGATACATTATTTAACGTTTCAAATTGAAAATTACGTGCTATGGTCAACGCTTCATGGTTTATGTCAAATCAGACAATACATAGAAATTTAATCATATCCTTTGTTAAAAAGGTCATTGCTCAAATGACCAAACACTAAAGTAAACTGGAAGCACATCTAAATGAAATTGTTCAACTTCTACTAAAATCTAGACACACCAAACATTTAAAGAGTAATTAACCATGTAATATAACAGCTCCACCTCATTAGTTTATGTAAATTACTTTTATCATAAACAATTATTATTTTACATTAATGCAAATGTTTTGTGTTTTGTCACATAATATATTATAATACGAGGACAAGCACCAAGGAATGCCACCCTTCACTTGTCAACACTAGTTCTACTATTAGCTCATAGGACAAATTATGAGTAAACTTTTCTGACTGCTAATAAACTATTCACAAAAAAATCTGAAGTATATATTTCTAAAAATTGTTGTTATTTCACTTAACTTAACCATTTACGACAAATATTACAGCTACATTACTATTGCAATTTTCAATAAAAATATATGATTAAATTATAAAAAAAATGTAGCTATCTATACAGGTAATAAAAAACTTTTTGTTATTAAACATATTTTTTCACTGTTGCTTAGCTCATTTAACACATTTTTTAATTTTTATTACTATTGCCTGCAAATAGCATGATTAATTTTTCATTAAAATGTTTACTAAGCGGGTGGCTTACTCAGTCACTAAAAATAATAGAGTACTTGCGTTCACTTCGAGCAGGAGGTAATCATGCGGTCATCTAAGGTGCGGTGCTTGCTACATCGCCTAGTAACAGAAATAATATACGATAACCGGGCAGTAAGGGTAAATATATGACAGCTTAACCTTTCAGTTTGCAGGCCATGTTCCCAAACGGGGCTTTGCAGCCTCGCTATTATTACGCATTCGAAATTAAAATCTATACTGTTTGATTTTGTCACTAAGTATAAATAAAAATATAATTATTATTTTCTTTCAGTTACTGACGAAAAGAAGAAACCTTGTAAACGGGAGCCACATTCAAAACTCAAGACGGATTCTTTATAATCACCAATTCAAAATAACTACAGAAGAATTAAAAAAAATCTTCTCATACAACTACAATCCAAAAAATAGAAGTTTTAAAACGCTGCTGAAAACCTCCACCAACTTACAACTTTACTAAGGATTCCAAACATGCCAATGCAGTTGGCCTAAAAAATACCTCATGCTTAGAATTGTAAGCACTTGAAATAAATTCAATATTTGCTATTTTAGCTAAGGTATAGGATTCATATGTTGTAAGGTATTTATTTGGTGTTAACAGGTAAAAATAACTATAAAAATTTTAAAGGTGATATACCCTATGTTCAACTATAGCAAAGAAATATGACAAATTATGCTGCTGTAAGACCGGTATTAACTATGTATGTTATGGTTAAGTACTTTGTTGCACTAAAACTTGCTACAAATATTTTGCAGTGCAAAATTTTAAATTTCCTTGGCTGTCCCTGTACATTTGGAAAATACTAAATATAGTAATCATATAGCCTATCCACTTATCAAATACTTCTATCTTTTAATACTAGGGTGGCTCAAAAGTAACTAGACACTAAAAATATATCTATATTTCTAATACAAATTTATTAAAAGAAATTGTACATGTACATTAGATATAGAAAAAAAAATTTAATTGTTTATTAGCAATCAGAATATTAGAATATATTCTATAAGCTAATTTTATGATTTATTTTTTATATAATTCTTGGGCGTGAAGGGGATGACACCCAGCGGGGTCACCCCTATATTATTGCAATAAATCCTTAGGCTACTTTTTCTTTAAGTGTCAGTTGTTGGGAGTTTCTTTTAGTGGATCTATCATTGCATTTGGATGAGTTGTCAGGTTGGCGTGATATTTAGTGCCTTTTGTTTTAGACCATTTTTCACAAACGGAATGCCTAGGTTCATATGCAGCGTTTGTTCCTCAGGACCTTGGATTGACAACGCTGGGTTATATTCATTGTTGATGTGCTAGCGCAGCCCCAAAGTCTGAACCATATAACCAGATGAGACGAATTATAACCTTATAAAGTAGCAATTTGTTGGTTAAAGCGAGCTGAAACCGTCCAATGAGTCAGTTCAGGTTTTGGATTTTTAGGTCCATCTGCTTTATTTTGTTAGTGACATGTGCCTTCCACATCAATCGTATGTCGAGATGTAATCCCAAGTATTTTACCACGTCTGTTTGAAGGACCGCTTTGTTTCGGATGTTAATTGGCGGACATATTGAGCGTTTTGTTGTGAACGTATCGTGGACCCACTTGTTTTAATTAACTTTGGTTCTCCATTTCATAAGCCATTTATCTATTAAATCTATATGTTCTTGGGTTTTTATAGATGCTATTATTGGATCTTCGTAACAAGCAATAATTGCCGTGTCATCAGCAAAGGTTCCTATGTCACTATGGTTCGTAGTGGATATGTCATATGTATATAATAAGTACAGGAGTGTACCCAAAACGCTTCCTTGCAGCACCCCTGCTTAGATTGGTCTTACGTCTGATGTCTCTTGCCCAATTCTTGTTTGGAAGAAGCGGTTTTCTAGGTAGGACTGGAACAGCAAGAAATATTGATGGCGAAACTGATTTTTTAACTTTGTATAACAGCCCTCTGTACCAGACCTTATTGAAGACCTGGCTGACATCTAAAAATATCGCTGAACGGTATTTTTTGTCTTCAATCGTTGTTTGTATTGTAGTTATTATGCGGTGACACTATTGTACCGTAGAATGCTGATGACGAAAACCAAATTAATGATTTCGAATTCAATCGACTTCTAGTTTATCTTCTCGCATTCTTTTGTAAATAAGCTTCTCCAGCAACTTTGATATTAAAGGGAGGAGGTTGAAGGAGCAATAGGATTGAATTGCGTTTGGGGGCTTACGAGGTTTAGATATAAGAATAATCTGGGAAAACTTTAATAGCGCTGACCAGTATGTAAGACGTAAGATTCTATTGGATAATATTCGGAGAAATTGGAGGCCGTTATGTGATAGTGGTTTTAGTAATATTGCTGTGTTCAGGTCGTATCCTGGAGATTTATTGTTATTGAGAAATCTAATTTCCTCTCGAATTTCATTAATGGTGAATTTAGGAATAGGGAGTGACATTTGCAATGGAGTACTAAGGTATTCTTCAACTTCATCATTAGTTTCTTCTAAGTCTGGAGTAAAGACGGTCTCTAAGTGTTATGCAAAAACATCTCCTTTTTCCCTGTCAGTTCTCTTCCATTTTCCGTGGGATCTTGAAGTGGAGGAATATGCGCTGTAGGTCGCTTGAGACCCTTAGCAGCTTTCCATATTGTACTGTCTTGTGCACATAACAAATTAATATATATCTAAAAATTTCTAATTTTTGCTAACGTTTTTCTTAATTTATTATTTAGCTGATTGAATATTCTTCGATCATTTATGTTTTGGCTACGATGCCACTTAGCTCTTGCCTTTCGCTTTTTTTCAATCAACTCCATTATTTTATTGGGAATATTAGGTAAGCTTATTTTTAGATTTTGTGGTACTAGTGTAGCGTTCCATCCTGCTTCCTGAATAAGAGTGATAAAATCTTTTATGGCATTTTCTAGGTTCTCGTTAGTTTGTAGTTGTATATTTAAATTAATGTTTGCATTCAAGTATTCTTTGAATTCTTTCCAATCGGTTCTGCTATTAAAGAGCGAGGTTTGGTATTCTATATATTATTGTGGCACTGATAGTTGCAATTTCTGGAGAATGATCTGACATGATGTTATAATTAGGTGTGACATCCAAGTAATTTGAGGATAGGCCTTTTATGACATAGAAATCAAGCAGATCGGAAATCTGTCGGCCAGTAGGAGGGAGTACCATTGGAAAGATAATTATAGTTCATATCATTTATGAGCTTAAGTAGTTCCATTATTCTGCTTGTTATTAATCGTGAGCCCCAGCACGTCTGTTTATCGTTGTGATCGCCACCTACAAAAAATCTTTGTCCCATAGATTCAAAGAAGGGTTGCAGCATTTGTTTAGTCATTTTGTGCCTTGGAGGACAATAAACAGCTGATACATTTAACGGCATAGCCAATTTGTCTACTTGAGTGGATGCAGCTTCCAAAAAATTGGTTTTATAATGTGGAAGTTCATGATAAGCAATAGATGATCTAATTAGCACTGCTACACCACCATGGGTAGTTTCGTTGGATGTTCCGTGTGGTATATAGAGTAATCAGGTATTTTGAAATGATTTCTTGCGGTAAAATGGGTTTTGGAAAGTAACATTATATCTATGTTATGCAGATTTAAAAATCTTTCTAATGAGTTATTCTTGGAGGTTCAAATAGAATATTTTTATTGTGTAAATACCAAATATTGTAAATTTCTTTATTATTATCGGCGGACCCAAGATCTATAAAAAATGTTGAAAGAGCTTCTTTTGTTGTTTTATGTGATAAATTTATCATATTACGCACCCGGTGTCCCTTTTTCGCTAGAGCTTGTTTAATTTCTTCAACAGGTGTAGAACGATGTATATGTTTCAGTACTACTCGGTAAAGCCGATCTTGCTTCAGTTAGTACGTATGATGTATGATATTTTTATCCATAATGTATCTAATAAATTTCTGATATACATCGGGATCTTTTGTGTTAACCTTAACAACATTATTTAATAAACATTTTGTTATATACTGCACTTCTTCGGGATTTCTAGAAATCTTCAGTCATTTTTTGATAGTTGGCTCCGTGATCAAAAATAGGAGGTGATTTAGGTATTACTGTAGGCTCAAGCCGCATGTTTGTCTGCGTGATTTCGTCATCTTCTTGTGATAACGTTCAGAAGCGATTGGATTGATGTGATGGGATTGATTTATCATTGCTAATTAGACGTTAGGAGAAAAATATTGAGGGTTGAATGTTTGGTTCGGGATAGTCTCAGTGTGGGCTTGTTGATTAAATGCATACTGGGAGTGTGTTAAGAAGGAAATTTGTTGCTGGAAAGTATGTATTTCATTTGTTTGGAATTTATTATTATACTGATACATTTGTTGTAATTTGCTGCCGATTGGCAGCATGTTTTCGTTTAAGCTGCTTATGCAGCGATTACAGAAGAGTATGAATTAATTATTGTTCACTTGCAGTATAATAGTGACTGAATATTAAATTGTTAAATAAATAAATGAATACGCCTGACCTTAAGGCTGCGACTCGGCGCGGCGATATCGCAAATAAAATTAGCTCGCACACGTCCACTCTGTTTCAATGCACGAACCGAAAAGCATATAGAAAAATAAAATAAAATCTTTAAATTTTAACGTAAGCACCGGTGGCGTCAACTAGAATACGAAAGAAGTAATTTGGAATACTGCTGAAAACCTCCTAAACCCGTACCTGCAAGTCCTTCAGTATGCAAGACTTTCTTCTGTATACCTTTTTTGCTTAACTCCATAAGTATTAAAAGTCAATTTAGCACCTCAAGATCTCTTAGAGCATAAGTGAAATTTGCAAAATAATAGTATATATATATAAAATAATTTTTGGTTATCCTTATTGTTTTTCATCTTACATATTTAATTTATTTTCTTTAATTTCTTTGTATTTTGTAGCTATTTCTTTTTTCTTAGTCATTAAGTTTTAATTGATTTGTAATTTGTTTGGCTCAATATGTTTTCCAAATTATTGTTAATGTTATTTTTGGTATTTCTCATTTTTAGTTTTGCCATCACCATGTAATAATCCGTATTAACTTTTTGCCCTCTCAATACTCTCTTTTACTATGCTCCTATGTTGGTGTATACTATAATTACCTAATGTGTTATATTTTTTCTTCCTTGCGTTTCCTTGTCTTGTATATTTTTAAATGCTTTTATGTTAAAAAAAAACATTTGCTACTATCATACCATTTAATTTGCAAAGCTCCATTATTTTTAATTTATTATTATTCCTCTTCTTTTCTCCATATTTCCTTATTATTTTCGATTTTATTTGTGTTTTTACAACTCGTCCATTAAGATCTCCTGTTACATGTAGATTACCTTTAGCTATCTCTGTTATTTAATTTTCAACTTTTCAGTATTTATATTTTTCTTCTTCATTTGCATCCGAATTAGGTCTATGTAATGATGGGGTTGTCACTATTTTGCCTTTTATTACTATTTCCATTGTAAAATGCCTTTGTGTGTCTTCTTCCCATCTTTTTAAGTCTATTACATATTTTTCTCTGATTATACATGCTTCAACCGCTGCGCTCGTTTTTTTCGGTACTCCTAAGTATATAAATATATGTCCTTTCCATTTTATTTCTCCTTATTCTTTTTTCTTAGTTTCTAGTATAGTTGGTTTGTCTACATGAGCTTTATTAAATTCATATAGTAATTCCTGTTGCTTCCTATTTATCCATCTAATGTTTCAAGTTGCAAGTTTCCAGTTTCTCTCTTCTTGCTTATGTTCCTGCCTTGTCTTTTTTATTTTGATTGTACTTGCTTTTCTATCCACTATTTCTTTATCCTGATTCTTGTCTTTTCTATTCGTTTTCTAATCATTGCATGATCTTAACTCTAATTGCTCTTCTAGTTTCTTTCCTCTTCTAAATTATTCTTAGCTTTGTTCCATCTCCACTCTACATTCTCAATTATTATCTTACTAAAGCCCAATTTAATTTCTTTATTTTGCCTTTTTTCTTCTTTTTAATTTTTTATAATTCTTATTTTTTGTTTTAAACTCTTTTTATTCTTTTCTCAATTCTGCAAAATCATTTTGCGTTTTGTTCACCCCTTATTTGGTGCAGCTTATTCTCATTACCTTTGTTTGTTTTTTTGGTGTTCGTTCGTTCTCTTTGATCTTCCAGATACTTCTTTATTCTCTATATCATACGGTTTTGTTCGTTTATCTGCTTCGTCATTTGATGTTGAACTTTCAAAACAGTTATTTAGCTTGATTTTCATTATCTTGGCTTTATTGTCCTGGCCTCGGATATGTATTAGCTTGTTTGTATTTATTTCTTATTGTCCTATATCTTATATTTGTGCACGCGATTTTCCAATTTATTGGGTTTAATTGCGGAGAGCAACTTCACATTATATATTTGCCACTTTCCAGGGCCGAAATTGGCAATAACAATAGTAAACTAACTAAATAAGTTGTTCTAGAAAAATTTACGCAAAAATTGGCTTAAAAAATTATTAAAATTATAATTAAATTATAACATTATTTTGACAGTTCAATTTCTTCACATTTTCTAATGGTTTCTAATGCCTTTTCCCTCCTAATAAAATATTTTTCATTCTTAGTGCAATATCCAAGCTAACATATAAGCTCACAAAAAATAGTAGAAATATTTAAAAAATTAAGAAGATTTAAAATACTGGAATGGTTTTCACAAAAACTGTTGAAGTGTGAAAGATATTATTAATAATAAATACTCAAAATCATCTATTACGGTAAGAAATAAATTCACAGGCATGAAATTACATCGTGTATTTAGTAGGACCAAGAAAAATATGTGCACTGTAAAAAAAATAAGATACTATAAGATGTTATATAAAAAATACATATATAGACACAAGCGATTAAAATTATAAAATTATTTGTTCTATAAAAGACAGCAAACATCTTAGATGCAAACAATGCATGTACATATTTATTTGCAAACAGAGTGCGTGTAAAAGGGAGATGTTAAAACCACAATTTATTCAAATGGATGCTATGCAAGTTGCATAACGAAACTAATTACGACCAAACAAAAAATAATTGGAGGCCCACTCATTTTCGCCACCATATTTGTAACATATTTTCTAAGGAAAAATGAAGAGTAAACGCTGCTCATAGTTGACTTTTAATTAAAACGAGCAATATAAAGCCAAAAATTATTTAAACTTGGTAGTAGCAAGATGACTCTGTTCAGTTTACTACTTTGCTTAGTGCTTGTAATATTCTCTAGCACAGAATACGAAACTGATAATTTTTTGAAAAACCAACCTAAATTAATTTCGGCTCAGCAAAGGCAAACTCGTTTTACAAAAGCTTTTTTGAAACACTATATGGGATTTTCTCTAATGTTTCATATAGATAATGCTACGATTTCCAGAATAGAACATTTATTGAAGTTTGTTCACAGTGACATTTATGGGAAAATTATAGTTGTTAATGAGGATACGGTACGCAGTATTGATTTTCAACAAAGAAAAGATTCGCCGTTTTTACATATAGTGCTGTTGAGTAAACCTGCAAAATTTTCAAGATTTCTCCAAACACCAGGATGCTTAATTGCAACAGATGTAGTTCTTTTTATATTACTCAAAGGAGATCCTCCTGTTACTAAAAAGTTTTGGACTATGCCCCACTTAGACTGGGCAGGAAATGTCATTATATTAAATGTTTCCAGTACTCCTTTATCTGTATACAACGTTTGCTACTATTGCGGAAAATCAATGAAAAAATTAAATCGATTGTATATAAATACCACTAGTAGTACCGACGCCACCAAATTATGTTTGATAGCTCAAAACTTTAGTAACTTTAACAAACACCGGTTTTATGTAGGCTACATCGACAATTTTCCTTATATGTGGTGTAAGTTAACCAAAGATTATGTGCAAGCAAATCGCTCCGTAAGAATGTGCTTGAAACCTAGGGGCTTGGAAATTGAAATGCTACGCATCTTAAGCGCCAAGCTCAATTTCACATACTCGCTCATCGAATATGGTTATTCGCTAAGCAAATCCGACGACATTAATAACGGAACTTTGAATAAATTTGACTTGGTTATAGGAGGCATATCCATTACGGCCGCCAGAGCGCCTAAAATGTCATTTACCTCATCATTAGCATTCGAAGCATACACCTTCCTTTACATTCCTAGAACATCGGAATTTACTGAATTATCAGGTGTCTTCGAACCATTTAAGAAGGTATTGTGGATTATTCTAATGCTTGCTATGCTGTGGTTTTCTCTCAGCTTATATATATCTTTAAAAATAATGGGTGATAACGTAGTTAAGTCGTACTTTACTTTCTTAAAATGTGTCTCGGTAAGTCCACCAATAAATTACATTGTTTGCATTTTTTTCTTGCAACTATCATATTGCAGGTATGCTTCAGAAGTATAATAGAACAGGCGGAGAAAATCAAGTTGAAACCGACTAAACTGCAATTTAGTCCGTATATTATCCTGTTACTTTGGTGGTTTGCTTCAACAATATTTGTCACGGCTTACAAAAGCAAGTTGTGGTCTATTTCAATTAAGAATTACCGAGTAGAACCAGGAAACTTACAAGAGCTGCTAGACAATGGATACAACATCGTGGTGAATTCTCAAGGCATGGATATTATAGACGACATATTGACTGACAGTGAACCTATGACACGACGTGCAAAGAAGTAAGTAGCACATTAGTTAACAAATATACATATATCGCATAGTTAAACTATCATGTTTTGTAATACAAGGTTACCAAATTACTTCAGCAATGTAAATTACAGTACCTATCAAACCACTATGAATACAAATAATATTTAACATTTTCTTCTATATCTAGACACTTTTTAGGTGCCACTTAAATTTTTAATGCGTGTGTATAAGTTAGTTTAATATAAGCTTTTTAACATCGTTTTGTCAGCAACAATTGTGATAGTTGAACAATATGTATCAAATATTACACAATACTATACAATAAAACTTTTAATAGGAAAAAATGTTAAAAAAAGTCGATATTTTATGTAAACGGTTCTTTAGAAAAACATTTTCGGTGAGCCAACTGTTTAAATGGAATAAGGTGTTTCTTGAGCATTACAGTGAACTCAAAAATAGAACATACTTATGTTACGCTTTTATAAACAACTCCGAAACGAACACTGCTTGTTGAGGCCAATTAGTACCTGACATTTGACGAAATATTTGCTGAAGCCAATATTGCATATTGTTTATATTAATTAAGATATTTTGGAATTTTAAAAGGTGCCCGCAAGACTAGTCCTTGCCTCCTTAATGTTAAATAAGAGACTACTGGCATATAATCAAACTTGAGTCTTATTCATTACACCTCAGATATATCCTAACAAGTATGTAATAAAAAATTAAACCATTATACTGTCAACCCTAATTTGGTAAACGAACATTGTGTTATCTTTTTTTTTGTAGGTACCACGTTAAATATCCGGTTAATTTTCTTAACCCCACTTACATATTTAAGGATTTTTAAATTAAAAAAGAACAACAACAAATATAGTAAATTTAACTGAAATACTATGATTTTTATTGCTACCTTTTTCTCAACCTCTATTAAGACAGAAAGGTTAGAAATAGTATGTTATTTATAAATATAGTATTATTTATTTATAAATATGTTATACAAAAAAAACGAGTCAAATCTAAAGACAATATATAATTTAGCTCTAGGGCTAAGACTCAATAATTTTGTTAAGTAGAGTAAAGTAATATAAAAGAGGTAAGCATACTTTTGTGTCTTTGTTATATATAATTTAAACAAGTTTTTATTGTATATAAGTTGGTAGTTTAGGAAAATCACATATATCCCACAAAAAAATTAATTTTTATATGCTGGCATATGTAAATAAAAAAGTTGCCCTTTACAAACTAGCAAAAAATTTGTTAAGACAATTACATAAATATTTTTATTAATATCTATAACGAATAAATTAGTATGTGAATTTTATTGTACGCTACAATCGATGACAAACGCGACCGGCTTTTTTTAAATTTTTACAAACCGACTCTTCGCCATAGCTTAAGTTTATTTACTAAAAACGACTCAGTCAAATTTCTTCTTTATATTAAGAGTTCCTTTCATTTTTTATTTCTTTTTCTTGCTTCTTATTAGTTTTGTCGTCCAATAAAAAAGAACTAAAAATTTTCTTTTCACTTATTCCTCTATTTCTAACTAAACTCTTTTTGATATGAAGATCACACCGTCAAAAAATATTACAAAACATAATCAAACTTATCTTTAAATAAAGATGCTGGGAACACCTTTACTTGTAACTGATAAGCTGTATGCTATAATCACTTATCTGAATCCATCAGATAAAATAACTGCTCTTCAGAAGTATGTTTCAGAAAAGACGAAAGGACAAAGTTCTTCATTAATCGAATTTATAATAAAATAGGCAAAACTATAAACAATGGCTTATTAATTACATTTTCTTCAATAAAATATCCAGAATAACACATACTGTTAGGAATGTTAATTCTTACTCTATTTTATAGAAATAATATAGGTGTACAACTTTGCTTCCGCCGTTTTCCAATAGATGGCTTTAGGCGGTATGTGGTGGTTGAAATAAACAAATGTAGACGTCATACAATAAGCTTTGGCATTTGTCAACATAACCCCATCCAAACATTAGTCGATTTATGTCGTAAAGTTATTCTCGATCAAAAATGTCAGTTTACAAACCAAATTTTCGTCATTTGCGGGAGGTTTTAATTTTCCACTTCAATAAGAAGAAATCTGCGGCTGAGGCTCATCGAATGCTCTCAAATACTTCCGACGAGACCGCTATTAGTGAAAAAATTTGTCGTGGGTGATTTCAACTGTTTAATAATGGTGATATCGACATCAAAGACCGGCATGGCGGTGGAAAAGAAAAGTTTTTCAAAGACGCAGAATTCGAGGCATTACTTCATGAAGACTCGTATCAAACGCAAGAACAATTGGCAGAATCATTAGGAGTGACTCAACAAGCTATTTCAAAGCTATGAGAATGATTCGAAAACAAGGAAATTAGGTGCCATATGAATTGAAGATGTTGAACGGCGTTTTTTTGTTTGTGAATAGCTACTTAAAGGCAAAGACGGAAGGGATTTCTGCATCGCATTGTGACTGAAGACAACAAATGGGTTTATTACAATAACTCCAAGCACAAAAAATCATTGGGATTTCCCGGCTGTGCTTCTACGTCGATGGCCAAACCAAATATTTACAGCTCCAAAGTCATGCTCTGTATTTAGTGGGACCAGCTCGGTGTAGTGTATTATGAGCTACTAAAACCGTCTGAAAAAAACAGGCAATTTGTATTGAAAGCAATTAAAGCGTTTAACCCGAACATTGAAAGACAAACCGCCGCAATACAACGAGAGACACGATAAAATGATTTTGCAGCGTGACACTGCTCGACCCCATGTCGCAAAGTCGGTCAACACATACTTGGAAACGTTGAATTGGAAATTACTACCCCACCCGCCATATTCTGCAGACATTGCTCCTACTGACTATCACTTGTTTCGATCAATGGCACACTGTTTGGCTGACCAGCACTTACGTTCTTATAAAGAAGTCAAAACTTGGATCAATACGTAGATCGCCTCAAAAAATGAGCACTTGTTTCGACGCGGAATTCGTACGCTGCCCGAAAGAGTGGTAGAAAGTAGTGTCCAGCGATGGACAATATTTTAAATCGTAAACGTGTAACCAGTTTCTTTACAATAAAATCTCGAATGTCGGGAAAAACGGCGGAAGCAAGGTTGTACACCATTAGATAGTTAAGAAAGGCATTAGAAGCAAAAACCGAATCTTATATGAGAATCAAACACGAAGTGCGCTTTTGCTGTAACTGAAGACAATGTTCTATATATATATCTCATTATGGTTATCTAAGATATGCAATATTACTAAGTCGTTTTCCAAAACTTAAGAATTGAATAAAATGTTAGAATAAAATCACAAAAATGTCGCTTTTCATTCACGTTAACGGATAGTTTAGGACGTGCATCCAAAATGAACGGACGTGTTGTACTTATTATACCTGCGACGGAAACCACAGCTTGATCAAAGTCGATTACATTTATTGTTTACTTTTGGCGTTCGTGGTTGGGTGCATGTCCGGTGCTCTAAATCTCTCAAAACATCAAGTGTCACGCTCGGGTTTGGGCGAGAGAAATCATAATAACTAATTTACTTACAAAGGTGAAGAAATGCTGTCAGTATCTAACGACTACCCTACCTACACGTCAGAATCCTCTAGACCACTATATTATAATCAAAGTGGATTTTAACTAAATGCGCCGGTGTAGCACACAATCTAAATGCCTTTACAAATTACTTCATTATTGAATGTGCAACTAAGATTTTGATACATATCACACAAACATGGGTAGAAACTAAAAATATTTATACTACACAACAAGTTAGATGTTGTATTAATATTCAAAGCTTATTTTACTAAATCTTCCTACCCAAAAATTTATAATTGTTTAATCTGCAGTAGCCATCATCCCGATACTACTGCACATGAGAGTACTGCTGTCATAATAAAAGCTCGATTAAGCACACGGAACTACCGAGATACAGATACGGCCATATACTGGCAATAAGTATAAAAGTACAAGACTGGACAATTTTTGCTGTACATCAGTCAGTTATCCAATTCTATGCAATAAAAAGACTAACTACGGATAATTTCAAATAATGTTAAATAAATAAATCAAACTCAAAGTACCACTCACAATTAAAGACTATATTCTAAGCACAGTTGAACATTCAAATAATTAATTACAACCATCCAATAAGCTGCGTGACAAGCAACTCCCGTTTCACCTCAACTTAATAATTGGGAAGCTCTTCTTATATTGGTAAAACGGAAAATTACTGTGCAGCGTAGATAAAAGAATATGACAAAGTTAAAGTGTATTAAATGATAAAAATAAACTAAATACAGTAATTATAAACTTGAAAACACTCTTACTTAACATAAAGGAGCAAATAATCCAAGATTACTTAAACACGTTATCTTCCACAAAATCAAAGGTTTATTCGCTCTGGAGAGCAACAAAGAGATTGAAGCAACTACAGAAATATATTTCTTTATTCAGACTACAAAATGAAATATGGGAAAAGCAATCAAAACGTAGCGTCTGTATTTGCTAATTTAAACAAAGTATTTACATATGCAGCTAAAATTATTCAAATGTAAAGAACTGAACCTACAAATATTTTGACACTTCCTTCCAGATGGCATAAACTATTAAGAAGATATAAGTAAACGAAGTAAAAAAAAATTATATTTACCAAATAAAATCCAAAAAGTCTAATAACTGGAGAATTTTAGGAAAAACTACCATCTGTAAAATAATGATCACATTCATATTTTAATGTTATATTAAAAGCAATTATTTTACGATCCTAGATAATTAGTTACACAAATAATAGTCTTGCGCTTTTCTCCCATTAAAAGACACCTCTTCTCGATAATGCTGCTGTATTATATTCTATGTTTCATTAGAAGTTTTCCCTATCATAATGCAGAACTTAGTATTAATTATCTTCTAGGAATCCGCGTCTATCGCGTCACTCATATAACTTTCAGTTGGTTACTAAGCACAACCTTGCCACCTAATGGTTTTACATAAAAAGACTTTCCAGAGCAAGTTCATTCAGAACACATTACAAGTGACTGAATAACACTAATTTCTTGTCTTTGAATATCACAGGTAAAGAATTCAAAAGTAAATCCCAAAACTTTTATAGATATCACGCAAATCACGTAAGCCACCACTGAGGTCTATAACGTTTAAATAAAAGAAATGTTCAAAAATATGTTTTATTTTGGTTGAGCCACAAATCGTTATGCGACCCATCACCATATTACCGTACATCAATAAAAACATTTATTTTTCTAGAAGTTTCACATACAAGATTTATATATAAAAAAGTGTATAGATAAATTTCACAAATGTTAATTTACAAATATTGTCATCAAGAATTTTTACGTAATAATTTAACATATTAAAAAACTGTTTGGGAGAAATGTATTAATTACACTTGAACTACTTTAATATCTTAAAAAAGCATTAAAACCTAATCTATTGTATCATTGAAAAAAAACCTGTTTCTTAAGTTTGAAGTTAAATTCAGCGTTAATAGCACACAATACAAAAAAAGTATCTACATTTAGATTCTCTATTCACGCCCCAATTCCTTTGAACAGGAAATTATCCATAAATTTACTTATAAAAAATAAAAGAAGCTGTAAATCAGTTATCTAGAAGTTATACAAAACCAAAACTTTCGAAAGCTTCGGGAAGTTTCCGTCTCTAAGATAGTAGAATATGAATTTTTATTATTTCAACTTAGTTTCGGTACTTGCCAGTGGGGGAAGTTTTATGTCACTTTAGAACCTAAAAACGAATTGCCACATCTTTTGCCAAGTGGAATGTTTAAAACTTTTCCTATTTGAAAGGAAGG
Source organism: Sinelater perroti (assembly GCA_036346155.1). Taxonomy (NCBI): domain Eukaryota; kingdom Metazoa; phylum Arthropoda; class Insecta; order Coleoptera; family Elateridae; genus Sinelater; species Sinelater perroti. The sequence goes on from JARFIY010000001.1 coordinate 35,545,704, forward strand.
ACTACGACCGCACAAGTCTACTCAATTATAAACGGATAATTATATTGTACTAAAAAATATGAACCGAAAAAAGGAACGGTCGATTTCTGTTTATAACAAATTTGTATACGTTGTTGGAATTACTTTTAACAAATTAACATTATGAAATCTACTTATTACAGTTATTAATTATAACAGCATCTGTATTTGGAATTTTTAAGTATAATCTATTTTAAAACCCATACTTATCATAAAAATGTGAATTATAGAAGTATATTTTATTAAATAGAATTAATAACATTCTCTTATAAAAATGCTTAAATTAACAAAAAAAAATTGTTCAACATTTCTTAAACCAATTTTATAAACTGCCTGTTACGCTACTTAAAATGCATGACTTTAATATATAACAAAATATTTTGGTAAGTTGATTATTATAAACAAATCAAAAATTAGTTTAAATGGTGCTGAGTTTTGTAATGATTTTTTAATTAATAACTTGTGCGCTATTTAACGATTGTCGTAGCTTTCTTCTTAAAAGCCGATATACTTTTAAATGTTTAATTTAGGTTTTTTGTTTCTATAAATTGAAGTAATTAATAATATGTACACTACTACTTATTCAAATTGCGGCACCAAAAAAAAAATGTAAATTAACAACTGAAACCTTGCAAACTTCTTTAATAGTATAATACGAATAAATAATTAAAGGTACAAATCATTTGTTCATAAATATTTACATTTATTAAATAATGTATGGTCCTACCTCGTGTTCTTGTGATTACCCCCATTTTTCTTGGCATCGAGTCTTATTATTATGCTCCCATAATTTAACTAAATTCCTCGGAGGTCATGAATACCGCCATACTTTTGACCATATTTCACATATTTTCGTCGGTAAAATATCAGGTAATCGCACCAACTATAAAAAAGTTTTTAATTTGCTTTTTTAAAGAAAGTTTCAAGTGTTACGTGCCACATGCGCATTATCTTGTTGAAAGATTGCTATGGGGACCTTCAAAATAATAAAAAGTACCACGGGCGGTAATACTTCATGTAGGTCTGACTAGTAATATTATTTTAAACTCTAACTGACTAGAGCTAACCTGCTATTATAAGTGGTTGCTTTCCATGCCATAATATCCATAGTTATATGCCTCGTACAAATATAACTCCTTTTCTCCGCGTCTATGGCATATTAATATTTTAACCATCGGTTTGATTTAAACAAAATTGGGATTCATCATAAAAGACGATACTATGCTACTCATGTGTCCACAGACGTCTTTCTATTTCCCATTGCAATCTTCATTGCAAATGTAGAGAAGTAAGTCGTAATCGCAAGAAAGGACGTCCAGCTGTTAGTTTCCTTGATAGCAATCGATGTTGAACAGAAGAATTAATGTTGCCTCTAACTCTGACTATAAGTGCTTTGCTATCATGACTGAAAGCTTCTCATACCATAATACCTAGATTTGGCGTTGTATACCTCATACGAATGCAGCCTTCTTAGTTCCTCTCTCTGTGTCTATAGCATATTAATATCCGACCATCGTTTCGGTTTAAACAAAATCTAAATTTATCAGAAAAAACGATTCTACGCCATTCGTATGTCCATAGATGCTTTTGCGTTGTCCGTTGTAATCTTCGTTGTACCAGATGAGTCTTAGGTCTTGTATTGTCTATAGCTATTAATCGACGAATAGAGGAGTTAGACAATCAATACCATATAATAGTCCAACATTGTTACGCTGGGACACTTGAAATCGCGCTATGTTCTATAATCGCAAGCCTCAAAAGCTGACGATCTTTCTGCATGCTGCCATGGAATCCAAATTTACAACCTATTTTCCGTAACCCCTTTTATGTACACCAATAATGATAACTTGTCAATAATGCACACTTTGTCGACGATAAGGCATTCTTGTATTTACACGTGCCAAATCTGAACAGCTGAGAACATACTTTACACGTGATATCACTACTTCTCCCAAACTTCATATCTATGAAATAATCTAATTAAATTCTGGGCAGATATAATCATATGGTTCTCAACTTTTAATCCGTTTTCTGATTACAATATGTTTAATTTAATATAAAAGTTTTAATGCAATAAAATTTTCTAAATTTTGCTGTAATTTCAATAAAAAATAATATTTAAACTGAAAAACAAGTGGAAAATACGCTGAAGTAATAAAACAATAGCGAAGAAAAAATAACGTTGTGATGTATATTAAAAGAAGAAATTAAACGTTTATTAAGCAACCAGCTGGAAATAGATATTAGCCCAAAAGTAGTAAAGAAAGTAGGAACTACAATCTGCATTATAGATTTGAGCAGTGAAATGAAACAGAAGAAAATCATGAAAAAAAAATCAAAATTTAAAAATAAAAAGGTGTGCTTATATTTATCAGTAATAATATAACACTGAAAAAATAAAGAAACAATCTTAATTGAGAGCATTTGTTAAAACAGAAAAGATAAAAGAAAAGACAAGAAAAATTGATTACAACAAATTGATGGTAAATGGAAAAGAATAGAGATGGAATAAAGGAACCAAAAGAATGGAAAAACTAATAAAATAAATAAAAATAAAATAAATAAAAAGAAATACTATGAAAAATAGGAACGTGGAATGTAAGAAGCTTAACAAGTAAGAATAGAAACTAACAAAGAAATTAGAAAAAATAAATGCAGGTATTGTTGGCGTGACTGAAACAAAAAAGAAAGGTAAAGGAGAGAAAATATTAAAAGGAGGACACGATTGATATATAACAGAATGAAAGACGGAAATGCAGCCAGTAAAAAGGTAGAATACTACATTGAGATAGAAAATATAAATTGAATCGGAGTATCAGAAAATATCTTGAAAGTATATACTGGTATATGGATCAAACGAGAATGAAAAAGCCAACATAAAGAAAGAGTTTTGGGAACAGCTAACCGAAGTGGCAAAAGAAAGTGGAGGAAGATTAGTAATACTAGGGAATCTAAACGAAAAGTAGGCAGAAAAGATGGTGAAACAGAAAATTCAATAGACATACATAGAAAAAGTCAAAAACAGTAATGGCCGAAAAGTAATAGATCTTTGTATACGGAACAATTTAATGGTAACAAACACCTTCTATAAACACAAAGACCAGAGATTACGTGATAATAAGAATTATAAAAAAGAAATAAAGGACACAAGTGTAAAAAGAGGATGTCAAATATATTCTAATTACGACCTAGTATTAACAAAAATAAAAATAAACAACAAGACACAAAAAAATATTAGAACAAATAATAAATATAAACGTAATCTAGTAAAAGTAATCAGAACATATAAAATAAAAGACGAAGAAATACGTAGAAAATAAGGAGATTAAGAAAGAAAAATTCTATACGCTATTAAGATGTTAAAACGAGGTAAGGCGAAAAGACATGACGGCATAACAGCGAAAATGATAAAAAAAAACATGGATAAAAACGGGATCCAAATTTCAGAAAAATATTTTAGATGGGTAAAAGAACTGGAAACTACAAAATAAAAAATGAACTAATAAGACAAAGACTAAACGTTTATCCTATTTTGAAAAGTATTGAGAAACAACAATTAAGGTGGTGTGGACACGTAGTACATCTGGAGAAAGAAAGACAGACAAAAACAACACTAAATAGACACAGAGAAAGACCAAGAAAAACATGAAACAGTGTGATAGTGGAGAATCTAAACAAAAGAGGAGTAACATGGATTGAAGGAACAAGAATGTCAAGAAACAAAAAATAATCGACGCCCACTGAGGACATAAGATTATTAATTATTTTAATAATAACAAAATAATTTATTTATCTGTTTTGCAGATGCTCTATAAATATGTCGTAGCATTATCTTACGGTCGAATTTTACACCATAATTTTTTTAATGAAAAGAATTTTGTCTTACAATATTTGCCTTATTCGTACTAGACTTCATGTTCTATTGTACTCAATTTCTAAAACCGAACTGGTAAAGTATTTGATTTGTTTTCCAGCATAATCTCATTTTTTTAAGTATTGATGCCTGATCCGAGGCTAATCAAAATATAAATAGTTATTAAATAATAATAATTTAAAATATGTTTTATTAAAAACTCGATCAATATTTTATACTGAACAATTAGATCTATTTTACACCTTATTTCTAAGAGTTTCTTTTTTAATATATCTCTGTTATTAATTATCTAAAACAACTTTAGCATTCCTGTATTAATTTCAGTCAAGTTTACCAAAAATTTCTCTGTCTCAATTTAATAAATAGTAATTCCTCACTAGCGTGCTCTAGTGGCTTGAGGCAGCCTGCGGTGCGGACGAACTCGGGTTGCATTCCCAGAGTTCTCTGATGCCTGGCGGGTGGCCTACTTAGTCACCAAAAATAATTGAGTTCACTTCGAACAAGGGGTAATAATGGCGGTCGTCTAAGGCGCAGTGCTTGCCATACCGCCCCGTATCAAAGATGGTGCGCGCGACGAACGGGCATAGAAAGCAAACATATGAGAGGCCTTAACCTCTCAGTTCACAGGCCGTGCTCTCTCGCGCGGTGTTAGAACCTTATCATTATTATAATTTTTCTGTTCTCTTTTAGAATAAAAATATTTTTTTTATCTCTTTTAATTTGACATTTTTTCTTGCAGTTTTAAATATCTACTTTAGTGTAGAATATGTGCGCTTTATGTTTTAAATGCAAGGATTCTGCATACTTATTTATTCCCAAGGTTTGTGCTCAATGTAAGTGTTTAGATCTCAATTTTCGATACTCGGAAGTCATATTGTCACAGCATTTTAAAGCATCAATTTTGTCATTAATACTTTATTGTGTCTAAAACTTAACTTTACATAAATAAAACAGATAACATTATAACACCTAGACAGCATTATTGTTTGTTGATATTTATGTCACAGCTTATAAAGAGTTTTCCGATAACAATGATACAATTTTGAAATAAAATATTAACCATGCTTAAAATTTTATAACTGCCACAGTCCTTTTTGTTTAGTATACTCTGACAATTCATCATGGCTAAATACCAGCTTAAAGCACATTTGATTATTGTCCAAAAATCTTATGAAAATAGACGTTCTTTTGTGAACACTCAACGTACTCTTGATGAAACCTATGGTCCATATAGTCGCTTTACTGTGTTTACTATTGATCGAGTCGTTGAAAAATTTGAAATGGTTTTTACTCTTCGCAATGTGAAAATACTAAAAAACGTCGAAATGCAGGGAACATTGCTGCTGTAAGATATAGCGTTGTAGAGGCTCCAAATTTTTGGATTTCTCGTTGTGCTCAAGAACGAGGGCTTAACAGAACGATCACTTGGCGTATTTTGCAAAAATATTTGGATCTACACCCGTATAAGATTGTGTTTGCCCAAGAACTGAAGCCACTGGATCATCGTGAGCGCTGCGGCTTTCGCTGCTTGAACTTTATAATTTTTGGCAAAAAATTAGCTTCTCAGATAAAGCTCATTTCCGGTTAAGTGGAATATGTTAATAAACAAAATTGTTAGTTTTGGTGTGAAAACAGCTTTGCATCCGCTAATGGTCAGTGTATGATGTGGTTTATAGTGTGGTGGTGGCACCATCAGACATGCAGTTTTAACAAAACGGTGTCATATGTCACACTACTAATGCCACTATTAAGGTATTACAAAAAAAGTTTGGTGAAGGAATAATTTCAAGAAATGCCTCCAAAAAGTTATGATTTAACTTTTTAAATATCACTTTTGTAGGATTATTTGAAATATATAGTTTATGTAAACAAACCACGAACCCTTGAAGCATTAAGATTAACATCGAACTACTTCTACTGCGTTTACCAGATTAGTTGTCTCGATATTAGACACAAACTTTTGAAGTTGCTTAGGACCATGCTTCCTTATCATTCATATCATTATTTATTTTTTCTCAATTTATTGAGAAGCTTTTCTGTTGCATTACGTAGAGCTATGTTAAATATTTGCTTTATGTAGATTTACTAACAGTTTTAAAATAAATTTTGCTTTATACTTTATTTCTATACATTTGATAAATCTCTTTCAATTACGATAATTGCAGATTGGATCTAATATAAATTACTTATAATTGGCACTATATTAGCATTTCAGTATTTACATCATCCGCATATTTTCTAAAAGACGCCTTATTAAGAAATTTTTTGTAATGTTTTAAGTATAATGTTTGAGTAAAATAGTGGAGTTTTACTTACTTATATAACTTTTTAACTTAAGCTAATAATTACAACATAATTGTGTAAGGTTAACTCAAGTTATAATTACTGTTTTAACTGTGGTTGGGCAGCAATCAGGCTTTAAAAGAAGGGTGCTACAAATTATTCCTTTGGATAATAGTTTTGAAGAATTCACTGTCCTTTAATATTGCAGATGTTTAATTTTATAACTTCAGAGATTTGGCCGGATGATAAATTTCAGAAGTTGTTTTGGGTCACGAGCAAACTTCTATAGTAATACTAATGCGTTGCTCTGTTGTTGGGGCTAGATTTCTTGAAGATATAATAACACGCGCTGTGCTATATGTCGTATTTCAGTGCTTTCCGCAGGAAAGAGCGTTTTTGGAATTAATATTACTTCTCTTTTTTAGCATTACGTAAAAATTTTAAATTGTTTTTCCGTTAGGTTAGTTAAAAAAAATTATAACTCTATATTACAAGATATGAAAAAATATTACAACTTGCTGGGATCTTAGTAAAGTAATAGACCATATTTGTTTAATTTGAAGCTTTTTCTATATTTTACTAGCATAGGATAGACCGTTGGTTGCTTAATCTCGTAGGGATAAAAAACTGGTAGGAATTTTCAGCAAAGAAAACAATTTCTCATAAGCAACAACCTCTTGCCTTTAAATGGGCTGTACAATTTTTTAAAAAAAGTTTCTTTGATATTGACGAAAAAAATACCTGCACATTTTACACAGCAAACTCAATAAAAAACATTTAGTGCGTCTTTGAATTAAAAACATTTTTAAGTTAATCAGTCATATAAAATATATTGGGGTACCCATTATTTTTACAAAAATTTGGTCACTATATTAAAATCATCTTTCCTTTTATTAATTTTTAAAATAGAATTATCTTAGCTACCAAAAAAATTAAAATTCCGAAAGAACATCCGTTTGGTTATCAATGACAGACACGCGTAAATATCGAATCTTTATTATACGCATTAGAAACCTACAATAGTACATTATTTTTCGACATAATCGTCATGTAAATTGAGGCACTTATCACGTTTTATACGGTTGAAAATCCCTTCTACAAAAAAGTTAGATGTCTAGAAATGAAACCACATTGTAACAGCATTTCGAAGTACTGCCATCGTCAAAGAGGTGCGACGCAAGTCACCGTTTTATGCGTATAATGGGCCTTTTGTCAATTTTTTGCACAAGTTTATTGCTGACTACAAATAAGCGGTCAATCCTTGTCTAGTTCCGATTTGAAATTCAAAGAGGAAAGACATTCCGTGCGCGGCTGTGTTATCAGTGCACCGGCCTCGACTTATCGCGAGTGTTTATTGCAATAGTTTATTTTGGTATTTATAAACTGCAAACAGGATTACGCCAATAAATCATATGTGTAGGAGGATATGGCATTCCTCCCGCCGCCCGGGGGGATTCCATCCTCACAAGTAGCAGCAGGCCCAGGGGCGCTACATATACCAATGATAACGCCTGATCAAACCCAGATGTACACCACACAGTTCCAACAAACGCAAATGCCAGGTAATTCATTTATCCAGCCTCAACAAACTATGTTTTATTCCCAACCCTATCAACAACCCCAATACCATCCTCAAACCCCTACATTCTTATCGCAACCAGTAGGAAATAATCCTTGGAACAAAGTTGTATACAAAAGAAGTAGAAATCCTGTGGATGATTTAGAACTAAAAGCCAAACATTCGAAAGACAATGAGTATTGGTTAAATCCACCTTCCACCTCTAATCGTTACTCGTCTCTAGCAGAAAAGAACAGGATACTCAATCAATTAAAAGTTCTGAAAATTCCCTAAACCTCCTCCAATTTTTATAAATGGTGTTATAAGTATTGCTCCGCTTATTAAACTCCTAGACCAAATCGCAAAACAGCAATATGAAATTAAAGCTCTCTCTGAAAATCAAGTAAAGTTCAACCTAAAACGGCTGAATATTATGGTGTCATAATAAAAGCCTTAAATGAAAAGCAGACTGAATTTCACACCTATAAATTAAAAGAGGAACGAACTTACAAGGTAGTATTAAAATATATGCACTACTCCATCAGCACCCAAGAAATCAAAGCTGAAATAGAGAAATTAGGCACACGGTCACGAATATTTGGAACGTCAAACAGTACAGAACAAAATTACCACTTCCAATGTTCTTTATTGAATTAAAATCAGCAACCAATAATAAAGATATATACAATGTTGAGTATATACAACAGTGCAAAATCAAATTTGAACCTCCGAAACAGAAAAGACAAATCGCTCAGTGCGCGAGATGTCAAAGATACGGGCACACTAAAATTTCTGCCATTTAAAACCCAGATGCGTAAAATGTACAGGCGATCACCCTACTGCGCAGTGTCAACGGAAAGAAAAATCCAAAGATGTGAGATGTGTCCTGTGCGGAGGTAATCACCCTGCCAATTATAAGGGATGTATAATCTATAAAGAACTTCAAAAGAAAAAATTTCCACCGCTTAGACCAAAACAGTATACTCCCTGCATCAGTCATACGTCATCAACAATTTCAACCAGGACTGTCATACGCTCATGCAGTAAATGAAGTCCAGCAACCTTCTCACGCCCCCGCCAACATAATGCATCTTCCAAACACTAATCAACCTAATCACCAATCCAATGAATTTCAAGATCTAAAAACATGATGAAAAACATGTTCGACCAAATAGGAACCCTACTAAACCTCCTGACAACCGTGCTCTCCAAACTCACATAATGGCTAAAACTTACAACTCGCCTTATGGAACGCCAATGGCCTATTCAACCACATTGAAGAACTAAAACATTTATACTAATTCACAATATTGACGTCATGCTAATTTCTGAAACCCACTTTACAGAAAGAAATTATTTAAAATTCCCAACTACAGTGTCTATAATACTAATCACCCAGCAGGAACTGCCGAGGTGGATCCGCCATAATTATCAAAAACGCAATAAAACACCACCAACTAAGCAGTTACAGCAAACCTTTTCTCCAAGCAACCAGTGTGTCCATAGAAGATTCAGCCAGTTCGTTAACAATTTCAGCAGTATATTTCCCCCCTAACCATACAGTAAAACAGGAGCATTTCGAGGATTTCTATAATACCTCAGGACGACGGTTTGTTACAGGAGGCGATTACAACGCCAAACACACCGATTGGGGATCTCGAATTATAACACCCAAAGGACGCGAGCTACTTAAAACTATAGAAAGCAATAATTTGAAACATGTCTCTACTGGTGAACCCACTTACTGGCCATCTGACAGGAATAAACAACCAGACCTTGTAGACTTCTGTGTTACAAAAGGTACCCCCAGGACCTCATTATCGCTCGATCTTGTTTCGACCTATCTTCGGATCATTCCCCAGTCTTAGTTTCACTTTCAACAAAAGTAATAAGTAGAGAAAAACAACCGTGTCTATGTACTAAATACACAAATTGGGACTACTTCAGAATCCTAGTTAATCAAAAACTAACATTAAACGTATCTCTTAAGACCGAAACAGACATAGAACATGCTGTTAAGCATTTCAATGATACGATACAATGGGCAGCCTGGAATTCAACGCCTGAGCAATCAGCGATTACCACAGCTTATGACTGTCCTATATTAATCAAGCAAAAAATTCTTGAAAAGAGAAGAATCCGCAAGAAATGGCAAAGACTGAGAACACCTGAAAGCAAACGTTTACTCAATGCAGTCACACAAGAACTAAAAGAAATACTAAACAAAACAAAAATGAATGCATCCAGACTTTCTTAGAAGAACTTACAGCTACTGAAGCTACCGACTACTCTCTGTGGAAGACAACTAGAAAATTAAAACAGATAAAAACATTTCCCGCCCATCAGGACACCTCAAGGAGATGGGCCAGAACAAATTCTGGAAAAGCACGTGTTTTTGCCAACCATTTAACAAACGTCTTCCAGCCACACCAATCAGATAATAGGCCCGAAGAAGAAGCAGAAATTATTCAACAATTAGAGTCCCCATATCAACTAGAATTACCAATCCAGCGACTCAAAACTGCTGACGTCGATGAAATCATTGGCACTCTTCACCCTAAGAAAGCTCCAGGATATGACCTAATTACTGGTAAAATTCTTAAAGAACTACCTACCATCGGAACTAAATATCTTACCCAGCTGTTCAACGCAGTCCTTCGCACAGGGTATTTCCCAGACCAATGGAAAGTGGCACAGGTCATTCTAATATTAAAACCAGGGAAACCTCCCAGCGAACCTACATCTTATCGGCCAATAAGTCTCCTGCCAATTGTTTCAAAAGTGTTTGAAAAGCTCTTACTAATAAGGCTCTTACCAATCCTGGAAAACAATGATATAATCCCCAATCACCAATTTGGCTTCAGGAGGATGCACTCCACGATAGAACAAATACATCAGAGTTGTCCAAAGGATTAACGATACCTTTGAAAATAAAGAGTACTGTTCTGCTGCATTTTAGACATCACTCAGGCGTTCGATAAAGTCTGGCACGCTGGACTTCTTACAAGTTGCGACTACTTCTCCCTCTAAACCACTTCCTTATCCTTAAATCTTACCTAAATAATAGATCCTTCCTGGTAAAGTTTGAAACCGAATATACGGAACTTTTTCCAATAAACGCCGTTCACAGGAAGTGTTCTCGGACCACTATTATATGTGTTATATACTGCAGACTTACCAACTACGCCAGAAACTTTGATAGCAACCTTTGCCGACGACACTGCAGTCTTAGCATCTGATAGAGATCCCAACATTGCCTCGCAGAAACTACAAACTAACCTCACTGCAGTCCAAAACTGGTTGAAAAAGTGGAGAATTAAAGCCAATGACACCAAATCCGTTCACATAACCTTCACCACTCGCAGAAACACGTGCCCACCTGTTTATCTAAACAATAGCCAACTTCCACAACAAGATGATGTGAAATACCTCGGACTACACCTCGACAGAAGGCTTAATTGGCGCAAACATATATTCACAAAACGGAAGCAACTAAGATTAACCCTTACTAAGATGTACTGGTTAATTGGCATAAATCTAAACTCTCGCTAGACAACAAACTTCTGGTTTACAAAACAATAATCAAGCCAATCTGGACGTATGGCATCCAACTCTGGGGGACTGCGTCCACTTCAAATATCGAAATTCTAGAGCGTTTCCAAAGAAAAGTGCTGCGCATGATAACAAACGCACCTTGGTTTGTACCAAACACGGTTATCATAAAGGATCTTCGTATCCCCACAGTCAAGGACGAAATTAGGCGTTACAGCTCCCAATACAGTACTCGACTTAGCGCCCATCCCAACATCCTCGCAATAGATCTTATGGATCCGCCCAGCGACAACAGGCGTTTACATCGACATGTGCCAAACGATCTGCCAACCAGATTTTGAATTCTTAGTTTACTTTAAGACTAGTTATAAGTTGTAGTTTGTAAGATTTTTCCCGTTTGTCACACAAAGCCTATAAGCTTATCTGTTATAGAAGTATTCTGCTGAGCATGCTTCTACATGTCTATTAAATTATCAAATGACTTTGCTAAATGTACTTGTACAGTTGCAAATAAATGGGATGTTATAAAAAAAAAAAAAAATCCTTGTCTCATCATGCACCTTAGTGCGCCATCTTAAATATGAGATACCATTGACTTCCCAAGCTTTCATTCATCACGTTGGGTCTGTAAACAGTACACAATTCGCAATGAATCGCAACTGCCGAAAATTATTTCGCCAACAGAAATCATATTACTTCACGCACTGTGCATTTGGCAGGATTTTATATGGCAACGTTCATTTTCAGTTGGTCTAGTAAACGAGTAAACTGAAATATAACATTCTTCTTTTACTCCCTACTGCCTATTATTTCTTGCAATGCACAATCAAAAGTTCCATTCTAAATTTTCCTTATAATTTACTTCAAATCTGTATACAATAATATTTATTATTATTTTTTTATCACTAAAGCTTTATCGCATAAAATTTAAATTTTTATATACTGGAGACAACAATTATATACTTTTCCAATATATATGTGATCCTGTTTGAATCTTAAATTTTATTATTTGTTATTGTTATTGTATAATCAAATAAAAATTTTGAAAAGTACCTAGAAATACCTATATTAATAATCTATCTCTTTTATATTAGATAATACCCCCTTTTTATTTTTAATTAAAACTAGTTTTAACATTATATTTCAAAATAATACAAATCACATAATTATGGATATTGTACAAACGTCGCTTTTTATAATAATTGATCAGATATAATATTATCGATTTTTCTAACTAAAGATAAAAACTATTTACCTAAAACTCACTGATGTAATAAAAAAATAAATGTGCAGTAATAGCATAGATAATTTAATAAAGGTAAGGCAAACTTGCATAACAAGATACAAACGCCCACCTGACATCAAAAATTTTTTTTTTTATTGAAACATAGTACATCAGCAATCAGAATTACAAGAGATTCTATGAGCTAATTTGTTGTTAAAGTTGATTGGCTTGATGAGGTTGGCACCCATTGGTGCTTCCTCGCAGTTTCCTAATCCTATTGATTGAGGATGATGGATTCACACTGGAGGATTCACGTTAGTTTGTAGGTGCCAAGGCCATTTCCGCTTTAATCGCCAAAAGTTTAGTTGTAATGTAAGTGGTTGTATAAGGTCGTTTGGATGATATGTAAGTTTATCATAGTGTCTAGTTGCCCGTTCCGTAATTACATCACGCACGTATTTTGTGTTGGAGTCGGTATGTAGAGTGAGATTTGTCACGTACAATGGAGCATCCATAAGAGTTCTTATTGTCTTGGATTGGAATCTCTGGATTATGTCTACGTTAGAATAGCTAGAGCAGCCCCACAGCTCACATCCATATGTCCAAATAGGACGTAAGATGGTTTTATATATAAGGAGTTTACTCTCGGTTGCTAAAGGTGATTTCCGACCTATTAGCCAGTACATTTTTTTAACTTTCAGATCCATGGCTTTGCGCTTCTTCTTTATGTGTTGTTTCCAAGTTAGCCTTTTGTCCCAGTGTAATCCCAGATACGTCACTTCTTCAGATTGTGGTACATCAATGTTGTTTATGGTAACAGGAGGGCATATTCCCTTCGCATTGTAAATGTTATTTGAACTGACTTATTTTCATTCACCTTAATTCGCCATTTGTCTAGCCATTCTTCTATTAAATGTATGTGTTCCTGCAGTAATCTTGTAGCAGCTAAAGGGTCTTCATTGCACGCGAGGATGGCAGTATCATCTGCGAACGTTCCCATTTCTGTGTACGGTGTTATTGGTATATCAGCAGTGAAAAGTAAGTATAGGACTGGGCCCAAAACGCTGCCTTGAGGAACCCCAGCGGTAATTGGCTGTAGTGTCGAGATTTTGTTTCCGAATTTTACTAGGAAATAGCGGTTTGAAAGGTAGGATTGGAAAAGGAGATAATATTGGTGCGGAAATAATGTTTTTATTTTAGCCAGTAACCCTTTGTGCCACACCTTATCAAAGGCTTGTCGGACGTCCAGGAATACTGCCGTGCAGTACTTCTTGCTTTCAAAAGCTTTCCGAATTACGTTAGACATGAGGTGGCACTGTTGAATAGTAGAATGATCTCGTCTGAATCCAAATTGGTGCTTTGGAATCCAATCATTCAGTGGTGTGTCTTTATTTAACCGACTTAATATCAGCTTTTCTACGAGTTTGGCAATTATTGATGACAGGCTAATTGGGCGATAAGATTGCACTTCATTTGGCGGCTTACCAGGTTTCAATATTACTATAATTTGCGCTATCTTTAGTTGCGGCGGCCAGTAAGTTAAGCGCAGAATTGCGTTAAATAATGCTAGTAGTTGTCTTTCCCCAGTTTCTGATAGCTGTTTAAGGATAGGACCAGTTATGAGGTCGTAGCCTGGTGCTTTTTTGTTGCTCAAGAATTTTATCTCCTGACGTAATTCATCGATTTTAAGATCCCGTATTGGAAGTGAAAGTTGTAGTGGGGCTTCGAGAAAGGTGTCTACTTCTATATCTATTGTTTCAGAGTTAGGTCTAAATACTTCTGCCAGATATTGTGGGAATAGGTCAGCTTTTTCTTGGTCAGATCTGGCCCACGTGCCGTCTGTGTTACGTAGCGGCGGTATATGTACCTGTGGCCTCTTGAATCCCTTTGTGGCTTTCCATATACTGTAGTCGTCCTTGGTAAGAGAAGTTACATATTGTTGAAATGTGTCGTTTTTTACTTCGTTCAGTTTTCGTTTAAGTTTATTAGTAATTCGATTGTACTTTGTTTTGTCGTTTCTATTATATGTTCGTTGCCAGACTGCCCTAGCTTTCCTTTTTTCCTTAACCAGCTCCATCAGTTCTCTTGGGAAGTTTTGTGAGCTGGGTTTTTGCTTTTGCATGCGCGGTGTAGCATACCATGCTGCCTCTTGTGTAGTAGTTATAAATTTGTTGATTCCATTGTCCAACTCTTCAGTCGTTTTAGGCTATATTAAGATCAAGATGTTGATCCATATACTCTTTAAAGGCGTCCCAATCTGTGCGTCTGTTACATAACATTGGTTTGGCTTCTTTTCTAATTACTGTAGCACTAATAGTAAGTATGACAGGTGTGTGGTCAGATGATAGATCATAACTGGATGTTATGTCTACGTAGTTAGATGAAACTCCTTTAGCAACGAAGAAATCTAACAAATCCGGAATTTTGCCAGGGTCCGTTGGTCAGTACGTTGGGCTACCTGTTGAGAAATATGTATAATTATTATCAGTTATGAGTTTATTAAGTTCTCTGCCTTTTGTGGTTATCAGTCTACTGCCCCATCTGGTATGCTTCACATTAAAGTATCCGCCAGTTATAAATCCTAACCCTAAGGAGTCAAAAAATGGCTGTAGGATGAGTTTGGTTATTTGGTGCCGAGGGGGGCAATATGTTGACGCTATTGTAATTGGATTTGGTAGTTTATTTACTTCAATCACTGTGGCCTGTAAGAAATTTTCTTAGAATTTTGGTAGTTCGTGATGTGTTATTGATTCACGAATGATAATGGCAGTGCCTCCATGTGCCGTACCATCCGGATGTTTGGCGTGGTAGATAAGATAGTGCCATATTTTCATGTGGGTTCTTACAGTAAAATGGGTTTCTGATATAAGGAAGATATCAATGTTGTTTATACTGAAGAAGATTTCGATTTCTTGTTTTTTTGATTGGAGGCCGTTGGCGTTCCAGAGTGCAATTTTAAGGAATTTGGCCATTATCGAACTAATTTATTTATGACCGTCGTAAGCATGTTCAAAATAATGCTATTTTGTTGTATTAGTTGATTGAACATACCTTTGTATTCTTCTAAGAACTGTCTGAGTGTTAGGTCTTGAGGTGATTGAGGTTTATTTGTGTTTGTTTGTTCACAGTTAGTATTTGGCATTTTCCAGTAGTTGTTCACTTGCAAGGGAGGAAAGTTTTGTGAATTTGTCTTGTAAGAGGCATGTGTGTTTGTGTTTGGGTGTTCGGTTTTATTTTGTTTTGTAGCTCTCGGTAGATTGAACAGTCCTTGTAGTTTGCGGGATGTGCACCATTGCAGAGTGCACAAGTAGCAGGGGTTTCCCTTGTTTTTTTGCATGTAATAGAATTGTGCGGTCCGCCACGTTTAACGCAGGCGTATGGCCTATTACAATATGACTTTGTATGGTTATAGTTTTGGCATCTTGTGCACTGGACCAGGTTCATATTTCTGTGGGGCGGTTCAACAGAAATTTTTAAGTTTTGTGAGTAATTTATGTTATATACGTCTTTGTTATTGGTGGCTGGCTCCAAATCTACAAAGAATAGTGGTAATGCTTCTTTAGTTTTCTTATGTTTTATGTTAGTAATGTTTCTAACCTTGTGATTATGAGTAGCTAGTTCAGCTGTAATATCATATACTCAAATTGTAGGATGTATGTGCCGTAGGACCACTCCGGGGAATGCACATTAAATTTGACTACGTTATCAGCCATACTTTTGGTGGTGTACTGTTCCTGTTCCATAATATCCTTCAAGATGTTTATCATTTCCTGATAATTGTTAACTCCATATACGTAGATTGGAGGGGGTTTGGGTATTTTATTTGAGTTTTTGTTGGCACCGTTATCTTGATTATTGTTTGTTACGTCTGTAACTTCTGGTAAAATTGATTATTTGTTAGTTTGTGTTAGATTAAATGATTGTGGCGGATTTTGTGTGTTTTGCAATTTCCTTCTTTTTCTTTTTAGGTTATTAACTTTTGCCAAGCATTTTTTGTCTGCAATGTTTTCTTCTTCCTCTGCGTCGCTAATAATAATTTCCATTGGTTTTATGTCGTGATTTGTTGATGCAATGGTTGGACTTGAGGCGGCATTACAAATTGAGACATTGAAGAGTGACCATATTGATAAGGTTGGAATGTTTGTATTTGTGGCGACATTGAGTAGCTATTGGGCATTTGCTGGCATTGCTCAGGTGTTATTTGTTGTGGGTTGTTATTTGGGATAGATGGGTATTGTTGGTAAAAGGATGCATTTTGTTGCGTTATTGTTGGGTTGAATTGTTGCGTGGGGTTGTAGCCATTGCCAAATGGTAGCATGCTATTAGTTTTACTTACATGCATGCACTGAATTATGTAGTAAACAATACAAAAATGAAAACAGTTTATTCCAATTAATGCACTGGTTTATCACTGCTCGAGGTTCACTGTACGATAGCGATAACATGCAACGCGCACGACTTAGGCATGTGCTCGGCTTGAGCGCTCGAACCGTACTACATCAAAAAAGTGAAAACTGCTATTGTATTTTACAAAATCAAATATTTACAACTGATAAACTTCATGCAAATTTATCTAAAATACAGGCAGTCCAATAACAACAATATTTTCTTCAATTAAAGTAGCATCAAACTTGTTTTTCGATTTTCAATTGTGTTAAAAAATTTATAATATATACTATCACTATAAAAACAAAAATTATAAGTTGCAGTAAATTATTATTTTATCGCAAAACATTATTGCTTAAAACTAATTCTCCTATAGAAGAACTGTTAAAAGTTTAACAATAAAAATATAACCAGGGCTTGACTAAGTCATAAGCTTAATTAAAGTAATTTTAAATAAATTAAAACTATTAATCTTTAAAAACGTAAATTCATCGTTCATCGATTTATGACAAAAATAGCATACTACAAAAAAGTTATTCGCTCTTTCTAGAAGCCCAGATACGTCTGATTACTTCTAGAACCGCACGTTTAAATGTAAAGCATAAGAGTTGGACATTCGCGGTAGTCAAATAAAAGAAATCGTACAGCAAACAACAGTGCAAATACATTAGTATTATTATAGTAATCTTTGACCGTTGCGTTAATAGTATTACAATTTAAAATTACTTTGCAGTCTTCATATATTAAGTTTAGTTTTCAATTAAATCGTTGTCCAATTCACAATTTATTTGCATAAATTCTGAACAATGCTGGCAAATATGGTCGAGATTTGTTACAAAAACCAAGTGGAGTATAATATCAAAAATAGGTACGTTCTTCTCACGTAGTGTGCAGAAATTACAATCGCTGCCATCGACTTCAGTGACTTCAAGTCTAAATTATAATGCAAGAAACTTCGACTCACAGAGTTTTTAAAATATTCTTAAAAAGGTAAATGAAATTACACTTTCATATGCTCGATGGCCCGGCATTGTAATGCATAAATCATGAACTTTCTGAGTTGGTGGCTTACAATGGCATTGAACAAAACGATGACTTTTACATTTTAAATCTGAAAAATGGTATGCCACTCATAAAAGGTTACTACCAGTCAGTTGTTTTATAACGAGTTAATTAATGGAGAACGCATCGAGTGAAATTAGTTGATTTATTCAAAATCAACCAGATGAGTATGATATGCTCTGTGCAAACGGTTTGAAGGAACGATGTTTCCATCAACTAAAAGCTTTGATTATTAGAAAAATAACCATATAACAAACGATTATGGCAGCAACTCTGTACAAAGAGAGTGCTTTTTGTAATTTATTAGTAGAAGTCGAGTTTCACAAAGAGTAGAATGTAAAATAGTAGAACAGTACAAGGAAGAAGATTTTTATTGACAAAATATTTTTAAGAGTTGTTTTAGATCCCCTTAAACTGCCAAATCACAGAGATAATGAAATATTAAGCTCTATAAAAAATAATAACTTTCTTGGCTATATAAAACTGATTTTAAAGTTCAAACCTTTTATAACCGAACGTGTAACAAAATTTGAAAATAAAGGAAGGGTATTCTTTCATACTTATTACTAGGTGCGCAACTAAGTTTTCGGGTTGGACACATGGATGGCATTAACAACACATGTAGTCGACGTACATGTCTGATGTTGTGTTTTTTTATAGTTTGGACATCTATTAACAATAACCAGTCGTAATACCAACACATATCACAACGCAAAAATATTTTTTCTAACAACGAAAATATCGAGTTTTGTGCCAAATAAACAGCATTTGCGGGAAGCTTTGCTTTTGTGTTTTAACTTGCAAAAAAATGCATCTGAAGCACGTCATTTGCTTGACGAGGCGTACGTCAAACATGCATTATCAAAAACCACCTGTGAATATTGGTTTAAACGCTTCAGAAGTGGCTATTTCGACACTGCGGACAAGGAGCGCTCCGGAAGAAAAAAAACAATTGAGGACGCCGATCTGCAAGCGTTATTGGATGACGATAATACGCAAACACAAGATTAACTTGCAGATGCATTAAACGTGATTCGCCAAGCTATTTCCAAACGTTTACATGCTATGGGAAAAATTCAAAAGGAAGGAAAATGGGTGACGCATGAGTTGACTGAGAGACAAATAGAAAATCGAAAATCACTTCCAAAATTTTGCTTTTGCGGCATGAAAGAAAGAGTTTCCTGCATCGAATTGTTACTTTTACCTGGCAAAACATCAAGATCGACGGCACAGCCAAATCACTTCGGAAAGAAGACAATGCTCTGGGTTTGGTGGGACCAAAAATGAATCCTGTATTATGAGCTGCTGCTGTCGGACAAAACTATAAATGGGCATCGCTACCGACAACAACTGATAAATTTGAACCATCCATTACTCGAAAAACGGCCAGAATGGGACACGAGACACGAACGAGTGATATTACAGCGCGACAACGCTCCGTACTAATCGCGCTTCTATCGTCCAGGACACCATCAAAACGCTGAAATAGGATCTGATACCTTACTCGTCAGACCTGCCCCCTTCTGATTATCATTTATTCCGGTCGACAGCGCATAGCTTAGTTAGGTTACACTTGGCCAATTTCGAAGAAGTGAAAAATTGGTTGGATGAATAGTTTCGGTCCAGAAACGCGTCGTTTTATCGTTGCGGTATTTATGTATTGCCACAGAGATGACAAAATTGTGTATCTAGAGAGGGACGATACTTTAAATAAATCCTGTTTAGTAATTTTCTTGAAATACTTTATTTTTTATTGATCGAAAAACCCCGGAAACTTATTTGCGCACCTAGTAACTACAAATATTAACACATTTATTATACAGTTAGCGGACCAAGTTAAAAAAAAGATTGTCCGAAATAATGTAATGCGAAATGTTATTCCATAATTGGTAACTCAACACCAGATGTATCTTACACAGATCAACTAACTTATGTGGCACGCTATGTGCTACTTATGGGAGCTCCTGTTAAACAATTTTTGATGTTTATTCCTAACTATATCCATAAAGGTGAAGAGATAGGTAAATGCCGTAATGTCAATGGCAAATTTTGTAGGCCTTGATCTAAATAACTACCTAAGATAGAGCTATGGCAATACCAGCAACTTGTCTGAGTGCTCCAAAGGTCGTTAGGTTAAAATTAAAAAAAATAAATTCTCTGGCCACATAAAGCTCTTGTGCAGCCCATACTTTACATATGGTTGGCTCTGCAGCTGTGAAAAGTAGCAAGTCTTGTTTTTTCTTCTTTAGAACAAATCTGTAACATTTTTAGTTCTTCAAGCAAAAGTTATTATATCTTACGGTCTGACCTAAAAAGGAACTTCTTATTTTTAAAAGCTTTATCGGCAACTTGATGGAGTGCCCATGTTCATACCAGTCAAGCATCATTCCCTGACACACAAACTTAAGAGTCTTAAAATGGCATCGATGGTATGTTTCTGAGACGATGTTCTTGTAAAGTCTCGAGAAGCGAGCGAAAAGCTTCAACAAAAGAATACAGGCCCAACAAAGGTCATATTATTCTACACATTATTTTAGAAGTTTTTATAAACACTCTTCGAAACAAAAATGAATTTTTAGAGTTAGAAAACAAAGAAAAATTGATGTGTGAAACTGACCTCTAAAACACAGACATTATAAGAAAGAAAAAGCTAAAAGTTTTTTTGGCAAAACAAATATAAAAATTGCAAGTTCTGAACGACAGTATTTTATAGAAACATATTATGCAATTCAACTTAATACGAAATATAACAATCTATACAGAAATGCATAGGGATCTCAAATTTCTATGAGAAATCATTCAAATGAAGAATGACAGAATAGAGTAAATAAAAAATCAGCTATTGGAAATTATGCTTCTGATTTAGATAAAACTCTTTCTGAGAAATGTGTGAATTTAGAACATTTTTAAAAAGTAATAAAAGTCTTAGGAAGAAAGATAAGAAAACCAAACCAAAAACACAATAAAAATCTTAAACACTTCTAGTACTATTAAAACTATAATACATATAATATACTTTTTCCAATATTTTCATTGTATGTAAACATTGTATTAAAATGTACGTATGTAACGAAAATAAAAAAATCAAATAATTGTTTTGCGTAAAAAATCAACTTTAGCAATTTTTTAATAACGTCCCAAACACGTAAAAATTTGAGGAAAGGAGGATAAAAGATTGTCAGTCTAAGACGTCAAAAACCTTAGTCAGGCCCTGAATGTAACAATAAGCTTCGATTATTTTTTAAAACCCAAATAAATAGAAATATTTAGTAAAGCTTCTATTAAATGTGCAGTGACAGGACCACTTTATTTAAAATATCTTGAAATGTAATAAAGTGGCAATGCGAGTTGCTTCCATTAAGAATAACAATAGAACTGTAGGTTATTTTAGCCCATTTCCATTAATGCGTTTTGTGCTTTCAGGAGGTTAATTCTAAAGGACATACCTGTGCAACACTGTCGTACGCTCTGAATAACAAAGCAGCCATGCTGGATGAGCACGCGATATTACAATATTATGCCCTAGTTCGTTGCTCCGAGCTTTTAACGCAAGATGTGTATTCTCAGTTACGCATTACGAAGATACCTCTGAGGCACACGACGCACTCCTGGCCCCTTAGAATGAGTGCTCCGTACAAGCACTCGTTTGACACACTTCTGGGACGAATCGATGCTGGTAAAACAGTTTAAATAATAATTAATTGCTCATTGTTAATGTTAATGCACTCCTATTATACAATGTATGCTAATAATTACCTACATTTAACGTATAAATTTTATTTCATTTTTCAAATGAACCATACGGTAACATCATTTTTTTAAGTACACTTGCATCATCATTGTGCAAGATTGTTATATCAAAAAAAGTCCTTACTCGGCAGCAACTCGACAAATATTACACTATTTAATCTAATAGTTTCTTGAAAAAGTGTAAATGGACGTTTATATGTGGTTGTAATTTTATATGTGTATAAATGCAAAATTTCATTTACCATTTCAAAGGTTCAAACCAAACTTTGTTGTTTCTAAAAATAGAAACCACAATAAATTTATATTCTTATCATTTTAATATAAACTTGTAAACTTACAGAATGATTCAAAGTGATATACTTAACTGTATAAGTCTACAATTCAAAATTGAAGATAGTAACAAATATTATATGAATTACATTTGATTGTGCTTATATTCGAGTATATAAACATTCAATATGTTTCCTCCAGCTGCATGGATAACATCTAGACCAGTGGTTCAAATTAATTTGGAGATGCGTGGACAACGTCGAATACGAAGTAAGATTATTCTGACCCATTTTCATAATTACGAAAGTTAAAATGAATAGCAATAAATAAATTGGTAGCCATTTTTATGTCCTGAGTAAAATATAAATATAGATAAGTACATAAAATAAACGGTTGAGGCGCGGAATGCGATGCGAACGAACCCGCGTTCCATTCTTGGAACTTTCTGATGCCTGGCAGGTGGCCTACTCGGTCACTAAAAATAATTGAGTAGCTACGTTCACTCGAACAAGGGGCAACAATAATGGTCGTCTAAGGCGAGGTGCTTGCCACAGATATGGTGAATTCGCGTGCGAGCAGTGAAACGGTGCGGGCACTACGTGTACGCTCCGCTATCAGTGCAACGCAGCATTGTGAGTACATTTTTATAATATTATCTAACTTTATAAAACATCGTTATATCAACCAATGATTTCAAAATGGACCAACAAGCGCGAAATAAGCGCAAAGCGACCAATTAACACCACCGTTAAACGAAGTTCAAAAACGATATATGTGGACCACCGAAGAACTAATCACGCAAAATAAATATTACTTGCCTTCACAAAATGACAGCGACACTAATACTAAAGAAGCAAATAAACAAACCACTGAACCCGTTACTAATATTAATAAACCTAAAATTACACCAATATATTTGCACAATGCAATAAACCACAAAAATCTAGTTGCTGAAATCGAACAAAAGGCAACCGGCACGTTTACTACAATGTGCAACGCAAATACGCTTCGGATTAATTTATCAAACGAAGATGATTACCGGACTTTAACAGAATATTACACCAAAAATGGAATTCAGTTTCACACATTCCAAAACCCAAATCAAAAACCACTGTCGTGATAATTAAAAATCTACCGCTATCAATCACTACTGCTGAAATAAAAAAGAATTAAAAATTTTGCCTGTCATCAATGTAACTAGACTACTAACCAAAGATAAAAAACACTTTCAGTGTGCGCCGTTGATTTAACGAATAATGATGAGGGAAAAAGAATATTTACTTTAAAATCAATCTATCATTCGATAGTGACCGTAGAGATGAGAAAAAATCAACTAACATACCGCAATGCCATCGATGCCAGCGATATGGCCACACTAAAAATTACTGCAGCCTTTCCCCAAGATGCGTGAAATGCGCAGGAAATCATAAACATAATGAGTGTACTAAGCAGGCCAATACTAAGCCGACGTGTGCAAATTGCGGCGGTGCCATCCGGCAAGTTATCGCCAGCAGAAACTTGTTAAAAATAGACCAATCACCAATAGCGCACGTCTTAACCCAATATATTCATATGCTGACAAGGTTAAATACACCCTAAACGCCAACCCTACCTCGCCAACGTCAGCACCAACTCAATCAACTGAACCCACAAACATTATCAAAATTATTTTAGAATTAATAACACCCTACCTTCCAGAAATCAAATCATTCTTTACAACCACCATATTAACTCTACTGTTCAATGGACCCTAAGACCCAGCGAGCAATAGAAAATTTAACAATTCTCAACTGGAAATCAAACGGAATCGCTAACCAAAAATCAGTATTCGTAGCCTTCTTGGCTAGGTACAACATCGACATAGCATGCCTCACCGAAACACACTTATCTGAAAATGACAAATTTAAAATACCAGGATACAGTGTATATCGTAAAGATAGAAATTCCAGAATTGCTTCCGGAGGAGTAGCCATCATTATCAAGAAAAGAATTGAACACTCATGCATTCCTGAAATCCCAAACATTACCCTTGAATCTGGCGGAGCTAAAATTAAACTAAGTGATCAAAGTATCCTAACTATCTACAGCAAATACAGGCAGCCAAATAAAAAACTAAATGTAAATGACATAAAAATTCTATTCAATACAACTGATCAGATACTAGTAGTCGGAGATTATTAATTGTAAACATATCACTTGAAGTTGTCGAGCTACCAATCCTGAAGGCGCAAAACTTGATTGTTATTCAACTGTCTATGCCTTTCAAATTCTGCTTCCATATGAGTATACTATACTATATATCGTCCTATAGAAAAACTTTTAAAGCAGATTAATCAAAGAGTTATAATGGAACTTAATTCCGATCATTTACTGGTACTAGCACCCTTCCTCAGCACGCCACAAGTAAGGTCACCACCCCAAAGCCTCACTAATGGACCAATAGCCTGGAATACTTTCCAAGAAAACTTAGATCAAAATCTTCCAGAACCTGCGAGACTCAAAAAGACATAGATATCGCTGTAACCAATATCACCACATCAATTGTGACTGCCGTAAAATCATCAGTTATAACCTCTACTAAACCTATATTCACAAATAACAACCATCCTCCCAATTATATACTGCAGCTCATTAAAACAAGAAGCCAAACCAAACGCCAGTGGCAAAGAATCAGAAACCCAGAAACGAAAAGGCTATTAAACAGTTTAACTCAAAAAAAAAAAAGAAACTCGACGAATATAAACTGGAATCATATCAAAGACATAAAGCAAGTATCGGCCCTGGCGACGCAGGTATGTGGAAAACCACAAAAAGAATATTAAAGCAACATGAAGAATTGCCCACTATAACTAATGGCAATGACCCGTATTACACAGACAATGAAAAATCAGAAGCATTTGCTACACACCTAGAGCATGTCTTCACGTCGTTATCTATCTGTAATCCTACACACGGTCTCCACATAATTAATGATATTGAACGAAATGTTCCAGTCAAAACGTCCCACATCTCCGAAGGAAATAGCACAAATCATAACTGCCCTGCCCAGGCGAAAATCACCTGGCCATGATCTTATATCCAAGACGATCTTAAAACACCTGACCAAAAAATATCTGGCACATCTAGCCTCGATGTTAAATGCATGCCTCCGCACTGGGTACTTTCCCCGCGATTGGAAACAGGCACACATCCTTATGTTCGCCAAGCCCGGGCAAAACAAAGGAGACATTAAGAAATATCGACCAATAAGCCTACTTACTACACTGTCCAAGATCTTAGAAAAAATTATTTACATTAGATTACTAGAATTCGTCGAAACCCAAAACATAGTACCAACATTTCAATTTGGCTTCAAGATAGGACACTCAACTTAGCATTAGCTCCAGCGAATTACTGAAATAATAGAAAAAGGATACCACAACAAATACTACACTACAGTCCTCTTTTTGGATGTTGCTCAGGACTTCGATAAGGTGTGGATCGAAGGCCTAAAGAAAAAGCTCCTTAACATAAATGCTCCCAACTATTTGTTAGCAATTATCTTCTCATTTCTAGAAGATAGAACGTTTGCGGTTAATATCAACTCTTGTACATCTGAGACTAAACAAGTGCATGCTGGAGTCCCACAAGGCAGCATACTAGGACCTCTGCTGTTTAACATCTACACATCCTGTCTCCCGGTAACTACAGTATCCATAGCCGCATTTGCAGACGACACAGCAATTATCACTCAAAATGCCGATCTACAAGAGGCTGTGTATCAATTACAAAAATCCGCAGACAAGATCACTAACTAGTTTAAAAGCTGGAATATTCAAATTAACCCCACGAAATGTCAGACTAAAATCTTTACTTTAAGGAATCTAATATCATCTTTGACGGCAATCCCATACAATGGAATCCAACGGACTCGGCAGTCAGATATCTCGGAGTATACTTGGACACGCGCCTAACCTGGAGCTTTCATCTCAATCACAAGCTATTACAGGGAAACAGTAGGTTAAGGCAACTTTATCCATTGATTAATCGCAAGTCAACATTGAAGCCTGAATGCACTATCTTAATGTACAAAATGCTACTACGCACATTAATTCTCTATGCCTGTCCAGTCTAGTGTACTGCATCCCAAACGAACATCAATAAACTACAACGATTCCAAAACAAAGTTTTACGAATAGCAGTGAACGCGCCGTGGTATATTCGTAACAACCAGTTGCACTACGAACTAGGTGTATCTCATGTGAACGAGTTCATTCGTCAAACCACTAAAAAGTTTTTACAAAACGCGTGAACATGTGCTGGTGTGCATGTGCTACAACTTGTGCCAGTTGAACATGAATGGTAGATTAAAACGAAGACTACCACAGGATCTAGTAGCCTCTGACGAAAATAGTGATTAACGCAATAATTTCCCTGGGTCTTTAATTATGTCAATTTCTCATACTTAATCAACTATTAATTGCAACATTTATTATTGTAATTATCGTAAACAAGACGTTACAAATAGTCTTGCCAAGCCATTTATTGTAATTGTTAGTTTATATTACATATGTCATGTATAACAATTTCCTTTGTTGATCTGACAACTTGTAAATAAAAAAAAACAGATATGGTGCGCGACGACCGAGCAGAGAAGGCGAACACATGAGAACCTTAACCTCTCAGTTTGCAGGCCGTACTCCCACGCAAAGAGTTAGAGCCATGAAAAAATAACAAGCATTGTACGCTGGGAATCGGAGCGACAGTAGCCGCCTATCTACATATTGTCTTGCATATAAATCAACAATTTTGTTCTGTTTATGCGGAATGTGATGTGCATGCAACAAATTTTTTCAAACAAAAGCAAAACAATCAAAAAGCAGTATCGTACTCCACTGAGTAACAATACCGTACAAAGAACAATTGAGGAAATCGCTCAGTGCATAGAAAATTTTTTGTGTGAATGCTTAAAGACATTTGAATTTTCTAGAGAACTTAACGAATCAACTTTTAGCTTAAGTGAGATTTGTAAAAAAAGAAAAACTTCCTAAGGATTATTATTTGCCAAATGTTTGGAAACTTATACAAAAGGTGAAACAATATTTAATGAATTAAAAAGATTTTTTATGTAAAGACTCCGTTGCTACTGACGGTGCTCCCGAAATGGTAGGCAACACCGAGGCTTTCTGGCATACTTAAAATAAGCTATACCAAATGTATTATCTATATATCGTGTCATTTATCGACAAATTTTAGTCACAAAAATTTTACTGAACCCTTGCAAGGCTCACTAGATTATGTCATTAGAGCAGTTAATAAAATCAAAAAGAATGCAATAAATAAGAGATTATTTGCACAACTTTGTTTAAAAAAGATAAATATTGTTTAATACTTAACATGGAAGTTCGTTGGTTACCTAAAAGTGCATGTTTGGATCGATTTTATGTACGCTTTGATTCAGTGTAGAAATTCTGGAAAATAAAGAAAGTGATTTGGGGCTCAATTTAATTAATTCCAAAATGACAGCCCTGTATGACCGACTTATATACCGAATTTAACGAAATCAATTTGAAGCTACAAGGTAATCAATTAAATTTAATTAAAACTATAAGAATAATATCTATGTTTGTTGCTTTTTTTTTAAAGACAAAACTTGGGGAGAGGAGAATACTTTCAGGTTCCAAATCGTTTAAAATTGCAACAATAAGATGAAAATTTGCTTGCTTATCGTCAACACTTAATGGCTCTTCATTCTGACCTCGCCCAAAGATTTAAAAACATTCTTTACTTGGTTATAATATATTTGGTGTTGGACACTTTTGCAAGTAAACCTACAAAGTTATAAGAATCCATACTGATGCAAGAGCAAAATATTGAATTACTCACAAATGAGAAGCTGAAAGCAATGTTTGAACAAGAATGCCACAAATTGTGGTTACAAAAGTTACAGATGCCAATTTTTCATCCTGCATTATGAGTTGCTATACAGAAGCTTTTAATTGCTTTAGTAGAACGTAGATTTAGTGCAGTTATGAGCCTCATTACGAAAAAAGGAACCGATTGAATATTAGCGCTCGTGGAAACTTAGGAATTTTAATTACAAACATAGAGTAGAACATAAATAATCTTATGTCATCCAATTAGGTTCACCCATCTTATTGAAGAAAATATATTTTTGCAATTTAAAATTAAAGTTACAATTTGAATAAATATTACTTTAAATATTAAAATGTTTTATTTACATTTTATTTTTACACCACCATTTACCATTTAAGACATGAAGTTAAATTTTGTAATTTTTTTACTTGAGGGTTTATGGTCAGGTTTTTGCAGTAAGAAGAGCTCTAAGAGCATAGTAAGTTTGGGAACCACCGGTCTAGATGGTACCAGATTTTAACCCACACACGGTGAAGAATGTCTTGCGTCGTTTAGCTCCCCGCTGTGCTATGGTTTCTTAGGTCGTCCAAAGTTGTTGGCAAAGGTGGTACACAAACTGATTCCTTACAAAAAAAAAATCGCAAGATGTGGAATCAGATCTCGGGGGCTAGAACATAAGTGCCAAGTTTTTATTCCCATGCAACCTATCCGTCACTGAGGTAAAATTTCATTCAGAAAACGTCTGGTGCTAATAGGATGAAATTTCTGTTAGAAAATAAAATTTTCTGAATTTATATTCATTCAAGGAAGAAGCCAGTTTTGCAATAACGCAATATACGTTGTCTCAGTAACCGTGTTACAATAAAAAAAAAACAAAATTAAACTTTTCTTCTTGATACGGCACATTAAACTTTGGGGAGTCCCTCTCATGTTCCATTGTTTTATAGAAATTTTGTGCTATATCCAAACGTTGTGTCGATTTACGTTCTCATTTCACTAAAAATTAAATGCGACAGAACAATGTAATCTTTCATGTTTTTGAGCATATCATTAGAAAATTTTACGTACTTTAGTTTTGTCTTTGGCACAAAAAGCCTGTATCAGTTGTAGGCGGTGTGGTTTGAACGGTAAACTGCGCCTCAACACACGCTAGACAGTTGTTTGTAGAAATCCAAGTTCTTTGCTTACTCTACTCCATTGTGCTATACTCGATTCATTTCACATTCTTCTCCAACATACGTGGTCAGCCTATGCTTTTATCATTATACAAACAGCCAATTTGGTCATATTGATTATTTCAAAGATAAATGCTCTTCCTCATTAAAAGTTCAATGTTGTAATGACAATGAAAGGCACGTTACACCGCAATCGCCAACTTTGTTTTACTAAACTCACGAATACAAAAAACCGTGTGCTGCATTATAGTCATTTCGTTCATAATTAACACCGTTGCATTGATGATAAAACATTGAGACATCACTTTACAATGTTATATGAATCATTCGCAATGTACGGTTTCAAGAAATATAACCGTATGAAATTGAATCTACCATTGTGAATTACTCTGTACATAATGTACACAAATACTGACTTACTAAAATATTCTAAACACTTACAAGGGAAGTGCACGAACTTAAGATGGACTGACGTCATGTGTGTACATATCTCGCCAACCAGAGCTGTTTGGCAAAATCGAAAAGCAAATTCTAAACCGGTATTTGAAGGGGTTTCATATGAGCTATAAGACGTGACGGCAGTCCACCTTAAGTTCCTGCACTTTTCTTGTTAGAAATATAAGGGGTATTTCAAAAAAAACATTTGGTTTAAAATGTTTAAATTGTGAAAAATAATAAATATAGACATTTAAGATTAATTTTATATTTCAAGTCTAATCTTGAAGGTTTTTTTACGTACTAAATCGTAAGTGCTCAATATGCCCTCTTGAGATGATGGCGTATGTCCATACGATAGCCAAATTTGTTCCAAACTTTTGCGAGAATATCTAGATCCGCAGATTTTGTAGTTCTACCACTGTAATTGGAAGAGGAGACGCATAAACGCAATCTTTTATAAACCCCCACAAGAAAAAATCGCACATAGTGAGGTTCGGCGATGTTAGAAACCAGTAATGTAAAGCTGAATCGTTAAGTCCCATACAGCCGATTCATTGTTGAGGAATCTGATTATTTAAAAATTCTCGAACTTTCAGGTACCAGCATGATGGTAGCCCGTCCTGCTAAAAAATCCAAATCAATCTCTAACTGTAGAAAAAGTCAGTTTTCAAGCATATCTAGATATGTGATTTCCATATCAGTGTTCTCTAAGAAGAAAAAGAGACCGTACAACATTTTCCAAAAAAATTCACAAAAAAACATTAAGTTTAGGAAAGCCTCGCTCACGCTGTAGAATTTGGTGCAGAGCAGCTCTGTACCCCATATTCTAACAATATGGAGATTTACCTTACCGCTTAAATAAAAAGTATCCTCGTCAGAAAGCGAATTACAAATTACAAAATTTTGTCATTTTCTGCCACCATGTCGAGAATGAATTCGCACAACTTCAGACGTCGTTGTTTGTCACCTGCATGAACAAGTTGCATTAATTGAATCCTGTACGGTTTCATAATGTCGCCTTAAAACACGTCAGACAAACGCTAAGGAAATGTTTAATTCTTTACCGGCAAGGCAAATGGTTGCGCTCCACATCTTCATCCGACGACCACTGAATTTTCCTTTATACAGACAACCTGTGTCTTAAAATTGTCTATACCTTTGTCTAATGCTGTGAGCGGTAGGAGGTTCAACACCATATTTCACCAAACATCACGTTAAACAGTTGTTATGTGCTCACATTTGGCGAAGCGTAGAACACAAAATAATTTCTGTTGGCCAGTTGCCATCTTAACAAGCACTGAAGTGGCCGATGGACAAACTTGCTAACGCTACCTATCGAAAACCGCGTGAAACCGAATTAAAAATTAAATAGTTATGATTTTTTTAAATCGAATTATTCTTTTTAAAACACTTTGTACTTAGAATGTGTAAGGTGGTTAGATTAAATATATAAAATTGCAAAATATAAAAGCATTCCACTAATTGTAAACTGTTTTAGCTGGACTTAAAACGAAGTGGAAATCAGATGCTTTGGGAGTTTTAAGAAACAAGTACGACGAAATTCCACACAGTAAAACCAATGCTTTGAAGAATAATAAACAAGAACGAAAATTCTTGGAAGGATTCCTATCTCCTTTTGTACTTTATGTATATGGAAATATTTTTTCGTTTATATGTTTTATTGGAGAAATATTATTTAAAAGGATGTCCTTCAAAAGCTGTTTTAAGAAAATAAAAATTGTTTTTATCACTAAGTAAATAGGTTTAGTTAGCAACACTTATTATGTTTATATTTTAAATTTTAAATATTTTTTATTGAGAATTACATATTGTAACACAATCTTTAGTTAGACACTGTAATACGTAGTAAGATTATAACTGAAGCATTGAGATCAACAGTGATCTAAGTCCCAATTTAGTGTTGTAACCAAATGATTAAAAAAAACGCAAATATAGTTTAAAGGACCAAGTAAATTGTATTAATCTGATTTTATAAAAATCATATCAAATCTATGTACTATTAAAAGTATATTTTTAGCAGTTGCTTTATAATCTAACCCAAAAATTACCAAAATGTTTCTTAAACTACTATTATTCTCAAAGTTTTAATTAGAATAACTAACAAAACTCTTTATTAATTCGTATTTTTATCTATTATTTTATCTCTCTCTGCAAATGCCGTCTCATTTATTGAGGTTGGCTATCATTATGGCATAACTCCATCTATCTCTTGCCTTGTGTATCAAATTTTCTCTGTTTATCCTCAAATTACTCATCCAGGAAGTTTTTCTTCGCCCACAACCCCTCTTTCCTTCAATGTTTCCTTCTATAATATATTGAAGCGTTATGTATTTATCGTGGCGCATCATGTTTCCGATGTGCGCCAATTTACGTACTTTCACAGTCGATTCTAATTCCGTTTCTTTTTCTAATCAATGGGGAACTTCTTAGTTTGTAATTCTCTGTGTCCAGGCAATTCTATAAAGGTCCACATCTCAAAGGCAGTTAGACGTTTTATCATATCCTTCTTGAGTGTCCACGTTTCGCATGCATAGAAGAATGTTGACCATACATAACACTTTAAAAACCGGAGTCTTAAGGCAGTATTGAGCGAGCGATAGCAAAGAATTTTTCTATATTTAATAAAAGCTGCTCTTGTTATTTCTATCCTCCTTTTAATCTCAGTACTACTACCTATACGGTTGTCAATAACTCTTCCTAAGTAGTTATACTACTATTTGTTCAATTCTATGGTTGTTACAATTATTATTGCTTAAATTAAGGTTATCTCTGCTTATAATCATGACCTTTGTTTTTTGTGTATTAATGGTAAATCCCATCTTTCTACTTTCTTCTATTAGGCAGTTTAATAAGTATTGTAAATCTTCTTTGCTCCCAGCAATTAAAGCTGTGTCGTCAGCATAGCGTATGTTATCCATTAATTTTTATCCCTTCCTATCTGTCTGCCAGAGCATTTTGTAAGATTCTTTCAGAATATATATTGAATAATAATGGAGACAGGGCACATCCCTGTCTCACTCCTCTGCTGATCTAAACTTCATCGGTTAGCCCACTGTTTACTTTAATTTTTGCAGTTTGGTTCCAATATAGGTTCTGTATAATCCTTATATCTTTCTCGTCGAGACCGATCTCCCGTAGAATCTAAATCAACTGTCGAATGTCTTTTCATAGTCTATATAGCAGATAGGCAGGTCTTGTCGCATATCTAGGCATTTTTCTTCGAGAACTTTTAGACTTAGTATCCCGGCTCTGAAGCCAAACTGTGTGTCACTTAAGCTGTTTTTGCATTTTTCTTTTATCCTTTCATATATGATGCGATGAAATATTTTTGTCAAATTATTGCTTATCAAGTATAATCTTGGCAGCGTTTTTACATTTGGCTTTTTTGGTATTGGTATGAAAATTGACTGCACCGATTTCTTGGGGAGTTTTCCTTCATCGTATACCTTGTTCAACAGGTGAGTGACAGCTCTTATTCCTTTTTCTTTTAGGTGTTTTAGAAATTCAGGTCTTATTTCGTCTGGTTTTGGCGACTTTCCTGTGTTACTGGTTTTAATGGCTCTTTCAACTTCTGATATTAAGATATGTGGTCCTTCGTAATCATTTTCTGTCTCAACATATATACGCTCATTATCCATAAACAGATCAGCTACATAAGAAATCCATTCTTCTTTCTTTTCTTCAGCGGATATAAGTAATCGGTTTTGATTATTCACAAGTTTTGCAAAATAGGTGATACAATTGAGGCCAGCCATTTCTTTAATTCGTTTATGTAACTTAAAGTCGTTATGTTACTGTTGCAATTCTTCGATATCTTGACATTTTTCTCTCATCCATCTCTCTTTGGCTTCTTTAATTTTATTTTTAATTTGTATGTGCATAGTATGATATCTCTCTTTATCTGTTTGTATATATTTTCTTCTTATTTCCATTAACTTCAAGATTTTGTTTGTCATCCATTTATGCTTTTTCTTTTTCTTTTGATTATGGGTGAACACACTTTCTTTTACCCCTAAAATTGTAATCTTTATTTTTGTCTAAAGTGCTTCAATGTCATCCGTATTCTGGAAATTCGTTGTTTCAAATCTATTTTTTAGTTCAGTAGACAATTTCTCCTATGTTTTTCCCTTTTTTGCATTCTCTGATATCATAATATGCTTTTTTAGTGTTTTGTATTTTTTGTACATTAATATCATCTTAACTACAACTGGATTGTGGCCCGAGTTAGTGTCTTTCCCAGGATATGCTTTTACACTTCATATTCTATTACGAAATCTATAATTAATAGTAATATAGTCTATTTAATTGCGTACTTTGTTATGCACATTGCTCTGAGTGGACATCCAGGTATACAACCTTGTTGATGGTAGATCAAACCATGTATTAGTTATAATTCTCTCTGTTTTCTGACAAAATTGAATCAGTCTATTGCCTTGTTCATTCCTTTCTCTAAGCCAAAATTCCTAACTATATTATCCGCTCTTCCTTTGCCGACTTTGGCGTTAAAGGTACCCATGACTATGTTTATGTTATGGTTTTTAGTGGTGTTAAGTATGACTTCCAATTGATTATATATTTCTTCAACTTCATCACCGGGTGCCTTCTCAGTCGGTGCATATACTGATATCCTTGAATTTGCATCATTATTAGTCTGTCCCAAATATGTACCACACTTTTTACACATTTATTTATTTCTTTTGTTACCGCTAAAGCTACACCGTAGGTATTGTCATTTTCGTCTCCGGTGTAGTAGATTGTGACGCTGTCAGTGGTTGTTAATTTTCCATTGCCTTTCCATCGTGTACTACTAATTCCTAACACATTCAGTTGTAAACGCATCATTTCTTTAACGGTGTTGGCTACTCTAGCAGATTCATACCACGTTCTAACATTCCATGTTCCTATCTTAATTATTTGTTTTGTCAAGTTAAACCCGGGGATTCTTCGCACCAGCTGATCACTTAAGGCCTGCCAAGATTAAGGGCCGTTTAATTAACTGTATTTGCCATAATGATTGTGCTAGGAACCATTGATGAATATTTCAATGGAATTAATAAGGTGGTTTCCTTCTCGCCTTCCTCATCGCAGTAACAGAACCGGGTTAATCTATATGTGATAGCAGCTCCCGGCTCCCTGGGATTAAGCTGTACCAAAGCCCATCTTCTCCACCTTAATCCAGTACTGGCACAGCTGCTGGCCGATGCCAGCTAGTTTTGGTCCACCCCAGATATTTTATTTCTCTGGTACCCACCATATATGGCGGACATTTACCAATCTCGTCACCTGAGGAGGCGCCCGATGGGGGACTAGCAACCCCACACGGGATTTTTTTATAACCATGTTTTTAATAACTTTATTAACAATAAGAACTACATAACAGATCTAACAAACTAATTGTATGTTATAGTAAGCGTGATACAGGAGCTTCCAGTGTAACTGCTGCAGCTACCTCTATGGATTAAAAGTTGAGGGCAGATGAATTAAGTTTCCTGAGAACACTTGCGTTTTAAATTTTTGTTTTGTAGACTTTCTGACAGGAGTTGCAATAGTTGATTAGAATGGACTTGTAGTTTGTCTTTCGATTTTGAAGCTACTTCTGCGTTTGCTTCACTTATAAGCGGAATCGTAAAATCAAGGTGAAGATTTTTATTTCAGACGTACCAAGGGGCACCCGTTATAACTCAAAGTGTTTTGATTTGAAAACTCTGGATAATATTTACACTAGATTTACAAAAGCATCGGCATAGCTTAATTCTGCACGTCTGTATGGAATTTTTATTGTTTTAGAAAATATAATTTTGTTTTTAAGTGACATGCGAGGCAGTACAATTTTTACATTTGCGTCCATCTTTTTCCTTTTGCCAATTTATGGTTCAGAAGCAGCTCTTGCTTTATTGATTTGTGAAATGGTTTTAATATTAAATTGAATTCTGGACATGCAAGCAAAAGCTAATAGAATGGTAAAAAATAAGGAGCTCACCAGATTCTAAAATTAATATAGTTTGAGAAAACTTAATGTATTATCCATAGGATGGAGTTGAAGATTGTAGTTGGCAATGACATTTTTTTCTTTGGAAACTTCTCGAATATTTCAGCAGTCATAAAGTCATGACCTTTTGGTTTTGTGAATCTTTTCACATACTTCTTACGATGAAAAGACAGTGATAAATAGCGATAATTGTATTAGAGCCTATAAGATAATAAGCTTCTGATGCAAATAAGTCTGCTTCATCTTAATCGGTTTTTGCCTATATACGTTGTTCGTTTAGTAAGGATGGAATTCATGCTCGAGCCTTAATTATATACTTGGTAACTTTTCAGATAATATATTTCTTTATTAATATTTTTAACACATGTTGCGCACAATTAATTTCTTGCATTTATTAGCTTTGTCTTTAATTTGTTAATTGAGTAGTTATATTTCATTGTTACCATTGTGTCCTATCTCTTTATTTTTAGTCTTCTTTTTTTATTCCTAAAGAACTATTTTGCAAGTTTTATAGTTTTTTCTTAAATTTTGGTATAGATTTCTATGTGACGATTTTTCTTTAGGTTGAGTACTAACTTATCATTAATGGTTGACGAAATAAACTTCAGTCAGTTTTAGTATTAGTTAGTTAGTGTTTTAATAATAATTACGGTGCTAATAATGAAAATAACAGGGGAATGATTTGATGAAATAGCCCAACTTGATGTTATCTCAATGGAGCTTTCTAAAATGCCCTTGCTAATATAAAAATCCAATGTGCAATGTGTGGGTTTTTCATCTATTAAGCAAATATAATGGACATCGTTTATATATTTTTATAACTATTTGTCTCGGTGGGTTATTAGTCTCGACTTCCATATAATATTATTAGTGTTGTAGTCTTCGCCAACAATAAACATTAAACCAAGTGTTTTAAAATAGAACTGAAATTCCGTTTTTGTGATTTGGTGCTTTAGGAGATAATAAGCTGCTGAAATATCAATAGGGTTTTATAATATTTTTACCTGGATTGTAGTAGCCTAAAAAAACGTATATTAAATTATAGTGGTTCAAAATGTTTAATGATTTCCTCTATTATAATGGCCTTATTCCCGTGGAATATACAATCGGACTGATCAGTATAATAAACAGTACAATAGAAAATAGTGTAAAATTAGCCCTTTGTTTAAATTGTTTAATGTGAATATTTCATAATAATTTGGCTATTATGCTATTAGTTTTAAGATGATTGTTAAGAATATGTTTAAGATTATTCTATTTAGGTAGATTAATTGCTTAAACATGGATTTAATTCTTTAATTCATGATTGCTATAGTTTCTGTATGTACATTTCCACTATGTTGTGTTGTGTTTATGTTTTCTTGAACCGCCCAATTATATAATAAACCTAAGTTTACAAATAATATGTTATTGGTTCTTTACGAGATTATTTCTAGCCCTTACTAATTAGTAGAAGTGGATGCTGTATATGGAATTATTCTATTTATCTGATGTATGTTATCATTGTTTTTTTTTGTAACTTCTGTAATATTGAGCAACCTTTATAGTTAGTAGCCAGACGATTTCCTAAATATAATGCGCACTTTGCTGGTATATCTCTGGTTGTTATACGTCTTCCTATTATGTGGATCTCTATTAATGCAGGCAAAGAATTGTTTACAATATACTTTTGTATGACTGCAATTTTACCAACTTGTAAATTGTGTTTTTTTTTTTGGTGTCCCTACAAAAAAAATTTTATTTTGTGAATATTTTAGTTTATATACCTTTTTATTGTTAGCTACTGGTTCTACGTTAATAAAAAATATTGCCAGTGGTGTTTTAATTTTTGTGTCTCTAACATTTACAATAGTTCAGACTTTATTCCCGTAACTGTTTAGTTTGCTTTTTATATTATCCACTGGAACAGTAGGATACTATATATATATATATTACTCGGTAAACTCGTTAAGTTTTTATTTGGTAGATATGGTAAATTATATTATTGTAATTCACACGATTATTAAATTTTCTGAATGTATCAGAAATCTTGCAGCTTATTTTTACTGAATTATTTGGGAGCCCTAGGAGTGTATTGCTCATCAGTCGTAACATTTTTAAAACCATTTTTAAATAGTGAATGACCCTTTGTATGAATATCAAGGTGGCTTTTGTATTTTTTTGTTTGTCTCACTATCGTTGTGTTGATTATTTTCTGAAAGCGGTTGTTATCTATTTATTTGATTTAATGAATCTAAGTTAAATATGTGTTTATCTTGTGTTTTGATTCTTTGTGAGGTTCTTTTCATTTTATTACTACCCACCTTCTACCAGCTGTTTTTGAAAAATGTAAACTTCCATAATGTTTGACGTTTCTAAAGGTTGAAATTAGTTTACCAAATTGTAAATATTGTACATAGTTATTTGTTATGATTATATAAGGAAATTTGGTGTAGTAATGATATTCTTGAATGTTTATTTTTATTTTTATTTATATTATACTCTAACTTTATATAACTGCCGTGCACTAATATAGAAATTGTGGATACTTGTAACGGATACTATTAATAATACAAATGATGTTGATTTTTTGAGACATTTGTTAGTCATTTGACAGTAAGTACTAACTTTTTACCAATAACGTTTTAGATTTATTGACATTCTAATAATTGAGTATCTCAATAATAAGAATTTAACTAGTAAAATATAAAAAGTCCACCATTATTAAGTAAACAGCTACTAACATATAGCTTGTATAGTCAAACCTCCTATAACACGGTTAATTAATTCCGTGTTATGAGACTCAAAAATAATTTATCAGGAAATGTGCTTTTTATATTGGAAGCGTGTTACAAGATCTAAAGTTATACAATATATCTTTCTATAGCACATATGATCAATTACAAATTTATTGCAAAATCTTTAACAATTTTAAGACAAAATATTATACATTAAAATTAAAATAAATCTGAAATAAAATTAACAAAAATCTAAAATTTAGTATGTAAAACTACATCATACAAATTCCGGCATTAAAAAAGAATAATAAAAAATTAATTTCTATTATTACTGTTGTTTCAAACAGTGGTCTAACTCTTTTTCTTATAATAAACTGAAATCTTCACCAGATGCTTTATCTTCATTATTAAGTGTGATTGAATTAATCGTAAACATCCATGTTATCTTACTTTGTAATTCTGTCTAAAGTTTTTAATAAGAAGCTAAGCAGCTTTGCAGTTTTTTCTAAACTGTCCACTGCATACTACAGAAGTATCTTTATCAAAAAAGTAAAGTTCTAATTTTTAACCCATCTGAAAACTTTTTAAACTTAAATTTGGAATCAGGAGTCCGCATTTGTATTTCGTAGAGTAAAGACGCCGTGAAAGGTCTGCGAGATAACAAGTGCTGTGCGATAAAGTGTGACCTTTAGTCATCTTATGATATTAACTTTAAATATGTAACAAACTGTAAGCGAACATTTTTATTTAAATTACTTTAAAAGGATTTATTAATAATAACAAAAATTTAATAAGTACCTACCAACAAAATGCTGCCGCCGGAAACGGCTTTAGCGGCGCATATAACATTAATAACCAACAACATATGAATGGAAATCCTCTACAACTTCCTCAATCACCGTTTTTACCCAACATACAACCCAACTGCTCTTAACAACAAATTCAATATTCATACTTATCACCCCCTAACCCATCTTATTATTTACCACAGTATCAATCAACGTTAAACCAGCCACAAATTTACGCTAGTCAGCATTACGATACAACAATCAATCAATCACATCAAGATAAAAGTAACATAAACGAATTTTCCGAAGACGACGAAAAAATGGAAATTAATTCCGCTAATAATTGGCAACGCGTTTCGAATAATAAACGAAAACGATTAACAAAGATTCACACACAAACTACTAATACTGTAAATGGGCCAGTAACCACAAATAAAAATTGATACTTAGTATTAACTGAGGAAGATGAATCAAACAAACAAAAAAACAAAGAACATCAAAACGTAACTAAACCACCACCAATTTTTGTACACGGTGTTTTAGATTATGGTAAGATGATCATAAACTTACAAACAATAGTGGAAGAAGAACAATACACCTCAAAAAGCTTACAATAATGTAGTTAAAATAAATGCCCTGATACGTACCGTAAACTTATTAAGCACATGCAAAATAGTAAGATTATACATCACACGTATCAAATGAAAGAAAATCGTCCTTACAGAGTTGTATTAAAACATCTACACCACACTACCCCGATTGATGATATCAAAAATGCCCTTAAAAAATTAAGACACACAGTGCGTAACATTATGAACGTAAAAAACAGACAAAACAAAGATCCTTTGCCAATATTCTTTACAGACCTTAAACCAGCTACAAACAACAAAGATATGTACAACATACATTCACTGAAAAATAAACGTATTATAATTGAA
Organism: Sinelater perroti; assembly: GCA_036346155.1. Taxonomy (NCBI): domain Eukaryota; kingdom Metazoa; phylum Arthropoda; class Insecta; order Coleoptera; family Elateridae; genus Sinelater; species Sinelater perroti. The sequence continues at coordinate 35,585,604 of JARFIY010000001.1, forward strand.
CCACCAAGGACAAACAGAGATATTGTACAATGTACTCTCTGTCAGAACTATGGACATACAAAAAGTTATTGCAGTAGACCTTTTGCTTGCATGAAATGCGCAGGTCCTCATGATACAAAAAGTTGTAAAAAACCCGAGCAACTTCAGCTGTATGCATTTTATGCGAAGGGCTCCATCCAGCTAACTATAAGGGGTGCTCCATATATCAAGAGCTTCAACGAAAATACCAATCCAACAAGCAACAAATAACCCCAAGACCTCCAAATCTAACAAGAGAAAATTTTCCATTCTTAAAAAGCCAAAATAATCAACCTTACACTAACCCTAGCCAGCCAACACATACACATTTAAATTATGCGGAAGCAGCCCGAAATCAACCCTCATCCTCAGAAGATTTTAGTCTTAAACAGTTTCTTGATGAATTCAAAAATATGTTCAACCAATTACTACAGCAAAATAGTATGATACTAAATATGTTAACTACAGTCATCAACAAACTCGTCCAATAATGGTCAAGTTCTTAAAAATAGCACTGTGGGACGCTAACAGACTACAACACAGAAAGCTGGAAATTGAAACCTTCATACGTGTTAATAACATTGATGTGTTACTAATTTCAGAAACACACTTCACCTCAAGATCTTATCTAACAATACCTTAATACTCTGTATATCACACAACGCATCCAGATAACACCGCGCATGGTGGTTCAGCTATAATAGTACGTAGCTCCATTAAACATTATCAGTTACCTTCATACAAAACCGACTACCTACAAGCCACTGTGATAGAAGTTGAGAGGTTGCCAGCACCTCTAGTCATAGCAAGTGTTTACTGTCCACCACGTCATAACTTAACTAAACAAATGTTACAACCTTCTTTGAACTACTAGGACCTAGATTTCTAACGGAAGGAGACTTTAATGCAAAGCATACACGCTGGGGCTCACGACTGATAATATCAAAAGGCAGAGAACTACTTAAACTAATAATAAACAACAAATACGGTTTTCTATCAACGGGAATTCCAACATATTGGCCCTCAGATTCCAATAAAATTCCTGATTTATTCAATTTCTTTATTACCCATGGTATGTCAGCAAACTACATGTATATTATTCCCAACTATGATATTTCATCTGACCATACGCCTGTAATAGCTACAGTGAGTGCAACTATACTGTACCAAGAACCAAAACCTACTCTTAGCAATGCCAAAACTAACTGAAAAGTGTTCGAGGACTATATTACTGAAAATCGAGATATAAATATAAGCTTAACAACAAATCAAGACCTGGAGCACGCAACAAACTACTTTACATCAACACTACAGGAAGCAGGATGGAGAGCAACACCACAAACAAACAACTTAAAATGTAATACTCCTAATATCCCTACCGAAATAATGGAGCTAGTAAAATAAAAAAGAAGAGCAAGAGCAGTTTGGCAGCGTAGTCGGAATATTCAAGCCAAAAATAGATTAAATCAACTAAACAACAAATTGAGTCGTCAGCTGCAACAAATACGAAACGAAACTTTTAAATACTATACAAGTTCACTTTCTGTAAATGACCAAACAATTTGGAGAGCAACCAAAGGAATTAAGCGACGTAAAGAGCATGTTTCACCCTTACAACATGAAACGGGAACATGGGCAAAGTCGAATAAAGAGAAAGCTGAAGCATTCGCCGAACATTTACACAACACCTTTCAACCAAATTCTAACGAACCTGATCAAGAAATTGAAAACTACCTAACTGCTCCACTACAGCTATCGTTTCCAATACGTAAATTTACACAACAAGAAATCCAAACTCAGATAAAACGGTTAAATAGTAAAAAATCACCAGGTTATGACCTCATAACGGGAACTGTTCTAAAACGTCTTCCCAAGAAAGGAATTCGTTTTTTACAAATATTGTTTAACGGAGTTCTGCTACTTGTATATTGGACCTTTGACGTTGAAGTTTGCTCAAATTATTTTAATAGTCAAACCGGGTAAACCTCCTAAGCAAATCAAATCATACCGTCGGGTTTCAAACTAGTCACTCAACAACACAACAATGTCATAAACTGGTAAACACAATCCGTACAGCATTCGAAGACAAAGTGTATTGTAGTGCAGTGTTCTTGGACGTGAGTAATGCATTTGATAAGGTATGCCATAGAGGCCTGCTTTACAAAATTAAAAGTTTATTGTCGCAAAATTACTATCTACTTTTACAATCCTACCTAGCAGATCGAAATTTCCAAACAAAAGTAGGCAACGAAACATCTCAAATAAGAAAAATAAATGCAGGCGTCCCCCAAGGCAGCGTCTTAGGGCCAGTAATGTACTTACTATAAACGTTCGACCTTCCAACCACACTATATACAAGCCTAAGCACCTTCGCTGACGATACTGCCATACTATCATGTAACAAGAAGCCAGTGGTAGCATCAGAGTTGCTACAAGAACACATAAGCTTACTAGAAACATGGATGGGAAAATGTAAAGTGAAAGCAAATGTAAGCAAATCTGCACATATCACTTTTACAACCAAGTACAACTCAACATGCCCCCCGGTTACTCAACAACATGCGCATTCCCCAAGTAGATGAGGTCAGGTACTTGGGTCTACACCTAGATCGACGACTGACATGGAGGACACACGTTAATTAAAAACGCAAAGAATTGGACCTACGTTGTAAAAAACTATATTGGCTCATTGGCGAAAACTCAGCCCTTACGCTAGATAACAAGTTAATAATTATTTACAAGTGCATAATCCGTCCTATATGGTCCTATGGATGTGAACTTTGGGAATGTGCCAGTTCATCAACTCTAAATATTATTCAACGTTTCCAATCGAAAACACTTAGAATATTATCTAATACCCCGTGGTATGTGTCAAACATAACCTTACATAATGACCTCAACATTCCATATGTAAAGGATGTAATAAAAGCAAGAACAATAAAACATCACCATACTCTGGAAAACCATCCAAACGTAACAGTAATCCCATTAGCTGACGACCCCCAAACCAGAAGATTGAAAAGAAAGTGGCCAATAGACTTAACTGATTAAAATAGGGGCGACATCATTGGATGTCTTCCCCTCATGACTGTATCAATTTACATAAAATTAGCTCATAGAATATCATGTAAATATTCTGATTGCTAATAGATAAATATTAAAAAAAATTTGGAATCGATTTTTGTTTTCGAAGTTTTTATCTTTCGACACATTTGAGATAAACTGGTCTATAAATTCCAGTAAACTCATCTTCACTTAAAATTCTTATACATTTTAAATTTTCATGCGTACAACTCAATTAGGCCCTTTAAACGTGAAAAAACGTTTAATATTCTACATCTGAAAGTGCAATAGTATTTTATTTCTGAAACATATGGAATAACAGATCTTATCATTCTGCATTAAGTGTTCTCATTGATTGTTTTGAAACAACCTAAAATAAAAAATTCTTTTTATATCTTCTAAATTAAAAGTCTTCTATATAAATAAGATAATAACCATCATAAAAACCACAACATGTGTCAAAAATGTAACTGAAAAATGAAATAAAAGGCGCTTTTAGCTACCTTAAAAAGAAATAGGCCAAAACGCTATATCTATATAAAACCAATGTTAACCTTATATTATTACCCAGGTCCCCGGACACTCATTTTTAACTTTTACTTAAAATAATTTTATTCTATAATCCGCTCACATTTCCATTGTTTAAGTTGTTTAGAAAGATTTATGTCTTATTTAATGGAATTAAATTCAATGTTTATTTATATAAACATAATTTTGTTTAGTCATCTAGTTACTATCCATGGTATAAGTTGATAAGTTTTAAATATTTTTCATTGTAAATATACTTATGTATTTTAGAACAAGACAAAAAATTATTTGCCAGTAGGTAACTGATAGTTCTAACAAATAGTCAATATCACTGAATGTTCTTTGCACACAGGTTCTTAAATTAAAAACATGATTTAGAGTTTTTCTTCTTTGCTCGTGGGAGGAGGGGTTGCATGACAAATATTACAATACCTCACGACAGCTTTTTGTCCAGTTACGTCCCGTGCAGATGATTTAAAATTAGTAGCAGTTTGTGTGGAACTAGAGGTGGTAGCAATAGATCTACCTAGGATATTTTTTATTGCTAATTTTCTAATTAAGTTTCTAATTACTTGTTAATTTTCGCGATCGATCTTTGGTAAAGGTAAAACACAGTTCTTTACCAAATTGCCTTAAAAATCATCAGCGGTGGTCTTGATCATGTTATTTTTAAAATAAATCACATATGCCGCAATACCTATTCGTGCGTCTTCTTAAGATTAATTTATCCATTATGTCAACGCCAGATTTAATTTTATTTTAAAAATAAATCATATCCGCTTTGTTTTTGGGCCACGACATTACATCATAATAATGACATAAGTACAGCTTTTTCATTTTCTTTTAGACATACGAGCATATTGTTGTATTGAGATAGAATCTAAACAACGATAAGTGTATTGCTAAAGATTTTAATTTTTTATTTCCGCTAGATCAATGTGCCAACGATAGTTAAATTTTAGAAACAATAAATGTTCAGCTAAAGAAAGAGTTGTGAACAAATAAGAGGATAACAATTTTTTGCATCTTATTTCCACTTCTATTATTGAACCGTATTTAGAGGGCTTGGCTGAAATATAATGCGCAAATCGTGTCCTTCCTCTAATGTAAATAACTATACGATAATCACGAGATTTTTTTATAAAGAGAAGTTTTGCGCTCAGCAACATCCATATCTTACTTATTAGTGCCGTTTTAGTATCTTTCACACGTTATTCTCTCAACAACCAGATCCAAATCATATTGAGTATTTCTGGGTTACACTACAGTGGGAGATAAGTAAGCATAATGTGACTTCAAAAAACATGTTAAAGTAATTCTACCGGAGAAATGGAACGCGATTACTCCTGAATAGTGTTGTAAGCTAATTAGGCGTTTGCCTAAAGTAATATCAAGGATGTCAAGAAAGGGTATATAACGATCATGACTGATTACTTAAAATTAAAGACAACCAAACTTAAAACGCATCTATTCAAAATCACTGACTAAATAAACATTTTATTCGCGTATTTTGAACTTTTGTAAATAATCATTTTATAAGTAAACCAATGAAATATAAACTCATTTACGCATTTGTACTCTAAAAATTAGAATACTCGAATACTTGACGACTAGAAATTCGATTATTCAAAATTGCCTTTCCAATACTTGAAATATTTAAAATATAAATTATATATATAAAAAAAATTATGAGTGCTGCTGCTGCTGTCACACAGGTCAAAGGTCAAATCGTTCGTGCCTTTCCGTGCCGACTCGAGCGCCTCCGAAGGACAAATTTCGGTCCGGCGGCAGGCGCGACCGAGGTAATATATTTCCGGAACCGCAAGCGATGGAAAATTTTCGTTTGAGAGCGGTAATAAAGCACTTATATATAAAAAATTATGAGTGCTGTCCACAGGTCAAAAGTCAAAGGTCAAAGTTCAACTCTAACTGGGTATACGTAAATGCGTTGTCATGGCACCGGCGTACGCCAATTATGTCAAACAGAGCTTTTTAATCGTGTTTTTATTTATTTTTAAAAACTACTATGCGAAGGGGCTCAAGCATGTCGGAGTTGGACAAGCTCTCCGGGGGGGTTCCGCTGCCAGACCTCGTATAGTTAAAAGGAAAGATTCTAAACTAAGTTAACCACAAAATTAGCTTTGTTATTTACATTTGGTTAACTTGGACATATTTTTTTATTATTTTAATAATTCAAATACTAATTTAATAAAATTTATTAATTAAATCCGTCACGTTGAATTTAATTGTTAAAATGAAATATATATTATATATTAAGCTTTTGATGAAATTTAATCATTTAAAAATAAACAATTATGTGCTATTTTCTGATTGTGTTTCTGAATGTGGCTCAATATCTTTAATATTCCTATTTCCAACTTAACAATGTCATCTATAAAATTAATAAAATAATTAACTACTTTATAATCTCATCACAACCTGTACAAATATGAGCTGCAATAACATTATAAACATAATATTCAAACAATATGTTACATTATTTATAAAGAGTTGTCGTTTAAAGAAAACTGATCAGATGAGCAAACTTTATACATAACATTTTGTTAAATAGCATCGTTAGGGGGTCGTTATAGATAACGATGTGCAAACTTTTCAAAAAATGCATTAGAGGCGTACAAGAGAAACTTGCGTCATTATTATTATGTGTTATCGATTCCAAACAATCCCCATTTCTATGTTAATGGCTGTAACATAAAACGCCTTTGCTACACTCGAATAATGTTTGTTATAACTTACGACAGCGAGCATACAGAAAAATACCAAGTTTTTTTAAGAAAATTATATTGCTTTTTAAACAAAGAAAATATAAGAACAGAAAAAATATATTGTCAACATATATTTGTATACATTATATCACAATACCAACTTTATTAAATAAATACAGGTTCACTTAACTAATAGTTTCATAACAAAACATGGACTCTAATCAGTGAATTGTTTTAAAATATATTTTTATATAATTTTATATTAGCATATACATTCATACACATACAAAGAGGAGCCGTGGTGGTTTAGTGGATAGATCGGTAGACTATGAACCAAGAGTTGCGGATTCGAATCCCCCTCTCGCCAATTCGATCGCTGGCATTTTTACGGCCCAGCTCGACTCAGGCTGCAATAAATGAGTACCTGGAGGTCAAACTCTGGGGTAATAATAGGTTCGTAGCGCTAGCCACGTTACTACCCTTGTGTACCGTAGGCTCTAGATTGTAGCAGATAAATCTTATCCTGTTACGAACCCAGAGGGCCTTCAAGGCCTGTTATGGGGAACTATTATATATATATATATATATATATATATATATATATATATATATATTTATTGTGTGCGCGAACGCGTCGTGTGGTGTGTATGTGTGTATGAGCTGTGCATGTGTGTGTGTGTGTGTGTATCGTATTTACTCGAAAATAAGACCCGACTCTCCTAATGTTTCACGTATTTTTTATAGAATAATATTTTATATGCAAATATTAAAATAAGAAAATAAAAGTAACAACTAATTCAAGCCGTATTTAAAGTGAAACTAAGTTTTCAGAAATTCCTTGTTAAGGGAATACAATAAATGTCTAAGTCAATAAAAGGATTAGGCTTTGCCCAAGGACATACCGTACTTCACCCTCTAGCAGTAACTTTTAACAAAAACAGTAAGATGACACGAGGATGAAAGCAGTCCGCTTGACTTTGGGATTCATGCCATTCAGCATTACACCTCGATTTCCTAAAATCGCTAATCAATCTTTTGCTTGAGTGCTGGGTGGCATAATGTTTAGTGCCTTTCGTGAATCAATACTGCATGAGAAAATAAATTCCCGGAAAAGTTACACTGCAGCTTTTAAGTTGAATGTTCTTGCATTTGCCGAGAAAAATGGAGCGAGAGCTCCGAGTCGTGAGTTCTCAGTGCAACCGAACGTGGTTAGGTATTGGAGAAACCTGAAAGAAAAAATTCGAGCCGCAAAGAAAGAAATTCGCTCTTTTAAGGTTTGAAAAAAGTACGCCTCTCTATAGTGGATCATGCAGTTATGGTTTGGGTGGAAGAGAAAAAAAAGAAGGTGGTGCCGTTACATGCGAAATGATTCAAATAAAAGCCCGAGAAATTGCAAGACAAGACAACAATGCAAGTGACTTCCAGGCCAGTCGAGGTTGGGTGGTAAGACTGATGAGAAGGAAGGGTTTCGGTTTGAGGAGAACATCATTATGTCAACTATTGTTAGCAGACTACACTGATAAAGTGTTGTAGTTTTAGCGTTTCGTGTTGCGTCAGAGGGGAACGCATCAGTACATGTTCTCACAAATTGGTAATGCTGATGAATCACCACTGGACTTCAAAATGCCGCGTAACACAACTGTGAATAAAGTAGGTGAACGAAGTGTATTTGTAAAAACAACGGGTGCAGAAAAAATGAGGTGCACAGTTACGCTCGCTATCACTTCAGACCATATGTGATTTTTAAAAGAAAAATTCTTCTCAAGGGACCTTTACCGAAAGGTATCTATGTCCGTGTATAAAACAAAGGTTGAATGGATTCTAAACATATGCGCGATTGGTTAGAGGTAGTATGGAAATGTCGCCCTGATGGATTGTTAAGGAAGCCATATTGAGAAATCAGTAAAAGACAGAATGAGAGAATCATTCCTGCAGGACTTACTTCTATACTGCAACCCCTTGATGTGAGTGTAAATAATCTATTTAAAGATCACGTCAAAACACTATACATAGATTGGAAGGGCAAATGGCAAACATTCATTCACAAAGACAGCTAAAATTCAAAAGCCCTCCATTGAAATTCTGTGCTCCTGGATTGTTAAAGCTTATGACCAAATTTCATTTGAAATCATCCAGAAAAGCTTCAAGAAAACTGACATCTCCAATGCACTGGACGGAACTCAAGACCATCTCGTTTACAAGGATAGCAATGATCTAGTTGAGGAAAGTGATGATGATGGTGATGACGATAACGATGGCAATAGTAGCGATTTGCAAGCTTAAAAATTTGAGTCATTGATAGGCCTAGTACAGTTTCTTGCTTTAAAATACTGGTAGCTTGGATTAAGGCCAACTGTTTTTTTGTATTCAGGCAAACCTGTGAATCAGACTAAGATGTTCTACTTTTAGGCCTACCAATAATTTAAATAACTTTGATTAATTTATTTACATTGTAAACATGAACCTGTGATTTGTTTTATTAAATACAGACCTTGTTATATTCATTACAATGATCTTTAATTAGTTACAACCTAGGTAACTTCTCAAATTGCATTTTCATACTCGATTTTAAGATCCGACGCGAATATAAGACACTCCCAACTTTAAAGACAAAAATCTGATAAAAAATGGGGTCTTATTTTCGAGTAAATACGGTATATAAAACTGAATGGGATACTACCAAATGTTTTACAGGTCAATTTCTAATTATATTTTCTGATACTTCTAACAAAGACAAAACATGGAAATGCGTTAAACACTAAATTTCCCAAACAATTTAGTTCTCTTTATTCCTTTTAAGGATTTGTTAGAGTAAAATCTACTGTAAAAGTTAATACCAAAGTTAAAAACTTACTTGAAGTCATCTAAATAATTTTGCAAATTTAGTGTAACGCAATTAAGAAAAACTGTTTTAAAAGAAAAATGGCATTTTCAAAACATTTATGAATGTAAAAAGTAATGCGAGTTTTGTGCCTTTAATAATTAGTCGTCTTAGAAGTTGAGTAAAAGCACTTGTTTGTCTTAAAATAGCTCCATAATAAGCAATATTATCTAGGTTTTAAAATTTTATAGACATTTATTATTTGACTAGGCATACATTGCGACATCAAAAACTGTTATTTTACTACTGTAATCAAACATAAATATATAAATATAGTATATATATATATCAGGTAGATATATATATATATATATATATATATATATATATAACTATATATATATATCATAAAAACTATATCCATATATATATATATACCACATACGTATACCCAAACATATAATATCATAACCTTTCCGAACTACGTTTAAACAACGTCAAGTCTCACAGGATGAAAAACATAAATATTTTACCGGCAGGCAAAATTATCTACTGTTCTCAACAACAGACTACATTGACAAAGGTTAGCTCTTCACTCGAAATCACCAAATCTGCCTAACTACCCAAAGACAAACGTACTTTCCCAAAAGAAAACAAGACTTTCGTGTAACAACTGCAAATACATCTTTAATAGGCTGAAGAAAGCTTTACACCTGAGAAAATGCGTCTAGAATAGCAAAATAGTTTCCAAAATCACAGCAAAGAAACAGGCCACTTGGGTCTAATTATCGATGCCTGAGATTTCTACAGAACCATTAGCCAAATTTCTTCAGTCCCTATCAGAACAGTATTATACATCCGAAACTCCACACTTAAATGAAATTTCAACTCCTTTTCCAGTCGTAAATATGACAGAGATGAGCAGTTTCGATGTTGTCCTGTCCATCCTGCAGAGATCCTTGATTGCTCAAACCGGCAGTTTGGACGACACACCTCTTAATCCTACATTAACCTGTCCATCTAAGGCCTATTTACTTTTAGAAGTCTCTTACCGCCAAACAACGTGCTAAAGTATGGGTATATCCTAGTCATTCGATCTTGTCTAGCATTAAAACTTAGTTCATGACCGATATTAAATAAAGATGCATCTTTTACAGAAACTGCCTATTGCATCTACATGTTGACGATACGATTGTCACTTTGCCTCATGGACATGGTATGCTTTCCGAATTCCTTTTTCACCTTAATAAAATTCATATCAATATCAAGTTTACAATAGAAATCGGACATAGCAATTTTCTTCTTTTTTTTGACACTCTTATAACCAAAAATCTTTCTAATAGCAATTTCTATTGTACCGTCTACAAAAACCCTACCCATGCTAATCGTTATCTAGACGCAAAATTCCAACACCATCACCATCCTAAAATCTACTCAGTCGCAAAATCCATAATTACCAGATTTCTCAGACTTTTCGATAGTGAGAACGGAGAAACTGAAATCAATACCATTATCAAAACTTTAGTAAAAAACAGATATTTTCATATATATATATATATTCGAATAGGTTTCCGCAGTTAACTATGTTTAAACAACTTAGTTCACGGGATGAACCGCGTTTATTTTGGGTAAATTCTCCACGTTTCGGCATCGGCTTTGATGCCACTTTCAAGAGGTTAGCTCTTCACTCGGGGTCTCAATCTGCCTACTTCTCAAGGAGAGCTATGAGTCTTTGAATAAGACTGAGCTTTCGTGTGACCTGCTTGATCTTTTATAGGACTGGAAGTGAAAGTTTGTTTGGTGGGAGATGGTTGGGTTGGGGAAAGTTTGGCAAACACAGCAAAGAAACAGGGCACAAAATTAATTTCTCTGAGGCTAAAACCATTGCCCCCATTTCCCATTTTACCAGCAGAATAGTACGTGAGGCAATTGAAATAGAAAAACGCCCACAGTGCCTGAACACAAGAGATGAGAGCCAGCGTTTGCCTGTCATGTGGAAGTCCCTTATTGCTCCGCACCGCCAATTACGCAACACCCTTAATCCTACAAACTTATTGGTCTAAGGCTTGTTGATTTGAAGTCTTTTGTGCTAAAAAACTGCTAAAGTATGGTATATTAGTCATTCGATCTCTACATTAAAACTAGTATACATATAAAACAAGAGTATCTACAGAAACTGCATTGCATCTACTCGTTACTATAGTGAAGAGTGCTGTAGAAAACAAATAGGTACTTTTAGCTGCCTTTTTGTATATTAAAGGGGAGTATAATAATGCATCCTTAGATTTAATCACTAAAACGTTGAGGAGTAAAAGACTCAACGAAACAAGTTTTAAGTGGATAGACTGTATACTCAAAAAAACAATGACGATTCAAGTTCTGTCTCCTCTACTGTGAAACCTTATAATAAACGAGGAAACGGATACAAAGCACTAGAATGCAGACTTAGTCATACTACCCCAGAAAAATTTAACAGTCCAGTTAGAGAACGCATATAAAAGGTCTTAAATCCGGTTAAAATTGGACAGATACAGAGTGTAAGTCCCTCAAATCTACAATAGTAGTATTTACAAAAAAAATGAGGGACCAGGACCTCTTAGGCTACGAGGTATAGAAATAAAGTTATTAGGCGAGGTAAAATATCTTGGGGTGATGAACCCATAGTAACATATGCCGCTTTGCTATGGTAGACAAAGATGACGCAAAAAACCGCTATAACCATACTAAGTAGGATAAAAGACAACACCAACAGGGGCAATAGAGATACTACTACATCTCCCTTTCTTTTATTTTAAAATTATAGGAAAGCCAGGAGTAACATTTGTAGCCTATGTAACGCACTCATTCGCAAAACTATTATAAAAAAATAGCAACAGGAACAGACTCAAAAAAATTATCTGGTCACAAATGATCAAAGACCGAGTCTGAAATGGGAGCAGGTTTTGTGAAAAAAAATGTCCAGTTAATTTTTCAATAGGAAAATATACATCCATTTCTAAATATTTGCTACACTGCAGTGTGCTAGACAAAATAATTTAAAGGCTTATCGAAATAGTTTAATCAATACATTCACAGCCAGTCGGTGATTTCTAAAGCCATTTAAAATCCGAAGATAGTATCCAATCTGTTATGGAAATGCCGCGAAGATCTCGGAGCTCTGACAAACCAGAATTAGTTAACTTTGTTTTTAAGTGAAACGAGAATGCTGATAAGCTAGCACAAGAAGGATCGTCAACTCTAAATATAGGCTCGAAACCGGCTCTGGGGATACCCAAACGTACATTACTAAACGAGGTGGGAAAATGGGTCAGAAAACAACATAAAAAATACTGAGAAAATTTAGTGGGACAAAAACATCAAATAATCTTTCGTAAAAGGACCATCTGGTAAATGAACTGAAGCAGGGATCTGTTACGAATTATAGTAGGTCTCCTAGCAGATTATGCAATAAAGAGATTGCAATATAGCAAGGAACCAGAGACAGCCATCCACATCTATTTATGAAAATGCTATAATAGATCTAGAAGAATACAGCAACTATCCAATTAGGGACTTGTACAGACTAGTACAAGGAACGAGGATACTGGAAAATGCTGTAAACAGATGAGATAACTACAATACGTTCATAAAGGTGCAGTGCTACCAAAGACATAGATCAAGAGACTCTTAATAAATAAAGAAAAAGTACACAAAAAAAAATTCAAACTATTTTTTTATTATTTTTTTATTTTGTTAACAAATGTACTTGCACGATCGTGTATACTAATTACCACCATACATAAATGTCAACCCTATCACGTAAATACTACTCCTACAATGTTACATATACTTGAAATATACATATTATAATACTAAAAATTATCGCCTAATAAATTTATTATTATTTTTGTTTTAATACATTTTACAAAATTTTATTATTATTATTTTAAGTATCTTCTATTGTAAAAATAAATTTCAAAGAAAAATATAATAAAGGCAATAACATTTCCAACCGCAAGTAAAATAAACGTTAACTGCAAATGAGAGAGTGACAGCTGATAATCGTTGCCCTCGTAATGAGAACGGTACGCTATACTTCGAAACTTATATTCAAATATCTCTTTTTCCCAGAAAGAAACTAATCCGACGGCTGTAATTCTTTGCACTAACCCTTCGAAAAATTTGGTTAAAGGAAATCCTTTTACTAGCAGCATTTCGATCGGAGACTGTCACTATATTATCTTTGAAGCAATACAATAAGGGGATTTTTGTCTTGGTAACAAAATGACTAATGGCATATTTCATAAACATTCTAGAAGTACACGTAACGGACGTTTTATTAAATGCGTGTCATTCAAACACGCTGCTATATTATCACAAGTTTTCCATTTGCTCAAGATTTTTTTCGTCACTGTGTTATCATAATCTTTAAAATATATTCTTGTTTTCGACAAAAACCACATATCTAAGTTATATTTGAATATGTCTTCTATAGTGTTGATTTGTTGTTCATATTTAGGTTTCGTTAAAACACTAATGAGTGATGTTTCATAACTTGCTATCAGATGTAAAGAAAATAAAGCCCACATGATAAAGAGCAAACGAATTCTCCATGTTTTAGGTTGAATTTTAACTGCCATGTTAACTAATAATGAAAATGTGTTTTGCATGCAATTTGCTATATTACTGTAAGAAGTCGATTCATTAGGTTCATTAACACAAAGAGCCCAAATACATATACCAATCAGAAAATAAGAAATTATGCAAAGGTACCATATGTTAGCCGGCATAATCATCAACAGTTTTTTCCACTGCTCTGTATCTTTAGCGTGTGGGACGCAAAACGTAAATGATTCTTGAAGGTTGTAATTTATAGAATCAAAAAATTGGTGTTTTTCCAAACTGGAACTGAAAGATCCAATTGCAATGTCACATTCTCTATTTTTCAACGCAAGAAGTGCTCCCGTTGCATTTCCATTCTTAGTAACTTTACCCCAATCTTGAATTTTATCGGAAACGGTATAAAACACTGAAAAATTTGCAACTTTAGCCATAGTATTTACAAGTCTTACTTCTAGGCCATCTTTGACAGTGCTGTTATCATGATCTGATAATATTACGTATGGAGGCCAAACCACTGCCCGAACTTGAAAGGAGCAACCATTTAAATTACGTGGTACCTTATTAGGAAACCAATTCTCATAAAAGGATATCTCTCCAAAACTGCACTGGTCTACCTCTTCGACCTTGGTAAATCCGCTTCTACACCAACTTTCTGAAAAAGGTACCCAAGAATAAACCGTGAATGTGGTGTGTTTCTTAGGATCTGCTAATAAAATAACACTATTGTACACGTGCTTCATCCACAACTGTTCTATTACCAAGCCTGCAACTTGTACAGGATAAGCAAATACGGTTGCAGAAATTACTACAAATTTTGCATGGGGGTTCCATGTTGGATAAAGACTTAACGTTTCAAGTATCTCTCTCATTTCCGTTGGTTGACGAAATTGTATTATGTAATTATCCACCCTTTTCTTGTACGATTCTTCTATATGTTGGCTAGAAGTCTTTTTAATAATAACCGATAGATTACTGCGACTAAACAATTCCAAAAATAACAATTTGTCAAAAGCGACCGCTGATCTTGCAGGATTTAGATGATCATAAATCGACAAAGACACTATAGATATTTCGTTTTCTTCAAAGAATTGTTCACTAGCTTTTCCGACGCATTTCGCCAAAGATGACCGAATTTCGAACAACTCATCCGGTATTGGTAGTAAAATCCCCAAAGTTATAAACAAACGGCTTATTAAAAACAATACAACTGCATCAAAACGCATTGTGAATTCATAACTCAAAAAATTGTGAGATGGCGTCTAACGATTATGATCCTCGGTAAACGTTGCGTGATGCCTACTTAACTACTGAGAACCTTATCGGAGCAGCTGCAGCGGTCACGTAAAACTTACACGCTAACCAATGATAAAGCGTTGACATTTTAACACTGTGCCGTAAATCTTCTAAAAGAATTCAGTTGCGTCAACATCACTTATTAGTATATCGATTGATACACGATTGTTTGCATAACTTTGTATATAAAATTTTCTTTATAGATACTTACCATACTATCACTCGGTTTCTCATGAATATTAAACTAAAGAATTTGCTTTTAATTTATTAACCCTATACTTCTTGCTCTGTTTGTAAAAAGAATTCCGATAATTGCATTTTTGTGTTTACATCCATAATAAATATGTAAATATTATAGAAGTAGACTGAAATACGTACGAACAATAGTACTATAACTTATTTGTAATGCTCACTATTTATCTTATTAAAATGTTGCTCTTATTAGCAGCGTAGTAACCCAGAAAAACAAAGTGTAGTGAAAGCTTCTTTGGTTGTCTAATTTCCGCAGTCAAGTGAGAAAATAATCAATAATAAAGGCATTATACAATAAATACTAATATTATAAGGGTCAGTGATAAAATACTACTAAGAAGTAGTGTGTAGTGAAAAAAATGCCGACGTAAAATAAGATCGTAAAATTAATCGCAAATAACGGCATAAGCTAGTTATATAAAAATGTTAAAAAACAGTATTTAAAATTTTTGAATTTATTTAAAAAACTAAAATAAATGCCTCCAAAAATAACTATTTCAAAAAAACGGAAAGCAAAATTGAAGAAGACACTGTCATTAAAATTAGTAAAACATTTTCCATATCAAGTAATGATGACAGACAAAAGATTATTGTGGTCTGCTACTAAAAAATCACTAACATACTCAAAAAAAATTTATTTTTAACTTTCATTGTGGTTAACAATTGGCAAAGAAGAACTTTAAAAGCAGCATTATTTATTTATAAAGTAAATATAACGAATCAACGTTGCAAATAATTCTACCTATCAAAATTTATTAAGAAATACTGCAAAAACAATAAAATTTTATTCTGGTCTAATATATTCTATGGCCTAAGCTATCTACAAGAAAATAAAATCGAGTTCTCGCTTTACTTTCGAACAGCAAAGACATGTACGCTTCTATCGCCGCTCGGAAGTGTGAGTGCGAATTTTCAACGCCCAGCCACAATGATAACTGCTAACACAAACAACATTTATTTACATTTTATTTTTGGTAACAAAATTTTATTTAAATTATTAAGTCTAGGTCTAAGCTTATCCTTATCCACAATTCCCGTTTAAAAAAAAACTCGGATTACTTATCTCCACCAATCAATGATCTACAAAAAAATATATTTGGAATCTTGCACTTCTAATCGAGAAAAACAGGTATTTCCTACCCAGCCATCTAGAACCCTCTGCTGCAGATGAAGATAACACAACTAGCGAGCCACCCAAAATTATCTATCTTCCTGCACGGTCTAATAAATCACAAAAAAAAGTAATCAATGAGATAAAAAATCTCGCCAAGGCTGAATTCTCAATATTCCTAAATTCAACTAACTTAAAAATTATTTTTACAACCCAGGAAGATTATAGAACTGTGGCTAAACATTATCTAGATAATAAAATAGAATTCCACAGCAGAGACCCCAACAGCAGACCCCTTTCAGTAATTATAAAAAACGTCCCACCTTCCTTAACTGAGGAAGATATTCTCGAAGAACGTGCAAAGTATAACCTACCGATTAAACGGATCACTAGACTACTTAATAAAGATAAAACACCTATGCCAGTCTGCACAGTACTTCTTACTGCAGATGAAAAAGCAAACGAAACATAACCACAATATTTCACTCAATAGTTACCATAGAACCACAAAAGAATAATAATAAACCCAATCCACTTTGCAACTAAAAATTTAGCTCAATCAAGGAATACTTTCAATGCAACTCTATTGGGAAAACACCACTAATTAAAATTTTATGATTAAATAAGAGCGTTTCAAAGATGTCAAAAAGAGACACCATCCAAACTAAAATTTCATTCAAATTCAACAAGTGGAACCAAAACAACTCCCATCTAAGACCTTGTTATTACCTATTCTAAACATTGACAAAAAATCATTCTTAGGACTAAAATCAACATTCAAGAAATCTAACTGTATAAGGACAAAAATATTTACTTCAAGTTCGAATTGTAAACCACAACCCCTAAATCAAGACAGACGCATTATCATTTAGAAAACAAAATCAAGTAATCTCAACATAAATCAAACAAGATGAACTTGTAAGAACCAACAAACCACGATTTACCCAATCGCATGAACTAAACCAAATTTGGAAAAAACCTCAATTACCTATAACCTTCTTTCAAACTGCAACTTATCCTAACACACAACCAACTCACAGTGGCAATCCAAAACAAACATGCCCATATATCTCTAAAACCTCATCCTTACTATAATAACCTTATTATATCTCATAAATACTAAATCCAACATCTATATTGAACAAAAAAACAATTACACATTATCAAATTATCTTACCCTACTCTTTAGTAAAGAACCTTAAAAATCATCACAATTTCTCATTAATAGAAAATTCTCAACTGTTAACTCAAAATGGCATCACAACGCAAACCAAGCATAATTAATAAGTCTTTCCTCACAAGGCATTACCAATCGATATAGCATGCGATTTCCAGAAACACACCTAAGTCACCACCGAACAGACTAGAAAAACGTCTATGGCGCAGCACAGACATGCCAACATTGGCAATCATGGAGAAAGGAGCTTGCGATCATTAAATTAAGCGTAAACATCATCAACAGTTAATAACATAGTGACCAACTATATTGAAACACATCACCCAACCCCGAAATTAAACTTTAAACCAACCTCATTCAAGAAAATTGCCTCAATTATCAAAACCCTGTCAATATCATATTGAAAAAACTCACCAAAAAAGCATACGCGTATTTGACAACAATTTTCAATGCATGACTAAGATTAGGGTATTTACCAAATATATAGAAACATGCAATTATACTTACATATGTTCCCTAAACCGGGAAAGGAAGAGAAACATATTAACAGCTACAGACCCCTCAGCTTATTATCAATCTATTTTGAAATTGCTAGAAAAAGTTATCCATTATGACAAAGTCCAAAGACAGAATATTATACCAACTTCTCAATTCCGTTTTACAAAAATCCACTACACCTGCCATCAATTACAACGTGTTACAGAGACCTTAGAAAAAAGTTATAAATCCAAACAATACACAATAACCCTGTTTATAGACATAGCTCAAGCCTTCAATCGTGTCTGGACCAACGGCTTAAAATCCAAAATTTAACTACTTTAAATACCCAACTTCATCATATTCATAATTTTCTCCTTCCTTGAAAATCGCACTTTTGCAGTCAAAAATCACACATCCTTATCCTCCACCAAAAACCGACCTGCAGAGGTTCCTTAGGGCAGCATCCTAGGCCCATTCCTTTTCAACATCTACAAGTGGGACTTCCCCACCATCAGACCTTACATTGTACGCAGACATAAGAACTAAAGAAGTGGCTGTCTTCAAACTACTATATGCTAGCACTATTCTCAGCAGATGGTTCAATAAATAAAATCTATCCATCAATTATGCCAAATGTGTTACAAAAATCTTCACACTAAGACGAATTAATAACCCACCAGAAATCACAATTAATGGCCACTCCATTCAGTGGAACGCCAACGATGAGCTTGTTAAATTTTTTGGCATTTATCTTGATACTAAGTTCACCTGGAAACAGCATGTCCTCAAAAAATTAAACTAATTAGACTAATCCAACTCTACACACTTCTAAACCCTAGATCCACCGTGCTCATTCAATGTACTACTATCCTGTACAAAACCATTGATACGCCCGTTAATTCTCTATGGATGTATTATATGGGGCAACACATCCAAAACAAATCGGCGTATAATCCAAGTACTCCAGAACAAGATCCTTGGAAACGCACTCAACGTTTCCTAGTTGATAACAAATCAACAGCTACATTACGAACTGGGTATTCCCACAATTGAGTAGTATACAGCAAAACTTTTCATCAACTGCAGTGGTTCAACCTACTATACACTGGGTCAACGAAGCATTCATCCACGACTGAAACCCAAACTACTCCAAGATATATTTCTCAGCTACAACATTGAGTACAATTAAGTGATCAATTTCAACATACCTGGTACTCTCACAGCGTTAACGACTAACAATTAAAACTTTCTTGCGATCATATTTACTGCTTATGTTATTTAATTTATTATACATATTTTATTATCAACGCCTTGTATAACAGTGTAAATTGTTGAGCAGGCAAATATATATATATAAATAAAAAAAGAAAATAAAATCAATTTTATTCAAAAAGATGAACATTCTTAAAATATTTGCATATTGCAACCGAACCGTAATTTTTGAATTAATCGCTAGAAAAAGAGACAAGGATAATTGTGTATCTAAAGTAAGGTAACTGTTGCAAACTTGGATGCACAAAATATTCATAAAAAATATTAGAATCGCACACAGAATTGATCTAAGCGATTTTTCCATTAAGCAATTCTTGTTATAGAAAGGTTACAAAATAAATTTTTAATTTACTAGTACTATTTAAATATTTTTAATTTGAATATTAAGAAATAATTTAATATAAAATTATACAAGCAAATAAATAAAAAATAAAAGTCTACTTTTTTATGTTGCATTTGGTTTATTCAAAAATGGTTTCTACTTAGCCACGATACAACTTTAGATCACGCTAAATATCCAAAAATATTTTTCGGTATTTTTCCTGACATTTGCTAATAACGAAACTGAAAAAACTTTAGGCCAAATATTTCTTTTCTAAACTATTTGTAAAAATTAAATAACCACATTGCCTTTAGGAAAAAGTATAACAAACAAATACTTAAAAAAGTCAAATACTTGAAAAGTCTATAAATAGATTTTGTCTTTTGTCATGGCCTTCTACAAAACCCAACGCCGTAAGGCAAATGGGAAAGAACAAGGAAAAAAGAAAAATTATGGTTTTCATCAACAATAAAAAACTAATATACTGTTCTGAACTGCAGCTAAAACATCATACAATTATCAATAAAATAACATATCCGATAAAAATAAATATAAAAAGACAGACATCCCTTAAGCTGTTCATTAACGGGTTCAAAATATTCTGCAAAAAGATGAAAGTGGGTTAATAAGAAAAGAAAAAATTTAAATAAACACTTTAAATTCATATATAACCAAAGTTTATTCATACACAATTTTATTCCTTATCACACTATCGACACTATTTAGCAATACTTCATGTCTTATGCACGGCTATCAATAACGCAATACCAAGCTCAGTACCAACTTCCGAATAATATGATGCAACTGCAGCTCTAAACAGCATACATTTGATATACGCAATTTACACTTAATATGGCTTTCCGCGATTCTAACAAAATAAAAATACAAAATCAAATATTTATCATACATAATAACAACAATAGAATAACCTCATCAGAAAAGGGCATTCCCATAATGTACAACCTGCAAAACATGACTACGATAAAAAATTCTGCACATATCAACCTAGATGGGTGAAATGCGCAACCACCTAACGAAAACGTGTGCAAACGAAGGGCATCCGATCGAAGTCCATCTTATGTAATTTTTCAAACTCTACAAAGAAATCTATAAAGAATATCAGGTGTAACAAAAGCTGAAGCAGAGAAAATTCCCACCACCATGTTCTAGAATGTTATACCTCAATCGGCCTTAACCTTGACACAAATGTCAAGCTTTGGCCCAAATTGTGGCAAACAAACAATTTTTTCTACAAGTGCTGTAAAATTTAAAGAAAATTATGATATATTAGTATTAAAACTTCTTAAATAATGGCACATACACTCAAGATTACAGAAAGAAATGGCAATGGCTTGTTAATCCAAGCTATAATTAAGGGAGTTTATTAACATTACGATTTACATATATTTAATCATGATACTTTAGAATGCCTAACTACATTATTTATGACCTGCAACAACTTAGCGAAGAAGCAGATCAGCAGTAATTATAAAAAATTCAACCAAGCACTATCAAACAGACAAGTATAATCATAAGCACTTCCAAGCTACAACCATGGTCGTTGAAGAGGGGACAAGACCAATCACAGTAACAGCAATACATAGCCCTTCAAAACACAACATTTCAGTTTTTCCACACTTGTAACACTTTTATCTCCGACAAAGATTACAATTCTAAGCACGAAGAATAGGGTGCTAAAACATCACCAAAGGCAGAAAATTGCTAAAACCGTTTACTATCAACAACCGTAACTATCTCACGACTAGATAGCCTACATACAAAACAAGTTATTACTGCACAAAACCATATTAAAACACATATAAGTTGCAACTATACGAAACTACTTGTAACTCTAATATAAAGATTTCAATTCAAAACCCTGAGAATAATAGAATGCTCCATGCTACATGGACGTTGTGCTCGTGTAGTGAGAGACCAGTATGTCCAACCTGACGGAGTTTCAAAGAGGTCTAATTGTTGGTGCCCGACTAGCTGGAGCATCTGTGAGCAGAACAGCGACGTTAGGCGGTGTAACACAAGACAAGTTATAACCGCATACACAGTGCTTAGTAAAACAGGATCGACAAAGCATAAACCTAAACGATAAAGACCTAAACCCAATGTCATCCAAAACAGTGAGGCGAAAACTGCATAAAATTGGTATTCATGGACCTGTTGCTATTACCAAGGTGACGTTCATGGTGCATTTTCAACAAAAACTGAACGTTAGAGGACTATCAACGTGTCGTTTGGTCAGATGAGTTACTCTTTATTCTCTTCCCTAAGATTGGACACATGTTTGTCTGGCAAACGCTCTCTAAAACATACACTATGGATTGTCTTCACTCAACTGTCAAACATAGTGGCGTCTTTATTATGGCCTGGGGCGCTATATCATGGTATTTGGCAGTCCCCCTTGTCACATTACACGGTCGAGTATGCAGCAATGTATAAAAACTCTTAAGTAACCACGTGCACTTAATGGTATAAACTTTATTTCCAAGCGTAAATGCCATATTCCAATAATATATAATGATAATTCCCCCATTCACACCGCTGGCCCTGTTCAAGTGTGGTTTCAAGAGCATGCTGATGAGTGCAGACCTGAATATCATCGAGCCTCTGTGGGGTGTTTTGAAAAACGGTTTGGTATCTATTTCCATTTCCTTTGTCTTTACCTGAGCTGGAGGCTACGCTACATAAAGAGTGGCTTAAAATTCCACTCATCACTAGTCAAAACTTGTATCGATTTATTCCTTCCAAAATTCAAATGTGCTGTGTACAGTAAACCGACACCGTATTAATACAAGATGTTCCGAGGGGTGTAGGGTGTCATTTAGGGATAGCACCTCTATATCCGGAACTGTAGAATTTGCTGAAAATCGTTCTAGACTATTGGTTCTCAGGTGACACCTAACTCTCACTTATGGCTCCCAGAAGTTGTACAAGAACGTATGGTGGCCACACCCCGGTAACTGTGTCGACACACAGGCAAAACTAAGTGAAGGGAACCATCAGAGGCAACTTTCACAATTGAATTTAATGGCTCTCTTGATGAAACTGCATTAAGCGTTCGGCAAGTTAAGGTTAGAAAAGGTTAATGTAGTATGGAGCGGGTCAAGATGAGATGCGCTTGTATATCACCGGTGGTGGA
The DNA here is from genome assembly GCA_036346155.1 of Sinelater perroti. Lineage (NCBI taxonomy): Eukaryota > Metazoa > Arthropoda > Insecta > Coleoptera > Elateridae > Sinelater > Sinelater perroti. The sequence goes on from JARFIY010000001.1 coordinate 35,608,423, forward strand.
AGATCCTATAATATAGGACAACAGCAGCGGGAAAAGTCTCAGTTAGTTAGACTACCATCTAATCACCAATACGCAAGTTGGTGGTTTATAAGCCTTTTAACCCCCAAGTTTAACATGAATAGAGTTGACGCGAAAGGGTCCTCAGTTCTCAGCAGCTTGGCGATCCCTGCCCAAGGCAGCGGTCAGACCAGACATCAACCAGAGGTGCGAAGAATCCCCGAGCTACGGCAGGTTGCCAGAAGAAGATGATGAATGTCGCTACTTATAATGTTAGATCGCTGTTATCAGATAATAAGCTAGAAGAATTAGAACTAGAGCTAGGAAAAATCCAATGGGATATAGTGGGACTGAGTGAGATCAGAAGAAGAGGAGAAGAAATTGTGAAACTAGAATCAGGTAATACCCTGTATTATAGAGGAAAAGACGACGAAAGTACTGGAGGCGTTGGTTTCATAATAAATAGAAGTATAAAAGGCAAGATTATAGAATATGGAAGCGTGACAGAAAGAATTGCTTATATAAAAATGCAGTTGACGCAGAGATACGTCTTGCAGATATGGCAAGCTTATGCACCAACCTCTGACCACTCTGATGAGGAAGTAGAACAATTTTATGACGACATTAGCAGAAGTATAGAAAAAGAAAACAGTCATTTTAAATTAGTAATTGGAGACTTTAACGCGAAGTTGGGCATTAAAAAAGAAAAAGATGAAATTAATGTTGGACCTTATGGCCTAGGTAATCGAAATGAAAGAGGAGAAATGTTGCTGAACTTTCTTGCGAAACATAAATTATACGCAATGAATACGTTTTATTATAAACATCCGAGTAGACGTTGGACTTGGATAAGTCCGGATGCGAGTACTAGAAACGAAATAGACTATATAATAACAAATAAAAAATATGTAGTAGAGGATGTAACAGTTTTGAATAAATTCACCACAAATAGCGATCACAGACTAGTTAGAAGTAGAATAGTTATAAATACAAAAAAGGAAAGACAAAAGTTAATATTTAACTGTAACGCACAGAAAATAGATACAAGCAGATTAAAGCAAGAAAGGCAAAAGTACCAGCAAGAACTTAAGAAATATTTCTCACAAAACTTAAGTCACGAAACGAAAAATAATCTGAACAACCTTAACGACACAGTAACGAAAGGATTAATAGAAATAGGAAATAGGATAACAAGAACCATGACGAAGACAACATCCAACAAAGTTAGTAAAAGAACTAAAGATTTAATGGCAATGAGAAGGCAATTAGCATCACAAGACAAAAAGAGTACACAAGAATATAGAAACCTAAATAGATGAATTGATACAAATTTAAAACGATATAATAATAAACACAATTGAAAATAATGGAAACCTTAAAGTAATGATAAGAAATCTTATGAAAGGTAAAAAAGAAATAGTAAAATTGAAAAACCAGAGCGGCAAAACGCATAACAATAAAAACAAAATAATAGAAATAATAGAAGAATTTTATAATACATTATTTGCAACAGAAGAAGAACTAAAAATAGAAAACCATAGAATACGAAAATTAGTAAACATAAACTCTGAAGAAATACCAGAAATTACAATAGAAGAGATAAAAAATGCACCAAACGAAATGAAAAACAAAAGAGCTACAGGAGAGGACAAGGTAATGGCAGAATTTATAAAGGAAGAAGGTGATGAGTTATTACAGCACATAAAAGAAATATTTAACAAATGCCTAGAGGAAGGCACAATACCAATAAAATGGAGGAACGCAATGATAATCCTAATATATAAAAAAGGAGATATAAGTAAATTGACCAATTATAGACCGATAAGTTTACTCTCTCAACTGTACAAATTATTCTCAAAAATCATAACAAATCGGCTGACCAATACATTTGATTTCTATCAAACGCCAGAACAAGCCGGATTCAGAAAAAGGTATAGTACACTGGATCATCTACAGACACTCAGAATTTTGATAGAAAAGTCTACAGAGTATAACTTACCAATATATGGGATTTATAGACTTTAAAAAAGCGTTCGATAGTTTAGAACACTTAGCGATAATAGAGGCGCTTAATCAGTGCAGAATAGATTCTAGATATAGCACACTGATAAAAGACATATAGAAGAATGTAACTGTAACAATTAAATTACAAAACCAATGCACAAAGCCTATAAAAGTAGAGAGAGGAATCAGGCAAGGAGATAACATATCGCCCAAACTTTTTATAGCTGCTCTAAAAGATGTTTTCAAGAAACTCAATTGGGAAAATAAAGGAATAAATTTTAATGGAGAATGGCTTAATAATTTGCGGTATGCTGACGACGTGGTTATAATAGCAAAAATTGTCGAAGAGTTACAAGAGATGTTGTATGAACTAAATGAAAAATCAAACAAAGTAGGCTTAAGAATAAATATTAATAAAAAAAAATGGTGATGAGAGAAGAAGGGGAAAATGAGGGACAAAAAATAGAAATAGACGGTATGGAAATAGAGAAAGTATCAGCATTAATATACCTAGGACATAAGATCAAAATGGGAAAGGCAAATCAAATGGCAGAGTTGAATAGAAGAATTAAACACGGGTGGAGCGCTTTCGGTAAACTAAGTTATATATTCAAAGGTAAATTCGCAAACTATCAGAAAGCAAGAGCCTTTAACCAATGTATTCTCCCCGTCTTGTCATATGGCACCGAAACATGGGTATTAACAAAAAAGATTATGATTAAAATGTTAATAACACAAAGAAATATGGAGAGAACTATGTTGGGAATAACACTCAGGGACAGAAAAAATAATACATGGATTAGAGAGAAAACTAAAGTAGAAGATGTAGGAATAACAATAACACAAAAGAAGTGGCGATGGGTTGGACACGTTTCTAGGATGAAAGAAGATAGATGGACAAAGAAACTGATACAATGGAGACCCTGGAAGGGGAAAATATATAGAGGACGTCCTCAGCAAAGGTGGATCGATGATATAAAGAAAATAACTGCACCAAAATGGATTCAAATGGCGCAGGAGAGAGAAGAATGGAAAAGGATGGTTAAAGAAGAAGAAGTTCCGACCTTCGCACGTATTTCTGTTATTTTGTCCAATATTTGTAATTAATAATAAATATTACATTAGAAGATTTTTTGGAAAACAATATTTACCAAAATAAAACATCCAACTGTTGTTATGTTACGGAAATGCATATCTATATATCACTATATGTTGCTGTTTATTTTCTATTTCATTAATTAATCTATATAAATCTGTAATTGTATTGAATTTGCCTTTCAGTTATTTAATCAAAAATTTTGCTGTGTGTTTTTATAAAATTATTGTGACTACTTTTGTAATATAGAGAGCAAGTGGTCGGATAGTACAGGCTCCGGCAGAATAATCTCCCCATTTTGAAAAAGCGTTAAAAAGAACAATATAGAGTTGTTGTACAATCTCACAAGCAGCAATGTTTGCCATTTAGTCATTAACCAATTTTGAAGATGATATCCATATATGTTTGCCCGTACGAACGATACGCTTTTACAGCCTTACTTTAAAGTTTCACATTACTTTCCAAGTCATTTACACTGATACTGCTGCGATCGCGTTGTTAATTTCTCAATACCCCGCGGTCCACGTTAAAAGACTTCAGTCTTCAGGTGTCCCCGCAGAAAAAATCGGAAAGGAGCAGGTGTAGTGACTTAGCCGGCCATGAGATGTCACTATGTAAGGAAATAAGGCGGCCTGGAAACATTTGTCCCAGAACTTCTAGAGATTTTCACCATGTATGTGATAGAGCCATCTTGTTCGAACCAGAGTGGTGCATTTCCATATTTGTTGAGTCTGGGCTCTAACAAATTGCGTAACGTTGCAACCTAGCGGATAGATGTGCGAGTCACTGCACGTCTTGCTTTCTTAAAAGATATTTTCTTATCATGCCAAATTCGGTAACTAAAAAGTTATTCGCTGAATGTGAAGAAGTCGCTCATGGAGTTGTCGAGAATTTGTGGAATCCAATACCAAAAATGCTTATTAACGCAATCCAATAAATAAAAACGAACTTTATCGCTAACGAGCACAACAGTATCAGCTGAAACATTTTCCATGTTCTCACAAGCAATCACATTCTTTAAATTGCTGGACTACCATCAGTTTGTATGGAATGGAACATGAGATTGGAGTGTAGAATTTTCCGCACGCTTTGGTTAGCAAGAGCATGCTTAGCGGCGAAACGTGTAACAATGTGATATCAACCCTCCTGACTGCAGCGACATTCTCGGGTGTCCAAACCTCACGACACCTACCAGTTTATTCCTATTTTAATGCTAAATCAGGCTGCTAAAAATTACGTGCTCACAACATTTTCTTGGTCGAAACTCTTCCGTGATGACCTACTCCGAAATTCCTACAATCTAGTCACTGTGTCACCATAACAGAGTCATCATTTTTAAAATAAGTCTCTAACACAAACGCACAATATTCACCACTCCACTCTATGATGGGTGCTAAAATCGCATGCCTTGTGTGATTCAAGGATATACAAATCGATCGCCGGATCATTTTACCGGACTCTGTATGTTCAAATATTTTCCTTGATTTTTAAAGTGATGCAAGACTTTTTTACACTACTGTATATATGTAGCCCAAGCAGATTCCGTAGACATTCCAAATAGCTATATACAAATTTTCAAAAAAGTGTATTAAAAAAATTATACAATATACATCATATGCCATTTAATCTTTGAAAAACTACACATGTTTAATACATTAAACAAATAGTGATTACATATTTTTCTATTATCTAAGATACATATATCGCAATAAATTACAAAACTGTATACTACACAGCAATATTTGTTTACAATACTAATTAGTAGCAATCTCAAGAACACATTTTCTTTTTATGAAAGCAAAATTCTGTTATAAAGCACAAAACGGCTACCGCATGGCCAATTGCCAACAATACAAAAGAAAGATGTAGATGAGACACGGTAACCTTAAACTTATTAAAACCGTTGTTATCCATTAGTAATCGTTGGGTAGAGTTGCGCATCTGATTAGTAAATATTTGTTCTTCCCAATATGGTATTAAACCAGAGGATTCTATTCTTCTAACTAAAGTAGTAAATGTGTTTTTTAGTGGATATCCCTTTCGAAGTAACATCCCTAGTGGATAAGTAACTACACTGTCAGAGAAACAATAAAGCAATTGTTCATTATTACTCGTCATATAATTATTGCGAACGTATGCTTTAAACAGTCTAGGCGTGCAAGTCGCTGAATTTTTATCAAATGCAGTATTACGCAGACAAACTCTTATATCAGGACAGTCCTGCCATTTTTCCATAACTCTTGTACTTATCCAATCTTTATTATATATAAAATATTGCTTGGCTGTTGAAAGAAACCACATCTTCAAATTATTGTCGAAAATTTCAGCAACTGTTTGTATCTGTGATTGGTATTTGGGTTTAGCAAGCACGCTAATTAATGTTGTTTGATAAACTACACTGAAATGTAAAGAAAAAATAACCCATATTAAGAACAGCAGTCTTAAGTTGTTGGATTTAGGTTGTATATGCACTGCTATGTTAACCAGAACAGATAAAACTTGTTGGCAAGAGCTCCGCAAATTTTTATATGATTTCAGTTCCTTAACTTCAAACTTACTCAGTTGCCACATGCAAAAGCTAACAACAATATATATAACAATCACCAAAGCCCAAATATTTCCAGCCACGACAACTAATAAAGTTTGCCATTGAGGAATTTGTGTCGCGTGTGGAACACACCATTGAAGGGCTTCGGGCATGGAGTAAATTACACAATCAAAATACTTGTACGTCTCCACAGACACCGCAAATTAACTTATAGCGACATCCACAGATTCATCTCTTAAATAAAGTAAACTTCCAGTAGCACTACCATTGCTAAAAATTGTTCCCCAATCTTGGACGGTTTCAGAAACTGTATAAATAACAGAAAGGTTAGTTATTCTTGCTATAGCATTCATAAGCTGTATCTCTATTCCATCTATAAACATATAACTATCCTTAGTTCCCGCAACTTTTTTCTGTGGACGAAGGACGTAGGGAGGCCATATTACTGTTCGAACGCGTAGGGGACATCCATTTAAATTATTGGGAATTTTATTTGTAAACCAATTGTTTCCGACTTCAAATTTGCCGAAATTGCATGTATCTAACAGCTGTACTTCTGAATGCTTACCGTTACAGCCACCATACGAAAACGGAAACCAAGAGAACACTTGATAAATCAACTTACTGTGCCGATCTCGAAGTAAAACCACTGCATTTGTAATTTGTACTCGTCATAATTGCTTTACAAGTGTAGCAGCTACTTTTTCGTTGTCTTTGTAGTTAGAAACTGAACAGACGATGAATCGTGCATGAGAATTCCAAGTGGAGTATTTTCGTAATACTTTTAAATTTGGTTCTAATTCTGATTCGTTTCTCACCTGAATGATGTAATTATCTATCGATTTATAGTAACTTTCATGGCCGACAACTTTAGTCGCCTTTTTAATAATTATTGATAAACGACTGCGACTAAATAGGTCCGTAAAAAGCAAGGTATTAAATAACACAGCTGACGGCTGGGCATTACTAACTTCTTGCAAAGAAAGAGACACCAAAACAACCTCGCCTTCTTCAAAAAATTGATCGCTAGCTTCAGTCACGCACTTTGCTAAGGAAAGCCGAGTTAGCAGTTCATCTGGTAATGGTTGTAAACGACAACAAATTTCTCTTCCAAAATAAGTAGTAATAATTGTTACAATTCTTGCAAAGCTTGACAAATACATAACTGTCGACTATCGTTTCAGAATGGTAAGTACTAATCTTTCGCTCGGTTATTAATTGAGCGATATTTGAACTTCGCGTGACGTTTACACTCCCATGGAAATATCCAGTGTCGTTACATCAATTAAAAGGAATTGTGGCAAAAGAACATATCACACCTAGATTGTTTAGTAAAAAGCTTCATTACAGTAATGACAACAACTGCATAATGACAAGTACATACTTAGAAAATAATCATAAACCATTTAGAAATCCTTTTATTTATTTTGAGCTGTCGCATTTAAAAAAAAACTAAAGTGTAAGTTGCATGTCTGGCGAATATCTATACTTTTATTGAATAACTATTTAAACGTTCATCTCACTGTTTAAATATTAGTTTTTATGCCATAAGTATTTAAAAACCTTACAAATTTTAATCACATTTTACTAACAGAAATTAACTTAAATTCTTCTTAAGCTAAGTTCTTATGTAAATGGATGAAAAATGTCTAATAAATTTCTAATAACTTAATTTAATTCGTTGGGACTTTAATAATGTTATATGGCTAATTTAAAATTACCAAGATTGCGCTTTGCGTTCTCTTTTTTGGTAAACTATTTCCATTATTAATATTTTAAACCACAATTAAGTTAAATGCCAGGTACCCTTTTCAACTGCCTTTAGATTTATCACGTTCCTACAGATCGCAAGACGCGCCATTAAATGTGTAGCACTCTATTTAAAAAACTAAAATCAAAATGTTTAGTGTACAATAATAATCTAAAATTACCACATCAGATAAAAATATCACTCATAACCTTTATTCATTTTATCATTTGCGCATTTTTAAAATGTTCGTAAAAGGTTCGTTTACACTTTTAAAATGAACAGAAATATTTTTGTCCATTTAATTTACCATTATCACAATTTTAACATTGTTTGCAGTTTTTCTTAAGTAGCTTTTTAAAGTTACTTTTAAATTCCATCCCATAATGTTTAATAATAAGATCGCACTTTTACTAGAACCTTTTTTGTCTATCGACTTACATCACTAAAGTAATTATCACATTTTATACTACTTTATAGATACAGTATACACTCAAATTGAAAACATCATCAGCAAGTCATCGCGAGGGAACATTTTGGCAGTAATGAATGACGATCAACTTTGAAATATCCTAGGAAAGCACGGGCTTGGTAAAAAACGAAAAAAGACATTTATTAAAATTAATAACTGATAATGGCCTATCAGTCACTAATACAAGTTTTAAACGCCATCTCAGTTTACTCTCTACTTGGACTTCACCGTCGGGATAACATAAAAATTAAATCTATTTTATTTTGATAAGGACCAGATAAAAACATCAGTTACCAATGTTAAAACAAGACCAAAAATAATTTGTTATTCTGGCCGCAAATTATTAAAGACAGAACTTAAAACAGAAGTTAAAACTACATAGAGCAAAGAAACAAATTTCTAATCGAAGAAGAGAAATACCAGCAAATGAAACTCTGCAACAAAAACTTCGAGGTATTGGTCTATACCTAACGGATAATCCAGAAGAACTATAGCGAACAAGGAATGGATAAAGGAAGGTAAAAAGCAATGCAATAAACAGAGTCCAACAGAGATACAGGATTACTAGGTGAAAAAGGATGCTCTAAATTTAAAAGACGAACGCAAGAAATGGATTATATCAACAAGAGACACAAATATTGAAATCACTAAAAAAACAAAAATTAAGAAAAGATGTAGAAAAGACAAGAACGACGATGTAAGCAGAATACGTAGTGAAATAAAAAACGATGCAAATAATGGAAGAACTCGAGAGCTATATGATAAGGTTAGGTATCTGCTCAGAGAATTTAAACCATACACACAAACAATTAAAAAATGAACAAGGGCAAATTATCAGCGACATAGAAGACTAGCTGAGGTTTAAAATCAGTAGTGAATGAAGCTTTATAAAGAAATTGAAATTCAAGCTAATCTTCGGGATATTACGTCAAATGAAAAAGTATCATATATACTGAAATCAGAGGTAGAAAAAGCCTTTAAACATTAAAAAACTAAAAGGCACAGGATCAGATAATATAGGCTTAAAAACCATGGAAAAACCGAGTGTTAACACCGTCCGTAAAATTTACTCCTTGATAAGGGAGTTAAAAAAATGGCAAAGTGCTTATATGTTTATAACTCTTTTTTGAAAAAGCTGTCCCACAAACTGCAATAACTATAGGACCGTACCATTAGTCAATCACACTAGCAAAGTCATAGTTCAAATAATCAACTAAAACTAAAATTATTTTTACTACCCGAAATGTTCGAAAACAAACCGGTTATATGTTATGAAAAAGAACACGTGAACAAATATGAAACGTTTGACAAATTATCGAAAAAACCTACGAGCTTAACATAAAACCTATGTATGGGAGTTTTATATTATCTTACACATCTGATACAAAGTTTAAACGAAAATCGTCATGCAAAAGTAAGAGCCAACAAAGTAAAAGGTGTTCCAAAATTAACGCAAGATTTGAATTAAATAGAAAACACAGTTTTTAGTCTTTTGATTGTAATTTTTTTATTGAATCATAAAGTACATAAGATAGGGTTATTTATGGAATAACACGTCGGGCAAATGTCCTCCACGGCTTTGCATACACATACGCACTCGTTTGTCGAAATTTTCCATGACCATTCTGCGTAAATGTGGCTGAATTTCGTTGACGCAACGTTGAATCTCCTTTAATGCACGTGTGGTTGTGGGCTTGTTGACATAGACCTGTGATTTTAAATAACCCCATAAAAAGAAATCTAATGGTGTTAAATCACACGATCTAGGGGGGCAATTCTGATCACCGAAACGAGAGAGTACACGAGCTGGAAATGTCTCATGCAGTAATTGAAGTGTTTCACGGGCTGTATGGCATGTGGCACCATCTTGTTGAAACCACATATTGGCCACATCAATATCATCCAATTTCGGCAAAAAGAACTGTGTTATCATGTCGCGATATCGAGCACCAGTAACAGTCACTGCTTGACCAGCCTCATTTTCAAAAAAGTATGGTCCAATTATGCCTCCAGCCCAAAATCCACACCAAACAGTGACACGTTGTGAATGCATTTGTTTTTCGACAATCACATGTGGGTTCTCAGAACCCCAAAAGCGGCAATTTTGGCGATTAACAAACCCATCAAGGTGAAAATGTGCTTCGTCGCTTAGGATCAGCATCCATTTGTTGATGCTCAATAATCCATTCAACAAACTCTCTTCGCTGTGCATGGTCATTAGGCTTCAGTTGTTGTGTTAATTGAATTTTGTAAGCATGGAGACACAGGTGTATACGCTGTAGAGAGCTTTTTGAAATTTGCAATTCTTGTCCGCGACGCCGAATAGAGGTTCTTGGATTGTCACCGACACTCTCACGCACTGCTTCGATGTTGACATTTGAACGGGTTGTTTTTGGACGACCAGTGTGTTTGGCGTCCCCAACGGATCCTGTCTCTCGGAATTTTTCAATTAATTACTTCACAGTTGACGAAATTAAAACACTATTCCGACCATATTTTGTATGAAATTTTCGAGCAGCGGCCGCCAAGCTTTGATTATTTTTAAAATATTGTTCAATAATGAAGACACGTTGTTCTATCGTGTAACGCTCCATTTTTACTAACTCTAAACTGTCAGCTGCCGATTTGTTTTTGTTTTAGGGTTGTCAACACTTTTCTGCATAAATGGCGTCAAATTTAAATCTTGCGTTAATTCTGGAACACACTTTATTATTACGCACCTTCAAAACAGAGCAAGCGTAAAATGTACTCGGAGTATATCATGAGACAAATCAGAAGATAAACAAGTTGAGATACGCTAATGATATTATATCATTGCAACCAGTGATGCTGAACTTGAGAACGTTATGACAAAGTTAAACATTAAAAGCTAAAAATGAGGACTAATGCTCAATAGAAATAAGTCAAATACTATTAGTATTAGTAATAACAAATAAAAAAAAATGTGACAAAGAAATCAAAAGACTAATAAATACAGCTCGCAACACAGTTACAAAATTAATTAGAATATGAAAGAACTTAGCGATATCTCAAAACCACGAACTCAAATTAATAAGAACTCTGGTTTTTCCATTGCGACATATGATACCAATAAAAATCGCGACACAAAGAAAAATCGATGCCTATGAACTATGAGTGTATAGACGAATGTTAAGAATACTTCAGACTTAACAGTAAACCATTTCATTGATCTTGAATCAGTTTAAGATTACAACAAGACTCCCCATCAAGGTTAACTAGGCACACCTTCAAAATTTCGGTCAGATTTTTAGAAAAAATAAATCAGAAATACTAATAATAAAAGGAAAAATAAACAAGCAAAAGAGCTCTTTAGGCTGATTGAGTAAAATCACTTACAAAGTGTGATATGCATGTGGTAATCCAAGCGGCGCAAGACTGAGAAACAACCTCTTATTATAGTAACAAAATCGAGAAATTTGTAAGTAGTATAAGATTGCATGTTAGTAGGCACAATAAGAGCTAAAATTTGCAGTACCGGTAAGTGCAACGAATCTCTTTTTGACTTTAGAAGCACATATCTCTTTCTTTTCAGTGGAGACAAAGTTGGTGATAGAGAGGATGGCGTCCCTACTAGATAGATGATGAAAAAGGTCACACCATTTTTCTCGAGTCGACAGCGAAAAAAATCCTTATCATAATTTTCTAAGAGATAATCAGCCGCTTGCTTAACATGCTAGCGAATTAAAAGTTCTTGAAGCTCTAACAGCCGTTTATTGTGCAGAAATTCGAACGTATAGAAGATATAAGAGGTAGAAAACTTTTTAACCAACCCAGTTAATCTCTAGAAACATAAAATATTGTATGCATTTATTATACACACAAAAATTACTATTATTCCTTGGTTAAGAAAGTTTTTCTTAACTAGGCCATTACTAAAAATTGTCAGTACTTTTTATATTATTATTCAGAGAGCCTTTCCCAAAAGTAATAGTTAATAATTGTGGTAGGAAATATTAACCGTTTTTATAAGATCTTTTGCTTTTATATAATTTATATATCTTACCATAAAGTTCACCAAAGGATCTAACTAATATCACACGCCCTGAAGACTAAACAAAACACTTGTAGAGGTTAGTTCTGACTAATGATTCATCTGTATATTTTAGTTCTCTTTCTTAATGCAAATAAATTATGTAAATACATTTTTGGGGGTTGGAAATGTATTTTTTACGCTCTTCAGATAACAATAACATTTTTTTCCAAACTTTACGCAATTGTTAAGATTTTGTTCTTCGCTGATTAGATCATATCAAACGTCGCTAGTGGTTAAATGTTTTCCAAATGATATTACTAGCATCATTCTGAGATGATATCGTTTTTTTATTAAAACATCTGTACCTACTAGATGGAGACAGTTATAGCTTTGATTACACAATGAGAGGCTGCTGACACCAACAATGTCAATATCAGTTGATCAAATAATCATGCGAACAAAAATTTTAGTAATTGTAATTCTATTACAGGAGGTGATGAATTAACATAAGAATTAGGTTTACACTTAAAAATTTGATATAAATTGGAATAATTCTGGTAACAAAGCCGTTGTCGGTTAGACAAGATCTTCGATTGACTTATATTGTACGTAATAAAAACAAAAAACGTTGAAGTTATAGATTACACATCAAATCTTTGCACTATTTTGAACTAATTACAAATTAAGGTTAATTTCATCCTAAACTGTTAGGTTCTAAGTCATTATTAACACGGTACTGATTATAAAAATGTAAACTGCTAACAATCGCTGTATCCTATAGAAAACAATATGTCAATTTGTTTCTGCTATTTAATACAGAAAAAATAAAATATAATTTATTTATATTATACTACTACATTAAAGTTAATTTAAATAAATTAATTCCTCATTAACAACTTCTATCATAAATTCCAAACACAACGTAAAGGTTTAAAGTAAAATTGTAAATGTGCCTTGCTATAGTGACATTATTCAATTAATCCTTAATTAGTAATAAATATTTATTTACGCAATACAAATATATTATGTTATGTTCTTAAATTAATATCAGACAAATGACTCAAAGAACAACAGTGAAATGCATTAGCATAATTCAGGCAATCTCACGGTTGGATAGCATAGAATTTACTATTCCAGAAACTAAAACCAACATGTATAGACATACATATGAAGACGAAGACAATGAGAACTGCACAGAAAATACAACCTAATTAAAATTGAAGGAAATAATATACAAAATGTTAAAAACTTTACTTATCTAGGCACCATACTAGATGAACAAGGAGGATGTAAGACGGACATAAAAGCAAACACAAACCTCCTTTAGAACACTATAAGATTTGGATGTGAAACAAAATATCAAAGAAACAAAACTGAAGACATTCAGAACAAATGTAACCACTGAACTTTTATACGGGTGTGACACCTGGGCGCTAAATAAACAACTACAGAAAATACAAATATTTATAAATAAATGCCTTAGAACTATAATGAAAATCTATTAGCCAATCACTATCACAAACAATAAACTATGGAATATTACGGAGGAAAAACCAATTAGTGTAACCATATTAAAACACCGCTGGAGATTAATAGGGCACACTTTAAGGAAACCATGCTCAGATAAACGCCATCAAACACTTGATTATAATATTAAAGAAAAAAGAAAGAGAGGAAGACCAGCCCTAACTTGGAGAGGAATGCAAATAAATGAACATGACATGGAACCAGCTGAAGGAAGTAGCTATAAACAAAAATAGATGAAAAGACTTTGTTCGAAATATATGCAACCAACAAGAACAAGTCCCCCAATTAAAGTAAAGTGTTTAAAATGTTCAAGTGAAATAGTAAAAAGTGTAAATATAAACAATTATAGCATAAGACCGACTACCTTATGCTATGGATAATGGCAAATAAGTTTGGTATGGACAAAAAAATAAACTTAGCAATAATTTAAAAATCTTTGCCAAAGAATAATACGTAATACTTAACACTTTTCTACATTTTTGGTTTTTTAACAATCAGAAATTAAATTAATTATATAGTTAAAACAGTTGTCTGCCAGTTAAGACTTACCCTGGCGCTGATATCTTATCGGACCATTTTTCTTTTATTAGAAGGGTTAGAGTCAAACTCTAAAAAGTCGAGAGGAATACAATTAGGTAGCAGTAGAATACGCAAAATTCTAAAAAAAGAGAAATCAAGGAAAAGAGTGACAAAATTACTCGCAGAGAAATGTAGACACTTAGAAGAACTAAAAAACAAAAAAATTACAGCGGAAAATAATTAAAGTATTTAATGAAATTGGTGACAAATAATACTACAACTTATGGAGAGAGAAAAAGCAAAAATAACAAAACACAAAGAAAAATATTTAGAGACACATAAGGCGAGAATAAGGATAGCAAAGGAAAATGTGGTTTAAAACTCAATGCCAAGAAATGGAAGCATTAGACTAAAAATATAATAAGTTTAAGATTCACAAAGGAGTCAGAGAAGCAGCTGGAATATATAAACCCAATACATCTGCGATATTACATATTAAGACAGTAAAATAATTATTGACATACCTGAAACGCTTACATGGGTGACTTTGAATAACACACCAAAATATTCTCTAAACTTTCACTATGAAATCACAAAAACAGTATTTCAACTGAAAGATGGTAAATACTTTAGGCTAAACGGTTTCATTAATTATTAAAAATTATTTGATGACATACTACATAACAGACTTATTGAATTATGGAAGGAGATTGGACAACATGAACGAAATCTAGGAACTATCTGGTGGATAACAAGAACTATTTTTATTCGCAAGGCCTTTCGTTTATGTGCAAAACTTATATTTAGTGGTGTTTTATTCAAATATAGACAATACACCGCAACTAAAAATTTATGCGTCCGCGCGATATTAGTTATCGCGCGTTTAAAGTCGCTTCTGTGTTGTCTTTCGATTTCGCTTTAAAATTATTGCACGAATCTGAATTACAAACTCTTTTCTTACTGGTGCAATGATCTATGTTTTGTTCTTTATTGCCCATTTGTTCCACTTTACTTAAGTTTAAAACTGCGTTATCACAGACATGTCACTAGAATTTTCAATTTTTTTGTGCGACGACAACAAGAGCAACAAATGAACAATGAAGTATACCCACTAGAAGAATTGAATAATTATAAAAAAATCTTGAGAAAAATAACCAATGCAGGTCGTCGATGATTGTAAAAAAGAAAAAAAAAGAAGCTAGAGAGCTAAACAAGAAAATAAAACAAATAACAATCACGAAAGAAACGATGAACTAAAGAGAAGGAAAAAAGCAAAACAAAAGATATAATTATGATTCTCCCACAGCAGCAGAACAAAAATCACATAGAAGCCAAACAACCCAATGATCTAAAACCAGAATCTTCAGAAAAACAAATCATTAATAAAAACTTTACGAAAATTAAATCCTTTAGCAACACAAAAAAAATCAAAAACTATATAAAATTAAGAAAACCCCAGCTGGACTGAATAATGATAACTACACAAACACAGAAATATGATTAAAAATATGGAACAAAACATTGAACACATGTCCCCATCAAATGGCTCATCAGATGAAGGAGCAAAATAATTAACAGGCAACATAACAATAAGACAAAAGAAACCCATAGAATAAAAATATGCACAATAAATGTAAAAATAAATTAAATAGAATAATAGAAGAAGTAAATAGATACTCGAACAGCCGTAACATTAAAATTATAAAAATACAACAAACCCATACATTTTGCATTTATAAATGACTCGAAAGTTTTTGATACCCTCGAACATGACTTAATCTTTCAATCAGTAAATCAGCAGCGCATACCTTCAAAGTACATCAAAATAATCCAAAATATATATAAACAAGAGAAAGCCAATATAAAACTAAAAAAAGGCAGAAGGAAATATTTTAATATGGGAAGAGCAGTAAGGCAACTGTCTCTTGTCATCAAATTTGTTTACATATGCTTTAAAACTAGTCTTCAAAAATTTACACTAAGAAAGATATGGGGTAAACATAGGAAGAAAGAAATTTAAAAGATATATTAAAAGAGCTGGAAAGGGAGAATGGCAAAAGGGTTAAAATCAATTTTGAAAAACTCACCTAATATCTAATATAAAAGCAGATGACATTACTTTTATATATGCAAGAATTGTCTAGGACAATTGATATTCTTTGAAAAAAAAAAGTGCAGAAACAAATAAATTTAGCGTGAAGTGCTATCGATCCTACAAACACATCCTTAAAAATAAAATTCCCATATATCTTAAAGAAAGACAAATGTAACCCAATAAAATATAGAAAAAATCTATATTAAATCTAAAACTACAAAATAAAGTAAAGCTTACAAGACATAAGAAAGAAATAGGAACAAGGACATATTGGAAGAATGTAAACGTTTGAACTAAAATTGGGCAGAACATCTAGGAAGGCTGGAAAATCGAAGGTGGATCCAGATAATAACAAAATAAAAATAGAAAAAACAAATAAAAAAAGACAGAAGGAGGAGGGAAATTTCTTTACAAAGATTGATATTGTTTTGGACCTCTATTCTTCTGAAATCTCTCGAGTCTGTTATGCCATGACCATTTACAGTTTCTGAATTCAAATATCTATTTGTTGTAGCCGCGTTACCCAATCAATAATAGTTTTTCTTTATTTTTGATTGCTAGGCATGTCTAGATTTTGAATTATTTTAAGTTTTTTAATTGTCAGTACTGGACAAGCAAATTCCTATGCACTTTGATCATCAATACCACAATTCTGAAGTCAAATTCCTTAGAAACCCATTGATAAAACCAACTAAAAAACCGACTAAACTTACAAAAGAAACCTTTAAAAACGGAGCAAAAAATCAAAATCTGAATTTTAAAAATTACATAAAAATGATTTAATAATAGTAAAGGGCACATTATGTGGAAAAGCTCATATAGTTATGTAAAATCGATTACATATTGATTCTTGGAAATAAAAAAATATGAAAATATAAAAATAAACAGATATGAAACGTGACACAAACAATCAAATTAACAACAACAGTGTCACTGGAGAAGATCTCACCACGTCAATGAAGAGCGACTTAGTTCTTAGATCAACACATTAGCTCATAGAATTCTATTGTAAATTCTGATTGCTAATAAAATAAATTAATAAAAAAAAAACAACAACAGAAGGAATACTAGCCGTAAATTTAAAAACAATAAACCAAATTTAAAAAATCTTAACCCCAAAAAAAGTTGAAAACAAAATAAAGTACACAAAAATCTATAAAATTTATTTGCTCCATCCTATACACAAGAAAAGTTAGGCAATCCAAATTACACTTTCATTCTCGCACGTGCAATTAGTTCGTATCCAACGGCAACATAACCTTTGTACTCGATGTACAACGTAACTTATAGAACGAAATTTCGTTTTGTAGTTATAAAACAACCAATAGAACATGCAGTCGAGCACTATAACAGCTAGACGTATCCAAGTTCTTCTTAGAATTCTGCAGCATAATAGGTATGGGATAAGCCAAGTGAACGTGCGGGCTTACACGAACAACAATCAAGTCACCATTGGAGGAGTAACCAAAATTATAAAGGCAGCTCGTCACCAGGAATACGTTCCTACTAACTATTGTAAGGTTTTTATAAGCATGGAAGCGATGGTAAATCTTAATTACGTAAATTAATAGACAATGAAAATGGGGGCCAAAGTACATTGCATCATTTACGTTGGATGATGCAAAAAGATTTATTGGGACAAGACATATTTCTAATTGGACCTCCAGGACCAAAGCGGAGGAATTTGGCTATGCAGTATTTAGAGTTGACCAATCGTGAACTTGAATATGTTGCATTAAGTCGAGACACGACAGAATCTGACTTGAAGCAGAGGAGGGAAATTGTTAACGGGAGCGCTATTTATTTTGATCAGGTACTGATATTAAAAGCACTCCACAATTATCGTTCTGGCATAAACCCTACTCGCAGCTCAATTTTTTAACTTGCTCGCCAACATTCAACATACTTTACCTCATTTGTTAGTATGAGTTCTATGCTTTTATTGGTGCCTACAGGTATTGCAATTTGTCTTGCATTAATTTTATTTCAGCTTGTCTTTTCATTTTGCAACAGTAGATAACTTATTTTTGTATTTTTTTGCTTTTGACCTGGTGGCAGCTTTTTGAATCTTATCATTTTCATGCCTCATAAGCTAACAGTGTGCCTTATCATACATTTTTATATTTTTACTTTCTCTTTCAAGAGCTTGTCTTTGTATTTGTGGATCATCACTTTAAAAAAAAGGAAAAACAGAAGAATATTATGAATAATGAAATAAATTTGAAACATCACAACATTTCGATCTGGTCTTTTGAAAACTAACTTTATAGAAGCATTTTTCTTCAAAGATGATTTAATATCAATCGGTAAACCATATTTTGAAAAATTAAGCAAATTTTGTAAAGCTTATAATTTTTTCAACAAATTATCCAAAAATAAAAACAAAATACAACACATCAAAAATAGAAGGTATAAAAAAATGTATTTACCTTTAAATGAAAATAAATGCAATTTTTGTTAACTTGGATGTTGAGAATGTAGTGTGAGATGTCAATATTGCACATCCTAGGTCCATTCTTTTTTAACCAAACTGTTACCATAAACATTTACTTAAACATGCAAGAATCCATTGGCCCACACGTCGAAGAGTTGTTTGATAACTAAAAGATTTATTTTTAGCAAGAACTTCCTCACTTCCATTATGATGTGAGGGCCTGAATTATTCCAAATAATGGATTGGGCAAAAGGTGTCGTTGAATTTTGTACGTGTTTCTCAAACAACAGTTCAATGGACTTTTATTTGTGAGAATTCCTCAAAATTACTGAACAAAAAAAGCAATGATCAATGACTTAAAAGAGGAAACAGAAAGCGTATTTTTGTCAGTTCAAAAAGAAACTTTGCGATGGTATTGAATTCAATAGTTTATGTTATTATGTTTGGAAAAAGATGGTCGTCAGCTTGTATATGTGTACATATGCATTTGATGTTATTTAATATTTTTTAATTGAAACCAGTACAATCTTGTTGCTAAGTAAAGCATTTATTGTCATTTAAAACTTTGTTGTGGTTTGTACAATTTTACTTTTGCAAAATTAATTTACAGACTGGTATGTAATTAACACATATTATCTACTCAAAATGGGAAAAGCTTTTGTAGTTAGTCTTACAAAAATCAGATAAAACGTTTCAAAGTGATTCTTTCATTAATAAAAATTTTCACCAAGTCTTATTTTCTCTTAATTCCACCAGAACAAACTTAAATGCAATTAACTTGTCTTATCTAAGAATTTTAAAATTACTAAATGAACCAGCCCATCCTCAAGGACACTCAGCTATAAAGGTATCTGTAGATCTATTTTCATTGCTATATAATTAAAATGGACTATGAGCATTTTTGTTTGTTGCTCAACCACATTTTTTTACATGTAAAATATTTTGTGATTTAAGACTCGACCTTTAATCCAAATTTATTTTAAAATTTTTATGTTTTACAAATTAAACGCAAGAGGTTTAACCATATACAAAGCTTTTCTCACTCAAGTGCACACTTTTGTGGTAGTTATAATTTAAGTTTTTGAACCCAAATTGTTTTTATTTGTATAGAGTAAATCTTAAAACTATAGAAATAAACTGTGGAAGGTGATTCCTGTTAAGGGGCAAAAAATTTATATGATCATACGCCCAAGGTGCATAAAAAGAAACGTAAACGCACTGTAACTGAGATAGGTGATTAGCACCATCATGAACACATAAATTTTTTGTTATCAGAAATCACTTACTTTTAAAAGCCATTCTCTAAATTACATTAAGTGGATTAAGTGGATACATTTAACGATATAAAAGTTTGTCTAAATTGAACGCCATATTTAAATTTTAAATAGAACAATTTTTTAATTGATTTTGTGATTGGATTTAATTAAGTATTGAAGCACACAATCTCTCATTAAGTCTGAGAAATAGCCACTTCAGCTTTGGCTTTTCTTCACATAATTATCAATTACAATTCTGCATGTTCGAATTAATTTCATAACATATATTTTGTTCCTGAGATCATCAACTGTTTGTGGATTGCTGGTGTAGACCTTGGATTTCAGGTAACCCCATAAAATGAAGTTCCAGTGTGTTAGATCACAAGATCTTGCTGGCCAGTTGATGTTAACATTTTGTGAAATTATGAGACTATCAAATTATTGGTGCAGTAAGCGGCGTCAAGAGCTGACGTCTGGCGAGTGAAAACAAGTTTGCCAGGGTCCCAAGATCAAGTATTTCTTATGTCTTTACGTTTTATTAATATAATTAAACATTTAAAAGTCATATTAGAAATAGAGCTATAAATCATATGTAAAAGTACTTCCAATATTATATTAGCAATGGTACAAATTAAGTAAAATTTAAGATGTGGCCTGAAAAGAGCAAACCAATGTTAATATAATGAGATAGGTTTGCACGGGTACAATGTAAACTGGTATCCAATATTAGTAGACTGCAGTGCTTAGGCATGAATGCAAATGTAGTGTGATTTGCAATGAATGAGCGAGTAAAGCAGCGGATTTTGTTTCAAAGCTATCCATAAAACACTTTTAAAGGAAACATTCCAGACTATCAAGAAATTCAAGCCAATATGACAATGTCGTTATTTCCATTTTTAACACAAGACAATATTTTGAACAGTGCAAACAACACTGATAAGTGTGTGAGATGCTAAGGCGCTTACTTTGAAGGAAATGGGAACTACATACAATGTCTACTGCATTTTGCAGCATGTTTATTAAGTATATAGATTTTGATTATGTGATTATAAACAACTATCTGGCCAATAACCACAATATCTAAATAGTTTTAAATCTTAACACATTTTTAACACTTCTTTTACACTGAAAACTATAATTTTAGCGTTATATCTTAATTTATCAACATTAACTGTTAAGTAATTTGCATTCATTAAAAATATCACCACTTTTTCCTAAAATTTTGTGGATCCAATATTAACATTTCTTTGCTATTAATTACTGCAAAACTTACCTAAAATCAAGTGCTTTAATACATGCTACAATAGCGGGAATAAAACAAATCAAGCAAACATGAGTAATATATAATAAAAAAAATGATATTTTGAACAACTTGTAATACCCCTTTGTCATATTCCTAGCCACAGCAAATGAGATTTAAGTACATTTAAGCATACCTAAAATTGATTTTCTAATCGTTTTACCAGTTTTTGTACATTATCCATAAGAAAAAATTAGAAACCTCAAAACCGACTCATCAGAAACTCTTCCGAGATTCTGTTAGCTGTATCCAGTACGGATATAATAGAAATCACATATATTCAATTATCCGTAAGTTTCAGTCAACTGTATAGTTGATTAATAAAAATTACTATAAATAAATAAAAAACTACAAAATCAATTTTATTAAGTTTTACAATGAATATAATAAATCACTTGAAATTATGCTATGCTGCATGTAAACACTTAAGTTAGGAATATTTTTGCTTGCTCATAAATGTAAGAAAAAATTTGTCTGTTCTTCTTAAAGTGTCATTATTTAATGATATTAGCGATCACTTCACTGATCTCTCCTTGTCTCAGGCTACATTAAATAGCCCCTGAACTCCTAAATCAGTCCAATTTCTCAAATCAATCGTAATCAATCTTCAGACTTTCATTTATTTCAACAATGATTCTCACGGAGTCTTTACTAAATTTTGCTGAATTTGCAATACGTTTAACAATAATAACTCACTCTTTCATACAGCGTTCCATATGTCTAATTAGAATCATAATGACATTGCTCAAAATATCAGAGGTGCGAAAACAAGACCAAAATTTTAATCTGATATCAGTTTAGTTCACCCTTTACAAAATAAGGTTGTTTGTATGTATATCTTTGTGATTTTTTTACTATTTAATTAAAACCATTTTTTGTTTGTTGGGGGCGCACTTACCGGAACTATAACCTCAAGGGCTTATTGTGCCTGCTAACATGTAACTAACTAACTCATTGGTAGGATGTCACATACCCATGGGTTTAACCGCACGTCCTTGTTCTTATGGTCCATCTTAACTGGAGGTTAAACGTATTTTGTCCATAGCCGATCAGAATAGTTCAATGCTACTGCAATTAAACCAGCCTCTAAGGTTTTTTATTCAAGCTAATATTCCTTTTTTTCTTTATCTTATCAGTGCATATTTGGAACTTTGCTATTGGGTATCTTTTCGGTTCAAGCATTTTGTGGTAACACTACATAAAGCAAGATGATAAACACATAACAGAAAAGCCCTTCTTAAACCAATTTAATTTAAAAAAAATTTTATATGACGTATTTAAGTCTACTTTTAAGCTGTGCCAATTGGCAAAGGAATGAAGGACAAAAAGGTTTTCATTACGAACTGACTGTTGTATTATGATTTTTTATATTCTTTGTATGATTTTTTTTTAAATCAGCATAAAGCTAACAAACAATATGTATAGTGTAGCTATTATTTCTTCACATAATTTCTTGAACGTTTTTTAATTTGTAATATCAGTGGTTTTCTCTATTACAAGTGATTTGAAATTATAAACAGTAATTTAAGCAAAAGCCGTTGTATGGTTGTAATGACATGAACAATACATTTTTTGAAGAAAATCATTGATACCTAAAAAAAACATTTTCAGTCACAACTGACAATAAATTATTTTATTGATTACAAATTCTACTACCTTGGATTGCAATTTGGTAAAAATGGTAGGCTATTCTATATTTAACTAATATCAATAAAATGCTACTGTGTTACTTGACAATAATGTGATGTCACTGTACTCAGAAGATCAGATTATAAGATCATATTTATCAGCTTTAGTAGCTTATTAACTTATATACTTACTTAAATTAAAAAAAAACTGAAATCAAGTAAGACGTATGACAATGTGATGTTTAACTTAAATAATTGCAGCAGTTTCACGTAAACATTTTAGTAAGACAATGCAGTGACTCAAAAATTGTTTCATTACAGAGATGCCTGAATATTTTACCACAGATCTCGCCTAATTATGATGTTGTAATAATTATAAATATAAAGAATAGTATAAAATGCATTAATCTGTGATGTTAAGTATTTAACTTTTTACAGGGTTTATTAAGATAAAGCCTTCACATCATTTGATACAAAATATATAATTCATACCTTAATAGAACATTAATGGAAAAAAATGTAATCTAATGTTTACAGCAAGAAAAATCCTTACAAAGGCAATAGTATAATATCGACATTGATGTAAATGCTTTTCTGATGAAGACAACCTTAAAGAATAAACCACATTCAGGTCATCTGTCTTGAAAGAATGGATTCTTTTCATTGCTTTAGAAAAGTTCGTCATGAATTATTAGAGTCTTTAAAAGACACTATAATTCAACATTTACATTATTCTAGTTTTTGTAGTAGGCATTCTCGAATTGATCCACATGAATTGACTGAAAGTTTTATTTTAATTTGGTTCCAGATATCTGGAATCTGTTAATTTCAGGATGTACGGGGTGGCCAAATTTTGATGTTTTCTTGGAGAGTATCTCTCAATGACGGATACTTGTTTAATTAGATTAGAATTTTGACATAATTTGAATTTTCAAACTAACTATTTTATATTTGATCAAGCTATCTATGCTATTATAGTCTTATGAAAAATGTGCCTGGAGAAGGAAGAAGTTGTTTTTCTGTATTTTTACTAATGAATGAAATATTGTCATAAAACGAAAAGCCAAAACATCGAATTTTCGAAAATTATTTGAAAATGAGATAGAATATTAGCTTCCATGATTAACTTTTCTCATAAAAAAAGATTTGAGATTGATCGTGAATTTTACGAAATACCTACAAAAGACATCGAAATACGGCCATCCTGTACAGCCAACTGAACAAATTGTATACAGCTTTTGCAGAGAAATATCCATCATTAAAAAAGATGAACAGTACTACAAAGCAATAATGCGCCAGCAAAATCCAAGATTTGGATGAAATTGAAATTTTATCATATTCTACGTGTAGGCTCAACATCACTTTCCTTCTTTTTCCATACATTTTATCACCTTCAGTGTTATATTATTACTTTTTGTTGCTTCTTCTAATTTTAGTTTCTGTATAGCCTCTTTAACTTCTTCCTCTTGTATCACATCTATTTTTCCATTTCGCTTATCTCTCTTTGTAGTTCCGTTAATTAGTTTCCGCTTTTGTTGGTTTTGTCTCCATTTTATATTCCTTTTTTGTTTTAGTTGTTTTATAGTTCCATGAAATAAATGTTAATTGTTTTTTTTAATTGTCATTTTTTCTTCAAAATTATTTGTGGTTGTTGTTTTGCTTTTCTGATTGTCCTTTTTATCTTTTCTTACTCTTTGTATGTTTGATAGTCGTCTATCTTTTTATATTTAAGTATCTTTTTCCTGTATTTTTCTCTTTTATTTTTGATCCGAATTTTACCATTGTCTTTTTTATATTTTTGCTGCACCATTTGTACAGAGTGGCGTGTAAAAACGAGACCTTGTAAAATAAAAATTTTGGGGTTTAAAGAAAATTGTATTTAAAACATCTGGTGTGAATATCACACGACTTTCCTTATCCTATTATTATATATTATACCGGCACATCGTCTCGGCACTGCGCTGCTCTCGTCCCGGAACTTGTTATTTTAAAAAAGGACGAGGCGCGAGTCCAACACTCGAAAGCTGATTAAAATAAACAGTACAAGACAATAATTGACTGGTACTTAAAATTTTGCTACGTCACTGAAGGTAACCGTGCGAGCCTGCAAGCGCTCCCCCCGTCCTCCCGCAGTCGGCCATGAAGCTCTCCGAGCACACTGTGATTGGTCCGTTTAATTATCCGGTAATATAAATTTCCCGAAACATTTTATGAACACCCGGTATATTAAAAATCCTGAGCTTCAATTTTTTTTCGAGTTCCTATTTTACCAACTTTTATTTTAAATTCATGTTTATCTCATGATAACAAATCATTTTTATTCTCATAAATTTTTTGTATCTTCAACCGTTTAGATTCGCGACCGATTTTGCGACCTTGCGACCAAACGACTCTGCCGATTTTTACCAAAAGCTTCGCACTGCGTCCCCTACCTACAAGTAACTTGCATACCAAATTTCAAGTCTCTAGCTCTTACGGTTCTCGAGATATCCTGTTTACTGACAGACAGACAGACAGACAGACACACACACACACACACACACACACACACACACACACACACACACACACACACACACACACACAACACACACCACACACACACACACACACACACACAAACCAATGATGCTCAAATCAACTTTTTTGGTGTCCTGGGGCTATATTTCGTCCAGAAATGTGAAAAACTGCTTAGGTCAAATTTCCGCCGATTACATTACTTTCCTTATTATAGGATAAGGAAAGTAAAAATAAAATAAAAAAAGAATAATACGAAATATTCACAGAGAGCTAAATTTTTATGATCTGAAAATTACATTAGTCAAATGTCCTTCATTTTTGGCCAAGCACTCAAACTCAAATTTCGTGCCACCTACTCCAGTAAGTCGATAGGAATCACATAAATTTTTTTATCTGTTGTCAGTTTCTTTTAAACGTATTGACATAGTAAACACACTTAATTTCATTATAAAGACCATTGACAAAGTACGGTTGACTACGAATTTTAACATGTTTTTAATGAAGGAAGACTGTTATGTGTGTATGATATTTTGTTCTTCTATTTCGTATGACTGTACATTGATTTTTAGCCACTCTTTGCAATTTAATGTTACTCTTATTTGCTGTATCATTACTAACAAGTTTTGATAATAAATACTGTTTTAACAAATTTTGTTATTAAAAATATTTTGTTAAAAATGCTTGTACATAGGTTTATAAAAATTCATGTAATATCTAAGCAATTTTTAATATTTAAATATTTTATATTCAAAAATTCTATTAATTTATTTTTTTTTTATTAAATTGGAACGTTCTATATTTATTACAGCATTAAAATTTGCTTTAAATTAGACTACTCTGAGCGCCGCCTTTGAGGGACTGCATTAGATTCAAAGCATCCAACAAGAGTTCATTAGAGATCATTAAGCGAACCACTAAAATTGTTATAGAAGGAAACAGATTAAAGACGAATTCTATTTTTTGAAAAGGAGTTTTTGATGAGTGTTTTTGCCTTTGATATACAGGAAAAACAATTTCTATTCGAATGTAATTAATCTGCAAAATTATTCCGTTTTAAGTACAAGATATTCTGAAGATTAAAATACCAAAACTATTTCTGTAATTTGGAATTTATCGTAGATATATCTAGCCAGAGGAAAACTAGACTAAAGGCTTATTTTTTTTATTGAATTTTTTCCACATTGAGATGCTTTCGAACACACTTTTTTTATGTTATTGTGGGATTAGGGCCCGACACACTTTGAGTGTCGGAGGGAAAACCCACAACCCAAATGGAACCCCCCTCCCTAACTGCTACGAATTCGTTTTCAAAAATTCATAGCCCCGTCCACAGGAAAAACTAAGGTCCCAAAATTCGGCCGTCCCTAGAACACCCATGCCCCTACCCCACAACCTCCCAACCGTTTATTCCACAACTTTGATGCATCAATTTGAAAGAACCCCCAAAGTATATTAAAACACTAAGACGTGAACAAACGACATAATATTTCTGCTATATTAACACAAGTTAGATTATAGAGTACTAAGGCTAACTGCTATATTTTAGGTAAATTTTACTTATTTAAAAAAATATTGTGAAATATTTTATTTGTTACAACAGACTTTTAAAAATAAATGCAGCTTTTAAGTGGCCTCCAAGATCTTGTAACTGATGCCATTAGATTTTGTTTATGTGGCTTTTATTAAGTCTTGTTTATATCCGACAAACTACAAACTATTAAAGATTTCAAAGAAAACATCATTTGTGTTAGGAATAATTGAAAATTGGATTTGTATATTTACTTTGCCACATGCAATCTCGATATCTCGATATATATATATATATATATATATATATATATATATATATATATATATATATATATATATATATATATATATATATATATAAAATTATCGAGATTGCATGTGGCGAAGTAAATATACAAATCCAATGTGCTCTCCATATCAAAAAGCCACTTTTCAGAAATCTTCCATGAATGTCAAGTATCTGTTAAAGGTAACTGATTAAAATGCTGAAAATGAGAACTCAATATAAACAAAAAATCTTCATTAAATTCAATTTTGAACTTTTACCTGTTGATTTATTTCCATTTAAAGGAAATTTGTAACTAATAGTAGTTAATTGAGAAACCAGCTAACATTTCTTCCAAATACAATTTCTTATTAGCAGTATGTATTAATAAATCAATTACCTATTGATTGCTTAGCTACAGCTTTTCTTTTTTTTTATTAGAGTGCAGTTAGAGCAGCTATTGAAGGACGAATCTTGGTTCTAGAGGGAATCGAAAAAGCTGAACGCAATGTTTTACCCATCCTCAATAACTTGTTGGAGAATAGAGAAATGCAGTTGGAGGATGGACGCATGTTAATACCCGCTTCTAGGTATGATAAATTATTAGAGGTGAGTTTTTCTTGTATTAATTTCACGAACAGTTATACATTGTTTGTTTTTACAGACATATGGCGAAGAAGAGCTTGAGAAATGGAAATTAATTAGGGTAGATAAAGATTTCAGAGTTATAGCGCTTGGACTACCCATTCCTAGGTAAAAACGATATCTTACCTTCTCAATTATTATATTAAAAAATTATTGGATATATACATACACAATATCAAAAATTATTTTTACATCTAATCCATGTATCTTATCTAATCATGAATTATGGTACAAGTTGATGTGGAGTACACTACACACATACAGCAACATGATATTGTGAAGTGAACTGCTGACAGTGATTATAAAAATTGTATAGTAATTATAACTTTTCATAAAATAAGAACATTAGCATCTTAGATTTTTCTAACTCTTCAGATACTAATAACTAGCAGGATTTAAAAGATTATCAATGAGTTTATTGAAGTTGGGCTCATAATGATCATCTAATGGAGAGTTGATTCTACTTCATAATGAAATATAGATGTTAAAATCGAAACTCTTCCATTGTCACATAGGCAACAGAAAACATTCTTTTCACTTTTCTAAAAATGACTGTTTATAGATTAGTTTCACAGGAATTTATGAGAAAATTCAAAGGGTTTTTAGGAATTAACATTCTGCTACTATTGCAATATGGTAAGAAGTTCTATGCTTTCTGTGAAATGGAGATAAAAACCTGAATTAAAATATATTAAGGCACCAAGCTGGAGTTAGTTATTTTACTTTTAAGCAATACCATATTCAAGAATAAATACTCTAACATTTGGCAGATTAAGTACCAACCCACAAGATTTTGGATAAATGTATCATACCTTATTGCTTCAGATTATTGACTTCCAATCAGTTCCAGTTGAGCTAATTACACTATAAATAATAAGCAACTCTTGAATACATGATCTTGCAAGAACATATTTCATTGATAAATTTTCCATTGAAGGCCTTGTATTGCACATTTATATATGGTCCCAGACTTGTAAATTACCTGAAAGCGACTCTATTTTACAAGTTTGTGATTCTCTCTTTTCTTTGTTTTAAATTTGAAATTTATTTGTATGTTGAATTTGGTCAAATTTGGACTGCTGTTTGCAATAGGTGTTCTTTCTAATGTAATTTCTTGTTTTAACCTTAAACATCATACTACCGATTTTGTGGTTGTTACTATAAATTAGGTTTTCAGGGGTAGCTTATAGGCAAAGAAAAACATATTTGACAATGCTACATAATCTCTTAAAAGAAAAGTTAATGATATTAATAACAATAGCAATTTAATATTGACCAACTGACTTAAAAAGAGAACTAAAATGGCCTTAATTTTTCTTTTTTCTGGTGCACAAAAATTCAAGCTTGATAAGATTGCTAATCCTACATTTGTTTTAGATAAAATCGAAAAGCTGTTTTAAAAATATAGAATTTTTAAATGATGCTTGGGAGTTTTCATGACTCAAATTGCTTAAGAAGTTTCTTTATCTAGAAATATTAGACATTATAGTCAGATAATCAAAAAAATTATTTACAATATTATCAGGAAAATTTTTAACTTGAAGAATCTGGAAATGAACTGTCTAATGGTAACTTAGATATGCAATGAAAACATTACAAGATAAAAAGTGGTTTATATTTTAATATCAATGATGTATCTGATCAAAAGAAATCAAACTGTTTATCTGAATGATGAAAATTTCAATCAATAGTTTATTGTTTCGAAATCTTTTGCTTTTCCGACAATAATGTTTTGATGAGAAAGAATTGTGAAGTAGAATTAAATGTTCAACTAAGCTACACAATAATTAATTTTGAAGTGTTTTTATTGTCTTTTTTTTGTATACTATGGTTACACTATGACTTAAGTTATTACACTCACTTCAACATTTTTATATTGTACATACAAGATTCAGAATGTCAGTAAAACCTATATATTTGGCTCCAAACAATTAAAAATTTTTATCTAGAATAATAAGTGCATCTTTTTTTTGAAAATAAAATTATAATTTTGCCATTAAAAAAGAAAAGTGAACTACTTGATCTGCTAATTGTATCAACAAAGTTTACTTATATCAAAATGGTTTTGGTGATTTGTTCAGTAGACACTCGTTCTAAAACTTCACTATCACCATTTCCTTCAAAATGTTTAAATTTGAATTTCAGGTGACTAATAAATTGTTGTTTTGCATTTAGTACACTTCCTGAGTATATATTCTTTTTTTGGCTTCTATTACAGCATTTTAAATATATCTTCTTAATTAATTTTACATATCAAAGGTCCACTAAACAACTAACCAAAAAATTATCAGTTTATTTAAATAAACCAAATTTTGAAACCTACTTTTTCTTAATGTCATTTTTTAAATCTTATATTGGGCATCAGTATACAAACTACTTTTTAACTCTAATAAAAAGGCTTTTTACTTCCACACTCCTTAGATTTAACCTTTTTGGCACCCCTGGGGTGGAAAATTAGTCTTGTAAATATGTTATGCAGATATGCATGAACAATATCTAAACGAAATTTTTAATAATATTTAGTATAGTCTGATTTGATTGTATATATGTTATATTTTAGGTATACTGGTAACCCTTTGGATCCTCCACTGCGTTCAAGATTTCAAGCAAGAGATGTTGGAAGTGGAAACTATCAAGTAAGTGAATTATAAAATATTATTTTTTACTTTATTACTGAATACTAAAGCAAAACAGTATTTAGTTTGTATTATATGTTTTTATGTAGTATCATACAGATAATTGGTGAAAGTATATTTTTCAAACCATTATACACCTGCAAATTATTATAAATCTATTGTAATTTATAGCAAAGTGACTACATATTTATTTATTAGTGATTGAATGGCGATTTTTATTACTTTCTGCGACAATAACTATAGATATGGTGTTTTCAATGAAATCAGTGAAATAAACAACAGGCAATATTTTCAGTTAGGGTGAACTTAGAAACACTCAACATTAATTCTCAGCAAGCTATTTGTTTTAAAATAAACTAGTCATTGCAAATTTTGATGTTAGTTTCATGTTTTCTTAGGTTCAGAACAAAAAAAAGGTAACTGATACACGTCGTACACATTTTAATATTTTTGATGTTTCTGAAACCTGTAAAATGTCTTTAAATAAAGTTCATTCGACATGAACATTAATCAACTTGGATGACAACTGGTGTCATTACATTATTAAGTATTTTTAATTTTCTGTGTTGAATTTCTACTTAAAAAATTATGTATTATTTAGAAAAGTAGAATTCAATTGAAATACAAAAAATTGATATGAAAAAATTAATAACAAAATCTACACTTATTGCATGTGGAAAGTAATCAATAATAAAAATCATATAGATTATGACTGCAGTTGAAGTCAAATGACTGCACAAAGAAATTGAAATGTTGAGATTTAGATGTCACCTGAAAATTGTTCTACAACAAGAGATTTTTCTCTAACAAATACTATACGATAAAATAACATGAAAGGCAGGTTATACATCTACATACTGGGAAATGTTCAAATAGGTTTTCTTAATTATATTTTAACAATTTGGTGCATGAATAGAATCTCGTCATTTTAGAAAGAATTCTTGACGTTTCAGCATCTGATTTAGCTCTTCACTTGGCTTCTCAATGTGCTTAGTCCACAAGGAGAGCGATGAATCTTTAAAGAAGAATGACCTTTTTATATTCTGGTTTGCTATTTATAAGATATAAAATGAAAGATTGATGGGAAATACAGTGGGTTAGGGAAAGTTTATTAGTTTTAAGGTTTTGTATAACTGATGGTGCAAAATAATGAGGAGTTTCTGTATGACATGCAAGCGTTGGCTGTTGTTTCTTGTATTCAAGCTTTGAGTTCTATTTCTATTATTTCACGTATAATTCGAGGTGGGTTGGGGAATGAAAGCAATGGTTTTCGCATGGAAGAAAGTATCTTTGTGACCTTTTTCTGTATGATGTTTGCAAATGCCAAATAGTTATCGTCTTTTAGTACAACTAGAAAGTGTTCATATATTAGGCTAGATATTTGTTACTTTATTTGACTTATATAGGTTCTTTAACAGTTTCCACGAGATATTTCATATACTTTTTGGAATTTATTGGGGCGATAATCTTTGTCTGAACGAATAAAGTTAGCTATTTTCTTAATGGACGTTAATGTTAATTGCCTCATTAGCATGCGTATTATCAACGAACTTAAAAAGTTCGTTACTGAATTCTATATGTCTGTCGGTCTGTCTGTCGCTGTCACAAAATTATGAATTTTTTAAAATTTTAAAATGGATTCTTATAGAAAATTTACGCTGATTTCAAAATCGAAATCAAAAAGTTTCTATCTCGAATAGTTTTCGAGATATTCGACTTCGAATTTCGGGAAAATTTCGACATTGCGATTTTATGATTAATTCTTAAAGAAAATTTTACGCTGATTTCAATAATGAAATCGAAAAAATTCTATGTCGAATAGTTTTCGAGATATTCGACATCGAATTTCGGGAAAATTTTCGACATTACGATTTTAAATGTGATTCTTATAGGAAATTTTACGCTGAATTCGAAAATGAAGAAAAAATTCTGTCGAATAATTTTCCAGATATTCGATTTCGAATTTTCCGAAATTCGAAATCGAAATCGAAAGGTTTTTTTAAGTTCGTTCTGGGATTGCTTACAGAGCAATCTCTTCGCCGGCCCCATATTTTTATAGATAATTCCTCTGATGTAAGGGAAGAAGGTTTTTTGTTAGTCGTGAAGAACTTGGGATCAAACCATGAATTTTTTAATTTTTTAACACTGCAGGTTTTTTTTCATTCCAATTCATATAAAGCCAATTTTATATATTGTGACATAAAATTCTTTTTAGCAAATTATATTTTTGTATTTTGTTTGTCTACTTTGAATATTAAATATATAAAAAAAATTGTACCACAAAAAGAACTGGGACAAAGGAGTGAAATAAAAGCATAGGAGAGCAAAAGCTAATTGTCTCTATAGCTATCACATGCAAATGGTTAAAACATATCAAAATCTCGACAGCAACAAACGAACGGATAATTATAGTACTATTCTATCTACATAAAGAAATCCATAAATTTACATAGGCCCAAAAAACAAGAGGTTTAAAATCTATTATAAATTATTGTATTATTAAACAAAATATTAATATAAAACCTAGGGATATCAGAGTGAAAAGATGATCTCCAGAGAACATGTACAACACCCTAAAAAATACTTGCACCAGTCAGCAAGAGAAGCCCCAGGAGAAGTTAAACATATGAAACATATTGAAAATTTACGAATGGAACGAAGAACTTGAAGAGCTTAGTACAGAAAAGAAAAAAGTATATTACAAATTGCTAAATATACAAGAAGTGTATGATAGCCATGCTTACAAAAAAAAATGTTATTTAGTTATATTAGTTAAGAAAGGCAAACATCAAATACTCTCCGGCCGTCATACGAACGCCTTTGGCGGTCGTGAAATACATTCCCTTCTTATAAATTAATAGGTTAGTCTAGCCACCTGCCCGGGGTATGCCCAACATGGCTCATAGTACCGCACAACCATGTGGTTAGGAGGTTAATAGCCTACTTAAAAGAAGAAGTCACGAAAAAAATAAGGAAAATTAGAAACACTAATTTTAGGGGGCAAATTATTCAATAAATGCCTTAATGGTGAACAATACCAATGGAATAGCAAACCGCATTTATTAATTCTCTACATAAAATGGCGATAAAAGAAACGGTGCCAACTACAGGGGCATTAGTGTTACGTCTTCTATAGATAGAGTGTATGGTAGAAAAATCTAACAACGGACTGAATAATTAGAAGAGCAAAGCGGCTTCAAACTAGCGTGATCTTGTATTGATAACTTATTTGTATTAAAACATATGATAGAAAAAACGACAGCATATGGCTGTAAAAAAAAGAAAATAGTAATTGGAGAAGGTGTTGTGGTGTGACAATAATGGATAGTCTGAAATGACATTGAACAAAGGATGAATGTCGAAGTAACATTATCAAATACAATAGAAAAGAAACAACTTTCCTAGTACGGACATATGAGAACAATGAACGAAGCCAGGTTATCAAAGATAGTTTAGAATTGGATTTCAAGTAGAAGAAGAGGAAAAGTCGACCAAGGTTGGGCAAACGGTGTAAAAAGAGAGCTAACTAAAGATTAATGGCGTTTAAGATGTAACAGACGGCCAATATATAGTAGAATTGACTAACATATATGATAGTACTTGTAGTCATTTTTTCACTTTGAAAATTTTTTGGTTGAGGCGGAATTTCTACACTGCTGTCATAAATAAGCCATTATTTTCAAATTTTATCTTCTGAAGACTCTATTTAAAGTTTAGAAACAAATAAATGTTACTTTGAATTACACTTAACTAATTGCATTTTGGTTAATCAGCTATTCCGTGCAACAATTCACATATTTTTTCAGTAAAGCACTCTCAAAATTTATAAATTAATGATGCATTATATTATTTCCTAATAATTTGTGACACCATCTACTCTATAAAATTGCAAAAATGTAACTATGTGTGTTTGTAACTAACATTGCAACTTCTACAGTTATGAACCGATTTCAAAGATCAATACCTCATTCGAACCGGTTTGTTGTCATACTTTGCATAAAGGTTTTAGATTTTTAATTTAAGTCACAGTTGACCTGTTATAGGTCAAAACATAAATTATTATGAAGTAATTAGACAGTTTACCCCACCTATCGGTGTTTCATCCACTACGTGGCCATATAGCCGAACGAATGTCATCATCATGTTTATATATGGTTGATAAAATGATGATTTGCTTATTTTTTCTTCATTTGTCGACGAAACTCTAAACCAAATATCTAGCTTGGGTTGCCCGTTCTTGGGACGGGCCTTTTCTACTATTTTATAATAATCATAATTACAATTCTTTTAGTGTTCTAGAAAATAGAAGTAGCCATAACTTTTGCTTTGTTATATAAAGAAAGACTCGAATAGGTTTTTAATATTTTATGTGTTCATCTTATAGATATCTTATACAACCCTAAATAATAACTTTGAATTAATTTAATTATAACACTAGAAATGGTAAAAAAAAGGTAATCTCTTATTATGCCATTTACATAATCATTTTTCCTCTGAGAATATTTTATCACCTCTCACCTACGTTTTTAAACATTTGGTTCTTGGTACAATATTTCATTATAGGAGTAAAATAACTTAATTTTACAGTAGTTTAACTTTATACCCAAAATTGTAGGATAGTTTGTAGATTTGAGCAAGTTACATTTAATATATCCTAAAGATAAATATGTGACTATCACAAAATAACGAAATTTCTAGGTGTTTGTGTTTACACAAAAATATGACGTCCTGTTCGTAGTGCTCATAGATTTCTTTTTTTTCTTCCTTCGTCCATTTCATCTTATTGATGTAAGCCTATTTTCGCTTACTATGGTTATCATCTCGTAACATGTTCTACCAATGCCATTTTAGAAAACAGATTTTTTATTATCCATTTTCAGTCTTTTCTTGCTTCTACTTATAGTTTCTCAGACATGTTCTTTAGTTTTCTCTCTTTTTGACGAAATACATACATTGTCATCGGTAAACCTCACTCACTGCGTTTATTTTTTTATCAGTACTGTATATTTTTTTTAATATATTTTTATCCACTCATTTTCTATTACTGTTATTATTAATTCGACAGTGTCGAATGCTTTTCTAAAGCGTAAAAGTAGTAAACCATAGTGGTAAATTTACTGTTATTTTTTTGATCGCTTAACTACACAAAAGTGTTTTATATTGTACTTTTTTAAAGCTTGAATGCTCTTTTGTTTGATATAACTCGTTCTAGTCAATTTGTTGTTCCTATGACTAGTTTGTATGTTTAGACGAAAAGACTTTCAGGGTCATTAAGTTATACTAATAACTTATTGTTTTTAATTTATCTCAGGATATACTCGATATCTTCTAATGCTCTTCCAGCAGTTCCTCAGAATCAATGTTTACTTTTAGTTTTACTTGTTCGTCGTTTTATTTTTTGTTGGATTTTTATTTATTCCTGTTTTATATTGCTCCCTTTAGAAGTTTTAGTGACTTGACAAATCGTTTTTATTCTGTATACTATTTTCCCGTTTGCCTTTCAGTTTAGTAATTTATTTTGTCATTGCATTCTTTTCTGAACACTTTCAATCCTTTATTTTTTCTATATTTTATTAGTTTCGTTTTATAGAGAATATCGTTTCTTAGAATTTACCTTACGGTTTTATTTATATTTAATTCTATAGATGTAATTGTGTTTCTTTTACCTTTCTTTAGGAATTTTGTTTTTTCAAAAAATGTTAACTTTGTTTTCATTTTTATGTGTTATAATTTTGTTTATTACTCCAGTATTTCGTTCACTTGCTTGTTATCTATGTCCATACTACCTTCTACTGTTTTAGGATACTTATCGAATTGTTTGTTGTACTGTATCCTATATTCATCTTTCTTGGCTGTTAACTGATCTGCAGCTCTTCTTTGCTAAAGACAAAGTAACTATTTTGGTATTGTTAACCCGATTGTCAATTGACTTTTGACTGGATACTTACCGATTTTAATGCGACATATCCACAAAAAAAATAAAATGAATTTTTTTAACTTTTAATCTATGGGGTATTTCAATCTTTGGAACAATTTCTTGATTTTTCCCACAAATATTTTCAAATTGGCTTTTAGTATGTTATATATGTGAATGAAACTGTGATTTTAAGAAAACTTAGTTGAATTACTAAAAGTGGTGTGGGCGGTAAGGGGCGTCAAAACTAAAAATATAAATAGGGTGATTTAAGGCACATAGGCATCGATTCTACTGAATCGACTGTAGTGATTGCGAATATGAAAGAGTAAAGTCAATATCTCATTAAGCAAGCAATATATTTATTATTAAATACATTTTAAAGACTAAGTTGGCGACATCTATAATCCTGATAACGGCGAACCTAAATAGATGATCGAATAAATATGAGAACACATTCTAACGGTCCTGATTCCAGAATTACATTTGCAACAGTAACGCCTGATCGATTCGATTTCCTTGCTCGAAGTATGCAATTAACATTCGGATATTTACAAAACTGGATTTCGTAATTCTATGAAGAGATTTTCCCTCACATACGATTTTCCCATATTGATTTAAAACAAGCTAAATGTGAAGCATTTGATATTTGAAAGGCCCTGAAAAGAAATGACTAGTTTTTTTCTAAATAGTTCTCTTCTTATCTATCTACTTTTAAACTGCATTATTCAAATCGTTTTTTATGGAATTGATTGGTAACAGTCTTGGGTATTTTTATCTGACTCAAAAGGTATGAAAATTTTATTAAGTAGTGTTGAAAACCATTTTTTTCTCATAATATTAAAAAGTTCCATTGTTTCAGTCGGGTCAACAATGACGATTCATCGAACTTTTGTAACAAATTGCACGTATTTTACTTGAACGGTAATTATGTGTGCGTTTGCGCATTCTGAATATTTAATTATGGACTTTTCTTTCAAGTAGCTAGGTAACATTCAGGCAGTGGAGTGATGTAACTTTATCGAGCGCCACACTGGACATAGGGTTCAATAAGTAGTGTTTGTTTTCAACGTTGAAACTCTTTCTCCAAAATATGTCTCTATTCCTCTGAATTACATAATAGCCACCATCATATATCATCAGACGTCTTTATTGAGTTCGTGTAGTTCACAAACGAACTCAGTTGTGTATCCTGCAACAGTGTTGCATTCAACATTCTTAAGATCAAAGCGCGATTTAACCACATTGCTGTTCAAATCAGATTTTTAGAAGCAAACGGTCTGATTATATAGCCAATGTTGACTTTGAAGAAAGAATACAGTTCTTTATGTGACATTGCAGTTATTAGTTTGGTTAAATATATTCCCAACGCTTGTTTTGTTATCCCGTTATTTGATTGTTTATTGGTGCGATGTTCTAACCTAGTGAAGTCTTTTTAATTGATTATATTTGTGAAAGATTGTACTTTCATTGGTTGTTTTATCACTGATGAAGTTTTGCGATTTAGTATGATCCAATGTGACAGTACTTCTATATCTCGTTTCGACTATTGCGTAGTTGAGAGACATACTGGCAAAACGTCTCTGGCAGAAAACCAAGTCTCTGGTACGAATATTTGTCTTCTGCAAAATCTTCCCTCCAAGCTTATCTGTGAGTTTCTTGTTGGACTGTAATGAGCATACGATGCAGTCATTGTAAAAACAATACAAGA
Organism: Sinelater perroti; assembly: GCA_036346155.1. NCBI lineage: Eukaryota > Metazoa > Arthropoda > Insecta > Coleoptera > Elateridae > Sinelater > Sinelater perroti. The sequence goes on from JARFIY010000001.1 coordinate 35,646,261, forward strand.
CCAGAAGCTTGAGTTTTATTTGGCCAGCGATATCGACTTTTGTTCCTGCCTCTTCGTCTTCATCGTTGAAATTGATATATGGGCCTTTGTTCGATATGAATGCTGTACTACTGGTCCGATGCGTTTAAGTCTTAAGTCGACATCCAGCACATTGAGTATAGGCTAACAACCGCTACACTTTGCCTGATTCACTTTTGAAAATCCACCATCAATACTTAATCTTATACCACAAGGCACCGTACAGTGTCCGTTTAATAAACAATTGAGACCGGCAAACCAGCGCTTATAACGAGTGACCAACATTCCGACTAATTCATAGTCGATGCCCGTTAAAGTGATGTAAATCCAGTGCTGTGTGAGAGTAGACAGTTTTCTGCTTACTTACATAGTAAAGCAGGGAGAGAACGGAAATGAAAACAAGCAAAACTTGCTTAATCGTTTAATGCATAAACTAAAAGACACAAAAATTAAATGTTACTTTGAAAATTAGACAACAAGAAGCATATGATTGGGTAAAATTAATATGTACAGAGGATGTCATATAGGATAAAAATTTTAGTGGTCTGTAGGAAAAGAAACATAAAAACCTTTTTTGTGATAATTTTATATCTCGCGCTTTTCTGTAGCATGCTTTATTCATAGAAAAAAAGACATTGATTCTCTTACCTCAGTCTCCACTAACTCGATGTTTTCCAAACTGCCTGCTAAATTATATACATTTTTTTGTTGTTGAGATATGTTTGATCTATGGTCTTCCAGTACCATTGCCTCATCATAGACGTAGTGTACTTCTCTTATTTTATTTACAGCACTTTTTCTACTATCCTTGTTTCTTGTATAAATCTATACAAGGCCCTTACTGGATAGTTGCTATGTTCTTCTGGATCCATAAATAGCTTGCTCCTGTGAATTAAATATACCTGTCTTTGGTTCTCTGTCACATTGCCTGCAGCTCAAGTTTCCATCATACAACTCTATTTTGTTGAGGTATCCTCTGAGAAAACACTGCCCTGTGAGAAGACCTATAATACTTTTTAACTGACAGTTCTTCAGTTCGTTTACGAGATTATTTTTTTTATTAAGGTTTTTCCATGTCTTTGTCCCAGTACATTTTTTTTTCTTTAAATATCTTTAACATCTCATTTATTACAAGGTTTCACAATAGTGAAGACAGAACTTCTCCTACAACATCCCCTTAAAACCTGAGCTATCATTATTGCACTCATCGGGGATACATATACTAGTGTTTCTTAGAGCTTACAATCTATCCACCTGCAGCTTATTTCGTCGAGTGATTCTCCTAATCGCTCTAGTAATTGAATCTAGAGATATACTGTCATACGCTCTTTTAACATCCAAAAAGGCTGCTAAAAATATCTCTTTGTTTTCTAGAACATTCTCCACTTTGGTAACCTAGATACAATGTTGTTTCCGTAGATACTCCTGCTTTATATATATTGGTTTTGATTTAGAGGTATATACCATCCCTGATATGCCGAGCAGTTTTTTAGAGTTTTTAGTACAAAAGACACCAAAATAATTGGTCTTAGAGCCTGTCCTGTTTTCCAGATTTTGGTATAAAAGTAACTAATTAGTCTCCAGGATTTTGGTATATAACCCGGAGTAAGACTTGCCTTAAGTATATCACACATCCTATAGTACAGAACGTCACTTTCCTTCTGCAACAAAACAGGGTAAATGCCGCTTGGTGATTTATAAAGTTGCAATAAGTTAATTGTCTACTTTATTTTGTCTACAACTCTCACTTCCTTTACATTCTTTCAATTTTCCCCACTTTGGAGGTTTCAGTTCTGAATCTTGCCAGCCACTCGGTAATGTATTAGAAACCTGCGATCCTGGAAACGCTTTGTGCCTGTTGTCTCATTTGAATAAGGTCTTCATTCCATCATTCTTGTTTCAGTTTCTTTTCATCCGATGACAGTTATCTTCATACACTGAGATTACAACATCCGGCGATTGTCCTGCTGCAACCTCCAACTTTGTGCTAGTCCCAATCGTTCTATTCGCCTCTTTAAGATAGTATTGTAAATCTGCCTGGTAGACTTTCCAGTTTATCTTTCGAGAGTTACGATAAGTTTCTTGCCTAGGGCTAATGTCCCCTATTTTAAGGTAGATATGCCTTTGGTAAGAACAATTTGCCTCTCCAGACACATGCCAATTTTTGACGAAGCTACTAGCAATCAGTACCTATTGTTATATCTACAACTTTCTTTCTTCATATATTAATAAAGGTATATTTATTGCCTACATTCAGTGCGTCTAAATTATTTGACGTAATGAATTTTAGTAAAGACTCATCTCGTTTATTGGTGTTAGTGCTTTCCCAGATTATGTGGCGTGAGTTTGTATTACAGCCTATGATAAATTGTGAGACCATTTTCTCTGCATCACTAGCTCCTCCACTTCTCTGGTTGTCGGCAGAGTCGTCAGCCGATTCGAGCATTAGCTCTCTCAGCCCATCCTCATTTTCTATCCTTAATCTAACTACCATTAAGTCTCTGGAACACAAAGAATTTAAGGACATTATTTTGAAGTTCTTTTTGATTACAATGCAGGTCCTAGGCACATCTGAGAATCAACTATAGATTAGTTTCCTATTCCCCTAGACCTTTAATTTTGCCCCTGTTTACCCACGGTTCTTAAAATAACGCTACTGAAAGACAGCAAGGTCCGTAAAAGCTACTTTACCCAGATCGTCATCTCTACCACCGAGACTCTTGAAACTGAAGGGGAGATGCCTCCAAGACGACAAAGGATGCCTCGTTAATAGAGTATGCAACAAATTGTCTTTCCTTTTCCTTTCCACTCAGGAGGCGCTAGCCTCTTACTCTTAGTCCAAGGTTTTGTCTCCCTAAGCTTTTTTTTACCTGCTCCTTTTGAACCTCCGGCCCAAACAAGACGACCAGCACTTTGGATTTCTTTGGAAGGTTCCTGAATTCAAGCACATTCAGAGTCCACTTCGGTTACCATTCGTTCTCATAAGCCAGTTTTTAATATTCACAGTAGAGTAGATCATCCACAAGACCCCTCCACTAAACGTTATCCTATTGAATTGCAACGGGCTGCTACTTCCAGTAGGAGCGTTATCCATTTCCTCAATAAGTTTTTGTCAAATCAGGTTGGCTTGTTCCTAGTTCAGAATTGTCTTAGGATATCACTTGTCTATTACTGCCATTTTAAGTTCACTAGCCGCCTCAGTCTGTGCCAGTTTTCTTCTGTTTTCTCTTGGATATTTTTGTTTATGGTGGGATTTTAAGACCTTTTTGCTCGCTATAGTGTCTTTCTTTTGCGGCTTCTTATCGGTTAATGTTTCTGCTGCAATCTTCCTAGCGTTGACAATTTTTTTGCTGGGCTCCAGACAGTCTTTTTTGTTTTTCTCCGTGCTGCTTGTCATTATAGGTCTTTTTTTTTCTGGTATCTGTCCTGGTCCGTCACGGGCCGCAGGTCATATTTATATTTCTAATCAAATTTTTACACTATTAGGCATTCATATACAAGATAAATTTCTTCTCTTTCTATGTAGGCTACTAGCCTGTACTATGAGCTATGTTAGACGTGCTCCTACTCATCCAAATCATTCTGTTACTACAATCGTACGTGCTTTGAAAGATACCTGTAAAAATTTCAGTCATTATAGATGCTTAGTTGTTGTTTGTATCAGTCGATTTCAGTGGTTCTGTAAAAATGGAAAAAGTCGAATATCGTCCGTAATTAAATACTTGCATTTGAAAGGCAATACGTCTACGTAAATTAAATCTGACGCCGTTTACGGGGACTCAGTCCTATCATTTGCCACCCTGAAAAGATGGGCAGCTGAATTCAAACGTGGTCGTACCAACTTGGCTGATGGGCGTTCGGGATGGCCAACAACTGTGACCTTCACCGATGACATCGAAAAAGTTCACCAAATGGTACTGGACGACCGTCGAATCAAGGTTAGAGGGATAGCAGAGGCTATGGTCATATCGAAAGAACGCGTTTGTCATATATTGACTGAAGAATTGGGCAAGAGAAAGCTGCCCGCGCGTTAGGTCCCGCGCTTGCTCACTTTGAACCAAAAATGTATTCGAATAAACATTTCCAAGGCTTTGCGTAAGCGGTTTCAGCGAAGCAAGTCGGACTTTTTCCGTCGATGAAACTTGAGTTCACTATTACACACCTGAGATGAAGGAACAGTCAAAACAATGGACTGCGAAGGGTGAACCTACTCCATTTGGAACAGAAGAGAGTGCTCTTCTATCAAGACAACCCACACTTCGCTATGGCCAAAATTCACGAATTGCAGTTTCAATTGATTGACCACCCAGCATATTAACCAAATTTGGCCTACACCGACTATTTCCTGTTTCTCAAGCTCAAAATTTGGCTCGAGGGGCAGAGATTCTTATCAAACGAGGAGGTCATCGCAACCGTTGACGCCTAATTTGCACAGCAAGACGCCAACTACTATTTGGACGGGTTAAAGAGGTTGGAGCATCACTGGAAAAATATATCGACTTAAAAAGAGACTATGTTGAAAAATAAAATTGAATTTGACAGAAAAAATACTTGTTTCTATGTTAGGCTCATGACTTTTCAGACTGCATAAGTAAATCATTTCTGCTTATTTCTAATATTTCTTTAACAGGACTTTATAATATACGTCCACTTAGGGACTGATCTTCAGATGAAAAGAAATATATAAACATGCCGTAACTGATATTAAGTGTTCTTATTAGGAACTGACACAAAAATATTGCCATCTACATGGAAACCGTGCATTTTCGGGCACATATTTTTATGAACTTTTTTATTCCTTTTTCTATCAGGAGTCGCCTTCTAAAAATGTCTCTATTATTAATATTTATCCTGTATACATTGAAACAATTTTAAATATTTTTTAAGTATTTAATCAGTTTTATATTTTACATATTAATATAGGTGACAGAAGCACTAATTAATTATTATGTTTTTGAAAATATTTGGAACTTCTATAATGGTTATTAGTTTTACAAAACATTAAATTAGTAAAAGAGAATAAATGACTAATGCACTTTTAAGAAAAATAATTTTTCTATAAATAAATGCAAAGTTATGTTTGCGTACTTTGTAGTTGTAATTATACATTATTGCAATTTTTACTGTTTTAAAACAACAGCTTCGTCGGCGCATTAAGAAGTGAATAAAGTTGGGGGTATGTTTTTTCAGCAATTCAACTGCGCAGGGGTCATGAGCCACGCAGTATATATTTGGTTTGCGGTTTCTATTTCCCTTATGTATTTCCGGGCAAATGTCCTCCGGAGCAGTCGTGCCTGTCCCCTGCAGCAGGATTTCGATTCGTTGCCACTCGCGTGTCGCAATGTCGTGAAGCCGCCCTCTTAAAAAATATGTTAATGTCTCTTTGAAATAGTGAGCCGAATAGTTGTGAATCGACTGAGCTGTAGAGAACACCGCTGCTGCAGATTTCTCGGATTTTACCGTGGAATTTAGTTAGACCGTAGCCACTTCTGCTCAATCATGATCTACTGATATCGTGTTTTAAAAGTGCACTGTTTATTTTCTCTACGATGACCGCTATCCGGAAGCAAACCGCAACTACCAGCTCACGGTGGGAGTCCAGCCGAAAATCACTTTTTGTAAAAACTGTATGGACCGAAGGACATCGACATGTAATTTTGTTTGAGAGCGATCCGTTGGCAGAATATTTAAAGTTGTCGTCGAAAAGGTCTTCGAGGGTAACTTCGGGCGTTAGTAATGTAAGCTCAAGAAGTACCATCAAAACTCCAAAAAATTCCGTGTGCGACAATTTTCGCGTTTCTTCCGTCAAACTATTGTTGGCTGGGATTCGCGACTTGAAAAGGAAGCCTCTACTCACCCAAAAAACCTATCCGGAAATAAATGCGCACAACAATTTTATCGAGACTATTTCTGTGGACGTCATACCCAATGACGAAGTAAAATTTAAGAACATAAACGACGATGTTTTAATAACGGGGAGGGGAACTTGTAATCAGCGACGCAACAGCATTAATTTGCTAAAAGCAGTGAAAGTTTCTCCTCTATCTAACAGTCTAGACATTGATTACGGTCAAAAATGCATTAACCGAGCCGAATATTGTGACAACCATTATGTACCTCGTAATTTATTAACACCTCACTGTTGCAACGCAAACGCTAATTTAAGCGATCGATGTAATAACACTTTAAGTGATCGGGTTTTGATGTGGCTAGATCTGGCCACACAAAATAACGTTTTAAAAAAAGGAAAGAATCATCTTGAAAATTTTAATCCTCCTGATGTGTCGGCCGCAAAAGCAAAAATTGTTACGGCCCACACCTGTTCAAATTTACAAAGGCAACCCATTTTTAGCTATTCCAAGGCTCTTAATCGATCACGTTCTTACGATTGCTACGAATACAAGCTTCACATGGATGAATTGTTAAAGAATGCAGAGGTTAATTACCTGAAATTAATGGAAGTAAATGTGTGCGACGAAAAAGATGTTTTTAGTGATTCTGATAAAAATTCTAATTTAATATTGCCCACAGTGCAAGTTCCATTACAAGAAGATTCGTCTGTGACAGTTCATAAATTATCAGCAAGCACAACTGCTAGACATCGAACGGAGATATTGAAAAGACCATTACATATTTTTATACCTCATATTCCTACCAAAAACGATGATTGTGATAGTACCTTAAGCGACAAAAGTAAAGAAAGTTCTCTTTTTACATGCTGCTTGTAGTAGTACACATAGATGTAATACAAAGTATTTGTCTTCAAGATATCTTATTGTTTTAAAGGTAATGTTAATGTTATACTGTTTTTGTATATGTTTGCAATTTCAAAATACGTATAAAATGTTTGTTCGAGATTTTAAATGTAATTAAAATTAAATCTAAATAAAAATAGATATTACGATAAAATAAGTTGCTCATTTAATTTTATTTAAGTGAAACCGACGATCAACGCCCAGGGAGCACAAATGTTAAAAGTTAAATATTTGTTGTCAGCGAGAAATTGCTGCCGAATTTGTCACTACCTTTCGTGATTTCACAAGCGCCGTAGTTTCTGCGGCTCGTAAAGCTCGAAGTTTCACGCAAAACAGTAATTTATTCTCTGAAATTGTCAAAGTTATTCGCGAAGTTTGTCTGGCCTCTGAATCAATTCAAAGTTACAGTCTGGAATGCGTAATAAGGCACAACTTATTCATTAGCGTGTTTGTCCCAAATTTAACATTGCGGCGCGGAAAGATCCTGCGATTTGATATAATGGATTTCATAAACTTAAGTAACAACTTGCTTTCCGAAAGTTCAGAGCCATTCGCTTGTTTGGTTTTTGCGTGTTTGCAGGCCATTGAAATTAAATGCGCGTGAACAGTGTTTATGGAACCCATTCAATTTAACTTAGCAAATTAGAATGAGGTAAGGTTATCACAAATTCAATCTCCTAAATAGTTTCTGCGCAAAATATATACACTAGCATGCCTTAAATTCTTCACATTTTTGTAAAAAATAAAACAATTATATGCCATCAGAAAAAAGCAAATAAAAAGTAGGTAAAAAATAAAACTTCTTAATTATAGATACATTTATGAAAGTCAAATTCAAACGAAACTAAAAAAAAATTGTTTCCAATGAATAGTGCATAAAAATAATGTTTACAAAGAAAGGAAAAAGAAAATGAAGCGACAAAAAAATCGTGATGCCTTTGTAAGAAGTCGAGTTATAAATTTGCACATACGAGGGGGGAGGGCTACGCTAGTTAACTTAATATAATTCGCAATTTGTTCACTTGATCCAGAATGTCGTGACCGAGGAACTGTGCATACACAGCTTTCATTCTGAAATGTTGCATACCACTTCTTAATACTGTTGAAAAGGGAGCGTTTGGAATTTTGTTAGAAATCGATGCTATAGAGTCTAAAATACAAAATAACTATTTTTAAAAGGGTTTACGAACTTATGAATAATCCTGTACTTTACTAAAATAAGACATGACATCGCGACATATAAGGTTATTTTTCTACATAACTCCCTATCCTTTGATGCATTTGATTCAGCGAACGGTAGCTTTTTGATGCCTCTTTCGTATAAAAATGTGAATTGGTTCTAGAACCATTTCTGCACGAATTTTTCTACTGAATTGTTATCCGCTAAAGCCAATTTGACTTGAGTTAAACGGCGATGTAATTGCCGATATTGTTTTGAAGAAGAAGCATACTTCAGATTATAATATAGCGTCTTTTTGTGCGTTTATGCGGAACCATTTTTCTGAAATCAATAAGCTGATATCCAGACGTCAACAAATGAACATCAATAATTCTTAAAGTTTTAAAGTACCTATAAGAAATAATACCTTAAGGACCAATTACATACCCTTCGTAATATATAAAGGAAAACATTTCTGAATTAAATTATCCAGATATCAAGGTTTCTTTTAGAAAATATAAAATTAAATAATACCACAAGAAAAGATATTAAATAAAATGTTTATAAGTAAAATTTTATAGATAATTAAAAAACTGTAAAGTACTATGTAAAAAATGATTTAAAACTTTCGATATGATGGACTTCTCTTTGGTGATAACAAAGTTAATCTTTGGAAAATAATGAAGCTCTGAAAGAGTACATGAGGATTAAGAAACATTATTTAGATTTACCAACAAATTTATTTTCTATCAAAGGAGCTCTAATTACCGTTTGTATTACTTGCCACTAAACCCAATAAAGTGATTAATCCACAAGAATTATGCAATGCCAAATCAACAAATATTTTGAGTCTTATATCTCTTACTACAAAAGTAACGTGGTTCGCGACGAATGTTTGTTATCTAAACGCAGAAGAATTTACCCAAAACAAAATTATTTCAGAATAAAAACAGGCCAGCGTGCGAGTAATTATGTATCGAGAATTAATCATCTCCTTTATCTAATTAGATTAGTCAACAACAACGTAGTACATACTTCGAGTCGGGCTATAGTTCATCTTAAACGGCGTTATCTTTAATTTACCACATAGCAACTGGATTGAGCATTCTTCTTCATGCTCGGGATACGTGGGCTGTATGATATCTATTGCGAAAAACTAACAACAACAAACGTTTAATGTTAAAAACTTTTTTATTGTTCTTCAAAATATTTTCCCTGACGGTTAATAGATTGTTGCATACGCTGGAACTAATTTTCATAATATTTTTTCCATAGCGAATCAGGTGTCTTCGAAACATAGGTTTTGAACGCATCAACCCCCTGTTTGGCCGTCGTAGATTGTTCTTCACGTGTGGGGAAAAAAAAGAAATTGTTAGGGGCCAAATCAAGACTACGGCGGATGACACATTAGATCCTAAAAAGCCAGTTGTTTGCGTCGATGTGTGTGAGCTCGCATTGCCATGGTGAAGAATGATCCATAGTTGCGCTTTGGTTTTTCTTATTTCTCTGAAGACTTCTTGCAAACAAATTATTGAATACCATTCAGAATTTACCGTTTTGCGATACTCTACAACCACGGTTGCGACATTTCCGGGTTTTTTGAAAGAAACAGGCGAGCGTTTGCTTCGAAATACTTCGAGCGCGAACGACTTTTATTGGATTTAGCCCATCTTGGAAGACCCATACAGTCGACTGATGTTTACTTTCGGGCTCATACGCATAAATGCAAGCTTCGTCACCTGTGACGAGGTTGTAAACATTATTTGAAGTACCGTGATTCTTGAGCATTTCTTTCGACCAATCAAAACAAATCTGTTTTTGAGCAATCATTAATTTATGCGGTATTCAATGCTTATGCAGATTTTTCACGGTTTAATGTCTATGCGATATCGAATACATGCTACCCATACTAATGCCTAAGGATACCTGAATTTCACGATAAGCCACATGACGATCTTCCTTTATCAGTTTGCTGGCACCACAACAGCCGATTTTGGGCAGTCTTCTTTAAATTCATCCGTCAGTGAACCATGACGACGATTAAATGCATTGAGCCAACGATATACAGTGGCTCTGTGGAGGACTTTGTCACCAAAAGTCGAAGTGAGTTGACCGACGCACTGTTGTTGAGATAATTCATGCTGAAAGTCATAAAAAATCATTGCACGAAAATGTTCACGAGTTAATTCCATTTTTTGGCCTAAAGGATAAACAAACATGTGATTATATGTTCTAAGTACGTATGCCGTCAAAAATGTCGAACTGTGTGATGCAAACGTTAGATCGCACCTAGCACATGCAGGGTTACCAATTTACAATAGAAATGGTGCAGCCCACGTAATTAACCCTTAAGTAAATAATCGCCCCATAACCTCTTTCTGAGACATTACAAAATTCTCTTGAGGGTACCGCTGTATTATAAACAATACCTACATGTGTTGGTATTTTTGTCAGACACTAGCGGAAATTTATTTTGGATTTACACCAATAAGTTTTTAACAAATAAAGATGTGAACTACGACGATTTCATCGATCAAAAATACTGACTCTAGTTAACAACGTATTCCATTTTGTTACTTCCCGATGTTCAAAGGCAATTTTAATTTGAAGATCATTAAAATCGGGATGTCGTTCCAAACCGAAAATCAAAAACGACCTATCGTTATCGAAATTTATAGTTCCTTTTCTCATATTAGAAAAATTAGAGATTTGACCTGTTGCATTAGAAGACTATTCGACCAAATGAAAACCTGTCGCCGCCTGAAACATCAACTTAGCTTAAACATGAAGTTCAAAAGCTTCGAATCACAAATCTCCTGATGGAGATATTTTCCAGTTGTCGGAAACGTATCTTTTTTTAGCGCCAACTGAGAAGCTGTTCCACCGAAAACTACTGAATTATGTTGGAATAGATTCATCTGGGGAAAATCGCCACAAAAAATTCTGATGCGGCTTATGATTTACCCGTATTTGACAATATATCTACGTTATGCTTGCACTTAATGCTACTGCGAATAAACGGAAATTGACCAACAATAAAAAAAACCGCTTGTTGAGTGATATTATTTAACAGCTTAACCCAAACTTATTCTTGCACTGGTGAGCATGTAGCATTGGCGTCATCGTACTTCTGGGTTTGTAACACATTGATGTGGAATGTAGAAACCAAATTGAAGGTCTGGATTTATAACCTTCAATAACATACCCCTGTGAAATAAAATCTTGCATTGCTTTATCATAACTGTTTTTTAATACAGAACATTGATGAAGATGCTTATCCAACTACAAAACAGACCTTTTTTCCATCTCATAAAACTAGCAAAGGTTTGAGAGTTCTCCTTAAAAAGGAAAGAACACTATAAATCGTCATTTTTTTAAATTGGTTCACATTCTTTCTCATCAAAGCTAAGTTTTTATTATAAACCTCTTCAATCGACCAAAATTTTTCTAACAGATGACGAACATCGTTGTCAACTACACTTAGAAAATCTTACTCTCATTATCCATGTTAAAAGATACCCAAGCTGGCAAAATGTTAAGGAAAATCAGCACTAAAATATAAATATAGAAAAAGTTTAACTTCATCAATATCGCGTAGGATATGTAATTTCTTGTCTGCTCGTTTTAAGCTACGAATGCTATTGACTTCGATAGAAGATCAAAACACAATACTACGAGAAGAAAATCATGTATTACAAAAGATCGTAGAAAATTGGAGAGGTCATGAAGAAAGAATATATTATATAAGTGGGTAGTCTGAAAAGTTTTGAGTCTTAGATATAAAAAATTATTTTTTCTGAAAAATTCAATTTTATTGTTCAATATAGTCATTTTTTTAGGAATACCCTAACCTTTTTAATCCGTCCAAATAATAGTGTGTTGCTCTGCAAACTAGACGTCTACGGTTGCGAAGACCTCCTCGTTTTATGAAAATATCTGTCCATCGAGACAAACTTTGAACTTAGAAAACAGGAAATAGTCGCTAGGGGCCAGATCTGGTCAATATGCTGGGTGGTCAACCAATTCCAACTGAATTTTAGCAATCGCTACCGCCGAAGTGTGAGCCGGTGCGTTGTCTTGATAAAAAAGTACTTTCTTCCGTTCCAAATAGGATCGTTTTCCAGCAATTTTTGCATTCAACTGGTCCATTAACAATGCGTAGTACGACCCTGTTATTGTTTTTCCTTTTTCTAAGTGGTCAATAACCAGAATTCCTGATTGTCCCAAAAAACAGCCGCGATTACTTTCCTTGCCGATAAAACCGACATTTTTGGAGCAGGTTCTTCCTTTGCAGTCCACTGTTTTGACTGTTCCTTTATCTCAGGAGTGTAATGGTAGATTCAAGTTTTTTAAATAAATTTTTGGTTCAAAGTGTACAAGCGCGGAACCCAGCACACGAACAGCTTTCTAATTCCCAATTCTTCAGTTAATGTGTGACATACACGTTCTTTTGATATGTCCACAGACTCTGCTATTTCTCTAACCTTGATTTGAGGGTCGTCCAGGTGCCCATCTTTTTACGGTGGCAAATGATGGGGCAGAGTCCCCGTAAACGGCGTCTAACTCTGCTTTAATTTGCGTAGGTGTATTGCCTTTCAAATGCATGTACTGAATTACGCACGGTATTTGATTTTCCATTTTTACAAAAGCACTGACATTGACTGATACAAATGACTGTCAAAGAACAACTAAGCATCCAAAATCACTGAAAGTTGTACAGGTATCTTTCAAAGCATGTACGATTGTAATAGCAGAATGATTTTGACGAGTAGGACCATCTAAATGTTGAGATTCAAAACTTTCCAGACTGCCCACGTACAAACTAAGGATTACCTCTTAAGCATACATTTATTTTTATTTTTAATTTTTATGTCTTTTTCGAAAAAAATGTTTAATAGCATATTAATAATATTCTAAATAATAGCAATAGTCGAAATATCGGCAGAACATGCTAAATCAAACTTTTCTAAAAAACCAAAGTGGGCGAATCATCTTTTGGCGGAATGAAAGACAAGAACATAAGCAGAATAATTTAGTAAAATAAAACACCACTAAAACCAACTCTCTAAAATTTATGTTTTAGACAGAAATAGAAACTTGTCTCAAGCTTGGAACCTGCCTTGATCAAAAGTTGAAAAATAAAAGGACGGGCAGACGGACAACAGGCAACATTACTCTCTACATAAGGCTTCTCATTTTAATGTATAGAAACGTAAAATGAGTTCACGTCACACTAAGGGGTGGATGCAAATGTATATACAAAATGTATTTGTGAGAGAAGGCATGATAAATTGATGAATATGAACTCCATGAATTAGAGTGCTGTTACAAACATAAATAATATATTTAACATGAAGAGTTTGCTTCGATTTATGTGGATTGATCCAGTATAAATAGGATATTAAAACATCCAAACCAAGTGAGGATAAAAGAAAGCAAAAAATCGCAGCGAAAATTAGTAGCAACTTTAGTTTTTCACATTTCTGGACGAAATATAGCCTGAGGACACCAAAAAAGTTGGTTTTAGCCATTGGTCCGTGTGTGTGTGTGTCTGTCGGTCTGTCAGTAAACAGGTTATCTCGAGAACCGTAAGAGCTAGAGACTTGAAATTTGGTATGCAAGTTACTTGTAGGTAGGGGACGCAGTGCGAAACTTTTGGTAAAAATCGGCGTAGTCGTTTGGCCGCAAGGTCGCAAAATCGGTCGCGAATCTAAACGGTTGAAGATACAAAAAATTTATGAGAATAAAAATGACTTGTTATCATAAGGTGAACATGAATTTAAAATAAAAGTTGGTAAAATAGGAACTCGAAAAAAAATTGAAGCTCAGGATTTTTAATATACCGGGTGTTCATAAAATGTTTCAGGAAATTTATATTCCCGGATAGATCAGACCGAGACGTAGCAAAATTTTAAGTACGAGTCAATTATTGTCTTGTACTGTTTATTTTAATCAACTTTCGAGTGTTGGACTCGCGCCTCGTCCTTTTTTAAATTAACAAATTTTTAGACGAGAGCAGCGCAGAGTCGAGACGATGGACTCGCGCCTCGTCCTTTTTTAAAGTAACAAGTTCCAGGACGAGAGCAGCGCAGGGCCGAGACGATGGACACGGTATAATATATAATAATAGGATAAGGAAAGTCATGTGATGTTCACACCAGATTTTTTATAAATAGTTGAGAAGCAATTAAGAGGGGAGATACATGTAAACGACTTTTTTGTAAGGATTTTTGATAAAAAAAATTTTTAATTAGTACACTTTATTAAATTGACGTAAATTTTATCTGAATGTACATGATCAGAGTATCTTCAATATTTTTTTTAATGCAAAAATAATTTAAAATGGCGGCTCCACAACTGATCGAATCGACACTTCTTTTTTGCACCGGACAGCCTACAGGTCTCAAATTTTATCTGCAATCAAAACCCCAAAAATGGTTATCTTCCATACATGTATACTCTTTGGATGAAGGAGCAGAAAAGTTAATTTAAAAAAAATAAAAATTCAGGACCATTTTTTATGAAAATGGACATTTTTTATAAACAGTTAGTAAAAAACAATGTTTACAAAAGTCATGCAATGGCCAATACGTTAAAGAATATTCCTTTAAAATTTCAGACAAATCGGTTGAAAATTATTGAGTTACATTGCCCGGCGTGCCAAATTTCGTGTTTCGAGAAAAACGCGTTTAAAGTTTTTGATACGAAAAATAATAGTTGAAGAGTACTCACGGCTTTATAAGCTCAGTCACACGTACATTAAAAAACACATTTATGCTTTGAATTTCAATTTGAAAATTTGTTAGCATATTCTATAGATATTAAACTAATTATTTAAGCAAAAAAATCGATTTTTTGACCCTTTACATGTATCTCCCCCCTTACAAGTTATAGGTTAACATTTGCGAAACTGACTAAAGTAACACCAAGTTACAGTATCTTAAAACGGCGCAGTGTTTTTTATAAGATAAAAAATAATACACCGTTTTTTATTCTAAAACTAATTATTGAGACAATTTAAATTTATGTTGGAAATATCTTTCCTTCGTTTATTATCAAAATAACAAGACCTTAGAATATAGTTAAGCAAAAGTTTAATATAAAAGCAATACAATTTCAATAATCTGTAGAAACAGTTTTTCCAGGGTTTTTTATATTTTATTTATATTTAAGATCGGATTCTTAACTGTTGTTAAATTTTGTAAAATATTTAAATAACAAATATTTTTAATATTAATTTTAATTCTGAATAGCTATATTATATGTATATAATATTAACTTATTAAAAAATAAGTTTTACTAACTTATACATACTGATATTGCTTTAAATTTATCGTTGTCTCTTAGGAATGGTTGGAGGAATTGCAACTTGTAGCACCCACAATAGAAAAATCAAAGTTAGAACAACTTTTGTCCGTCGCATTTGCCCTAATTAGTCGAGAAAGCGAAACTATTGGCCTTCCGGACTTTCCACTCGATAATTTGCTTCTTTGTGTAAAAATTTTGGTAAGTTACGCATGGTAGTTTAAAGTAATTAATTCTGACAAATGTTTATTAATTATATGTAGGAAAAGAACCCAACTATATCAATTTACAATATCCTGTACAGACTTTATCCGTACAATTTATTCTTGAAAGACAACATTTCATCCATGAATTCGCTTTTACAACGTTTTAACATAACTGTTGAAGATTTCAAAAGTCCTATAACTTCGTACATTAGTGATAAAGTGACAGGCTACTTCAAAGCGGACACAGCACCTACTATTACAAATAAAAGTGAAGCATATATTTCAAATGATTATCAAAACAACCTGGTTCAGGAAATGGCGCAAACAGCTACCGAAGCGGATTTTTGCTTGGTTGGCCCCAGAGGATGTGGTAAAAACTTGCTTATTTCAAAAGTGGCAGAAGCGTTAAAAAGAGATATGGAATCAATTATTTTATATCAAGATATGACCTCAAGAGACTTAATTCAACAAAGAACCACCCTTAGTAATGGAGATACAGTTTGGAGATTTTCTCCTCTGATAAATGCTGCTTTAGAAGGCAAAATAGTA
Organism: Sinelater perroti; assembly: GCA_036346155.1. Taxonomy (NCBI): domain Eukaryota; kingdom Metazoa; phylum Arthropoda; class Insecta; order Coleoptera; family Elateridae; genus Sinelater; species Sinelater perroti. The sequence goes on from JARFIY010000001.1 coordinate 35,662,253, forward strand.
GTTTTGGACGGGATTCACCGAGTACATCCAAGTACCCTTGCAGTACTTCACAGGTAATCATATAATCAGATCCTATAGATAGTTTGTATCTTTAAAGTTATAATTGTGATTTGTAGATTAATTCATGATAGAGAACTACAACTTCACGACGGTAGGAGAATGATTAGTTTACATAAATATGAGTATATTAAGGAATCTCTTGATGTAAATGATGAATACTTAAGTAACAGTGGTATTCTAAAGATTCATCCAAATTTCCGAATAATTGCACTCGGAGAACCTCCAGCTTTACAAACTGCTGCTAGTTGGCTTTCACCAGAAATGCTAAGTTTATTTCTCTTTCACGAAGCTAGAATGTTAACCAAATCAGAAGAGATACATATTATTACATCTAAAGTATGTTATAATTTATTAGGTTTACTAATGCTGTATTTACTTAAATATTTTTTTAGTTTGGTAATTTATCAAAATCGATGCAAAAGATCATAGAATTAGCACATATCCTTCGTAATAACCAAGATCCTACACTAAAAAATCTGTCAGGTCATTTATCTACTAGACAATTGTTACGAATTGCAGCGAGATTGGAAAAATTTCCTTTGACTGATCTATACGAAGTCGTACAAACTACTTTCATGGCTAAATTTCTTCCAAATCTCACACGACAAGCTTTGGAAAACGTTCTCTATAAATTGAAGATTACACCAAAAAGCCCAAACGATTCTTATAATTCTATTAAATGTGAAGTAAATGATAACATTTTAACAATAGGCGAAACATCATGTGTAATTGATAATACAGATGCCGTGACTAAAGTTCCTCATATATTATTTTATAATGTACCTCAACACTTACAATTAATGGAGAAACTGCTGCAAGACTTCCAATTAGGATTACATTTGTTGCTAGTCGGTAACCAGGGTGTAGGTAAAAATAAAATCATGGACAGGTTTCTTCAGTTACTGAACAAACCTAGAGAATATATACAATTACATAGAGATACCACAGTTCAAACCTTAACAGTACAGCCAACCATCAAAAACGGAATTTTGGTATATGAAGATTCTCCGCTAGTAAAAGCCGTTAAAAATGGCCATGTTCTAGTTGTTGACGAAGCTGACAAAGCTCCAACGCATGTTACATGTATTTTAAAAACGTTAGTAGAGTCTGGTCAGATGATTTTGAGTGACGGTAGGAGAATACTAAAGGAACTACGCCACAATCAAAATCCTAGTCAAGATTTCATTGAAATCCATCCGGACTTTAGGATGATTGTATTGGCGAATCGACCAGGATTTCCATTTTTAGGAAATGATTTCTTCGGCGCCTTAGGGGATCTTTTTAGCTGTCATGCAGTGGATAATCCTTCAGAGAAAGCTGAAATTGCACTTCTAAAAGAATATGGTCCCAATGTACCAGAAACTACAATTAAAAAATTAGTGGATGTGTTTAGTGAACTAAGACATATGGCTGATGAAGGCATAGTTAGTTATCCATACTCGACCAGAGAGGTCGTAAACATTGTTAAGCATTTAGAGGTAGGTTTATATCATAAATGATATTGTTTGCAGTGTTATAATTTTTTAGAAATTCCCTAACGCCGATTTGGAAGACGCCTTATTTAATGTATTTGATTTTGACAAATACAGTCAAGAGGTAGTAGAAACCTTGGGACAGGTGCTATCGAAACACGGTTTTCCTAAAACCAACATATTTGCAGCCGAATACTTGTCTTCGAAGCGAGCAAAAGAATACTTGCAAGTTACAGTTGAACGAACTAGCGGGTAGGTTTCAATTTCTATTTTTATTTTCAGTAGATACTAACGCCTCTGATTGTATTTTGCTTTATTTCAATTCTCATTTTATTTGTCGCGCGATATCTTAATATGAAATAGTGCAGTATATTTCTCTTAAACTCAATGAGTATTTCGCATCATTAAACTTTTGTTGCCTTCTGCTACATTCATAAAAATATTGTTACTCATAAATTTTAGTAGCGTTGCTCAGATTTTCAGTATCTGTGTATAAGTAATTCAGTTATGAAACTTATTTTAATTATTTTAGGAGAGTAGGGGGGATTGAAAAGAACAGGAAATAGAACATCAGAGGACACAAAAAATATATTGTTAAGCATTTATGCGCCAATCAAGTCGCAAAAATTTCGGGTTTTGTTAAATGTGGGGGCTCAAAGAATGTGTTGAAAAATGCAAAAATAGTCAACGTCTGGCAAATTCATGAAAGCCATACGTTTTCCATCGTGTATCTGATTTAATAATGGCAAAACAGGCGAATCATATTTGAGACACTGGCGTATGTAACAGATTTGTCTCACAGAACTTTGTATATTATCATCCATATCAAAGTGTGTGCGCAATGGGTTCTCCAACTCTTACCGCTCTGCAGATGCGTGTGGAAATATGTCAATTACGGATTGGAGAACAATGAAGCCATTATCTACATAGAAAATTATCGTTAAAACATAAATGGAGCAAACATAATATCTCAGATGTGTGTTCAAGATAAGAAATTTGTGAAATTGTGAATTAGTAGATATTTTGAACATTCCCCGAACAACTATACACAATTATCTTATAAAGCGAAATCTCGTTAGCTGTTTTCTACGTGTAACTACTTCTTTGGCAAAATGAGAAAAAAAAATTTTTTTGAAGAGACTAATTATTGAGAATTAAACTTGGGTTCTCTATGGAAATCTTAATTATAAACGTTTTGATGCAGAAATGAGAAGTCTCTAATAGTAATAAGGCTTGAAAAAAGATTTCATGCCTGTTTACTGAGATTGAAAGAGCGACATTTATCATGAAAAATATAAAGAATATTCATGAATAAAGGTGAAAAGAACAACAAAAGTCAACAAGAGAACAAGTGAGTAACAATTAGGAGTAAAACAACATGACAAAACATTTTATAAATCAATAAAATCATGTTCTAGTTAAAAGTAAAGTGACAGTAACATTACATATGATATTTGTGCAAATAGATTGAGACTGTGAAAAGTTATTACAACTTTGTGGTCAGATAAATTTGAAATGAATCAACATTTCTTCAAAAAATTCTGATCAAGACAAGCACACCTTATCCATTTGTATGAACTTCAGAAATGTGATTTCTAAAATTTAAAATAATTTTAATGAAGGCAACGGTTGCCATTTAATCTATATTTGGTGTTTTTAAGGCCAACAGATTTCACCTTTGGAAACATTTGACTAATGGTTTGCTAAATTGAAACTTGACATTCTTATTGTTATGTGGCTTGACTCCTAATGTATCAATAAACAAAACAGTTAAATAGGAAAAGGCAACTTGGGAAAAACATACTAGAAAATTATTTATTGGTTTTCTTAAGACAATGAAAATTAATGGCTAAATTTGATGCATATATCAATTTCAAAAAAAATACTAAAACTTCTATCTAAAAATTATTGTTGATTTTTTTGCCTAACCACATTACTTCGAGAATACATCAGCTAATTTATTTCACCAAACAGTCGACCAAACAACTTTTTGTCAACTAATATTGCCTACACCTACTGATATTAAATTAAATTATTCTAATAGGTCTAGTAAAAAGAAATCCATTATTTTTACATGAAATTGAAGGTTTTATTTAACATACTTAGAATGAACCGATTTAGGTCAAATATACGCTGTTTTATTCGATAACTTGTTGCCATTTTGAAGGTAATTCCATTATGCCTCTCTCATAGAAGCCCTTGTCCCTATTGGCAAAAAAACTGGGACAGTCGATTTTCACAAGCCTCTCTTGAGGTGAATTTTTCACCAGCAAAATAGTTTGCCATGGATAGCAACAGGTGGTAATCACTTGGTGCCAGGTCCGGACTATAAGGTTGATGCATAAGAACCTCCCAACCAAGCTCCCGGAGCTTCTGGCGAGTCGCTATCGATGTGTGTGGCTTGGCGTTGCCTTAATGAAACACAATTCCTGTCCTAGTGGCCAAAGTTGGCCGCTTCTGGGCGATTGCTTTCTTCAGACAGTCCAATTGTTCACAGTACAGGTTCAAATTAAGAATGAGCAGCTCATAGTATATGATTCCTTGCCCATCCCATCAAACGCACAGCAAAACTTTCCTGGCCGTCAATCCTGGCTTGGCCACCGTTTGTGCCGGCTCACCGTGCTTCGACCGCGACCGTTTTCGCTTGACGTTGTGTAAGTGATCCACTTTTCATCGCCAGTCACCATCTATCTACTTCAGAAATGGGTCGACTTTGTTGCGATTCAGCAACGATTCACAGATGGAGATTCGGTCCATGAGGTTGTTTTGCGTTAACTCATGTGGCACCCATACATCCAGCTTCTTTTTGTATCCAGCCTTTTTCAAATGGTTCAAAACGGTTTTTTGTGCAATATTTAACTTCTGGGCAATAGAAACGACGCTTATATGACGGCCGGACTCGGCCATTTCCATGATTTTATCCACATTTTCGACAATTGTCCTTCCAGAGCGTGGTGGATCTTTGACATCGAAATTACCGGAACGGGATCGACGAAATCATGACTGAGCTTGATTGGCTTTCACAGTATCAGAACCATAAACACTATTCACATTTTCAGTCGCCTGGCTTGCGTTTTCACCTTTATCGAAGAAAAACTAAAAAATATAGCGTATTTTCTCTTTGCTGGTGTCCATCTTTGACGTGAGCTCAAACAAAACTGAGTCAACCATTCACAAAACTGTCAAATAAGTTTTTTTAGTACAAAGTGTCAGCTTTCTAACGCCATCTAGTCTAAACCGATCGGACTTTAGAGCGCAAGATAAAATTTATTAAAGCCATCTATTGGAAAAATAATGGATTTCTTTTTACTAGACCTATTATAAATACTCTAATTTTAATTTATATTTTATTTGACATATCTTAAAACACAGTAAAAGAGGGGAATTACGTAACTTTTTATAGTATAATATGGTGTATTGGAAAAATGTAGAATTAAGATAATAAAAATAAGTTAAAAAGCTCATTTAAGTCAATAGAACAGTAACAATGATAGATACAAGTTGAATACGCCTTTACTTCACTCTATAATTTAAATATGTTAACATTTAGGTACAATGTGTTTTTTTAAACGAGAAAAGAAATTTTAATTGTATAGTTCGATAAAATACAAGCGATTCCAACACACGTAAGGATCATTTTAAGTGGAGAAGACAAAAAGCAGAAATCTAAAGTGTTTACTCGGACCCATACAATATAAAAATTGTCTATGAATAACAAAATAGTGTAAATGAGGAGTAATTACCTCAAATGATACAGTGATATGAAGCAGCATTTTATGGGGATATCTTGTCTATCGAATTATCTATTTAAGAGTTCATCTATCTATTTGCCTATACGTTCGCAATGACATAACAATATTCATATTCGGTAGGGTAAATTTAAACTTTAAAACACAATGTTCTTGTAGAACAATCTCTCATGTTCTCAAATAAAACAAATTATAATTTAAATTTTTAAAAATCCCCTAAAGTTAATAAACGATCCTGAATCAAATGGAATTTTACAATATCTTGATACGCAACTAAACTATTGGCCCCTACTTATGACCAAATATCACAAAAACAAAATTATATTTTGTTTCTAATAATTTGGAATAACGAGTAGAACACAATTCTAACACACTGACATTTGGTTAAGATGGTTTATTTTAAATTGATATGTGTAAATCTTTTTTGAGAATCATATTTTCGGATTTTGCCGTTAATTTATCTGACACTTAAGACTTAAAAAAAATTGAGCGATCCAAAAATGTGCAATAAAATCAAATTTGTTAAATCTCTTTTTCTCAAAAGTTTTCAACTTCCTCAATTATTTTACAAATACAGCTTTTAAGTATACGAAAAAAAAGTAAATACAATATTTATCCACACGCTAGTCTGAAATATCCGTACAACTTCTTAAAATGTTACTTGCTTGACAACTAGTGTGTATAATTTATATACCTTCACATTTCTTTGCCAATGCTAAATGATCCATCAATTTTTATCCATATTAAGTTGCCACTTTTACAAAATAATTGTTACAGAACTATGATATTACGTACTGCACGCAATACTTCCATCACTATCATCCAACTAAGATTTCCTCACTAAACTTTATGTATCATGAATATGGAGGTCATAATAATCATCATTTTATTATGATTAGCACTCTAGTTAGTGTACCATTTTAATTTAACGTAATTGCAGTTTTTTACAAAGTAAATTGGCTTATATTCTTATTTTAGTAATACTTAAAATTAAAGTCTTATTTTTTAAATACACTTCAACTTACAGCTTAGATACAAAGGGGCCAAAACATGGAAAAGAAGATCCAAATAATGATCCTCATGTTGGAGGTAACACTTGGGCAGGTGGCACAGGAGGAAGAGATACTGCTGGCCTTGGAGGGAAGGGAGGGCCATATAGATTAGATAAAGGACACAAAGTTCACCAAGTAAGTATTAATGATATTAAAAATCATTTTGCATATAAGGATTCATGATTATGAAGTAAGTCATTTTATTCAAAAATAAAAGTAATTAGTGCGATTCATCACAGAAAAAAACACGTTTTTGCAATGAATAGTAGTTGGGAAGGGGGAGATCGGTGACCACCACACACCACAAAGGGTTTAGTTTTAGTAAGCCAGTGTAGTAGAGCACACAAAACAATTTATTTTTGCATTTGGGTAGTTTTTTAAAAACAACAATTCCATTGTTACTGTTCAACGTACTTTTCGTCGACAGTTCAATATTGCATATGATGAAGCAATCCCTGATTGTAACACAATACTCCAATGGTTTTAATCAATTTACACAACTGAATTAGTTATGAAGAGAAAATCGACTTATTGTTCTCATACGCTTGGACTCCAAAAAATGTTAGAGAATAAGAAAGTTGGTACTTTAGAATCTTTCATGCTTCCCTAGATGTCGTGTTTTGGGATTGTCTTGTTGCTCACTACAGCGCAGCCTTCAAAATTTTATTCATGTATTTTGCCCAACACAAACTGTTTTGTGAAAGAATGCTTAAAATTATTGCTTCTCCTGATATAAGTGATGATAAGTGATGCGGCACATTTTCCATTTGGTTGGTTATGTCAATAAACAAAATTGTTTATTTTAGACAATAAATGACTCGCGAGAATTACACCAAAGACCTCTTTGTAGCGCTAAGTTACAGTTTCATTCGGCATTTTGAAAGTATGAATCACTGGATCCTACTTTTTAAAGAAGGGGTCACAACAACATTGACTTTGGAGCACTATGTCGACTTGCTATGTAATTTTTTGCATCTACAACTTCGAAGTTCGCAAGTCAAAATGAAAAAAAAATTGGTGTGAAAAAAATAAAGAGAAAGTAACAAGTTCGATAATTATTAGCTTTGTTTTCTTTAGAACAAAAATGTCGATATGGGCTAATAAGCGAAAAATGATAAGAAGAATTGAATATGATTTTACTGCAAAGACTTTAGAGACAAAAGCTATTACTAACCAAACTAAGAGAAGCTAGAGCAAAGGGACACTATGCAGTGTTGAAATAAGCTTATAATTAAAAAGGAATAAGGATGAAGGGGAGTCTGAGTCGTCAACAGATGAAGAGCAAACATTCCAAATCCAACAAAAAAAATTAAGAGTAAGGATAAAAAAACAAAGGATTACCTCTGACGATAGCAATCATCAAACTTCCAATAAAAGAATAAACCAGAAAAAGGGGAAATAGATCTAATTGAAAATACGATTTTAAATTACCACTTCCCAGAAGTTTGGTCAACAAAAAAGTAGGAGAAAAACACACAAATCTAACAGTATTTATGACGAACATAAGAATAAAACAAAAAATTAAATATTACAAATTAAATATTGATTTAATAGATGTAAAAATCTTAGAATATCAATGAAAAATTATGGAACTAGAGCAAGGAAAATAAACTTTGATATAATAGGACTATAAAAGCTAATAGAGGACAGCCAATTGTAGAAAAACAAAATGGGATACTGTATTATAATGGAATAAAGGAAGGTTTATATAGAATCAGTTTTTAAATCTTAAAATGTTGAAAAACTGCATCGAGAAAATAAAAGGCTGCTTGGTCAGGGTAACAACAGTAAAGATAGACTTAAAAAAACAAAAAAATTTAGCAATAATCCAGATATATGCATCAACCAAAGACTCATTAGACCAAGATGTAGATAAATTATATTCAAACTTGAACCAAGTTTTAAAAGAAGCAAGGCCTGAGAGGTGAAACAAATTATGATTGTAAGAGCTCTTATCAGTAAGGTAGGGGCACATAGAAAAGAAGGCGGAAATGCAACAGGGAAGTTTGAAAAAGGGACGGGGAATGAAAGGGAAATGGCTAGCAAACTTTAAGCATAAAGACACTTTGTATTAGGAACGCGTATTTTAAATCAAGAACGAGAGAGATGAACATGAAGATCTCTGAACGAACAGTATAGAAACGAAATAGATTATATAATGAACAATAAAAGAGACTGATAGCTAACGTAAAAGTGTATAATCAGTTTGACATGAATTCAGATAACAGACTTCAACAAACCATTAATACGAAAACAAAATGTTCAAGTATTTATGTAATCAGCAGAGTATAAACGTGAATGGTTAAATAAACTAATAGAAAAATCAAATAATGCCTATATTGCTCTAAGATGTTATATGTGCGTGCGTGCGTGCGTGTGTCCGCGCGCGCGCTTGTGTGTGTGTGTGTGTGTGTGTGTGTGTGTGTGTGTGTGTGTGTGTGTGTGAGTGAGTGAGTGTGTGTGTGTGTGTGTGTGTGTGTGTGTGTGTGTGTGTGTGTGTGTGTGTGTGTGTGTGTGTGTGTGTGTGTGTAGGCAAATACAAGGATTAACAAATAGTTTTGGACAACTGAATTAAAGGTGCATACCAGGTGTACCGGAAAGTCTTTACCGTTTTTGTTTTTTTTTTGTTTTTTTTTTGGAAAAATATATAATTTTCGATATAATGGAAAAATGTATCTATTCAAAATATTGACCATTTAATTCTGTACATCTTGCCTATCTTTCAGGCAATTTATGAATGCCATTCCAAAAAAATTGTTTTTCCTTTGAGCGAAACCATTCATCGATCCATTTTCTAACTTCTTCGAAATTGGCGAAGTGCTGCTCTGCAAATGCAGAGCCCATTGATGCGAAAAGGTGATAGTCGGACGAGGCAAGGTCTGGAGAGTACGGCGTGCAGTATTTCCCACCCAAGCGGTTTCAATGCTTCCTTGGCCGGTTTTGCTGTATGAGGCGGCGCGTTATCGTGCTGTAAAATCACTTTACCTTGTCTTCGGACCCATTCTGTACATTTTTCGATCAATGCATGATGTCAGTTGATCATTTGTTGCCGGTAGCGATCACTATTAACTGTTTCACCAGGTTTCAACAGTTCATAGTACACCACGCCACTCTGGTCCCACCAAACACAGAGCATCGTTTTCCTGCCAAAGTGATTCGGTCTCGCGGTTGATGGGCCAGCTTCTCCAGGTGATAACCATGATTTTTTGCGCTTAGAGTTTTCGAAATAAATCCACTTTTCATCACCCGTCACTATTCGATGCAGAAATGACTTTCGATAAAATCTTTGAAGCAGCATTTTACAGACGATTTTTCGATTTTTCATTTGCCTGTCATTCAATTGATGTGACACCCATCTTCCCATCTTTTGGATTTTTCCCATCGATCTTAATCGGCCGCTAATAGTTTCTTGGGCCACATTTAACGCTTCTGCCAATTGTTTTTCAGTTTGTGTTGGGTCTTCATCCAATAACTTCTGAAGTTTCGCATCTTCAAACTTTTTCAGTCTGCCAGAATGTTCTTTGTCTTACACATCGAAAACACCACTTTTGAATTGTCTAAACCACGCCTCACATGTTTTTATGGTGGAGCATGCTCGCCGTATGTTTCAACTAGCAAACGATGACTGTCAGCGGCTTTTTTCTTTTGATTAAATAAAAAAAGTAAAGCATGCCGCAAATGCACGTTTTCAGGCACATAACTTGACATTTTTGAAGAGGTATAAATGTATGACGGTGATACTTTCACAAAATATAACCTACGACGTTGAAGCTTGATGTCTGTAGAATAAAATAAACATGTGTCACATAATATTGTATATTAAGCCTAGCGACACCTATTGGATAAAACCGGTAAAAACTTTCCGGTACACCTGGTATTACATATGTTGCATTAAGGTAAAACACGTTATAAGGGTTAAATAAATGATCAAGCTTTATGTGTGTGTGTGTGTGTGTGTGTGTGTGTGTGTTTATATATATATATATATATATATATATATATATATATATATATATATATATATATATATATATATATATATTAAAAGTCATAATTTAACTTATTAAAATGTAATTAAATCAATGATTTAAAACGCCATCATCGTAGTGAATCAAGAAATTACACAAATCCAAATAAATTAAGACCAGAATGTAAACAAAACAATACTCAACATGCTACAACTTTCTAATTTTCCATTTTTTTAAGCTTATAATTTAAATAACCTTTTAAACTTACCGTTTTGTTAAAGAACTTTTGAAGGAAAAATTATAATATTGTTATCCGTATAAAGTAAGTGCTGTGGCAGCTTAGTGGATAGATCGCTAGACTACGAAATCAAGAGTTGCGGGTTCGAATCCCGCTCTCGCCAATTCGATCGCTGGCATTTTTACGGCCCAGCTCGACTCAGGCTGCAATAAATGAGTACCTGGAGGTCAAACTCTGGGGTAATAATAGGCGGTCGGTACGTAGCGCTAGCCACGTTACTACCCTTGTGTACCGTAGGCTCTAGATTGTAGCAGATCTATCCTGTTACGACCCCAAAGGGCCTTCAAGGCCTGTTATAAGGAACACTATTATTATTATTATTATTTATCCGTATAAAGTATATTTTCATTTCATATTCATATATTTAGCAGTATATTTGTAGTTTTAAGCTTTTTTTGTTACTGCTTTAGCTATCAGATGAGGAAAAGAACGCGGTTCCAGAACACATCAAGCAAGCGGCCAGAGAAATGGGCAAGAGGCATTTGAGCAAAGACTTAAAGAAATAGGAATGAGTGGTTATGACGCTTCGCTGTATTCTCAATTCTCTAACGCAGTTTCTAAGCAAGTGCAGTCATTACGAGTTATTCTGAGTTCTTTGCAAGCTAAAAATAAAGAACGGCAGTGGATGAAACATCAGACTTCTGGGGAATTGGATGATATGAAGTTAATTGATGGTAAAAGTTTAAATTATTTTGTTTGAAATTTATCTGCATCAGTCATTTATTTATTATTAGGGCTACTTGGAGAAAAAACAATATTTAGGAGGAGAACAGAACAGCACCCCGAAATGGGTTCTCCACAAACTAAACCCAAATATTTAAGATTGGTGGTAGATGTATCAGGAAGTATGTACAGGTAAGTTTTTTTTTAATTTTAGCTACCATTTTTGCATAAACAATTATACAAAACAAGTCATCAGTTTAATTCTAAAATATAAATTTATGTACACCTAGAAAATTTTAAAGTATGTTTGTACTGTATTATCATGAACTTAAAAGTATCTAGATACTTTTATACTTTACTTCTATGAAACAATATTTAAGAAATCATTATAGTGTGAGCTACCATTTGCTCCTACTGTGTCAAGAAAGCTATCTACCAATGTTTGAAGTGTTGCGATTAGAATCACTAATCATTCTTTGAAAAGAATAGTAATCTTTTTTGCCACTACCAGGAGGTGGTGTAACTTAGCTCTCAGTCAGCATTCAAATTCATTTCACAGATATTCTTCTGTTACCACAATGTAACAGAAAATATATAAATAATGTAGTAGAGTGCAGAAAAACCTATCTTCCAAAATTAGAAGATCTTGGGGAATATTTGAATATTTCACATACTTTCGTGGGAAGAAACTTTGCAACTTACCATAATATGTTCAAAGTTTTTCTTATATAAAAGCAAATTTTTGTGTGGCCTAAAATCATATAAAGACAAATAAGTAATTCTTGTAAAATCAAGAATAGAACATCGTTAAAAAACTTTTTCTATTTTCCACAGACTGAAAAGAGAAAATATTTATCCTCATAAACTAAAAGATGTTCAAAAAACGTTTTACATATTCATAGTTCTTCCCATATTTATACTATTGTCTAGAATTATTTTTTAGAGTATAATATATTATAAGAAGCCTCTTACAAATAAAAAAGTTGTCTACAAAGTATTTTTTTAATTTTCTTCTTTTTCTTAGGGTACCGTCTTCTCCCGAAGGTTGGCGGTCATCATGATTATTTCCACCTTATTTACTGCTGCTCTGAATAGCTGTTTTGAAGAGCAGTTAAACCATTCCCTTGGGTTATGGAGCCACGACATTTGTCTTCTTCCCATGCTTCTTTTTCCAGTAATTTTACCTTGAATAATTAATTGTAACAATTGGTATCTCGTGCCTCTCATAACATGGCCCAGATATTTCAGCTTTCGTGTTTTAATTTCTGAATTCAGTTCTTTTTCTTTTGTTAATCTTTCTAAGTCTTCTTGGTTGGTGACTCATCCACATATGATATTTTGGGCATCCTTCTATAGAGCCACATCTCGAAGGCTTCAATCTTTTTCATGCTTTTTGTCAGCGTGGCCGCTTCTATGCCATACAGGAGAATGGGAAATATATAACATCTCAACTTTCGAATTTTTAAGTTGTTATTTAGTGTTTTGTTACAGAAGAACTGTTTCATTTTTATAAAGGCACTCCGTGCTTTTTCAATTCTTGTTTTTAATTCCATAACATAGTCAATGTTACTGTTAATAAATGTGCCCAAATATTTGTATTTATATACTTGTTCTATAGGTTTTTGATTTATTGTTAGTCGAACATGGTGATTTGGTGTTTTAGTGAAAATGAGAAATTTCGTTTACTTAAGTTCATGTTCAGTCCATATCGATTACTAACGGCGTAAACATTTTGGACAATTTTTTGTAGATCATTAATATTTTTTGCAAGTAACACGGTATCATCTGCATACCTTATATTATTTATAGGTGTTCCATTAATTATTACTTCAGCTGTTTCATTATACAGTGCCTCTTTCATGATGGTCTCAGAGTATAAATTGAATAGTAGGGGAGAAAGTATGCACCCCTGCCGTACTCCACGCTTTATCTCTATATCTGTTGAGTATCTATTATTTATTTTAATATTAGCTGTTTGGTTGTAATATAGGTTTTCTATGATCGCAATGTCTTGAGAATCGATTTGCTTTTCTTTTAGGATTTGTATTAGCTGGTCATTCCGAACTCTATCAAAAGCTTTTTGTTAGTCCACCAGACACGCGTACACATCATTATTAACATCCAAACACCTCTGAGTTAGTATGTTTAAACAAAATAGGGCTTCTCTAGTGTCAACTCCATTAGGAAATCCAAATTGTGAGTCACTGATATCGTAGTCTAATTTATTGTATATGCGTTTATGTATAATTTTAGTATGTGACTCATTAAACTTGTGTTTCTATTTTCCTCGCATCTGCATTAGGTATCTTTGCAATTGTAATAAATGTTGATACTAGCTAATCCTTAGGTATTATTCCATTTTTATAAATCATGTTGAAGAGTTCGGTAAGTATGCTTATATGATTTTCATTAATTAATTTCAGTAGTTCAGTGGGGAGTTCGTCTGGCCCAACTTTTCATATTTTTAAGTGCTAATGACACTTCTTTGTTTGTTATGTCTGGACCTTTTGTTGTTTCTGTCTGTACTAACTCTCTGTTTCTATCATCTTGCAACAGTTTCTCAATATATTCTTTCCATGTGTTAAGTTTTTCTTCTGAATCATGAAATATGTTGCCTTTGTTATCTATTAGTACATAGCTTTGTTTATTTTTATGGCCTCCTGTAAGGTCTTTGATCTTTTTGTGAACGTTGAAAGAATTGTGTAATTTCTGTAGCCTTTCAATTTCGTCACACTTCTCGTTTATTTTGCTTTTGCCTGTCTTACTTTTCTTTGTATTGCACGATGTATCTCATTATATTGTTGTTTGCTTGTATTCTTTATTTTTCTTCTTTGTACCATTAGTTCAAGTATTTCGTCTGTCATCCAAGCGTTTTTATTCGTTTCTTTTTCACGTTATAAAATTGTTTTACTTGTTTCTAACATTGTTTTCTTAATGTTATTCCATTTGTTGTTTATATTCTTCTTTATTACTATCGTTTATTTTGTATATTCTCTGTTTATTCGTTCTTCAACTACTAACCTTGTTTCTCTACTTTTAAGCTTTGCGTCATCTATGCCTTTATTTTTGTGAGACTTCTGAATACACTTTAGAGTTAGTCTGAACATTTGCAACTATAGGGTTATGGTCTGAGCCAATGTCTGCACCGGAATATGTTTTAGCTGATTTAATGTTATTCCTGTATGTTTTTCAGATCATAATGTAATCAATTTGATTTCTTACTATATTATCTGACGTGTCTTGAGGGGGCTTCCACGTATATAATCTTCTTTCTAGTAGTTTATAAAATGTGTTTTCCACTACCATTTCCTTCTCTTGAACAAATTTGACTAACCTTTCTCCTCTTGGATTGTGCTCTCCGAGTCAATTTTTAATTTTCCTGGACACAATTACTATTTACCACCCAACATGACAGTATGAAATTCTTTTTACTATCCTTGAATGTCTAATAGTTTTACAATCTACTATGAAAATAAAACTAAAACATTAATTAGCAACTTAAATGTAATCCTTGATACCAAAAAGGATTTAATAATTGTTTAACATTAATAAACACTCCTTAAACCAGATGGTCTTCTCATTCAATTCTTATAAAAGGTTATTTTCATATCTGTTGTGCACTTAACATTAACTACATATCTATCCAAAGCCCCATTATACATCTAAAACTCTTATCACTTTCTAGTCACGCTAAAAATCTTTCCTACACACAAAAACTGTTCTTTTCTTGTGTCTATTCTTGAAACTTTACAACTGTGGAAATCAACTTACAATTTAATGGACAACATTGTCTTTTTAATTAACCATTACTTATCCAATACATAATATTTTACCTTTTATAATTAATTCTATTACCACATCAACAGTACTGTCGTTGGTTTCTTACTTTCATCTAATATAGCAAACCTTTTCATAATTAATTTTAAAACAAAAATCTTCCATCGTTTGTCACCTGAAATGCTTTTGTTACTGAGGTTCTCACACAAAATATTCATTTCCTTCCACAGTTTCACAAAATTTATAACAAAACTTTTATTAAGAAAATGAAACAATGCCTCTAATTGTATCTCTGGTTTTTGATTCTTTTTCAACATTTACAATGGTTTCTTCGTTAAATGTTGTTTTACAAAATTAATTGATAAATTCCAATCACATGGAAGAAAATTTAAGGATTTTAGAGCTGTAAATATTCTAATTTGAAATGAAATTTTTTTAAGATTTTCCAAATTCTCTTGTTTTCATAATATAGATTGCTTTCATAGACACCAAATACTTTTGTAATAACCATCAGCTGTAGTTCTTATTAAATTATTTCCTGTGAATTAGCCCTTAATTCCATATCAAAATACCTTAAGATATTTAAACACTCTAGGTTAACACTATGAATTACGCATCATAGGATATTTAACATACTCGTAGTTGTAATATATCTTCTACAACTACCATTTCATAAAATATAAGAAGCTGAAGTTGCGAATTATAAATAACATATTAGTTATTTATTAGGTACCTAATAAATAATTTTAATTTTATTGCCTAATGCTTTATACTAATATAATCACATTTAAAGAGGGAAGTGAACGATGTTAAATGATAATGCCAGACTCAAGCACCAGATTTTTAAATTTTTGTTATTTTGAAGTGAGTTTACACTCTCTGTATCTTGAACTCGTGAGTTTGCTTGTCAAAAAATGTTTTTGAAACTTTTTAAAGCTTAATATACAGTTTGATAAGAGTCAATATTTTAGATGGATGGGGTAGTGTATGTGTGTACCATAAACAAATTATTTTTTTAAATGCACTATAATAAGCTTTGCAAGTTGCAAATCTGTTGCTCTGCTGAACGCAAAGCAAGTATTGCCGTTTTAAAATGATTGTTAATTTTGCAAAGGAATTCGAAACCCAAAGATTCCCAAATGAATATTACATTAACAGCTCGTTAGCTGCACAAGCCTCCAGATTTTGTGTGAAAGTGGGTAGCAGTATCAGGAAATGAAATTTGTGGTTGAATTATTCAATTGAAGAAAGAGACAAACAACCATGATAATGGAGTGACACTATAATTATTTGAAAAAAATCAAATTTAACACTCTCAGACTCGCCTAAAGTTTGCCAAAAATGATGTTAAAGTAAGGCTTGTGATTATTAAATGAAATTTAGAAACACATGACATTATATAGCAAAATATGTTCGTAAAACCGTTACTTGAATCACTGTCATATTATAGACGGGGCATTCTTTTGAACTTTGTCCCCTTTCAAGTGGGAAAAAAACTATTCTGATGCCCTGTTAAACACCCCATTAAGCTACATGTTTAAGATTGTTTCAGTAAATGAAGACTTAGAATGTACTTGTTTGCAGAACTAGAAAATATATACAAGCTGTCCTATTTCAAGCAGCTGAAGAATATTTCAGTCATGATAAAATTTGTAAGTAACAAGACATTTAGTTTTATTAATCTGAACGTGAATAAAAAATTGAATTTTAAATAAACAATCTAAAATGAATGCAAGTTGTTAAAAGAAAATAAATTAATATAAGTATTTAATGATTTTCTTTTTTCTCTGAAAAAGCTTGTGTAAATACTTTTTTCAATGCAGAAAATATTGTATTTTTGTTAAATATACATGTGAACAAAATCTACTTCTCTCTTGTGTTGAGGACAATATGATCAGTTCAAAAGATCACAATATTATAAAACTTTGAAGTGCAAACTGAAAAGCCATAATCAACGAACTTAAAAAGTTCGTTAATGAATTCTATGTCTGTCTGTCGGTCCGTCACAAAATTTGAGAGTTTTTAAAATTTGAAAATGGATTGTTATAGGAAATTTTACGTTGATTTCGAATTCGAAATTAAAAAATTTCTATCGGGAATAGTTTTCGAATTTCGGAAAAATTTTTCGACATTACAATTTTAAATGTGATTCTTATAGGAAATTTTACGATGAATTCGAAAATGAAGTCGAAAAAATTCTGTGTCGAATAATTTTCGAGATATTCGATTTCGAATTTTTAAGTTTTATGTTCGTTCTGGGATTGCTTACAGAGCAATCTCTTCGCCGGCCCCATGTTTTTCTACTTGCTATGTAATTTTCTTCAATCCTCCTTCCAAAATTTTTTTTCTTACAAAAATAATTTTTGTAGGTTTAATTCCTATGATGGACGATTAGAACGAGAACTTGAGGCCGTTGTTTTGTTTATGGAGGCCTTAGAAGGGTTTGAAGAAAAAATTCAATACGACATAATGGGGCACTCTGGAGAAGCTCATGATATTGTATTTGTCAAGGCGAATGAAGCTCCAAAGAATAACAAGGAAAGACTGGATGTTTTAAGGGTAAGTTGTATCACATCTTTAAAAACGTTGTTATTACCTAGTTTGTTTATTTTTTTTTAATATTTTAGACTCTCTACTATATAAATTGATGGATAACGGTTGTAAGAATTTTCAGGATTTTAATTAAGTTTAAAACCAGTTTTTGAAATGTAAAATTTTCTAGATGCACTGAACTGTGACTGCTATAAAGTTTATACATGATAAAATCTGAAAAATTAATTTATTTTAAAACAATATCAAATCGTTACTATTCGATTATTTTTTTAAAATGTTACTTGTAATTTTTAAGCTTTGCATTAGTTATTGTTATCGAAGCAGCTTAGATGGCGCACTTTTCTGTTACTATGATTCTCCAAATCTTGTGCAGTCTGTTGGGTAATTGATTTTGCTGATGAAACCACTTTTTCTTAAAATGTTTAAGGTACTTTAATACTTGGTTGTTGCTCTTCAACTTATATTCTACCAATGCCCAATAAATTTCTTTCATGTGCAACAATTTGAAATATTTACTAATTTTAGTACCATATTGATTCTCTTTTCTTTGGACTGTTATAATGTATAAACAGAAACTTGATGGTGTCTCATAAAAGACTAAATACGTCTCAGAAGATATCTTTTAGCATACATAATGTACAAGTTGTAAGAACAGATTGCCTGCCATACAAAATACCTTCTTTGACATTCCGATTTTATTTTTTGTTAAAAATTTTTGGTATACTTTTCTTACTTGTAGCTGTGTGAACTACTGTTCAAGAGGTTAGTGGAAGTTTATTATTAGTATTTTATTTTATTATTTAATTAATATAATCAGAATAAAACCATAGAGCTTGTGAGTTAGCTGTTGCATTTTGCTTCTGAGTATAGTTAGGGGAATTCTGTACTTTCACTTTTCAAATACAAAATGATAAAATTATAATTTCTTACCACTTCTCGGACAAATATTAGAATTCTTTAAACAGCAGTGTATGAGTTGTACAACTATTTCATTTCTTTCTATCGATAACCTTTCTCTAAACCGCTTTATGACATTTAACACCTTCAATTTGATAATTTTTAATTATTTTGCTATAACTGTATTTTCCAAGTGAACAAAATTAATTTTTAGATATCATTTTGTTCATACACCTCTGTATTTTTGTATGTGTAGGAAACCAAGTGAAGAAGCTCAATAATTCTTGGCTTTACAGATCCTGCAAGTGAACCACTAGCACACAGCCAACCTTACAATCTCTAATTTAAGACCCTGTAATCTCTCGGGTTGTCTCCCATTCTCAATGTTTCACACATTCAAAAACCAAAAGGACTTTAAACATATTTAGAGAAGAAACATTAAAAAAACCTTCTCAAAAGTGATGTCCCAAACACAAGTTTATTAATAGAGGCTATAAAAAATTACCACGGAAAAATCCATAGTTAAAAGAATACTTAAATGTTATAGAAAATATGGGGCTGATAAACTATGCATTATTCTAACAAATTGTATGGAGCAAAATACTGTTTTAACCTGGTAAAGTTACTTTTTTTTATACGCATTATTCAACATTGATGAAAAGCGAGATAAGTCACTTCCTGCAAAGATCAAGGAAAACTGAACTAAAACATAATTGACAACTGAAACCAATTTTATTAAACATAGATGTAGCCTTGCATATTAAATGGAAACCAAGGTAGCTGACTTTGATATTCGCAGAACCATTAGAATATTAAGCCCTAATGACGCAATGGCATCTAATGGCTCCAACACTCTAAGTAAACAAAAAACACCCACTTGCTTTAAAACCAATTACTTTATCTGAGATTTTAGAAGACATAAATCTTCTGTTTAATGGACAAGAAGTTCTTAAAGCAATCAACACATTTTCTTGCGATTCAGCCCTGGGTTTAAATGGAGTAACACCACAATTTCTCAAAGATTTGATTTGTAAATCCATTGGAGAATTGGAGGACAGGCTAGTGACCTATTGCATAACAACAATGTGCAACTTTCTAATGGTAGGAAAATTAAATACAAAGCAACTCTAATTTTCTTTTGTGGATCACTTACTACATTATCAAAGAAAGACGGTCGAATAAGGCCTATAGCGGCAGAGATTGCGCTACAACGCCTAACAGCTAAATTGGCATGTTTTGCTGTAAGAAAAAAAATTTACTCATTTTTTCCCACACCAACCGGATATATCAACTAAAAGAAGCTGTAAAAATACTGTACACGTTGTAGGGACATATCTCGATGACTCCACAAATGCGAGCAAAGTACTTCTGAAATTCGATTTTACAAACGCCTTCAATACAATTGATAGAAGCATTATGTTACAAAGAATTTACGATTTTCCAAAGCTATACATGTTTCTAGTCCAGTGTTACAAGACTCCATCTTGTCTTCTTCATCAATAACATATTAGCATTAGAGACCAGGATGCATCAAAATGACAACTATGGACCACTAGGATTCAATACACACTTCATTATTGGGTCAATTAATGATGCCTCATTAGGAGATGAACCTGAAACCGTACTGGCAGACTTTGTATTTCTGATACAATAAACCGTTCAAGTGGGTCTAATGATAAATCCAATTAGTGTGAACTCTATTTTTTCTATGGAACACTTAAATTGAATATCTTGAAGTAATTTGAGCTAATCTGTTCTTGTATCTGAATAGTGGCAAAAGAAAATTTAGAAATACTTTACACCCCAGTTGTTGAAGGTCTTAAACTAGCTTTTAAGAGGAAATTTGAAACGTTGCAACTTTTGTTATCCAGACTTTTCACCTTAAACTCACATGGCGCATATTTTCTGCTAAAGATCTGTTTCTTTATTCCAAAAATGACGCATTTGTTTTGAACATGCGTTCTGTGAAAGTTTCTCAAAAAAAATGTAGGACAATTTTATGTGAATGCCTGGAGCCTCTCAATCCCCATTTGGACGAAACGCAATGTACACAGGCTACCTTGCCCATTTGAAATTGAGATATTGCTATATATATAAAATCTCAGATATCTATCTACCAACCTTCTTGACAAAAAAAGAATACACACACAAGAATACACACTGTTTCTTATTCTTAACGTATACAATGGATGTATCTTGATCAAAACAGTAATGTAATCTGAAAATAATTCCAAAACTTAACTGCCCCCTCACACTTGTCCCATGGCTTATTTTTTTAGGGAAGTGGAAATATAAATAAACTAAAATACTGTTGAAGACTTATTCTGCAATTTGTTTATAAGTAATTATTTCTAGTAATACTTATTGCAGAATTTAGTAATATTTACCATAATAATTTCAAATTAACTTACTATTCTACATTATATAGCCAAAAGTACCTGGACACTCCTTTAAAGAACCATGCTGAAACGTCATAACACGAGATAAAACTGCAGGTAGTAGCATATGTGGGTCAAACACGTGCGTTAGACAGACAATGAGTAAGTTTGCAGGATTAAATAATTTCGAACGTGACGATCATTGCAAAAAATGAATTTGTGAAATATCAGTTTTACTACAGGGCCTAAATGAACTGTAAGTAACATCATTATAAAATGGAAACGCTTGGGAAGGGGTAGGCCGTCTTGAATTGAATGATCATAGCCATTGAATTTTGAAAAGGATAGTGATGAAAACTCAGATGTCTTCGATAGAAACGATCATTTTTAATTTCTAAGTGTTTTTAGCGTCGTCACTAACACCATAACTGTTCGTCAAGAGCTGAAAAACATGGCTTTTCACAGTCGTACGGCCGCTCACAAGCCCAATATAAGTATGATCAATGCTAATCGTCGCTTGCAATGGTGCAAAGCTCATTAGAATCATTGGACTGCGGAACAATGGAGAACAGTTCTATAGAGTGATAAATCATGCTATATGATTTGACAATCCAATGGACGCATCTGGGTTTGACAAATGCTAGGAGAACACTTGTCCTATTGTATTATGCCAACAGTCAAATTTGGTGGTGGAGGCATTATGATTTGGGGTTGTTTTTCGAGGTTTCTTGATATCCTTGGGAACTCTCTGGCAACAGTTTAAAAAAGAACCTTTCTGGTAACTGTTTTGGGTGTTGAGAAACTATACTGGCCTTCACAGGGCTCCGAACTCAATCCCATCAAACGCCTCTGGGAAGAATTGGAACACAGATTACACTTCAGGGTAAATCGACCAGCTTTAATGGTTGAGCTCTAGGTGTAGGTTTAAGCAATCTACACTTGAGAGCAAAACAATCGACTCACTAGCTGTACGCGCATTTTCGTCTCCTGTTTCAGTGTAAGGAAAATGAAAATAAAAACATTAACGTGCAAGGAGTATCTTTATTATTGAGCTTTCAAAAACCGTTGCTATTGCATTAATCGAATGAGGCATTCAAAAAAATATGCGTCACGAACGGGATTTTACGAATCTTGCTAATTGAAACGCATGTGCGCCACGACTGTGATTGACTTAAAAGTACGCTTGTAATCCGGTAATATATCTCGGTCACTTATCCGAAATTGACGTAAATAAGTGACGTAAGTGCTCGAATGATAAGAAGAAAATAGATACCACAACCGCCGAAGCAACCCAGACAGTTGCAGTAAATGTGAATAAATCAGCTGTGTCAAGAGTGTGGCGTCGGTAACACAGAAACCAGTGACTACGTAGACTCATGACAACGGAGAGAGACGATTGACTTCTCGTCTCAATATTCCTTAGAAATCGTCATATAATTGGCGTTGAACTCAATCAAGAGCTGAGCACAGTCAGAGATATGGTCGCTAGCGCTTGGAAAGTGAGAATAAGACTAAAGGCAGCTAACTTAACCCCAAAAAAGGCAGCTACGGGACCCAAGCTGTACTGCAAAGGCGACTAGAATTTGCTTGTGAACATCTCGATTGGAACCTCGGCCATTGGAGTCAAATATTATTCACCGACGGGTCCAGGATGCGCCTACATGGCAACGACAGGAGACATCGGGTCTATAAGGCTCACAGGGGAGCGACTTGCTCATTGCTGTGTTCAAGAAAGCATATGTAAGTGGCTTTTGCATATTCTGGGTGGACATTTCATGCACGGAAAAACTGAGCTGATTTACGTGCCTAGTGGAAGATACGGAGTTTTAACAACGGACCACTTCATCAGGGACATTCTGGAGGTACATATTGTTCCATTTTCAGGATTTGTAGGTGATGAGTTCATCCTAATTCACGACAATGCGCGATGCCACACTGTGTGAGTGATTACTACCAACCTAGCTGACGTTGGTATACCGAAAATGGACTGTCCTCCGTGTAGCCCAGACTTGAATCCAATTGAGCATGTTTGGGATGAGCTTAAGGTCCGAGCCAGAAATCTTGCACTAGGGAGCGTTATGGAACTGAAAGCGGTGTTGATTGAAGAGTGGGAAGCAATCTCTCAAGACAATATAGGAAAAGTCATCTGATCCATGCGTAAACGCTTGGAGGTGGCAACACCATGTATTGAAAAAATCAATGAATTAATTTCAACTGAGGATTTCATTTTTGTTCTTTTCATAATCACCTATTTTCTTTAAACTCTTTTGTGTTACACATATTCTTAGGCTCATAATTTTGTCAGAACAGGTCCGATTCCAATCAAAGTGTTATAATTTGAAAGTACAGTTTTTAAGCTTTCAAACGCTACACTGAACTTTAATTGGAATGTTATCGGAGTGGATACACACTCTCAAAATGCATCAACGCAGCATTTATCTCATTTATCTCAGTGACCATCTTTGAATTTTACATGTGGTGAAGTATGTATGAATCATTTAGTCAAAAATATTAACACTGTCTTTTATAGAATTTGCAATAATTGATCATTTCTGACTTACTATTAATTGACACATTTTGAGTAGTGATAGTAAAATTACTGATTTATTCTTCGTGGACGAAAAAGAAACTGCAGTTTTATCGTTAGGTAAACTTTATTAATGGTACCAATTTTTTCTGATTAGAAGAAAAGTTGGTGGTATTTTTCTTTTATTCTTTGCAGGGTTCCCACAATAATCATTTGCTTACTTAGTATTGTCTGCTAACACTATTGAAGAGAGCCATTGTCATGTTTCAGTTTTTACCATAAATAGGGTCCATCTATTTTTTAACATATAGGGTGGTACAAAAGTTTTTTGTTTTTTAATATCCATTTTTTTATATTGTGAAGGAGGCACAAAATTAAAAAACAAAATGTATACCTTTGCATAGTATTCATCTAGCAAAGTTGATATCTGGCTAAAAAGTGAGTTGTAAATTAGATCCGACGGTGTCAAATCAGAAGTATAGGCGGGGTGTGGTAACCGTTTGATTCCATCGAGTTTTCCTAATTATCTGGCTAAAAGTGAGTTGTAAATTAGATCGTGTCAAATCAGTATGGGGTCTGGAATTAACAGTTTGTATTCGCATCGAGTCTTTCGACTAGCCATACTAAAGTATTGTTCTTGCTGTATGGGGTAATATAAATAATGCTGTAGCAAATGGCACCAGTCTTCGACTAACAATAATATAAGTACAATATTCTGTCAAGGTATATATAATTTATATATGCTGACAAATGGCCAATATACACTCTAACTTTAGTTTCTACCTAACAAGGGTAATGACGTAATCATTCTGTTAAATTATAATAATTTATCTTCCGCTTTTGCTTCCTGCAAATCTCTATTTTTGTAGCCGTTTTTATAGAGATTTCTCAAGAAAAAGTTAATGTGCCTCTTTCTCTCTTGCCACTTGGAGATCACTGCGTGAATTTTTTGTCATCTGTCATCTATTCTCTATGTCTATACCATTGGAGAGATTTTTTTCTAACATTTTTGTGAGAAGATGACACTCTATTCTCTCTGCCATACTTGGATTCACTGCGTGAATTTTTTGTCATCTGTCATCTATTCTCTATGTCTATACCATTGGAGAGATTTTTTTCTAACATTTTTGTGAGAAGATGACACTTATTCTTCTCCATACTTTTTCAGTTCTGGGCTGAGTCTGTCCTGTCTTATAATTTGTGTGCACCTTTGATAACATCTAATTCTACTGTTTTAATTTTATTTCTCATACTCTTCATAAGTTGCCAAATCACTCCATCATACAATATACTACGTTTTCATCATACTATGGAATATTCACTTTTTGGTGTCTTGATTCCTATTCTATATTACTCCGTGCAATTCTTTTGTTGTTTCTTACCCATGATGATTCTTTCATTGATGTCTCTCTTACATTTACCTGCTGAACTTTGAAGTGAGTCCAAATATTTGAATGTTGTACATGTTTCAATCCCTTTATACTCTATTCTAGATATTATGTGCCTTGTTGCCTACACATATATACTGCGTTTTTTTGTAAATAAGTTTCAAACCCTATTTCTCGAATTCTTTGTTCCACTTTTTTAGCCTATGCTCCATATTTTTTTTATCTTGCGCGAACACGATGTAACAGTAGAGAGTGTAAGGTTGAGTTATCTGTTTTAATTCCCATTTCTGAGCATTTTCTGTACTACATGTCCAGAGCTTTTTCAACGTATATATTAAACAGTAATGATGATAGACCGCATTTTTTATAGTTGGAGTTATTTTATTGTCATTTTTCCTTGTAGCTTTTTAAAATCCACATCTGAATATGTTATTATGTGCCTTTTAAGATCTATAAGGGTCATTTGTGTATCTACTTGTTCCTTTTTTAAATCCACTTTGTTTTTAAATTAGATTATGTATTCATCTTTTATTTTACTTTTTATAATTCTGGAAAATAGTTTTGCTATAGATGGGAGAACATTTATTCCTCTATAGTTAGAGCAGGAGTTTTTTTTATAGATTTAGCTCATATACGCTTTATTCAATTCCTACAAAATATTTTCTCCTTACTCTATGGTGTATATATTTTGTAACTTTATCCCCATAATATTTAAGTAGTTGTAATTTTAAGTTTTCTAGTCATGCTGCACTATTGCTTTTGGCATTTTGAAATGCTTTCTAAATGCATTTGATAGTTATTTAATAGTACAAAATTCATTACGTTTCCTTGTCTTTCTATTATCAAATTAAATATAACTAATTCAAATCGATCCTTAGACATAATTAATTTATGTGTAGTCTTTAAACATACCACATTTCATTACTATTTAGGTGTTTATTTTTCTGAATGCAAACCTAGAAAAGCTAATTTTGCAAAATTGGTTATTCCTATATGCACTCAGTCATAGTTTACTTTTTTAAATATTGTTGTTACCGATTTTACAAATTTTGTGCCAAGATGATTTATCACTAAAGTTCTTTGAGGCGTTTATGCTCAATTTGTAAGTTGCTTTGACCCCACGTATTTATTTATTTTTCTTTAAAACCTGCCTTCTAGATGGACCAGGATGATCTTTTTCTTATAATACAAATTTTTGTCCGATTTCCCTTCTTTATTTTCCATATTATTTTCATATTCACTATTATTACGCAGATTTCATAGAAATAGGAGGGCAATTCGAAAAGAAACATCCGTTTTATTTCCAATGGCAGACATGCGTAAATACACATTAGAAACATACAACAGTACATTCGTTTTTGACATAATCGCCATGTAAATTGAAACACTTTTATAACGTCTTACAGGGTATGAAATTTCTTTCTGGGAATGTAGCCACCCTATAACAGCATCTGAAAGCGCAATGTCATCATCAAAGTGGTGCAATGTGCAAATCGCATTGTCGATCACAATTTTGTTTGGAAATTGTTTTCGGTATCCCACTTTTTCTATCACTACTTCATATAAACCAGTCCGAGAAATTATACAAAAAGTTCAAATATCGTGAACCAACGGACTTTGTGCTTCACATTTGCTGGGATTTTCTTATACATATTTACATATCGAAGTTGCAACACATGAAATCGTATTACGTTCCTTTTTGTTTCAGATTATGCACGCTCACTCGCAATTTTGCTTGGCGGGCGATAACACCCTGGAAGCAACCCAACTAGCTGTAAGCTCACTAGCAAAAGAAAATTGTGACGAGGCAATTGTGGTTGTTTTGTCAGATGCAAATCTCCAACGTTATGGAATTCCCGCTTCAGAGCTGGCCACTGCACTTACATGCTCAGATAAAGTTAATGCTTATGCAGTTTTTATAGGCAGTTTGGGAGACCAAGCAGAAAGGTAATCTGTTTATTGCTACATTTTACAGCAATTCAATTCATGTTATTTATTTTCAAGGTTAAATCAAAGCCTTCCTAACGGCAGGTCTTTTATTTGTAAGGATGTATCTACTTTGCCACAGATACTAAAACAAATATTTTCTTCTTCGGTGATAAATAGCTCACAATAACGCTAACGGAATTAGGAAATTATGTGTATATGGTTGTAAATGAATTCATTATATGCATCTGTGAAATAAGTAAAGAAACTTATTTATTCTTTTAATTGTTGATTGCTACTTCTGTCCTTCTCCTATTACATTTGATAAACCTTCAATAGTTTCACAAATATATTTTATTATTTGCTATAAAATATATGTAATATAAAAGAGAAAATATTTCAAAATGCCTTAGTAAAGAATTATAATTTAACCAGAACGTGGTGGCAGCGCGCGTGCTGCGCAGCGACTCGCATCTTCGTGTTCGTCGCTTAAATACTCGAAAAAACAAAAAAAAACTTTTTATTGTCTATATTTATGTAAAAATGTCTGATCTTTTGACCTAGATGGTTTACAAAATTCAAAAAATTGAAGATAAACAGATATAACATGTTTTCAAAAATAATAATATCATTGGAAGGCTGAGAAAAAAATACGCAAGATTACGTTCTCGAATTATTTTTTTATTAATGTTTTGAGGCCAAAACGACAAGGTGAAAACGTGCTTCACACTCTCACGGACGCCTGCGGTGGCGCTGGGGCAGTTGACGCGTTTCAGCCCATGTAAATTACAAGACAAAGAAGCTCTGGTTAACACGAACTGAAAATGGACTGACTGGCATATAATAATAGTAATAGTATGACTAGAATTCCCGCGTGGGGCATGGCCTGCGAACTGAGAAGTTAGGCCTTTCTGTGCTTTCTGTGCCCGGTCGTCGCGCACTATTTCTGGCGCGGGGTGATGTGACAAGCACCGCGCCTTAGACGACCGCCATTATTACCCCTTGTTCAAGTGAACGTAGGTACTCAATTATTTTTAGTGACTGAGTAGGCCACCCGCCAGGCATCAGAGAGCAACGGAGAATGAACCCCGGTCCGTCAGCATCGCAGCCCGTCTCTCAACCATGGGATCACGCTGGCTCCTGGATGGCATATAATCAATCAAAATTTGGTTGGTCATTTCAACATCAGTTTATTTCTATATCTGCCACTATTTAAAGAACAGAATGAACAGTTTTATGGAAATAATTATATAAAATTAATTACATTACCTCCCAACCCCACATACTTTTTCCAGCCATTGAATGTGGCATACTTTCACCTACTAAATTTCTGGCAGCAGTTATTGAATGATTGAAAAGAAATCACCAATAGTAGTTGTTTATCTACACCAAAGTTCTTTTAGAAATTAACAGATGTCATTACAAATGATAATAAATATCTAAAAACAGGCATAAAAAAGTCAATAATTCCCCAGGGAATAGGACTGAAATCTTTAAAAGATTTCTTTGTATGTACTTTATAATAGAGCTATTAAGATTAGGTAAAAAATTAAACATTTGAGATAGATCTCTGAATGTTATTTTATGAATCTTCCTTTTTTCGTGTAGATAAAAAAAAATCAGAGATGTCGGACAATAAAGATAAGATCGAAGTCTAACAAAAACGTATAAAGAAAATGTAATATAGCAATGAGTAAGAAAGATAAAGGGAAGTATGATGGAAGGGGGGGGGAAGAGAATGATGATACAAATAGTAGGAAACGGAAGAAAAGAAGAAGGGATATATTAGGAAAAATATTTAATTAGACAAAAAGTGAGTTACTTGAGACAGAATTCAATAATATATGTGACCACATTTCTCGTCTTTGTTATCCGATTTACTCCATTTGTGGGTCGTACCTAGGTGTATGTCTAAAGAATGCTTCTTCAAAATTTTGTCTAGATCTGGTGAGAACTGTAGAAATTACAAAAAATTAAAAAATATTTGAAGGTAGTTTTTCCCACTTCCTTGACTGGTTTTGCTGCCCGTAATGAAATTAGGCGCGATATTGACCCAATAAATGTGTGCGTGTAAAGTTTCATTTAAAATACATTATTAGAGTTATTCTTTAGGTTACAGAAAATGGATGAATTTTCTACCAACTAAAGTAGGAAATGAACAATCACTTAAATTTAATAAAGCTTTGACACAAAACACTACTAGAAGATAAAGTAAGAATTTAGGAATCGGAGAAAGTAATTACATAGGCATTTTTATTGTACCAAAATATTCATTGTCACTCAAGGAACACATTTTGCACTATATTTCTCTCCCCTCATCAATTAGAAACCTTATATCTTTTGTTACAGCCTTTTGAATGTTTTACACACTCGTAAATTCTATTATAGCAATGATCTTGGCGTTAATTTGTGTTATTCTCGGATGCACAAACAGAATGTTTTAATTAGATTCCGTAAAAATATTACTTATTACAAAAGTCTTCATTCAGTATTCATTTCATGTCTTCGGTACCTTAATGCCACCCCTGCCTTGTACTACCGCAGTTCTTATCCGTTTTAAATTAAACGTATTGCGCCAATATCTTGACTAAATTCATTAATGGGTAAAATCGGTCAAAGAAGTAGAAGACCTTCAAATGTTTTTGAATTTTTTATAACTTCTACAATTCTCTTCAGACAGACTAAATTTTGAATATATACTCTATAAAATTGCAAAAATGTGTGTTTACTTGTTTGTAACTTACATTGCAACTCCTCCTACAATTATAAACCAATTCGAACCGGTTTGTTGGCAAAGCTCGCATAAAGGTATTAAATTTTCGGTTTAGGTCACTGTTGACCTGTTATAAATCAAAACATAAATTATTATGAAGTAATTAGACAATCTGCGCCGCTCATCGGTGTTTCATGCACTACGTGGCTAATTATTGCTGTTAGTTTTACTAGTATATCTAAATCATATACCTAGGGCACAGTCCAAAATTGAAGGGGATCAAATAAAAAAGTGGGGAGATATTTTTTTTTAATATATCATTTAATTAGCAATCAGAATTACAAGTCATTCTATAAGCTAATATGCTGTTTTTTTTTAATTACTAGGGTAGTCATGGTTGGTGTGAAGAGGACTTCTCCAGTGAGTTGCCCTCGCTAATCCTATTTCAGATCTGCTGGCCAGTTTCGTTTCAATCTTCTACCATTTTGCGCATCAAGCAGTGGGTGCAACAGGGGGTTGACGTGGGTTTCCAGTTTATTGTGATGTCTTGTACTTTTTTCTTTTATGGCGTCCCTCACGTAAGGAATTTTTAGATCATTGTGAATCGTCAGATTGGAGACGTACCATGGTGCGTTCGTGATCATACGAAGTATTTTTGATTGACACCTTTGAATTTAGTTTAAGTTAGATTTACTCGCACATCCCCATAGTTCTGCTCCATACATCCAGATTGGTTTAATTACAGTGTTGTAGAGTAACAGTTTGTTTTCAAGCGTTAACTTAGATTTTCGTCCAATTAGCCATTGTAGTTCTTTCATCCTCAAGTCAATCTGTTTACGTTTCTTATCTACATGTTCTTTCCACGTCAATCTGTTGTCCAGGTGTATTCCTAAATATCTTGCACTTGTAGATTGCGGTATTGGTATATTGTTAAAATATAATGGTGGGCATAACCCTTTTCGTAGTGTAAAATTTACTTGCACAGATTTTGTCTCATTAATTTTGATTTTCCATTTACGAGTCCATGTCTGTATTTGGTCTAGGTGGTTTTGTAGAGTGGTCGATGCTATGAGTAGGTCAATGGCAGTTGAGAGAATGACAGTGTCATCGGCAAACGTACCCATTGTTGTGTTTTCATTGGTGGGAAGATCGGCTGTATAGAGCACGTAGAGCAGGGGCCCCAAGACACTGCCTTGGGGCACTCCAGATTTAATTGGACGTCGGACCGACACCTCGTCATTGACTTTGATGCAAAATTCTCTACTACTTGGGTAAGATTTTATCAGTTTGAAGTAGGTGATGGGTAGAAGTTCTTTGATCTTATCTAGTAATCCAGTATGCCATACCTTATCAAAGGCTTTACTGACATCTAGAAAAACTGATAGACAGTATTTCTTTTGGTCAAATGCTTGATTTATTTGGTGACTGATTCGATGCACTTGCTGTATAGTGGAATGGTTATTGCGGAAGCCAAACTGATGCATAGGTATCCAATCTTCTGTCATTGGGTCAGAGTTTATTCTTTGCAGGAGGAGTCGTTCGAGTAATTTTGAGATAATTGGTAACAGACTTATAGGACTGTACGATGATACGTCGTTGGGTTCTTTATCTGGTTTAAGGATTAGTATTATTTCGGCAATTTTTAATTGTTTTGGCCAGTAGTTTAGTCTTGAAATAGCATTGAAAATGTAGGTAAGTAAAACTAACCCTTTCCTTGGCATCTCCTTTAACTTTTTTGTAGTCACTTTATCTATTCCTGGAGCTTTTCGAGGATTTAATAAGCTGACTTCCTTCTCAATCTCTTTCGGAGTAAAGGATTTGATCTTTGGTATGTTGATAGGGATCTCGGATAAATGTCTGTCTATATCATTGTCTGTAAGGTCATCATTAGGCTTAAATACTTCGGCAAAGTAGTCTGCAAATAGGTGTTTCGCTGACTAGCATGATGTCCACTGAATTATGATGAAGGAATATTTCAACTTCATTTTTGTGCTGTAGAAGGCCATTGGCATTCCACAGGGCTATTGTTAGAAATTTAGTGAATTTTACTTATCAGCGTGGTAAGCAGATTCACCACCATGCTGTTCTGTTGTACGAGTTGCTGAAACATAGCCTTAAACTCATCTAGGAATTTGCACAGGCTAATGGAGGGTGTTCCTGTGTGATGTTCGTTGTGTTCTCTACTCTCAGTTGAGCGTAATGTATTTTGCTCGTTGGTTCTGTTATCTTTCACTGCTCCTGCATAACTTAAATTTTGTTGGATACTATTTGCTTGAGGTTGGTTTTCTGTATAGATTGCTGTTAACGGGTTGTCTTGAATGTTTAGTCTATTGTTAGCATTGTTGGATTTTTTTAGTAAGCCTTGGTAGAATTCGCAGCCTTTATAGCTAGTCGGATGAGGACCATTGCATAATGCACATCGTGCAGATGTGTCTTTGTTTTTTTGTACAATTATTCGTGCTATGAGTCCCTCCGCATTTAACACATACATAGGGTTTAGTACAATAAACTTTAGTATGACCATATTGCTGACAGCGCATGCACTGTGATATACCTTTAACTTTTTTGGGTGGTTCAATAGTTATTAGTTGGTTTTGTATTTTTTGTATTTTATAAATATTTTTATTGCTTTGTGCTGGCTCTAGGTCAACAAATAATAGGTTTAAAGGTTCTTTTGTTATTCGTTTTCTTGCGTTCATAATATTTCTGACTTGATGTCCGTCTTTACTAAGTTCTTTTTTAATGCTTTCTGTGCTAGTTGTAAAATGTAAGTGCTTGAGTACTACCCTATAGGCTCGTTCCTCCTTCGGTTGATATGTTTGGTGCACAATTTTGTTTTCTTGCATGAAGTGAATCAGTTTTCGGTAAGTATCAGAGGTATTGCAATTGATTTTTATTGTATTGTTAGCTAGAGATTTTGTGCTGTACTGCTCTATTTCTATGATTTCATTTAATTTGTTTATCATTTGTTGGTAATTTATTACGCCATAGACAAAGATTGGCGGGGGTCGTGGGACCTTGTTTTCTACTTGTGTTGTGTTAGTTTCTTCTTCCATGGCATCGGTTAAATGGCTATATTTATTTTGTATTAAAATGTTTGACTGTTGGGTATATTTATTTTTCTTCGCTTGGTTTGTTTTACTTTTTGCCATGGATTTTCTTTGGAGTTTTCATTGGGGTTTTCTTCTGTTTCATCATCGCTGGTTGAGGTCAGTCTGTAGTACTGGCGTTCGTTGTTTGATTGCTGCTGCTGAGTGGGATGGGCTGGTGGGTTAATGTTCTGTTGCGGTATGAAGAAGTTGCTACTAGTGGGTATTGATTGACTTTGTTGTTGACAGTTATAGTACTGCGGTATTTGTGTGTTAACTAATGTAACACCCGGTATAACGTTGTTCATTGGGATTACTTGCATGGGATTATTATATGGTACGCCATTTTGGTTATAATTAACTCCTGGGCCGTTATATGCTGGTAACATTTTGAATTTGTTTAATGAAGTTTAATAGGTAAACACAGTTACCTTTTATTTAATTTCCTAGTAGTTTATTGAGCACGAAAATATTAAGCTGACCCCGCGGTCACGTTATCGTTCACAACAGCCGCTAGCCGATAAAACGTCCGCACACGTGATATCACCGCGGCTCGGTTCGCGCACGACCGTTCAACTCGATTTCAAAATAAGCAACAAAATTAAAATTAAAATTTGTAATGAAAAGTAAAAATTTCCAGAAACGATCCAAAAAAATATAAATTGGAACAGGTAAAATACGGCTGACCTTAAACAGTCGCTGCCGTTGATGACGCAGGCACGGTCTGGCTTGTAGATCCGTTCGTTTTCCTTCAAAGGAGGAGGGTTAGCGTACACATCTACTCACTAGCACGGTCGCAAAGCGAATCTAAGTGGGGAGATATGATTTTAAATATTTTAATTTTTACTCGTAACATTAAATTCTGATTAGATTCACATCAAATCGCTACATTACGAAATCTATACACTTCTTAGGAACTTTGCCATAAAGATTTTTTTAATATACAGGTCAATTGTTCTTGCATAGATCAAAAATTTAAGCTGAATAAATTGTAACAATTCTCACAAATAAATATATTACGCAGAAAGACGTGTCACTTGGCAGCTTACTAGAAAGAGAATTTCATTTCCTACGAATCTCAAAAAAGAACTGGATAGACTCTCAAAGGATGTTAGAAACATTAAAATAAGCAAAGTGGAAATAGAAAGAAAAAAAACAAGAAAGATCTATAGTAACTAATGGACAGACAAAAGAAAAGCTTGCTTATTTTTAACAAAATATACAATTGACCAATGCAACTCCCAATTAAAAGAATAAAATAAAAAATCTGGTGTGAACATCACACGACTTTCCTTAGCCTATTATTATATATTATACCGGGTCCATCGTCTGGGCCCTGCGCTGCTCTCGTCCCGGAACTTGTTATTTTAAAAAAGGACGAGGCACGAGTCCAACACTAGAAAGCTGATTAAAATAAACAGTACAAGACAATAATTGACTCGTACTTAAAATTTTGCTACGTCACTGAAGGTAACCGTGCGAGCTCTGGCGCACGGCCTTCCCCATTATCGCCTGCGTGCTCCCTCCTAGCGGCCAAGCGCTCCCCCCCGTCCTCCCGCAGTCGGCCAGGAAGCTTGACGAGCGCGCTGTGATTGGTCGGTTTTAAATAATTTTTAATCGGTTATTTCATTGTAATTTTTTGTTCGTCTCGGTCTGATCTATCCGAACCACGAACCAATGGCCCAAACCAACCTTTTTCGTGTCCTGAGGCTATAATTCGTCCCGAAATGTGAAAAACTGGGTAGGTCAAATTTCCGCCGATTACATGAAATATGAAAATATCAAGGGATTATAATTTGTATTAAGTATAAAACCATTTGTTATTGAAGAAATCTATTGTCAACTCATGCTCAATAATATTGAAATAGAAAAAAACCTAATAAATCTGAATAACGTAGTTTATGTAAAAAAAAAATAATTTTCGAAATGTTAAAAATGGGTAATCGAAAACTACCAGAAGGAAAATATAAATTGATAGAAACATAATCTAAAAGCTGAAATAATAGAAAAAACAGGACTAGACGCCCTAATTACTTACTTTTTTACATTCTTTTGCTATTAGGGCGTCGGATACTGTATCTATTTTTGAATGCTTTTCTCTCCCATGCTTTTTATTTCTACAATTACTTTTTATTTTTTCCTCTATATTTTATATATTTTTTTTCATTTTCTTCTTGGAATACCTCTTGGTATCTGTCTTTCCACCCCGATTTCTCTTATTTTCCTTGAACATTTTTCTTTCATGTTTCATGTATTTTATGCATTTACTTGCGGTTTTTTTAATTGTGTTACTACTGATTTATGTTTTAATTTTTCCCTTATTTTTGTATTATATTATTATTTTGTATTATATATATATATATATATATATATATATATATATATATATATATATATATATATATATATATATAATTGTCGATTATACTTGTCCGTCATTGACCAACTTTTTGTACTGTACATTAAAGTTAGGAGGTACATTGTTTTATATATTCTCAATTTTTTTTATTCCTTCTCTGTTTTCGACTGAGGTGTTATTTATTATGTATTATGCTTGGTTTGCTGTACCCACTTTGTTTTGTAGTTGCCTGCTTATTTTTACTTTTCTTATCCTATAATAAGGAAAGTAATGTAATCGGCGGAAATTTGACGTACCCAGTTTTTCACATTTCTGGACGAAATATAGCCCCAGGACACCAAAAAAGATGGTTTGAGCCATTGGTTCGTGTGCATGCGTGTGTGTGTGTCTGTCTGTCTGTCGATCTGCCAGTAAACAGGTTATCTCGAGAACCGTAAGAGCTAGAGACTTGAAATTTTGTATGCAAGTTACTTGTAGGTAGGGGACGCAGTGGTAAAAATCGGCGTAGTCGTTTGGCCGCAAGGTCGCAAAATCGGTCGCGAATCTAAACGGTTGAAGATACAAAAAATTCATTAGAATAAAAATGATTTGTTATCAAGAGACAAACATGAATTTAAAATAAAAGTTGGTAAAATAGGAACTCGAAAAAAAATTGAAGCTCAGGATTTTTAATATACCGGGTGTTCATAAAATGTTTCGGGAAATTTATATTATCTGATAGATCAGACCGAGACGAACAAAAAATTACAATGAAATTTTTTGATCCGAGGTCAAATAAATAAGTTATAGCCAATTAAAAATTAATTAAACGTACCAATCACAGCGCGCTCGTCGAGCTTCCTGGCCGACTGCGGGAGGACGGAGGGGAGCGCTTGGCTGCTAGGAGGGAGCACGCAGGCGATAATGGGGAAGGCCGTCCGGTAGAGCTCGCACGGTTACCTTCAGTGACGTAGCAAAATTTTAAGTACGAGTCAATTATTGTCTTGTACTGTTTATTTTAATCAGTTTTCGAGTGTTGGACTCGCGCCTCGTCCTTTTTTAAAATAATAAGTTCCGGGACGAGAGCAGCGCAGGGCCGAGACGATGGACCCGGTATAATATATAATAATAGGATAAGGAAAGTCGTGTGATGTTCACACCAGATTTTTTTGTCATTTATTGTCACGATTCCAAGATACATATAGCTGTTTAATTTTTCCAAGACGAGGTTTTGATCTTTGATGTAGCTGTTAAATGGTTCAGAAGCATCAAATAAGAAAATGACGGGTAAAGAAAACCAAAACAAATTAAAGTGGGGTAAAATAAATTATTGAAAAGATATACTAAATTATAGCCCTCAATTTAAAAAAGTTGTTGAAAGATTAAAGTTTACAAGAAATATGTCTGATACTTAAAAAAGGAGACATGATATATGAAAATTGACGTTTTATAAAATATTATTAAAACCTGATAGTCACTCATCTACTAAAGACTGTTCATTTTACTAAAAGAGCGGCAAATTGTTGTCAAATGAACTTTTCAAAAAGTTGCGTTTATTTTATTTTGAAATTACAAAATAGCATAATCGAAATGTATCAGTTATATGAGGGCGTGCTGAAAAGTAATTCCTCCACAAAGTCCACTACAAAATCCGTTACAAGGAAAATTACACGAGTTAGTAGAAGTCATGGACATCTTAATTAAACAAGCTCCCTTTATTTTGCATAAATCATATAGGTATAAAAGGGTTTCTCGCAAACCGCATTTGCTCACTCCAGAGCAAATGTGATTCATATGCGAGCATCAGCCAATTGTTTACAAATGTGTAAAATGCATAATTCTGTAACTATGGGTAAAAGTTAGATTTGCCAATATACATTGAAAATGGAAAGTGTTGGTATTAACCTTGAAGAGAGGAGGTCGAAAAGAATTTTGGTCGTACGAAGATATAATACAAAGCGTAAACTAACATTTCAAGGGTCTTCAAGGAATTCACGTTTGCATATGAATCGCAAACCAAGAAAAACGGGGCAAGTGCATTGAAGTTTGAGATTAAGTTAAAAAATAAATTACCTTATAAAACTTAAGTTATCTTTTATGAAACCAAGTTGCTCATCAAATCATCCTTTTATATAGTATTAGAAGAAACGGCGACAACACATTTGATAATCCTAATTCAAAAGAGCCAAAAGCAATATAAATCTTGGGTCATCAGTAAGCTCGTTGCAAAGCAACGAAATTGAAGAGTAGACATGGGTTCTGTCACAAAAATCTATCAAATTCCTCATCTACAAAATAATATATGGCCTAGTCATGAGCACTAAATAAGTAAAGCGAGAAATCCCGTGGAAGATTCAACAGAAAAGTGCAAAGGTAAACATTTTTATATAGATGTTATTATAGAGAGGATTAGGAATATTTGAAATACGCCCGAGTCTAGGTGTTTTAGCGACTGGGTGTGTTGGATTTAGACTCTAGAGTCCGTCTACCAAGTAAACCCATCTACCTCTCTCTCATCGCCCAGAGACCTCACCCGGCACCGCGCTAACATTACTTCAGGTGGGAGGACGGTATTTCGTTCTCATTATCTTTGTTCAGGAGTCAGCGTCGTTGTAACTGTGCTTTTGGCTTGGGCTCTTAATTCAGTCCACTTCTTGCAGTTAAAGATCATATATTATTAATAGCGCCACTGCAGTAAACACATACCTCATCCTCTGATTTGTGTGACCGTCTGAGGTACGAGCGGAAGCCGCCATGGTCGCTTAGTACCTGCGTTATGTAATAATCCAGCTGGCCGAACCTCTGCTCGTACCACGGGCGAATGTCAGGAATTAAAGTTCTGGTCCAGGAGCCCTTATTCTATGCAATATACATGACCTGTTATAGCGGTATTCCAATGCTAAGAGATCTAGAAAGCGTCGACGTTATCACCTGAAAGGCGACAGTCAACACCGTCCTGTATGCGTTGTATGTCCTTATAAGTCATTTGTGTGACCAGAAGCTTTTTGATATTACTTGCTAAATTTAGCCCCCCTACCCAGACTGACGCGGCATACAGTAGCGGGCAGTTTACCACCGTGTTGAGAAGTTTTCTCGTAGTAGTTTTGGGTACTTTTATCTTAGGCATTAGTTTAGTTAAAGCGTTTGCCGTTTTTTGTGTTTTATACGTGGCAATCTGAATGTGATGGGACCAGAACATGTGGCGGTCTAGTATGGCTCCCAGATATTTCATTACTTGTTTTATGGGGTAAGCACCCACATCACACTTATTGTTAGTGTGAAGGGTCTTCTTGCCACTAAGCATAATGGCCTCGGTTTCCTCCAGGGCCAGTTGTAGTTTGTAGGCAGTCATCCAATCGGCCACCTTACCTATGACGAATTCGGCCTTCCTCACAACTGTGTTTTCTAACTTGTCGACTCCCACCACCAGCAGATCGTCTGTGAAGGCGATTAATCTGCAGTCCGCCAGGAGAGGGATGCCTAACACCGAGTTGTATAGTGTATTCCAAAGTATGGGGCTTAATACAAACCCCTGTGGGACCCGCACGTTACTTTAACCGACTTACCGTTATATTGGATGCTCCTGTAGTCGAGTTAGCTTTTGGCCATGTTTATAAGGAAGCCTGGAATGCCGCGGTCTTTCATATTGTTTATAATGTGACTTCAGGGAGCTGAATTAAAGGAATTCTAAAGTCAAGAGCAACGGCTAGACATAACTCGCGTTGCCTCCAGTTCCCCTCTTTAGTGCTACG
Source organism: Sinelater perroti (assembly GCA_036346155.1). NCBI lineage: Eukaryota > Metazoa > Arthropoda > Insecta > Coleoptera > Elateridae > Sinelater > Sinelater perroti. The sequence continues at coordinate 35,700,853 of JARFIY010000001.1, forward strand.
ACCAAAAGTGGAAAGATTTTTAATTGCATCAACCTGCCTGCACGGAATTCATATAATTGTTCCGGGCAGCATATCCACCCCCTCTCCCCTCACGTTTAGAGCTTGGGTCAGCTTGGCTGCGATGACTGCTTCAAAAAGCTTGGACAACGAGTTCAAAAGGCAGATGAGCCTGAAGGCAGTGCCGGGTGGTTTGTCGGATTTTTAGGTCAATACTGATTTGGTCCTCTTCTAGTAAGTCGAGAAGTAATATGTTTCTAAAAGATGGCTAAATATTGCAGCAAAAACTAATGGAAAAGCTTCTGCCCAGCTTTACCACTTCGGTGGGATCCCATCAGGGTCTGACGCCTTCTTCACTTTTAGCCTGCGTGCCGCCCTCAGTATTTCCTCTGTTGATATGGGAGAACCCCCGCAGGATAATGTCGTATTCCATTCGGTGACTGGCTTGGTCGGAAAAAGTTCGTTAACTATTGAAGGAATGGACTCAGTATGGATGGACGGTCGAGCGCACATGCCAAGCCACTTGTTGACGATTATATACCCATCACCTCATACATCATTGTCTACCGCCTCCAAGATATCTAGCCTCTTTTTTGTTTAGCTTTTTTAATGACATCTTTGTATGATTTCTTCGCTTCTCTATAGTCGGCATAGCTGGCTTCTCTAACATCGGGCGTCATAGGCGCTTTATTTTAAAAACAAGAGCATATCCTCCTTTTTCCTATACAGTTCCTGTGAAGATCGGCAACGTCTTTCCCCCATCAGTACACCGGTTTCCTGTTCCTGGGCCCAAGGTGTTGGGGCAGAGAGTCATCGCAAACTTTGGCTAGAATCGAAGTTATCGCTTCGGGACCGATAGGCCTTGTAGCGCTTTTTAGACTGCATTCAAAGCTGGTTGTAATATGTAGGGTTAAGTGGGGCTTACAGCACTAGTCCACTGGCTATTCTGTCATCCTTAGCTTTTTTATGTCTATTTGGAAGAAAATAGCCTGATGGTCACTTAGGGTTTTATCTTAGAATACGAGCCAATTTTGAATAGTATCTGAGATGCGTGAACTTGTGAATGTGACGTTTATTACGTTTTGTAAATCTCCTCTGTTGAATGTCAGGACGTTATCGATGTTGGCCAAACTAAGGCCATGCTAATGAGCCCAGTCCCCAAGGAGGGCCCCCCTGAGGTCCTCCTTGTGTGAGCCCCACATATAGCTCTTTGTGTTGAACTCACTTTATTATGATACCTCCTTCGGGTGATTCTGGCTAAACTCACGTATGTCACTGGACAGTTCCTCAGGAAGGCTTGGTAACGATCCACACTGGCGTTCGGGAGATGTAGCAGGAGAAGATGACGTGGCTCGCAATTCTGTCCCATACCATATCTTTCTTCCTGCCAGATCTAAAAATTGTCCCGCTATTAAATTTTTATGGCGGCATTGCAGCACTTGTTTGTTAGCCATCCGCTGCGACCAGTAATATACTTCTTATTAGGTTCAGATAACAATATGTCAGCCTTGACTGCGTTTGCTATATGGCTGAGTATGTCGTGTGCCTCCCTACTTCTATTTAGGTTTACCTAAAGGATTTTGAACATTATAGGGGACAGTAGGTGCCTACTCCACGTTCTTATTTGCGTGTACATACAACCTTTGTGGTTGTGTGTACCTCTTCATCATATTTTTTGGCCGGGGATCTCACCTTGGCTTGACTCGGTGCGGTCTCGCCGTGGACGGGCTCTTTGGGGGGCCATTCCTCCGCCGGTGCTTCCATCCTTGTTTTGTCCTTGCTAGTCGTTAGGCTCTTGATTTCTTGCTTCGCCTCTAGAAGGGACTTCTGAAGGCAGCGCAGTTTTGCTTTCCCGTCAAATGCCCCATCTCGTCACACACAGGGCATGCAGGGGGGTTGGAGCATAACGCGCCAGTGTCCCTTTTTTCCGCATTTGAAGCAGACCGGTTCGGGCTGGCCCCTTACAATCCGCCTTGTGGCCATAGGCCCGACAAGCCGAGCATCTACTGACCTTCACTTTCTTTTAGATGGTGCAGTCCACTTACAATTTATTAATGAATTAATATACAGTAGCATTACGGGAAAATGCTTATAACTAAAGACTGGTGCTCCGCCTTACGGCACTACACCAGCACTACCTCAACCGTATTAACAATTTTCCGCAGATCTGTATTTAACAATGCTCCGAATTTGTTATAACTATTGTGGCCGCAAATTTACCTGCCCCGGCATTCGCCTTAGTGCAGCACCCGGGAAAACCACAAAAACCCGAGTCAGAGCAGGCGACTCGAAGCCGCTGATGGCTCCGAGTCCTCCTAGCTTTTACAATACTACGCAAAAACAGACTAAACAATTACCCTAACCTACGCCGCGCTTAGTGTCTGTTATTCATCGTCCCAGAGTTCGCATCTCGCACCAGCACTTATTTTCCAACCCCCGCGCCCATCACAAGTTCGCGTCAACACGTAATCTCGCGCACCGTTCCGCAAAACCGCAAAGCCGTCCACCATTCACGCCTTTGAAGCTCTCTCCCGCGTTCGTGGCCATCTCCAGCCGCTGGTAATCAGGTTCTCTCCCCCTGGCCCTGGTCTCCTCCTCCGCGTTGCAGGTCAGCAGACGTGCATGGCGTCGTCGACCTCCCCACACGCGCATCTGTTTTGGTTCTCCGCCAGCTTCCGGATTCGAATTAGGTAGGACCGGAAGTTGCCATGCCCAGTGATAAGCTGGACGGTGTGCCGGTTAAAGCACTCCGCAGCCTGTCGCGCCGTGTCGACCGTGGGGATGAATATCCGCGCATGTCGCCCCGTCTCCGCTGCTTGCCATCTCTGCTCCCATCTTATTCTCGTCCTAGCTCGTAGTCGTTTCTTTACGAGCCCTATTGTTACCTTCTCGAATATAAGCGGTCCATCTCCTGCCGCTGCCTCTTTGGCCAACTGGTATGCACGCTCGTTGCCTGGAGTCCCGACGTGCGCCTTGGTCCAATGGAATCGGACATCTATCTCGGCCGATAGCGTCTTTGCAAGGCTCCAAACCTCAATTCGCAAATCCGCCGGCGCTCTCATACACTTGAGAGCAAGTAGCGCTGACTTGCTGTCAGATATCACCGCGCATCTAGGGATTACTGCTTTGTGCCTATGGATATACGTCAGGCACTCTCGGATGGCTACTAACTCGCACTGGAAGATGGTGCTCCAGTCTGCGAGTTTTGCTCGACCACAGTATATTTCTTCCGCCCCTCGCATGACCACGAACGCGGCCCCTGCTCTCCGGCTCCGCCACGCTGAATGGGATGCCGTCTCGCTCGGTCGGGTACCCTGTCTCCTCCATGGACTGCCTCCGCTCAATGACGCCCTGCCGCAGCCTCAACTCCTCTCGAAGTTGCTGCTCCGGCCCGGTCATCAGCCTCCTGCGATCTGGCGCCTCCTGCAAAACAAAATGCAAAGGCGGTAACTGGCTCAATACTAAGCGAGTATTCTTTGGACGCTGAGCAAGTTCCTACACTCTTTAACTTTACACCCTTCTACCCATATCTCAGCAGCGTACAAAATAGCCGGCTGTACTGCCCCCTCGAATATTCGCGCCGCCGCCCCGATCCGATGGGAAATTTGTTTTCCCTTATCGCAAACCGCCCGTATATGGCTTTTCCACAATAGCCTATTGTCTATTTCTACTCCAAGGTACCGGATGTGGTCCTTGCAGTAGACGCGCTCGCCGTTGAGCAGGAAAGTCGGTCTCTCCTGCCCAGGTCGCATTCCGAAAAATACCGCCAGTGTCTTTTTCGCATTAAAACGTAATTTAGCGCCGTCTGCCCAAGTTTTAAGCGCTCCGATCGCCTTTAAAGTTTTGAATTGCGCCGCCCGAACTACTAGTTGGGTGTCATCCGCGAATCTCACGATCCGGCATCCTTGCGGCAACTGGACTCTAAATATACTTTCGTATATCAGCTTCCAGTATGCCGGTCCAGAGCACGAACCCTGGGGGCACCCCCGCGTTATCTCCCGTATCACGATGCCGTCGCCCGTTTCTACTTGCGCTACTCGTTCGCTGAAATAGTGTTTTACTAGCGTGAAGAGATTTCGTGGACACTCCCTCCCAGCTAATTCCCGGATAATTCCAGGCCACCACGCGTTGTCGAACACCCCCGCGATATCTAAGGCAATTAAAGAACAATAATCCTTCGCGTTCCTAGCGTCCTTGACCTCGGAGACTGCGTACGCGATCGCGTCCGTCGTTGATTTACCCGCACGAAAACCGTATTGTTGCTCGTGAAAACCGCCGTTTTTATTTACCACGTATTCTACTCGCGTTGTAATTATCCGATCTAACGCCTTACCTACCACCGGGAGCAAGCTTGTTGGCCGGAAGCTGCCTGGGTCGGTAGGATCATCTTTCCGCGGTTTCGGTATAAATCGCACCGTCTGAATCTTCCAGCATCTCGGAAAGATGCCGAAGTCTAAACTCGCATTGAAGATGCTTTCGAAGATAGCCGGAGCAATCTCGAAAGCCTTCAACACCGCATCCGCGGTAACGCCATCGTGCCCGGGGCTTTTTTGGCGTTCATTCGCGCGATTGATCTATGAATTTCGCCCATGGTTATACGAACGTCGGCTCGCCGGTTGCCAACAATCGTAGCCATTTCGCGCCTAATTTCCGCCTGATTCGCGTCGTCTTCTTCCGCATCCTCACGGGGGAAGAAGTTTCGCGAGCTCCTATTGTGTACGTACCGTCCGCCTTTCGTACACAAGAATTACAAGTATTTGGGCGTTTCCCGCGTATAACCCCGTACGCGGTGCCCCTTGGGTATTTTTCCGCTCTGTGCGTGCAAAACTACTCTTTCCATTTTCGCGTACACGTATCTTCGAGGAGATGCTTGTATTCGCGACACGCCTCGCGATAAGCTAGCTCCCTTTCCCCTATCTTGTCCCCTGCAGCGTTGATAAAATCTACGCTTACGCCTAACTTCGGATCGTTTTTCAGTTAGTTACCTGGTCCACCAGGGAACGCTCCGATGAAAGAGTTTGCGCCGTGGCATGGACGCTTCGCGAAGATTGCGCGTTTAATCGCCCTAGTCTCAAGTTCCTCGGGGTCCTTAATCGCCGCAAACCCCGAGTACCTATCCCTATATTCTTCGAAAGATTCCGCAAATTTACCCCAATCGGTTTTTTTATTGCAGAACCGCATCCGGATGTGGTTCTGCCCGTTATTACCGTTGCCCGAGTATCCAAACCGCCACGTTATTAGTTTGTGGTCGGAGAGTGTTTCCTCTGATTCCACACGCCAATTACTAATATCACCGGAAGTTCTAGTGCACGATAGAGTTACGCCGATGTAACTAATTCCGCGATGTCCTACAAAAGTTGGTCCGCTATCCTCGTTAATTACCACGAGATTAAATGTTTCAATTAACTCGGCTAATCTAATCCCGCGCGCGTCTTCAATATTTCCGCCCCAAATCGGTGATTTCGCGTTAAAATCGCCCACGATAATTACGTCACGCCGGTCGTTAAAACTTTTGAAAACGTATTTTCCAATTTCGAGAACACGTCATCATCATTAACGTCGTTTCGCGCACTGTACGGTGGAATGGAGACGGACACCGCATACACGATTTCACTGCGCTTAATCACCTCACCCAGTGTTATCAAGTCACAGGAAGTATCGTTCAACAATAACCCACCACATTCTTCACTAATGACAATGCCACTCCGAGGTCGTCCTAATCGTATATTAATCACAGTTAAACCTGCAGAAAAACCGGTAATTACGCCGCCCTGCGTGTTTGGCTCACGAGATTATTTGACGCCGCCCGCCCTTTACCCAAATTCAATTGCGCAACGTTAAAAAGTCTGTTCCCCGTGCTGTGCATGGCCTCTTCTTCACTGGCCATAGTCGATGCCTCCTCTGATCCTCTTCCACGTAGGACAGCTTCCACTCTTCGCCTCATGGTCCGTGCTCACCTGGGGGCCCTTCTTTCGCACCGTTTGCCCATACGCATCGGGGCAGGCTGTGCTAGAGTGCATCACAACTGTGCTTTCACCGCACTTTCGCAAAGCTGTCCTGTCGTCGCATTCTCGTCTGGTGCCCAAAACCGTAGCACTGGGAGTTTGCCCAGCCGCCTCACGTGGTCCTCGCGTTGGTCGTCTCCACTCCAGGTTGATCTGCAGCCTCTCAGGATCTCTCGGCCTGGGGTCACCTCCAAGACGACGTTCACCCTCCCATGACGCTCCTTGACCCGCCGAAACGGTACTTCCCGGAGATCTCAGCTGCCATCTTCTTCGCACCGAACGCCTCAACCATCTCCGGGTTGTGACATCAGCACATTCTTCAGCTCTTCCGTGAGGCCCGTCGCACTCGGGCAAAACCCCGGAAGGTTTTACGGATCCCTGGCCTTAGTACCTCCTTCACCTGCCGCTCGGCGGTCTTGCCCCGATCTTCACTGCCGTTGCCTGCTAGCAGCCCTACCAGCCTCTTCGGAACGTCTCCTCCACAGCGGGGGACTAACCGCACTCGCCTCGTGCACCGTCCTCCGGTGCACCTGGAACGACACGCGCAGCTCGTAACTAACAGCTGACTACCTGCTCTTAGCTCCTGGTTCTCCCTCAGAACTCGCTTACCTCCACTGCCATCAGGACGCCTGGTGGCCTCCCCAGGTCGCACAGACCTCCGCAGGCACGCTCCGCGTCCTCAACGGACCGCCTCGATCGGTACCTTTGCGTGGATGGCGCACAGTGCCTCATCCTCGCAGATCACATCGGCAGCTGCGGTCAGCCACCGTGTCGCTAGTCTCCTCGGTCGTCTCCGTCCTGCCAACTGTCCTACCTGCCGGTGACTACTGCGCCTCGCTCCTTGTTGTCGCCTCTGCTTACGTCGTCGTCGTCGCCTGCTGCTCGCTGCCGTCGCCTGCACCACCTTCTGCCTCGCCGCTGTGCCTTCGTCCAACCCGCGTCGCCTCGCTAGACGTGGTACGCCGCGAACGCCCGCCAGTCCCGGCTGGGACTCACCATCGCCTCTTAGCAGCCTCCGGTGCACCTGGAACACACGCGCACTGAACACTCGCCGCTTACGCGGCAGCACTAGCTCGAAACCGCTTTCACCTGCTCACTCGTGACTGCTGTCGGCCTCCACTATTACCAGGGCTTTTAGGCACGTCCGCTCGCTGCAAGAGCTCGATGCGAACTTGGTGCAGTCCACTATCCCAATCTCAATTATCTTACTGTGGAGTACCTGATTTGAGCTAGTCTTCGGCAGTCGGACGCTGACCATAACTGTGTCGCTGGCACTAGGCCTAGGGGTGCTTCTTCCTCTTCGACTTCTACGTCCATGCCCCTAATAAAGATGGTTTCATATATACCCGCGTCGATCTTTCTTACCTTGACGTTGGTAGCCTTTTTAATGACCTTCAAGTTGACTGGTGCTACCACTTTTCTTGGCACATGTGATCGGGAGCTTTCCTCCTTTAGTGCTGCGCATAGCCTTAACCGAGTTACTAGCTTCTTCTGTTTTGACCGTCGACAATCAGGACGATCAGTCCTTTTAGGATTGGCCTCAGCATCGACTTTTCTGTCCGTATATATTATGCCCTTAGTTGGACTGTCCTAAATTATACATTGGGCAAGTTTTTGGAACCTCTCCAGGTGGATGAATTCAATTCGGTGGAGGGCAACCCACTCTGCTAGTTTGGTTTCTTTCTTTAATTTCTTCTCCTTTCCCAAATACCTTCTTTCGTGCCATTGTGCATGATCCTGACAACCTGATTTACGCTAGTAGGCGTGGAATTAGGCCTGCCGGCTCTGAAATACGCTCTTTGCTGTAGGACATCGAAGTCTTCAATGATGTCTTTTAATTCCGAGAACTGATTTTTGTACAGACTCTGAATGCTGGAATCCATGTTTTTATCCAGGGGTTTCACCATCACCACTTTGACCACTTAATCCTTAATATTGAGCGGGTTGCCTTGGGTGATTTCGGTATTGGAAAAAAGCTGAGTGTCTCATTTTAGATCTGCCACCTTCTACTTCTTATAAACATCTACACCCTTTAAGGAGCGCAGACGTTTATGACCAAAAAGGCTACTCTCCAGTGCCTCCATCTCCGCTTGCTTCCTGGGGATGCTTTCCCACTCAAGTCTAATAATTTTCTTCTCCCTACGAAGTTTATGGAGTCTCTATTAATGACTTCGCAGTTTCTACTCAGCCGATGGATCAGCCCCTTAATGCCTTTTTGGGTTTTTCGGGCATCTTGCTGGATAGAGTCACGATGAATTCCAGCGGTTCAATTACTATGAATGCTGTTAGGTTTCCTATTCTGTTTACTGATGATTCGCTGCTGAAGTCTGAAAACGATACTTCGCCTACCTTACGCTTCTTTGGAGTTGTCAGCTAGTTATACCTCCAGTGTTTGCTAAAAGCGTTTAACCTACTGTAGGCTCCTACCATCGATGATTCTTTCGTCGAGTAAATCAGAGATGATATCTATCACCCCGACGTTGGATTTGCGTCTGACTACTACTAACGATGTAGCTCGTACTACCGGTTGTGATGTTCGTCGAAAAGTTGCCCCCTCCCCTCCACAATTTGCGGGGCTTACTATTACCCACACGGGGTAAATCGTACTTGCTATTCGCCACTTTCATTGATCAAAAAGTTTTATTTTAATTTCTTGGCAAAAAAGAATATGGGAGAAAGAAAAGAAATCGGTTTATTCTTTCCCCAACTCTCTCTAAGGAAGTTTCTCCATCCGCAACCTGAGGATGCGACCAATAGCCTACAGCTCGGTCCTGGGCAATATTAATATGAATTAATCTGAAATCATTTTAAAATTAATAATCAACACTTGATTAAGGTATTGATTAATTTAAAATAAACCAACACCATGAAAAAAAACGATGGAAACTTAACGCTCCCAGATATTATGAACAACCTATTACAAATGGAGAATAAAGTAGGCAACCCGAATTATAACTTAAAATAACAAAGGGATGAAACCAATAGCCTAGTAAGCATAACAAAGCATGAAATTGACATAATAAACCTACTAGGAATTCTAAAGAAAAACAGTTAAAATAACAAAAATTAAGAAAATGGAAATTTTAAAGAATCTAAATAAACTTAAAAAGACAGTAATATAGATAAATCAAGTTTTGAAAACATACAAGACACGAGGAAAAAATTAAAGAACTGGAAAGAAAAAGAGAAAAAGAGACAGGAAGAACAGAAAGAAGGGAAACAAGCCAAAAAGGAAAGAATATACACAAGAGGACATAAATAATTCCCCTACAAAAATATCAAACAAATCCTAAGAAAGTACAAGCGAAAGACTACCCACAGAACTGGATCAAGTATGAACTAAAAAGGTGCAGCTCAGATTTACAAGTGCTGTAAGAAATAAGATGAGGAAGAAAAGAACGGATAGACAAAAAGTAAATTCACAATGATTTATTCAGGAGTGAAAATGCAAAAATGTTATGGTGTTGGGTTTATATTATTTGGAGAAATGAGATCAAAAACTATAGAAACGAAATATAATTATCATATATAACAATCTGTTAGATACCAATATATATGTTTCTGCAGACACTGATACCGCCGAAGAAAAGAAGCAGTTTTACGAAAAACTGAGGAGAAGAGATTGAAAAAATATCGAAATAAGATTTTGGTTTAGCACTTGCAAACTTTAATGTGCAGATTGACAAGGAGAACATCATAAACCAAGAAGCACACAAAAGCTGCCGAAATGAATATAATAATGAGCAGCACAAAATTCAGCCACCCAAGAAGACACAAATTAATACCACCAGACAAGGAAACACAGTCCCAAATAGACCACGTATTAGTAACTAAAAGACATCAATCATTATTAATTGATGTAAGAACATACAGAAGACCTTATGTTGACTCGGAACACTACTTGGTAGCCCTAATAATACGACAAAAATAACGAAAAAAAAATAGCAAGCAAGAAATAAAATATAGGAATTTTAAGCGATGAAAACATAATAACACAATATATAGAAGAGTTAGAAAACAAATTAAAATAAATCGGAAGATGAAGCGATAGAAAAAGTGAAATAATATAAAAATCAATAAATTAACTTACAGAAAATTAATAGGAAAAGAAATTAAAAAGAAGAAACGGTATAACGAGAAAAGTCAAAGAATACATGAAGAAAAAGTAAAGGCAAGAATTTTTTTAAACACCTATGCTGTTTACACTATTAAAACTGGTGTGAGCCCAACCATTAATTTATTTCTGATAACTCTTAAAACTAAATACTTGTTAATTATATTCCAACGACGTGCTGTAGATTTTTTTATCTACTATTTACACTCACTCGCGCAGTGTGCTCTGCTTTTACACAGTCACTTTACACAAGTTCGAAGGGTTTGATCCTTTTCAGTCTACAGACGATATGTTGTCTATCTAACAGCCAAAGAGCATCTGTTTTTGTGAATGTGTAGCCTGGCTTTATGTTTCCCGGCGAACCTTTTAATCTCTTCCATAACCGCAGGGATGTTTAAATCTCGATCCAAGTCAGCATAGCGTACATACCAGTTTACTATATTGCGCAGTACCTTATTCTGGAAGGTTTGTATAATTTTTATATTGCTCTTTGGTGAAACCCCATAGTTGTAAACCATTTTCTTCTAAAAGGCCAATAAAATTGTTTGTAGTTTATTCTTAATTCGCTTATTTTTTTTACATGTTCTTTCAACCTAAGTTTGTCATCTAATGTAATCTAGGTACTCGATATTATTCTCGCATTACACAATTTATCTCCATTAGCGGATCCATTAGTCTTCTATTTGTATAGTTAATGTGAGTAGATTTGTGTTCGTTGAGCTTTATTCTCCATTGTTTGGTCCAGTCTACTATTGCATTGCTGGCTGCTTGTAGTCTCCAATGGATAAGTCTTGATCTGTGTCAACTGTACTATTTCTTCAGTAGATCTTTTATTACAATCAGTGCTCTGCCTCGCGGCACTACACCGACATTAGCCCTAGTTGGCTGACAACCTTCCATGGGTTTGGTCAATCCTGATTACAAGCTAACCTAACCGTGAGTGACCACCCCGCCCCGGCATTCGCCTTTGTGCAGTACTCGGGAAAACCGCAGAAGACCCGTTCTATTTAACTTACTGCTAGTTAAGTCTAATCCTAGTGGTGCCAGTTGATACACTTTGGCACCCCTCTCACTATGACACGCTATCTTATTATCTTAAAACTATGCCACCTAAAAATCAGATAGTTCGCACCGCGCATATTCGAGCCCGCTATACAAACGCCTTTGCCTAAGTCTCTGTGATATGCAAACGTTCCACCGCTGCTGCAAACTCGAATAACGCCCACCGCCAGGTTCTCTGTCCCTCTAGGTTCGTAATGTCTCGGATAGTCCGCGGCCACACTAGTCCGTCTTCGATGAGCCACCTCTCCGCTCTCAATCGGTGCTGTTCTTCCAAAGGGCAGTCTAGAAGCACGTGTTGGGCGTCTTCTCCGCACTCGCTCAATATCGCATCCTCTTGCAGTTTGCCTATCCTTGAGAGATAGGATCAGAAGTTTCCGTGGCCCATAATAAATTGTGCGGTGTTCCTGTTTATAAATTCATCAGCGGACTCGCTTGCTGCCGGCGTCGGAATAAATGCTCTAGCCAAAGACCCTGTAGTAGCCGCTTGCCACCTGTCGATCCACCTTGCGTTCGTCCGGGCCCGAATCCTCGCCTTCACCAGTGACCTCGGGATTGTACCGAACTCCGGAGAGTTCTTTAGCTTGGACGCTTCCTTTGCCAACTGTTCAGCCCGTTCGTTTCCTGGTGTCCCACATGTGCTTTGGTCCGGTGCAACGACAGTCTCATGGAACCTAAAACCTCCTTGGCGAGTGTCTAAACCTCCAGCTGCAAGCGAATCGGCGCTCTCATTTCCGCTAGCGCCTGTAAAGCCGCTCTACTGTCTGAAACAACTGAACACGCGCTGAAAATGTCTATATTGCTATAAAATATGCCAAATATTCTTATATTGCCACTAATTCGCACTGAAAAACCGAGCACTCGATCGCAACCCTAATCCGCCGATGGTGTATTTCGTTCCCATTTCAGAAGACGGCATAACCAGCTCCGTCTGTTTTTGAACCGTCGGTGTGAAGGCATTCTCTTCTCCGATCGAAAAAGCGATTCCACTCTGTCTGGAGTGGCCCAGATCAGCCTCCGGAAAACGCGCTTCTACTTCAGCCCGGATTAATTGAAATTCCATTCGAAGTTGTCCTGTTTCGCGGTTTTGTTGCAATCGCTTCTTGTCCGCCAGTTCCTGTAACACAAGATCGATCAGCGGCAGTTTGCTCATAACAGGAGGAGCCTCGGTGGCTACCGTCCTGTAAGCGCACGCCGCTTTTACCGCCAAGATATGTTGCGCCGAGAGTAGTTGCCTACGCTGCTCTACCTTACAGCCTTCTGTCCCAAAAATAACATTGCTGGCTGAACCGTGCCTTAGAGCTCTTCGACCAAATCCCCAAGTTAGTCTGGCTGCCTTTCCTATTCTATGAGCGATTTGCTTACCCCTATAAGCTGCTAATCTAATATGCTGTTTCACACAATTGTGGTTCCTTCCAAATCTGGTATATCGATAGTTTATAGCAGATAAAGGATAAGCCCCAAGACGCTACCATGAGGTACTATCGCATTTACCTCTTTTAGTTCTGAATATTCGTCTTCTTGTTTGATCCTGGAGATGTAGGATGTTAATATTCTTACGAATTGCTCTGGGAACATTTTGTTAAGTTTATGTCTCAATCCTTCATGCCAGATTTTATCGAATGCTTGAGCTACATCCAGAAATACCGCTGAACAGATTTTCTTTTCTTCCAAGGTACAATCTTTCATATCCGTAACTCGGTGTACCTGGTCTATCGTTGAATATTTTTGTCTGAATCCAAACTGGTAATTCGATATTAAGTTACCATTTTCTAAATATAAGTGGTTTAAGTCTCTTGAGAAGTAGTTTTTCGAATAATCTTGATATGATTGGCCTGTAAGACTTAACATCGTTAGGCGGCTTACCTAATTTAGGCAACATAATTACTTCTGCAACCTTCCAGCTGGCAGGAACATGCTGGAGCCGTAGGGCTGCATTCGAGGGGCACGTGAACATGACTATTCCTTTGCTGGGCAGCTGCTTCATGATTTCTCCAGTGATTAAGTCATATCCTGGCGCTTTCTTTGGATTTAGGTTTATTTTTATTTCCTTAACTACTTCCTTGGGGGTAACTGAGGTGATGTGTTCTGATCTTGGGTTAGCAATATTAGTCAAGGTATTTATTCGTTTGTGTTTCGTTAGGAATAAAGATGGCTGCTAAATGTTCAGCAAACAAGTCGGCTTTTTGTTTGTTGCGTTTGTAGCCCATGGGCTATTTTCTTTCTTAACTAATGAAATTGACGATATTAGTCTCTTGATTGCTCTCCAGAGTTTCTTCATTTGCCGTTAGATTTTCGAGATAAGATCTGAGGGTTTCTTCTTTTAGTTTCCGTATTTCTCTTTTGACCTGCTGTGCTTTATTATTTAGAATGATCTTGTTTGAAGGATCTCGTTGTCATCTTCTTTTGGCTTTTCTTTTTTCCTTGACTATTTGTCTGATTTGTATTCGGTAATTTATACTTTTAGCTTTATCCATAATTTCTCTTGTGTTGTTATATACTGCCGCCTGTATGAGCTTGATAAAATTTTCGGTTTCGACTTCTAATTCCTCAGTTGTTTTTAAGCTAACACGTAAGTTAATATTTTTCTGTAGGTCTATTTTAAAACTTTTTCAGTTTGTGGTTTTATTTACTAGTACTGGTCGTGTTTCTTTTTTTATTATCTTCTCGCAAAGCATCATGATAACTGCTGGGTGATCAGATTCCAGATCAAAGTTTTCCTCGAGCTCCATGAAGTTAGGTGAAATATTCCGTGATATTTAGAAGTCTACATATCTGTAATGTTATTGGTGTCGGTTGGTCAGTACGTTGCCTTACCTATGTTATGAAAATTAGATCTTGTAGCTTGGATAGCTTTTCTCAGCTCATTACCCTTGGTGGTGGTTAATTGTGACTCCCAGTCAACATGTTTGGCGTTTAAGTCACCACATATGATAAATCTTTCGCCAGGATGTTGAAGAAGAGTTTTAAAATCTTGTTGTTTGAGGTAATACCTAGGTGGGCAGTAGACTGCTTCGACTGAGAGCTTCTGTTTGGTTGATTTCATTCTTACCACGATAAGCTGGGTATCTATACGTTGTATATGGCATTCTTCAAAGTAGTTAATGGATTCTTTGACGATAATCACAGGTCCACATTTAGCTTGATTATCCGGGTGGATCGTATTATAAGTTTTGTAGCCTCTTATCTTTAAATAGGATTGGGTTGTCATGCGTATTTCTGGGATGAAACATACATCTATGTTCTAGATATTGAGGAAAACTTCCAAAAAATGTCTTTTGTTTAGTATGCCCTTTGGTATTCCATATGTCTATTTGTAAGTCTTTTTGGTCCATGACTTTATTTGTGTTTAGGGATGGCACCAATGTGTCTGGCTTCTAATTTATCAAGTCGGTTGTTTACTTGATTTGTAGATTTTATCACGTCCTGCACAATTTGCATTATGTATGGTTCGGTTTCAGTTGTAGAGGGAGTGGGTTCTTCCCTCTGATTTTGTGCTGTTTGTGCGTATGATACACCAGTTTTAGTTTTGTTAGGGTTGAATGACCTTGTTGAGGTGTTGCTGCAATCTTTGTCTTTGTAGTATTGTTTAGCCACAACGCATTGTCTGTAGCTAGCAAGATGGGCCTCAGAGGAGTTTATGCACTTTTCAGGGGTATCTTTTGTCTTAGTGCATACAAATGATTACCTGCACATTTGACATTTCTGGGTGTGTCCGAATTTTTGACATTTTTTGTATTGCGGAATGATTTTGTTGCTTTTTAGCGCTTCAATTTTTATATTCATGTGATTCAGGTATTGTATTTCAAATATTATTATATTATTAAAGCGCCAAAGAAGAACAAACGCTGTGGATCAAAAAAGCAATTGATTTTAATGGTTGAGGGCTTTTTAGATTCGTCTTGAAGGGACGAGGTGTGAGTTATAGTTTTGAATGCGATCTGAATTAACCATGGTCAGATAGTAGCAGAAAAAGAGTGATCTGTTGACCGAAAATGGTATTGCGAGGGAAGCGCGCGCAAAATGGCGCTAAGCGCTTGATATCTGTTCGAATGTTCATTTTATTGGCAACATTTTAATCAATAACAACATGCACTGTCGTATCATTTTTCGGCTAAAAATAAATAAATAAATGAATGATGCGTGGAATTCATTAAATTAATAAATTGTTTGACTTTAAATACGGCGCAATTTGCGTGATACCGTGTTCCTTGTTTTATTTATATCCTTAGTGTTTTCGAACTCCAGTATGTATACTAATAATCGGATATATTTTCGCTCGTTATTCTTGTTATTGTCTTGAGCTTCTGAACCACCTTTAATGGCTTAAATTCTTTTTTTTATACTCGTTCCCTATTACTTCAGTCTCACATAAGGGGTGTAAGTCTCTGACCATTACTCATATAGATCTTGTGTCTTTGTTCTCATATGAATGCCATTCTAGATCGGTTTCATTTATTAATGACGTTAACTCACTGTATTCTGGTTCAGTGTTAACATTCACTTTGATCTTTTGTTGTTCAACATACTGGTGTTGCAGTTGAATTTATTAAGTGGCGAAGCGAAGCGGAGTCATTTACTAACTGTCCGTCCGTCCGAGCAAAACTCGAGAACGGCTGTGAATTTCCAAATTCTGTTTTCACCAATCGACAGGTGACCAAAAAGGGTTGTTTGCTAGTGATTTTGAAACTGATTGGTCAAAGGTCAGTGTTAGTGATCTTTACGATTTCAAATTTCTACAAACTAGAGTTCTCAAATTTGGGAGACTGCTTCGCCACTTCGCTATGCGTTGCAAGCTTTGCAGGTTTATTAATTTGCAGTTTAGCTTTGACCTCATCATAATTTTTTTTACATTGCTTATTATGATTGGTGGTGGCTTTACTAAAATGTAAGAATAAATGGATCAGAACTAACAAAGAAGAATACAGAGTAGAATACGAAAGAAAAAGAAAAAAATGCAGTAATATACTATTAAAAGAAAAAGAAACTGGATTCAGGAAGGTTTACATGAAATAAAGAAAAAAGTAAATACTAAAAAATTTTGTTAGAAAATTAACAATCAAAATAAAGTGTATAAATCAAAACTACAAAAATGAAAAACAAATAAGCCAAGTAGTAAAAAATAAAAATAAATATAAGAAACAGAGAATTATTAAGTACTAATCAAAAACAAGACAAATTACTGATTGGAGAAGATTTAGGCAATGGAGGAACCTACACCATAAGAAGTGAAGTGGGTGAAATAATAACTATACATAAGAAAGGAAACTAACAGAACTGCTAAACACCACTTATAAGATACTCTCCACTTTAATACAAAAAGGCTAAGAGATATGACAAGAAATTTAATAGGACAATATATCAATAGGGCGTCGTGTAGGGAAAATCAACAGTCAGTGCAATATATGTATTAAAGTGAATAAGAAGTATAAAATAAAGATAGACTTACTATTAATAGACTTTGAACTCCGCCATATGACGGGTGGATTGAATAGGTCATCAGTGTCGCCCAGATAAGGAGGGTTTGGGGAACGGGCTAGCGACTCCGTAAAGTCGAATTCATGCTCACAAAACTAATACATTGCTTGGAAACAGGATGAATTATCGGATGACAAACACGGTTATATAAATTATATTAGAGTGGGCACCTAGAAAATGAGAAGTTAAAGTTAAGAAGACCAAAAAAATGATGCAAATGAAAAGAAATAAGATGGAAATATGTGCTCTTACAGAAACAAAGAAAAAGAGAAAAGGAACAAGAGAATAGAATTCTTATTCCCCTAATTTACAGCGGTGTCAACAAGAAAGAAAGGGTAAATAGTGTCACCGTGTTAATGCACAATAAATATAAACAATAAAAAACAGTATAACAGAGGTTACCTATGTATCACCAAGGCTATTAACAGTTACAATAATGGTTAATAAGAACATGATACATATATTTTCTGCATATGCGTCGGAAGAAGAAAAACAAAAAAAAAGACTTTTATAAAATATTTAACAATGAAATAAACAAAAACTCTAAAGATGTGATACTAATCATAGGAGATATTAATGCAAGGACAGGAAATGAGATAATCCCAGAAATTAAACAAATCAGAATGGAGAAATGTTGATACAGGCATGTACAGACAATTTAAGAATATGCAAGACTTACTTTGACCTAAACTCGCGTTACAAATATACACGGTAGAATACACCAGGGCGAAAAACTATTATAGATTATGTCATATATGGCCTGTAAACTAAGAGGTCTCATATGTTCGCTCTCTCTACCCGATCGTTGCGCACTATCTCTGATGCTACGCGACAAGCACTGTACCTTAGACGATCGCCATTATAACACCTTGTTCGAGTGAACGCAGGTACTCAATTATTTTTAGTGACTGAGTAGGCTACCCTCCAAGCATCAGAGAGCACCAATTGAGATGCTTACGCAACTTATCGAATAATAAGAAACGAGGTAAACTTTAAAATAGACGTAATTAAAGAAAGCTTCTGGAAAAAGTTCTCAAAGAAAATGGAAAGAGACTTCTATGGCACGCAAAAACAAGTGTGGAAGGTTACGAGAGACAGCAAGACAGATATGAAGGAACTGGTACAAATAAACAATATTGACTCGGAAGAATGGATAAAATTCTTTAAAAATCTGGTGTGAACATCACACGACTTTCCTTATCCTATATATATATATATATATATATATATATATATATATAATATATATATATATATATATATATACAGTCCAACACTCGAAAGCTGATTAAAATAAACAGTACAAGATAATAATTGACTCGTACTTAAAATTTTGCTACGTCACTGAAGGTAACCGTGCGAGCTCGGCTGCACAGTCTTCGCCATTATCGCCTGCGTGCTCCCTCCTAGCGGCCAAGCGCTCACCTCCCCTCCGTCCTCACGTAGTCGGCCAGGTAGCTCTCCGAGCGCGCTGTGATTGGTCCGTTTAATTAATTTTTAATCGGCCATAACTTATTTATTTGACATTGGGTCAAAAAATTTCATTGTAATTTTTTGTTCATCTCGGTTTGATCTAGCCGGTAATATAAATTTCCCGAAACATTTTATAAACACCCGGTAAATTAAAAATCCTGAACTTCAATTTTTTTTCGAGTTCCTATTTTACCAACTTTTATTTTAAATTCATGTTTATTTCATGATAACAAATCATTTTTATTTTCATAAATTTTTTGTATCTTCAACCGTTTAGATTCGCGACCGCTTTGCGACCGATTTTGGGACCTTGCGACCAAACGGCTTGGCCGATTTTTACCAAAAGCTTCGCACTGCGTCCCCTACCGACAAGTAATTTGGATACCAAATTTCAAGTCTGTAGCTCTCACGGTTCTCAAGATATCTTGTTTACTGACAGACTGACACACACGCACGCACACACACACACACACACACACACACACACACACACACGCACGCACGCACTGGCTATAATTCGTCCAGAAATGTGAAAAACTGGGTAGGTCAAATTTCCGCCGATTACATTACTTTCCTTAGTATAGGATAAGGAAAGTAAAAAACTCTATATAAGAGATGACACGCCAAATGGCAACAGACAGTTGGAAAATAGAATTATAGTAGAGAAAAAACAAGAAATCATAAAAGAAGAAATAATAAAACCAGCCGGAAAATTAAAAAATAGGAAATCTGCAGGACATAACAATATATAAAATGAATTACTTAAATATGGGGGTAAAGCTATACAAGAGGAATTAATGAAATTTCTACAAAAAATTTTCATAAACAAAAGAATCCCAATTACCTAAAGAACGGGAGTAGTAATACTAGTTTTTAAAGCCAACCGAAAAATACGGGTTAACTACCGCGGAATAACACTGTTGGATACTACTTTAAAACTGACGACAATAATACTAAGTAATAGAATCAATATCGCTAGAAGAGGAGCAACAGGGGTTTAGGAAGGAAATGTCCTGTGTAGATGCTAATTTTATATTACATCAAGTGGTGGAGAAATCCTTGGAATTTAATAAACCAGCTTTTATGTTCATGTGGATAGAGAAAACTTTTAACCGAATACTGCTAAAAGATATGCTACAAGTCTTACAGAAAAGAGAAATCGGTCAAGAACTCATTGAACTCCTGAAAGATATCTATACAGATAATAAGGTAAATGGAGAGTATCTAGGACCCATAGAAACGACAGTAGGAATAAGACAGGGAGGTTCTCCCAGTTCACTACTGTTTAATATTATGATGGATGAGGTAATTGAAGAGGTGAGAGCCAAGAAGGTTATGAAATGCGAAACACAGACATAAAAATAGTATTATGCTGACGACGCAATACTAATTGCAGAGGATGAAGGCCAGTAACAAAGGATGCTAACAAAAATGATGCAAATCTTTAAATGATACAATATGAAAATATCAACGAAGAAGACCAAATATATAACAATCATTAAAGAGCCCATAAGGTGCAAATTGCATGTAGAGCAAAACATAATCGAGCAAGTTACCACATTCAATTATCTAGGAATAAATATATCTAGCTGGGGAATAGCAAAAGAACAGCAAAACATCGAGCAATAAAAACCGCCAAGGTATCAGCAGCATTAAATAGCATCATATGGCATAACAAATTTATCAACACTGAAGCTAAAAGCATGGTATATAAGCGGAAACTCGTGGAGATAACACAACAGATAAGGCAGATAATGGAAACGACAGAAATGATGACATTAAGAAAGACAGTTGGTAAAATAAGAATGGACCGCATCCAAAATGAAGATGCAGCCTATAAATTAATGGATTAAAAGAAGGAAAGAAGGCAAGAGCATAACAGTTATATTTCGAGGATGAAGGAAATCCGACTAGTACGCCAAGCTAGAGATAAATCACCGGTAGGAGAAAGATCTAGGGGAGGACCGATGAGATGAAGAGAGCCATTATAAATTGAAATGAACAGGCGTGAGCCTATATAGAAGTTTGAAGAAGCAGCAAAATTAAGAAAACTCATAAAGATGACATTGGATCAGTATAAGAACTCAAAAAGGGGAAACAGAATAATTTATTGGGAGTATAAGAATAAGATGAGCAAAGCAGTTGGATAAAGACTGAACAGGGACTGATCTAACCCAAAAATTGATCTAGAAAGCTTGTAAAACAAGTCATGCAACCCTTACATGGGGTGTTAAGCTGTATATACGAACATACATATGAAGATTATCAAATCAGACAGGAAGATATCTTACCTACAAGACTGATGGTATGGTTTTTCCAAGCTAATCATACATTACGGGGCTGCAAGCAAATTATGAGTTTATCAAACTGTTCAACCTTTGCTTCCGGAAAGCTGTGGAGCTTCACAACAATAGATAGTCATCTCTGACCAAATCAACAGAACTGATTGATGAAGAGATTCTTAGTAGCAATAAAATATGAGGAACAATTAGAAGAACCTAACCACTTAACATCTAAGGTGTTGGAAAATCTTTCATAACGCATGAAGACGATCTCGAGAGTCAGAAATATGAAAAGTGCAAAGCAAGATATAAACTTATTGGAAAATTAATAAAGAAATACTACAAGTTTGGCTTACTTCAAATTATCTATAACAAAAGAAATTCGATCTCTTGAATTTCATTTATTCTCATTGGATTAATCTGAAGATACAAAAAGTATTGCAATTTGATATGTTGTAATTTTGGCAGATTCACTTTTTATTTTTAACATATTCCCAATAACATAAGTATATAAATAATATCTTCATTGAAGCAAAGAGATCTCCTCATGACCATTAGGTGCTGGTGCACTTACCTCTTCATTACTCATAAATACCTCAATTATTTTCTTTTTAACTATATGAAGGGGAATATTCATATATCAGTTATACATAAAGAAATTGGTTGTAAGGTTGGACATCACTGCTTTACATCCTTAAGAGGCCGAATAATCATTACAATAATTGTAACGTCAGAGTAAAATCAAAAGAGCAAGACTGTTCCCAATTATAAACAAAATTAAATGTTATCCCGCCTTCAAAAACATGCATTTTACGAGAACGAAACTAATTGATATTAACGTTAAAAACGTGAACTTCCGCATTTCTTGGACGAAAATTAGAAACCCGAGAACAATCGTGTGAAATTTTGCAAAAAGACACTTAAATTCGATATGCGCAAGTTTCGGGGCAATGGCTTCTGCAGATTGTTTATTAATTAATTGAAACCTCGATAACCATGCGGCAACAACCTCAGGAGCAAATGTTAGAGCAGCGTCAACCCGCCAAGCCTTCGGCTTTTTGCGGCGCAATTGCAAAAATAATGTAAACAAAGATCGGCTCGACGCGTGCCTCGTGGCCGAGCCGCTCGTAAAAATGGCCATGTCGGGTTAATTCCTAGGGCGTACGACACAAACAGCCCGATTTCTGCCAACCTTACGACAACCGTTGCGCAGCTTTAATTGGCGATTCGCACCGTAGCGGGCAACAAAGGGGCTGCCGGCCGCAGCCGCAGCATGCTCGCGCGGTCGCGGCCTGCAGAAGTCGGCGCCACGGCAAAAAACCCGACACGGCCCCCACGGTTTTTGGCGCTTGAACGTTGGCTTTATTGACGACGCCATGTCGCAGCGCATTATGGGTAAGTCATGTACGTCTGTGACAAGTGAATCGGTGGACCGTAATTGTTCGAAATAAGTAAACAGAGCGGGTATGTATTTTCTCCGAGGACTCCGGCAGAGGGTGACGCATTGCGGTAGGCTCGAGGGGCACCAGGCGCGCGCCCGGCCGCATTGTGGCCGACGTTGTTTGTGTTGCTTAGTGCTATTTATAAAATAACTAGATTTGCGTACAAAAGTGCAGTGAGGTGCCCGCACACAGTCTTCGAATGCGGCCGTGACATTGCTCGAGAGCTGGTGCCGCCGCGCCGATTAGCTCATTGGCGTTTACGTGGATAGGCCCAGCGGGCACGTGCGAGTTCGCGCTAACCCCGTTGTTGTTGCAGGCACACACCGTCATTCATGACAACCTAGCTAGCAATGTGCGAGCAAACGCCGATTGACTACAAGGATGGGGACGTAGTCTGGGTGAAATTGGGGCCATGTTGGTGGCCCGGCGAAGTGCAGGACTTCAGCAAGTTGCCGCCGGAATGGCTGTCCAACTTCAAGAAGCCCCCGCTAGCTGCCGTCAAATTCTTCGAGGAGGACGCATAGTAAGTTGTTGGTTTTTGGGGCTAAGCTTGCCATGCATTTACAGTTTTTAGCCAAAAGGCACGTTGAATCAGGCGATTGCAGTCTCGTTCCTTTCACTGCACTTGTTGCATCGGGTAGGCTCTGTAAACATTGATGACTTCTATATGAGACAATTTAAAAGAAAAACTACAAATTTATAATGTTGATTTTCAAGAACATTTTCACACTTGTACTATTAAATTTAAAAAAAACACTTGTTTTGACACCTAATTGAACTATACTGACTTCGTCATTTTAAGCAACCTGTGCGATGTTTACTTAATTTGCATTTTATTATTTTAGCATACAACCTAAAATGTTATTTTCAATTAAAAAATTAAATAGCTATAAGATTGTATATTTTATTATTATACAACAGTATGATTTTTTAGCATCGACAATTCATTCTCCCGATTTAAATTCGTTAAATTTTATTACTTCCTGTTATCATTTCTTTTGTAGTTTCATATTGGCTTATGTTAGAATCCTATATTTATAGTAGTTATAGATTTGAAATTATCTATTACATGTAATGATTTAATTGTTGCATAATGTTGCAGGCATAGTTCGTTGTGTGAAAAATGTCCGGATTCATTTAAAGAAGGATGGTTACAAAATCAAAAAGCAAAATGAAGGGTGGAAATTTACCCCAATAGATTAATTTTATATGAAAGTTTATAAAGATGCTTATTATACTATAGTTCTTAATTGCTGAGAAGTTTTATAAGTGCTTGGTAAGGTTAGTTTTTCTCATATTGTTTATATAGTAGCCAGTTCAGGATTTTTTTTAAATCAACATCCCTTATTTCATCCTGCTTCGTCAAATCTAATGCATGTTTCTAGATCATTTTAAATCAAGTAAATTACTTTATCATTAGAAATGGAAGTTTTCTCCTCAACTAGCATAAGCACAACACTAGTGTGAGCAGAAAAGTACCGATGAACTGGAACGGTGATCATTTTATTTAGTTTTTTTGCAACAGTTAGCATCTATGTAATCATCTACAACACTAGCAATAGAAATGATATTAATGAGGATCGACTAGTCACAAGCAAATGTTCTTCTGCCTGGTGCACATGCGAGCTCAAGTTTTGTTGGAAACTCATGGGTGTGTGCAGCATAGAATTTAAGTTGCATGTTAGTAAGCACAATAAGCCCCTGGAGGGGAAGCTGCAGTGCCGATAAGCGTGTCCAACCACAGAGCCATAGAATATAAAGTAGAATGCTAACTTTATTTTCTCAAGCAGAATAGTGTCAAATTTGTGCCACAATTTGACGATGGCCATAAAAATTGCCTTGAGACTCGTAAACCTAATAATAACTTACATCCCTTTACCCATCTTAGTCTATTTGATTGTCAGATTTCCCGGAAAGAGTAGGCAGATTCTTTTCAATTTGAACATGGGTACTTGACTATTGTTTTTCAGCTTTTGACCTACCTTCTTTCCTCCAGGTGGGAGACCGTTTTAAGGGTTTGTAAGTTTTTTTCTAAATTGGTGTAGGAGAGCCTCTGACTTTCACCTCTGGGGTGCAGTAGAGTCATAAATTAATAACTAAATTTGTAAACTAATGGAAACATTTAAAGCTTACTATTTATTTGATGATCAAACTGTATGTGGCAAGACATAAATGTCAGATAAGTCAATAATTAATTATTCTCAGCATTGTTTAGATATAGCAACAATTAGTTTGATAATTCGGTTGCAGTGATGTATTTCTAAATTACATTCTATTTGCATTATGCATAAACACCAGCCATTCCACTAGTTAGTATAATGATAATGGAACCTTCTGAAATAGTAAATTACAGGTTTTATTTCCAGGTACATTTAACATTCACTAGTTTTTTACTGATTAAGCTATAAAATAAATTTCCACAAAGTCAGTTGTGAGACACTAATTTGCAAATGAATTTGTTTTTCAAAATACAGTCAAATCGTGGATTGTGAGTAACCTGGTATGTGAGTGTTTTGTAAAATGAATACATATTTTTAATAAATTTATTTTAACTTGGTTCTTCTTCTTATCGTCCTAATTGGAGGTTGGCTATCATCACGGTTATACGTATTTTGTTGGCAGCCGCTTGAAATAATTCGGTGCTGCTGCAGTTAAACCGATCTCGTAGATTTTTCAGCCGTAATATTTTAATCTGCCAACATTCCTTTTTCCCTTTGTTTTACCCTGTATTATGAGTCGGAGCAGCTTATATTTGGAATATCTCATTATATGACCCAAGTACTCAATTTTTCTTTTTTTTTATCGTATATATAACCTCACATTATTTATTATTCAAGGACTTCTTTATTACTGATTCTAGTTACCCAAGCTATATGCCACATTTTACGATGACACCACATTCAAAAGCTTGTATTTTATCCAAATGGGTTTTCTTAAGTGTCCAAGTTTCTACACCATAAAGTAAGATGGGAAATATTGTAGCAACGAAGTATCCGCATCCAAAGTTCAATGTTGATGTTCTGACTATAAAGTAATTTCTTCAATTTTACAAACAAGGATCTGGCCGTTTCTGTTCGGGTCCTTATTTCCATTGTTTGATCTCCTATTTGTTCTAGCCAAATTCCAAGGTATTTGTAGCTTTGTACTCTTTCTATGATAGTGTTTACGGTTCTTAAGTTCCCTTGATTCTGTGGGGATATTGTAATTACCATCCAATTGGTCTTATTAAGATTTATTTTCAGTCCATAATCATTAAAGCTGTCATTCAATTTTTCAAGCAGTTGTTATAAGTCTATGAGATTGTTTGTTATCAGGATTGTGTCATCTCTGTAGCTCACATTATTCACTGTTTCACCGTTTTTGACAACTCCCCCTAATTCTTTAACCATAGCGTTCTTTAAAGATGGGTTCACTGTACATGTCAAATAGAAGTGCAGACAAAATATATCCCTGGCTCACTCCTCGACGTATACTCGATTTCTTCAGTTGTTTTTTTTTTTTACTTTTATATTGTCAGTCTGTCTTCAGTATAGGTTACTAATTATTGTCACATCTCTAATGTCGATGTTCTTTCCAAGGAGAAGTTGTAATTTTCCATGTCTCACTTTATCGAATACCTTTGGAAGTTGATGAAGCATCCATACACATCTTCATTCATGTCTAAGCAGCGTTGAGAAAGTACATTAACCGCAAAGATAGAATTCCTTGTTCCTAGACCTGCCCGGAAACCAAATTGGGTATTGCTTACATCTTCCTTCGGCTTCTTCTATATTCTCTTGTGAATAATCTTTGAGAACAATTTAATGGATGACTCATGAATGTAATTATTTGATAGTTTTCGCATTCTTTTGAATTAGTTTTCTTGCGAATCAGTACAAAAGTAGACAACAGCCATTGTTTAGGGATTAGTTCAGTGTCATAAATAGTGTTGAAGAGGTCTAGGATAATATCAATGAGTTCATCATTAAAGAGTTTGACGAGTTCTATTGGTATCTGATCAGGGCCAACAGCTTTACCCGATTTCATGTTCTCTAAGGCATGCATTAGTTCTGGTTTCAATATTTTTAGGTTTTCAGTGTTTACTTCAAGAACAGTATTTGGTGTTCTTTCGCCATTAAATAATTCTTGGACGTAGGTCTTCCATCTCTCCAGTTGATCTTTTATATTTACCAAAGTATGACCATTGGCATCTTTGATGATATTGTTGTTCTTCCTATTTTCAACGAACTTAAAAAGTTCGTTACTGAATTCTATATGTCTGTCAGCAGAAGAGAATGCAATGCCTGGTCACAAGCCTATGAAAGATCATCTCACCCTCTTGTTCTGTGCTAATGCAAGTGGGGATTTCGAAGTTAAGCTCTTGCTTATCTATCATGAGAATTCACGAGTCTTTAAGAAATACAAGATGCAGAAGAGCCAGTTAAACGTTATGTGAAGGTCTAACAGCAAAGCTTGGGTCTCGTATCTTTTTTGTTGAGTGGGTCAATGAGATCTTCGGTCCTGGAGTAAAGAAGTAAAATAAAAAGAATCTACTAGTTAAAGTCCTGCTCATCCTCCAATCCTTAAGGACGACCTACTGGAGGATTTTGAGTTTAAGGTTAAGTTTCTTCTTCTCAACACCATTCCACTACTCCAGCCTATGGATGAGCAGGTTATTTCAACTTTAAAAAGCTTATCATAGAAACGCTATTTCAACGATGCTTTGAGGTGACCAAAAGAACAAGCCTTACCCTCCAAGAGTCTTGGAAACATTATTTCCACCTCTTAAACTGCCTTAACATCATTGATAAAGCTTGGCTTGGGGACACTAAAAGAACCCTCAATTCTGTTAGGAAAACACTGGCCTGATTCATGTCCTTGAACATGACTTCGGGGGGCTTGCTCATGAATCGCCAATTATTGATGAAATTTTGTCTTGGGGGGGTTATGGGACCGGAGGTGAATGAGGATGACATTTAAGAGTTGGTATCGGAACATAGTCAAGCTGACTACCGATGAATTGATGGGTTTTTATTGTGACCAACAACAAGACGTTATAGAGGATATCTCGTCTGACAAGTCCAGCTGAGGTCAATTTTGACTGATTATAAAAAAAATATTTTTAATTGGAGTGGCATAAGTCGTCTAAATAGTTTATTATATTAATTATATTGAAATTTTTAATAAGAAACCAGTAAAAAGGCTCGTCCCAAAGACGAGTTACATAAATCAAAGTTGTGTCGTGTCCCATGCGCTTACTAACGACAAGAATTGACAGTTGACGCAAACTGTCAAATTACTTTATGATAATTTATGTTTTGACCTATAACAGGTAAACTGCGACTTACATTGAAAAACTCAAACTGTTATGTGAGGTTTGGCAACAAATCAGTTTGAATGGGATGTTGACCTGGGAATTTCAATTCATAACTGTAGGAGGAATTTCAATGTTAGTTACATTTTTACAGTTTTATAGAGTAGATTAGGGTACCTCCTATAGCGTTTGAGTATCTCACAATATATGAAAACACTCATTTAAGATATTAAAATAAGTTTTGCTTTTAAAAATGCCATAAACAAGCAATTACTATAAAAAAATGTGTCATTAACTAAACTTTATATAAATATTCACTACAGTGGTGTTATCAATTAACTGGATTGTCAAAGTACTAATTTAGGCATTTTAAAATGTTATAAATTAAAAAACTTCTTTTCTATTAAATACATTTAAGAAATATACACTACCGCTCATGGAAATATGTGCATTAAAATAAAAAATGAATTTATACACTTTAATGTAAGAAAACAATTTATTATACAACACGTAAAAAACAAACAAAAATCATATTGAATACTGGAAAATAACTTTAATATTAAACATTTATTTCATAAAACATTCGAATTCTGAAGCAATCCCAGAACGAACTTAGACATTTCGATTTCGAATTTTCGAAATTCGAAATCGAATATCTCAAATAATTCGACATAGAATTTTTCGACTTCATTCGAATTCAGCGTAAATTTTCCTATAAGAATCACATTTAAAATCGTAATGTCGAAAATTTTCCCGAAATTCGAAGTCGAATATCTCAAATTATTCGAGATAGAAATTTTTAATTTCAATTCGAAATCAGCGTAAAATTCTATAAGATCA
Organism: Sinelater perroti; assembly: GCA_036346155.1. NCBI lineage: Eukaryota > Metazoa > Arthropoda > Insecta > Coleoptera > Elateridae > Sinelater > Sinelater perroti. The sequence goes on from JARFIY010000001.1 coordinate 35,728,836, forward strand.
ATTTCAAATTTTAAAAAATCTCAAATTTTGTGACGGACCGACAGACACATAGAATTCAGTAACGAACTTTTTAAGTTCGTTGAACATCTTTTAAGCTTAACACAGCTTTTGCGATTTTCGGCAGTCTTTCAATTTTTTAATTTCTCAAGTGCATCTCCCAAGGCACCTTGAAGAAAACCCCAAAGATGATTTCTGGACGTAAGACCTTCCTTTCTTATTGTTCTGTCCAGCTCATCTTATTTTATTTGAACATTATCATTATTGGCATTGAATAAATATTTCTTTAAGTAAAAATAGATCGCCTATATCTTTGTAACGAAAAAAAAGCAAAACTAACAAGAACTATCAGTAGGTGGTAAAACTTGTAAATTTATCAAAGATGCTCTTGATTGTTACAGTAAATGATTCTTCTTCTTCTTCTTCTTTAACCAGCTTTATTCCGTCCATCCTTGGACATAAGCATCCCCATCCTTTTCCATTCTTCTCTCTCCTGCGCTATTTGAATCCATTTTGGTCCAGTTATTTTCTTTATATCATCGATCCACCTTTGCTGAGGACGTCCTCTATATCTTTTCCCCTTCCAGGGTCTCCATTGAATCAGTTTCTTTGTTCATCTATTTTCTTTCATCCTAGTAACGTGTCCAACCCATTGCCACTTCTTTTGTGTTATTGTTATTCCTACATCTTCTACTTTAGTTTTCTCTCTCATATTTCTTTGTATTATTAACATTTTATTCATAATCTTTTTTGTTAATACCCATGTTTCGGTACCATATGACAAGACTGGGAGAATGCATTGGTTAAAGACTCTTGCTTTCTGATAGTTTGCGAATTTACCTTTGAATATATAACTTAGTTTACTGAAAGCGCTCCACCCTTGTTTAATTCTTCTATTCAACTCTGCCATTTGATTTGCCTTTCTCATTTTGATCTTATGTCCTAGGTATATTACTTCTGATACTTTCTCTATTTCCATACCGTCTATTTCTATTTTTTGTCCCTCATTTTCCTCTTCTTCTCTCATAACTATTTTTTTTTAATTAATATTTATTCTTAAGCCTACTTTGTTTGATTTTTCATTTAGTTCATACAACATCTCTTGTAACTCTTCGATAGTTTTTGCTATTATCACCACGTCCTCTGCATACCGTAAATTATTAAGCCATTCTCCATTCACATTTATTCCTTTATTTTCCCAATTGAGTTTCTAGAGCAGCTATAAAAAGTTTGAGCGATATGTTATCTCCTTGCCTGATTCCTCTCTCTACTTTTATAGGCTTTGTGCATTGGTTTTGTAATTTAATTGTTACAGTTACATTCTTCTATATGTCTTTTATCAGTGTGCTATATCTAGAATCTATTCTGCAGTGATTAAGCGCCTCTATTATCGCTAAGTGTTCTAAACTATCGAACGCTTTTTCAAAGACTATAAATCCCATATATATCGGTAAGTTATACCCTGTAGACTTTTCTATCAAAATTCTGATTGTTTGTAGATGATCCAGTGTACTATATCCTTTTCTGAATCCGGCTTGTTCTGGCGTTTGATAGAAATCAAATTTATTGGTCAACCGATTTGTTATGATTTTTGAGAATAATTTGTACAGTTGAGAGAGTAAACTTATCGGTCTATAATTGGTCAATTTACTTATATCTCTCCTTTTTTATATATTAGGATTATGTTTGCGTTCCTCCATTTTCTTGGTATTGTGCCTTCCTCTAGGCATTTGTTAAATATTTCTTTTATGTGCTGTAATAACTCATCACCTCCTTCCTTTATGAATTCTGCCATTACCTTGTCCTCTCCGGCAGCTCTTTTGTTTTTCATTCTGTTTAGTGCATTTTTTATCTCTTCTATTGTAATTTCTGGTATTTCTTCGGAGTTTATGTTTACTAATTTTCGTATTCTATGGTTTTCTATTTTTAGTTCTTCTTCTGTTGCATATAATGTATTATAAAATTCTTCTATTATTTCTATTATTTTGTTTTTATTGTTATGCGTTTTGCCGCTCTCGTCTTTCAATTTTACTATTTCTTTTTTACCTTTCATAAGATTTCTTCTCATTACTTTAAGGTTTCCATTATTTTCAATTGTGCTTCTTATTATATCTTCCTTATAGTTTTTAATATCTTGTTTTAAGTTTGTATCAATTTCTCTATTTAGGTTTCTATATTCTGATACTCCTTTTGTCTTGTGATGCCAATTGCCTTCTTATTGCCATTAAATCTTTAGTTCTTTTACTAACTTTGTGGGATGTTGTCTTCGTCATGGTTCTCGCTATCCTATTTCCTGTTTCTATTAATCCTTTCGTCACTGTGTCTTTAAGGTTGTTCAGATTATTTTTCGTTTCGTGACTTAAGTTTTGTGAGAAATATTTCTTAAGTTCTTGCTGGTACTTTTGCCTTTCTTGCTTTAATCTGCTTGTATCTATTTTCTGTGCGTTACAGTTAAATATTTACTTTTGTTTTTCGTTTTTTGTATTTATAGCTATTCTACTTCTAACTAGTTTGTGATCGCTATTTGTGATGAATTTATTCAAAACTGTTACATCCTCTACTACATATTTTTTATTTGTTATTATATAGTCTATTTCGTTTCTAGTACTCGCATCCGGACTTATCCAAGTCCAACGTCTACTCGGATGTTTATAATAAAACGTATTCATTGCGTATAATTTATGTTTCTCAAGAAAGTTCAGAAACATTTCTCCTCTTTCATTTCGATTACCTAGGCCATAAGATCCAACATTAATTTCATCTTTTTCTTTTTTAAATAACAGTAAATTTTATCAAATGTAAAACATTAGAAAGAGAAACAAGAAACCCGATGCTGTAGAACATTTAGTTGAAATAATCTAAATGAAGTCCTTTGACATGGATCAGTCCTTTTGTGACATCGATGATAAAACAAACTTCAACTAAATGCACTTTCGCAATCAGAAGGAGATAACTTGTTTGATAGGTATGCAAAGCAAATACGATTGCTACAATTGGGGTATTATGAGATGATAAATTTCTCATTGGAATATCGCAATCGATCTGCTAACAAATGGCATGCGTAATATTAAATGAACCTTTTTGTCTAAATTTGTCTTGTCTAGCTTGAAGGGGGGGGGGGAGTACATAAGGCCACGAAATGCTATATAGTTAAAATTGATAGGCATCGAGGGAAAAAATTAATGTTTGGAGTTGCTAATGTTACTAATGGAACTTAGGTTATGAATTAGTGAGCTCAGATTTCTGATTTGAACATGATTGAAACTCTATGGAATTATGTGTATGGAGTGATGATTGCAAAGTGAAATTGATTAATGCTAAAGAACTATGGCATATGAGCACTTTTGAATAGTTTTTGATCATTCCAGAACGATGCTAAATAGTCTTGAACTTGATGTTACATGTGCAAAAGTGCCATCTAATAGAGGTTATACAACAACTACTAAAATATGGATTGTTATTTTTATTCTATCAAGGCTATTTATATATTTAATTCTTTATATTTATTAAAAGTTTTTATCAATACTATTATTTTGCATAATACGCAAAAAATTAATAATTCGCTTATAGTTTGATGATTTCTTGATAGAAACTGCCTAATTTCAGAAATTTTCAGAAATAGTTAATTTTTTTGTGACAATATATGTTACTAATGGATATTTAAAAAACTATGATTTTAGAAATAAATTGCAATACTTTTATTTTTACACAGTTGTATGTGTTGTAACATTATTTAATGAGTTATAATTTACACTTGAACATAAGTGATAGTAGTATCATTTAGTTAACTCTTTAGCACAGCACTATAGACCACTCATTATCATGTTACCAGTATAGCATAGTCTTACAAGCTGCTGCCATTTATGGTCCTTTTAAATGCTTATAATATTAAATCGAATAGATTATTGTTTACAGGTACGAATTGTAAAAGAAAGTTGTATATATTGATTTTAAGTTCAATTATTAACGAAAAACGAAATATTACTAACAACACTATATTTTTTATAGTACTTTTACTTTTATTAGTACATCTAATATGGTATGATATAAATACCTAGTATTCCCATAAATATTGTTACAAAATCAAATCTATCCTTCCTTTACACAGCTTTGAGATATCTGTGAACATACGGTTGCAATTGTCAAGTCTTAAAGTTACAAGTTGCATTATGTTTTTTGTCAAATTTATTATTTACCATTAGAAGTGAGGTGACAAAGAAAACCGTATTGCTTTAATCGCATTACATAAGTGTGGAACCAAAAAAATGTAATCTTTAAGACCCTGCATCCTCTTGGCATCAGCCACATGTTTATGTATCAGGCTATAAAATTGTCTAATGAGATGGAGGTGCCTAGGAGCGTCCACGATTTGGAAAACCACATTCAGTTTGGACTGTTCAGGCAGTCAAACTCGCAAGTGTATGAATTAAATGAAATCCTCTCCGTAAGCAGATTGTCTCAGGAGATGCAAATATCCAAAATTTCAACCTGTACTATTAAGCAAGACTTAGGAGTAGCCACTTACAAAATATATTGAGACATTTGCTGACAGGTGTTTTAAAGAAAAGTAGGAAAGAAAACGCGAAGACGTTGTTGACTGGGTACTCGCATGATAGCCACAGAAAAATTTTGTTTACGGATGAAAAAAATTTTATAGTGGAGAAAACTTTCAACAAACAAAATGAAAGATTATACGCTAAGTTATCCAAAGAAACGTTTGAGCATCTGCCTGGAATTCAGAGAGTTTGGTGGGGAGCACCATGATAGAGTAACCGATATTCATTCAAAGAAGTCAAAACTTCGACTGCTATGTATCAACACAATGTTTTGGAAAGTGTAGTGAAATTGCTTGCTTTTTTGAGGCGAGCCTTGGATATTTCAACAAGACTCGCCCACAAATCACGACTAACTCAAACTTGAGAAACAATGTGCCTCATTTTCTAATATTAGAGGATTGGCCTCTGGTAGCCTAGATCTTAAGTCCATTAAATTACAAGTTACTAAGGTTGATTCTTTGAAACGAGACCTGACTGCTACTGTCAATATTTTTGAAATGGATGTAGTGCGTGCTGCCATAGGCGAGTGGCTCAGACATCATAAAGCTCATATAGAGGTTAAGCGTGTCCATTTCGAATAAATCCGTTGTAATTATGCTTATCAATGACCATTTAATAAATCCTGAAAATATGAAAAAATGGTTAATCGTTTTATTTTGTCATTCTAATCAGTGTGTAACAGTATTTATGAGTAACAGTAATATGAGTGTTACAAATAAAATATGAAAATTGCAAAAGATTTTATCAGTAAATTTATATTATTTACAGACATTAAGGGAACACTCCTTGACATATTTTTTGCTTAAAATAAGAGACAAGTAATTGGCTTTTCTTTTAAACGTGCTGGAGATGTAGAGTAGTTTTTTCTTTATTCCGTTTTTTCTCCATTTGTTATGGATTGTTCTAAGCATTTCCTTTAATTGATAGGCGGAAATATTTTTATAAATTATTATTTTTATTTGATGTTTTTATATTCTTGATGGAGGACATGAACATTAACGCTACTAATATCGAGGTGTTGGAAAAATACCATCATGGATCACCATCGAAAACGACGGTTTGTATGTTTAACACATTTTTCGTTTAAAGCATCAATCTTCAATTTTATGCTATTATTAAAGCAATAATTTTAGGTTTGTCAAAATCAAGATCAAATCATTTGTATGGTGCATTGATACTAGCATAACTACTCTGTACTTTATATGTTATATATTATATATGATCGGATTTTATATTTTTATTAGGCTGAAATTGATGTAGAATTTTTTATTCATTTTTTTTAATATACTAGTTGTAAGCAATTACATTACAATTTGTGTTCATGGTAGGATTTATTAGCCTTATTACAGATTGAGTAGATTTTGGTAGTTTTTCCTCTTGATTTAAACCAATACTAATGAAATTTTTGGTCATATAAATATAGTCATTGTTGAAATAATGGCTTTGAGCATCTGTCATATATATAATATTTATTCTATAATCGGATTGCTTGCTTGGCATGTACATTTTGAATTTGGATTTTTTATGATACTAGCACTTTATCGACAATTATATTTGCTCTGGGGTATTTGCAATAAACGCATTGAAATACTTTATAAATCGGTGTTATTGGGTCTTCTCTTATCAGCAGTATTATCATAAAGTAGAGATATGTTTAGAACTCTTGTTCTGTAATTGTTTATTCGTTATAAAAGTACTCGTAACATGTCTGAAAAAAGTACCTAACTTAATAGTAAGGTTACAGACCAAGTAACTAAACAATTATATTATATTTTTGTGCATAGTTTCTTCGTTTCACAAAAATTTCGGAAATCTGCTTTAAAATGTTTTTTTCTAAATAGTCCTTCATTATAGTATTTTAATCGTTAGATCTGTAGTATTCAGTGTCATCATTGAGCACTTCCAATTCTGATTTATGATTACATATCTCGTAGTAGTCTTCAGTAACACACCTTTTAATTGCTTCATACATCTTCATCAATACACTCCAATGCAACACTTTCAAAATTAGGGTCCTGATAACGAACCCTTTTCAAAGGTCCAGTATGCTAGCACAAACAACACGAAAAAATAAAATAGCTACTACAAACACACCGTAATTCTTGTGGTCTCAAAAACCACAACAGACTTTTAAATTCAAATGTCTTTATAACAAAACAGCTGTATCCGTTAAACTTTAGAATTATAGTAAGGGGTATGTCTGTACCAGTGAAAAACTGAAAAGGTCTTTCATATCGAACTACAGGGTTTAAAATTGTAATCATAATCATAGTTAACATTAAAGACACGAAATCTTATTTCTTTAATAATAAATTCCAAGAACGTTGTGGTGTTCCAAAAATTTAACAATCTTGTTTGGCAGGCGAGCGTGAGTGGAGTATGCAGTCAAAATATATACGTAATACACAAGTTTAACATTTACGTTTTCAAGATACAAGATTTGTCAAGAATCTGAGTTAAAACGTTCAACATACCTAAATTCATTTTTAGCAGTTCTAGTGATCGTACCAAATTAAAGTACGAGGCCTATAATTTTTGTGACTTAAACATAAATTAAAAATTTGGTTATTTTTCTTTTAAATACGACAAACAATTAAATTGTTCAAAAAATCCAATTAAACAATAAAAACATTCATAACAATTTTAGAAAATCTAGAAATTTAGAAAATCCATTTTAGTAGTATTTGTGAAAATATGGTGTCACTCAGATGTTGGGCATTTACAGAATTGTATAAAAATAACGGTAAGATTTTTAAAAGAATAATATTTAATCTTTTTAGAACTTACCATTAACACAAATGTAGGGAATTTTTCAAATTCGTCCGTCGAATATTAGCAACTTGCAATTGTAGAAGACTTGTTCAACAGAGGTTTCAACGCGTATAATTGTATCATATTTCAAACGGCTAAAATTTTAAGAATGCTTTTATAGTGTGCCAATGGTATTTTTACCACCGGAAGTGTAATTGATATTGCTGCAATTCGAGAGTAAGTTTAAAATTCACGTCTAGTTGGATGGTGAAAAATGTTATCTCTATAAATGCGAACCCCTAATTTATTTCCTTAATTGTTACATATTTTAACAAGTAAATAAAATTAGTGCCGTCGTCAATCGTTTCGTGCAGAATTGTCGTAAAACAATTATTTACTGATTTAATTTCAAAATTAGTAGATAGTGAAAAATCTTATGATTTGTAATAAATGTTTTAAACAGAATTAGTGAGACGTACATTTTCATATATAATATTACGAGATAACCACCAGGCCTTTTCAAAAAAATTCTCATTAAAAGAACATGAAGATTTCTTTCATAGTTGAGGGAACAATTTATGAACATTTTATAAGGTTGGCCAAAACGTCCACTCAATATCAAAAATGACATTAAGGCCGTAGCATCCGTGATCCTTTGTCGCCGTTTCACACATTGTCGGATCTGATGAAAATGCCAAGCTGGCTCATTCGAATGAAATAATTCTTGGCTTCTTCAACTCTATCAAAAGACTTAAATGGGTGACCACGCGAGAAGTGCTCCATTAGTCGAACGAGACCGTAGTCGAATGGAGCAGCGGAATTGAGACTGGATGTGAAAGAACTTCGACACCATTCAGCTCTTTAAACTTCTTAGTCGAGTAATTAACGGCAGATCTCGACTAGTTTATTGCGCCTGTGCTTTGATTAGTTTGCGCGGGGTTTCTTGTGAACAAAGTCAAGCTGATGGAACGAAACTTCAAGAATCGATGTCGGATCACAACTGCTTAATGAAGACTTATCGTCCAACGCTGTCAACAAACATTTGTTCAACTTTGGCTGACAAGAACGAGGCTTGTCTTGAAGATTAAAATCTCCTTCGAATCCGAAGTTGTTCACTGTTCGTAATCCCATAGTGAGACAGCCTGAAAAGTGATTAAAATATGTTGATTACAATTGTCAACATGAAGTAAAATTTTATCTTTGGTACGAACTTTTTAGCTAACGTTATATAAAAGGACGTGAAGTTTTACGTCATACATACACACACGTGCGCACACACGCACACCTCTTCAAAATTACCTATTATGCACAGGGGGTATGTTATACCCCAGACACTTAAAATGTTTATTACAGACGTACAATTCGTTATTTTGACTCTTAACAAAATTGCTGGTTATTTTTCAAAGCTTTCGAAAGAATTCTAATAGGTTTCATTATTATTTTGCAACATAAAAAATTATAAATATATTAACTGAAAAAAAACGAAATATGGACTTTTTTCACTAAAAACACTAATGAAATGATAATCAATTTCTAAAAGCAAGTAGTTGATCGTTTATTGTTAGTTACTTATATTCTTCAAAAAATTATTGATCATCCTTTTAAATTTCTGAATTTTGGAGCTGTCATTGGAGAAAATTTATCAGTTTTTTGCGCTCCTTTTGGTCTCTAACATTATCAAATCCCATACACTGTAGAAGAAAATGGAAGCGCTCTAAACTAGGACACTGCCTTAAGAGCAGCACTCTGTTACGACATTGATTTCATAGATGGCAGGTGTAATACATTTACATTTACGTTTTAACGTTTAACACAAACATAGCATTTACGTGTTCAAGTGTCGCATACTGTGAAAGCTGCTAACGTTTTTCTAAGCATTAAAAAGAACTACAGAAACATTCAACCAACATAAAAGCAATTGTTATGAATTGTTAAAACTTGATCTCGTTTAAATCACGTTAGGTATTAAGATATTTGTCATGAACTAAGCATAATTTCCGTAATGTAATGAGTATCAAATATCAGTGGTGAAAACATCCCAAAAGAGTCCTACTTATAGGTGATAAGTTTTGTACATCGCTTCTCATTAACATCTTAAGATGTACACTTAGTTCTTATGTATCCATCGTTAGTTTTTTACAGTGGGTTTTTATTGCTTCAACTTTATAAACAAATTTAAAACATGAATATTTTGCGTAGAGGTGAAGTGATAGAAAAGTTCTATACTTATATATTTCACTTGAAGTAAGCATTTTTATATCTAATATCATATTTTATAACAAAAGCGTGTTTACCTCACCAATTTATGGTTATTAAGTAACATTGACGATGTTAGTACTGCCAATTATCGAAATTTTAACAGCTCAAATTAAGCATTCCCACAGAGTTCTAAATATTACAAATTTGTCAATTTTTCTTATTTAACGAGAATATATAATACCGTCATCAAGTCTGAGACAATATACAGAAGATTCAAATCTGCCACAAGACATACAAGCTTTGAACCGAAAAACACTGTACATAGAATCGAACAACATTCGTGTGGGCTAACTGTTATTTTCTAGAGCTGCAGAAGGCCAAGTATGTTTTCAGTTCTTTCACAGTTGTATCTTTTATTCTTTTAGTTTGTTCGAGCATACTTCTAGTATTTATCTCAGCATTAGTATAGACAAGTATTTGTTCTAACATCTCAGCTTTGATAAAAAGAGAAAAAATGTCAAATGGATTCGTAACATCTTTGGCTTATCATGCGGAGCTTCCCTAATATGAACAATATTCCTTGCAACAATCCGACTTCTTCGTATTTTAAGATTGGTTGTTCATTTGGAACCATCTTTTCTTGAAGATTAGAACTACTTGGAAATATAATTCTAGGATTTAGACCTAATAATCTCTTGATTGTTAAATATGATTTTAGGGTGCGATCAGTTCATTATCTGACGAGTCGTAGTCTAGCTCTACCACGCTTACGAGGACGTACATTAATGTTAGATCTACTGGATGAATTGACGAGAACGTCAAGTAAATCTTCGGACTCACTGTCAATCGGTTGTTAAATTTCTTTTTTGTCATCAGTTTTACTGTTTACATCGTTATCTTCATCAAAATTGAATTTTCTAATTCTTTTAAAAGTTTCAATATTCCTTTGGTTGCAGTGACTTAGCCATCTGTAAAACAAACTATTTCACTTAACGTTAATAAAAAGTCACACTATAACGATATACTCGTATTTTCTACGAGACCTATCTGGTATTTTCTAAATTAAATAACATCCAATCGCAATGAAGCATTAGAGATAACTAGTGGTCAACTATTAGGAAAAAAGTGGCAGTGCAAAATAGATAAAATTGGAATTTGTGGTATGATTATTATTAATTTTTGTTGGTGATGCAGAGAACAGTAAGATGATTTGCTACATTGGATAACACATGTCCTTTTAAGTAATCGCACGGCAAAACAAATATTGTACTACGCCCGAGAAGTCTGAGATCAGTTGTTAGGTCAGAGATCATCAACAAAATCTGTTATATGGTTTTGGCCGACAGACTAGTGAACATGTGCGAATTAGTAGAAGCCACGAACATTTTAACCGAATGATTTAGCTTCAAACTGCGCATTTGCTGATTCCAAATTAAAAGTAAATTTGTAGACGACCATCAGCCGACTATATGTAAGTGTTTAGAATTCAAGGCATTCATAAACGAAAATTAGATTATCGCTATTCACTGGGAATAGTAATCTTCTTTATCTATTGCCTTATGACTTACGGCGTCGGCTTGAAATAGTAATCCAAACAATGAACTCGACAAAATGAGCCAGCTATAAAAAAGACAAAAGTGTATTATCCCCCGGAACTGTAATAGAAGCGTCAGTTGTTTGGAATTCAAAAGGAATTCTGTTTGTCTACCTTGACAAGGAAAAACCCCTTTGCTAAGGAATACTACGCAGCAGTTCTGGAAAGATCAAAGGCAAAGATTACAGAAAATTTTAGAATAGCAAAAAAAAAGTATTCCACTGTGATTGAGTAAAAGTTGGCCTAAATAAGGTTCGAAATTTTTTCGTGTCTCCCTGGTTGCCCGATTTAGCTCCGACGGATTGCCATTTATCCCCAAAACTCTTGACAAATTTTAAAATTTTAATGGTGTGGTTGAATAAATGAGGATATTGAAATTGATGTCAAAAGGCGGATAATTAATGTTACTATTAAATATTAATATTAGTCTATTTACGTACTTTAACAGTCAACTCTTTCAATTTTTCAACCCATTAAATAGACAAAAGTTTTAAATTCTCATACCAATAAAACTATATACTATTAGATAAGTTCTATCTATCTATGTCTGCAACTACACTCACCGGCATAGAAATCCGCCCACCCCGGTTTTTCTCAATAATATTTAGTTATTAACTAATATCATTAGGTGCACTATTGAAAATGGTATACTAGCAGGCATATTTGATGATCATAACGATCACATCTGTTAGAAAAAATTACCAAAACAAACATTTAAAACAAATTCTGTTGGTCATTTACGTTCTAAATTTGAGCTGCGTAAAGTTTTGTGTTTATTCTTGTGTTCTTTTTAAATCGCTATTAATTTTTTTGTTACTTTTTGCTTAATTCCTTTATTGTTAGTGTTTTTGATTTATAGTGCATTCAAATCAAGCATTTGCCAGTAGAAACTGTTGCTAAAGCAGTTGCATTACTTGAAGTCGGACGCAGTCAACGTTGTCTGTAATCGGCCAAGTATTCCTCGTTCAACGCTAAAAGATGTAGGTAGCTATGTCGCAGGCCGGGAACAGGAGCTAAACGTAAGACATCTACTCGTGACGGCCGTTTCATCATTTTGTCTACGTTAAGAAATCGACATACTACTACAGTGGAGACTCGAAATGCTCTTCAGCATGTAATAAATGTCAATATTTCTGAAAGAACAGTTAGACGGAGACTTAACGAAGCAAATTTGTGTGTAAGAAGACCAGCACGAGGTCCAAGATTGCTACGGCAACATCGAGTAGCACGTTTGGCGTTTGGGCGTAATCATGCAAACTGGGGAATCGAACAGTGGAGGACATCTTTTCTAATGAGTCCAGATTTAATCTTCGTGAACGAGTATGGAAAAGAAGGGGAGAAAGATTTTCTTCTTGTAATTTTTCGGAAAGGGTACGATTTCGTGAAGGTTCAATTATGTTATGGGCAGGTATTTCTGCTGATGCACGAACGGAGCTTGTATATATCGAAGCAAGTTCATTAGTTCAAGCAGATAGGTATGTAGAAGAGATTCTATTACCTCATGTGATTCTTTTTGCTTCTTTCGTTGGCGAAGATGTTTTGTTTATGCATGATAACGCCCGACCACATTCTGCAAGAATCGTAACTGCCTTCTTAAATGAAGTTCAGATTCTCATTATGGATTGCCCAACAATTAGTCCCGATTTAAATCCTATAGAAGTTGTTTAGGACATGTTATAACGACGCCTCAGAGCCAGACCTGCTGCTGCAAATAACCCCAACGAACTCCGAATTGCTTTACTCGAAGAATGGGATCAGATCCCTCAAGAAGATATTCGGGAGTTGATCTACAAAATGAATCGCCAGATGTCTGCAGTGATTCACGCACAAGGAGACAATACGCGATATTAGAACTTTACATCGTGGTTGTTTTTGTCGTTTTGCTAGGTTTTTTAAAGTTAAAATAAAGTATGTGTTTTGTTATCTTTATTTTGCCATACTAGGCAACACAAAAGAATAATTTAAGTAGAAGTGTGACTAATAATGCAGTAAATAAACGTACTCGGTATTAAATTCACTTTAATTAGCATTTTTTCAAATTTCAATTAGAAAATACCATAAAAATAGGGTGGATAACTGGATATTATTGAGAGAAACCGGGGTGGGCCAATTTCTATGCCGGTGAGTGTATTATGTAACTTATCATTTTTAAATATACTTTTATAACAGTAAATATAGAATTATTCTTGTTATTTCAAGGTATGTTTTTAATTTGTTACTTATATTACCATTATTTCAGTGAATACGTTAAAAGCTTGGATAAAATTTATTCCTACAACTGTACCAAGAAAAATGAATTCATTAAACGAGGATTGGGTAAGTTTTATTTTCTTTATGCTAAGAGCATGTTTTTTATTACATTTTCAGTTGCACGAATATTTTTGAATAATTATGTTACAGATTTTATAAATTTTCCCTCGCTTTCAAAACATTTACTTCAATTTAAATTTGAATGTTAAAATTTATTTGTAATGATGATTTGGAATTTGATTTCAATAAAAACCATTGTTTATACTTTTTCTAGTTAAATATGTTTCGAAATAATATACCTACCTATGTTATTGCTTGTATTTTATATATATTTTTATTTGCATTAAGGATATATTAATACTGTCATGTTCACTTTTAGATTTATACAGGGCCAAGAATTCGTTTATGGATAAATTTCCTGCTGATGTATGTACTGCAGAGAGAAAAACTAATGGCGATCCAAACATCATTGATAGTCCTATATTTACACCTGAGAAAAAGACGAATTATGCAGCTTTACTGTTTGGTACACCAAAGACTAACAAAACGAAAAGGTCTTCTACAGTACCTAGGAAAGTTTCATCCACTTCATGTAAGTACAACTTGTCTGACAAATTAGGTGGTAGTTCTTATGTACGCTATATGACAGCGTAACTATTTTGATTAATACATACAATCTAGCAACAATTATATTTAAACATAATCAAACTTCAATTGTTAATTGTTAAGGATGAAAACATATTGTAAAAACTCATTTATTCCTAAAATTGGATCTTTGCCTTACGAGCTATCAGGCATCTCCAAAACATTAACTTGCGAATTTGCTGCAAATAGTTTGATCAAATAGGTTCTATTAATAAAAGCTGTGGCCTGTGACCATTTACTGTATGTATGGTAAGGAAGATTTTATCAAAATGTCTCTCATACACCGATCTCTGTTTCGGTGCTTAATAGAGCCATCGATAGCCAAAACACCGCATCTGGTAGCTTCATTTTAAAGACTTCTTTAAATAATTTGCTATGTACAATTTAGAATCAATTGAAATGGTCTTAAATATTTTCACGTGATAAACTTTCAGGTCAAACAAATTAGAAGTATAAATAACAGTAGAGTCCTTCTCTTCTTGTTTGAGACAAAACTACACACATTCAGGAATCATTTTGCTTCAAATGAAAATATTTCCTTAGAGTTCCTGCCTTTATCTCAATTGATTTGCACAATATTTTAGTATATTAAACACTATATTAGTGTTATTTATTTGAATCATTAGTATAACATTGAGAAAATTTTTATACATGCGGGTAATCTACGAAATTTTGCAACCATTTTCAGAACTAATTTCATTTACAGGTCAAAATGAAAAAATATATAAACCTATGCTAACAATAATTTGTTATAAAATTATGGCTAGCGAAATATTTCGTTCTGATTACTGCCTCCAAGGATAAAATGAAGCTATAGTGAAATTTTTAAGATTCAAATTAAAGAATAAATTAGACAGTTCCCATTCTTTTGGACCTAAAAAATTGAATAAAACAGGTCCCAGAACTGCATCTTTAAAGTTATAAATAACATTATATTATATATTCAATCTTTATTTAACTTTTGGGCGATTCAACAAGTGAATTATCGGCTAGAATACAATATGGTATGCTTTCTATAAATGGCAGTTTTTTTTTTTTTTTTTGAAATATATTGTACTACTAAACAATTATTTAAAAATGCTTACGCAAATAAGTATTTGTAATTTTATTGTTGACAGCTACCCTATCTTCTGGCTCATCCAAAGTGGCCAATAAAATCACACATCCTCGCTTTCTGGGCCGAGATGACCATGAGGTGCGCATTTTGGTGCAGACGCCGGAAAAGGTGGAAGGAGGCGAGCCAGAAATAGAATCAACGTACAATTGCACATCTTGCGGATTTACCACGTCTCGCATAGATGTTATTGTGTTGCACAATAAGTCACACATTCAAGGAGTGTATAGCACGCCTACGTCCACAGTTAAAAAAGGCAGGAAGGCACTGAAAAGTGGCAAAAAAGTGCTCAAGATGACGCGATCGAAAACGTCATCTATCGTTGAAGATTTGGCGCTCATTGAAAAGGGGCTACTGCTTAGCACAGAGTCGAGTGATGATGATCTTACGGAAGAGGAAATTGAAGATGAGCCTCGACGAAAACGCAAGAAAAATAAACGGAAACCTAAGAAGCCACAAGTCAAAAAGGAACTTAGCACAATTGATATACGAGATGATCTTCTAGCTGAATGGGATGATGACGATTACAACGAAGACATTAAAGAAAGTACAAGCCTGAACACATCCACTGCTGAATCTGACGTTTCAGTGAACAGAGTTGAAGAAATCAATCAAATTACTAAAGTTGAAGACTCTAAAAAGGATGCGGAGAAGTCGTGTTTTGATTTTGAAGAAGAGGAAGACCAAGAAATCATTGGCACTTCTATAGGAAGAAAAATACCACGTGTAATTCCGCCTACAGAGAGACAAAAATCAACTGATTTTGATAAAGATAAAGAAGAATTACCACTTGTTACAGAGGATAATATGGAACAAAATGAGAAAACTGAAAATGTCAGTCTAAATGAAGAGATTATTTCAAGTGCTGGCGCTGAGGAAGTAAGTGAAGAGAAAGAAAGTGAAGAAAAAGATGTTGAAGAAACTAAAGATGTTGAAGAAACTAAAGATGATCTTCATTCGGAAGCTTTTAAAGAAATTTTAGAATCCACTTCTGTTCCAACCTTGCCAGAAATACCACATGCATTGAAGTATGAACAAAATTTTCACAACAGTAAAACAATAAAATTTCCTGATAAATCACCACCTGAATTTATATCTGATGAAAAGAGTGTTAAACAAAAAATTGAAGCAAATGATGCAACTGAAGTTGTTGCTAAATTAATTAATCCTAAAAAACGATTTGTGAAGAGTTTTGAAGATTTTGAGCTGCAATGGAATACTGAACAAAAAAAATTGTTAGAATCGGAAGATCCAAGTTGCAATGAGCAAACAAAATTGTTAGAAACTGATGAAAAAAAGCCTAATGAAGAAAATCAAAGTTCTCAACTTAAGCAGGATTCCAACAGTAATCAAGAAAACTTATTGGAATCTGTAACTCAAGATAAAGATGAACCAGAACAGCAACAAACAGAAAAAATCACTTCTATGGTGGAAGTTTCCAAGTTAAAAACCCAACTAATGTCTAAATTAGAAAACGCAGAAAAATTATTAGCTACAGAGCAAATAAAAAGTAAACGCTTAGAGACATCTAGACCATCTCGATCTCTCAGAGAGAGGATCTTAGAAAAACAAAGGGAAGAGAAAACAGATGAGACATGGATCATTAAAAAAACAAAACAAAGTAGCAGTGAAAGATCTCATTTATTTCAGTCGCCGACGTCAAAAAGTACATCTTCAAAATTAAAGTTCAATATATCTCAAAGTGATGTAAGTGACACTGCAAAGTCAGAAAATAAATTTGTAGGTTTTGGATTATCTGAAGAGTGTTTGACATCAGAAGCCCTTAGCATTCCTGAAGATAAATCAAAAAATAGTGTAATAAATGAAAATAAAACATCATCTAAAAAGTTTTCTTTGTTAAGAAAGCGCCGATTATCCATTAAGATGCCAGAAATAGGAGAAACAAATGAAGGCTATCATAATGAAGAAGTGTTAGAATTTAAAGAACCTGAAGAAATAAACATACAACAAGCTAATATCACTGAAGTGGAACAAACAGAAGAAATTCTTCAGGTACGGGAAGTTGTCACTGAAACTCCAAAAACAGAATCACAAGTGATCAATGATCATCAAGTAAATCAGGTGGACCATTTAGATACAAGTAATATGACATTTGAAGATCAATCAAATTCTACAAATGATGATTTGCACAGTTTTAATGTGAATGTGTCAGATGCAAACGATCATTTAGAAGACATAACAACGGAAGTTGTTGAAGAAATTATACCGAAGGATAATATAGTGGTAACTGAAGATTTGCATAGTGGTGGAGAAGTAGTCTTAAATGAACCAGAAATTCATAGAGAGGAAGAACTTGTTGACACATCACTCAAAGAAGATTCAAATGAGCAACAGCTTAAAGAAATGGATTCAGTGGTGTCTACTTCTGATGTGCAACAAGAAGTTGAAAGTACTGTTTCTTTTGCACCTGATCATAATGACAGCAGCTTAAATTTTAAAATTGATGGTAAAGATTCGGAAGATCTATCAGCTCTCACTACACTTGCAGCAGTATCTGAAATGACTACCAATCTTGATATTCAAAGCAGCAGCCACGATGCAAAATCGAAGATTATAGAAGAAAACTTAGTAGGTGCTTCTGATGTTGATGTATGTGATGAAAAGTCAAAACTAGTGGAGGAAAACTTAACATTTGTGACAGAAGACGATTTGGCAGACGGGCAAGTGGAAATTGCAGAAGTTACTAATTTTGACAAACCTAAAGCTAAGCCAATTACGCTATCAAACTTTTCTGTTGATTTTACTGATACAGATCATACTAGTAGTTCACAAAATGAACCAGTACAGGATTTGGTTGATGTACCAGTTACAAATACAGCAGTAAACAAATCTATCAAACGAAAGCACAGTCAGGATGAAACAGAAGTGTTAGAGAAATCTCTAGAAAAAGTTTTTGAAGAAGTACCCAGTGCTCCTACTGCAAAACACGCAAAAATAGAAGATAATTCTGTTACGTCAGCAAAAGTACTAGTAGATGAGAATAATTTTGATGTTGAGGAAAAGATACCTTCCTTAGTTGTTCGCAGTTCAAAACAGTTTGATATGAAAATTACTCAAAAAGAGAATTATCCAGAAAAACTTCTAGAACATTCTGAATATACGTCATCTAAACTTTTAGAAATTTTAACTGATGGGAAACCAAAACCATGCCATTTAGATTCACTTAATTCTACAAAGACATCAAACACTTCTGACGTATCTACACCCCCTTCGACAAAGTCTGATATAAAGCAACAGATTGTTACAAAAGAACCAACTACAAAATCTGTTACAAAGTTTGATCCTAAAAGCACTAAATTTGTGATTAAATCGACTCCAGGTAAAACAAGTATGTCTACAAGTAGCAAATCAAGTAAGCCCATAATATTGTCAGAGAAAATTATTAAACCTGTATCAGATATGGAGAGTGTATCTGTACAAAAAGTAACATCAAAAAGAAGCAATCAAGACATAGAAGATATTGATACCTTTATCATTCAAAAGCCAATGAAGAAGATTATAGTTTCGCAAGAATCGGACGTCAAGGAGAGTACTCCTGTTGTGACACAACCATCAAAGAAGTCAACTGTACCTCGTGGTAAAGCCACAATTTTACAACAGACAATAATAAAACCTGCAGGAGAAGCCATTACATCTGCAAGTACTGCGTCGACAGTTGCTGCTGCCACAACTGTTTCTCAAACAACAGTTGATGATAATATGTTTGATATTAATTCAATGCCAATTGTGTTGGGAGATCAAATTCTTACTGCAGAGAGCATTGAAAACATGCCTGTGGTGTTGTCTGACTCAATGCAAACGAAAAATGTTCCTGCTGCAAGTGTATCTGTTAACAAAACCCAAAGTGAGCAGGTGAAATTATTGAATAAATCTATAACATCCGTTGCATCACAACCTATGCTTGTTAAAACTTATTCTTCACAAAAGCTAGTGAAAAATCCAAAAGTTTACCAGTCTGGTAATACTAAAATAGTAAAAAGTAATCCAGCTATCATTACTCGTACTGGAAAATCTGACAAGTTTATTATCGTCCCTTCAGCATGTTCTGCTGCAAGCAGTTCAAAATACAGTTTTGCCAAAAGAGCTCCAGTCATGAAACGTTCTTCTCCAGCCATTCTTCCTACACCCACAACTACTGCGAAGGTGCAGAGTACTTCCACCATTTCAGAACCTACAGGAAATAAAATAATGATTGTGACTAACCAACAGGGTCAGCAATCTAGAGTGTTATTGACACCAGCACAGCAAAAACTATTAGGTTATCAATCAACAGGTTCAAAGTTGGTAAAGAGTACACTCAAGGGAAATATTTTGCAAAAAGCTTCCAACACCAAGATAACTAATGTATCTCCGCTTACAAATGTGGCCTCTCCTAAAGTACCTGGAATTATATCTCATGCTATTGTAAACTCAAAAGGTGAAATTATATCGACTACAAACCAAAGTCTCATTACGTCAGATGGTCAAGTGCTTGTTCCTGTAAAATCACAGCAAATGCGAGGTATAAAAACTGAAATCACAAAAAGTGGTAAAAAAATACAAATGCAAACTCAGAAAGTATTACTGCAAGATGGTCTTAATGCACTGAAAAGTAGCACTATACCGGGTCAACAAAAAACTATTGTTATCAAGAATCAACAAGGCCAGATAGTGAAAAAGTTCCAAGGAACTGATGATGCATTGCTAGAGCAACAAGTTGCAGAACAGGTTCAAGCAATCAAAGCGAGTGGCAGCTTCAGTTCAATGAAATCTCGCCAGGAGGTTGCTGTAAACAAAAATAAACCCCTTGTAAGAAGATCATATCCTAAAAAGTCTCCTACAACAGAAACTGTACGTAGTGTTAACAAAATGCAAATGGTAGCAAACACGCCTAAATTACAAAAGAGCGAAACATCCGTTCCACCTTTAGCCCCTATATCTCCAAAGAAATCTGATCCGGTATTATCGCAGTCAGTTGTGAAAGTGGATGAGACTAAAGTAGATCTTCCCAAGACAGATCAACTACAGCAAAAAGCTTTAAATCAACTTATTATACAAGATGCCTTGGGAAACCAAACAACTATAACGGAAGGACAAATCCTTGCACTTCCTAGTGGAGAAACTATTGATGGCCAACCACAGTCATACATGCTGGTGACGTTGGACGAATCTGGGAATCTCGCGCCTCTAAACAATGAGGCTCTATTATCTTTAGATCCCAATCTTTGCCTTGGACCAGATCTTAGCAATATGGTGCTACAAATTGATGATGGTTCAGGCAGTGCAAAGCAAGATCCCACAAGTGTTGCTGTTAAAAATATGGGAAGTGGTGCACATAATGCTGATTTAAAACACGTTTCAGGATCTCAGAGTGCAGAGGTTTTGAAGGAGGATGTAATACATCAAGCAAATGTATCCGTGCCAGCCACTACATCAGAT
Source organism: Sinelater perroti (assembly GCA_036346155.1). Lineage (NCBI taxonomy): Eukaryota > Metazoa > Arthropoda > Insecta > Coleoptera > Elateridae > Sinelater > Sinelater perroti. Next base: position 35,749,381 of record JARFIY010000001.1, read on the forward strand.
CAATTAAACACAGATAAATCTATTACTTCTGATAGTATCCATACTGGCAGTGGGGTATTAACTAATACGGAATCATTAGAGGTATCACAACAAAACATGGAAGCTGTGCAGACTGTTACGTGCAATATAGGTACAGATTCCAATCAACAATTGATAATAACAGGAGATCCTATCAGTACACAGAAGTTTATAGAATCATTAACAGAGGGAAATCCAGATTTAGCTAATTTACTAGCTAGTGCAGAAGGAAACATCTTGATACAAACAGATGAACAGCAAATTTTAATTAATACAGATGCTGAAAATCAGGTATTGTTGCCAATGAATGCGGAGAACCTAAGTGTTATCGAAAATTCTGAAGGTGACAGCAATCCAATCTTTGCTACACAGCCATCAAAGAATCAAGATATATTAGCTGCGGCATTAGCTGACACAGATGTTTTTCAACAAGAGCACAGTGTTTCCCCCGCACACACTAAAGTTACTCAATCACAGTTAAGTCCAAATGGAGGGTTATACTCCAGCAGTAACGTTTTAGGCACAACATTAAGTCTTAGTTCGCCTATAATGACCCCGCTTGAGGTTCCTAGTACAAATAACAAAAAAATTCCAGATGAAGAAACCGATATTCTTACCACAGAAGTACCTAAAAATGTTGACCTACCTATCACAATAACTGATCCAAATATCTCTCAAACTGTTGCTCAACAACAGGTTGCTTCCCTGATAGCCAGCGAATTAACTAGCAATCTGGATTTGCCTTTAACCATTTCTGATTCAGGTGTACCGTTAACGTCTGCAGAAATCAATAGCCCATCATATGTATATTCATTACCATCATTAGATGAATCTGTGGACATGCACCCAAAACCGTTCAGTGGGCCAATATCAATGCCTCTTTTAACTGAGGAACCCCAAGACACCTCTGCAGAAACGGTCGTTAGCGGTGCAGATTCAAAATGTGAACCTTTAGAAAAGAGTTCCGTAGGAAAGCTTGCCTGTGAAATATCAGATATGGTTTTGCAAACAGTGTCCTCCAGTTCTTTGCGATTGGGTTCATCTGTGACTAAAACAAATTCCCTATTTGAACCATCCACTGAAAGTTTGCAAGAGGCTGCAAAGCTACAATCTGCAACTAGAACTTTTATGGGCACAACAATAGAAACCGAAGAAGGTTTATGTACTTTAGGAGGGGCAATGTGCAGTTCCCTTAGCGAACCTCCACCTGATATGTTTGATTTGTCTATTGTGAGCAGTAGTTATGGAACTACAAGCGTAGGAATCAAAGAGCATATAGAAGTTAATATTCCTGATTCTGAAATTATTTCGAGTGTATCACAAACTGCTGCTATATCAGATGCTCCAAAATCCATTGATTCAAACATGGAAGGGAATCTTTCTAGCAATGAACATAATTCAAGCATAGAAGAATATAATGGCAAATTTGAAAGTTATGATGGCGAGTCCAGAAATGATGGTACTCCTTTATCAAGCATACCTCTAAATTCTGAATCAAGCTCGCCTGTTGTCAACATTGATGAAAATTCATGTGAAATACCCGTTCAGCCTCAAATTGTTACTGATCTGTCGTCGTCCTCGTTTGAAACTCATGAAACTAATGATTCGGCAGATTTTGATTCAAATAAGAGAATCGCTTCCGACGATAGTGTTGAAAATGAAAAAAAGAAAATTAAATTTGACTGAATTTATATTAATTATTAAAGTGTACATAAATTTGTATAGATAAGTTCATCAGCAAAATTATTGGCAGAACGTTTCAAAAAATGCCATTACCATGGATAACTATTTGTAAATACCATTACATACCTGAGTATGTACATAATTAAAGCGGTAATTTTCTTTTTTAAGAAGATATCAAAATGTCGTATAGTTTATTATTGTATGTTGTAAGCTATTTTTAATTATTTAAACTTCGCTTTTTAACATATTTTTTTAAATATGCGAACACATTATTATAGGCCAACTATTCATAATGTGTATGTTAGACTAGAGATAGAGATGTGTCATTTGTGTGATTATCTTTGACATGTTTGGTAACGGTATAAATGAACATTTGTTAGTTGTAGACAGTTAAGTTTAAAATTGTCTATTAGGAAAGTACTTTTACTTTAATTCGGATGTAATTTTATTATAATATAACATTCATAAATACGACTCCATCGATTTTATTTCTTCTTTTTTTGTATTGCAATATAACATATTTATTAATACTGTTTGTTAAAGGATAACAAATAATTTTGTTACATAATTAGAGTGGTTTTTAAATTGTGCAGCTCTTTGATTTGCTTTTTTTAAGCATTTGCACAAACAACCAACTTTCGTTTTTGACTTCCTATTATCTTTCAAAACTTGAACATAATTTTAATTTGTTAAAACATAAGTTCCTTTTATTGGGCAGCGCCTGAAAACCTATTAAGGATGTCTACAAACGGAGTAGAACCCTTTATAAACAGTTTGAAATATGTAATTTTACGTGAACAATGGGCCTGTTGCATTACAAAAAATACAAGAAAGCAGTGATAAAGAGTGCAAGATACCTTAAGTTGTTAGAGACGCTATGATAGAAACATTCGGTGTACTTCCCAGAAGAAACTTTAGACTGATATTTTGTAGGAAAAATTGACTACCAACTTATTCACTATTGAAAGGCGCTTAAAAACTTTGGAAACAAGACGCCATGAATTTCCGGGAGAAACAAAAAAATGAGCTAACTCGGAGATGACCAGAGATTATTGCTGAATCGGAAGAAACGGTTATTGCCACGTTAAAGAGGGGATTTCTTCATGTATTTCCCTCAAAGAATTGGCTGCTGAGCTCCGAAAAAAAATTGCACTAGATAGGAATCGAACCACCGGATTACAAGCACGACGCCTAACTGGCTGAACCATTCGCTGACTTATGTAAACGTTAGTGGAGCATGCATAGAACATTTGGCATGAGAAATCAAGAATAGAATACGGGTCGACTTTCCTGTGCATTCCTTACACTATATTAAGCTACCGTAGCTCCGAGAGGTTCGGAGCTTGGCAGCTAATTCTTTAAGGGATATACATGAAAAAATCCCCTCTTTAACGTGGCAATAACCGTTTCTTCCAATCCGGCAATAATCTCTGGTCATCTCCGAGTAAGTATGTATTTTCAGTTGACTCTTCAGAGTGATGGGAAGAAAATAAATTTTTTCTGTTTGATATTGACTATAGTGCCTCATATACTCATTTCCATTGAATGCCAATTCTACCAATACTTCAGGTTTACAAAGGGGAAAAAGCTTTGGTGTGGGCCTACGTGTCTTGTCACAATATGAATCCCTTACACCTTATGAGAACGCTCATATATACAAAGATATTTTCGAAAATAGACTGTCTAAGATGATAACCATCTGAAACTCATGTTAAATGTCTGAGAATGCTCCAAAAACATCTCATTTGGCCCAATTAATTGTTTAACCTCAATATCATCAAACAGGTTTGAGAAGACTTAAAGAGATAATTGATAGGCAGGAAGTTTGTTCAGTTTGAGAAGGAATTGAAGAAAATCCTGTTTCATTGATACCCTGTCAATGTAAAGCTGTAATTGATGCAAAGAACTAAAATTTGTTTTGACTGTGTCATTCCAATAGCATCAAAGATGATTTTTATTGATACTATAAGATTTTTTTATGGGTTAGCAAAGTCTTAATAGCTTATAGGACAAAAGGGTAATTTTATTTAAAAATGTTTATACATTTATATGAGGTGCAGCGAACGTGAATAATCTTCAGAGGGTGGCACATGAGTTTTAACAAGATGGCTTCTTTAAAATAGCATATGAAGGAAGTTCCTAACAAAGTGAAAACTGGTATTTTGTTGGAGCAACACGTCCATTAAGGTAGGTTTTTAAATTGTCAAAATGGTAGTTGCATTTATGTGATTTCCATATCAGCAAGAATAATTTATGACATGGATTTGCTCAGTACTAAAAACAAAGTTGTCTTAATATTACATTTTCATATAATAGGTTGTCCAAAAAGTTTTGATTGATCCATTAAAATTTAATTTATACGCGTAAAAATTTTGTTTTTTGCACTCTAATTTGGTATTTTCTTGAACATCTTTATTATTATTTATTATTATTATATGATTATTAAAGGATGGAGCTTTCATGAGAAGATATTCGATTGTTACATTTTCAATACAAATTGAATCCACAAATAAGTGCTACTGCGGAGTCGGTATTGTTGGAGAAATCACTGCTAGACATCGGTTTGCAAAGTTCAAAGAAGGCGAAGAAAGTTTGGTAGACAAGGGACGTTCTGGGCACCCACAAGAAATCGATGTCAAACTGTGCTCAATACAGTTGGAGACGATCCATCGATAACTTACTGAATGTTAGCCGATGACTTCGACTGTAGTCCTCAAACAATTTGCAACATCCTTTACGAAGCAGAAAAACAATGGAAGAAGACAAAGTGGGTGCCATACGAGTTGACCATTGAGCAGAAGAAGAAACATCTTGATGCATCTCGTCGCATGTTTGATCGCAGTAGTGAATTTTTGTTTTTGAATAACATCGTCACATGTGACAAGAAGTGATTGAAGTTATAAACACGAGTGGCTGTCGCTTGTTCAAAAATCGTCTTAAACTCCAGTTAAGGATTTTCAAGAAGGAAGAGAATGTTGCTTGGTTTTTGAAGCTGTGATGATATCGTTCATTATGAATTGCTTGCAAAGGGTTAAACCATGACAGCCAATTGGTACCGCCAGATCTTGCGAACGGTTCAACGGCGTTTAGGTTCGCGTCAGCGAGTCATTCTTTAACACAACAACGCAAGACCTCACGCCGTCAAAATGACAAAGAAGCTTTTGGAAGAGGAATTCGACTGGGAGATCCTTGAGCATCCTCCATGCAATACCGATTTGGCACAAAACGACTATAATCTTTTGCGTCCAATGGAGCATTTGTTGCGAAACAAAAATTTTAGATTACCAGAGTTGGAAAACATGTCGATTGGTTTCTTCAACTCCAAAAACCCCGAATTCTATCGTCTATCTATGGAATTTTTACCCGAAAAATGTCAGGAAATAATCGAAGTTAAATTAATTAAAAAATTAATTTGCTTTTTGTTCAAACTTTATTAATGTGAAAATAAAGGTTTTATAAAAGGCCGATCAAAACTTTTTGAACAACCTATTACTTACTGATTAATGGTTTCTAATAGAAAGTGATATAAAAGAAGAGATTGGCATACAATTTATTTACATAAATATGACAAATTGAGCATTTTCCTGTGTTATTTGCTGACATACCCCTTGGTTAAAATACAAAGTTTTAAGTTAAAATAAAATAAGGGAAATTAACTTTGAACTTGAAAGCATTATAAAGTTCTTGACAAAAGAATGCTGCGAGTTAATAGTATATATAATATTGAAACAAAATAATCGATTTCTGCATTTTTTACTTATTTATAGACGTCTTCATAAAAATAGGTGATTTTCAATGGATTTTTGTGCTTATTTTGGAAATGACAAATTTTCAATCGCATTGGGCTTTTTCATGGTTTTTACGAGGGAAATCAAGTACTTTATTCTTTGATTTAGTCCCCTTAAACTTCAATGCACATGTTTCTCCAGGTTCGTGATTCCTTCATGCAAGTGAGGATTTGAGGTTCTTGAAATACTCGTTTACATGCTGATTATCTCTTCTTGTTCAGCTAGGATAATTTTGGATTTCAAGAACAAATAGTAATTCGAAGGAGCTTGATTGAGTGATTAAGGTCAATGTGGAAGTCTTTTGCAATCTTCACTTTTAATTTTCTCAAAAGTGCTGCGTAATTTTCGTAAATAATGATTTTTCTCTTTATAAAATATCCTAGAACATTCCTTTTGTATTCCATGGAATTGATGCTATCACATTTTTAGCGGATGGCATTTTTTGGAAATCGACTTCGTGCAGTCCACTATTTGGGTTGCTATTTTGTTTCCAGTGTAGGTTATAGTAATGGATTAAATTTTTGTTCATGGCTACAAAATGCCACACAAAATCCGTTGTATTTTTAATCATTTACAATCAGCTGATATTCGTATATGAATTTGCTTTTACTGTACTTAGTATTTCTATAAGTACTGTTACCAAATCAAGCTTACCCTTGCTTTATACAGCACTGAGATATCTATGACATTGACATACGGTTGCAATTATTAAAGTTGTAAGTTACATTTTGTTTGTAGTCAAGTTTGTTATTTACCCATAAGAGTGAGATGTGCAGGAAAACCATATTGCTGCAATAATAGCATTACCTAAGTGTGAACTGAAAAAAGTATAATCTTTAAGACCCTACATTCTCTCGGCATTAGTCATTTGTATTAAGCTATAACATTGTTTACTGTGGCTGAAAATGTCTAGGATCGTCCAAGATTTGGAAAACCACGTTCGGTTCAGACAGTTCAAAGTAGGTGCCATGAAAAAATATTTACAGTAGAGGAAGCTTTCAACAAACAAAACGGCAGGGTGTACGCTAAGTTGTCGAAAGAAGCAATTTGGCTGGCGCCAAGGATTCAAAGACGTCACCATCCAACAGATGTAATGGTTTTATGAAAAATGTGTTATGATGGAGTGGAGTGATTGATATTAATGTATATGAAAGGGGGGAGTCAAAATTTTGGCCGTTGTGTATCGACAAAATGTTTTGGAAAGTGTAGTGAAACCTCATGTTTTTTGAGGTGAGTCTTGGATCTTTCAGCAAGACTTCGCACCCGCCCACATAGCACGATTACCTTAGACTTGGCTGAGCAACAATTTACCTCATTTTTAACAATAGAGGCTAGGTTGTCTAGTAGCCCAGATTTGAATTCATTAGATTACAAATTATGGGTGATTTTAGAAGGCATGGTTTGCTCAAACAGACGTCTTAATGTTGATTTTTTGAATGGATGTAGTGAGTACTGCTATAGGCGAATGACCCGACCCGGATGTCTTAAATTTTGTGTAGAGACTAAGGTGGCCATTTTGAGTAAATCCATTGTAATTGTACTTACCAATAACTATTTAATAGGCTCTGAAAATATACAAAAATAGTTAAATCGTCTTATTTTGTTATTCTAATTAGTGCAACAGTATTTATGTGCATGCTATATAATTCATTATAAAATGAACTGAACTCGTTTAAAAAATGACATCATGGATTTGGCCGACCATTACGTGGCAGCTATTTTTAAACCTCTAAGACATATCGTGCGTCTTCGATACTTATTCTGCTGCGCTTGAATCTGTTTATCCGAAGTGGAATAGTTAGTTTCATAGGAAAACCCAATGCAATCATTGTTGCTTCCCCTTATAAAAGAATTTTAACATTATCAATTTAAGTAAGTATCAAATAACGACGCTGGTGTACAACAGTTAGGTAGCCCACAGAAAGATAAATTCTTGGATGGTTGGCATGTTGACGTCGCTACGTAAAGTTTTGTACATATGGGGTGCTACATATTATCAGGGTCTGATTCTGGATTTCTTGAAGCTTGTCTAGGTGGGTTTTTGCTGCATATTCCCACTTGAGGCAGGCAGATGGTAGTGATGTATATTATCATGTTGTTGAGGAAGAACAGTTGACTTCTGAGATGGAGGAGAGAACCAAGGGCCTGTTGAGCTGCTTTCGTTTTTGCAACTATCTATTCCATGTGGGACTTTCAGGTAAGTTTCTTATTTATGGTCGTTCTGAGGTATCATGTCTTTTCTCTTTAGAAAGATTCTGAAATTTACAGTCTTTTTGTTAACGAAGTCGGTTTTTCGTAGAAAATATAATGGCAGTACATTCTGTCTGATCATCAGGGAGGACCACAGCGAGCTTGTCATGGAGGGCGTTGTTGATGTATCGGACGTGAAAGTTGAATATCGTTGGAAACGTCTGTCAGAATGATTTGTAACTATAGGGATACATTATGATCATTACATTTGTTACAGTCTCCTCCAATAATATATGAGCAAAGTTACTTGTTAGAACTCCCATGTATGTTGAAAGTTTTTGAAGATGGTTATTTTGAAAAAAAAATAATAGTAATATTAAAAGAAAGAATTTAATAGTTTTGATGTGATTATGATCTATGAAGAATAATAATACTAAAACTGGCAACAACAGATAGCAACTTCTCTAAAAAACACCCATTTTTCACTTTTTCCAAATACCGTCAAATCAGCAAATCACAGCCAGCCATGGAGTACTACAAATCATAAAGCAGAATCTCTAACTAATACAATCTTAATCCTCAATTGCTACTCTGGGTCATACAGACCCTGTAGATATCCTCTCCTCTGTAACTGTTAAACGGGGGGGGGGTCCTCGAAAGTGAGGGTAAAAAGCGTATCCCCCACCAGTCCGGCCGTTACTGCAGAGTAGTGAGCAATTGAAAAGTGTATTAGTGTCTCGGTGACCCAGAGTAAGAAGAGTGTCCGGAATTTCAATAGTCGACGAAAAAAAATAAATCTGAAGTATTTGCTTCATTTAAATGCGTTCCTAGCGGTGATACAAACGCTTAATTTTGTTCACTAGACAAAGTGACTCTTGTTTTTATAACCCGAAAAAGAAAAATATAGTCCTTTTGCTGTCATCTTTTCATCAAACGGCCCATATAAATGATGAAAAACAAAAACCTATACAGACTTAAAGTACAACTCTAGACCTTTCCATTTCTCACCTACAAAGTTAATTTATTTTATTCTAAAGTGGAGATATTTAATTTTGAAAAAATGCCTATTTAAAAAAAGTTTTTATATTTTTCATTATAACTAAAAACCAGTTAAGACTAGTGACTTCTGCACCACATATTCGAATTCTTGAAATTCTGAATTTGAATTTAAAAAAAACATAGGACCGGCGAAGAGATTGCTCTGTAAGCAATCCCAGAACGAACTTAAAAAAACCTTTCGATTTCGATTTCGAATTTCGGGAAAATTCGAAATCGAATATCTGGAAAATTATTCGACATAGAATTTTTTCTTCATTTTCGAATTCAGCCTAAAATATCCTATAAGAATCACATTTAAAATCGTAATGTCGAAAATTTTCCCGAAATTCGAAGTCGAATATCTCGAAAACTATTCGACATAGAATTTTTTCGATTTCATTATTGAAATCAGCTTAAAATTTTCTTTAAGAATTACTCATAAAATTGCAATATCGAAATTTTCCCGAAATTCGAAACTTTTTGATTTCGATTTTGAAATCAGCGTAAAATTTCCTATAAGAATCCATTTTAAAATTTTAAAAAATCCATAATGTTGTGACAGCGACAGACAGACCGACAGACATATAGAATTCAGTAACGAACTTTTAAGTTCGTTGATAAACATTGTTACGTTAACTTATTGCTGAGATATAAGCGTTTGAAAATTTCAAAGGGTCTATTTGACCCACAGTAGGAACAACGGAAAATTTCAGAGGTGTAGGAATTGAGGGTTACAATTCTTAACTTAATTCAGCAATACCTAGGACAAATCAAGCAATTCTTTTATTATATATTATATATATATATATATATATATATATATATATATATATATATATATATATATATATATATAAGGTTGTATAGTTAGCGATTCTGTTTTATGATTTGTAGTACTCCATAGCTGGCTGTGATTTGCTGATTTGACGGTATTTGGAAGAGGTAAAAAATGGGTGTTTTTTGGAAGAGGTTGTTGTCTGTTTTTGCCAGTTTTAGTATTAAGAGTTTGTTATTTATTTTTATTATACTTGGATTGCTGGAAATATGGGCAGCTTCGAAAGTTTGTTGGGTGATTACCTCCACAGTTGACACATATTGCAGCAGTGTAATGATGGTTACCTAGGCATTTAACACACATTGGCTGTAGACGTCAGTAATTTTTTGTATGTCCATAGCGTTGGTATCTATGGCACTGAGGTGTATGCCATACAGTGTCAATTTTGTAAATTTCTTTAGTCTTCTCATTTGCTGTAAGTAGCACGACACATATAGTTATTGGTTCTTTGTTTTTATTAAGTCTGATGATCAAGCTATAGGAAAATTATAGAGGACGAGTTCTACTTGTATATCTTGTTCTGTTAGTGGGAGGGGCATATTTTTAATGATCACTGAAAGAGGTCTTTTATTCGTATTCGGATAAGTATGAAAGGCTATTTTGTTAGGCAGTATTTGGTGAGAGTTCTATAGTAATTCTCCGAGTTCAGGAAGATTTTTAAAAATGTTCCAGTGAGGTCAGTGACAAATTTTTCTTTAACTGCATTACTGAGGTCATCTATTACCAGTTTGTGATTGACTGATTTATGAAGAAATATTGGCAGAACTTTAGTCTTGGCTTCTTCTATGATTGGTCCTGGGGGTGGGGTGTGTTACTGATTCCTCCTTGTTCATCTGTAGTAGAGCGATTAATGTGATCAGGCAGATATTTATTTTGCTCTAGTAGTGTTCTGTGGTTCCATAGGTACTTTTTTTTTTGAGGTGGTGAGAGATGATCACTGTTTCTTTTGGTGATTGGCATTGGGTCGCCCCGTAAGGGGAAAGACTGATATATACCGTGGTATTCTTGCGAACAGATTTATACAATTTTATGCGTTAAATAAAATATAAATCGCGTTGGCCGATAAATCACTCGGGGTCACGATAGTACTTCACTAGGGCTGTGGTTCCGGTGTTGCGATAGCGCAGGTTAGCCGGCTCACACACGTCTGCTTTGCTTCAATGCACGAGCCGAACTTGAAGCTTTCTATTACAACTACAAGTCTTTAGACTAGTTCTAAAAACATACGGGGTGCGTTCAAGTTCTAGGATCTCCAATTTTTTTTCTTAGCAGTAAGAGTAAGTAGAAAAATGTGGTTAATTTTAAAAACGCGGGAAATATTTCCGAATTTGTAATATATATGGCAACACTACAACGTACGCAGGTCAAATTACCGCCATTGCAGTGAATGCTGTATTGTATACTTCAAATGGCGTATTTATTCAAGAACAACTTGTAATCATCCGTTTTTTCCTCTTGTGTGGTGAAACTCAATCGAAATTCATCGCCAATTGAGTGACACATGCGGTGAAGTCGTTATGGATGTTGAAAATATGCGTTCGTAGGTGCGAATATTTAAAGAAGGTTGAGAGTTGTGCGATAATGAACCGAAGCAGCCTCGGCTAAGAACCAGCCGGACCGAAACTATGATTGCGCGAGTGGAGCAAGTTGTCGATTAGGTGTGCGTGATATTGCCTCTAAACTTGGCATTTTCGTAGGATCTGTGGAATCCATTTTGTATGACCTGAAAATGCAGAACATTTTTTCAAGGTGTATCCTATGAATGCTGACCTACAAACATAAGGTTATCTCACGACATGTTGACACGTAATGCCGTCATGAATTTCTGACCATGAAGGACCCTCCGTTGCAGTTCATTTTCCAATCGAGTCGCTGTTGCATCAGCGATTTTCTAATGGACAAAACGCACCCCTAAAGAAGTGTTCTCACCAGCCATGGAATCATGGCGACGATGTTGGGAAAATATGTACGTCTAGACGGAGATTACGGTCAGAAGTAATAGAAATTTTAACTTTCTTGGGTAAGTACTTTTTTCAGAAAAAATTTGTAGACCTTAGAACTTAAACGCACCTAGTATCTACAACTTTTACATAAATTACTTATTTTTGTACCTTTTCTAGGGGATTAAAATTATTTTTTATGGAACCATTATTGCGTTTATATTTGTATCACTTCATGATATTTTTTCATGTTCTTTATGATGAAATATTTTCTCTCGTATGCGCGCACTTAAATTTTCTAAGAAAAAGTTAATGTGCCAGTTGAGGAAGTGACTTAAGGGTTATATTACAGCTCAAATTATTAAAATTGTGCAGTATACAGCTTGTCCAAATTCAACTTTGTCTCGAACCGTTCAAATGAACAAAATTTGCAATAGAAATGATAGAGATACAAAAAATATAATTTATGTATATTTTGCATAAAAAAATAACTTAAATTCATCAACATTAATATCTGAACGGTGCTAAAAATAAAATATAAGATATTTGCACGTGTAGGGTGATCCATTCAATATACAGGGTGTCCCATGAGGATGTTCCAAGACTTTATGTATAGATTCTTTGAAATTTTTTAAGCAAAAAATGTTCCTGTAAACATGGATTAAATTCTTAACCATTTTTGAAATATTGATGAAGCGAATTAGGGGTTTTTGGAGGTGCTTGGTCGTTCTGACATTTTATTCTTTCTTCAAGTATTATCATTGTAACTCGTTGCCAAGTAAATTAGTTATAGACAAAAAGATATAGACGTAAAAAATTAGTCCTTAGTGACATGGCTATTACCGGTCTAAAATCTAATATCTTTAAAGCGCGATACGAAGGTCTCCGGTCCTCCGGCCACGGCCGTGTGAAAAGCTTTGGTTACCAGAGTTACGCGTTCGGGGTCACACGGAAATACACGAACGATCGTCGCATCTTTAAAGCAACTGCAATTTTAAAAACTTAAATTAAAATTAAATTATTTACCCTATTGTTTTAGTTTTTCTCTTCCTTTTTGCAAATAAGTATTCTTTGGTATAGAACGGATACAAATAGCTGAGCGCCACAGAAATTACATGAGAAAAAAAAGTGTGAGCAGACTGTGGATGAAAGGGCAGCAATAAATGAAGCGAGGCGACGTATATGTGCCGAAAGAACTCCGGAGGAAGTTGAAGTAGAAAACCAAGCAAGACGACAACGACGTTCTCAAAGTACCGGAAGAAATAGCCGCAGAGAACGAAGCAAGGCGACAGCGAAGTTTACGAAGAACCCCGGAAAAAATAGCAGCAAGAAACCAAGCAAGGCAACAAAGACGTTCTCAAAGAACATCGGAAAAATTAGCTGCAGAACAGTAACGATTGCTACAAAAAGTTCGTAACACTTGCATTCTCTATAGCAGCCAATATAGTAATAAATTTATTTTACAAAACAATTTCGCATTTATTAAACAAACGATTAAATTATTTAAAACAACTTAAAAATCTTTTAAGTACATATCATCCTTGTCTACATCCAGAAGGCTTTTATGTTAGGTTTGTGAACTAGTTTATATTCTAGTTTCAATTGTGATTTTTTGTTTAATAACCATTATTATATTATTAAGTGAAAGCTGAGCATATATTTATTCATTGTATAAATGGAGCTTTTGATGATTTGGATTTGTTAACTTAAATTTTTTGTTTTCTCAGCCAGTTTTCAACTAGTTAAGTTAAATTGTAGGTTACCAAATACACCAAGAATTTAGTATACCTGTATCAACAGAAAATGTAGCTGCAGTTATTGAACTGCTTATGACTATATCAGATGTGTGGAGAATATATAAGATAGTCTAGTACATTGCCATGAAGAGGTTATTCAGATGCACTTCAAAGTCCCCTCTCTTTGTTTAATGAAAAACCATTTGCCTTCCAAGTAAAATTTAATAACTGATTTGACAGTATTTAAGTTTATAATATCAACACTAAGTTGTAAAATTGATGCGCTTTCATTTGTTAAACTAACATGGTGCTGGTCTAGGGAGAAGCCCAAGGCAATGCTATTAAAACCTGAAGACTATGTGAGTTTTTTGATTTTCCAAACTGTGTAATATTTTATACAAAGGTATTGTGAAGATGAACATAGAGTGTGTGGTTGGCAAGTCTTCTATTGTGTTTTTTAGGGCATATCTAAATTTTATTTAGTCATCTACCTAAACACTTTTAGTGGTTATCAAATGGTTTGCAGTGATTCGAATATGGGCATGATTTTTCTAAATTTTTATTCTCCTTCGAATCCTCTTGACAGAGGAGTCGTAATCGGCTTCATTTGCGAGGCTCCATTACTTTTCTTGTGATTTATCTGCATCTTTCTCTATTATTAGGGAAGTGTTGCCTGATGTGCTGAGGTGTTAGATTTTCCTTTATTTGGTCAATTCATCGCTTAGGTGACCTTTCTCGTGTTCTGATACCTTTCATTTTGCTCTGGATTGCCAGTTTTTCTAGATTATCTTCGTCCCTTCTTCATATATGTTCAAAACATTTGAGGATGCGGCTACATACTATTTGGAATAATCGTTGAGGTTCTGTGATTTCTCTTAAGATTCGATTTTTTGTCGGTCTAGGGAATTCTCAATATTTGCTCAAGTGCACCGTTTCTTTTTTTTTGTCTCGGGCTTTGTCCTAGAATACACCATATAATACGACTGAGAATACCAGCGTGTTCTTTTTTTAATTTAAGGTTAGGTCACTGTCAGCCCATGTTTTGTTTAGGTCCTTGACTGCTTTTCTCGTCATTGCACATCTTCGTTTAATTATTTTGTACAATTTTAATAGTTCTCTAGGCAATTGCTATTTGCATAGCCTTTGAATGATGTAACTAGGGTAGCGAAGTAGCCACAAGAGGTCCACAATTTCTCCAAATGTAGGACGTTGAACAATTTCTGTAGTTTACAAAGCAAATAAACACCATTAAATTTCATTAAACCCTTAAAGTTATGTTTATTACTTTTATCTGCCATATATTATGAATTACTCTATATAATAGACACCGAAACAAACCGAAAGATCAACGCAGGTCCATTAACAAACTATTTATATAAAAAGCCAAGATGTTTAATATGTCTTCCTTCCATTTTAACATGCAATAGACCTCCGAAAAAATGAATTAAGAGCTTAAAGAAGCAGCTTCATCTGCATGTTTGTTTCTCAGGTGTTAAATGTAGTTGTATATTACTGGCAGTTTGATGCCATTCATTGAATTCTGTACAGTATTTTATGTGCCTTGACCGATATTCTTTTTATAAATTTTGAGTATGTACATTTATATTTAGGATTTTTTTTATTTTTATAGGGACTATTTTACGGCCTATGCCATTTCTCACAACCCAAACGCCAGTAGTATTTGTCATTCCATAAACCTTCTTCAAGGTTCCTGTCTCTCATGTCCTCTTGCATTTGTTTTATTCTCGTATCAGGAGGTCTGCCTCGCTTCGTCGTCCTGGCGGTTTCCACTTTAGTATTCGATTTGACCATCTGTTTGCGTTCATTCTTTGTATGTGTCCATACCATAAGTCTTTTTTTTTCCGATTTCATCTATGGATGTTGGGTTCTTCTGCATTCTATTTCTTAGTTCTGCATTCGTTACGTGTTCTAGTCTCGACACTCTACATCCTCTTCGAAAGAAATCCATTTCGACTACATTTATTTGTTGTCTATGTCTTTTGGACAACTCCCAAGTTGGTAAAATAGGACCTCGAAAAAAAATTGAAGCCCATAATTTTTGCCAGAATTACCTAAATAATAGGATAAGGAAAGTCGTGTGATGTTCACACCAGATTTTTAATTCATAAGCCTAGCATATAGCTAATAGTCGATTTCCGTTGTTATTTATTTTGTCTTCATCGTAGTTACCAATAACTGGGGCATTTAATTATTTCCCAGTTCTGGCGTTAAAATTTCCTAATAGTATTATTTCTTTTCTGCTATTTGTGTTACTTATAAGATTTATTAACTTATTCTCAAAGGCGTCTTTTAATTCTATGTTGGAGTCGTCTGTAGGAGCATATACTGCTAGAATTATTTTATGCCCCCATATATTGAGTTCCATTTTCAACATTTTCATTTATTTCCTCCCATGATTTTATATGTGGTTTTAATTTTTTGTGTATACTGTGCCCACGTAAGCTCTTGCTCTTTTATCTTTTGGGACCCTACTAAAGAACAGTATGTATTCTCCATACTCTTCGTACTCTTTCTGTTTTTTTCGTGGAGATACCTTGTATATTCCACGTTTTTTTAAATTTTGTGTTTGGGATTTTTAGCAACAGAACTGCGCCCCCCTCCCCCGTATCCGTTGCGGTTTCCTCTAGATGAGGTGTGGATTTCCATCCGGATATTGTCTTTATTTGATGTATTTTTTATTCTGTTTCAGTTTTCTTCCTGTGATGGGTTGCCAGCTCATTGATAAGTTTAATTCAGCCGCTCGCTGCGAGACAGACGCTATTTGTAGCCGTTCGTTCCGAAGCAGACGCTACTTGTTAGTTTTGGTTCGCGCCAAGTATTTAATTTTCTTGGTACCATCTATATCTGGAAGGCATTCCGCTATCCACCACCCGTTGGGGGACTAGTAACCCCTCACAGGTACTTAACAAAATAAGTTTTATATTTTTTACAAACTTGTACATTTGTACCATTTCCATTCATTATTCCAGTCCCAATTACATGCATTTCACCATTTGAATTTTTAGGTAAAACGTATTCTTATTTTAATGCATAGGGTATTAGGAAAATTTTATAATAATGCGTGTGGCTCTGAAAACAGCTGGATATGTCACTTGCTCAATAACTAAATACCTATATACGCAGTGTCAACAGCATTGTATTAAGTAACCGTGATTTATTCATTTCAAGACGTGAGTAGGCTAAAAAATATATGGTTTCCTAACGATGAGGACCTTCTAATGGCGTGAGATGACGAGTATCTGACTAAAACTGAAAGAGTTTGTTTGATGATTGGTTTCGAAGGATACAAAAGTATATAGCGTGGTGGAAAGTAAAGGGCGTTTCAAAAAAATAATCCGATTTAAAAAAATTATAACTATTCAGCTTTTAATCCGTTTTGATCGAACAATGTACTGTTAGAAAGAGGGAAATCTCGATTTTCACGCAGTTGTCGATAGATAACATCAGCGCGCTTCGTTCACTTACCACTTAGTGTTTGTCAAGATGGCGACTGGATAACAGAAACCATATCGTCTTGTATGCTTCGCGAAGTGTGAGTCCATAACAACTATTCAGAGTGATTCTTAGCGACAATATGATTGTTGTCTATCGCTTAGAGCATTAAGCGATTACATAGACAATTCCAAAACAGGGGTTGTCTGTGTAAAAGAAATCCAGTAGTCGTCACCGTGTGTGAGACGAAGATGTGGAGCGAATCCGGTTGAGTTTTGCACGTAGCTCCCAAAAATCCACGCCTTGCCGGTAGAGAACTAAACATTTGCTAAACGTCTGTCTGGCAGGATTCAATTAATGCTAGCTCTTCATGCAGGTGACATGCAACGACGTGTGGAGTTGTGTGGATTCATCCTCTTCAAGGTGGCAGAAAATGACAATTTCATAACAGGCTTAGTGTTTTCCGACGAGGCTACATTTCTTTAAGTGGTAAGGTAAATCTCCATAAAGTTAGAATATGAGGTACAAAGCAGCCACATCAAATTATGTAGCATGAGAGAGACTCTTAAACTTAATGTTTTTTTGTGCAATTTCTCATGAAAAGGTGTGCGGATTCTTTTTCTTCTTAGAGAATACCGATACGGGAATCATATATCTAGGTATGCTTGAAAATTGGCTTTTCACACAGTTAGAGATCGATTCGGATGGCTTTATTTTCCAGCAGGATGGGACACTACCATATTGGAGCCAGAAGTTCGAGAATTTTTGAATAGTCAGATTCTACAACGATGAATCGGCCGTATGGGACCTTACGATTCAGCTTTACATCACTGATCTCCAAAGTTACCGGAACTCACTATGTGCGATTTTTTCTTATAGGCATATTGAGCATCTACAATTTATGTAAAAAAAAACTTCAAGAGTAGTCCTGTAATATAAAATTAATCTTAAGTATCTATATTCGTTATTTTTCATAATATAAATATTTTGTCGGATAATTTTTTTAAAACACCCTGAATTTCGAATAATTATGAAATTTAAAGGTGCGTTTTAAAATATTCCTAGCATCTTATATTTATATGAAACAAGTTTTCCAACTTTACTGAAAGTTGGAATGCTCAAAATTATTTGTGATATTTTCACCACAATTAGAAATAATGGGGTTTCAAAGAAGAAATTTGATCCTGTTTATCTCAATCTGTCTAGTATTTTACGCATAAGTAATTCGTATCAGAGGTTCCTTTTCATCATTAAAGAATTGCCGATATTTACTGGCTAATTTAAAAGATTATCTCTAAAAATGTACAAAATATATGTTGTAATACATTTGTAAATTAGAAATAAAATTATAATTGTAATAAGCTGCTATTTTTTGTCCTAACACACCTCGTAGAGACACTGGAACAACTTGTTTGAAAAAGGGACTGTCCCTTTAAAAAGGGGTGTATAGTCGCATTAAATGTAGACCAAGAAATCATGGTGTTGCCCTTGTTAACCGATTAGCACGATAACGGATTTTTTAAACCTTCTCTAAATGTTTAAACTGAAACAAAATTGTCGAAATGTCTAACTTGAACAAGATCCTGGATTTTCATTGTCCAGACAAGTTTTTATGAAAAATTAAAAATCTTTTTTTTTGTAAATACAGCTTTACCAATAAAAAGAATATTTGCGTTTAAATTTTAGCGTTTAACATATTAATGTAAAAGTCATTGTCTAAACAGTAAGTGTGTCCCAAAATTAGAAATTGTTGGTAACAGGTAGGCTGAAAAGTTCGTAGGCTAACGCATAGTGTTACTAGAATTAAATCCATATGATTTTTAGTTAGTACTAACTTTCAAACGATACGTGTATAAATTTGACAGCTGTCTGACAATTGGTTCATAAGATATAGCATTGTGAGTGAAGCAACTTTTGTTATTGTAAAAAAAATGGATAAAAAAGAATTTCGTCTGTTAATGAAGCATTGCTTTATCATAAAAAAATACTGTTGAAACCAAAGCTTCGCTTGATAAACATTATTCGAATTCTGGACTAGGAAAATCGACCGTTGAGAAGTGGTTTGCTAAATTTAAACGGGGCGAAATGAGCACCGAAGACGATACACGCAGTGGACGCCCGAAAGAGGCTGTAACGGACGAAAACAAAAAAAGTTCACAAAATAATTATGAATGACCGTAAATTGAAGTTAATCGATACAGCTGAGACTCTGAAGATACCAAAAGAGCGTGTTGGACATATCGTGCATGAATATTTGGATATGTGAAAGCTGTGTGCAAAGTCGATGGCGCGCGAGCTCACAATCGAGCAAAAGTTTCAACGTGTCGTTGATTCGGAGCAATATTTAACGTTATTCAACCGTAATAATAACGAATTTTTCCGTCGATATGTGACAACAGATGAAACATGGCTTCATCACTATACTCCAGAGTCCAATTGACAGTCAGCCGAGTGGACTGCACGCAATGAACCGAATCTAAAGCGTGGAAAGACGCAACAGTCGGCTGGCAAGGTTATGGCATCAGTACTCTGGGGTGCGCAAGGTATAATATATATTGATTACTTTGAAACGGGGCAGACCATCAACAGCAATTATTACATAGCGTCGTTGGAGCGTTTGAAGGATGAAATCATGAAAAAACGGCCCCATTTGAAGAAGAAAAAAGTGCTGTTTTATCAAGACAATGCACCATGTTACAAGTCAATTAAAACGATGGCAAAATTGCATGAATTAGGCTATGAATTGCTTTCCCATCCACCGTATGCTCCAGATTTGGTCCCTGTGACTTTTTCCTGTTTGCAGACCTCAAAATAATGCTCGCTGGAAAGAAATTCAGCACTAATGAAGAAGTTATCGCTGAGAGTGAGGCCTATTTTGAGGATAAAGAGAAATCGTACTATAAAAATGGTATCGAAAACTTGCATGACCACTATAATCGTTGTATCGCCCTTGAAGGCAACTATGTTGAATAATAAAATTTAATTTTATCAAAAAATGTGTTTTACTATGTTAGCCCACGAACTTTTCAGCCCAACTGTTATAGATATAACATTTATTCGTGGGTGGTTTTCTAAGCAAAAAACGCACTAATACTAGGTTAAATCAAAATTCTTTTAATATTGGTTCAGTCTTTATTTTGTTTTAATAAAAAAAACTATTTTAGATGTAGAAAGTTATGTGGGATGTTCTATGCACGTTTTTCAAATGAGCCGTTATCTCCATTTTTTACGTGTCATGTCAGGTCTCCTTGATCACTTCGGCGTAGGCAGTTCTGTCTTCTGTCATTTTAAACAACTGTTTTGCGCTTTTGTTACCTTAAGAAGCTTGTTTCCTACCAATTGCACCTGGGCCTCAATTTGATCATTAACAATTAAGTTATTACATATATTTCCTTTCTCGTAGTACTTGACTAAGATGGGCTGTTTTGTAGCATTGTATTGTGTTTATTAGTTCGCATCGGGTGCCTGCTCTTTGTAGTACTTCGGTGTTTGTAATTCTCTGGATTCATGATATTCTTAACATTCTTCTTTCATGCCATATAGCAGTGTAGACCTTACACAACTTTTGATCAATTTTTGTGCTAAATTAAGGTTTATGCTGTAATTACAGAAAAATGGATGTAGCGCAGACATCTCAATTTGCCATTAAGGTGGAGGATTGTAGCGTTGGCGATTTAAATTTAAGCTTAAATATTGTCCACTTACGGAGATCCGGTTTACAAGTGATGGTTTCAGCGAAGATAATAATAGCATTATCTCCATATTTAATTGTGTTAATTCATAAATCATTAATCTTAATTCTTAATCCAATATGTCCAGAGCTTCTTTAAAAAATTCTGTTCACATAAAGGTTTAATAATAGAAGAGAAAATGCATCTGTTTGCGCCAATCTCCAATTACTTTTATTTGGATTTTAAAATAGGACCGGCCATCTTTTGACTCCCTCCTGTATACACGCTTTAGTTTTTTGATTTGGGATAGCGGCGGCCAATTTGCCCGCTTGCGCGATGCGCCGATATATAAAGCAGAGTCGTCTTCGGCTGCGGCTTGGCTCTTCTCTTTCGCTCGCTTCGTTTTTGAATTTTAGTTGTGATGGTTTAGAAAGCGGGCTGCCGGCTTTAAATTTTCCGTACCCCAGGACGTTTTGACCGCGAGTTCGCCGGCGTGTTTTGTTTGACAGCAAGAGTTTTCAAATCCCGGTGGCCGTAGTATGAAGGTTATTTTTATCGAGATTCGATATTTTGCGGACCAGATTAATCCCTTCCCGGAGGTCGTTTTGTTTCCCGATCGCATTTCGGGAGTTGAAATGTTGCCGGTGAGAACATTCGGTCCGATTTCCTTTGTATCTGACCCGGCGGGGAACCAAGAAGGAACCTTTGCATCAGGAAAGACGCTACCGATCGGCTCCGCTGTGAAAATTGGAATAATTTATCGTATCTTCTCACACCTTTATTTCCTCTTCCTGGGTCCCTCAGGATTAGAGCACAGAGAACCGATTTAAGCTGGAGAGAGCCGCTTTCAAAAAAGTGAGTGTTTCAGCTTTGGCTTTGTTTGAAGTTCCTTTGTTTAAATTTAAAATTACGACACAGTCCACTTTTGGCCATAACAAACCTATTACGTACGTCACTTTAGGCCAGAAATCGGTGTTAATTTTTTTCTTAAAACTGGTTTCTTTCTCAAAAAAAATACATAAATACCTGTCTCCTATATTTTTAAAAATTATCTAACGTAGAAATTCAATTTTTAAAGTTTTTACCTGTCAAAACCAAACGAAGATTTAGGTAGATTGAATCCATCGTCTTTGTTAAAATTATTTTTATATTTATAAATATCCACTACCTCCTTATATAATCTCTAGTAATAGTTTCTACAATTAGATAAACTTGTGTTTGCTCGAACTTTATCTCGTGGCCATTTTCAGCATTCGTTGATTGAAGCGTGGATGACGGTTTGTGTTCCGTTATCCTAGTGGTAATGAGTCCCGTAGTCCCAATGTAGAACTGCTTACACGAACAAGGTATGCAATATACTCTTGGTGTATTCCGTGGGTTTCTTGTGTTGTTGGCTGGTCGAAGCAAATTTCGTATCTTGGTGATAGTAGTACAGACGATATGTAGTTTGTGTTTATTGGACATTTTTGCTATCCGGTCCGTAACCCAATTGATAAAAGGTAAAAAAGCTTTGCCTACTGTGACCGATTTTGATTGCGTTTTGCACGTCCATTTGTTAGGTTTAGTTGCTTTATTTATTTCCGTTCTCAAGTAACCATTCCCTTGTAAGGCTTGTTCCAAATGTTTTAATTCCTTAACCAAAAACTGTGGTCGACATATATGTTGTGCTCAGTCTACCAATGTTTTCACAGCCGTTCTTTTCTGACTTGGATGGTGGTTCGACTACTTATGAAGGTATCGCTCAGACAGACTATTATAGAGCAGTATTTAAATTAGCGTCGCTATTGTACTTATTTTAGAGAAAAATATCAGTATTACTGTAGACATTATTTGCTACATTGTAACAATAATCCATTAGTCTTCCTAATTGACTTGATGTAATGCCAAAATGGTTTAATAATGTGGGTAAGGTTATTTTTGTGATACGATTGTTGTGGTTTAGTCCACTTTATATTCATTCCTAAATTTTGGTAAATGACATAATTAGTTGTCTTGTGCAATAATAATTTTGCATATTTTTGCTAGCTAATAGATAAAATGAGCCATAAAAAATATTTCGTTTATGGTTAGAAATTTAGTTTCCATAAATGTAATAGTTACTTTACACATTAATTTTAAAGTATGCATTGCAACGCAAAACTTAATTTAACGAGTAAGACTTCGAAAGAAAGTGGGCTGCATATAGTTAATAACCAAGGACTGTTTATAGCTGATATAGCAAAAGGGTTTGATTTAGAAATGATTTTCACAAAGGAAGAATCATTTTGACAGTTATCGAAACAAACGTGGACGCTGTATGTAGAACAATTCAATAGGATATTTAAGTCACATATAGGATTATTAAGATTTCATGTGATCATTTGAATGTAAAGAAACTGTATTGACAGTGGACAAAGCACCGTAAACCGGGGTGGCTTTGTCTCTTAGAGGGTGACTTTGTCCCACCTGTTGGAAAAAGTTTCAATCCAAAAGTCTTGAAAGTTTCTATCCAAAATAAAGAGTAATGTGTTTTTTCTACCTAATGAATTGAAGGTTGAATATATGGCAAGTTGGTATCTCTGTTTTACTAATTAGGTTCGTACCACTGGATGTCAAAGTTTCTTTACAGTTTTTCATGAATATCATGTGGCTGAAACTTTGTCCTAGAGAAGTTGGATAGAAAGGACTTGACAAACTGGTAAGTAAAATTTGTATACCTTAAAGATCTACATTAATAACTGAGCATTGAATAAGTAAATAAAAATCACGATTTACTATATATAATTTTTTTTTAAAGTGTCACAAATAGCATAAAAATGAGGTGACTTTGTCCCGAGACAAAGTCACCTCGTGAAATATTCATGAATTTATTTCCTCTTAATTGTGTTCCAGGTATGTTGTGAACATGTCAAGCAAATATGAAAGAGCGGTTGGCAGCTGGCCCTACATAAGCGATACAGAAGAAGCTTTAAACGAAGCCTTGGATGATATCAAATAACAAGTATTGAGTCAAAGAAAAGGATCTAAAAAATGTGGAATCCCTATCAAAATACTGAAAAATAAACTGAAGGGTCGGCATACCAATACAGTTGACGGCAAAACATTTTCAACAGAGATGAAGAACACTCATTCGTTGACCATTTGGTAAAAATGGCGGAATTTGGCTTTCATCGGCGAAACAGACTTCAGAATGATCGTCAAGTATTAACTGCAATCCAAGGGTATCAATTTGCCAAATTTAAAGATAATCTACCAGGAGTTGACTGGGTCAAAAAACTTCTGCGAGATTTTCTGTCAGTTAGATTCGTATAAAATGTGAAGAAAGTGAGAGCCGGGATAACAGCGACATCTTCATCATTCATCGAAAATCTTGCCAAAGAATTAACAATCATTGCTCCCGAAAACATATGGAATTACGACGAAACTGACGTTTCGGATAATCCTGGAATGAAATGTGCCATATGCAAACGTGGTTCGAAATATCTAGATCATATTTGCAATCACAGCAAGACGTCAACCTTAATAATGTTTTGCGGTAATGCAAAAGGCAATTTGTTAAAGCAAGATATAATTGTACCAAGAGTAGATGATTCGATGCAAATGTGTTTGTAAGACTGGTTCAATAGTGTATTTCTTCACAGTGTTCGACATTCCGAAGGCCCAATTGCTCTCATTGGTGACAACTTTTCCTTTCATATAAGCATGGAGATTTTGACAATATGCGAGCAAAAAAATATAAAGTTTGTTTACCACCGAATGCAACCCATCTCCTCCAGCAATTAGACTTCAGCTTCTTTGGACCATTGAAGTGAGCTTAGCGTTCAGTCATTTCAACGGGAAGAGAATCTTCTGTGGGTCCCAACTATTCCACAATT
The DNA here is from genome assembly GCA_036346155.1 of Sinelater perroti. Taxonomy (NCBI): domain Eukaryota; kingdom Metazoa; phylum Arthropoda; class Insecta; order Coleoptera; family Elateridae; genus Sinelater; species Sinelater perroti. Next base: position 35,773,587 of record JARFIY010000001.1, read on the forward strand.
TCTAAAGAGAGGCTACCAGCTCTATTGAAATAATTACTGTAGACAATTGAGCCAAATAAAAAAAATCTGGTTTCGGGGTTCAGAAAATGTGGTACCATGCTACTCAATAAGGATGTTGTCTTGAAACGTCTTCCCAATAAATCAGTAAAATCTAGCTTTGTTGGACAAGTGTTTATAGAGAGAAAAGAGATTATTAGTGAAGAGTGGCCAAAGCAAAAAAGAACGAAGGTATCAGTTTCTCCTGATCAGAGTATCACTGTTACGGATGTAAGTATTATATTAGGTGCGCCCCAGAAGCAAATAAGGAAGATGAATGTCAAACTTGAGCATTCATCAGATAGTGACGATGTCGACCACAATGAAATGGTACTGGATTCTGATTTTATATATATATATATCGGGCTGGTGTACACAACGTACTTATAATACACATTTATAACATATAGTCACATACATTGTATATTACAACTAAAAGTTGTTTACCCGATCCCTTTTCTCCAAACCTCTTGATCTAGTGCTTGGTCCTCTTCTATTCTTCTGGTTGACATCACTTGCCTTACTCCCTCGTTTCATGACCGTCTTAGCCTTCTACGTTTACGTTTTCCAGGTGGTTGCCATCGAAATATTCTTTGGCGTCACCTGTTGTCATCCATTTTCATAAGATGCTCGAACCATTTTGAGTTCCTTTTTTCTATTCTTTGAATAAGTGTTTTTGTTGCTTTTGTACGATTCCTAACCTCTTCATTTGTAATGTGCTGCATTCTGGATATTCTAGCGCTCCTACCTAAGTAAATCATTTATATCGCTAGCAGTTTCCTTTTTAGTTCATCGTTAGGATTCCACACCTCGCTTCCATAGTACAGAACTGTTTCAACCATTGTGTAGATCCTATACGCTTCTTATTTTCTATTGAAATTTTTATCCCACCAAATTGAATTTAGGGCTCCCATAACTTTCCTACTTTATTCAATTCTGTTTTTAATTTCTCCCGATCCTAAACCATCGCTATCGATTATAGCTCCGAGATATTTAAATCTATCCACCTGGTTAATCTGTACGTCGTCATCAATCAAAATGTCTAAACGTGCTTGTGCATTGACTACTAAATACTCTGTCTTTTTAAGGCTAACTTGTAATCCCCATTTCTTATATTCCACAAATAATATTCTTATCATAAGTTTAAGATCAAACGAGTCTTGCCCCAAAATAACTTGATCATCCGCAAAACTTAGTGTATAGATGTTCGTCATTAATAAGGATTGACATTCCAGAACAATGTCTCTTCCAATTCTGTAATGCCACTTCAAGATAAATGTTAAACAGTATCATGAAACACTACAGCCTTATTGTAGTCCTTTTGTAGGTCTTATTGAACTAGACAGTTATTGATTAACTCTTATGTGAGAAACATTGTCTTCATACAATTTCTTAATTATTTTAATAGAATAATCACTTATATTCCAATAATGTAGGGCTTCCCAAAGTTTGCATCTCGGAATCAAATCATAAGCTTTCTCGAGATCTATGAAAGCTAAGTGTATCTCTTCTCCCACTGTATTTTTTTTAAGTTGTTGCACTATAAACCAATTATCTACACATGACCCATCAGGTGTGAATCCACTTTGCTCTTCTCCTATTCTTTCTATCATTTCTGTTCTTAGAAGGTTTTGTAAAATCTACCCAAAGAGCCTAGCAAACATACCGTTATCACTGAGGCCTCTGAAGTAATTTGGGTTTTGTTTATTTCCTCGTGTGAATAAGGATACTATATATGATATCCGCCATTCTTTGAGAAATGTCACACTTCCCAACAATTCTGAAATAAGTTTATAATTCTGTTTAGAAGCATTTCTCCTCCATATTTTATTAATTTAGCTGGGATTCCTCCTGGTCCTGCTGATCTTCCATTTTTCATTGTCGTGATACATTTTCGTACATTATCTATAGTTATTTGCATGGGAGTTGTAGTTTTCTCTTGAATAGGTTGCGTATTTTGTATAAATCCAGAATCAAATTAAAGCATTCTGTGTCTGAATAATTCTCAGAGTTTCAAGACTCTGATACCGACGCCCTAGCAGATAAGAAGGTTACATGTTCCGTCAATGAATATGTTATTATGATGTACAATGATGCGAAGTATCCTAGTTTGATCGCCGAAATCAATGATGAAGGCCCTATCGTTGACTGCATGGATAGGGGAAACAAACAGTGGAGATGGTCGACGCAAAGAACAAGATTCAGTACACCTCGGATTGTGTCCTGAAAAAAATTAATGTACTTCACAGTTCCACAATTGAATGAATATTTCATTTGATAAGTTTAGTGTATTTTGTTATAAAAAGTTTATTCGTACCTATTACTAAATATTATTTCTGTATATTGTATCATTTTCTTTTAAAAAGCCTCACAGACATGTAAGGGGCGGTGATTGTCCTACAGGCAAAGCTAGGAAGAAGCGTTGCCGTTCTACATAAGCGAAGCCTGCGTACATGGAACATGTTTTGTTCCAGTGGAAAAATTGCACCAAATTTGGGGAGAAAGATTAGTAATAACATATTAATTGTTTATTATATATTGGTTTATGTTATTAAAATATGTTATTGTTTTGTTTGCGAAATAAAATAATGATTGGTTATCCCTTTAACAAAATATTTAAAAACCAAGCTCCGATGCCTTGTGAATTTTATAATAAATAAATATAATCTAGCATTTAAGTGAAAAATACTTGATTTTCAAACATAAAACTGTTATTCTATTATGTGAACAAGTTTAGGAGATTCTATGTGTGTATGTATATATATATATATATATATATATCGAATTTGTAATTTAAAAAACCCTTGTTAGTAATTAAAAAAACTTTTTTGTGTAAGTTAGTAGCACTATCCTTAATTACTATGCTTAAAATGATTGCGATCTGTCAACCAGTTTGTTTACAGCAGCTGCTAGAATCAGTACACCTCAGTAGTGCGTCACGATTTTTACAATGAACGAAAACATTGAATAAAGAGTTTATCTTAAATTTTGTATTGCGAACGGAATTTTGTTTGCCCATTCGCTAAAAATGTTAGAAAAGCTTTATGATTAATCAGTTTTTATCTAAAACACGGGCCTATTAGTGGTATAAAGCGCTCAAAAATGGCAAAGACAACCCTTGTTCCGGATGACCTTTAACGTCTTCTAATAACGAAAACTTCGAAAAAATGAAGGAAATTGTGCTCGATAATCCCCATTCCAGCTTAAGAGAGCTAGCACGTTACCTCAAGCTCTCTCTCGAGTCCATTCATTCAATTTTAGTGAATAATTTGGCCATGAGTAGCGGTACCGCTCTTATCGTTCCAAAAGAGCTGAATTTTGTACTAAAACAGTTCCGTAAACAAATGCTGAATCGCGTTAATTATGATTCCACATTCATGGCTCTATAAGTTTGACAAGCAAACAAGTCAACAGGCTCTGCGTGGCACCCGTTTTAACTCGATCGAGTCCATAAAATAACATTCGTGTAAGGCTCTGAAGGCTATACCGAAAAGCGCCTATAATTTTTTTTTCGAATACCACCAGATTTAGGTCAAAATTGTCACCTATGTTCTATAGGTATATACCTAGACACAATCTAACAATGTACGAAACGTGGAACTCCTTTTCTACATAAACAAAAATTTGCGGCACTTCTGGTCAAACAGGGTCTTGAGATTTTTTGCGTCTGGAGTTTGAGTTATAGTCCTTAGTTGAATACTGAAAACGTTATATCTCTATCTATCACAGATCAAAAATTATAAAGCTTGACGTATATCAGAAATGGCAGAAATAGAAACTTGTCTCTAGCTAGAAAGTTGCCTTCATTAAAAGTTATAAGCAATGACATATTGGAAGCTGGGTGTACTAAAAACTCTTATTGCATTGTTGTGGGACATCCCACCTATGCCAGCTTGCGGATGTGAACCAGGTAGGCCGTAGGCTTTCGAATGATACCCCCCTTATGTCTTTAGGTTCAGTAGTTCTCCAGTTGAAAGTCGCGACAGACAGAAGACGTCCACAACGATTTCATTAGGCTTTCCTTTCAGGTACAGAAGCCTAAAAGTGGGGAATTGGATAAAGAAGTAGGATATCGGATTAAAAAAATGTTATTCCTACCCTTAACTGATATTAAATTCTAATTCGATTCACGTCAAATTACTATGTTAGGAAATCTACCTGTTTTTTGAGGGATTTGCTGTAAGAGATTTTTGTATCTTTTATCTTCTTTATATCTTGGAATATTGATTTGTCTGTCATTTCTTTGTAATTTAATGCCCTTTCTATTGGTTTCTTGTTGACTGATTTTGTGACATTGTTCTTTATAACGTTCTTATTTATAAACTAACAAAGGTACCTTTTTTAATCATTCTTTTGACGATTATAAAAAACATGTTTTAAAGTATTGCAAATAATAGGTGTATAAATAAGTTCTTAGTTTTAGATTTTACAGAACGCAAATCACCGTTTTAATGTATTAGTCCGCCCTCTTGCTGTTTTAAAGCAATGACATTTGGTCTTTCGAAACATCATGCGATTTGACGTTTGATGCACATAACTTCAATAATCAGCTGGGTTCACGATGGCAATCACAAAAGAGCATATTCGATTTTCTATCCACTTCGCATTTCATCTTAAGAAAAATGCTGCTGAAGCCACCGAAATAATTTGTGCTGCATATGGTGAGAATGCTGTAAGTCATGCAATGTGCAAAAGTGGTATCAAAGATTTAGTCTTGAAGATCAACCACGCGCTGGACGCCCTCAAACATTTGACACGGATGAGCTGCAGACGCGTTAGGCTGGGAACCTCTCCCACATGCGGCGTATAGCCCAGACATGCCCCCTTCCGATTATCATTTATTCCGGTCGTTACAGCATCACTTGGCTGATACGCACTTCAAAACAGAAGAAGAAGTCCGAAAATGCATCGATAACTTTATCGTCTCGAAGCCGGTGAGCTTCCATCACCAGGGAATTCGCAAACTACCCGAAAGATGGCAAAAGCTCATCGATGCCAACAGAGAATACTTTGATACTTAAGCTTTTTTTGTTTGTTTTTAAATAAAACTTTAATTTTGCAGAAAAAAGCTGAGAACTTATTTATACACCTATTAATTACTGCTTTTTAAAGGGTCTTAAAGGACTGTTGTTTCCCCCAATTTGATGAGAGGAAGTAAAACCTTTGTCATTCCAAATGTTTATTTAAAAGTTTTCTATTCATGATTCCAGTTGTGCACTTGTAGTCCAGTGTTTGTTTTTAAAGCATCATCTATCCTACTCGAAAATGTCACAGAGAATTTTAATATAGAAAACTCTGGTGTGAACATCACACGACTTTCCTTATCCTATTATTATATATTATACCGGGTCCATCGTCTCGGCCCTGCTCTGCTCTCGTCTAAAAATTTATTAATTTAAAAAAGGACGAGGCGCGAGTCCAACACTCGAAAGCTGATTAAAATAAACAGTTCAAGACAATAATTGACTCGTACTTAAAATTTTGTTACGTCACTAAAGGTAACCGTGCGATGGCGCTCGGCCTTCCCATTATCGCCTGCTTGCTCTCCTAGCAAAAGTCCCTGTCCTCCGCAGTCGGCCAGAAGCTCTGAGCGCTCTGTGATTGGCCCGTTTAATTAATTTGTAATCGTATAATCAAAAAATTTCCTTGTAATTTTTGTTGTCCTGGTCTGATTCAATTTTTTTTAATGTTTATCTCATGATAACAAATCATTTTATTTCCATAAATTTTTGTATCTTTAACCGTTTAGATTGACCGATTTTGGACCTTGCGACCAAACGACTCTGCCGATTTTTACCAAAGCTTCGCATGTCCTATCTACAAGTAACTTGCATACCAAATTTCAAGTCTCTAGCTCTTACGGTTCTCGAGATATCCTATTTACTAACAGACCGACAGACACACACACGAACCAATGACTCAAACCAACTTTTTTGGTGTCCTGAGGCTATATTACGTCCAGAAATGTGAAAAACTGGGTAGGTCAAATTTCCGCCGATTACATTACCTTCCTTATTATAGGATAAGGAAAGTAAAAAGGTGTTAGAGAGTGGAAAGAGATTGCAAATAGGCGAGCGGGGCACACATCTAAAATGACCCTATAGTAACCACGGCGGTTCTAGTCGCTAAAACATGTTAATTCTTATGTTTTTGGCGTCGCTGAACATGAATCCGATGGTATTTTTCGCTAAAAATGGGGCGTCTATGTATAAAATGGCTTTTTAGTGAAAAATGAAGAAAACATTTTTTCACACTTTTTCGCGTTTAACTCGCGATGTCTCCAGCAGTTTTTAATATTTCTTTTTGAAGTTTTAATCACACATTCTACGCGGTATGAGCTAAAAAATGAGCCCTCTATGAAATCTCTAGGATGTTTATTGCTCAAGTAGCAAATTTTACAATTTGCACTTAGCGATTTTGCGACTTCTTATGTACTATCACAAAAGTTGTGCAATGAAGTTTTGATTTTCGGATAAGTAGGTATTAGGTATTAAAATATGATACATAAGGAAGTTTTCTGCAAAGTTTCAGATCTCTATGTCAAATAGAAGAAAAAATATGCGTGTTGGAATTTTGATGCTCGGTACACACGGATCACATCGGCGACTATTTAAGTTTTGATTGCAATAAATCTTATTAGAGCTGACTATCCTCTATCATTAGACACCGAGATTATCTTTGTACGTATTTTTTAGCCGGCGCTATGACTTTTTTTCTAAAAGTCCCTAAAGCCTATATCTCAGATCGCTTTCTTGGTACCCTCTGAAACTCGCCGAATTTGTTGTCGCGAGGTTCTAAACTCTTGTTTAAATCCTCATTTGTTATCGTGCGGCACTTTGTGGTCCCACTATGTCAGGTCAAGTTCTAAAGTCAGTAGGTAAAGACAAATTCAGTTTCAGGTTGTGATCGCGATAAATCCTATTAGATCAGACTGCCCCTTATCATTAGACACCGAGATCATTTTTGTACGACTTTCCGTACCGGCGCTATTGCTTATTTTCTCTAAGTTATAAGGCCTATATCTTTATTCAGAGAAGTCGTACCAGGTTGGTTCCTTATATTGCTCAGGACACAGGGTTTTCGATTTACATAAGTTTCGTCTCATCATCATCATCATTAGCTTTCCTCTACCCATTTACGGACATAAGCCTCTCCCATATTTCTCCATTTAGTGCGGTCCTGTGCTAATCTGTTCCATGTTAGTCCCGCTTGCATTTTTATGTCATCCGCCCACCTCTTGAAGGGTCTTCATCTGTTTCTATGTTCTCCCATGGTCTCCATTGCATTATTATCTTGCACCATCCCTCTTGTTTTCTTATGATATGTTCTGCCCATTGCCACTTAAATCTTGTTATTCTTTCCATAATGTCCTCAACCTTTGTTTTTTGTCTAATCCATCTGTTGGTTTTGCGGTCTTTCAAGGATATGTTCAAAATTCTGCATTCCATTGCAGGTTGGTGTACTCGTAGTTTGTCTATCGTTTTTTTTTTGTAAATATTTACGTTTCACTTGCATATGTGGTTACTGGCAGGATACGTTCATTATATATTTTTGATTTTAAGTATAGTGGTATATTTGATGATAAAACGTCTTTCAATTTTCCGTAAGCTACCCAAGATAATTTGATTCTTCTTTCAATTTCATCTGTCTGGTTGTCTCCTGTAGTTGTTACTATTTGACCCAGATATGTATATTTTTCCACTTGTTCTATAACTTTACCTTCTATTATTACATCCTCTTCATTAGTTTTATCGTTTGTGCATATTTATGTTTTTCCCAAATTTATTTCTAGACCTTTTTTTCCGGCTTCTTTCTGTAATTCGCTTAGCATTGTTTGTAGTTCTTGTTTATTCTCGGCTATTACTACTACGTCATCAGCAAAGCATAGATGACTTAACCTTTCTCCTTGTATTAGGATTCCTTTGTTCTCCCATTCTAGGCTTTTGAATATTTGTTCGAGAGTTATTAAGAATAAGTTTCGTCTGGGTATCAAAATTTTCGATTTAGGGCCCAACTTGCTTTGGAAAAATTATTACTAATTTTGACTGAAATTGTTTGTTATTAACCTCTTGGCTAAATACGAAAAATAAAGTTTTGTTTTGCTTTTCTCACATGTATTAAACGTTTTTATTTTTAAATGTAACAGAAAATGTAAATTTTCGAATTTTTTTCTGACTACCAAATGACTTAGACCAAATATTTAATATTCAAGTTTTTACATGCAGAAAAATTTGGTTGAAAAATTCACAAACTTTATGAAAAGTTAAATATTTACTATTTAAATTAAATATTTACTATATCATTTTTCAACAACGGCTGATAGTACTTACGACATATGGATGAACTTTATTGCAGACCTGTATTATCTTAATACACGAGTGTATCGAAATTGTATTTAGCCCATTGGTTCTTACATAACCAGCTTTTGAAAATTTAGGATGGTTCGACATACTTAACCACTTAATAACACCTTAAGGTATTATTACCAAGCATTATGTTAGAAGTTTTTTCCGTATCAAACTCGCCCTACTTTTTCAATTTAGACAATTTTCGACAATCAACTTGTTATAACTTATTTATGTTGCACGCTGCAGTGGTTGTGTAGCAGACACATTTTATTATCATCATCTATTCATTTATTAACAACGGTTTAAAAAATATAGCCAAAAGTTTTCTCCATAAACATACATTGGAAGAATAATTTACTATTGAGCAATTATTTGCTAGGAATTAGATTTTTGAGAATTAATAAATAAAACTATCTAACTGTGGAAAATTCATCATTGTTAATATAGAAGTCACTTAAGAACATGAAAACATTTTCTGGAAATGAACTAGCAAACCTAAAACATAAAATGTTTCTATCCGATATAGGTAAGAGAAAATTAATTCTCAAATCTTCAACAAAATACGACTTCTTTTTCTCAACATTACCCAGAGTACTTTTATGGTCTCAAATCTAACCATCTCTTTTAAAAGGTTCTGATGGTATATACATACTCAGATATTCAGCATTTCTACACTGCCAGTCAGAAAATCGTGCAGCAAAAATTGTTTTTAATATCGACTGGGAATAAACTGCCATCATTTAAAGTTGTTTTGTTCTGATCTAAATCCAGAACCTAAACTAACAATACTGAAAAAGACTTTCAAATTTCAATGGATTAAGACTTTACTAGAAATAGCAATTTTTTTCGTGAACTATAAGTTATTTTGCCATTAAGGTAACTAACCAAAGAACTTCTAGAATTCGCTAAGTTTTACTCTTTGCTGGTGGCTGCTCTTATTGTTCAAAGCTTTTTAAACCATCACGACAAATTGATTAACCTGGCACTCCACCCAGCGCATTTATAAATAAAATCTTTATATAAGAACTTGTATTTAACACGACTTGGATAAAAGATACACTTTTTGCTATAGATTCCCATAGATAACCCATGTCTCAAGCTAATTGTAACATATTAAATATTTAATTAGGTTCATTTGGTATAGTCAGAATTCCGAAATTTTAAAAATCAAAAACTGTTTAAGGTACCTGTGAAAAGCAAAACAAAACTTTATTTTTATATATAAACCATAGGCTAAGCACAAAAAAAACAGACAACATTTTTTTTACTTTTGGTCGATATTATCTGGAATCGCCCATAAAATACTCTTTAGGCATTTATAAATGCCTATTTTTTGTAACAATGTTAATTATGATTAATCGATAAAATAACTAAAAAAACAATTAAATTGTTGTCGGAAACAAACATAATCAATTTACCCCACTAAAATAATATCTTTTTAGAGCTCAACGTAGTTTTACAACCCAATAACTAATACAAAATTAACCATATGTTTTTATTAATAGTTTTATGTATCGCAAAAAAATAATTAAAGTGTTCCCAAAATCAAAACACACACATTTATTACAAAACAGGAAAAATAACATTTTTATTTAATCTATCAATAAATTTCTCAAAACAAAATCATTTTATTGGGGCTAAATAATCTCAATTTAATGGACAGTGACTGCGATTTTAAATATAAAATGCGATAGCAACATCTATAAACAACCCAACTAAACAATTGTTTTATTGTTAACTTCTACGTAGTTTGAGTGATATATTATATTTATCGTCTCCTTTGTAAAAATCACAAGCAACACAATCTAATACTACTAAAAAACACCATTTTGGTTATGCATTTTAATTTTTATCTTAACATGGCCAAACTACCAAACAATAAAAGTAAATAAGGAAAAAAGTTTATTTATCTATATCTCAAGGAAAATCAAGAGAATCGAATACAACTAAACACCGTATTGCTCAAGTAGAATTTACTAATTTGCACTTAGCGATTTTACGACTTCATTATGTACTATCACAAAAGTTGTGCAATGAAGTTTTGATTTTCGGATAAGTAGGTATTAGGTATTAAAATATGATACAATGAGAAGTTTTCTGCAAAGTTTCAGATCTCTATGTCAAATAGAAGAAAAATATGCGTGTTGGAATTTTGATGCTCGAAGTACAACGGATCACATCGGCGACTATTTAAGTTTTGATTGCAATAAATCTTATTATGAGCTGACTATCCTCTATCATTAGACACCGCGATTATCTTTGCACGTCTTTTTTAGCCGGCGCTATGACTTTTTTTTTTCTAAAAGTCCCTAAAGCCTATATCTCAGATCGCTTTCTTGGTACCCTCTGAAACTCGCCGAATTTGTTGTCGCGAGGTTCTAAACTCTTGTTTAAATCCTCATTTGTTATCGTGCGGAACTTCGTAGTCCCACTATGTCAGGTCAAGTTCTAAAGTCAGTAGGTAAAGACAAATTCAGTTTCGGGTTGTGATCGCGATAAATCCTATTAGATCAGACTACCCCTTATCATTAGACACCGAGATCATTTTTGTACGACTTTCCGTACCGGCGCTATTGCTTATTTTCTCTAAGTCATAAGGCCTATGTCTTTATTCAGAGAAGTCGTACCAGGTTGGTTCCTAATATTGCTCAGGACACTTAGGGCTTTCGATTTACATAAGTTTCGTCTCATCATCATCATCATTAGCTTTCCTCTACCCATTTTCGGGTATAAGCCTCTCCCATATTTCTCCATTTAGTGCGGTCCTGTGCTAATCTGTTCCAATTAATTAGTCTCGCTTGCATTTTTATGTCATCCGCCCACTTCTTGAAGGGTCTTCATCTGTTTCTATGTTCTCTCCATGGTCTCCATTGCATTATTATCTTGCGCCATCCCTCTTGTTTTCTTATGATATGTTCTGCCCATTGCCACTTAAATCTTGTTATTCTTTCCATAATGTCCTCAACCTTTGTTTTTTGTCTAATCCATCTGTTGGTTTTGCGGTCTTTCAAGGATATGTTCAAAATTCTGCATTCCATTGCAGGTTGGTGTACTCGTAGTTTGTCTATCGTTTTTTTTTTGTAAATATTTACGTTTCACTTGCATATGTGGTTACTGGCAGGATACATTCATTATATATTTTTGATTTTAAGTATAGTGGTATATTTGATGATAAAACGTCTTTCAATTTTCCGTAGGCTCCCAAGATAATTTGATTCTTCTTTCAATTTCATCTGTCTGGTTGTCTCCTGTAGTTGTTACTATTTGACCCAGATATGTATATTTTTCCACTTGTTCTATAACTTTACCTTCTATTATTACATCCTCTTCATTAGTTTTATCGTTTGTGCATATTTTGTTTTTCCCAAATTTATTTCTAGACCTTTTTCCGGCTTCTTTCTGTAATTCGCTTAGCATTGTTTGTAGTTCTTGTCTATTCTCTGCTATTACTACTACGTCACCAGCAAAGCATAGATGACTTAACCTTTCTTCTTGTATTAGGATTCCTTTGTTCTCCCACTCTAAGCTTTTGAATATTTGTTCGAGAGTTATTAAGAATAAGTTTCGTCTAGGTATCAAAATTTTCGATTTAGGGCCCAATCTGCCCATCTTGCTTTGGAAAAATTATTACTAATTTTGACTAAAATTGTTTGTTATTAACCTCTTGGCTAAATACGAAAAATAAAGTTTTGTTTTGCTTTTCTCACATGTATTAAACGTTTTTATTTTTAAATGTAAAAGAAAATGTAAATTTTCAAATTTTTTTCTGACTACCAAATGACTTAGATCAAATATTTAATATGTCACAATTAGCTTGAGGCATGGGTTATCCACCAGAATTCAAGTTTTTACATGCAGAAAAATTTGCTTGAAAAATTCACAAACTTTATGAAAAGTTAAATATTTAAATGTTTAAATTAAATATTTACTATTTCATTTTTCAACAACGGCTGATAGTACTTACGACATATGGATGAACTTTATTGCAGACCTGTATTATCTTAATACACGAGTATATCGAAATTGTATTTAGCCCATTGGTTCTTACATAACCAGCTTTTGAAAATTTAGGATGGTTCGACATACTTAACCACTTAATAACACCTTAAGGTATTATTACCAAGCATTATGTTAGAAGTTTTTCCGTATCAAACTCGCCCTACTTTTTCAATTTAGACAATTTTCGACAATCAACTTGTTATAACTTATTTATGTTGCACGCTGCAGTGGTTGTGTAGCAGACACATTTTATTATCATCATCTATTCATTTATTAACAACGGTTTAAAAATATAGCCAAAAGTTTTCTCCATAAACATACATTGGAAGAATAATTTACTATTGAGCAATTATTTGCTAGGAATTAGATTTTTGAGAATTAATAAATAAAACTATCTAACTGTGGAAAATTCATCATTGTTAATATAGAAGTCACTTAAGAACATGAAAACATTTTCTCGAATTGAACTAGCAAACCTAAAACATAAAATGTTTCTATCCGATATAGGTAAGAGAAAATTAATTCTCAAATCTTCAACAAAATACGACTTCTTTTTCTCAACATTACCCAGAGTACTTTTATGGTCTCAAATCTAACCATCTCTTTTAAAAGGTTCTGATGGTGTATACATACCCAGATATTCAGCATTTCTACACTGCCAGTCAGAAAATCATGCAGCAAAAATTGTTTTTAATATCGACTGGGAATAAACTGCCATCATTTAAAGTTGTTTTGTTCTGATCTAAATCCAGAACCTAAACTAACAATACTGAAAAAAGACTTTCAAATTTCAATGGATTAAAACTTTACTAGCAATAGCAATTTTTTTCGTGAACTATAAGTTATTTTGCTATTAGGGTAACTAACCAAAGAACTTCTAGAATTCGCTCAGTTTTACTCTTTGCTGGTGGCTGCTCTTATTGTTCAAAGCTTTTTAAACCATCACGACAAATTGATTAACCTGGCACTCCACCCAGCGCATTTATAAATAAAATCTTTATATAAGAACTTGTATTTAACACGACTTGGATAAAACATACACTTTTTCCTATAGATTCCCATAGATAACCCATGTCTCAAGCTAATTGTAACATATTAAATATTTAATTAGGTTCATTTGGTATAGTCAGAATTCCGAAATTTTAAAAATCAAAAACTTTTTAAGGTACCTGAGAAAAGCAAAACAAAACTTTATTTTTATATATAAACAATAGGCTAAGCACAAAAAAAGGGACAAAATTTTTCTTACTTTTGGTCGATATTATCTGGAATCGCCCATAAAATACTGTTTAGGCATTTATAAATGCCTATTTTTTGTACCAATGTTAATTATGATTAATCGATAAAATAACTAAAAAAACAATTAAATTGTTGTCGGAAACAAACATAATCAATTTACCCCACTAAAATAACATCTTTTTAGAGCTCAACGTAGTTTTACAACCCAATAACTAATACAAAATTAGCCATATGTTTTTATTAATAGTTTTATGTATCGCAAAAAAATAATTAAAGTGTTCCCAAAATCAAAACACACACATTTATTACAAAACAGGAAAAATAACATTTTTATTTAATCTATCAATAAATTTGTCAAAACAAAATCATTTTATTGGGGCTAAATAATCTCAATTTAATGGAGAGTGACTGCGATTTTAAATATAAAATACGATAGCAACATCTATAAACAACCCAACTAAACAATTTTTTTATTGTTAACATCTACGTAGTTTGAGTGATATATTATATTTATCGTCTCCTTTGTAAAAATCATAAGCAACGCAATCTAATACTACTAAAAAACACAATTTTGGTTATGCATTTTAATTTTTATCGTAACATGGCCAAACTACCAAACAATAAAAGTAAATAAGGAAAAAAGTTTATTTTTCTATATCTCAAGGAAAATCAAGAGAATCGAATACAACTAAACACCGTATCTCTGTTTGTATTGAGCCTATAATGTGGATATCTAAGATAAAAATTGCAACAAATATTAAAATCACAATTAATCGGTTAAACAATTATCTCTGTTCCCACTACCAGGATACTTAAGTAATATATAAAACAATTTTTTCGAAATTTTGAATTACTTGTGAACACAGGTTTTTAAAATGAAGCTGTTAGCACTACTAGTGGTATCTAGTTGTCTGGTTGGCGTGCTGCCTGACAATCCAGGTGAGGGTGCCTATGAAAGTCTACTAGAGCCGCTGTTACATATGAATCAAACGGAGTTGGAAGAAGCCATCAAATACCTTCTGAAGTATGAACGAGGACATTTTTGATTTAAACATATTTAATGCAGTGTATTTCAGCGCAAGTCCGAGAGAACAAACTGCAATAATTAATGCATTTGCTGATAAGACCATTTCTGAGGCAGCTAAGTACATAGTTGCTAACCGTTATGAGCCACTAGGTCTTCCCAATTTCCAGGCATCATTTAAATGGGTATGGAATACGCATATTTAGTATGTAATCTACTACACAGCAACATTGCAGACTATATTTTCTGGTTATGTAACGCTTGCAAATGGGCAATTAACAGGTCTTTCTACACTTTATCGATTTCAAAACGCTTACCTTTGGTACAATTATCCAAACATTAAGATACGCTTGCCCGTTAGTTTTAGAGAATTAAAGGTATTATTTATTATCTATCTTATATATATATTAAACACAATTAAGATAGAAATAACAAAATTGATATTTTAGTTTAATTATAAATACAAGGCAAAATTTATGGGTATTGGGCCAACTGGTACAGTAACTGGGACTGCAAGAAATCCTCAAGTTACAATTACCATAGACCTCAACTTGGTAACTTTGAGGGCTCGTCTAGACACACTGAGTATACACACTTTAGGGTAATTAGTATGCAGCAAGTAAATAATTTCTTCAAGCTACCATAAGATTTTTTGCAGAAAACTTAACGTGAAATTTAGCGGCAGCGTAATAACAGATTGGTTGGTCAATTTGCTCGTAAAGGCATTTCTACCACTTTTCACGCCAAAACTGTCTTCAGTTATCGAGACGAATGTGATAAAAATAGTTAATGAGATACTCATTACGTTCAACAACTTCGTTTGTAAAATTTTAGAGAGTTGTTCGAATTTTAGTGAAACATATGAGCACTTTGTTCCGCATGATGAAAGTTTCTTCAAGAATATACACTATATCTTAGAACTGTAGCTTTGGTTTCAGTTACATTTTGCCTAAAAATAACGCACAAAACAATTGTGGAGTTATATGTATTTTGTTGCTTTTGTAGATTCTTTGTTATAAAAAAATAAAATTTTATTTCTACAAAATGTATTTTTATTTACTAGCAATCTCCTTCACTACAACGTTGTTTTTGCAAACACCAAAAAAACATTAACACAACCTACTAATAGAAGAAGAAAAAATCTGGTGTGAACATTACACGACTTCCTTATCCTATTATTATATATTATACCGGGTCCATCGTCTCGGCCCTGCGCTGCTCTCGTCTAAAAATTTGTTAATTTAAAAAAGGACGAGGCACGAGCCCAACACTCGAAAGCTGATTAAAATAAACAGTACAAGACAATAATTGACTCGTACTTAAAATTTTGCTACGTCACTGAAGGCAACCGTGCGAGCTCGGCCGCACAGCCTTCCCCATTATCGCCTGCGTGCTCCCTCCTAGCGGTCAAGCGCTCCCCCCCCGTCCTACCGCAGTCGGCCATGAAGCTCTCCGAGCGCGCTGTGATTGGTCCGTTTAATTAGCCGGCTATAACTTTTTTATTTGACCTTGGATCAAAAAATGTCCTTATAATTTTTTGTTCGTCTCGGTCTAATCTATCCGGTAATATACATTTCCCGAAACATTTTATAAACAGCCGGTATATTAAAAATTCTGAGCTTTAATTTTTTTTCGAGTTCCTATTTTACCAATTTTAAATCCATGTTTATCTCATGACAACAAATCATTTTTATTCTCATAAATTTTTTGTATCTTCAACCGTTTATATTCGCCACCGCTTTGAGACCGATTTTGCGACCTTGCGACCAAACGACTCGGCCGATTTTTACCAAAAGTTTCGCATTGCGTCCCCTACCTACCAACCTACTTGCATACCAAATTTCAAGTCTCTAGCTCTTACGGTTCTCGAGATATCCTGTTTACCGACAGATCGACAGACACACACACACACACACACACACACGAACCAATGGCCCAAACCAACTTTTTTGGTGTCCTGAGGCTATAATTCGTCCAGAAATGTGAAAAACTGGGTAGGTCAAATTTCCGCCGATTACATTACTTTCCTTATTATACGATAAGGAAAGTAAAAGTTGTTCTAAAAGCAGTCTAATAACTTTCAAGTCATTGCAACTCTTTAAAAAAGTTTCATAACATTTTTTCCCGAAGCGCTTATGTGTCTTATTAAGTTTGCTTATAATTTACAAATTGAGTTATTTTAATGAACCCACATACCATTCCATTGTGAAAGATAGATTCCAGATTTTGTGCATAAATATTTTTTACTTTCTTAGAGTGTACAAAAAACCAAAATAGTTTATTCAGTTCATTTGCATCGCAGCAAAAAATCTAGTTTATTTCTCATGAATTGAAAATTTCTATCAGGAAAATATGTATTAGGAACTATAATGTTCTTAACTAAAATTAAGAATTTCGGCAACTTTTTGTATATGAAATTTAAATCTCTAAGCAAGTCATTGAGTGTGTTCTTCTTAAGCAATTAGGGTTCATAGTCTTCCTCTGGTTGATATTTGCCGATTTCCACTTGTTTTTAGGGTTGTAGTTTGATGGCTTGTAAACGCACACGTGGAATTCACAAGAGAATTCTGTACTGCGTGAATCAAGTTTAACATAATCATTCAACTGCCTCCATACTATAAAAATGGCAGAAAGCTTAAATTGTATCTTCCCATTTTTCTACATCCTAAGCCTTCCATATAAGGACTTCATATTTTTGAGGACAATTTAAACATAATATACTTTATGTTATAAAATTAGTCATATTTTGCCTCTATTTGACAATTACATAGTTATTACAAATGGAACAAAATATAAGTGGATCGTTCAAGCACTTAAATTGCATTATTCTCACAGCAAAACAATACAAAAGTGAGAAAAATAAGTCACTGGACTTTATCTTATTTGTTTAAAACAACAAATTTATGTTAAAAATATGCAGAGTGGTTGTTCAGTCACGAAGATTTTTAACAGATTGAAATATGAAGAATTTAATTAATACAAATAAAGTGGAGAAATCAGAAATAATTATTCAAAAAATTTACATTGGAATTTAGAGAACAAAGTTTTTCATGTGATATTTCCAAATTGATTATACTAAATAAAATTGTACAAGCGATAATTTATAAAGAAAACTTTGCATTTAATAATGACAATTTTTTTCGCGTCCAAACTGCCATCTTTAAATATTTCATGTACCTATTAAAGATAACTCAAGAATAATTTGATAAATAAATCAAACAACTCATACAAATACATAATTTAAGATTTGTCCTAAAAAGGCGAATTTACATTCAAGTGAATTATAACTCTTGTGACTGCGGAATAATAAAATTTGTTTTGGCATGTAGGCGTCTCTTTAAATACATGGTATGCCCTCTAAAATAAAAGACAATAAAAGCTAATCTTTTGGACCAAACTTGTACAAAAAACAATATAATCATAATTTAATAATTTGTTGACTTAATTCATCAAAAACACAAAAAAACAATCAAATAATTGGTGATAAACTACTCAACAGATAAACAAATTGGGCATTGCTCATGTCATCGTTGGAATAAAAATGCGTTTTCAAAAAGTATAATTAATGCCAAATACAGCAACATCAAACATTATTTTAAAGGTTGTTAATCATGGATTTTGAATAATCTAATATTAACACTATTGTTTAATTATTCCATTTAAATGAAAATGATCTTTGCTACTTATGAACAGTCAGAATTCTTCCAAACTGTTGTATGTAATCTCCTTCACTAAAATTTAAAACAATTAGTTTGTAGGGCTGAAATTTTAGTTTGGCAAAATGAGGCTTGCTAAACTTATGTACATTCTTAACTCAGTAGCTTGTCACCGGGTAAAATGCTCTAGATTATCTTATTTCATTGTTTTATGGTATCTGTCCAGTAGTTTTTTTTATACTGTAAACCATAACAATTCAAATAACCTCAATATATCATAATTTAGGATATTCTTACGATGGAATTGAAATAATAAATAATTTATAACAGATTCTTGTTTTGTACACTTCTATGAAGTCTATATTTCATACCACTGACAATTAAAATAATACCCTGGTGTAGAATAGCTTGGATAAATCTCCCCTCCTCTAAGACACAAAATTCATTTCAGTTATTCAATATCAATAATAATTCTACATAAACAAAAACTGTAACACAACTATTTTTTATTGTTTAACTATACAAAAGGAATTATAATAATAGTAGTGAGGATGTAATGTCTCACGTGGCAGCACTGCCTGCAAACTGAAGGAGGTTGAGGCCCTGATCATTGTACACTATTTCTGATATGGGATGATGTGGTAACGTGCTCTAGACAACTACAAATGAATGCAGGTATTCAATTATTTTTAATAACTCAGTGGGCCACTAGACAGGCATCAAAGTCCGTTCGCAGCACAGCTATCCACCTCAACTATTGCGTACAAAAGAAATTGTAATTATTTTATTTATCTATCAAAAACAATTTGATAAATATAAGATTTATTTGGGACTAAAAGTTACATAATTGAATGAGGCATTTCAATCTTACAAAAAATCAACTACTTACTCATTTAAATATATTTAAAGATAACATCTTTTCTATCTGAAACAGTTTGCAGCTCCAGCTTAACAGGGCACTGCAACCAAAAACTCAACAACTCTTCCGTGTAGCCAATTAAGAAATACATCTTCCTAGCATTTACAGCTTGCCTCACGATACCAGCTATTCTAATAATGTTATGCTGTCGTTTTATAATAATTTCGCTTACAAAGAGACTGTGCCATGTACCGTTTACAAACTTCCTTATAAATAAGTCCTCCACTGCCATTTCTGAGGGCCGTGGTCCGCCTTGTACGTTTGCTGCAAGTATTAACAATACACATTAAGCAACATAAATGCCCAAAAAACCATACAGGTATTCCACGAATTCCAAGATTTTCTATGTGCGATCTGGAATGGAGGGTTCGCCATTTCATAGGTTAGAGGGAAATCCTTTTTTGGACTACTGCGGTACCTGCCTGATTGCGACTTGCAGCATGTTGCAGTTATATGTAGGCGCTGGTGCCATTGTAAATTTACAGTTTCTGCAGTTTTCAGTATCTGTAAATGCAAAAGATGATTAGGAAGGAAATCAAGTGTATGTTTACTCACTTGCTTAAGTTTTAACAAAGACATGGTCTTTGAAAATTTGATACTTTTAACCAAAAGGTTAAATTAAAGTTGAATTAATTCTTTTTGGATCCTGTAAGGAGGTTTATATTGTAAATTCTTTAAAAGCACCCTTTCAGGATGACGATTTAATTTTTTTATATATATGTAAAGTACTTGATAAGCTGGATACAATGATACCATTATTATTTTGGGCACGATAAATAAAAAGTTATAAATTTTTTTTGAATTTCGCGCCATTATTTCACATCGTCGCCAAGGCAACCGTTTAAAATTTAAATGTGGCGCAACTATTTCGCGTCGTTACCTAAGTGACCGTTAAAATTTGAATTTATTCGCATGTAGCGCCATTCATTGACATCACCCACGCAGTGAACATTGCTTTGAACAGCGTCAATCTTGTTTTACGTATATTTTGGGGTTTTTGGTAAGTATTAATTTATTTAATTATCTTCATTGTATTTATTGATATTGTTTAAGCAGATAATGACTGCAAGGCCGGTTTGGAACCTCAGGCGGCTGCCGAGAAACCCGCTGAAGGGCGTCAATGGGCCTACGACGAGGGCTCGTGCCGATGCAGAGAATCTGCAAAGGAAAACCACGGACCGTGCGCCTTCTACGATCAAGACACGTTTGGTCGTTTTCGGTGCCGATGCCGAAAGGAAGGTCGCACTCACCAGTGCTGCTACTGCCGGCACGTGGTTCGAGGATGTTATGCCCCGATCAAGTCGCATTTATTATGGCTTTTCGGAGGACTGGCAGTATGACGTCACTCGGCGTGAGGCCTGGGATGGCGCATCCCAACGTTCGTCCGGCTCGTTCAGTCAGCCTACGCTGACTCACTGGTATGTTTGGTGGTTGTAAACATTCAGTAGCATATTCTAATTCATTTTTAGGTATCGATATTGCAGGAGATGGTGGTGGACCACTTCTCCCGCCATCAGTGCAGGCCAGATCGGTGGCCCAGGCGTCGTGCAGATCGACGAATCTGTCTTTGGCCACCGAAAATACGATGGTCGCATCATCCCTGGACATTGGGTGCTAGGGATGATAGCAAATGATAGCGAGGACATCCGCATGGTGGTTGTGGAGCGCCGGGATGCTGAAACACTCATCCCGGCAATTTTAAAGCACGTGGCGCGTGGAAGCATCATCCATACCGATGGTTGGCGGGGCTACATGAGCCTCACGAGCATGGATACACGCACCACGTTGTCAACCACAGCGACCCGATGCATCGCTTTGTTGGTAAGTCAAAACGGTAGACATTAAAAGTTTCTAATTATTTTATTTCAGCCCTCGATGGTATGCATACGCACGGATCGATGGCATCCTGGCGTCCTGCGAAGGATTTCTTCAGAGCCGGCCACGCTGCAACGATGAAACCTTCGGTGACCACCTCAGCGAGTACCTGTGGCCGGTACTGCGCAAAGAACAACATCGACAAGTTTGAATACTTGTTGGAGGCTGTCCGCGCCGGGTATGGTGACCATCGTCTTTAGATGTGTCCCTACTCAAACAGTCAGGGCTCCTCTCTGAAGATTTACTGAAGGGAGAGTGATGCTGATCGCCTCCGCGTGGTGCTCTCCGGCAACAGTTTAACTGGCTAAACGATCAGCAATTTAGGTTACAAATGTTTTGTCTGAAATTCTAATTTTTGTCTGAATATAATATTTTAGGAAATTTTGAAATAAAACATGCATTTAATGTAAATTTGTTTCATTCTCTACCATTAACCAATTAAAATTAATAGATGTATAAAAATACTGAACCAAAGCAAATGTTCACAGTCGACGAGAAAAAGGGCACTCGCCATAGGATCCATATGAAACAATGGTGCTACATGCGAATAAATTCAAATTTTAACTGTCGCTTAGGTAACGACGCGAAATAGTTGCGCCACATTTAAATTTTAAACGGTTGCCTTGGCGACGATGTGAAATAATGGCGCGAAATTCAAAAAAAATAATTATTTATAACTTTTTTATTTATCGTCTGCCCAAAATAATAATGTATCATTGTATCCAGCTTATCAAGTACTTTTCACATATATAAAAAAAAATTACCAAATCGTGTTGATAATAAGTAAACGGCAGCCTATTTCTGATATGGGGCGATGTGGTAACGTGCTCTAGACAACTACAAATGAATGCAGGTATTATTCAATTATTTTTAATAACTCAGTAGGCCACTAGACAGGCATCAAAGTCCGTTCGCAGCACAGCTATCCACCTCAACTATTGCGTACAAAAGAAATTGTAATTATTTTATTTATCTATCAAAAACAATTTGATAAATCTTTATAAGATTTATTTGGGACTAAAAGTTACATAACTGAACGAGGCATTTCAATCTTACAAAAAATCAACTACTTACTCATTTAAATATATTTAAAGATAACATCTTTTCTATCTGAAACAGTTTGCAGCTCCAGCTTAACAGGGCACTGCAACCAAAAACTCAACAACTCTTCCGTGTAGCCAATTAAGAAATACATCTTCCTAGCATTTACAGCTTGCCTCACGATACCAGCTATTCTAATAATGTTATGCTGCCGTTTTATAATAATTTCGCTTACAAAGAGACTGTGCCATGTACCGCTT
Organism: Sinelater perroti; assembly: GCA_036346155.1. Classification (NCBI taxonomy): domain Eukaryota; kingdom Metazoa; phylum Arthropoda; class Insecta; order Coleoptera; family Elateridae; genus Sinelater; species Sinelater perroti. The sequence goes on from JARFIY010000001.1 coordinate 35,795,984, forward strand.
ACAAACTTCCTTATAAATAAGTCCTCCACTGCCATTTCTGAGGGCCGTGGTCCGCCTTGTACGTTTGCTGCAAGTATTAACAATACACATTAAGCAACATAAATGCCCAAAAAACCATACAGGTATTCCACGAATTCCAAGATTTTCTATGTGCGATCTGGAATGGAGGGTTCGCCATTTCATAGGTTAGAGGGAAATCCTTTTTTGGACTACTGCGGTACCTGCCTGATTGCGACTTGCAGCATGTTGCAGTTATATGTAGGCGCTGGTGCCATTGTAAATTTACAGTTTCTGCAGTTTTCAGTATCTGTAAATGCAAAAGATGATTAGGAAGGGAAATCAAGTGTATGTTTACTCACTTGCTTAAGTTTTAACAAAGACATGGTCTTTGAAAATTTGATACTAATGTAACAGAAAGTTGCAAAGAAAATTCTATTTTAACAGTTAATGGTAAACTTTAAATGAGGTTATTCAAAAAAGTGAAAATAATATGTATTCTAAGACATATCCTCATTGGAAGAACTGACAATTGGCTCTGTAATAATTTCTTATGGACTAATAAAGTGTGTTTTTTATAGAGGTATAGAACTTTGAAATGGAATAAAACAAAGATGAATTTTTTAAATTGACATGAAATTTACTTTATTCGAAAGATAACCTTCTGGCATTATAATTTAAATATGACTTCTGGCATATGACCGCCACGGCTGGCTCGGACGTAGTCTAATCTGGAGGTCCAATTTTCGATGACTTTTTCCAACATTTGTGGCCGTATATCGGCAATAACGCGGCGAACGTTGTCCTCCTAGTGGTCAATCGTTTCGGGCTTATCGGCGTAGACTAGCGACTTCACGTATTCCCACAGAAAATAGTCTAGCGGCGTTAAATCGCACGATCTTGAAGGCCAATTCACGGGTCCGAAACGTGAAACTATGTGGTTACCAAACGTTTCCTTCAATAAATCAATTGTGGCACGAGCTGTGTGACATGTTGCGCCGTCTTGTTGAAACCACAGCTCCTGCACATTATGGTTGTTCAGTTGATGAACGAAAAAGTCAGTAATCATGGCTCTATAGCGGTCACCATTGACTGTAACGTTCTGACCAGCATCGTTTTTAAAGAAGTACGGACCAATGATTCCACCAGCCCATAAAGCACACCAAACAGTCAGTTTTTCTGGATGTAACGGTGTCTCAACGTACACTTGAGGATTACCATCACTCCAAATACGGCAGTTTTGTTTATGGACGTATGCATTCAAACAAAAGTGAGCTTCATCGCTAAACAAAATTCGCTTATGAAAATCGGGATCAACGGCAATCTTGTTTTGGGCCCATTCACCGAATCTACGCCTTGCTAGGTGATCGTGTTGCTTCAATTCTTGCACGAGTTGGATTTTGTAAGCGCGCAAACCAAGATCTTTCCGCAAAATCTTCCATAAAGTGGATGGACACATATCCAATTCCTGTGCACGATGGCGGATAGACTGATTCGGGTCTTCCTCTACGCTACGCAGCAATGACTTCTTCTGTACGCACTGTACGACGTCTCTGTGGTATGTATTATCATTTAGAGTAAACGTGGTGCGAAAACGTTCTATGGTTAATCGAATTAATTGCTCTGATGGACGATTATGTTGACCGTAAAATGGACGTAGTGCGTGATATGTATTTCGAACAGAACCATGATTTTCAAAAAAATTTGCACAATTTGGAAGCGTTGTTCAGGCGTCAGTCTATTCATGTTGAAATGCCAAACCAAACTAAATATAAATCACTTGACAGCTGACAAAATGGCCGCCAGTTAAAAAAGTGTTGACAACTTAAAGTTTTATACCTCTATAAAAAACACCCGTTATAAGTAATATTTTAAAACTATACAATTGTTTACACAAAACAAATTTCTGTAAGCATGTAATCCGGTTTTTATAAAATGGCACAAAAAAAATTGGCCGTATGGTAAGGTCCATTCTTCTGTTGTATATAGGACGCCTCAAAAGTATTTACGTATCCAAAAATACAGGTGTAATAAAAAAGCAATGTATTTAAATGGTTTTAAAGTATTTTTGACGTATTCTAAAGCGCTCAGCTTATTTTTACTGAAATTTAGTCTGTTAAGCGGTTTTTTTCGGTAAATCGAGCTGAAAAAAGCCTATTTTCATAATTGTTTTTTACTAAAAATATAAAAGATACAATTTGGGGGTTTGTTTTCAGATAATACATATTTTGGACTATATATACGAATTTTTTTAATCAAAAATTCCTTTATGGTACCCCGTACCATGCATCAACAGCAGCGCGCCCGCGATTAGAACGCTCTTTTGGCATATAAAGTACAGCTCGAACAGTTTATCTGAAATTAAAATTGAAATGATATTTTATAAATAGACTAAATTTACGGGAGCTTGACATAGAAAAAAATTGATTTTGTCGTGAAATTTGCGACCTGCAAATAAAAAAGTTATTTATTTCCATGTTTTTTTTACGTTTGAAGCTCTGTAAAAAATATTTAAAATAAACTTTTAGGAAATTTTTTTGCGACAACCTTCCATAAAGAAGGTTCTCTACAAGTGTCTTTAAGCGATAATGTTTTATGTTAATTAGATCGACCGCAATCTTACACGCCAGTTTGAAAAATATGACTTCGAGTAAAACGCATTTAAAGTTTTTGTCAATGTTATTTTGTTGATAAGTCTTTTTGTTAACTTACAGCTAACAGCTATTCCAGGGCCATACAATAAACCCTCTTCTTTCTCAAACAGTTTGTTCTGCTTTCTTTTCTCTTCTGTTTCCTCCATTCTGGCCCGTTTCCTCGCTGCTGACGAGTGGATGTTGAACACGCGTGTCACTGCTCGTGACAAAACATTTGGTTTGCAGGCCGATTTCGATTCCGAGCAATTCCATTTCGAAGTGAGAAGTTTCGAAGCGAGATGCTAGACGCAACTATTCAAACTTTCGTTTCAGTTTTGAGCGTTTCCTCCGGTGCACCGTTCTAACAAATCGATCTCCGAAAGTGCCTCGTAAACGGGTTTGATCGCTTGTCGTACTTCAGACAAAATAGCAGGCTTATTTTCGCCTTCGGGACAAGTGTTTAAATGTTGCCCGGATTGCTTTTTCATCTCTTTGACTGAATCAGGATGTCTTCTTATTGCCAATAATATACTGTTAACTCTTCTATTAACTTGTCCCACTTTTGCATTGCAAAAATAGCGTCCACCCTAATATAAAATATAGAAGAAGTAGGATTAAACATTCCCGATTAGAAATAACAATTTATAATAATGGGAGAAGCTAAAGAAATAAATATCTGTAAATTAAAAAGATTAATAAAAGCATAAAAATACAGCTAGTTATTAGTGTGCTATATTTAGGTACAGAAATAACATTCAATGAAAAACCAGTCAATTAAATAAAATGAAGAGTAACATCGGGCTCAAAGTTCGTAAGTGGATTAATGCAAACATCTAAAGAAGTTTCAAGGCCAATTAAAGTTAAACTGTACAAAACAATTACAAGACCGGTAGTGCTATACGCGACTAAATGTTAGGACATGACGGGACAGGAAGAAAGTGAAATTGAACCATGGGAGAGGTAGATATTAAGAGTAATATACGGAAGGTATAAATGAAGAAGGAAACTAGCGGAGAAAAACAAATAAAGAAATTGAGCATAGTTTCAAAACTCTACAACAACAAACACAATAAAACCAAATAGAATAAGATAGTTAGAACACCTAACTAGATTATAAATAAAAACAGGAATTGTCAAGAAAATTTATAAAGTAGAACCAGACGGAAGGAATAAAATAGGAAGGCATAGACAATCATGGAAAAATAAGTGGAACAAGACTTGGGGAAATTAGATATTACTAACTGGAAATCATTAGCACTGGACAGAAAGAAATAGAAAAGGCTAGAAAACAACATATCAAAAGACGTTTTTACTTCTTTATATACTTAAAACAGGAAACTTAATTAATCAAATTCCAACTCATGTTCATATAATTTGATTATGGGAAATGATTGTAGTGGCAAAATGTTTATTATCACTTGGATAATGCATTCTTCCTCCTTGTGTTTTGTCTGCAAGCACTGCATCTCTTGTTGGATGTTTTTTTTTTACTTTCGCAAGTTATTTTATTGCGATTATTCTGGTATTATTTGTATAAATTGCTTATAATACTTATTTAACGCTGTAAAAATGGGGCTACAAGAGTTTTAACGACATTGTATTATTAATATTAAAGTAGAAGCCCACTCCAAAATTATTTATATAAAAGTAATTCATTTCGCACGTATGTCGAATACAGCAGACGTGTGTTTAAGCGCTCCGAGATATTGGTGGCCGAGACGTTCGACGCTGCTTGTGTTATTTAAGGTCAGGCTTGCACTTTTACTAGTAGTATTTATTTCATCGTTATCGGCGTTATCGGTCAAACCAATTGTGTATATCTGCGTCATATCTACAATTTCGCAGTAAATTACTTCCCAGTAAAAATTTAAAATGCAAGGCAACAGCGACGGCCGTTCAGTCATACATTACATTGTGCATTTAAATAATAACATGCCAACCCTATTGCAATCGCAATTTTATCTACAGTGGTATTCTCATCCACAACCCAAAATAATGGGCCCGCTACCGACCTCTAACTTGCTCTGGCAGCATCCCCAACAATTACACCCATCACACCCTGCAATTTTCCAACAATTTAACCCAGCGACACAGCCAGCACCTAACTTTCAATAAACTTTTTTGGATTGGAATAAAATTGAACCAATGCAAGTAGGATTTCCTTCTTTATCAACCACCGGTACTTTAGATGCCGAGACTATATCTGTTACAAGTGAAGAATCAACAACCATTCTTAAAGCAAACGACTTTAAGGAAATGAAAACACGAAGGCAAAAGAGGAAGCGACCTATTCCTTCAACAACACAACGTAACACTCAGGCCAGTCACAACAAGTAATCGATTTCAACACTTAACAAGCTCAGAGGAAGATACCGCGACTACTTCATTGCAAAGCGAAACTAAAGAAAAGATACCCAAACCCCCTCCTATGTATTTATACACTATGTTGCAAATATAATCCCACTTATAAAACTTCTTGAATCCCATCTACAAAAAAGATTATCAATATCAATCAATGTCACGCGGCTCTGTCAAGCTGCTAATCAAAACAGTTGAAAAATACAAACTAATTAAAAATACTAGATAAAAATAATGTCATCCGGCACACATTTATTCTTCCGGAGGATAAGCCTTATCGAATAGTAACAAAAAATCTCCACCATACTACCAATAAGGCCTTAGCATCTCTTGGTCACCAGGTTAAAAGCATCAATCCTGTTAAACACTGCACTAAAAAGACCCCATTAAATCTATTTTTGTAGACCTTAAACAACAAAACAACAACAAAGACATTTACAATGTCACCTCCATATTAAATGCCATCGTAAAGATCGAGCCTCCACATCAAAAGAGAGATATTGCCCAATGCAAGAGATGCCAGTGTTACGGCCACACCCAAAACTACTGCACTCGCCCATTTAGATGTGTAAAGTGTGCCGAAAACCATGATTATAAATCATGCATTAAAAAGAAAGATGACGGAAGTAAAGCCAAATGCACACTCTGCCTGGGAGAACACCCTGCCGACTATAGAGGATGCACGGTCTACAAACAGACCCATCGTAACAACTCAGGCCCAACAATCAATTAAAACCACAGATAATGCTCTCCAAAACATAACTAGTTGAGGTAACATGACGTACGCAGATCGTACCAAAGTATCCCGCATCCAAGTGACCAACACAGTCCCACTTGAACAAGACTCCCAAAATTTCACTCAAAACCCAAATGACATCGTATCCTTTATGCAATAAACAATAGACTCTCAGCGAGTCATGATTAACAATCTCATGGAAGATATAAAAGACCTGAAAGATCTGATGCGGCAATTGGCAAAAAATAACCGGAAATAATGGCTCAACTCCTTAAAATTGCACATTGGAACGCTAATGGACTGGTTAAGCATAGCCAAGAAGTAGAAGTATTCCTGTTAAACAACAACATTGATATTTTACTAATCTCCGAAACGCATTTTACCGAAACATCATATTTTAAAATACGCGGATACTTCTGGCACAGCTCGAGGAAGAGCCGCAATTATAATCAAACATTTTATAAAACATTATGAAATCCATAAATACTGCACCGAACTCATACAGGCTACAAATGTAACCGTAGAAAACTGGATCGGATCATTAACCGTCTCTGCTGGATACTTTCCACCTAGTCAGGCCCCCAATAAGAAATGCTTTGAAGACTACTTCTCCTCTCTGGGCAGCAGATTTCTTGCTGGAGACAACGCGAAACACTCCATTGAGGATCTTGCATCTCTTCCCCTAGAGGCAACATTCTCTTCTCCGTTATGCAACAGCATCAACTAAGTCATCTCACAACTTATCAGCCTACCTACTGCCCTACAGATACAACAAAACTTTCTGACCCTCTGGACTAAAGGAATTGATTAAGGAAACAAAAAACAAATACACAGACGAATACCTGAGCGGGTTGACTGCTCCTGGAGATATCGAATACTTCCTTTGGAAAGCTATCAGTCGCCTAAATCGACCTCAACAGCAAGTTCCTCCAATTCGCAACATAAATGGTACATGGCCACGCACTGATATGGACAAAGCTGAAGTCTTCGTAACTCATCTCCAAGAAGTTTTTCAACCATTGCCACCTGACGATGAACAACGTGACGATCATGAGTGGAAAACTATCTGACGGCTTCCTTCCAACTCTCTCCACCCATCAAATCTTTCTCCTTTGCAGAAGTTGAGTCAATAATCCTTAGAAATACCCACTGTATAAAATCGCCAGGATATGACCTAATTACTGGACATATACTGAAAGAACTGCCCCTCCCCCCAACGTTATAAAAATGGTGACGATGATCTTTAATAGCATACTACGAACGGGTTTTTTCCCGGTTCAGTGGAAAGTCGCACTGGTTGCCCTTATCCCAAAACCTGGAAAACCGACCAACGAGTCTGCTTCATACCGTCGTATTAGTTTACTACTACTCTTCTCCAAACTTTCTGAAAAACTTCTACTGAACCGGCTTTATCCCATCCTTGACAACGAAAACCTGATTTCTGATCACCAGTTTGGGTTCAGAAGTCGACACTCCACCGTTGAACAGATACATAGAATAGTAGATACTATTAACGCAGTATTCGAAGACAAAAACTACTGCTCAGCCGTTTTCCTTGATGTCAGTCAGGCCTTCGACAAGGTCTAGCATGAAGGACTATTATTTAAACTAAAGCAAATTCTACCACACCCGTACTATTTGATCATTAAATCATATCTAGAAGAGCGATATTTTCAAGTAAAGTTTGGAGAAGCAATCTCACATCTTTATTCCATTAAATCCGGAGTTCCCCAAGGAAACGTTCTGGGACCAGTCCTATATACAGCCGATATACCCACGAATCGCAATGCAATTACTGCAACATATGCTGATGATATGGAAATTCTTGTAACATATCATGACCCTATCATTGCTGCACAAACCTTGCAACAAAACCTCGATGATACATGTAAATGGTTCAAAAAACGGCGCTTTAAACTCAACTATTGCCAGATCGTGCAAATTACTTTTACTAAACGCCGTGGCACCACGCCGGACATTAATATGGATGGTACTCTCCTTCCCCATGCAGACTGTGTTAAGTATCTTGGTATGCACCTTGACAAAGGACTAAATTGTAGAACACACATTTGGACAAAGAGGAAATATCTCAACCTAAAACTAAGAAAATATTATTAGTTACTTGGCCGCAACTCGAAACTCTCGCTTGCCAACAAACTACTTGTCTACAAATGTGTGCTAAAACCAATATGGAGTTACGGTATCCAGTTATGGGCTAAGGCATCGCACTCTAATATAGAAATTCTGGAACGTTTCCAAGCTAAAACGTTCCGTATAATCACCAACGCACCCTATTTTGTTCCGAATAAAGAAATACTTAAAGACTTGAAAATGCTAACAGTGAAAGAAGAAATCGTTCAGTGAAGTGCAAAATATATTCAGAGATTAGAAACACACCCGAATACGTTAGCGTTAAACTTACTCGACAATAGTGCTGATGTGCGCAGACTAAAACTCGTTAAACCCCTAGATCTTCTCACACGGTACTAATTTAACTTAGGTAGTAGGTATCCATCGTAATTATTACTAAGTTAATTACAACGAGGGACATTACTGGACGTTCTAGTGCAATTTTATATTTCTGTATTTATCTGATTTGCTTAATTGCTATTGTAGCAGCAGATTGCAAATAAATGTCAATAAAAAAAAAGTAATTCGCAAACTTGCTAAGGGCATTCAAAAACGCCGAACTTTAAAGGATTTTAACAAGAGGTGTAGGGGTTACAGATAAACTAATGAGAGTGAAATTTATTTTCTGTGTGATAAACATTTTTGTACTGCAACCATTTTTATAAAATAACTGCTACAAAAGCGTTAAGATAGTAAACAAATATCCAGTTACTTATTACTTTATTTAAAATATTCTGTATATTGGGCTTTCAAATGAATCTAATAAAACATTAAAATGGTAACTCTAAATTAAATTTTGCTGGTATAATGGGATACTTTTACATTTCTTTAAATAGTTGAAAGATCCTTGAACCAGTCGCACATATATCAAATTTTAAAAAATAGAACTTTCATTTTCAAGAAAAAAAAATCAAATTTCAAATTTTTAGAAATTTCGCGCGTAAACGTGTGACGTCACGCAACCCTTGCAACAAGTGACGTCGACCAGATTTCAATTCCTGACTTTCTATAGTTGATTTTCAAAATTTAATTTGTTAGGAATAATGTGAAATATGCATTTTAACTAATCGTTGTGTTCTTTTAAATCTATTTATAACTATTGGAAATACATAATTAACAAAGACATTATGTCGTGTCACAGCTCATATATGATAGAAAGATCAATATGCATATAACTTTTCTAATGCTTTATAATACGACAAATCGATGAAAAATTCCGAAGGTATTTAAATTTTGATGTTGCCAATTAATTTTCAGTTGAATTGTAGAATTGACAACAGTGCATTTTATCATTTTCTTGTCATCTGTCAGTGTGCTGTCGTGGTCTTTTAAATACTCTACATCTTTGCTTTTAACGTATGTTTTATTTAGTTTAGGAACTTTTAAAATACCATTCTCTTATAATAAATAAACTATGGGTACGTGGATAAATTAAGTGTTTACATATCATGTGATTAGCTTTTTTAAGTAAAAATTAGATTAATGTAACTCTACATTAATTGTTGTAGATACATCTTCATATGAATTGGAAAACCACCGATCTAGCGGCGACGGCATGGACAACGCGCTGGTGCATTCAATGGATACCCCCCTGCAGAAGATACGTATAAGATTGAACTATCGACCGTCTCAGGAAATATTGAAGTCGCTGCAACCTGTTGAACCTCGCAACCCAATCACGTCAGTTCCTAAGTACATACCAAAGGAAAGAAAGAACCCAAAGTTTCTGATAGGCAAGCCAAAGGAGCCGAAGTTTGTGCCCTATGAACCATACAAAGGAGCTGTGGAGCCTATAATTCCACACAAGAAGATTATCAAGCGCGACTTTGCCCAGAAGCCTTCTAAAAATAATGTGGACATCAACGATCTTGTAAATCAGATCTCCGAGGTGCGAATGGCTGAGCTGAATAAAGTTAAGCGTGAGGCGATGCAGTGCGATCTACCGGTTATTTCTAGGAAGCAGTGGGAGAGCGAAAAGAAGCAATATGAAACGGATATTAAAAATCTGAGAGAATCAAATTTTCACTTGGAAAATCAAATTAAGTTTCAAGCCCAGGTAGGTTTTTTTTTGTAATACCTCATAGTGGATTAGTTAATAGACAATGTATTATAAGAAATTTGATGTTAAAAATAACAGTAAGTTGATCAGATCATTATTTCATCAATGCTACATGGTCAGTTGAAAATTTTCATAATTTTATTAAAACTTTGTCAAAGGATATGTTAAACAAGGTCTTGTGTTTTAAGAATGATTAGAACTTTATGTGCTATTGTTAAATTAACTTTTTTTTTCATAAAAAAGAAGAGAAGAGGGATGGTTTCTACTCTACACTTTCGTTTCTTTATTTGTTTAATTAAAGATCTTGTTATATAATGTTAAATCACATAACTCATTTTAAAATGTGTTTTGTTTAGTTGGGATGAGGGGCATTTATTTAGAACAAACAGCACCGTTGCCTGTACAATATTAATTAACTTGTTATATCATATATGGTTAAATTTTTCAGCATTTGATTTTATAACATGTCTGATATATTTTATAATATGCTTTATATGTATATAGTTAAACTTTTCACGCTGTATTTGTACCATTCATTTGACTTTGTTTAAAGAGCAGATTTTATGTATACCAAAGTTGTCAAAATTAATGTGGGTTTAAGGAGTCAAGGTGAGACAATTTCAAACGTTGTACGAAAGTGAAAAAACTTATATTGAAATATATAAACATTTTACCCTTTGATTATATGACGTGGAGTTATATGTTGATCAATGAAGCTTGTAGGATAGATGTAAAATTCATACAGAATTTTTAAAATCAATTTGTGTTTAGAAAGTCAAATAGTAATAAATTTATTAAGAAAATTTATACATAGGAAAGAAAAGCTTTATAATTCCTTTTTTTTTGTTTGTATCACATGGAGTTCTATTAATTAACACAACAAATGCACAAGGGTACATTTCAAATATGTCAAACTTTTCAAAACATACTTGAGTTTAACGGGTTAACATTGAGAGAACATTAGATACCATACACAGGCGAGAAAAGCCTTACATTACAGAAGTAAATATTTTACTTTATGATCATATGATATGGATTTACAGCCCGCGATATAAATTTTGCATTTCAAAAGTTCTAATGAAATAAATTGAAATTGCCATAAAAATAGAATTGCTTAATTATCACTAATAAAGTTAAAAAAAGGGCTTCTTTGTTTATGGAAAAAATATGGCTATGTCATAAGTAAAAGCAAGAAAAAAGAAATGCAAAAATTTACTATTTAATATTTGGTACATCCACCATATTGTTTAATTAAAATAAAAATTCTGTTAGGTATGCTGTTATACAATTCTTGTAGCATAGTGTTCCATTCCTGAATTCTTTCTATTTGACATGCTAAATAAGCCCAAGCATTTTATATAATAATTATTGGGTAATCTTGCTAGCCAAAGAAGAACTGTGATAAGATCATTTTGAAACCATTATTTCATAAGCCTGTATGTGAATTGGCGCATTATCTTGCTGGAAAACGTAATCTTTATTTACTAAAAATTCATCCTGCATGACTTAAATTTCTATAATGTTTAGGATGTTAGTTGTCCTAGTAAAAAATATTGTATATTATATATATTGTATATTATATATATATATATATATATATGGTATAATACCTAATACCAGCCCAACTATAATGCATCCACCACATTTGGTCTTTGTGATATGCGCATGGTCCTTTTAAAAGATTATGATAATAAAATGCAGAACAAATTGGTTTATCTAAAATAAATTTTTCTTTGCTAGAAAAATTGGGTTTGCTCATATATCTGTCCTATCCATGTAAGGCTCAGGAAAGTCAAGTTGCATTCTTTTATAGACTTAGGTGAAAGGGAATTTTTTAAACATTTTATGTGTTTCAGCTCAGGAGATTGTTATAAAATCATCTGTATGTTGTAAACATTGCTGTCAACTCTTGCAGTAGCCACAGGGGTTCAATGGCACTAACAACATATACACTCAAAAAATTCTTGTATATGGTTAAATTTGTTGGCCCTTAGTTGTCCTGTTTGAAGTCTTGTCAGTTGATGAAGTTGAAAGAGTAAATTTGAAGCAATTCATCTTATACTTCTTAGTCTCTTAGATTTATCTTTTATTTAACCATAAGTTTCTTTTATTCTAAAGATTTGCTCACTTTCCTTTCTGTTTATTTTTTTCGTCACTGTTCCATTATTAAACCTTTTTTGCAAAGCAAAGATTTTGTCTTTGTCAATATTAAGTAATATTTTTCTACCAGGTATTTTCTAACACAAAACAAAATTTGCATTTTATGTACCACTTTATTGTTTTGTAAACGTTAAACCCTTGAAGGGTAGTTTAAAACTGATAATATTTTCTGAATGTCCAATGTGGCTCTAATTTTGTCGCAAATGAAGGAAAATACTTTTTACATATTTATCAAGAAAACAAAACACGTGCCGCTTTTTCTGATATTTTTAGTTTATTTTGTTAGAACTTTTGAAATGTAAATAGTTTTGAAAATGTTCATGTAGTTAACATTTACAATAATTAAAATATTTGTAACATTAAGCAAATATACAGTCAGATATGCTTTTGTTGCAGACTGTCTCAATCGATGAAGCTTGAAGAAGGATAAATTTGAAATGTATAAATAATTTCAAAATCAGTTTGTGCTGAAGGGAGTGAATCATGATAACTTTCAACACAATACATAATAATAAATAATAATAGTTCCCCGTAACAGGCCTTGAAGGCCCTTTGGGTTCGTAACAGGATAGATCTGCTACAATCTAGAGCCTACGGTGCACAAGGGTAGTAACGTGGCTAGCGCTACGTACCGACCGCCTATTATTGCCCCAGAGTTTGACCTCCAGGTACTCATTTATTGCAGCCTGAGTCGAGCTGGGCCGTAAAAATGCCAGTGATCGAATTTGGCGAGAGCGGGATTCGAACCCGCTACTCTTGGCTTCGTAGTCTAGTGATCTATCCACTAAGCCACCACGGCTTTCAACACAATACATACATAAAAAAAATCCTTATTGCATATTGTTAAATTTATTAGTCCTTGTTTATACTGCCTAAAATCACATGTTAGCTGATGTAGCTTGAAAAGTAACTTTTAAATATATAAAGATTCTTAAAGTTAATTTGGATTCAAGGAATAAAATTGTAATACTTTAACTTGCACGCTGTAGGTGTTCAATAGTTAAATTACGTATAAAAAATAGCGTTGGGGTTTCTTCAGTCCTTGATTCAAATGCTAATTGCAAATGCAAAGGTTGTAATTAAAGTAGTGGTAATATTGTTAGGAAGTTATACACATGCGCATACTCTAGTAGGGAGTGGAGGCGTCAGTTAAAAGAGTCAGTATTGATTCATGGAATGCCAAAAATAATGAGTATAATGAAAGATGTACGCGATTGAAGTGAAGGCATACAACTATGCAGTGCAAACGAATATATTTTTAGAGGGACAATGCACTAGTGCTGGTTGTCATGTGATAGGAGTTGTAACTGATTTGTTACAAAGGTCTTATTGGAAAATTTTTGAGTATCCTTTGTATTCCTCTAAATAAACATGCGTTTTTGTGATTATGATTTGTTTGTAGGGTTAAAAGAATATCTTAGAGTGATCAGGTTTTCATATATTCTAACAATTCTCTGCATTATTGTGATAAACAGAAACCATTTTAATGGATGGTATTTGACACTTCTCACAAACTTTGTAAAATTCCAGAAACTTGTTGCTAATTATGTTAAAGGGATGTAATGGAATTTTATATTTAAATTTAACAAAATGTTTGTGCTTTTTATGTTGCCATTTATGTTTTTACATTTAATTTTTGTTTCTCGTTTGTCAAATCAGTTGCCTTATTCATTGTTGTTTGTGGGTTTTTTTTTGTTCTATCATGTGTATACATTTTCTTCATTATTATTTTTTAGTAGCCCGTGTATGTTTTTTTATAATCTTTATTTTTGCTTTCTCTTCATCCTCCCCCTTATTTCTCCTCTTTCTGTTTTCCCCTCTATAACCACTTTTGTCATTATCACAATGTCTGTTTTTGCTTTTCAGTTTATCATTTTAATCATGTTTAAATATGAATGTTGACCCACACAATCTAAAGAAAAATTGACTAGAAACAAAAAAGTTCTAAGATCAAAGAGGAAACAAAACATCTAATAACGTGGCGGCGACACAAGAAATAAAATAAAAAGAAACTACGTAACGTAGATAGTAACTTACACCTTTTTTAACAGTGGAAATAAATTACGGGAAGAAGGAAGTGTAAAAAAGAAGTAGAAAAAAGGGCCATTGAAAAGTGAATGATATTAGAATCAAAAGAAAAGAAGGTGAAAAGGACGTTTTCACAGGCTGTAAAGAAGGAATTGAGGCAAGAACAAAGGTGAATATGATTGAGAACGCAATGCAGAGATGAAAACAAAGTATGAAAAAAGAAAAATAAAAGCTAAAAAAATATGTAGGCAAACGGCAAGGAAGCAAGAAATTAAAACTGAGGAAGTTAGAGGAATCTTACAAGAAGATATTTACCAAATGTTAGAAGAAACAAAAATGGGTATCAAACAATTGCATCTTATCTATCAAGAACGCGAGCTTATAGAAGGAAGAAACGAAATATCAAAGAGATGGGTGCGACGCTTTACAAAGGTATTTAATGTAAATGAGAATAACACCGAAGAATTGACTGAAGTAGAGTACATAGAGGAAAAAAGAACGAGGAGATCAAATAGAATCATCTAGCTTGGAAAGTATTAACCAAAATTATCAGAAAGTTAAAAATAAACGTCCAGGTAAGGACAATATATATATATGTATATATATGAAGTGAGACTATCATTAAATTCACCATTGAATAAAGAAGGTATGACGATAATAGAATGTCTAATGAGTGACAAAATGCAATTATATGCTCAATCCATAAAAATGCAAAAATGCGAAAAATCTGAGAATCGTGTTACCAACAGTAGTATATAAAGTACTTGCTAAGGTAATAAAAAGAGATGAACCCTTATATTGAACAAATAATAGACGAGTGTGATCAAATAAAATTAAGTATGCCCTAACAATAAAAAAAAGAAAAAATACACTGATGATGCGACAAAAAAAGCGACACGATGAAATAAAACCTAAAAATATGAAACAAACTTCCCTAGTGCAATTTTAATAATGAGGGAAATCCAAATTTCTAGGAACAGAAGTAATCAAACCTATTTTGTCATTACTTTTTTATGATCCTTGTGGAATTCTTTATTTAGTCTTTTTTATTTTGGTTTAGACCCATTGATTCAAGAGGAAAATTTTAGGGGGGAATAATAAATATTTTAGGAGGTAATTGTATAGGCTATTTGGAGTAAAACAAAACTATAAAACTGTGTTCAGTTTTTAATGGATGTTATGTTAGCATGTATGGATAACAAGTTCTCAGCACTAAATAATATGTCTATGATTATAATGTGATGCTGTTTTGGTTTATCTATAATTGTATTTAATAATGTTGCACAGTTTTACATATAATGAATATATTGATATGGTATTTCTTTCTGAGACTCGCAATGGAAATGTGTTTGCTGCTTATAGAAAATATTTTTAACGGTTTTGTAACCATCAAGTACTAGATTCAAGAATACTATTGTATGTACAATAAACTGAATATGCCTGAAGTCAATTGCCTGTGAATATGTAAATGAGTAAAATTAAATGAAGTAGAAGGCATTCTTTTATTAGTAGATGAAGAGTTTATACATGAATGATTGTTCCGTAAATATGTAATGAATAATGAATATTGTGTCAGTATAGTTTATCAAGTAGACTATTTTTGGAGGAAATGTAGCTGGGAATTTTTTTTGCTAGATAATTGATAAGTGTTAATTAATTTTTATTCATACTATTTATCGATAGATTACTGTTACTAGTGAAATTATTCATAACATCCATATCAGAGTTGTTATATTAGAGTAGAAGTGAAATCTCCTCGTAGTTATATCTTGCTAAACATATATGCATCAATAGAAAAATAAGAAGGAAAAGAAAAAATCTATGAAAGAAGCAAAGTGTAAATTGAAAGGATGACACTGAGAATAATTATGATTATAAGTAATTATAATTTAAGCACAATAAGAAACAAGGTAATATGAACAACATTAAATAAAAAAAATTATATGCAAATAGATCATATGTTTATGTTTAAGAGGAAAACATTTTTAGCAAAAGATGTAAGATTATGTACAAGAATTTGTGCAACCAATTATAGTTACAATTAAGCAAAAACAATAAAAACAAAAAATATATGTACCAGACAAAACAAACAGAAGCTTAGCAATCAAAAGGCAAGAAAGATATGAAGAAGAGGTGATGAAGAGTTTAGTAGAGCATAGCACCAAATCGAAGAATTAGGAACGAATTGGAATATCATATAAAAAACTTTTCAGAATAGTCAGTTAACAAGCAACAGGACGTAAATGTGTATCAGATTAAAATAATAGCTGGCAAAATAAGTTTTGCGAATGACTCGAAAACCAACAAGGTTATTGACCAGAAGCAATCTTGATTATTCATCATTATTCGAAGTATATATTTCTACCACTCGGCAACAAATTAATACCGCGCTCATGGAACTCATCATCCTTCAATTCAAACTAAAAAGTTAATTCTGGACGCAAATGAAGAAATGTTAGAGAGACCGGAACAGATGGAAGTTGGACGGCGACAGGTCAGGAGAGTGTGACGGATAGTCGAACAGCTCCCAGACCAGATTGCTCAATTTGTCCTTGGTCATACATGCAATGTGAGGCTTGGCATTGTCTTGAAGCAGGATGACATTTCGGCGACGTCGACGTGGCAATGCTCGATTGGAGCTGTCGCAAGTGCTCACAGTAGCGTTCGGTGTTGATTGTCTCTCCAGCCAGCAACAAGTCTTGTATTAGGTATTCAAATAATACTTTTTACTGTGTATGTTATTTATGAGATTAATGACATGGAAATAATATATAATTTCAGGGAATTTATTCTTTATTTAGGAACTTTTTGTATATAGATAGTATAACTGCTCTATTCCAATCTTTGGGAATTTTTCTTCTTCCCATACTTTATTAAAAATGTCGGTTAGTTCGGTAATCGCTGTTTCACTTAGACATTTCAGCATTTCTGGAGCTTTTCCTAATTTCAGTTCTTTTAGAGCCGTTTTTACTTCTTCATCCGTTATACCTATATTCCCGTCTGTATTCCTTATTTTTTCTTTCTTCTCTGTACTCTTCTGGATTAATATTTTCCTGTTGTTGCCTTGTATTATTGTATCTTCTCTTATTTTCCTTTACATCTAATAATTTTTCAAAGTGTTCTTTTCAACGTTCAATAATTTCTTCTTCATCTATTAGTATTTTTCTTGTCTTGCTTTTAATTTGTTTCAGCGTGGCTTCTTTTTTGTGCATTAGATTTTTAATTGTTTTATAAAACATCTTAACATTTTCTTTACTATTAGTCTCTAAAGTTTTCCAAAATTCTTCCCAACTTTCGGTTTTTGTTTCTATTACTGTGCGTTTAGCTTCATTGTTTTGCCTTTTATATAACTGTTCATTTTCTGGAAGAATTTTTTTCTATATAATCTTTTTCTTCTTAATTTCTTCTTTAACTTTTTGGTTCTACCATGGTGTTTGTTTTTTTTTACTTTTATTTTGTTTTGTGGTTCCATGTATCTCCTTAACTGCTTTTATTATTATATCTTTAAACTGTTTCTAATATTCCTTTAATTCTGATCTAATTGGGTTAAGTGGAAATTTTTGTTCCTGTCGGGTTTTGTATTTTTATTGTGATTTAACTTGTCTTAGTTTATGTATTCTTATTTTCCTTGTAAAATGATTTGTACTATTCCACTACATTTTTGCCTTTTTATCATTTAACTTTATCTCTAATAGAAAATCACTACCTGCTTTGGCTCCTTGTATTACTATTGTGTTTGTTATTTCATTTTTTAGTGTATTTGTTGCTATAGCATAGTCGACAATTGATTATTCTCTCCTATTTATAACTTACCTTAGGTATCATTTTATGTTTGAAGAGTGTATTTGTAATGAACAAGTCATTGTCGCTACAAATTTCCAATAATCTTTTCCCATTTGTATTTATTTTATCTTCTGCTACATTGTCTATAACTCCTTTATACTTTTCTATTTTATTTCCTATTCTGCCATTTAGGTCTCTTATAATTAGCGTTTTTGCTTTACTCTGCTGTAATGTCTCCTATAACTTTTCCCAAAACTATTTTCCTCTTGAACCTTTTCATCCTCATTAGGTCCATAACACACTATTAAATCCATTTGCGTTGTTTTGCTTCTTTCTAGTTCTATTTTTACCATTCGTTTAGAAGTACGTATCTAGTTTTTTAGTTATTGTGTATTTTTCTTCAATATTAGACATTCTACTCCCACTTGTGCTCTCTATTCTTGTGTTACTCTACTGTTTATTAATATATTTCTTTTCTCTTTTATCTTATGGTAATTCCCTTTTACCTTAGTTTTTGTTAGTCCTAAAATCTAATTTTTGTTTTTTGTATCTCTTTATCTCTTAATCTTCCATTTTATGTTCCCAAATGTCATATTTTTTTGTGTTCACATTTTCTTTTTTTTTCTTACTCATGCCCATTTTCGTCACCAATGACACTAATACTTCGTCTGTCCTGACTTCTGCTAGTTTTTTTTCAGTTGAAACTTTTTATTTCTTTATTAACTGGTCTTTTTTGTCACACTAAATCTATTTTTAATTGTTTATAGAGTTCACAGTATCTTACTGTAATTTTTTTCCTTTTTTTTTAGTTTCTTTGCTAAGTCTCTTATTCATTTTTGTATCCTTTGTTCATTCTGTGCGAGGTCATTATTTATAGAAATTCTCTCTGTTCTCAATTTGCTTATTTTTTTATTCTGCATGACCTTTGCTTTTTCGTATGTGTTCTTTATTTCTACTTTCTAGGTAGTTTCATTTATTTTCTTGTCGTTTCTATCTCGTTATTTATTTCTAGAGTTTTGTTTACAGGTTTTCTTTCTTCATCTCCAATGAATTTTTTGCTTTTATGTCAGGCCTGAGATTGTGACATTGTTTCGTTTATTTTTTCTTCCAGTATTCAAATTTTTTTTTCTAGTTTACTCATTTGCTCTTTCAGCTCTCTATTTTTCTTTTCCAGTTTCTCTATTTTTTCAAGATATTCTTTTTGGTCCTTTCTTATTTCTTTTAGAACATGCCTTATTTTATTTTTCCATTAATAAATTCAGTCAATTCTTTATACTCCTCGATTTTCCTTACCTCCGCGGTTTTTGGATACAATCCGGCAACGTTGCTTAAATTTCACGTGCAATTTTCTTGATCTTTCGTCATTGTTTACCGCTGCTTATCTATCCACTTAACCTTGGTGAGTTTCTATTTAAGCACTTTTTTTCTACTTGATTGAACTAACCGTTTTCCTTTACACTAAATAAAATTTATTTGTTTTATAACCCTCCCGAATAAAGAGTACAAATTACTCCGCATTACAATACCCATATTTTGGGATTATTGTAGCTAGAATATAAAACGCTGTTCACACCTTTATTATTCCAATTATCACTCATACTATATATACACAAAAAAGGAGGTTCAAAAATGTGCAATAACTACCGGGGAATATCTCTTTTAAGTGCTACTTCCAAGGTATACGAATTAATTTTAGAGAAAAGATTAAGAGATATATTTGAACACAGCTTAAAGATCAACAAAGTGTCTTCCGACTAGAACCTGAAGTAGAAAATCGTATCTTTACATTGCAACAAATAACAGAGAAAGCCATAGTAAAAAATGGAAAGGTATAGCTATGTTTTGTAAACATTAAAAAGGCATTTGATAAGATTAAAAGAGAGAAAATATGGAAAAGTTTAAGAAGAAAAGGAACTAATAGAAAACTAATGCTAGCGGTTCAGAGCATCTACCAATATACAAAAAATATAGTTAGAACAAACAACAAGAGATAGAAACTTTTTAGGATATACAAAGGAGTAAAACAGAAAGGGGTTCTAAAACCACTTCTATTTATATGGGCATTCCATGAAATTATCAAAGAAAGTAGTAAGAAAATGAAGAAATATAAAGTGGGATGGTATAATATGAGAGAAGTCGAGATAAAAACGTGTGCCTTTGCAGATGTCTTGGTAGTAGTGGCGAAATGAAGCGAAAAAATATGGACTAGAACTTAATATAGAGAAAACCAAAGCACTGGTAATTAAAACACAAAAAGAAACGTTACATATCAAAGTACATAATGGACAGATAGAAGCAAATAGAAAATTATAAATACCTAGAAAGCATAATAAATTAACATGAATGAAGACGAAATAAATAACAAGATAAGATCAGCTGGAAAATTGTTTTACTCGTTGAATACAAGCTTTCTAAACCATAGAGAAATCAGTAGAAGAGCAAAAACTACGATGTATAAAACAATATATGCACCCATTCTTACGTACTAATGTGAAACTGGGTATTGAACAAAAAACAAAAAAGCCGTATGAAAGCATGTGAAATAAAATTTTTACGCAGAATTCTTGGTGTTAGAAGACCAAATAGGGAACATTGACATAAGAAAGCAATGACAGAAGACAGAAAAGAATGGCACAGTTTCACCAAAATCAATAGAGAAATGTGAGAGAAGATATCCTCGACACTTTAGGGTATGAATTGGACAGGATTATGTATGAATTTATGTATATATGTACCTAGGAATTTTTGCGATACCAACTGTGGGTTAACTGTCCATGCCCTGATCTTGGTTTATGCAACGCATACAGCGTTAAATCGTAGTTAACTTCAGATTAAGAGTTAAACCAGGTTTATCAGAACCACAGGTTAAGTTACCTTTATGCAATCTGTTCTTCTTCTTCTTCTTCAGCCTTTTATATAATCCACTTCTGGATATAGGCAACCCTTTTAATTTTCCATTTGTCTTTTTGCTTTGCTTATCTCTGCCATTTTTTTTCAGCCACTTTCACTGTATTGTCCGCCCATCATTTTAGAGGTCTTTCTACATTTCGTTTTGTAGTCCTGGGTCTTCAGTTAATTATAATGTTCGTCCAGTGATCGTGTGATTGTCTGGTAATTATCTTTATTACATCTTCGACCCCAGTTCTCCTTCTTATTTCTTTATTCCTAATTTTATCTCCGAGACTTACCTCCAGTATTGCGCGCTCCATGCCGCGTTGTGCTACCCTCAATTTATTCGCCGAGTTCTTTGTCAACGTCATGGTTTTTAGTCCATAAGTTAATATAGGTGTGATACATTTGTTATATACTTTACGTTTTAGACCATTTGGGATATCTGACTTGAGTACCTATGAAAATCGTCCGAAAGCTGCCCATCCTAGCTTTATTCTTCTGTTTATTTCTTCACCTTGATTTTCCTTTCCAAGTTTAATTGTGTGTCCTAGGTATATATACTCTGTAACATTTTCTATATGTTTTCCGTTTATTAGTATTTGTTCTTGATCTGGGCTCATAACCTTTGTTTTCAATTCGTTTGCTCTTAGTCCGACTTTCTCTGACTTTACCACTAATTCCTCTATCATATTCTGTAGTTCTTTTATATTATTTGCAATAAAAACTACATTGTCCGCGTATCTTAGATGGGTGAGTCTTTTACCGTTTATATTAATTTCTTGATTATCCCATTGTAGACATCTTCTGAGATCGTATCTCCCTGCCTTACTCCTCTTGTCATTTTAATTTTATCTGTGGAGATAATTTCACTTATTTTGATTGTCAAAGTAGTGTTGTAAATATTTTTAATTAAATTGGTGTAACGGGAGTCTATTCTGGAGTTGTTCATTGCGTTTATTATTGCTGTTATTTCTATAGAATCAAACGTCTTATCGTAATCAATGAAGGCTAGGTGTAATGGGACGTTTGTATTTTGTACCTGTTCTAAGAGGAAAATATGTGACAGAATTTCACACTGATTCAAATTATAATCCCAAATAATTTATGTGAACAAATATGTACCCGGTACTCCCATAAATACTGTTACAAATTCAAACCTATCCTTGTTGTACACAGCATATAGATATCCGTGAGTTTAATATATGGTTACAATTGTCAAGTCTTAAAGTTGTAAGTTACATTATATTTATTGTTAAGTTTGTTTATTTACCAATGGAATTGAGTGACAAAGAATACGTATAGCTGTAATAGCATCACATAAGTGTAGAACTGAAAAATATATAATCTTCAAGACCCTGGATTTTCTGGCATTAGCTGTATGTTTGTGTATCTTTCTATAAAATTGTTTAATGAGACTGAAGGTGCCAACCATCGTCCAAGATCTGGAAGACCACGTTAAGTTCGAACCGTTCAGGCAGTCAAAACTAAGTGCCCCAATTTGAAGAAATCTCATTCGTAAATAAAATTATGTTTCGGTGCAAATTTTCAAAACTTCGATATCTCTCGTGTTATTAAGCAAAACCTAGAAGTAGTTGCTTACAAAAGATATACGGGACATTTGCTGACATATCCTTTAAAGAAATGTAAGAGAGAAAAAGCAAACAGGTTGTTAATTGAGTAAGTGCATGATATCTAGAAAAAATGTTTAGACTGGAGAGATTTTTTAATAAGCAAAAATAGGCTATACGTTAGGTCGTCTAAAGAAGCATCTCGGCTAGTGCCAGGGGTTCAGAGAGACCGTGACTGTAATGGTTGGATGGGGAGTGTGCTGTGATGGGATAACCGATATTAATTTTTTGTGAAACGGGTAACTTCGACCGCTGTGTATAAACATAATGTTTTGGAAGGAGCAGTGAAACATTTGAATTACATGATTTTTCGAGGTGAGCCTTGGATCTTTCAGCATGACTCCGCACCCGCCCACAAAACACTGTCAACCCAAACTTAACTGAACAACAGTGTGCCTCATTTTCTAACAGTAGAGGATTGATAACCCACATCTCAATTCATTAGATTACAATTTATGGGCAGTTTTAGAGGGCATAGTTTGTTTAAAAAGACACTGTAATGTTGATTCTTCGAAGTCGGGCCTGACGGCTGCAGTCGATAATTTTCCAAAGGACGGATCTAGTGTGGTGTTGCCATAGATGAGTGGCTCAGGCATCTTAATTTTTCCGTTATAATTCAGTTGTAATTATTCTTACCAACAATTAGTTGTTTTATTTTACCGTTATAATTAGTGTTTAACAGTATTTATGGGAATACTGTGCATATCTTTTACTTTCCACAATGATAAATTAATGCCACTTTAAACAATTCTCCTATTTCTTATTTATTATTACATTATAATGGAAAAAATAGTTCGATTGTTTATACATCTTTTCACATATCTTGGTTTATTAGGAACTAATTATTAAAAAATCTAAATTAAACTTTTCCAGATCGTAAAGGCCTTATAATAATTCTACCTCTGGTTTTTACAATTTTGTTATTTACGAAGAGCTTGCTTTTTTGTGGATTATGAAAAAATTGAAAACCATCCACGCGCTATAAATATTAGTCATTTTATTTAGTGTTGGCAATAAAAAATATTGCACGAAACAATAGGAACATAGTTCAATACTCTTGTAGCCCTTAATGTTAAGGAAAACTAATTTCTTTGTTAGTGGATAAGTTCGCCAAATATTCATTTTGTATTTATAGCCTGTTTGATAAGCATGAGTTATAAATCTTGATTACTGTTAGATAAAATTATTGCCTCTGTGTTGTCATATTCAGGTTTTACTTAGCTATTTATATCATATAAGATAAAAAATAGTGATAAATTACGTCAAGAATGACTGATTTTATTCTTAGATTAGTTTGCATTTTGAAATTCTGAAACTTTCGTAATTACAGAAGATACAATGAATGAAAAGATTAATGCTGTACAACAAAACGCTAATTACACGCGCTAAAGTAAAAAAGGAGCAAAAAATTAACATTAAACAAAAAACCGGCGGGACTTGAATGTTTGCCGCCGGCACAAAAACTATCTGGAGGAAACCTTAGTCTGCTCAACTGCGGCGTTATGGCAAGATGACAAATAATGTTAAATTTTGTCTTCTGTTATAGCACGCTCGGTGAGCTCAAATTTGCATTGTAATTTTATGCAAACAAAGGCTTACTTCAAACAGTCTCGATGTTGCACATTGCTTTATCTTAAAAATTCTTATCTAAAATAAATTTAGTTTTTCTGTTAACAATACTTTAAAATGTACAAATGCAATAAAGGATAGGTTACGACGCAATTGTATTTAGTAAACATTGTTACGTGCAAGCGCTCGACAAGCAAGTTCATAAGCTAGTGATAAATATTTCTACAATTTTTCTATTCAATCCGGGGCCTCTCTTGTATCTTTTATACACAGCAGACATTCCTATAAATTCTACTACACATATGGCAACCTACGCTGATGATACAGCACTCCTTACCACACATCAAGACCCTAATAAAGCTGCAAGAACTCTACAACAAAGTTTAAATGCAGCCTGCCACTGGTTTACAAAATGGCGTTTCAAAATTAACGACACAAAATCTCCCCAAATCACATTCACTAAATGCAGAGCCACCATTCTTAAAATTAATATGAATGGCCACGCTCTTCTACAAGATGATAGTGTACGATACCTGGAAGTATGCCTTGACAATGGATTAACTTGGAGAACTGTATATGGACCAAGAGGGAACAACTTAACTTCAAACTAAAAAACTACTCCTGGCTGATAGGTCGCAAATCTAAGCTATTCGTTGGTAACAAACTTTTTGTATATGAAACTGTTTGAAACTTATTTGGAGCTATGGTATCCAGTTGTGAAGAACTGCTTCACACTAACATTGAAATCCTGAAACGGTTTCAATCCAAGACCCTTCGCGTTATAACCATAGACGAACAAAGAAATACGGGACGACCGGAAAGTATTAACAGTAAAGGAAGAAGTAACTAAGTGCAGTGCCAAGCATCTCTTGCCGTTTAATCTTTTAGACAACAGCGAAGAAGTGCATAGACTGAAAGTTTTAAACCGTTAGACCTTACATTTCATATCTTCAACTAACTTTATATTATATTTTATATTTTATAATGTTGAATAAAATATTTATCGATTTTGATCTAGTTTTGTAGACTGTCTGTGTTTATCCAAAATAAAGCTTAGCCGGTGAAGATTACGTTGCTCCAGTTTCCTATCCAAGATAATCGTCGTTTGCTTTGGGTTTCTGACGCTAGCAGTTTTAGCAAAGTATATGGAAATGTACAGAAACGCTAATATTTTTTTTGCAGCTAATTTTTGTTTTTTGTAACAACATGACCAAATGCTGCTATTCAAATATCAGCACTCAATTTCCGCGGGCAGTCGTTTTTCGCTTCTGATCTCTTGGAGAGGTGGCATCGATATTTTTATTTTCTTGATAGTAATTGCACCAGTTTCCTACAAAGATCGGTGAACCCTTTCATATAACACGCTTTTTGGCAAGGCTTATTTGTTATTCTCGAGGTGTGAACACGAACACTGAGTTTTGCTCTATTATACAGTGTATCATAGGTTATACCTATTTCCGTAGAAATTAGAAAAAAAACTAGTTAGGCATTCATGGAACCGTTTTTATAAAGGTATCGATTGGCGTAAACCCCATTCCGATATATCTAACCGTTTTAGAGTGTCAGGCCAAAAGTAATTTTCGGTCGATTTCTATAAAGTGCCATAAATGTTCTATCTATACATTTGAACAAATAGTAAACAAAGTTCTGTGCGTAGAAAACAAAGACGGCTTATATGAAATTAGGCGTGCCGCGCTCTGAGAGTTTAATTTACACGAGGAGGCCCCTACGTTCGTGTCCCGCTTTCGCTCCTTGCGAAATGGCCGGACGGCTGTGGCTGTCGGGCGTCGGCAACGGTCATTTGGTTTGCTTCCGCCGAGCGAAGTTTCTATTTTAAGCGCCCATTTATAATGAACGTAAGCATAAGCCTACCATAAGTAATACGTATAATGCACGTAAGACTTATGTAAACATTTGAAAGTTGCGCATGCCCAAGCACAGTAGCGGAAGCAATGTCCTTCCAGGCGTTTTGCATAATTATGCTGCCTTTGTACCTGTTATCCATTTTATGGTGTAGGGACAGATGCAGATTTACCAACTTAATAGTTCCATATCCGTTGTAAAAACGAAGCAAAATGTCGACAATACTAAAGTTAAGTTATGCAAATTCAGAATCAAAACAAACATTCTGTTACTGCTGCCAACATTAATCTAGGAAAAATTAAAAATTACTGCAAATGAACTTAAAACGGAAAAATGACGGGAGTGCATTATGAATGAGCGCATAAGCTTTGCATTGATTCAACTTTATGTATTACGTATGTCTTATGGGCGGCTATGAATGGGCGCTAAGTTGAATTATTCCACGTTTCCGATCCAGGGAAAAAGCCTATCTAATTAAAAATGTATACTTTCCCATCTTGCAAAAATTTATAGCAAGGCGGGTGAAAAATTGTCAGCCTAGGAAGCCAAAAATACCTTTTCACGGGCAACCCCTTGTATTTTTAAAATGGCAAGAACACTTTTGACGCAGTTTCTTGCGAGGATTCCTATTGTGTTAAAATTATTTTTTATCTCTTAAGAGTTTTTAGATATAAAATAAATTCTTTTTTTAATTAGAACCACAGTTGGCTACACCATCAAAAAATTACTTATTTTTTAGCTTTCCAAAAATATATGGTTTGTTACCTTTATTTCGAATATTGTGATATTTATAGCCACTTTATAAATATTATTAAATATTTTGCGGATCTTCCCTGTACGATAACGAGTTTTCATGACAACGTATAAAAACCAGTAAAAAAACAAACTTTCTGTTTTTGTCTTAGACTTTAAAAATTGTTAACAATTAAAATATATGAGTATTTTGAAAAATCGGTCTTATTTTGTCCCTCCCCCCGTCCTATCTCTAAATTTGAATGTGCGTTTGAAATATTATTACTGTATGACATAATGGTTTACTAAATCTTGTATTTCAAATATTTAATCTCTAAACACAGTATATGTTTTAATTCTAAACATTTTTAGGTAAATAGTGAACTCAAAACGTTGTTGGTAGCTGCAGTTGGCGAAGATCTAGAAAGTAGAGTTCAGCACCTTACTGAGGATAAGTTGCAGTTAGCTCGAGCCTTGCTGAATTCAGCAAATCATTTGACTAGTCATCAGGAGCAAACTGAGTGGCTTTCTGGCCAGTGTGAGGTATGGCGGAGTAAATTTCTGGCCTCCAGGTATATTGAGATTTATACAATAATTAGCTTATAGGAACTGTTATATATTTTAATGAAACATATTGTTCATTTAGAAACGATATACTGAGAAGTTTAGGGTTTCTTTTAAATATAAATTAAGGGCAGTCTTTATGTTGGAAGTAAGTCATAACACATTTTTTTATTATTTAGGAATCACATTAATACATTTTAAGGGTTAATTTGCTTATCTGTATATGAGCTACAGCAGGAAGTATATTTTAACTTGCTTGTCTCCATAGTGTATACAAATTTCGGTATATTGTCTAACCATAAATCACTGTACACTCAGTAGTGTAATGACATGTTTTAGTATATAATATGTTTATTTTATCATTGCTATCACAACTTCTATCCTTCAAGAACGGTTTTTTATTAATCTACAGTAGATTTATGCAAGGCTTTGCTTTCATCCATCAATTTTAAGAGTAAGTTTGTAGTGTTTTGTGGGTAGGTTAGTGTGGTTTGGGTCTTAAGAGGTATTTCAACTAATATTACAAATGTCTAATAGGGTTAAGGTCAAGAGTTAAAATGGTTTATTTTAATTTATTCATTCTTGTAATCTCAAACCATCTAGTTATAACATTTTGTCTATAGACGGGTGCTGGAGTATGCTAAAAATAAAATCCGCCAATTTAAAATTGTTGTAATATGGGTAGCGCTGAATTTTTTCATATTGCTTTATATGTTCTCTTATTTTTGGATTTAGGTATTAAAACTAGTAGACAAGATTATATATACTATGAAAAATAGGATCATATTATATTATTTCACATCCTCTGAACTATACATTAAGAACAATGCAGCCTTGTAGGTAACTCTTATTAGACGTTTGCTACACTTACGCACGTTTATTAGATTGCTATAACATTAGCAGCATAATTTACCATTCCACAGACTGCTTTTTACTGGTTCTGGAGTGTAGTGGCAACAGACTTTGTATCACTGTAAACGACAGGCAGTATTTTGTGCACTGACGATTTATGACCTGCAGCTGGATTATAAAATGCAAATTATTTGTTGGTGGAAGGTGTGATCTTTTATATATATTACTTTCTAATGACAATTTGGTTTTTGAGTACCATTTGTAAGGATAACGTTCAGCAATTGTGTTCCAATACTTTCACCTGACTTATTTCTACTATTTATTTATTTTATTCTCTTATTTAAGAAAAAGAAAAAATTAATTTGCGTGAGATTTACTTATACCTGATATTTTTAATATCCCGTGTGCTTCTATGAGTTTCACTGTGATAAAATTCTCTTTGGAGTTTTTCATTGCCTTTGTTTAGGTTTATAATGGAGATTAATTTGCTGGAAGTAATTAAAATTACCGTTACGATTCATTTCATGAATCATAAACAAGGGGCAAGTACATTTTATGATAATTAATGCTTTTACCGATTCTACTTTTATATTTTTGTTTAAAATATGCCACTTTCTTCACAGAATATTAAAAGTCCATTTAAATAGTTTTTCGCTATTGATAAAAATTTTACTTTTTACTACTTTGCGTGGAGAAGATCTCTAAATATATTTTTAAAGAGTAGAGTTTATTCCAAATCAATAATCTTTTTATTATTTGTACCTAGTAATTTTTTTGCAGAAGGCAAGTTAAATTTATTTTTCTCAGTAAGTTGAAAGAGGATTATTTTTCCTGTGTTTCAACTTCATTTGTAATGAACTTCTTGCCTAAAATTAATAACTCTTTGTAAATCAGCCAAGAAATATTTTCAATAAAATAAACCTGCAAAGCTTGCAACGCATAGCGAAGTGGCGAAGCAGTCTCCCAAATTTGACAACCCTCTAGTCTAGTTGACCTATGACCAATCAGTTTCAAAATCACTAGCACTTTGTGGTTAGCTGTCGATTGGTGAAAACAGAATTTGGAAATTCCCAGCCGTTCTCGAGTTTTTGCTCGGACGGACAACATGAAGTTAGTAAGTGACTTTGCTTCGCTTCTCCACTTAATGATTAATGTAATTGTAATAATTTTATTTGATTTGGTAATATTTTTCATTTATACAACCAATACAATTTGAAAATTTACAATGCATACAGAAGTCTTCAGCTATATCTTTCGGTTGTTCCTGGTTTGGAACAATTATAAATTCTTTCTGGAGCTCATTCTAAATGATAGTATGTTTTTCTATGGTAGTTGCCCCTATATAAAGAGATCTAGCAAACTACTGACAATTCTAAAATCAATGCTGATCTCAGCTTATTATTTTAGTACTCACTATTTCGTGAATTATCTAGAATTTATTTGAAATAAATATCAATAATCATATTTCATTTAACATCACTAAACTTGTGACATGTTTTTACCAATAGATGTGTCTGTTATGTATAGTAACAATAAATGGTGAATGTCAAAGGATTAATTTGTTGAGTGGTGGAGTATATTAAAAACTTTGTACTTTCCTTACCTATAAGGGTGATCGTAATTAAAAATTAAGCTTTGAAGTCTTAGTAAATCCAGATTTTTTCCTAATAAACATATAATCAGTCTGCTTAGGAACTTGCAGAGCCTCAATGTGAGTCTTGGATAGAGTTGTGGCGCCCTGTAGGGGATAGAAGATCTCCTCAAGTTTACTGATGCAATATGTGATGTGCCTACTCCAGGTATACTTCTGGTTTAGTATGACAGAAGTATTTTTGCTTTATTTCTACATGATAAAACTCAGTTGAATATCTTCATGTTTTCCTCTGATTAATAATAATTAAAGCTTTTTATAACGTATTTACATTCACTTAGGCAAATTGTTTGTGAAGTTGCTGAAAAAGATTAGTGAAAGTAAGGATTTCTGAGTAATGCATGCCATTGGTGGTTTATAATTGAAATTGGCCCTTTTGCAGCTTAACTTGGAGTTTTTTTATTATATTAATATAGTGGGATGTTAGTTTAAATTATCTTATGGAGTAATTTCTGATGTTAAGACTTTATTGAAGGCTTGGGACAAGATGGAAATTGCTTTTTGCTGAAGTTTTTTTTACTACTAATTTACAAATCAGTTGGGCATCCAGGTTTAAAGCTGAATTGCTCATTTTGAATAATGTTATACTTTGTGATTATTTTTGAGTGCTGTGCTTTCAGCAACCATACATATTATTAAGCTGATTATAGTTTGTAACTTTGAACGAAAAATGCAGATGACGACATTTTCGTATTTTTATTGAGAGGGGAAACGGTAAAGACACAATGTGGCTGCTACTACAAGCATTGCTTTATTTAAGAACATTACAAGTTCTGTTGAACCAAGCGCATTCTTTAACTTAATGGATTCTTCCCATGCTTTCTGTGGGTTGGTTTATTCCATATTATCTCTCAGCCAGTCAATGTCCTAGGGTCTTTGTGAAAGCCTTTATTTATTTTTATTAGTATAGGGCATTTCACCAGTTTGTCAAATGAGCAGCATTATCGAAAGCTTTTGCCTTTAAAACATCTTGAATGTTTTCAATCAGGAGCGTCTGCTTTCTTCTAGTTTATTAGTCGGGTCTTTAGAATTTTTGAAGAACACTGGACTATCCCACTTTACAAAATGTTTTTTTTATTTACACATGTTTACAAAAGAATTAAATTCTACAAGAGGAAAATTAAAGTGTTTTTTTTTATAACGTGATACAATAACATAAGCTTTATGTGCCTTATAAGTGGAAAAAGAAAATGAGCTAGATGAACAAGAATTAATAATAAGCGCTTCTTATGTTATTACATCATTAGCAAAGTTCAAAATATAAACTTTACTTTTACTAGAATATTAAGGTTTGTATTCATTTTTTTATATATTTTATTTATTAGCAATCAGAATTAACATTCTATGGGCTAATGTGATAACATAGGATCTTAAAATTAAACAGTCCATGGCGGGATGGGAACTCTTCCAGCAAGGAGTTCACCTACTTCTCATTTGAGATCAATAGGCCAACATCTTTTTAATCTTCTGGCATCGTGTTGCAGTAGGAGTGCTTGTATGAGTGGATTCACGTGAGATCCTAGCCGGATATGATGATTTGCGCTACGCTCTTGTATAACAGTTTGGACGAACGGAATATTGAGGTCATCGTGTAACATTTTGTTAGTTACGTACCATGGTGCGTCAGTCATCGCCCTAAATGTCTTGGATTGTGAGCGTTTGTTTGACTTACTGGCACATCCCCATAACTCAATGCCATAAGTCCAGATAGGTCTGGTTTGTATTCATGAAAACGAATTTTATAATGTTTAACTACAGTTAAAGAAACTATGTATTTTTGTTAATAATAATTCATTATCTGTTTTTATTTACTTAATGTATGTCAACATTTGATAGGTTTTGTTGTTTCTGTTTATTATCATCAAGGATATTTGTGTAATTAGCTTACCTAATGTGGTTTCTGTTATTATTATAATTCTTTAAAAACATGAAGCAAAATAATTGTTTTTAACCCACTTCTATTCACAATTTGGGAACATACGTCCATGTATTTTGTTTATTTATTGATAAATTTCCAGCTTGATGGTTGAAGAATTAGCTAGATGGAAAGCAGCACTTACAAACCGAGTAAACGAACTTCAGGAGAATATAAAAAACTTAATGGAAGAGAGGAAAAGAGTTAGGATGCAGCTGTTAAAAACGCATACTTGTTTAACATATACCTCAAAAACATTAAATAAATCTGAGAGTTTAAATGATTCTTTGAAATCTACAAACATACTAGAATTGTCTACTAAAATTTCTTGCATCAGTGAAGACCTTGCTCAATATTTGATAAAACAGTGTGATAATCAGTGGAAGATTATTGATGGCGATTTATTAAATTTGCCAAAAAATACTCTTGCTGAATGTGATGCTCTCCAGGTAGTACTTCATAAATATAGATTCATTGGTGTTCTTTCATTAAGTTTTCTTTTTTCTTTCAGATTTTAATGAATCCTGTAAGTTTAGTCAACAAACCCGATGTGGTATGCAATGCCTTAGTTGGAGCTGCTATGTCATTAAGTGGTAGTCAGATGTTTTTACAGCATCCTTCTTCTCATGCAACTTGCTGTGCTCACTGTAAAGGGGAAATGGAGGATATTTGACATTCCATTTTCTTATTCTAGAATTAAGTAACTTTCTAGTTAATTAGCATGAGTGATTTTGACTAATGTAATGCATTAATATAAGTGATTGTACTTTATTTTATTAGGTAAGAGCTATTTATTCCGGATTAACTTTTATATATAAGATACAGTGTAGTATATGCAGAAAAATATTGATATACATGCTTTTGTACTTATAAAATTAACAATTTTTTTAGTAGTAGCATATATTTATAATGCGGGCAAATTTAATATATTTTATTTTTATCATTTGAGTTCATTTTTTCAAAATATAAATAAAAGGTCTAAAACATTTTATCGCAAGTTCATCAAATTTATGATAAAATATGATATGATCTGGTTAAGGCAAAATGTTTTTTTAAAATTGTTTCTTTAATTCCATAAACAAAGGAAAGTTCACTTTCAGTAGTTCTGATTTAATTACTCCTGCACAAATTCTGCAGTTGAAAATATTAAAGATAGCAACAAATTGTTGAAGTTACTACACTTTGTTTAATATTTATTCACTCAGCATAACCAATGCTTCATATTTGCTTTATATTTTGGTTATGCTGATCAAACTTTTAAATGAACGAATTTTGAAAATTTAATATAACCTGATACCCTTAAGTGGACCAGAGACTTGTGAAAGAAAGAAACAAAATTTAATATTGGAATTTTGTTTTTCTTAAGTAGAATAACCTTTGGATTTCTGTTGAATAGAGGGATGGATGATGAAAATCACTTCATGTTTGGATACTTCTAATTGTTTTAAAAAGTTTTGATTGAAATTATCAATTAGTGATAAAGTGAATTTTAATATATAGATTGATTTATATCATTTTTAAACTTCTGAAAATTTTTAAATAAACCCAAGTTTTCATTGTTAATAAAGTTAAATCTCGTATAAACTCAAAAGTTGATACTTGTACAAATATCTTTCTAAGGAAGTCTTTGCAGTAAGTAATGAAGATCTGTAGAAAGGTGACATTCTTCCTTTCCCTGTTAAATAACAATCGGAGTAGAAAGATAAAAGTGCACTGGTTTATATGGCTGAATTTTTCAAACCAGTTTAATATGAATTACAATATTGGCAAGACTGACTGTCTGTAAGTAGAGATATTAAATTTTTTGGAGTATAAATTATGATTATTTTTAAAGAAGAAAGTTTGTGATCTACCTCAGGAATGTCACCTTTGGTTGAACTAAAGGCAAAGCAAATAAAAAAGTTCCGTTGTTTGCTAGGAAACTGATCTTAAAGCTTAAGACTTATTTGGAACAAATATTTGTTAATTGGTTTATTATGTTTGAAATTGTTTTTTTTATAATAATTTTTACTGTGGACAGAACTTTTTGTCAACATAGTGATATGAAATATAAAGGGGTGGATAATTAGCTTGTTTCTTTTACAATTTTGATCAATTTTTGAAAATATGTTTTGGAACGAACTTTCAATAACTCGACATGAAAATTAAGGGAGGTGTTCTAGGGGGTATCAGAAAGCTCCAGAACTTTCTATCACATCAATAGCTTCTGGAAGAAATTGGCTGAACAGACGTTTGTGAATGGATTTATAGATCATGACATTTAATAGTCGCTACGAATAGTTGTGACAAAGAAGCTCGACAATTTACTGGTGCATGTTTGGAACACAAAGCTACAAACTAAGCATCATATGGGCATCGCCGCGTTAGAGACGCTATATAAGAACAAGAAATGCAAAGAAGAAATAGAAAACATGCTGAGACGGGTATTACGCATAAAGAATTTAAGAAAACAGCTGGAAGAGTCGCCTGAAAAGTAGGCAGAGTTGACAAAGAGGAGCAATAACATATTTTTAAGAAATACTAATAGACCATATATCGATGGCGAGATCAACAGGTTAACCGTTTTGCTATTTGTCGACAACGGCTTTTGAAAACTACTGTATATTCAAAGGTAAGACAGATTGATGCCCGGATATCACCAACAACAATACGAATTTGTATAGTTACAGGTGACATTATAAATATACGGAAATATGATAACCATCGCATTGATAAATTAATTACCAAGTGACATTTTGGGAATTGATCTTTTGAAGAAGCTTGAGGTCACAATAGATCTGAAGAACAATGTTCCAAAAATCGAGGATGGAGGGTTTTCCTGCCATGAATTTTAAGGAGCTACTCATGCAGTCATAATTGAAGACGGTATCAATTTAAAACAAGACATCTGAAAGGATACAGTTAGGAAAGAAACCGATAATTGATAGAATGATGAATATTAATTTACGACTCGTGACTATAAAGAAATATATTGTAACAACCCCATGTACGCTCACCGATGTCTGGATTCAAAAACTAGATAAACTGATTATTACATATCAAATGCCTAACAATAATAAAAAAGGTGACGCAAACGTCGTAACTCATAGAATAAACCTTGGAAAAGCAAGGAGTCATCGAATCATTATGCAGGTTGTGGGCATTTCCGGTCGTGTTGCCTAAGAAGAAAGATTTGCGTAGATTATCATCAAATAAGTATGGTAACTAAGAATGGTAATTACTTTTTGCTAAGAATTGGCGTCATCTTAGGTACCTTGACTGGCTTTCGGTTTTTTTTTCTATTCCAGACCTGAAGAGCAGTTTTTGGCAAACGAGAATATAGCCTGAAGACAGAGAGACAGTTGTGTTCATAGTAGGGTCAGGACTACCGTAGGCCGTTTGGGTTGTACAACGCCCCAGTCACTTTTGAGAGACTTCTGGAACCCGTATTACTTCATCTAATTTGCCAGACATGTTTGATGTATTTAGAAGACGTAAATGTAGTGGTCAGATTTTTTAAGGAGCATTTACATAATTTTTAAAAAATATTTCAGTAATTGTGAAATGCTAATCTCAAGCTGAGCTCTAAAGAGAGTCACATCTTTCAGAAGGACAAAATATTTAGACCATATTGTACTTGCTTGGATAAAATCGGAGCAATATAAGAGTGGCCTGGTATCAAGAATAAGTATTAGATTTGTAGCTTTCTCACTGCTTTGGGATTTGCCACCATTGTATTGCTAAAGGAAACTACTCTGTCAGTTACGATCCGGTAAAAGTATTGTTCCATAGATTTAAATGTAGTGTCGACAATCTCCAATATTAGAAGACATAGTGTGGCGTATTTAGAAGCTAAAATTATTGAAGATAATTTGATCACTTATGCAAATAAACTGTTAGGTGAAGTTGCGGCTTCAAAATAATTTATTATTTACACATCACGCTTGGAAGAAAAACTGCAGAGTTGTACTGCACAATTACATCTCTTATCAATCTTTGAAATGATCATTTTATCAAATAAATTATTAGTCTGACAAAAATTTGTTTTTTTCATAATCCAGCGTAAGCTATAGTTAAATCCAGACCAAACATCAAAATCCAAGAGTAAGATATTTTAACGTAAATTGACATTATGCATTTGTTGGAATATCGGGGGTTTGTACACTTTGAATGTATTATAATAGTTGGGACGTGACTGAAATTTTACTTTGTTTGGTTTGCATGAATGTACATAGTTTTGGCCCAATGCTGGTATTGCTACAACAGAATAATGTATTTCCTCATGTAGCTCAAAGAAAAAGGGGGTTCAGAAACTTGATGCAACCGAACTCTTGCCTCACTTTGATTATAGATTACTACTTATTTTGGTTAATGGTTTACTTTTTGTAGCAGGTAATTTCAAAATATGTGCAAAGTGAGGCATAAAAATTTCTTGTTTCTCCAGAGGAAGCATGATACATGTGAGGGATACAAAAATGGAATCAAAGAGGGATACAGATCACAGATCATAATGTATTCTAGTAACAAATGTTGGGAATCTGGCCGCAGTGGATGAAAAACATATAGGTTGTCCGAAAAGCATTGAAAGTTATAGCACTTCGTCTGTTAGTTCGTGCAAATCGTGAGTTTTAGAGGACAGAGGGCTAAACCATTATTATAAGAGTTACAATAAGCATCGTTGTGGTCAAACAGTTGAGGCGCTTGATTGCTGTGCGGACGGACCAGAGTTTAAATCTAGGCTTCAGTTGTCTGGGGGGTGTAATCGAGTATCTGTATAATAATAATAATAATGCGGTCGTCTAAGGCGCGGTGCTTGCAAAGCTTCAATATCTCAGTTTACAGGCTATGCTTCCACATGTGTAGTTTACAGCCTTATTATATAAGAAGCACGATCGGTAGTTGCACTTAGAATTGTGATACGCTATTGTAGAAATAAACAAACAATCTTGTGCTAAGACCAATTTGTTGATTACTATTTGACTAAAAATAAATAATACACTCCAGTCTTAGTAATATATTTGAGTTTTAAATAAATAATTGGACTACCAACAAATTGAGTGCTATATAAATTACGTCACAAATGGAATATATCAAAATTTGAAGAGGAGAAAGATTACTGAAATAAGATTCTAAGTCTAACTACATGAACTAGAAATAATGGATTTTAAAAAGGAACTAATTGGAAAATTAAAATTGCACGACATGGAAGGAGACTGTTTTACAAGAAATATCACTACATATTCTGATTTGCGAAGGAGAGAACGAAGACACTTATCTGCTTTAAATCTTGTTTGTCTATCTAGATATAAAAGCATTGCTTCTAAGTTACGAGAAGAATTAAAGATACATGCGGAAGAACAGTCCAGCTGGGGATCGATTCGAAAGCGATATCTAATTCACAGCGCTGTGACCGCGCTATCTGTGCTGTATAATGTAAATTTATTATTTATAATCAAAATATTTAGCAAATAATTAAAATATATATAATCATAAAAAAGTGTAAGGTGATAAACATGTCTTTATTTCCACTTTTTTGATGATTATATATTTTTTAATTATTTGCTAAATAATCAGGTGTTTGCGATTGGTTTACATGGGGATCCTGTGAATGCTTTTCGTGGTATACAAAAAGCCGACAAAGAGGTTACTATTAATTTTTCAATTAGAGATTACATATAGCGATGCATCATATACATCATTCTAATAAGATGTCTTATGGTTTGTACTTCTGGCGTACCGCACAGTATCAAACAATTTCTTGAAGAAATTAACTATAAGTTTGTAAGTAAAGTAAAGTAAAGTAAATAATACATAACCGTTGCTGCATTTAGTTCAAAGCTTAATGATATGCTAATGTATGCTCTAGAGTACAAAGTTAGAAAACAAGCCTCGCCTGAGAGTCGCCTTGTAATGGTGTACAAATAAGTTTCCGCCGTTTTCAAAAGATGGCGCCACCGATAAGATAACATCGAAATTGTCAGCTGTAAAAAGTCGTATAGTATATGTTGACATCTGGCAACAGTATAACCTTTTAATACCTCTGACTTTTTGCTAGCATCACTTAGTTTTCATCGTGTTAAGATGTCAAGTTTTGAGGCAAATAAGCGTCATTTGCGGGAATTGCTAATTTACTTCTTTAATTTAAAGAAATCTGCAGCTGAGGCGCATAAGCTACTCGTAGAAGCATACGGTAATGTTAATTTGAGTGAGAGAAGTTGTCGGGAATGGTTCCAGAAATTTAAAGTGGTGATTTTGACGTGGAGGACAAAACACGTAGTGGAAGGCCCAAAGTGTATGATGACACAGAATTGGAAGCTTTACTGGAGGAAGATCCGTGCCAAACGCAAAAAGAACTTGCACAAGAGTTAGGAGTGACTCAGCAAGCTATTTCACAACGTCTCAAGGCCCTGGGCATGGTTCAAAAGCAAGGAAATTGGGTTCCTTACAAACTGAAGCCAAGAGACGTCGAGCGTCGCTTATTCGCTTGCGAACAATTGCTCAAAAGGCAAAATCGCAAAGGATTTCTGCATCGAATCGCGACGGGAGACGAAAAATGGATCCACTACGACAACCCAAAGCGTAGGAAGTCATGGGGTAAGCCCGGGCATGCCTCTACTTCGATGGCCAAGCCAAACATTCATGGCACGAAGCTAATGCTGTGCGTTTGGTGGGATTAGCTTGGAGTAATCTATTACGAACTACTCCAACCTAATCAAACCGTCACCGGGGAACGTTACCAACAACAACTGATGCAATTGAGCCGAGCATTGAAGATTAAACGTCCACAGTGTGCCAAAAGGCATGATAAAGTCATTTTTCAGCATGACAACGCTCGGCCACACGTTGCAAAAATCGTAAAGGAAACGTTGGAAGGACTGAATTGGGACGTCCTACCCCACCCGCCGTATTAACCAGACATTGCTCCTTCAGATTACCACCTATTCCGGTCGATGACTCATGGTCTGGCTGAGCAGCACTTCACTTCTTACGAGGAATTGAAGAAATGGGTCGATTCGTGAATCGCCTCAAAAGACGAGCAATTTTTTAGACGGGGTATCCACTTGCTGCCCGAAAGATGGTCAAAAGTAGTAGAAAGCGATGGGAAATATTTTGAATGACATTATTTGTACCTTATTTTTACAATAAATTCTTAATTGTTCATAAAAAAAACGGCGGAAACTTATTTGTACACATAATAGCATAGGAAAGTCGTAAAGAAGAAATAGTAAACATATTGAATCGTAAAAAAGTCAAAAAAGATCACGTTGTAGGAACTGTAAAAAATTGAGCCTTTTGTGACGTAATTGCAGAAGGCTTATTAAGCTGGAAGAGTGGTTAGAAAACTCAGCGGTGATATAAGGATAGGTGACTGTCGGTAGTTTATAAACGTTGTATTTTTAAATGAAACGAACAGTCTATATATTCATGACAACATCAATGGCTTCATCGTTCTGTTACTTGTTAATACGGATATATTAAAATATACCCAGACGTTCCTAATAAGAGAACGCTTTTGAATAGTCTCTGGAAACATTATAACTGGTTACGGGAAGAATATGATAACTATTAGTTTTTGTACATATAATTTATATATGAATAACAATCAACGTCACTATGTGATATTGGTTGACATTTTAGATCGGTTCATATTTTGAAGAAGTTTGGGGCTTAAATAATGTTTCTCTAAAAGTCAGATGAATAATTTATCTTCCATGAATTTCGAAAAAAATCTATTTATGTAGTGCTAATTGAAGAAGTTCTACTATATTTCCAAAGTGGGACAATAGTGCCAACATACATAAAATGAACGGAAAAAGAACTTTCCGATTGATAGACGAATTCAATCATGAGCGAGGTAACTAGAAAATATTAGGAAGAGTCTCTTTCAAGGACAGAAATAGCATCTTAGTCAGAATAATGAATGTGTAACCTGGAACCTACAAGTTTAGGTAAAATCCTGTGATACGTGTGTGTACATTCGCATGATTTGTGTATAAGTTATTAACGAGAACGGTGTAAGAAACACGTCTGTTGTGCCTCGAAATAGACTACACAGGGTTTGTATAAAAAGTATCGGGAAAAGTTTCAGAAAAATAGATTTATTTGAGATATTGCTACAAAACGTTAAAAGCCTTCAAAGAATATCCGTTAAGCGCCGACATACTTTTGCCAGCGGTTTTTCGCGACTCGAAGTCGAATTTCGGAACGTCCTTAAGAGTGCAAGCTTCTTTGATGGCACTTAGGGTCCCACGGTGGTATTCTTTGAGGAAGGATTTCACTTTTGGGAATAGGAAATAGTCTGCTGGTGCCAAGTCGGGACTGTAAGGGAGTTGGGAATCGTCCAAAAAGCCGGGGTCTTCTCCAACGCGTTGCAGTCAAGACTTTCGAGACGATTTTAGCCTAGATCTTTTGCATTGCCAAATTTGCAGCGATAATGCTGTGCACTGTCATCTTATCAATGTCAATTTCATCTGCACTTTACGCACATGTTGCTCGTTATCGTTGGTTCTTGAGGTTGACGGTTGTCTAGCGCGGGGCTTGTTCTCCACACACTTTAGTCTATTTTTAAAGAGCTTGTGCCACTTAAAAACTGTAGTTTATGACATGTTTTCATCCTTGAACACTTGGCGAATCATGCCCAACGTTTTCGTACCCGATTTCCTCAGTCCAACACAAAATTTGATGGCGTACCGCTGTTTAATCGTTCGCTGCATTTTGCGCTTGCACATAGTCACTCAACAGGGGTCCACTAAAAACACGATCTAGCCTGAACAAACTCTCGCAGGCGATTGACGCTCGGCGCGTTTTGAAGGTCACATCCCCACCACCGAGCATGCGCGGTGCGAGCGTGCTCCGAAGTACAGTCACGTCAGGAAAAAAATGCTCCCGATACTTTTTATACAAACCTTGTATACTCTTATTTTTACTGCAACTTCGGAGAAACGTGCCGATTTCTCCACGATCCCTTCTATGGAGGAATACCTAGAATACCGCACAAGTTGCTCAAAAGGCATCTAAAGTTCTGGTGTGTTGATCAAAACCTTGCGTGGAACATGAAGATGCAAATTTCGGAACTTAGCTTTATATAAGGTACGGTCGGGTGCGATAGCTAAAGAGCCGACAAAGCAAGTCGTGATGCAAATGTGACGAAAGTAGATCACCTATTTTAGAAGTAAACAAATTCTGTATCGTTAGTATTGATATATTAGGTAGTTACAATATCCAAACAAAAATAAATAGTGCAGTGTATTTTTGTGAATTATTATATTTTTAATAAAAATATCGAACTTCTAACATCTTGGATTAAAACAAAGGTAAAAATATATTTTGTTGTTTCATTAAGAACAATAAAATGATAAAAAGTATAGGATTAAAAGTAACAATATACATTTATACAAACAGACGTTCGAGAAGATATTGTGAATTTCAATAGATATCAAATTTATAAAACAATATTTATAGTCTGATAATATAATGTCAGGGTTATATAACGTTAATGATAAGACTTCTGGTTTATAAGCGCCTTATCGAATTGAAAAAGCATGACCTTTTTGCTCAATCAGAATTAGGAATTTTTCCTTTAATACGGCATATATTTGGCCAAGTTGTTGACGATAAAATTTAAGTTACAAAATGACTTTTTTACTTATAAGTAAACATTTTTAAACTTAGCACTGAGCTATTTTGATTAATTTCTGAACCATTTGAAACTGAAATAAAAGGTTTGTCCTGAAATTTTTTAGATACCTAATATCTGCGATTAGCGTTTAGCCCCATTTATCGGTGGGGTTAAGGAAGTTAGTAAATAAAAACTTCAAGATCAATATATAAGTTTATTGTGAAAGCTTTTGAAACTTCCGGTATTAAAAACTTAAATTATCAGATTTGCAAAATTTCTTTAAAGATACAATTAAATGTTTACTTTTGGGTATCTATTTTGTTTTGTTTTACTAAATTAATTGATTTTCTTATTTTTAAGCTTTAGAGCAACTTTTTTTTAAGTTAAAAGCGAACATTCATATCTATGACTAACATACGGTTGCAATTATCAAGTTTTAATGTTGTAGGCTATATCGTGTTCTTGTTAAGTTTGGTTATTTACTAATGGAGTGGGATGACAAAGAAAACCGTATTGTTGCAATAGCATTACGTAAGCATAGAACTGAAAAAGTATAATATTTAAGATCCCGCATCCTCTTGGCATTAGTCGTATGTTTATGTATCGGGCTATAAAATTGTTTTATTATTCTGGAGGGTTCCAGGATCCTCCAAGGCCTAGAAGACTATATTCAGTTCGGACTGTTCTGGAAATCAAAGCCGCAAGTGCCCGAATGAAACGAAATCCTCTTTGTAAGCAGAAGATTATGTCTCAGAAGAAGCAAGTTTTCAAAAGTTCTATGTCTCGTCTTATTAAGCAAAGGTTAGGACTAGCTGCTTACCAAAGGCATACGGGGCATTTTCTAACATATGCTTTAAAGAAAGATAGGACAGAAAAAAGAGGTTGTTGGATGAGTACACGCACAACGGTCCCAGAAAATCTCTGTTTATGGATATAGAGAGTCTTTCAATGAACAATATGACATGATATACGCTAGATCGCTCAAAGAGGCATCTCAGCTAGTTCCATCCAGCAGCTGTAATGGTTTGGTGGGAAGTGTGTTATGATACAGTAATCGATATTAGGCCAGTCGCTGTGTCGTGAGAAATGATCAAAAATGTGTTTTTTTTTTGGGGGGGGGGATGGTATTTTAAAGTGAATTCAATTTTTTAGGGCGCTGATTACGAATCTGATAGTCAAATTTATCTTGGGCCGCTGCGCTCCAAAATATGGGCATTTTTTAAGGCCCAAAAAGCCGTTTTTTCGGTTTTTCGGGTTTTACAGGAAAACTATGGCTTATATGAAGTAAGTACCCATTATAAAAATTGTAGGTATTATTAAAACGCCTCGATTGAGACCAGCTAGAAAAAGTGTCTTGGGCCAGCTAGCTGTAGGCCCATTTTTGACGGTTTTTTTTTAAATTAAAAACATGGGGCCGGCGAAGAGATTGTTCTGTAAGCAATCCCAGAACGAACTTACAAAAAGCCATAGTTTTCCTCTAAAACCCGAAAAACCGAAAAAACGGCTTTTTGGGCCTTAAAAAATGCCCATATTTTGGAGCGTAGCGGCCGAAGACAAATTTGACTATCAGATTCGTGATCAGCGCCCTGAAAAACATGAAATCACTTTAAAATACCACTCCCCAAAAAAACCATCTAAAATTGCACAGCGACTGGACTATATTCATTTTTGTGAAAAGCAACTTAAAACATCAACAGCTGTATATGCACAGCAGGGGTCGGCAAGTAATTTCTAGTTGGGTCTGGATACTTCTGAAATTTTTTATCGAGGTTCAGATAAAAAAAAAAGATAACTTAGTTTTATCTGATAGGTATTTGTTCTTAGAAATTAATGCAAAAAATTAGATTTGCGATCTTGAGCCAGTTTTTTATGGTTCAGTTCTTGTGGGGAACAATTTATGCAAAGAATGTCTTCAAAGTGAGCGTCCGATAACCTTGAATGATATTTGTTTTTCAAAAAATTTACTTTTGAGAACGATATTCTACATATATATGTGGAGCCAAACATAGTAGCCAGGTTAATGACAGTTTTTTTGCGTTTTGCGTACTTTTCCGAAACATGTTTACTACAAAATTCTTCAGTGGATGTAGTTTTCTACATTTGCAAGAAAATATCTTCTTGGAAATCGATTATCTCAATTTAGAGTGAAGCTTTGAACAACTGAACAACCTCGCATCGATGTCAGTCCATTCTGCTGCTGGAGAAACTTTATAAGGCGATTTTAAGAATTGC
The DNA here is from genome assembly GCA_036346155.1 of Sinelater perroti. Classification (NCBI taxonomy): domain Eukaryota; kingdom Metazoa; phylum Arthropoda; class Insecta; order Coleoptera; family Elateridae; genus Sinelater; species Sinelater perroti. Next base: position 35,839,364 of record JARFIY010000001.1, read on the forward strand.
GACAGCTTCTCTATCTTTGCAAATCCTTTTCCAAGATCTGACATAAAACTTTGAAGCACGTCCATTTCGGAATTCTTCTTTTTATAATCAAGAATTGTTGGAAAATAAATAAATTCTGGATTTTCAATATCTTTAACAAAGATATCCAGCCGGCAACGGAAAGCAGACACATTTTGTATCGGATCACATATTAACTTCCCGTTTCCTTGTAACTCGGTGTTGAGTGCATTTAAATATTTTAGAATATCTTTCAGGAAAGCCACAGCTAGTATATTGCACTCGTTTGTTAAGAACTTCAAGTACTTCCTTGCTTCTTGCGTATCGTTTTCTAAGAAGGAGGCCTTTACTTAGCCACATTGTTCTGTTACAATTAAGTCACCCGAACTACATTCAGACAGGAACTTCTTGAACTATTTGTGTTGAAGAGCAGAATAAAACCTCATAACAATGATCAACTGGAGCAAGCTGTTCGTTACGTCTTTTAGTGTAGCACTGAGTTTGCCACAAAGGACTGTTTCATGAATTATGCACTGATATAACCCAACATTTTTATTTCCGATTCTCTTTGTCAATCTCTTTCTTTTTGCCTGTTATCGCCGGGACCCGGTTAGTTGAAAGGAATACCATTTTATCATAACTAATGTTTGATTTTGTCATGAAGTCATCAAAAGTCTTGAACAAATCTCCTCGGTAAGTGTTGCCTTTAAACGAAACATTGCTAGCAATTCATTCCAAAATATTTTGCTTTCAATGTCAAAAAGTCGCACAAAAACGGGCATTTGTTCATCATCAACAATGTCACACGATTCGTCAAGTGGAATGGCTTCGCAACGTGTTTGTTGTAAAAGTTGCAACAAGCTTTTGTTATCAGCAGCCAACATTTTTGTTCTTCTTGTATTGCTTCTTGTCGACAATGGAATACAACGAATAACGACGACAGTATCCTTCTCTTCAAAAAGTGCCGTGGCTACTTCCAACATACATTCTTTTACTATTTCAGAATATGAAGATGGCTTCTGCTGCTTATGTACCGAGCTAGCATTTTTTTTTTGTAAGATGTTAAATATGCTTGGAGTTTATCTTGGCACGCTACACTGCCAGGGGAAAGTCGCGCTATTATTTGTAAAATACGAAAAACATTGGTTAGAATGGCATCCAAACAGATTTGTCTTCTATCTATCTATATATGTCTATAGATGTAGATAGATTATAGTTAGAACAATATATGAGATAAAGTTTAACAACATATTCTTTGGCGGTCCACCTTCCGCGGTCCGGATTCGGATTGCAGTCCGCCAGTTGCCGACCCTTGATCTACAGAATGTTTTGGAAGGTATAGTGAAACCTCCGAATTATATGAGGTGAGTCTTGAATCTTTCAGTAAGATTCTTCATCTATCCACGAAACACGGTTAACTCAAACTTGGCTGAGCAAGAATGTGCTTCGTTTTATAACAGTAGAAGATTGGCCCTCTGGTAGCCGAAATCGTAATCGATTAAATTACAAATTATGAACAATTTTAGAGTTCATAGTTTGCTTAAAAAGACCCCAATGTTGATTATTCGAAGCAAGTCCCGGCGGCTGCAGTTAATACTTTTTCAGTGAACGTAGTGCGTGCTGCTATAGACAAGTGGCCTGGGCGCCTTAAAGCTTGTGGCTACTGGTGGCTATTTTGTATAAATCCGTTGTAATTATACTTACAAATAACCATTTAAAAATTCTGAAAATATTATGCAAAAAACAGTTAACCGTTTTATTTTGTCGTTCTAATCAGTATGTAATAATATTTATGGACATGCCATGAACTTCTTGATGCAGTGGTTTTCAAATATTCTAATATTTTTTAAAACAATTTTAATTAAAAGATAGTTGCGGTCTATTTACCTCTATTAAGTTAATCCTTTGAAGGGTAGTACTTTAAATTGGATTAAGGTAATGTGGCAGAATGTTACCTTTTATTTTCACATCAAAAGTGACATGAACTTTTAAAACAACTAAATCAGTAGTTTTGAATCTCTTTTGGCCATGTTACCCCGTAACTATACCTCTAAAGTGTTAATAATATCCCCACCCCTCATTTATATATAATTCTTATTATTCAAGAAGCGGACCTCTGTTCACATGAACGAAGATTAAAAGGTCATTGATTTTTAATAATTTATTCTTAAATTGTCCCCTTAAAATCAAATTGCCCCTTTGTAGTATGTTTATCCTATGTTGAGAACCGCGAAACTAAATATGTACTTATGTAGTAAAAATTTGATTTATTTTTGTCTTTAAAATTTTACATATTTCTTTATCTTAAAATAATTTACATTTACTTTAAGGTGGTGAATTTTAAGCCTTGGAGTGCACACTGGGTCCAGCGGACCCAGACTTCGACTTTAATCTCAATTTTCAGTAGTTTAAATTGTAATTAACGCGGCAAAAACGCCATCTGTTTTTAGTTTTGGATATTTACTATACGTCCAAACTATTTTTATATGTAACGGAGCGTCAGTACCCACACGGCAGCCAATCGAAAAAGGTGTTTTTTTTTCTCTGGTCCGCTAGACCCAGTGTGCAGTTAACGTCTATTTTGAGTGATAATTTAATTTTTTTTCCTATAATTTTTTTCTCGTTCTTTTGAAGACTTCTACGTAAGTAAGTTGCAAATTGAACAGATTTTTTTCAAGTGTACTCAACATTTTCCCACTTTTTTAGTTTGTAAATATGTCCGGCCGTGCGAGAAATTCCATACGTTTGCCCATTGCTGCTCAACTGCTCGAAGATGATTTGATGTCCAGCACCGACGACGATTCAGAATTCGAAGAAGACAGTGCTTCTGAATACGGATCCGATTACTCTTCTAATGACGAAGATCGCATTTCCGACACGCAATTCGTCGACTTGGTAGAAAACGCTGACATATCTTCGCGAGCGCAAGAAGCACGCCAAAGAAGCAGACCGAAGAGCATACTTCATGGAAAAAATGGGTACATGTGGACATTGAAAAGGCCAACAAGAAATTCAGATCGAATAAATACACCACCTCCGGTCATAAAACCTGGTCCGATCCAAGACGCTGCGAACTGCAACACGATTGAAGAATTCTGGAAAATTCTCTTTTCTCCAGATATTATTGAAGTCGTCGTTCGATTCACAAATCTTCAAATTCAAAGAACGATCGCAAAATTTATTGAAAAAGAGCACATCCAGCAATCACACCAGCATGAAACAGATGTTATAGAAATTCGAGCGTTCATTGTTGTACTCTACTACGCAGGGCTGTGGAAGCAACCAAAACTTGACGATAAGGATGCGTGGTCTTCAGAGCACTGAATTTCTTTTTATCGGTGCGTTTTTCCCTTGCGTCGTTGGTACTTCCTTGTTCAAAATTTGAGATTCGATGACAAAGAAGCTCGAGATCCCGCTGACAAATTTGCTCCGATCAGGCAAATTTTTGAAAAATTTATCAGCAATTGCAAAAGCAACTACAAGTCGTCGAGCTACTGCACGGTCGACGAGCAGATGTTGAGCTTCCGTGGCCGCTGTACATTCAGATCATACATGAAGAATAAGGCCGATAAATATGGTCTCCTGTTGGTAATTTTGAACAACGCAAAGACATCGTACTTGGTCAACGCCCTACCAAGATTGGGAAAAAAGCACCGTCAGAGCTGAAAAACCTGAAACAGTGCCTCAAGTTCTTCTCCGGCAGGTAACAGAGCCCATACATGGATCAAGTTGCACCGTGCGATAATTTGTATTCAGCGATCCCTCTATTTGAACAAATGAAAGCAGAACCATACCTACTGACCATGACTGGGACACTTAGGAAGAACAAAAGAGAAATTTCTCTGGAAATGAAGGTGGCGGAAAAAGATCCGCCAAACAGCAAGTTTTGTGTCTTTCAGCCCTAAAAAAACAAGATCGTGTTGCTTCTATCGTCGCTAATGGACTCTGAAAAAATAGTTGATGGAAAGCCGAAAATTATTATTGACTACAACGTAAACGAAATTACACGGTGACGAGACGCAGCAAAAGATGGCAGTTACGTATTTTTTGGGCCATGCTCGATCAAGCTATGGTGAATGCGACAATTCTTCTGAGATGTAAACTGGAAATCGCCGAAAATCAGCAAAAAGTTACGGCTAAACAATGTATGAGGAAAGTTATCTGCCATCTGCTGTCTGAGCGACAAACAGTGCCGAAACTCAGGATAAGTTTGAAGAACGCCTTTGAGGATATGCTCAAAGAACCTCGTGGAGAACTGACAAATGAAGATGAGGCTGGATTGATGCCGACAAAAAGAAGATGCGAAATGTGTCCTTCAAAAGTGGATAAAAAAACTCGGCATCAGTGTATTTCGTGCCTACGAGCTATTTATATGGATCACCGCTCCAAGCTCTGCGATAGTTGTGCTTGCACAGATTAATTTTTTCTTTTACTGATAATTTATAATGTATTATCATATGTATATGTAATATTCTGCCGTTTATGAATAAAAAAATATTTTTTTTTAAATTTTTCTCAAGATTAAGTCGTGTGAAAGCAATTATCTGAAATATAAAAAAACGGCCACATTCATATGCCAAAATAAATATACTTTTTGGAATTAATTCATTTTCTTTTTTAGGTCAAAGTATACCTAATAAACTATCATTTTCCATAATATGAGCCTTTAAAAATGCAATCCCAGGAATGTGCAATATATTTAGTTAAAAAACCCAATTTTTTCAAATACGCTAATTTGACAATTTTTTTCTCTGAATCAAATTAAAATTTGAACGTTAAAATTGTGCAGCATGATGAAAAATGGTCAAAAAACATGTCTAATTTTTTTTAGAAGTTCATATTGTCATTCGGGCGAGCAATCGCATATTTAAGATGGCTGGGTCCGCTAGACCCAGTGTGCAATTAGTGTTACAAACAGCATGTGTGCACTCCAAGGGTTAAACATATATTTTCTGGTATCTATTATTTGTGTAATTGGATTTTATAACTAAAAGTTTTCTGTTATTTATTTCTTATGATTAGTGCGGATTGTTCAAATTCATGTTTATATACTTGCTCAAAGTGAGCATATTTTCTCTTAAAATTTTAATATTGCTAGCGAGGTATGTCTAAATGCAAAAAAGTACCAAATGGTATCAGCATTATAAGAAATTATAGGAAGTATATTTCCAACACAGCATTCGTTTTTACGCTTATGGGTTTCTGTCGAAACTTTTTTATTAGTCTCCGTATAATTTTTACCGTTAAATAAACTTGGAAAACGACAAAAGTTTGATTTTAATAATTCCGGAGACCCTCCTCCTTTGCGGCACATTTTAAAGCTGCGCGCGCAAATGTCCTCAGTTATTAGTTTTGCATGTAGGCCTTATGATCTCTGCAACTTGCTCGTAGGGCTCTCCTGAGTAATTGACTGTTTATGTAAAGGCCTAAATTCCGTTACAGTGTTCTCCTTGCTATTAACCCTTTTCAAAGGACAGTAATGCGCAAAGCGAAATATAATGCTGGAATTTTTGGCTCTCTATGAGTTTTGTGTATAATCCATGTAATGTGATTTTGCGTTTTTTAGAGTTTAGATTATAGGTAACTTTAACAAAGGAGTTGCGGATGTTTCAAAACAAATTAACAATTTTAGAAGTGATTAAATTGTACGAGGGTGTGCTGAAAAGTAATGGCTCCAAATTATTTATGTGAAAACTATTAAAGCTTTTTAAATGAAATAAACTTTATTAACATTCTACATCTTTATTCTTCACATCCACCTATTTATTTCTCAACATAGTCACCCTGGCGACGAACACGTTTCTCTCAACGAGAGACCAGTTTGTTGATACTATAGAATGTTTGACATTGTTGACGGAGCCAGAACTTCACCTCCCTTGCACGGCTTCATCACTATCAAAGTGAACTTCTCGAAGGTGTTCTTTAAGTCTTGGAAACAGATGAAAATCGGATGGGGTCAAGCTGGAACTGTATGGAGTATGAGCGATGACAGTGAACCAAGGCGTCGGATTTTTGCAGATGTCGCAGCGCTTCGAATTCGTGCTTTAAATTTTCTGAGGGTCTCGCAGTACCTTGCGGAGTTTATGGTGGTGCTCTTAGGCAATAAATTTCAACTGGACCACACCTTGAACATTTCAGAATACTGTGAGCATGACTTTGCCTGCTGATTACATGCTCTTGAACTTTTTTGGCTTCGGTGTTTTTTGTGGCCGAACTCCATTAATTCTCTCTTGTTTTCGGGGTCAAAATAGTGAACTCAGCTTTCATCGCCTGTCACAATGTTGTTAAAGAAATCATCACCCTCACGCTCAAAACGGAAAAGAAATTGTTGACAGATGTCCAATCTCTTCTGTTTCATGTCAGGAGAAAGCATTCGAGATACTTACCGTGCGCACAGTTTTCTGTACCGCAGTTCTGCAATCATGGCCTGTACACGCTCTCGGGATATGCCACACTTAACTGAAAGCTGTGTCTCTCTAATGAGTTTATCAACCCGATTCCGATGAGTCTCATCGGTTGCCGTACGCGGTCGTCCATTCCGAGCTCTGTCACAGACGTTGAGGTTAGCACCACCGTTTCCTTACGAGCACAAACAACCCAACGTCGCACATTACTGATATCGATACAATCATCACCGTACACAGCTTTCATTCTTCTATGGATTTCAATTGGAGGCACGTTTTTTGCGGTTAGAAATGCGATTACAGCTCGCCGATTCTCACGCACCGACATAGTTTAGTTACACACCGCCATGTTACACGCTACAATTCGAAGCTCTTTAGCGGCAGAGGGTTGCAACTTGCGTCAGTGAAGCGGGAAAGTCGACCGAGCAATATGTATGACATGTAATACCTCAACCGATATTGAGAACAGAATAAAAAATTCGGAGGCATTACTTTTCAGTACGCCCTCGTATAATAATTGGAGGAAACAAATGTAGGAGATATATAAATAATTGTAGGAGGAACAAAGTGTGATACTTATAGCATATAAAATGGAATTGTTAAACATAAATATTTATTTAGGGAAAACATACATTATAATTATCTTCATATATTTTTGTTCATTTTATTTTATTATATACACTGATGTAAAAATCAAAATTTGTGAAAATATGTTGATGTTGTCGTATAAAGTGCTGTGCATGGTATATTATTTAAACATTTTAGATTTGATCAATTGGTATATCAGAAATATTTCTTTTATGACACTCTGTTGGCATTGTGCTCCTGTTTTAAAGGCAGGAGTTGTAACTACAGTAAAACCCCTTTAAAGTGCTCTTCAAGAGACCTCATGTAAATGGTATATTAACTGGGACGGCATATTAGGCGGCAGACAACTAATTGTAAATAGAAATTAATACATGCATAATACACTGTAAACTAATTTATTATTATTCTCATTTATATACTTTATTATTGAATAACTTAATTCATGTACATTACTAAATAAATTTACTTATTTCTAAAAAATAATTTACGATATTTCTTTGTTGTATAATTTTTCTAAACAATTTAAATAGGAATTTATTTAAATATTCGTAGAAGAAAGATTCATAAATTGTTTCATCACTATTAATTCTTTTATGGCTTTCTGCTTCCAAGAAATTAATTTACCTGATTCTTTTCTATATACTATTTAGGTATTGCAGAAGTGTTCATATCACAGCTTGATGGTTTTGCCAAATGAGATTTTTTAAAATTATTAGTTTGTCTAAATAAATTTATTTAAAATGACAACACCTTTGTCTTCAAATATGAAGTTTGCGAAGTAAAACCCTTGCAGATTTTTACGCTTTGTAACCTTTATCGTTATCATTTGTGACGGCAAGAAAATTTATTTCAAGTATTGAATTATCAGAATCCTAGAAATAAAAAAATGTATCTGTAATAATTTGAATGAAATTTAATTTAATGCTCTTTCACATCTAATTTTTTTAAGCAATCCTACTTTCCTCTTTATGCAGTACTGATAAAATGTACTGCATTTAAAGCGTGCCAAGCTTTGATTTCCGACTATCAATATTTTATAGGCAGGGCCTGATTAACCCATAGACTGAGTATGCTGCAGCCTAGGGCGGCAGGATTGCAATTGATGCCTGTGATGATTGGAAAAATAACCATATAGTATGTGATTTTATATATATATATATATATTTTTTTTTTTTAAAGGTTACATTTATTGCTAGATCAACAAATACAATTTTGTTATACATAGCAGTGATGTTGTGTAAATTATATACATGACTTTGATTACATAACATAAGGAGACTTTTAGCTGTCTCAGCAAACATTTCAGTGACTGTTTCAGTAATTTTCACGATCGGTTAATATAATGTCCTGAGGTAGTTGACGTTTGAGTCTTGTGTGTATCTTTGTTCGAAAGAGTTCATAATGAACCGCACCACTACACGCACTTGAGTTGATTATAAACTTTTTTGCACTTTTTTTAATGTAGTCTTCAATGGGCATGATTCCTAATTCTTGGTGTAGCTGTGTGTTCCGAATGTACCAGGGCGCGTTGACTGCAATTCGTAGCACTTTGTTTTGGAACCTCTGTATTTTGCGTAAGTTGGTTTGAGACGTGTTGCACCATATCGGTGATCCATATAGTATTAGTGGTCGTAGCAGGGTTTTGTATAACAGCATAGTGCATTCAATTTTTAGGGAGGATTTACGGTTAATTAGTGGGTACAGCTGTTTGAGTCTGGCATATCCCTGGATTAATTTCTGGTTAACGTGAAAGCCCCAACTCAGCCGTGTGTCCAGGTAAATACCGAGGTATTTGACTGCTGAATCGTTGGATTTCCACGGTATTGGTTTATTATTAATGTGAACTAGGTTGGGATTCGTGATTCGTCTAAGAGTAAATATTTTTGCTTGGCATTTATCTGGGTTTATTTGGGTATTTCGCTGTTGAAAACAGCGAGAAAGCTGGTTTGTGGCTTGTTGGAGAGCTTGTACTGCTTCGTCCAATGACGATGCTTGAGTAAAGATGGCTGTGTCATCCGCAAAGGTGGCGAGAGTTGCCTTAGTTTCAGGCAGGTCAAAGGTGTAAATGGAGAATAGGACTGGACCCAGGACGCTACCCTGCGGAACACCTGCACGGATATTTTTGGTTTGTGATAGCGTGGAGTTCACTCGTACAGCAAAGGTTCTGTTTTCGACAAATGAGAATAAAATGGCTTTTAGGTAGGGAGGCATGTCAATATTTAGGATTTTTAGCTTTAAACCTTCAAGCCACACTCTGTCAAAGACCTGTGAGATGTCTAGAAATAAGGACGCAGTGTAGACTTTGTTTTCATAGCCACGCTCGATAAGTTCGCTTATACGTTGTATTTGATGATATGTAGAATGGCCTTTTCTAAATCCGAATTGAAAGGTAGGGATTGTGTTTTGGTTTCAATAACGGCATTTAGTCTAACTTGAATTATTCTTTCCAGCAGTTTGGATAGGGTGGTGAGAAGACTTATTGGTCTATAACTACTTATTTTTGTTTTGTTTTGCCCGGTTTTGGAAACATTAGAATTTGGGCATGTTTCCATGCTAGGGAAAGTAGCCTAGCCTTAGGCAGGCATTAAAGATTGTGCTTAGGCTGGCTAGGGCTTTCTTGGGAAGGTGCTGGAGAATAGAATTTGTGAGTAGATCATGTCCGGGAGACTTTTGGTTGAGAGTGTGTCTATGTGAGTTTTAAGTTCCTTGGGGAGGTGGGCTTAATTCTATCGGGGTGCGGCACGTTTGTTTCAATGCAGGTTATCGTGTGGTTAAGGTGTGTTGGAGTGCAAGTGATGATAGGAGTGAAGGTCCTTTCAAGGTGTAGGGCGAAAGCGGAAGCTTTATCTTCATCTGTTATGTAGTTGTCAGTGCCTGTGTCGTTTGTTAGTGTAGGCATTTCATCTCTTTGGTTTAGGATCTTTTGGTTGTTTTCCATAACCCCTGTCCCTGGGCTAAAGTTGGCTATGTGTTGTTGATAGGTGTTGACTCTGAGTAGATCGAGTTCTCTTTAATCCTATGGGCAAGGTTGTTTAGTCGGTTTTGATTGAAGGACTTCTAGTTCGTTGCCATTCACGCCTGAGTTGATTTTTCTCGTTGATTAGGTTAATTAGATGCCTCGGAGGGTAATTGTACTCTGGTAGGGCTGTTACGCGTGCTGGTGTGCATGCTTGTCGTGCACTATCGCTAATCAATGTGGTGAGATTGGCAATCGTTGCGTCAATATCTTCTTGGTTATGGATATTTGTGGGGCATGATATTTTATTTTCTAGTATTTTTCAAATTGATCCCAGTTCATTTTGCCGTTTATTAGCTTCGGTACTGGTTGTTTCGGTACTGGGTTATTTGTAAAGGACACTAAGACAGGAATGTGGTCTGAGTTGAGTTCGGTTATGACTTGTTGGTACAGCGGCTTGTTAAAATTCTTCTGCAGAACTATGTCAAGTATGTCTGGCTCGTGGTCTCTTCGATACGGGTAATAAGTGTACTCGTCCGGTGCTAATATCTGAAAGGAATTTGCTGTTGCCAAATTCTCTAACTTTTACCCTCAGGGTTGGATGCTCTGCAGCCCCATAAGGTATGTTTGGCATTTATATCACCAATGACCAATAGCGGCTGATTTGTATTAAATATTGTTTGTATGTCTTCGGGTACTAGTTTTTATTTGGCTGCCTGTAGGCGCTTGCTACTGTTACTGTACTATTGTCATCAAGTGTAACTTGGACGGAGGTCATTTCAATATTTAAATTAGGGATGTCGGGCAGTCGCGTATGCTGAAACCTTCTTTATATTAGAATTGCTACCCCTCTGACGCAATCGGGCGTTCCGGTCCTTTCGATAGACGTGGTAACCTGGGATATTAAAGCTGGTTGTGTCGTCTAGGTGCGTCTCAGTAATGCAAGCGATGTCTACTTTGTGTCTAGCTAGGAAGGCAATGATTAGGGATCGTTGGTTTTGGAGCCCATTAGCATTCCAGTTGAGGATTGTTAATCACTGAATTGGTTTTGGTTGGTTATGGTCCATTAAAGAGCATGGGTAAGAGAGTATTTGTGATAAACGATTTAATTTGATCGAGGTGAGGTGTGAGTAGTTCAAGGAGGAGCTGTATAATGTTGTTGGCTGGGTCTGATTTGATGGTGTTGTGATTAAGTCCACTTTGGGTTCTGCTTGCATAGGTCTGTTCGTTGTTAACTTCCGAATTTCGGAAGTAGTTGGGTTTTGGGGATCGAGGTTTTGGTACGTTGCCGCAGTAATTTAATATGGTGGGGACAACCGCGATAATTTGCACTGTGGCCTCCTCCACAGTTTGCACATTTTGGTGGGTCATTGGGTCGTTTTTACATTCTGTATGTTGATGGTCGCCTGCGCATTTGACGCAGGTATATTTTTAGTGCAGTAGTTTTGGTATGTCCATACTGCTGACATCTATAGCATTGGGGATGATCTTGGATTTTCTTCTTTCTTCGACTGTTACTATAGAGTAGAATATTGCTTTTAACGTGAATATACGTTTTGCTTCTTCTTTTGGTGAGGTCAACTGCGCAGACTGGCAGCGGTTTTTTTTTTTGTGTACAGTCGTGCTACTTTTAGAACTGGAATTTTATTGGTTATGAGTTCGTTTTGATTTCCTGGTCTGTTAAGGAAAGTGGTACATTTTGATGACTACTGATAAGGGTTTATCGTTGGGATTTTGGTAAGTGTGGTACTGTATTTGGTTATCACTGTAGAAAGTTAATTTCCGATAATCTTCGTCTTTTTTAAGTTTATTCGTAGTGTGGATACGTTGTAGGTAGTTGTGAACGCACCAGTTGCGTGTTTTTTGATGTCTTCTACAAGAGCTTGGTGATTAACTGCATTGGGCAGATAGATTGGTGGAATTTTAATTTTTGTCGTATCGGGTTGGTTATTTTCTGTTTCTTCTTCAGAAGATTGTTTATCGTTAGGAAGTTTCCAGGTGTGGCGGAAGATAGTATTTATTGTTTTCTAGGAGGTTTTGAGCTGTCCATGCATAACGTTTTTGAACTTCATTTATAGGTGGTGACAGATCGCCGAATTTGCGCTTTTGTTGCGCTGTTTGATCCATTTTAATTGCATGGGTTGCAATTTTTATTGAAATATATTAAAATAAAATCAATTTTAAACTTACTGCGTTTGTAACGAGTTGATATAGCTAAGGTCAAGCGTATCGCAGTTATCGGACGGCGTACGTGACATCCGAACCGGTTCACTGCTCGTACTCGACTCATATATATAAATAATATATATATATATATATATATATATATATGTTATGTATATATATATATATATATATATATATATATATATATATATATATATATATATATATATATATATATATATTTCTTCTTCTGACAGGTTAGACTAGCCACCTGCCCGGGGTATGCCCAATATGGCTCACAGTACCGCACGAAATGTGTGGTCAGGAACAGGCTAATAGCTTACATAAAGTAAAAGAAGAAGAAGAAGACAACAACTTTGAACACAGAGAGTGTACTTCAAAATTAATTAGTAGAAGTCGAGTTTCACAAAGAGTGGATTGAAAAGTAGCAAAACAGTGCACCGGAGAAGTTTTGTATTAGCAAACAGTTGTTAAAATTGTGAAGTTCTTAGCTTCCTGTGGACTGCCTATTTATAGTTATAATGAAATATTAGATTCTGTTAGAAATTGTAATTTTTCGGCTGTGTAAAATTGACTTAAAAATTCAATCCGCTTATGGTTAAACATGTAGCAAAATTTTGAAATAATAGAAGCTTATCGAGTACAACTGTCAATAAATTCATTATCCAGTTAGCGGAAAAACTTAAACCAGAAATTGTCCAAGAGATTATAAATGCCAAGTATTATTTCTTCATTTTGAACTTAACACCATGTGTCGCACACTGACCAAATAGAAAATATGCTATGCTATATGCTACATATGGAAATACTTTTTGAATAATTTTTGATGTTTATTCCTAATTGTGACTATGAAGATGAAGAGATGGAATGCTGTAATGTCAACCATATGTTTTGTAGAGTATGTTATAAATAACTGTAGAAGACAGAGCTACTACAAAAGAAGTGAATGCTCTGTCCTCATAATCCTTTGCGTGGCCCACTCTTTGTAAATAGTTGGTTCTGCAGTTATGGAGAGTAGCAAGTACTGTGTTGATTTTTATTTTTTGAAACAACAAATTCATCATTTTTTAGTTCTTCAACCAAAACGTGGGATATCTAGCAGTCTCACTTAAAAAGAATTTCTATCGTTAAAAACTTTGATGACAACACAATGGAGTGCGCGTGCTGATGCCAGTCAAGTATTATACAAATCGTTCCAGAAAGTTCTCGATGCTTTGATCAGACTAAGGACGTGCAGTATGAAGCAAAAGCATATATATGAAAGAGCGCTAGAAGCAGCAATGCTATATACGGCGGAGGTCTGGGCAAAAGAACCGGTTATACATCATCCAGTGTTTTACGGACGAATCCAGGTGGGAGGACGGCCAAGCTGTAGCGGCGTTCGTCGTCTACCAAGAAGAGCTCAAATTGCACACCTAGAAGATCAAGCTCGCCAATTGGAGCATGGTATTCCAATACGAACTAACCGGCATAGGAGTACGCTTAAGATTTATTTAATTACTAGGAGATAATCGCCAAATACGCGATAGTTACGGACAGCCGGTCAGCGCGAAAGTTAATGAAGGCACCGACATAACTACAGATGGAAGTCTGGTAACTGCCGAAGAGGACAATGGCGATTGGAGACAAGGTTCTGTTAAACCAAAGCCCATACAGGAACATTGAGCAGTGAACGCACGGATGAGTTTGCCAAAGAGATAATAGCTGAAGAAAATGCACCGGTGCAGTTCGAGCAAATATCCAGAAGCTTGATTAAAGCAAATATCCGGAAAAGAAACAAGGCCAAGTGGGAAGAGAGATGGCAATCAGCGACAGTGGGGTGACACGCAAGAACGTTTTTACTAATATTGAAGGGAGCTTCATATTTGAGCAACTACTCTGCACAGATCATCTTAGGACATAGCAACTTTCGATTATACCTGACCTGGTTCGAAAAGCTGCAACGGGGAAAGGATATTTGCGAATGCGGCGCAGAAGTCAACGCGATGCACGTACTGCTGAACTGCCGACTCGAACAAAGTTTGAACCGAGCAGAAATCGCTCTAATTATAGGACTTGGACGATGGCTATGGATGCTTGAAGAAATTACGAAGAAAATTGACATGTGGAACTGACGTAACAACAAAGGGGATGCTAAAAGTTTTAGTGAAAACAAATATGGAAGTTGTTAGTTTTCTGGACGACATCCTTTCGTAATAGAAACATGTTACGCTGCAATTGATTCTCCGAAGTTTAATTTAGTACAAAAAAACAATATGTACAGAAACATATAAAGATTTCAGATTTCTATGGGAAAATGTTCGAATACGGCAGAGGGCAAATCAGTCATTGGAAAAATATGCTTCTGACTTAGATAACACATTCCTTGACGAATGTGTGCACTTAGCACATTTTTAAGAATCAAAAGTATTAACAAAGAAGATAAGAATATCAAACCAAAAACACATTTAGAACTAGAAAGACTCCTAGTATTATTAAAGTCATAGGTCGTAGAGTCTAGTTTTTCTAATACTGTCATCGCTCTAAAATTTTTCTAAGTATGACAATTATTAACTGCGCTCGAGAACGATCGTTTTCAACTCTTAAGTGAGTGAAAAACTGTTTGAGGCCAACATGAAAACAGTAAAAATGACGGGTCTTGCACTTTTATTTATTGAGTGTGAGTTTCTATTGAGTCTTTTGATGACATAGTTTAGAAGTTTGCTAATTCTAAGGCTGGGAAAAGAAATGGTTTTTAAATAATATTGTTTAGATATATAAATATAATATAAAAACATGGGGCCGGCGAAGAGATTGCTCTGTAAGCAATCCCAGAACGAACTTAAAAAGACCTTTCGATTTCGATTTCGAATTTCGGGTAAATTAAATCGAATATCTGAAAATTATTCGACATAGAATTTTTCTTCATTTTCGAATTCAGCGTAAAATTTCTATAAGAATCATTTAAAATCGTAATGTCGAAAATTTTGAAATTCGAAGTCGAATATCTCGAAAACTATTCGACATAGAATTTTTCGATTTCATTATTGAAATCAGCGTAAAATTTTCTTTAAGAATTACTCATAAAATCGCAATGTCGAAATTTTCCGAAATTGAAGTCGAATATCTCGAAAACTATTCGAGATACAAACTTTTGATTTCGATTTTGAAATCAGCAAATTTTCTATAAGAATCCATTTTAAAATTTTAAAAAATCCATAATTTTGTGACAGCGACAGACAGACCGACAGACATATAGAATTCAGTAACGAACTTTTTAAGTTCGTTGAAAATAAAATAGACATTTTTTAAAATTTTCCTCACTGATACGTGAATGAAAAATTGAATAAGTGTTTCGTCTAAATAACAAACTTCTTTGTAACTTTTTAATAACGTCTCCAACATGCAAAAATTTGAGGGAAGGCGGATGAAAAGTTGTCTACCTAGAGATCCGAGAACTGTAATCAGGTACCGCAGTATAACTCTCTTTTGATAAAACTTGAGTTGTTTGTTTTATGATCTCTTAGTCTGAGATGAAGCAAACTCATCTTGCGTGGATGCAGAAAACTAGTTCCATATTTTCTGTTGTTATTTTTTTAATTTTATTGTCTATAAATAACAAAACCTTGCTTTACTATTTCAAAAACAAATTATCATCGAGTATTTGTAGATGTACATGAGTTTTATAAACACATGAAAGATTTTTCGTATTTTTTCAGTATAGAGGTTTTGCTAATTTTCTCATCACGACTAAATATTATAGTACGAAATACTACTACTTTTACTTTTCTTAAATGATTTCTGTGACACATTTCACTTTGAAAATGTATGATTTGTCTGTATTAAAAATAATGCGGAGTTTGTATTTTAACATCAGATTAGGCGCCACTTTCTTATTCAATTTACTAACGTCACCCCTAGTGACATCAGGAGGATCTAGAAATTTAACAATAAATAATTTTTGAAGAAATTTTGAAGTAAAATTAGTGTTTTATGTGCTTTCTAACATATGGCTTCATCTTGTTGAAACCTTATATCATTTTAAATCGTTGGTTTTATTGAAATAAAAAGTGGTTTAACGTACACCATTGACAAAAACAGCGCTGCCAGCTTCGCCGTCCGATAATGCAAACAAAATAATGCATTTTTGTGGATGTATTGGTTTTCGTGAATAGCAGATTGATTTTTACTACTCCAGCTGCGATAATTCTGACAATTCACAAAACCATTTAAATTAAAATGTGATTCATCTCTCAATAGCCTGTTATAATAATAAATTTGAATGATGTTGATGCCTCGCTGTTTAGTATACGGTATCATAATGACTTTTCCATGTATAAATGCAAACCTCTAACCTTCACATTTACTTCCTTAAAGGCCCATTTTAGACCAATCTCAGGCGAGGGTCACATATTGACCTAAACGGTTGGGACGCTGCGGTGCGGAAAGCAACGGAAAACTACCGCACTAAATGCATTTTGTTTTAAATGCTTCCCAAGATAATCACATGGCTGAAAAATCAAAACAATTGGCCGTTAGTCCGGGGCACCCCTTCAGTGGGAAAACGGTGCGAAGAATCTCCCCGTCAGCCAATCAAGGGAATCAAGAGAATATGTACAGTATACACAAAAACAGAGTCAGAATTGCAACATGGAATGTACGCAGTTTATTCCAAGCAGGAAAACTGGATAACGTTGTACAAGAGATGAGTAGATTAAAACTAAACATTTTGGGTCTAAGCGAAACCCGATGGCCTAACTCAGGGAAATGTAGTACCGAAAACGGTGTTATATATTATTCAGGGAACACTGAAATCGAGCATTATAATGGAGTTGGTATCATGCTAGATAAAGCTGCAAGTAAAGCAGTAATTAACTTTATACCATATTCGGATAGAATTATGATGATTCAGCTACAAACAAACTTAGGTAAAATGAACTTAATTCAAATATATGCCCCCACTGCTGACAAGAAAAACGATGATAAAATAGAACCTTTTTACGAAGAAATTTAGAAAGTACTAAAATTAAGAAAAAAACGTGACATCACAATAATAATTGGGGATTATAATGCAAAGATTGGAGAAGGAAGCTATGGATATTACGTTGGTAAATATGGATTAGGTGAGAGAAACGGACGAGGAGAGAGAATGCTGCAGTTTTGTATAGAAGAAGACCTTGTGGTCACAAATACTCTCTTTAAACTACCAAAGAGAAGATTATATACTTGGAAAGCACCGAGAGATCACACAGAACAAATAATTAGAAACCAAATAGATTACATTCTAGTTAACAAAAAGGCGAGAAATAGCGTAAAGGCTGTAAAAACATACCCAGGTGCGGATGCGAATTCGGACCACAATCCTGTAGTCATGAATATGTATATTAGATTGAAGAAAAGACGACAACAACAAAACCAAAATAGTTACATAAATACACGAAGGTTACAACAACCAGATATGCGAAATTCTGCAACTAAGATGATAAACCAAAACTTCCATAAAATGCAAGAAGAAAATATTAGTAATTTAGATAAGGAAACAAAATGGTCTAAAATAAAAGAAACAATAGTAACGACACAACAAGAAACCTTGGGAGAACACAAGAAACAGATGAAGCAGAAGTGGATGACAGAGGAAATCTTAGCGCTAATGGACGAAAGGAGAAAATTTAAAAATAAAGATGAAATAAAGTATAGAGAAATACATAACATTATTAGAAGCAAGATACGTGCAGCAAAGGAATCCTGGATGGATGATAAGTGCAAAGAAATAGAAAAGTATGAACGTAAGTATGACAGCTTCAATGTTCACAAGAAAATAAAAGAAATCACTGGTATTGCACACAGACAACAATCGAGGATAATGAAGGATGACCAAGGTTCTTTAGTCATAGATACAGAATCAAAGTCAAACTTATGGCAAAAGTATATTAAACAAATCTTTAGAGATCAAAGAGCAGAAGAACGTAGCATTACAACAGCAGAAAACGCACCAAAAATAACATGTAGTGAGGTCAACCATGCCATAAAAACCGCAAAAGCTGGAAAAGCAGCAGGACCTGATGGTATACACTGCGAACTGTTAAAACTATTAGATGAACAGTCAGTTTCAATAATTGTTGACTTGTTTAACGATATATACCAAACAGGGTTATCCCACGCGAATGGCTACTTTCCACCTTTGTCCCCATCCTAAGAAATCCCGAGCGTTTAGATGCGATGAGTATCGACTCATAAGCCTCATGAGTCAGGTACTAAAAATATTCTTAAGAATCGTCCACACCAGGTTATATAGCAAATGTGAAGTGGAAATGTCAAACACACAATTCGGTTTCCGCAACGGAACAGGGACCAGAGAAGCCATATTTGCTCTTAACATCTTAGCACAAAGATCTCTAGATGTAAACCAGGATATTTACATGTGCTTCATAGACTGAACATGACAAGACGATAAATAGTTGATATTTTGCAGAAACTCAACATAGACCATCATGACATACAAATAATTATCAATCTCTACTGGGGTCAAACTGCAAAAATAAAAGTGGATAACTCTCTCCGAGGAAATTAATATTCAAAAAGGTGTCAGACAAGGGTGTATCCTCTCACCCATGTTATTTAACATTTATTCGGAATATATATTCCGCGAAGCGTTAGAAGATGAAAGTTCAGGACTAATAATAAATGGGAAATGTATCAATAACATTCGGTACGCTGACGACACCGTTTTGATCGCAAGCAACCTAAAAGACCTTCAGACACTGGTAGATAGAGTATCTCAAACAAGTAAAGAATTTGGGCTTAGTATTAATATTAGTAAAACAAAAATGTTAGTAGTATCTAAAAGAAACACCGCAGACAGTCAGCTGGTCATAGACAATAGGATTATTGAACAAGTTCAAAACTACAAGTACCTTGGCAAGAATAGAACAAGCAAGGGCAGCCTTCATGAAAATGAGAAAACTACTGACTGCTCAGAACCTATCGTTAGCATTAAGGACAAGAATGGTCCGTTGTTATATATTTCCAGTGCTCTTGTATGGTCTAGAAGGTTGGACTTTAAATAAAGAAACTTCAAAGAGACTTGAATCCTTCGAGCTATGGATTTATAGACGACTATTGAAAATCTCTTGGACTGACCGAATTACGAATCAGCAGGTTCTGGGTAGGATGCGTAAAGAATTGGAGATCTTACCTACCATTAAGAAAAAAAAATTAGAATTCCTAGGCCACATTTCCCGCAATTCTAAATATGAGATATTGCAGCTCATTATGCAAGGCAAAATTGCTGGGCGAAGGAGAGTCGGATGTCGCAGAATCTCTTGGTTACGTAACCTACGAGAATGGTTCAATCTTACATCAGCCGAACTATTCCGAGCAGCTATATCAAAGGTCAAAATAGCCATGCTGATCAGCAACCTCCAAGGGAGAAGCTGAGATTAAGAAGAAGAAACCTTCACAGAACCCAAATGACGCGCAATCTAAATCCTAAATTTTAATTTGGATCACCATATAGCGTGTTATGCGGGGTTCAGTGTAATAAATGGGGTAGTTTATACAAGATTTCTATATTTGGTAAACATGAATTAGTAAAAATAGTGTATTACACAGGATAACCTAATAAGTGAGAGCGTCTTATTAGGAATTTACTGTAATTTGCCTTAATTCTTTTTTTTTTGGAGAAAAGGAAATCAAAACCAGAATGCTACAAGGTAGAAAAATAATAGGATGCTTGAATTATCTCTGATGGAACAACATCTTGAAGAAAAACAAACGAAGAATTTGTGAAGCAATGGTAGAGTCAGCTGTGTTATGATAGCGAAGTCTGGACTTTAAAGGCTGAAATGAAACGAAGACTAAACGCAGTTCAAATGGACTACTTTTGAAGGAGTGCAAGGGTATCGATACATGACAGGGTAAGAAATGAAGAGTTTAGACGCAATATTTAGGCACCAGAATCAGTTGTAGATAAGATTGAACGACGAGGGCTAAAAGGGTTAGGACACATAATGATGATGGGAGAGAATAGATGGCCCGTGAAGATTTTTAAATGGTCGCCAACGGGTAAGAAAAAGAGAGGAAGATTACGCCAAACTTGTAAATATATATATATATATATATATATATATATATACATTATACATACATATTAATTCTTCTAACTCTAAGGCCAAGAGAACCTTTGACGTAGTGTGTTTTAGAGTTCCGATGGAGGTTGTTTTAGTCGGTTGGTATAATCATCATTACAATAACTTATTCACATGAGTAAAACCTGGTGACCCTGGTTTTCTATATTGAAGACAGAGAGTAATTTGTGAATATTATACTTGAACGGTTTGTGTTTGTTACTAGGTTACGACCTAATTTCGTGATAATAATAATAATGGTACGGCTCTAACACCCCGCTTGGGGGCAAAGCCCGCTAAATGAGACGTTAAGGCTCTCATACGTTTGCCTTTTCTGCCCGGACGTCGCGCACCATCTCTGATGCGGGGCGATGTGGCAAGCACTGCGCTTTAGTCCACCGCAATTATTACCCCTTGTGTGAGTGAACGCACCCGCTTGGATTACACCGTAGTCTGTGTCTTAAGTAGGCGACCACGCTGGTGATAACTTCTTGATATTGTATTTAATTTATTTTTATATTTTAGTTATGTATAGTTGAAAATTTAAATTTGGTAATACCGCACATGTTTCGGATACATTAAATACAGAACTTCAATAAAACACACACACACACACACACACACACACACGCACGCACGCACGCACGCACGCACGCACGCACGCACGCACGCACGCACGCACGCACGCACGCACGCACGCACGCACGCACGCACGCATACGCACATATACGCTACGCAACGCTACGCACGCACGCATATATATATATATATATATATATATATATACACACACACACAACAAATAATATATATATATATATAGTAGACTCCTACAACGACTAGGCAAGAGGAGTCTATTGAAGCAAGACTGTGATAACTTATAATGCTGTACAATCCAAACATCTCTTTTCTTTATTCTCATCTCTGATATTGGAGTGGTTTTGAAGAATTGAATGTTTTGAATAAATAGCTTTAATTTTTTGCGTAGAGCGAACAGATTCTTAGCGTAATATGTATTAAATTTTATTGGGCTCATCAATTTCGCTTAAAAGAAATTTTATTGTTCCTTTGATCCACTCGAAAGGTCCGAAAATGTCTCATGCAATAACTGCTAAGTACGTGAACAAATCGAAAATATTTGTCAGCAAGTGGATGCAGCGCTATAAGTAGACAAAAACGGACAAAGCTTCCATTTGGGGATATGTTATCATCCAACGAGCCTGGTCAATCTTAACTAACGTGTTCGTACAGTTAACTATTAAACACAAAAGTGCATCTTTGGACTTTCTTCTCAAAACTGAATTTCGGAACGTTACATCTGTTTACGTACGACCTAAATGCCCCGAAAATGCTCGAGATTTACAAGATATGTTTGTTACCGAATGGTGGTTCATCAAGGAAACCGAAGGCTGGATCCTGCAGGAGGACAACGACCCCAAACACCGCAGCAAGCTTTGTATCGAGTGAAAAGAGCAGTCTGACATCTTTACACTTGATTGGCCGTTGCAGTCGTCCGATGTAAATCCGATGTGTAGGCATACATCAAACACAAGCTTCGTGGAATAAAAGTAATTAACAGGAGAAATTAGTCGCATTTTGAGGTACTTGCCGGATAAATACGCCATCAATTTGCCCGAAAGCATGCCTCGAAGATGCCAGGCAATTGTCGACGCCGGTGGTGACTGGGCACATTATTGATTCAATAGCATTTTTGTTCTAATAGAGTACAACATACCTATGCATTTAAAAATGTTTTTAAATATTTTTTCTTTATATTAACTGGAACATGCTTTTACTTAACAGAAAAAAAAGAATGTTTCATATTGATCCACCTTTGTATGATTAAACAAAAGACTTGCACTTAGATAGCATCTTATATAATTAATTAAATTTCTGTGTCATTGTTTTACCAATATATTTGATTACGTCTAATAAAAGATCTAAAGATTTTCATTTGTAAAAACATTGTTTTAGTAGTTTGAAATAAGTGTTTTATAAAAAACAGTACAAATTTATTTTTCAAATGTCTTTCTGCTACATTTTAGCATTGGAGTCAACCATTAACACTGTTACTGTAGTATATTTTAATGTATATAATTTGGTGTTTTTTGTAATTTCCTTTCTAGCATTTGTTGGGATGGAAACGTATTTTTTTTATGAGTTAAATATATTTATTGTTAGTTTACAATATATATAGTTACAATTGAAGCTTAATTATGTTTTTTATCGTTCAATTTTAT
Source organism: Sinelater perroti (assembly GCA_036346155.1). NCBI lineage: Eukaryota > Metazoa > Arthropoda > Insecta > Coleoptera > Elateridae > Sinelater > Sinelater perroti. Next base: position 35,861,841 of record JARFIY010000001.1, read on the forward strand.
TAGCGATTGTTTGACTTCCTCAGTTATTACTAATACTTTTCTACTATAATGATGTTTACTGCTGTCTTTATAGCTTTGTCGAATCTTGGTCAAATGCAATGTAAATAGAATAAGAAAAGCTATGATAATTTGACTAAATTGTCATAATTTTTAAATTTGTTTCTGGTTTTTTAACTTGGGCGTTGAGAAATTTTGTACTATATTAACATTTTTTATTGAAATTATTATGTAAACATAATATTACACTATAGGAAATCAGCACGGCTTCTTACGCCTACAATTTTCAATTTTCTACAAATTTTAACATACAAAGTTTGCTGCGTGGAATATTTTTTAAAGGAAAATATATATCGATATAGAATTTTTTGTAGAACTAATGCTTTTCTATATATCGTTTTGATGTATGTTTAGCAGTTTAAGCGGCGCAAGCTAATAAAACGTTTGGTCGGATCAGCCCGATTTTTTCAATTTGCTTCGCTAAGATAGTCACCGGTTCCATTTGTTACAGATTACGTTTTCGTACCATGATTTTCTTTGAGACATTTTTTTATAAAATCGAGTAACTGTATTAAAACCCGAAATTTTATTGTACACTATGAGGTTTCAATAATTTTCATAATGTACAAAGATGTATTTCTATTTTATTATTACGAGGCTAATTAGAATCCAACCGAAGACCCGCATGCAGCTTGAAAGCAAATTGACTATATTTTTTATCATTGGCTCCCTATTAACTGTTGTAATGCGTTTTATGTCAAATAAGATTATAACCCTTCTAGATAAAGATTTATTGCGGTAAAACCATTAAGAGAATTGAGCAGATTTTTAAATTGTAGCAATTTGTTATTAATCAAAATATAATACGAGTTAACTGTAACAGTGAAAAATAACTACAGTCATATCTCTCCCATTATCCGATCTCTCCATTCTGGACTCTATGTAGGTATATATCTATGGAACAATGTGCAAATTTTATCTAAAACCGGCAAGAATTGTGGAAAAATATTTGAAGATCTTTTTCCCCCACTCTTTTGATCGACTAAATTTGTAGATAGTACGAACTCGGCCGAGACAATGTTATGGCAAAATTGTATTTAAGCGACAGTTATTACGTCTACAACATTTGTTATATTCCTTACGTATACATACATACGCACGCGCGCGCAGACACACACGCATACACGCACTTACCATGAGATTTATTTTAGTTCTGTACTCCATTTAAAGAGCATTCATACTCGTGTTTATTGTGCACATTTTCTGCAAAAACATGATTTTTCTAGGGATTACTGCGGTTATTTTATTGTTTTCTACATTATTTTACGAACACTAAAGGTATATAACAATTACATAATTTATATATGTTATAAAATCAACACTTCAATTTTATTTCCAATATACAGTATACTGTTAGATGCCAAATAATTTCAGCTTATTGTTAGTTATGATGTGAAGCTGGCGCGTTCGGAAAGGTTCAGTCAACATTTTTTTAAATTTGAATTTAATAATTTATAGTATGTAAACATTCTAAGGTATTGATAAAATTGGTGGAAACACGCCGAAATTTGTATACAGAAAGTTCTTGTTTGTATTCCTTGTTTGTTCGGTTTCGAATAAATTGTTTTAGATAATACATATGTATCTAAAAATACTATGAGATAGTTCTATATCGATTTTCTGTTACCTTTTTATATTGAACACATACGGTATTGCTTGCATTTTACTGTTATTATTTTATAATAATAAGTTATCCTCAGATTATTGTTTTTATATAGTTTTGTCACAATGCTGCCAACAGTGCACTATATACATATAACTATACCACTTAACTAGCATTTCTTGTTTTACTAAGTCACACTTCTACCTTTTTTTCTTGAAGATAAATTTATTCAAAAACAACAAAAACTATTCTTAAAATTAAAGGCCACCACTTTCTACAATGTTTTTTCACCAATTTGCAAGGGTTCGGATCCGGTTGAAGTACCACTCCGCTGGCTTTGAATCGAAGTACTTCTGAAAGTCGAAAGTCTGGAACCAACGACAGCAAAAGGAGTGTTCCAGTGAGCGAAAGAGGATGAATCAGTGTGTTGACTATAGACTGAGTGTGGTAGAACTTCAACGCTGTTCAACTTTTTCAATTTGTCCTTGGTCTCCTTGGCGGAATATGGCTTGGGATAGTCCTATTGAAAGAAATCGCACTTTCGTCAAACTAATGTCGGGTACTTTTACTGTCGTAGACACGGTCCAGCGCTGACAGTAAAGCTTGGTATTGATTTCGCGACTATTCGACACAAGTTCAAAGTGAAGTAGGCCTTCAAAATTCTATCAAACGCATACCATGGCCTTCTTGTGTGCTGGCGTGGAACTTATGGCAGAGCTTCGCTTCATTGAACTCATTTCTGTCGATCGTAATTATACAGGTAGACCCACTTTTCGTTCCATAAAGTCACAATTACCTTCCAAAACGATCGTACAATGTGTTCTTGAGCAACTAGCGTCAAATTTCGACTCGCTTATCGGCCCGTGCTTCGGTCAGTTCTTGGGGATCTTGTCGAGGCTTCTTGTGGACAAAGTCAAACTACTGTCTTCTGGTCAACTCTAAATTCTTCCACAAAGTTTCGAATGTTTAAAAACGGTTCCGTATCCAAAGTGGCTTCCGTTATTCAGAATAGATGGTCGTCCAAAACGTGGATGATCTTCAAAACCGTCAGAATCAACTTTTTTGTAATAACTCATTGTTTTTCTCTTTTAACACCAAAAAATTTTTTTTTTGGCATTTCTTGATGAATGTTTTCGCTTTCAGCAATAACGTGTCAGGATTAGAAGTTGACCTTCGTCCAGCTAGAATCAAATATAAGAAGAAAACTGGGATGTTATATATAAATTGCACAAAAATAGAATTTTTCGCAAGTGTGTCAGAACTTTTTCCTCAATCTAATATCATAAGGCTGCTGTTATTTTTCTGCAAAAATATTAATTTAATATATTTAGTATACATTTTTATACCAACATGTAGGTGGTTGTCTAATATTTAAATTAATGTAGAAATAATGAATACTGTGTCTGAATTTAGAAATAATTAAGGCAACGCAAGTAGCGTTTGTTAATTAACTTGTTGGTTGCGTTTGTACTTATTGTTTTGAATATATTTGCTTCTACTTTTTAATAGTTGTTAAAACATTAAAAACGTTGTGTGCTCTTTGTGCATATTTAATTTGTAAATTTACTTAAAAGCATTATCTGATGTTTTCGGCTGCAAATTTGGCATTATGTAAGTTCCTTCCCAATACGCCAAATAAAAAATTAATTTAATATTTTTAGTTTTATGAAATGTTCCAGATGTTGAGAACGAATATTAAACGGCTTTATTCAATATTACCATCTAAACCCTTTTTTTATGAGAAGAGGGTAGCTTTGAAATATATCTTCAAATTTTATTACTCTGTATTTTATCACAGGCCGTGAGTTATCTAAAAAAGGCGTTGTTATTTTGGAGTAGATAATACACATCAGCTTTGTTAGTTTTTATAATTTTCTATTTTAGTTCTTTTGCAAATATTAACAGTGAGTAGTTTATTATTGTGTTCTCTACATAGAACATAAGTAGTATTTTATGTACTTAGATTGAAAAAATTATAATTTGTATACTTAAAACTTATTAAACGTGTTTTAATATTATTTTTGTATTGTATTATGCTAAAGGCTTAATTGCAATTTTAAATGAGCGTATATTAAGTCGGGATAACAGGATTAAATTTTTTTCAGTAAATTACAACAAATATTTATAATTATATGTGTTGCAATTAATCATTAGTGATGTAAATCTTTTTCAGATTACTAATTAGTAATAAACTAAATTTTAAAAATCACTTTGTATTAATTATTACGCTACATAGGTATATTACTTATTGACACTAATTTTTAATTTTTTAAAATGGGAGCATCGTCTCCAATTACTAGGTGTTCAGTCTTCTGCAAGTTAATCTCCAGGCCCCATTTTTTATACTCTTCCTGGAGCTTGCGTAACATATAGTTCGAGTCGTCTACATCTTCAGTGATGGAGACGATGGTATGGACCTGAATATTAGTGGCGACGTAGTTCACGGTTGCTCAAATTTTCGCTACCTTGGAGTTTTATTTTCAAGTACGCCAGGAAGTGACGCAGACATTGATCTTAAAATAGCCCAAGGAAGGAGAGCCATTCGACTGATGAACACGGTACTCTGGAATAATAAAATTACAAAAAAAACGAAGACAACAATATATAAGACTATAATTGAAAGCATCACCACATATGGATCAGAGGTATGGGACATTAATCAGCGAAATAAAAACCGTCTAATGGCACTGGAAATGGACTATTGGAGGCGGAGCTGTGGTGTATCTAAGCTACAACACGTGCGAAATGAAGAAATAACACAGCGAATGGAGGTGGATGGTACGATAATCAATACCATAGAAACAAAAAGGCTTATCTGGTATGGACACTTAGAACGAATGGATGACGACAGATGGCCGAAGAAAGTTTGGAAATGGGTACCACCAGAACGTCGCAAACAGGGTGAACCTCGCCGAAGCTGGAGAGCAGAGGTACAGGACGCTATGGAATCGAAGATTAGAAGAAGGAGATTGGCTAGATAGAAATAAGTGGCGTTTGGGAAGCGAGACGCGGCCTCGGCCGTAATAAAACTCGCCAATATATATATATATATATATATATATATATATATATATATATATAAAATGGAGCAATCTGCTTTTTAGCAACATACTAATAAGCTTAAGCGCGTCAGCTTGTTAAATAAAAGTGTTTTCTATGTATACGTGGTTTGTCTGAAAGAATATATATATATATATATATATATATATATATATATATATATATATACATTTAAACAAAAATAAACAAAGACAACGGATATGAAATGTGGCGTGGCTGAGTTCTGAACGTACGTTTGGTTGCCTATCTTCAGGATCGTTTTTTTTATCTTATTTTTGTAAGGTTACTTATCCTCACAGTTATCGTTTGTAAATAAATTGTTCCACGTTCCCACCTTGAAAAAATTTGAGAAAAGGCGGGTGAAAAATTGTCAGTCTAAACGCCAACAATACCTTTTTTGTGAGCAACCCTTCGTACAGAACATTACAGCTACAACACCAAAAAGTTTTTGTAAACTTTAGCTCTTTTAGTTTTCGGATTATCAATCGTCAATCTTAATAGCCCGTACATGTTTAACATTTTTTTGGGTTCTAGAATGTAGATCTTTTTTAACAATTTGCGACTTTCTGAATCATTTTTAACATGTCTTTATTCGTGCTGCATTTATTTAATCGTTTTAGAGTCTTCTAAATTATCTGAATAGTTTCTATGGACGAATTTTCTAGTTTCGCACAAAATTGATAAACGCAGAGCGTATGCGCTTAATCATCAATGCCTAACTTTTATCTGATTCCGCCAATTAATTTGCTCTTATTCGCGCATGCGCATTACAGTCAACTCTCATCTGCTGTCACTATTCCTACAGTTTATACTTATTGTCCTACCATTGTAATTTGTTTTAACTACCAAAATGCGGAAGCATTCATACTCGATTGGGTGGTATCACAACCACCTTTATTTTACGTTAGCAATATCAAAAACTACTCGTCCATTGGAAAAATGTGTCTTGAAGTCAAAGATTATGCTTAAGCATAATTTTATATAATTGTATTTTCAATGCGCTAATGTGGTGAAAACCATAATTTTAATTTATATGTGATTCATCCACGCATTAACATTGTCTTTATATTCTGGGAATAAACTTCGGATGCACAACAGTGTTGAAGTTTATATTTTGTAATATTATCATTCGTTGTCTATTATAATTGCGTGGATTCTGTATGCGATACAAATATATAAATATATTTTGTGATGCATTTTTTATTAAAGCAGTAATAAAATTCTTTGAGTACGTGTATGCATGTGTACTGCAAAAGGTTTCTTCTGTTAAAGATAAATGGACGATTTAGTTTAGGTTGATTATTAGAAAATTTTTGATATTTTAGCATTTAACTCCATATAATTATTAAGAGAAAGATTAGAATTAGCTCTTTACCCAGAACTTGAATTTGTCTGCTTCCCAGACAATATTTCATAAAAAAGACTGTTCTTGTGTGTCCTCTACCTTACTATTTATTGAATTTGAAGTAAAAATATGGTATAAACATTTTTTTATAAACATGTGTTTAGTTGTGAAAAGTTTATTTGTTTAGAAGTGGCAACGAGAAATAATCAAAAGCTTCCTAATAATGGGTAATTCTTGGTTACAATCTTAAATATGGAGGTATTGCGCACTTTTTTCTAATTAAATTTCTTTTAATTTTAGTGGTAAGATAGGAAATACGAGTAAGTGTTTTTATTTGAAAATATTAATTTTTGACCGGCTTCTTTATCATGTTAGCTCTTCTGCATGGCTAAAAAGTATTCATATATGTGACTTGAGATATATCTAATTGTATTGCTTATTTACATACGTCCTTTTTAAGTATTCACAAGATTTATAGGGGTACTGATCTTTAGCTGCGCGGATCAACTATTTTATCGTTGGTCGTAACAAATGTTTGTATATTTTACTTCTTTAATAAGTAACTTATCTGTTGGAAATGTTTCTGAAAATAAAACATTCTTAGTACGCCGGAAAGATCGTAGGATTTAGAATTTGTGTTTTCGTTAATACTGCTAACGACGTGGCTTAAGGATTTGTCGGAATATTTGTTTGTATTAGGGTTTCGGTAATGGCTTTAATTTCAGTTTTTGTGGATTTGAACAGGGCGGTGGTGAGATTTAGCATTTAAGTAGCGGTTGATATGGTAGACTTTTTGTTAGATAGCGTGATAAAAGTTGCCCTTAAAAATTTTGTTTCTTATAAAGCTGTGTAAAATGTAAATAATAAGATGGTGTGTTTATTTTATTTCTATTGCAAATTTATTATGGGAGTGAAGGTTAGATAGTAAGGAGATTGGAAAAGAGTATCTTAAACATGAAGTTAGATAACAAAAATGTTGCCGAAGTACCTTATCCAACAGGTAGGTTTTAGGGGAACATAAGTATATAGTATGTCTATAAATACTGTTAAACATGATTAGAATGACTGTTTTTGCATAACATTTTTAGGATTTATTAAATAATTATGGGTAAGTATAACTAATATTTAAAATGGCCACCTTCAGTCTCTACACAGGCTTTAAAACGTCTAGGTCATTCGTTTATGGCATCACGTACTACATCTAGTGGAAAAGGCCAGTTCTCTATTGTTAGAAAATGAGACACATTGTTTTTTAGCCAAGTTTGAGTTGACCGCGCTTTGTGGGTGAGGAATCTTGCTGAAATATCTAAAGCTCACCCCGCAAAAGAGTGTGTTGAAAAGTTTTTACCTTCCAAAACATTCTGTTAATACACAGCGGCCGAAGTTATGACCCTCTTTTCACAGAAATGAATATTGATTATGCGGGCGCTTGCGGCTTTGACTGTTGCTTTCACTCTTTTTAATTTTTTATAGCTTCTTTCACTTCTTCTGTTATTATATATTTGTCTTGCTCACTATTTTCTGTATGGTATTCCTGTTATACTTCAATTATTGAATTATTGTTCCTTTCTGTCATTAAAAGTTCTTTGAAAGCTCCTTCCACCTCTTTATAATGTTCTCCTCTTCATCTAGTATTTTCCTTTTGTTATTTTTAATATGTTCTGTCTTATATGATTCGCTTTGTCTGAGTGTTTTTAATAATCTCTAAAACAGTGTTTGGTTTCCAGATTAGTCTCTCTTCATCTTAACCGCAAAATATTTCCATTTGCTAATTTTATCATCAGTTTTATTTTATTTCTGTTCCATTTATATCTGAAATATTTGTCATTTGTTCTATCTCTCAAATATACCTTCTATTTCTAGTTAGTGTTCTTGTTTTTATTCCATTAGTCTATCACCTGGTTTGTTTGTTGTGTTTTTTAATTTTTATCACATCACACACTTTCATAGCTACTTTATTTAATACTTATTTCATAAGTTTCTACAGCTCTTATGTGTTTAATCCTTCTACAGTTTTTTTTATTTAACGGATCTTTGTTTCTAGACTCGACTGATATTTATGATTTTTACTAATATATTTTTTTGGCGCACTTACAGGCGCTGCAGTCTGAAGGGCTTATTGTGCCCACTAACATGCACTTGTTCTAGGATATTCACACACACCTATGGGTTGAGCGAGACTCGAACTCGCGCTAGAGGATAGACGCAACTGTTTGAATCTACTAAAACACCGCGTCTCTTACTAATACATAGTTTATTATGGACCTTTTATTTCTACTACTTACTTCTCGTGTAAATTTGTGTATTTTTTTGTGAGCATCCAAGGTGTTGGTTACTACTAGGTTATTTCATATCCAGAAATATATTAGTCTTGTTTCATTAATATTTTTATAGTTTTCCCGTTATCGTCTAATTACTTCTCTCGTTTCTTTATTCTTTTTGCACCTACCTTTGCGTTTAAGTCTCCTATCATTATTACCTTTTGTTTGTCATTTTCTATTATTTACGATAATAATTCACAGAAGTCGTCTTTTTTTATGCTGACTCTTTCTCATTGAATCATATGCCACTGTTATTGCTATTTTTAGATTCTTGTCTATATTTATTTTCATTTTTAGTATTCTTTTTTATATTCTTGTAAATGTATTGCTTTATTATACATCTTACTCCCTTCTTTGCTCGTTGTCTATTGCCTACTCAGTTGTAGATTAATAAATTACTTTTTATCATTTCCAATTCAGCATTTCTATTATTTTTAGTTTTCGTTACTCTGAGTATAACTAACCCTATTATCTGTTCCATTTTCAAATATTCCCGTCGATGGTTAATTTTTGCTACCCACTTTTCACTAGTTTTCCTTGTTTCCTTTTCTCTCAGCTGCTTTCTTAGTATGTTTTTCAATCTCCAAACTCCAAACAGTCATATGGCATGCTATTCCTTTTGGAGTTAAAAAGGTTCTAAGGTTATAATAAATCTATGTTTTTTAATAAATTTGTTTTTTGTTGTAAATGAAATTAGCTTGTTGTAAAAATTTTGCGAAAGATTTGATTTAAATGCGCCAATTAATGTGAAAACCAATAACGACTACTCTTCAAAGTGTGGCCCATCATCATAAATGACTTTTTGCTAGCAAGTTGTTAAATCTGCCCACAGTATTAATTTACCGACTTCGGAATAAAGAATTCTTGACATCCTTTTAGACTCTTATACATATAAAAAAAAGTCTATCGTGTACCGTCGGTCCGTCCATCTGTCTGTCCGTTTATCCGTCGCTCTTTTCAGCTTTTTAATAACACACGCCTATATTGTTTAATTGATAGCAACATATATGAATAAATTTACAAATTTTTAATAATAATTTAAATTGGTTTACTTTCCGATCCAGGGAAAAAACTGGTCCAGTTAAAAATTTATATCTAGAAAAGCTCCGTATATCTGTGGAATATCGTTCGACGTTTCAACTTGATTATTAATCTGTTTGTACTAGTTCGAAATAGTCACATATTTTATAGTTTGTTGTCCTTTGGTATCACAAATCTCTGTTAACAGTTCCTGTTTTTAGCAATAACAGAAAACTTACTGTTCATTTTTGTCACTTACCAACTGAAATTTAAAGATAAAGATTGTTACACTATAAATACAAAAAATAAAAACTATAGATACATAACAAACTATAATTTTTGTGTTACGAAACTTTTTTACGACCTAGAAAATAACTTACATTTATCAAAATACTTTTGGTGTATTTGATTAATGTTTTTAGAAATCTTAGTGCTACCTTATATACGATACAAATCTTCTTGTAAAAAAAGTGTTTTCAAATTTTTGTTTTTTTAAATGCAATATAATAATTTATATTTATGTATAAATGTATTGATAATAATAAAAATATATCGAGCAAGTAATAAGATTTTTACTAGAGAAAGGTGATCATTATGTCCGCGTAAACGAACCAGGTTATTATCTTAAGGACAAGCGTGGGTTTAATAGGCACTAATAATTCCATGTTTACAGGATCTCGGCGGAGAGCGCCGATTCTCCTTTTATCGGGGATTTTTCTGAAACCACACAATCGTCACTAATAGCGGATGAATGGAATCATCACTAGTCTAAAGCTTATTTGTTGGGAACTTTGTTGGAGTTTGAATACAGAATGCCAGAGTTCGAAAACTTTTTTTATTGAAAAGTCGAACCCGGAATATTAATCACAAACGTTTAGAGAATCTCAAACTTCTGTTTGATTTATAAAACGCACTTTAGAGCCGTAGATGTAGATTTTAAGTCGGAAACTGGTCTCAGGTGACTTGCATTTCTGTTGTAATAAAATTATAATCTAGCAGACGAAGTAGTTCAGATCTTAAATAAATGTAAAATGCTTTAATTGGTGAAAATTACATTGAGGTGTATTTTTTGCTTTTGCTTATTGCTTTATCTTAATTATAACGAGCGCTGAACTGTTTTAAGTAAATCAAAATAATAATAATAATATTCGAAATGCTTTTTGCATGTCCCATAAAAATATAAATGGGTGTAAAAATAATACAAATGTTTATTTAAAACATGCATTTACTAAAAAGTTTTTAGAAATTTTAATTAAAATGAAAGCTTAACGACGTAAGTCATTCTACAATTCTAGAAATTATAGCAGTATGTTTATTAGCTTTAAAATCTAATTATAACTATACACGTATCGCGTGAGTGCTAATAAAAATGCATTGTCGATGTAATTACTTTACAAATCTACATATTTTTGTTGAGTGGCGGTAAATTTTTGCGTGCATATGTAAAAAATTGTAATTTTCATTTGTTACTTGTAGTTTTGTTTTGTACATTACGAATTTTTTTTAGGGGAGTTGACGGTAAAATTGTCTTAAATAGTAACTGCTTTTTCAAATAAAGTATTTAATAGAAACACTAAGTTTCTTTACAAAATTCGAAGATAACTTATAATTCTGTTTACCACATTATCACGCAGATGTTGAAATAAATAAAAAATTGGAGGTCACCGATAACAGTTTTAACGCTGTTGAGAATTAGGAATAAACACTGATGTATTTGCAAATGCGGTTGTTAAAAAAAGGAGATATAAAGTTTTAATCACAATATTGCTAAAGTTTATAAATTATTTATTTATGATTAGATTGTTTGTTATTTATGTTTAATTTTACAGAAATTTGTTAAAACTGGGGAAAAGTGTCATAATTATCTCAAGGCAATTTTAGAAAAATAATTAACATGCAGAAATTCAAAATCATTGTTTTTAAGTCCCGATTTTAATGTGGTGATACATAAAAGAGATTTTTCAAGTCGAAACCTAAACCTACTGCAGGCCAACAAAATTTCCTTCTTGTCCATATCTATAATTTTTTCATGAGGTGTTTAAGCTGTCCTCTCATTGACCTTTGTCGGTCATGATCCACATGTCAATGGGATTGCAGTTGGGGCTGGAGGGTGGCCACAAGTCTAGGAACCAATAATAATACAAATTTTTCTATAGCCGCGGTTGAGTTTTTCTTGCCTTGTGGTCTAGAAGGGAGTCTCCTTGGAACACGTACTCCTGCCTAGCGACCATCTCCTCTATCCGAGGCTGAACAATTGCCCCCGGCACGTTGATATAACTCTCGGTGATCACATTGAGGTCTTTCTCGAAAAAGACGCCATGGCATCCTCTTTGTTGCTCACAAGCCCTAGCACTATTATAGAGGTGAGAATGATAGTATGTCCGACAGTAGGCACTTAAAAAGAATTTTGGTAGATCAAACGGTCATTTTGGCGATTCATCTTCCTGTTCTGGATAAAATACTTTTTGCCCCATAAAATTTCCGGAAGCCAGTGCTGTCGTACAAGATGTCGTTTAGCAGTGCATGGGCAAGACTTGTAGCACAGGTCCTGGTATATTGCTAGTACTAGTGTCGACTTCGCCAAGTCGATTTCTTTTTCCAGGTCAGTTTTGTCAGCTTTGTCCATCTTTTCTTTTATTCATCTCTTTTTTGATATCAAATAGGTTGTTGTAAATTTTTGTCAGCATTTACTTCCTTCCGGTGGTCAGATTCACTGAACTTTTTAGCTACGTCGTAAACTTGGGGTATTTTGTAGTTAAACAACGCAAGAATTTCTGATTTGAGTATAGCATCTGTGGTCGTATTGTCGACTCCTTTTGTTGATTATGTAAATCTAATTTGTATTACCTAATAAGGGATTGCGCATACGCATAAGATTTTCCGGCAATAAAAAAATCGGGATTTATCTCGGCAACCTGCATATGCACGAATATGAATTAAAAATGCCAATTATGGACAGGTAGAAGTGGCTATAGTAAAAATTTATGGGTGGTATCAGTAGTAACGTACCGTCAGAGTGGTCCAGTGGTTGAGGCGCGGGCTGCGATGCGGGTTCAATTGGCGGATGGCCTACTCAGTCACTAAAAATAATTGAGTACCTGCGTTCACTCGTACAAGGGGTAATAATGGCGGTCGTCTAAGACGGGATGCTTGCCACATCGTTCCGCATTAGACGATGGCGAATATATGAGAGCCTTAACCTCTCAGTTTGCAGGCCATGCTCCCGCGCGGGGCGTTAGAGCCATGCCATTAGCAGTAGTAATGTGGGAGGCATGCAAAAAGAAAAAAGATATGCGCAGTAGTTTTCTTAATATTCACAAAACGAGCACATTTTAAAGATGAAATAATTATATTTAGAAAGAAAAACTAACTATTGTATCTCAAATGAAGCATATTTTTATAAAGAGTATGTCATACATAAGTGGCAAAATTCAATTTTTAATTTACAATCAATGTACAAAATGGCATGCCTTTATAATATCGTAAAACGGACACCACTAAAAAATTGCTGCCTTCGATGTTAAGTTACATTTGGAGCAATGAAAAACTTTTGTAAAAATTCGACTACGAGGACATATATTAATTCCAAATATATAGGCGTATGCTTTTAGTTCTAGAAGAATTAAATATACTGAAAATATCACACCTATGTATATATAGAACGTATTTTTGATTGAATTTTTGCTTTAATTTACTCTACAGCTTTAATTTGCAGTTTGCACGGCTGCGGTGGAAGCACGCAGTCGATGTGTAATAATGTGTATTCGTAAATAAGAATAACTTCACTGATATTTCTTACGACTTCGCTGTTGTCACTTCCTGTTTTGGTTTCTATTTAGATGGTTCTTCACTTATAAGCACGATAAGCACTCAAAAAGGACTAAGCCTAAGCACTAAACATACATAGTTTACTGAATTTAGTCAACTAATGAACGACAAAAGGCACTCTAAGATTTGTCATTAAAATCGAATAATGACATAATACATTGGGGAACTAAAATTTAACATCAAGACATACAATAATTTTTAAAGCTTACATTTGTTCTGTACTATTTAAGTAAAAATTTTGAAAAACAGCTTTATGAATAATAGTACAGGTTAAGAATACCAAAAGTCAATGCTTGTATAATGCAGCAGCGAGTGAACTTAAAAGAATTTATAACAAAAAACAAAAATGAATGCATACAAACAGTCCTTCGGTGTTATGCCTGAGTATTTGTTCTAGAGAACGATTAACAAATTACGACAGGTCACAACATTTTCTCAATTTTTAGATACTTGATCAAGAGGCTAATAAGAAAAAGCTTGCACTTTTGCACAATACCTAATAAAGGTTTTCTTACCACATCCTTCAAAAAATCAGTCTGAAGAAGAGAATGAATTAATTTAAATACTAAACACCCTCTTTGAACACAAACGGCCAGCCCAATGTTTTAAAATTACCAATGTCAAAGAAGTTACACATAAAAAGAGCACCGAGATATGATCTACTTTCAGAAAAAGTTGTCAAGGAACTGAATTTTACCGGAATAAAATATGTTACACAGCTCTTTCATGCTATTCGGTACATTGGGTACTTCCAGACTCAATTTTTTCTAATTCTAAGACCACAGAAACTCTTTCGCCAGATAGGCCTTCTGTTTATATTGTCCAGGGTGTTTAACAAGCTGTGAATGAACTTTTATTTTTACCAACGAATCAATCTCTAACCACTAATTTGACTTTAGAAAATATGTTAAAATAAGCAAAATAAGGTTAAATATCTTGGTCAATTTGGCAAAAACAGTTTACTAAACGCAAATAGTTGGAAGCAATTCTCTTCAAAACATACTGATACTCGGACGTAACTCCAAACTCACTACTGAGAACAAGCTCCTGATCTATCAGAGTCAGTCAAACTAATTGACATCTAAATCTAAGACATAGCGTCTACCTCTAATATTAAAATTCCATACACGTTTCCAAGCGAAAGTGCTGCGCATAATAGTGAACGCACCTTGGTTCATACCAAACACGATTATCCAAAGGAACCTTCAAATCCCAACGGTCAAGGAAGAAATCCAACGCTTTAGTATGCAGTATAGTGCTCGACTTAATGCCTATTCTAAGAATTTAGTTGTGTATCTTCAGGACCAACTCATAATAGGATGATGCGAAGACAGGTGCCTAATGATCTGCCTACCAGATTTTGATGTGATTATCTTAAGTTAGTTTTAGTTTTAAGACTTGTTATATAATTACTTAGTACTTAGTAATTTATAAAGCAGATAAAATCCTATTTGTTACGGAAGATTGCTACTGAGCGTTTTTCTACATTTTACTTAATTATGTCATTGCAAATGATATTTATAGATAGTTATATTAACAATGGCATCTTTGATGTTGATATTAGACTTTTTTATTGCAAATAAATAATAAAATAATGGTGAGGCTTTATATTTCAAGTTGGGGTAGGCCTGTGAATTGATAGGATGCACGTGCCTCAACTGCGTGGCATTATTGGCGCATCTTATTACATATACACAGTCTGTGATAATCTATATTCTGGTTTCAAACCATTATTGACTCTAAAATTTTGTGAAGATTCTTCAGGTATTCTTATTTGTTAAAATTTTATTGTTTTTTTTTATTTTCAGTTTCTTTCTCAATTAAAACTACCATAAGTTTCTGTTTCTTCTACATCTTTTTTTTGCTGCTACATAACTGTTGAGTCTTGTATTTCTTATTTGATTTAGGTGTTAAACTTAAGATCTTCTTATGGTCTTTTTTGGATATTATTCTTTTAATAATATTTGTTACAAGTTTATATTTATCTAATGCCGATTTTAAATACGTTTTTTGCTACTTTTTATTTTTATAAATGTTATTTAATATTTATATAATAATCTAATGTTCTTATCTCTCTGGGATATTTTATGTCTTCTATTTTTACTCGTTTATAATGTTTATTGTTTTTTCTGAACAAAAGTTTATCAGACTTCTACCTTTTGTATTTAATATTTGTAATTTATACTTTCCAACTGTTTTTTCTTTTTGTCTTACTATGGCATTTCAATCATCTGTTTTTAATGAATTGTTAGTTAATACATTCTGCTTTATTTTTTGTAATTGTCCAGAGATTTTCTTTACTTAATTACCCAGTTGGTGGTATGTAGAATTGTTTATAACTAGATCATGATATATGTGGAGTATAATTAGTATTATAATATTGTCATTGAAAAGTAAATAGTTTTTAACTTTTCTTCATATTCTTTAACTAATACAATTTTTGTAGTTCTGTTTTATTTTTCTGTAACTGTCGCTCTAAAAATTTATTTGTCTTTTTACTTAATTTTGATTATTCCAAGAAGTCATTTATTTCTATTTTTAGATTTTTTAGTGTACTACAATGAGTTGCAATATGTTAATTTTGCTTCTTTTTATCTGATTCTTATATTTGTGCATATATCGTTTGTTGAGGCTGTTGTGTAATGCTGAGTCAGTCCATAGATCCTATTTCGGAATTTACTTCTAAAAAATATGTAACACTAATGTAGTAGATTCAACTGACATAAAATGGTTCGGATGTAAGTACGCCATACCTTGTAGTCAGATTTTGAAACGCTGTCGTCTATTCTAACTACGATTTTCTAGGTTCTATTGATTGCTTTTTTCAATGTTGCGTTTTATGTATGCAACGTTTTCTAGGTTTCTCTATGTTTCTTTTTTCGGTAACTTGTCTATTGCGATTTTTACTATTCATTCCTTGGGCATCCTAGTATTGTATTCGCCACACTTTTCTTTTACGAATCTACTAATTACTATATATTCAACGTTTTATTGTTGTCTGATTTTCACGTTGGTTTTTCAATATAGTGGCGGCTTTTTCTGAAATTTTACGTATTACTTATATTTTAGTTAGTTTAATTAGATATTTAGTTTTGGTCGAGTTTCGACAGTATATGCCAGTATGGGCCTTATCGTTGTTTTTATAAAATTTTATTAGTCTGCACTGATATACTTATTCCTTCAGAAAGTGTCATTGAGGCATTTTTTATATTGTTTTTGAAAGAAAGTATGTTTTGTGATACCTGAATAGAGGGTACCCATGAAGCATTTGACATAGTATTATAGCTAAGTCAAGGTAACTTGGTGTTACCGTTTTTCCTGTTATTATATAGATACTCTAAGGTAATTATCAAAACTAATTACTATAAGAGATTTGATTAATAGATATTCCAAAAATAAAAATGGAAAAGTATTCCAATGTAACAACTCTTACATCTAATGAAATAGTTTCGATGCATTGAAATTATTTCTCAGAACAAAAATATTTTTTTGGTAAAGCGATAAGCAAGACTAGTTAATATTTTGTTTACTTAAAACAAACGGCTTTTTATGCAAGTGAAACTAAAAAATAAGTTAATTACTTATATATATATATATATATATATATATATATATATATATATATATATATATATATATATATAAAACCGTCTTCTTATGTTTTATATAATTTTTCATTAATTTAAAATGTGTTTATATATACAATAAAAAGTAAATAAAATGATAATATACTATCTTAAGATTGTTATTAGTTGTTATTTGGGGTATAATACATGTTTACTTTAAATTTAACAACAGAAGTAGGGTCTAAAAACTTTTTAACATGAGCCTAATTAATTTTTTATGTACATCTTTTATAGCTGGCTTGGTGTTTTTAACATATTTTTATGTACTAAAAATTTATTGCTAATTTTACTATCACTGCAACAATGCTGTGTGTTTTTGTACTTGCTACGGTGAAAGATTAGGAGAATTATAAGAAACCGTCTCAGAGCCGCTGGCAAGAAATCGATGTTAGCTTCTGGTTGCGCTATCTAATTACTATACATTTTCGTTAATGTTATGTAATCTTAGATTATCACTAGTATTAGTAATTTAATTTAGTTTTAACTGTCCTTCCTACTTAGCAGTAGCACATATAAACCTACTAATTCCACGAGCCCTTTCACCCGTTATTCGCATTCGCAACTTGGCATATTCATTCTTGAGCTATTTATTCATCAACAAATTCACATTACTTAACTGTCTTTAAATAACATTAAAAAGTAAATCTTTAAATTAGTACATCGAAATTTTCAAATATTGCGTCATAGTCTATATTATAAATTGTTTATGCAAGTCATAATTTTTATTATTTTTAGCAAACTTTTAAAGAATTTTTGAAATAAGTCTTTCACATTAATTTTAGTTTTTTTTTTGTTTCCGAACTTCGTTCCAGATCCTTAGGGTAAATAATATAGAATGCTATTCAAAATTGCCAAATTTCCAGCACAATTGTTTTTTCAGTGAAGAGGGTAGTTGTGAAATACGTTTTGGAGTTGTGTTATCTTTCTTTTAGCGGCGCAGGATGACCTATAGAAGAATGACTCTTGTTATTTTAAAAAATCTGGTGTGAACATCACACGACTTTCATTATCCTATTATTATATATTATACCGGGTCCATCGTCTCGGCCCTGCGCTGCTCTCGTCCCGGAACTTGTTATTTTAAAAAAGGACGAGGCGCGAGTCCAACAATCGAAATCTGATTAAAATAAGCAGTACAAGACAAAAATTGACTACGTCACTGAAGGTAAACGTGCGAGCTCGGCCGCACGGCCTTCCCCATTATCGCCTGCGTGCTCCCTCCTAGCGGCCAAGCGCTCCCCCGTCCTCCCGCAGTCGGCCCGGAAGCTCCGAGCGCGCTGTGATTGGCCCGTTGAATTAATTTTTAATCGGCTATAATTTATTTATTTGACCTCGGATCAAAACATTTCATTGTAATTTTTTGTTCGTCTCGGTCTGATCTATCCGATGATATAAAATTTCCCAAAACATTTTGTGAACACCCGGTATATTAAAAATCCTGAGCTTCAATATTTTTCGAGTTCCTATTTTACCAACTATTATTTTAAATTCAAGTTTATCTCGTGATAACAAATAATTTTTATTCTCATAAATCTTTTGTATCTTCAACCTTTTAGATTCGCGACCGCTTTGCGGCCGATTTTGCGACCTTGTGACCAAACGGCTCTGCCGATTTTTACCAAAAGCTTCGCACCGTGTCCCCTACCTACAAGTGACTTGCATACCAAGTCTCTAGCTCGAGATACCCTGTTTACTGACAGACCGACAGACACACACACACACGAACCAATGGCCCAAACCAACTTTGTTAGTGTCCTGAGGCTATAATTCGTCCAGAAATGTGAAAAACTAGGTAGGTCAAATTTCCGCCGATTACATTACTTTTCTTATTATAGGATAAGGAAAAGCACATATTTATTTTAGGGCGCTTGAATTACGGGGAGGTTTATTTTACTTGTGGAATTTATTTAGTTGTAGTAAGGAGCAGAGTAGTTTAGCTTTTGTTCAATTAAAGTAATCAACTTGAGATATCTATTTATTATTATATTGCTTTTATTTGGTGTTTGTGTAGTCTTAGCAATATTATTTTTAACATTTGTCTTTAAAGTGAAATATGTAAAGGTTATAAGGCAAATGTGTATTAATCATTGGCGGCTTTTAATTTAACAGTTATTTAATTATTTTATTCAGTTAAATTGCACTTTTATATAAATGTTTAATTCTCTTTACAAAATAGTAATTATGCTATTTTTTAGAGAATTTTTCTGAAAATAAAACATATTACTATCATGATCAATAGGAGATAAACCTGTCATCAGAACAAAATTAAATTATATATAGGAAAAATACTGGTTACATTAATCTGAAACGAAACGTATTTGTTTCATTTTAACGGATAATTGGGAAAGTAATTGGGAATTGGTTTACAGATCAAATGGTAGAGATTCTTTCAGATATGGATTTAGTCGAGTTTAAGGGTGTGTAGTAGATTTGTAAATGTATTTAGATGTATAGAATAGTTGTTCTTTACAATTATTTGTTAATTTGTTAATACTACAGGTTTAGGTTTGATTTAAATGCATTGAGGTTTGGCTCGAAATAATTGGGTTTTGTTATGACGCTCCGTTGGCTTGGTTGATAGAAATACGTATTGTATATATAAAAAGACAACCTGTTCTGTTAAGCTTGCGCGAGCGTGCACGCACACTGGGATGGCGGTTGGCCTATATTATAGCGTATTCTTGTCGTTTTACGGGAGAATCAACATCTTCCAGCGCTTGTGTATATATAGCTGAATTTCTGTGGCTTTGG
This sequence comes from Sinelater perroti, assembly GCA_036346155.1. Lineage (NCBI taxonomy): Eukaryota > Metazoa > Arthropoda > Insecta > Coleoptera > Elateridae > Sinelater > Sinelater perroti. The sequence continues at coordinate 35,881,452 of JARFIY010000001.1, forward strand.
ATGCTGATGTGTACTTCTAAAGTGTACTGTGAATACTTTTGGATTGTTGGCACGTTAACATCGCTGTGTAGTATTTTTCGCGTACTAGGAAGTGCCAAAGGTTGATTTTAGGGTTAGTGAGTACCTGGATTTTGTTCACATGGATTTTTATTCCAAAAATCCGCATAGAGCGCAGATGTGCGTCATTATTAGATTTATAATTGTTTTGTAAATGATCATTTTGTTACGTTGTGACATTTTGTTGTTGAGGTACAGCAAACTATCAAAGGCTTGCTTGGTTTCCTTGGCTTTTGTTACTGAGTGATCTAGGTAAACTCTTCAAGTGGGTTTCTTATTTAAGATCACTCCAAAGTATCATTTTTTTTCTCCGAAACCTATCTCAGCCGATAATTTTGGTGTTCTTTTGACTAACGCTCCATCTAATCTTTTTTTGGTGGAGAATAAGTCTTTCAGGTTTTTCTTGAAGTTTATCCTAATTCTTCACTTATTTTTAGAGCTTGACAACACCGAAGTGTCATCTGAAAATTAGGCCATAATTGTGACGAGTGTCGTTAGTGTAGTAGATGTTAAAGAGGACTAGGGATAGTATCGAGCTTTGGGGTACGTCATCTTCAAAACACCATTTCAATGAATTCACGCCGCTGACTTGGTTTGGAATGACTGGGTCAACTGTACCATTGGCAGCTTGAAGATCAGCTCACTGTAATACATGTTATCGAATATATTGGTTATATCAAGAAAGGCTGCAGCAGTGTACTGTTTTTTAGTGCAGCCTTCTGTAATTTGTTTCACCAACCGGATGAGTTAGTGGGTGGTGGAGTAGCCGGGGCGGAATCTGATTTAGTTGTCCGTTAATAGTTCGCGGTTTTTTATTGTTGTTCTTAAATGGTCGTGTATAATTTACTTTAGCACTTTCCCCAAGATCAACAGGAGGCTGATGGGGCGGTAATCCTGGGAAAACGTGCCTGACCCCCGGGCTTGATAATCATCGCGATGCAGAGCAACTGTGGTGATGATAGTGATGTATATGACTGCCTTCTAATTCAGAAGCGCTCGCAGTGTAGTTCAAAATGTCGTCTGATCCGAGGGCCTTCCATGGTAGCAGTACGATAATTAGATGCTGAATTTTCTTGTAAAACGTTGGCTGCAAGTGTTCTATATAACGACAGGCGTCTACTACGCTGTCGACAATGGCGAGATAGTTAAGACCGATGTCATAATCGAGGTCGCACTAGCGCTTGAGGTGATCAGCAAACGCTTTTGTCTCGTTCATGGCGATGTGTTACGCCGTTCTCCCCGTGGATAGGTGTTACTGAAGAAGGTTGCCTAGTATCTTAATTAATGCTGGGATGTCGAGGGCTTTCAGTTTGCTTTCTTAAGCGGAGTTGTGATATTCCGCGACGACGATTTTGACTTCGGCAATTAGCCGCCTATATTCCTATCGATATTCAGCGTGTAAAGACTAATATGCGCGTCATAGCGCACGGTTCTTCTCATATATCTTCTCTTTCAACTCCAGAGGTAAAAGGTCTTTTCTTTATAAAAGTTGCTTCAAAGACGGTAAATATCCGAAACAGTAATATAATTTTCCACCTTATTTTGTATAATTTTTTCTAGAAATATAAAGATAGAAGGCATATAAGTTCCCGATAGTGAAAAGTACACTTTAAATGTTAGTATTTTGACATAATGCTTTGTTATTGAAAATAATATAATGGAGTAGTTGTTTGGGTTATTATTGATTAGTATTTTATCACAAGTTATTTTTATTAATTGCTTCCTTAATTAATTCATAATGTGAGAGATAACAACTCTAACTGTGAAAACTCATTCTTGGAGCTCTAGATATTGTATTTGGTTTTAGTATTGAAATACTTAGAAATATTTTCAAGAAGGTTTTGACTGAAACCTTCGGGGATGCTTTTTTTAAACTAAAATTTTTTGCTACAGTTGCTTATATTGGTAAATTGGTAAAGTTTTTTAAGATCCGTAAATTTTACTTGAAGCAATTGGGATATTTTGTTTATTTAAACTGGCCAAAAATTTTTCTTTTGTGTCGAACAGCTCTCTGTTTAATTTCTCAATTCACCACCGCCCTAAGAATTTTTTTATAGTCTGTTTAAATCGCATATTATAATAAAATAGTACTATATACAATATAATAATATAAAACGCGTGTCGATAAAAAAATTATTAATATAAATTATAAAATGATCCCACAATGCAAATCATAAAATATTTTAAAACGCGTTGTAGTTAAAAAGCGAATAACTATAGTGCATCGTCGTCCATGGTTATAAACTTTTCTAGGAAGCAAAGGCTTTATATTTTCGATTATATTCAAACCGGTGAAAGACAAGGATAATCTAAAATTTATAATTTTGTTGTTTAAAATTCTAACTTTTTGATACATTTTTGCGTTTTGCTTTCCACATTTTCTAAATGTGCAGGATGTATAGAAGATATGGTTTTCCGTTTTATTATATCATAATCTTTACTATGATGACGTGATAAGTTTCTCTATTCATTTATTGTGTCATGAAAGTAATAACATCCATCTGGACTATTAAAAATTTTTTATTAGCTCGTAAAGGTGTGGCATTCCATGATTTTGGCCAAATTCAATCTGGCTTTCTTATAATGGTTAATTAAAGGTGTACTTTTTTGTAAACAATGTCGCCACAACATTTTCCAATTCTTTAGAATTTTTTGTGCTGTTCTTGAACTAATTGAAGATGCAACCGATAGGACTACATTGGACGTTACACGAAGAATGGTTCGTCTTTCTTTCTTTGTAGTTGATATTTTACCTGTCATGTATATTATTTCATGTAGTTTTCTATAACTTTTACGAAATTGTTACCTACCTAAAAAGCACGCTTAATTTTTTTTGCAAAATCTCTGATCAAGTATTTTTTTCTCTTAAAAGCTTTATCTGCTTATTTTGCGGTCAATCTTTTATAGCTGTCTATTTCGCTTGTTAAGCATTCTCTTAAATTATTAAAGCAATTTCGCCTCGTGTCTATAATGAACTGCTGTTAAAATTAATTTTATAAAATAATGAGGTCAGTAAAAATGTTTTATTTAACCCTTTCCTATATTTAATGATGTTATGAAATACCATTTATACATTTTTGTAAACTTTTTTAAATAGACGCCATTATTTGGAAAAATTATAAACACTAGAGTTTGGTCAGTCAGTTATAATGAGTTTGCACACATCTAAACTTCTGAGGTGATAGTTTCCTCATTAACGTGTAATGTTTACAAGTAAATTATCGGAATTGAATTGTTGCGCCTTGTATAACGTAGAATTCAAGTGTTATTAGTTCTTTCTCAATAATTGTTGCGTAAACGATAAGAATAAATATTGCAAGGCTTTCATATTATATTAGGTTGGCATTTTTGGAAAATAAATATAAGAAGCTGAATGTTGAAGATTAGAATTTATAGATAGTATTATTCCATTCTCTGTTTGCCTGCACACTCGTACGTATAAAATTGTGTGGCATAAGCAGCAGTTATTCCCCTTGACCTGAAATATAAGCCGTATGAATGTTGGTTATCGTAGATAATTTATCGGCTAGGATGTGTGGGTTATTTGCCATGCTCACTGCATTAGGAGCGTGGGCTATCTGCTCCATTTTATGTAAAACAATGTAAACATCGTTTGACTATTTCCTTCAAAATTATTTATGAACTAAACTACGTAGCAACGATAAGTAACCCTAACAATATCCTAGGCGGAGCTTAATACGTGTATATATTTTTAAATGTATGATAAACTAGGTAATTAAGGAAGTTATGTCGTTTTTGAAATTGAGAAAAAAACATGTCCATTTTTTATAAAATAACTTTATTCAAAAAAATATCCATTTTTGCATTGAATATCCCTTTCCCAGTGAGAAGATAATTTATAAATTCGATTTCTATAAAATTGAATTTTTTTATTTTCAAAAAGTGTATATACATCCGTGTTTAATTCTACTTCATTATTAAATTATTTACAACACATACGATTCTTTAAATATAAAATTAGGTGGTAATCTGATAGAGATATGTCTGGGGAATAACGAAGTTGGAGGAGAATCTTCAGTCCTAAATTTATTATTTTTTTAGTCCTACTAAATTATGTTGTCGGGCGTTGTCTTACAAAAATAAAACTTTTTTTACAATTTACCAGTGCTAGTTGTTTTTGTTGAAACGCATCGTGCATTCGTCGGAGTTGTTCATTCTTTGTCTTGAGGTTTTAACGAACTCGTAGATATCTATGGTGAATAATTTTTTTTGAGGTCTACCAAACATAGAGAAGTTTCCTTTAGTTTCCTTTAGAACTTTGTGGCACACAATTACGATTACTTGATGATAGCCAATGGTAATTAATTTTATAGTTGGGATATATAATCTATTTTTGATCAGCAGTCAAAATTTTATCCACAAATTTATCTGATTTTAGTGGTAAAATAAGAGATGTACAGATTATAACACGCTGTAATTTGCTATTAGGAGTTAGCTTATGTGGTGACTATTTACTTACTTTCCACCTCTTTTCTATTTTGTATGGATGCTTCTGTATTGCTTCGTCATTTACTTTGTACAACTTTGCAAATTTTTGACATGTTAAATAGAATTTGTTTCAATCAGTGTTTTTATTTCGTCGATATTTAAATTTTATGGTCTGCCTGTCTTGGTCTTGTTTTTTAAGGATTCGTTTCGTGCAGATATCTTTTCAAATCATCTCTGGACTGTTATTGATGTTTTTTCTCCAAACGCAGTATAATTTTTGCAGCTTTTGTAGCGTTAGTCCCAAGTTTAAATTAATTAAGTAAATATTTTAATTAGGTAAATAGGACGCTTAATAATGTGTCTTATTTTTAATAGTGATGGATGTTAATCTGTTTGCGGATATTTGACCATTTGATCTAGTAATTTAGACTGTTCAAATTTTAATGTGTTCTTTACCATTATTTATCATATATCTCTAGCGATAAAGAAGTTTATTTTGTAAACAGTCGTGTTTGTGATGTTGTTGCTGAAGGTGTGTCTATTTGCATTAAAATTTTTACTTCTATTTAATAGTTCGTTAAGTATTCTGATCTTCAGCTACCTATTATGCCTATATATCTGCCATTAGCTCTCTTACAGAAATACTCTTAACAAGGATATTTGAGAGCCTTTCCTTTTTTAATTGAAAGTGTTAGGCGAAAATACTTATAAAGAACAAGTGTTTTAATGTTGTAGAGAGGAAAATTTTGAGTTAGTAAATAAAGCTTGTAGACTCTTTTTCATTACGTCGCGGAGAACTTTAACGCATTCAAAGCGACCATAAATAGTTCAAGTTTGAGTTTGGCACAAATTGATGAAATGTAACAAGATGGACAAATTTGATGTTATTACTTTCTGCTACTCATGCGTAACAAATTTTTTTAATCAAATTGTAACCTGAAATGAAATGTGGATTCTACATAATAATTTAAAACAAGGTGAATAATGGTTGCACCACAAAAAGCTTCTAAATAGCATGTGAGAGCTAGTTTTCAGCTCTTGAAGATGGTGCTAACTGTGTTGTGGTCTAACGAAGCTCTCATCTATTAACATCTAGTAACTTGTAGATTTGCGTGTCAAATAAAGTTTTTTTAAAGATACTTTAACATATTGTATAACACTAAATAATTAAATAAAAAAATTGGTTATTAGATTCTATGCCATTATCAGATTTACTAATTATAAGTGTTGCATTACTTTTGATAAAAATAATAGTTTTTTTGGGTTAGATTAAGTTAGAAAACATTGAGCGCAATATATAATTTAGACATTTGACCTGCTCCCTACCCGGCCAAATTGGAAAATAATTTTGTAAATTTATTTTGCATAGCTAGATTTATCTACTATTGAGTTTTATTGATAGTTTTGATTTTGAGTACTAACATTACTAAAGTTTTAACTAATGTATTTAGGACTATCTTGTTAATGACACTGTGGTAGTTTAAAGGGTTGCTTTTGAAAGCGGTACTTCTGTATATGATTTTTGGTAATTTTTACTAAATTTTGGTAAAATCTATATGCCAGGCTTATTACAAATGGTACACACGTAAATATTATTTAATTAAACTGAGATAGAAAAAGTTGTTGTCAATGGAACGAGTAACTTAAAAAGTTGTGTTGCATTAGCTTACAGGTGTTTAATATAAGTTTCTTTGCAAACTCAGCACGCATGCTGTAGCATATCGTAAAGGATTCTGTGATGTGAATCCTATCTTTAAGAAACAGTCACAAGAAGAAATCGTAATGTTATGAAGACTAACGATTTTTTAACGTATTTTTACGTGTTACAGCGATAGTTGTTACTATAACTAGAAGAAAAATCGATGCTTAATTTGCAGAGCAGAATATATTACAGTAATCGATTGCAATGTTTTATCTGCTAGGCGCTTAGCTACAGTTACCGAGTTTCCCAGAGGCTTGCATTGAATACCTTTGAGGTAATACAACCAAACATTCTAAGTTGCTTATTCTAGTGATATCAAATTTTTTCATTTGAGTTTTATTAAATGTGATTTACATGTGTATCAAGATGGAAACTTTAGTTATAAGTCCTTATGCATCACACTATTATTATTTAAGCCTTTAATCTAAAGGGTAAAATTACCCTCAATTTATGGCATGCATTTTATCATTTTCACAAAGCACTTTATAAGTAGAATAGAGCTTGTTTGTGTTTATTATTTGGTTGCTGCTTTTTTACTTTTTAAATTGCTTTACATTGGCTTTGTTTCAGGCTACTGCCTTAATATGTTTAAAACAGAAGTTATTTACGTTAATTGTTTCTTTATGGAATTTACGTGCATACAATACTTATAATACATAGTTGTACACTTTTTATGATGTGTAATTGTTTTGGTTTGGACTATTAATTTACCATTAAATTTTTGGATAGTGGGATACAAAAATTTATTAAAGATTTTAAACTTCTTGGGTTTTGAAAGTTCCACCTGCTGATTAATCTATAACATTCAAATGATCCTTTTAATCGGTTAATTATATAGCATTGTAAACCTTGCTGGCCTTTGGCTGGTTGCATAATTTTGTGTTTTATGTCTGGCACTTTCTTTCCATTCGCGCATATTTAGTCGGTTTAGATTTTGTTGCATTTTACATTTCCATCGTGTTTTTAGCCTTTTTTATCCTATTTAATCCGTATTTAATGATCCATCTATCTAGTCCGTTGTGCTTTAATGACTTCTACTACGTCTGTATTATTGTAGAATTTTCTTAATTCATTATATAATTAACCCAATAATTTTTCATTCACTTAAGGGGTAATACTACTTTGTGTGCATAAAATCAAGGGTTTCTACAATTAATATAGGTAAAATGAAATGATATTTTTTATTTCGTTTTCTTATATATATTAAGGGGTTGTACTACCCGGCAAATTTTTTTTTCATTTTTTTTATTGGCTTAAATGATGCGTAAAATATCGAAGAATTATATGCCAACACTATTTTGTCGGGGAAAATTCAATAAACCATTTTTATCAAGGTAACTTCGAGCGCTCCTAAACGTTGAAAAAGACCGCTCACCTACGTGCGGCGTTTTAAATGTATTATAGCTTGTTGGTAATTGCTGTCGGTACAAATCAATTTAATGTCTTCAAAATACATATTATTATATATAAGAGGAAAACGAATGGTTGAAAGGTCAGTTATATGGTGCTCGTATAGCAGAGTAAAGGTAAAAAAATTTCAAGCTGATATTTTAAATATTTCATATAGTAAATAAGTTTTGAAACTTTAAATGCGTTTTTCTCAAAACTACATTTTCAAAACTGCGTACACTGTAACTCGCTCAATTTTTGTCGGATTCACTTGAAATTTTAACTGTAACTTCTTAGATAAATTGTCTAGGGAAGTACCTAGGATTTTTAAGATTGATAAATAATTGAAATTGTTATTAACAATTTAAAGTCGATTTTTAGCGAAAAAATGAAAAAAAAAGTTCAAACTGACGCCATTTTGCGAATTTTCGATAAAAACGTAAAACCTTAGGTACTTCCCTAGCAAAACTAATGTAGATTAACGACAATTTTTTATTTTTCTCTAGGTGCTGTCTGGAGGAAGTTATGATGTACGCAGATTTGCTGTTTTGAAAAAACACATGTTCTGTTTACTGCTTGCCAAGACGCCATTTTATATTGAAAGTTAAAATAAAATTTTTTTTATATACCTTCAGACATGTATAATAGCGCATCAAAATTTCATTTTGATCCATTTTATAGTTTCCAAGGAAAAAATTCCCAAAAAACGTTAATTTTCAGTGCGCCTGGATATAACCCCATTAATATAACTCTTAGAGTGTATACGTTTTTTTAAAAATTATTTTAATACAAAATGGCGGCGCTGTGGCTGATACAAAGAAACTACACTTTATCTGCGGGCGACCACCTGGAGGTCGCAATTTTTAATGTAGAACAAAAAATAAAAAATATTTTAAAAATAGATGTAAAAATCTAGTGGAGTAGGTAGGATTTTATGAAAATATTGATTTTTACAAAAATTGCGTTAATTTGAAGGAAAAAGTTATTTTTTTAACAAAAAACGGTCAAAAATCGGTCAAAAATTGGTCATAAAATCGTTTATTTTTTCTCAATCAAATTCTACGTACTTCACTAGAAAATGTCACTATAAAGCTAGAGTTAAAATTTGGAGTTGATTGATTGAAAATTGAAGGCACTAGTTGGTCGCCCGACTCGAAAAATGTGGTTTTAAGAAAAACGCGTTTAAAATTTCCAGTGTTAAAATTTTAAGGAAATTTATTATTTACCTTCAATGAAACTGTAAGTACTGGAGACATTTAGTGGTCAATTTTAAAAGATTAACAAGTACCGACAGTCCATAATACATTATTAGTCGCCAAATAAATTTAAAATTTAAAAACCGATCATTTCAAGGTCGCTCCCAAATTAACTGAAAATTGGCCCCATGACTTGAGTGAAAAAAATCGACTTTTTCGACCATCTAAAAAATGTTCCCACATATGCAGGTTTTTGGATATCATTTTGAATAATTAAAGAAGTGTTTTAGCCAATAAAAAAATGGAGAGAAAAAAATTACAATTTAGTATTACCCCTTAAAATTTGTTGGGTTTGTTTCCTAAAGATCACACTTTGTAGGCATATGTCACGATAGGTCTAATCATAGTTTTATAAATACGTAATTTTATAGACTGTGAGAATCTTTTCCTTAAGATTATGCCTTCTACTTGCACTGCATGTTCCTTCTGCTCTTTTTTCCATAATTTCTTCATCGCTTTCGTTGCCTTGTCACTGAACTAAGTAAGTATGTACATGTTTCCACTTCTATAAATTTGTATTCCTTATTTATGCTAACTTTAATTTTTAAGTGATTATATGGTTCATCATTCCAGATCATAATTAGTTTATTAGATCGTTAAATATTAACACAATTTATGTATACTTTCTAGTGCACAATTGTAAATTATATAAACGTTCATGATAAAAAATTACGTGAATTTTATATCTGTTTGAATCTTAAATTTATATTTTTTAAAGTTTTTAGTCTCCTGTTTTATTGCTTTTAGTTTTACTTTTTACTAAAAATTTATAATTTTCTAATTACTTAATTCTTCAAAATAAATAGTAAGTAGTGAGTTCTGTTTGTTGTCATTAATTTTATGTACTGTTCTAATTCTTTTTCTAAATATTACATTTATTGCCAGATTAATAAATAAATTTGTTATACATAGCATTGATGTTACATAATGTGCTTAACTGGGACTAAATAACATAAGGAGACTTTTAGCTGTCTCGGTGAACTTTTCAATAACAGTTTCAGTGATTTGCGCAAACAGTTAATATAATGTCCTGAGGTAGTTGACTTCAAAAAGATAATAATGAACCGCACCACTACACGCACTTGAGTTGGTTATAAGCTTTTTTGAACTTTTTATGTGGTTTTCAATGGACATAATTCCTAGTTCATGATGCAGTTGTGTATTTCGAAAATACCACGGCGCGTTGACTGCGATTCCCAATACTTTGTTTTGGAACCCCTGTAGCGTTCGTATGTTGGTTTGAGATGTATTACACCATATCGGTGATCTACACAGAATTAAAGATCGTAGCAGGCTTTTATGTAGCAAGACAACTGTTTGAGACTGGTATAACCTTGAATTAATTTCTGATTAATATGAAAGCCCCAACTCAGCCCTGTGTCGAGGTAGATGTCAAGATTTGGTTTTCATGGTATTGGTTTATTATTAATGTGTACGGAGTTAGGATTCGTGAATCTTCTGAGCGTGAAGTTTTGGCTTGGAATTTTTCTGGGTTTATTTGAGTATTCCACTATTGGAACCATCGAGAAAGTTGGTTTGTAGCTTGTTGGAGTTCACTGCTTCATCCAGTAACGTTGCCTGGGCGAAGATGACTGTGTCATTCGCAAAAGTAGCAAATATTGCCTTGGCTTCGGGCAGGTCAGATGTGTAAATGCAGAATAGGATAGACCCAGAATGCTGCCTTACGGGACGCCAGCGTGTATATTCTTGATTTCTGATAGTGTTGAGTTCACTTGGACAGCAAAGGTTCTATCTCCAACAAATAAAAAATAAGATGGTTTTTAAATAGAGTGGTAAGTTAATATCCATGATTTTCTTTTTCAAACCTTCAATCAAACTCTGTCGAAAGCCTGTGAGATATCAAGAAATAAGGCCGTGGTGTACAGTTGATTTTTGAAGCCGCGCTCAATATGTTCATATATTCGTTGTAATTGGTGACATGTAGAGTATCCTTTTCTAAATTCAAACTGGAAGTTGTGAATTATGTTGAGCATTTTAATTGCAGTATTTAATCTAGCAAATTGTTTTTCTAGCAGTTTGGATAGAATGGTTAATAGACTTGTTGGTCTACAGCTGCTAATTTTAGTTTTGTTTTTACTTAGTTTTGAGAACATTAGAACTTGGGCGTGTTTCCATGTCTGAGGAAAGTAACCTAGCCTTAGGCAGACATTAAAGATTGTACTTGGACAGACTAGGATTTTCTTGGTAAAATGATGGAGGATGGAGTTTTTGATAAGATTATGTCCAAGAAACTTTTTTGTTGAAAGTGTATCTATATAAGTTCTACAGGGGAGATGGGTTTAATTCTACCAGGGTGAGGCACATTCGTTTCAAAATAAGTTATCATTTGGTTAAAGTGTGTAGGAGTACAGGTGACGATGGGAGTAAAGATCATTTCAAGGTGTGAAGCGAAAGGGGAAGCTTTTTCTTCGTCTGAAATATAGCTGTATTTATTGGTATCTGTTGTGAGTGTAGGCAGTTCTTCTCTTTGGTTTATAATCTTTTTAGTGGTTTTCTATAAGCCTCTGTCTCCTGGGCTAAAGTTGGTTATGTGTTGTTTATAGGTGTTGACTCTGAAAAGGTCGAGTTCTCTTTTGATCCAATGGGCAAGGTTGTTTAGTCGGTTTTTGATTAATGGATTTCTAGATCTTTGCCATTGGCCCTTAAGTTGACATTTCTCGTTAGTTAGGTTGATTATCCGCCTTGATGAGTAGTTATAGTTTGATAAGATGGTTACGCACTTGTCGTGCACTGCCACCTATCGATGTAGTGAGGTTAGCAATTGTAGTGTCAATATCCTGCTTGCTTTGAAAATTCTCAATTTGGGTATTGGTTGTTTAGGTACTAAGTTATTTGTAAAGGACACTAGAACTGGGATGTGATCTGAGTTAAGTTCGGTTATGATTTGTTAGTACAATGGGTTGTTGAAATTCTTCTGCAGAATAATGTCAAGTATATCGGGCTCACGGTCTTTTCGATAAGGGTAATAAGTACTGGAAGGTGTTCTGAGATTCTCAAGTTTATTCCTTTTGAGATTGGACGCTCTGCAGCTCCATAAGGTATGTTTAGCGTTTATATCACTAATGGCCAATAGTTGTATCGGTTGTACTGAATATTGTTTTGATGTCATCAGGTACTAGCTTTTTATTTGGCTGCCTGTAAGCGCTAGTTATTCTTACGCTACTATTATCGTCAAGTGTTACTTTAATTGAAGTTATTTCAATGTTGGGGATGTCAGAGAGTCGCGTGTGTTTAAACCTTTTTTTTATTAGAATCGCCATCCTCCCTGACGTAGTCGGGAAGATTCGGTTCTTGCGATAGACGTGGTAACCAGGAATATTGACGTTGATTATTTCGCCTAGGCGCGTCTCAGTAATACAAGCGACGGTAACTTTGTGTCTAGCTAAGAAGGTAATGAGTAAGGAGCGTTGATTTAGGAGCCCATTAGCATTCCACTTGAGCATTGTTAAGCACTGAATTGGTTTTTGTTGATTATGATTTATTGAAGAGCATGGGTAGGATGGTGTTGGTAATAAACGATTTATTTGGTCGAGGTGAGGTGTGAGTAGTTCGAGGAGCAATTGAATAATATTGTTGGAATGTTCTATTCGCTGAGGTTGATATGTTAGCGCTGAGATTGGCCCGCTTTTAATTTTGTCTGCATAAGACTGTTCGCTGTTAACGTACGAGTTTCGGATGTAGTTGGTCTTGGGGATAGAGGTCTGAGTTTTGTACGTTGCTGTGATAGTTTAATATGATGGGGACAACTACGATAATTTGCACTGTGGTATTCTCCACAGTTTGCGCATTTTGGCGGGTCATTGGGTTGTTTTTTGCATTTGGTGTGTAGATGATCGCCTGCACATTTGACGCATTGACTCAGTAATTTTTAGTGTGCCCGTACTGTTGACATCTATAACATTGGGGTATGATCTTGGATTTCCTTCTTACTGTAACGGTTACTATGGAGTGGAAGAATGCTTTTAATGTGAATATGCGTTTTGCTTTTTCGTTTTTGGTGAGATTAACTGCGCAGATGAGCAGCGGTTTCCTTTCTTTGGTGTATAATCGCGTTACTTTAAGAACTGGAACCTTTTCTATAAGTTCGTTTTTAATTTCCTCTTAAGGAAAGTGGTACATTTTTGATTACTACAGATAAGGGTTTATCGTTAGGATTTTGATATGTGTGAAATTGGATTTGGTTTTTATTGTAGAATTTGGTTAAGTTCCGAAAATCTTCGTCTTTTTTTAGATTTATTCGGAGCGTGGATATGTTATAGGTCGTTGTGAACGTGCTGGTTGCATGTTTTTGGATATCAGCTACAAGAGCATTATGATTTACTGGATTCTGCAGATAAATGGGTAGAATTTTAATTTTCGTCGTATATGACTGATTCTTTTGCGTATCTTCGTTGGGAGATTATTTATCATCTAGTGGTGGAACATAGTATTTATTGCTTTCGATGAGGTTTGTAGCGGTCCATGCGTAATGTTTTTGAACTTCGTTTATTGGTTGTGACAAATTGTCAGATTTGCGCTTACGAGGCACTTGATATTTCATGTTAATTGCATGGGTAGTAATTGTTAAGATATTCAGTAAAGTATATTAAAATAAGTCTAAACTTACTGCGTTTATAGGGAAGTAATGTAGCTAAGGTCAAGCGTATCGCACTGTTATCGGACGGCATACGAGACACGCCGATTCACTACTCGCACTTGACTCCTAATTATTTTGTACTACTCTATGTGCATTTTTCCATGAAACGTTTGGATCACGTTTCTGTTAATTTTTGGGGTTTTACAGAATAGCAATTTCAATTTGGTTTTTTATCGTTTAAAATAATATTTTCCTTTAATATATTTTTAATTATCATCTTTTATTACATTTAATTTACATTTTTGATGAATTAATAATTTGAGTTTTATTTTTTGCGGAATAGTAATAATTATCATTTAATTCCTAAATAAACCAAATCGGCGATTATTGCCTAGTAGTTAATAATGATTATTTTATTCTTGTTTTGATTTTGTAATTTTTAACAAGAATATTACATGTTAAAGGCTGCTGATAATGTTACGTTAGCTAACAGCCAATTAACTTAAGTATTACTCCCCTGTTCTGTAGTGTGTTTTATTTCCATTTCTATTAGATTTTCGACGGTCCGATGGTAATCATCTAATACTAAATCAAGTGGTACATTCCACTTTACAGTTTACCTCTAATTAGAAGTACTGTGGAGTAAACATGCATAATTTATCTTAAAATTACCATCTTGTTCAGTTAACATTTTACCTATTATATTATGATTAAAATTTTAGTATCATAATTTATTTTGGTTGATTGTTATAATTTATTACATATTTTTATATTAGTTGTTTTAGTAGCTTTATATAAGTTAACTTTTTGTAGTAATTGTTTGTCTTAAGGGTTGAAATGTACTTAATAACATTTAGCTTCTGGTTTTATACAATTTTATTTATTTCCGCCGATTAAAGTTTTTTCTGCAGTTTATAGACGAATATAGGGAAATAAAATATGATGTTTTGAACCTGAAGATGAATAATATAAAAAGTTTCGAGAAGTTGAATAGTCAAAAAAATGGAACTCTGTTTCCACATTACAGTTATTCTGATTTTGAAAAGCGGCCCCAACGACAGCTTTATAAGAAGCGCTTAAAGTTTCCGCGTGCCGTTTCCTCGCAAAAACAAATAAATTGGCGACTTTGCCTCAGCCCGCATCGTTACTGTAACGCCAATGGGCCAATCTAATTTAAATAAAATACAAGCGGCTCGTCGAACCTACTATAGTATTTATGATATTACAGGCCTTATCCTAGAGGGTGCTATTTTGTGTCACGATAATTTCCAAACAGCAGGGCTGCGAATTTGGCTCGAAAGGGTGGACGCGTGCGCGACGCTGATGTTTAAACCAAATCGGCTTCATTCCTCATTCGCCGCGACGCGCGCTGGCCGCATCCGTCGTCCGCTTGCACTTGGTTGCAACTTTCGAATATGAGTTTGCAGCTTAACGGACTGTCGCATTAGGAATTTTTGTAAAATGTGGTTCATATATTGCACCTAGCAGCCGACCGTTTGACAATGCGGATCTTATGGGAAGTCACGTTGGATGTGCTGCTTGTTTTTTGCTGTAACTGTAAGTTGTTTTATAATACTCGAGATTATTTTTGTACGACTAGTTACACTTATAGCTCTTAAAAATACTAGTTTAAATAAATAACTTACTAATCGAACACATAATGAGGACGAAGAAAAAACGAGAGTGAATAACATTTTGAACGCGAATAACATCGACGGTTATCTTTGAAGTTGGGTGATATATCGCAGCTTTTACTTTATTTATTTTAGAATATAAATGAACGCCTTGTTCTGCTTATGAGTTTTAGATATTTTTTGTAGAATAAACATTTAACTAATAGATTGATCGATCATGCATACCGAGAAAACCTTATGGGGAAATCCCTCGATGTCGTTATGTTCTTTTTCGGGAAGACATCGCACAACTGTGTTTATTGTAATAACAAACCAGTAGAATGTCAGAGAGAAGGGTTCCATCCTTCGGCTCCCCGTTTATAAATAGACAAAACATAAAACTTAAAACGGAATAATCAGTCGGACGTCATAACGCTGTTTTACAGCCATTCGGAACGCTTTTCCGCTGAAGGATTACAGATCTACAGTTTCAAACTTTCGCGGATCCAATTTAGAGGGATTTAATACCTGGCAGTAATTTATTCTAAACGGCCCCTCAGTCTTCATCCGCCTGCAATAATGAGCAGATTTTGAAAATAAACATGCTTTTGAAATTGATCCCCAACAAAAAAGCCCGATGTTTGATTATGGAGGCGGATGTTTATTTTTGGAATCGGATTTGTTTCGTTTGAAGCAAATGCCCAGAGGGACTACATTTGCAAACGACTACTTAAATGTTAAATTGTACTAAAGCAGTTTTTGGTTAAAGCAAATTGCCGTGTGTTGTTTTCCATCAACCGGATTATTAAATTTGCACGATCATTTTCATAGAAAAAGGTACAAAGCAAAGTTATTTTTGCGTTTAACGAATATTTAAAATAAAGTAGCTGTTGGTGGTACGGATTAATGTTCTATATTTAATTTATAAACGTAGTAGAGCTATAAAATAATAACTATTTAAATACGTTATAAAATATGTTGGTGCTAAAAAAGGAATTTATTTGTTTTATGGAAACAATGACTGCAGAAATAACGTGTTAATAAAAATATCTAAATTTACTACAAATTGTTGGCGATAGTATGAAATTACCGGTATATCGAAATCGCATTCGATACTTAATTAAACTTAATTATTAAATAAGAACAAAAATGCAAAATCTGAGTTATAACAAAATCTTATTTTAATGTATTATATTAAGAACTAACAGAAAAAAAGCGAAAGATTAGAAATAAAAGTATTACTGTAGTAAAGAAAGTTTTGTAGGGGAGTTTTTTTTATTACTAAACATATAAATCGAATTTTGAGTAAAAAAACTGATCCTTTTGTGACCTACCAAATTATAGGCTTTGATAGGTTAATAAACTTTCACGTATTAAAAATTGTAATTTTAACGTTGTGTAATTACCGAACACATTTCAATTTGTTTTTAATTTTTGAAAAAAATTGTAAATATAACCGAAAGAGTGTTATAAAGTTAAAATTAAATAAAATTTACCTGACTAATACTTCTTGAAATGGAGAATAGAAAACATAAGAATTAGCATATTTATCTAAAGAAATCTTTTACATTTATTAACACAAATATTTTTATTTTTACATCAGCCAAACTATTTAATCTCTTCTATTTAAGGGGGTTGTAAGTATATAGGATAAATTAACGCAATATTACATTTAGTCGCGTAAAGTAGGGTTCCAACGCATCGTATTCTTACAGTAACTTAGTACAATTAAAAATTGATTGCGATTCTTTGTTGATAATTGTTCGAAGCACTTTGTTCTGAAACCGTTTGAGGATTTCCACGCCATATTGAGATTCCCACAAAGGGCTCCACAAGTTCAAATATGATTTAAATCTACTTTATAAATTAGTAGTTTGTTTTCTAGAGATATTTTGAATTTTATCCTATTAACTAGTATAATTTGCAAAATATAGCTCAAGTTCTTTGCGCCTGTTCAATATGTCTGTTCTCCAATCTTCTATCCAGATACTTGGCTGATTCCGTTGTGATGCAGTTGGTGGCCGTTTAAGATTACTGGCGGGTAGCTGTCGCTCCTTATAGCAAAAGTAACACGTTGAGATTTAGATAGAATGAATTTTGGTCAGAAGAATTTGAAGAGATGTAAATGCCCACTATAGTTTAACGTGGGAGGTTAGGACGGTCATATCACCAACATAGGTAGCCGATGTGGCCCTTAGAGATGTAGACAGGTATGCCGTGTATAATAAATATAACATAGGTTTTAAAGCAATACCTCGGGAAACTCTAAGTATGTAGATCAGAAATTTGTAGTTTCTTCTTTGTATTTCTTCGCGAAGTATCGTTCTGACATATAAGAATTCATTAGTTCATAAATATGATCTATGTTCCAGATCTATGTATTTTGTCTACTATTTATCTTGTGTACTTGTTTAACTGTTGGGTTTCGTATTCGAAAACCAAACTGGTGCTCAGCGTAATGCAAAAAAATTAAAATTAGATGCAAAAATATTATAATATTATGTGTATTTGTAACAACACTTTTATGCCTACATAAAGAATAAAATAAATTACATTTTATAAACTAATTTGCTTTACCAATTTAATTGGTGTTCAAATATGTATATTACAGTAAATAAAATAAAACAGATAAATTAGTTACTACAAATAAAAACTTGTTGTTATTCATAAAACAATTTAACAACTTCAAGTAGATAATTCAATTTTTGATTTTATAATTATCTCGCAATTGATAAAAGTTTCTAAAATATCATTTTATTATTAATTTTGTAATTACTTTTACTTAGTTTTTAAGTCTGCAGTGAATATGTTGGTTTGAAAGCATTAAACCAAAAATAATAGAACAACAATCAAGATTTTTAGAAGTGGTTTTACTTATATATAATTTTTTCACGTGTCCTATAGTTAATAATTGTTAAAGACATACTTTTACAATTAAAATATTTAATAAAAACAGAATAAAATATTGGTATTAATATAAAATTTAATATTAATTTAGGAGATATTGATAGTTTCATTGTATTCAATAAATAACAATGCAATATTTTGTGTGTTTGGTATATAAATTGCCTGCTTGTGGACAAATAAATATTTTTGTTCTATACCTTCACTTCGCTAGCAATATGGCAACGGCTATCCGCTTTGTTTTTTATGAAGTACAAGAAGAAATGTTTGATTTACAATAAAAACACAATCATTCTGATTCAAGTTACATTTCGTTCCTCAAAATAATTATTTTTCGATTTGCTTTGTATTTACTTTATTTATGCTCATTGAAACCATCACTTTTTAATTGACTAAATCTAAAAAAGATTGCATTGAGTCTCCTAGAATAGATTAGTTTGATTTATGTTAACGTTTTTCAAACGTCATTTCTACCAATTTTTGCTAAGCTGTAACTGTGTATAAAAAGTAATCGCACAAAGAATGCATGAGCCCTATTTTTAATTTTATTATACAACAAATTTTTGTATTTTAGTAACGACGTGTAAGTTAGCTTGGCAGCTTTTTATTGCTGGTAAATATTTGCATCTGTGTTCTCGGTGGATTTAGGTATTATTATACGTGACAGTTTTGTTTGCCTTGCTACCCTACTATTAAAAAAGATTAATAATAATAACAAAGTAGCTTTTGTTTTTTTGTGTTTCTTTTAAACCATATGTTTAAATATTTTGTTGTTATTTGGGGTAGCGGTTTTTCATTTAAAAGTATTAGGGCCACGTTAATTTGTTTAATAAGAGATAAATGTTGTTGGTTAGATCGTTTTGTATATATTTTTAAATTATTCTTAAAAACAGGAACTAACATATAGCAGTATCAATTTTTTAAATTGCAGCACCAAGAAAAATTATAATTAAGCTGAAACTTGGCAGATTTATTTAATAGTGTAGGACAATTAAATAGCTAACTTTACAAAACATTTGTTTATAACATTTATATTTATTTAATAATGTACGGACTCACCTCGGGCTCCCGTGACCTCGCTAATTTTTCTTGGCGACGAATCAAATAATTAACGAGCAATATCTTGATGACTATCACTCTTACAATTCAGCCAGATTCCTTGCAGGTCGTGAATACTGCTGTACACTTCGCGTAATAATATTCCAGACATTTTAGATCGGTCAAAGATCAGGTGGTCGGGTTTGCCGTAGGATTTCCAACCTAATGTGTTAAGCGCCCCATGTGCTTGAGCGTTATTTTGTTGAAAGATTTCTCGGGGCACTCTTTGAAGAAAAGACCACGGTCTATAAAACCGCGTCAATGTAGGTCTGAAGGGCAATGTTACCTCTATGTTTAACTAAGAAATGACCTGTTATCATTACTGATAGCTCCTAATATCACAATAGCTTTAGTTGGCGTTGTATGCCATGTAGGAACGCAGTCTTTTTGCTTCTTTTCTTCGCGTCTACTACGTATTAATGTTCGATCATTGTTTTAGTTTAAATAAAATCTAGATTTATTAGAAAATATTTGATGCGTCTGTAGATGTATTTTTGTTGCCCAATGTAATCTTCGTTGCCAGTGTAAAGAAGTCAATGTTAGTCACAAAAAAGAACATTGTGCTGTTATTCTCATTACGAATAATCAACGCCGAATAAAGGGAGTAGGCAATCGGTATCCCGTGTAATGGTCAACTATTGTTGCTCTGGGACGCTCAAACTCGCGGTATGGTTTGTAACTGCAAGCCACTTAATGATCTAGTACTCGGTTTTCGCGAATAATTACCTTCTCGAGCTACTAGTTCCATATCTGCGTCACAGTGGTGCTGTGGCAACTAATTCTTCAGGATATTTCTCGTAAAGAAACACGCCCTTCATGTACGCCAATAGTTCGTCCTGTTTTAAATTCGCTAACTTGTTAATAATGTACTCTTTGTCAATGACAATTAACATCGTGTAAATTGCTCGTACCAAATCTGAATGGCTGAGAATATTTTATGTTTATTTTACACGCAATGTCACTACTACCCCAAAACCTTTAAGAAACGACATAAACAAAAGTTGTACAGATACAAACATGTGATTATCAAGCCTTAATTGTATTTCGATCATAGTGCACTTAATGTAATATAAAATTTCCAGTACAAGGTAATTTGTTTTTGATGGTGCTATAGTTTCAACAGCAGTCAATATATTGGCTTTTTGATCGAGTCTAAGGTCTTGTTTTAAGTTTATTTATTATACAATTAATCAAGTTTCAGTCATGTTAAAATTTAGCGTATGTATTTTCCAAGCTATCGGATTTTTTAAATTACCCTAACCTTTTATTTGCTGTCTCTTATATTTACTATAGAAGCCGTTAGTAATTCAGTTTAATCCAATTTTTTACTGTAAAAGTCAAGTTTTTCATATCCTGTTCTTATTATTCGATTTCTTTTTAATTACGAGATTACATTTAGAGCTGAGTTTAAGAATAATATAATTAAAATCCACTCTTTGAAAAAATTCATTGAGGTACATAAATAATTAATACGTAGATCTTATTTATCATGCCTGATTCATCATCGCACACGAATTCACTTCGTGCTTCAAGCGATATTCTTATTTATACAATTTATGAACTAGCAGTTCTTCTAAAACAAAATTAAACAAATAGCTCGGTTAGTCTACATTAAGATTCGCCGATAAAGAGAATTGATATGAATTGTCCAGTGAAAAATTGATATAAGCAACGTGAAACTGGGGTCGGCGGTTAATTAGGTTAATTTTCGATCAGTCGTGGGTTTCTTATTTAATTTTACTCCACGGTGCAACATGTCACAAAGGCCTTTGACTTCTACTTTTTGGATTTTCTTGATTTTCCGCTTTATGGTATGCAATAGTCACTCGCATTTCAACCCGCCAGGGACCTGTCCTGTTTTGGGGGACTAGTTTTCTTTCTATATTTATGGTTAGTGGTAAGTAGTTGCACTCGTACCCTTACTGTTTGATTTTTACTCCCCTTCTAGGGACTTGAATTCTCTCATATATTTTTTATTCCCTGCGGTTCATTGGTTTTTATCCATCTTGTGACGCTCAGGCTTTTTAAATCGTCCTGCACTTTTTCTATCCACCTAAGCCTTGATTGTTTTCTACTTCTTTTATTTTCTGGGTTTCGATTTAGTTTTTTTTATAACTCTTGGAGGACTATAACCGTTTGGCGTGTCCAAGCTAGCTTATTTGTTGCTTCTGATTTCAGCGAAAATACTTGATTCTCCATATCTTGTTCTCATTTACCAGGCCGAAGATTTTCTTCAGGTTTTTCCCCATATATTTAGGTTCCTGACCTCTTGTTTTTTTGTTAGGCACCAGGTTTCCGTCACGTAAATTACCACTGGTTTTATTATTGTTCTATACACACACCTTATTCTTTATCGATAGCATCTTGGATTTCATAACTCTTTTTAAGTAGCACTTATTTCCCGCCACTATTCGCGCGTTTATTCTCTTTTTCTATTTTATTGTTTTCATTAATAATTGGACCCAGATATTTGAAATTGTTGTTTCTAGCATTTTTTTAATTCATTGTTATATCAGTAACGCTATTATGTATATCTAGGTATTCTCTTGCGTTTATCATATATTTTGTCGTTTTGCTATTGATTTGCAATCCTTACATCGCTACCGCTTCTTCTACGTATGACTGTTTTGGATCTCGTGCTGACCTGCTTAGGTGATCTACATTATCTGCATACGCCAACATTATCCTTTGTTTGTTGTACAGCGCGTCTTCAGAAATTATAGGCTGTCTTCTTATAATTCTTTCTAAGACAAAATTGAGTGGTGTAGTTGATATGCCACCTCCTTGCCTTAATCTGCAGTAAATCCCAATTTTTTTTGAGAGCGGGTCTTGAACTCTCACTTTTACTCTAGTGCTTGTAAGGCACATTTTTAGCAATTTTATTAGTTTTCTCGGTACTTTATGGGTCGTCCATTGACTTGAAGGAAGGCTACTCGTTTTCTATCTGTTTTCTGCTTGGATCCAATTTTATCCTTCATGTCTTTTGTCAGCAGGTTTGAGTAAAAAGCTGCATTGACTGTTCTGGCATCTGTCTGAAAGTCTACATGATAACTCCCTGCCAGTCTCAAAAGAACGTTGCCATTACTTTTCTTACCAAACGGCTCTTCCGCGCTCTCTTGGGTTTAGAATAACTGGTATGCCGCCACTTGCGTAATGACTGTTAGGACTCGGGAATGAAGTAGTACACCTACATTTTATTGGTGATTATTATAGACTTTAAAAATGCATTAGATTTGTTTTCAAACTAATGTAGGAGACGACTGGCAGCTTGCATGTACACCATTTTGTCAAAGTGCATAGTATCCAGTGTGTATTCACCTTGCGCTAGTGCAGATGGCTTTTTATGATATCTTCTACACCACCAACACTGATGAACAGCATTGCTCCTAGTTCCTTGATAGTACTACGCCTATTCTCATGAATACGCGCGTTTGGAGGATCAATGTTTGACTCGCTGACGGATGTTCGCTGCCGACGATCATCTTCATTCTCCATGTGCTCTCTGCCCTTTCTGAAGCACCTACACCACTCAAACACATGGGCCAGTGAGAGATACTCTTTTTTATACTGATGTTGGAGTTTGTGGTAAATTTCAGCGAACGTGACGTTCTCTCCAACGAGGAATTTGATCACAATGAGTTGTTCTATGCTCAGCGATATCTTTGTTCGCTCATCAAATTTAGCCACTCTCAAACAGGACTGTACAGGTTCCAACTCGAGGAAGGAGGGAGGGTGGAGCTGTGGCTCCATTTTTGAAAGCCGCACAGCTGCTGCGCCGCGCGGCTTGTTTACACACAAATTAGTTCCGGTTATATTTGAACCACCTTGTAAAATATTTAACTTGGCATTTAAAATAGTGGAATGTGTCAATTTATTAGCTGTTAAAATCTATTTTATTTTAAACCATGGACGTGTCACGTGTTAATTATTGATGAAATTATACTAATTTATTATCTTGCTTGTTTGTTTTGTCTAGATCACATTTTTGAATTATATTCTTTATTATTTTCAACGAACTGTCTGTCGGTCGGTCTGTAGGTCCGTCACAAAATTTGAGATTTTTTAAAATTTGAAAATGGATTCTTATAGGAAATTTTACACTGATTTCGAATTCGAAATCAAAAAATTCTATCTCGAATAGTTTTCGAGACATTCGACTTCGAATTTCAGGAAAATTTTCGACATTACGATTTTAAATGTGATTCTTATAGAAAATTTTTGCATGAATTCGAAAATGAAGTCGAAAAATTCTATGTCGAATAATTTTCGAGATATTCGATTTCGAATTTTTAAGTTCGTTCTGGGATTGGTTACAGAGCAATCTCTTCGCCGGCCCCATGTTTTTATTCTGTTTATTTTTCCATATAATACTGGTTCTAAAAATATGTGAATTATCAATCGATACACTTTATAAGCAAAATATTAATGCCAAACTATTTTTTGTTGTACTATACTTTATTTCTACTTTTTTATGTTTTCACGGTATAATTACTGAATCTTTATTCTGTTTTTTTTTGAATTAATGGCTATCTAAATGTTCTTAACTATTATCTGTAATATTGAGTTTGGCCGAACCCAATATGATCTTATTGTAATATTGATGAATACAGCTCTCCATTCGTTTTAATGTAACACTAGTGTTATTAATGTATTTTCAGTTGTTAAATTAAATGCCGTTGATTAGTAATTCATTTACATTCAAATTATTTGCGTGTACATAACTTTAGTAATTAAAGAGGTAAAGTGCGACATATTTGGCTGTTAAGTGCTAATGATTGATTTTGAATTCATTCGTTTGAATGTTAACACATTGTTTTATTAATGTTTTTAAATTTATTAATGCATTTTAAATCCGTACTTAGTAATCATTTCATTAAATTATTTGTGACATATACTAATTACATGTTGAAGAAATAATGCCAAAGTATTCCTAGGTGTAATTCTATAATATATTTAATTGCTTATTTAATAATCTAAAATACACATTAGTCTTAGTCTACTCTTTGCACTGCACAGCACATTATTATCATTTTACAAATCTGAATGGTAAATCGTTTCAGTCGTAGATCTTCAGTTATTTTTCTAGACTGACAATTTTCAACGCTTCTAAACAAGTGGAAATAATCTATTAGACGTATTTCTCTGGTGATCTAGAATACATGGAACAATTGCCCATTCATGGTGGACTAAGCATAAGCCGATAATAATACTATCTAAAGATTGAATGTAAATCGTTATGCGCTCGTGATCATAATCACGAGTTTTACGTTCCATTATGCATTTTACTCTAGATTATCGGCTGAGTACAGAATTGTTTTATTCTAAATCAGCTGGGACATTTTTTATTCGAGGTGCAGTGTGGAACATTCCACATGTTTCTGCGACAATAATCATATTTAAATAATTCAGATGCGTCTACAATGTATGAAGTACTTTGGTGATTAGCAAATAGTCTGTGAATGGTGCAATGTTTCAGGATCGGTTGAAGCGTCAAGTGATTATACCATTGATACAATTATATGATTAGACACTTTATTGGCAAGTGACAACTGATGTTTGCGCCTAAGAGGCAATAATTTTTGTGTTTTAATACCTAACTGCTTTCTTTTCATCCAGATGTGTTTCCTCCAATTCAGGCGTCTATCCAGGTAGATTACTAGCTATTTGGTAATCTGCTGGTTTATCTGGACTAGAGGGCAAGTCTTTCTTTTGGTTGTAAAGGTTACCTGTGTTCACTTGGTCTCGTTCACTTCGATGCGCCATTTCTTACAAGTGTTTAAACTGGTTCAGGTGATTTTGCAGCTGTACGGATGCTATGTTTGGATCTGCATGTGAGGATAGTAGGACTGTATCATCTGCAAATGTAGCGACGGATGTTGTTTCTAATGTGGGAAGATCTGACGTGAAGAGTAGATCCAAAATCGGACTGAGAACGCTGCCCTGTGGGACTCCTGCATTAATTGGTTGTAAAGATGTTTGAGATTTAGCAAATTTTACAAAAAATTTCTGTTAGTAAGGTATTTGATGGAGATCTGGTGGGAGAACACTTTTAATTTTGTAGAGCAAACCCTTGTGCCAGACTTTATCAAAGGCCTGTTTGACGTAAATAAAAACCGTTGGACAGTAGCGTTTGCTTTCAAAGTCTTTAACAATTGTGTCTGCTACTCGGTGTAATTACTCAATTGTGGAATGTTGTATTCGAAAGCCAAACTGGTGATCAGGTATTCGATTGTTAGCAGTGAGCACTGGTATTAGATTTTGGAGTAGTAGTTTTTCTAGGACCTTTGATAAGACTGATAGCAAACTAATGGGCCTGTAAGATGTTATATCTTCAAGGGGCTTTCCAGGTTTGGGCATTACTATAGTCGTAGCTACTTTCCATAGAAAATACTGAAGCCGTAAAGCTGCATTAAATAAATAGGTTATATACCTATATTACTTTTATGGTAGTTCTCTAAACACCTTTCCCGTTATCAGGTCGTAACCTGGTGCTTTATGGGCATTTAGATCTTTCAATATTATGGTTTTAATTTCACCAAGTTTAAATAGTTTACTAGGTGAAGTCATTTGAAATGGTGCTTGTAGATATTCCAAAATTACATTTTTAACATCCTTAGTAACCTTAGGAGGAAATGGTTTAAATACTTCAGTTAACTAACTAGAGAATGCTGAAACTTTTTTGTGGTCATTTTAGACCTAAGTATTGTTCGCTAACCGAATAGATAAATTATACTGCTGTGGTCATTTAGCCTTTTGGTGGCTTTCCATAGTAAGTAGTCGGAGGCTTCTGTAGGTGCCAAGTGTAACAAAACATCTTGCACTGCTTGTTTCTTGATGGAACTGCAAAGACTTTTTAGTTCAGCCGTTGCTCAATTAAGTGCTTGTTTGTCGCTTGGATGCCTTGTAGTTTGCCATTTCTTGCATAATTTGCTGAACTATGTTGGTAAAGTTTTCTATTGCTGCAACAAGTTGTTCTTCTGTTTTCAGGGGTACATCTAGTGTGACGGTTTTGTCAATTACTTACCCAAATAGGTCACATTTGGTGTGTTTATTATAGAGAGTAGGAAGACGCGTTTTGGGAAACACTTGCATGCACACTGTTACTAGAAACGGAGAATGTTCACTTGTAAGATCTAGGCAGGATTTAGCTTTAAGATTATTTACAATGCAGATATCTAGTAAGTTAGGCATTTTTGTCGTATCTGTAGGCCAGTGTGTTGGCTCCCCTGTTGATATGTATTGTGACTTTGCAGTGTTGATTACTTTTACAAGTTCACGTTTTTTAGTGGTGTTTAGCCTTGAGCCCCAATTTAAATGCTTCGAATTGTAGTCTCCATTAGGCACAAATTTATTTTCTAGTGACTGCAGGTAGTGCTCGTACTGGTCTTCTTTATTATTGAGCCTTGGAGGACAGTATTTTATTAAATTAAAATTTTTTGTTTCTAAGAGCTCAATAATTTTTGTAATTTTTTTTAGAATTGTTTCTTTTCTTTGTTTAAATGTTTCATAATGATGATATAATTTCGTTAACTATTTTAATTTTTTGTCAAACACGATCCATAATTGTAGTTATGGCTATTGTTTATTAATCTCTGTACAAACAAATAATCAGAATTTGTACGGTTCAGTTTACTAACAATTTTTAGATCTTTTGACGAAAGGTGGTGGGGAGGGGGGTTTATACTATCTTGAAAATCTTTACATAATTTATAAATACAAATAATTTCATATTTCTGAAATAATGTTTTGATATTAAATAGTAAGTGACCTGTGTTAAATGCGTTTTTGAAATTAAACTGTGTTATAGGTTTCTCATAGTTTCATTGTTCTTTTATGGATAATCCGAAGACTAGTTTAAGAAGATACAACCTTAATTTTTAAAATACTCTATTTGTACAAGTATTTTGAAAGGTCAAATGTTATCTACATTTTTAATGTTTTATTAATTTATCATGGTTTAAAAGAGAGGGGGGTTTGGCATTTCACGTAAAGGTAGATGAAGACCTTCAAACTAACAAAATAAAGGTTGAAAAGGGAGTCCGCCAAGGAGACACAATGTCTCCAAAATTGTTCACGTCGGCGATGGAGGATGTGTTCAAGCAAATGAATTTGGAAGGGATGAGTATTAACATTGACGGATGTCTGCTAAACCACCTGAGATTTGCGGACGACATCGTACTGATTTCTAGCAATATTGACGAACTTGAAGCTATGCTAATACAATTAAATGAGGCATCCAAGACCGTAGGGCTGGAGATAAATATAAATAAAACCAAAATAATGACAAACAGCGATGCAGTTGTTTTTATTGATGATCAACCGGTTGAAAGAGTGGACGAATATATTTATCTGGGTCATTCAATTAGGATTGGAAAGGAAAACCAAACATCTGAAATTAGAAGAAGAATAAGAGCCACCTGGTCAGCCTTTGGGAGGCTACAGCATATTCTCAAAAATTCCGATATTCCCAATAGCCTGAAAAGAAAGGTGTATGAAACATGTATACTGCCCGTGGCAACCTATGGTTTAGAGACGGTGACGGTAACCCAGAAGAGCGCCGAGCAGCTAAGAGTTTGCCAAAGAGCGATGGAGCGCAGAATGTTGGGAGTGAGTCTAAGAGATAGACTGAAAACGAGGAAATAAGGCGTAGAACGAAAATACCCGATATAATGCAGAGAGTAGCTCAAGCAAAGTGGCAATGGGCGGGACATATAGCACGGCATGAACCAAACCGCTGGACCTCAAAACTCTTGAGATGGAGGCCCGTTTAACGAAAAGAGTGTGGGAAGACCACCAAAAGATGGAGCGACGATATCCGAGACTTTGCGGGAAGAGATTGGATCCAGAAGGCTCAAGACAGAAATGCATGGAAACAAATGAGAGAGGCCTACGTCCAACGATGGACGGTTGCAGGCTGATGATGATGATGATGATGATTAATTTATCTTTGTATTTGGTGCTCGTCTTTTTTCCATTTATTTACGAACAGTCGGTATGGTGAGATCTACGTGTCGTATTGTATTTATGTATTATGTGCCATGGAGCATTTACTATTGCTCGGAGAAGCTTATTCTCAAAACGGGATGTACCATATGTCGAGTAGTATATTTTCCATTGACAGTTTCAATTTTCTTCCAAGCATCCAGTACATATGTTTGAATTTTACTCTAGCGTTTTTTTTGCAAAAATGTGAATACGCTAAGTTAATCTTGCAATTCAGGTGAAAACCTAAATATTAGACCTCGTCTATTTGAGGTATAAAATATGATTTCTGTTGAGTGTTCTTTTTTGAGGGTGAAGGTAACATGTATTGATTTGTTTTCATTAACTTGCATTCTCCACTGTTTTAGCCATTGTTTAAGCTGGTTTAGATAGGTTTGTAAAATTATGTCATCGTTGAACGGGTTTGGAGTAGGTGCGCTGGGTAGAGCGAGTCTAGTGCAGAACCTAAGGTACATCCTTGCGGTACTCTGGATTGGACAGGGTAGAGTTTAGTATAAGGTTTTTGGTATTTCACTTGAAAAGTTCTGTCGGAGAGGCAAGATCTCAGGAAACAGTAGAATGGATGTGGAAATGAATGTTTGAGTGTATCTAGTAATTCTAGATACTATGTTTTATCAAATGCTTGGCTTAAATCAATGAATTCTTTTTTATGCTGTTAATTTTTTGGCGGTTCGACGAACTTTGTCTATGATTTCAATTTAAGTATAATTTTTCCAGAACCTTTAATAGCGTTAGGAGGAGGCTTATTTGACGGTACGATGTTACTTCAGTTTGATATTTTATGGTTTAGCAATCATTATTGTCTGTCATTTTCCACTAGTATGGTAAATATTCGGTTTTGGAATGGAGTTCAATATTTGTGCTAATGCTTTACCACATTTTTGATATATTTATTAAAGTATTTTACCAGTAGTGAGGTTATAGTTTTTCTTATTTTGATTTTATGTTGTATTTTTGTTTCTTCGGTTTGTCCATTATAGATGGTTACGAGAATTGGTGTATGATTGCTGGCTCTAATTATGACTCTACCAGAAATGTTTTGGTAGTGAGGCTCTTGATTATACAAAAGTCTAAGTATGAGGTTCTATATTTTATTAGTGTCAGAAGGCTCTTATGCTGGCTGTATTATTGACAGATAATTTAAATTATTATTTTGTATGAATTATAGTAGCTTCCTTTCTTTTGTACTTATATGTCTGAATTCCTAAAGTTTTAAAGAAACTATTGTAGTCGTCGTATTTGTTGCCGCGGACGACAAATTGCTGATATTATCGTTCTCCTATATTGATTACAATGACGATATTAGGGGTTTGTATGTTGTTACACCTGAATTCAGCTCTTTTATAATGTTTAATGTTTTGTTTAATTACTGCTGTGCTTCCATGTACTGTTTATAATATAATTTGGTATTTTTAGATGACTCCTATTAGTAAAGTGCGTTTTGAAATTGAAGGATGTCACTGTCAAAATTTTGTATGAATATTTTTATTTCCAGGGTACGTTGACTCAGAACATTGGCGTTCCATATTGCTACCTTTAATATTCGGCCTATTACTTGTTTTTGTTACAGACATTGGTATGAGATTTATTAAGCTGCTCATTTGATTCATAAGATTCTTTATCATTTGTCGTCATTTAAGTCATTTGTAGGTGGTGTTATGATTATTCGATTAGTAGTTCTCTTATCTGTCTTTATACCTGGTTAAATTGATTTATCTTTAGTTCCCTTGATTTTGGATACATTTTTATTGCATTTTTTAAATATATTATGCATTCTCTGTAGTTGGTCTGATGATTTTCCATTACAATTTTATGGAGTACACCGTGCTTTCTAGAGGTTGTATTTTTATCGTGTATTTATCATTGGCTCTCAAATAAAGATTGGCCGTGGCTTTGATGTAATTTTAGGGCTTTGTTTATCTTTAGCCATATTTTCATCTGAAAGTGGAGTATATCTGTTATTAAGTCCGAGCCGGCAGTTATTGTTTCTCGAAGTGATTGGTCCTTGATCTTTTAGATTTCCGCTTCTTTTTTTGTGCCTTGTTACCACTGATCTTTAGAATTTATGTTTGCGGCTGTTTTATGTTTTTTTATTTGATAACTGTTTAATGTTTGGTTTTGTGGAGGTATTTGTGAGAAAGAAGTGTTTATTAACATTTGAATGTATGAAAAGCATATGTTTTGTTCTCCATATACGTTTGTATTTGGATGCGGTTTATTTACTGTGTTTACACACTTTTAAATGTAAATTTAAAATTTGTAAGTTGAACTTTTAGTTTATTGGTTTGCACTTAGTTATATGGCAGATTGGCCAAAAAACATACCGACTCTTCGAAACTAACATTGGAATATGTGCCCTTTTAATAACTACTATTAAATAATATAAGCCTAACCGCAATCAGCAGGTAGATTTCTGGGAGACCTTGAGGACTGAATATCAAAGCACTACACAGATCAGTTTGCTTTAAAATCACAGTTATTTATTTGTGTAAGTTTGTTTTTACCCTTCAATAAGTTTTTAAATAAAATTATATTGATTTCAGCGGTTGTGTTTAT
Source organism: Sinelater perroti (assembly GCA_036346155.1). Lineage (NCBI taxonomy): Eukaryota > Metazoa > Arthropoda > Insecta > Coleoptera > Elateridae > Sinelater > Sinelater perroti. Next base: position 35,912,076 of record JARFIY010000001.1, read on the forward strand.
GATTTTTCTCGTAATCTTTGTCTTAAGATTTATATTTAGTTAGTAACTATGGCGCATTTATTTTTCTTTTTGTGAATTCTTTAATTAGGTGTTATTTTTGTTAGTTTTTAATTTATTGTACTTTCATTTACTATGTATTTGGGAAATTTTTGCTGTATGAAGTTTAATGTTTTGGTAGCCGTGAGTACATTTTTTATATTTTAATTAAAAATAACTATACATAATATAAAATATCACTGTTTCTTAATTGTTAACAATTTCTATAAGGGTTTTGTCATTTATCAGTATATATTACATTAAAAATGTTAAACATTTGCATCTATGAAATAGAAGTTTATATAAAATAATTTAGTAGTGTGCGTTTTATAGCAGCTTTGTTCATTAATACTTGCGAGAAAATTGTAATTCAGAAATAATTTTATTAAGTAACTTTATAAAAGCAGCACATTTATTTATAAAATAAACTAAATAAACGTTTTTAATGTGATATACAATAAAAAAGTATGTCTGATACTCCATAAATCATGATGCAGTGAATATAGGAAATATTAACGGAAACGATATAAAACCGAACTTTGGAAAATGTGAACGCCAAGAAATGTTTCTTTCAGAGAACAAAACTTTTCTAAACAAATCTACATATTAAAAAACCTTTCTAAGTTTTCGGTTCTAGTGTATTAAAGCTTCTCACGAGTTTGCAAAATGTACATTATTTTAGTTTTTCTATTAAACTAGCATATTTCTTTTTAAAATAATTCCTATATTATTATATAGTAACTGTTTAATTATTTATAAATATAACTGCAAAACTATTATTATTGAAAATAATAAAATTCTGCATAAACTGGTCTTATTGTATACTAATTTATTATTTGTAAAATATCTAAAACTATTTATCAGTTTTAGAGTAGTTTTTGCATCGTTAGAATACTAATTACTAGTTGACGTTTTTAAATTCAACCGTTTTATTTTTAAGCAATATATGCCCTTTTAAGTTAAAATTACCCCAAAAAGCTTCTGGGTAGCACAGTAACATTCAAATAAAGTTTAAAGAAGCGTTAAAATATTTAGATGAGTTCTAAAAATGTTTTCGCAAACGAAAGCCCTAGAAATCAGCGTGAATGGTCTCAGGGAACTTACACCGAGAAAATAAGTTAGGTGACTTTTTAGTGCGGTCGTTTCTGAGTTCAGGTATCGCTCTGCGAATATTTCAATCACAAGCGATGTTTAAATTTCTTGTATCAGCAATGCTTCGAATAGTCCATTGAAATATTGATTATTAATGGTATAATAAACCACTTATACGTTGTTTGATTAATTTTAGAGCTTGCTAATTACGTTAATAGGTTTAATAACATTTTTTGTATAATTTGCAATATGCAGTAAAGCTATAATTAGAGACACCTTCTGAATTCATTTAAAAGAGTACAAATCAATACAATATCTACCTGCTCTGTTTGCAAACAAATAAACAAAAAAACACAATTAAATTGCTTCTCTCTCAAATAAAATATACGTCCGTTAACTGTTAAATGTAATGTTAGCAAAACACATATTTACAATGGTAAGAGAAAACAGAAATTAAACGAAAAGGAAATTTCTATTATACATGGTGATTCTAAATATATGCAACAAACATTAAAGACTGATTCCTGGGATTATTTTGATTATAAAAGTTTATATAAATAAAGGATGTTTAATAACAAAATAAGAGTTTGTATAGTATAACTTCACCATCCATTATCATAGTACTATACACTGATAACGAACATCCTCGCATAGTTAGAACGCCCAAAAGTTGAAGAAATGTTGCTAAATGAAATCGGGGAACTTTCTACTACAAGCACTAGAAACATTGCCTCTGCTTTAAGAATAAGTCAGACAGTTTTGAGGATATTTCTCAATTTACCTCCTACATATTTCAGTACTTCTGCGGGAATGTCGTTTTCTCCTGCACTTTATTATTCTTTAGTTTTCTGCATTCATCTTATATTTCTTGATTTGTTGGTTTGTTCGTTATTGTCTGATATTTTGACCTTCTCATTTAGTTCTTTGTAATTTCTCATATTTATCTTCATTGTTTATATATAACGTTAGATTTTGTGAATTTTCTTTTATTTTCTTAGTACCCTGAGAAATAGTTCCTTATTTTCTTATTTTTATAGTTTTCTTTCATTATTTGTAAATTCTTATTTATATGGTTTCTTTTTCTTATCTAGCAGATAGTATTAGTGATTTTTTAATTAATTACTTGTCAAGACAGTGTAGAGGTAAACAGTGACCGTAATTTTTAAAATCGTTATTATCTGAAAATAAATAATCGAACCAATAAACCGACAGAGCACTATAAATAAAGTTTAAAACGTTTATAACACAATTGTAGTAACAGTCAAACGATCACTAGCGTATCTGGTAAGAAAATATATGATACTGTTAAGTCTGGTGAGCAAATCTACAAAACATTGTTTAAAATTAAGAGAAAAAAAAAACAATAAACGTTGCACGTTTGAAATATATGTGATAGTTTCAGTTATTCGTTAGTGTCAGTTTTAAAAAACAAAACTTAGTAATTTGTAACTCTTAAACAATTAAAACTTTTGAAGTAAAACATGTATCAATATAATTTAATGTAGAATTATTCCTAATTGTTTGTCAAATACTTTTCTGTTGATTATAGAATGTTATGTATTTTCATATAATTATTGAATATCAAATCATTTTAAGACATACAATTTTTTATGAAAAAAATATGACAACGTTATGTAGTGTTTAATTTTTTTGTTTTATGCCATTTTGTAAGTTCGTTTGCTTGTCTGTCACCCCTCTTCCTTCTCTATCCACCTATCATTCTATCTATCTATCTATAACATCTTTATCATCAGATATTTGTTATTATGCCCTAATTGTCTTTTCTAGAAACATTATTAGTACAAAAAATGCATTATGAACGATTTTAACCTTTGATTTTTTTGATATCATAATCGAACCCATCAGTGCTGATCACAAATAATTGTGTTTATTACTTGATGATCTTTTTAAGTTCAGTTGTTGTGTTAAGTTTTTATTGTTTAAAGTAATTTTTTTTTAGCTTGAAGTATTTCTATTAACGTTTAGAAATATCTAGGATTTTGATAACTATATACTGTGCTCCTATTTAGATTACTAACTTTTATATAAAGTCGCGATATTCCATCTTTAAGTAAAACACAATCATGGAACATTTGCAGTGTTTAAAAATATAATTATATTCATCCAGGTTGTATTGCAAACGAACTACCAAAGAGGATCGTGTTACTTGGCCTGTAGGTAAATATTTTTATTAGGGGTATTGTTGTTTAAAATATTTAAAGCTATCAATGGTTAAATTTTGTTTCATTCGGTTAAATTTACAAATTCAAAAAAATAAATGCACATTAAATAAAATTAAACGCATGTTTACAAATACGCAAATTGACGACCACCTTTTTCCAAAGCATTATTTATATATATTACACTCTAGGGTAAAAGAGTTATTATGAGTTTTAAATTTTTCTTTGGAACTTAATGATTGTCTTTTGTCATTTTCAACTCATCAATTGTTATTGGCTTTGTATAATCAAGCTTCTCTTTGAAGAATCCTCATATAAAGTTCATTGGAGCGGTTTGGAAAATAAGCTAATCCATTTATTGGAAAAGTTGAGTTCGAGATGGGCTCTTATATTTATAAAAGGCGATCATTTGTTATAAGTGGAGCGACGGATTTTTGCGGCATGTTTAGGTAAACATCATCACTGAGAGTTTGAATTAAAATTTTCGTTTTAAGTAATGTTGATATTTCAAATAAAACTAATCGGTAAGTTCAAATAGTGTTTTATGGTAATATACGAAATTTAAGAGCCCATTTGCAATTGTGTCGTATAGATTAAATTATTTTACGCTTTTGTCCAAATATCATAGACAGAATTATTTATAAATTAATAAACACTACATAATTTGTTATTTAATGAGTAATTAGAATTTTTGGACACCTACTTTTTAAAATAAAATAAACTGGTCGCTTGAGTGTAATTTGATGGTATTTTTGTATCATTAAGATAAAGTTTTGTAGGTAAATTAATTTGAATGCATCTTTTATTTTTATATGTTTGATAAAATTATTTTAATAATCTAAAATTTTACATCCCCATGTTAAGAAATATTATTTTGATTAACTTAGTAAAAATAATTATAATATATATTACATATCAAATAGTATTACATTTAATTTCATCACTAGTTTTTCATTAATCTGGTACAAAGTTATCTATATCGAAAATATTGGACAGACATTTCGGCGGGACGTACTATTTTTGATAACCATCGGCCGTAAGAAAGATGATATATCAAACTAGCCACGTGAGAACAACATCCAACAGTGCGTAGTCCATTAGCAGAAGTACAACACTATTGTTGTATCGCATCGATACCTGCGCCTTCTTTGTTGCATTTTACATAGCATTTGTATTTTTTCGATTTTATATGACGTGATCTTACGTCAAACCTTACAATGCCTGGTTCCTCTTCATCAACTACATATCCATTTGAAGTGCAAATTGTAAAGGGCTTGCACAACGGTGCCTTTTTTGTCCTGAATATGGCTTTTTTTGATAAATATTGTTACTGATTTTTTCGTGTCGAAGATAGGTTCCATCACATATTAATATTAATTTATTATCACCAATATCGTGTAGTAATTGAGTTATTGGTGCTGTTTGACTAAGAAAAAACTCTCTGCTCTTAGAATCTACTCCAAAATATTCTGGTAGAACTTCTTTCTCAAAACAATCCAATACTGAATGAATAGAATTATTTACAACTCGCTCTTCAACTTCCATTACAGCTGCAATAAGGTTATCTGAGTTTCCAGATTTTAATTTGAATAAAAAAATGATGAGAGCTTGAAGTAGATTTCGATTGCTAGAATCCCGCATTGTCCTCAGCATTCCACGTAGTTCAAGAATATCTTTCAACGAATGACCAGTTAACGACTTTATTTTTTCTTCTGACATATTTAGATCCGCATATTTGTCTATAATACGTAAATCTGAAGTTTTTGATAATTTGTCCAGAAATTTTTTAGCTTCATCAATTTCAATATCGGATTCGTGAGAATAAACACTAATGTTTTTGAGTTCGTTCTCATAAAAACGTGAACCTAATAAATGTATTTTACAACATCGGTTTCTTTTGGGAATAAAAATTCGTTTTTTTGCAAAAACTTGGATTCTTGTTTCAAAAGGTACATCACACATATTGTATCCTAAAAACCGAGTTACTGTAAATGTTGCAAGATCTTCAATATTTCCTGATTCTTGAAAACATGGAACATCTTGAATGAATGAATTACTAGATTTCAATGATTCAATGGGTTGTTGCGAAGGTGCGGTTTTTGTTATTTCTTCCGAAATCGTAGAGCTTTTACTAGAGATCAACGATTTAGCTGAAAAAGTTGCTGCAGAAAACTTGAATAAAAAATCAGTTCCTTTCCAAAGTACAACTTCAGAAGAACTTATGGATTTTCCTGAATTGACTTTGGAAGATCTTGAAGTCTTTGTTTACTGGTTCATACCAACTCGCTCAAGCATTATCTTACTTAGGAGAAATGAGTACAGAGGATGGAATACTGATATTAAAATTCATTAAAGAGGAACCAGGCATTGTAAGGTTTGACGTAAGATCACGTCATATAAAATCGAAAAAATACAAATGCTATTTAAAATGCAACAAAGAAGGCGCAGGTATCGATGCGATACAACAATACTGTTGTACTTGTGCCAATGGACTACGCACTGTTCGATGTTGTTCTCACGTGGCTAGTTTGATATATCATCTTTCTTACGGCCGATGGTTATCAAAAATAGTACGTCCCGCCGAAATGCTGTCCAATATTTTCGATATAGATAACTTTGTACCTGTGATTAATGAAAACAATGATGAAGATTAAAAATGTAGTTTACATATATATTATATATTATTATAATTCACTTTACTATAATCACAAATTAAGAACTATGTAATTTTTAGAAACTTATAAATAGATTTACACATAATTTTCAACGAACTTAAAAAGTTCGTTACTGAATTCTATATGTCTGCCGGTCTGTCTGTCGCTGTCACAAAATTATGGATTTTTTAAAATTTTAAAATGGATTCTTATAGCAAATTTTACGCTGATTTCAAAATCGAAATCAAAAAGTTTCTATCTCGAATAGTTTTCGAGATATTCGACTTCGAATTTCGGGAAAAATTCGACATTGCGATTTTATGAGTAATTCTTAAAGAATATTTTACGCTGATTTCAATAATGAAATCGAAAAAATTCTATGTCGAATAGTTTTCGAGATATTCGACTTCGAATTTCGGGAACATTTTCGACATTACGATTTTAAATGTTATTCTTATAGAAAATTTTACGCTGAATTTTTTTAAGTTCGTTCTGGGATTGCTTACAGAGCAATCTCTTCGCCGACCCCATGTTTTTGTATTAAGTCTAAAAATGCAAATAAAACTAAAATTTTCGTCTTGAAAAATGCTACAAAACATGTCTTATGAGTTTTCTGCTAAATATCCACCTGCGCCGTTATAATTGGAAAATATCGAAATCAAGTAGAAAAAATTTTTTAATTAGTCATAACTTTTTTAATATTAGAGCTATAAAAAAATTAAAGAAAACGAAATTTTTGTCTTATAAAATGCTATAAAAAAGTTTCAATTAGTTTTTTTTGCTAAATATCAACCCTTACCTGTAAAATCGAAAAAATCGAAAAAATGCGAAAAATTGGATTTTTAGGGGTGGCGCACCACACTAAATGTGTTAAAAGTTCCTGTTAGAGGTAAAATTAATCGACTTTTATAAAATAGTGAAAAAAAACTGCGTGCAACTCAACGCTTTCTAGCTCAAAAAACAAAAATTTTGTTTTTTTATTTTTTTTTAATACCAAATGACCTTGGATGGCATTGAAAAAAATTTTACTGATAGGTCTATTCATAACCTACCTTGATGAATTTTTTCAGAATTTTGCATTAAACAGATCAATAGAAAAAAAATTAAAACAAAAAATAACCCTTTTTGACCCTAGGAGGGAGAGGGAAGGGGGTTGGGACCATGTGAACTATGTCCGCGTATAATTTTTACCTCAAGATAAAACATTATTAGGTTCATTAGAAATTCCGAATCTGGGGGCATTTCGCCTATCTTAACCGGTGGGACCCTTTATTTACTTCTTAAATAACAATAAATGCACATTAAATAAAATTAAACGCATGTTTACAAATACGCAAATTGACGACCACCTTTTTCCAAACATTATTATATATATATTACATAGATAATTGATACGTAGAGTTAATAGAATTATAAAGAATTTCTTCTGGAACTAAGAGATATTGTCTTTTGTCTTTTTTTCAACTCATCAATTGTTATTGGCTTTGTATAATCAAGCTTCTCTTTGAAGAATCCTCATATAAAGTTCATTGGAGGGCGGTTTGGAAAATAAGCTAATCCATTTATTCGGAAAAGTTGCATCGAGATGGGCTCTTATATTGATAGTGCATAGGTACTCCATCTTGTTATAAGTGGAGCGACGGATTTTTGCGGCATGTTTAGGTAAACATCATCACTGAGAGTTTGATAAAAAAAATAATGGCTGTCGGATATTATTGTCTGTATCTCACAGCATACTGCAACTATCGGTAAGTTCAAATAGTGTTTTATGGTAATATACGAAATTTAAGGAGCCCATAGGTGCAATTGTGTCGTATAGATTAAATTATTTTTACGCTTTTGTCCAAATATCATAGACAGAATTATTTATAAATTAATAAACACTACATAATTTGTTATTTAATGAGTAATTAGAATTTTTTGGACACCTACTGTTTTAAAATAAAATAAACTGGTCGCTTGAGTGTAATTTGATGGTATTTTTTGTAGATCATTAAGATAATAAGGTACTTTGTAGGGTAAATTATATAGAATGCATCTATTTTTATTTTATATGTTTGATAAAAGATAATTTTACGGTTAAATAAAATACTAAACTTTTTAATCCCCATGTTAAAGATAATAATTTGCATTTTTATTAAGCGTTATACAAAAGTTTAATATAATTCATTAGTTGGCTGATCAAAATAGTTAGTTAAAGCATAATTATACACGGCTCAGGTTTTGTGCCTATAGGTTATTGAAGCATTGAAATAGATTTTTTAGGGTCCAATCTATAAGAAAACTCACATATCGCGGTTTAGATCCGATTAATTTGTAAAAGCAAATAACTTTAATAATCATGTTGTTCTAAAATATTTTAAAAATGTAGTAAGGTCAAATTGAATGAAAATGGTTACACATTTAGATAAAATGCATAAACAATAAAAATTAGTATATTAATTAATATTAAAATTACACACAACACTATGATATAAATCATCAATTTGTACAAAAAATATGTTTTTCTTGGAAGCTGTTTAATGCAGATTGTTTAATAGAGATTTAATAGAAATTAGTGTGCATTTTTCTGGTAATTTTTAGGTAGTTTATGGAATTTGGTTTTTTAATGTTTTTAAGTACCTGTGAGTATAGCTAATAGTACTTTAATAATATGCTTTTTTTACCCAGAAGCAAAAAAGATGTAATTATATATTTATAACCTTATAGGATTTGGAAAACAAGAATATGAATTGTTGAACAGTAGTCTAAAATTTCTCGGGTATGAGTTTTTTAGTATCGGATACTAAGTTTGAGGTAGTAAGCAGGGTTTTAATTCTTCTTTCAACTCGGTGGGATTGTTAAATACTTGACTATAGTAGTAGTAGTTTTTGTGAAAGTGTAATGCTATTTTTCTGTTTTAAAGTTTCTAGATCATGTAATTCGGATGCTTTAATATTTTATTTCGTATGCAGCATTTTAGCTATGTCTTGCTAACCACCTCTTTACAGAGAGTGTAAATGAGGGATTTTATTTGGAATATAATGGGCTTGATGGATATATGAAGAGAAAAATTCAAAAATATATAAAATAAAAATATTTTATAAAGAAAATGTACATTCGGTTTCTCATTAGCTAGATATTTTGCGAAATTTTTCAATATCTTACAATACAAGCCTTATGTTACGTTTAAACTCCTAACACTTTCTAAAAGTACTCAAAAATTTCCTAATAGTCAAAGATAATATTGTGCTTTGATGTCGTCATCTTGTTTTATCACTATTTTAATTTTGAGACATTACATTCAGTTCAAGAAACTAATAATATAAAGAACTGTACTCTCTCCTTAATACCTACTTTATCTTTTAAAATAAATTTTACTGTTAAAATAATGCTACTCATATGTGTCCCTAGCTTTAACTTTTCATATCAAACAGTTTTCTAAACGATTTTTCAACAAAGGCCCTTTAACCTTCCTTCACCTTAAGCCTACCTATTGGATGCGATATGTCTGCTGGTGATATTTTTGTTATTTGGTCTTATGGACAAAATACACACCCAGAATTCCTTTTCTATCTAAAACAAACTCACATCAACATAAAACTTATCAAGTAAACGAAATAAAAGAATTTCCTATCTTTTTTGACACCTTTATAACAAAAAATTCTTTATTATTTTATAAAAAAAAATCTAGCTGTACCAATGGCTACCTATCATCATCCGGCAAAAATGTATTTGCTTACAAAATCCCCTCATCACTAGATCAATCAGATTTTCTGATATAACATATCGACAAAGAGAACTTTAAATATTATCACCACTTTACTACAATGTTCCAGTAAATTCTTATCTCATATAATTATAAAGTAACAAAAATTCAAACTTCCAATCCCAAGAGTTTTCCTACCAATGGAAAGCGTTCTTGCTTTACATTTGGGGCATTACAGAGGTGCATATTAATGCGGAAAAACATACACAAGTTTCACAATTAATAATAAAATTGCTGTTTTTAATCGATCAGTCAAGGATCATTGCCTAGTGAATCAGGAGTATATAAAATATCTTGTAGAGTCTGTCAAAATTTTGTATTGGTCAAACAAGTATCTAGCCAAATACATGACCATTCTCTGGCCGTATGGAAAAGAGATAACTGTTCCGCGCTTGTCAAAAATGGCAAAGGAATAGGCCCCTAAGAATTAATTTAATTCATTCAAAAAAATCGTTTCCTTTTAGTATTCTGCTAGCAGAATTGAAATAGAAAAGCGCCTTTTCTGCCATAACGCAAGAGATGATAACCAAGGCACAACTATAATTAAAAACTCCTTATTACTCCGCATGATCAGTTACGTATACCTCCAAATCAAGAATTTTCCGCAATTCAAACTTTCACTTCTAATCCCATAACTTGTAAACCCAATCTCTTAATAATGATGTCAAAGTGGATGGCGAAACGTGGGGTATTTACGAAAATCGATGCAGATCAACCGCGGGAATACATATAAAACTAATTTTTTTTGATAAAATACTTATTTTAATTATGTTAATATAATATTCATTCTTTTAATTGTTTAATTGTCAGTGATAGCTTTCTATTATTATTATAGGAAATTTTTGTTTATGGTAAAAATAACGTTTTATTGTAATAACAACATTTACAATTATTTAACGATAAATTTATTTATACAGCTCTAGGTGCTGTAACACTGAAACCAAATTGTATAAAGTGAATTAAAAATAAATGCAATATTTGAATGGAGCGTAATATGGAAAGATAGAAATTTATCCGTGAATACATTGCTTCGCTTTATATGCAGTCCAACAAAGCTTTTACAGGTGTTTCCACCCTGAAAGATGTTTCAATGGATGTAGAGCCGCCAGTAGTGGAAAGGGGCGAAACCGCCCTGCTGCGCTGCAACTACGAGCTGGAGGGAAAGCCGCTTTATGCCGTGAAATGGTACCGAGGCCAGCGGGAGTTTTACCGCTACACGCCGAACGAAGATCCGACGACGAAGGTTTTTCCTTTCAGCGGGCTAGAAGTTAACGTCAGTATAGTCTAGGAGTTCTGCGCAAACTTGTTAAGTTCGGTTTGTACTGCAGCTCCAGAGGTCGGACGAGCACCAGGTGGTTTTGCAGAATGTTGATTTCAACTTGTCCGGGAACTTCACGTGCGAAGTGTCGACGGACGGCCCGGATTTCCTCACCGCTATGGTTTCCAGAAGTATGTCCGTAGTGGGTATGAAAAACATTTATTTTCATATACAGTTATGGCGCTTGAAACGAAGTTACATTAATTTTGTGTTAAAGTTGTATTTGTTGTTGTTTTCTTTGTTGATGTAGTTCATGTAATAGAAGACTTATTCCTTTACTAAAACATAATTAGCAAGAATTCATTAAAAATCAAGCTTAAAAACCAGCAATTAGTAATAATTTTGTGGAAAATGGGAATTTAGCAAATTAATTTTGTTATTCTTTTAATTTATTTAAAAGAAAATCTACATACACATATAGGTTTGTTTGTAAATATTTGTTTTATTTACGAGCCTGTTTCTCTTGCATCACTTATTTAGGCCCATTACAATTTTTCCTTTCTGCTGTTTATTTATTCATAAAACAACTCAATTTTGTTAGTTATTTTTTTACTTTTCTTTTTTTTATACAATCTAAAAATTCCTTTTTATTATTAAGCATTTGTTAACTAATTATTTTCTTAAGTTTATAAATAATTATTTGGTTTTTAATTATTGTGTTGTAAAATAAAATTTTATGCATCTTTTAAGCATGTATTTATTCAAATAACTTTGCTGTGCTAAAACATTGTTATTATAATAAAAATATTTTTTGTTGTTGTATTTATCATTTTACTTTATTTTCTTCATGGATAGATGCAAAAAGGGGCTTTTTATAACACTTCCTATAAATCTACTTAAACAAATCGTAACAAAGGGAGATGAAGAAGAGAATTTCAGATAAATTCGTACAAAGAGGCTCAAATTCAAAGAAAGTAGTTATCTATGTACATTTTATTAGACAGTCAGGCTGCTCTAATAGCTATGGTGTTTAATGTTATTAAGTTTAAAATAGTCTGTAGAAGTTAAATAAACAGTTTCGTGCCGTGTCTGTCATTGACTGCTATAAATTGTACTTGCTACCATATGATTTGTGGTTTATTCGTACTTAAACTTTTGCTTTTTACAATTTATAAGACTTGCAGTTTTTATTGACAATTTCTAATTTGTCGTCGTCAATTTAGGGTAATTAATTACTTTTCGAGAAACGACACCAAATTATTATAATAAAATTAGTTTCATAATTAATCTTAAGTAATTTTTCTTCTAATCTGCAATAATAAAATGTTATGGGTAATATATTTATATTTTATTTAAATTAAGTATTAAAATTACGTAGTATTTTTTTCCGATTCAATTTAGTCGCAGAATATTTTATGTTATTAATGTCAGTTAGATGTTACATAAACATGCCTTTTTGTTATTACTTTTTATATATTTATTATTACAAACCAGTTTGTTCTAGTATTTAATCAAAATGATGTAATTAAATTCCCCACATTAAATTTATTTGTGCTTTATTTGACTATAATTAGTTTTCAAAATTGTATTTTGAAGTTAATTATTTTGAATTTTCAATTAATTTTATATAATGACTATTAAATGTTCTACATAAATCTATCTGTAGCAAATGTTTAGAAAAATATTTTCACAAATAAAATTATAGCAGCTTAAATCTGGTACTTGTTCACATATAAGTAAAGAGCGGAGAAAATGCAAGAAAAAAGTTAAAAATATGTGCATTTAAATGCATTATACTTTGACAAAAAATATAAGGTGTAGAAAAAAAATGCAAAACTTATGTAATATCAACAAGTTTGCTAAATTAATTAATTCTAAAATTATTGCTTTATGTAACTATTTTTATGTTAAGAATTACAATTTTTATAAACATTTAAGTTTTAAGAGGGTATTTTAAATAAATCAAGACATTAATTACATCGATTATTAAAAGTCGTTTATTGATGTAGAAAAATGGGTACATTTATCCAATAGTTAGAATAGTAAAAAATATTATAAATAAAACCTTAATTTAAAATCATGCTTACGATTATAAAAACAGTTAGCACTAACAATAAGTGCTTTTCAAAGTGTTTCAGAAGGAAATTATGCCTTTCGTCGGTAAACGTGTTTAAAAATCGAAGAGTTTCGCTCAACATCTATTAATGTAATAGGAGCATATTTTAGTTTAAGAATAAAATTTGTTTCTAAATGTGCTTGATACACGTCATTTTTAGTCACCTACAAAAATTTAGAAATATTTTTTAAAAGGTGGAGACCTTCATTATTTTTGATCACTGAATTAAATTTGTTTCTAACCACGGACCCAGTTACTTCATTAACATTCCGATTCAAACTGATTTATCAGAGCAACTGATTCATCTAAAGAAACATATGTACCTTTTAATTTTAATGTTGTTGTAGATACAATAAAATCATTTGCTTTTATAAATATTAAATGTTTCTTCAGCTTTAGTTTTTCTTAAAAAGATAGTTGGAGAGTCATGGAGCGCAGAGGAAATGCTGGTCAGTTTGTCAATGACACTTCTAATTTCCTCGTAATTGTTAGCATAAAAAATAGCTTCGTCAAGTCAGGATACCCTATCGAGTTTGGACATTTTTCTTTCTAAAATTGAATCCGTCTTGGAGCTTTTTTTGTATAGTCAATTAAGTCAGTTACCATGGAAAACAACGAGCCAAACATATCATACGAATTAAATTACAATAAAAGATTTCTAAATTATTTCCTGTCTGTACCATATGTGTGATATCAGAGAAAAATAAAATTAACTTTTCTGATGGGACAACGTCAGACAAGAAAAAATTTGTCAGCGAGTTTTGCGTAAAACTGATTATTGTCAAATAATTAGTTTCTTCAAGTTGTTTCGAAACGAAAAGGTATGATTTCTTTGGATTATCTTCTCTAAGACGTCAATTAACGCATGTGCGATATATCTACCGCACGAATCTGTGGTTTCATCTACTACAATATTTTTTTTCACATATTTCTTTGCGTTATCTACAATTTGTTATATTTTAATAACATTAAGTAAATTAGTTGATAGATGTAATACATGGCATAAGGAAATAATAAATCATCATCATTATTTCTGCGTAATGATGAGACAAAATTTTAGCATAAACCTAAAATTAATGTTAAATAAATATTTGACCTAAATTAAATCTTAGTTAAACCTGTCAACTAAATCTAACTGGTCATGTCTTTTAAGTTTTTTGAAGTATTGTCTGTCTAACAACGCTACGGCTAAGTTATTGGTATGTCCACTAAGGTTGGCTCGATATTTTGCATTTGCACTTGCGATTTCATGCTTGATAGTAGGTAGGAGAATGTTTTGGTGAATAACGCAATTTGGAACACATCTAGGGACATTTGCTATCATCCTGAGGATCTTGCTTTGAAATCTCTGCAGGATTTTTCTGTTCGAATTTCTAGCAGTTCTCCAGAGCTGAATACCATAAGTCCAGATTGGTTTTATGGTTGATTTGTAGAACAACACTTTGTTTTCTAGAGATAACTGAAACTTCTTGCCTACTAATTTAGCGAAGTTTAAATCCAAGCTGCATTTGGTTTTTCATAATGTGTGCCCTTCAGGTTAGATGCTTATCTAGGTGAATCCCTAGATATTCTGCGTTATCGTGCTCTGTGATTGGTGTGTTGTTTAGCAGTACTGGTGGGCAAGTTTCTCTTCTTAGGGTAAAAATTACGTGAGCCGATTTCGCTTCATTGACATGTATACGCTAAAGTTTTAACCAGTCTTCTATTTTGTTTAGATTTATCTGTAGAACTGCAATATCGTCTGCGTATGTTGCTACTAGTGTTTGTGGTGTTGTGGGTAAGTCCACAGTATAAAGCAAGTATAAGACAGGTTCCAGAATGCTGCCTTGGCGAACTCCAGCTCCTGTGTATCCTTAAATTTAACTTAAAAAGTTCTTTCGGTTAAGTATGGATTAAGCAATTCGTAGTATTCTGATGGTAAAGCTATGTTGATCTTATATAGCAAACCTGTATGCCATACTTTGTTAAAAGCTTGACTTATCTCAAGAAATACAGACAAACAATATCTTTTTAGATGTAAGTGATGATTAATTATAGTAGTTACTTTACGCACTTGCTCTTTTGTACCGTGATCTTCGCGGAAACCAAAATTGGTATATCTTTTTCTTCGAGAATAGGTTTTATTTTATTCAGTATTATCTTTTCACAAACTTTGGTTATTACAGGCAACAGGCTAATAGGTCGGTATAAAATTGTTTCTTCGGAATTTTTCCCAGGTTTTGGTACCATGGTTTTTTGCGCAGCTTTTCACTGTTCTGGGAATGTTCGTAGGCGAAAAACTGCGTTGATGATATAAGTTATCGATTTGGTAAGTTTTTAAGGACCCTTGCCGTTATTAGGTCGAAACTGGGAGCTTTTTTTGGGTTAAGGTCTTTAATGGCAGTTTTGACTTGGCTAATCTTAACTGGCCTTATCGGTGGGGCGATTTTTTTATTTCGTTTGAGAGTTTGGTGTATAAATTGTTCTTCTTCTGCGGTACACCTTTTGTCATGCGGTTGAAATGTTGATACTAAATGGTCTGTGAAAGTGTTTGCTTTGTCATTATTTTTCTAGCCCATGTTCTATCTGGTTTTCTAAGTGGTGGAACTGTTGATTTAGGTCCCTTTAGTTTCCTTGTTGCTTTCTATAAGGAGAAATCCGAGGAATTGTTTTACGAGACTGCAGTTTTTATTGCTTTGATACACGAGTCGTATTACCTACTACAATATATAAATAATTTTCACTCCTCATATGTAAACTGCCATGCGTATAATAAAAAAAATTCATTCCATTTGCGTAGGAGTTGTTTACTTTGGGTTTAGTGTTTCGGAGCTGTGCGTTGGCGGTATCTCAAACTTCCTACGTAGTGCCAAGTTGTCAAGTAGCGATATTCTATTCACTGGGTTATGTTATATCTTTAAAATTGTATATTCATTGTTCATAAATGTATAACAATCTTTAAAAATATTTATATTGTAACAGAAATAAATATTAAGTATAATAGATCACCGTTTGTGCCAATTCTAGTCGAGCTCTTAAGCTTAAATTCCAGGCAGTCGAATAGGGGAAATCATACAGCTAACAACAGTGGTGCAAATAAATTAATGTTGTTCTAGTAACCATTGACCGTTGCGTTAATAGTATTATAATTAATAATTATTATGCAGCAGTGCAGCCTTTGTGAATAAAGCTGAACAATAAATCGCAAAAGAGGTGGAGATTTGTTAAGAAAAAGACAAGTGGAGCAGAATTTAGAAAACTTTCCAAAAAATGTCTTGAACAACAGGTTGCTGTGATTAACAAAATATTAAAACTAGACACTTTTTTCGCGTAGTGTGCAACAATTACAACTGTGACCATAGAGTTCACTGACTTCAAGCTTAAATTTTATGGCATCAAATGTATAACTGCAATAGGCTTCGAGCTCACAGATATCTAACCATACTCTCAAAGGGGTAGATCCAATTATACCACTCGGTGGCCCGGAATTGCAAATTTTATGAGTTGGTGACCTACAATAGCATTCAATAAAACGATGACCGTAACTTTAAAAATCTGTACTTCAGAATTTATTAGTAGAAGTTGTAGAATAGCAGAACAGTACAAGGAAAAAGCTTTTTGTATTGCCAAAATGATATCTTAAGAGCTGTTGAAGTTATGAAGTTTTTAGCTTTTCGTAGACTGTGAACTTATGTCAATAATAAAATATTAGGCTCTGTAAGAAATGGCAACTTTCTTGGCTGTGTAGAACTGATTTCAAAATTCGATCCCTTTACGGCCGAACAAGCAGCAAAATTTAGAAATAAAGGAAGAGATGTTTTCTTATATTAATCAAGTACAACTATCTATTATATATTATACAGTTAGACGAACAAATTAGGTAATTGTTCAAGTAATTGTAAATACCAAGTATTATTCTACAAATGAGGACTCAGCGCCAGATATGTCGCACACAGACCAACTAACTTTTTTGCACGCTGTGTGTAACCTAGGAAACTGCTGTTAAACTATTTTTAATATTTATTTCTAATGGTAGCCATAAAAATAAAGAGACGGTGAATGCTGTAATGTCAACCCCAAATTTTTAGAGGTCTTGATCTAAATAATTTCAGAAACTTGTCTGGGTGCTACATATGTTTCAGGCTTGAATAAAAGAAGTAAATCCTTTACAACTTTTTTAGTTTTTTAACCAAATAATGCGATGTGTTGCAGTCTCACCTTTAAAATAACGCCTTATCTTTAAAAACTTTGTCGGCCTTGCGATGGAATGTCTGTGTTCATTCCAGCCAATTATTATACAAATTGTACCAGGAGGTTCTTAATGCTTAATACGCATAGCAATATAAAGCAGATGCCATATTAAAAACTCAAGAGACTTAAATTACATTTATAATATGTTCCTGAAACAATGATCTTATAAAATTTCGAGAAATAGGTGAAAGTCTTTAAGGAGAAAGTACAGACACAACAAAGTTCATTACTATATACAGAACTTTACAAGCTTTTATAAAGACTTTTTGAAATACAGAAGGGTTTTCAAGAATAGAAAATAAAGCAAAATTGATGTGTGAAACTGACGTCTACATAAGAGATGTAACAAGAAAGAGAAAACCAAAAGTGTCTTTTGGTGAAAATAGAGATGAAAATAAGTTTTCTAGATGACAGTCTTTTATAATGTAAACATATTATGCTCTGATTCTTAAATTGAAGCTCAACTTAGCACAAAAAAGAATAATCGAAATAGAAATAAATAAAAATTTTCAATTTCTATGGGAAATTATCAAATGGAACATGAGAGAATACGGCTGATTTGCTCAGTTGTTGAAAAAGTACGCTTTTGATTTGTATAAAATATTCCTTGGAAAATTTGTAAATTTAGCAGCATTTTTAAGAATTAATAAATATATTGAGAAAGTAGATAGGAATACCAAACAAAAAATACAATTAAAACCGCAAAGACTCTTAGCATTATTGAAGCTATGGGACGTAGAGTTTACTTTTTCCAATACTATCAGCGATCGTTCTAAGAGTTTGCCCAAGTGTGGTAGTTACTAATTGCTTTAGAGAATTAAGAAAGTGGAAAACTTTTTGAGATCAATGTTAATACAAGAAAGAATGAGAGAACTTGCACATTTATTAATGAAAGTGAACTTCTACAGAGTTTTTTTTTTGATGACATAGTTCAGAGGTTTGCTAATTCTATAGCCAAGAAAAACAAGGAATTTTAAATAAAAGTTTTCAGATGAAATGTTTTTGTTATTGTTTTCCTCATTGGCGTGTGAATGTATGTAAATATTGTAATGCAGTGTATGTATGTAACAGAAATTGAAAATATCAAATAAAAGTTTTGTTGAAACAATCAACTTCTTTGTGATTTTCTGATAACGTCCAAAATTTGCAAAAATTCTAGGGAAAGCTGGGTGAAAAATTCTTAGACTAGTGCGCTAGAAGCATTAATCAGTCCTCAAGAGTTTTGATATAATGTAAAAATGTAATATTTAGTAGAAATTAGTAATGTTCTAAACGTTATTTTGATATAGAATCTAATGATTTAATTTCTTTTCTAAATAGGGCTTATTTTACACAACAAACTAAAAAGATATAGCTGAAATTACTTGTTTTAGTATATTATTAAAATAAAAATTTGTTTTTGGATATATTTTTGAACGCAAGATTCGTATGTAACATTTTCTTTTTTATTTACTTTGAATTTGTGTTTACCATTCAAATTTTATTTATTGTTAACGTTTATTTATTTTAAATTTTATAAATTCAATTGCAACTTTTGTAAGTAATTGGTGCTTGCCAGAGCTCTTTTGTACCGAGGTTTATAAATCAAGTATTTTGTCGGGAAAAATAAAGAACAACTTTATTACTTATTGCCTCTTTTAAATGTAATCGTTTTATCATAAATAAAAAATAATATTTTTTGAATTTGTTTTTACTTATTATTTCCGATAGACTTTATATAAATCATGACATTAAATCATAAGGTGCATTTAAATTTTTTTTTAGTATTTACTCTTTTTATAAATTAAGCAAAGCTCCGTATTTACTACGTTAAACTTATGTTCTTTATTTAAGTAGTAAGCTGAAATATTGATAACATTAAAAATGTAATGTCACATAATGCGGAGTTTAGCACAATTAGTATATAAAAAGAAGATTTTTGTGTTACAAAGCGAATGTTCGAAAAAGCACCTCATATTTAAGAAACGATATAACTAAATACGGACAGGCATAAGTACATATATGGTTCTCAAACATTAATCGGTTTCTGATTATAGTATACTTAACTTAATATAAAAGTTTAAATGCATTATAACTTTTTTAATGTTCTTATAATTTCAACAGACACTAGTGTATTATAACGGTTTTTATTAACATAGTTAGGTATTTAGGTGTTCGAGGCAATTACAATTGTTTATTATCACCGTTTTGTTTTTCTGATTTTTTACCTATTGATTACCAGGCATTAGTTTTAGAGTGCCCACCGAGTACTTTACATTTATATAATCCTCAGCATAAAATTAATTAAACTTTAATTCTAATATATTAATACGTAGCTTGCGCTTAGAGATAGTTTAAAAATCTTTGTATTTTTGGATATTTTCGTATTTTTATTTTTAAAATTGATTGTATTTGTTGTGACCGGAAACACTTTTAAATAATAATGTGTGCATACAATTCATTTAGGGGTGGCGTAGTGTAATTGAAGCATTAAACGTATATCCCTGTATATACCTAATTAGGCGCGTCACATGGCGTTGCCGTTTCAGTGACTGAAAGATTTTAATTGTGACACATTGCTTTCCTGTTTAGGTGCCTAATTAAATGCTTGTGAGGTCAACGATTATGTTTTAATGGTACCACATTTAAGCTAAATAAATAAATGCCTCAACGGTTATTACGAACAAACATTTATTTTAAAGTTTTAGTTTCCTACGCAACGTTCAAAGAGTTTTAAACGGTTTTTGGATGAACAATCAGAAAAATGGATTGATTTATAAAAATTGTATTAAACAACAAAATTAATGCTCATTAGTTAGTAACCACAATATTATTTTATTTAGATATTCTGGATGGGTTTAGTCCCGCATTTTCGTTTTTTAAAAATATGTTATGGTTTAAATTAATATTTTATTTTTAATTATATTTAATAAAACTTGTCAAAAGAGTAATTTTTACTATTTTTGTCTTCTATATTCTTATTAAAATGTATATTTATGTTCCTTGACAGGTATATGGTTTGAATTTTCAAATAAATTTTAAATATATAATGTGATCCTAATTAGTAATATAGTAGTTAATAACAGTATGTATATGAATAATATAATATGATATATAGTTAAATATATATATATATATATATATATATATATATATATATATATATATATATATATGTATATAAGGGCAAATACTTTATATTTGCAAGAATCAAAGGTTTTCAGTAGCATTCGAAATGCTTATTAAATTCTTAATTCCTAATAATGTGTTGCAGTTGTTGAAAAATTTGAAAGGGATTTGACACTTCTCGATACGAAAATACATTGAAAGAACATTGCTACTGCAAGAGATAGCGTTGCAGAGGCTCCATATTTATCAGTTCCTTGTCACGCTCAAGAATTAGGACTTAGAAGAATGGCAGCGATACATCTGTATAAAATTGTGTTGACCCAAGAACTGAAGCCACTGGACCATTGTAAGAGCCGTGACTTTTTTGCTTGGGCTTTAAAGCAACTTGAAACAGATCATGATTTTGGGCAAAAAATTATCTTTTCAAATGGAGTTTATTACTGATTTAGTGGATGTGTTAGCGAGAAGGGTGTAAACCCAAATTTGGAACTACCGAACAAACATAAATTTCTTTATATAAAGATTGAACTAATGGTCTATTTTGGTCTAAAGTATTTGTGTAGCAAATTTAATGTCAGTGCTTTAGTTTTTGAGTTATTGTGATGACAGACACACACACAGACAGGATTGTAATCTCATTAACTACCCCTTAAGCGTTAGTACGCGTTCCGTAGTTAACAAACAAAATTGTCGTTTTTGGTGTGAAAACAATCCACAAGAGATTCACGAGAAGCCCTTGCATCCGCAGAAGGTCACTGTATGGTGTGGTTTATGGCATGGTGGTATTATTGAGCCATTTTTTTCTAAAACGAGGTAGAAAATGCAGTTACAGTGACTGGTCAGTAGTACCCATTAATGTTAACAGATTTTTTGTGGGGAAACTTAAATGAAATTGATTTGGAAGACGTGTGGTTCCAATAAACGGTGCTATATGTTATACTGCTAATATCACTATTGACGTATTGCAAGAAAAGTTTGGTGAAAAGATAATTTCAAGAAATGCAACTGGTAGTTGGCTTCCAAGAAGTTGCGACTTAACTCTTTTAGATTACTTTTGTGGGGTTATTTGAAATCTGTAGTTTATGCAAACAAACCTCAAACCCTTGATACATTGGGATTAAACATTGAACGCTGCCTTCATGATATTAGAGCTGAGTTCTTGCACAAAGTAAACAAAAATTGGGTTTATCGTATTTAATCGTGTGTACGAAGTGAGGTGGACAATTAAATGCTACTTCTTTTGATCTAACTAGTTTTCTTCCGGTCTGCCTTTCTACTCGTTCCTGGCTTTTTCCATTTTAATAGTCGCAAAGGCCATCGTTGATTGTTCATTCTACGAACGTGTCCATACCAAATTTATCCCCTAGTTTCCATCTTCTCCAATGCTTTGATTTTGATACCCTGCATCCTCGCCTCAAAAAGTCCATTTTTATCACCTCCAGTCTTTACTTATCTTGTTTTGTGATGTATCCATGTATCCGCTCCATATAAGAGTTTATTTAGTACCACCGTATCCGGTATCCGAATTTTGGTTTTATTTCTTATTTTCTTTGACCACAACATTGAACTTTTTGTGTCGCCTGTTTAGCTTGAATAATTCTGTTATTAATTTCTGTTTTTACGCTTCATTCTTGAGATATTATAGTTTCCAAATAATTATATTCTTCTAATATTCTTATTCTCCATTAATATTCAGGTTTTTTCCTTGTCCTCTTGTTACTAAATATTTTGTTTTTCTATAATTTATCTTTATGCCATTTTCTTTGTTTACTTCTGTTAGTTTTTTTTATCATGTAATTAATATCACACTCATCTCCAGCTATCAAGACTTGATCATCTACAAATTATAAAGTATGAATGCATTCTTGGCCTATTTTTATACCCATTTGTTAGTATTTTCCCCCCATCTTTTTATAATATATTCTAAGAATATTTGAAATAGTGTTAGGAATAAGCTACATCTCTGTCGCAATACTTTATTAGTTTTAAAAGGCTATGACATGTTTATTTTTGAGTTTAATTCTACTTTATTCCAATTGTATTGTAAGAAATTGAAAAAGTAATGTGTTTTGGTAATTTACTATTTAGTACAGTGAGTACAGTCAGTTAAGTAAGAGCGTGTTCGGCATAATTAGCAGTTGGTAAAAGGTATCGCCCTAATTCTTTTATGTGTCGCTTTGCCACAAAAGATTCAGTTGGCACTGAATTTTTGCTAGAAAAATACGTAAAGGACCATGAGTGCTGCGTACGCGTCGCGCTACTGGTTGTTCCTCTGTAGCTACCTGAAAGGTCCGAAAATGTTTCATAACAGCCGTTAAGTACATGAACTAGTCGAAAACGTTCGTCAGCAAGCGGGTACGGGAATATACGAAGACAAAAACGGTCGATGACTTTTCGGAACGTGACTCGATAGGCAGTCGAAAAACAGACCGTGAACTTGTTTTTGTGGAACACTTAAAATTGCGTCAATGATTAACAAAATTATAACAGAAAGGTGTAGATATATCGTACGTTGTTATCCAAATCCATCTCCGTGTGTATGATACCAAATTCCGTAGTTCAGTAAAGAAACCTTTGTTAGGTGGAAATCCTGTGACAAAGAAACTCGCTTGAACAAAAGACAATATCTACCGAAATTTTAAGCAATGTATTTTTTACGGACGAAGTTTCTGTTTGCGAATATGTTATCGTCTCACGAGCCTGGTTAACCTCAACTAACAGGTTGGTACAGCGGGCCGTTAAACACCCAGTAAAAGTGTATCTTTGGGGCTGCTTTTCAAAACTGGGGTTTGCAACGTTGCATCTGTTTACGTACAACCCAAATGCTCCGAAAATGCCTGAGATTTATAAGAAATATTTGTTACCGACTATCTAATGTTGGTTTACCAAGAAAAACAAAGACTGAATCTTGCAGGAGAACAACGACCCAAATATTGCAGTAAGCAAAAAAAATGTTCACTCTGAAGTAGTTAACATGAGAAATTCGCTGCATTTGGGGCTTCTTGCCGGATGAATACGTCATCAATTTGGTCAAAAGTATACCTTGAAGATGCCAGGCAATTATCGACGCCGCTGGCGACTGGACACATTATTGATACAATAGCATTTTTGTTTTAATGGAGTACAACCTACCTATGTATTTGAAAATGTTTTTAAATAACTTTTTCTCTGCATGAACCCCAACACGCTTTTACGTAACTGACTGTATGAGCGTTGTCTTCACAACAAATGTATTGATCTAATGCAAATTCAATTTGTAGTAATTAGCTAGTGAACAAGAATTTATATATTTTTTCTTCTTTTATATTTGTACTCTAAATAGCTTATTAAAACATATTTTAACTATTTTTCTAGAATTAAGTTTTATTTTAGAATAATACCAAAAATGCTGTTGTCAAGGGGTGTACGTAATATAAGTCAATTCATATCTTAACGTTGAACATAATGTGAGCATTTTATAAGCAGCTGAAACTCGTGCTTTGGCATTCGTACTCTTCAATAATACGTAATTCATTGTGATAATGTGTTTTGATCGGTTTTCTGTTCAACAAGTGAATTTGATTTCATATGCACATGACATGTGCACTAAAAATAAGTTAATAAATATACCAGTTATGATTACTAACATTATTATTTAAACTTCTAAACGTGGGAGTTATTTTTAATAACTTTAATTCTGTAGCTTTTTAATATGATGAACTTTGTGTTCTAGTGTTACCAAAACATCCGCCTACATTAATCGTGGACAGAAGTGATTATGGAATAGGAGACATCGTTCAAGCAAACTGCACTTCGATGCCTTCTAAACCTGCGGCAACCCTTATTTTTAGTCTTAACAGTATGGTGGTAAGATTATCTGTGCATTCGCTAAATAGAGTCATAGCTGGAAATTTTTCGTTTTGTAAATTGTGAACGTAACTCAGCTCCGAATTTTACATATGTACCAAACAAGAAAAGCAAATAGTAGCTGCGAGTTAATATTTGCAAACTTATAAGAGTGCTTTACTTCTAGACCATACGTATTCCTATGAAGTTGCGCAGTCTGGTGAATAAAATATTACGATTCTTGAATTGAAAATTCCCTTTTACAGCTACGGATAAAAAACGCGGCCGGAATAAATAAATACCCGCGCAGTAAATATCTTTGCAACTGAATTATATAGGCCTCATGAACAAACTTGCAGTTTTATTTCTTTTTCGGAAAGCCGCCTATATTTTATCGGGCATTAGGGTAGTACAATCGAAAAGGCAATATGCCGCCTAGAATCCTTTCAAGCAATAACTTCGAATTATAGATACCAACCAAACACGAACATCAGTCGCTCGTATCCCGAGATCTTTCAGTCACCCACGCTGCTGCGGAATTTCAGCTGTTTCCGTCACATTTTAGGGATGGAGCGGTGTATCTGCACTGCTTAGCGCAAGTGACAAACCTATATCAGCAGGACACCCATGTAAGATTGGACAACCTCAAGGATCCCGTCCCAGAAAAAGGTATTTGTTTACATGTTTTAATTTAAATTGTTATGTATAATGGCGGTTGAATACTGCACAAATTGGGTTATTTTGGGCAAGAAACACGGCTGCTTTGTATGCAACGGGAGTTGCAGAATTATTCAACTTTGCCGAGGAAGATTTATCCAGTTTAAGTGAAATATTGCAATTCTTAAGCTTACAAAGCAACCCATTAACAATATTGCACCTAAATACTGCCTCACTAATAAAGCGAGTGCATTTGCTTACAACAAACGAGCACTCCGGCTTAATTAGAATAAAACATCATCAGCACACCACATCGTAGTTTTAAGGTGTACGTCTGCAATACTGCTGCAATATAGTTTTGTTGTATTCAAAAGCAATAACAAATTTAGGTTCTCTGTATTTGCTAATACAATTTTGATATTTAATTTTATACTTGTCTTTTAGTTGAATAATGCTTCTTGCGTAACACTTCAGACGCGTTAAAGTTTACCTTTTCTTATTTGATCGTCTGCCCACTTAATTTTTTTGATATCAAAAGTTTATTCAAAACTGAATATTGTGGAAACTTTTCAAATTTTTAAAAATTTTATAAAAATTATCTTTTTTTAGCCTTTTTTAGTATTATTTTTAATACATTTATTTAATATTTTAATTTATTTTTTAACCGCTTGCTTAAACAAATACGAGTTTTTAAAATAAAGGACTTCGGAATAATAAAACTGCAAGAAATTGTTAAATTGTTAAAGTAATAATGTGTCTTTACGGGAAAATCATAATCTCGTATAAGCAGCAATAAAACTAAAACATCGTCGACATCAATATCAAGCTTTGGTGGTAGTGCAGACAGCGGAATTTCAATATAGTCAAAGCGTTTCACGTGCACTGATCATCAAACGGTAACGTCTTTTTGAAGGACTTTCCTTGCATGGTAAGAGTGCTATAGTTAAATTAAGCGGCTCTGATAACCGGCACTTTATCGTCGAGTGAATTGTGAGCTTGCTGTTATTGAAATGTTTATGTTAAAGGCATTAAGCGTTTAACAAAGCTCTCAGCTGATGGCAAATGTCGTCTTATGAACAGCGCTGGGAGGACTTACAAAGCTGTGCAAGTTACAGGCACTTAGTTACGTAAGCGCGACTGCAGTTGCAGATTTAATGCATAGCGAGATTACGTTTACATGAGTTCGCTGTATTGCGCTAATGGAAAATATGATAAATTGAATACTTGTTTATTAATATTATCCAGCCTCATTTTTAAATATTTTGCTCGTCGTCTGGACATTCATAAATTAATTTTTAAGTTGTATCTATTAATATAAAAAATTGTTTTAGTTACATCATACAATCGAGCTCCTGTCAAGAAACTGGCTGTGGCGTGGGTGTTCACGGCTCTCGGGGTGCTTATGTTGAAATAACAAGTGCCGGAATAGGGGCTAATCAATTAAGAATTTGGAACTGTTGTGATAAAAACTCGGCTCATTTGTAATGACTGTTAGCGGAACTTGATGTGCTGACTGTATTCTTTTGTTCGATAGTCTATTCGTATTGTTGTCAGATATTGCTTGCTTCAACAGATCTTTTTGTATATAAGGCAGTTGCTTGTTGCGACTGAATGTCTAATTACTTATAATTACATTTTAGGTAAATGATTAATGATTTATACACGTTTTGAATAAACTTTATTGTAATAGTTGTTTTTCTTTTATTATCTGTTTTATTTTGAATTTTAATTGTGTGACTGTACTTATTATCGTCGTTATGTCTTTTTAAGAAAGGTAAGTAGATTTGATATTTTACTGTAATTAAAAAAAAACGAAGTCATTTATACTAATATAAATGCGTTTTAATTTAAAATAAGTATTCAAAAATAATAAGAGCCAGCGTGGTCCCGTGGTTGAGGGACGGGCTGCGATGCTGATGGACCCGGGTTCAATTCTCGGTGCTCTCTGATGCCTGGCGGGTGGCCTACTCAGTCACTGAAAATAATTGAGTACCTGCGTTCATTCGAACAAGGGGTAATAATGGCGGTCGTCTTAGGAGCGGTGCTTGCCACATCGCCCCGCATCACAGATGGTGCGCGACGACCGGGCAGAGAGAGCGAACGAATGATGGCCTTAACCTCTCAGTTCGCAGGCCGTGCTCCCACGCGGGGCGTAGAGCCTTACCATTATTATTATTATATTCAAAAATAATGGTTGATTCTGCATAGGAAACTTAGCACAGAATTGATAGCCATAAGGTGCAGTTTGGAAACTGAAGTAGCAATTAGATTGGAAAAAGAAAATGATATGGTGTAGAAAAGAAATACTTTTTTTGATTAAAGCTCTTGTTTATGGTATCGTGTTACTCTTCTTGATTACTGACAGTATGACTTCAAACAGTCATAAAGTGACAGAAATATAAAAAATGCAGAAGAAAAAAGTCATTCTTTATCATTAACCTTTCCTCTAACTTTAATTTTCAGTGAAAGACGGAACGTCATTTTTTGTATAATTTTACAATTACATTACTTGTGCTATTGTCAACATATAAAATGTAAATTAGAGTGGTAATCTAATGCGAAAATGTAAAAAACGTTAGCTAGATACAGCGGTTCAAAATGAAGTAATTGGAATAATGTCAGAAAATCATGCACATACGGTAGCAGACAGTAAACGATATTAGTTAGAGGAAGTGGTTAACTCTATAAAAACTATTGCTTTAAGTAAAAACCCTGGCGTGTACTACTCTGAAACATATTTAGAAAACTTGAAATTATGAAAACTTCATATAGGTAAAATTGTGATAAGCTGGGTTTCCCATAATCTCTAAGAACCACAGAAATGTCAATGGTTTGCAAAAAGTTTTTTACTTTGATAGATGCCATAATAAAGAAAACATATTGCAGACATAAACCTACAAGGCTAAACTAAAGCCCTAATAAAATCAATGGCGTTAACAATGTCGTGTCTCCAAAAATGTATGAGACTGGGTAGGGTACAAGTTAGGGAAAATTCATGTTGCATGACAGCACTGTTTGTTATGTGTTACAAAGGTAATATTAGGGAATACCGACCTTCATAATTATGATTTGTTTTCACGACTGAAAGTTTTCAATGGGAGTACTCAATTTCCTGATATTTTACCAGTATTTCGTACAGTAGGATTACTGTGACGAACAGAAACCATGTTGACATCATTCAACGGCTCCCTTACAATTTTTATAAGAATATTAATTGACTACAAGAATGGACCACATAGTATAAACTAATTTTTTTATTATTTATTGGTAATCTAAATAAATAAAAAGTAGTTTAAAATAAAGCCAAATTTAAACCCCGCGTCTTTTTTTTGCTTTGTTGTCTGCAACTCTGATACTTTGGCAGATGCCATCTACGATTCTTTCGATAATTAAAATAAAACGCTATACAAAAGAACATAAGTTATTATTGTTAAAACACATTGCAAACTCAGCGGAAGTTTTTAATTCAAGTAGTATACCAAATAAATCAAATGTTCAATGATTGATTATAAAATTTTATAAAACTGGAGAACCGTGAGAATATTGCTATAATTAGTCGATATGCCGCTCGAAAATGCGTAATAAAAATGCTGGCCATTTTCATCATCAATATTTGATTGATGAGTGTTTGTAAATAAACAAAATTGTCATATTTGGGGTTCAGAAAATACACACCTAACTTATGAATAGCAAATGCACCTTCAACAAGTCATTGTTTGGCATGTTTTTTGCAGGTGGAGTGGATAGGCGTATACTTCTATGAAGATGGTGCTAGAAATGCTGTAACTGTGAATGAAACCTAGTATTTTCAACATCAGCTAGGCAAAATGAATCTGAAACAATGTGGTTTCAAAAGAGCGGTGCTATGTACTATTTTATTATTTAACACCATGCGACTTCATTTTATCGTGTTACTGTAAATTTAAAGTCTTCATCAGTAATTCATATACATTTGTCAGCCTCAAGAATGAAATCTGGCATGTTATCAATCAGATATGTCAAAATTTTTTATTGAAAGTTGTGAAAAAAACAAAATATAATTTCATTGGTAATCGAGGCAGCCATTTGTAGGTGTGGGTTCGATTGACCGACAGCTAACTGACCGACACCCGACTGACCGACAGACCAACTGACCGACAACACAGTGACCGACTGTGAATGCACATAGAAGGCGAAATAATCAGTGTAATGTACGATAAGGCCCTGTGAAAAAGGTGAGTGTTTTAGCTTTGGTTTTTGTTTGAAGTTTCTTTGTTTAAATTTAAAACTACAATACAGTGCCACTTTTCGCCGCAACAGGCCCTCTATGTGCATATACAGGATGACGCGCGCAGGCGCTTGGATTTGCAAATGGAATAAAGCGCAGACTGTTACAAAATGATCAAATTTTTATTTTTTCCTGATTCATTAACATGGAAATTTAAGTTTACACGATTTTAAACAATGTATCGTCCAAATGGCGCCCCTCACACTCCAAACGCTGTGTAAGCCTTCTTCGGAAGTTTCGTGCACTTTTTGAAGCATTGCCACAGGAATTTCGGCGATTTGGGCTCGAATGTTGTTTTTGAGAGCTTCCAGAATCCTGGGGCGATTGTTGTAAACAAGGGATTTTAGGTATTCTCACAAGAAAAAATCACAAGGGGCTAAATCCATCTCTGTCTCTTCCAATTCAAGCAAGAAAAAATTCAAGGATCATGGTCAGGTAACGTGCAGAAGTGACCAGCCGCTCAATCATTTTCTTCGAAAAAGTAAGGGCCGATGATCCCAATTTTTGAAATTGCCCACCGTACTGTCACCCTGTCGGAGAGCAGGGCTTCTGCTGGAGCTCCTTGGGATTCGCATTACTCCAATAGCGCATATTTTGTTTACTGATACATCCACTGAGGTGAAAATGTGCCTCGTCAGAGAAGAAAACGATATCGTCTCGAGGCAACGCAACAAGCATGTTTTCACTAGCGAGTTGTCTGGTTGGACGACAACCATATTATAGAGGTGAAAATGAAGATGTTCATTAACGATTCGTTGAATGGAAAGTCTCGAAATGCCAAGGGCACCTGGCTGTTTTCGAATTGAACGCCTGGGAGAATCTTGAATTGCAGCTCGAACCCTCTCGATGTTTTCTGGGCTAGTGACGATATTCTGAGGCCCCCTTCTTATCGTGGTATCCGGTATCCTCGCATGCATTAATCCACGCGAGAATTTGATTTCGATAAAAAATTCGGCCCCGGGGGCAATATTGAACTTTAAACGGAAGGCACGCTGCACGCGGATGATCGACAAATAGGTCTACACACAAAAAACACGTTGTTGAAGCTCCATT
Organism: Sinelater perroti; assembly: GCA_036346155.1. Taxonomy (NCBI): domain Eukaryota; kingdom Metazoa; phylum Arthropoda; class Insecta; order Coleoptera; family Elateridae; genus Sinelater; species Sinelater perroti. The sequence goes on from JARFIY010000001.1 coordinate 35,942,300, forward strand.
ATAGCTACTGAAACCGCGTGTAACATAAATTTCCCACCCCCTTTTTCGGATCACTTCACTTTCAACCTTCTAGGACCGTTAGGAATGGAGCAATGACTTTTTCAAATCCATGCGTCTGCTGTGCGCCACCTTGTATAAGTGCTAACATTGAAGAACATAGCTCACTCCACAGCTAGCACTCAAAAACAGTAGCAATTACCTTTTAAGGTAAGTTTCAGGGCTTTCTTTACCTTTTAAGGTAAAAATTGCTGTTGATGTTGTGGTGGCCTAGAGTGCGGCTAAGGGGTGTGGTCGCAACGGTCAACGTTTCTGGTGGTCAAGTAACGCCCGGTCACGTGCCTTCAGGAATCGGAATAAAATTAGCAAATTAAGATTTGTAATTCACAACATCACAAGACGAGACTAGAAATGTTGGCACAGATGTACTAGAAATTATCAAGTCACAACGAGACGCTGACAAGCTAGTCATTAACAGATATTTATTCACTTTCTATACAACTAGAGATGGAAAAATCCATTATTCGCAGTGTGATAAGAAACGCCGTTTTAAATGCAAATCAACGGCAGACACTCTTTTGCAAAATGTAAAACATTATTTTCTTGAATCACTCAATAATGTTGAGCACAATCACGAGGCAGTTGCTGCGCGAGTTTTATTAGTCAAAGAATCAAATAAGAGAAAAGCACTTGCCAAGTCATCAAACGACAAACCATCGGTGATAATTCAGAGCACTTTTTCGCAACTTCCTCAGTCAATTGCAGCAGCTTTGCCATAAAAAATGCTCAAAGATAAGAAATCAAGCGACGTAATCTAAACGGACCAACAGAACCAAAGACATTGCAAGAGTTTCAACAATAGCCAGGTGAGTACAAGAACTCAATAGGTGGAGAAGAATTTGTTAGGTTAATCGATGATGGTAGCGACAAGATTCTTTATTTGTCACAGAAAAGAATTTGTAAATAATGTCAAATGCAGCATTTTGGATTATGGATGGCACGTTTAACTTTATTTTGTCAACTTTATTCTATCCAAGTACTTGTTGGAGATCGTATTTTACCTGTTGTTTATGCTCCGATGTTCCGAAAGTCTTTAGACCTGTACAGCAAGCTATTTGAGGAGATTAAGTCTTTAGCACAACAATTTGGTATTGAATTGTAACCAAATTTTGTTCTCTCCGATTTTGACCATGATTGCAATCAGAAATGTGTTTCCTGGTGTGCAAAATAAAGCTTGCCACTTTCATTTGTGTCAATCTATATATTGTAGACTGCAACAAACACAAGCCTTGCAAACTAAGTACAACTGAAGTACACTGAAGAAGCATTCAGTATTATGGTCCGACATCTCTCTGCTCTTGTTATTTTGCTATCCAGTGAAGTTTAAATGGCTTTTAACGAATTGCAGAAGAAGCAGCAGATCTTTTTCTGTGGTTTGAAGATAATTACGCCCTTGAAAGAGTTAACAGAAGGAATATCCGCACTATTATGTGGACTGTTTGGAATAACGTGGAACTAAGATTTTTAAAACAAAGTAAATTATATTTATGGATCTATAAATCTTAATAATTTAATTTAGGTTGAGGCCTGACATGGACGTTTTGAAGTTTTGGTAGGAAAGCATATTAGCATTTATACGCTCATTGATGAAATAAGGAAAGAACAGAACACTGTTGAAATTGAAATTGAAAAAAATGTTTGCGGTATACCTCCTGACGCAAAGCTCAGTTCGGAGGATAAAAATAGAAAACAACGTCTTCAAGCCCGTCATTAATAACAAGGATAATTACAACTCTGTACTTAATTATTTGCGAGGAATTGCACAAAATATTTAATCCCGAATTGCATAAGTTTTATTTATTTTCTATTTTATTATGTGCAATTATATGCAATTTAAACCTGTGATCATACCTATTTCATTATTTTTTCTCAAATAACATATATTTATATCTAACTTATTTTTTTTATTTTCGGTGACTAGTTGTCAGTCAGTTGTCCTGTCGGTCAGTTAGGTGTCGGTCAAACGGCCGTCATTTTTCACATATAATTTTCTACATTTAATCGGAGATTGTATAATTTAGTAGGCAACAAAAATCCATTTATAAATTTAAAAGTCGTTTTATTTAAAATATTAATTAGTTTCTTAATTCGGGTTGCCCTTTATATTTAATTATTTGAATGTAAAGTCTTAAATGTAAAACTTATAATGCAGGGGTAGTAGTAGCTTTTTTTTGCGAAATTACAGTTAAAATCTAAAGTTGTTCAATGAGGGAAAATAATATGAATCAAAACATGTTAGAGTTATTAAAAGTGTGCAAAGTAGCATTATCATGATGAACAAAAATTTTAAATGTAACTATCAATTAAATTTTTCCTCTAATTTTTTGTGAATTTTAACGTCTTGGTTGAAGGCCATAAGTGTTATTTTAATGTGGTTTGAGTTACTGCACAATATTTTCAATATTTAATGTTTAACGAATAAAAAAAGTTTTTAAAGCAAGAATTGGATAAAAAGTTCTAAAATTGAATCTATTGAGCATTGAAAAAGTTAAACTTGGTTTTTATGTTTTATGTGTAACAATTACAAGGAAACTTAGCTGGCGCACAAAGTATCATAAAAATAATGTATTACTTAATGCTAAAAATATTGGTGGTGTTTTTAACCAAATTATACATAAGCTCTAACAGTAGGTTATAGCCTATGATTAGTTTAAGTTTGTTATTTCTAATTTCACAAACTGTTAGCTTTCTAATTTCTTAACTTAATTTTTTTTTAATATTCGAGTACACCATTATTGATTTATGTATTTTTTACAAGTCCGTTTTTATTTATTTTTATAATTTCTGATTTATTTCATCCAGTTTAAAAATTATTTTGCATTCTGTCGATAAACACATGAAATTGAAGATATAATTACAAAGAAGATGTGATAAACTCCACCTACATTTAAGAAACAATTCACAAAATACAAAATATATAAGTTATGACAATTTGGGAATTAAATTGCAGCTTAGAAGCGTTGTAGTAGATTTACCGGGTTGTGATTATTAAGTGGCGAAGCGAAGCGGAGTCACTTACTAACTTCATGTTGTCCGTCTGTCTCTGTCCGTCCGTCCGTCCGAGCAATAATTCGAGAACGGCTGGGAATTTCTAAGTTCTGTGTTCACCAATCGACAACTGACCAAAAAAGCTTGTATGTTAGTGATTTTGAAACTGATTGGTCAAAGGTCAACTAGAGGGTTCTCAAATTTGGGAAACTGCTTTGCCACTTCGCTATGCGTTGCAAGCTTTGCAGGTTTATTTAGTCTTCTTTCCGGTTGGGTCGTCAAGAATGTTAAAAAATTTGCGTAGTTTCTAATTATTTTTTAGTTTTCTATGCTATATATTTTTGTCTATCAAATTCAATCTATTTGTACATATGCATGTAGTATCCAACTTAGTACAAACCATGGGGCGTTAGTTATTATTCGCAGTACTTAAATTGGTAGCGCTGTAGTTTTACTAAGTTAGAGTCGCTAGCTCCACCTCATATTGATTATCATAACGCATTAGTTGTTGGTCTAGATGGATACCGAGGTATTTGGTCAACTCTTTTTTTTAGCAGGAGATTAAATTTAACCGGACAGGGGGACATGTTCTTCTTCGGGTTTTAAATAACACCTGAACATATTTCTGCATATTAATTCAAATGCGGTATATTTTTATCTATATTTCTATTTTCCTACGGTATCCTTGAGACATCAAGTAGATCATGATGTAAATCTATTAATGCTTCATTATATTACACGTTTGTTTTTATTTGAATAATCTGTATAAAAATTAGATATCAAAGTTACTTTGGTATTTATATGTTATTTTGAGGTTCTCCAAAATGGTATATTCTTCAACGGGACTTCTTAAATATTTTATTTGTTATTTTTTTTAATTTAATTTGTTTAATTATAATAGTTAAGTTTTAATTGTTACAGTTTTATTGTTATATGTAATTCTTACCAATTAGGTATTTGTAAATTAGCAAGAAGTACAAATTTAAAATAATTTTTCGTTTACTAGAGGGGGTAGTTTAGAGATCGAGTAGAAGATACCAGCTTGACTGCATTTTCTTAACTTTTAAATACAAAAGATGAGGTTGGTAATCAATTATTTTTGGACTTTAAATACATTTATCGTGATAAAAATTTCTTAAAAAAAATATTATGTTTTACTGTAGTAACGTATATTAAGCAAAATAATGGTACAAACTCAACAAAATTTATATTTACGTAATTTCCTACTCTAAATACTAATTTGTAAATGTACTAAGGCCGGTTATCGGCACCAATTACGTACTAATTAATTGCCGTGCAATGTAAGCAGATTACAACTGTTTGTTCGTAAATTACGAAGGCATTTTACGTAATTAGCTTTAAAGTTTATTTGAATTGTTCTAACTTTTTGCAATTAAGTTATCCTTATTAGAAAAACGTCCTGTAAAACTTAATGTCAAAATACAGCAATTAAGTAGTCATTAACAAATATTTCTTTGACGATGCACAATTAAAGATTTTTAAATATATTTTACTAGATTCTTAATCAACGAAACGAACGAAGTAAATTGCGTTGGAAATCATATGAGCGAGAATTAGGAAGGCGCCAAATGGTTTTCGGCGAACGCAAAAAGCGCCAAGTTCGCTTCTCTTAAAACTCGCCGGTGTAGTTAATATATTTGTTCTTTATGCTCCTGCCAAGAACGCTAATTATGCGAAGTGGTCTTTAAGAGTTTCCCTTTGTTCGGGGCAGGAAAAGTGTAACTGAATGCTCTTTTCCTTTAAGACAGTTTTGCACCTGCTGAAATTTTAGAATTTATTAAATGAAGTAATTAGGTTTTTTCCTGCTTGTTCCTGGTTTTCCATTTGTTTCTCGCTTCTTGATTAAAGTGCATATTTTTAAGTGGTTAACGAACTACGTTGACGTAGTTTGTCAAGCTGTCTTGCTTTATGGTTTAGCTGCAACTTTCCTTTATTTTAAGTGATTACCTGTAATAAGATATCAGCAAAAATTGAAATAAAGTTGAACACAATAATTTATCTAAACTACATTCGATCTCTAGATACCAAAATCTGAAATAATAAAATAAAATTTTTGTATCTATTTGTTAAGAGCTTTTAGAGATTTTATTGAAGTTTCTTTTATATTTGTTAAAAATTTTATATAGCGGGATTTAGCAGGTTTGGACATATCATGTACATGCTAGTTGTGGAAGGAAGCAGGTTTTTCATTATAGCGTGCATGGGGCACAAAGAGCGCTAAATCTATTTGCAAAAAATTTAGTATTTAAGGGAGATAAAAGTATCACGTAACATACACAAAGGAAGCGTGCTCTACATGAACAGCAGCATAAAGGCAGAGCTAAATAAATTCTTTTAAGGAAGGGAGTAATAAAAAAATCGGCAAGATAACAATTAAGACAACAAAAATCAATAGTAGAGAATATATTGTTAAACAGATATGGGTAAATATGGACTACCCATTAAAAATGATAATGGAGATCAACTAATTGAAATTATTCTGATTATTATTTGGTAATAGGAGGTACAATATTCTCACGCAAGAACTGCCATAGGGTAATATGCGTCTCGTCAAATAAAAAAAAAACCTTAGATCAAATAGACTACATTTTGATTAATACCAAGTGGAAGAACTGTTCACTTGATGTGTGAAAAAACGATTAGCAAGTGTGAAAAGCGATCACCGTTAATTAGAAAAATTAAAATTAATTGAAATAGAAACAGTGGACAACAGTTAAAAAAAAAACACAACGTTCAAAGGCAAAGGAATAACAAGGTATATAATAAATGGAGCGCACTACTAGAAAAAAAGAGAATAACAAAACTGAAGAAACAGCTCGGTGTAGATAAACAATGGGAAACAATTAAAAGGACAAAATCCACAAATTAAAAAAATGAAATGAATATAAAAGTCCAAAAAAGGAGTTGCAGAAGATTGCAAAAGCTTGAGAGGAATAACATTATTATAGACCATAATCAAAAACATCAAGCATCAAAGAATTAATAATGAAGTAGACAGAAAAACAAGAAGCAATCAGGTTTTAGAAGAGGAATATATTGTATCGACCAAATTGTAACGGTTGGAGGTAACTAAAAAAAATTACTAACGATAGTTATATATATATATATATATATATATATATATATATATATATATATATATATACACATCTACATCTACATCTACATCTACATTTACATCAACATAGCGTCAACGTTCATTGCAGCAATACACCAGAGCCAGACGGAATTCGTGAGGAGCAACTTAGCCCCTTACAGGTCCTATAATTTGGTAAAGAAGTCCTTTTCTTATCTTTTGCCGTTCTGAAAATAAGAGTGAAAGACTAAATTTTTTAAAATTCGGGACAGTTTTTAAACAGAAAGACATTAGAATACTTTCATACAATTAAACAATTGACTGAAAACCAACTGAGTAAGGCTTAAGAACTTTAAGTTTATTGACGAGATTATGATATTTATTTAAGGTAGAGTAGAAAGAATGCTTAACTATAAGTAAAATTAAGAAAAGTGAACTTCCATCTATAAACAATAAGCATGGCAAATAAAATTACATAGCCGCGGGTTTCCTCTGGAAAAAACAAGAGGAAATCCGAATTCGCGATCAGAAATTTAATAAAACCAGTGCAAGTGCTCTAAAAATAGCCTCTTTCACATTTTTATGCCACATTAAAGTGGGGGAGAAGCTAGAGCATGTACTTCTTACAAGGCGTGAAGCGCCTCAACGCACATAGCTCGAAAACTTTACCATCTTAGCCATAGAAGTCTACTTTAATAAGGTCGTGAAGCCTTTACGTTAATTTTTTATTAAACTAATTAAAAAAAAGCAAGGCCTTGTTTTACAAAAACCATATTATCATTACCATCATCATCATCATCATCACCATCATCATCATCATATATATATATATATATATATATATATATGATGATGATGATGATGGTAATGATAATATATATATATATATATATATATATAGAATGTTGACGGGGGATAATGTAACAATACAGAAAAGTCATTGGAGGGCATCAGTAGTTACGATTGCCACGGAAAGTTTCGTAACATTCTATAGTAGGCAAGCGTTGCTGGCTTTAAATTGTTTTTGTTATTTATATGGAGTTACTGTTGTTAGTATTGCTATATATGGAAACATTCACGTATTTAAGAGCATTAGTGGCAAGGCAATTTGTAAGTAATAAAGAAATTATGGCAAGAATAGTAGCAAGAACACTATGTGTATTTGCAATGAAAAGTATAATCGCAAAAAAAGGGTTATTACCAATTATAAAATTGTGTAATTACAAAACTATAATTGGATTGACCATGACACGCCTACGAAGTGTAAACTTTAAGAAAACAATAACAGCTAATTTTAAACCAATAAGAAAGTAACTTATTCAAAAGATTTATAGCGGAATAAAGTAGGTGAAAGACGATAAAGAAAGACAAATAATAAATTAAGAAAAAATTGGGATAACAAAGACGTAATATGTGTCATTAAAGTACAACGAATTAGGTGATGGGTCATTTAATATGGACGAAATACAAAATATGGGACTTACATGTGGGAGGAAAATAGAGAAAAGGAAGGCCAAAAATACATTAAAAGTGCCAAGGACAGGAAAAAATTGGTTAAAATTGTGCAATAAGCCAAAGTGTCTTTAGACTACTATAGATGGGCAGTCTGAAAAGTTTTGATTCTAATATGAAAACAACTATTTTTATTGTCAAACTCAATTTTATTTTTCAACATAGTCTCCTTTTAAGTTGATAAACTGTTTCCAGCAATGCTTCAACCTTTGTAATCCGTTAAAATCTTTGTCCTCCAAGTTAAACTTTGAGCTTAGGAAATAGGAGATCTGGTAAACATGCAGGGTGGTCAATCAATACACACTACAATTCGAAGATTTTGGCTATGGCGACCACTGAAGTGTGAGCCGGTGCATAGTTTTGACGGAAAAGCATTTTTTCAGTTCCAAATTGCTGTCTTCAACTGGTACAATAACGATTTTCCCTTTTTTTAAGTAGTCGGTGAACAGAATTCTATGACTACCCCAAAAACAGTTGCCGTCATCTTCCTATAGATGAAACCGTCTTCGCATTTTTGGGACAGGTTCGCCCTTCGTCGTCCACTGTTTTGACTGTTCCTTCGTCTCAGGAGTGTAATGGTAGATCCAAGCTTCATCTAAAATGATAAATCGATAAAAAAAGTCCGACTCGTTTCATTGAGACCGTTTAAGTAAATGTGCGTTCGAATGAATTTTTGGTTCAAAGTGAGCAAGCGCGGGACCCAACGCGCGGGATCTAACACACGAACAGCTTTGTTATACATAATTTTTCAGTCAATATATGACAAACGCGCTCTTTTGATATGTTTACAGCCTCTACTATCTCTATAACCTTGATTCGGCGGTCGTCTAGTACCATTTCTCGATGTTTAACGGTAGAAGTTGCAGTTGTTGGCCGTCCCGAACTCTCATCATCAGCTAAGCTGGTACGACCACGCTTAAATTCAGCTGTCCATCTTTTCTCGTGGCAAACGTTGGCGCAAAGCAGGCATTTTGCCTTTCAAATGCAAGTACTTAATTATGGCACTGTATTCGATTTTTCCATTTTTACAAAAGCACTGATATCGATGACTGCCATATAACAATTAAACCTCCAAAATGGCTGAACTTTTTACAGGTGTTTTTCAAAGCATATGCAATTGTATTAGCATAATGGTTTTGACGAGTAGGTTCATCTTTATGTCGAGGCCCAAAACATTTCAAACTGCCCTTGTATATAATTTATGTTGAATCTATTTTGTATTATATACTTTCACTTTTGTTATGTACTGAAGAATTTATCAATAATAAGTAAAAAATTTATGTTTGGTCTGATATTAGTAATATATAAAAAACCTTAAATTGCTTCTAGTAATCTTAATTATTACAGTGTGATTATTTTCTCTGATAATTAACGCATTGCACTATTTAAGCGTTTATTTTTGAAAGATATTTTATTATTTTAATTTAGGAATAATAAAACAAAGGTCACACAGATATTTTGTAAATGAGGTGCTAATATTAACTGGTAATTAAATATATTCCTACAATTTTACTGATGTTATATTACATAAACAAAACATTATTTGTATCAATAAATACGCTTGTAGTTAGATCCAAATAACGAAAGGATAAAAATTATGTATTACCAGTTGTCATGTAATTCAATTTGCAGCTGTAATATCATTTGTTAGTACGAATTTGTGTGATTGAGTGTTAAAAAAAAACTATGAATAAAGCTTTAACAACATAACCTGCTATTCATCACATTTAAATGCTAATTTGCTGAAAATTCTGCATCCGGTTTCAAATTAACGCGTCCCAGTGCTTCTATTTAATTCTTTGTCGCAGTTTTCAGTATTAATTAGCCCATTGTTTTGTAGTGAACGTTTGAAATGTAACAGAGTATAATAGGATGTGTGTAACATACTGATATACACCTACATAATTGTCAGCATAATGTTACCGCCTATATAATAGTAGTTTGTTTCAATCAATAAGAGAATAGGGAATCGTCATGGAAGCTTAGATTTTTTTGTCATGCGTTAAAGTAATTATTTAACACAATTAATTATAAGAAAGGTAATTATATAATTGCAACAGTTTATGGTAATGCATAATTAAACATTAAGATCAAATATTAAAAGCTTATAGTTAAAGATAAGAAATGTATTTTTAATCATAAAAAGTTATTAAAACTTTAATGTAATACAGAATGTAAATTCTTGAAGTTTAAGCTTAAATCCACAAAACTTATTCAAGTAAATTTGTAAGCTTATATATTTATTTACTTTAATTACTTTTATTTTTAGATTTCAAAAGTTAAGATAAAAATAAAAACAAATAATTAAGTAATTTGTTAATGCTAAAAAAATTGTAAAAGTTTATAGAAACGACTATTAAACTGATTTGTGTACTTACCCTTTGCAATTAAAATAACAATTTATTTAAAGAAAAGTGTTTTAAAATATACGACTCCTTTTATATAGTCTATCCAGTTTCTTCTCTTTATATATGCATTAATAATTACAATAACTTTTATAAACTACCAAGTTTGTTTCTTCTTATTTTAAAATCTGTTATATATATATAAAAGTTATATACAATGATATATTTAATAATTCTTTAAAATTTTATATTCATTCAAATTTTGAAATGGGGGTTTTGGGCCAAATTAAAATTCTGATGTCTTACTATTATAGAATTAGCAAAATCACAATACCATTTTAAATTTATCTACGTAAAATAAAACTACAAAATTAAGTAGTTGTTACTTGAATTTCTAAGTGTAAGATAATGTTAGATTGCGTCTAGAGTAAATAAGCACCTTGCAATCACGTATTGTTATTAGATCATCAATTTTGTTTTAAAAGTTTTTTAGTACCTAAAAAGCTGTTGTTATCATTTCTAATTTATTTCTCTGTAATATTTAAATAATTTACTGATTGATTTACTGGTAAAAAATAATTTAGAAGCGTTACGACTTACTATTAACAAGATTTTACCACAACAGCACCAATTGCTCAACTATTCATCTCGATGCAAGCAGATTAGACGTAACAAATGTAATTTGTCTAACAAAACTAGCAATATATCTCATCAAATACTAGCAACACATTCATATAATTTTCTGTTCAAGACTTACACCAATTTTCGACCACCTCACCATTGCAACCTCAATTAGCATTTTAGTAATACTAAGCACAGCCAATACTCTAAGATTCAAACTGCTCATTAGTGAACAATAAAAACCGTGACCGTCAAGATAATGCGTGTAAACAAGTGGATCAACCCAAACAATCTAAAACCACAAGTTACTGGTTAAACCCCACTAACTTCTTTGCCCAATTTGACAAGGAAAACTCAAATAAAATAGAGACAAACTAATTCAATTTTTGCCCCGGAAGTCAAAAACAATTAAACTTCTAATTGATTTTTTGGAAGCTGTAACTAAAAACTACACACTAAATACTCTCCCTAATAATAAGGTCCAAATTCTTCCAAAAACATCATTAGTATTAACAATAAAAAGAAAAATTATTATATTTTGCTTCACAGGTCGGAGTTTTGGAACAAACACGGGCATGTCTTTTATCTTTAAAAATCCAGACTTTGTTTTGGGTTTTGATGGACACGATATAAAATTAAAGGCGATTTCGTCACTTGTTAGGATACTGTTTCATTTTCTAATTTATTGAATATCTTGGAGCACCACGAAGTGTATTATGCTATCTGGAGCTAAATATGGTTATAAGATAATAACAATCACTTCCTAGTGAGGGAGCTATTTTCTCCAAACACTGATCACCGTTCAACTAGAGTGAAAGACATTTTTGATACATTTCTTACCATTTAGAATTTCTAAGTATACATATTCTCTAAAGATTATGGCTCTCCATATGTTACATCGCCTTTTCTACTAGGATGATGTGCTAAGCTTTCTTCTTTTCTTTAATCTTACAAAAGTAATAATAAATTCAATTTGGACAGTCCAAAATACATATTTTTTTTATTATTGAAGACTGTACTATCGCGTGTTTATGATTTTGGACAAAATTGAGTTTGTGGTTCTCTAAATATGTTACTTTGAGACTTTGCCGTTGCTTGGTATTCTTTTCATCTTAAACTTGCTGAAGATACAACAGCGTACTTGGTTTTTAGTCGTGAAAACTTCCTTGGACGTTAGATAAAGAGGGTTTCGTTTTTTTATGCACCTGCTGTTTTTCCCTTCCTTTGCATGATTTTTCTATATGCTTTACAAATTGTTAATTACTCGAGTATTACTCTCAGATATTTTAAGCTAAATATCAAGATTTGTAGGAATATTTTTGATATTTTCAATACAAACCGTTATTTTAGTACTTGTGATTGCCATCACAGCAGTGCTAATTTCTTTTATTACTAAGTAATTGTTACAACAAATTTACAAGTTGCTTTAAAGGAGTTAGAAGGTAGTCATTTCGTGTAACTGGTTTAAAAAATCAATTTTTTTTGCATAAATTGCATTCAAATATAGTGTAGAATATGTGGGTAAACGATTGTTCAATATTCGAAGTTACAGCGTTAAACAGGCCAGGTATTTGAAGCATCGTACCCACACTACACAATACAGAAGCCGTTATATTCTCTAAACTCCTTTCCTGTTTTAAATATAACGGTTAGTTTAGTTTTGAGTGAGCACCCAAAGCATTGGAATGCTAAGAAAAATAATAATGGAATTGGTGGAAAAGGAGGTGGAAAATTTACCGATAAGCTCATCAACGAGCTCACTAAATTTTACGGTTTAGCCACTCGCCGATACGAAAACTCGATAGAAGAAATGAAGGAAGAATTTTGGGCAACTTTCTACCACAAGTTTTACAGACGTAAATTCTCAACATCAAAATTGTCCAGGAGGACAAGACAGCCGGTGCAAATGGCGCAAGATTGAAGCTAGCTAAGCCATCTCTAGCTGCAGAAGTTCAAAAAGTCATCAAATCAGTCTATGAAGATTTATCACAAGATAAATTGTTGACCAGATGTTTAGGAGCACAAACACAAAATTACAATCAATTATTAAATTCATTGATCTGGACTTTTGCTCCTAAACACCTGCATTCTGGCACAAAGATCGTTGAAATAGCAACTTTTCTTGTCGTGATTATTTTCAATGAAGGATTCGATGGCATTTTGAAAGTTTTAGTTACAATGGGATGTCAAATTGGCGACGTAACTCAACGACGGTCGAGCGACTTCGCTAAAAGAGCGAGAACTGATGCCAGGGCGCAACAATCGGCTTTGCAGGATTTTTTGAGAAAACTGAAGGTTCACTACAGACCAGGTATAGCAGATTAAAAGTAAGTCAAAATTTATTGGTGATAATTGTATTTGACCTTTAAACGTGTTTTTCTCAAAACTGTATTTTTTAAACTGGTGACCATGATATTTCGAAATCTATAGAATGAATTTCTTTGAAATTTGAATGACTTGTTCAGTACTCATGCAGATACTTTGCAAACTAGGATAATTATGATTTATCAAACCGGTTTTTTTATGTTGAAGAAGTCGTAAAAAAACAAAATTTACAAAAAAATGTTCAACAAGATGCCAAAAATTTATCTTTCAATATTTTTTAATTATCCTAGTTCAAAAACTAGTTTATATATTTTTTAACTTTGAATAATACACATTTACAATCTGTTAAACATCAACAATAAGTAAATAGACATGCATTATCCTGTAAGAATAAAATCCACTGAATTTATTCTTGCTTAATAAGATCAAACTGCATCGGAGATCACAGATTAACTGTTCACTGAAATCGTGTCTCTAAGTCTAATGGATCGTATTTTTTAAACGTTGAATACATTGTCTTTAAAGCAAATTTCTGCTAGGGTGTTGGGGTGAAAACTAAGTTTTGTTAGATATGTTGCACTAGCTCTGCGAATTTCCTCGTGTACGGTTGGGGAAGAAGATCCTGTTGAAGAACTCAATTGGGACATAACGTGGAGGGTTAGCTAGCGTCTTTATGATTTTATTTTGAAAAAGTTGGATGATTTCCAAGTTGGAATTGCTGGCCGATCCCCAGAGTTGGAGTCCGTACGTCCATATCGGTTTCGTAATCGTTTTATACAGTAGCAACTTATTTTCTATGTATAAGGAGGATGTTCTTCCAATTAACCAATGCATTTGTCGGAATTTGAGCCCTAATTGATTTGTTTTTTCGTTATGTGTGTTTTCCATGTAAGGTGTCTGTCCAGATGAATTCCCAAGTATTTGACGTTATCCTGTTGATGAATAGGTTCTCCATTAAGTGTCACTGATGGGCAGGTTTCTGTTCGTAGTGTGAAGGTTGTTTGTACGGATTTTGTTTTGTTAACCTGTATACGCCATGGTTGATTTGGAGGTAGTTAGAAGCTCTTTATAAGATCTGGAGAGTTTAAGAAATGCCGTAAGGTCTTAAGCTCGATGATAGAGAAACTCCAACTACACCTCCCCGTGGTAAAGGATGGGAACACCTAAGGATTGGTGGCAAACGTAGCTCTGGAGACCGAATGTGCGCCGGTATAAGCAAACAAACCGGACTCCCGGGTCAGGATGGGCACCCTATTGTCCTGAGGGTGAGACATCGCCCTCGAAGGCGGAGGAATCGATAAGAATATCAACGGCATTGGGATCAGGAAGGCAACGGAAAACCACCTGATTAGAGGCACAAAGTGCATTTCCAAGAAAAAAATCAGGATGGCAATATATTGCCATCATGGTTTCCAACATCCGAAACGGATCGGAACTTTAAGAAGAAGAAGCTACATGAGGGTTTGAGTGTGATGCCAGCACTGCTGTATCATCGGCATAGATGGCTGTGAGTGTTTGAGGAATTGTGGGCAAATCTGCTGTATATATAAGGTAGAGAACAGGTCCCTGTGGCACTCCTGAGTATATTGGATAAAGGTCAGTCAATACTTCCCTTAGTTTAATTTGAAAAGGTTTTCCTTCTAGGTATGACCGGATAAGTTCATACATTTGTGGAAGATCCTTTCTAATTTTATATATTAGTCCCGTGTGCCAAACCTTATCGAAGGCTTGTCTAATGTCGAGGAATACAACAGTGCAGTATCTTTTAATTAATAATTAATTTGTTCTATAGTACCGTGTCCTTCCCTGAAACCAAACTGATACTGTGGAAGTATATTTCTGTCTCCAAGTATAGTTTGTATTTTTTGTAGAAGCAGTTTTTTAAATAGTTTAGAGACTATAGGTAGCAGGCTAATTGGTCTGTAAGAGGTAATGTCCTTTGGGGTTTTTCCGGGCTTTGGAATCATTAGTATTTGCTCAACTTTCTACTGTTCGGGAAATATTTTAAGTCTTAAAGCTGCATTGAATATATATGTAATTAATTTAAAGTCATTTTCTGGCAATTGTTTTAATAGACCTGTCGCGAGTAAATCATATCCTGGTGCTTTATGCGAATTAAGACTTTTGACAGCAGTTATTACTTGTTTGACTTTTACAGGCTTTAGAGGAGGTTGTGCTTCAAGTGGTTCCGCTAATGTGTGATGAATTGTTTGTTCTTCTTCCACTGTGCAGGTTCTGGATGTTGGCTGGAACACTGTAGACATGTGATTTGCAAATGCTGCTGCTTTTTCTTCGTCGCTTCGAGCCTAGCTACCGTCTGGGAGTCTGATTGGGAGTATAAACGTAGTTGGTCTTTTTGATTTCTTTGTTGCTCTCCAGAGTGAGGCATCTGTGACTTCTTAAGGTGTTAAACTGGATAGGTCAAATTGTATTTCCTGATTTTTGTGCTGTTTCAGGAGAGTTTTTAAATCTTGGGTAGCATGGTTAAAATTAGTTTTGTCTCGTGGGGATCTACTGTTTTTCCAAATTCGTCGAAGTCTTCGTTTTTCAGCTATTTTCTGTTTAGTGAACAGAGGGCAACGGTCAAATGTACCCTGTTCTTTGTTGTCAGGAGTTGCTTCCCAGGCAGCATCCTGTAAGTTTTTATTGAGATGTTCTATTGCATTAAATAGTTCTATGTCCGTTTTCAAAGAAATGTTTAATTTCACCTTTTCTTGGATGATCTCTCGAAAATAATTTCAGTTTGTTCGCTTACTATACAAAGTGGGAGGTAGTTTTTGTTAATATTTTTGTGCTGAATGTTACAATTGTCGGGGAGTGGTCAGATGAAAGGTCTAGATTGGATTCAGCTTTGGTGTACCTATCAGATATACCTTTAATTACACAAAAATCAAGATCAGGAAGTTTTCGTCGATCGGTAGGCCAGTAGGTAGGCTGACCTGTTGATAGGTATTGAAGATTGTTATCTTGAATGGATTTCAATAGCTCTCTGCCTCTGGTGACTGTAACCCTAGATCCCCAATTTTGGTGTTTTGCGTTATAGTCTCCTCCTGCTATAAAGCGGGGTCCGAGCGTTTGGAAGAAGTCGGTGAACTGCTGTTTGGTTATGTTGTGCTTGGGCGGGCAGTAAATTTCAGAGAATACCATTTCCTTGTTCTGTTCTTGTGCAACGATGGTGGTGGTTTGTAAGTGTTTCTGGTGATATTTGGGAAGTTCATAGAGCTTTAAAGTATTTTTAACTATGGGTGCAGTTCCTGTGTGAGCAGAGTTGTCTGGATGATTGGTTGCGTAGATTGTATATTTGGGTATTTTCATGTATGTGTTGTGTGTAAAATGTGTTTCCGATATCATCATAATATCAATGTTGTTTATGAGGAATTGTTTGACTTCTAAATTGTGTTTTGCTAATCCGTTGGCGTTCCAGATTACGATTTTTAAGGTTGTCTATTAGGATTGAAATTTGCTGACTAGGGGTGTTAAAAGATTGAGCATAGTGTCTATTCTTTCCATCAATTTGACTATCATTTTTTCTAGATCGTTATCTGATGTAGGTAAATTTTTGTTGGGTAGTTGTGGTGTGGTAGTAGGCGGTTCTGGGCTGAATTCTTGCGTTCTTTGTGAGTATGTCAGTCCCTGTTGTACTAATGAATTTGAAGGAGGTGTAGTTTCAGCTTGCTTGGAGCGTAAGGGTGGAAATTTGTGTTTTTGTATTTTCCGTACATCCTTTATAACTAGCTGGGTGGTTGCCCTGGAAATTAACGTATTTTACGTCTGTACTTTTAGTTTTAAGCGTACAGTCCTTGGTTAAGTGTTCGCCGGCGCATTTCACTTATCGAACTGTTCTGTGGCAGTAATTTTTTGAATGTCCTTATCTTTGACATTTTTGGCATTGAATAACCTCTCGCTTGAAGTGTGGGCATTCAAATCGTATTTTAGAGTGCATTAATAAATCAATTTTGTAGATGTCTTTGTTATTATCTTGTTGCTGAAGTTCTACGAAGAAGAGGGGTAGCAGAAGTTTTGTAATTCTGTGTTTTATGCTATGAATATTCAATACTTGATGTCCGTGACTTGTAATTTCTGCTGCTAGTTCTTTGAGGTCGGTTGAGGGATGCATGTCTCGCAGTACCATTTTATATTTTCTATCGGTTTTATTTTGAAACGAGTGGAGCTCTTTATGTTTGTCTTTTAATATTTTAACAATGGTGTTGCAATGTTCGGCTTTGTGGAGCTGTATTTTAATTTGAGTGTTTTCTATCAGTTTGAGTGTGTATTGATCTTTTACTCTTTCTTTTAAGATGTCGATAAGGGGTTTGGTATTATCAACCTCATAAACAAATATTGGTGGTGGTTGTACTTCTTCCGTGCTGATATTTTCGATTCGGCTCTTATGCGAGAGGCTGATATCGGTTTGAGATTTCTGTAGAGTTTAAATAGTAATTGTTTCGAAAGCCGATGTATGTCATTATCAGAGCGTTTTGTCTTTTTTGGATTTGGCGTTTGCCAGGAATCGTCATTATTTGTTTGCATTGGAGTGGTTGCAGAATGTTGATTTGTGTTTTGCGGTGAATAGTTTGGGAAATAATGCGGCGTTACTTGAAATTGTGAGGCTAAGTATAGCTGTTGTAATTGCTGTATCGGTAAATTTTGTTGAAATGTGACTTCATTGATTTGTTGGTCGTACGTCACAGGTTTGTTGATTTTGCGGGTACTGATACCCGTAATTCGGCACGCTTAGCATGGCGGCGTTATTTCCGTGAAATATTATTAAATGTAAATAAAATTTATAGCTGGCCTTTTATCTTAAATAGCACGGGCAGCGTCGAACGCCTCTGGCACCAATCAGTTCATATTTCACAGATTAAAATTCTGTTGGATTTTTTTTTGTTTTCGATAAGCAGAACGCTCGCAATCGTGGTCACCCCAATACTTTTTTTTTGAAGATAAGTGCGTAAGTTACCATATACTTCCGTAATGAGAGCCGATTTTGGCTGAAAAAGTATGCATAAATATGGATAAATATGTGGTAAAAAGTTCGCAGTTTTATGTTTAGTTATTCAAAAAAAAAAAAAAAATCCCCAAGCAACGAAAAAAGAGCCTTTATACGGGATGACTGCCATAAGTAAATACGTTGAAAGTTACATTTTGAAAAGAAAAGTTATCTAACGAAAACACTCCTCTTAGTAGTATAAATTATTGTAATATTTTAATTGGTGTTAGTCATTTTTTTTTTGAGCTCACAGGGTTCGACTTGTTCGTTTGGATGTCTTGCGAACCGGCTTTGGTAGTTGGTAGTAAGTATGAGGATACTTTCTTCTACTAGTGAAATACTTGCTTCATTGTACAGATTTTTATTGCACATATTTAATAAAGTACCGAACACCATTTTTAGGATTTTGGATTAGACTCTTTATAAAATTTTTGTGTTTGACATTTTCATACATTTTCATAACTCGACTATGTATGTTCAAATTGGTTTTATTATGAACTTATACAATATAATAGAAGTTTATTTTCTCTTACGAGATTTGATTTGTTAAGAAGCCAATGTATTTATTTCAATTTCAAGTTAATTTGTTTTTTTGCCGTTACATGTGGTCTCCAAGTTAGTTTCTTATCACTTGTCAGTCCTAAATATCTGATATGGTTTGTAACTGGTAGTTGAGTTCTGTTTATTGATACAAATGATCAGTCTGTTTGTTTATTTGTAAAAATGATTTGGGATGGTTTGGCTTGATTGACTTGTACTTGTCAGATATATGGCAAGTCTTGGAGCTGGATATGCAAACTTATACTGTTTAGGGATTATTGTCATGTTATTATTAAGTTATTGTTAAGTTATTATTTGTAGTTGTTGGTTGTGAAGTTAAGATAAATAAGCTCAAAACACTTTCTGACTTGATCGGGTGGTAGGAATATGATTTAAAGTTGTACTTGACTTAACTATTACTGAGATATGATTTAAATAAAACATAGAGAGGAGTAAAAAATTGAAGGCAGTTGTACATAATTTTTTTCCTGATTTGCAAGGTATAGTTTTGTTGCATTGTGGAATGATGTCTGTGAAGGTTCGTTCAGGTTGAGGTGTTTGATAAGTCTTTTTAGCCAGCGTCCTCCTCAAATAATAATATTAGATATAATTGGGGACAACATATAGGCTGATAAGATGTTACATTTTTCGACGACTTACCTGATTTATGAATTAATAAAATTAAAGCAAATTTACAAATTAGGGAAAAGTGGGCTAATCTTAACAAATTATTTTAGATTGTGGTGAACATTAAAATAGTTTTCCTAAGTAATTGTTTGAATACTTTCTTAATAATCAAGTTGAATCCGGGCGCCTTGTTATCTTTCTAACTTTCAATAGGAAGTAAGGGTCGATCGGAAGTGTTGTTGGCACGGGATATTAAAAGCGTGTTATCAGAGCGTTGCCTTTATTATTGTATTATGGTATTGATTTGTTGAAAATTTTGTCAAGGTGTGCAGCAAAAGCACTAGCTTTTTCTTTTTTGGGCACAACCGAAATAGGCCTTAGTAGGCAAAGCTCTTTTAATTTATATCAACAGGGTTAAGGACCGGATAGGAAAAATTCTCAATAAACAATCTGTACTACCATCACCAAGATACAAGATTTGCTTAGACCAGCTAAAGATACAAGAAACCCACATGACACACCAGGGGTATACTGTATACCTTGTTTATGTGAAAAATTTACATTGGGACCACATCATATACGCCTTAATCAACCCATAAAATCAGCAGTTGCTAAACATACTTTGGAAAATCTTGATCACTAGATAGAATTTGGGTACACACCAATTTTATCCAATTGTAGGAATTATTACTCGATAATATATAGGTAGTAAAATAAATCTACTTAAATCTTGGTTTATCGCTCTTAAGGGGCAAAAAACAGACCGTTATACGATGAAAGAGCAAGTAACGTCAGAAAATGTCAAAATATTACCTGCAATGACCCAATTGACGTTAGCAGCTAGTCCGATTACGTTATTTACCATCTCGGTGACGTCAACCTAATTTTTAAACATGTTTTTCTAAAGATTTCCTCCGCAGTTATAAACGAAACATCAAGAGCTTCCCAACTCTGACCACGGCCTAATAATCCGAGAATCAACCATACGATGCTCCATAACATCCCTGTGAAAGCCTTCGCATGTATTTTTTTTCTGTTTTTGCTCAAATATTTCTGGTTTTCTTATAGAGGAAATGCGTGTAATGAGTCTCTTAAACTTCTTGGTAGCCCTTCAAATAGAATGGTCCTTCTTTGATAGACTGGCGGTATATGATTCAAATTTTTTAGTCGGTTGCTATTTTTTTTTGGCGCACTTACAGGCACTGCAACCTCAAGCGCTTATTGTGCTCACTAACATGCACTTAAATGCTAGGACATTCACACACACCCATGGGTTGAGTGAGACTCGAACTCGCGCGCGCCGGCTTTAGGACTGAGCCAACTGGTTGAACCATCTGAGCCACCGCGTCCCCCAGTCGGCTGTTATACTTAAACAATATAAAAAATGATATTCTATAAAACTGTGGTTGTTGATGGGTTGACCTTTGCATCGACTAATCATTTATGTACTTAAAGTTGCTGTAATGGATGTATGATTAGATAAAAGGTCCTAATTTCTTTTCATGGTAATGAGATTTCGTGGCTCTTTTCTTGAGGACGAATAAGTCCAGTAGATTTGGGATCTTGTTTAAGTTTGTAGGATAGAATGTTGATTCACTTGTAGATAAATAACAACTGTGGTTTTTTTACAGCTTGCTGTAAATTTTTGTCTTGCTTTTGTGGTTATTAGCCTTGATCTTTAGTTAGTGCTTCTAACATTTAAATTTCTGTCTATTAACAATTTACCGTTTAGCTGCTGGAAATATGTTTTATTTTTATTTTCTCAATTTTGTCCTTTGGTGGACAATATATGGGAGTTATGTCAAATGAACATGTTTTGTTGTGAGTTAAACTGTTTTTAATATTATAGTTGTGTGTAATTATGTGTGGATTATTGCTGTACTGCTGAGAGCCGTTTTGTCAGAAAGATTGGTATGACAAATTTAGTAATAAGGAATTAGAAGATAGATAAGCCAGTGTGGTCTCGTGGTTGCGGGGCGGGCTGCGATACTGACGGACCCGGGTTCAATTCCCGGTGCTCTCTGATGCTTGGTGGGTAACCTACTCAGTCACTAAAAATAATTGAGTACCTGCGTTTACTAGAACAAGGGGTAATAATGGCGGTCGTCTTAGGCGCGGTGCTTGCCACACCGCCCCGCACCAGAGATGGTGCGCAACGACCGGGCAGAGAGAGCAAACGTATGAGAGCCTTAACCTGTCAGTTCGCAGGCCGTGCTCCCACGCGGGGCGTAGAGCCTTACCATTATTACCATTAATTAGAAGATAGGTTATTTCAGTAAAATTTGTGTCTAATATAAGAATAACATCTATTTTTTAACAATATGTAAAGTTAATAAGTCCAGTTTTATGGTTTGTAAGACCGTTTATGTTCCATTTAGCGATGCGAATAGATTGAATGTTCATTATTGAGCTTAGTGGTTATGGCAGTATTTAGCATGTTGAGTGTTATCCATTTTTGATCAATAAGTTACATGAATATTGCTTTACATTTGTCTAGTGTCAGTCGCCAGTAGCTGCTTGAGGTTCATTGTTGTTGGAGTTTTCTATTGTGAGGATCGTTGTGAATTCAGTTAACTGCATAATCAGACAGGGCAAGAAAAGAGTTATTGCAATGTCGAAGACTATTTGGCGTTTAAATATTTAAATTATAGGTTCATGAAACACGGGTTAATAGAAGTTAAAATAATAGATATGGCATTTGTGAATACAGTATGGAAAGTTAAATTTGCTGAAATAGTGTAAGATTTGTAATTACTGATTTTGATCATATTGGTGGGTATTTAGAGCGCTTGAGTTATATAAGGAATTTATTTAAATTTTGTGTAGTAAAACCTTGTTGTCAAATTATTAAGTATATTTGTTGGTTCATTTATTTATAGCTATTATTGATCGATATCTCTCACAGTTATTGCTCCCATTTGAGGCCTTGCGGCTATATTTAACCGCGTTTATTTTCGCCTGGATAATTAACGATGTTTACTGGTTGAAAGTCAAAAATAGCAGTTTTAATTAAAAAAATACTTTTTTTTTGTTAATTAATTTATTAAATAATGTCCAAAAAGACTACTTCATCGATATTTTAATGTGGTTTAAAAAATGTGCATCAATTGTTTAATTATTTTTGTTTTAAAGCTGATATTTTAAAACTTCAACCTCTAATAAAAAGATAATGGTGCAAGCTAGTGTGTCAATAAATGTAATTTAAAATTGACAATAAAATAAAAACAGTTTAATTAAATTACTGATAATCTTTATACCAATATTTCAAAAATCCAAGGATCCTATATTGTAATTAAAAAAAAATAGTTTTTCAATCGGCATAACAGCGCCCAGCTAAAAAATAAATTACAGGTTAGAAATTTTTGTTTTCTACATCGAAAGGTAGAATAGGATTGATTATGTATGTATGAATATAACTTTTTGCGTTTATCTTGTTTGCCAGAAGAAAATATATTTTATTTTACCTAATTTTTTATAATGGCATGCAATGTCATATGAGTTACAAAATGTAAATGTATGCTTACGAATTACTATTTGTTTATATCAAAAGATGAAAATTATCTTTTAGTAAAGAGTTTGCTAATTACCAGCAGTTACAACTGTAAAAATCATATTTTGTTTTATTGTTAGTTGTTTTTCTGTAGTTTGAAACTATATTTGGTATATTGTTTAACTGTTTAATGTTCACGGTAATTGAAACGCAGTGATCGAGTTATGAATGCAGTTTTTAAATTGTCATTGACGGTTGCTTTAGCTGTCTATAAATTATTAGTGCGACTTGTGAGCTTCTAATTAAGCTACAGTTTGTATAACTATCATTTTTAAAAAATACCCCAAATTGTATTCCTGCTTTTGGAAAAGGTCAGTTACTTTTAGAGTTTACGTATTTTTACTTTTCATTTATATATAAATAATCAATAACCTTTAATATTCCTAGATTTCGACGTAATAATACTTTTAACATCATGTATCTAGTTTTAGCCATTTTTTTGCTTTTACTAATTTAAATCATTCTTTTCTGTTTGCAGACATTCGTCTTGCATTTTCCTATGTTTTTCCTTTTCTTGGAGTATTTTAGCTATGCTTGTATTACCTTGTATTTTCTGGGTCTCCCTCTACGGGTTTCTTTCTTTTCTTGCCTCTCAGATTATCTTTACTTGTCCATCCTTATAATGTGTTCTACCGACTTTAACTTTATTCTATATATTTTTCTTTTAGTAGTTCTGTCATTAATTTTTTCCATTATATTATCCCGTATAACTGTTCTTAAATATTTTATTTGATAGCTTCTAATAGATTTGATAATTTTTAATTTCTAGGTGGTCCCAAAAGTTTTGTCGCCGAATCAAAATTCAAACATTTTTTCTGCCTTATTCATTTTTTGCTATTTTTGTGTTAGAATAAGATGTCTGATAATACGACTTTTGTTGCGCCATTACTGAAAGCATGCCAAGAGTTCTTTGATTCTAAGCCGGCTGAGTGGTCTTCGAACAGATCCGGAAGCTTGCTGAACGGTGGCAAAAGGTGGTGGACAATGATGGGCTATACTTTGAAGAATAGTTGTTGTTGTTTTGAATAAATTTGTGCATAAATGTTTAAATTTTGATTCGGCGACGGAACTTTTAAGTTCTTACATGCTTTACATACAAAATTTTATCTACCCTAAAAATACAAGTTTTAATTTCTACTGCGTTCAAGTTTTTATACCCCATTAGGTAACTATTTGTTTCACTGTACACCTTTTTTAGTATTTTATCTATTACATACATAAGGAATAATGAGTTCAACACTCCTCTCTGTCTTACGTCATTTGAGTTTTCAAATGTGTTTGAGGTTTTTATTTTGAGTCTTTACTACGTTGGTCGTGGCAGTATGTACAAGCTTGTAATTGTTTCTAAAAATTTGTTGTCTACTCTTTTAGTCTTTAGGTTTTTCCATATTTCTTTTCTGCTAACTCTATCAAAATCTTTTTCAAAATCGTTTCGTCTTTTATTATTGATTTTTAACTTATTTGTTGGGGTTAAATATGTGGTCTTGTATACTATAGGTAGGTCTAAATACCATGTTGTGCATCTCCTAGTTTTGGTTCAATTACCTTTTTGTTTCTTTTTTATTATCTTTTCGTATAGTTTTAGTGCGGTGTACACCAAGGATATTCCCCTGTAGTTACTGTAATCCATTGTTTCGTTACCCTTATATATAGCTAATGTTATGGTAGTCTTTTTCTCTTTTGATATATCTTTATTTATTCATGCTAAATTTAAAATTTCACACTTTCTTTCCCAATATGCTAAAATTTTTAAGAATTCTGTTGTTGTTTCACCAGTTGATTTTCTATTTTAAACTTATGTAGCGCTTCTTCTAAATCTTCAATGCTTATCTTTTCTTCATTTACCTCTTCTGGTCTTATTTATTCCTTTTATTTTGCTTTCCAAGCAACGATTAAGGATAACATAAAGCAAATAATAAATACAAATTAATTCGAAATATGGATAATAAAAATAATAATAAGCCTTGGAATTGAACAGATCAAATGAGGACGAAAATGACAAAAAAATGTTTAAAAGATAAAAAGAAGTAATACTATAAGATTAGCCATCTGGAACGTAAGATCATGGAGTAACGAAGATCAAAACTCTATAATAGAATAAGTGAAAAGAAAAAGAAATAGCTCAATTTAATAACTACTTTCTCATATTTAGCGAAATCGAGAAAGCATCAAGTGTCAAAAAGGAAGTCGGTATTCTTATCCACAAAAAAATGTAAAATAATATTAAAGATGGTAAATATAAATCAGAACGGATACTAATGGTAACAATGCAGATAGAGAAACGAAAGTTAATATAATATCATATCGGTATATACACCGAAAGACAAGACGTACTAGATAACAGTAAATCAGATGAAGCAACTATAATAATGGGTGACCTAAACGAAAGATTAGGAAATAGTATCACAAAGATTTTATACAAAAATTCATTAAAGATGAGTCTAATGATAATGAAGAGAAGTTAATCGCTTTCTGTACAAACAACGAGCTAAGAGTAAATTTGGCCATAAACAATAGCATAAATATACTTTTGAAAACTCAAGAAGACAAAGAAGCTTAACTGACTACCTAATTACAAACAGGAAGTACCACGCCCACAAATACTTGATGTACGATGTTTAACTTCCGCTAATATAGGCAGCAACTACAAACTACTAACGTGTAAGTTAAGACAACGAATAGGTAAAATCAAAACACATAGTCCATAGCAGGTAAAAAAGTTAACGCAGAATTCCTGAACGAAGTGGCAATAGGAAATCTATATAGACAAAGATTAGAAGCAAAAACACAATTCAATTCGATAGATATGGAGGATGATGTAGAAAAAAAATAGGACCGAAAATCAAAAGAATATAATAGAAGCGACAAAAGAAGCAAAATAAGAGCAAAAGAAGTGAAAAAAGATAAAAAGAAGTATAAAAGGACACCTTAGTTTAACGATCAAGTAAAAGCTCTAACAAAACAAAACGTAGAGCCTATTTAAAATACATATCACATCTAGGTAGAAGCTAGGTAGAAGCTTATGATTAGAATTTATAATTAAAAACGGAGTTATAACCAGCATTAGAAATATAAAATAGAACTCTTCGGAAAGCTTTTCAAAAAATCTTGAAGACGATTTGGGCAACAAAACAGAATCACAGTAGAGGATATTATTACTAATCGGTATTAAAGGAAAGTGCCTGTTATATTAACCTGATAAAAGACGTATATACCAATAGCAAAATCAAAGTAAAGAATAATAGGGAAACAACTGAATAAATAAATATGACAACAGACATGAAACAGGGAGGCTTGATACGCCTTACTTAATATTGTGATGGACAAAATAATAAAAACGATAAAACAACTAGATGGCTATAAAATGGAAAATACATAATTTAATATCATAGCATAAGCAGATAGTACTTTGTTAATAGGAAACAGAAGATGATCTGCAAAGATTATTATATAACTTTACTAGAATATACACTAAGTGTAACATAAGTATCTCGACTGAGAAAACGAAAACAATAGCAATTTCCAAGGCGATGCAAATTAATGTTTAATGACGTCAATATCAAGCAGATAATGCAATTTAAGTACTTAGGCATACCATTAACCAGTAATGGAAGAATAGAAAAAAAAAATAAACGAACGCTAACAGAGTTATCGGCTGTGTGAATAATATTATATGGAACAACAAATACTTGCAACAAAACGTAAAATGTAAAATATGCTAGCTTGTGGTAAATGCCTTTTTTATTTTTGC
The DNA here is from genome assembly GCA_036346155.1 of Sinelater perroti. Lineage (NCBI taxonomy): Eukaryota > Metazoa > Arthropoda > Insecta > Coleoptera > Elateridae > Sinelater > Sinelater perroti. The sequence continues at coordinate 35,968,703 of JARFIY010000001.1, forward strand.
TAACACTTCTATATTATCATGGTAAAAAGTCTTCTACGTCTGCTTCGCCATTACTGATGTTTTTTAGTTCCCACTCTTTTACTATCATATTGTTCTTGTTTTTCGCCTGTTTTTCTAACTTTGTTTTTAGGTTTTTATCTCTTTGCATGGTTATTATTCTTCTTTGATTGCACAAATTTCTTCTCAATATTTCCTCACTGTTTCGTTGTTGATTATTAACTTAGTACTTGTGCTTTGAATTTTTCTTTTATTTCTTTCATCTCTTTGTCAGTTTCTTCTATCAATTTTTCTCTGTTTTCCCCACTTTCTTCCTAACCTCACTCCAAATTTTAAAATTAAATAACGTGGGCTTAATTAACGACACACTTGCTAATTTTTATTCTCACATCGTCCTTTATTTCGCCTGTTTATATTTTTCCACTGTGCTGTCGCACACGATTGTTGACAATCTCTGGTAAATTATTTGGTTTTGTTGCTTTCTTAGCTTGTATGTCCCTAGTAAATTTTTTTTAGTATTTCTCAAATATGTAGTTTGTAAATTTATTTTATAATTGGTAAAATAGCCATTTTGTTAATTTGGCAGAAAAAATTAGCCTTCTAACTTTAACCGTTTTTGAATTATTTAAATATTTTAATTATTGTCGCAGAAACATGTGGAATGTTCTACACGACTACCTGGCGTCTAGATCAGGCTTCGTCGACGAAGCCTGCGGGGTCCTAGCTGTTTTAGAATAAAAACTAACATTCTGTTACTGTTGCCAACATTAATCTAGAGAAAAATTAAAAATTACTGCAAATGAATGTAAAACGTAAAAATTACGGGAGTGCATTATGAACGAGCGCATAAGCTTTGCATTAATTCAAATTTGCGTATTACGTATTTTCTATGGGCGGCTTATGCTTACGTCCACCATAAATTGTTCCATGTTTCTTATCCAGAAAAAAAGCCGGTCTAATTAAAAATGTATATGTTCGCACCTTGCAAACATTTGAGGGAAGGCGGGTGAAAAATTGTCAGTCTAGGACGCCAAAAATATCTTTTGGCGGACAACTCCTAGTTAGTATTATAATAGACCAATAATTTATAGATTCGTATGTTTTCCTACCCTCTATAGTCTCAGACACTATTTTAAATTTTCCACTTTTCTTCAAAAATGGCAAGAAAGAAGGAGCATTAAAAACAAATTAAAATGGATCAGGAACGCAAACATATCGGCGGATGGCCAGAAATCACTAAAAGCTTTTATAATTTTATACTCGATTTTCTTAGGTTTCATTTCATATAGAAAGAATATAAAATTAATTCAGAAATGGCCTGGGAATGTTTACATATTCTCAACAATCCTAAAGAACAATAATAAAGCCATGATAAATTGTACTCTAGCTGATTATTTATTTGGTTATTTATTTTATAAAAAAATTAGACGATTTATTTTCGGTTAGTTTTTATATCTGCTATTTTTAGTTAGATATCGTAGAAATACTTTTTATTACAAACGTCCTCATATTACGACTAACTTTTTTTAAAGTTTTATATGTATATATAATAATGATAAGGCTCTACGCTCCGCGTGGGAGCACGGCCTGCGAACTGAGAGGTTAAGGCTCTCATACGTTCGCTCTCTCTGCCTGGTCGTCGCGCACCATCTCTGATGCGGGGCGATGTGGTAAGCACCGCGTCTAAGACGACCGCCATTATTACCCCTTGTTCGATGAACGCAGGTACTCAATTATTTTTAGTGACTAAGTAGGCCACCCGCCAGGCATCAGATAGCACCGAGAATTGAACCCGGGACCGTCAGCATCGCAGCCCGTCCCTCAATCACGAAACCACGCTCTCTCTCTCTCTCTCTCTCTCTCTCTCTCTCTCATATATATATATATATATATATATATATATATATATATATATATATATATATATATAGAAATATTTAATTTTAGAAAATATGATGTTGCAGCATATGAAAGATAACGCTGCGGTCGAAAAAAGTTTTTGATTTTAAAAATCTTGAAATGCTGCGCGCTTTAAAATATATTAAATTTAAAGTAAATCTTATGTACAATATTGTCATAATTTCTAAAATATTTATTTTACTATATATTACAAAAAATTGAATAATCACAAAGAAGATGTCGAATTCAGGTTACAATCCATTTCATATCGACAGACTAGTTGGAAGAGATAACTATGTCAGTTGGAAGTTTGCAGTCCAGGCATATTTCGAACTCGACGATTTATGGAGTTGTGTAACCGGTACTAATACAAACCAAAGTAAAGATATCAAGGCGAAATCTAAGTTGATTTTATTACTGGATCCTATCATTTACGTACATGTTCAGAATGCAACTACTTGTAAAGAAGTCTGGTAGAGTTTGGAACAGGTTTTTGATGACAGCGGGTTGTACAGGAGAGTAGCCTTGTTGAGAGACTTGATAACAACTACATTGGATTCTTCTCGAAGCGTAGATGATTATGTGAATAAAATAATGTCGACCGCCCACAAGCTCAGGAATATTAAGTTTGACATTGATGATGAATGGCTCGGTACACTGATGTTAGCCGGCCTCCCTGAAGCTTATAAGCCCATGATCATGGGACTGGAGAGCTCTGGCATCAAGATAAGTGGTGATTCCATTAAATCTAAACTCCTGCAGGAAGTTCAATGCTCTGATAATTTAGCATTCTTCACAAGGAAAAAGGTCATTCAAAGAAATCAACATGATTCAACAAAAGCCTACAAAGGACCGCAATGTTATAATTGTAACAAGCATGGACACTTTGCTAAGAATTGTCGTGCTCCGAAAAAGAAGAATGTAGAAAATACAGAAGGAAATAAAGGTTTTGTTGCAGTTTTTTCAGCATCTCCTCAGACAATGAATCCGGACCTGTGGTATGTGGACTCGGGTGCTTCCATGCACATGACATATAGAAGTGACTGGATGTATGATGTTACAAGTCCACCGATACCCACCATAACTGTTGCCAGTAAGACACCGCTACCTGTGGAAGGTATGGGAAAGGTCAATTTATTGCTAAATGGTAATAAAGAAAGCAAAATTCAGGTAACACAAGTTTTATACATACCTAAACTTGCTGCAAACCTCCTGTCAGTCAGTGCTATGGTGAAAAATGGCTGTAATGTAAATTTTAGAGATGAAGGTTGTGATATCTATGATAAAAATGGAAAGCTCCTGTGTTCGGCCACACTAGTAAACGATTTATATTTGTTAAAAACACACAGAGAGGTATTTTCTAACCTGTCTTGTTCAGATAACTTAAATGGTTTGGTTCTGTGGCATAGACGCTGCCGGAGTGTGCTGAGGGAGTTCAGCCATTCTCAGACAAAAATAAAGGTTCTATTACTTGTACTACCTGTCTCTCGGGGGAACAAACCAGATTGCCCTTTAACAACATTGGTTGAAGATCTTCACAACCCTTGCAGCTGGTCCACACTGATTTATGTGGACCAATGGAGCAAGAATCTTTGGGAGGTATGAAATATTTTATTACTTTTATCGATGATTACACAAGACGAGTTCATGTCTATTTTTTGAAAAATAAATTTTATATTGTGGAAGTTTTCAAAGATTACAAAAACAAAGTAGAGAATGAACATGAGAGAAAAATAATGGAAATAATGGAAAAAAAGAATACTGCAATAGAGAATTTGAAAATTTCTTGAACAAACATGGGATTAAACATCAAACAAGTGCTCCGTACTCACCCCAGCAGAATGGTCTTGCCGAACGGATGAACAGGACTCTGGTGGAAAGAGCAAAATGTATGTTGTTTGATGCTCAGCTTGTAAAACAGTTCTGGACAGAGGCCCTTGCAACGGCAGCATATATAATTAACAGATCACCTACAAAATCAATTAATGGTAAAACTCCTATGGAGATGTGGACTGGTAAGAAACCCGACTTGTCTAATTTAAAAGTATTTGGCTGTGAAGTAATGACACAAGTTCCAAAAGAAAAACGCCAAAAATGGGACTCCAAATCCAGAAAGTTACTGTTTGTTGGTTATTATGAATCTACCAAAGGCTACCGAATACTTGATCCAGATACCAATAAAATCATAAAAAGTAGAGATGTAGTATTTCTAGAAAATATGGAAAAATATGATAATAATATATACTTATCTTGTACATCCAACAGCAGCAGTCCAGTGATACAGCCACTCGAAGAAACATGTAAGGAAGAATTAGAGGACAGCACAGACCATTACATACCAGAGCAATCGATTGATCTCGAGTCACCAATAGGAAACATAAATTTACGTCCACGGAGAACTGTTCAGTATGCAGAAACAGATGATGTAAGTTACTTCTGTCCAATACTTAATTTAAATGATCCACATGCAGCATACGAAGCATTATCATCATCTCATGCTGACCAATGAAAAAAGGCTATGCAAGAAGAGTATGATTCTCTGATCAAAAACAAAACTTGATCACTGGTTGATGCACCATCTGGGAAAAGAGGCTTACCATGTAAACGGGTCTATAAAACTAAAACAAATGAAAAAGGTGAGATTATCGGATTTAAAACAAGATTGGTCATTAAAGGGTGTACTCAGAGAAAAGGAAGTGACTATGATGAGACATATGCTTCTGTTGTAAGATATACATTTGTTCGATTCTTACTTTCACTGGCTGCGAAGTATGATTTAGAAATATTTCAGATGGATGCCGTAAGTGCTTTTCTTCAGGGTGACATAGATACTGAGATATACATGTCACAACCAGAATACTACAAAGAAAATGATCAAGTATGTATTTTACATAAATCAATTTATGGACTCAAACAGGCTAGCCGGCAGTGGAATCTTAAATTGAACAATGTTTTATTAAAAATTGGCTTACAGAGATCACATGTGGATCCCTGTATTTATTATTTAGTAAATGAGTCTCCAACTATATTCATTGCAGTGTGGGTGGATGATCTTTTGATATTTACATATAATAAGGATAAAACAACAGAGATTAAAACAAGTTAAAAGGAGAATGCAGTATGAAAGACCTAGGTGAAATGAAGAATTGTATCGGCATAAACATAAATAGGAACCGAGAGGCAGGTATGATTATGTTAGATCAAGAAAAATACATAAACCTAGTATTGGACCGCTTTAATATGTCTGAATGCAAACCAGTTTGTACCCCGATAGAGGTGAATGCAAAATTTGAGAAAAATCCTGAAGATGGGAACAAAAATATCCCATACAGGGAAGCGGTGGGATGTCTGATATATCTGGCACATGTCACGAGACCTGATATCACCTATGCAGTTAACAAGTTCAGTCAGTACTGTAATAGTCCAGGAAATCAACACTGGCTTGGAATAAAAGGATTATGAGGTATCTTCAAGGAACCAGGAAGCTAAAGCTATGCTATGTCAAAGATGACTCAAAGGAAATAACTGGATATTGTGATGCTGACTGGGCGAGCGACCCAGTGGATAGACGATCGTGCACGGGTTATACTTTTCTGTTTCAGAATGCTTGTTTATCTTGGAATTCGTGTAAACAGCAAACCGTGGCACTCTCTACGGCGGAGGCCGAATACATGGCGATGGCGGCGGCGACCCAGGAGGCCCTGTGGCTGCGGCAGCTGATGGCCGAGCTCGGTCAAGGTGGAGACGGCGCCCTACTCATCCACTGTGACAATCAAAGTGCAATAAGACTGGCATCAACAGACTGTCATAAACCAAAACTAAACATATAGATATTCGTTTACATTTTCTTAGGGAAAACATTGTTAATTCTAAAGTTAAATTTAAATTTGTAAATGGTTGCAACATGGTAGCTGATAACTTGACTAAAGGTACTACCTTTGAAAAACATTTGTTCTGTATCAGTAAAATGGGTCTGCGTTCTGTGGGGAGTGTTGGCAAATGAGAACGCAACCATATTTATTATAAGTTGGCAACACCTATATTCAATTAGGTACTCTGTCGATATCTATGATTGACTTGTACGCTTTTAACCTATAAGTTAGTAATACACGTTCGTTGCATCTTTCAAATAAATCGTTTATTTATTTCCACCTAAATATCAACAGAAACAAATAAATATGCGATATTGATAATACAGATAGTTAGCAATAATCTAAATGGCTGTTTGTATAAGACAAATAAATGTTTCAATATTTTTTTATTACGTCATCTCAAAAAATCTAACGATTATAACCTCTTTGCCTGCAATGCTCATATAATACTATAAGATAACCAGCAATGTTCTGTTACATTAGAATAAAGTGATAATTAGTATAATCGAACTTGTATTATGACACAAACTTTTTTTACATTAAATGCTATATCATTAAACAGTTAGTTATTATAGTCAAAAAATAATCTGACGTGAATAACACGAACAAGATATGTTAGAGGAGTTATCCGTTCATTTGCGAAATAGTATACAATTGCGTCAGTATAGAGTGCCCTTTCATAATGCAAGTATTGTTACAAATTGCTTACATAAAATTTTCCGGAAAGATGGATTGGTATTAATGAAATACTTACATAGAAAGCTTGCTTACACGATCTCACTCAATTGATTATTTTTTTAAATACCTAAAGCATGCATTTAATAAAGAACAATCTGAATATATGGCTAACCAATACAATAATATAGCGCCAGTATGAGCAAGCTATTGAAACGCTTGGCTACGGTGCGGATGGACTTGGATGTTTCCCGGGTGGCCTACTCAGTCACTGGAAATAATTGAGCATCTGCGTTCACTGCTAACAAGGGGTAACAATGGCGGTCTTCTAAGGCGCGGTGCTTGCCACACTGCCGCGTGTTAGAGATGGCGCGAAACAAAAGAGCAGTATAATCGTACGTACGCTAGCGGCCAAAAGTATTGCGACTTTCCTTTTTTGTCCAGAAATTTCCTCTGGATCATTTCCTGTCGGTGTTTTTTGGTATTTTTGGTTGCTCTATATCTCTGGAATACTACGAAGTCCGCTTACATTCACCACCTTGTAACTTGCTGCAACGCAGGCCAAATACCGCCAATATCTCTGACAAAAGTATTGAAACTTTACTTCCGGGACATCCACGTTCAACTGCAGGTGGTTTGTTTGCACTTTTTGACATTTACTCATAGTGTGGCTTCAGTTACGATAGCTCTTCGTCGCTGTCTCAACGAGGAGCTGAAGCAGAAGACTGTTGACGCACTGAATTTCGGCCGGAGCGGATCTGAGGTTGCCTATTCCTTTTCAGTTCCAAATTCTATGGTATTAAGGATTTTCTCTCGTTATCAGTCACGAGGTGATGTCCAAACGGCACTCAAGTCCGGATACTCGCGTAATTCGTCCATTCGTACAGACGGGAAGATTTCCTGGTTCTCCATTGCGGATTCCCGTCGTACGGCAACTGCATTTCGGGCTGAATTGAGCAACGCTGAATTGGAGAAATTTTTGGTCCGCACTGTCACACGATGTATTTTTGAGGCTGGACTCCATGGACGTCGCGCTGTCAAAGAGTCGTTGATTTTCAAGAAGAACTGGACCGCCAGACTGGTGTTAGCACGGCAATACAAGGACTGGACTGTTGCCGATTTTTTGGAGTGACGAGAGTAGGCTTTGCTTGTTTCAGTCGGATGGTGCGACGTTCATTCGTCGCCCCATAGGTATTAGATTTAATTCCCGATAACAGAGATCCACAATAAAGCATGGCGGTGATTCATGTTCTGGGGTTGCTTGCAAGGTGCGTCCGTTGACATATTGCTCCCGGTTGCGCGCCGAAATGTGCTACGCGGCTGGGTTTTCAGCATGACAACGACCCCAATGGGGGTTTGAAAAAAATAATATTTGGGTTATGACCCGGCCACGCAGTCCCTAAACCTCAGCCCTATTGAGCGTCTGTGGGATGACCCGGAACGTCGCGTTGCGGAATGAGGGGCCAAGTCGGCGGTAGAAAAATTCTTTATTTTGACCCGTGAACGGGCAAATATTGATCAGGAAGTTATTGATCGACTTATTGCCTCAATGCCTAATTGTTGTGCTGAGGTTATTCGTAATAAGGGTTATGTTACATGTTATTGATGTTTCTTGATCATAATCGGTACTCTTTCAATAAAACCTTTTGAATTGAATCAGCTGGAAGTGGAGTTGGATTACTTTCGTCCGAGGTATTTCTTAACCATAAAAAAAACATAAAAAAACGACGACAGGAAATTATTTAGGAAAAATTCTTACCCAAAAAAGAAAAGTTGCATTACTTTTAGCTGCTAGTGTATAAAAGCCTTGACCTCTCAATTAGCAGGGCGTGCTTCTACGCAAGGCATTTGATATATTAAGATCCTACTGTATAAAGGCATTTATCTTTTTAATAGATGAATTTCTTTCAGAATTTCTCCTGAGAGACGGGATGTAAAGAATAGGTAAACATAAATACATAGTTGATAACGTAAATGAAACTGGAAAATATGTAGTACAAGCTAAAAATTATAAGCTTTGTACATAAAAATAGTTATATCAAAATAGCATTATAAACTAATAATAAAATTTCTTAACGTATTGTAGTATAATAACGATAACGTACTTTAAAGCAAGTATGCTTGATACGTTTAAATGTTAAATTTATTATGATTTTAAAAGTAGATTAATTTTTCATACTAGCATATATTACTAGAATGTAGCAAATATATATTTTGTTCAACGTGTACTTGACGAAAAAACTAGTGAGGCGTGTGATTTTATATGCATGGTAATGCTTGTTTACGGTTTTTGGGGCACGAGGCTATATTAGCTGATACCTCGAAGGGGAAGATGCTTCTAATCAATTTAAAGGCCCTCTTCCTGTCGAACTATGCATGCTGTTACTACGAGCAATGTAGCGTTAAAATTCCATGCAACATGCTACATGTACCATCGCTGGAGAGACATTCGAATATGGAATGGCTTTCGCTAGTTATTTATGCCTCCTTTGCGTTCGCTTCGAAAGTAAAATCATCCGTGATATTAAAGTTCCCAGTTTAAGCACAGTAACGAAGTTAAAGCCAAGGCGCTTCCGTTCTTTTGCCGAAGAGCAGGTAAAAAATTAAACGAGCGTGCCTTCTGAATGTTATTACTGCACTTTGCCGGAGCCCGTCCTGAACGTGTAGCGATTTCAGTAATTCCTGAGAGTTGTTCAATTTTACTGGGCGTCTAGACTGCAGGCATTTTCCTTCGGTAATTTAAGGCTTTACAACTGCAACAACTTCGACGCGTTCGGAGAGCTGCATTGTGTCGGTAGTTCTCGAATGATCATTTCTGATTAAGTGCATTTAAACTATATTGTCCGTAATTGAATTGAATGATTTATTGCAAGCGAACAATTTCCTACAACAATGCTGTTTTTTGGGTTTGTATTTGTACTGTTATGAAGTTCCAATTAATTCATGTTAAATTTTATTAAACAATTAGGTTGTTGTTTTACTAATTGGATCCATACACAATATTTAAACTGTTTGTACATTTATGCGCTTTGACAATATTCCATTGTTGATTAGTTAAACTTGTTATATACAGCCAATATGCTGCATATAATAACAATAATTATTATTGTGAGGAAATTAGTTTCATGAGCTACAAATATACAAGTATCATACCATTTTTATTGTCAAAATATTAGGACTACTGAACTTATTGATATCAATCAACAATTTATTATGTATAGTATTTCATGCGTTTACGGTCTGGATGTGTGTTTACAGTTAAGTTAAGCATAATAACACGTTAGGAATTATTGTATTCAGAGTACTGATATTTTTTTAAAAGTCCAGCGAATGGAAAAAACAATTGGAGTAAATATCGAAATTCTTGTTGTGAGATTATACTAAGTTGTGCATCATCTCAGTTGAAAGCAAAATAGTAAAAAGAAATTAAAAAGCGGATAGAAATCAAAACACGCATATTTCTACTCACTTTTAGGCGATTCTCCATGACTACGTTTAAGTAAGTATCGTATTTCTCGCCTTTTTTTTCTCAATAGATCTAATACCTAGATTTCTTCGTATATTTAACGCAAATTAATCTAAAATAAAAAATATTGCCTAATTTAGTTTATAATGCAATCCTAGAAAGGAAATAGTAAAGAAATACACCTTTTGGATCCTTATACTATTGAAGTTTTTAGTAGCAATTTTTAAATGAATGCAATAATTTCACTAATGCAAAATAGGCAATTTGAAGCTATAGATCTCGTAGAAGGAAAGAGGAAATCATAGCTATTTTTCAAGAAAGTTAATAAATGGTAAATGCAATGGTCGTATCTCTTTGATTCAGGTACTTGTCCGATCACCGAAGTAAAACAAACTGGAGCGCTTGTGCCGCCTGTCGTCGGTTACCGTACCGTACTGAATCAAACCAATCACTAAGATAACTATAAGAGAGATAGTAACACTAAAAAAAGTGCAATTGAAAAACGCACGTTAAATTAAACTAGACAAAATTATATTATAAACAACTAACTTGAGTTTATAAATTATAAGTATGATCTGGACGCCCCGCTAGTTCCCCGTTCTGCTAAACTTTAGTTGTTTTCTCCATCAACACCTGAGAGTTGCAAATTTAAATTCCATATGGTGCCTTTTATTTTTATTTTTAAAATATCTTTCTTAATACTTCTCTTTTTTCTCACTTTTCTTATTTTTATTTCTTCCGTTTGTTTTCTCTTTTTTCTTACATCCTATTTTTAATTTTGTTTCTCCTTTCTTTCTGTTTTTTTTCGTCTACTATTGTCATATATTCTTCATTCTTATTTACAAAGGGTTGGTTCTTTCGCTTTGCCGTCCTATAACCCTATAGCTTTCTTTTTATAACAAAAATCAAATTTTAAAACTGGCCTCTAGTAAGACACCTCATAGTTTTGTAAATTTTTTATAAAATAATTGTATCTGTATTCCAATATCTCAAATCAATTTTTCCTTCTCAATCACGCATTCAGTTTTAAAGAGTGGACTAAAATTAAAAAAGAGTTATATAATTATTTAATTTTCTTATGTTTAAGGGAGTTTTCATACTCTTGATTATGAGACACAAATAGAAGGTATGTTTTATTTCCTGTACAATAATGTGCCACATGCCTTGAGTTTCTTTTAATTAAAACACCTTATCTCTTTTTTATTCTCTTAAGAGGCAAATCGAATGAGCAAAGTTTAAACAACAAAAACAAATATTGCCTCGCTTTCCTAACCTTGCGGTAATAATCCTAACAATCACCAAATACAAAAACAAAACCTCCAATATCTAACTCCCATTTGTCTCTTTTTAGGGGATACATTTTTAGAATCCAGCAAATCTAATTCCCTTAATACTCGAAAATACTTCAAATCTCCAGAGTAACGTTTTGGTAGCACAGAAAAAAATTAAAGTTTAACTCTCACAATGTTTTTCTAAAAATTTCTGGAGGATTGAAAATTATAAAACGGCGAAATGCGATGGGTCATTTTTTTTTAAATTATTTCAAATGTTTTATCCCTTTCCACCACTTCCATACGAAAAATCGCCAAACAGAAATTAAATCCATTACCATCACCCTACTGCAAAATAGATATTCCAACAAATCCTTAACCAAAATAATCAAAAATATAAATAAAAACACTAACTCTCAATCCCAAAACCCTCCTGACCAACAAAAAGCATTCCTACCTTACATCAGAGACATTACCGATAGAATAAGCCGCATACTAATACGGCAAAATATCCTCACGGTCTTTACGACCAACAACCAAATATCTGGGCTTATTCGCTCAGCAAAGGATCACTGCCTCAATGAATCCCAAGGAGTGTATGAAATACCTTGTGGAGACTGCCAAAGGACCTACGTAGGTCAAACAAATCGGCAAATATCTAGCCGAATATACGAGCATTCTCTGGCCGTACGGAAAGGCGATAATGGTTCGGCACTTGCCAAACACAGCAAAGAAACAGGCCACAAAATTAATTTCTCTGGGGCTAAAACCATTGCCCCCATTTCCCATTTTACCTGCAGAATAATACGTGAGACAATTGAAATAGAAAAACGCCCACAGTGCCTCAATACAAAAGATGACAGCCAGCGTTTGCCTGTCATATGGAAGTCGAGTCGTGGCTTGACTTTCGCAGCGTAAAGTTGTGTTCTCCGTTATCCACGAGTGGGCCAGCCGGCCAGTGATAAAGTTATCAAGCGCCCGTCGCGCTGACCTTTAACACAAACATAAATACAAGGTACGCAAATCTTTAACTAAATTATTGAACTATTGAAGTAGCCTAAAAATAAAATAAAGGCCGTCATGCTTGGCGTGCCAAACTTCGGGTATCAATACCCACCCAACCCTCAAACGATGATTGATCAACACCCTGTCGCACATCATCAAAACATAATTCAACAACAGCAACAGCTACAACAACAACAAGCACCTATGCATACGCAGTCACAACAAATTGTTAACACCTACCCGCCATATCCAGTACAATATCTAAGCCAACAACCTATGCAAACTCAGCAAATCACAAACCTAGAAGAACAGTGGCAAACGATAAATCAAAAAAAAACAAAACGTAATGGTTCGGACCTCAATCGTAGCCAAAAATGCATTAAAACGTCTAATAACTGGCTTAGTGGCCCAAGCACATCAAACCGTTACGAAGCCCTCAGCGATTCAGAAACGGAGGACGCGACAGAGGAGATAAAACCTCCCCCTATATTCGTCTATAACGTGAATAACTTAAAACCTCTAACGGACATGCTAGAAGAAACAGCAAAAGATAACTACCTAGTTAAACTAATTAGCAACACACAAGTAAAAATACAATTAAACAAAGCTGAACATTACAGCACAATCATCAAGATACTGAAGGAGAAAAACACAGAATTCCATACCTTCCAACTCAAACAAGACAAGCGTTATAAAGTAGTCCTTAGAGATATGCATCCAACTATAAATCTTACAGAACTAGCTACCGAATTAGCTAGCCACGGACATAAGGTTCTCAACATCCACAACATTAAACATCGAGTTACTAAATCTGCTCTCCCGTTATTCTTTGTGGAATTAGAGCAATCGGACAATAACAAAGAAATTTTTAATATTGAATTTTTAATGAAATCCAAAATAAGGTTTGAAGCTCCACATATTAAACGAACAATAATCCAATGCCTAATCTGCCAAAGATACGGCCATTAAAAAAACTACTGCCACAGAACACCAAGGTGTGTCAAATGCGCAGGTGATCATTTAACTAAAAACTGCCAAAAAAAAACCAAAAGCCAGGATGTGAAATGCGTGAACTGTCAAGGAAATCATCCAGCGAATTATAGAGGCTGCATGGTAGCCAAAGAAATTCAGAAAAGAAAATACCCACCCCTACGACCAAGGCAAACCGATTTCAATCCTCAATTTGTCCAATCAGAAATATCATACGCCCAAAAAGTAGCTCAACGCAGTGCAGACCAAAAAACAACAAACAATCAACACCAACCTTCACAAGATATACAGCAACACCAAACAGACAACAAACTAGAAGCATTAATGACAAAAGTTATGGAAAGAATGGACTCAATCTACTTACACTCATGGTCACTAAAATGAATCAAAATGCCTAACATCCTAAGCATCGCACTCTGGAATGCCAATGGCCTGGCACAACATAGTCAGGAGATTAAAGTATTCTTAACTACACACAACATAGACAAAATGTTAATATACGAATCTCATATCAAAGACACAACCTACATAAAGATACCAAAGTACGTCGTGTACGCTACACCCCATCCCGACGGGACAGCTCATGCAGGAACAGCCATTATTGTAAAAAGTACGATCAAACATTACGAAATAGAACATTTTCAGACTGATTATCTACAAGCTACTTCTATTGCAATAGCAGAAAATAACAGGGAAATTATATTCTCTGCAGTTTACTGCCCCCCAAGGCATAACATAAAAAAATAACAATTTGCAGCCTACTTCGACACTCTTGGGCCTCGCATTATAGCGGGCGGCGATTTTAACGCCAAAAATCAAATATGGGGTTCGAGGATAACACTAACAAGCGGTAGAGAACTACATAAAGCATCAGAAGAATATAATTTACAATATCTGTCTACATTTGAACCCACATACTGGCCAACAGATGTCAACAAACTTCCAGACCTGTTAGACTTCTGTATAACCAAAGGCGTCTCTTCAAACTATTTAGCATGTAAATCTTGCTTGGACCTGTCCTCAGACCACTCGCCAGTAGCAATCACATACAGCACACAAGTATTGCAAATAGAAAAACCACCAACACTTTCCACAAGGCATACAAGGTCATTACTTTAGAGAATTGGTTACCGAACAAGTACAACTAACCGTACCACTGAAAACAGAAAAGGATTTATTTGATGCAATCGAACACCTTAATCAGTCCATTCAACAATCAGCATGGGCCGCTACACCAGACAACGAATTTCAGAAAATAACAGAATTTTGCCCAATCGCCATTAAACAAAAGATAGCGGAAAAGCGAAGATTAAGACGAATTTGGCATACAACCAGAAACCCTAGAAACAAGACTAAGTTTAATCAAGCTGCCCGGCAACTAAGTAATATTTTAACCAAATTAAGAAATCAAGGAATACAAGAATACTTAAATAACCTAACGCCAACAGAATCCACTGATTACTCCTTATGGAGAACTACCAGAAGACTCAAAGGGCCAAAATCTACAGCCTCACCAATTAGAAAAAGCGATGGTACATGGGCACGAACCAATCAAGAAAAAGCAAACACTTTTGCCGAACATCTAGCCTCAGTGTTTTGCCCACACGAAAAAACCTGCTCCACAGAAGAAGAATTATTCATCCATCAAACCCTCGCAGAAACTAGCGAACAAATTCCCCCGATAAGACCAGTAAAAGTCAATCAGGTCAACGCAGTTATAAAAACCTTAAACTGTAAAAAAGCTGCAGGTTACGACCTTATAACTGCAAAAATTCTCAAAGAGCCTCCAGAAAAGGCCGTAAAATTAATAACCTACATAATCAACGCCGTTCTTCGTTTGAAACTTTTTCCAGGGCAGTGGAAGGTAGCCCAAATAGTCATGGTACCAAAACCTGGCAAAAAACCTGAAGAAGTAACTTATATCAAAAGTTTTTGAAAAGCTTCTCCTACAGAAAATCACGCCGATCCTTAAAGAACGAAACATCATTCCAGACCACCAATTTGGTTTTCGTGAAGGACATGGCACAATAGAACAAATACATAGAGTAGTCACGAAAATCAATCACGACCTGCACCTAAAAAGGTATTGCACTTCCGTGTTTCTTGACATAAGCCAGGCCTTCGATAAGGTCTGGCATACGGGTTTACTATATAAGATTAAAAGAGCGCTACCGACGGAGTACCACGACTTACTCAGGAATTACTTACTTGAACGAAGCTTCCAAATAAAATTTAAAGACGCACAATCAAGCATCCAAACTATAGAAGCCGGCGTGCCTCAGGGCAGCATATTAGGGCCCATCTTATATCTTCTCTTCACCGCCGACCTACCTACAACTCCTCAGACACTAGTAGCTACGTATGCAGATGATACTGCAATATTAGCGTCACATAGTGATCCTCAAATAGCATCAACAATACTACAACGAAACCTTAATCAGCGTGAGAACTGGCTAAAACTATGGCGAATACAAGTAAACCAAACAAAGTCTGTTCACATAACTTTCACTCTACGAAGAGAGACATGCCCAAGAGTGACACTGAACAACATTCCACTCCCACAGAATGATAACGCAAAGTATCTAGGAATTTACTTATATAATGAAAAAACGAATCCAACTCGGTTTAAAACTGCGTCAAATGTATTGGCTAATAGGACGGAAATCCCGGTTAGCCTTAGAAAATAAAGTACTTCTCTATAAACCTATTGTAAAACCAATCTGGACGTACGGTATACAAATTTGGGGAACTGCAAGTGCATCCAATCTCGAAATCCTACAAAGATTTCAGAACAAAATAATTAGAACGATAACCGACGCTCCAAGATATATCCCCAACTGGCTTCTCCAACAAGACATTCCGATACCGACAATCAAGCAGGAAATGGAAAGTGCTAGTGTAGTGTATCAAGCAAAACTTAGTGCTCATACCAACAATCTAGCTGTGACGCTACTCGACAGGCAGTATACAAAAAGACTTAAAAGATACGATCCTTTAGATCTAGTTAATAGATTTAACTAAGTGTAGTTTTAGATTTAGTTTTAGTTTACATATTTGTTCAAACAAGTGCATAAATCAAGTCAATGAAATAATACTAAAGAGTATTATTCCCTCAAGTCATAATCAGCACGTAGTAAAAAATTTACTGAATGTTAATAAATTAACAGATTGTAAATAACGCAGAGAAAAAAAAAGTGGAAGTCCCTTAATGCTCCGCACCGCCAATTACGCAACACTCTTAATCCTACAAACTTTCCCCAACCCAACGCATCTCCTGCCAAACAAACTTTCACTTCCAGCCCTATAAAAGAACAAGCAGGTCACACGAATGCTCAGTCTTATCCAAAGACTCATAGCTCTCCTTGGGGAGTAGGCAGATTGAGACCCCGAGTGAAGAGCTAACCTCTTGAAAATGGCATCAAAGCCGATGCCGAAACGTCGAGAATTTTCTCAAAATAGACGCGGTTCATCCCGTGAACTAAGTTGTTTAAATATATATAGTAATTATAAACAATAATGGCGTTGACAATTTCAACATAAATTCCATAAGAATCTTTAATGCATTTTTATATTGAATTTTAAGATTTGAATTGTGCGTCGTTTGCGTTCCGTGAATATTGAATGTTTACATTTGTACAGTTCATATCTACATACATGGTAAAGTCTATCAAAGATCATTAGAAATAGTGTATATTTGTGAACTGGGTTTTAGAGAACATAACAGTTAATGCTTTTTCTAAAAAAATTATTGACTAATTAAATTCATAAGTCACACAGCACGTGAAGCATTCACTCTACTTTAAACCAAATTTCCTGGTCGTGTTATCTTACAGGGGGATAACATCGATTGGCGATTGTTTTGAGATCTAACTTTGTTAGATTTTGTTCTTTGGAGCTATTTAAAGAAAGAGTTTATTCAGATGTGAAATTTCTGAAATACAGTCGCGTTTATGGAAAGCACTACAGAAAATTTCGCTAAAAGATGGACGGAGGCGTGAAAGGCATTTTGACGACATCATATTTCATACATAACTGCAAAATCTGTTCTTTACACTGATAGTAATAGAAGTCGCGTTGGTTCAATTACTTTGTGTTTTATTCAGGAAACAGTTCATAAAATTTAATTTGGACAAATTTATATAATATAGGATTCAAGGCCTAATTTTTTTTTGATTTTACAATCTAATGAAACGTAATTTTTACCATATCTAATTAAAACTTAATTTCTGAATATTTCTTGTAGAAGTAATAAATGTCGGTTGCTACTTTTTAGAATTAAAACATGGGGCCGGCGAAGAGATTGCTCTGTAAGTAATCCCAGAACGAACTTAAAAAAACCTTTCGATTTCGAGTTCGAATTTCGGGAAAATTCGAAATCGAATATCTGGAAAATTATTCGACATAGAATTTTTTCGACTTCATTTTCGAATTCAGCGTAAAAAATCCTATAAGAATCACATTTAAAATCGTAATGTCGAAAATTTTCCCGAAATTCGAAGTCGAATATCTCGAAAACTATTCGACATAGAATTTTTTCGATTTCGTTATTGAAATCAGCGTAAAATTTTCTTTAAGAATTACTCATAAAATTGCAATGTCGAAATTTTCCCGAAATTCGAAGTCGAATATCTCGAAAACTATTCGAGATAGAAACTTTCCTATAAGAATCCATTTTAAAATTTTAAAAAATCCATAATTTTGTGACAGCGACAGGCATACCGACAGACCGACAGACATATAGAATTCAGTAACGAACTTTTTAAGTTCGTTGAAAATGAACATATTATGTATATGTACATATGTATAAAAAGTATTAAGAAAATTTAAGAAAATTTGGATGACAAGAAAAAAATTAAAAAGAGGAAAACTGGTAATTGTAGCTAGATTCTATTTTCTTCAATCGTTTTATAAAGCTCGCCATAATTTGTTTAACACGTTACAGTAGTTGTTGATATCATTATATTCTATTCAAAAAATATTAATGAAAACAACCTTTGTGTTTCAAAAAATGGTGAATGTAAGGAGCAAAACTTAGATTTATTGGTTTTATTAGGTGTACTGTGAGGACATTACATTTTCTATTTTCTTGCAGTCTAAAAATATACCTTTTTTATGCTTGATGTGTCTCACTATTTTTAGGTTTTAAAGTAATGACGAACAAAAAAGAAACATGTAAAAATTTATATTGTTGCTGAAACATAACATTTCTTAAAAAAGATATTACAATTCTCATAAAAATCATGCATTCAGAAAGGAGCAAACAAATTACTTTTTCTAATTTAATAAACTAAAATAAAAGTGTTATTCAAAAATAAGCTAAAAATCAATTAAAAAATTAGTGTTAATAGAAAATAAATTACGCTGCTATTATATACTAGCATGTTGAATTTGAAATTAATTTTTTGTTTAACAATATCTATGAACATGGAAACTAATCCTAATTTGAAAGAGCCCGCATCAATTATAACAGCGTTGTGTTATAGTGGATTATACAGCTAATTTCAATTTTAAATACAAAATTAATTAAATTTCGTGGTCAGATCCGAAGCCTTAACATGTTTTAGTATCCTTTTAACATTCATAGTAATAATAGTTGTATAGATAATAAACTAGAATGCTTAATTAATCTACTAAAAATTTTTAATATTTGTAATGATTGTATTAACATCAAAATTTTGCAGATTTCTTTCGTTATTAGACTTTTATTTTTTAGTTTACAATCAAGGGAGTACTTTACAAATGCAGGAAAAACAAAAATGCAACAGTATTGCAAAGAAAAATAAAATTATTTGTGTTTTTATTTTTCCTTCCAACTGTTATAATTTTTTTTCTAAAGTTTCTCAGCTGTTAAAGTATAAAAATATAATAGTTAATTTTTTTTTAATTCTAAGAAAGCAAGACTAAATATATAATAGTTAGCGACAAAAAATATAATTTTTACTAAAAGCGAAAAATTCCTTTTCTGTATTATTGGTTTGGAACGTTGATTAATTTGAATAAAATATTTAAGAGTGCGTTTTATAAAATTTTTAATTAGACTGCGTCGGTCTGTCTCTTAAATAATTCTCAGAATTTATTTTAAGAAGCTTTTATTTTAATTACTAAATATGTTACCATGAAGTGGTTTGCCACACATTTCGAAAACCTCAAATAACTTTTTTTTTAAATGGCTTGATAAATAAATAAATAGACAAAAAGAACAAGATGATGAAAATTTATTGTGATGTAATAAAGATTGGGACAAGTAAAAGCTATTGAAACGTACCATTTAATAAGAAACAAATTTTACCTAATTGTATATTTTCCACTTTTCTGCAATTCGGTAATTTAATATTTTTATGCGAGAATGTACATATGCTGCAGCACTATTACATTTTCAAAACAAGTGTATTGAATATCATGGCTAATGATGCAGTTTTAAGAGAAGTTCTTGACTTTAATAATAACTAGCCCTTTAAATTAAGCTACTGCAGAATTTAAAGTAAGTTTTTGATTATCAAAAATATTTTAATTTACATTTTTTTTTGGAAAAATGCACTATAAGCGATTTATATACCATAACAGTTTTCGGTGGGCAATTTAATTTTGTATATAAAAATTTGAGGTGCTGTAACGGAAAATATCATTTTAGGCTTACAAGGTAAAGTTAAAGTTTATTTATATATTTTTATTTAAGCAAGAGTTTACAATCTGCCATTACATAGTAGCATTTAGTAAATATTATGAATATATGAAAATGACACGTGATGAATTACTCAATTGTAATTGCTCTTTATACATTAGCTTATTGTTTGTTATCGCGGCTAGTTTGTCGCGACAGTTAATAGGGGGAAAAATTGCAATAATAAATCCCCTTATTTGCGATGGTGTTTTCTTCAATTAAACACTACGATTTCTAAACAACAATTTAATGTTGACTGAAGTTAAACAAAAATACAAAGTTGCGAATGCGCTCGAGTGCATTAGTCGAGGCTTTCGATGAGGTTACTTGTTAACGACTGACTAAAATGACAACTGAGTTGGCTAATGAGTGAGTGACATCAAATTCAAGGTGGGTTCTTGAAATCAGGGACAATAAATTACTGCAAAAAGGCAAACGGCTGCAATTGTTCAGCTTAATGCGAGAGAACCCGCTGACAAGTCTTAAACTCATAATTATCCACGTTAAAGAGGGGAATTTTTCATTTTTCAAACTACAAGTACCTTGGCACGATAGTAAACAAAAACATCACACATAGAGAAGAAATCTTAGCAAGAATAGAACAAAGGGCAGCCTTCATGAAAATGAGAAAACTACTGACTGCTCAGAACCTATTTACAGTTAAGACAAGAATGGTCCGTTTTATATATCCCAGTGCCTGTATGGTCTAGAAGGTTGGACTTTAAAAAATTGCACTAGATAGGAATTGAACCCTCGACCACCGGATTACAAACACGACGCCTAACCGGCCGAGTCATTCGCTGACTTGTGCAAACGTCAGTGGAGCATGAATAGAACGTTTGGCATGAGGAGAAATCAAGAATAGAATACGGGTCGACTTTCCTGTGCATTCCTTACACTTATTTTAAGCTACCGTAGCTCCGGATATACATGAAAAATACCCTCTTTAACGTGGCAATAACCGTTTCTTCCGATCCGGCAATAATCTCTGGTCATCTCCGAGTAAGTACAGTTAAATAGTTTTGTCAAAAATTTCTTGCTTATTTTAGGTAACTTCTTGAGTATGCTTGTAATGAGATTGTAACCAGGTGATTTTTTGCCTTTTAAACTTCTGATTATAGCACTTAATTCTTCGGTTTTGAAGGATTTGGTTGATAAGCTCATTTGAAAAGATGCAGTTAGGAACTGGTAGATTTCTATCTCTTCCTCGGGGGTAGTTTCAGGAGGATAGGGTTCAAATGCCTTTTTAAGATGATTAGATGGGTCAGTGTAGTAAATTCAGGTTAGATTTAACTTGAAGATAATTCAAATATATATTTTTAATGGCACAGAAATCTAAAAAATTAGGTAATTTATTTACATCGTAAGGCCAGTAAGTTGGTTTACCGGTGGAAATATAGTTCAAATTGTTTGAGGATTATGGTCTTTAGAAGTTCTTTTCTCTTAGTGGTTGTTATTCTGGATCCCCATTGAGTGTTCTTGGCATTATAATTACCATCAGCAATGATCTCTTGTTTGTTTGCGTGCTGCGAAGGACAGTAGACTGCCGAGATAGTTATCGGCCCTATCGAGTCTTTATTACGACGAAGGTTGCTTGTATGTGTTCTTCGCAGTATGAATTTCGTAATGTTTTCTGAAATTAACATAACATCTATGAGATTTTGCTGTATAAAAGTAGAGATTTCAAGTGAGTGCTGCTGTTGCAGGCCATTGACATCAGTTGATCCATTATGACATTTTTGAGACAAGAGATGTTAAGAGGTTTAACATGGTTGATATTTGCTCTATGAGGTTCAACATCTTGTGTTTTAATTTGCACATGTCGTTTATTTGTTGAGATGGTGGGGGAAGGCGTCATTTGTTGTTGGAGATTGTTGTTTGCAACTTGAGCTTGATGAGCTTTACCGCTAGCGATTTGTGCGTGTGTGATAACTGCCTGAACAAATGATGATTGTCTTTTATTTATCTGTCTTTGTCTAAGTGCCGGAAATGTTTTCTGTTTAAGTTCTTTATATACAACGCATCCTCTGTAGTTGGTATAAAATACATTTAACGGCAGGGCTTCTAGTTTTACGTAGGTATTCGAGAAGTTAAGTGTTTACCTGCATATTTAATGATAGTGGACTTCTGTTACAGAAGTTTTTTGTATGCCCTAATCGTTGACATTTGATGCATCGGGGTATCTGTCGTTTTGGCCTAGAAGGTTTAAATTTTACTATTGAATGTAGAATTTTATCAATGTTATAAATATTTTTGTTATTAAAAGCCTTTTTTAGTTCTGTAAAGAACAGTGGTAGTTGTGTTTTTGTACCTTGTTTTCTTATATTTGAAGTATTTGTGACTGTGTGCTTAGGTTCTTCTATTGCTTTTTTTAGGGTTTTCGGGTTAGTACCAAGATGAATGTTGTGTAAAACAATTCTAAAACTGCGAAGTTGTTTGTATTGGTATGTGTGGAATTTTGTGTTTTCTTAAGGCTTTAATTATTGCTGTGTATATTTCAGATGTTTTAGGTAGTATTTTGATCTTGTCATTGTACAATACTTTAATTTAAAATTCGTTTTCAGCTACATTCTCTAGTAGCTCTATTAATGGAGACAGAAATTTAACACCGGATACAAAAATGGAGGAGGTTTTGGGCCCTTTTATTTATTGTTTGATCTACGTTGCCAGTTGGGTTTTCATTGTCTAGTTGTTTATATTGGTTAAAAAGTTCTACTGGTTTAGTTAGCCAGTAGTTTGTGATTTTTACCTGTTTCAGTTGTGCTGGAGTATTATATACATTTTTTGGCGTTTTGTGTTTGCTATTGTGATAGATAAGAATTACTGTAGTGGTGATTAGATGCGGCAATTTATGAAGAATTATTTGAGAACTGTTGCGTTGGGTTTACAGGATATTGTAAATATATGTATTGTTGACTGGTGAAGGCTAATAATTTGTTGTATAATTCGAAAGGTAATACAAGCCCGGCTGAATTTGTTTAGTCTGCATTGGTTATGCTTTTGGATTTTTATTATGCATCGTGGCATTTTGTAACTAAGCCATAAGGCTTATTAGGTGAGTATTTACGTGTACTTAGATATTTTTATAAAAATATACGACCTTATGTGAGTACGCAGATTGCTTGCTTATCCAGGAAACACTTGACCCGAAGGTTACCAGCTCTTGTTAGATCTAAGCAAGGTGGCGATCGCTGACGCGCTGATAACGGATTCGGATTACTTGGCCTTATATTGTTGAATAGTAGATTGAAGCTTTGTTAAGTTTATCTAATAAAAACATAATTATCTTCTTAGCTAAATTCGTTCCGAAAATATTTCCAAAAATAGGATAATTTTTAGCTAAGAGGGAAAATATGTTTTGTATGTTGCTATTTTGTCTAAAAAATTAGAAACAATTTGAGACACGGAAGCAACTATAATGGCGTCAAAAATGTGCCCTAATCTGGATTGAGTTGATCTTAAAACCAACTCTTTTTTTTCAGTGTTAAAGCTACCGATGCTATGTAACATTTATCAAGACAAATCCGCGCTTCTCTGACAAGTATTATTAGCAGCAGGACAGACCTTCAATAGCTGCTGCAGCTTTTTCTTGTGTGCCAATAGACGTAGAACAAATCATCGACTTCATCCAGCCCCACAGAAAATAATCTAACGGCCTTAGATCAAGAGATTGTTTCAACCAATTTATCGGTTACCATATACTGAGTTTAGATAATCAGTGACAATATGAGAAAAATGAGCAGGGGTACTGTTATGTCTAAACCAGATCTCCTGCCTATTGGCAATCGGAATGTCTTCTAGAAGCTCATACAGATTATTTTTCAAAAAATGCAAGTAACATATTTTTGCAAGCCTTGTTGTATATATAAAATATATATATATATATATATATATATATATATATATATATATATATATATATATTATTAAGTAGTGGATTAAAATAAAATTATCAAAAACTTTTCGTTTAATAAACATTATATAGGGTATCACCAACAACCCCTATTATAAATTCAATAATGTACTATCAAAATTTCACCGCAATACAAAGTAGCAGTCAACATATGTTACTCACAACCAATGATACAACAACAACCATAGTTTGAACCTTAATGTAGTCAAAAAACATATCTAAGGTATACACTACATATTAATGTGCATTAACCATCACGAGAACTTTCCTCAAATGGCAATTGATAAATTATTAAAAGTGCCAAAAAAGATTAAATATTGACGTTTACTCGAGTCAAACCGATTTAAACGAATATTGGTTGAGTAACAATAAATTCAGGAGCCTTGCAGAAAATGGAGTAATATATATATATATATATATATATATATATATATATATATATATATATATATATATATATATATATATATATATCACGTTTTGCTAAAACTGTAAGAACAAACAAATTATGATATTTTACTAAGTTGAGTGAAGATATTTTGACTAAAAAAAGGTTAATAAAGTATATCTTAGACTTGTTGCTCATTAAAAGATTAATTTACAAATTTAAATTTCAGGAACAAAGTTTTAATTATTGTCAAAACTATGTAAATGGATAATATTAAAAGAATAATTTTCCATTTTATAATCCTGGAGGACGACTTCCAGAAGGCCTTCGCGACCTGGAAGGCTCGCTACCAGAAGTGTGTGGATGCCCAAGGGGTCTATTTTGAAGAGTATTAAGTCAATGTACCATATAATATATATATATATATATATATATATATATATATATATATACTTATTTGGATACCACCCTGTATTTGCGCATTTCTAACACATGTACTTTTAATAAAACTCAGTTTTAACAAGTTTTGTATTAAAATTGTGAGAGAGTGAAGAGATAACAGAACTACACAGAACAAACGCCAGAGATTTCTGGACGAGAATAAAGAGATTAAGAGGAGGTAAAAGGAAGGATATAAAAGAAATAAGAAATAATCAGGGATAAATGCAAAATGATACAAAGGAACTTCTAGAAACATAGAAAAATTATTATGAAAATATGTATAAAACGACAGTAGGACTAGAAGATAATATAACAACAAATAAATTTGGAACAAACAATCAAGAGGTAAGAAGTAGAGAACGCAATCCAAAAAATAAAAATAGGCAAAGCCAGTGGGGAGGATGATTTATCTCCAGAGATGTTAAAATGGATGGACCAAAAAGGTATAGATTGGTTTTGGGAAATTTGTAGACAAGTATGGGAAGAACAGAAAATACCGAGAGACTGGGAAAACAACCTAATAGTACCAATTTACAAGAATGATTGCAGTCCCAATGCGAGAACTATAGGCCAATATGTCTAGCTCAAACTAGTTTTAAAATATACACTAAAATCTTAGCAAAAAGGCTAAGAGATTATATAGAACCTTTATTAGAAGAAGAACAGGCAGCTTTCAGACCGAATAGATAAACTGGTGACAATATTTATATAATCAGAAATATAATGGAAAGAAAAAATGACGAAGGAGAAGAATTGTATCTAACATTTGTAGACCTGGGAGCTGCGTTTGATACAGTAGATAGAAGGGAAATTTGGAGGACTTTGAATGAACTGAATGTGGATGAGAATCTGATAGGAGCAATAAGAAGTTCATATAGAACAGTCAAAGCGAAGGTACAATTGGACGGGCAGAGATCGGAGGTGTTCGAAATGAATAAAGGTATCAAGCAAGGCGACAGCTTAAGCCCTTTATTATTCATAATTATCATGGACAAGATAATCAAAAGAATGAAAGAAAAGTATAGTCAACTGAACACAGTAATTGGATATAAAAATTTAGAACCAGTAAAACTAAGTAGTGTACTTTACGCAGACGACGTGATACTAATCTCAAACACCAGAAGTAAAATGCAGAGGTTGGTGAATGCATGGACGACTGAAATAGAAAATATGAGTATGGAAGTGAACATAAATAAAAACAAGATCATGATTGTAAATGAGAAACAAAAATAAGATCAAAACAATAAGGACAAAATGTAAAGACAAAAAATTGTAGAGGGTATCGACGTTTGAATTTCTTGGAAGTACAATTACAGAGGATGGGAAATTAGATGCAGAGTTAGCAAACAGAGCGAAAAAATTGTCAAGAATCTATTACGCCATAAATAAAACTATACTAGGCCATAAAGACATCGATTTAGAGGTGAAAAAGAAAATATATAACACGATAGCACTTCCAATAATAACTTATGCCAGCGAATCATGGACACTTAAGAAGAAAGACGAGGTTAAAATAAATGCTATGGAGATGAAACATCTCAGGAGGATGGCAAGAAGGACTAAGTGGGACAGAGTGACAAATGAAGACATAAGAGAAATCGTTAAACAAGAACCTGTACAAGAAAAAATTAAAAAGATGCAACTGAACTGGTTTACGCACCTGACAAGAATGGAACCAAACAGAATTGCAAGAAGACTAATGGAAGCGGGAAAACCACCTAAAAACGAAGTGGCAGACCTAGAAAAAAATGGATGGACCAAAAACAAAAAAATAGCAGCAGAAAAAAGTGTGATACTGGAGGAAATCAAAACAATAGCGAGAGACAGGAAGAGGTGGAGACGATGGATACGGGATTAGAGACCATCATCCGACGCTCGAAAGGGCATAAGGGATTAGAGAAGAAGAGTATTAAAATTGTTTTTAGTTTTTATCAGTTTTATTAAAAATTGTTATAAATTTTCTCAATTTGCTTTATTAGTAACTTCTAGTAGCAATGCTGCTAAATTTGTTAGCTCGCACCGAATTAAAATTGTTTGAAAACATTAATTGAAAAGCTTTAATTACGAATTAGTCATCCAAACTATTCTTGCAAATTTCATTGGTTAATTACAACGGTTTGAATCATTCCACTCGTGCTGCTTAACGAATTAGAATCCATTTCAGTTGCAAGCGTTCGGCTACTAAACGCCATACGTGACTTTACAAATATGCTAAAGGAAAGTGGAGGCAGCGAGGTATTTTGAGGAATGTAGAAGGGTATCTATGCGGAATAATAATACGTAATACGGGCGCGCTATTACATTCACGGTTCATCAGAGCCTTTTCATGCTGACTTCAGCCACTGATCACCGCATTCATTTTGATAAAAGTACCGATTGTGCGGTTTCAGCCAAGAGAAGAAGCCGTGATGATGAGCGATGAGACTTTTCGCGAGTAAAGAAATGTTAAAATCGATAACTAAATATTTTGTTGTCTGCTGGGAGCAGATTGTTTGCCGGGGGACTTTATTGCGATCTTTAAATGGCGTTGTCGTTTTCCATCCCTTCCTCCCTTTTAGCTCAAAACGTTAAGAGGTAAGTTATGCTGCTTTGCGTGGCATTTGCTGTGTACAACAAACAAAAACCTTTTTTATAAATAATTGATTCTTAAATTTGGATGTAAGGTACGTTAAAGTTTAAGTTATATTGAAAGATCTTTTAAGAATTATGTAGAAAGCATTAAAACTTTTTGAAAAATCCTGTTTGTCCTTATATAAGGATAAAATATTTATAATTTAACTAACTACCTGGACATAAAAACGACAAGATACATAACAAGTTTACAAAAACTTGAAAGTATATCTAGCGTCTTTAGTGTTTACTTAGTGTGTAGTGATTAATTTCCGCTATTAGATGGTACGTTTTAAGCTTACATACTGCATAGTGAGATTCCTTAGTTGTAAGTTGAGTGTAATGTTTGACTATAATATTAGTGTTTAATATACGTACATGTTAATGAAACTTTGATATGTAAGTATATTTATATTACGCAAATGTTTAATGAAGTTTTTAACAAGGAATACATTTTTTACATCAATAGGCAAAATGTTCATTGCTGAAGTTGAATATATCTAATGTATGTACATTTCATACTGACAAATTTAAATCTAACTGTTATGCTACTACGTAATACCAAATTTAGCAATATCTTTTTGATGTATTGTTTCGAGAGTCTTGTTATTTTTCTTAAATTGTTAAAGTTTTGTATTAAAAATAAAAGCGTTAGATTCAGTTCATTTACTTAAATTTGTGTATGCTTTGCTTTGACAGCATTCATAATTTTACATCCATTTCAAAGTAATAGTATTTTGTGGACAACAATTTATAGTATATTTTAGAGACAGTTCAGAGGTAGCACTTCTATAAAACTAATCTATTAAAATAAAAAGAATTAAATGTTAAATATGGTTAAAATTTCGATTGCAAGTAACTTTGATATGCATATGTGTTGCAAGACAAACAAATTTTTTAATACATTTTAACTGATGCGAGTTATTTTCTCTCTCTCTCTCTCTCTCTCTCTCTCTCTCTCTCTCTCGGAGTGTCTTTTTCATATAGTCAACATCGATGTGAGTGTATACTGTTTACTATAGTACATATTGTGTGTTGTGTATGTGTAGAGCACTTTTGTATTTTGTGTTCAAATGTAGTGATTGTTCTTTAGTTACTGTACTAAAAAATGTAATCCACTAATAAAAAGATAAGCATTAAAAGAACTCATTAACAAGGAGATGATTACCTGTGGAAAGTAAGAATAAAATAAAACGAGGTATGCGAGTAGCCGACATCGTAAAGATTTTATAACAAGTCTACATCGGAAATTTACACTATATTAAAGAAGAAGAAAAATATAAGCGTACTAGATGCAGCTACAGTGGTCAAGAATGTATATAAGTAGCGGTTACGTATTCTGGAAAATACATTTTGTGTGGACTAACGAGAGCGACTACATAGTAGGTGATAATGTGACTCAAAATTTATTTGATTTGTAAGAAAGCCAAAGTCTTATACGGTGCCAGGTTACCTAAATAGAAAACAAAGAAACCTTTAAGGCAGGTCGGAACAAACTACATAAATTGATAAAAGAATTTGACAAAAGAGACGAAAGAAATAAAAACAGAAATTCAAAGCACAAGAAATTATACCATAACCAACCATGAGACAGTTAGGAATATAAGGAAAAATTCGTCCAATTAAAGAAGAATTAATTAAGAAAAAAGTTAAGTAAAAGAAAGAAAAGGCATAACTATGCAAATCTAAAAAAAAGTTAGAAAAACAGGAGAAAGAAAGTAAGAGGAACAATAATATAATAAAGGGTGAGAATTAAGAATCATCAGTAATACTGAAGTAAAAGTAGAAAAACTTTTTACAGAATAATATGCAGGTAAGAGCAACAGTAAAGAAGGCGTTCACCACAGGCAAGCAAGAAAAATAATAGTTGCAAAAATATCATTATTCACAGAAAAGTTAGAATCATGAAAACTAAAGCCGGACTAGAAATCAATAAGATTTAGATAGAAAACGATTTAATTAAAGAAGAACAGTTGATGCAGATAGAAATTTAAAAGATAGCAAGGGTGAAAAAAAGGTAACGGAAAGTTGATAAGAATTGACTACCGGAAACTGGAAATAAACAGCGTTAAGTATGAACGGTTTAATGAGGAAACTTAAATAAAGAGCAGAACAGGCTACAAAAAACTAATAACTAATCAACAAGTAAGATTCAAGGTAAAAAAGGAATAATAACAGAAAAAGACCTAGAGGAACTAGCATAGGCACAATAAATAATGCTCAAAAAGACATTACAAATAAGAAATATAAAAAACAAAACTCAGGCAGTAACAAAAGAGAAACGTCAAACAAATAAGAAATAAAAATTAAGTACATAAAATATAAGAGATATAAATAGCAAAAAGAGGAAATTAATTTAAAGTTTAAGGAATCCAAATTGTTTAGCAATAGCCATTACTGAGGCTAGGAAAAAAGGAAAGGGAATGAAAATGTTTTATGTTTTTAGTAATCTTGTACAGTCAAAGATTTGTATAATGCTCAAATTATTTTCTATCTGTCACACTAACTGCTGTAATACGCTGAACAAAGGCTGGGAGATCCCCCTTGGTAGAATGGTCGTTTTATAAGCCGGATTTGGGGTACTGCTCTGCCCAGAGAGTTTGACTGTGGAGATGCATTCAACCGGTGTCTTTGAAGTCCCCATTCTGATTGTTTTGAACTTCGGACACAACTGAAGGATCCACACCAGGAAAGACGCTTCCGATCGGCTCCGCTGTGAAGATTGGGGTAACTTGTCCTTTCTTTCTACCCAGACCCTTTTCCTCTTTCTTGATCCCTTAGGAGAACAGCATAGAGAATCGATTTCTGCAGGAGAGCGCCGTTTCCAAAAGTGAGTTTTCCAGCTTTGGATTTTGACTAAAATTCCTTTGTTTAAGTTTAAAATTAGGATACAGGCCATTTTTGGCCGAAACATTTGGTAGATTGCTAACAAATATATTTTTAAATGTAAAAGATAACTTTGTTACAAAGGAAGGTGGATATGTTAGTTATTTGCAAGGTACGTAAATACAGAACTTATAGATAATCGGCTACTACTGATGCATATAAATAATAGTAAAATTGCAGTAAATATAGGGTATACAAAAATTTGCTAGAATAAAAATTATATAATAAATGCTAAAAAGTATATAATTATTTAGACACCATTTACTGATGATTTTTTAAATCATTTTTTAAACATGTTATTTAAAAACGAGGATAAGAACATTTACATTACTAACAGGAAAAAGTGGTCCCACATTAAGATTTTCATAAGCTTGTTTTTAAATATTTTAAATAAATTTAACTGAAATTAAACAAGTAGGGACGTGGGACTCCGGTTCTACAGATGTTCGGGACTTGTACATAAACAATAATTTACGGTCATTTCCGGTCAAACCGGTTTCGAAGTTTTCCGATCAGGCCGATTTTTGGCGTCTGCACTTTACTTATGGTCTTTAGATGAATCCTGAAAATGTTATTTCTCTATCTATCACATCAAAAATTATAAGGCTTGACAGATGTCAGAAATGACAGAAATAAAAACTTGTTTCCAACTTGAAAGCTGCCTTGATCAACAGTTGAAAAATAAAAGGACGGACGGACGGACGGACAGACAGACTGAAAATTCTAAAATTATATCACAATTTCAATGTGATCTCAATTTTTTGCTCGCCAGTGAATTACGATTTCAGGTTTTATGGATTCTGTACATCAAAATGAAAAGCTTATCCCAGACATGTTTAATGAGACTGAAGGTTGGCCACTCACATTGCCTAACTTCCACATTATCAAGATACTCTCTGACAACTGTAGCTACGTGAGGTCCTATCATTATCTTACGTAAAAATACCATGCTCGCCTATAGCGATCATGAAAGACATAAGACGATTTTGTACAACCTTTGTAATGTACCTACATGAAAACCAACTATGTGCATACTGGTGAAGAGATTCCCGCCCAAACTATAACCGATTCACCGCCAAATGGAAGTCGCTTGTCAATAGACCCTGTACCGTATCTTTTTCCAGGTTTCCTCCATACTCACCGACCCCCGTCTGATCCAGTGAAGCAAAAACGCGACTCATCTGAAAAGAGTACCCTGCTCCAGTCTTCATTATATCATGCCAGCTGATTTCGGGCAAAAGCCAATCTTGAAATTCGATGTCGCCATTGTAATAGTGAACCCGTAGACATCCATCTACAAGATAATCCCATAGTGTAAAGACTTCTTCTAACAGTCCATTCTATAACATTTACATCTCTAACTTCTTAGAGTTGATTTTGCAACCAAACCGCAAAAGCTGTTTAATTCCGCAAACTTGCAGGCATCAAAAAACGACCATTTTTTGGGTAGTGACTCTTTTTTGACCAGATCCTGGTCTTCTGGATATCAGGCCAGTCTCTTTAAAGCGCTGGTGTACCTTCTGTGTAACACAAAAATCCTACCAAAAATTCCTGTTGTTCTCAATCATCTTGTAACAATGCTATAATTATTGACACAAAATAAGTTCTAAAAGTACCACGATCTATTAAATAAACATTACAAACACTTCAACGTGGGATGAAAAGTTTTACATAAAGAAATCAACGTTAAACACCGAAACAGACACTGAAATGGGAATTGTCAAATAGAACGAATACACGCTATTTAATAAAACTTGTAACTATGATGACAGTATATGACAAATAACAATATAATAAATAAAATTTCCCGAAAACAAATGATTAAGCACCTACTAGTGCAAATATAAACATTTAACTAAAAATTCTGAAAATATATAACATGTTCAATGTGTCTTCAATTTTTTGCTAGTCAGTGTAAACATGTTGATATATAGTTGTAAATTTATTAATATTAAACGCTTTTCAACATATTAATTTACTGTTTAAACAAAAATTTCTAAACGACAACCAACTGTATAAATAATAATTATTTTGACTAACTCAATATGCTCCTTATGTAAGTAATTCACGCAAACTTTCATTATTCATTTCAAAAATAGATTTTAGTGAGCATTGAGCAATTGTCATATTGTCGACCTATCTTTACGTAAGTAAACAGCTTTTGCGAGTTTAAGAGATTTTCATAATCCCGCATAATATAGCTTACAAATGGATTTAATATGTACGTATTTGTCTTACTCCAACGAACCGTTATTTCAGTCAGACTATTTTCATATTAAACCCACTGTTTGTAGTTTAAAATTGAAGTTGGTTTAAACTTTATGATGTTTAAACAACTTTTGTATGATATTAATTTTATGGTGCTAACTGCTTCTACAACGTATTTTTTGAAAAATGTTTAAAATACTAAGGTGAGAGTTTATAATAACAGTATTACTATGGAATGGCTTCTTTAAAGTGCAGTTTTATTTATTGTGGCGATTTTTATTTTTTTAAAATGCTTTGCAATATAAAATTGTTTTATTTGTAAACTTTTGAATTTTCTTTAACCGTTTAAAGAATATATGCGTTAGATGGGTGCTATGTTTAATACTGTGAACCCCGAGCTGCGATTATGGCTGAACCGTTAAACCCTATGACGCATAGTCTGTTATAAAAAACCAACTAATTTTATTTAAACTATTATTGTTATTGTAATATTAGCCAAACACAAACTATTGGAATAGAAACTTTCAGAAAACCATGTAGCTTACGATAGAGGCATGGCATCAAATTTAAACCCAAATATAACATTTAATCCAAACTTCATGCTAAACTGCCTACAATATGGAAATCATTTTCAATAACAGCAAGTAATTTAAGCAACTAGTGCTCAAATGCAACAAACCTACCATCAAGATAATAATCATATACTGACAGGCCTCCTTATGTTTATATACAACACAGATTTTTAGATTAAGATACCGCAACGATTTTTGTATGTACAGAAATGCAAACATGTAGATTTAAAATCATCCATAAATTAAATGCCTTAGCAAAAAGTGGGAAAAAATAAGAGAAGATAAATATTCTAAAATAAACGAAATGACAACAATAGCGAATAAATATTCATCGTTTATTACAAAAGAAAATAAAAACGAGTTCATACTAGATCAACCCAAGGTAACAGATAAAATCAAAAGATAAAATCAAAAGCAAAAAAGAATATTCTGAAACTTCCTCCACTCTATCAAAATTTTCTAGCATGATATAAATCTTAATTTCGTTATCCAAGTAGATTAATTTAATTTCAAAGCTCTTAAAGAATAAAAATTTCTTATTTTTGCCGCACACTAACAAAATACTTGCAGGCAAAAATGTACTTTTAGTTACTAAATGGAGAAAGATTGAGCTTATAGTGTCGTCTTAAAGAATCGTTATAACTTGTCTCTTATTCAAACAATTCAAGAAAAAAAATGCCTTAACACTAGAAACATCTACAACATAAAGAGGAGAATTAGTAAGGACCCATTGCTTTTAGTTTTTATGGATTTGGAATCTGCATTAAACAATCTTAAATTCATACACTATACAAGCATTAAAGTAGAAGTAATAAAAAAAACAGAATTAGTTCAGTACAAACGGTATCAAGTATACAACCACATAAAAGTATATTACAACAAACCTTACGTTTAGGTCAAATGAGGAGATGTACATAATACCACCACATGTACTAAAGACCCCAAAACTTTGACAGTGTTGTTCTGTGTTTCTCTTTACACAGTAAATTACAAAGGTTGTGCAGTGTATCAAGAACTTCAGAAAAAGTATTAATATAACAAAGTTTTATCATAAAATAAGAGTCACTGTAAGTCATAATTAATTTCTAGTACCTATAGACCAAATACCCTCTTTCAATAAAGTCATATTTTAAAATATAATTCAAACTTTGTACAAATAACACATAAATCAGTTTCTAGAACGTCTTAGATGAGTTTAAATATTTCTTTACCAGATCGTTTAACAAAATAGTACGATCTTCAATATGCTCAGAGCAGTCGTGAATAAAATTATATCATAATGAGTACATTTCCGAGAATAGCAAATGGATTTTAGCAATACAGATATAAAATTGAAGCTTTCAAAATAAATATTATGAATATCATGCGGATCTTCGAAGTTCATTGCACTACAAGGATTTATGATGAAATACTCCGATATTTAATTTACTACACCGAGCATTAAGATAGAACAGCTCACGGGAGAACAGTTATTATTTAAAAAAAACATAGTGCATTATGAATTGCTACAAATTAAAACAGACCAGATCCAAGCCATTTCCGTTCAGGTTAACAATTGTATCATTTTCTCCAAACTTTTAAATAACCATCTATAGCAAGCGAAGACTATGATCCTAAATACACCTAATGAGGTTTAAGATTATATATAATTTATACAATCACATCAACCACCGTCAAAACTTCAAACCCACCAGATGCTGATAACATGCCAACCAATGATTTCTTAACACACAAATTAAATGACTTTCAAGAAGTAAGAGAATATCCTTTGATAATAGCCCGCCTGTTATCAAAACCAATCATTTAAATCCCGAAATAACTACGGTAAACCGATGCTAGCCTCTAGCAGACAGGATACAAACCAAAGACGAAGAAAAACAAAATCCTCCTTTTATATTGCGCTACGTAATAACCAGTAATCAAACTAGTGGAACATAATATCCCTAAGGAAAACTATTATCAACTTATGCAAGAAAACAAATTAAAACTGTAGACATATAGCATAGAAGATTACAAAAAGATAACGGATGTGTTAGATGCCAATAATGTAGCAAGCCGTATGTATAGCTTAGAAGACGAAAAAAAGTTTTGAGCTATTTTAAGAAATATACACCACGAAAATGTAATCAAAGTAGCCCTGAAACAAAAAGTTCGTAAAGTAATTAACATCATGAACGCACTAAACAAGAAAACTTGACAAAAAACCTTTTCTTCATTGACCCTAAACGCAAAGGAAATAATAATAAAGAGATCTTTAACATAAAATACATTGAAAACTTTATTATAGTGTCCGAGGTATCCAAAAAAAATACAGATAGCCCAATGTAAAAAATAGAAGCACTAGATTAGTTCGTTGTGTCAAATGCGCCGGCTTGCATGACTACCGCATCTACCCTAAAAACCCTAAAGTGGCCAAGTACCAAAATGCGTTATATATCAAGGCGAACACTCCGCTCATTATAAAGGCTGCCGGGTTTACCTAGACCTTCTCAGCAGAGGATTTCATCATCAAGTATACGCTATACGCCAATAACAGCAGCAATAAAAACAACAACAAAGACAGTAAAACTACTAAGACACAAGCCAGACAAAAGTGTCCTGTCATAAAGCTAACTATGACCTTAGTTTAAGTTTGGTTAGTCATAGGAGGTCTGCTGTAGATTTTTGTGACGGTCCCTGTATGATCTTTGATTGTCTCAAGTGGCTGGTATATAATTCTTGAGTTATATTGAGTATCCATTTATTAATGGATGCTCTTTTGAAGCCATGTGAAATGCCACAGTGGCGTTCGGGTTCAATGGGTTTTATCTCTGCTCCTTCCTTAATCAATAACACTGCCATCTCGTTAACCTGAAAGCCCTTATGTTCCGGTATATCAAATAAATTCTGAGGAAATTGATAGTCCCTATTTTGAAACAAGATAATCTAATTTAATTTTATTTTAGATATGTTATTCAGTAATAACTACATAGCTAATTTTTTTAAAAAATATTTCAGTCATTTTATCTTTTTCTAGATTGCAAGCATAATTTTGCGCTACAAAAGCAACAATATATAATTCACATATAATAATTTATGTGTTTGAGAAACTTACATATGATTAAATGTTTTTTAAATATAATAACTTTTAATCTCAATTATGTCATAATTTCCGCGGTTAACTATGTATAAACAACTCAGTTCACGGGTTGAACCGCGTCGTATTTGAGAAAAATTTCGACGTTTTGGCATCGGCTTTGATGCCTTCTTCAAGAGTTTAGCTCTTCACTCGGGGTCTCAATCTGCCTACTCCTCAATGAGAATATATATATATATATATATATACGACACATGGAAGTATAGCAGTAATAATTAGACAGAGCGTTAAGTTGTTAATATCACCATTGTAGACAATATAAAAGGAACATAATCAGAAATATATTGTCCATCACGATACAACAACAAATATGATGATTATAATGATTTTTTTAAAACTTTAGGAAATCGATTTATATTTGGCGGTGTCCATAATATGAAAAACAATTTATGGATTACAAATACCAAAGAAAGAGGATGACTAAATAGCGTACAAAATAATAACTTAAATTATAGTCAACATATTGACCATCTGACACTAATAAAGTACCAGACCTCGTAGACTTTTGTATGGTCAAGAACCTCAACACCAAAACATTTCTGATAGAGTGGTGCTTAAAGCTAACATCTGATTATCATACACCATTTCTAGTAACTATCTATAGTCATATACTAGATAAACCAAACAAATGATCGTTTTGTAAAGAAAGAAGCAATTAGAGAACTATTTTAGAGGAAAACTGGATGAACAGAGAGCCCTAGAGGTGCTATTAAAAACCAAAAATTGATATAAAGGAAGCTGTGGTAGACATAACAAAAGCGATACTAAGAGCGGCATGGTAACAATACCAAGCACAAATAAAGAAATAACAATACTAGTATTCTATATTAATAAAGCAAATAATATCAGATACAGAAAAAGCTAGAAAAAGATAATAAGATAACAATATTTCCGCTAGCCAAAGAAAGGTACAACAAACTAGCAAAAAACTTAAACAGCTACTGAATAAGATAAAACATATATCTATCCAAAATTATCTTAAAGAATTAACACACATTGATCTGATAAACTGCTCCTTATGAAAGTTGACCTATAAAATTAAAGCAATCTTACAATGAAATACCTTCAATAATAACCAATCGAAATGCTTGGGTAAGAACGGAACATCAAAAGGCCACTAGTTTTGCCAAACACTTTGACACAGCTTTCCAATCTTTCCTATACCAACTAACGGCTGCTGAAGAAATGATAAAATATAAATAAATGATAAAAATTAATTAGAAACCCAATTCTACATGGCCTACATGGCCCTTTTCAAAAGTGATATAGAACCAATAATACAAAATAAAATCAATGCAAACAAGACTCCCGGTTATAATCTCATCACTGTTAAAATACTTCAACAAACATCCCAGATGTTTTCTTTATAATTATTTATTTGCCAGATCAACACTACAATTGTATTATACATGGCATTGTTAATATATTTAAAATGATTATTCTAACTTATGAGGTGACTTGATACCTCGAACAAATCTGTGTGGTTATTCTTCGTCGTCGGATAAGAATTGATCTTGAGGGAGTCTTCGTTTTAGCCGGGAGTGAATGTTTCGTTTACCTAGGTTATAGTGAACTGCTCCTTCGCACGCCGTGATATTTTTGAGAAATTTATTAGTGGTTGTTTTAATGTAGTCTTCGATTGTTGGTACACCTAGCTCATCGTGTAGTTGTTTATTTCTAATAAACCATGGGGCGTCCAC
Source organism: Sinelater perroti (assembly GCA_036346155.1). Classification (NCBI taxonomy): domain Eukaryota; kingdom Metazoa; phylum Arthropoda; class Insecta; order Coleoptera; family Elateridae; genus Sinelater; species Sinelater perroti. The sequence goes on from JARFIY010000001.1 coordinate 36,006,393, forward strand.
TGAGATTCTTAGGACTTTGTTCTGTAGTCTTTGTAGCTTGGTTATTTTAGTCTTTGATGTTGTACTCCAGATAGGTACCGCATAGAATGCTAAAGGTCTTATGAGGGAAGTGTACATCATAATTGCACATTTGGTTTTTAACTTTGACTTTCGATTTAATAACGGGTATAGTTGTGCTAATCTTGCGTGGCTCTGGTTGAGTTTGGAGTTGACATGCTGGTTCCATGATAATTTGGTGTCTAGAAGTACTCCTAGGTATTTTACTGGTTCATCGAGGGTATTCCATAGGACGATTTCATTGTTGACATGAATGCTTGGTGGATTGCGTGTTCTCCTGAGTGTGAATATTTTAGCTTGGCATTTGCTCGAGTTGATTTGGATATTCCAGTTGTTAAACCATTTACATACTTTGTTTATTGCTGTCTGAAGTAATTGAGTTGCTTGTGTTAAGTCGTTGCTTAGAGTGATAATGGCCGTGTCGTCAGCAAAGGTTGCTAACGTAGCGTTGAGATTTGGTATGTCAGATGTATATATATATTAAATAATAGAGGTCCCAATATACTGCCCTGAGGGACTCCGGCTCGTATACGTTTGGTTTCTGAGACTTCGGTATTAATTTTAACTGCAAAGCTTCTGCTCTCAAGGAAAGAGAATAGTATTGCTGTAAGGTAGTTAGGTATTCTTAGTTTTAATAACTTTCTTTTCAGCCCCTCTAGCCAAACCTTGTCGAAGGCTTGAGCTACGTCTAGGAAAATGGCTGTTGCAAACTGTTTGTTTTCATATCCGGTTTCTAATACTTCTACTATTCTCTGGAGTTGATGTGTAGTTGAGTGATCTTTTCTGAAGCCAAACTGATGTGGCGGGAGTATGTTAAGTGAAGTCACTTCATTGTTGAGACGAGTGTAGATTATTTTTTCTAACAGTTTGGATAAGGATGTCAGAAGACTTATAGGTCTATAGTTTTTTAAGTGGTATTTGTCTTTTCTTGGCTTGGGGAATAACAGTATTATAGCATGTTTTCACTGTTTTGGAAAGTAACCCATCCTCAGGCAACCGTTAAATATTGATGCAAGGTAAGCTAGGGATTTAGTTGTTAAATGAGTTAGCACAATGTTAGGTATAAGGTCGTAGCCGGGAGTCTTCCGTTTGGGGAGCCTGGCAATTAGGAATTGTAGTTCGTGAGGCGAAGTTGGTTCGATATGTTCAGTGACGACAGGTAAGTTTCTTTCGATGTACTCAATTGTTGCTGCTACTTCTGTTGGGCTGCAAGTTATTTTTGGTGTAAATACGCGTTCCAAATGATTGGCGAACGCTACGGCTTTTTCTGCGTCAGTGTAGTAGCTGTTGTTGTCATCTGTTATTGTTGGAATTTCGTTATTCTGTTTTAGGATTCGCTTGGTTGCTCTCCACATACCTGGGTCACTGGGTTCAAGCTCTTCATTGTATCTTTGGTAGGTGGTTATTCGTATCTCGTCTAGTTGTTTTTTGAGTTGGTGTGTTAAATGGTTGAGCGTTTGCTTGTCCAGTGGGTTTCTGCTTCGTTGCCATTTGCGTCTCGTTTGGCTCTTTTTTTATGAGCTCTGTTATGTGGCTTGAGTGGTAATAGTGTCTCGCTTTAGGTTTTTTAGATGTTGCATCGCGAACGCTTCTTATGATGGCTGTTGTGAAGTTAGTTGTTGCTTCGTCAATATCTTCAAGTGATTTTAACTTGGTTGGTTGTTGCAGATGGTTATTTAGAGCTACTTGGAATTTGTCCCAATTTATTGCTCCATTTATTAGACGAGGAGCCTGTGGGTTTATGTGTGGAATGGCTATAAAGGTTATTAGTACCGGAAGGTGATCTGAGTCGAGCTCATCGATGACCGTTTGGTGAATTTCCCTTGAGAAGTTTTTATGAAAGACCATATCCGGGATGTCAGGCTGATGGTCGTTACGATTGGGGTAGTAAGTGTAGTTGGATGGGGTTTGTATTAGGAATCCAAGCTCGGAGGAGAGTTGTTCAAGTTTGATGCCTTCCGGGTTGGTCGCTCTACAGCCCCATAGCGTGTTCTTGCAGTTTGGATCACCAATTGCAAGGGTAGGATCAGTCGAGTTAAATATTGCAAGTAGATCTGAAGGATTTAGCTTTTTTTTTGGTTGCTTATACATCCTAACTATTGTGTGACTCTGATTATTTAGAGTTATTCTGATACCGACGGTTTCCATGTTTGGTGTAGTTGGATCAGGTATGGGGTTGTGCTTGATCTGCTTTTTAACTAGTATGGCTACTCCTCCTGCCGCTTTCTCTGATATTCGGTCATTTCTGTAGACCTGATAACCTGGTATTTTGAGATTGTCTTCTGATGAGAGATGAGTTTCAATGAGACAAGCTATGTCCACATTATGTCTTGCTATGAAGGAAATTAATAATGATCGTTGAGTTTTGATACCATTCGAGTTCCAATTTAGGATTGTTAGCTTCTCTATTGTTTTTGGTTCTTTATGGGCCATTGAAAAGGAGAGGAATGAGTGTATTTGTGATAAAAGCTTTAATTTGAGGGATGAATGGGGTTAGGAAGTCTTTTAGAATTTTGATTAAATTGTTTGGTTCTGTATTGTTGGTTTGTTGTTGTGACGTAGGATAGGGTGTATTGGTTGTGTTGTGATTTATATTTGGAGGATTATTACATAGCGCCTGCGTCTGCGATAAATTAAGCGGGGTGTTCCATGCATTTTCTGTATGTAGACGTCTGTTGAGGTTGAGTCGGTTTGCTGTTCGTTTTTGAAGTAATTCTAGGTGATGTTTACAGCCACGATAGCTTGCTGCGTGGGTTTCCCCGCAGTTTGCACATGTTGGCGGTTCATTTGGCTCTTTAGGACACTGATTATGTAGGTGTTTTCCTGCGCATTTCACGCAGCGGGGTTCAAGGGTGCAGTAATTTTTAGTGTAGAAATATTGCTGGCAGCGGTGACATTGGGGAATGTTAGTTGGTTTTTTTTCTTATTTCAACTGTTACTATTGAATAAAATATGGATTTTAATTTGAATATTTTTTTTGCGTCTTCGTTATCTGTTAGATCTACCGCGCAAACGGGCAGTGGTTGTTTATCTTTGGTAAGTAATCGCGTTATTTTAATTATTGGTAACGTTTTAAGTTCGTGTTCGAGTTCTTGGATTGTGAGCGAAATTGGGACATTTTTAATTACAACACTAAGTGGCTTGCTACTGGGGTTTTGAAAGGTGTGAAACTTGATTTGATTTACTCTAAAGTGTTCGGAAACTTTTCTGTAATCTTCTGGTTTGGTTAAATTTATTCTTGTCGAATTTGTGTTGCAGAGTGTGGTGAACTCGCCTGTTGCTGTCTTTTCGAGGTCAGCGGTCAGCTCTTTGTGATTAATATTGCTTTGTAGGTAGATGGACGGAATTTTGATTGTTGGTGCAACAGTTTCAGGTTTCTTGTTAGATGCGTGTGCCTGATTGTCGTTTAATTTGTCTTCTAAACTAGGTGGCAAATAAAACTTGTTTTGTGTTAGTTTTGGAGGTACCCAGGTGTAGCGTTTCCGAACTTCATTTATCGGCGGTGATATGGCGTCTGCTTTGCGTTTGTTTAGCGTTTGAACTTCCATTGGTAGATCATTGTTGATTGCGAGAGTATGAATTTTAGCAATTTAAGGCAACTAACTGGTTTAGCTGCGATTGTGCAGTATGAATTAAATTATTAAATAAATAAATTTGCCTGGCTTTGCAAGGCTGCGGCTCCGCTGCTGCGATAACAGGTATAGCTCGGCACGCACGTCTCCTCTGCTTGAAGGCACTGGCTCAAATCATCCCAGATGTGCACTAGCACAAATATTTAACGTCATTTTAAGAACCGAATATTTTTGATGCCGGTGAAAAATTGAACAGATCATAGTGATTGGTAAACTAGCAAATTCAACCGAATATCATCCAATAAGCTTCTTCCCATTGTTGTCAGCAACTTAGCAACTAACTGAAATCATAGATAAAAGTGGACTCATCCATCAATTTGGATTAAAGAAAAGCACGAAACGACGACAAAAATTTATCGAATCTTTAGAAAATCAGCAACAAGATAGATGATTTAATTTAAAAAATAACTTTTAACCAAAACCTTAACATATAATTAATATTGTAGGTAGCTATAAAATAAAATAAAATTCATGTCAATAAAGCAGACAAAAATTAGGTCAATGAACCTTGTTAAACTAAAAAGTGTAAGGCAATTGCAATGTATGCATAAACGCTTATTTGTTACCTTAGCAAACAAAAAACGTTCAAATATAGAAAAGCTAATGCTTTATTATATTTATTAGTTATTTACTTTTTTTATTTATAAAAGTAGTAAAGATAAAAATAAGACACATGTTAGCTGCATTTATGGTGGTTTAGCTGAATGCTTTAAATATGTCAAGCGAAACACTCGATTTGGTTTGCGGAGTGGGAAAACTAAAATATGCTTGCGTAATGTGGCCTTATAAATTAACTTCTATAAAATACAAACGTATTAGTGTATTATTTGCAAATTGTTACTTTTAATTTGCTGTTAGATAAACACTCAACACAAAAAAATTAAATTATAGGTTACCAATTAAAATATAAATAGCTTTGTTACATGAATATACAATTCCTGCTTATAAGTGCTAAAGAAAATTTTTATTTCAATAGTTAAGTCAATTAAGCAGACTATGTAATTTTGCTTGCGTTTATATGCATTTAAAGTACACATAACATTAACACAAGCAAACGTTACAACACGCGCGTTCAATCTGCTTTTAGGTTAATTCGTTTTTATTACATTTTAGCAGTATATACCACAACGGAATAAAATCAATTACTGAAGCACTTACGCAGAGCTTACAAAAATGCTTGCTATCGAACTGAAAAGGAGAGCCCAACACAATACAGAAGCTATCTCATCTTCTGATCTAACAGATTTAAAGGAAATCCGGGGAAAATTATAGCAGCGGGAGGGTTTAGCGCAAGTCCTGGCCAAACCCACTGTCACTTCAATACGGAATCTCTAAATCAAAGAGTTGAAAACAAGCGAGGCCATTTTTCAATAACATGCAACAACAATGGAGTAAATAACATTATATGTGTGTGTTTGCGGATAGCAAAAATAAATGGCCAAAACAGCTATTGTGCATAGTTTCTCTGGTGCTCTTGGCGTGCTTTGTCGTTAAACTAGCTGCGCTATTATTTTTGTTCCCTAAATTGCGGTCTTTTATATAAACAAGTAAAGTATTTTGAACTAATTTGTTGCAAAAAATGTACAATCAAATTAAATGTGCCAGGGTAAATTACATTAAAAGGTCAAGTGCAATTACTCTAACAAATATTTAGTTATATATAAAATATTGTGGCTAATATTATATTTCTTAGTAGTTCGGTATTAATCGCATTATTATCTTGTTTTGCTATGACGTCAGCGGCTGAAATACAAGACCCAGATTTTGGTAATTGTATTCGGTTAACTTTGTTGTAATATTAGCTAATCGAATACTTACTGTTTACTTAGATGCGTTTAGTATACTGTTACATATATAAATAAAAAAACAACAATCGTCAACAAAAGAAAAATATTACTTTTGAATAAATAAAATAATTAGTAACATATTTGTTATATTAGGGAAATAACTAGAACGTGGATATTTGAAAGAAAAAATTGTATTGTCATAATGCGTATGTACTCCTGTTTGTTGTAATTTTAGCACCGTTCAATTATATTGCATTAAAACTTTTATATCATTTAAGCACACTATAATTAGAAAACGATAGTAGTTTGAGAGCCATACGTTTATCTTTGTCCGAGATTTGGGTACATTTTTTAGATATGTGGTTTGGGGGATAAGTGAGATGACCTGTAAAATAAGTATAAAAGTGTTTGCAGGCATTGTTAGCTTACATAAGAGGGTTGGCACAGCAGTACTTTGGCACGAATATAAAATCAGTGGGACGAAAAAGACACTCATTCAAGAAGACCGAACCAGATGGGAGGTTCGTTATAAGTTTGCGCTTACAAACCTAGCGTTGCTGAGTCTATTTCCTTTCTTCAGCGTCGATTATTCGCATGAAGATAACAGCATGTCGTCCTTACTTGCGTTTACCACTGACTTTGCTTGTACCGACAACAAAAGTTACAATGAGCGACAGAAAGAGGTCTGTAGACATACGAGTAACACAGAATCATCTTTTTTGGCGAATAAAGGGTTTGCTTAAATAGAAGTGATAGTCGGATATTAATATGCCGTAAATGCAAAGAAAGGGAGCAAAAAACCGCATTCGTACGAGGCATGCAACGATAACTATGGGTATTATGGTATGAGGAGCTATAGATGTATATAGAGTTAGAGGTAATATTATTAGCCAGACTTACCTCTGCGAGGTCTTAGCACTTTTTTTTCAGAAGGTGTCCCAAGCAATCTTTTAACAAGATAACTCTTGGCTAAATGTGGCAAGTAACACATAAAACATTTTTCAACAAAATTCTCTTGTAGGCAGTCCGATTACCGATATAAAATTCTTATTGCGCGAAGGGTGCAGCGGCATCCATAACCTTCTAGGGATAATGGGAACGTATGAATAATAAACGTAATGCAGTCCACCAAGACGACTATTGAAAATCTCTTGGACCGACCGAATTACGAATCAGCAGGTTCTGGGTAGGATGCGCAAAGAATTGGAGATCTTACCTACCATTAAGAAAAGAAAATTAGAATTCCTAGGCCAGATTTCCCGCAATTCTAAATATGAGATATTGCAGCTCATTATGCAAGGCAAAATTGCTGGGCGAAGGAGAGTCGGACGTCCCAGAATCTCTTGGTTACGTAACCTACGAGAATGGTTCAATCTTACATCAGCCGAACTATTCCGAGCAGCTATATCAAAGGTCAAAATAGCCATGCTGATCAGCAACCTCCAAGGGAGAAGCTGAGATTAAGAAGAAGAGTCCATCAAGGCGTAATTTGTTTGTTGTTTGACTTGATGCTAAGAAAAATAGAGGCAGTTATAAGAGCCAGAGCTGGGGTTATACATTAATGAATAAGTGTAAATATTTATGGACAAATGCTTTATAAATTTAAACATTTGTTTGTCTTATACTATTAAATATGTTACAAAGTTATAGTTGTTAATTTGCATTTTTTTCTTGGTGTTGAAAATTCAATACAGAGTAATGTTTACAAAATGGAAACAGTCTCAAATTAAATTTCTTTTTTTTATTTGGGATAAACTTTTGACTAAAGTTATTCATAAGCATAGATTCTTCAGGATGTTTATGATTTTTTATTTACATTAGTTTAAGGTAATTTATCATTAGTTATACAGTATTAATACTGCATTATTTAAAAAAATATTTAAATATTTTTAATTACAAGGTGGTATTAGAATTTTTCAAAATATACCGAATTACAAAATTTGGAACACTAAATAAACTTTTGATGTTTCAACAGATTTTGTTCTTAATTTCCAATAACTTTCTCAAAAGAGCCTTAAATAGTTTGAGACTGATAAATGCTGCTGTTTTTGTATAATTTGAATGTGTTTCTTTAATTTTTATTAGAAATAATAAAAATTTGAACATACTCTTGCAAAAACTCACTGTTGTAAAGTTAATATGTTGCACCGATTACAAAAGTGAGTGTTGTTTGTATACTTCAAATGGCGACGATTAGTGTTTAAGAACAACGTGTAACCATCCGTTTTCTCCTCTTGTGTGGTAAAACGCCTATCGAATTTCAGCGCCAATTAAGCGAGACATGCGGTTAAGGCGTTATGGATGTTGCAAAAGTTTAAAGAAGGTCAAGACAATAAACTGAGGCAGTCTCGACCACGAACCAGCCGGACCAAAACCATGATTGCGCTAGTGTAGCAAGTTATAAACGACCGTCGATTAGGTGTGTGTGATATCGCCTCTAAACTTGATATTTTCGTAGAAATTGTGGAGTTCATTTTGCATGCTGATCTGAATATGCGGAATGTTTCTTTAAGGTGGGTTTCACGAATGCTCTCTGACGAACACAGGGATGCGCGGGTGATAGTGTCTCAGGACATGTTGACACGTAATTCTGCCGTAATTTTTCGATCATGAAGGACACTTTCCGTGCCCGTTCATTTTCAAATCAAGCCGGTGTTGCACCAGCGATTTTTCAGTGGACAAAACACACCTCTAAAAAAGTGTTCTTAGGAGCCATAGAATTATGGCAACGATGTTGTGAAAAATATGTACGTTGAGAGGTAGATTAGGGTAAGAAATAACAGATTCAACTTCTATCTGTAAGTACTTAAAAAACATTTAAGATCTTAGAACTTGAACGCACCTTGTATTTTTTAATGATTTAATGTAAATTTATGTAATATTTAATTAATGTACAGAGTAATAAGTAATTAGGATAGTAAATTAGCAAGTGGTTTTATATACGCTCCGTCCGTTGATGGGGCACCAGGATTTATTCAATCAGATCTTCAGACCATTAACGCTTTAGTCTTCTGTGAACTACCCGTTGGTTGTAAAGCTCGCCTATGAATTAGTTGTTATGGTTTAGAGTGCAGTCACGGCTATTTCTGGCTGTAGTCCTAATTACTTCAATGACGTAATAAATACCTAGGTTATTGTGCAATATCTGGTTGCTGATAAACCACTCTGCATTCGCTATTGTTTTTAACGTCTTCGATGGAAATGTTTCTAAGATTTTGGTGTTTGAAGGCTTGGTACAACCCCATACGGGTTTTAGGATGTTTTTTTATAGCAGGAGTTTGTTGTTTAAACATAACTGAGATTTTTGTCTGTTTAGCCAGTACACTTTATTTACTTTTAAGCTAAGTTGCTGTCGTTTAGCTTTAATATGAGCTTTTCAGGTTAACTTCTGATCTAAATAAAGTACTAGATATTTAACTTTATTTTTGATTGGTATGGGTGTTTTATAAATGGTAACTTGGAGACAGTCAATTTGCTTTGTAGTAAAAGTTATTTTGGTAAATTTATTTTCATTTACTTTTATTCTCTACTGGTGTAGCCTTGTTTGTAAAATATTTATATGTATTTGGAGCTTTTTGGATGCTAGGATAGGACATGGATCTGATGACATTATCGATGTATCATCGGCGAAGGTAGCAATTAGTCTCTTGTTTGTGGTTGGGATGTCTGATGTAAATAGAAGGTATAGGCAGGGTCTAAGAACGCTGCGTTGTGGGACTCCGGAATTAATAGTATGGTAACTTGATAAAGAATACTCCATTTTATTTTGAAAGTATCTTTCGTTCAGGTACAATTTTAGTAATAAGTAAATTGGATAAGGTAACTTTTTTTTACTTTGTGTAGTAGCTCGAAGTGCTACAGCTTATCAAATGCCTGTTGGATATCCAAAAAGAAGCACACACTTGTTTTCCCTCTAAAATGTTTCTGATGTAATTTACAATTCTGTGATATTGTTGGATAGTAGAATGACTGGGTCGAAAACCAAACTGATATAGTGGGATTAGCTCGTTAATTGGTGTTTTTTCCTCAATTCTGCGCAGCAAAAGTCGTTCAAATATTTTAGAAAGTAATGGCAAAAGCCTAAATGATCTGTATGAGCAGATTTCTTGCAGTGGCTTTCCAGGCTTTGGTACCATAATAATTTGTGCATATTTCCACTGAACTGGGAAATGTGTCATAGTGAGTATACGATTGAATATAGGAGTAATGAGTACTATTGCTTTTCTTGGTAGTTTAAGTATTTTACCAACTATGAAATCATACCCTGGTATTTTATATATATTTGCTAGCTTTATTTCCCGGTGAACCTCGGCAGGAGTAAATGGTATTGGAGGTAGCGATAGTTGGCCAGGTGTATTGAGAAATTTCTCTACTTCTTCGTCAGTACTTAGGTTATTTGGTGGGTGTGGGGTAAACGCTTGGGCAAGATATTCACCGAAGATATTTGCTTTTTCACTATTAGTACGAGTCCAACTTGTATCGGGCTTTCTTAAAGGTGGAACTGTTAATATAGGCCTTTACCTCGTATATAAAAACTATATTTTTAGCGCATTATATTATGATGAATACGGTTAAAAAATAGGATTTTGCATCTACGAAAGGCAATAAATATATAATTATATAATTATATATTTTTAAATTATTTTTGTTGAAGAACTTAAGAAAATTAAAAAATAAATATAAAATATAAATTATATAACCCTTTCCAACAAAAACAAGGTATTAAACGTGAAATCAGACACTCTTATAACATTCATTGTTACTGTTAAATGTTAGTGATAGAATTCTTTTTCTTTTAAGGGACCAATTCGCATATCTTCGTTTTCAAATGTAGTTTTATCTTGTAATTCTATGACAACTTCTTTATAAGGAGCTAAGCAATTTTGTAGTTCTCTTTTAAATTTTGAACTTCGTACTGTTGAAGAGACTTTTTCAACAAAATGAAGCTCTAATTGTGTAGCCATACATAGTCCTTTATTTACATCATTTAAATTAAAGTATTCATTCAATTCTCTATCTTTATTGTCAGCCGCTATCAGTTCCTTTTCGTCTAACGTCTCTTACCGAAGTAGTTCTATATCTTTATGATTTATATTTTTGTATCCTTTGCCATGTATATGAGAAGCATTATTTACTATTTCTATGGGAGTGAGATATAATTTTCGCTTTGGACCATTTCATGAAAAAGAGTTTTCTGATGTGCATTAAGTGTTAATGGTTGCATTTCCGCACAAGCTGATGGTGCGATTTTTATACAATCTAAAATAGATAGTTTTTTTGCATATTTTAATAAGGGTTTTATTTTTATTATTTTTTAATCTATCAAAAATGGTTTTGAAAAATCGGCATATATAGTACGTATTGAAAGTTTGTATGACACTTTGGTCCAGTGGTTGTATTAATGATAGAGTTGGAAAGAAAGAAAATAATTTTTACATTTAGATGATTTAGTTCCTTATGTTACTAGAATTATTAGTAAGCAATAAAATTTTGAAACACAATTTTAAAACAAAATTATAAAGCATTTAGCTGCGGAGTAAAACAATTAAAGAACCACTCCTCAAATATATTTTAAGTCATTTACGCTTTTTTATTAGATCGCAATAACATAGATGATGAGCACTTCATTTCTCTAGGGCTTAAAAGCGATTTATTAACATTGGTTTTATTACCAGCGTCACTGATATAGTGTTTAGAAGTTTTAAGCCCTAGTGTACATTTTCTATTTTTTGAAATGCAAGTTGGAGATACTAGTTTTTCTGTCTTATAGGCGTCAAAAATGTGATCTTCTTTATATCCTCCTTTATTGGTAATTCCAGGTAGTTGCAGCTTAAACATAAGGGCAGTCTCTGCATGTGCTAAAGCCTGTGCCCCTTAAAACTTAATATTGTGCAATGATTATCTTTTTTTTTAAATTTTTATAACCAATTTTTGCTTGCAATAAGTCACTGGTTTTGTTGCTCTACTACCCCAATCTTTTTTAAATGGTGGTAGATTTTAAGTGCTTTCTATTTGATAAAATTTACAATATTAGGGATATATACAACCATAAGAGCTCTTTTCATTTTAATTTCCATTTTCGTGTGCAGGTCACAGGTTTAGTACTTAACGGGCATAGTTTTCCTTGTGGTTTCCTAATTTTTTTTATAAATCGAAATGTAGATTTATTCAAATTTAAGAATTTTCCAACATATATTTTATTCTCCTTTCAAACGATTTAAAATTTAAATTTTCTCTTTAAGAGTAATAAACTTTCTTTTTAATTTTTTTTCATTCTTGTCAGACAACATACAAACTTGGAGTTAAGAAGTATTTTTACTAAACATTACGAGAAATAAACAATATTACCTAAATTATTGTGCAGTAATGTCCAATTACGAGAACACAAATCAAGCAAACAAAATGGACTTTATTAATATTCCAAATATCTATATTCATTTAAAACAAATCGCTTACGAAAACTTTTAATTACAGTGGAATTTTCTGATAATTAAAATTGATGTTTGTGCATAAAAAATCAGAGAATTTCCCCATTAATTTTAATTGTAAGAGTGTAAGATATACAGTCCATTTTCTTATAACACAACTAATTCTTACCGCGTTATAAGGAAACCTACCGCGTTACATAAGGGATCCCGTAATTTCTCTTCCGTGTATATGGAAACTGCATTATAAGAGGGATTATTGCATACTTTTGATATATAGCAATGCTAATGGCTGTAGTCAATATGTATGGTGACTCTATCTCACATCGACATTTGTCATGTCATACAATATTTGTTTTGACCGACATTTGAGAACCAGTAATCATAAATTTTTTAAATTTTTTGTTATATCAATACAGGGTTTTTAAAGACTGGGGACATTAAATAATGTTAAGAACTCTTGCATTAAAGAAAGCGGTTTTTGAGTTTGCTGGGAAAAATCTATGTAACATAATGATGGATAATTATATAATAATAAATAAGCATTGCAAACTTAACTGTTTGATAACAATCAATTTTTGTGTTTATAACATTGTTAAGGAGCATATCCGTTGTCGCCCAATGATTATTACGCACGTGTGGTTTCTGTCAGTGGTCGTTAAGAAAACTAACACGTGAAGTTTTTATTTTCGAATGAAGTAACATTGTATTATGACAGTATTTTGTAATTCCACATTGAATGACAATAAATTTTATGTTTGTTAGAAAATATTTTTTGTGCATAGCTGCCCAGGAATTATTAGTAACGTTTAAGTTAAGCTTGTGAAAAGTTGTTTCGTTTTTTTTGAAAAAACAACTATGATTTAATTGTGGAAATGTTAAGAATAAAGTTTATGTATGATGGTGCTTTAGCACTTTTCCACTTTACCCCAAATCTTTTTGAATTGCGAAAAGAAAATCTATTGGTAAAGCACATTTAACAGAATGACCTGAACAAAATCGCTAAATATTTATCTTTGGAGACATTTGAAGAATTTATTTATTACGAAGCAATGGTCATTGTTAAAAGTTTCTATCAAAAATTTCCGGGGCCTTTCAAAGAATAACAAAAATTTTAGAAAAGTGAGGCAATTTTTATGGAAATAATTATGCGTACGTTACAAGCAATTCTGGACATTTTAAATGTCTACTTAAACTACCTTAAACATTTTCGCCTCTTATATAGTTAGGATCCGTTTTATTTGTGCATTTTCTTTCTATTTTATCATATTACATTAAATTATTATATATATTAAAGTACGATTTTTAAGTAACAACATTTATAAGAGTGATAGTTAAACATGTTTTTAAATGTTTTTGAGTCTGTTTGGGATGAGTTTCTACAAGTTTAATTATAGAATCAATATTGGAACTAAGGCTATATTTAGTGATTTAATTTTTATAATTATTGCTCAAATCGTCTAAACTTTATTACAAAGAATGTCATTCTTTGTGATGCATTTTTAAGGAACCGTATCTCTTACCAACCATGTTTTGACCTACGCTCATAAACGCTTTTTGATTATTCAAAAGGAAGGCACTACCATTCGGTATATTTTAGTACTTATTTAAAACACCTTGTTTGTTAAGATATCATTATAGGATTTTTGAAAAAAAATTATTTAGATAATAAAAATAATCTATCTTCATATTTAAACAGAAAGTAAACGAAGTAATGAGGCGTGGTTCTCGGACCTTGATTTACATAAGGAGGTCCGTGAGTAGTAAACAAAAACAGCTATACATTTGAACGGAAAGTAAATAAAGACGGCCGCATGCATGTGCTTAATTTAAATGGGCGTTCATGCACGCACGTCGGGCCCGCTCTCGCTCTTTGCCGATTGGCCGAGCGGCCGCGGCTATCGGACCGTTACATATCCCTTTTATGTTATAGCAAAAGATGCATATTTACTAACTCAATTAATAATTCCCTATCCTTTGTAAAAACGAAGCTAAAATGTCGACAATACTGAAGTTAGGTTATTTATATATACATTTCAGAATCAGAACAAACATTCTGTTACTGCTGCCAACATTAATCTAGGAAAAATTAAAAATTATTGAAATGAACGTAAGAAATACGTAAAACCTTGCATTTCTTATAAGCGGCTTCTGCTTACGTCTACTATGAACGGGGGTTAAGTTAAATTGTTCCACGTTTCTGATCCAGGTAAATAGCCGATCTAATTAAAAATTTATACGTTCGCACCTTGCAAAAATTTGAGACAACGCGGGTGAAAAATAGTCAACCTAGGACGCCAAAAATGCCTTTTGGCGGGCAACCCCTTATATAGAGATAATTAAAAATGCTCTAACTAATAGCTAATTTATCTTCTAGTTTTAGTTTTTGTCTATTATTTATTTTAATAGTTGCAACGGTTTATTTATTTAAATATATTATGCTTTAAACTTCTCGCATTATTTTAAAAATGGCAGCTGACTAAATTTAAGGAATGTGTCTGATATTCATGGTTGGAGGCTTCTCAAATAAGTATCGGAGTGCTGCTTCGTTTTATTTTGAGCATTTAGTTTTGATTTTAAATACATTGTTAAAATGTTTAAACTGTTTAACAAGTTATACGTCAGATAAAAAGTAAAATTTGTAAGTTATTTTCTGTTGCACCGACTTTTATTTCTGAAAATTTTAGCCCCTGTTTAGCATTACTGGAAGTTAGGGCAAATCTGTACTGATGCAGCTTAAATAATCGGCGAGGCTAAAAGTCAAAATACTCTATAAGATCGCATGACTTAAAATTGAACAAACAATTAAGTAGCGATGATATCAGTTTTCAAATGCAGCCTCGATCCGTACAACTTTCTGTAGTAAATCGAAAAGCTTCACTTTAAATTACCCAACATCTTTAGCTACAGTTACCCGAAAAAGATTACAGGAATTAGGGCCACTTCGATAAATAATAACTCATTATTTGCATAAGCTAGGCAAAGTAAACAGACGATGCAGAAATTTATCTTATTCTAACATAAAGCCAAATTAAACAATAGGTTTTATTAACGATTGCTTGACAATTCTTAAGATCATCACCAGTAACCAAAATTGTCTTTGAAATTTATTTACATTAAACCAATAGTTATGTAGAAGCCAAATTGTAGAACCTGTTGTAAAATGTAAGAGTTTTAAGTTTAAAGTTATGCTTTGTATCTGGTGAATTACGAAGGTGTGATTTACTTTGAGCAGGTTCCAAAAGGAAAACCATCACTGCCGAGTTGTATTGCCAATTGATTTTGCGTGTTGTCTCAGTTGGACATATTTTTGTGTTGTTTTATTTTCTATGATCCTTTCTATTATTTATAACATTTATGTAAGGTTTATTTTTAAATAGATCTGAAGGATTTTTAATATTCTGATACATTTCTTTACCTTTCTGAATATTCTTATATCCTCCAAGTACATTCTCCTTGCAACTATTTAGTCAGTTTAATTCTCTATTTTTATTTATATTTTTGTTTATATTTTTCTCTACTTTCATAAGATCTAATATTTCTTCTGTTAGCATTGCTTTCTTGCAATTTTTTATTTTGGAAATTTTAATTCTGATTCTATTTTTCATGTCATAGTACTGTTTTATATTCGTTTCGATGTTGTTGTTGTTATCACTGCTGTTGTCATTGTTGATATGTTTATTGTTGTTTCTAGACAGGACTTATTTAAATTATATGTAACGTCCTTTAGATATTATTTAATCATTATTTCATTGTAACTTATCAGTTAAAGTTAGATGTTGCTTTTGGTTTTGCTATATTTATATATATATATATATATATATATATATATATATATATATATATATATTATTATATATATAAATATCGTCCTTTAACAAAAATGTATCACTCAAATTCTTCTTTCATTTCTTATTTCCAAACCTCAGTCCCTACCGCATTATTAACTCTACTGCGCCCACTTTTGGAGCACTTATTTATAAAATTCTTCTAGCTTTCCTTTAGTGTTTACCGCTAGTAGGAGTACATATTTGGGCTTTCTCTTTATTTGAAATGGTTTTGCATTTAACTGAATCAAACTAATGTGTGTTATATCTGGGGCAGTAAACACGATAACGTTTATAGTTTCTCTTATTTCATGTTCTTTTCAACTAATTTCGCTCACTCCTAATGCGTACATATGTGATCTTTTTATTTTATGAATTGGTAAGTTTTCCGCTTTTTATCAAGCTTCTAACGTTCCATGAAATTTTATCCCCCTGTTGATTATCACAATAATTTTATTGAGACATTAATAACAATACTGATAATGTATTTCTTTTTTGCTTTTCATAATCTATGCTATTGACCTACTTTTAATTGTTTTTTTGTCTCAGAGGGCAGCTTTTCACTGACAGAAACCTATTATAAATTATTGTTAACAAGTTATGCTTATCTTGAGTATTTAAAGGTGCTCACTTTCCACCACTAGGTGGTGTAGATTGGATTTTTCTTTCATGAAGTTACGACTAAATAGCATTACCTGACCTCTCCACAGCTTTGCAAGAAAAATGTTTATTATAAAAAAACATTGGTTCCAACATAATACGTTAATTAAATTAAAATTTGTATAAAACAGAATAATATATGTATACATTTTTTTTAAATATTCCTCCTGTCATTTACCTCAACTTAATTAATTAAACTAATATCTAAAAAGCTGGTCTTTAGTAAGAAAATAATCTAATTACGTGTATGTACTTATTTTCCCAATCTCACTAACTTCAAAATAACCAAAAATTAATTTTATTAAAAAGTTACTGCTTTGATAGTACGGCGGTAGCCGGGCTTTTTTTTTTTTTAATTTTCAACGAACTTGAAAAGTTCGTTACTGAATTCTATATGTCTGTCGGTCTGTCTGTCTGTCTGTCGCTGTGACAAAATTATGGATTTTTAAAATTTTAAAATGGATTCTTATAGGAAATTTTACGCTGATTTCAAAATCGAAATCAAAAAATTTCTATCTCGAATAGTGTTCGAGATATTCGACTTCGAATTTCGGAAAAATTTTCGACATTACGATTTTAAATGTGATTCTTATAGGAAAATTCGAAAATGAAGAAAAAATTCTATGTCGAATAATTTTCTAGATATTCGATTTCGAATTTTCCCGAAATTTGAAATCGAAATCGAAAGGTTTTTTTTAAGTTCGTTCTGGGATTGCTTACAGAGCAATCTTTCGCCGGCCCCATGTTTTTATTTGTTTTCTGAAACTGTTTATTGAAAACGTGCTTCGAAATTTATTAATACTTTATTGAATTTGTTCCACAGCTTGCTAATTTAGCCTATAACTTTTACTTCTTAAATGTTATAACTTTTCGTACATTATATTTAGACAGGAAATGTATACAATGTAAGACGACAATTTTCTTTCTTATACCGAAAACGTTTCATTAGTATACATATAAATTTTATAATTCCTAGCACAATAATCGTTCTAATATTTAATCCTTTCAACTGCATTAAAATAGAGTCATTTTTCTTTTTAATTTTATTAAACAAGTACCTACAGAAATAAGGTACAATTGAGTAATACATAGACTGAGTAACCCGCCAAATATCAAAATTTAAGGGCAGAAAATTATGAGTTAAGTAAATGAAAAAGTGATCTCAATCATAAAAACTTTGATTAGATTATAACTACTATTATTATATTAACTTTAAAATCACACATTCATCATTCATCAACATATAATGGTTTTTAAACATTTATATTGTAACAGAAATAACTTATCACAAAGAAATTATTCAAAAAATTTCTGAAAGATCGATCACCGTTCGGGCCAGTTCTTGCAGCGCCCTTGAGTTCAAATTCCATAACCTTCTGATTTGGTTCTAGAACTGTGCGTTTGAATATAAGCCGGAACAGATAAGTATTCGTGGCAGTTGAATGGGAGAAGTTGTACAGCAAACAGCAGTTGTGCAAATAAATTAATGTTGTTATAGTAACCGTTGACCGTTGCGTTAATATTATTATAATTTATAGTTATTGTGTGGCATTTATCATAAAGGCGGAAAAATGAGTGGCAAACATGGTCTAGATTTAAAAAGAAAACAACTGGAGCACAATTCAGAGCGTTCCAAAAAGCGTCTTGAATGACAAGATACTGCGATCAATAAAATGTCTGCAGTGACATCAAGTCCAAATTGTAGTGCATTAAACTGCAAGAGGCTTTGAGTTTAGAGAGTCTAAAAATACCCTCAATGAGGTAGACCCAATTATATCACTGGATAACCCAGCATTGTAGGGCGTAAATGATAAACTTTGCGAGTTGTTTTTACTTTTTAAAATCTGAAAAACGGTATACCACCCAAAAATTGTTTTTACCAATAAGTTGTTTTTAAAAAAAATGAACAAAGAAGACATCAAACGAAATTGGATGATCTATTCAAAATCAACCGGAAAAGTATTTTGTGTGCCTTGCAAACCTCATTAAAGAAAGACGTTCTTAGAAACTATAAGGTTTAATTGTTGAAAAAATAAACATATAGTAAACAATTGTGACAACTCTGAACAGAGAGTGCATTTCAGAACTTATTAGTAAAATTTGGGTTTTACAAAAAGTGGAACAGTACAAGGAAGAAGCTTGTGTTGGAAAAATATTTTTAAGAGTTGCTACAGTTGTAAAGTTTGTAGCTTCCCGTGAACTACTGATTTATGGTGATTATAGTGAACTATGGGACTATGTATGAAATGACAACTTTTTTAGTTGCGCAGAATTGATTTATAAATGCGATTCTTTTATGGCCAAACATTTAAAATTGAAACAAAAAATTTAAAAAAGTGTTCCTTCACACTTATCGAGTGTAACGGTCAACGAGTTCATTATACAATTAGCGGTTCAAGTTAAGGCAGAGATTATCAAAGAGAATATAAATGGTAAATATTATTCCATAATTATAAATTCAACCAGATGTGTCGCACACAAATCAACTAGCTTTTGTGGTACACCATGTATTATCTATGGAGAACTTCTGTTGAACGAATTTTGACTTTATTGCTAATTGTAACCATAAAGATGAAAAGATGGCAAATGCTGTGATGACCACAATGTATTTTGTAGATTTTTATCTAAATAACTGTAGAAAACAGAGCCACAGCAATACTAGTAACATGTCTCAATGCTGCAAAGGTCTTCAGACTAAAATAAAAGCATTAAATTCTCTGGCCACTTATATCCCTTGCGGGGGCCTTCTTTTAAAACTAGTTGGCTCTGTAACTGCGAAAAGCAGCGAGTACTTGCATACTAAGGAGCGCGGGAGCTAACGTATCAATGTGCTTATTATTGCTTGTTGTTTTATTAGTAAATGCATTGATTTCGTTCAGTCAACATGTCAGTAGAGTTACTCAGTTCTAAAAAGTCAATGTTTTTAATGGGGAACTTAAAACATCAAATTACCGGTTCTAAACTTCCCTTTAATGGACAAGTATTGGCAGTTCTGTTTTATAATATTTGTGAAGTGAATTTAAGAGTCAATGAAAGCGCAAATCTTACTATTCGTGAGTGCATTATTCATTGAGCAAATGCACGTATACCGCCTAATCTTTACATAACTGTGTTAAGAAACTAGTTAACTTATGACAAGTTTGGAGAGATTTGCAGAAAAATGCAAACAAAACACAAGACTTATTTGAGCAGCGTCGATAAGAGTTTGTTACATACGTAGACAATTTGTTTGACATTGCACATGACAATGCGCTTCAACTAATAAAGATAAATGAAGATAGGATCTTCTTGCAGCTGCAGAGAGAGCTAGGTCAACCTGAGCACTTAGCTGGAGTGGACAAAAAACTGACCGAAAAAGAGAAAACATTAGAAACATTGAGGAGCAAAAATGGGGTGCTAAATATTTTTCATCCTTAATTCCTTCGACATCATCTTATGAACTACTACAAGAAAATTTGTCTTCTGATTTTGAAATAATGGATTTACAAGAAAATTTGCCCATCCCAACTGAGAGCACACAGCCCGATATTAATAAAACTTCTATGAGGAAAAATTTTATCACCCCAAAATTAGTGACAGCGTTAGATAGGTGTAGGTTAAGTATGAGAATTTCTATGTTTATTATTGAAGCAACTATTGAGGCACTTAGACATAACATTGACGAATTTTCTGTAAGCAAGTTTTCCATTCAAAGAATTCGCACGGAAAAGCGAAAAAGCGCACATAAGCTATAAATGTTGATTTTTAAAACGAGGCACCGGATACTGTACTCTCCACTGGGATGGCAAACTGTTGCCGGCTTTAGATGCACGAAAATGTAAAGAAGAACGTCTACCTATAATTATTTCGTATGATAATAAAGAACAACTTATTGCTGTGCCAAAATTCGACAACTCTTCAGGTAGCGAACAGGCAAAAGCAGTTTGGAACTCTATTACTGACTGTAATCTTGAAGTTAAAGCGCATATTCTCTGTTGTGATACTACTGTTTTATATATAGATCGAATTAATGGTGCCTGTGTGCTCTAATAGAAACTAAATAGAGAAATGCTTATTTTTGTTTGCCACCATCACGTCTACAATATATTCAATACATACAATATATATTCAAACTGTAAAAAGCAAACTTTAAAAAAAAGGCATGTTTGAGTCAAAAATCAGCCAAGTGACTACAAGCTCTGACATTCCATTGTTCAAAAAGTTTTGAGAAAAGTGGAAAAATGTCGATCCCGAGAAAATACAGAAAAGCTATTATGTCTGAATGTTTCAGAAATTGACAAACTGCTAGAATTTTACCAAACTAAATTGACTAAAGAAATTGCTAGATGGATAGAGCTTTCAATGATATTTCTTGGTGGAAATACAAAGAAGAAATTTAAGATTCGGCCACCAGATGCCATGCACCAAGCTCGATAGATGGCTAGAGCAAGTTATTCATTAAAAATATCATTACTTAGTTCTCAATTTAGAATTTCAAACAATGATAAGGCAGCTCTTTTAGACGTCTGCCTGTTCATCGTGACATCTTATGTCAAGCCTTGGCTGCAATGCACTTTAGCGGTAAAAGCACATTACCAGAATTTGTGCTTTTTTAAAGCCATGAAGGCTTACGAAACAATCGGCGAAGGCGTCTCAAAAGCAGTTTTACAAAAGTTC
The DNA here is from genome assembly GCA_036346155.1 of Sinelater perroti. Classification (NCBI taxonomy): domain Eukaryota; kingdom Metazoa; phylum Arthropoda; class Insecta; order Coleoptera; family Elateridae; genus Sinelater; species Sinelater perroti. The sequence goes on from JARFIY010000001.1 coordinate 36,027,437, forward strand.
TGCCAGCATTTATGGTATTTGACAGATGAGGTGTCTGTCTTGTCTCTATTTGACGATGATGCAGACCAAGAAACTAAAGTAAAAATGGTTGCTAACTCAGCCAAAGAAAATTCATCAACCCACGGTAAACGCTACATCTCATCGAAAGAAGAACTTTGTGACTCACTTTACGGTTAGTCTGACAAGTAAAAAAATTAGTTTTTCTTTGTTTTCTTTTATTACTTTAATATATGATAACTATTCTCTCTTTTTAATTTCAGAGAAAAACATCGATGACTTTGTTTCAATCAAAAGCAAGTCCTTGTTTAATCGAGTCAAAATTGATGACAGTTTTCTGAACGAGTATCTTACTGCATGGTTAAATAATGCAAAAGCAATTTTTATTGCGTTGCGTACAAAAACACAGACAGATATATTCTGACTGTAAAAAGCAAACTTAAAAAAATTAATAAATAATGTCATTTTAATGATAAATACTTAATAAACATAAGATACTAGTAAAACTGTTTTATTTACTGAATAAGCATTAAGTTCTAAAATCTCTCTATGTCTTTCATACTAACTTTTCTGTTCAAAGTTTGACGTCAAGTCGGCACGAGTTATCGTTATCCGATCCCAATAATATTTATTATTTCAGTTATTAGGGTCAAATGGAAAAATATTAGAGGGTATGCGTATCTCAATTCAAAAGACCTTTTGTGTCATTTTATTTTTTTAAAGTTAGGCAATTTATTTTGAATCTTTTTTAAATCTATCCACAAGATGCTTTTAAATCAATAAACAACATATTTACACTATCTGTTGTTTAGATGGTAGGCTGCAAACTTTTTTAATGTTCTGAAATTAGATGTTTTCCTTTGAAGGCTTTCTTGGACGTAGTTTTTTCTTTGTTTAAATATTTTCTCATTAGTAACCCGCGCTTTATTTTTGGTTGCCTTTTTATTAAAACAATTGTCAAGAGTACAGAGTAAATATAGATCGAACAAGTAAACTAATCTTTTTTAAAACGCAGAGACAAACGCATGGCAAAATTAGTGCTTGTGTATCTCTACAAATTACACACCGATTATACAATTTTTATTTAAAACATTTCTGTATATATATATATATATATATATATATATATATATATATATATATATATATATATATATATATATATAGTAGAACCTCTATAAAAATATATTATAATAAAACTAATGGTATTTTTTGTATTATTATCGATTATACGTAAATACAACTACCAATATTCTGTTAGGATTATAATTTGAGCTTATGAGCAAAGTGCCACTTTAAAATATTTACATAAAAATAAAACCAGAATTTGCATCTTGTGACTGCAAGCAAGCAGCTTTAACCGTTTCACCTACTATTTCATCTTGACAATACAAACAACGAACAGGAGTTCAGGGAAGCATTCTATTTAATTACGGAGCGAACTAAAAAATCTCATAATTTTCTGGGATTGCCGAATAATGACTTTCTGTAATCCGTTTTGGGCGTCGACATTCAGCTCTTGCCTTTTACAGAGACTAGGAGATCGGTGGGCGGAAATATATCTTTGCTGTTTTTTCGACTAATTTGGCAAAGTGGTTTTAGTTATAAATCCTGCTGTTTTTGCGGTAGGTAAGTCATGTACGTTTTGAGCGACGTGCGTAGGAAATTCAATAACCGGTGCAGCTAGTTGTGGTTACTCTGCTGTAAAATAAGTAAGCAGGCGTTCAATCGTATACACCTATACGGTACCTTTGGCTGCGAATTGTGGTGCACTGTTGTTATTTTAAACATATCCCTCGCTTCACAATTAATAGAGACAGCTTTAGTATTAACGTTGGAGAATTAACTAAGTTCGACTAAAGCTTAACAGTATACGCGTCGATATTATATTGTCGCTGTGTTGCAGAATGCTGCTATTGATTATCAAAATTTAAATGCCATTGAGTCAATGTACTGTATATTTAGTACTTACAGCTGCTCACTGAAGCAATCCGATAAAATATTGGACTTGGCCAATTTATAACAGCGCGGGAATTCTCTCCCACAATGGCTATTAAAGTTTCAGTGCTTTATAATCGGGCGTACTTTATTGTACATTAACTAATTATCTTTTTATGACTTTGGTAACATTTTGTATTGGTTCAAAGAGTGAGATTTTGTTATGGCGACATTAAATAAAGCTGCTTTATATCTTCAATTTTGTCAAAAATTGCAAAATTAAAATATATTGCTACAATTGATACGGCAGAAGTTAACAAATATAAAAATAAGGTGTATTACTATAATTTCCATTATAAATTTAAAAGCATATGATTTTATTTTTATATATAAAAATAGGTAGATAAAAATGTTGAAAAAAGTAATATAAATATATAACTAATAAAAAATGTTTTAGTGTAAATAGTTTATTAAATTATTTACCTTGTCGACATTGTTATGCCAGCATAAATTAAAAATTCTTTTCGATTTACACATTTGTATGTACTCAACGACAACAAATAAATCAAGTAGTTAAATTTACCTAGCTACATTATTAGTGGGCTATAAATATTCTGCCGTGTTCTGCATGATTACGTTTGCACAGGTTCTCCACTTGAGAGGGTAACAACTGACATAATTGGAAATGCTGCATTGTTGTACACGCCGACTATTGTGCATAATAATGCAGTTGATTTCACAGTTGCAATATTAGTAAGCATATTACAAGTTAGTTCATGGAAGATATCCTACGTGTGCTATTATTTGATTAATTAAATATTTGAGACACTAATTTTGAAATTAGCAATTACTATTATTAAATATATGCCTACTAAAAAAATCGTAAATTAAACTAATCAAACTAAATGTAGCTTTTAGGTACTTTTAATACTTATCTTTTATTATAATTTGTTTACTTATTATTAATACTTATTGCAACAAATTATTAGTAAAACTAATATTATAGCAATATGTATTACTTTTTAGTATTAGATTTATAATTAGAATAGGCAGCTACAAAGTCTTGAGCGTACTCTCCTCCGAAGTCCACACATTTATTCCAACGTTCTGGAGCATCCTAAGGCTCTTTTCAAGAAAAGGCTTTTGGTTGGCGGCGACTCCCGAACAGTGTGGATGACGGAGTCGTTGTCCGAAAACCGCATGCGTTGCAAGTCTGATTTGAGCCTTCCAAACAGGGCCAAATCGGGACTATGCGATGAATATTGCAGAAAGTTTTATTCCGATTTCCGGAAGGTTCCATTGTTATTTTGACTGTATGAGGGTGTGCATTGTCTTGAACAAAGGCTATCTGCTTTTTACCTGTCTTTCGCTTGGATAGGATCTTTTTCTTTACTTTTGTTGCCAGGAGGCTTGAATAATAATTGACTGTTCTAATATCCGTCAAAAAATCCACATAAATAACCCCTGCAGTCCCAGAAGCATGTTGACAACATGTTTTCTGCCAAACGGCCTCTTTGCGCTCTCTAGGGTTTGGGATAACTGATATGCACAGTGGGACAGATACCTGGTAAATGTGGATAAAATTATTTAAGAAATATAACACATCAAAATGAGTTTTAATTGATCAAATTTGAAATAATTTGAACGAAAAACAGAATAATTGTTATAAATATTGCCTTAACATTAACTTAAACACTATCATCACTATCGCTATTGGTTTGACTAACGCTTTCTTCTTCCGGAGTCGTTAAAATTGACTCGGAGATGATTTCTATTTTATCTAGGGGTGATAATAAGGCTACCACATTTGAATCTATTGCTCTTCTGCTTTTAGGACAGTGTTTTCATTGCGGTTATTAATAGAACCGATGAAACGAGCAACATGGTGAAAAGATCAACATTCGTAAATTATCTGGAGGATTTTCTGGTGTGTCCTCGGCGATATGCCTTAAGGTCCTTGTTTCTGGATTCTTGAGCCTTCTCGGAAAGCTGACCCATAGGCAAAAAGTTCGATTCAATTATATGGTGGCCATGAATTAATATGTTATAGACCGAAGCAGGCATTATAATATCAGGGATGTTTTTCGACGTAACGTTTTGCGAACGTGCCAAATGTTTCGACATTAATTTTAAAACCAGAAGTTAATTCCTCTAAAAGAATACCGCATCGGTCGAACTAGGGTTTCATCGATGTCAGTAATTCTTGCAGAAACTTGATAATTCTTAAAAAACCTTCTAGCCATGTTTACATCGTTAGATGTTCTACTTCCTTCTGGCCTAACTTTATCCACAAGTAACCCTAACCAACGAATTTAAAAAGTTCGTTACTGAATTCTATATGTCTGTCGGTCTGTGGTCCGTCACAAACTTTGAGATTTTTAAAATTTGAAAATGGATTCTTATAGGAAATTTTACGCTGATTTTGAATTCGAAATTAAAAAATTTCTATCTCGAATAGTTTTCGAGATATTCGACTTCGAATTTCGGGAAAATTTTCGACATTACGATTTGAAATGTGATTCTTATAGAAAATTTTACGCTGAATTCGAAAATGAAGTCGAAAAATTCTATGTCGAATAATTTTCGAGATCGAAAGGTCTTTTTAAGTTTGTTCTGGGATTGCTTACAGAGCAATCTCTTCGCCGGCCCCATGTTTTATTTTTGTTTAAATTTTTTTTACGGACTGTCAAAGTCTAATTTTTCCTTGCTTCTGACTTGCCATTTTTTAAATTGAGTCTATATGAGATGTGGAGAAAACATTCAAAGAATCTTATCTACGCATTAAGAGTTTACAATCTAATCTGAATGTACCTTCATCTTTATCCCTTTAAACTAGAGACTCCAATTTATTCATTTGAGTTGGTGTCGCCCCACACACATCACATTTTTGCGCTGAAGAAGTTGAAGTAATCGCATTGCACACTTTCCCGTCTATCATTGTTAATACAACTTCATGTCAAATTGAGAGAATTCTGTTGTCAGCATTGTCCTGAGAACAACGGTGACTATTACAATCCTGTTCTTTAATAAATTAGTTTGTCTTACCTGTGTTATTTGTAGATTTGTTATTTGGTTTTGAATATATTCCACTTCTACTCTGGCTAAGTTTGCAGTTTCTTTTTTTAACTGTATCCTTATCGGTCTGCAGTATCGCATAGATGAGGGACATGGATTTTTCCATACTACAATTTTGTGTCCATCTTCTGTTCTGCCAAACAGTTGAATAGGCACGAGTGATGTTATAAACATATTGAAGTGACTTGACCTGTACTTCCATCGCAACCCCATTTTAAAATTAAAACAAGTGAAGTGGACATATCAATAGCTACAATATCAAAAATCTCAATTTGGGATTCAATTATTCTCTGTGCAGTATGGTCTAGAATTATTTGTAAGTCTATTTCAGCCACACATTCCAAAACAACAAGTTCTTTATTATGATAGCATTTGTTTTCGCGCGCCTGAGGCAGTGGTAGCTTGGAAATCTGTTCGCGTTTTTTAATTTTGATTCAATTCTTATTTTTTGATATTGACTTTTTGTAAGTGTAGTATCGATAAACAGCGTCAAAGCTTCATTATCTGTATACACCATTGATAAATGTTTCTCGCAATTTTTCCAAACCTCTCTTATACGTGATGCTCTTGTAGTTTTCGTATTAATAACTTCACTAATCAATTGTGCAGCATTACCTTAACCAGATGTTTGGAAGCCCATTTAAGGAGCATACGCTATCTTGTGGAGCAAATGCTTCCCGTAGAGATTTGGTTTTTCTTCTTTTTGTTCGATCAGAACATTGTCCAAAAGCTGCTTCAAGTCGACCCGCATGATATATTGACGAGTTAGCTTCAGAAGTATTGGGGGGTACAAAAGGCAATACAAACTCCTCATTTAACCAGCTATCCTTCTTTTGAACAAAGATTCTTTTAGTACTTCTAGCAACTTGCCACCTTTTAGTAAACGAAGTACATAGTTGGCAAATTCGATGTACCGTCTTTTTTAAATTTTTCGGTTGCCCTTCAAACATTAAACGATTTTTTATAAAATGTTGAAGATACTGACATTTATCTCCTGGATCCATACTTGTTTCACTTTCCAAATTCAAACAAATCCTTCCGTTACATAGTAGGTGCTGTAATATGAACATGACGCATTATAGTTTGCAACACGAATTTGTGAACATTTTATAAGATGGCAGATTTAAGCAGCTACATTTTTTTGACACATTTCTATAACCATAAACTTTCATTCTGTACAAAAATTACAACGTGACTGAGTGTGACTAATTTTGTACGTCTACAAAAAATATGCGTTTTAAAGGGCAAAGTTTATTTGAATGGTACGTCTAAACAAATAGATGCATAGAAAAGTTATCACTTACCTAAGATTCTAGGATACATACTGAATTGAAGTATATACACAGCTTTAGCTGAAACAACAATGCTTCAAATTTATCACAGTTAACACTATCCATCAAACCTACTGGAAAACTTGAGAACACTAACTTCATCTACCTACTGAGCAAAAGTACGATCCTTTCAGGTAAAATTTGTTCCACGTCCTAACAACTCTACTCTTTCTCGTTAAATACCGCCGCATTATAGAGTCATTCTCTAAAATTCACTGTGGTATGTCGTCATTCGCATGATGACTGCTGGGACTCGGGAATGAAGTAGTGTGCCCACGTTTTATCGGTGGTTACTATAGACTTTAAAAATGCATCACAATTTGTTTATGTCAGTTAAAGTGCATGGTACCCACCATTAATTCACCTTACGATAGTGCAGGTGGTTTTTATGATGTGTTATACAGTACCAACACTGATAGCCAGCAGTGCTCCAAGTTTCTTGATAGTGCTACAGCTAATCTCACAAATAAGCGCATCTGGACGATCAATATTTGGATCGGTGAGGGATGTTCGCGGCCGACGATCATGCGGTTCAAGTTCAAGTACTTATACCACTTAAACGCACGGTTCCATGAAAGACACTTTTTTTCGTACTGTTGTTGAAGTTTGTAATAATTTTTAACGGACGGATGTTTTCTCCAACGAGGCATTTCATCACAATGCGTTATTCCACGCTCCGCGGTACCTTCTGTTCGCTCATTTTTCTAGCAACGCCCAAACAGGACTGAACAGGTTCTAACCCAAGCAGAAAGAAGAGTAAAGGTTGTGGAAAATCAGTCCAAGTCATATTTCAACCATCTTGTATTTTTAATAAGTTGTGTTCTATATCTTCTTTTTCTTATGTCGCCCTCTCCTGTCGAAGGTTGGCGATCCAAATGGCGATTGTAGTTTGTTCTGTTCAGTCATTAGGATTGTTTGGAAATTATAATACAGAAAGATTTCCGTTTCTTTTCTGTATCGCAGTTCGAAAACCGTTTTCGCTGTTACAGCTGCGCTTTCCGATTTTCAGTACTTTACCGTTTCGAAGTTATTCTTCTCACGCTAGAGCCTGATTTTAATGAACCTGCTGCCTTTCACCAGTCGAGTTTTGGTCCGCCTCGAGTATTTGATTTCCTCGATACCACTCATATCTGAGAGGCATTCCCCTATCTGCCACACGGGGTTCTATATCTAGGTAATGTTTAATTTTTTTAATCTGTAGAATGTTCCAAATGGAACTTTAAAGTGTCTAATAAAAAAACTGCTATGCGGTCGTGCTTTAGCAGTAACTATAAATGATATTAACTTAAGGATGTATTATAGTTTAGCCGGTCCAAAAAATTGATTTTTTTATTTGGCATTTTCTTGGAGTTTGGGGTCTTGAGAATATGTTTGTAAAATATTACAATGAAATTCGTCAAATTAACCGAGATATAAAGGTTTAGATTTAAATCTGTTTTGGAGGTTATGGTATTATGGTGAAAAGTATGTCGTTGAAAAAAAAAGAATGCGTTAGCTACGTACAAAAGCTTATGCTAAAAAAACAACAAGGCGTCGATGGAAAAGGAGCAGAGAAATTGATAGATGCTATTATAAATAAATTAAGTTACATACTACGTCTTGGCAAGTTGAAGAAATCCAGAGTCAGTAGAAAAAACTTTAAACGCATTTTTCCCGAAACGACATTTTTCAAGTCGGGCGTGTCTTTTTCTCACAAACTGCTGGTCCGATCAACTTGTAATTTTTTACACATATAGTGTACATCTTTGGATATCGTTCAAAGCTCCAACTTTTATATCCGTTTTCATTACTATTTTTTTCGGACTGTGATAAGTGAAATTTTTTAGTAAAAATTGGAATATTTTATTTCAAGCGCCGCCATTTTGTCAGTTTTTTTTCAAATTATTTATTAGAAATACGAACGATAACCACATGTTTACAGAATAAAATTAAAAAAGAATCGTTTATTTCAGATGACGAGGACGGCGGTAATCACCACGTCCGATATAAACAAAATTTCGCGACATGACCTGTGTGTTTATATATATCTCGCACAGTTTGCTATAAAAAACGATATAAAAATTTTAGACGTAACCTTAAATATGAATAAATATGAACACAAAACTTGAGATCAGTAGGTTTAACCGTTTTTGTAGAATTAATTCCCAAAAATCACCTTGAAAACGGGCATCTAGACTATAATACTCCCTTAATAGTGGCATTGTTACATATTATCATACCAAATAACTGCAAATGTGCACTGCGTTCAAATAACAATGTCTCTACTATGTCTATTGTGACTTTAAGATTGTAGTTCTTGTATAAAATAAATTTTTAACTTTTATTCCTTGTGGTAACAATGTTGATCGGCGAATGTAGGTGCTCTCAAGCTGTTTTAAATTGTGTTGTGTATTTACTAAAGCGATACCTTCTTGTCTGCGCCAAGACTAAAAATGTATTAGGTTAATTTAAAGTAGGAGTTGTAAACTGTTAAAAACGTAATTGCAGCGGTGATATAAATTTAGGCTATTGTAATTTGCTATTTAATTTTAAATTATTGTAATAAAACGCCACAATTACTAGCGAGCAAAATATAGCTTTATATGGGTCTTACAGAAATATTTTGCTTTATCTGAATAAGTTACGAAAATTCTAAAATGAACATTAGCATCCGTTTCCTGTTCGTTAATATTTTAAAAAATTTCGTTAATTTAGAATACGTAAATAAAGTGATAATGCATCTATACATTTATTTATTTTGTAGTTGTCGCAACAGCACAGAGTATGCGATTTATGAGCACTCATAATGAGTTTGCTATTAAATATGTTTTTACACCTTAGAAAATAATTACCATCAACATGGAATTTTCACTGTACTGCGTATGATGAATAGAGCTACTGGCGGAGTCGAATTCCTGATTATCGAAAAGCATGTAAACAATATGGTTTCTGTAAAAAGCATATCACAGCGAGTTGCGTATCTAATTCTTAGACTAAACTCAAGATATAATATGGAAATTATCCAGGTTTACGCGCCGACAATGGACCACACTGACGAAGAAGTAGACGTTTTCTACGATGAAATTACGATAGCTCTAGAAGAAGCGTGGACTTATTTGACGATTCTATGTGGTGACTTTAACGCAAAAACTGGTATTAATACAGATAATGCAAAGATCGCACTAGGAAAATTCTACAAGGAACTATATAGAAGTAGACAACAAATAAAGTATGAACTCAAGAAATCGGAAAGACAAGCGGAGTGATCAATCAGGGATCTGAAGACGTGCTTGACATAAAAACAGAGGAAATGCAATACGCAATAAATAAAATAAAAGACAACAAGGCTACTGGAGATGAGGTAGCCATTGAAGAAATAAGGATAGGTGGAGACACTATACTAGAAGAAATAAAAGATTTCTTCAACCTTTACCTAATACAAAGAAAAGCATACCAAAGAAATGGAACGTTGTCATACTGATATTAATTCACAAAAAGGGCTATCTGACAAACGTCAAAAACGACAGGCCCACGAACATGCTCTCTCATTTATACAAGCTGTTCAAAAAATAATAAGCCATCGTATCAAAAAATCGTATCGTTCTACCAACTCATTAACAAGCGGGATTCCGATCGGGATTCGGGTCAAATGACCATTTACTTACTATAAAAATATTAATAGAAATGACAATATAATATAATATACCCTGGTACTAGTATCTATTGACTGCCAAAAGGCTTTCGATACGATAGAAACAAGTGCTATATTAGCTGCTTTAAATGAAAGCCGAATCGACTCTAGATATACTCATTTAATCTACAATATATACAAAGAGTTATAGGTGTACATATAATTACATAAGGATACCGACAGTTTTCCATTACAAGGAGGTGCCAGGTAAGGAGACATTTTATCGCTCAAATTGTTTTATGCAGTCTTGGAATACACATTTAAAACATTAAAATGGGACGAAAAAGTTGTAAATATTGAGGGTGTAAAACTAAGCAATCTTAGTTTCGCTGACGATATTGTTATTATAACAGACAACCTAAAAAAGCGCAAGCGATGGTAAATAAATTATCTTTGGCAACACAAAGAGGCTTAAATATCAACAAGCATAAAACAAAAGCAGTGACAAACCTAATCACTGGCAAAACATAACTATTGAGAACGAAATGTTAGAAAAAGTTAAAGTATACAAAATATCTGAACACGAATTGATAATTGCCAGAGATAACCAAATATAGGAGCTACAAAGACGAATAAGTTTTGGATGAGCAGTTGCGGATCAAAAACTTGCATTAACGAAAAAGACAGTTAACACACTGAGAGTTGCTCAGAGAAAAATGGAGAGCCATGTTAGATATTAGATAAACGAAGCAGAGGGAAACTCCTACCCGACGGACAGATGTTATAGAGTAGCAGAAAATTGGGTTAGAGTTACCCATGACCGAAGTGAATAGAAACAATTACAATGTCCAGCAGTGGACGCAACCAGCCAACCCACCCACACAACCAACCTACCCCATATATATATATATATATATATATATATATATATATATATATATATATATATATATATCTGCATACACAGCAAATATTGTTTTGCGAACTCATCACTAGTTTTCAAGTCCATATTTTTGTGGAAAATATTGATTAGCTAAATTCACTTAATTTAGATATGACACATGGCAATTGTCAAAGAAAATTCCGTTTAAGTTTAATATAAAATGTTAAATTTGATTTTATATAATTAAAATACTTATTTTCCTTCTTTTGTAAAATGAAAAATAGTTGATGATGAGGGACACTAAAGAACTGAAACACTTGATTAAAGAAGAACAGAACCATGGCATTCAGAAATACTTAGAAAGTCTTACGCCGACTGAAGCCACGGAGTACTCAATCTGGAAAGCCACAAGAAGGCTAAAAATATCTCAAAAACACAATCCTCCAATCAAAAATGACGACAACACCTGGGCCAGAAACGATAAAGAAAAAGCCGAAGCCTTCTCGAAACATCTAGTAAATGTATTCAAGCCTTTCCCTTCAGAGCTATCCACGAAAGAGGAAAACAAGATAATAGAATTCCTGGATGCCCCATTTGAAATGGAAATAAAACAGGTCATAATGAAAAAAATAAACAGCAAAAAAGCTCCAGGATTTGACCTTATCTCTGGAAAAATATTGCAAGAACTGTGTATAAAATGCTACAAACTAATAATTTACATATTTAATGCAATTCTGAGATTAAACTACTTTCCCAGCATCTGGAAAGTTGCTAAAATCATAATGATCCTCAAGTCAGGTAGAAAGCCTGAAGATGTTTCTTCCTACAGGCCTATAAGTCTACTATCAATGCTATCCAAAGTTCTTGAGAAGTTATACGTTAAAATATAATAGCAGAAAAGGAAATAATCCCGAAACATCAGTTTGGCTTCCGCAATAAACACGGAACAATAGAGCAAGCACATAGATTAGTCAACCAAATTAATAGAGATCTAAATGCTAAAAGATACTGCTGTGCTGCATTCCTCGATTTATCTCAAGCCTTTGATAAGGTATGGCACAGAGGCTTACTAGTTAAACTAAAGAAGCTTCTTCCTTATCCTCACTATCTATTGCTTAAATCATACATAGACATACTAGACACTTCCTAGTAAAGAAAGGCAGTAAATACACTGACTTATATCCCATTCACTCAGGCGTCCCTCAAGGCAGCGTACTGGGCTTTGTATTATCTTTTGTATACAACGGATCTACTAACAACAAGAACTACTATGGTCGCAACATACGCAGATGATACTGCTATTCTGGCATCCCACACTGATCCACCATCAGCTTCACGAATCCTTCAAGTAAACCTAAACAAAATTCTACAATGGTTTAAAACATTGCGCATTAAGGCTAACGAAACCAAGTCCTTGCATGTGACATTTACTCTACGCAAGGAAAAATGTCCTCCTGTGAAGATTAACAATTGCCAACTTCCGCAAGTCGAAGAAGCTAAATATCTCGGCATGCACTTGGACCGACCTCTTACTTGGAAGAAACATCTATTTACCAAAAGAAAGCAGCTAGGACTAAAACTAAGTCAAATGTATTGGCTCATTGGCCGAAAATCGAAATTATCCTTGGATAATAAACTATTGCTATATCAATCCATTCTTAAATCTGTCTGGACTTACAGTATCCAGTTATGGGGAACTGCTAGTGATTTCAGCATCGCTAACCTGCAGAGGTTTCAAAACAAGGTCTTGCGTGCTATCGTGGACACCCCTTATTACGTTTCCAACGAAGTTATTCTACACGACATCCTTCTGAAATCCGTTAAGGAAGCCGTGTATCGATTCAGTGCGAAATACAGTGAGTGTCAATGCATCCAAATGTGTTGGCTAATCAGTTAAACGTGCGTGAAGCCAATGAAGTGCGAAGGCTAAAACGTCTGCTGCCATCAAACCTTACCTTAGGATCCAGATAAGTTTTAAGTTGAGACTACACAGACAAATATACTCTAGATTTAGATAATTGTATGGAGATCACTCGCTGGAGTGAGACTCGACATGTTCATTACTTACTCAATCAAAACAAACGCTTATTGCCCACGGACAGATTGCCTATTTCTCATGGAGTTATAAAAAATGATGAGGGACATTATTACTAAGCCAAGTTGAAGTTGATCGTGCTTTATGAGCGGGTACGGAGTTCACCTCAATAAAGCGTGCTACTTAGAGATTTAATTACACCTTCCAAAACATTTTGTTGATACACAGCGTCCGAAGTTTTGATTCCCTTTTCACAAAAATAAATATAGATCACTTCATCATAAGACACTCCCCACCAAACCATTACATTAGCTGCTGGATGATGGTTTATCTGAACTATTGACACTAGCCGAAATGCTACTTTATACGACGAAGCGTATACATCATTATTTTTGCATTCGTAAACAAAAGTTTTCTGTGTCCATCATGCGCATACTCAATCAACAAACTCTTTGCTTTTCCTCTTCTGCTTTTCTTTAAAGTATTTGCCAGAAAATGTCCCGCGTCTTTTGCAAGCAGCTAGGCTTAAGTTTTGCTTAATAATACGAGACTTACGAAGAGGATTTTGTTTAATTTGGGTGCTTACGGCTTTGGCTTTGACAGTTCGAACTGAACGTGGTATTTCAGATCTTGGATGATCCTCGACACCTCCAGTCTCATTAAACAATTTTATAACCAGATACTCAAACATGTGTCTAATTCCGAAAGGATGTAGGGTCTTACAGATCTTTTTTAGTTTCGCACTTATGTAATGCCATTACAGCAATACAGTTTTCTTTGTCACCCCACTCTATTAGTAAATAACTAAACTTAACAAGGAACACAATGTAACTTGTAACTTTAAGACTTGGCAATTGCATCCGCATGTTAATGTTATAGATATCTTAATGCTGAGGTAAAGTAAAGATAGGTTTGATTTCCTAACAGTATTTATGGAAATATTAGGTATTATCTGAATTCTTTTTTAATGGTAAAATTAGCAATTTTGTGTCATTAATTTTAGTATTGTTAAGAACTGTTAAAAACTGTTACAAATAGTTTTAGAAAAACGTTTAATAAAATTTTTAGTTGCGAATGTACTCTGCTGTAATTATTTTTATTTAATCATTACATCATTATCATTACATTACATAAATTTAAGATGACTGTTTGTATTCATATATATCTGTCACAATCGAAGGTCATTTAAACGTTTTTAATTTGTATTTAAGGTTTCATATATCAAGTGTTACGTAATCAGTAAATTTTATAATAAAGATCAATATCGATTACATACAGTCAGCACATTTTTAAATACAAACAAATTTCATTACTTCATTACAATTGAGTTATTCCCTTATTTTACTGCAGACATCGACACAAAAAACCTTTTACTGTTTTAATTAATGTCTACTGGCCATATTCAGCATTTCATTTTACAGCATTGTCATTAAGTATTTTATGCTGCTCGAATTAGAATAAGCTCATAATTTATTGTTTTTTTAGGTGCTGGTAGATGCTCTTTATAATTAGCTTTTTCTATAACAAAGCTAATAACATTTAATTTTAAAAGTACTCTTATAAATATTAAAAATATCGATAATTTAATTCTTAGGCGCAAGATTAACAACCAAGAATAAAAACTAAAACTAGTTTTCAAGTAATAACAAAACCCAAATTCTTTCTCTATTTTGACATTTTAAGAAAACATGGTATTGCCGTACATAATGCTATTCATAAAAGGTTATGCAAAATAAAATCTTTTGCCCATAAATTTTAATAAACCTCATTATCTCAAATGTCTACAATATCCATAAAACAGCAACACTCTAAACAGACGCGTTGAGGGTTAACACCGGGCCCGAAATTTTTACCGGGCCTCCAAAATATTTTTTTTATCTTTACATTTTCTAATGCTAAAACAACTGTTAAATAATATTATAACAAAACTCAGTCACTTTTCAAGTTTTGCAACTTGTATATTAAACTAATCTAAATGGTTGCTGCTTTAAATATGTTGTATGGGAGCACATAAATAATGAACATGCGTTATTTGTACCGAAAATAAAGAGCCAGCGCTAATATAGTGAAAACAGTTTGTAAAACCACAATTTAACTTGGTAACAGATGAGAGTGGGCTGTCAAGCACATGCGTAAATGGAAGCAACTTAGAACAGTAATTTTTTTTTTATTTTGTATTGGTTTTTAATTTAGACAGCTAATTTACAATCTACTTTATAATACAGTAATAAATATTTTGTAAATGTATTTATGTATGTTATCATATGGGTGTCCTCATTCATCGACAATACCCCTAGAGTTGTGTTGGTTGGCGGAGTTAAAGTTCACTTCAGTTCAAGTCAATGGGCCACTGCTTTTTGGGCGTTCTTGTCGGTAACGGTTCAATCAACTGCTCTACCATGTTATTTTTAAGTTCACTTATTCTATTAAAGTATGTGATGGTTAAGCTATGTATTTCTTCTTCAAAGTCGAACATTGAGGTTGCCATGTATAGTCTTATTACTAACGTACCAGGGTGCACTAGCTGGGCTCTAAGAATGTTGGATTAAGCTTGTTGTATTATGTTTATTCTTGTTTTCTTGGCACAGTCCCACAGCTGAACATTGTAAGTCCAAATAGACTTAAGAATTGTTTTATACAGCAATACTTTCCTGCCAAACCCTTGCTTTTATTAATTGAAGTGCTAAAATTGTCCGTTGTGTTTTATAGTAAAATAACAATAAGTTAAGTAAGTCTTTGTCAGCAAGTCATAGGTGCCCGGAGTATGTTCTTCAGTTTGTATAACAAGCCAATGTGACAGACTTTATCTAGGTTTGTTTCACATCTAGGAACGTTGCAGTGAAGAACTTTTTTCCTCAAGACTCTGTGCTGTTTGAGTAACAATACGGTGGGCTTCTTGAATCGTGAAGTGCCTTTCACAAAAACCAAATTTGTGGTTAGCTGTCAGTGTATTAGTATCGATATTTGCCTTCAGTCTTCTTAGTAGGAGTTTTTCAAAAAGTTTTCAAGTAGTGGCTGTAGGTTAATTGGGTTATAAAAAATTGGTATTGGCTTATTTAGATTTAGTACCATGATAATTAGTACATGTTTCCACTGTTTGGGAAAGTATGATTACGTTTAGTATTCCATTCTATATAGTAGTTAATAAAACAATGACTTTTATAAGTAATTTCTGAAGTATCTGATCTGTTATCAGGTCATAGCCTGGTGCTGTATAAGTTTTAGCGCTTTTATTCAAGACTTCACGTCGGTAGGAGTAACAGGAAACATCTGACATGGACTTTTTAAAAGTTTTTTATTTTAATAATTTTATCAAGTACTCAGAAAATACTTCAACTTTTTTATTGTCAGAGCGTGTCCAAGCGCCATTTGTTTTTTGAATAGGTGACATGATAATTTGGGGCCGTTTAAATTTTTTGGTAATTCTCTAAATAGTGTGATCTTCTTTAGTTTAAAAGGCTCGTTCTGGTGTTCTAACAGTACCCTTTTGAATTATTTCGTCAATATGTTCAGTGTACGCTTTTCTGCAGGTTTGCGTGAACGAATCCATCTATTTCTCGCCCGTCTTTTTTCAGTAATTAATTCACGTATTGTTAGTGGCACATTTTTATTTATGTCTTGTGTTATGCTGTAGCTTGGGGTTGAAAACCAAGCAGCGGATTAGATACGCTCTACAGTATCGTCTATTTTGTATATTTCTTTGATATGGAGTTTGAATTTCATATCTTCCTCCATATAACTTTGAAACTTCTCCCAGTTAGTTAAATTAGTAGTTACTCTAGGATGTAAGAGTTGGTTTATTACTGTAATATTAAGTGTGAGTATGACCGGCGTGTGGTCCGTCGACAAGTCAAAGTTTTCTTCAACAAGAAAGTAATGTGGAGGAAACCCGCAACTATAAAAAAGTCGAAGAAATCTCGAATCTTAACGGAATCAGTAGGCTAGGTTTATTCGTAGGAAATGTGTGTATTGGTTTTTATTGTTGCACGTAATATGTTACATTCTTTAGTAAGAGTTATTCGGGATCCCCAGTAAGTATTCTTTGCATTTAAGTCACGTCCAGCAATAAATTTTTGATCGAAGATTTAGAAGTCGTTATATTATTGTGTTGTTATAGTATGACATGGAAGACAACAGATATCAGTAACAGCGAATTGTAAAAATTAAACTGTAATTTTTTTATAGTAGCTTGAGTTAGTGCTATTTAATACAGTAGCAATTCAAAGTGTAAAATCCTATTGCAAATAAGAACTGCAGAACCTCCATCAGAGGTTTATATTGCCTAGTTTGGGAATTATAGTTTCTGTCGATAAAGTGTGTTTTAAAAATAGCATGAGAGTTTGGCACGAGATTTCTTGCTGAACGGCCATGCAAGTGAGTGTCCGCAGCGGTATCAAGAGCCCGGGCTGTTTATCAGCTATCAGCTGTGCAAGTTAAATTCTCGCTTATATTTACCATTCAGCGAAGTATTTTATACGTACATTGAACTACATCGTAATTCTAATTGCTTTCTCTTAGGGGGGTAAAGCAATGCTACCAAACTAAAGAATCTCCGATCATCTATTACCTCCTGCAAGTATACTGCAAAAGAAATCAATGAAAACTTACATCGTTATTAGAAAAAAAAAAAATTTATCTGCCAACACATTTTGAACCGTCAGGCGAAGTTACATCATCAGGGAACACGGATAAATGTATGGAAACAAGAATAAAATCTTCCATTTTCTTACTTGGGTCAGTTCATCACAAAACTAAATATTTTACCAGACTTAGTAGGATTTTACTGAAGATTACGCTCTCGACCGACAACGACTATAGGGCCTTAGCAAAATATTATTTAACAAATCAAATTGCTTTCCACTCTTTTCAAAATCCCAGTCATAGATCACTTTTAGTTGTGATTAAGAATGTTTCAATATCTCTAACTGAAAATGATCTAGCAGAGGAACTCTCTGAATATAATCTTCCCATAATTAGCATCACACGGCTGTACAACAGAGACAAAATACCAATCCCCGTATATGCAATACGACTAACGGCCAATGAAAAAGCGAATGATATCTTCAAAATAGAATATATCTGTCACACGAAAGTCAGGGTAGAACCAAGGAAAACATATAATAATACGCCACAATCCCACAGGTGTTAACGCTATGGCCACATCAAGAACTATTTCCGCTTACATACCAGATGTGTGAAATGTCTGGGCAATCATATGTACACTGACTCCGATAAAGACAGAAATACTCCCCAAATCTGCGACAACTGTGGGGATAATCATCCAGACTTCAGAAGCTGCAAACACTTTCAGGATTCCAAATTCCCCAAAAGTAGAATAGACGCTAGAAAACAACAAGTTAATAATAGCATTCAACCATCACCAGAAAATAATGTCACCAACTTTCCACCAAATGACAAAAATTCTATAAATATGAATAATCAAAATCAATCCTGAAAATCAACAAATGACTTTTCTGACACTGAACATATACACAATACTATCCTTACATCACTTCTAAACCTGATTAAACCACTTCTTGGCCAAATAAAACAATTCTTGCTAACCAATTTTTTACCACTTCTTCTAAATGGATCATAATTGCAACTAAACCCTTATTCATTCAAACATCTTGAACTGGAACGCCAACGGGCTAAAGGCCCAACAAACATTATTCACAACTTTCTAGGAAAATATAAGATAGACCTAGCATGTATATCGGAAACTCACTAACTAATAATGCTAGCATCAAAATTCCTGGTTATTCTTATTATCGCAATGATAAAGCGGCAATATTTGCCTCTGATGGAGTAGCAATTTTGTAAAACAAAAAATTATTCATCACGAAGATACAATAATCAATACCGACAATCTAGAAATGGTAGCGATCAAAATAAAAACACAAAAAGGCAACTATATTAAAATAATTAGTGTATATCAGCAACCAAACAAACAGCTTCTTGAAAGCGACATATGACAAATATTTAACAGTAATAAACCCACAATTTTAATTGGCAATATCAAATCCAAAAATACCATATGGAGATATAGAGCAGGTACAGATAGGTTTAATATTATACTATTTATTGTACTTGCACATAGAGCGGCAATATGCGCAAAAAATTCAAAATTAAACAAGACTACAGTTTTGTCACTGCGATAAGGCATGCATAAATGCCTCACAACACGTGTGCTTGGCTTCGATGTACTAGCCGTACTCTTAATTTAATTTTTTTTTCATTTGATATGAAACAATTAAGAGACAGATCGAGTAAAAGCACTGTTTCGAGAAATTTGAGTATTGCACATTCACCAAGAGGAGATTTAGTTGCTTGCGGATGGAAAGTAGCAATTAGGTATTTACCAAATATTTTCGTTTTTCTTTATGGTTGCGGGTCCAAGTGCTATTGATTTTACAAATAGGAGGAGTAAGAGTAATAGGTTGCTTTATTTTTTTAAGTGCTTTTTATAAGAAGCAGACATTGTGTTGCCCGGGAGATAAGTAGCTGATGTAATCGCTGAATGTTTCGTTTTCCTGTTCTTTTATTAGTCTTTTTACTTGCATGGTTAGAATATTTACTTTATTTTCAGTGCTAAGGTGTAGTAATTGTTGTCGATTCCTCTTGTTATTTTTTCAGCAGTTTTTATAATATTTAATGGGTAACTTATTAGTAGTGCTACTGCAATTTTGCTGTAGAATATGAGTTTAAAGGTTTACCTGGTGACAATGCGTTAATCGCGAGTGTTTAATCATATACTTGCATTTATGCACACAGAGCAGCGATATCCGTGCAAATTTAAAATTAAAATTAAAAATTGGCTAATAAATATGTCCGACCTTAAAAAGACTGCAGTTGTTGCTGCGATAGGGCAGGTATAGATGGCCCACAACACGCCTGCTTGGCTTCGATGCACAAGCCGTACTTTATCAATAAATCTGCATCAAAATTTGCATGAAGTTGGAATATTTGTTTGCAGAACGATGCAATAAGTGCAATACGAATAAAGTCATGGTGCAAACAGAATATGTTATAAGTGATCCATGTGTTGAAAGATCAGCAAAAAAGAGATGATCAGAAAATGTTGAACTTGTATAAGCTAGAATTGGCAAGGATCAGCGACTGAGAACTAAAAAATAGGCCGGGGATTCTAAAATCCAAAGCATGTAAAATTTTGAAAGATTTTAGCTTAAAACATGTTGCAAAATTCGTTCTGCGGCTACCGTTTACCAGAGCAGAGTGCTGCGGTTGCTAATGATTTGCTTTAGGCTGCTATCAATGAACTAAATTGTTAAAAAAGATTATAACGGGATATAAAACTTGGATCAACAGCTACAATTCAGAAACAATAGCTTAAGTCGTGTTCAATAGAAAACCCCTGGTTTGCAGTGTCCGAAAAAGTGTGCAAGATCCCAAGGTGCTTACTTTAAATGTGAGTGAGGCTACGTACAATATTGTTGCATCTTATATCACTTGTACTAAATATATAATTTTTATGTTAGTGTAATTTTCTGTACTATGTGCCTCGATACCTTCGAAACAAATCACGTATTTCGCCCCGAATGTTACTTCAGGCGGTTTTTTCTTCTACGCAAATGTAAGTAAAATTATGCAATTGTATATCAATACCAACTTTCTATAAATATGAACATAAAGCGCTCATAGGAGCATTTTTTTTAATAAAATTTTTATTAATATAAAGAACAACATAATGGGGGTACCTCAAACTCCTAAAAGCCAATGTCCCCGGCAACTCTACCACCTCTCTCTCTCACTCTTCCTTCTTGACGGACTTGACTGTTAGGACTTACACATAAGCATAATACCGATGTCTTTATTAAAAAAATTAATTTTATCAAAGATCGAAATGTTAACATAATATATGTTTATCATAACGCCATTGAGAACATTATTTTGGACGTAAAATTGTATTTCACAGGAAAAAAGTGTTAAAAAGTTATAGTAAGCAACTAAAATAATTGTTTAGATACTTACAGGTATGTCGATTCATAACATTATATCATACAAGACTATCTAAGTTAAAATGTGGCCACTACTTATGTAGTACTTACGTTTAGATAAGTAATTAATGAAGAATAGTACTTTTATAATAAACAAATAATCATACATGTCGCCATTCCACCAAGATACCAAACTGTTTTCTTTAAAAATGCATAATAACCTAAGCTATTTAGTCCAGTCGAGTCATAATTATTTTTAAATACTTCGGCACTTTCTCAATAGTTTTATAAGGAAAAACATCGTCTGAATTGAATGCATGTTTTGGACAAAATCCATTGTAGGATCATTGCGAAAATATTTACAAAAGGTGCGAAAAAAGGTTTTTGACTTTTAGACACGAAAAAAACATGATAAAAACAAAAATAAACGTTATAGCTCTTGAAAAGACGAATAAAATTATTTTTGGATTATTAAAATCGGTTGATAACTTTTGCAGAAAAAATAAAACCGCGAATAAAAGCGATTTTCGATGTTCAATTACTCAGTTTGTAATTATCCTAAAATGTCTTCCGGGGCTCAAATTATAGGGTTTTCAACACCTTTTAAAATTAAATATTTGTCAAAAAATATTCATAATTTTCGCAAATTTCGAAAAGTATAAACAGCTACTTTAGTAAAACGACCCTATTTACACAATAATTGTCGTAGAGCAATTTTGCAAAAAAGCTCCTGTTCTTGAAGACTTCCTCTACAACCATATCAAATTTAAGTCGATCTGATAATAATAAGTACCTCAAAACGCGTCTGAAGAACGTGCAATTTTAAAGAGCGCCGCGTGGACGCATGAACGAAGGAAAGTGGCGCGGTGGTGGAACTCTCTTCCGCGGGTGGAACGGACGAAGTAATTATAAGATTAAAAAGGAAAAATATTACATAAATAAGCACATAACCATCCCTTATGTCAAATAACCACTCCGCGCATTATTAATATTTTAGTGCGCTACCCCAATTAAAAAAAAAAAACAAATTTTCGTTCAGTAGTTTCCGAGAAATCTCAATTTTTTCCGGCTAGTCAAATTTGAACGCGCGCGATCGTTTTCCGGGCGCCCGTTCCACCCTCGGGAAAGAGAGTTCCCCCACCACCGCGCCACTTCTCCTTCGCTCGTGCGTCCACGCGGCCGCTCTCTAAAATTGCACGTTCTTCAGACGCGTTTTTGAGGTACTTATTATTATCAGATCGACTTAAAATTTGATATGGTTGTAAGAAGTCTTCAAGAACAGGCAGCTTTTGCAAAATTGCTCTACGACAATTATTGTGTAAATAGGGTCGTTTACTAAAGTAGCTGTTTTACTTTTTCGAAATTTGCGCGAAAACTTATGAATATTTTTGACAAATATTTAATTTTAAAAAGGTGTTGGAAAACCCTATAATTTGAGCCCCGGAAGACATTTCTAGGATAATTACAAACTGAGTAATTGAACATCGAAAAATCGCTTCTTTTCGCGGTTTTTATATTTTTTTTTTCCAAAAAGTTATCAACCGATTTTAATGATCCAAAAACAGATTTATTCGTCTTTTCAAGCGCTATAACATTATATTTTTTGTTTTTTACTCAGTTTTTTTTTCGTGTCTGAAAGACGAAAAAACCTTGTTTTCGCGCCTTTTTGAATTTTTTTCGCAATGATCCTACAATCGGATTTTGTCCAAAACATTTTCATTCGATTCGTACGATTTTTCTCTTAATTATTACGTTGAGAAAGTGCCGCAACTAATTATTTTAAAAAATCACTCATTTTTTGCTACCTCGCCTGGACTAATTTAAGTCCTTGCACAACCCAAAACTACTAACAAATATCTATTCTTCAATTATTTATTACATTAATAGAGAAAAAATGTAACTGAAGTATACCGATGTTTCATTTATAAATATTTATAAAAAGCGTATATCAAATTTCTGGGCGTCATTATAAGAAACATTTAATTGTATAGTAATATTGATTGAGGCATGCTGTTATTAAAAACTGTTGCATGTTTATTCGTCTAACACGAAACATCTATCCTAAAATCTAGAACAACGTGTATATAATACAATTATTGAAACAATAATATGAGTTAGTTATGTTTGGAATTACGCGGCCTAGTTTAATATGTTGAGAAACAATTTAGATTATTCCAAAGAACAAATACCACTTGTATTATAAGAGATTTTTGTACAATGTTAGCAATTTCTACCATTTCACCTTAAAATCTGAAAACTCTTTGATGTGAAATGCCCCTTTGAAGCAACGTTAAACCGGAATTCATCCTTTAAAGAAAAATCGTAATCGTTATGAACCCTATAAGAACCTGATAACCAGACAACAAAACACCACATTTTTCATTTAAATACTAGACAGTTGTTTTGGTTTTTAAGTAAAAATTTATGCAATAAAAAAGCTTAATAACCGATGTTAAATTTTCCTATTACAGCGTTATAACAAACTGTTCTTGGAATTACCGCAATTTTTTTAACAATAATTAAACTGAGAAGATCATATTGCTTCACTAATTTAAAGTTCAGTAATGGTATTCTTAGTTCCATTACAAACATAGTAACAGAAGAGTGTAAATAATTTTTTAAAAAACTTTACCGTGCATGTATTATTTATAAATCTAAATAATTTATTATCCACAAAAAGTCATAATTACTTCAACACTTATAGTTTTAGTAATCGTTGCAACTATTAGCATAATTCTTCACAATAAGATCTTGCTTCTATTAAAGAAAGTTGTAAAAAATGTATATGAAAATCTTTAGTTTTTTAACAAATACCGGTCACAGACCTGAGACCGATACCATGTTAAAAGCTCTTTTAGGTTTTTCGCCCAACTCTCTATCACAAGCGTAAAAGTCTGTAAACGATGTAACTGACACACCATTGCATAAAAGTATTTTTAAAAATGATGAAAAATGCGGCCCATTAATTCGGATTTAGCTGTTTTATGTCAAACGTATTATAATAATGGACCAAACTTTAAGAAGAATTACCCTGAAAGTAATAAAAGTAAACGAACGTTATCGGAATGTATATTAGAAGTTCTCGTTGTGTCCTGACCTGTTTATATAGACTATGAAATATTTTATACCTAAATCACTAATACAACTTCTCGAAAGTTACTTAACTAGGCCATTCTTTGCCAGGGGCCGATCGCGTTTGGCATTTTCGTATGCAGGCGGAGTATCGGGTCGGGGAGCTCACGCTTTCAATCGCTTCCGGCCGGTTTCGAATTTATTGCAGCCAGGTATCTGCGTCAGGACTTCCGCTAGCTGTGCACTTGCCAAATATACTGTGACAGCAGCAAAATTTAATAAGTGTTATGATTTCCACAGTCCAAGTCACGTATTGCTCGACAAGTCTCTATTCCACAAATAGAATTTAATAAAGGAAATGGAAATCGCTGCCGTGCTTCTTTGAGGCTTTAATATAATTCTGTGTTAACGCTCTTAATAAAGGTGCGTTATTTGATTGTGGTTTGTGTATTGCTATATAAGCATGGCGTGAAATTATTTTAATTAAAAAAAAAAAAAACAATATATAGCATTAAATTCCTGGATTTTTCCTTGGATGATAAACATATATCTTTTAAAGGGCGAATCCTACAAAAATGGATGTGTTGCCGTGATTTATCGTACTAATTTACACACAGCGGTACGGACATATTGCGACAACCGTCCAGACAGCATTTAAGGACGTTTGTGTTGCCGGGAAATGTAAGCGGATAACATATTTTGCACGGGTGCTTGAAATTCTTGGAATATCTTGCTTTCGCTGACGACACATGCCCTGGTAATTTGGTGAAGTTTCCCGAACCGATGTTAATTTGCGCAAATCAGAATGTCGTTTCAAAGGCACACTTGCGGCTCTGTGTGGATGGTTGTGATGAAACTTGGACACGGCAAATCTGCGGCAACTCGTCTACGAATACTCAGTTGTGTAAGCGTCGAAAAACGCAAGCCAAGTAGTATGATTCTTCTGCTGATATGGCGGAATTTCAGCGATCGTGAAGCTTTGATGTAGTGGCGCAGGATTTCGTAAGAATTGGCTTCAAGTCTCGCCGATTAAATGAAACTGTTTCTTATTAAAATGTTCTGCTAATTTTATTAATTATTGATTTATTTTAGTAAAATGTGTTTAACCATGAAGCACAAAAATTGTTAAAGGTATTGAATTTCTTAAATTTATAATCTTTACCACGTTCTATTATATATATATATATATATATATATATATATATATATATATATATATATATATATATATATATGGCGTTCACAGGCCTCTCTAGGCCCATTGCCTTGTGAATAGTTTCCATTTCACTCTATCCTTGGCTGTTTCTTTCCAGTTGTGTCCTTTTTTTACTTTTAGGTCTTCTTTCACTGCTTCGCACCATCTCTTCCTCGGTCTCGCCCTTTTTCTCCGTCCTTCTGGGATACACCATCTTAACCCCTTTACTATTCTGCCATCAGGCAGTTTTTCCATATGACCTAACCATTGGAGTCTTCTGGCTTTAATTACCTGTATTATATTTGGATCATTATATAATTCATATAGTTCTGCATTTGTTCTTTTCTCCCATACTCCGTCTACCTTCTTCCCACCATATATCTTTCTTAGCATTCTTCTTTCCCATACTTCCAAACTGTTTTGTGTTTTTTTTTTGTCATAGTCCATGTCTCACTGATATACAATACTGTCGGCCTCAATATGGTCTTGTAGATCCGAATTTTGGCATTTCTGGAGATATCCTTTCATCTTATTATGCTATTCATACTCCCCGCGCATCTACTCCCTTTAGCTATTCTTAACTCTATTTCTCTTTCTTATTTTTCAGCTTTATCCGCCTTATTAATTTTTCTGGTATTCCTAGTGTTCTTATTGCTTCATACAATTTATCTCTAAACATGGAGTCGTAGGCGGCCTTGAAATCAATAAAAAGCATATGCATAGGGATATTATATTCGTACGCCCCCGTTAGTATTTGTTTAACTGTAAATATTTGATCATTAGTACACCTATTCTTGCGAAATCCCGCTTGGTATTCTGCCATAGCTGCTTCCAAATACCCTTCTAATCTTTATTTAATCACTATTGCCAACACCTTGTACGTTATATCTGATATTGCGATTCCCCTATAATTGCCGGTAAACATATTTATCTCCTCCCTTAAAAACCGGTACTATCACCACTTTCTTCCACTGTTGTGGCATATTTTCTGTATCCCATATGTATTATTAATTTATATACTTTATCACATATAATTTCATCTCCATATTTTAGATTTTCGGCTGTTATTCCTTTTTCCCCTGGGCTCTTGTTATTTTTCATTTTGTATATTACTTCTTTCATTTCGTCCTTTCTAGGCTTCCTAATTTCTTCATCATGTATCTCCGGTATTTCTTCACTATGCTCTTCTCTTTGTGATACGCTTCCCTCTCCTTGTGTCCCTTCATATGTGTTTAGCTCTTTTTCAAAATAGTTTTTCCATGTTTTTTGAATATCCCGTGTATTACCTAATAGTTCTCCATATTCTCCTTTGATATAGAATTGTTTTCTCTAGGATCCAGTTCTAATGGTTTTAACATCTTTGTAAAAATTTCTTATTTCCTTTTTCTTGTATTTTTCCGCAATCTCCCTTATTTCCTCCTCCTTATATTTACGATTTTTTGCTCTACACATCTGCTTTACTTTGATTTTTTGTTCTTTATACAGATTTTTGTCTTGATCATTTTGTGTTTGTAAAAACTTTAACCGCATCTTCGTTTTCTTGTTTATCTCTTCTATGCATGCTTCATCCATCCAGTGATTCTTATTAATCTTCCTATTTAGTGGTTTATTCTTCCTCATGACATTTACAATTGATTCCTCCAGTTTTTTCCATTTTTGATCTACCTCACCACTTTGTTCATCGTCGTTCTTATATTCTTCCTCTATACTATTAATATACTTTCGTGCTACTTCAGTATCCTGTAACGCCTTAAGATCATACGTTATTTTTCTTTTGTGTTTTCCCCTCTTTCTTACTGTTTTACTTAATTTTATTTCCGCTGTTACGAGAAAGTGGTCTGAGTTTGCGTCAGCTCCTCTATACGTCCTAACGTTTTTAATGTTTTGAGCCACTTTTTCTCTCCCAGTACATGATCAATTTGATTTGCTTCATTCCGTCCTGGAATTTTCCATGTTCTTTTGTGTATGTCCTTTCGTTTAAAGTGCGTGCTTATTATTTTCATCTTCTGTTCTATGGCAAATGTTATCAGCCTTAACCCATTTTTATTACTCTCTTCGTGTTTACTTTCGCCACCTGTAATCTGTCTATACATCCCTTCTCTGCCTACTTTTGCGTTCATATCACCAATTACTAATTTAAGATCTTTCTTTGGGATTTTCTGAACCATTTCTTCTAAAGATTCGTAGAATTTGTCTTTTATTTCATCGTCCTTATTTTCAGTTGGTGCGTGAGCGTTAATTATTGTCATCATATTGTATTTAGTCTTTATTCTTATATAGCATAATCTTTCTGGTTGGGCTCCAAAATCTCTAACATCCTCCTCTAAATTTTCTTTTATCAGAAAGCCTACGCCAAATCGCCTATTTTCGTTTCTACTTGTAAACAGTGTATAGTTATTAACTTTTTGTATGTTGTTCCCCGCTAAATGTGTTTCTTGTCTACCTTCAATCTCTATGTTGTATTTCTGTCACCAACATTAATACTGCGCCCTCTTCGTACATATCCTGTACATTCCATGTACCTATTCTCACGTTTTGCTCATTACTTTGCTGCTGCGGTTTTGTAGCTTGTTGGTCTTTCTTATTTGCCTTTCCTTTATTCTTATATCCTATACCTTGGTAATCTTTTAATTCATGTCCATATCCTTTGCCAGTTTTGTTATCAAAAACAGGCAACCTATTTTTATTTATTAGTTTTTTCTTGAGGTACGTGTTATTTTTCTTAGCTGCTCCTCTAAACTGTTTCCCTCCGGAGATCTTTCCGTTACTGTCCTTTTCAATGCAATACTTTGTACACTGTTTTCCTTTACCACCTCCCCTAACGTCTCCACCCCTTCTTTTATATTTTCTACCGTATACGCTTGACCATTGACTATTGGCTTATTAAATCTTATATTTGCCCTGTTTCCCTTTCTGCGCTCCTCTTTAAGAATAGGTATTAATACTTTTCTTTCTTCCTGTATCGCTTTGCTAAAATCTTCATCTATCCAGATGACCGTTCCCCTAAGTTTTTTTGCATTTTGCAGTATTAATATTTTCACATTTTCTCTAATTAATTTAACAAAAATTGGCCTTTTCCATTCTTCTTCGTACTTCCCTAATCTTCTTATTTGTTCTATTCCCGTGTTCCTATCAATGTTTACACCAATTTTATGCAGTATTGTTAATATTTTTTCGTTTATTTTGTTCTCATTTTCTCTCTCCTCATCCACCACTCCCTTTCTTATTATATTTTTACTCCTCACCTCTCTTTCTTCTCTCTTTCTTCTGCTCCGCTATCACGGATTTTAATTTTTTATTTTCCTCCTTCACCTGTTTCATTTCAAGTACTACCTTATCTAACTTAGTATTAATTTCCTTCATGTTTTCCTCTATTGTTTGGAACATTTTCTCAATTCTATCGATCTCATTAATCCTTAGTTTTATTAAACAGTATTTTGCAATATGGTTTGCCTATATGAACGTGTCACACAGCGTAAAGTGTTATCAGCCCAAGTCGACCTTTCGGAGGCGATAACCTTATCCTAGTAGTTAAAATTTATATTATGCATTTATTTGCCCCTTTATTATTTCTAGTTTATTACTTAATCTGTCCTAATTAGTACTCTATAATTATATTTAAATCTCTATCTCATCTACTTCTTATTGATTATCACATACGTGAAAATTTTAATTTGCACGTGTCCCATTACCATAACAGCCATCTTATATCACGTTCTATGTAGTCGGCCAAAAATATTCCACTCTCTATTGATGAAGCTCATTTTCATTTGAATAGTTTTGTTAATAAGCAGAATTATTGGATTTACGTCAATGAAATTCTTCGAGTTTATCTTCTAAGTGAGCTCTTAAACGTTTAACTAGAATTATTGAATATAGTTTATAAATTGGTAGGATTACGTTTCTTTCCCAATCTTGTGGTATTGATTCTGTAGTTCATGCTTGTTGAAATACTTTTTGTAACCATCAATTTACTGCGGGTCTCCAATTTTGAGTAGTTCCGGTGGTATATTAACTTCACCCGCTGCTTTTGCATTTCTGTTTTTTTCAGGACCCTTCTTATTTTTTCTTCGCATATTTCCTTTTTGTTTTTGACAGTCACACTACGTCTTTTTCTCCTTCCCCTGCTTTAAATTTTGCTGCAATGTTGTTCATTATATTTTCGCTGGTAGTCTGTAATTTTCCGTTTCGTATTTGTTTTCTTTTTAACTTTTGAACTATATTTCAGAACTGTTTTTAATTTTCCATGTATTTTTGTTTAATTTATTTCGAGATTTTCCCAGGCATATATTTGTGTTCTTTTTACGGCTTCCTTTGCTTCTTGTTTTTTGTGTCGGTGTATTTTATGATATTCGGTTGTATTTGTTCTTTTGAACGTTAACCAATCTTCTTTTTTTGTTTGAGCTTGTTTTTAACCGTATTGTTTTGCCATTTGATTTTGTTTTGGTCTTGACCCGTTTTTTTTTTTTACCGCATGTTTTGTTTGTTGTCAACGTTATTGTTTCTATCATTAAGGCTCTAATGTTCTTTTGTCTCTGCTTCTTGCTCTTCTAAGTTGCTTAATTTTCTGTCAACTTCTCTTTCATATTTCTCTCTTTTTCTAGTTCTTTCAATTCTAGTCTTTCATAGACTGTTGGTGTTTCTTTAGGAGGTGTTTCCAAATTGGTGTTGTTTATCGGCGGTCGGTGCTAAGTTCTGCCCCTTTTACTTACTTTTACTTTTACATCTTGGACTACCTATCTCATGATTCTAGAGTACGTTATGTAATCTATTATGCTTTTTTGTCCTATTTCTTCTACTTTATAGGTAATCTTGTAGATTGTTTTGTGTTTGAACCATGTATTTTCTATTAATATATGGTTACTGATATAAAAATCAATTATTCTTTCTCCTCCATGTTCTGCCATTGTTCCATATCCCTGATTGTTATTTTTTTCTATGCGGGCGTTCTAATAATCGATTATTCTAACCTATCTATTTTTATTTTGCATTTTTTCTAATGTTATTTGTAATTAATTATAGAATTGATCCTTATCCTTAACATCTGTGTCTTCCGTTGGTGCAAATATTTGCATATATGCATATATTATTGGTGGGGTGGGGGGCCTTTTATATATTTCAATGTGTATCCTTTGTTTAGTCTTATACGTTCTTGTCCTTTCCTCTTCACTTCGCTTAGTCCCAGAATCTGTATCTTATATCTATCTCCTCTACCTACCTCTTTCCTATTTAGTGTTTTAATGTTCCATGTTTCAATTTGTATCCGTTGTCTTACTGATCGTTTCCTGTTCCGAGGCATTTGTTATTTCTCTGAATATACTATATCTCGCATGCGATTAGCCCAACGACGAGGTCCCGTTAATTCGGGACAAGTGGTACTAGATTGTATCCCCCGATGATAGGTCACCAGAGCCTCGTTAGATTTCTATTAGGCGGTACCACGTGCAGATGAGGTTGATATTTGGATAACTAGTGGTTGGTGCTACCCCTTATCCCTCATAATCGAACTTTTTATGGGATAAATTAGACCAGTTAAACCTCGAAGAAATGGGGTTTCAACAAAGTGGTGCTACAATACAGCAACAAAACTATCAATTTGTTAAAGCAGTGTTTTCTTGGCCTTGTGATTTTCAGAAATACTGACGTTAAGTAGCCGGCCAGATTTTGCGACTTGACGTCATGCGATTTTTTCCTTTAAGATTTTGTAAAGTTCTATATTAACAAACTACAAACAATTCCCAAACTGAAAACAGAAATCTAGTGCGTTATTGCTGAAATTGGACCAACTGATTTGGAAAAAGTCTTAGAAATTTTGATCAAAAGGGTCGGGGTATACCAGCACAGTCACAACGGCCATTTATAATATTCTGTAATTAATCTCAACATGCCTGCTTTATAAATCGATAAAAATTACTGAATTAAATAGTAACTTACTGTTTTATTTTAAAACTACATCCAGTGTATCCGGTGGCCCCCATTATATTCACTGTTAAGGAGGCCCTCTTCGCAGCCTCTTTTAATCTTTCTACGCTTTCACTAAGTTATATTTGCATTCTGATAATATGTTTTTTATCATACTGATCTATTCTTCTTGAATTTAGCTTTATATTCGTCTATTTTTCCTGCGTATTTGATTGCAACAATTCTTATAGATGATACTTAGTAGTGTTAGTAATTTTAACACTATATATTACTCCATTTTTTAAAAACAGGACAAAGTAATTTTTTGGCTATATTTTCATTATTAGTGATTGTACTCTACTATGTAGTTGTTTTCATATTTGAAGAACTATTTATATTATACTATTTCATCATTTCTTGAGATTTCATCGTTTTTAATATTTATCTCTTCTATAAAATCTATTTTCACCTTTCTACTATATTTTTTCCAAATTAGGTTTCCATGTTTTCTCTACAGAAATTAGTATTTATACAGTACTCTTTTTAGTTTTTCTTATTTCTCTAAAGAACTTTTGTACTTCTTTATCATTGTAACTTTCCTTTATTTTCTTGTATAATATTTTCTCTTATTTCGTCTACACATCTGCTCTACTATTCTGCGTTGTTCATATGATCTTTTAGTTTTTCCAGATCCTTTGGTTTAACATGACTAATTTAAGTTTTGCTCTATTCGGCAGTGCTTTACTACATTCTTAGTTAAGCTAAGCAGTTCTATGTTTTTCTTTTCTCTTGCTACACTTGCTCAATAAAATTTCTGTGTGTTTACTACATTGTTGTATATCTCAATCTTCACTTTAGTAATTCTATTCTTCAGTTTATGTACAAAGTTTTCTTTTATTTCCCCTCGTTGTAAAGTGCCTAGCTTATACACTTTTTTCCTGTCCCTTTTTTCTTGTACATTTTAGGTTTTCTTGTTTGAGCTTTATTTACGAGATTGTGATTAGAATAAATATTCAGTCATGTGTAGCTTCTATATCTAGCATTTGCAATGTTTGGGTTTCTTTATTAATATACGGTAAATTTGGTTTACTGTTATGCCTAGGCATTTTTTTTGTTTATTTGTGAATGTTATGTGAGCGAAGCGTATATTTTTAAAGTGGAAGTTTTTCCTAGTAATAAACTTCACTAGTTTCTGCTTATTTTTGTTGTTTATAGTATGTAATAAATTTTTCACCGGCATGTACATTTTTTCTCTCTACTCATTCTTTAAAATTCCCCTTTATAATCTTTAAATCATAAACTTTATTGAGTGATTTTTCTAAATCGTTGTAAATATAGTTATTTCTCATTTATCACCTGAGAGTGCATGTCCGATGATTACTATCACTTTTCTGTATGCTTCGATAAAATGTATACCACACAATGTATCATTTAATGATCTGAAGTCAATTACTGCGTTCTTTATATGTTTATACACTTCAGAGACTGATTTAAATATTTTCTTTTCTTTTTCACTGCTAAAGAAAGTATAATATTCAAATCAATAATCCCTCTTTTTAATTTCTTGTAGAGCTATTAAATCTAATTTATATCTTTTTTTTCTCTTATTAAATTTTTTACAGCCTCTGTTCACGTCACCCCCTACCCATAAAAGTTCCTTTTATATTTTCTTCCCTATAATTTATAGCAATTTTTATTTGTTGCACCTTTTCCTATATACATATTAATTATATAGTTCTCCCATTATACGTTCAATTTTAACTATGTTCAGTTTCGCGCCTTGTTATTTCCATTACTCCATCTTTTTGCTACTACTAACTAGTTTTTGACTTATCTTTGGCTTATCCCACATACTGCATTTTTGCATTTTATCCGTATCCTTATTCTAGGTCCATGTTATATTATTTATGGTTAGTTCTTTGCTACTGCTTTGACACTGATATGGGTTTTTTCTTCTTTTCCTTACAGATTGTTATCTATCTATCTATCTATCTATTTATCTATATATATATATATATATATATATATATATATATATATATATATATTAGGCCTACATTCAACAAATTATAGGTCATGCATTAAATTATTTTACTATTATTAGTACTATTTCTTCTAGACAATAAATGTGTTAGTTTTGTTTTACGAACACTAGCTAATAGCATACACACTAAGTAAGGTTATTAAATTTTTTAAAATGTTATTTTTCTTATCACTTTATGCAATATTGTAAACATTTGTTGTTTAATTATCACTAAAGTTGTTAGACATCAAATGTTTAGAATAAACTAATATTTTTATAGAGAAAATATATTTATAAAAATTTACGAGGTGTTTATCTACTAAAAATATTGAACTAACATTAATACAATAAAAAACATTTTGCGCAGCCATGAGCTAACATGGCAGCTGATAGGAGTGGATTGGAATGCGCATGACTGAATAAAGGCAACTTTATAAGCTGGAAGTTAGCCACCAGTGAGTGTGCATATTTAGTGTGTGATAGCCAAATTTCTAACAACTGAGCAAGTAGAGCAGGAAATCTACATTAAATTTTGTGCGAAGATCAAACATTTATCTGCAGAAACTCCTCGATTGGTCCAGAAAACTATCGAAAATGTTGTAATGGGTGCAATAGAAATAAAGGTATTTTATAAAATAATTTAGAGATGGTCAGAACTGTATTAAAAGTGATCCACGTTCTGAAAGACCAGCAACACTGGAAAATCTTGAATGTGTACAATCAACTACCTGGCTATTTTAAAAACTAAAATGAGTAAAGTTCTAACGGAAAATTTTGACTTGAAGCGTGTTGTGGTAATATTCCTTCCAATTTCTGTCACCATTTTATAAGAAACAGCGTGTTACAGTTGCTAATGATTTTTTTAATTACTGCCAAGAAAACAATTTTTCTTAAGAAAATCATAATCTAATAAGCTACGATCCGGATACAAAGTTGCAGTCGTCACCGATTTGTCAGTTCAAAGAAGGTACGCAAAAGTCGCAAAATGATTAAGTGTGTGAGATCTAAAATTGTTTTATATAAAGGGGACTGAGGCTACTTCTGGTTTTTTGGATGTTGTACAACTTTTGCTAAATATACGGATTTTTTGTTGTTGTAATATCTGTAATATTTTATTACAAATATTTTCTAGGTGTGCGTAAGTATTAATACTAAGATAATTTAATATAAAGTAACAATTGTCTTTGTTACTAAAGAAAAACCTATTACATTTTTAAATGCAATTTCTATGTCTATTATATTTTGGTATACTTATAGAAAGCGTGTCTCACTGTGACCACACTGTAATCATGTCTTTTAAGTTATGATGATGTTTTTTTGCAATTTTTTGTCAAACAAATTATAATCGCACAAACAACAAGAAAGCATCAAACTAGATCATATATGTAGTTAGTAAAATGAGGTGCTTTAAATGGCACCACTGCCTTTACGGGACCTATCGTGTCACTATGTGATAGGGTAATGTGTTTCATTCTAAACCTCGCCACTAATTGTAATATCTCGTCTTGCACTCTGTTATCAATTCTATGAAACTTTTGGTTATGTGACTCACGTTCGTTACCTCATAGCAGTGTTGCCATTGCTCTGTTGGCAATGACCCAAAGCACAGTTCCAAATTTGTCAAGCAGTTTCTCTCCTGTTGCGTTATTCTTGAATGTATGCCCAACAAAAACAACTAGATCTCCCCAGAAACATATGATATCGGTGTCGTTTTTTTAAACTTCAATTTTTAGGATGCTCTACTATCTTTGAAAACTGGGTATCTTAGAAAAAATCAACCGATGGCCTATAAAGGGCCGCATTAAGAGGTGTCTTTGAACTTAGACCAAAAGCGAATAGAGAAAATGATCAACGACTATTGGGAAATGTTACTAATATCATACTAGAACACTTACACATTAAATATATCTACCTAACGTTGACTTTTTGTCCCAGAATTGCTGCTTGAACGGAATGGTATTGTCACTGCGTTATTACCTAGTCGTTTTGTCGGCTTTCAATCAACTCCAAATAAAATTATGATGCTAAAGTAGCGCCCGAATCTGACAGTTTTAGACCGGAAATCCGCAGCGTTAAACGTAGAAATCATAATCTTATTTATTTATTTTGTGCTTAAGCTTTTGGTCGCAAAATCCGATACCATTCAACTATAATTAAAATTTGGCCAAACTTTCCAAACCTACAAAATTGCCATTAGCAGTCACCAACATAATTAAATTAACTGTAGTAATTTATTTGAACACACACGCGTATTTACTTCAGGCACATAACATGTTAAGTTGTGTGATAGTATTGGAAAGTGACCAGTGATTAAATAAAATATTACGGTTAGAAACCTTTTTGAAGCTCAAAGCAATTTATTCAGATCAATAAGAAACCTGATCGTCAATTTGACCATGTGTGCTCTGCTAGACACAGCTGTTCCGTCGAGCCAGAGTAAAACCTTAATATGTATTTAACATTATTAATAATTTAATTTATATTAAAATACAGTTTATATATTTGATTTGGATACTTACGAAAAATGCACTATTACTTTTTTGAATCTTATAGAAATAGTTCAAACTAATTAATTTATATGACAGTGACAGTTTAGCTCGTTACCTTATTTTAGGTTATTTATACGAGGTGCGTTTAAGTCCTAAAGTCTCCAAATTTTTTCTGTTACCTGTCAACGTAATCTCCCTCTAGACATACACTTTTGTCACAACTTCGTCGTCGATTCCATGACCATTGAAAACATTTTTTTAGAGGTGTGTTTTGTCCACTGGAAAATCGTTGATGCAACAGCGGC
The DNA here is from genome assembly GCA_036346155.1 of Sinelater perroti. Lineage (NCBI taxonomy): Eukaryota > Metazoa > Arthropoda > Insecta > Coleoptera > Elateridae > Sinelater > Sinelater perroti. The sequence continues at coordinate 36,063,249 of JARFIY010000001.1, forward strand.
TCGATTGAAAAATGAGCGAGTACGGGGAATGTCTTTTATGATTAAAAATTCATGGTGGCATTATGTGTCAACATGTACTAAGACATTGTCATCCGCGCAGCTTTGTATTTGTCGGTCAGTATTTGTGGGACCCACTTGAAAAACTTTCCGCATTTTCAGGTCATCGTGCAAAATAGATTCTACAGGAAATGACAAATTTAAAGACGATATTACGCATACCTAATGGACGGTCTTCTATAGCAGCTAGCTCCACTCGCACAATCATGGTTTCGGTCCTGCTGGTTCGTAGCCGAGACTGCTTCGGTTTATTTTCACACAAATCTCGACCTTCTTTAAACTTTCGCCCCTACGAACGCACATTTTTAACGTCTATAATGCATTTACCGCATGTCTCATTTAATTAGGGATAAATTTTGATGGGAATTTTACCACGCAAGAGTAGAAAACGAATAATTACACGTTGTTCTTGAACACTAAACGTCGCCATTTAAAATATACTGCAATAGCGGTAATTTGACCTTTGTACATTTATGGTGCCGTCTATATTTCAAATTCAGATATATTTCCTGCGTCTTTTAAAATTAACTGCATATTTCTATTTACTCTTCCTACTGAGAAAAAATTGGAGATCTTCGAACTTAAACTTAACTAGTAATTGTATCTGTCAGTGTTTTTTGTTTTCTCTTATTTAGAATTCTCACTTAGAATTACATGGTAGCAACATGTTTATGTCAAATTGTTTAAGTTGTGTACATGTGAATGTACCTTAGTTTTATATATTGTTGGTAAATATGTATTTATAAGACTTTTAGGACTGTCATGTATTTTTTACTTATCATTTATAATGTTGCGTATTTCAAGTGTTTGTGATAGACATCCGATATTTTATTTATTTGAATCTTATAATCTTTAAGTACAACTATATCTCCATTGCTATAACATTATTTTTTAAAATGTATTAATTTATTTATGAATCAATTTTCTGGTGTTGCGTAGATTTTTTTAAATTTTATGTTTCATTCTGTTAATCGTAACTTTATTATATTTTTCAAATACTCTTTTGCTTTTTAAATTTCACCTCTCGGTCTTTCCCCATTTTTCTCAACACTGTTTTTAATGAATTTGTTTAGTTTTGTGGTTTAAAACGTGTTTGTTTCCGTTTGATTTTATAAATTTCAACCTTTCAATTAACTGCTTTTCTACATACCAAGATTCTCAAAATGTTAAAAGTTTTTATTTATTTACTTACTATTTCCTATTCACTTTTATATAATATTATTTTTGCAGTAATAGATATATTATTACATTTATAAACGATACGCACTCAGCTTAATTGGCGCATTGTGTTTAATTTTGCAATGTTATCAAGCTGTGGACTACTAAATCTATAGATCTGGTTTGTAGTTATAAGCTTGCTCTATATGTATAAGGAGTATTCAGTAGCTTAAGTGGTATTAAATAATTAAATACACACAAATAGATTCATTATAATGTTACTCAAGGCACATAATTATTTTAATTCTGGTAAATCCGTTTTGCATCACTGAAACAACATTTAATCGCACTTGTTTCTGAGAATGCAGTTTTAAATACGATAATATTATTTTAAAGTTGTTTCATATAAAAATATATAAAAAATTAAAAATAGGTCAGATTTATTATACATTGTTTAGTTGATTAAATTGATATGGTATGTTGCATTTCTTCTAAAATGTTATAACCGTAAATGAAGGCATATTATTAAATTGAAAAACGTTATAGGCTTTAAAATTCTTAGGTGCCAATAGACTACAAAATATAAATAATATTGGGCTTTAATTTATATCATTACAAAATGTCATTTTTGAGATGTTCTTAAAATAGCAAGTTCACAAACAACATTTCTATTATTTGATAATATACAACTTAAGAAATTTAAGTTAATACTTCAAGAATGTAAAATAAAATATTGCAAAAAAATAATGCAGCAGAAATGTGGGAATGTAAATGCAATTTTTTTTTGTGATAAGCACCCATGCGAAATTTAAAAACAATTCCGTATAAAAGGTATGTATGATTTGTAAAGATTATAATTTATGATTTTAAAACAAAGTTGGTGGTGTTTATTAAAGAGCTTTAAAAAAGTATACAAATTCATCAATCAAATTTAAAAGAAGTGAAATTAAATTAGAAAAAAGTAATTTAAAAAATCTTGAAAGAGAATAATAACACTTTATAAAATCAAATTATGTGTAACTACAATGCAACTGCATTACATATAATTTAAAAACACAAAGCAATTTGATTTTAAAAAAGTTGAACTAGTAATGCAAGTCGACTACTTAGAAATTAAAATCACAACAGATTCTAGAATAGACAAGTAAATAGAATATCAACTGACAAAAGCAGATACAGTAGTTGGGAAAAACAAATAGATTAGTTAAAAAGCAAAAAAATTATTGTAGCAAGTTGTTGAGCTTTTCGATATCATCCAAAAGTGCTCCTAGATATGTTATATGAGTACTAGCGAGAATATCCCAGAAAGAATTTCCAAGTGCCGCGAGAAGACTTTAGAATAGATTTAGAAGGTATAAATAGCCCAGTAGAACAGTAGTAGTCAGTCGAGTATCATAAAGCAAAATAAACAGTTATAGTTCAAGATAAACTATTTTTATATATTATATTGATGAATACATGTTTTAGTGTATAGTAAATTAAACAAATAGTTCTATATCAATTTAAGTGTTTTATTGATCACTTGAAGAGTGAAAATAATATATTTATAGAAGCATCATAAGATTTAAACTATTCTATGTCAATAAATTCTATAACACGGTGTTATAATCTGATGATGGGGCAGTAGACTGATAACCACAAAAGGCAGAGAACTTAATAAACTCATAACTGATAATAATTATACATATTTCTCAACAGGTAGCCCAACGTACTGGCCAACGGACCCTGGCAAAATTCCGGATTTGTTAGATTTCTTCGTTGCTAAAGGAGTTTCATCTAACTACGTAGACATAACACCCAGTTATGATCTATCATCTGACTACTCACCTGTCATACTTACTATTAGTGCTACAGTAATTAGAAAAGAAGCCAAACCAATTTTATGTAACAGACGCACAGATTGGGACGCCTTTAAAGAGTATATGGATCAACATCTTGATCTTAATATAAGCCTAAAAACGACTGAAGAGTTGGACAGTGGAATCAACAAATTTATAACTATTACACAAGAGGCAGCATGGTATGCTACACCGCGCATGGAAAAGCAAAAACCCAGCTCACAAAACTTTCCAAGAGAAGTGATGGAGCTGGTTAAGGAAAAAAGGAAAGCTAGGGGAGTCTGCCAATGAACACATAATAGAAACGGTAAAACAAAGTACAATCGAATTACTAATAAACTTAAACGAAAACTGAACGAAGTAAAAAACGACACATTTCAACAATATGTAACTTCTCTTTCCAAGGACGACTACAGTATATGGAAAGCCACAAAGGGATTCAAGAGGCCACAGGTACATATACCGCCGCTACGTAACACAGACAGCACGTGGGCCAGATCTGACCAAGAAAAAGCTGACCTATTCGCACAATATATGGCAGAAGTATTTAGACCTAACTCTGAAACAATAGATATAGAAGTAGACACCTTCCTCGAAGCCCCACTACGACTTTCATTCCCAATACGGGATCTTAAAATCGGTGAATTACGTCAGGAGATAAAATTCTTGAGAAACAAAAAAGCACCAGGCTACGATCTCATAACTGGTCCTATCTTTAAACAGCTACCAGAAACTGGGGAAAGACAACTACTAGCATTATTTAACGCAATTCTGCGCTTAACCTACTGGCCGCCGCAACTAAAGATGGCGCAAATTATAGTAATATTGAAACCTGGTAAGCCGCCAAATGAAGTGCAATCTTATCGCCCAATTAGCCTGTTATCAATAATTGCCAAACTCCTAGAAAAGCTGATATTAAGTCGGTTAAATAAAGACACACCACTGGATGATTGGATCCCAAAGCAGCAATTTGGATTCAGACGAGATCATTCTACTATTCAACAGTGCCTTCGCATGTCTAACGTAATTCAGAAAGCTTTTGAAAGTAAGAAGTACTGCACGGCAGTATTCCTGGACGTCCGACAAGCCTTTGATAAGGTGTGGCACAAAGGGTTACTGGCTAAAATAAAAGCATTATTTCCGCACCAATATTATCTCCTTTTCCAATACTACCTTTCAAACCGCTATTTCCTAGTAAAATTCGGAAACAAAATTTCGACACTACAGCCAATTACCGCTGGGGTTCCCCAAGGCAGCGTTTTTGGCCCAGTCTTATACTTACTTTTCACTGCTGATATACCAATAACACCGTACACAGAAATGGGAACGTTCGCAGATGATACTGCCATCCTCGCGTGCAATGAAGACCCTTTAGCTGCTACAAGATTACTGCAGGAACACATACATTTAATAGAAGAATGGCTAGACAAATGGCGAATTAAGGTGAATGAAAATAAGTCAGTTCAAATAACATTTACAATGCGAAGGGGAATATGCCCTCCTGTTACCATAAACAACATTAATGTATCACAATCTGAAGAAGTGACGTATCTGGGATTACACTGGGACAAAAGGCTAACTTGGAAACAACACATAAAGAAAAAGCGCAAAGCCATGGATATGAAAGTTAAAAAAATGTACTGGCTAATAGGTCGGAAATCACCTTTAGTAACCGAGAGTAAACTCCTTATATATAAAACCATCTTACGTCCTATTTGGACATATGGATGTGAGCTGTGGGGCTGCTCTAGCTATTCTAACGTAGACATAATCCAGAGATTCCAATCCAAGACAATAAGAACTCTTATGGATACTCCATGGTACGTGACAAATCTCACCCTACATACCGACTCCAACACACCATACGTGCGTGATGTAATTACGGAACGGGCAACCAGACACTATGATAGACTTACATATCATCCAAACGACCTTATACAACCACTTACGTTACAACTAAACTTTCGGCGATTAAAGCGGAAATGGCCTTGGGACCTACAAACTAACGTGAATCTTCCAGTGTGAATCCATCATCCTCAATCCATAGGATTACGAAACTGCGAGGAAGCTCCAATGGGTGCCAACCTTATCAAGCCAATCAACTTTAACAACAAATTAGCTCATAGAATCTCTTGTAATTCTGATTGCTGATGTACTATGTTTCAATAAAAAAAAAATAATAATCTGATGAAGAAAGAGGTAACCGAAATGGTACTCGAAAAAATTAAAATGATAGAATATCAAACACTAGCATAAGACAAATCTGTAATGTTATTGATAAAGCTACCAAAATGAAGAAAACAGTGCAATAAACTGAGAACAAAAGGAACAAAATTAGTGAGGATGGCAAGAAGGAAAACTAACTTACTAAAAAAATAAAACAACCAAAATAAAGATGGTGTATAATAGGACACAAATTCTAAAACACGTTTAAGGAAAAGAAGAAAAGATATCAAAACAATTTTTATATTCAATTATTTTATGTTAGTTCAAGAAACTTATTTCATATTAAATTATATACGTATATAAACAAATAACATGAAACAGAAAAGTAACTTGTAAAGATTAAGATTTAAAAACAAAATAAAAATGCTTAGAAAAGATATACAGAAAGTGATAGCAGAACAGAAATCAATATCCTAAATAAAAAGGAAACAAAAAATGTAATATGCGATAATTAAAACTATAATAGAAAGACGGAGATGAATAAGCCGCAACTAGTTTATATAATATATATATATAGATTATTATTAACTTACGATTTTTTGTTTTTCGAAAAAAACATTTTAAAATTACAAAAAGCATACAATGAGATAGATGGTCAAATTTTATTGACAATATATAAAGTCTTTTACGTAAAGAAAAAAATTCTTGTGGCAAAATCTTAGCAGGTAGGTGTATAGCTATCTGATATAAATATATAAAGAATTTAATATGAGTTGATCATGTAATGGTAATTTAATCTAAATCTGCATGTTACAAAAAATTTAAATAAAGGGTGTTTTAAGGTCTAAGGGACACAATACTGAAAACTACACTTTTTTCAATTCTACGCTTTGTGACCGCACTCCAACGGTAAATAACCAAACTTGACAAACTACTTATTGCAGAATTCTTTATGTCACGACTTCTAAAAAACGTTATTGTGGTTTTTCGTTTAATTTCTACATATCACCTTTGACAAAACTTTATAATACATATGGGATATAACGGTTTTTACGGTCCAGTGCAGGAGCGAGTGGAAACTCCATAGTGTGTACTCCATAGTGATAATTTTTTTATTCGTCTATTCGACTCATATTAATTTTGCATAAAAAGAATCTGTTCGTTGTTTTGGCTACTGTTCAGCAATATCTACAATATAAAACACCGTCGTTTTAATGAATGTACAGGGTGGTATCCAAAAGTACTAAGACTGATTTAGAAAAAAAAATTATTGAACATTTTGGTACATCGACTTCATACTCTTCAAGACAGTCCCCTTGGACATCCACACACTTCTGGTAGCGAGCCTTCTAGGTCGCAAAGGCCCTCTGGAAGTCATCCTCCGGGATGCTGTTCAGCGTCCTCGTCGTTGCCGCTTGGACTGCTTCCACCGAGTCGAAACGATGCCCCTTGAGCTGCCTCTTGATCCGGGGGAACAGGAAGAAGTCCGGCGGTGCCACATTAGGGCTTTAGGGGGGTGAGGCAACGTGGAAACGTCGAATCTGGCCAGGAGATCTCTCACAATCCACGCGCCGTGGCACGGCGCGTTGTCATGGTGGAGTTTCCACTTCCTCACCAGGTCTTGTCGCACGCGTGTGATCCGATTCGCAGCCATGTGAGCACTTCCACGTAAAATCTTGCATTTACAGTCTGTCCAGGAGGTACAAACTCCTTATGGACAATGCCACGACGGTCAAAAAATGCAATCAACATCGATTTTACTTTCGATTTCGACATTCTGGCCTTCTGTTTACGGGGCGATTGTTCGGCGTGCCACTCTTCGCTTTGACGTTTTGTTTCCGGGTCGTATTTGTAGCAAAACTTGATGGCGTACCGCTGTTCCAAATTTCGCTCCATCGCAATTGACGACGAGGCGTCACAACAGGAGGTTACTAAAACAGTGGTCGACACTCAACTAACACACGCAGGCGACTGCCGCAGGTCGAAATCTGTTCCCAAAACTCCCCTCCATAATATCCTGCTTTGCAGACCCCCCTCCATCGCTCCGCGTGCGCGGAAAAAAAAACAGTCCTACTACTTCTGGATACAACCCTGTATCAGAAAACGGAGAATAAACTGCTCACAGATGAGGCTATACTTAATATTATTAAAGAAGGATCGCAAACTAAAGATTTACAACGAGCGCAATATATGTTAAAGTCTACAACGCCAGCCGACACATGTTTCGAAGAGTTAAAAGCTCTTTTTATCCTTATCTTTCGTGACTTAGTTCTCAAAAATTATCATTTTTCAACGCTAGTCTTGTTTGATACCAGGACATCAGATAACTTATTTTCTACCAATCTAAGGCCCGTTTTGAGTTTCTCATAAACTGCGTGCGTTTTGATAATAAAAGAAACAGAGAAAAAGAGTATAAGCTGACTGATGTCCGCAAAATATAAGAGGAATTTATTATAACTTTTGAAAAACACTCCATCATCTTATATGATAATAGATGAGTAACTTACAGGTTTTAGAGGGCATTGTCCATTTAAAATGCATATCCCAGTAAACCAGACAAGTATGGAAGAAAGTTGCTTATGGTCCGTGACAATGCTATGAAATATTATGGATGACATTCCCAAATCCCACTTCAGAGTTTTACGTTAAAAAATTGCCATCTTAGGTAAAAAAAACAAACCACAATGTTACAATAAATAGCTGATTTACTGGGGACCATTGTTTATAAAACTAAAAAAAGAATTATAGTGTCACGGTCGTCGGAACCATACGAAAAAATAAAAAAAAACTTTTATAAGGACTTACAAGCACTAGTTATGAAACCGGAAAGAAGAAAGTCCTTTTTTATTTTTCATAAAAGTATTTTTTGGCAATCTTATAAGACAAACAAAAATAAAATTCTATGCTTGATATTAACGCTTTGTGACAAGACTTCCATTAACAATAGTAATCACAAGCCCTAAGATGTTTTAGTCTACAACTAAACAAAGGGATGTGTAGATATGTTTGATCAGTTATGCCACGCAACAAACAAGAAAATTCGAAGAAGTGGTCAATGACTTTTCTGCAATATGATGAATATTGCGATGATAAACGCTTACGTAATTTACATGACACAATTTCTACTACGCAGTACCGGCAAGTAAAAGAAAAAGTTCTGACAAGATCAAGACCTACAGATAGGCCAGTAAATCTTAAAACAAGAAAAAATTTGCTTTACAGGTTAAGCAGAGCGGACCCTATTCATAAAACTAAACTATAGGGTTTAACGAAATTTAATTGAAACTATTGACAGTGAATGATATTTAAATAAAAATGAATAGCGGCAAAAATTTAGCAGTGGGACCGAAAAATTTGTGGCCACTTCCGGTCAAACCGGTCTCGAGATTTTCGGATCAGGCTGATATTTGGCGCCTGGACTTGACTTATGGTCCTTAGTTGAATACTGAAAACGTTATGTCTCTATCTATCACAGATCAAAAATTATAAGGCGTAACAGATGTCAGAAATAGAAATAGAAGCCGGTCTCCAGTTTGGAAGCTGCCCCGATCAAAAGTTATAAGGCGTGACAGACGACGGACATGACAAAAGTAAAGCTAAAAAGGAAAATGGTTAGCTCGGGCCGAACAAATCAAGAAAACGAAATATTGTTCTTATCAATTGAAAAGAACGACCAAAGTATTTGCACCAAGTTTATCTTCTGTTTGCGGTGAACACCAGGTAACTCTAGGCTATAAAAAAAATACTTCCAGCGCTCATTTTCTACATAAGAAATTTGGAAGTAAAATTTTTTGTTATTTTTAAACATTAGTGCACGGCTAATTTTGTTAGTATTTGATTTCGTAAAACTTTTTTAAAACTAATAAGAATTTTGATACTGCTAACTAAAATGGGTAACTAGTTTATAGCTCATTCCGCGCTTGTGTTTCGGAGCGGGCGGTCGCGTGTCTCGCATTGATATATAAATGCCCAAAACGTTCTATCTGCTATTAAGGTCAGGCCAGCAATTTATTTTAATATTAGTCTTACGAGTCATTTTCTATATATTTAAAATACAAATTTTATATAATTTAACTGCTTTCACATTACTATGAGGCCATTATGGCTCACTATAATCCAAATCAAACTGCATCGACGTCGAATGCTCAACAATACATACCCATGGAAATAAAATAATCCTAGCCGATACAAATGGTTTAATAAAATGATCAATACCCCAATAATTTTCCAACTTAAAATTAAATGACTGCGCACATGTCTGTTCAAGATACGTTTAAATCTTCCAGTATGGTATCATGTCAGTTATATCCGCTCTATCAACCGTATCATTTTTATTCAACACTAGACAATGCAGAATGGCAACTAGTAAACCACAAAAAACGCGGAAATCTAGAAAATACTGATACTTAGACAAATCAAGACGAGTAACCTACTGGTTAGACCCAGATAATTGTAAGGGCCTCCAATCGTTAAAGAAGTAGATCCAAAACCTCCTCCGATATTTGTCTCGAGTATCAAGACCACTGAACCTCTTATTACTTTTTTAAATTTAATGACTAAGGATGAGTACTCACTAAAAACCTTAACAAACGACGGAATTAAGATGTTTTCTAAAACACCGGGAAAGTATTCACTAATAACCAAACGTTTAATAGAAAAGAACACTGAATTTCACACATATCAGGTTAAATAAAAACGCAGCTTCGTTGTAGACCTAAAATAATCTGAAAATAGTAAAGAAATATGTAACATTAACAAACTTATGCATTTTATAGTAAAGTTCGAGCCCCACACACGCCGAACTCAATATACCTCAGTGCTTTAGATACCAGAAACATGGTTTCATTAAGAATTTTTGCAACAAATCTCCATGCTGTGTGAAGTGCACTGGATTGCATTTCACGTCAAAATGTCAACACAAAGCAAAATATCGAGATATCACGTGCGTCAACTGTAACGGCAACTACCCCGCCAGCTACAATGGGTGCCCCGCCTACAAAGAACTCCGTCGAAGAATGTTTTCTCCATTGAGACAAAAAACTCTGCCGAACACAAAATTTTATCAACCAGGATTATCATACCCTCAAGCGGTAAACAGCAAAAACTAACATCCAATGCAGCTACTGCCTCTCCACTTAACTTTGCACCGGTAAGCAGCTTAATTGACATAGATGAACTAAAACCCATGCTAAAACAATTAATGACCAGTTAGTCCAGTATATTGCCCAAACATAGTCAAACAAATAATTGCCGAGAAATGCGAACCCAAACGATAAAAAAAGTACTAAATTATGTTACCATAGAGCTTAAAAACCTACTCCCCACCAACAGAAACCAAAATATCCAAAATATCTGAAACAACTCTCACCATCCAAAGCAAATGACTACTCGTTTTAGAGGGCAACAAGATATATTAAGCAGCCAGAGCAACACAAAGCCCCTATTCGTGCAGTCAACAATATCTGAGCAAAAAACAAACACAAACAAGCACTGGTATTTGCTGACCACTTATTTAGAGTCTTCAAACATTTCTAATTGAGTTAGATAATGAGAATGATATTTGCAACATTCTAAATATACTGTATTAAATAAACCTGCCACTAAATAAATACAAAGTTTACCAAGTGGAAGACACCATTTCAAAACATGTAAATTCCCACAAAGTACCGAGCTATGACCTAATAACTGGCATAATTTTCAAAAATCTGACCCAAAAAGGCTTTCAATTTATAACTCAATTATTTAATACAATAGTAAAATTTTGTTATTTTCCCGAACAATGAGAAAATGCTGTAATAATCCTAATTTTAAAGCCCGGAAAACCTGCTGATTAACCAGCTTCTTGCAGGCCTATCAGCTTACTACTAACACTGTCTAAAGTCTTTGAGAAAATGCTGTTACAAAAGTTATATACAATCCTTCTAGATAATCACTTGTCGGAAGAATTACGCGACAATTGAGAAAATACATCGTGTAGTAGACAAAATCACTAAAGATTTTCAAGAGCGTGGGTACTGTACAGCAGTATTTCTGGATGTAACACAGGCTTTGTTTGTCTGGTTTGAAAGTTTGCTTTTCAAAATTAAAACATTTTTACTCACCGATTATCTTGAACTTCTAAGCTCATATTTATTAAACCGACATTTTCTTGTTAGATCTAGCAGCGCCATAACAGCAACCTATCCCATCAATTCCACAATGAAGCGTACTAGGACCAATTCTGTACCTCCTATTTACGGCAGATCTCCCAACAACATCTGGAAACATGGTTGCCACATTTGCGGACAACACGCCAATACTTTCATTGCATGCCAATCCTAATATACCTTCTCACTACTTCAATCAAAATAAATAAAAGCAAATTCGTCCAAGTTACATTCACACTTAGGAGAGGCAACTGCCCACCACTGATACGTAAAAATCAACAGACAGTATTAATTATCTTCTTATACAACTGGACAGAAAATTTACCTGGAGGATGCACACCTAGGCAAACGCAAACAAATGAACCTCCAATTACAAAAAATGTATTGACTGATAGGGAGTTGTTTACAACTATCTCTGGAGAACAAGTTACTCCTTTAAAAGACAATGCTTAAGCACATATGGTCATATGGCATTTAACTTTGGGCTAAAACATCCAACATAAAATATTAAGGTTTCATTCAAAAGCCTTAAGATCGATAGCAACGTTCTATGGTACATCTTTAACAAAACCATTCGAAAAGGTCTCGCAGTTCCAACAGTGTATCAAGAAAAACAACGATTTTGTGTGCGTTATCGTAATCGAATTAGTAGCCACCCAAAACCTCAGTGGGGTGATGAAGTGCAACCTCGCTTAAAATTATTTAAACCTCTTGACCTTATAAACAAATTTGAGTAACACTTTAGCAGTGCTTTACATGTTATATGTTTATTGTATCATAAATAGTACTGTTAAACTACTTTAAAAACTAACATAGGTTTGCGCACTGGATGTACATCATTCACGACTATCACCACTATCATGTTTGTTAAATAAACATTGAATGTCAATTTATGACAGATGTTGTGCCAATAAATAAATAAATAAACAATAAGTTTATAGCTCACAAATAACATTTTGTTTTACTTTATAATATAATTAACTACCCTTAAGCTTATTAAGTGGCGAAGCAAAGCGGAGTCACTTACTAACTTCATGTTGTCTGTCCTTCCGTCCGCCCGTCCGTCCATCCGAGTAAAAACTCGAGAACGGCTGGGAATTTCCAAATTCTGTTTTCACCAATCGACAGGTGACCAAAAAGGATTGTTTGCTAGCGATTTTGAAACTGATTGGTCAAAGATCAGCTAGACTAGAGTTCTAAAATTTGGGAGACTGCTTCGCTACTTCGCTATGCGTTGCAAGCTTTGCAGGTTTAGTAATTACTGTTATTGTACTATAATTTTGAGACTGTTTTAGTGTTGTTATACTCGAATGTTATACACGATGAGTTTTATGAAACAAAGGGTGTTTTTCAAAAGTAGTATTTTGTCGTTAAATAAAATTTTGCACTTATATTTATTGAGCAAACGTCTCGGCAAAATTTGTTAACTAGCAAAATCAATAAAAATGTGGGGAAGGAATAATATTCAAATAATTTTGAATTTTTTGCATCGTCTTGTCGAATTTAGATAAAATTTGGTATGTATATTTAGTCTAGGTACATGCCAAAAATGGAGAGATTCGGACAAAGAAATGGGGAGAGACAACTGTAAATACCTGTGATCCCTATGTTTAAATCAAAATAAATTCTGATTAGTTTTACATCAAATCGCTACATTACGAAATCCACTACAAATTTTTTTTTGAAACCTATATGTCACATATATTCTGCCTTTTTAATGTTCAACTGAAACGACACTGTATTATAGTTATTTGTGTGGTAAGTGTTACTACTTACTTACTTAATCCTATGCCTTTTTACCGTTATGTGTAAGGCAGGTGGGAGAAGAGTTTGTTATGTTGCTGTATATTTTTCTTTCCATAGTTTTCTGTCCTGGGCTACTTGTTTTATACCTTCCCAGTTTATTCCCTTGTTTGCTGCTGCCTCTTTTATTGTTTCTTCCCAGGTTTTCCTTAGGCTTCCTCTTTGATTTTTACCCGGCACTCGCGATTCAAACATTCATTTCACTAATCTGTTTTTTGGCATACGACACACATGACCAAATCACCTTAGTTGTCCTTTTTCTATTTTTTCCATTATAGGTTTTATCTTTAAGTCTTATCTGTACGTTTCATTTGGGATTTTATCTCTTTTCGTTTTATTTTGTATCCTTCTTAGGAACCGCATCTCCATTGCATTTAGTCTTATTTTATGTTTTTCTGTCAAAGACCACTATTCACTACTATACATTATTGACGGTCTCACCACCTTTTTCACTACTTCTGTTTTTATTTTTCTTGGTACTTCTTTCTTTCCTAAAAAGTTCGTTTTCAGAGTATTGTAGATTCTCCCTGTTTTCTCCATTCTATCATTAATTTCTTTATCTATTTTGCCGTTGTTGTCGATTATTGATTCTAGATATCTAAAACTTTTCTTTTTCTTGTATTTTTATTTTGTGTTATATTCTCTCTTGCCACTACCATACTTTAAGTTTCCGCTATGTTTATTTTCATGTTTATTTTCTGTAGCTCTGTTTCTAGCACCTCTAGGTTGTATTATAGATTCTCTTCTGGGTCGGCTATTATCGTCTTGTCGTCCGCGAACATCAGTTCGTTTATTTCTGTTTGTTCCATTTGCCAGTATCCCAATTTTATCTTCTTCATCTTTTTCTTTGCATTTTTCATCGCCTCGTCTAGCACTATTGAGAACAGCAAGGGGCTCAGCGCGCATCCTTGCTTTACTCCTATTTCTGTTACAAACTCTCGTGACTCTTCATTGTTAGTCCTTACTACGTTTTTATTACTTCTGTACATTGCTTTTACTATTTCTATCGTTCTTTCCTCTATTCCTCTTTTTTATAGTGCTTTCCATGTTTGTTCTCTTTGTATTCTGTTAAAAGCTTTTTCTAAATCTATAAAGCACATATGTATTTCCCTTCCTTTTTTAATAAATTTTTCGTTGATTTGTCTAATGATGAATATTAAATCTTGTGTGCTTCTCCCCTTCCGAAAACCACATTGAGTCTCTTCTATTGTATTTGCTATTCTGTCTCTTATTCTTTTCTCAATTATTCTGACCAGTATTTTCGCGGGGACACTTATTAACATAATTCCTCTATAATTACCACATTCTCTTTTGTCACCTTTCTTATGTATGGGGAGTATGATTCCTGTATTCCAATCCTTTGGTATTATCATTGTCTTCATTATTTCATTTAGCAATTCTGTAAATTTAGTTGTTCCTTCATTTCCCATAAACCTTATCGTTTCCGGTGTTATTTTGTCTCTTCCTGCTGCTTTTCCTAACTTAATTTTTGTTATGGCTTCCCTAACTTCTTTCTCTTGTATTTCTTCGATTTCCTCTCTTTCGTCTAGTTCTTTCTTTTCATCTGCTGTACTGTTTTCTGTTTTTGTTAGTTCCTCGAAATGTTCTTTCCATCTTTCCATTATTTGATCTTCTTCTGTTATTATTTTTCCGTCATTTCCCTTTATGGTCATCATATTCCTTTTTCTTCCTAAGTTGTTTTAAGGTTCCGTAAAATAGTTTTTGGTTTTCCCGAAAGTTTTCCGTCATCTTTTCTCCAAATTTTATTCATGACTCTTTTTTTGCATTTCTCACCGCCGCTTTCGCTTCTGTTCTTGTTTCTTTATGTTTTTCGTAGTCTTCTGTTTTTTTTGTACTTAAGTATCTCTTCCATGCTTGCATTTTCCCTTTGATCTTTGCTTTTATATCTTCATTACACCATGCTGTTTTCTTCATATTTTTATTAGCTATTTTCTTTGTCCCGCAACTCTCTCTCGCAGCGTTTAGTATGGTATCTTTAAATCTTTCCCACATTACTAAGAAAAAAAAACATAGAGCTCAGATTTAAAACCCTTTACTGGCTACTAGGCCGGCACTGCCCATTATCCTCTCTAACAAAATCTTTATCTACAAAACTATCATTATACCAATCTGGTCCTATGGAATAGAACTTTGGGGCTGTGCTAGCAAGACTAACCTTGCAATAATGCAACGAAGTCAATCTAAAATCTTAAGATCTCTCATTAATGCTCCCTGGTACATCACCAATCAGATGATACACGACGACGTCTGCATCCCGATGCTCAATACGGTAATACAGGTCCGAACCAGGACACATCTTAAAAAACTTACCACCCATGACAACCTTCTTCTCCAAGTACTTCCACACCATCTAGTCATCAGACGCCTCAAGCGCCGCTGGCCTACAGATCTCCACTGAAGAGGATCCCTCATGGGCCCAACACCTTAGCACTATTTTATAGGACGAGGACCAGTCACTGGACGGGCCCTCATCATGTCAATTTATAAACCAAAATATTAGCTTATAGAAAGACAATGAATCTGATTGCTAATGTTAATTAATAAAAAAAAACTTTTTTTCTACCCCTTTTGTATTACCTTTTGCTCTAAATTTTTGTTAGAATTTCTCTATATTTTTTTGGTTCTCTGTTTCTTTTAGTTTATATGTTTTTATAGTTTCCACTGATTTCTTTCTCCTCTTATCTTCTTTTTCTTCTTTTCAACGAACTTAAAAAGTTCGTTACTGAATTCTATATGTCTGTCGTTCTGTCGGTCCGTCTGTCTGTCATTATGATTTTTAAATTTTAAAATGGATTTTTATAATTTTACCTGATTTCTCGAAATCAAAGTTTCTATCTCGAATAGTTTTCAGATATTCGACTTCAATTTATTTCGACATTGCGATTTTAAGTAATTCTTAAAAGTTTTACTCTGATTTCTATGAAATCGAAAACATTCTATGTCGAATAGTTTTCGAGATATTCGACTTCAATTTGGAATTTTCGACATCACGATTTTAAATGTGATTCTTATAGGAAATTTTACGCTGAATTCGAAAATGAAGAAAAAATTCTATGTCGAATAATTTTCCAGATATTCGATTTCGAATTTTCCCGAAATTTTTGAAATCGAAAGGTTTTTTAAGTTCGTTCTGGGATTGCGTACAGAGCAATCCCTTCGCCGGCCCCATGTTTTATTCTTTAGGTCCATCTTTACCAAGTAGTGGTGGCTTCCTATCTTTGCTTGTCTTGTTACTTTGACGTCTTGTACCTTTTCCCATTTTGGTTTATTTATTAAGAAATAGTCAATAATTGACTTCTCGTTCCTGCTTTCTACAACTCTTGTGTATTTGTGTATATCCTTATGTTTGAATTTTGTGTTTGCAATCACTAAATTGTTTTCTATGCTGATTTCTATGATTCTGTCCCCGTTATTATTTCTGGTCGTTTCTTCTTCTTTCATTAAGTACTTTTCTATACCCGTATTCTGTTTTCCTACTCGTCCATTTAAGTCTCCCAAAACAATTACATTTTCTCCTCCGTTATCTATTTCTCTTTGTACTTCCTGAAAGAACTTATCTTTATCTTCTTTTCTAGCATCTTTGTTTTCTCCGTATGCTATTATCACACTCCATATTTCTTCTCCTATTGGCTTTATTTCTAATCTTAAAATCCGTTCATTTATGTATTCTTTCTTTATAATATCTTTTAGTATGTCTGGATTTATTATTAATCCTATCCCACATCTTGCTTCTTCCGTTTCTTTCATTCCTAACCAAAATAGCCAGTATCCTTTATGGATTCGTTTCATACCTTTTCCTTTCTTCTTGATTTTCAGTTGATGTTCTATCATTTCTTCTACTAAATCTTCTTTGTCTTTAATGCTCCTCACATTTCATGTTCCTATTCTCAACTTTTCATGTTGCATTTTGCTTACTTTCCTCTTATCCTTTTCTTTATCTTTACTTTTGTCTATTCCTACGCTTTTCATTTTGTTGTTCATCTTATATTGTTTATCGTCGTCCATGTCCGTCGCATATTTCGTTATAAGTTCGGCGTGGTTCTTTTTTGTTTTCTATAACTCCTTTTTCCTCATCATCCCAGACGAATTCCATTCCTTCTATGATGATTTTCTTATAACTAATTTTCGTTCTTCTACCTTTACTTCTCTCTTTTTTTGCAATTTTCTTATTTTGGCCTGTATTCCTCTCTCTTTTGGCGTCATATTATTATCTATTTATACAGTGGATCCTCTCAGTTTATATTTGTTTTTCATGACCTTCTGTTTATTATCTCAGTCTTTCACTTCAACCAGACTTGTAATTGTACTTTATTTCCTTGCAGTGTTACTACATTTTTTACTTCTACTTCTACTCCCAATTTTTCTGCGAAGAATTGTTTTGTTTCTTCGTCTTTTCGATCTTCTACTAACTTTACACCCTTGATTATCAACCTACACTTTCGTTTTTCTTTTTCTATTATTTCAAACTTATCTGCCAGTAGTTCGATTCTTTTTTGGAGTTGTTTTTTCTCCGATTTCCATTTTATCTCCCGTTTTGCCATTTCCTCTCGTAGTTTCTGATTTTCTTCTGCACTTTTCTTAATTTCATCTCTCATAATTTTAATCATGTCTTTAATTTCCTTTAGATCTCCCATTTTTCTTTCACTTACTGCTATTTTTTCTGTTTTTAGTGTTGGTGATATAATTACTATTTTGCGTTTCTTAAAGATCTCTTCTTTTTCTTTGCCGATGTTTAGATCTCTATGTCTCTTAGATCCTGAACTCATTTATAATCCCCTTTTTGTCAATATTTTATCTGAATTTAGATTTTTTGTACATTTGGTAAATAAACTTTCCGTATCGACCGGGTCGCGTTATCTCCCGTCTGCCGGCCGTGCAAGACCGGGAACGTTTGGTCTTCGGATTAAAAACTCACTTCCTTTGTATTCTTGATTGTTCCTATTTACACTGCCCTATAAACGCTCCTTATTTATGATTAACTACTCACTCTTATTAGATTGCTAATAATTTTCACTTTCAGTTCAGTTAGCTACACACGAAAAAATCGGTGTGACAAAGCCCGTATTCGAGTATTTTATCGCCACCAGCCAATTTCGCGTCTATCCGCTTTCGCTCCACAAACTCAACTTCCGAGTGTTACTATATTAGAATAATAATAATATTTTTAGAGTAACACGATGTTATAGTCTTTGCGCCTTATTATAATTTTTTTGCGTATCATAATTACAAAGTTTAATAATTTTTAATGTGCATAAGGCCTCCGTCGGTGTAGTCAATGATTTAAAAATAATGGAGCAACTTGCCAAAACAGTAGGAACTCGCTGCTCCTACTTAAAGAACAACTTACACAGCGCATAATTTTATGTGGAACAAAATTTCCATTATCTTTTCCTTCGCCTGATATAACACCCGGCTTATAAATGGAGCATGCTGGCCTCAATATTCCATTCTAATTCTCCAGCAAAAAATTGAAGTAACTTCTTTTTAGAAAAATGTCTAAGAATTTGTGCGAAACGTATGTATATTTCCCGCAAAGTAGCGGTGCACATTTTTAAACATTTTTTTGCTTGCAGAGATATTTTTTTTTATTTCTGCTTGTTTAAAGTATACTGTATATTGATTAAAATATATATTTATATGTTACGTAAACTATATAGTCTGCAATACAAGCCTTGAGAAAACCATAGGTAGTGGACTTTAGATCAATTTAGTAATTGTTACTGTAGTTTTATAGATATATAGAGCTATTACATAGATAGACGTCAGAGATAAAAAAGTTAACACAACGAACATCATGATACCTAATAAAGCGACTTTCTAAATTTGTTGGTGGGTAATATTGGACGCATTATTGTCAATATATCAAATAGCGGATTTTGCTTATTAGTTTATTAAATAAGTGGGATGTTCACATTATTTTAAATATAATTTGTTATTTTAAAAAATATAAT
This sequence comes from Sinelater perroti, assembly GCA_036346155.1. NCBI lineage: Eukaryota > Metazoa > Arthropoda > Insecta > Coleoptera > Elateridae > Sinelater > Sinelater perroti. The sequence continues at coordinate 36,082,389 of JARFIY010000001.1, forward strand.
GGGCTTTAGATAAACCTAATCAAATTTCTTAGGGTACCATATTTTAGTTATAAGTTATTTGGAAATATTTGATAAGCAAATAAAACTGCTAAAGCATATTCAGAAATTTGGTACCTATTCGAATGTTATTGAAACAATGGTATATAAATTTGCTAAGAAACAAATTTTCAAACAATTTTAAAAAGTTAGGTATTATAAGCCTGGGTTAATCACGAAAGAAAATTCAGAACTGTCAATACGTTAGTCTCAGAACTTATCTTTAGTAAAGGTTAGTGGTATGGGTGGGAATAAATTAGATGAAAATATTGATAATATGCTTTAAAATATATTTAATACACATCAGATAAATATCCGTTTAAGTAATCTTGCAAAATGATTACTCAAAAACGTTTAGAAAACCTGTGTAAATATTTTAGTAACAGGATGTTGTAATGTAAAAAGAATGTTTTGTCTGCGGTCTTAATTATAAAACTTGTAAACAGAAAACATAAGTATTTGGCGGGTTACCATCAAATTTACATTCTTTATATGAATAAGAAATTGTTTATTACTTGTAGCTTGTACTTACAGTGATTACAAAAACATTTAGTATCTCGCAAACTATTAGAAATGTTTATTTCTGGGCGAACATATGTTTCACTCAGGAAATACTAAATCCTAAAAATGGTAGACTAAAACCACATAATTTCGTCTTGTTTGGTCAATCACTGTAAATAAATACTATAATTTAGATTTGTAAAATGTTTATATAATGAAAAACTCCTAAGATAGACAATTAATTAAGAAAAAAAGTAAATCTTAAGCAACTAGGATTTATCCACTTTATTAGAGTGCGGCAGCTGATTACTTTACTAAATCTAATCATGCTAGTACCAGAAGGCAAGCAATGTTTGGATTCGGTAATAACACGAGCATTGTGGATACTTAGGTGCCTAGAGCAAATTTCGATTCAAAGCTGCGGCCTTTTCATTCAATTCCTCTGAGCTTCTCTACTACAAAAAATTAAAATCCATAAGTGAAAGCATTAACAAAGCTCCATTATCTTCAAAACAGCCACAAAAATAGAACAAACCCTATGCTCCTCAAATTTAATAAGATATTTGTTAAGTAAAAACAATTAGCGAAGCCGTCAACTTCACCTGATAATGTGGTAAAAAAGGAAACGTATAATTTTTTAATAGTCGATATAAATTATTTTACTTAAATAGTCAAGTGGAGATAAATTTTTTTATCAAAATATAATAATTTAGCTAGATTACAGTTGTTTATATAATTTAATTGTTGGGATAGTTTTGTATATTAAATGTTTTTAATTAAAGAATACTTTTTGTAAAGAGCAATAGAAAATAATTAGAATTAAATAATTCTTCTCAATTATAAAAGTGATTCCTGCTAGTGCCTTCAAGCAGACCGAACGTGCGAGCCGAGCTATACCTGAGTTATCACAACGGCGGAGCCGCAGCCGTAGCCTTGCTTAAGGTCAGGCAAATGTATTTATTAATTTAATTTCAACGTTTAACTCAGTGTTAAACAACTGTTTTACCTTTAAAAACCCAATGACATCAACAAATATTATGCAACACCAGCCAGCTACGAATACACAAATGTCACATACGTTCCTATCACAGCCTTATACATTCCCACCCAACCAACAGCAATTATCACAACCTTACGTACAAAATCTAAACCCTCAACAATCTCAATATTTTCTACAATCACAGCACGCCCCACAACAATTCATTTATGATCACCCACAGCAAATTAACAACACACAGCTAGAAAGAATGATATCAACCAGCGATGAAGAAATTGCAAATTCATCAAACGAAAATTCATGGCAAGTAATTAAAAGTGTCAAGAGAAGAAAAACATTCACAAACAAAGGAATAACACCGACTAACATACAATTATCTAATAAATTTAGTGCCTTAAATCCTAACCCAGAAAGCACCGACAACCAAACCGCAGTTATCATCCCTAGACCTCCTCCCATTTTCGTATACGGAGTTGCCAACTTCCCAGAAATGATAAAAAAATTAAATGAAATAATTGAAGAGGATCAGTTCTCCTCTAGAAGTATGTCCAATGATACAGTAAAATAAATTGTAACACCCTGACACCTTCAGGAAACTATCTAAGTACATGAAAGAAAACAATATCATTCACTATACTTATCAACCTAAAGAGGAAAGAGCTCTTCGAGTGGCAATAAAATACCTACATCATTCCATGGACACTCAAGATATAATAAATGATCTCGAATCCCAGGGCATAAGGCAAGGAATATCATCAATGTGCTAAGCAGAAAGGACAAAACACCGCTGAATATGTTCTTTGTGGACCTAGAACCAGCAGACAATAATAAAAGAGTCTACGATATCCGTACGTTATGTCATTGCGTTGTACAAGTCGAACCTCCAAGAAAACAAAACAACGTAATACAATGCACACGATGTCAGTTATATGGACACTCCAAGAAATACTGTAACAGACCCTTTAAATGTGTAAAATGTGGCAATACGCACAGTACCGCCAGTTGCAAAAAAACTAGGGACACCCCAGCTACATGCGCTTTATGTGGAGGTCCACACCCTGCCAATTACAGAGGTTGTGAATATTACCATCGTTTATACAAAAGAAACCCTGTTTCAAACAACAATCTTAATCCTCATATTACTGCAACATTATCAAATCTTAATCAACAAACACCTGCACCTATTGTTAACAACCCACTTCAAAACTACAACTACACTAAAACAGCCAACAATAATACTAATTGCACACCACAATCACAGAATGTTAATACAGAAGATAACATCAGCGAACTGTTAAATAAGTTCTTAGAAGAATTCAAAAACATGTTTAACCAGCTTTTACATCAGAATAGCACGGTACTAAACATGCTAACCATGTTAATTGGACAAAAGTAAAGGCTAAGTTCCTTCGAATAGCACTTTGGAACGCCAATGGTATCTTACAACATAAAGAAGAAATAAAAACCTTCCTTCACTACAACCTAATTGACATTCTTTTAATCAGCGAATCCCACCTTACCAACATGTCATACTTTAAGATTCCCGGTTACAAATTCTACCACACTAACCACCCAGACAACACAGCCCACGCAGGATCTGCAATATTAATAAAATACACCATCGAACATTATGTACTACCTGAATATGCAAAAGATTACTTACAAGCCACTTCGATAAAAGTTAAAACTCTACCATTTGACATAACCATAAGAGCTATATATTGTCCCCCTCGCCACCAACTTAAAAAAGAACATTTTGAAGAATTCTTTAAAACGCTTGGCACTAAGTTTCTCGCTGGTGGCGACTACAACAGTAAAAATACCCTATGCGGATCACGAACTACTACCACGAAAGGAAGAGAATTAGCCAAGGTCCTACACGAAGCGAAATACAATTTCTTATCAACGGGGAGTCCAACTTACTGGCCAACTGATCCCGGGAAAATTCCAGACCTCCTAGACTTTTTCGTCACTAATGGCATTTCAAACTCCTATTTGGACATTGTCCCCAACTTAGATTTATCTTCCGATCACTCACCAGTAATAGCAACAGTCAGCACAACTATAATGTTAAAAAGGCACCTAAGATACATAATTAAAAAACTGATTGGGAAGACTACAGTAATAAAATCAACGAAAGCATCAATCTAAAAATAAGACTAAAAGAACCCAATGAAGTAGAGGATGCCTTAAATAACCTAACCACAATATTATTACAAGCCGCTCACCAAGCAACGCCACCCTCGAAAATTCATGTTAGTAACATTAATATCCCTTTAGAAATTAAAAAACTAATAGCAGAAAAAAGAAAAGCCAAAGCAAAATGGCACCGTAGCCATTCCCCAACCGACAAAACAGCTTATAACCAAATAACAAGGAAACTCAAACGCCAAATAAAGGAATCTCAACATGTATCGTTTAGAAACTACATATTAAACTTGAATCGTTATGATAATTCCATCTGGAGACCCGTTAAAGCAGCTCTCAAACCAGTTCACCCAAACCCCCCAGTTCGCAAGCAAGATCCCACCTGGGCCATGGGCAAGAAGCAACAAAGAAAAAGCCGACCTATTCGCCCAATATCTAGCAGAAGTATTTACTCCTCACGATAACACACCAAATCAAGAAGTCTCCGACTTTCTGAACAACAATCCTCCTCCCGCAGAACCTATAAAACCAATCATTCCTAAAGAAATCATAGATGTAATAACTCAATTAAATATTAAAAAAGCTCCAGGTCCTGACCTGATTACACCAAAATGTTGAAAGAACTCCCAAGAAAGGTATTGTAATGCTCACATATATATTCAATGCGGTTTTAAGACTACAGTATTGGCCCAAACAACTAAAAGTTGCTGAAATAATTATGATCCCCAAGCCTGGCAAAACCAAATCATGTATCTTCCTACAGACCAATAAGCTTGTTATCAGCTATCTCCAAACTACTGGAAAAACTAATCCGCAGCAGAATGAACTCATTTTAGATGTTATCCCTGACCACCAATTCGGATTCCGGTTACAGCACTCAACGATCCAGCAATGTCATCGAGTAGTTCACAAAATTAACACATCCCTGGAAAATAAAGAATATTGTACATCGGCTTTTTGGACATAGGCCAAGCCTTCGACAAAGTTTGGCATGATGGCCTTCTTTATAAAATCAAGCTCCTTCTTCCTCTCTCTTCTACCTACTTAAATCCTATTTAAAAGACCGTCAATTTAGAGCTAAAGTAAATGGTGAATTCTCTGACTCATACGATATTAAAGCTGGAGTACCACAAGGCAGCGTTTTAGCCCCCCTGCTATACTCATTATATACAGCAGATCTCCCAACCACAACAAATACCTTAATCGGTACGTTTGCTGATGACACAGCTATTCTGGCTAGTCACGAAAATCCCATAATCGCAGCTTCTTACCTGCAGGACCATCTAAACCTAATTGGAAACTGGGTCAACAAATGGAAAATAAGAATTAATGCATCAAAATCAACCCAAGTAACCTTTACACTGAGAAAAGGTAGATGTCCTTCGGTCACCTTCAACAATGCTCCCATTACACAATCTTCTTCAGTGCGTTATCTAGGACTACATCTTGACGAAAAATGAATTGGAAAGAACACATAACCAGAAAGAGGAAACAAATAGATCTGAGGTTCAAGGAGTTACACTGGCTACTTGGAAGAAAATCGCATCTACCACTCGAGGAAAAAATTTTACTATATAAAGTAATATTACTACCCATATGGACATACGGCATTGAATTGTGGGGCTGTGCCAGCAAATCAAATATTTCCATTGCCCAAAGATCCCAATCCAAAATCCTGCGTGAACTCACTAACGCTCCATGGTATATGTCTAATAATACACTGCATAATGACCTCCGCATCCCATACATCACTGAAGTTATCCAGCAAAGAAGCAACAACCATCATACCAGACTTACAACACACAGCAACCCTCTTATACGCCCACTTCTGTATCCTCAAGACAACAGAAGGCTAAAACGACGAGGACTCTTCGATGGTAGAGGCCTCATCATGACCGATAAGGATTTTCATATTTAAGATCCTATGTTAGCACATTAGCCTATAGAATACATATTCTGATTGCTAATTATTGTACAATAAAAAAAAATTATAAAAGTAATGTAAATAAAATAAGCACAGTCAAAAGAACACAATCATTAATGTTTAATGGAAGTAAAAGTAAAGTTTAAAGAAGTAAATCATATAAGCAATAAAAATTTTGGAGAATATGTTGATTTCATTTTACTCCTAAAATGTAGCATATATAAAAACAAAATAATATTAGTTGATAAAAAGGGGTATTATATAAAAGTGTATGCTCGTTTAAAGACTATTTTATTCGGTTTCATAAGAATTCTGGCCAAATTGCATTTATTTTGATCATCGGCTTTTTGTACCTACATTTAAGCGGTTCTATAGAAATTTTGATTATTATGTAAATGTATTAGCTCATATAATGCAAAATCCGCTAGAAGTAAGCTAGTCCACTAGCAGGGTCACAGGTGGCGGATAGTGGACGTCAGATATGAAGGTTAGCTGAGAATATGTTGAATAAGCAGTCTCCGACCAAATAGCATCGATTGCCGGTGTAAGCAGTCTCCGCTCTGTTTTACCAACTGCCACACTGTCAATGGAGGAGCAAACAAAAGACAGGACCACTCTCTTGCTTTTGGGGTGAGAAATCGCCCCTAAAGGCAGAAGAACCGTAAGAGGTCAATTGCATGGTAATGTAGAAGGCAAGTAGAAACCACTACATTAAAGATCCAAGGATATCTTTAGTATAACCAATATGGCTTTTGAACAAAGTCATGTTGATCGCCAACATCCGTACCGGATAGACACTGCAAGAAGAAGAATACAAAATTCATTTTTTTTAACAAGGCAACTTGTAATAGAAATAAACATATTGCAGATCACTGTTATAAGATTATTAAAAGCCTATAAGTTATCCTCACAAACTATTAGTGACACAAATTTTGCTTGATGAAAACCACAAAAAGCACGTAGAATTTGGCACTTATATGTGAAGTTGATTTTCAATTTAAATTTAAAATTCTGTGGACTGTTAAAATACTTTTCTGGATTGTGGCATATTTAATGAGATAATTAACATTTTAGATGCAAGAAAATACAAATTGTTTTAAACAAAGAAGACCATAAAGTTTGTGTCGTCGTAGGTTCCAGAGTTCTTACTCTCGGATTTTTGATAGTACCCTAACTGATGCTCTTTATCTTTATTTTCTCAGAATGCGTTAGATAATATTTCAAATGAATTAAATTTAGAAACTGGTTTAAATAGAATGGTTTCAGCATGATGAGGCACCCGCATAATCAGGTAGACGTACAAAACTATTTGAACGAAAGTTGTATTAGAAGTAATGAGTATATACGCCCGGATACTCTAATTTTTTGTTTTAATTATTTTTGCCTCTACGAGGCGTTAGAGGAATTGAAAAAAGCGGTTCAAAAAGCTTTATCTCCCTCAAAGTAGTTTACTTGTGTAGCCACGCACCACTGGACAAATTTTTTCACAGCATGTCGGTTATCTTTTTTTGGATATAATTCAAAGTACAAAAGCGGAAACTTTTCAAGTTTGCAGTCGGAGAAATAAAAAGAAATCATAAAATAAAAATCCGGCAAATAGCGGGACTAGGAAACCAGAGGAATACATTTTCTACTAAAGACATCTTTATGTAATTCTTGCAAGGTTTTTTTCTATAACGTTTTTATTTTTTAATAGCATATTTAAAATCCACGCTTTGCTTTGTAAATTTAACTTTTATAGTTTACACAACTAATTTGCCTTTTCTTGTAATTTGTGCGTTTAAATATAATTTTATTTCTTTTTCAAAAGACAACGTTCTGCAATTATATTAAATAATATGTTATTTTTAGTTGCATTTAACTTTTGCTTAAATAGTAGTCAGTTTATATATGATGCAGCTGTTATATTAGACATTGCCAGGATGTAGCGCAGCTCTTGATAAGCAATTCCTGTATAAAGTCATAAGATTTAAGACCTTCAAGTTTCATAATAGATTAAAACGATGCGGATTGTAAGTCTAAAACATATTTATAGTTTCCTGCTGATCCTACAATATTTTAGATCTCCTGATTACCAAGGACAAAACACGTCCACAATTTAACCACACAGATGAAATCTTAATTAAAATAATGGAAACATAGGACGCCATTATTTAAGAAAAGTTTTGTGAGCAGGTGCGAGAACTAAGAGAAACCATTTTTACTCATAAGTTGGCAGCAGTGTAATGCCGCTGGAAAAGAGCATTAACCTTAAGGGTACTATGTGGAACTCCAATGTGCTATTTGGCTGGAAAACTCTTTCACAGATAGGTCCACTTTGTTTTAGTACATGCAATTTTAATTATATTTTTCGAATATATTGAAATAATATTGTTGATAATAGATTATTTTGCCCTGGACTTCTATCGAATTTAAAAATATATATGAGATATCTTTAGAGCAGTTTTATTTTTATTTAAAAAATGGATACGATTGAAATTTGTTTTTGTAATACTTTGCATATTAGTAATACAGACTCTGTACTATATCTACGCGGATCCATCGTATACTGTGCGTCCATTTTTAAACATGTTATATTACTGACGTACGACACTTTCTCTTATCATGTTTGGTCCGTAAATATTACACAGTTTGAGATTAATTGCAACTCCTGAAAGATTTTTCATCACATAAATTGTATTACTATACCCACTTCACATTTGGAAGTTTTGTTTATAGTAACGTTTATTTTTAATTAATTTAGTGGATGCTTATTTATCTCCTCAAGGCATTCCTACGGCTCAGGTAATCCGCCTAACAACGTTAAGTCTTACAAGATTATTTCTCTGTTGCCAATCATGTCAAAATTATTCAAACAACTACTTTTAAAAAGGTAACTTAATACTGAATTATCAAATTGGACTCAGACAAAAACATTCAACGATAGGCCAGGTACACCGAATTACTTTTTAATTTAATAAAATGTACCCTGGAAGAAAAGCAAATCTGTTCAGCGGTATTTCTGGACGTAGCTCAAGCCTTCGATAAAGTCTGGCATGAAGGATTGACACATAAACTTAACGAAATGTTTCCAAAGCAATACGTAAAAATATTAACACTCTACATCTCAGACAGGCTCTTTAGGATCAAACAAGAAGACCTCAAGGTAGCATCTTGGAGCTTATCCTTTAGATGCTATATACTAGCGCTATACCAGATTTGGAAGGAACTACAATAGCTCTGTTCGCAGATGATACCATACTTTTGGAGTTGACACAGGTCAAGACTTATCCAATGGGAGACTACAAGCAGCCACTAATGCAATAACAAACTGGACCAAACAATGGAGAATAAAGTTTAACGAGTATAAATCTACTCACATTAGCTTTACAAATAAAATACTACAAGATCCACTAGCCTTGGAGATAAATGGTACTATTGTGCTATACGAAAATAATGCCAAGTACCCAGGTATAACATTAAATGCCAAACTTAGAACAAAAGAATAAACAAACTAAGAATAAAATACAGTCAACTTTGATTGATTTGTTGAGAGAAAATTCAAGCTGTCAATACACAATAAGATCCTAATTTACAATCAGATATTAAAAACAGTTTGAATATATGGTATCCAACTAGGGGGTTGCACCAAAGACATCAATATAAAAATTATACAAGCCTTTCAGAACAAGGTACTGTGCAATATAATAGATGCACTCTGGTATGTACGCAACGGTGACTTGCATCGAGATCTACACATTCCTACGGTTATGGAAGAGATTAAGAAGTTTGCTGGAAACATGAAACTAGGCTACACCTTTACGAAAACATAGAAGCCTTTCAGCTAGACAACATATCGTCTGTAGACTGAAGAGGAGCAAAACCTTCCAGCTTATGTAAAGTGACTGTACAAAAGCAAAGCGCAGTGCGTGAGTGAGAGTGTAAATAATAGATAGGAAAATTGACAGCACATCACTGGATGGATTATAGTTGATAAGTATTTAGTTTTTAAGAGTTATCAGAAATAAAATAATGATCGGTCTCGCAGTCCAGTTTTAATAGTGTGAAAAAATCTAGTGGATGAGTAAACTGTCATAAAATCTTCTTCTTTTACTCCTCACTGCCTATTGAACTACACTACAGCGCCACACGAATGTTGCTATACCCGCCTATTTTTCGGTCCTGCACAAATGGTGTTTTTTTCCAAATTATCCTTGTAATATGCTTATTACATAATTGACGGGATAGTACAGAGGATTAAAGTGCTAATTTTTGAGCGGTAGCTCAGAATTCAATTTTGGATTGTTTTTTTTGGCGAATGTAGATAAAATATACGAGCAGTATAATCAGAATTTAAAAATTGTTATCTGAAACACCGAAAATTTAGTTTGAAAATATTAAAAATTGTTAAAATATAAAACGGGGCTCAAACGGGTAGTGCATGCGTAAAACACAATGCTATTTCCAGTTAACGTCACATAGCTTGTCCTACCCAATCCCGACTCTCACCTCCAAGAAACCTTTATATGAAGATAAAAGTAATGAATCTCGGAAACCTGAGCAACTTTCCCGGAGATCGGGTAATGAACCCCGGTGAAAGGTAGAGTCAAGGCTGATGAGAGCAGGAGAAATAACTTTTCAAGAAAGGGGTTGAGTTGGAGGCTAATAATCTCTATTCCGAAAAAAAAACGTTAAAAAATCTAAACTTTTGCCTCAGAACACAGGATGGAAATATTGGAAAAGACTTAAGGAACAAGATATTGATTTTGTTTTTGGAGCATGGAATGTGAGAACAATGAATAAACTAGAAGCCCATATAGCCCTAATCAAAAAGTTGAATAGAGACAATATGCTAGTCACAGCAACCCAAGGAACAAAGGAGGGGAGAGGACACAAAGACACTATCTTACATAGCGAGAAAGACGGAAGGAAGGAATTTAGAGTGGTCTTCATAGTGGATAATAAAATAAAAGCAAGTATCATAGACTTTCAAGCAATCAATGAAAGAATATGCACACTAAGATTTGAAACACTTCTTTAATAATAACGATAATAAATGCACAAATTCCAACAGAAAAGCAGACTGAAGGGGTGAGGGAGAAGTTATACCAACAGCTGGAGAGTAAATAGGACAACTAGCCGAGATGCGACGTAAAACTGGTAATAGGAGACATGATAATTAGCTCAACATGCTTTCTACATAAGAACATAAGAACGTTCTCCCGCATGGGAGGAGTTTGAGCCAAATAGACTGTGTTGATCGACAAAATTAAGTTACAAGCATTACGGATATCAGACCATTTATTAGTCCCAAGCGAAGTCCAGATATAAAATAAATGGAAAGGAAAGGAATCAAGAACAAGACCAATCAAGAAAATTCCGTACAGACAAGTTAAGCGACTCGAGGTAAACAAAAACTTGGGGAGGCCGGAAATGAACAAATATGTAATAGATGGAAATGAATGAAAACAGCATTAACGGAAGCAGCTGACACAATCTTAGTACTCAAAAAGAAAAACAAGAAAGTAGAGTAGTTTGATAAAAAATGCGAAGAGCTCATTAACAAAAAAAAAACGAAGCAATCAAAAGAAGAACAAAAAGGGGGCGCGAACAATTTAAATCTGCAAGACGAAGAGCCGACAAATCATGTAGAACAAAGAAACGGGCATATGAAAACAAACAGATTCAATAAATGGAAAAATATTTCGAAGATAATGACGTAAAAGGAGCATACGAATTTATAAAACAAATAAAAAGGGAACATACAAATAAAACAATCATGTGCAAGGATGGATCGGATAAATTATAAGCGACCTCGTAAATATTAAAAACAAATAAAAAAAGTACTTTCAAACACTGCCATGCTCTTAAGAAAATGCAAATGAACGAATTAATCTCCATCAGAAAAAACTAAACTCAGTAAAATTCCCGATACTGGAAAAAATTTAAGAAGCCACAGAAGCTCAGTAAAACAACAATGTACCTTCAAAATTCTATAAGAAGGGTCGTAAACAACTGAATAAAAAATTCATGCCCCGATAATAAATGTATAGCAAAAAGAAGCGCCATCCAAAGAGTGGAAAACAAGTATAATATGCCCAACCCACAAGCTGTCATGCGGAAACTCCAGGAATATCGCTGGTTATAATTGGTTTACGAGTATGACACCAATCTTATAAATATTTTATACTCAACTAGGAACTGAAGTAACAAATGAAAGAGATTTGTAAAATGTAACGGAAAAACTTCGTCAGCGAATATTATACCATCATTGCCTGTCCCAAGCCAGGACGAAGAAGGCGAGGGAGGAGTAACAACCTTGCTAAAAAACCAAGTTCCAGTTGGCCCGGCTGACAGTACCCTGTAAGTGCTCCTACTCAGGTTTACAGGGGAAGATGCCAACGGCTCTGAAGACGGAGGATGATAAGTGAAGCCACAACTATGGAAGAGGCGAAGGAGCAAACTTTAATAGCGGCATTTGTACCCATATTGGGCGGTCGCACAAAGCGCCTGACTCCAGAGAAACGGCTGATTGAAAACTCGCCAACCCGCTCGGCAAGCGTGACGTTTTAATGCCAAATCCCCACTAAATAACTCAACATAAAAAAGAATTTTAAAACTCACATACCCTAGGTGGGTAGGGTTAATCGCCCACAACCCTACACTGGTACTCCGCTCTGCCTTAAGGATTCTGGGGGAGGCAAAAATTTAAAAATAGGAGATAAAAGAATAGACCGTTGTGTGAAGATGAACACTCGAACTCTGAATGTAAGATCACAGAGGACAGATTAGCACAATTGGAAAAAGAACCGATTTATACTAAGTGGGACATTGTTGGATTGAGTGAAGCAAGAGAAGAGAAAAGAAAATGCTGGTTCTGAAAAGAGGAAACACATTATATTATAATAGAGAAGACGCCAGTATGAATGGTGCTGGAATTTGATAAACAGAAAATAGAATACAAATATTTGTTCTAAGGTGGGAATATCATCAAGAGTTATATACATAACTATTAAGATAACTAATCGGAATTACATAAAAATGATTTAAGCGTACGCACCAACATCTAAACACACTGATAAAGATATTGAACAGTTGTATGAAGTAATAGAGAAGGCAATGGATGAAAATAAATCTTTCTAATCGGAGACTTTAATACCAAAATTGGGAAATACCAAAGAGGAGAGACATCCATGGGTGTGCATGAGTAAGAACACGTAATGACAGAGGAAAAGTGTAGTAAACTTCTTTGAAACGCATCAAATAGAAGCAATAAATAATAGAAATAATAGAATAAAAAAACGAGATCTATTTCATCATCTCAAATCTTAAGAACATTATACAAGATGTATTCGTCCTCAACCTAATAAACATCAACGACCATAGAATGGTAAGAGCACGAGTAGAAATAAATGCAAGATTAGAGAGAAGAAAATTAATTGATAAAAATTAGAAACAAAGACCACACTGAAAAAAAGGATACCTACAGAAATGTTCTACAAAAGACATTTTCAAACAACCCGATTAGAGAGATTATAAATGTTGTAGATCTTCATAATTATATTATCGATAACATAAAAAAAAGCTGCAAACAGCGTACTTAAAAAGACAAACAAAAACAAAAAACAAACTAAACTTAAAGAAGGAACAATAAAACTAATAGACCGCGGGAACAAAGAAAAACTAAATATGTCAGAAGAAGAGACAAAAGAAATTAACAAGGACATCAAAAAGCGAGTAAGATTAGACATATCAAAGTACAAGGAAAAAACTATTAGAGAAACTATTGAAAGAAACAGAAGACTAAAGGATTTAAGAGGAAAATATAAGAAAGAAAAAAATAGTAAATATAATGGATGACAAAGGAACGCACTGTGCAATCGCAAAAAGTCCTAGAATATATTGAAAAATTTTACGAGGACCTGTACTCGTCGAAGACTCAAGAACCACCAACTAGCCCAAACGAAACACGAGCACCATTGATACTATCCAGAGGACATACCCACAATTAGTAAACATGAAATAAAACAGGCACTAAAGCAAGTGAAAAATAATAAAGCTGCAGGCCATGATGGGATAGTATAAATAATAAAAACAAGAGAGAGTTCTTCTAAGTCATCTAGAAATACAACCAGTGCCTAGATACGGGTACAATACCCGAATCATGGAAAAACGCTAATATTGGGCTAATTTATAAAAAAAGGCATAAACACGAGCTACAATACTATCAGCAGATCTCGTTGCTATCCCACATGTATAAACTTTTAACAAAAATAATAGCAACACGAATAACAAAACGTCTAGACGAATTCCAAACCTCAGAACAGACAGGTTTTAGGGGGGGATATAATACCTTGGAGGGAGTCCGGTCCTGGTGAAAGGAAAAGTGAGAGCTGTGATTTATGGTTAAATAGTTTGTTACGTTTTGTAATAGGTTAAAGTACCAAATAATTAGTAAAAGTGAGTAAATATAACAAATAAAGAAACTGTAAGAAAGAAATAAACATCAAATAAGGTAGGACTAACACATAAGTATTGAACAAAGCAAATATAATACAAAGGGCTGCTGCGCTGATAAGAGCAAGCCCATCGACGCGGGTCAACTGAGGCCGCGCGCGCTTATATCGGTGCGGCGAAAAATACGTGAAACGGACAGGTCAGGGTTAAAGATTATTGGAATAGATCCACGGTTAAGTGAAATATCTAAAAACTAACTTACCAGGCTGCAACTAAAATAAAAACAAAGAACATAGTGTAAGAAAAAAACAGCTAATAAAAAGTGAAAACGCGGGTGTGGTAATAAATACGGGAAATTCGCTCCAACCACGGGAAAAACACGCGATCGGTGTAGGACAAACTACAACCAAAAACAAAGTGGACGGTGTAACAAAAGAAGAAGTCCGCCAGCGTAAATAATAAAGTTACCAACTTTTTAAACTGAAACGCATCAAAGTAAGAAAGAAGATGGAAGGAACAGAGGAAAACAGAAACAGAAACGCTAGCCGACATAATGCGTAAATTAATAACAATGGAGAGAAAAATTGACAATACGTATGACAGTGTTAAGCAAAGCGGAGCAAAAATAAAAATGTTAGAAAATATATTAAAATAACAAGAAATAAAGATTCAGATTCTGGAGGAGGAATTAAGAAGAAAGAACATTGTAATTTTCGGAATCCCAGAGGAAGGAAACGAAAACACGGAAAAGTTAAAACAAATATTACTAAACCTGGTACACAGAATGGAAATAAATTTGCAGGATCATGAAATAGACTTCCTGCACAGAATAGGAGACCCGAAAATCAACAAAAATAGACCTATTAAAGTGGGGCTGACAACAAGAATAAAAAGGACAGAATTTCTGAGAAAGTTAAATAAGTTGAAAGGAACAGAAATATCGATAAAGGAGGATATGGACAAAAAAAACAAGAGAAGCAAGGATAATATTATTGCCTCACATGATAGACGCTAGAAAAAAGGAATAAAAGCCATCATAATAAAGGACAAACTAATAATAAATGGAGAGGAATGGAAGCAGGAATAGATAATGTGTCTAAGCGAAACAGAAGAAAGTGAGGTAGAACAAGAAGAAGGAAACACAGACAATAAAAGAATGAAAGACTCCAAGAAAAGAGAGAGGTCAACAGACGAAGAGACAGATCAAACAACGAAAACAGTAGATACCAAAGAGGCAGTGCCCAAGAAGAATAGACTCTGGACAAAAAGCCTACCTGCACCACGTACAAAAGGAAACGACCCGAAACAAACAACAAGCACAATAGCAGAACGGGATGAGGAAAAAATGAACAAAACAATCGCAAACTCACATATTAGAGCACAACGCAAAAACTTAAAAACTAGCTATAAAAAATCGGACGGAAATAAAGGCAACGAAACGCAATGGAAATGGACATAGTAATTTAGACATAAATACAAACCAAGCTAAAGTAACAAAAATAAAAAACAAATGCAAAAAAAGAAAAATATAATAAAAATAGGCACGTGGAACACTATTAATCCGGAAAATGATACAAATGGAAAGAAATGGAAATACAAATTAGACATATTAATTACAGGAAATTCGGTGGAAAGGAAGGGAGAAATTAGCAATAAATTTTACAATGGTATACTCAAGATAGAATACCCAAGGAAAGATGTGGAACAGGTTTTATGGTAGCAAAAAGTCAACGCAAACAATAATGAAATTTACACCAGTGAATGGAACCAGGAATATCGAACACTTAAATTAGAAAACAAAACTAAGCAACCAAACGGAAGAAATTCCGAGGAAGGAGGAAAAACACAAATTTTATGAAGAACCTAGAAAAATAACAGATGGAATAAAAACAAGACATCCTTATGGTATGGGGAAACAATTTAATGCAATGGGGAAAGAAAGAATGGCTCAGAGGTTGCAGACAAACACACTATTCATGAGAAGACATAATGACAATGTGGGACTAAAACTATGGTAAGGTTGCAGCAAACAACTTCAGAGAAGAAACATAGAAACCTGGCTTAAACCCAGAAAAACAAGGGCATCCAAATAGATCATGTGTTCAGTCTCAAAAACATAACAACAGCTGTACAAGATGTCAGAACCTAAGTGCCAACGCAGACAAGATCACTTGTTGGTAATAACAAAACTAAAGCAAAAAATAACAAAATATTGGGAGAAAATTAATCAAAGAAGAAATGGATAGTTGAAAAATTAAACAATATGGAAACCAGGAAAAAATTTATAGAAGGAATTGAACAAAAAATAATCCAACCAAAAGAGAGAGCACCAGAAGAAATCGAAAATGAATGGAAAAACATTAAAGAATGCATAACGGATATAACGGCAAAAATCATAGGACACAGAAAAAATAAAAATAATAAAATATGGTTCGATGAAAAATGTGACAGAGAAATAAACAAAAAGAGAGACGCTAGATTGAAATGGATAAACACAGGAAAGAACGAAGACCACGAAAAATATAAAGAGAGAAAGAAAAAAGCAGACAAACTATTTAAAACGAAAAAAGAGAATGGATAGATCAAAATAGAGGAAATAGAAACCAATAGAAGACACAACTGTACTAGAGAGATGTACAAAACATAAAAAGACAAGAAGAAACTACCCAATTAAGAGAAGAGGAATGAAAGATAACCAAGGACAAACATACTATGAAGGAAAAAGATTAAAGATATATGGAGAGAATATTATCAAAGCCTACTATTCAGGAAGAAGATGAAGGCAAAGGAAATGGTAAATGAAAGAAATGAATACATAGACAAAGAACCAACCTATGAGGAAGTGGAAAAACTATAAAAAGAATTAAAATGGTAAAAGCCCGGGTGTAGATGAAATAAACGGAGAAATGATAAAATATGGAGGAAAGAACTGCACAAAACAATACACAAACTAATAACAGCAATCTAGGAATGAAGAAGATGCCAAAAGACTGGGAAAAGGAAGAATCATATCGATATATAAACAAGGCGACCCAGAAATATGCAGTAACTATAGGGAATCACGCTCCTCAACACAACATACAAGATTTTCGCATGTATATTACAACAGAGGTTAAGTATCCATACGGAAAATAAAATCGGGGACTATCAATGTGGATTCCGCCCAGGCAGATCAACAGTAGACGCCATACATATCATCAACCAAATAATAGAAAAAGCGTACGAATACAATATCGAATTACATCTCTTATTCATAGACTTTCAAAAAGCTTTTGACCAAATTAAAAGACCACAAATATTAGAGGATATGAGAGAAATCCAAATACCATCGAAACTAATACGACTAACTAAAATGACGATGGAGAATTCAGAAGCGACAGTACAATTACAAGAAGGGGACACAAAATATTTTGAAACCAACTTAGGGGTAAGACAAGGAGATGCACTATCACCCAACCTATTCAACATAACACTAGAGAACATCATACGAAAAACAGACCAAACAGGCACAATTGTGAACAAAGAAATGCAAATTTTGGCATATGCGGATGATTTAGTAATAGTCTCAAGAAGCAAAACTAAACTACAACAAACACTTAACACAATCGAAACAGAAGCAAAAGCAAGAGGTCTTACAATAAATGAAAAGAAAACAAAATACATGTGCTGCAAACGAGGAAAAGGAGATAACCAAAACCAATACAAAATCGGAAGTCACAAATTTGAGAGAATACAAAAATTCACATACCTAGGAACGGAAAACAACAAAAATAACAGAGACCAGGATATAAAAAGAAGAATTTACCGAGGGTTTAAATTATTCAACATATATAAACCATTACTGAAAGACCGGAAAATCACGAAAACAACAAAAATAAGAGTACACAAAACACTAATAAGACCCACAATAATATATGCAGTAGAGACGATAAGAATGACGAAAAAAGAGGAGGAACAACTGCGTATTCTTGAAAGAAAAACTATGAGGAAGATCCTAGGACCAGTGAGAATGGGAGACAACGAATATAGAATAAAAATGAATAAGGAAATAGAAGAAGAACTGAAAGGAGAAGACATTGTCAGGGAAATAAAAGCACAGCGAATAAGATGGCTAGGGCATATAGAAAGAACGGATAGAAATAGAATGATAAAGACAATAATCGAGAGGAAACCAGAACAGACAAGACCAAGAGGAAAACCCAAAAATAGATGGAAGGATGAAGTATTGGGAGATTTAAGAAGAATGAACGTAGTAAACTGGAGACGGACCGCGAGCAACAGGAAAGAATAGAAGAAAATAGTAGTAAAAGCAAAATAAAGCAGGGACATATGAAACGGAAATCACAACTAAAGGCACTAATCCAGCCAAAAAGGATTAAAAAGCCCATGAAAGGGCGCCAATGATACCTCCCAGGAGGAATTGCAGCATACATACATACATATAATACCTTGGATCACATATACACTGTAAGATAAGTTATAGAAAGAACGCACGAATATAACCAACCCTTATACCTAGGCTTCATCGATTTTGAAAAGGCGCCTGACACGGTGGAAACGTAGTCGCTGATCAATGTATTAAAGAGATGCGTGATCGATTGTAATGTATAGATTTAATCAAAAAATATACGAAAATGTAACAGCAATATTCCAGATATTCGAAAAGACGGATCCGGTAAAAGTAAGAAGGGGATACCATCTCCCCAAAGCTCTTTAATAATTTATTAGATGTCTTTAAAACTTTTAAGTGGAATAAATTAAGAATTTATATCAATGGAGAATATCTTTCTAACTTACGATTTGATGATGATATTGTTTTATTAAAAATAACATGGAAGATTTATCGATGATGATTAAAGACCTGCAATAAGTAACAAGAAAATCGGGTTAAAATGAACATTACAAAAACTAGGATTATGGCAAACAATGACGATGCAGCACCTATTCGCTTCGAGAATGACTTAATAGAAGTTGTCGACAAATACATATACTAAGGACAAATATTTACTTTTAAGACAGATACCTAGACGGACCAAATTGAAAGAAGCATAAAGTTAGCTTGGGCCACTTATGGCAATTTAAGGAATGTGTTCAAAACAAAATCATACCCGCAACATCTTAAAACTAGTGTTTAATCAATGCATTCTTTCAATACTCACATATGCCTTGGAAACATGGTCTCTTACAGAAACGGCAATAAAAATTAAAGTTACGCAAAGAAGAATGGAAAAATGGATGTTGGGAGTGCGACTGCAGGATAGAAAATCAATCGAGTGGATTCGAGATAAAACCAAAGTTAAGGACGTGGCACGACGCATCGCAAACTTGAAATTGCAACGAGCAGGTCATCTTACGTGGCGAGAAGACGATAGGTGGAGCAAAAAGGTAACATAATGGAGGCCAGAGACAGAAAGAAAGAATGAGGAAGTCCGAGAACCAGATGGAGAGACGACATCAATAAGGTTGCAGGAACATAATGTATGGGAGCGACGGCGTCTGCCCAGAGATGGAATATTTAAGCGTTAGGGATGATAAACGGAAAAAGTATTCTAGTGATAAAATATATAAATGTCCTTAAAAAAACGACATAAAATAGAATAATAAATTAAGGCTAAGAACTATACATAAATGCTATTTTTATTGTTAACTCAAATTTTCATTAAATTGCTATTTCTATTTTTTTTGTAACTGATTAAGTTATCGTGATTCTAAATTAAATTTAAAGCTACTCAAGCTTAAAAATTAATATTATGGATTTATTGGTAAATAATGAAGTACAATCTGTCAAAAAGTACCGAGAATTATTAAATAAACACACTATTTTTGTTGAATCATCAATATTGATTTTGTTCCTTCAAAGTAGGCCCCATTTGATGCCACACATACGCCAGTGTTTTTGATATAGCCTTCAGCTCCTGTTGTTCTATAATTCTGATCGTTTTGACCGATTTTCCAAACCACAAATATCGAAGAGAGCAATGAGCATTACCTTGACTTTTGAACGACTTTGACGTG
Organism: Sinelater perroti; assembly: GCA_036346155.1. Lineage (NCBI taxonomy): Eukaryota > Metazoa > Arthropoda > Insecta > Coleoptera > Elateridae > Sinelater > Sinelater perroti. Next base: position 36,102,446 of record JARFIY010000001.1, read on the forward strand.
ATTATTTAGATTTTGGCTTATTTTTTGTGCTCCATTCTGATGCCTGATAATTTGTTTGCTTGTCAGACTCACAGATCCATATCTCATCACCAGTTATGATGCGTTCCATAAATGTGAGATTAGAATTGACGTTATTCAACATGTCTAAATAGACCTGTTTACAGAACTGTTTTTGTAGAAAATTCAGCTCTTTTGGAACGAGCCCAACTAGCTCAAATTATTTACTAAAATTAAACGAATGGACTGGTGCTATCACGTGCTATCTCTCTTGAGCTCATGTTTTTGTCGTTTCAAGGGGTCGAAAATCGTCCGGAACGAAAGTTGTTTTCGGCGATATCTTGGCCCTTTTTGAACGCTTTGTGCCACTCGTAGGCCCGTGTTTAAAAAAAAAACTTATATACCCTAAGCCTATTCTAGGGGACGCGGTGGCTCAGATGGTTCAACCAGTTGATTCTGTCATCTAGTCGGCGCGCGCGAGTTCGAATCTCGCTCAACCCAAGGGTATGTGTGAATGTCCTAGAATAAGTGACTGTTAGTGGGCACAATAAGCCCTTGAGGCTGCAGTGCCTGTAAGTACGCCCAAAATAAGAAAAGCCTATTCTAACAACTTTAGCGAGTCGGCACAAGAAATTCAGTTCGCAACACAAAATTTGTGGCAAACTCTTTGTTCAATATTTTAGTTTATTGTAAAAATTGTGACTCACTACTAAGGCATACTGATTCAACCAGCTCCTTTAAACAAACTGGTTGAGAGATCGCGTTCATTTTAGGAACAATAATTAAGGATAGTGAAAAGTTTTTTTAATCATTAACCAGGGCTTTTTAAATTATAAATTCCCGGTACTATTTTAACGCTCAACAAGTAAACTATTTTTATAATCTGATATTACTTCAAAGTCTGTAGTTAACTGACATGTCATTTACTTTTGATTTTGACAGTTTAATAAAATTCTAAATATACACACATAGCAGAACTCCCTCTATATCAATAATTGAACAACAGTACCTTTAAAGTAGCACATACGTGGTTTTCAAATGTTAATCTGTTAATAAAATTAGTGTGGTGTGCTGAAATAACTGTTCAGTAAGTCATAAATGTAAACTTGTTTTTTTCAAAGGATAGAATGCCTGTCGTTAGCGCTAAATAATTTGTTGTGTAATGAGATCCCAAGTGTAATTGGTAATTAGGTTAATATAACGTTGCTTTGTGTCTAACTGTTGTTTACCTCGGCAAATACTATGTTAATAGAATACACAGTTGGGACTTTGTGGCTGTCTATAAATAAAAATCATGAAAGGTTGGTTGTTTGCTGCTAATTGCAAGCACAAGTTTCAACTTTAAAACCGAGTTGGTAATGAACCTAATTTTTAATAGTGTAATTGCTGTCGGCGCTACTGCGCTAGACGAAATTGTTTTAATGATAACTACGCGGTTATTGGATGGCATAATCAGTTATTGGTTTCAAAAGATAATCGACCGTGCTATATTAATTATGCTCCTGAGATAATCGTCTACTATGGATATTGTTATAGCATAGGGTAGCATGGTATCGATTGCTTCAAAGCTAATTACGACGGCAGCTAGCTTTTAGCAGGCTTTAGAATAGAGCTTTCCTTAATGTAAAATTTTTTGGAGCAGCATTAAGGGGTTATATCGGCAACTTAAAAAGGAGCATTGAGTTTTGATGGACATTGGAGTATTGTTTGTTGCACATGTTTCAAAAAAACTTCTATTATGTTTTTAAAAGATAATTATTGATAAGATATGTTCTCAATTAAGTCATTAAAATATGCTTCTTCTCATCAATAAAATTATACTTATCAGATTGATTAAAATAGTAAAACAGTCGTATTAAATTTCTGTAAAAATTATAACATATAGGAAAAAACGCTTTTTAGTAAATTGAAAATTTACAAAACTTTCTTATTTTACTTTTTATGATAAACATTAAAGAGAAGATTATACTTTAAGTCTATAATTTTGGATAAAAATAAAAATTAATAGTGACATGCACTTTTTGAGTTAAAGATATTTATGTAAAGTTAAATTATTCTGGGAGAAAATAAATGTGATGTTTCTAATATAATAGTATTTAATTTTTCAACTATATAAATATTGTGTCATATATTTGATAACTATATAAATTCGTGTAATATGTTTGACATATATGAATTCTGCGTTGTATGTAGCTGTAACTTAGAGTTGACATTTGATCACTGTTGGTGATGCTTTTATTTTATTTTAGCAAATATTAAGGTCGTTAATTCTCTTTAAGAGCAAAGTGTTTTAATTTTGCTCAATGGTTTGGCTATTAAAGCGATATAAAGATTCTCTCAAACTACAAAAAATTCTTGAGGAGCATTAAGCAACAGTATTAAACTGCCTATTCCGCGCGCCTACTATTACATGTTTGTGTGTATGACTATCTTAAGTACCGTTCCGCAAATATTGCAAGAGCCATCTACAAACCGTGTATTCTCGAAAGTTTTTCAAACTTTTATACATTCAAAGAAATTTGCTTGTAACGAGGGCCTTCTTCTCTTTGATTTTGATTTCTATCTCGCAATGCAAGTCAGCAGGACCCCACATGCTTAACTGTTTCTAGTTATCTGTAAGTCCAAATTCTTACGAAGTAAGCTGCTTGCCATCTCTGCTCCCACTTTGCTCTTACCTTAGCTCGTAACCGGTTATTTATGAGCCCCATTGATTAGCGGTTCTGATTTTGCCGTTGTTTCTTTAATCAGTTGGTCGCATGTTTGTTGCTTGTTTAGTGAAGAATTTGGAGAAAACTACAGCGAAGGCGACTTTACATAGCAAGGCGCTCTCAGTCTTTTAACATTTACGATGCTACCTTGACCTTAAACTATACTACCTTACTCTAAAATGTGCTTGTGAATCCGCATTTTTAGTCCATTGTTTTTAGCAGTTTCTACAAAGGCACACACCTATATCACTTATTAGTCTTTGTTTATTGCGCAGTTTCTAGCAAGGTGAAATTAGTCCTGGCTCTTATGCGTTTTCACTTTCTGCGTAATTCACTGTTTTAGTACCATTCTCTATAAGACCCTACCCCGTGTTTAGTTTTGTGACGGGCGGGCAATACTGTTTTAAGGCTTCCCACCACTAGATCTCGGTTACGAGTCTCGCAATTTCTTCGGACTTTGTGGCCATCGGAATCCTTTCTGTATTAGTCTTTTCTATTTATCTCTTGACATCATCTTCGAGGCGATAGAGTCGTTTACAGATGATGCAAGTTAGTTAGTCACGCACCCGTGCTTTGACTAAGCTTCGCGGAATGGTTATAAATCGGATGAATCAGTCTCCTACTGCTCCCTCTAACTATTTCATCGAATTGCTTGTTTTCCAACGTAAGCTTTGTCCAATAGAACGTTACTTCTGTTTTCTCCGTGAGCTCTTTTGCCAGTCTCCATACCTCTAACTGGAGATCGATAGGTTATATGATGATTTTCAACGCCGACCGGCTGTCCGTTATTATAGAGTATTGTGTGATGATGTGCCAGTACAAGTTCACATTGGAACATGTTTCTGCGTTCCGCCCTGGACCCACCTGTATGACATGTTAAGCAATATCTCTACTTCTCAGTAATGTTGAATGGGATGCTCTACCTCCTCCACGTTTCTTTTGCGCTTGATTGGAGTAGTAACCGAATCGCAGCCTCCCACGATGTTTCTTTAATCGGCTATTTCTTGCAACACAAAATCAACCGGCGGTAACTTGTTCAGAACTAACACAGTATCAGTGGTAACAGTACAGTACGTCACTGTTGCGCGACTTCTAAAAGTTATCCTGCTTGTTTAACTTTACAACCTCTGCATAATTGTTTTATCTCTAAACGCCCAAGTCAGTCATGCCCTGCACCAATTCTATGCGAGATTTGCTTGCTCTTCTCGCTAGCTGTCTTTATCTGCAAATGCCACGAGAACCTAACGTTCAGTTCTATGCTTAGATAACGGACGTATAGGTTACAATAACTGTGATTGCCGATTAATAAAAAGGTCGGTCTCTTTTGTCCCGGGTGCTTACAGAAGAATAATGTTTCCGTTTTCTTTCCATTAAGCTAAATTTTTGCTGACTATCCTTTCTTGCAGTGCAACTAGCGCCTAGTTTACCCAAGTCTTTAGGGTCTTATATTGTTCGGTGCATGCGATGAGTGTATCATCATCCGCAAACACAAATATTTCCCCCCTCTAGTAAGTTTTTCAAAAAAATTCTTTCGTAGATCAATTTTCAGTAGAGGGGGCCCGAAGACGATCCCTGATTACCTGCCACTTGAATAATCCATTAGGTGTTTCTAATTACTCCATTCTATTAAAAAAGTACAGACCATCTGGTTGTAATAAATTGAGCAGACAGTTCCTTCGCGTTAACTCATCCACGTGATATTATGTCTTTCATCACCTGCTTATATTCTCGGAATACCTTTTTGTATACTTGTCCATTTTCTACTCTCTGATGATCCTTGTAGCGCTGGTATGCTCTACGCTTTCTTCTGATATCAACGCACTTTTCAGTCAGTTGTTTTGTCGACTACGGAACACTTGTTTAACTCATACATACAAAGTATTAACTCAATATATAGCTGGTACTCCGACTTACGGCACTACACCAGCACTACCGTAAATATATTAGTTATATTTACTCTTTTATCTGTGTTTCACAATATTTAAATCTCTTTTATTTATTTTATCTGTAAATTTACCTGCTCGGGCATTCACATTAGGGGTTAACTCGGGAAAACCACGAAAACTCTTGTCAAAGCAGGCGACTCAAAACTCTTGATGGCCCCGAGTCCTCTTAATATTTAGATTTCTACCCGAAGAAATATAATAATCTACCTTAATCGACACCGCAGTTTCTACCTGTTCGGTGTTTAAGCTCGAAGTTGCATAAGCATTAATTTGCCCAAACCTGGCGTGCTCTTGAAAAATTTGCATCTATACATAATCCACGAATACCGCAAGAGCCACCTACCATTCGCGCTCAAACCATACAGTCGAAAAATTTTTGTTTTGCGTCTTATCTGCTGTAGAAATTTCTGGTATAACATTGTATGTTTATTTTGTGTTGTCTTATCGCGAAATTTAATGAAACATCGTTTTGTTAATACCAAAGCACATAGAGTAGTGTATTTATTTTATTTTTCTTAAATGTAAATTTTTGTTCAGAACCCTCTAAGTGCGGGATCTAAGTAAAATTGATTAGAATTTTAAAAGTACCAAAAACAACCAGATTTGTCCATACGAATATTAATCATCATATTTAACAGAAATCAAAAGTGAAATTGTTGGATTTTTGCAATAAATTCCAATGTTAATAAAAAATTAACGATCTAATGACCTACTATCAGTAGCTTATGGTATTACCTTTACATTTGCTACAATAATTATATTGGTGAAATCTAGCAGAGGTTTACGGAAACGTCTTCCTACCTATCACATTGCAATAAAAAATACTTTTATTGACGCCCCAAGCACAATTTTATATGTTGTTATGAATCACATGCTTTTTAGTTATAGTGTATCACAGTATATCATAGAAAAAAAATATGTACTAAAAACACTAAATTACATCAGAGTATTTTAAAGTTCGTTTACTAAAATCAACCCTATTGCCAATGCCCCGCCGCTTCCATTTTATTAAAATGGCAAATAATAACGCAAAGCTTTAGCACCTGTCGCAAACCTATTTGAAAAATTACATTTGAGACGTAAATATTGAAATGCTGCGACCCTGGGCATGAATTATGTATAAGTACTTGGGACATAAAGTTTTATAACAGCACTATTGCGGAGACGCCGTCTTTTTTACGCGTGGCTCTCGGGTTACTAAAACTCGATTTCTTCCGTTTATCGGCATTTCATGTCTGCATTTCCCGCAAGACCCAAGAGCCGCTCCAGAGTCGTGTAATTTGATGCTGTACTACACATTAAGCAGAACCTTAATATTTTCCTGTAGATGGACCGAGAATTTCAAATGCACTGCAATAATTATGATTTTGAATTTTATGCAAATGTCCTCAGTTTTACTGCGACTATGTCTTATTTTAGAAATTTGGATTACAAATTAATTACTCTAATTGTTTTGAAAGTGCAACAAAACTAAACTTCAAGTTCAAATCGTTGGTTCCAATGAAAAAAGTTGTTTAGCATCTACTGATAGTAACAGCATAAATAGCAGGTGGATTTGTACTACCCCAGATGCCTCAATTTTGACTTCAGTGAACTGCATCGTTTAATCGTTTTTGTTTGCAATAATCGACATAAACTTCTATGAGCTTTAAAACACAATTTCCAAATAGTATACGGTATTTCTGGTAGTCTTTGACGAATATTTCTAAGTGTTTAGATACTAACTGTACAAATGAAAACCTTCAAGGCTTACAGAATTATAATAATTAAAATTATCATGAAGTTCAATATGTTAATAATGTAATAATACAAAAAAAATAGCACTTTTAATTAAACGTGAAAACACTACGAGTTTCTGCAAAACTCTATATAAAGTGGAGCAAGAGATTATGAAAACTAGATCCTAAAATATAACTACTAATAAAACAGTCAATTAACATAGTTTTGGTTTTTACTGTATAAATAGACAAACCCAACTTCCTCTTCTTTCATTGAAAATATTTACTAATAAATAAAAAATAAGATGATATATGGAAGGAATAATTTATAATACCGATAAAAGTATAATAAAATATGAAACAGAAAAGTAAAACATTTAGAATACTTTAGAAATTTATCAATACTAATTACTGTAACATAAATTATAAATCAAAACTAAATTAAAAGAAAAACAATTAAAGTACAAAAGTATTTAATAAGAGGTATTAACAGTATAAATAAAAAAATTAAAATTATAAAAAGTAAAATAAAAATGCAAGAATGCAGATCTATGAAAGTATGATAAAAAATAAAAAGGTCTTTTTGGAGCTGGTGGATTACCGCTTGTAAATAGTAAAAAAAAAGTCACTCGTTACTTTCAAGACTTCAGAATTAATTTTTTTTTTGTTTTATTTTCACTTCGACCATGGTGGGTAGGTTTGTAGTGTTTATTAGGTACTTCTTTCGCAAATCAACCAAATGCCCTAAACATTTGAAAATGTTGTTATTACAATCAATTTGCCTCGCAGCGAAAGGTTCAGTTTGTTTGTGAGTGTGCCATATGTCAAAATTTACGTACTGTTTACTGAAAGAATTCATAAACGTATTTGTTTACTAATAGATTGTAAGTGTACATCTAGAAATAGACACATATGTACACTAAAAATGCGATTTTTATAGTCTTGTTATAGAAAAAATAGCGCTAAAACACTTGTTGCATCATAATATCTTTTTTTTTTTTTTTTTCTATTAAAAACACCCATTGAGTGAATTTATTATATAGCAATCTAGTAGATACATACTAATGAGCTATTTGTTTTTAACTTAATTTACTACGGTTTAAAATTACAAAGTACTTATCCTACGACAATCACTTTGGTTTTGACATTTATTGGGCACTATTTTTTATTGCGCACTGGATTATAATTATTGGCTCACTGCACTAAGTCAAGTGGTTTCACTCTTTTTAATCTTCTAGTTAAGTCAACATTATTATCAAGGAGCTGGAGAACCTCAATATTGATGTGCTGATGTAGACGTTGTTCATGTCTTTCGGCATACCTTCTGCTAGCGTTGTCAACGGTTTCCACATCCAGGTCCTTATGGAGATTGTCATTGAATGTACCAGGGGCATTAACGATACCCGCAGCACCTTATTTTGGAACCTCTGTATGATATTTCGATTACTTTGACTGGTACAACCCCATAGCTGAATACCATAAGTCCACACTGGTTTCAGGACTTGTTGATAAAGCAAAAGCTTATTATATACTGTCAGGGCTGAATGTCTACCCAATAACCAGTACAGTTTTCTGTACTTCAGCTTGAGTTCTTCACATTTTTCTTAACATGTGGTTTCCATCTAAGTTTTGCGTCAAGGGTCATGCCCAGATATTTAGCTGTATTCTCATACGGTACTACTTGCTGGTTGATATATATTGGATTGTGCTCGATTCTTTTATTAGTGAAATCAATATGCACCGATTTGCTTTCATTTAATTTAATTCGCCATTTTGCTGTCCAGCTTTGTATTTCGGCAATAGCTGTTTGTAATTTTCAGTTGATTCTATATTGTTGTCCCCAGTAGCTAGAATTGCAGTATCATCTGCGAATGTGGCAACAACATTTTCATTGAATGTAGGCAAATCCCAAGTGTATAGAAGATAGAGGTGGCCCCAGTACACTTCCCTGCGGCACACCTGCTTGGATTTTCCTCAACTCTGAATAAGTATCTTCTTGTTTGACTCTGAAATAACGTTCAGATATGTAGGATTCTAAAATTTTGAATATTGCACAGGAGAAGCATTTTGAGCTTATGAATTAGGCCCTCGTGCCAAACCTTATCGAATGCCTGTGCAACATCCAAAAATATCGCCGAGCATACTTTCTTTTCTTCTAATGCTTTTCAATCACATCTGTGATTCTGTGCACCTGATCAATCGTGCAGTGCTGGTTCCGGAAGCCAAATTGATGATCCGGGATAAGATGTTTTCTTCGATGATTGGTTTTAGTCTCTTCAGTAGAAGTTTTCAAACAATTTAGACATAATTGGTAAAAGCGATATTGGCCTGTATGATGCTGCTTCATGAGGTGGCTTTCCTGGTTTAGCAATCATGATTACTTCGGCTACTTTCCACAGCTGTGGTACATACTGTAGTCGGAATGAAGCATTGATCAAGTTGGTGATTTTAGTTAATGCCTTTTCGGAAGTTCTTTTAAAATTTGACCAGTAATTAGATCGAAGCCAGGGCTTTTTCTGATTGATATTAGTTTTATTTCTTGTTTAATTTCAATTACAGTGACAGGTGGAATTTTATTTTTTCTTTCTTGCTTGATGTCATAGGGCGGTGGTGTTTTGTCATCGTCAGTTAAATTGGGTTGAAATATCTTTTCGAGATTGTCGGCAAATCTTGCAGCTTTTGTTCATTACTTCTGGCCCAGCTCCCGTCCTCATTTTTGATCGGAGGTATTTGCATAATAGGTCTTTTAGATTCTTAGTGGTTTTCCATAAAGAATATTCAGTACTAGAATCATTAGTAAGGCCACGCAGATGTTCACTGATGGTATCATTTTTAACTGCTTAATTTCATTTCTTAGCTGAGATGTAAGATTATTCAATCTAGTTTTATCTTGCTGAGCTCTGGTCTGATGCCATCTTTTCCTCGCTTTCCTTTTTTCTGATATTAGTTCCAAAATTTCTTTAGGATAGTTATGACCTTTCAGTCTTCTTTTGATTTCTGGGGTGTTTTGCCACGCAGAGTACTGAATTTCTTTAACCAGCTTTTCCACCTCAAAGTCTAGCTGTTCTTCTGTTTGTAGTGGGACTGCCAGATTAATTCTTTCTTCTAATGTTGCTCTAAAACTTTCCCAGTCAGTCTTTTTGTTAGCTAGTCCAGGATTGTTTGACTTTGAGATAATATGTTTGCTTAGCGTCAGTACAATCGATGAGTGATCCGAGCTCAATTCAAAGTTATCTTCTATTTGCATGTAATTGCTTGATATATTTTTGATGATATAGAAATCTAGCAGATTTGGAACCTTTTCTGGATCTGTTGGCCAGTATGTAGGTTTGCCTGTTGAGATAGTTTCACATCCATATGCTTGAACAGATTTTAGCAGTTCTCTTCCTCTAGTTGTAATCAGCCTCGATCCCCAGTGCGTGTGTTTTGCGTTGTAGTCACCGCCTATGATAAATCGATTTCCTATGGTTTTGAATAATTGTTCATATCTTTCAAATTTGATTTTGTGTTTTGGAGGGCTATATAAACTGACTACAGTGATACCGATATTCTTAGTTGTAACACTCACCGCTGTGGCCTGGATGTCCTCTGCTTCAAATTTAATTTCTTCTAAGTGTTGTATATTTTCTTTGATTATTACCGCACTTCCACCTTTGGCTTCGTTTCCTGGATGATTTGTGCAGTACACTTTATAACCTCTAAATTTAATAAATGATTGTTTGGTAAAGTGCGTTTCTGATATCAGACACACATCTATCTTATTTATATCAAGGATTGCTTGTAGCTCTTGTTGATGGTTAAGCAATCCGTTTGCATTCCAACACATAATTTTAAGTGTGTTAGTCATTTTGGTTTCTTTCAGTTTTCGTGGAAGTTTTTTTTTTTATTACTTCCTTCAAGTTTTTTAATTTTCTGTTCCATATTCAGGAATGAATTCTCCATTTGTGTAATTTTTTTACGTATAAGCTGTAATGTTTGGTCAGCATTATTTTCCTGAGGTTTTAGTTTTATTTGACTGTTTGTCCTGTTTGTAGCCATAGAGGCATAAATCATAATATCTAATTCTTTTATTATTAAAACGCTAGTTATCTTATCGTTTATTGTGTGCTAATCTTTTAAAGTTACTGATCAATATTATTCCTTTATGCTGCACCTTGATTAATGTAATTGCCTTTGTAATGAATATTTATGACAAGTAGATAGAAGAAATATTCATTGTGCTGTTCGTTGCCACATATAGTTATATTAAGCGTTATGCATTTTGATTTACTTATATAATTTACTTGTATAAGACAATTAGAAAATTATCAATAACAAATTTTTATATTAAAATTACAACAAATATGAAAAAAGCTATTTTTTAGTACAACTGGGAGAAACTGATGAAAGACGAAGTAAAGATTATCAGTAAAAAACTATATAGCAAGACTAGAAAAGATTTAAGAAAACAAATATAAACAAAAATAAAGCATATTAACAAACAAAAAACAGAATAGAAAAAGGCATGTAACTACCATAGCAAATGATTGCAATGAAAAATAAATAATATAAATGCAACAAAAAATATATATAACAATATGAATTAGAATACATCAAAAGAACATATCTAAAAAAAATTAAAAAACAAAAAATAAAACTAATAATAATACGAGGGTAAAGAGAAAGTCAGAAACTTTATGGATAAAATATTTTTTTGATAAAATTGTTATTTATTTCTCAACAAAGTCTCATTTTAACTTAATAAACGTGTTCTAACTTTTCTAAGCCCTCCAAAATGTAAGAATTTTCCGTGTGTTGAGGCGATCACCTTTTCATTTGATAAAACTTTCTTCTCATCCAGCAATTTTTTTATGTTTTGGAAAAGAAAAAACCGCTAAGAACCAAATCCGGAGAAGAAAGCGAATGTGGTACCAATTTGTAGCGCAAATTGACCAATTTCGCCGTGTTGCACCGGCGGACAAATGGGCAGGCACCCATCGCGCTGAACGTTTTCTCATGCTTAAATGTTCCCTGCGCATTCGTCCAAGATGTTTATCATCTCAACAATCTCTCTAACCTCCACTTTGCGATCGACCAACACCATCTCGCACATTTTATTGATCATTTTCTCGGTAGTTACTTCGACGGGCATGGAGCATGGCGTGTCGCTCGTACAAGTTCGACCACATCCAAACCGCTTATGGACCATAAAATGTGAAGGGACAGAGTCCCCGTGGTCTTTTTCAACTTCCCTTTGCTTTTATTAATGGTTTTTCGAAGCGAAAGGGAATGTTTAATAAACATTCGAAATTTACATTTCACATTATTGCAAAAAAATAGGAAAAATAGATACAAATGTTAAATTTAAGAATTTCTATAACATAGAAATAAAAGGGGGTGTAGGGGTTGCGTCGGCGAGGTAGCCCCCTCTGTCACAGACGGTCACTCCAAGCGTCATAGATGGGCGGAGGTTCATGGCAGTTGGTCCTCGCGAGGCACCCAACTCTCACTTGATGGCTCCAAGCGCCACACCCTGGTACACTGTATTGACCTAAAGGCTAAACCAAGTGAGGGTAACCGGATATGGTGAGAAACAGCATCTGACCCAGAGTGGGCGACTGCGAACAGCGTCTGACTCCATGTTAGGGGCGGCTGAAAATCACACTCGCCAACACGCTCGGCAAGCGCGGCGTTTTAAATGCCAACTACCTCCCAAAACCAAATCGAAATGTGGTCGAATTTACAAAATCATATACCCCAGGTGAGTAGAAAATCTCACACTGCTAACTCAGCAGTCTGCCCAAATTCGGATTCTGGGGGCAAAATTCGATAACACATAACCAAAAACCCAAACACAAAGGCTGCACAAGTAACTTTTATATAGCTACGTACAATGCTCAATCTCTAAGTAACGAAGAGAGACTAACTGAACTAGAGAACGCCTTGGAATCAATAAAATGGGACATAATAGGAATCAGCGAAACAAGAAAAAGAGGAGAAAATTTACTAATACTGAAAACAGGACACATGCTGTACTATAAAGGTAATGAAGATAACAGCCTACATGGAACTGGATTTATAATTAATAAGAAATTAAAAACAAACTTAAAAAAAGTAGATTGCGTATCATCAAGAGTTATCTATATGATACTACAAATTAACAAAAGATACAGTCTCAAAGTCATCCAAGTATATGCACCAACAACTGCTCACGAAGACGTGGAAGTTGAAGAAATGTACGAAGATATCGATAAAGCACTACAAATAGAACCGACAAAATACGTAATCCTAATGGGAGACTTCAATGCCAAACTGGGCCAGAGACAGCAGGGCGAAGAATATATCGGATATTATGGATATGGACAAAGAAACCCCAGAGGACAAATGTTGATCAACTATATGGAAAAGAAAACTGTTCTGCATGAATACTCACTTCTATAAAAAATATCACAGAAGATGGACATGGCAAAGCCCAAACGGCGCTACTAAAAAACAAATCGATTTCATTATGACAAATAATAAGAATATTATACAAGACGCAACAGTCTTAAATCAGGTAAACACAGGTAGTGACCATCGGATGGTTCGCGCAAAAGTAGGTATTCAAACAAAATTAGATAGATTTAAACTAATATCAAAGGGAACTGCCAGGTTCAACATCAAAAAATTGCAAGACAGTGAAATAAAGGAGAAGTTTAACGATAGACTAGACAAAAAAATGACAGAAATACACAATGAAAACGTAGATTAACTTCAACAAGAAATTACCAAGAACATAATAACTACAGCAGAATAAATACTGGGGAAAAAGAGGAAACAAGGGAATTATAAACTATCATTGGACACCAGAAACCTTATAGCAAGAAGAAAAGAATTACAGAGACAAAGTAACAACACAGACAATTTCAGGTTAAGACTTGAAAGAACTGAACTAAATAAAACTATAAAAAAGAAAATACGAAATGACATAAGACAGTACAATACTAAAATAATAGAAGAGACCATTGATCAGAATAGAGGTAGCAAAGTGTTCAGGCCAAAAATATCCAACGCTACTAGCCAAATAAATAGAATTAAAGACGCGAACGGACAAGTAATAAATGATAGAAATTCGTTGTTAACAATAGTGAAGGAATTTTACCAGGAACTATATAATTCAATGAAGCAAAAACCAATAGTTAATCAAGACCCACGCGCGAGACTATCTAAACATCTTACTGAAGATCTCCCTGATATTAGTAAATACGAAATAAAGTTAGCTTCAGGGAAAATGAAGAACAATAAATCACCAGGCGAGGACGGGGTAGTAATTGAACTACTAAAGAATAGCGGAAGAAAAACCTTAACAATGCTTCAAAAATTGTTCAGTAAGTGTTTAATCGAAGGTATAATCCCCCAAGCATGGAAAATAGCAAAAGTAGTTATAATTTACAAAAAGGGCGATCGTTCAGAACTCCAGAACTATAGACCCATATCACTACTCTCTGATATCCACAAACTGTTCTTTACTATATTAACAAATTGAATTGAAAATAAATTGGACGAAGCCCAACCCCCGGAACAAGCGGGATTTAGGAAAGGATTCGGGACCGTAGACCACATCCAATCGGTCAGAGAAATTGTACAAAAAACTAGAGAATATAACATTGACGTAGTAATGGCTTTCGTGGACTATGAGAAGGTGTTCGACAGTATTGAACACTGGGCCGCAATAGACGCTCTACGAAGAGTAAGGATAGATCAACGTTACATAGCTTTAATTGAAGACCATTACAAATCAAGCAGCTTCAAAGTACAGCTCCACGAATGTACGGATCCGATTGAAATAAAGAGAGAGTCAGACAGGAGATACTCTCACCCAAGCTTTTACAGCAGCACTCGAAGATATCTTCAAAACATTAATATGGGACCAAAAGGGCTTGAACATCGACGGAGAGAAGCTTTCGCACCTCCGATACGCAGACGATATAGTAGTGTTTGCCAACGACCTGGATGAACTACAAAACATGATCAGAGAACTAAATGAAGTATCAAAACAGTCGGACTAAAATAAACATAAACAAAACCAAAGTCATGGCAAACTTTAATTTAGGAAATAGAACAATAATGATAGAAAACTCTACAGTAGAAAACGTTCAGGAATATATATATTTAGACCAGCGAATAACACCTAATAAAGATTGTCAGGACGAGGAGGTGAATAGACGAATCAGACTGAGTTGGGCGGCATTTGGTAAACTAAAAGAAGTATTTAAATCAAAAATACCCCAAATACTAAAAACTAAAGTATACAATGAATGTGTTTTGCCCGTAATGACATATGCTTCAGAAACGTGGTCACTAACAAAAGTACTACTTCACAAGCTGCAAGTAACCCAAAGGTCCATGGAAAGGGCAATGTTAGGTATAACTCTCAAAGATAGAAAGAGAAACGATTACATAAGAAGCCGAACGAAAGTACAAGATGTTATGCATAAGATCCTAAAACTAAAGTGGAAATGGGCGGGACATGTAATGCGAAGGCAAGACAACCGATGGACCAAGAAGTTAATAGAATGCAGACCCCGCACAGGACGCAGGAGTGTTGGAAGACCCAAAACTAGATGGAAGGACGACATTGTAAAAGTAGCGGGCAGAAATTGGATACAACAAACATATGACAGAGAAAATTGGAAAACATTGGGAGAGGCCTACATCCAACAATGGAGTATACAAATGGGCTGAAGAAGAGAGAGAGAGAGAGAGAGAGAGAGAGAGAGAGAAATAAAAGAGTAAAAAAGTAAATGAGCAAACTTAAATAAAAAAAAGAAGTGAAAAGGGCAACATATATTTCAAAATGCTAAAACAATTGAAAAAGAAGGAAAAATAAAAAGTTAGAAATATAAGCAATATAATTTGAAAAACGAAAACAATATCGGTAGTTTGGGAAATAATCTTATAATAATGACGAGGTTCTGCGTTTCTATCTCTTAATGTTCTAATACGGAGCGAAGTGCCAAGCTTTGCACGTCGTAGACAACCATTTCAGGTGTTTTTTTATGTGAATAAATATGCCAGTGAGTAAAAAATGCTAGTATACTTAATTGCGGATTCTTTATGTTGCTTATACGGCTATTTCCAAAGAAAATTTTAAAACTTTAGGCGGGTAAGTTTTTTCCTTACTGAATGCGTTTAATTGAGAAGTTAAAAAATATAATAGAATTCGAGGTTTTATTTTGATTTTGCCTATATATAGACAATTTTTGGCAAATATTGTATACCTATTTTAATAAAAAAAGTAATTAAAAAGTGATAGAAGAGATATCAAAATCATAAATAAAAAAGAAAACAAAAATGTATAATATGCAATAACAGAAAGAGGAATATTAATGTAAAAATTTAAAAATAGCTGTATACATTAACATATTAATGTTTATAAGTTGCAAATAACGTGTTTTTTAAAAATTGTTACTGATTTACAAACTGTTTGGTTTTCCTAAAAAATAATAAGTTAAAAGATTCTAAACGACAAAATGTCTATAATAAGTTGTATGTTATTGACACAATATAAAAACTTTTACAGAATGAAAGAATTCCTTGCAGAGAAGCCTTAGGAGGCAAGTACATTTCTTAATTTACTGATTTGATGTACAGTTTGTATTACAAGAGAGTGTCAGAGGTATCGCGTCACCATCTAATTGGATTTAATTTTTATTTTATGTTCTTTTCCGTAGTATACAGTTTGCCGTCATATTATGCTCCTAGTGTCAGTAAATTCGTTATTTTTACAAACTGGCGTATAAGGCAGCTACAAAATATATGCAAAAGTCGGAGGTAAGAATACAATGACCCTAAATATCGCAGCAAATAGTGCAGTGTGTTGAAGCAACAAAATGAAAATAAAAATGCGTAATC
Source organism: Sinelater perroti (assembly GCA_036346155.1). NCBI lineage: Eukaryota > Metazoa > Arthropoda > Insecta > Coleoptera > Elateridae > Sinelater > Sinelater perroti. The sequence goes on from JARFIY010000001.1 coordinate 36,118,688, forward strand.
GTACTTGATGTTGAAGTTGAAAGGAAAGCCAATGTGCGCAGTAAAGTTCAAATTCAGATTTTTGTCAAATTGTTATGCAAAACACGTCGTCACAATCATACTGTAAAAAATAATTTCACAGAACAAATACGGGAGTTTGGTAAAAATCATCAGTGAAGTTTTCGTTATTTTCTTAGTCGTTTTACAGAACGTTAACAATTTTATTGAACGGCTTGCTCAAATTTGCGTATTATTTCTAGCCATTTGACTAAACTCCTGGATAATTATATCTCCAAGAAGTTTTTTAATCATCATTCATTTGAACAAGAAATTGGTTTATGAATGAGCCACTTTTTCATTCCCTTAATAAAATACATTTTCTAAATTACCATTTTTAATTTATTTCTTTTTTTATTATGCATAATAGTATTTGAAAATTTGGATTTTAAAAAACGTAAACTTACTGTAAAAGTTTTTTAACTTTTAATTTTAAATTTGATGGAAACCTTGAATGTTTATCCAAGTTTACCGTCTTTGAGATATTGACCTGAGTTTGGGTTACCTTATGGGATCACATCAATTTGTTGTTAGTTTTAGTTAGTTTTACAAGGTTACTCAAAAATGTTACTATATGTTTTCTTAACAATTCATTTTGTTAGAAAGAAAACAACCAAATGCATTTCCTAACAAAAATAATTGCTACTTTCTTTTCAAGTAAAACTGATTAAAAAAAAAACTTTTGGAGACACTATAACTTCAAAACTAATGTATCACAAGCAAAAATATTAGAGAAATCCAATATCATGGTCCGATTTATACACCCTTAAAGCATCTGAAGTTGAGATCAACGTTATAAAAACGGAGACCTTAAAAATTGTATCAGGGTGCCCATCAAATTCAGCATAAAAACTGAAAATCTTTTGCACAAAACATATTTTTGTGTTTTTTAAAAACCTGACTGATTTGAGATGGAAGAAAATACACTTTGCACAAAAATGAAATAATATATAAAAAATCGGGCCATTCGTGTACCTTGTTTTTATATTTTTTCTCTTATTTTATGTCTCTTGCCATTTAAAGATATCCATCTAAATTGCATTGAAACAATCCACATCATATTGTTAAAAAATTTTTTACAGATTTTTTCCTTTTAATTTATATTTTATTTCTCCATTTGTGTTTTTACTGTAAGGTTAAAAGACAGTCCTTTTTGTTATTGTTTTTTTTTGCTACCAAATTCGGGGTTCACATCTTTGAAAAGAGTGGACAAGATCAGTATGTCAATTATAATGTACAATTATAGTTGTAAAATGTAATTGTCGTTTAAAAATCCTAATGTAGCTTTTTATTAGCATCCATAAATATAAAAGCTTAATACAAATACTAGCACTACGTCTACAAATTCTGTTGTCTGTGCAGTCGCTTTTTCACAATAACCATTTAGACTGCTGTTTTATCATAGATGGATAAGCCTGTCGCTTCATCCCTAAATGAAAATTCTATAGTTACTTTTATTGCTGGACTTCCTCCAATTTAAAAGGATTTTTTTAATTTTTTGTTTAAAGATGGTTACACGTTCTTTTGCATACCTGACATTTGAATATTCACAGACCTAAAAGTTTTTGTTCAGCGATTTTAAAAACCCACCTACAGTATTGTAAATTTGCCCGAAATTTTTATAAAAAGCTATTCGGTAAAATCACCATTGAAAAACCACGATCATTTTACCCATATTTTTTACAGTGGATGAAAAAAAATGTGAATCTGTAATCACTAATGACAATGATTGGACCAAATACTAAACAATATCGCACAATAGCTTATAATTTATATTTCAATAGATGAAAAGAAAAGTTATCTACATTTTAATTTTTTTAGATTACAGCGGTTACTGTTATATTGAGTGGAGTGTAAATATAATCAGAATGTAATGCGAGTTAGGCATATAAATTAAAAACGTTTGTAGGCACATCTCCCATATATTTTTGTACTTAAAAAACAAGTCTCACATTTAGTTTAAATCTGGTTACAACCATGGAAGTTATAAACAATTTTGAATAAGGGGGGCGGGGTTAATATCTAAAGGCCATGAAATCAAATTTTTTGGAAGTCATGAACAATGTACTGTTACATACTTTATAGTAATTATTGCAGAATTAAAAAGTGATTACATGTTACAATTGAAAGTGAAAACAATTTTACTGAAAATTAATATTAAAGTTAATATTACATATGAAATTTAGTTTTTGCTACAATACCATTTTTGCGAAATATTTTGCAAGAAAGGAACTAAAAGTCCAATAAAAGCTTTTTTGTAACATTTAATTTCAACTAATTAAATTCTATGCTAACAGGAGAACATCAACTCCACAATTTATTTGTTGAAGTGTACCCGTTGGCATAATCTAATAATGCAGTTAATGTTAGCCAGGTCGCTTTAGGTATAGTAATCGTGCAGCTAAAAAATAATCTATTGGCTTTTTACGGCGCGGTACTGTTTACCATAATAATTGAATTTTTGAATGTTGAAAATACAAGCTTCTGCCTTTTTTAATTAACCCTTAACCGGCCACCTGAAATTTTTGTGCACACACAGATACGTCGCGTTTCGCAGAGTTTTTTTTTAAAGAACTAAACAACGATGTTTTATTTTTCAATATTTGTTTGCGTTTATGTAAAAACAAACACAAATATTTCTACAACATAAAAAAGAAAATGCTTACTATTTAAATTAGAATTAATGAGATAACTCTCGGTGTTTTAAGATCCTCTTTGATGCCACTTTCAAGATAAGCTGCCTACTCTCCCAAAGAGCGTTATAAGTCTTTCATGTGTATTCTGCTTTATTGCTTACAGGATTGGAAGTAAAAATTTGTTGTTGTATTGCGTAATTGATGTTGAAGGGTAATAATATCCATATGCTAACAGGAACTAGATAAGCGTTGACTATCTTCTCTTGCATTTAGGCACTGGGAGCATTTTTCTATTTCAATTTAAAATAAAAGTAAAGTTTCGTTTTATGGCCTGTTTCTTTATTCTTTTTGACGAGTGCCAAACAGTTAGCGCTTTTTTCTATGGCCAGAGAATGCCAATTTAATCAACTGGAAATTTGCTTTTTCAAACCTATATAAGTTTTTCATATATTCCTTGGAATTCATTAGGGTAATAATTCGTGGACAAACGAATAATGTCAGCTATATGTCTTGCCAAGGCTGTATGTGCGTTTTGCGCATTGGTATACACGGCTTATTTTAGGTATATATAATACCTCTGATGTACAGAAAGAACACTTATTGTTGGTTTGAAAGGTCTTTAAACTGGGAGTTGGTATTATTTAGTACTTTTTTTATATGGCATAGGGATTTGTTAAAATACTGGTTCTGTAATAGAATTAAGTTGTATTTACAGATTTTTTTATGTGGGAAAATATAATGCATCTGCTGGGACGCGATGGCTCAGATGGTTGAACCAGTTGGCTCTGTTCTCTAACCGGCGCGCGCGAGTTCGAGTCTCGCTCAACCCATGGGTGTGTGTAAATATCCTAAAATAAGTGTATTTCTAGGAAATAGAAGTATTTTCGAACATAGAGGTGTGCTGTTTAAGTGACCAAATAATTTTTGTAAGGTATTTAGCTAGGTTGTGGGTGGAAGAACGGAATACACTAACTAATATCTGAGATATGCATATATATATATATATATATAAATAATGTTCAGAGAGGTTTCCGCGCTTAACTATGTTTAAACAACTTAGTTCAGGGGCTGAACCGCGTCTATTTTGGGAAAATTCTCGACGTTTCGTGTGACCTGCTTGATCTTTTATAGGGCTGGAAGTGAAAGTTTGATTGGCGGGAGATGCGTTGGCTTGGGGAAAGTTTGTAGGATTATTGCGTAATTGGCGGTGTGGGGTAATAAGGGATTTCCATAAGACGGGTAAACGTTGGCTGTCATCTCTTGTATTGAGGCACTGTGGGCGTTTTTCTATTTCAATTACCTTACGTATTATTCTGCTGGTGAAATGGGAAATGGGGGCAATGGTTTTAGCCCCAGAGAAATTAATTTTGTGGCATGTTTCTTTGTTATGTTTGTCAAGTTTATAAAATTAAATATTATTGTCTTTTCGAGACGCACTATTTGGAAGTTTTAATATTTTTTTTTTTTAATACGAATGTATGTAGCACTTTAGATAAATTTTGCCTGTCCTTATTTGCCAAATTTTGATAGAGAGTGTAAATGGAGGAAGATATGACGTATTTGTGCAATTATCTAGCCAAATATATAAGCATTTTTCAGCCATCTAGAAAGACGACAACTGTTCTGTACTTGGCAAACAACATAAAGATCTTCTTCTTCTTGTAAACCGTTAAACCGTTTGACCGGTTAAAATGTTCTCGGTCTTTAGCTAATCGGAACAATTGTGTTGCAGTCAATCCAGTCCATTTACGTACGTTACACATCCATGACAATCCCTTCCTTCCTACAGGTCGTTTTTCATGTATTTTTTTCTTTATTATTATTTAGAGTAATTTATATTTGTCATTCCTTAGAATGTGTCCGAAGTAGGCTGTTTTTCTTTTCTTTATAATTTTTATCAGCTCTTTCTAATTATGTACTTTCCTCAATATTTCTTCATTTTTAATTCGCGCAGTCCAATGTATTTTTAACAGTCTCCTACACATCCACATTTTGAACGACTTTATTCTAATATCCAGTGTTGCATAGCATTGTCTTTGCATTTATAAAAAGTACTTCTTGCTATTTAATTCGAGATGTTATTCCATAATCGGGATTAAGATTATTATTTATCTAACTTCCTAGATATTTAAACCTATTAACTTGTTCTATTGCTATTCCGTTATTTTTATTATTATATATTATCCGCTATATCGTTATTTGTATTTTTGGTACTCATGGCCTTGGTTTTTTTGGAATTAATTTTTAAGCCCATCTCTTCACTGGCTTCGTTTATTTTATTCATGAGAAATTGTAATTTTTCAGTGCTCTTCGCAAGTATAGCGGTATCATCATATCTAATACTATTTATAACTTTTCCGTTTATTTTAATCTCTTCTGTTAGCTCCTATAAAGCTTTTTCAAACACACGCTCCAAATATGATATATATTAAAAAATGACAGATAACAGAACGCAGCCCTGCCTTACCCCTCTTTTTATTAGATATTCTTTTGTTTGGTCATTGTCTGTACATACAGTGGTAGTTTAGTTCCAGTACAAGTTTTTGATTAACCTAATATCTCTTCCATCTAGTCCTATTTCTAGTAATATTTTGATTAACGCTGAATGTTGAACCCTATTAAGGGCTTTTTCAAAAACTACGAATCCAATATACACAGTTTTATGGAATTCTCGGCATTTTTGTAACAATACGTTAATTCCCAATAAAGCATCTCTTGTTCCAAGTCCGCTTCTGAATCCAAAATGGTAAACTTTTCATAAAGAATTCATATTTCCTTAAAATTCTGTTTTGTATAATTCTAAGCAACTTTAGTACATGACTCATTAAGCTGATTAAGCGAAAGTCATTACATGATGTTACATTATTCTTTTTGGGTATCGGAATGATGGATTTGGTCCAAATGTCAGGCATTTTCCCACTTTCATACACATGAATGAAACGTTCGGTCAACATTTTTATATTATTGTCATCAAACAATTTAATGATCTCAACGGGTATTTTGTGTTTTTGCTGTTCTTAATACATATTCAAATTCAGACTGGATTATTTCTGGTACTTCTATGTCGGTTTTGTTTTTAATATCCATTTCTGTTCGGCTGCTGTTGAAAAGATTTGTTATATAGCTTTCCCACGTTTCTATTAAATTATTTTTGTCAAGTATTATATTCCCTTGTTCTTTTCTGAGTGTATAGAGTTCTTCGTTTATAATTGCCGGTTACTTCTTTTAATTTTTTGTGTACATTAAACTCGTAAAATTTGCTTTGCAACTGTTCCGTTTCTCTACATTTTTCTTTTAACCACTTTTCTTTTGTTTGTTTTGTACTTTTTCTTTCTGAAACTGCCGATATTTGTCCTCACCTGTATTTTTATATTTTCTTCTTTCTTCTTAACTTTAATGTATCATCTGTCATCCACTACTGTGTTTTAATTGTTCCTTGTCACCTAGAATGTTTTTGCTATTTTTCATTATTTCCTCTTGCGCAGCTTTCTATTGTTGATGAATGTCTATGTTAGTGTCTATATTCGCCAAGTCTTTATTGAGTTTGACTTTAAATTTTTTGCTTTATTTCGTTATTTTTCAGATTACTTGTATCTATCCTATACTATAGTGACATTTGTTTTTCTTTCTGTAATTTTACATTTGTATTGCTATCAATAAGGTGCGATCCGAATGTACCTATATTTGCACCGGGATAAGTTTTAGCGCTTTTAATCTCATTTCTAAATCTTTTATTGACATTGATATAATCAATTCAATTTCTTACAATTTTGTTATTAGTATGATGTGGTGAGGTGCATGTATATAACCTTTCATTTGACAGTTTATACCATGTATTGGTTATAACCATTTGGTGTTCTTGGGAGAGAACTTAATTACTGCTTTTTCTGTTGAGTCAGTGATTATACTTCTTCCTGATTATTATTATCGCTTCGTCCAGAATAGTATGTAACTGTATCTTGTGATTTACATATGCTAGATCCAGTACAGCAATTTTGTTCTTTTAAATCCTAATATGGCATTCATTAATTCGCCTGTTTCAAAAAGCTTTTTCTTCATTGTAAATTTCAAATTCCGCCCGGGGATTCTTAGTACTCCTGACTCATTTAACTGGCGCTAGGCATTCGGGGCCGAGTTATTAGTTGTATTTTCCATAGTGGCTATTCTTGGGAAATAGTAAAGCAGTTTTCCGTTGCTTTCTTTGTCAGTCACGTCTGAAGAAATCTGTCAATAAACCATCTATAGTACTTCCATTTCAATCCTATTTCAGTACTGACAATTACTACTGTCTGTATTTTATTTCCCCGGTACTCGCTATATCTAGCGGGCGTTTCCACCAACCGAGGAGGCGCCCGGTTGGGGACTACCAACCCCGCCGGAAAACAAAAAAATACAAGTCACAAATTTAACTTCTTTTGTGCAAAAATTATTGCTGATATTTTTCATCTTACCAGCAAAATTAGTTGTGAGGCCACCGATGCTTAAATTTAAGAGATGATAGCCAACACTTTTAAGTAACACCTCCACACCATCAAAACCTACTTTGATCTAGTGCGTTTCCCTTGTGTGTCTCTTAGATTTCAGGAAGTTATCTACTCTATAAAACTGCAAAAATGTAATTATGTAACTGACGTTGCAACTCCTCTTACAGTTATATAAGGTCAATACCTCATTTTAACCGGTTTGTTGCTAAGCTTAGCATAAAGTTTTAGATTTTTGATTTTGGTAATGGTTGACCTGTTATAGGTTAAAACATAAAATATCATGAAGTAATTAGACAGTTTGCGCCACCTATCGGTGTTTCATGCACTACGTGACCAATTCTTGTCGTTAGTAGGCGTATGCTGCACAACTTTGATTTTAAAACCAAATCTAGCCAAACTAATGCCATGGCTGATAAAACGGTTATTAGCTTCAATTATGATGAAACTTTGAACCAAATATTTAGTTTGAGATGCTTGTCTTTGGGAAGGGTCTTTTTACTAGTTACTGAATAAAACACAAAATATTAGAACAATTAGTATGTAATGTTTGTTACTTTAGTTTATAAATATATGACATTTCTGGTGTTTGTTTTGTGAATTTTGCTGTTTGTTTGGATACTGTACAAATGCAAATTTTTAACGTTCACCGAACACAGACGGCAAACAATTCAATTTGGACTACCCTATAATAAGTATAATGTTTCTGGAGAATTTAAAAAATAAATAAATTTTTTCTAAAATCTAACTTCTTAGTTAAAGTATGTACATAGTATAAATAATGCAAGTTCTTATTTGGTCATTAAATTAGCATTTTAAAAATAATGGCTCACTGTGTTTACACTAGCTTGATTTAAAATTCCACAAGAATAGATTGAGCAAAACTTGAACTTGGACATTTAGATAACCTAGCTAACTTTAATCTTTTTAAAAAGATATGTAATAAGCAATGTCTAAGCATTTGAAATAAAATCTATAAAACCAAAAAACCAATTATTTAATTAAATTAAAATGTCAAATTGTGCATATTTAAAATATCTTTTGTTATAAATTAAAGTAATATACAATTTTATTTTTTATTTAATAATCGTTAAAATAAATTTTTTTAAATTAAAATTGGTTCTTTATAAACTGTTATAAGATAATTTCAAATTAGCTATAAAATTATTAATACAAGCAAAATTACATGAGAAAATAGAAGTTATAAATTTTTTGAAGTACACATTCATTATAGTGCTTTTTTAGTTTAACTATTTTACACTAGATTTAATAAGACCTAAAAAAGAAAATCTTGCGCAATTTGTGTTGCTCAATATAAAAATAACAATTTCATAATTGAGGCAATATCTAAAAGAATATGTGTTAGAACTTTGTTATAATTAGATTTGAAGTTAATTTATAACACTTTTCTTTACATGCAACCAATACGTATTGTTTATATTGTTAGTTTATCTACCGGATAAGTTTTAGGTGCCCAAACTTTGGGTGTCTAGTTAGTTAACTTTGTCAAAGTGCCATCCAGTTTTGCGATGTTTGGTGCAAGTTGTCGCCATCACCGCCTAATTTCCAACTAGCGCTATTTTGCAGATGCGTCGAAACTGTATTCATTCATACATGAAAGTTTGAGCTCATTTTGATCGTTGTAGCTTGCTGCAGTTTATTTTCCCAGAAAGCTATTTGCTGATGTGATGCTACTGATAAAAACTTTTAAATGTCGTTTGCAATCTGTAACAATAATTGTGATATGAATAGAAGGTTGCATTTATTTGGAGTAAAAAGTTTTAAATTTGTTTATTTGATAACGAGTGTTGTAAATTAAAATTCCTATTATAAAATTTTATTACATTTTTAAACTCTAATAGCTCATAATGTGTAGTACTATTTATAGACATACCACGTCAAGGTATTTGTATTCAGAACCTTTTGGTTATTTTTAAATATACAATAATGCATAAATATTTTCAGCGCTCGATATTGGTATGGTGAGAGATTATACTAGATATATTTAAAAAGTTAATAATAATAATGGTAAGGCCCTACGCCCCGCATAGGGGCATGGCCTGCGAACTGAGAGGTTAAGGCTCTCATACGTTCGCTCTCTCTGCCTGGTCGTCGCGCACCATCTCTGATGCGGAGCGACGTGGCAAGCACCGCACCTTAGACGACCGCCATTATTACCCCTTGTTCGAGTGAACGCAGGTACTCAATTATTTTTAGTGACGGAATAGGCCACCCGCCAGGCATCAGAAAGCATCGGAAATTGAACCCGGGTCCGTCAGCATCGCAGCTCGCCTCTCAACCACGGGACCACGCTGACTGTCATTTAAAAAGTTAGTTTGTTAAAACTATGTTTTAAGATTTAAGGGTAAATAGCTCTATTTAATCAATACATTTTGCCACAATAGCTTTAATATGTGATTACTTTAAATATACTCCATAATTTGTTGCTTTTGTACTTCTTCTAAACGTTTTAATTTTTCGCCTACTGAAATACGCAAGACATAATGAAATTGTTTAATTGACGCTCATTTTGTTTGTAAGCATCTTAAAGCAAAATATATGTTATTGTGCTGTATCTTACCTTGTTCTGTAGACATATATTTTAATATTACTATATATACGAGTATAATAGTACTTTCTAAGATTTTAAAATAATTTTGAGCAGTAACTATTGCATTACAATAGAATTTTGAAATTGGCATAAATGAATAAATTATATGATCCTTATAGTCGTTTACTGGTTGCTTGTCTTGGAGTTTTATGTTACAGATATGCTTATTTTTGACGTGAAAACGTCTTTAAGATCGATATAAATACTAGGTGACATTCCAAAATTATGAGCGACATCAAAACAAGGTGGGGGCGGGGTGCGTTTGACAAAAGGAGGTTAAAAGGGATAAGTAAATCAGCCAAGGGGGTAACAGGTAACAAAGCGATGTTTTTACGGAAAAGAAATGTTTATGTATAATAAAATAGCTAATTTAAAAAAGATTTGTTATTTTTTCTGCTCTAATATATAACCGTATTATTTTTTAAATTTCTTTTTATGAAATTATCAATTATTAGTAATAAAGTGTCTAGCAAAATAATCTCCCCTTTTTGAAACAACAATAAAAAGAACATCACAGATTAAGTTCAATGTTTTATTGTACCATCACATAGAATATTGCTTGCTATTTAGTCGTCAACGAGTTTTAAAGATGATATCGTCCAAATGTTTGCCCGCACCAGCGATACAGCCCTCATCTTAGTTTGGCGTGCCAAGATATTTCCATTGGCACTGCTGTGATCGCGTTGCAAATATTATTCTTTAATTCCTTAATAGTTGGCGGCCTGCGTTTAAAGATTTTAAATTTTAAGTGTCCCGACTAAAAAAAATTTGAAGTTAATAGTGGTTTAGCTGTCTATAGGATGAAATAAGGTGGTTTGGAAACCACAGAAGTGCATGTATGAGTTCATTGAGTCTGAACTTCAAGAAATTGCGCAGTGGGTAGATGTAATAACCGCGCGTCTTGCTTCCTCAAAAAGTACGTCTCTAAAATTTCAAATTTTGTAATAGCACAGCAAACATTTACACGCAGATTGTGAAATGATCTTCGTTAACATGCCTTTGCAAGCAGCACGCGTACCAGTCATATTCTTTAAGTTTCCTATCTACCATCAGTTTGTATGGATAAAACATAAGATTTTAATGTAAAAGTTTTTGCATATTCCGGTCAGATATTCGCAAGGTGAGAACATCTTTAACGGCGCGCCGCACTGTGCGGCCAAAAGTCGAAAATAAAATTTTTTAGTTCGGTTTTTTTTGTCATCGGGTTGGCTAAAGGAGTCCCCTAGGAGACGAAAATGCTAAGAGTGAGGTCTCTTGCCTCAAATCCCCTCCATAATCTCAGTCTGAATGTGGCCGCTACGGTATGCGTAGCCAGGCGTAGAGAAGATCGACTAATGGACGCTTCCATTGAACACGTGTAAAAGTTTTTACCGCCAAGTAAATCTAACGCAAATAAATGGATTCCACATCTGAAGGTGAGTAAAGTGAGTAAAAAAATTCCTGCATACAAAATACTAAATAATAATTTTAGGAAAAAAATGTATGTGATTGAGTGAATACTTTTTTGTCTTGCTAGATCTTGCTCTCTAAGCTATTGAAGGCTGTTAGTAATAGTATTATGTACAAAAAAATATAAAATTCAGCTGCCCGTAGCTGCCCGTTCATTTATTTACAAAAAATAAGTAAAAGGGCGAGTAAGACGGCGCATACACCTGGAGCTGCGTAATATAACTATGATGTGCGTGCGCGCGCGTTTGTGTGTACACACAAGAGTTTCTGTTTTCGTGTGCGCGCAAAGTACTTTGTATATATATATATATATATATATATATATATATATATATATATATATATATATATATATGTAGTACTTTATATATACATACCTTATGGTATACTAATGTAAGAAATCAGATGTGCCTTATGTTTGCAACGAGTTTACTGTAGATATTTGTTGTAAATATTTAATGTAAAAGTGTTATTTGTTTTTTAGGTTCCAGCACTTCGACTGAAGGTGACATCACAAGGCTGGAACTTTTTAATATAATAGGTAAAGGAATAAAAGAAGACATCAAGGATATATACCTAATGATCGAAAAATTCATGTCTGAAACACATAAATGTGAATACCTATTATCAGATGTCGAGCAAATAAAAATAAAAAATTGATATCCGAGATGAAAAAGAGATGGAACGACAGTAACAGGAAGTAAGAAAATTTTAAGAGGGAAAATCACGATTGGCTGTTAAAATCCGTTGATTTACACAAACCAGAGAAAAAAAAATCTGATACAAAGCAGTCTACCACAGGTCGACCAGGAGTGAGTTTTTCAGAGTCTTCTGATCGCAGCAAACGAAGAAAACTGAAAGTCTATGAGCAACAGTATCGACAGACGAACTTCTGTATTCTACAAAAAGTAAATTGCGGGCTGAAGGTAAAACTGATTTTGCTAAAGTAGTCGATGATATTACAAAAGGTAGTCCTACGAAAGCTAAAAAATATAGAAGAAGTTTAGAATTCTCGACTAATACAAATATTCCTTTCTCAAGTGACAAAGCTTTATTATTATTTATTGAACTAGGGTTATCACAAAGTAAATATCAGCAGCTGCGCAACGCTCATTTGGAAAATAAATCAAATATGTTACCGTCATATAAAAAATTACAAAAGTCTAAATTACAATGTTATCCCACTAAGGGGCTTTCTTTTACTGTGGATAAAGCAGAAGTAAAATTATAACCTCTACTGGATCACACACTGGAACGCATTGTTTCAATTCAAATGGAAGTCATGAAAACTTTATCAGAGGATAAATTTAAAAATCTTACTTTGTTTTGTAAGTGGGGCTGTGATGGGACACACTAAATATAAACAAAAGCTCGACGAAAATAGTAATACTGATGAAAGTATTTTTTTTACGTCTATCGTTCCACTACAACTTTTTCATACTAACACTTTGACAAAGGAAACTACTGTAGTCTGGAAAAATCCAAGAACGTCATCAACAAGATATTGTCGGCCTATCCAAATTAAGTGTGCTAAAGAATCTGTAGATTTAACAAAAAAAAAAACAACCAATGGCGTGGAACAGCAAGTACGAGAGTTAATTCCATTCAGTACTACTATTTCCGGGAAAGAAGTATCTATTAAATATGAATTGAAATTGACTATGATAAGACACTAAAGTTTGTAATTTGTTAACTGATACAACATCTGCGATGCGTTGTTATCTATGTCATTGTACATCAAGTCAATTTAACGATACTTATAAGATGTTAGAACAGAAAATTGTTACTGATCACTTACGTTTTGTCCTGTCAAGTTTACATTGTTGGATTCGGTATTTTGAATTTTTACTACATTTATCATACAAATTAGACAACCAAAAATGGCAGGCTCGAGCAAAAGAAGAGAAAGAACCAGTAATAAGAATTTAAAAAAATATTCAAGCTGCCTTCAAAAAAGAACTAGGCTTGATTGTTGACAGTCCAAAAGCCGGTAGTGGAACTTCAAACAATGGAAACACTGCTCGAGGTTTTTTTGAGAACTATAAGAAATCTGCAAAAATAACAGGAATTGATGGAGATATTACATATCGTTTTTATATTATATTGCAAACTATTACCTGTGGCCATAATATTAATGAAGAAAATTTCCGTCAGTATACTGTAAAATTAGCAAAAGACATTGTACAAAAATATTCCTGGTATTACATGCCTACATTAGTCCATAAACTTTTAATTCAATGCCCAGAAATAATAAAACATTCAGTGTTGCCTATCGGTCAAATGTCCGAAGGTGCGCAGGAAGCCTGCAATACATTTTTTAAAATCTATCGCTCGAATTTCGCAAGAAAACATTATCGTTAAAAGACAATGGAGGATGTTTTCAAACAATTTTTAATTGCATCCGATCCACAAATATCCAGTTGTCGAAAACCACTCAAACCTTTGTCTAAAGATTGTATTGATTTGCTAGCATCTCCAACTGTAAATAATCAAACAGAAGATGAACAATCTTCTGACAGTTCTTCTGCCTCTGAGACAGATACAGGTGTAGATGATTGTGACTGTTACGAGATTGGCAATGAAAACTTTTTCATGTAATGTTAGTTCTATATAAGTTATAAATTTGTTATCTACTCATGTTGCATATTGCACTTCTAAACACACGATTTGTAAGTAACTATGTTCGATTTCAATAAAACTATATTTATATTTGAAAAAAAATTTTTCATGTAACATCGCCATATTGCATTTTCACCATTTTTAATTTGTTGATTTTTAATAAATTTTTAACTACATAGCTTAATAATCTCAAAACAGAAACTTTTAATCAGTTGTCAAAGTTCTTTTTTTATAAGTTATTTCATTTTTTATAAGTTTTTTCGTATGATATGGCGCCATATTAAGTCAGCCATTTTGAATTTTCTAATTCTGATAACAGATTCGTAATCAGCGACCCCAAAAACCTCTGTATACCAATTTGTGGATCATTCTATACATTTTTCAACTTTTGGCCGCACAATGCGGTCTTCGGCCACACTGTGCGGCGGAACGTTATCGTGATGTGACAATAGCCTCATTCGCTACTGCGATATTCTCGGATGTGCGAACGCTACAAGGTTTATCGGATAATTTCCGTTTTAATGTTAAACTAGCCTGTCGGAAACTGTGTATCCACAATATGGTTTTCTTAGCCAGAACTCTTCCATGACGGCCTACGAAATAGTCTATGTCCCATATTTACAGAATTCCCATTTTTAAAATAAGTCTCTAACACAAACGCATCATGTTTACCAGTTCACACCATAATGGGGATGTCTTGTGCTGCTCAAAGATGTACAATTCAAGGGCCGTCTACAAACGCATTGCGCGTAGTGGTTAATTAAAGAAGGGAAAATCGTTCTGTTGGACCCGGTATAATAATATTGAAATTTTTACACCAAAGATTTAATAAAGCTGTATATTTACGTTAATTGAAATTGCATTAACACAAACTAGACAAATATAAGAAACACAAAATGTACCAGTATTACAAATATATTATATAAATCAGATAATAATTCTCAATTGTACAAAGAAATTGTGTCAACATGTATTTTTAGTATATTGCAGTATAAAACGTAACGTTTATATATGTCAAATATAAATTTAAAAATTTAATAAACGGTAGTTTTCGGCTGAGAGTCGTAAAATTACAACCTCCAAATGATCGATGCAAATAAAATATCGAAAAGAGGCTGTTTTTATGGAAAAGAATAAAGTGTATTTATTGACTTTAATGATTTTTTTACTCGAAATATTTATTCTGGATCTTAAAAAACAGAAATTAATGATATAGAAGGAAATTTTGTAAACGTCGATTATTCTATTTTATTTCTGATTTTTATTATTTTCTTAAGTATTTCGCTAAAAGCGATATTAAATTAGGTACTTAAATTGTGCCACTAGTAAGTCATAGTTTATAAAGTTATATATTTAAAAATTTACTTTTTATTTGATTTGTGGATTCAAACAGAGCGAACGTGTTGTGTCAGCTTACCTTTTGTGCGACGAATCGTGAAAATTTGTTAGTATGAACCGCTCATGTTGTAAAACGCGTAAACAAATTTCTGTAAACAAACTTGCAACCTAAAAACTTGATGATAGTGTCTGCTCCTGTCGCCGATATGACTTAGGTCGCTTGACTTACAGCTCCTTGTCAGGGAGGATATTTTCAGAATTTATTAAATGGTTACTGGTAAGTATAATTACAACGGATTTATTTCAAGATCACCCTTAATATCTACACAAGCTTTAAGACGTTCGAGCCACTCATCTATGACAGCACGCACTACATCTATTGCAAAAGTATTGACTGAAAGCCGCTAGGGCTCGCTTCAAGGAATCAGTATTAGGGTGTCTTTTTGGGGAAATTATGTCCTATAAAACTACCCATAATTTGTAATCTAATAAATTGAGATCTGATTTACCAGAAGGCCAATCCTCTACTGTTAGAACATGAGGCACATTCTTGCTCGACTAAGTTTAAGTGGGCAGTGCTTTGTGGGCGGATGCGGAGTCTTGCTGAAGTATCTAAGGCTCACCTTGAGAAAGCGTATGATGCAGAAGTTTTACTTCACTTTTCATAACATTTAGTTGATACACGGCCGAAATTTTGAAAGCCTTTTTACGAAACTGAATATCAGTTACTCTAGTATAACAGTCTTTTCATAAAACCATTAGAGCTACTCGATAATGGCCTCTCTGAACTTATAATATGTCATTTGTTTGTTAAAAATTTTCTCATTGAACACAGTTAACAATATCTTTGCTTTTTTTTTACCTTTCTGCATTTGTCAGCAAATGTCTGGTATGTATTTTGTAAGCCGTTCTAAATCTTGCTTAATAATACGACACATCCAAGTTTTAGAAAGTTGCATCTCCCAAGACATAATTTTTTACTTTCAAAGAGGATTTTGTTTAATTCGGGAATTTGGGGCTTTAACTGGCTAAATACTTCTAACTGAATATAGTCTTCTAAATTTGGGACAATCCGCTAAATCTTCAGTCTCAATAAACATTTTTATAGCCCGATACATAAACATAGGACTAATACCGAGATTATGGGAATCTTAAATATTACACTTTTTTCAATTTTATACTTATATAAAGCTACTACAGCAATACAATTTTTTTGTCACTTCACTCTATTGGTAAATAGCCAAACGTGACAAAAAACACAACGTAACTCACAACTGTAAGAATTGGTAATTGCAATCGTATTTGAATGTCATATATATCTTAATGCTATGTAAAGCAATAACAGGGTTGATTTTGTAACTGTATTTATGAAAATATTAAATATATTGCAAATTTAGTAACAAATAATTATTAGTTATCATTTAAAACGGATTATTATTCTCCTGTCACAACAAACACTAAGTAAGTTTTCCGAGTTTATCAACACTTAGGTTACAAAGGTATCAGTACCCATCGCAAAAATCTTCAAACAATTTATGTACACCGGTTAATGTAAACGATATTATACAAAACTTAAATATTATTATAATATCAAACATAGTACAAGAAAATAGAAGAACAGGAACATCAGGTTACTAATATTTAGAACATAAAACAAAGGTCCAAAAAAATGTTATCTTTGTTTTTAATTAAACATGAATCATCTTAAAGTAATAAACAAATATACAACATTACAAAGCTTTATCATTTAGTATTATATGTTAAACTACCACACTTAAACGTCACATTCCACAATACGTTAAATAGCAACGTTACAGAAACACAAAGACTTTTTTAAAAGGAGCCCAAGATGTGTCTAGTTGGTCTTGTCAAATAATCAGTAAGATTTTAATAAATTAAAAAAAGATTAAAATTCTAATGAAATAAACAAGGTCTAAAAACACGTTCCACAAAAATTAATAATGTCTTAGCATCTTATATTAGCAGTCTGCAATACTAATAGCCATATCAATCAATATATTGATGTCATGTTAATATCAAACTCGTAAACTCCTTACATACAAATAAAATAATATTTAAGCTATTACAATAGTCAATTTTAGCGGTGTAACGGCAAACAATGGTTAGTATCAACATTTAAATATTGGAAGCAGATTTACTGTAGGAGGTAACTTTAACGTTAAACACGTACAGCTGGGATTCTAGGATTACCACGACCAAAGATAAAGAACTATTAAAAGTTATTAATAATTTAGGGCTACGTCATTTATCAACTAGAGAGCCTACTTATTGACCTACGGATTCGACTAAACTACTCGAGCTACCTGACTTTTGGCGATTTGAAAAGAATAAATTCAAACTACATTAAAGCAGAAACGTGTCTAGACTTATTAGCTGATTACTCGCTAATAATAATAACAATAAGAATCCAATTCTTAATTAAAAGGAAGGCGTTTATGAATTCGGATTTATTCGTGAAGTTGGATATATCCTTATAAACAGAACAAGAGTGAATAAAAGTAATAGATAATTTCAACTAAATACTACAACAAGACATGTGGTTAGTAACACCAGAAAGAATACAGCGTTTTGGTAGTTTAATCGGTCCAGAAATAAGAAAAAAATCCCAAAAAACAAAGATTTTGCATAAGATGAAAGATCACACGTTATCCGAATTACAAAAGCAACATCAGAACTTAAAAATGCTTGCCGTTTACGTACTTTACTGATTATTCGCTTTAGAAAGCAACTGCGCAATTATTCGAATTGCTAACGATGCATAGGCTAGAAGCAATCAAGCAAAAGCCTGGACTTTTGCAAAATACTTGTTGGAAGTGTTCAAATCGTTTTCTCACACTATTTCAGATAAAGACGCTCATGAAATTTAACAGTTTTCAGAGGTACTTTTCCAATTGTGCTGACCAGGTAAAAAGTTTAAAGTTAACAAAATTTAAAGTACAATTCTCAAAAACATGAATTCACGCAAAGCGCTTGTCTACGAGTTAACTAAAAGTTATGAAAAAACTTCTGGAAATATAATTCAAATTTATAAATCACTTGTTTAATGGAATATTAAAGCTTTACTATTACACTATGCAGTGGAATATTTAAGTAATAGTATTAATACCAAAACCGGGCAAACTAATCCATCTTACAGACTACAGGTGGCTGACGTACTCCTCGCCGAAGTTAAGGTCCCGTTTAATTATCACCTCTTCAAGTCGGACAGGCCATCCCGGGTAGTCATGAGACGAATTCCAAAGAACGTTTCCGAGGAGGAGCTTAAGAGGGATCTTTTGCAGCACAACTTCTTAATTCTTACCCTCAAGAGAATAAGAAAGTAACCCCACCGTCCCCCGTACCGCTTATGCTCTTAAAACTTGAGAGGTCTAACAAGGGCAAGAAAATTTACCATCTTCGAGGTATCCTCGACTTGGCTGTCACACTAGAGCAGGTGTCTCGAAGTGTCTGAAGTACGGCGAGGGACGCCACTCTAAAGATTGTCAGAAGATTTAGATATAACCAGCCACCTGTACAAACTGTCAGAGACCACCAACAAGTTTCCTAGAAAAGAAAAATTATGGGCTTAGACCTAAGTACCTTATTGTCGATTATGTCAACGTCAACGGTGATATTGTCATCTTATTCTGATCTTGGCACGGCTTTCTACACCCTTAAAGTCATCTATATAAGCTGTAACTATAGTTTCGATAATAAAGTATTAAAATAAATAAAATAAAAGCAATAAGTGTGACTTTAATATTAAGAAGAGAAACCTATCCAACTATATTCATAAATATTCAACAAATACCAGTAGCAAAAAACATCGACTATCTAATAATCCATCTTGATAAGTGATTCAGTTGGATAAAACCTAGTTGCATGAAAAGTAAGAAATTTGGAGAAATCTTTCGTAAAATGTATTGGTTGACAGGGCCCAAATCCCAATTATCCATTAATAATAAACTACTCCTATATAAAGCCGTTCTCAAACCGGTTTGGAATTACAGAATACGACTCTGGGAAATGGCAAGAAATTCTAACATTGAAATACTAAGATTATTTTAGGCCAAAACATTACGTTAGGTTGTTGATGCCTCATTGTATGTACCCAATGCCGATAGATTTGTCTAAATATGTGAATTATATGTAATTTAGTGACAAAAAAATTATGTGATGTGAAGGTGCCTATCATTGGACTTAGAGCGACGTCTTACTTGTGGATGCTATAATACATTTATCAAAATACATATAAGTATGGAATCTTAAGAGTTGAAAAATTAATTAGTAAGTTAAAAAAGTTGTTTTAGGTGAGTGATAAAGGAGTAGGAAATAAAGGTAAATTTTCTAAAGAAATAGTATTTGTTAGTGATTTTAAGACCTGAAGAAGTTAGGAATAAAGAACTGGAAAAATAAATGTAAAAATAGGAAGGAATGGGCAAATATAGCAAAGGAAGCTAAAACAAGTAAAAAATTAACAGAATGAAATGGGACCTAATGTCTCCCAAAAAAAGGATTAGGAAAACTTATTTAAATAAGTAGCCATAACTGCTTGCGGTTAACGAGCTGAATATATATATATATTAAAAAATGTAATAAATTGTTCCCAAATCTCAAAATTTGAGAAGATGAATGTAAAAGTTCTAAAATTTTGAAATAACTTATGCAAATTGGTTTATTTTGGACACCCATTTATCAGTCGTAATTAAATTATGCTTTTGCTACATCTATTTAAAAATTTTATAGAGCAAATTTTTAACACTAGCAATTATAACCAGATTATAACATAATCATTGATAAATTTTAGTAGAGTTGTTAATTAACTCAGTTGGTGGAAGTTACAATGATAGAATTTATTTGTTCTAGTCGTTGCGTACATGACATGAGTAATAAATCCCATCAGAGTGACATAGACTGAAATTAAAAAGCAAATATAAATTATTTAGTTAACAGATTTAAAAAAAACAATTTACTAATGTAGTTTAGCAGTATTAAGTGTTATAATGCAAGTTGTAACTACGGTAAAACAATAATGATAAAATTCTTTAGAATTTATTTTGTTGAATCTATTAACACTTTCTTTTACTAAATGGCGTTAATACAATTTGAAATTTTAATTTATGTTAATTTATAATTCACAATTAGAAATATTTTGGCACAAACTAAATGTACATGCTATATTACTATAAAATAATACAATAATATCTTTTAATAAATTAATTGTAAAGAGTTATTTATATTAAAAACAACGTTAACAATGAGCTTTAATAGAAAATACAGAATTGAATATTTTACAATGCCTTTTCATATTTTTCATTTTTTATTTCTTATGAATAAATATCAGGGTTTAGCAAATAAGGTGTAAAAGAGCAAAAAAGTGAAGTGCAAACCTTTCAAAATGCCTTATATCTCCTTGGGCACATTTTGGATTTTTCCTAATGGTAAAATATTACATACAATGTAAAGTGAAAAAGGCGACGTGTTTAAGTTATTAATATTTTAAACTATCTACAAAATGGACGACTGGGTAATTGTATATTATTTTTATTAGTGCTGGTTTCTTAAAAAAATTACTAAATTATAATTACATGGTATCTGTTATATACAATATAAAAGGGTATCTATTGAACAGTGTATCTTAAACATTATTTATTTATTATATTACTAACAAAATTAAAGGTTGTAACACATTTCCGCAGTCAAAACAAAGATGTGTTGAGGAGATACCAGCCATTAGCTAAGTGATCAATCAGTTTGATGCATCAGCACTTCTGTCTCTAATCTACGGCTGTAAAAAGAACAGCCAGGAAGGGAAGGATAAATGGAGATGTTAATTGCAGAAACTACTTATTTATCTTAAGCTTCATGAAAAACTCGAGCGCACGTAAGAGAGTGAAGTCTATTTTTGTAGCGGCGGCAGCTGTTTCCTAGCTCCGGATGTAAAATTGCGGTTTTGATTGCTTCAATAGGGCAATTTACTTAAATACAGAATGGCTCGCAAATTAACTGAAGTCTAATTTCAACAAATATTTTTGTATACTGTTACTATCATATTGTACACTGTTTAGTTATAAATAAATATATTCTGATTTATTTAGAAAATAATTTGAAATGTTGAAAAGTAGTGAAGTATTTATACTTCTTCCTAATCCAAAATGTCTTGATCTATTTTATTTTATTTATAAGGAGACTGTATTTTTGATTTTAGTTATTATCTGATATAATAAAATAAGTTTGTTGTCAATTCTGTGTGAGGTGGTGGAACTTAAAAGTAATAACGACTGTTTTGCACCAGATTTGAAAATAGCAAAAGCTTATTTTAAATAGCTGCAATTACTTCAAGTAGACCATTTTAAAACAGGTATTAAATAGTTACTAATGTTAG
The DNA here is from genome assembly GCA_036346155.1 of Sinelater perroti. Taxonomy (NCBI): domain Eukaryota; kingdom Metazoa; phylum Arthropoda; class Insecta; order Coleoptera; family Elateridae; genus Sinelater; species Sinelater perroti. The sequence continues at coordinate 36,140,243 of JARFIY010000001.1, forward strand.
AATAAACATTTAAAGACAATCAATTGTAAAAAAGTTAAAAAAGTGATTTAAAATAGGAGTGAGATTAGAAATAATAAATGAGCTGTAGTTATAAGCTTTAGTAAAGTCAGGAGATGTACGGGGTACTACCAGAAAATAAAAATCCATTTAATTAAAAAAGATAAATGAAAAGTATATAAACTACAAAAAGGAAATTACGGAATTAAGAAAGGAGAACGAGAAACGGAATGAAACAGTTAAATGATTGGAAGCGACAGAATAGAAGAATAAGAAAAATGATATATAAATTAAAGTAGTAAACTATAAATTACTGAAGACAATAAATATTCATGAAATGAAAACTGAGAACAATAAAACATTTACAGTAATAAAATTACATGAATAGAAATAAAAAGCTGAAATACATAAATGATGATTTAAATACAGAATGAAATATTATATAGAAAAGACTCAACAATATAGCGATCTAAAAATGACAGAAAAGCATAAATATTCAGGAAAGTTACATGGAGACGAATGGATTTGGAATTTTGCCGCTGATAAACTGGCCATTAAACAATATGGCAATACAAAAATAAAAAAAAACAGAATGGATCTATGCAAGCAACTACAAAAAAAAAAGAATAATTTAATGGTTGTTACTGGAAAAGCGAGAGTAAAATAAACTTTAAATAATTTAGTAAGTAAAAACAAAACGGTAGTAACATTGCATAAGCAGAGAACCTACATATTCCTTAATTGTAGCAGTAGATGGATACAACAATCAACTTAAAACTCATACACGATATAACAGAAGGATTGAAAGGATAGAAGAATTTATATTAAAATCATCAGAAATAATGTTCTATGGGAAAATTAAGCATTTCCTGTTCTATCGTTTATTGTGTAATATTAATAATGCAAAATAAAATAATACAAGAATACAATGTTATAAAATAATCTCTCTTTAATAAGTCATTGTCGTCTATCTGTGAACGTAGGCCTCCTCTATTGCCTTCCACGCTTCTCTATCCTGTGCTAGCTCTGTTTATTTTGGGTCTGTAATTTTCATGATTTTATCAATCCATCTTATGTTTGGTTGTCCCATATTTTTATTTCCCTTCCAAGGTTTTTACTGTACAATTATTTTACCCACTTTTTTACCTATTTTAGCAACGTATCCCGCTTATTTCCACTTTTGTCCTACCATCTTAGTTACTACATCTTCTATACATCTTCTCTGACTTATCCTATGTTTCCTTTTTTGTTGCGTAGCGATATACCCGCTGCATTCCTCTTTCAGCTACTTTAATTTTATTTACTACTGCTCTTGTTAATGGCCACGTCTCTGTGCCATACGTCATTTCTGGTATAATGCACTGGTTATAGACATGGGGTTTTTGGTAATTTTGAACTTTCTTCTAAACACACCTTAACTTTCCGAAAGCACCCCATCTTTGTTTTATTGTTTCTTTATTCTGCCTCTAGTTTAGCTTTTTTTGGTTATTTTTTGTCTTAAGTAAACGTATTTTTTTACCTGATCTATTTTAACATTGTCTATTGTTATCCTTTCTTTGTTTTCGTCCATTATACTTGACAGGTATTATGTTTCTTTTCAACTCTTTATTTAATTCTTCCAGCATCTCTTGCAGAGCTTTTCAGTTTTGTTTGCGATCAACACCACGTCGTTGGTAAATCTCAAATTATTTAGTGTTCTTCGTTTTTGTTTATCCTCCTGATTTCCCACTTTAATCTCTTAAACACATCCTTCAATGCAGCTGTAAACGGTTTCGGAGACATACCATCTTCCTGTTTTATTTGTTTTTATATTTTTACTTGCTTTAACATTTTTTTTGTATTTTAACGGTATATGTCCCATAATCAATAAGCGTTAGGTATATAGGTAGATTATATTCTGTGATTTTCTCTATTAGGACTGAGCGTTAGCAAATAGTCTATCGTTCCATAGTTTTTACGAAATCCAGTTTGTTCAGATGGCCGATAGAAGTCAAACTCATTAGTTAATCTTTGTTATTAGCTTCGACAGTAGTTTATACATTTACTTATTGATCTGAGTTTCTATCTCTGTTTGTTACCAACTGTTTTTTTTCTTCCATTAGCTTTTTTGTTTCTTCCGCTTACTTTTTGCACTTTTCTTTTGTTCTATTCTCTAGCTTTTGAGTATCTATCTGCTTTTCTGATTATCTCTGTTATAAGTTTACTTATTTTATTTATAGAGAGCTCTTGTTTTATTTGTAGTTGGTATTTTGTTTTAGCTTGTAGGTTTCTATTACCTTTCTCTCTTGTCTTCTAAGTTTTTGTCTTTCTAATTTTGAATTTATCACCATCCCACCTCAAATTAATCTATGATCACTATTAGTGATAATTGTACTTAGCACTTTACATCTTTGATTAGAAAATAATACGCAGGAAATAAAGTTGACATTTGAACAGATGAGAGAGGCGAAGCTAATATGTGAAAATAGAAAAAAAAGTTATATGGAACGAAAATTGCAAAAAATTAGAAGATACCGACAAAGATGTATAGAACTTCTATCAGAAATTCAAAAGAGAACAATGGAAAGAGTGAAAAGTTAGATTCTGCAAAGATAGGAATGTTAATAGAAAAATAAATAGAGGATTTCGAGAAAACTTTAAACAAAAATTAAAGACTTAATTGAAAAAATAAAAAAGAAAATACTAGCAAAAAATAAAGTCATTGCTAGTGAGAAAAAGTTTGAAAGAAATGAAAGCAATAAGAGCACACTTTAAAAATAATACAAGCTCATGTTAGTGGTAGAGCTCTTTAAAATACGCTAAGAAGCTTTAATTTGTCTAATACAAATTATTCGACATAATACTGTAAAAATTGCAGTAGCATAACACTATTGGACTCGACAAATTTTTTAAAGATAGAATGAACTGAATTATTGAGGATTATCAATGTGGATTTAGAGGAAGTAGATCGGTCGTAGATTAAATCTTTACTATGATCTAATTAATATCAGCCAGTGATAAGCATAAACTACAACTGCAGATGATAGTTATTAATTTTAAGTTGGTTTATGGTACGGTTGATTAAAACAAATTATTTCAGTTGATGACAGACTTCCTAGTACTACGAAAGAAAATTTAACCCTTTTCAGATCTAAGTGTAAAGTTAAGATTATCGGAAGAGTATTTAATAGCTTGGTATTTAATCAAGGTCTTAGACAAGGAGATCTGCCGTCAACGGGTCTATTTAACTTAGCTTTAAAAAAATAGTAGGTTGTTTACAAAAGTAGCACATATTTGCTGTTTGGGTGTGACAATTATAAATAAAGGCAAATATAGTACAGAAATTAGTGAAACCCATAAAAAAATTAAAGCGAGAGAAAATTCGGGACAAATAACGTGATTCAGTTGACAAAATTTATAATTTATAAGATAGTTTTATGGTTAACTGAGAAGTAATAAATATTATGGAAAAATATTTAAAAAGTAATAAAGTCTAAAATAATACGATGACAGGGGAGCATACAAATAGTGAATGAGACTCGAATCACAAAAAAAAGAGATAGATCTAAAAATAAATGGTTGGATATGTTGAAGGCTAACCTTACCGATATAAATGTTAGGAACCAGGAAATTATAGCAAAGGAATAAATGGAAGTTGATCTCTAAAAACCTTGAGCTTACAAAACCTGTCGAATTAACATATACATTTTGTGTGATCTATTTTGGGGTATTTGTGCATGAGTTTGTTATAGTGAAATATTATCGTGTTAAACTTAAAAAGTGTATCACAGAATACAATAGATTATTTTGTAAAATTATAAAATAACATTAGATAAGTCGTTTACTGTCTTTTAAAGCCAGTCAACAATAAAAAAATTAATATTATATATAAAAGCTTTTTGAGTATAAATGTGCAATTTTACTAATAACAGCTTATAGTGTTCAGTTACAGAAAATAAGAATGTAGTGCCAATGTGGTCCCGTAGTTGAGGGGTGGGCTGCATTGCTGACGCACCCGAGTTCAATTCCCGATGCTCTTCTGATGCCTGGGGGTGGCCTACTCAGTCACTAACAATAATTGAGTACTTGCGTTCACTTGAACAAGGGGTAATAATGGCGGGCGTCTAAGGCGCGGTATTTGCCACATCACGCCGCATCAAAGATGGTGCGCGACGCCGGGCAGATAGAGCAAACATATAAGAGCCTTAGCCTCTCACGTGGAGCGTTAGAGCCTGACTATTATTATTATTATAAATACATATATACATATAAATTAAAAATATAAGATTTAGTTGGATTATAGAATAAATTAAGAACACATTAAAAATATGTGCATTAATAAAAATATTTATTTTAATTTTCTGAGTAACCTTGCTACTATTTTAATTATGGTCTAACACAAAGAAAACAAAATCAGCCGTTTAGGTTGAAACTGAGGGAAAGAATGGGAGTTAAAATTTAATTAAAATTCTATTGCTTCGCTCAATATCAGTGCAACATATGTTTAACTATTTATTTATTTTTAGTAGTAAACTTTTAAAACACAATGCTGCACAAGTTGCAATTAAAATATACGTTGTAATATATTCTGTAATTTTGTAAATTATGGAGAAAAGGGTTGTACATAGTTTTTGAAGTAGCTCGTAGGCAATCATAATGTGCTTGAAAATTTATTCTACTTACCGGACTTCGTCTTCTCTAGTTTTTTTTTTGAAAGATTAAGTTAGTGTGTAAAAGTGCGTAGCAAATACAAAATTTTCCAAAACAATGTAGCTTTTTTATTCTAAATGACTTTGAAATCGTAAAGGTCACTAACGCTGACCTTTGACCAATCAGTTTCAAAATCACTAGCAAACAAGGCTTTTTGGTCAGCTGTCGATTGGTGAAAACAGAATTTGGAAATACCCAGGCGTTCTCGAGTTATTGCTCGGACGGTCAACATGAAGTTAGTAAGTGACTCCGCTTCGCTTCGCCACTTAATAATCAGTCATGTAATAAAATCTAGAAATTACAACTACTACCAGTTTTTAAGTTTGGATTTAAAAAAGGACATTCTACATGTGACCAACTTCAGCATATTGTAGAAGCAATAGAAATGGGTTACAAAAATAAGTAATACATAGCGAACTTTTTGTTGATTTAGCACAAGCCTTTAATCACGTACGAATTGATGGCCAAAATACAAACTTACTAATCTTTCTATCCCAGTATAGTTGAAGACTATTTTATTCTCATATCTAGACAACGGAAGGTGTGCAATTAAAATTCATGCAACAGTATCATCAACATTAGGGCAGGAGTTTTCCAAGGGAGTATCTCAGGTCCTTTATTATTTATACATCTTCACCAGTGACGTATCTAACACAAAAGCAAACTTAGCATTATTTGCAGATGATACTGAATTATTACTGGCTAAAAACAATAACATCCTAAATGCAAACATGCAACTACAATACTCGACAAATGAATTGACAAGATGGTTCAAACGCTGGAGATTTACGATAAATTATGATAAGTGCACAGCGAAAATATTCACCCTTAGACAAATCAACGAACCACCGCCAATAATAATTAATAGCAATCCTATCATGTGGACACACATTACGGAAGCAGTCAAATACTTAGGTGTGTATCTAGATACTAGACTCACCTGAAGGTTTTACGTAGCTAAAAAACTAAACGAAGGTCATGCAAGGCTAACGTAGCTATATCCGCTTATAAACAAGCAATCGTCCTTGAAACATAGATGTGCAATGTTATCCTATAAAACACTAATACGACCATCAGTACTTTACGCTTGCGTAATCTGGGGAAACACAACCAAAATGAACCTACAAAAACCCAAGTACTACAAAACAAAATTCTTAGAATCTCAGTGAATGCCCCTTGATATATTGTCAATAGACAACTTCATATGAAACTAGTTTTATCCACGATCTCGGAGTACATCTAAAAGCTAACCATAAACATTCATTGAAAAAATTAACAATTGTTCCGGAGCAGTGTTCTATCAACTTGGATAAAGACAAATACACACAAGATTGAAACGCAATCTACCGCAAAACATTTATCTAAACAAAAGTAAGAGTGATAGTAAACGTGACTAGTTAAACTACTGATTCAGTCAAATTGTGACTTAGGGCAGTGAATTTATCCATTAAATCCAATTTTTATAACAAAATGCAATTTTGCAAAAGCTATTTCTCTCAAAATCGAGTTTGCGGGCATTTAATAACCAAATCAAAGTCCATTTTTTCCAAAAGTTTCAGGTCTGTAACTTGAATATTGCAAAAGTATTGCAAATGTAAGAAACAACTTTTCTAAATAGATTTTTCGATATTGCAAAAAAACGCCGAAACCGATTTTGACAATGTTGACATCATTCTTCAGCTTCTTTCAAGATCTACAACTTTTGTTTCAAGCTTCTTTTCGTTAAAATTTATCCGCTGCAGATAATTGCAAGAAACTGATTTTTTACTTTTTCGCTGTTTAGAACTACCACCATCTTGATTCTGCAACTTTGTTATGTGAAGAGTATAAAAATGTTTAATTTTATTTCGCTTTATCTGACTTAATTGATGCTTTTTCAATGGGATTTATTTTTGATACTTCCACCATTTGACTGGATCGTACATAAACTAATTTATTGAAATAAATCATGAGTGTATCAAAAGTAATTTTAATTGTATATGTGCTGATATTAACCATTCTGTTATTCTGGTAATATGTGTAGGGTATTCCAAAAAAATAAAAGTTCTTTTTTTCAACGTATACCCTCTAATTTTGTTTGAATGATGTCAAAACAATTGTAAATAAAGTTTCATGTACTTAGAACCACGGCAACCCGTGCCGACTTGCATCGAAACATGTCAGTATTTGCATACTAAGGCGCGCGGGAGCTAACATATCGATGTGCTTATTATTGCTTGTTTGTTTTATTAGTAAACTCATTGATTTCGTTCACTCAACATGTCAGTGGAGTTATGCAGTTCTGAAAAGGGAATATTTTTAATAGGGGACGTAAAACATCAAATTACCGGTTCAAAAATTTCCCTCTAATGGACAAGTACTGGCAGTTCTGTTGTATAATATTCGTAAAGTGAATTTAAGGGTCAATGAAAGCGCTAATCTTACTATTTGTGAGTGCATTATTTATTGGGAAAAGGTACGTATACCGACTATATCTTTACCTAACTGTGTTAAGAAACTAGTTACATTATACCAAGTTTGGAGAGATTTGCAAAAAAATGCAAACGAAACAAGTGTTTGAGCAGCGTCGACAAGAGTTTATTACAAACTTAGACAATTTGTTTGATATTGCACATGCCGATGCGCTTCAATTAATAAAAATAAATGAAGATAGGATCTTCTTGCAGCAACAGAGAAAGCTAGGTCGACCTGATCACTTAGTTGGAGTGGACAAAAAACTGACCGAAAAAGAAAACATTCTGATTTTGAAATAATGGATTTGCAAGAAAATTTGCCCATACCAACTGAGAGCACACAACCCTATAATAATAAAACTTCTTGAGGAAAAATTTCATCACTCCAAAATTAGTGGCAGCATTAGATAGGTGTCAGTTAAGTATGAGAAATTCTTATTATTAAAGCAATTATTGAGGCACTTAAACATAACACTAACAAATTTCCTATAAGCAAGTCCTCCATTCAAACAATTCGTACGGAAAAGCGAAAAGAGCGCGCGAAGCTATAAAAGTTGTTTTCCAAAACGAAGTACCGGATACTGTAACTGTCCACTGGGATGGCAAACTGTTGCCAGTTTTAGATGCAAGGAAATCTAAAGAAGAACGTCTACCTGTAGTTATTTCGTATGATAATAACTTTTTAGGAAGCGAACAGGTATAGAAAGTTTGGGACGCTATTATTGACTGAAATCTTGAAGATAAAGCGCAGATTCTCAGTTGTGATACTATTACTTCAAATACAGGTTGTATTAATGGTTCCTGTGTGCTTCTGAATAGAGAAATGATTGTTTTTGCTTGCCCCCATCACGTCTACGAATTGGTATTAAAAGGCGTGTTTGAGACAAAAATCAGCCAAGTGACTACAAGCCCTGACATTCCATTGCCAAAAAAGTTGCAATAAAAGTGAAAAAATAACGATTCTAAGAGAATACAGAGCTATACAGAAAAGCTATTATGCCTGAATGTTTCAGAAATTGACAAACTACTAGAATTTTACCGAACTGAATTTAGTAAAAAAATTGCTGGAGATAACTAGCCAGAATTAATAGAGCTTTTAATAATATTTCTTGGCTGAGATACAAAGAAGAAATTTAAGACTCGGCCTCCAGGCGCCATGCACCAAGCTCGATGGATGGCGAGAGCAATTTATTCATTAAAAATATTATTACTTAACTCTCAATTCAGAATTCAAACAAAGATAAGGCAGCTCTATTAGACGTCTGCCTGTTCATTGTAACATCCTACGTCAAGCCTTGGCTGCAATGCACTTTAGCGGTAAAAGCACCTTACCAGGATTTGTGCTTTTTGAAGGCCATGAAGGCTTACGAAACAATCGACAAAGGCATCTCAAAAGCAGCTTTACAGAAGTTATGTCAAGATTTATGGTATTTGACAGATGAAGTGTCTGTCTTGTCTCTATTTGACGATGATTTAGACCAAGAAACTAAAGTAAAAATGGTTGTTAACTTATCCAAATAAAATCAATCCGCCCACGGTAAATGCTACACCCCATCCAAAGAAGAACTTTGTGGCCCACTTTACGGTTAGTCTGACAAATAAAAATATTACTTTTCCTTTGTTTTCTTTTATTACCTTAATATATAATAACTGTCTAATAAAAAAGAAGGCAAATATTTGAATATGGAAATTCAAACTTATTAATGTATTTGTCAAAACTGAACAGTACCGAGTGATTTAGTATCAATTTCTTATTGTGAAAAATAGTAATTTTCTAAATTTAGTTTTTATTGGCTACTTTTATTAACAATAATCCAACAGAAATTTACGACTTGTGAAATATATGCAAATGTTCGAGAAAAGAAAATGTTCAGAAATATTAAAACCTTACCTAAGAATTATGGATGTTAAAGTTCAATATTCCATTTTCTGAAGTTAATAAAGCATTGCCGTATTTTTGTAATCACAAAAAGTCATATAGTTAAAAATGTTTTACTTTTATTTCACATATCACAAGATATAAATATAAAAAAAGTTGTAACAAAATAGTTTCACTTAAATGTTATGAGAAGAATTCAATAAACTTTTTAATGTTTCATAAAGACTCCCCTTTACAGTTGGAAATCAATATTTTCGTTTCCATATATGTATGAAGGGCGGAATGTCATTTACAGGTCATTCTTTATATAAAGAACTATGCAAAAATCTGTAAGCTAGTAGTAACAAAATTATGGTTTTAAAATGTTCTAGGTTGTTACACTGTTATAGAATAAATTTTTTATTATATTTGGATGTTTTTTTTTCTATATAAAAATAAGTTTTTTTTAATCTTTTTAACTTTACTTTTTATGTGTAGCTAATTATGAAATAGTGAACCTCAATCTTGCTGATATTTTATTTTCCGTAAAATAGCTTTATTACATTTATTGTTATATGTTGCAGTATTTATTTTACTCCGTCAGAATATTGTTCTTAAATCAGAAATGTTTTGGACCACACATCTTTTAGTATGTTTGTTTTTTGTTAAACAATAGATTTACAATAAATGAATATACATACACTCAACTGATAAACTATTAATGTGTATTTCACTATAGTTTTAAAATTATTTTTTAACATATTAATTGAGTTATTTCGCCTATTTCTAAAATCTTAAACTTAATTTGTAAGTTACTGTTATTTTATAAGTTTTAGGTAGATGTACTATAAACACTTTAAGCATGAATTTAGACTACTAATATTGAAACTTTCAGTTATACGAGTTAGCAAGCAAGGAATCGATTTACTACTATATACACTTACTCTAAAGGAACGGTCGAGCTGAACTTGGCTCTTGGTAACGTTTATATTTCCGTTTAGATGAAGAGCTGGTTTAAAATAGTTGATTTTATCGGTTACCCTATTCAGGGCAAATAATGTAAGCTAAAAATACCATATATTGTTTAGCTTTAAAATATAACAGTTTTAGATAATAAATTACATATAAAATAAGTAATTAAGGTAATTTAACATGAAAGCTTCTTATGTCAGTTGTATAATTACATTTTTTCCGACTTGTTCTACATAAAAACAAAGAAAAGCACATAACACAATTCCTTTGATATTCACATATTTATGAGAAAAATTGTTTTGTCATATTCGACACCTAATGTTTACGGAGACGGAGTTCTAACTTTTAATAGTTACAATTTAAGGATTTTTGTAATAGGAGAGTTGCAAAAATTTAATACTTAAAGAACCAAGTTTAAAAAGGAATTTTTCAAGGGAATAACATTTTATTGAAACATTTTTGTTTTATTGACTCTTCTCATAAATTCATAATAGATATTAAATAAGTGTTAGCTTATGTGTAAATAAATATGCTTCTTTCTGTAAATAAAATTAATACACTATTGTTTATTGAAATTTTAGCGTCATTAAAACTAAATTGTGTTGCATTGATACATTTATACAAGTTTGTCGATATAAATTCCAAATTTTTTTAAGTTGTATTACGAGAAAGGGAAAAGACCGTATTATTTGCATGCGTAATCCTCTATTAGGTAACGCAGGTTAGCTTCAGATAAGCAACAACTTACGATTGTTGACAAAACAAGCCGAGAATACGACTGCAGAGCTGGTATAATCAAATCTTGCCAAAAAATCTTTGACAGAAATTATTGTGTGGTTTGGTCACAAAAAAAAGAAGTTTATGGCGTAGCCAAGAAGTATAGAGAATATAACCACCAGGAGGAGGTAACTGTGGACAGTAAGTGAAAAGAAGATAGATTAGAATTTTGGGAGGATCATAACTGACCTGGCATGATGAAATCGACGGTCAGTTTAGTAATGCAACAAGACCTCCTATTTCGGCTTGTCGAACCGGCAACTCACTGAGAATAACAATATGGGTAGGAAGTTAAGGGCCTAAACACTGCTGAAGGACATCATGCACGACAGCGCTAGCTTTCTAAAATTCTTTTCGGACAAAAATCACCAAAATGTTTGTTGGATTTGGCAAGACGCATTTGAAGTATTTGCCCTCATACATTCAAAGTTTTCCTTGTTTGTGATAGTCATGAAGATTGTGAGCAGCAAAGGGAATGCTATGGCGCCTAACTTTATTGAGAAAGGCCTGAAGGTGACCGCTGACAGCTAAATCAATGTACTGGAGACAGTTGTCAAGCCCTGACTAGAGGTGGTGGTCGGTCAGTAGGAGACTCCGCTTTAGTCCACAAGACAAAGAAGACCCAGATACGACTACAATTTGTATTACTACTGGTTCCCCGACTTGTAACCACCCTTCAGCTCTGACTGTAATTTCATTGATTGGTTGAGACGAAGCTAAATGAGAGTCATCATAACACCAAGGACACCTTAAGGGTCTCTATTATAAAGGTAATAACATATATAAACAGGGAAAGACTTGAGTTGTTCTGCAGCAGGTTTAGGTCCCGGTTCGGAAAGCCACGGCCGTTGCTGGAAGTTGAATTAAATATGATTCTCAATAATATTTACCTTATATATATATATATATATATATAAAGCAAAATTAGAAAGATAATATATAGTTGGCTTACATAAAAGGAGTGCTTAGTTACGAGAAATAGATTGAAGAATTGGCCGCTATAGTAGCATTGTCACGCGAACTAGGAATCAATAGATTAAAGAAGTTATTCATTTGTGAAAGCCAATGTCTGAAACAGTGCACAGGACAACCAATCGGAAGGATTATCATGTTCAAAAACTTGCAGTGAGAGACTGCTGCGGAATTTCAAATACCCTGGCATAACAATGATAAACCACTACAGGGCATCGATTGTTCTTTTCTGTTGGATGTCAATAGCTCGCAATGAGACTAACAATACGGCGTCCTTTCTTGCGATTACCATTTACCTTTCTTTATCGGCAGCAAAGATTACAATGGAAAACGTAAAGATGTCTGTGGATACACGAGTGGAATAGTATCATCTTTTGTGATAAACTCTGATTTTTTAAATAAAAGCGATAGCCGAATATTAATATGCAGTAGATGCAGAGAAAGGGAACAAAAAGACTGCATCCGTATGAGAATACCTAGTATTCCCATAAATACATACTGTTATAAAATCAAATCTACCTTTGTTTTACACAGCATTGCAGTGGTTAAGTTTTAAAGTTGTAAGTTACATTGTGTTTCTTGTTAAGCTTTGTTATTCGCCAATAGAGTGGGGTGACAAAAAATCGTGTTGCCGCAAATAGTATTACATAAGGGTGGAACTGAAAAAAGAGTAATTTTTAATATCTTGCATCTTCTCTAGCCGTAAGTTTGTGTATCAGGCTATAAAATTATTTGATGAGACTGCAAGTGTTGAGTATTGTCCATCATCTAAAAGTTAGAAGTTTTTCAGACAGTCAAAGTTATAAGTGTCCGAATCAGACTAAATTATCTTCATAAATAGAAGAGGGAGGTGCCAATTTCTAAAACTTCTACGTCTCGTATTATTACGCAAAACTTAGAATTAGTTCTTAGAAAATATATACGGGACATTTGCTGATATATGTTTTAAAGAAAGGAGAAGAAAAACAAAGAACTTGTTAACTGAGTGTGCGTATGATGGTCATAGACAAATTTTGTTTACGTTGGAGCAGACTTTCCACAAACAAAATGACAGGGTACACACTAGGTCGTCTACGAAAGTATTTTAGCTAGTGATAAGAGTTCAGAAAGACCACCATCTATCATTTGTATTAGTTATAATCAGTGTACAACGTCAACTATCAGTATTACGATATAGGAAGCTCTTATCCATGATAACATCATCTCTACTCATAGTTAGCAACTTTATAAATTAGACTTGTATCATCGCGATTTCTAGTACTTCCTTTTTTTCAGAAGTGACTCTAAGCAATCTTTCACAAAGACAATGCTCAAACATATATTTTAATTATTATTATTTGATTAAATTAAATTTAATAATATCTATACATAAAAAGGAAGAGACAACAAACTGTGAAAACTACAGAGCGATTTGCTTAGCACAAACCACACTAAAACTATACACAAGAATACTGGAAAAAAGGCTGAGAATATATGTAGAACACAAAATAGAAGAAGAACAAATGGCATTTAGAACAGGAAGACAGACAAACGAAAACATTTATATACTAAAAACGCTAATAGAAAAAGCAATAGAAGAAGATAAAGAGCTGTACCTCATTTTCATCGTTTTGAAGGCAGCGTTTGACACAGTGCACAGACAGACAATATGGAATAGCATGGAAGAATTAGAAGTGCCCAAACAATTGATCCAAATAGTAAAAAGCACGTTCAAAACAGTAAGAGGAAAAGTACAAATTGTAGGACAACGCTCAGAAGAATTCGAAATGAGGAAAGGAATAAATCAAGGGGACAGTCTAAGCCCACTCCTATTCTTGATAATAATGGACAGAATAGTAAAAGAAACAAAGAAAAAAGAAGACCTGAAAACAACAGTAGGATACAATAAACTAGAACCCATACAAATAAGCAGCTTACTATACGCAGACAATGTAGTACTAATTGAGGAATCACGAAAGAAAATGCAGGATCTATTAAATATCTGGGTAAAAGAAATAGAAGAAATGAAAATGGAAGTAAACAACAATAAAACAAAACTGATGGTAATAAATGAAAAACAGGTAGAGAATAAAAACAAAGAAATAAAAAGCAAAAACACAATTCTAGAAATTCATTCAATTATCTAGGTACAATACTGACAAGCGACGGGAAAATAGATTCAGAAATAACAAATCGATCTAATAAATCAACGAAGCTATATTACGCACTCAACCATATACTAGGTCACAAAGAAATAGACACGGAAACTAAAAAGAAAGTATATAACACAATAATACTCCCAACAATTACATATGCAGCGGAGAATTGGACACTGACGAAAAAACATGAAGGGAAGATAAACGCGATGGAAATGAAACACAAAGAAAAATAACAAGGCAAACAAAATGGGATCAAGTCAGAAACGAAATATTAAGGAAAGAAATAGAACAAACACCAATACTAGAAAAAATTAAAGAAAAACAGCTGTTATGGTACGGGCATGTCACAAGAATGAATAATAACCAATTGACGAAAAGAATAATGGAAGGAGGGAAACCAAGAAATAAGAAGAGAGGAAGACCAAGAAGAATATGAATAGACCAGATAGTAGAATATGGAAAAAATAATGGGAAACAAGAGAGGATATGAATATACTGGCAAGGGAAAGGAGGGTATGGAAGAAATGGATTAAGGAGGACCGTGACTCGCAATCCGACGCCTGAAAGGGCATGAAGGAAACGAGAAAGAAGAAGAAGAAGATTAAATTATACAATTATCTTTCTATTTGTTTTGTCAACAATAATTCAAAAACAGTATTTGATTCAGAGTAAGGACCGTCTTCTGGGTCTTGGGTTAATTTTTATATATAAGTATATATGACATACAAAAAAGTGCCGAAAGGTATGTTCGGTCTAATGCTTATAAAAATGTTTTTTTTATTTTAAATAGAATTGTAAAATATAGACATATAATTAACTTGTTTTATTTTTTTACCTTCGATTTAAAAATGAGTATGTTAAGCAAATCATTAATTTGAATATTATTGCAAAATGTTATAATTTTTTCATATTCTGAAACAATCAAAAGTGGAATTTCTATGTAAAATATTTTAAGAGTAGTCTGTTCATCTAGTTAAGTAAACCCTGCGGAGCAAACCTTATCGCTGAATCTGTTGAAGCTGCAAACTGATAAGGCAGTCAATTGCAGTCATTAACAAGAATTACTTTGTCGATAGCGTTCAATTACATGTATGACAGCAAATTACAGTTAGTTAGATGCCGTTACGTTAAATCCGCATGAATAGGTAATTTGGCTTGTTGAAGTTTAAAACGAATTTGCATATTGTAATATTTATTAAAATTTAAATAGTGGAAAACAACTTTCGCATAAATATGGTAATTTTCGGATTACGACCGCCGCGAAAAAATGGACAGAAAAAGCAAGCAGTCTCGGCGCAAAGATATTTTTTCATTTTGCATGTTTCGGCCCTATGTTTGTCGTGTTGCACGTGACAAGTAATATATCCAGCTCCACACCCTCTATTACACGTCCGGGGTACATCCCCAACACATTTTATATTATAATTGCTTTTAGCATTTTACTTAATTAGATCGGCTTCATTAGGGAGTGTCTTTTTCATAGCTTTGATGGCATGCTAGGGTAATGTAATTATTTTAGTTTACGACAACTGTACGCAACTGAAAATTTTATGACGCAGGCATCACGCACAGCATGCTTGCTGCGGCGCAGAACAGGAATATTCAGATGTGTTTGAGATACTGTAGACATGCATAAAACGTAATCCCGATGGACACCCTCGTTTTATATTTGTTATCGTAAGTGTTTACTATACGTCAGGCATAATGAATGTGTGAATAGAGAGTATTTATGTTATATAGCATTAATGCAGCAATTACTTAGCATTTTCAACTATTACATAAAGTTAGATGAATAAAATGTCTTAACAACTAATAACAGCGCACATAATATTTTAAATTATATTATTGAAGCTATTTAAGTTATCCGTTAAATGTTATTTGAAGGAGTTTCAAACTCATTTTATAGCCTATTCTAAGTTTAAGTTAAGAGATCTAATTTAAAAACATTTTTAAATAATACTATACAGTAACTTAAATTGCTGTTTACTTGTTTTAAACTATCGCAACGAATACAATGAAATGTCAAACAAAAAATAAAGGCATTAAGAATACAAAATAAATAATAACAAAAATATTAAGCATATGCAACATAAAGAAGTACATATTTTAATTGAAATTAAATAAAAATGTAGAAGGTGTGATAATTCAAATCCCAAAATCAACCTATAAAGCTTATCTTTGGAATTGCACACACATTCTGTCAAAAAAGTATCGGGAATTTGTAATTTCAAAACTCCCAGCTAATGATTTTAGAAACATTTTTTTGTTTAAATTCGTAGCACTGTCCTTAATTACTATGCCTAAAATGAGCGTGATCTGTCAACCAGTTTGTTTACAGCAGCTGCTAGAATCAGTACACCTCAGTAGTGCGTCACAATTTTTACAATAAACGAAAATATTGAACAAAGACTTGGTCTTAAATCTTGTGTGACAACTTGCTAAAAATGTTAGAAAAGGCTTATGGTAAATCAGTTTTATCAAAAACATGGCAGTACAAGTGGTACAAAGCGTTCAAAAAGGGCCGAGAGTTCGTCGAAGACAACCCTCGTTCCGGACGACATTCGATCTCTTCAAACGACGGAAACATCGAAAAAGTGAAGGAAATTGTCTTCGATAAGCTTAAAAGAGATAACACGATCTCAAGGTCTCTCATGAGTTCGTTTGTTCAATTTTAGTGAGTATTTGGGCACGAGACGCGTTCCGCTCGGCTCGTTCCAAAAGAGCTGAATTTTCTACAAACACAGTTCCGTAAACAGGTCTTTCTTTGACATGGTGAATCGCGTCAATTCTGATCCCATATTCATGGAATTCATCAACTGGTGACGAGACATGGGTGTATGAGTCTTACACACAAACTAGTCAAAGGTCACTACGTGGTATCTATTTTGAGTCGATCGTGTTTACAAAACAACATTTGTGTAAGGAGCTGAAGGCTATACCGAAAAGCGCCTTTAAAAAACGTTGACGTATGTATGTTGCATCAAATGGGGCCTACTACGAAGGCGACAAACTAAATATTGATGATAAAATGAAACTTGTATTTTATTTAATAATTCTCGGTACTTTTTTGACAGAGGGTATATACATTAATGGTTGCTTTTGCATTCGAAAATAATGTTATCATTTTTGAATACTTCTTAAAGCATAAATTCCTCTATTGGTTTATTTTGAATTCGAGATTATTTGTCTGTTCACTTTTCTTCTAATTTTTAATTATATATTTGAACGTCAAAATTTACATGCAATTTTAATTAATTTTACAATAACATACTGATAAATAAGTCCAGAATTTTGATACAATACAACTATTTACGATACAAATACAACGATCCACGTAATTGTAATCAATATATCATACTGGCAAATTACAACAATTATTCTGAGAATAAGAGTGCCTTACCGGCAAGTTCTCTTCATATTAAAAAAAGAATGGAATAGGCAGCATGACGCAGTATAGTTAATCTTTAAGCAGAAGCAAATTGTCAATATAAAAAATGTCTAAACATTTATGAGGTATTAGTAAAATAGCTTAAATAAAAATTCATTACTTACAATTACTTATAATGCTTTCGATTTGACCTAACATCTTAGCTCTGTTGGATCTTATAATTAATATATTGCCAATACCATTTCCTATTCTTACCTATAATAAGTCACATAACCATTTAGTAGATAATATAACAAATTGATTTTAACAGGAAAAGGAGCTTTCCACCGAAGTCACTTTTTTCTAAGAAAATATAATGTGATTAATCGTAACAATTAGTTATAAATATTGAATAACATTTATAGAAAGCACCATAGGTTTAATAACATTAATAGTTTTTAATTAGAATAATTTTTATTTTTGTGAAAAAGATATTAGTCTTTATAATAGCACTTACTTTGAAACTTATTATTTTTAAAAGTTTTCAAATTTCTGGTGGTGATCAAATCGTGGATTAATAATTAAGTATTATCCTATTGTAAGAATTTCTTTCTGTTGCAAGGCCAAAATACGTTATGTCAAAGTCTTTAGTAATTCTAGTTAAGTAAAGTCTTAGTGTCACACTATGTTCATTTAGAACAAATTTAAAATGAATGAGATCTATATAGTTTTGGCAAATCTATTATTTAAATACGTTAGGTTTGGGAGTAGGTTTTAGTGTTTATCTATGTCTACGGAAGTAAATTCACTCTTTGTCACACGTAACAATTTGATGAATCAGTCGTTATAAAAATATATAAAAAATTGATGATAAATTTTAATTCACTTTTGTGCTGGTATTTCATTTAAATCATACAACGCAAGTCAACAGATTTTCACCCTTTCAGGAGCAATTAGGTGGTATCTTACTATAGTTTCTTCGGTCGAATGTGATTGTAGTCGCTGTTTTTAATTTTTGTAATTATACTTTTACCGTATGAAGATACGTGATTTTCTTCAGCAATTAGAATTTTTATTATGCTTGTCTCCTTTATTAATTGGATAAAAAATTTTAATAAATTAAAATTTAGAATAGTGAGTAATAGAAATATTCTTTTTGTTTGCACTAGATAATCGGCAAAAATAACTTTTTGTTAGTTCTGCATAATCCACATTTTCTTTGTTGCTTTTTATTTTAGGTAATATAGTACATATATTATTTCTTAAGCTGTTATATTAAGTTTATCGCTCTTTGTTAAATATGTTGTATTTGATTAGATTTTTCTAACTCTTTTTCATAGGTTATCTTTTGTTTAACTTATGTTGGACCGTTGTTATCTTCTTGTTTTTATAATTTAAGGTACTGCACTTTATACACCTTCCCTTTGATGATATTATATTTAACTATTTCTTTATTGATTTGTCGTATTTTCTTAGAGCTTCTAATCCTACATTGGGTGTTTTCCCGAGTAGCGAATAGGAAAATGCTTACCGAATGGTGGATGTAAAAACAAAATACTTGGCAAGAATCAAAATGAACACCAGCGTGTAACCCAAAGAGAATAGTTTCAAACAACAGCTAATCTGTAATGGACCACTGAACTAAAAAGTCCTCTAAAATGGAAACTGTAAAGAACTGATTTTTCTTGTGTGTAAATTCAGACAGAGCCTTGTCGAATAAAATTCTTTTACTTACAATTTAGCTACAAATTTCAATCTAAACAAAACACAAAATTGGAAAATAAAAACTGAACATTGAAAAAAAACGAAAAATTTACAAGGGCTGGCAACACAAAAAGTAAAACTACTAAGAAAAATGAAACGAATAAATCTAGATACAAATATTAGTATGAATAGAAACAAAAATAAAAAAGAAAGGTCACGAAGTATACCAGAATTACATTTATTTGTAGAGGGCGAACAGTAGAGCGTGAATATTAATTAAAAAGATACAAACTTAGAAAGAAATTATTAATTATTTACTGAAAATTAAAATAGAAATTTTTGGACAAAGCACAACAATTGTAGTAGTATATGCTATAAATGAAAAGTGCAGACAGATCAAAAGATAGAAATCTTCAATATCTCGGTGCAATAAACAGAAAAGAACTACAAGCAGAGTGAAGCTATTACAAATGAGACAAATAGGAAAGAGAGAATGACAACACGGTAGAAAATTTAGAGAAAAGAAAAAAAATGATAACCTAAAGTCTTATGTGTTATTAAAAGAAACTGATAGATAAAAATAAAAGATGCGAGAGCACACAGACGACCAGCATCATTTAGTTATAAAAACCATCATCTGCAAAGGAAGGAAGTAGATTAGAAAACAAAAAAAAAACTAAGCAGCAAAAAGAAGGGTAAAAGAAAGATCTATAAAAATATTTCTTTTTTATTTTTTAAATATTTATTTGCCCGATAAACAAACATTTATGTTATACATGGCATTCTTAATATACGCTATAAATGACTGTTTTAACTTATGAGGTATCTCGATTTCTTGAATACCGTTGTGTGATTGTTCGTCTTTATCTGATAAAAACAGTTCTTGGGGGAATATTGCTTTTTAACCGGGAGTGGATATTCCGCTTACTAAGGTTATATGTACTTGTTTTCATGTACTCTTCTATTGTTGAAACTCTTAGTTCTTGATGCAGTTGTGTATTTCTGATATTTTTGTTTTTGATGTAGCACTTCAAACTGGTGCTGCATAAAGTGCTAATCGTCTTATAAGAGATTTGTATATCATGATTGTGCATTCAGTTTTTAATTTAGATTTTCGATTTGATTATGGGTATAGTTGTGTCAGTCTTGCGTAACTCTGGTTTAGTTTGTGGTTGATATGCAGATTTTATGTTAATTTTGTGTCTAGAGGATATTCACTTTATTGGAGGTATTCTGTTCAATGATTTCGTTGTTAATGTGAATGTTGGTTGGATTGCGGATTCTTGTTAGAGTAAATACTTCTGCTTGATATTTGCTTTAATTGATTTGGATGTTCCATTTACTAAACCATTTGCGTGCTTTGTTGATAGCAGCCGGTAGTAATTACATTGTTTCTGTTAGGTCATTGCTTAGTGTTATTATGACTGTGTCGTCAGGGAATGTTGCTAGAGTGGCTTCAATTTTTAGGATGTCTAAAGTATAAATATTGAATAAAAGTGGTCCTAATATACTGGCTTGTGAGCTCCTCTGCTTTGATTTCCGAGCCTGCAGCATTTATTTTCACTGCATAGTTTCTGTGCTTGAGAAAGAAGAATAGCATTTTCTCTAGAGTTAGGTATTTTAAGTTTAAGTATTTTTTTCAGACTCTCTAACCAGACTTTGTCAAAGGCTTGGGATGCATCGAGGAAGACGGCGGTTGCAAACTGTTTATTTTCGTATCCAGTTTCTATTGCTTCAACTGTACTTAATGTGTAGTTAAGTAGGTTTTTCTGAAGCCAAACTGATATGGGGGGGGGGGGTGTTGAAGAAGGCCACTTCATTGTTTAGGCGAGTGTAGATTACCTCTTCTAGCAGTTTAGATAATGTTAAAAGGCCTATAGGTTTTCTAAGTATGTTTTGTCTTTCTCCGGTTTAGTGAATAGCAATATTAGGACGGGTTTTCATTCTTTTGGGAAGTAGCCCATCCTCAGGCAGGCATTAAATATTGATGTTAGGTAGGCTAGAAATTTTATAGTTAGTTGTGTTAGCACGACATTTGGTACAAAGTCATAACCGGGGCTTTTTATTTTGGGCAGTTTAACGATTAGAGCTTGTAATTTGTTGATTGGTGTTGGTTCTGTTTGTTCAGTAATAGTAACTAGATTTCTTTTAATGTAATCAATTGTAAATACTGTTTTTGTTAGACTGAATGTAATTTTTGGTAGGAAAGTGCATTCCAGGTGATTG
This sequence comes from Sinelater perroti, assembly GCA_036346155.1. Lineage (NCBI taxonomy): Eukaryota > Metazoa > Arthropoda > Insecta > Coleoptera > Elateridae > Sinelater > Sinelater perroti. Next base: position 36,161,396 of record JARFIY010000001.1, read on the forward strand.
GCGAATGCCGCTGCTTTTTCTACATCGGTATAATAGCTGCCATCAGTTATTGTTGGAATTTTATTATGTTGCTTTAAAATTCTCTTAGTTTCTTTCCACATCTCAGAGTCATTTGGTTCAAACTCTTTTATATATTTTTGATATGTGGCAATTCTTATTTTATCTAACTCTTTTTTGAGTTGGTGCGTTAAATAGTTGAGTATTTGCGTATAGCTTGGCTGTTTTTTAATTTGTTTTTTAAGTTTGGTTATGTAGTTTGAGTGATAGTAACGCCTGGGTTTATGATGTAATGTTTTCTTCGATGTTGCCTTATGTACGCTATTTACAATAGATATTGTGAAGTTAGAAACTGTGTTGTCAATTCCATTTGGTGATTTCAATTCGAGTACGTATTGTAATTGTTCATTTAGGACTATTTAAAATTTTCCCAGTTTATTACTTTGTTTATTTAGCGAGGAGTCTGTGGTTTTATATGTGTAGTACTTATGAATGTTATAAGGACAGAAAGTTGATTCGAGTCGAGCTCATCAATAACCGTTTGATGTATTTTGTTTAAAAAGTCTTTTTGGAAAACCATGTTTAGGATATCGGGCTGGTGATGTCCGCAATTTGGGTAATAAATGTAGTCGGGCGGAATTAGAAAGCGTTAAGTATAAAGAAAAAAGCTACAAAAATTAAATGTTTAGAGTTTAATTAGAGTAGAAAGTAAAACTATATAAAAGAAAAATATAATATATGGTTAGGAGATAAAGCGCCAAATTTAATATAACAATACGTGGAATCCAGAAAGCAGGTGAAGAAACAGGTAAAACCAGACAAAAATTAAAACAACATTTGCAGAAACATCGACAACGCAATAGGATTTAATAAATTTAAAAGAAAACAATTATAGAGATTTGAAACTCAATACAAGGGAAAAATCATTAGTAAAGCTAAACCAACTACTAAACACTCTTAAAAGAACGGAGATTACAGTACCATATATGACAAAACAAAAAAAAAACAAATAAAAATCAGGTAGCTGTAAAAAAGACAGCAATAAAAAAAAAGATGTCATATTATATATATACATAATCAGTAAACCCTGTATACCTTTCGGTGTAGGGTGGTTAACCTATCTACTAAAGCTATTAATTGTCTTGTTTAATTTCTTATCTACTTAAACTAATTTGTTCTTAATATTTTTTTCAAACAATACGCGTTCTTAAACCTAGCTTAGCAGAAATTCCTTTAGCGCTAATTTTCCACACCTCACTATTTGTCTTATATCTCACTGTGCACAAATCTTGCCCACTCTTTTTTATTTTGCGTCGGTGCTTTCGCTTCTTGTCAGCTTCTGTTTCTCTTTCTTAGGATTTCAACTATTACCTCATCCCATTTTTCCTTGGTCTTCTCCTGTTCTCTTTACGATTGTTCTAGCTTGCCGTATCGTTTTGGTTTGTGTGTTGTTTTCCCTCCTATTCAGGTGACCGAACCATCGTAGTTGTTGTCGTTCTATGGTGTTCTTGATTGGCTCTACCCCTAGTATTTCCCGTATTTCTTCATTTCTTAACCTATCCATTTTCGTTACTCCCAGGATTCCTCTTAATAATTTCATTTCGCTGGCTTCAATTTTATTTTCTTGCTGCTTAATAATCGCCCAGCTTTCGCACCCAAACGTTAGTATTGGTTTATAGACTGAGTTATATACTGTTAGCTTGGTCTTTCTAGTGACTTCTTTTTTCCTAATGAAGGAATTACTTAGGGCGTAGTATAATTTGTTGGCACTCACTATTCCGTTGTTAACTTCGGCTTTATTCCTCCCATCCTTCTGTATCGTGATCCCCAGGTATTTAAAGCTGTCTATTTGTTCTATTCCTTTATCATTTAGTTGTATATTTGTTTGTATATTGTTTTTTCCTATTACCATTATTTTCGTCTTATCTGTATTTACTTTTAGTTTGCGTGTATGTAGAGCACTATTCCATATTTCTAAGTTTTCCTGTAAATCCTTCTCGTTTTTGGCATATCATCAAGACATCCGCAAACGCACACTCTGTTATATATATTGGCTCTAAATATCTATACCCCACATACATCTCCTTGCTGCGCCATTTAACTTCTTTTGTGACATCGTCCAGTATTATGTTAAAGAGTGTAGGGCTTAGGACTCCTCCCTGTCTCACTCCTTCTTTTGTCACAAATTCTTCTGATTCTGTGTTATTTGTCTTGACATAGTTCCTGGTGTTTTTGTACAAACTGATTATGTTTTTCCTCAATTTTTCCCCTATTCCTCTTTTCTTTGGGCTATCCCATAGTAATTGTCTTGGTACATTGTCAAAAGCCTTCTGTAGGTCAATAAATGCCACATTTATATCCGTATTGAGGTGCTTCTCTATCATTTGTTTGACTGTGAATATATGATCTTGTATTTCTCTCCCTTTCCTGAATCCACTTTGTGATTCCTCCATTTGTGTCACTATTTTTGCTTGCGATCTTTTATTTAGTAACCTCTCATAAACTTTATATATGTTACTTAAAAGTGTGATCCCTCTATAATTGTTGCATTCTCGTTTGTTGCCCTTCTTAAATATTGGTAATATCGCTCCCAATCTGTTGGTATTACACACTCCTTCGAGATTTTGCTCAACAATATTGTTAGCGTCTTTATTCCATAAGTCCCTAATAGTTTTAGCATTTCAGTGGTTATGCCATCGTGTCCTGCCGCTTTGCCTCTTTTAAGTTCTTTTATGGCTTCTCTTCCTTCCTCTGGTCTATATTCTTCTTCTTGTTCGTTGTCCTCCTCCACCCCATCTATATTTCCCTCTTCCTTACCTTGGTCTTCGTTTAGTTCAGTGTTTAGTAAGTTCTCGAAATATTCTTTCCAGCGTTTCATTATGTCAGCTTTCTCTGTTAATATTTCACCTTCCTTCGTTGTGATGTACTGACATTTGTTTTCTTTACCTGTCCTCAACATTTTCAACATCTTGTAGAACAGTTTCTGGTTCCACACACTATCTTTTTCAATTTTCTCACCGAATTATATCCAAGATTGTTGTTTTGCATTTTTACCAGCTCCTTGGCTCTTGCTCTCTGTTCTTTATACTCTGCATAGTGTTCATTGGCTCTACTTCTTAGGTATTTTTCCCGTTTTATTTTCTTTATCTTTATTTCTGTTTTTATATCCTCATTCCACCAGTGTGTATTCTTTTTGTTTTTGTTGATGTTTGTTACTCCGCATGTTGATTTGGCTGTTCTGACTATTGCTTCTTTAAATTGCGTCCATATTTCTTCTATTTTGTGAATATTTACCTTTCTATTTATTTTCCTCATTTCTTGCTCTACTCTTCTGTATATTTGTTTGCAGTTTCTGCTTCTCTCAGATTGTAAGTTCTTAAAGTTATCTTCTTCTGTATGTCTATTTGTGCTTCCTTTTTGTTATCTTTTGTTTCTATTTCAGTTTTCAATTTTGATACTACTAGATAGTGGTCGGTACAATTCCGCTCCTCTTCTTACTCGTGTATCTTGTATCTCTTTTCTGTGTTTTTTATTTATTATTACGTAATCTATGATCGATTTCTCATTTCTACTCAGTACTTCCCTGGTATACTTGTGTATATCTTTATGTTTGTAGAACAAGTTTGTTATGACCAAGTTGTTAATTATACAGAAATCGATTAGTCTTCTTCCGTTGTTGTTCCGTGTTTCTTCTCCATGTTCACCTATTGTTTCTCCTGTTTCTTCATCTTTCCTCCCTATTCTTCCGTTCAGGTCACCCATTATTATTATTCTTCCGGTTATATTTTCTATTACCTCTGTTAATTGTTCCCAAAACTGATCTTTTAGTTGCGTTCTGTCATCTTCTCCTGGACCGTAGACTATTACTAAGGTTGTTTTGGTTGACTTATGTAGTTGCATTTCTATTTTGAGTGTTCTTTCTGTAACAGCTACCCATTTTTTAAGGTGTTCATAGTTTTATTTTTTTATTAAGCATCCCACTCCCTCTCTTGCGCTCTGATCCTGTTCCACTTCTGCGTATATTAGTACGTTTCCACTTTGTAGCATTTCTTCTCCTTTACCTTTCTTTTTGGTCTTCGTTATTCCCAATATATCTAATTCTTCATTTAGTTCCTTTTCCTTTCCTGCTATACTTCGTATATTCCATGTCCGTATCTTCCATGTTATACTTTTTTTGTTTAATTTAATTCGTATCCATTATCTTTGCCATTTTCGTCTTTACTAGTGTTATTTGTTACGTCTGCCCTTAGCAGTTTTTGTTTTACGGATTATTATCACTTAGTTTCCCCTTCAGCCCGCCGTTTGGTGACCTTTCACTTACCGTTCTTTTGTTACTGCTGCTGGTCCCCAGTTGCAAGCTTCCTTTCTCTCTTTCTATTTTACCTTCTCCTTCTTCTTTTACCTCATATATTTTATTGTTGATTACCAGTTTGTCATATTTCAGATGTGCTCTGTGTCCTTGTTTTCTGGCCTCTTTCATCGTTGGAATCAGCTTTTTCCTTTCTTCTATCGTTTCCTTCGTATAGTCCTCATCTATCCATATACTGGTTCCTCTCAGTTTGTTGGTCTTGCTAAGTATTTCCCTTTTTTTTGTTTGCCGTAGTTAACTTCACTAATATTGCTCTTTGTCTATCTGCTTTGTACTTTCCTATCCTCCTCATTTCGTCTATATCTTCCTTATTGATTTGTATACCTAATTTTTGTGTTACTGTTGTTAGCGCCTGTTTTGTTTCTTCACCATTTTCTTTCTCCTTGTCTTCTACTCCTCTAATTATAATATTTTTCCTTCTTACCTCGCTCTCCAGCCATTCTATCTTTCGGTCTTGAACCTGTACATGTTTCTTGTCTCACTTCTTCGTTTTCTTTTATTAGATGCTCCAGTTTGTCATTCATCTTTAATAGGTTTCCGCTTATAGCCTTCAAACATATCTTCTATTTTCTTCATTTGTTTGTTGTCTATCTCCTCTGGTTCCATTTTTTTGCCTTTGTCTTAGTGGCTTTACCCGCTATTGTGCTCTTCCCACCTTCTCTTCTTCTGTGCTATGTTTACTTCAGCTGCTCATTCATTTCTTGGTGTCCCGGCGATTGCGGATTGCGGCATATGATGGGTTGCCTATCCTAACGACTTTGGCAAGCCGCCCGTTGAACGTAGCTAGTTCCTGTTATTTATTCTTTAGCGTGCAATTTTGTTCCTTATTGTTTTCCTTAACCTATAAGTTTGCTCTTATTTATATCTGTTTTACTCACTATTCTACTTCCTGTCTTATTTCTGTATCTCTCCTATTTTGAAGTGCAGGCTTCCCCTCTACTCTCTAACTTCTGTATTCTGAAGGCTCGATTAGGCCCGATTTGGACTTTAATTATCAAAACACATGTAGTTCACTTCAATCAATATATATACCCCCAAAAAGATGTCATACATAAGTATAAATAATAAATCGGCAGAACCTGGCAATATTAGAATAGAATTAAGACAATATGGAACAAGTAAGTTATTAAAAATGTGTAGAAAAACAATAGATTGAAACAAGTCGTACACCGTATTAATACACAAGAAACAAAATAAGATCTTATATCGGAATTCTTGAGTAATCAGTATATTAATGGTTTTGAATAAACTAATTTACAAGATTAATAAAAAATCAGATAGAGGTAAATTCCGCATTTTAGTGAGGAACAGTGTTGTGTTAGATCGGAAAGATTGTGTATCGACAATATTTATTGCACGAGTTAAGTTAAAAAAAAAACCAACACAAACAATATTCTTTGCACTTGACACATATACATTAATAATTTTGTCTCACATTATTCTTCACGAATAGGAAAACGCTAAACTTTTTAAAATTGTGACATAAATTTTTGTTTTGTCTGAAAATTTAAAGTTATATTTTTTGTATAAAATAAAATTGTTTTATACAATAAAAATTGTTTGAAAAATTACATAAATTTTTAGTGAAAATTTTATGTTAGGAGTTATGTGCATTTTGACAGTAATTAAATTTTTCTAATAGATATAATAGACATAAACGTCTCGTACAATATGGAAAGTTTTACAAAAATTGCTATTTCACCAAGACAAACCTTGCCGCTCTATTATTGCGCTGTTATCGCTATTTCTGTGAATAGCCAGGTATTTTTATACTATCATTGTTAGTTAAGTGTGTCTCCGATATACATGCTAGGTCTATGTTATATCTTGTTAGAAAAGTTGTGAATAATGTTTGTTGGGTCTTTAACTCGTTGGCGGTCCAGTTCAGAATGTTTGAATGAATAAGAGTTTTTTTTGCAATTACCATCCATTGTGGAAAAGTGGTAAAAGGTTGAAGGGAAAGAATTGTTTTATTTGTCTAAGGAATGGTTTAATGAGTTTTGAAGTGATGTAAGGTAAAATAATATTGATATAGTCTATTAAATTTATATCTAAAAGTTACAGACAAAATTGTTCGTATTAACAAACAACACGTATTACTCACAATTCTCCTCTAGTGTTTATCTTAGATAAATGCAAAAAGAGTCATTATTATTCGATTTGGCTCATTCTCAATTTAAGACAGCGTCCAATAAGTTTTCTATGTCTGTGTCTAAATTCATTTCTTCCTTCATTTTAGAATTTTTATTTGTCGTTCTTGACCTGTTTTAGTTTTTTAACTTTTTTTTTATTTCAATATCTTTACAATTTAAACTTTTCTATAAATGTTAGGCTTGGGATACTTAAAAACGATTGCCGCTTTTACACGAATTTTGATTTGGGGTAAAATCTATAATACATGATCCTACTGCCTCACAACTTCTTTGATTTTTTCTTTTGCTAAGGAAATAGAAGCAATTTTGTATACTCACGTTTTAACAGAGATTTTTGAAGTATATAATCAATGTCAGTAAAAATATTTTTGTTGAAGGGAAAATTCACATATTCTGAGAGCACTTTTCCTATTTGCATCTTCAAATAAGCATTGCTAAAAAGTTTCATTATTTTATAAGGAGTTGTAGGTCTTTATGACTAGCAAAGTCATTGTGTAATTTTCTTGCTATAATATGCATACATGATGCAGTGATAGAATAATAACAAAATTTTCTTTTGCCATATTAATATGATTAAGATTACTAAAATGGAAAAAATGTCCATTTAAGATGAGCAGCATTAGAGGTTTATGTGAGGTTTTATTTCCACAAAGTTTTCAATCGATTTAGTAAAGATATTTGACTGAATTCAACGTAATGTTAACCGTATTTGGGGGATACTCTTTCGGTGGTTTATATTACTTTGGGAGAATATCACAAATGGCAGAACATGGTGTCTTAAATCACTTATATAGATAATCAATGTGGTTGTTGAACTTCTTTCGACAGATGTTAAAATAGAAATTTTCCACTTTTTATTCCTATTAACAACATAGAATTTTCTTTTGGGCAATAGTTAACTCCAATTCACGTATATTGTAGATTCTTCCAATAGAAAGCTTGTACTTTTTAAAAGCTTTCTCCAGCAATTAAAAAAGTCTCAACGTTGTCCTTATTAAAGCCTAAGCTATGTAAATATGGTATCACATGGCTTAAAATATTTTATAATATGACATTGCAGAAGAAGGCACATCCAAACTCTGCCAGCCTTTTTATGTCTGAACGAATGTTCCTTAACATCTTTAATAGTATGTTGGTCGACGCATACCTTTTAATGTGAAGACAAAATGTCTTCCCCATTTGAAGTAGCTACTAAACTGATTTCTAATTTATACCCCCAAAAATTCTGAAGGATAAATATTAGTATTTTTTTAGAGGCTATGGTGACGAAAAATATATGTTAGATGTTTTAGAAGCTTTATAAATGCTTTCAAATTTCTGCCGATTACATTACTTTCCTTATTATAAGATAACGAAAGTAATGTAATCGACGGAAATTTGACCTACTCAGTTTTTCACATTTCTGGACGAATTATAGCCCCAGGACACGAAAAAAGTTGGATTGCGCGCGCGCGCGTGTGTAGATAGGGGACGCAGGGTAAAAATCGGCCGGGCCGTTTATCACGAGATAAACATGAACTTAAAGTAAAAGTTAGTAAAATAGAAATACGAAAAAAAAATTGTAGCCCAGGATTTTTGTCAGAATTACCCAAATAATAGGATAAGGAAAGTCGAGCGATGTTCACGCCAGATTTTTTTGTTCTACAGAGAGACTAAATTGCCTTCATGGTATTTGTTTCATTACATTTTTTTGTTCTTAAGAATGTATTTTAATTTATTTGGTGGCATTCTGAAGCAAAAAGGGCTCGTATAATTCGTATTGTAATATAGTAACACGATTTTAGATTTATCATAATTGGAACTAAACAATAAAATTTTGCTAGTCTGGATTTTAATCTTAATCGATTCTTAAATTGTCTTCTCTGCACTATTCGGAAGAGTCGAAATTTGATAAAAGCAAAAAATTAATTTATAACGGAAAATTAGAAAGAATAAATGTCGTAGCAGAAAATTTTAAATTAAGTTTATTTATCATTACCTGTTCAATAACAGTGAAATTGTGTGTCAAAGAGAGCTTCCATAAGGGACTTACACTGATGATTAAAAAACATACCAGTGAGAGAGTATTTTGATCTCATGTGGTGGCTTGTTACTATCGATTCGTGCCGATTAAGTAATAAGGACCACGTCGTCAGATTAAACACTTTCAAAAAATGACCGTGCTACTAATTATGAAAAATAGCTTTAGACACGCTCAGTGGTTAAAAGTTTTAACGAGAGAAGTTCAAAAGATAGCCAGAAATATGTATTTTTTATATTTGTGAACTGAACTGCTTTCTGAAGGAATTACGTATTGATTTATTAACAACTGCATGGAAAAGTATAAAAACTAGAAACTAATTATTGAATTACAGAATTTTGTTTTTTATGTTAAACAATACAACTTGTATTTATAAATGCTACAACGAAAATGATAAAGAACATTTCTTTATACTAAAATTTAAAAGGTAAATTGTAATATCTAAAGAGTAACATTATATTAATTATTTAAGTTTATTGTTTATAATAATAAAGAATAGAAAATAGTGTCAGAACTTTCTAAATGTTTATTTAGTTATACACAAAAAATATGATGTATGCATTAAACCTCAATTCCTATAAAGTATTTCTAACATTTATGCGCATAGAGAACGGGTTGGCTTTTGGTAACATGAAACTATATCTAAAGCAACTACTTATGGCCTACTAGCTAGGGATTACTTTGCCAAGTGAAGGTCTCGTTTGGGAGTTACATGAAAGCATCCAAGCAAAATTTAAGTCCAGTGTTTCCGCTGCTTAGGGTAGCAGTTAACATCTGTCCTTGATAGTATTTAAATGACAATTGTGCGTAAGTTGTCTACTTTATATATTTTATCAAAAATAAAGCAAATCAGTATATAGTTAATATGTTGACGTGTGCTCTTTAAAAATTCGCTTTTAAAGAAAAAGGTTCAATTTATTCAACAACAAAAATAATAAATTAAGATGGTCTCACTTTTGTGATTTGTAAATTAAATAAATCTTTATGATAACATTCCTATGTAGCCGTACTTGTGCGTTTACAATAAAAATACATTAAACATACATTTTTGATATTTACGTCCATTTAAGTAACATTTGAGGGATAAAATGTAAGCGGCATGCTAATATACAGCGCTTATCGGCAAAAAGATCTTTAAAAGTTGTACTAAAATGAACTTTTTGGTTTCGGGCTATAGATTAAAATGTGGACAAAGAAGCAGGGGCGGGATTTAACTTAATTGCGTTTGCTTCAGGTGCGTACTTATCTTCTTATTTATTGGTATTTATAGCAAATCTGATAACAGAAGTTGTATACAGTTTTTGCGAGGACCTTTTTGCGAAACATAACCATAATTTAAATTTTAAGTACGCGCTCCTTAGAAGCGCCTTGAAGCATGAGATATCATTTAGCTAAACATTTGTAGGTATGTGTGTTTATAAACATAAGTTTTGATAAGGCTAAATTTCCTGTTTCTAACGATGTCCTAGTTAAAGGCTTGATGATAACAGTTAACTACGAACAGTTAGCTAACAAGGAGTGATTGTATAGTTAGATAAATGAGTAACTGCGGTACTTTAAAATTAGTTGCGGGAGTTGTATAAATGTGCTTCAGATACGTGATACAGCGTGGAGGTTTTTGATGTTGTACTTTTGAACATAATTAAATAAAAATTGGTTATAAAATATTAATAATTTCTTTAAAGTCCGAGACATGCATATTGTAGACATATTGTTTCTAATTTTGTGTTACAAACATGAACTTTAGAGTGTACTATTAGATAATTGTATTATTGGTGCACGTTAAGCTTTTATTTAATTTGTTACCAGTACATGAATGCTTAAAAATATGGCACGGAACGTTACAATATTTTTAAAAGTTTTAGTACATTATTAAATTTCCTAAAATAAGATAGATCATTAAACATTTTTTTGAATACATTACGTTTTAAGGTAAATTTAGTGTATTTGTAGCAACGATTTTTTTACAAAATTGTTTTGATACAATGCTTTTAGCTTTTGTTATTGGAATTTTGAACAGTTATACAGAGAAATTGCTACCTTAAAAATATTTTTCAAAATTGCTCATAATATGACGTAACTATTTATGATTTAGGGTTTTTGATATTAATCCTTACAATTCTTTCAGTAGCAGTCGATAATAATATTTATTTTATTTACATTTTCTGTTTCCAATAACGTAAAAATAACTATTTTCAAATAATATTAAAAGAGAATTTTATTATAATAAAATCATACAAGTCGCAATATAAAAGCAGTTTCTACTTTATTATAATGTGTAAGTTACTATGCAAGTTACAACACATTTCAGTTATTAAAAAATCCTTAATATTACTTTCAGGGCTGGTAACTTGAGAAATAGACCATAGTTGTCACAGGATAACGAATTTTGTTGTAACTGTGGAAAAAATCACTTTGTTTGTTATAAAGGATGAAGTGTACGGAAGCAATTGCAACAAAGACTATACCCTGATCAGAGAAAAGGTTTTAAAGGAAAGGCAAATACATATGCAACCCCCCCCCCCCCCGAAAGTACAAATTACCGAATGTCCCTTGTTCCTTTGACATTTCAAGTGGCTAATACTTATCTACAAAAAGTACAAAGCAACCTAATACCCACTGCCACCGAACATAATAATCGCAAAGCTAAGCTTAAAAATAGCGCAAAAGTTAGCAAAAAGAATATACTTCTAAATATTATTACAGTGTTAATTAGTTACACCAACAATGGCTATTTCACTAAAAATAGCCGTCTGGAATGCTAAAGGTTTAACCTAACGAAGCCAAAAATTAAAAATTTTCCTAATACATCATAATATAGACGTAATGTTTATTTCCAAGACGCACTCCACAAGCAAAAATTATCTACGCATTTCCGGTTATTTTATTTATGATACATACAGACAATACTGCTCATGGAGGCTCTGCTATAATAATAAAAACTCCCATAAAATATTATAAAAATAAAAGATTTACAAAAGAGTTTTTGCAATCAATAATCGTCACTGTTTATAACTACCTCGGACCCATCAAGCTATCAGCCATATATTCCCTGCCTAAACATAAAATCACAAAAGAACAGTATGAGCAATATTTTGATACACTTGGTAATCGGAGGCGATTTCAACGCTAAACATCCTTGGTGGGTATCCAAATCAAATACGCCTACATAAAAAGAAAAACAACTGTACTTAGAACTGCTGCAAAACAATTTAATGCCATTATCCACGGGCCAACCAAAGTACTGGCCTACAGATAGAAGACATCAATAGAATAAACATATCTCAAATTCATCTAAACATACAATTATGTTTTAAACTTTTATCCGACTATTTTCCTATAATTGCTACACTTAACGCTAACATGGTGCATAAAGCCAAACCATTTACGCTGCAAAATAGTAAAACAAAGTGGACTACGTTTAACTGTATACTAAGTAATACCCACCTTAAATTCTCACTCAAAAACAAGGAAAAGCTAGATCTAGCTGTTTACTTGTTAACGCAGACTACGCAGGAGGCTACTTGGTTAGCAACCCCAGAAATAGATAACAGACTGCTGCAGAGTTCTGGTGCAGCTAGAAAAAATCTTAGAAATACAAAAACCAAGAAAATAATGGCGACAAACGATATCTCCTCTAAGATAAAACTAGGCACAACAAAGCAATAAAAGAATTAAAAAGATTCCCAGAAGAGGAGAGAATTGCTTTTTCCAAAACTATCTCCACGAACTCTCCTCAACTAAAGACACCAACTACTTTTCTTGGAAGACGACGAAAAACATCAAGCGCCTAAAGCAGCACAACTCTCCAATCAAACTCAAAAATGACAAATGGCTAAATCAAATATAGAAAAGCAAAAGCATTTGCCAAGCATCTTGAAGAAAAGTTTACTCTTTTTCCGAGAACAATTACTGAAAATGGGGAAGAACATATCCATAAGTTCCGAGACTCGCCGCTACAAACGCAACTCCTACAAAAAAGGTTTATGATTCACAAAGTTCAACAAATAATTGATAAAGACCTCGATAGCAAGAAAGCTTCGGCATGAAACCAAATCAGAGGCAAAGTACCCAAAGAACTTTTAGAAAACATAATTCGAGATATAACGGCACTTCTTAACGGAGCATTAAGGTTCAATTATTTTTCAGTTTCCTGTAAAGTACCGCAACTCATACTGATAGCAAAACCTGACAAAAACCCTGAAAGTGTAGAGTCACACAGGCCAATTAGCCTCCTGCTAATATTGTTAAAAGTATTCGAGAAACTTCTGCTTAAAACACTTAAACCTATACTTGAACAAAAGCATGTGCATGTGCATCAGTTCGGTTTCAGAGAATAGTATGGAACTATCGAATAAATACACCGTATAGTATGACATATAAATTTTGACATCTAAGAAGAGAGTTATTGCTCATCTGTATTCCTTGACGTGTCGCAAGCAATGGTACTATTATTTTTAACGAATTTTTACTCTATAATCTCAAAAAATGCGAAAGTTTGAAAAACGTTATATCTTTTTATCTTAAATTTTTTGAGCTTTTTTAGACCATTTAGATCGAAAGATCAGACATTTTTACATAAATATAGTTAATAAAAAAATAGGGTTTTTTTTTGTTTTTTTCGAGTATTTAACCGACGAACACGAAGGCACGGCCGCCGCGCGCCGCGAACGCGAATCACTTCGACTGTATTCACTAAACAATGTAAACAACAGTCATTTAAAGCGGATTAGCAGTTGATAAATTATAGATATGTTGACAGCAATAAATTATTTATTAAATAATTTTATTGATCAGTGAATACAGTCGAAGTGCCTCGCGTTCACGGCTCGCGGCGACTCGTGTCTTCTGTTCGTCGTTTAAATACTCGAAAACAACAAAAAAACCCATTTTTTTAACTATATTTATGTAAAAATATCTGATCTTTCGATCTAGATGATTTAAAAACTCAAAAAACTGAAGATCAAAAGATATAACGTTTTTCAAACTTTTACATTTTTTAGGTTATAGAGTAAAAATTCGTTAAAAATAATGGTACCATTGGAAAGCTGAGGCCGAAACGACGAAATGAAAACGTCGTGTTTGGTGCTCACGCGGTCGCCTGCGGTAGCGCTGGGGCAGTTGACGCGTTTTGCCCCTATTGTACAAAATCAAAAAACTACTACCTCATAATATATACCTTCTATTAAAATCATATTTACTAAAACCAATTAAATTAAGGAAGCATCTTAGAGCCAATCTTGTATTTGATCTTTACTGCCGACCTTCCAGTACTACGAGGTGCAACAGTAGGAACTTTCGCTAATGACACTACGGTGATTGCATCACACAGAGATCTTAAAACTGTATCTAATCTTGTTCAAGAAAATATAAATAATATTGAGAAATGGCTTAAAAATTGGAGAATCAGGGTTAATAAACAGAAATCTGCATATATAACTTTTACCACGAAAAGATCTACTTGCTCACCTATCTACCTCAACAAACAACCTGTACCTCAAGATACAAAAGCCAAATACTTAGATATTACCTTAGACAGAAGACTAATATAAAAGCCTCACATAGAAACAAAAAATAAGTAATTAAACATCAAACTAAGGCAGCTGTTGTATTGAATAATAGGAAGAAAATCGCAACTTACACCAGAAAATAAAGTGCTCGCGTATAAAGCAATATTAAACTCAATATGGGGTTACAGAGTCTAGCTTTGGCAATATGCAGCCAATTCGAACATAGATATATTAAAAAGGTTCTAGTCTAAGGTTCTACGTCAGGTTACCAACTCCCCATGGTTCGTGACCAATGCGACACTAAGAGACCTACAAATAACTACGGTTAAAGGGGTTGCTAAACAATTCAGTACGTCATATAGTGTAAAATTATCAGTGCATCCAAATCAACTAGCGCGTAGACTTCTGGAAGAATCAGATAACACACGTAAACTTTGAACCTTTGGACATACCAATAGGTTCCAGCAGCAGCAATAAAAATACTTCATCAGTGAAAATTAAAATAAGTCTTACCTAAGATGTAAATAACTGAATAACTTGCCCACATAATATGTGTAATTTCTTTGTTATTGTTAGCGTTACCTCATTCGCTTATATTCCCTTGGGCCGATGCACAGTGCGGCCGAAGGCGCATATGTTATCAGAATTAGAAAATTCAAAATGGCTGACTTAATATGGCGCTATGTCATACGAAAAAACTTATAAAAAATGAAAGAACTTATAAAAAAAGAACTTGACAACTGATTAAAAGTTTCTATTTTGAGATTATTAAGCTATGTAATTGAAAATTTATTAAAAACCAACAAATTAAAAATGGTGAAAATGCAATATGGCGATGTTACATGAAAAAATTTTTTTTCAAGTATAAATATAGTTTTATTGAAATCGAACATAGTTATTTACAAATCGTGTGTTTAGAAGTCCAATATGCAACCTGAGTAGATAACATATTTATAACTTATATAGAAGTAACATTACATGAAAAAGTTTTAATTGCCAATCTCGTAACAGTCACAATCATCTACATTTGTATCTGTCTCAGAGGCAGAAGAACTGTCAGAAGATTGTTCATCTTCTGTTTGATTATTTACAGTTTGAGATTCTAACAAATCAATACAATCTTTAGACAAAGATTTGAGTGGTTTTAGAGGTAATTTTCGACAACTTGATATTTGTGGATCGGATGCAATTAAAAATTGTTTGAAAACATCCTCCATTGTCTTTTGACTATAATGTGTCCTTGCGAAATTCGAGCGATAGATTTTAAAAAAATTATTGCAGGCTTCCTGCGTATCTTCAGACATTTGACCGATAGGCAACACTGAATGTTTTATTATTTCTGGGACATGAATTAAAAGTTTATGGACTAATGTAGGCATGTAATACCAGGAATATTTTGGTACAATGTCTTTTGCTAATTTTACAGTATACTGACGGAAATTTTCTTCATTAATATTATGACCACAGGCAATAGTTTGCAATATAATATAAAACGATATATAATATCTTCATCAATTCCTGTTATTTTAGCAGATTTCTTATAGTTCTCAAAAAAACCTCGAGCAGTGTTTCCATTGTTTGAAGTTCCACTACCGGCTTTTGGCTTGTCAACAATCAAGCCTAATTCTTTTTTAAAGGCCGCTTGAATATTTTTTAAATTCTTATTAATGATTCTTTCTCTTCTTTTGTTCGAGCCTGCCATTTTTAGTTGTCTAATTTGTATGATAAATGTAGTAAAAATTCAAAACACCGAATTCAACAATGTAAAGTTGACAGGCCAAATCGTAAGTGATCAGTAACAATTTTCGGTTCTAACATCTTATCAATATCGTTAAATTGACTTGATGTACAATGACATACATAACAACGCAACGCGGATGTTGTATCAGTTAACGAATTACAAACTTTAGTGTCTATCATAGTCAATTTCAATTCATATTTAATAGATACTTCTTTCAACGTCATTGGTTGTTTTTTTTTTGTTAAATCTACAGATTCTTTAGCTCACTTAATTTGGATAGGCCGACAATATCTTGTTGATGACGTTCTTGGATTTTTCCAGACTACAGTAGTTTCCTTTGTCAAAGTGTTAGTATGAAAAAGTTGTAATGAAACGATAGACGTAAAAAAATACTTTCATCAGTATTACTATTTTCGTCGGGCTTTTGTTTATATTCAGTGTGTTCCGAACTACCATCACAGCCCCACTTACAAAACAAAGTAAGATTTTTAAGTTTATCCTCTGATAAAGTTTTCATGACTTCCATTTGAATTGAAACAATGCGTTCCAGTGTGTGATCTAGTAGAGGTTGTAATTTTACTTCTGCTTTATCCACAGTAAAAGAAAGCCCCTTAGTGGGATAACATTGTAATTTAGACTTTTGTAATTTTTTATAAGACGGTAGCGTATTTGATTTATTTTCCAAATGAGCGTTGCGCAGCTGCTGATATTTACTTTGTGATAACCCTAGTTCAATAAATAATAACAAAACTTTGTCACTTGAGAAATGAATATTTGTATTAGTCGAGGATTCTAAACTTCTTCTATATTTTTTAGCTTTCGTAGTACTACCTTTTGTACTATCATCGACTACTTTAGCAAAATCAGTTTTACCTTCAGCCCGCAATTTACTTTTTGTAGAATACAGAAGTTCGTCTGTCGATACCGTTGCTCGTAGACTTTCAGTTTTTCTTCGTTTGCTGCGATCAGAAGACTCTGAAAAACTCACTCCTGGTCGACCTGTGGTAGACTGCTTTGTATCAGAATTTTTTTTCTCTGGTTTGTGTAAATGAACGGATTTTAACAGCCAATCGTGATTTTCACTCTTAAAATTTTCTTCCGTCCTGTTACTGTCGTTCCATCTCTTTTTCATCTCGGATATCAATTTTTTTATTTTCATTTGCTCGACATCTGATAATACGTATTCACATTTATGTGTTTCAGATATGAATTTTTCAATCATTAGGTATATATCCTTGATGTCTTCTTTTATTTCTTTACCTATTATATTAAAAAGTTCCAGCCTTGTGATGTCACCTTCAGTCGAAGTGTTGGAACATAAAAAACAAATAACACTTTTACATTAAATATTTACAACAAATATCTACAGTAAACTCGTTGCAAACATAAGGCACATCTGATTTCTTTCATTAGTATAGTACTTTGCGCACAAAAACAGAAACTCTTGTGTGTACACACAAACGCGCGCACACGCATATCACAGTTATATTACGCAGCTCCAGGAGTATACACCGTCTTACTCGTCCTTTTACTTATTTTTTGTAAATAAATGCATAAAAACTGAACGGGCAGCTACGGGCAGCTGAATTTTATATATTTTTTTGTACATAATACTATTACTAACAACCTTCAATAGCTTAGAGAGCAAGATCTAACAAGACAAAAAAGTATTCACTCAATCACATACATTTTTTGTGGAAAAAAAAACAAAAAAAAATCCTGACATGTCTCTTCCTAACAATTTACTATTTAGTATTTTATATGCAGGAATTTTTTTACTCATTTTACTCACCTTCAGATGTGGAATCCATTTGTTTGCGTTAGATTTACTTGGTGGTAAAAACGTGTTCAATGGAAGCGTCCATTAGTCGATCTTCTCTACGCGTGGCTACGCATACCGTAGCGGCCACATTGAGACTGAGATTATGGAGGGGATTTGAGGCAAGAGTCCTCACTCTTAGCATTTTTCGTCTCCTAGGGGACTCCTTTAGCCAACCCGATGACAAAAAACCCTAACTAAAAACTTTTATTTTCGACTTTTGGCCGCGCTGTGCGATGGTAAGTTGTCTTAGAGTTAAAATAAGTTCTGCTGTGATCACAAGTTATTTTATAGTTATACAGAAAAAATATATTCTTGTAACAATAAATAATTATGTAATTCCTGCATATTACATTAGAGATTATACCTAGAAAAAGTTTTTTCATAGGAATATCTGAACGGTTTTTACAATGAGCTGTAAGACGCCGTCCTGGGTATCCATCTAATTCGTCGGGTTACAGCTCTTAGCATTGCTTTGGAATTATATACATATTTTGCTCTTTATTGGTAGTTTCACCAGCAATTTTGTTAGCAATATTATCCTCATGGATCTACTAGGTCAAAATTAGACCTTTTATATTTAGACCAAGTCTGAAGTGTATAACATTATAAATTAGAACATTTTCTTGCAACTGGTACCAAATTCCTTTTTCTTGGTACATTTCTGTGTGCTTTAAGAAATAAAATATTATGTTAATAAATATAAAATTTAAATAAATATTCTTAAAATATACCTACTTCAAAATCACTTGATCTACAATCGACAAATTATAAATGATGATACTAACTGTTGCAGATATTTGCTTTGCAATTATAATAATTTTGCCTCAAAAGATTTACTCACTATATAATAAACTAAAACCAAACAATATATCTACAAGTACTTATATAAAAATGGAAATTGTTGCAAAGATAATTCATGTCGGGATAATATTTATAAAACACATGAAAATTGCATTAACATAAATATATATTTAAATTTATGGTTAAGTACTAACTCTACATTTTATTTATTCGTTTATAAGGGTACGTCAACTTTTTCTAGCGCATAAGTGAAAAACCCATACTGTACATCATAGGTCTAAACAGCGTTTAGAAGTCGTCTACAATGGTGTTTTTTTGCATAAAAACATAGTAAAAAAATGAATTTTTTAGGAAAATAATGGAATCTGACGAATTTATATGTTTACTTCAGATACATTGTTTAGTACAGTTGGACTATGATAATGTCTATTTTTTAATTTTCTAACACGGTTTTAAGTTAAATGTTTTAAAATAGTTGTGAATAATAAATTTTAGTGTACATATATATATATATATATATATATATATATATATATATATATATATAATTTTGAACAAATTATTTTAAATGGTTTATCTAAATTTGATAAAGATTAAAAATTTTTCCAATGCAGTACTTTTGCGTTATGTTCGGCGTGCATCAACAATTTCGTGGCCAATTTCATAACCTCCTGAATGAACAATTTGCTGAATTGTAACAATCGGTTTGCTGCAAAATCAAATAGTGCCTCTAAATCAAAGTAATGTTCGTTTTATCGAGAATATTGCGGTGACTATTGGCCACGTAGTTTGCTATATATAAACTTGTCGATTAGGCTTTTCACAACTTCGGACTGTTAAATTTTTATTACATGCAAAAGACTATTTGGTCCCAACTGAGATTTAATAAAATTAATAAATAATTTACGGAAATATAGATTAAAATGTTTTACGACCCGTTTTTCGCAATAACAGTAAAACCCTTATGGTTAACAGAGAATAGGAAATACACATGAAAATAAAATTTTACACGTGCAAATAAATATTGTGTGTGTGCATACATTTATAGGCATACACGCGCGCGTTAGTATATGTAAGTGAACAAACTAAGAGCAAAATTCTTATATGGTCGTCAAATTACTTGGGCAAGCAATCAAAACTTAAAAAAAAATGTTGAAGTAATTATTTTAGCTGTGTTGTATTAAAAATTCCCTTTTAATTTAAATTAAAAGTGTATAAGCGTTCCATTGTATTGTATTGTATTCACATTTCTTTTATTATTTTTTTCGTCTTTAAGTATTTAAATTTTAATGTGGTATTTGTGTCAAGTAAACCCTTTCGTAGACACCCATATTTTATTATAAAACGAAACATTCGCATAGCACTTGGGTCTTTATAAATGTCTAAAAGTGATTTATTACTACAGCAGCTTTTTAACCAGAGAGAGATAAATCTGAGTTGCATAATAATAGAGAATCCACGTAAACTTAAGCGATGTGATATTGAGAATGCAATCAATCACTCTGATATGCACAAAGTTTCAGGTTCCCTTCAGTATTTTTCGCTAAAGCTCCCACGAAAGTACTTTTTGTCTTATTAAAATTGCACATGCCTGGAAAAAGCAGAAATATGCAATATTGTATTTCAAATAAGAGATAAATTTAGCTCGTGTTATTTAACATCGAAGCGAAACATCTATATTGCGCCGCGTATTAAAAATGATATTTATTGCGCTCGATATGAAGCCGTTTTATGGCTCCAATCTTAAAATGTCTAATCCCCGGTAAAAAATAAAACAAACCAGGAATGCTAGCACCAGCAAGGTTGGCGTTCTTTGATCACTTCAGCGCCGTATATTGACTTTTATATTGTATCAGTTTATGATCGGAAAGCGAACAGTAGGATCATCTCGGCTTTTATGCCTCGGTTATTAAATGCGGATGCCAGTAATGAAACAACATCCCGTCATTTCTAACAAAACTGAACACGCTACGTGTGCAGAAATTTGCCGAGGATAGTTGGCGAAGATGAGATATCGTAACCGAAGCCAGTAACAATACGTTTTGACGCCAGCTCAATATCTGCGCAATAAAGTTTAAAGGTATTCATTGATGCGGTTTTGCGCGCCGAAATGCTTTTTTAGAATCTCGAAATAAAACAACCTGGCATGTTTATACTTTCGATTGTGCAAAGCTTTCAAGCAATTTTTTTTATAATATTCTACTTACCATTTTCAAAATTAGGCTCTTTGGACTGTTACTAGAAATAAGAGCATATTAATTCGTACTGATTTTTGTACAAACGAAGATAAATAAATTCATTAGCTAATATAAATCGTAAAATAACATATAACTTTGATTGTAATATTTATTTTATAACATTATATTTATTACTTTTTATTTTGAAAACTGTGTGTAAGCAAGTTGTTTGAGGGCTTGGGTGGGTATCAGATGCAGCCGCGCGAATTCTAGTTTCGCTAAAGCTTATGGGGGTGTAAATCTTAACATTAAATTTAGCATGTTAAGTGTGGCAGATTAAAAAGCAAAAATTAAAAAATTTATTTTCTACAACTTAAATTCTTTAATTGGTTTTGTTTAATGAATATAGGCCGTGATCAAATAAAACTTGCTTATACTTACGTAAAATTAAAAAGTAACATAAACAACAATGTTTAAATTGAAAAATACAGTACCGTCTAGTTTTTGGACACGTATCCTATTTACCAAGCATCAGAAACTGCCTGAAAAAAGGATTGGTGTTGCTATACCAACCATTGCCTTAAGTTTATTGTGGAAGCGATCACTATTCGGAAACTTCTTAAAATACTCGAATAAATAAAAGTGCCACGGCAGGGTTATAGGGTACATTGTCAAAAATATACCACTGTTTCTTCTCTATTGCCTTTTACCCAATTCTTATAACGTGGGGGTAGTGACAGCAGACGATAGCATGTCGGAAAATTTCTTCTTGATGCCTTGATACAATTTGTATAAATTTTAAGTGTAGAGCTAATGATCGACTCTAGAATCGGATTTTGAAACTCTATCACTCGCAAAATTTTTATAGTTAAAAATTGATGTAAATTTATCTTTATCTGGTATTTTTTACATGTTGATGAGACGGCATGTTTTCATTGCGTACAGGTCGGTTTGCTCAAAATTAATATATAACGTTTTTTGCTACATCCTGTCAGAAACATAAGCTCACAATTCCTTCAATATACATTTTTTACCATATATGACATTTACGCAACGATGAACTCCATTCGGCCGATAACACTCTACTGTCAAAAATCATGAATTATAGGATATAGCAGTTTTGGCCGGTTTGGAGATGCGGTCACATTTGTATAGTGTACTTATAACAAAATGATACATCCCAACCGTGTCTCTTGACGAAGTATGATGACTAGAGAGCGAATTTTATGCACTAAAAACAACAAAATATATGCATAAATATGCACTAAAATATAAATTATTAAAAAAAATGTTTATTATTTCTTTTTAAATAAATAAAATTAAGGTTAATTATAACCAGGTAATTTTTGTTTCAAAAATAAAATTGTGTAAGTGTAAGGATAAATTTATTAAACAACTATACAATAAATTTTACAAAACATTAAAACCAAACTTAAATAAATATTATTAAAGTTATTTACATCTACGAGCAAAACAATATATGGTGTTTCTTAATATTTTTGGTAAGAAATTTTGACGGTTGTCAGATAATATATATAGAAAAATTTCTTTCTACGTTTACATATGTTATAGGGGGATTTTTTAAAGGACACGTAATAGGTATTTCTATATCAATATCAACATCTACAGTGTCAAAATTGAGAATGTTATTTGCTTTCGCTAGCAATTGATAACTTACGTGTTTTTTTTCCTAAAATATCGTTAATAGTTTAGAAAATGTTTTTGCTAATAGTTCCTGGAACAATAGCTATTAATTTTTGGAAATTGTTTATCAAATATATACATTTATTTAATTGCATTCTTTCCTCTTCCCGTGCTACAATTGATTTAGTTACAAATGAATAATGAGCCCTAATAAATGCTAACTGATCGCGTAGTTCTAGTTTTCTTAAAATAGACAGATTTTTAAATAAAAGTACTAGAACCATTTAAAAATTTAAAAATTAGAGTCTTTATCTCCTCAAACTGCTCGGTATAAAAAAGAGCTGCGTTTAGTCAAGTACCCCATCTCGTGATTGCAGACTCAAAAGCAAGGAAACGTCGGGTAATTTTTAGAGTATATGGAGCCTTTATACACATTTTTTTATGCTAGTTATTAATAAATATTGTTATCTACTTTGTTATCAGGTCGGACCCGGGCGGTAATAAATCGGGCGTCGGGACGCTACGACCGGCAACGTGTGGTCACGGAAGGGACTTAATGTACTCGCTGAGACGGACAGCGAGCTGGCGCAGCGAAGCCGGGTCGCGAGCTAGGTGCAGCATCGGGGCCGGTGGCGGAGCCGGACAGCGAGCAGCAGGGGCGGCAGCAGGTCCGGGCAGCGGGTCCGGGCAGCGGGGCCGGAAAGCGAGCAGCAAAAGAAACCAAAAGGAACTCACCTGTTGACTCTTGATAATTTCTTCTTAAGGGGCTGGAGACTGCGAGCGAATTCTTCGGTGCCTCAGGTTTTAAGGGCTCAGCTTAAGCCCCACTCTGCTGCTGGAGTGCAGAGATAAGGGTGGAAGTACGCTGAGCCCGCTGGGGAATGCAGGACTTGTTCAGAATTGGTGGACGCCGGTGCGTTGATAGGAAAACGCGCCGGCGCCCTTGCTCTAGTTGGTAAATGCCGTGGCGGCTATGGTCGGTGGTGTTCGGGTCGACTCAGGATCGCTTAGCATCGACGCGGCGCGGTAGGCCAAGAAGCCGGTGTTGCACAAGACGCCACAAAGTCGGCCTCAGGTAACATTCCTTTAGGATTATACATTCCAAAGAAGGGCCTTTGTATTGTACATGGCTCCACAAAATTCAAGGCCAGGTAACATCAGCCCCGCCGAAATCGGGGACAGGTAACAATTTAAACCAGGAGCCAGGCATGTAACATGAATTAGATTTTTGTATAAAACCTTTAGTTGTTGCCCAGTTTTTGTCATATATGGTGCTGCGTCGGACACCATCAAAATACTTTTTCTGTGGGTACAACATCGGGAAGGAAAAAATGCATTGAAGATTCATTAATAAATCTAAATATTGTTAAATGATTGATTATTAAAAACCTTGCAACCAATTACATAAGACCTACTAGACATGTCTTCTTTCAAACAACCGATTAGAAGGTTAGCAGCATATCTTCCGCAATTATCCGTGGTTTCTTCTACTATAAAAAATGTAAATACTGTTTTTTTGGAATTCTTTTTTATTTTTAATGTTTTCAAGATACAGTTTATCGACGTATCTTTTCCTTAGTGTACTTTTGTCCGGTATTTTTTTGTTACCAAGTTTTCCTAGGAATGACAAAACTATTGTCTTTTTCTTTTAATTTAATTTTTTTTGTTTGTTTCGTTTTAATGTTTCGGTAGCTAGAGATTCTCGCAAAATCATTTGAGATTGGTTGGTTTCTTCATTCTATCCACGTTTTCTTTATGCCCAGCCATATTAATGTGTTGTGTAATCTGAGATTTCTTTTTACATGTAATTTATAATTGGAAATACATATTACAATGGTTATTTACACAAATTTTAAAAAGTGTTTTTTAACGAGTTGCAGATTTATTTAACAAGGCTTGCCGAATTTAACAATTACAAGTAAAAAAAAACTTACACGTGTATTTTTTTAGACAAAACTAAATGATCAAATATTCGACTTAGCATTTTTTCGCAGACTTTTTAACTTTGCAAAGTACTTACTTTGTCAGCTTCATCACCATCAATACGAAATTCGGACAAATTTTTTATTTAAGTAGGCATTAAGTTATTTTTTACTTTCGCCATGTTCAAAATTTGGTATATTCACGTTCTCTTCAGAAGTATCGTAACGAACTATTTATCTTTTTAATAAGACCGTCATGGATATGCTTGTTAAAGGAAATACACTTAAAATAATCAATGGGGGTTTTAAATCCTTCTATTTAATGTGCTCCATTTCTTGAGAAACCATAATGGCATTACTTAGTTTGGAAAATCACAAATATTCTTACTAAAAGCGGTGCACATAATCACAACCTTAGATAATTAGTAGGGTTTTAATCCTTTTGTCCGCCTTCTCAGGAAAACCCAATAAAACTATTTAGTTTAGGAAATCCTGAAATAAAACTGCTGAAAGCAAAAAATATGTTAAATTATGCAGGAAACAACAAAATATTTCCTTTAGCATAAATTATGCACTATTTGACTAAATATGAAAAATTATGCATTTTGCATAAAATCCGCTTTCTAATGATGACATATAGTTGGCTTCCCCTCTCAAATAGTTTATTTAAACCAATAATAGTGCTTGCACGGAATTTTAATGATTAAGTGTAGTATAATATTGCCAATTTTTTTGAGAAAGAAGTAGGTTTGTAATTATTGTTCTTTTTTTCTTTATATTCTTTATATTCTTTGCCAGCTTAGTAAACTTATTTTACAATTTTATCTAAACTGTCTTTTATTTTAAACTCAACAATACCATACTTTTAAGGTCATTAAAAATAATGGTACGGCTCTAACTCTCTGCGTAGGAGTACGGCCTGCAAACTGAGAAATTAAGGTTCTCATATGTTCGCTCTCATTTCTGGTGCGGGGCGATGTGGCCCTTAGACGACCGCTACTATTACCCTTTGTTTGAGTGAACGCAGGAACTCAATTATTTTTAGTAACTGAGTAAGACACCCGCCAAGCATCAGAGAACACCAGAGAATGAACCCGGGTCTATTTATAATTCCTTTTATTTACTTATTTTTCGACTTGTCCTTTATTCTACTTTTTATAGTTCTCAACGAGTAATTTTATTTGGGTTCTTATTATTTTTACATTTTACAAAAAAACTATTTATTCCGCTGATGCATTTTTCTTAGTCAGTTTGTATTAGGCTTACAATTTTTTTTATTATTTATAATTGATTTTCATATTCCTTCTATGTGCTTCCCGTTTTTGCTCACATTAATATAGGTTTTATTAATTACTTGCATTGGTATTTTTTTTATTACTATCTGGTATTTGCTGTGTAGTTTCTGTTCTAACTTTACGCGATATTTAATTTTGTTTCCATTTTTGAATTGTTGATTTGAACATTGAGATATAGAGGCGTTTGCACTTATTTGGTATATGCTATCCCGGTAGTTTATATTGTAGTATAGATTGTCTTCTTCTGTTAATTAATTGAGAATTTCTTTTAACTTTCTTCAACTACTCATAATTATCGGTAGGCTGTCAAAATCTGCTATAAGTTGTATTTTACTTGTTATAATGCTACTTGGTTATTACGTATTTCTCAGATTTCTCTTTAGAATTATATTGATTGATATATAATATATAATAAAATGCTTCTTTGCTTTCTTGCTCGCTCTAGTTCTTGTGTTAATTAATAACACTTTTAACGTCGTTTTGATTGTCTGATTAAGTAAAATTAACTATTGCTATAAAATATTATATATATAATCTGCCATGCGTTACATTTCAATATAATTTAGTTCAATTAGGTCCATATCGGGTAGCCCAAAAAATTAAAAAGTCATTTACTAGCAAAAACAGAGTAATGAAAAAAAATAAGAAAATTTGTAAAAATTAGATTAATAAGGATATTGTTAATAAATAAGCTGATAAATAACAGATGATCTTTAAAAGATTTGAATTTAGTGATAAGGTCGAAAGTTGCATGCAACATAATTAATAAGAAATAATAAAACATATACATTACTAAAGTGGTAGCTGTAGACTAGGCAACACATTACATACACAATAATATTCAGATAAAGAAGATCAGATTACTGAATCTTATATTACTTAGTTAAACAATTGCATGGGTAATTGATAGAGGAAAATCAGCTGCAGGTTTGACCTTTACATTAACTATGGTATTATAAAATTTTGAGTGGATTAAGATAACTACCAAAAATAAATAAATAATATAATAATAAATAATTAAATTTTTCAACATGTAGGATTACCAAAACCAAATCTTCAAACAAAATAAAAAAGTGTGCTAAATAAACCTACAGAAAATTAGTTTAGTATTTTATACTAC
Source organism: Sinelater perroti (assembly GCA_036346155.1). NCBI lineage: Eukaryota > Metazoa > Arthropoda > Insecta > Coleoptera > Elateridae > Sinelater > Sinelater perroti. The sequence continues at coordinate 36,187,967 of JARFIY010000001.1, forward strand.
TAATACATATACAATAATTAAACAAGAACAAGGAAACGTTCATATGAACAGAAGCACAAAAAGTGGTCTTTTATTACTCAAAAAAAAGAACAAATTCCAAAATACTAAAAAATTGCCAGGATACTAACTAAGGAAACAAAAACCAATAATAGGTAATCATTAAATGAGAAAAAGATGAAGAAAATGTGAGATTCAAACACGATCTTAAAAGCGACCTTAACCAGAACGAAATCAAAAGTGACGTGAAAAAGACAAAAGCCGATTTAGAAGACGTGAAAACCGAAATAATTTACAATAGGAAATATACAATAGTATAAAAAAGAATAACAATTAAATAAATATTGATTGGATTAAAAAATGGAAAATACCCACAGTAAGATACACGAATTATAAAATAAAATGTAAAAAATAGAAACGGAGAAAATCTGAGATAATTTAATAATAACGGGGATAAAAATTGAAACAGATTATAAGGACCAAATCACAGAAGTAATGGAAAATATGTTAAAAAGAAATCTAAAAATAAAGACTAAATTAAAAAGAGCACATAGAATTAGAAAGGAAAGATGCATAGTTGAAATAAGGAACTAGGCTAACACGCTAAAGGTGTTAAAGAAAAAATTAAATCTCAAAAAAAATGTATTCATAGACGCATAATTAAGAAAAAAATGAAATAAAAGTACAAAAATACATGTGATGTAGCAAGATAGGGAAAGAAAAAAGACGAAACTGTAAAAATAAACTACTACGGAATGGAAATCAAGAATAAAATAGAGTCAGAACAATCAAAAGCTTATTGAATAAATAACGACTCGAGTCACTCAAATGTACCGATAATGACCACGCAAAGAAATTGGAATAATTAAAAATAAAATTTTAAAGAACTAAATAAAGTAAAACTGAAAATGGCACAGAATAGGCTAAAGAGCAAGATGATACTAAAATAATTTAAGAAGATTACAAAAAACAGAATAAAGAAGAAGAAAAAGAAACGGATTGTCGGGTGCAGAGAGCTGATAATAGGGGTATTTAAAAGACAGTATTTTTTAATTTATAAAAGATACTACAATTAAAATATGGAGTGTAAGAACCCTGCAAGAAGTGACCAAACTGGCACAAATAATATATAAAATAGACACGTTAAATATTTAAATGTTAGGGCTATGTAAAACAAAATCACCTGGGCACGAAGGGATAAGTAGCATAGTACTATTTTCAAAAAAACACGAAGTCAAAGAAAAGTACAACAGGATGGAGTTACTGTTGAATTATTGAACAAAAGAAGTATATTACGCTAAAGCGCAGTATCAGACAAAATAATGTAACGTTTCTACTCATTACAGTAGTGAATAAAACGTACAAATTTACTTAAAACTATTTATTGTACTTACAATTATGCATATTTATAATACTATTTATGTACACGCACTGCATAGAACTAACGCCTCACTATTTATGTAAACACAGCTCTCGGGCGTCATTTGAATTCGTCTGCTTTGAACTTGGAATTCTAAATTTTCATTTATTTATTTCTGCATAGTGCGATGTTATTTCTCAACGAAGCTAAGCGATAATAAAGAGAAATAATGCTTTTTGTTAGGAGCTGTTAAATGTCTTATAGAAAATTAATAAAGGAGACATAATAACAGTTACGGGAAACTTAAATGCCAAAGAGAAATGCAGATTGTGAGTCGGTTATGGGTAAACGTGGAATAGAAACCAATAATGACAATTTGGATTGACTATTGAAATTAGCCCAGAAATAATTTGGTAATTTGAGGTAAAATATTCCTACACAACAACTGTCACAAAGTAAAATAGATCTCTTCTAATAAACAAAACAAATGTAAATAGACCACATCTTGATTAGCAGCAAATGGAAAAACTGTTGATTTGAAATACGAAACACACGAACAGCAAAGATGGAAACGGACAACACTTAAAAAGGATAAAATACAACGTTCAAAGGTTAAAGAATTACGAAAAATAAAGTTGAGAAAATCGCCCAGCATAGACAAATAAGAAAAAATTATTAATATGAGAATACAATAAGTTTGCACAAGATGTCTTGGGATATAAAGATGAAAGAAGAAAATAATGAATAAGCGATTTTCTATGTGGCAACTCAAAAAAAACATGTTTTCCCCAGGATATTATTATGTCAGAAGAACAAATACAAACGGCCCTCAGTCCCGGGTACCCTTTGAATGAGGAGAGGGTCAACCCCGGTCAACCAATTCTTTAAAAATAAATTTGCGAAGAGAGTCGGTACATGGAATGTCCAGAGTATGTTTCAACCTCGAAAAGCAATGAACATTATACAAAAAATGAAACGTTTAAAAATAGACATACTAGGAATTAGTGAAACGTGGTGTCCAAATAATGGAAAATGTAAAATTGAAGACCACAAAATTTACTATGCCGGAACGTCGCAATGGAGTAGCTATAGTAGTAACCAAGGAAATTGAGAAGGCAGTATTGGGATTTATCCCGATATCTGATAGAGGAGCCCTAATGAAGGTTAATGCTTACCCTTGTTGCTTAAAAATATTACAAATCTATGCACCAACTTCTCAGAGGTCTGAAAAAGATATTGAATAATTTTACACAGATCTGGAGGAAGGTTTAAGACATACACGGAAAGAAGAGTTAACATTGCTTATTGGGAACTTTAATGCCAAAGTTGGTGAGATTAGAGTCGATAACGTAGTAGGTGATTACGGTTTGGGAACCCGTAATAAAAGAGGAGAGAGGCTAATCAAATTTTGCAAAGTAATGAATTATACAATTATGAACACTTACTTCCGGCTTCTTCCTCGACGACTATATACATGGAAATCGCCTGCGGATAACCAACAAAATAAGATCAGGAACCAAATTGACTATATTTTGGTAAATAAGCGATTTCGAAACTCAGTGACGTCGGTCAAAACATATCTCGGAGCAGATGTTCCTTCGACCCATAATTTATTGCTAGCGACAGTAAACCTACGGTTCAAGAAAATTACACGATCAAAAAGACCACCAAAAATAGATACATATAAACTCAAAGATGAAGAACTTCGAGAAAGTATAAAAAAAGAATTAAATGAGGAAATCGTTAAGATCAAAAGAGATACCAACAGCATAGAGCCACAGTGGGAAGCTACTAAAAACGTCGTAGTGGAAATTGCAAAATCAAAGTTCACTACTAATTTAAAAAAGAAGAACAAATGGATGATAGATGAGATCCTGTTATTAATGGAACAACGCAGAAAACATAGAAATAAAAATGAACTACAGTATAGACAGCTTCATAACACAATTAAAACGAAAATTCAAGAAGCTAAAGAAAATTGGTTAGCGGAAAATTGTAATGAAATCGAACATTTAGAAAATCAACCTGATCATTTTACGTTACATAAAAATATCAAGGAAGCTGCTGGGAAAAGTAAACAAAGAAGCTTTGGGAATATAACAAGCGATAGTAGTAACATATTATTAAATATCGATGGCAAGGTCAAAAGGTGGAAAGCATATATGCAAACGTTATTCAATGACACACCAAGAAAACCTTGAAAACCTCGAAAATCTAGAAAATTTTGAACAACTACCAGGGTTAGAAGGGCCGCCAATCACTAAAGAGGAAGTTCTAAATTCAGTAAAAAAATTAAAGACAATAAAGCAAACGGACCAGTAGTATTCCTAAAAGTAATGCATGAACGTATTTACCCCAAACTCGAGAAGAACATTAGCGAGACGCAATTCGAATTTAGGATCGGTTTTGGCATTAGAGAAGCATTGTTTAGCCTTAATGTCCTAGTACAGAGGGCGCGCGATGTAAACTGCAACGTTTTCGCTTGTTTTATTGATTTCGAGAAAGCATTCGATCGAGTTAACCACAACAAATTAATCGAAACGCTTCACCTAGCAAAATTAGACAGCAAAGATATTCGTATAATCACCAATTTATACCGGCAGCAAAAGTCAGTTGTACAGGTGGAAGATAAGACATCTGAAGAATTTCAAGTTCGTCAAGGAGTTCGGCAAGGGTGTGTGCTCTCTCCATTACTTTTTAATGCTTTTTCTGAGAGGCCATTTAAGGAGGCATGGGACGATGCACAAGAAGAAATTAGATTAAATGGCGTACTAATTAACAACTTACGGTATGCGGATGACACCGTTTTGCTCGCAACAATTGATAACAAAGGTAGCGACTGTAAGCGAATCATACAATATGCGACTAAACATAGATAAAACCAAAGTAATGATTGAGAGCAAAAACGAGAATGTCACTAGCCATTTTTATGTACATGGTTCCCAGCTGCAAATAGTTCCAATAATTAAATACTTAGGTACCAGTTTAAATAACAAATGGGATCAGATCCGAGAAATTAAAGTCCGGATAGAAAAAACCAGAGACGCCTTTAATAGTATGAGAAATGTGTTATGTAATATCAGCCTTAATTTCCAACTTCGTATCCGCACCCTAAAATGTTACGTCTTATTGATACTATTATACGGCGTGGAAGCTTGGACCCTAACCAATAATGCATGTAGGCGACTAGAAGCATTTGAAATGTGGTGCTACCGACGCATGCTGAGGATCTCTTGGACTTACCATATAACAAATGCAGCTGTGCTACAGCGAATGAACATACTTTGGACATATAATTGGACATATAATGCGTAATAGCAAATATCAATTTGCTACAGCTTGTCATGCAGGGAAAGTTTAACGGAAGGAGAGGACCGGGAAGACGAAGAATATCGTGGCTAGGGAATTTAAGACATTGGTCCGGCACGACATCAATAGAGTTATTCCGTGCTGCAGGCAACAGAATTGGATGGGCTATAATAATCGCCAACGTCCATTGAAGATATGGCACAGATAGAAGAAGAGAAGTCAAAAAACTCAACATTGTTAAAGAATATAATAAACTAGTAAAAAAAAGGAGCCAAAGTTGACAAGAGAAGTTGTACAAGTAACATGGCGAAATTAACAGAAAAGACAGCTGCGACATACAATAAGAAAGACAAGAAAGAACAGCTATTAACAGTAGACGAAAAAATGGAATCGACGGCATGACAATTCTACAAAGATTATTATCCGAGGCACAAACAAGATAGTTCACACATAATAAAGAAAATTAGACACAAGATACACTAATAATATACATAGAGAAAACAATGCGAGATTATGGAAACAATTCAACATATGAAAAATAATAAATGGTCAGGCACAGATCTTACACCATCATGTTATAACATCGCACACTATTACCAAAAGTAATATGACAATAACAAAATGCTTAATTAATGAAAAAACCCTTTTAAGCACCATAAATAAATTCTTAGCATGCATTATATATCAAAGAATGAATAAAGAAGCAGACATATAACCAAATTTTAACGATACGAATAATAATGGAAGCAACTAGAGAAAAAAAATGCGTCACTAACTATAGTATTTGTGGATTTCACTAAGCCTTAAAACATGAGGCTCTTTGGAAGATCTTAAACCACTTCGGTGTTTCACAAAGAATCATCAAACTAGTTAAAATAATATATGAGGAATCCACATACCAGGTATTGCATAAAGGATACGTGAATAAAAATTTTACGTAAAGAAAGGTGTAACACAAAGATGCCTATTGCCTCTCCTGCTTTTATATGTCCATATCATGTAATAAAAAAAATGAAATCACATGCAAAATAAGAAATTGGCAGACATGTAATATGCTGACGATGTACACGGTTTGTCCGAAAATATAGAGAATAATTATTCTAGTCAACCAGAAGCGCTAGAGGGACATGTTTTCGGCGAAATGGACGGTGAAGCATCTTAGATAAAATATGCGACCCGGTTCAATTGCCTACAAGCCTTAAGATAGCGAGGATTGCGCTTCTCGCAAACCGTATTTTGGTGACGCCTCACGGACTCGACATACAGCGTACGTTAGAGCAACGTTATGCGGTACAATTTTGCGTCAAACTCAAGAAATTTGGCATTGAGACTTTAAACCTGACGAGGAAAGCTTACGGGGGTTGGGAGTGGGGGTAGCCGTGTCAAAAATGAGAATTTTTGAATGGCACAAGATGTTTCGTGAGGCAAGAGAAGCTATGGAAGACGAAGCACGCAAAGCACGCCCATCAACGAGCTGTAATGATAAAAATGTGATAAAAGTGAAACAGTTTTTCAACTCTAATCGGCGTTTAAGTGTTCGATTGATAGCACAGGAGTTGAATTTACTAAAAATCGTAGTGTATGAAATTGCGTCTGAAGATTTGCAAACGCCTCCAGCCACACGTCGCTGCTCGTGAGGCCAAGCACAACGTGGCAACGTTGCGCCAACCGCCATACAGCCCGGACTTAGCCGGCTTAACTTCGTTCTGTTCCCAAAACCCAAATCCAGCCTAAAAGAAACCCTTTTTGGGTTAGTGGAAAGGGTCGAAACTTCTGTAACGAAAGCGATAAACAGAATTTTGGTTTTCCCATTCTAGAAAGCCTTCAAAGCGTGGGAGTTTTGTTGGAAATGCTGTGTAAATGCAGGAGGAAATTATTTTATAAGAATTTTAAAGAATAAACGATCGATTACATTCAACACTTTTGTTTTTAGTAATTTATTCCCGATTCTTTCCGCACAAACCCTGTATGCTTACGGCACACACAATTGCAGATACGCAAGAAATTCTAGAAAAATTGAGAACAGAGACTTGTGGAATTAAAAAGAAACAAAAAACAGCAGAGTCTAAGGTGGGAATAAAACTATATCTAGATAGAGAAGAGATAAAACAAATATAAGAGTACTGCTGTCTAGGGAGTATAATCAACACCAATGAAGGAAGAAATGGACTTGTTACGTGTCTACAAAATAAAAATAAAATATTCTGGCCTGATATTATCACTAATAATAAATTATGGGCAAACTAAAAAAAAACAAATTAGGAAAGTAATTAAAAGGCGAAAATTGATTCGATAAGCTACATACTTAGAAATGAAAATGATCATATCCGAAATAAGTGCTAAAATTAAATATGCGCAGGCATAATAAAGTAGAAATAAGTTGAAGCGAACTAGTTGCTATGTCTATAGACAAAAAAAAATTAGAAAGGCTTTATTTGGGAAATACGGAATAACAGGACTAATTATATAATTAATTAAATTTACTTGAAGATGATTACCATTTACTGACGTCAGTGAAAATTGTAGTTTTCTTATTAGTCACAGTCGCAATGCAGCACAATGAAAACGGACCCGTTGTTGAGGTTCCAGAAAATACAGTATACAGTACTTTAGGTACTAACTGTTATTGTTAAAAATTGATTTTTATAAGATTATTATTACAGTAGTCATTTCATTGTTTTATTATTACTAGGTTATTTGATATTATTGAAAATAATAATAAAGAAAAGTATTAGATTACGACCGTCCCTCATGATAGAAATATTGGTATTTGATTCTAATTACAATAATACTTTGTTGTAAAGTCAATTTAAAACTTTAAAACATTTATGCCTACATATTATTTTTTAAAATTTAGTAATTAGGAGAATAGAAATTTGCATTAAAGCTTTTAGTTTGGTATTTTAGTAAGTATTGCGATTTAGCATTATCGTTGTTATGATTGGAATACTGAATATTAATTTAATAAACATTTGTATAGCAATTTTAATCAATTAATTACTATTCAAATTTAAACCGATCGTAATATTTGTCCACTCATGTTGGCCGCAAAAATAAGCAACTATAATATACAATTCTTGTTAAATAACTTAATTTCAGTAAAACAAGTATACAATTTTTTTATTAAACTTCTCGAATAAATAAAAGCACATAGCCACCTTTCCTTAGAGAAATATATCCATTTTTTATGTATAGTAATTTAAAAGTAAAATTATATGCATAATTATAGCTTGGAATATGGGTACATGCATATTTTTATATGCATGCACATCTTAACAGTTTTTTTTATAAATGCAAATGAAAAATATTATTTTGTATATTTAAGGGTACTCATGTTCATTTCGTTAAATTTCTTAATTTTATTTATAAGAAAATGGTTAAAACTCCTGTTCTGGAATTCTTTAATCAGGTTTATTTTCAGTAAATATCTATAAGAGATAGTTGAAATATTTTTATAGAAGTTTACAAGAAGTTTCATTGGATGTCTATTTATACTTCGCTCTATTGTTAAGGGATTAGTACTACCTTAAGGTAATGCCGGACAAGTATATATTTTAAAATGCATTTAAAAGCAAATAGGGAGCTCAACTTTTCAACATAGAAATACAGAAACTGTAGAACAGCTTTTATCCCTATAGTGTTTGTTAGAAAACCAGCCCAAATAATTTATTCGATTTTGAACAGTTTGTGAAGTATATTCATCTGATTTGAAGTGTTTATTTTATTTTGTGAAAATAGTATCCGCTTAAAATGCCCAAATAAAAAGCCGCGAAAAGTGTTTTATTAAAAAATAATTTCAAAATAATACGAAAATGAAAATTATTGGTTCTTCTTATATTTCTTGCCTAATTTCTAATAAAAGACTGGTTTTTATTGCTATTTGATGTTAAAATTGTAATAGTAGAGTTTTTAAATATACGTTCTTCTAAAGTTTTTAATTTAATATATAAGAAGTTTTAAAAATTAAAAGTGTAGATTGATTTTATAATTATATTTTGTTATAGATAATGTGCTATAAAAAATTTAAAATAAAGCAACATCTAGGAACAACTCTGCATATACAAAAAAGGCTAATTGTTTTAGAAACATGGTGCAGTAGTTGTCAAAATCAAATTTCAACAATTTCGTAAGGGAAAAACAAACAAAATTTTCTAAAGAGTTGTGTGATTCATTTGCTATGTTCCACTTTATAAACTAGATCAGCTCTTATTTCAAATTTTATCAAAAATACTGCATATCTTAGAACACAGTTAATGTTCCTAATTCTACAATATTAAAAAAAATAAGAATGAACCTGGAAGAGGTTATTTGGTCAGTATAGAAGCTCTAGGAAAAACTAGTAATGTAACGATAGTTAATAAATCGTTAAGTAATTTTTATTTGCCGAATCAGCTGCTAATAGATAAAGTAATGTTATTGGTTACAGATGCTACACCGTATACAACGAATACAAAATTTAAAAGGTGTTTTCCTAATTTAATTCACTGTACTTGTTTAGCTCACAATTTAAATCGCGTTGTAGAAACTGTTAGATTTGAATATAGTTTAGCTTCAAACGTTGAAAATATTTTTATTAATGTACTTCTTAGGCTTTTACAAGGAAAATTATCCTGAATTCCCATTATCACGAGAGCCGAACTTAACAAGATGGGGTACCTGGTTAAAATGTGTAGAATTTCTTAAGACTTAAAATCAAAGATGTATGTCAGTTTGATTCTCAAACTAATTTTCAGCTACAGTTGAACATTGTTTTAAGTATTTTAGAGATTCAACAATAAAATAGTAGTTAGCTTACATTAAATTCAATTTTATTTGCATTGGAACTGCCATTAAAAAAGAGAGGCGAAAACTTTCACTACTTGGAAGATTAAGCATTATTGAAAGCTTGAAAGCACAAAGTAAAAGTGATTGTAAAATTAAAAAAAGTTAAAACAAAGCTAAACTCTGCTTTAATAAAACAAGTACGGATGTGGAATTCCGGTTTCAGTGATGTCCGAGGTTTCTATACATAAACAAAAATTGGCGGCCACTTCCGGTCAAATCGGTCTCGAGATTTTCCGATCAGGTTGATTTTTGGCGTCTGGACTTGACTTATGCTCTTTGTTGAATACTGAAAACGTTATTTCTCTATCACAGATCAAAAATTAATCGATTGCACTTTCTACATTTCCTAAAAGTTATTTTGTGAATTTGTTTATGATTATAGAACCAATTTCCTATAATCAGTTGGTTTTCAATTCAAAAATTGATTATTCTCTATTTGCTTCTCTTTAGGGTTTCTTCTTCCTCGTATCTACTTATCGTTTCATGGCCTCTATTTAAATTGTTGCCTGTTTTCGCGTTCCAGACTAATATATATCATTTCCCCACATCTCTAGCTTTAACTACTTTATTTTGCAATGTTTGGTAGAACTGATGTTTTTCGACGTTTATTGCAGTGGGTTCATATATCTGTATAACATTTACCTTATTTTCGAGTTATAGCTGAATGGTTATTATGTGACTATTCACCGTGTCCCACTTTCTTACTTTATTGTTATTGGCCTCTTTTTAATACTATTCCGACTCCCTCTTTTTTCTGCTTTTTGTTATGCTTAAGTATTTGTTTGCCTAGTGGTTTCTACCCCTTGCCTTTTACTCTGATTTCACTTAGCCCGAGAATATTTAGCCTGTATTTGTGTATTTCTTCGGTTAGATTCTTTTTTATCTGTTATTGTCTTAATGTTCCATATAGCCACTATCATATATCTATTTCTCGCTGGTCGTCGTCCAGTGTTCCGTTCGGATCCGAGGCTTCCTAAATTAAAAACTAAAAGTCAACAGAATAAAAATAAAAAGCAGAGCTGTTAATAGAAGAATCGATAAAAACACTTTACTATAGTTGAAGGTACCTAGAAATTTATAACATAAATAGACTGGACACATCAATATATTAAACAAGTACGACGTAGAACTCCGATTCCACAGATATCCGGGGCTTATATACATAAATAAAAAATTGCGGCCACTTCCGGTCAAACCGGTCTCGAGATTTTCCAATCAGGCTGATTTTTGGCGTTTGGACTTGACTTATGGTCCTTAGTTAAATACTAAAAACGTTATTTCTTTATCTATTACAGATCAAAAATTATAAAGGTTAACAGATGCCAGAAATAACAGATGTCAGATATGACAGAAATAGAAGCTGGTCTCCAGCTTGAAAGCTACCTTGATCAAAATTTGAAAAATAAAAGGACGGGCGGACGGACAGACAGACGACATTACTCTCTACATAAGGCTTTTCATTTTAATGTATAGAAGCCTAAAAAATGTAGGCTACATCACGTTAAAAAGAGTAATGATATATTAAACGGTGAACATAGGTATGATCTAGAATTGAATCCAATTACAATATGTGCATTTAAGTACGCAGCCGTTACTTCTTGCAAAGTTGAACGTACATTTTCAAGCTATTGACAATTTAGAAGAATATTTAGTAAGTTCCAATGTAGAATGGTGTGTGTATAATAAAAATTTAGGTTAATCATGTTTTTTATTAATAAAATATTCATGTACTTGTTTTCCACATAAAAATGCGTTTATAATCTTGTTGTGCAAGTATACATGTAATATAGGTGTCGATAGACTAAAATAAAGATAACTATCTAAAATACGTATTTTTCTTTTTCAGAAGAACAAGACAGGGGAGAGAAGAAGAAAAAGGGACAAAAAGAATAAATAAAACACACACAAGAAAAAATGTGATAATGTGACACAAAACCTGAAAAATAATAAGATATCAGGCAAAGATAGAATATAAAATCAATTAATAAAAGCAAGAGGCGTTATGGTAATAGATAGACTGTATAAATTAATTTGTCAGGAATGGGAAAACAAAAAAATACCAAGAGATTGGAAGAAAGCAGTAATTAACACAATCTATAAAAAAGAAGACAAACTTAATTGTAACAACTGCCGACCAATATCATTACTGAATATAGCATATAAGAGCATTGGTCAAAATGACGTTAGAAGAAATTTGGGATAAAATAAACATAGGAAGAGTAAGCTCCTTAAAATTTAAAGCTCCAAAGGGACTGAGACAAAGAAATCTACCCTCCACAAAATTATTTAATATAGTCGTAGAGGGAGTGATGAGAAATAGCAGAACATGTAGAATTAACAACATCCTTAAAAACTCGTATAAAGTAATGACATATTCAGACGATCTGATAATTATTTCTAGAATAAAAAAGGACCTAAAAAATATATTTCAAAACATAGAAGAAGAAGCAAGAGCATATGAACTAGAAGTGAACAAATAAAAATAAAATACTTAGCAACATCATCCAAGACCAATACGACAAATCGTAAAGTAAATAGTAAGCAGACTGGAAAACAATACAATTTTAAATAAACGGACAGCTACATTTATCTAAGACACAGAAGCCAATAATAAAAATAACTCGTATAGTGGGAACGAAAAATAGTGCTAGGTATAAGAATTTCTGCGTTTTTAAATTAAGTGATAAATAGTACAAACATTTCGCAAACAGTTAAAATTAAAGTTTATAAGACAATAATACGACCGATAGTAGTATACGGGTGTCAAGTGTGGACGTTAAATGCAACATACAAAGCAAACTATTAAAATGGGGGAGAAGAATATTAAGACAGATTTTCGTGAGAATTCGGGAAAAAGAAGCTTAGCGGAAAAACAAATAAGGAGTTGTAGGAGATGTATCAAGAGCCAACAATAATAGATGCAATTAAACAGGCAGGATGTAGATGACTGGGAAGATGGTTTTAGGAAGAATGTCGGATCAAAGAATCTCCAAACTAGTTTTTAGAGAAGCCCTAGAAAGAAGAAATAAAAGAAGACGGCAGCAGAAGGAATGGTTCCAATACGGGAACAAAAATGTAAGAGATCTGGAAGTTGGAAATTGGGAAGTAGTGCTGTTGATATTGCACCTAAGAGGCCAAACTACATTTAAAATCGTATGTACAAATGCTTTTAAAACTTTTATGTTTCTAACAGGATTCGGCATCGGGCCTGGGCCCTCAAGTGTGAATGCACCAGGATCGATTAACAGTATGTGTAATCTACCTATTATGTAACAAACAATCATGATGCCCCAAATATATTAAAATCAGGTATCTTATCCTAATACAAGTCCACTAATAACACAAATATATCAATATCAACTGCCAGTGAAACAAATTTCCACGACTAATAGATATTATCAACACCAAAACCAAATAAAACCGATTATGATACAAAATCCAAACCCTAGTTTGATTTCAACTACATTTCAACCAAGTTGCAGTAATTATAAGAAAACAATACAAATGAAGATCATATAGTGTACAGTGAAGATGAAGAAATATCTGTTGAAACAAGTAAACACACAAATAGACATGACTGGCAGCTTGTTAAAAAAAGGAAAAGAACACACCGGAACTAGCTCACGCAAAAGCAATATACGAAAATAACCTACAAGTCCACAAAACTAATGCATATCAACTGGTAACAGAAACAAACCTAAATCAAAGCGATAATGAACCAATCATCACGAAATAAAAATACAAATTCTCAACCAAAATATCCAAAACCTTTCCCAATATATATCTACGGTGCCACGGACCACAAGGCGATGACTAACAATTTGGCTTTAATCGCAGAAAACGAAACGTATATTACTAAATATTTAGCAAATAACATATTAAAAATAAATCCAACGAATATAGAGACCACAGAAAGTTAATTAAGCACCTTCGTGAAGAAAAAATTATTCGTTGTACCCGCCAGGAGAGGCTATAGAGTGGTTACGAGAAACCTCCATTATTCTATATTATTAGAAGATATAAAAAAATAAATTAAAGGAAAAAAAACACTCAGTCAAAAATATTATTAATGTTAGACACAGAGAAAGCAGGACGGCATTACCGTTATTTTTCTTAGATTTAGAGCCAAAAACGAACAATAAAGAAACGATTTTCAGTTCTTACAACATGCAAAAATTAAGGTAAAACTACCTAGAGTCAAAAAAGTGGCAATATATAATATACCAGGTGTCTAGATTATGGTCATTCAAAAATTTATTTCATGAAACTGCTTAATTGTGTTAAGTGTGGAAAATCCCATGACTCAAAAACGGGTACAAAGCCCAAGAATACTCCAAAAACATATGCTCTGTGTAATGGGAACCACCGAGCAAACTATAAAGGCTGCACTGCTTATCGAGACCTAATAAAAACGAAATATAAAACAGCCCAAACAGACCAAAAAAAAAACTCCATTCATCGGGCGAAAACCAATATGAATTCAGTACAAAACCAACCAATCATTCAAAATCTGCAAATCAATCCAACAGTTACATACGTATAGGTAACTGAGGCAGGTAGAAGACTAAGCGGAGATATAAAAGAAAAATTGGCAAATTTCCTTAATGAGTTTTAAAATATGTTTTTACAACTGCTCAACCAAAACAGCGTGCTTTATCCATGCTAACAACAGTAATCAATAAATCCGCACAATATTGACTGCAGCACTAAGAATAGCGGCTTAAAACGCAAATGGTCTATCAAACCACATACATGCAATTATTTTATTTTTATAAATTAATAAAATAGATATTCTCTTGATATTAGATAGTAATGCAACTGACTTAACCGTCGTCAAAATACCAAACTGTAACATATACTATGCCAATCATCCTGACGGAGGAGGTCATGTAGAATCCGCTGTTACTCTACGAAATGCTTTGAAACACGACCTTTTTCAGACGTACATTACAGATAAAATACAAATATTATCCCAGACTACGTGCATCGTAGCAATCTGTAGCAATTTATAGAATACCCAATCAGCCCTTGGAAAGCAGAAGATTAAAAAAATAATAGCCGGAAGACTTGACTGAATGAATTCTGGTGCACTATCAATGAATGGGATCCTACTCGAGCCGTTTCACATATAACACATTTTCTTACTACTCTGTAAATTGAGTAAAATTGTAAATTTGCAGTTGAAATTAAAAAAAATATTTTAGGATATAAAGGGTGTTTTTTAAAGCCCGATAGAACTTGAAATTTTAAAAAATAACACAAAAAATTAAATTTTAATCAAAAATTTTTTTTATTCGAAGATCAATACATGTCATTAACATTTGAAAATGATTTTAGGCATATGGTCACCGCGGCTGTTCTTGACGAAGCGTATTCTGGACGTCCAATTTTGGGCCACTTTTTCGGGCATTTCTGGCCGTATGTCACGAATACCACGAACAATGTTGGCCTCCAAGACGTCAATTGTTGCTGGTTTATCAGCATAAACCAGTGACTTCACGTGGCCCCACAGGAAATAATCGAGAGGTGTCAAATTACACGACCTTGGAGGCCAATTGACGGGTCCATTTCTCGAAATCAACTTATCGCCAAATTTTGATTTCAATAAGTCAATGGTTGCGTTCGCCGTATGGCACGTAGCGCCATCCTGTTGATGGTGCGGTAACGATCTCCATTGACCGTAACGCGAGCTGCGGCTTCATTTTTGAAGAAATAAGGTCCGATGATGCCACCAGCGTGTAAACCGCACCAAAAGGTGCATTTTTCTGGACGTAATTGAGTCTGTAGGATCTGTTGTGGATTGGTTTCACTCCATATGTGGCAGTTTTGTTTATTAAAAAACCCGGTAAGCCAAAAATGAGCCTCATCACTGAACACAATTTTGCGATAAAACATCGGGTCAGTTTCCAACTGTTCTAGATCCCAATCGGCGAAAGAACGACGCATATGATGGTCTCGTAACTTTAATTCCTGCACCAGCTAGATCTTATACGGGTGTAGGCCAAGATCTTTGCGCAAAACTTTTCCACGTAGTGGACGGACAGAGCCCCAATCCTGCGACCGATGACGAATCGATAAATTTGGATCTTTTTCCACACTTTCGTTAACAGCGGCGATATTCTCTTCAGTACGCACATTCCTTCGACGTGTTGGTGTTATTGCATCATTTAGAAAGTATGTGGTATGAAAGCTATTCACAGTTCGACGGATGGCTTGCTCAGATGGACGTTTATGTGCGCCATAAAAATCACATCTATAAGTTGCGCGAATCGATGACTGATTTTCAAAGTAAATCTGGATAATTTGGTAGCGTTGTTCAAGCGTCAATCTATTCATGATGATTTGCCAGACTATACTGATCATAAATGTCAAAAAGTGAGTGCAGTATGACAGTTTGTTTGACAGTTAACCCTTTCTTACGTTCTATCGGACTTAAAACGACACCTTTTATTTTAATTGTTTTATAGTGCATATTTGCATGAATGTTTTATATTTTTTGTACATATATTTTAAGTTCTAGCAGTAACATTTGACAGTGAAAAATTGTTAATGTAAATCGAAGCTCTTGTAATGGAAAATTATATGATCTTAGGTATTTCTACTACAAAAGTTGGGAACCGTGTGCTGGGCAGCTAATAGCTAATGAAACCGAATCAAATACCGATTTCAACATTAAAGCAAGTCCGTTTGATTAGTCTTTTCAAGCAGGCAGTGAAATTGTGTAACACAGGTCTCAAACATCTGGCACTTAATTTCTATAAAAACGCCGAATCCGCTTACCGCGTTAACAACGCGGCGGTCGTTCAAAAACGCGGCCCTCGGCGGTGATGATTAACCCGACTCGCGCTGAATTATGGCGGCGGCCGTTGTGTTCTGCGGCAAACGCATGAAAGCGATATCAAAGCGTTTTTGCTCGGGCGGAAAATTGAGAAACAGATTTGAGGCAAAATGGCACTGCTCGTCAAGTTCTGCTGTGCCTGTTAATACCCTGCTCATGAGTGTAAGCTGATTAGACCCGAGAAACAAGAAATGCCCGCGTAAAAAGCTAAGTGTGTGGCAACGCACGCAGACCTCAAAATTCAACTTCAAAGGGATTACAATTAAAAATGTAAGTCGTAGCTAAATATTTATTACAAATATACATATTAGATTGAGTGCGTAAGGTAATTGTAATGCGACGAACATGTTCCAATAAAAATATTAGAAAAGTAATTTAAATATTTGTTTTAGATAAAAGGGAAATTCTAAGGAAAGTGCATTAAATAATAAATCTTTAAAACACTTACTGTCGTAAAATATTTTACATGAACATATTAAAATAAAAATAAAGTTTTTTTTTAATTTGTTAAATTGAAAACAATGGATATAATGTTAGCAATTTTATATTTTTGTACAAATTTAGTGTATAATATAAATTTTCGGTGTTTTGCCTCATTAAGGTCCGGTTTATTTTGTCAGTAATGCCTCTGATGTAAGACGAGACCGCTTTTTGTTCATCGGGAAGGTCTTACTAATTTATTAATATTTCTAATTATTTAGCATAATAATTTATTGGAATACCCGCTTTGTAGTAGGGTTGTGATAATAATTCTAAATTATATTTATTGATTTTTTATATTGGAAAGTTTGATGGCATTTAGGTAGCTGCTAGTATAACTATTTTTATATAAACAATGCATGAAGGCTACTTTTTTGTAATAAGTATGGGTAGTACGCAAAGGAAATTGATTTGATTAGTTTCCATAGTCAATTTGACAATGGTGTCGGTTAAACTTAGACAGAAAAGAAATTCGGGAAGAGAATATTGTCCATGAGACCAGATAACAAAAACATAATTGACATGTTATATTTTTCACTATGTAGATGACATCAAAGCTGAACATGCTATCATCTTTACGTACAGAGAAAATTGTTTTAGTACTTCTAGGAAAAAGTAAGAGTTTTAGACATAAGATGAAGCTGATGGCATCAAAGTCCTTACTTTATTAAAATTCTGCAAAGATCTGTGATCCCCGTTTGATTACGACTAAAAAATTACCTCCTCTATCATTAAGGAAGTAGCCACCCTTTACAAAGAAACTTCAATAAATTCGGAATTTTATAGTATTATCCGTAAAGCTTTAATATCTACTTTATTATTTTGGATTTGCTTTAGAATATTACATGACAAGGCATCATATTATCCGGAAATGTAATTTTTACATATAGAGCCAAAATCATCTACCCAATATTTAATCAGCACTAACTAATACCGCTATATATAATTTTTCCGGCTGCTCTATAAACGACTCTGCTATTCAGGCCTTTACAAATTTTGCTGTTGCCTCAAATTGTGATCCCACTGAACAAATCATATCATGCATCCTCCATTTCCACTTTCCTTGAAAATGTAAAAAATAAAAGCAGGCAAGATGTTATTGCATTACCAAAATCAAATACTAGCGCCCCCTAATTATTTCTTTAAAAGCTCCAAGACAAAAGAATTAGACATCTTATGGTCATGTAAGTATCTAACAATCTCGCCAACCAAAACTCTTATTATTAGCTCAAGCATACCATCATCCTCTTTCTTCTTTAAGTGCTTTGCTCTCCGAGAACGTTGGCGATCAGTAACATGGTTTTTATTTTATCAACTGCTGTTTTAAATAGTGTTCAGTCCATACCAGTGACGTAAATTTTTGAGTTATGATGTTTTGGTTTTTTTGGGCCGCGTTTGCCTACAATTTTTCCTTAAATAATGATTTGAAGTATTTTGTATTTATCATTACTCATAACATGGCCCAGATATGGAAGTTTTCTTCTTTTGATGGTATATTCACGTTGTTTGTTTATGCGTCGTAGTACTACCTAATTTGTGACCCTGTCCATCCATAAGGTCTTCAAAATCCTGCAATGGGTCCATATCTCAAAAGCTTCTAGTCTTTTGCATATTGCCTCGGTAAGCGTCCAAGCTTCAACGCCATCAAGAAGATACTGAAGACATAACATCTTAATAATCGAATACGTAAGTGACTGGACAAGGCTCTGCAGGTCAAAATTTTCTTTATATTTTGAAAGGCTTGTCTTGATTGTTCTATCCTACATCTGATCTGATCTATGTTAAGTACTAATTTTCGTTGACATAGCAGCCAATATATTTATACGATGTTACTCTCTCTATCAACTCTTTTCCCACAAGTATATTATTCTGTATGTCATTATGTTGTTTACTAACAATTAACCATTTGGTTTTTGACGTTGGGTTTTAACCCCATTTATTTACTATGGTTTTCCCCTGCTGATAAGAGTATTTGTAGATCTTGCATGCTTGTGACTAGCAAGATAGTATCATCAGCGTATCTCAAATTGTTTATTACAACTTTGTTGATTGTGACCTTTTTTGCTCTTCCTTCGAGAGCCCCACAAAATATTTTTTCAGAGTATAAATTAAACAACAGGGAGGAGAGAACACACTCCTGTCTTACTCCTCTTAGTACAGGCATTTTTTGTGATTTCTGACCATTCACACTAACAACCGCTGTCTGACCCCAATATAGGTTGGCTATCATACGTATATCACTGCCGTCTCTGAGAACTTAAATTTATCACGCTGAACGGTGTCAAATGCTTTTTTATAGTTCACGAAGCACATATATGCATCCACATTGACATCTCGACAGCGTTGTGTGTAGTTGTATATTAAATAAGGCCTCTCGTGCTTCAAATCCTTTGTTTAAAGCCAAATTGAGAGTCACTAATATTTTGCTCACATTTTTGATATATTCTGATATGTATAATTTTGAAAAATACTTTTACGACGTGAGTCATCAATCTGATAGTTATATAGTCTTTACAGTTTTTTGTACTGGGTTTTTTAGGCAAGGTTAGAAAGATAGATTTAAGCTAGTCTTGTGAAATTATATCAGTTTTATATATGCAATTGAAGAGTTTCAGAGGCAGAGTAATACTTTCAGGACGTGTCAACACGTATATTATCTGGCCCCAGTGCTTTCCACTTTTTTTCAGTAAGAGCACGTTTAATTACTACTCTGTTAATATCAAAGCCATCGTCTTAAGTTTCTTGTGTCATTGAAAAGGTTTTTTTTATATAATTTGTCCATTCAACTAGTATTCCTTGAATGTTTGTTAATAGTTGTCTACTTTTTTCATTCATAAGAATTTGTCTGTTTTTATTTAGTCATATACCTTTCTTGTGCATATTAAAAAAGTCATGCCTTGCTTCAAGTTTTTCTATCTCTTCGCGCTGTTCTCGTAACCATTTTTCTGCGTTTCTTACTTTGCGTATGATGATTTTCTCAGTTTCGAGATATTTTTCTGGTTGTTGATTTTATAGGTTTTCTGATATTCATCAGTTTTAATATTTTCTCGGTCATCCATTTTTTGTGTTTGGATTTATTCGATTGTAATAAATCATTACTCATCCCTTGTATTACTGTTTTCAGTGAATTCCAGGTCGCTATTATTATCATCTGGGCTTATGTTGGGATCTATATTTTCAAAACTTGTATTAATTTGTTTTCAAATTTCTTTCGCTGTTTCCGGGTCTTGTAGTTTTTTAGTATCTCATTACGGTTGGTTTTTACCGATACTAAGTCTTTTAAGCTTAATCTTTATTTTTGGTGATCAAAGAAGACGTCAACACCAGGGTAAGTCTTTACGTTCTTTATAATATTTATGAATTTTTTATTGATTCTTATATAACCGATTTGGTTTTTCACGTTTCTGTCTGCATTGTTGTCTCGGATGTTGTTTAAAATGGGTATTAGTCAGTATCATATCTTTTTCTTGGCAAAACTTTACTAACAGGAGACCTCTATCATTTTAGTTACCTAGACCGTATTCGCCCACTGTATCTTCTTGACGACCTTTTTCCACTTTGGCGTTGAAGTCACCCATAACAATGTTTATGTCTGATGGCTTTGTTATTTTCAGTGCCTTTTTGATGTCATTATAAAATGTTTGTACAGAGTATCAGAGGCAGTACATGTAGGGACATATACCAATATAAAAGTACATATCATAGGTGTTGTGTTGCTCTGGAAAAGACATACGCGATCTGACACCGGTACAAAGCTATTGTGTAAATTCTTGCTAATTATGAAACCAATACCGTTAAAATAATTGGGTTTGTCATTTTACCTAAGTAATATATTGCATGTCCTTTGACTTGACATATTGCTGAATTACAACGTCTCATCTCACTGATTCTGAGGAGGTCAACCTTTAATCTTTTTATCTCCTTTATTGTATTATGTATTTTACCACTTTCAAAGGTTGCTACTTTTTTCATGGTTGACCCGAGGATTTTTAGCACCCCCTGCCCATTTAAAGGCTACCGGGGATTAAAGGCCATATATTCATTGTTCTCAACCATTTTAAAGACTTTCCTGGAAAAATACGATGTAGTTTTCCGTTGCCTTTCTCGTGCATTGTCACAGCCGTTTAAACCATCGTGATTGTCGCCTGTGAGTGTCTGATGCTAAGCTTGTTGAGAAGTCATTCTTCGTCAGCCTGGACTCAGTAATAACGTAGCTACTTTCTTATGTCGTACCTGTCTTGTATATCTACAGGACGTTTCCTATCAGCCATTGGGACGTGCCGTGTCGGAGTTGAGAACACCCCCGTCCAAGACTGCTTTCTGTGAAGTGTTAAGAAACCCCTACTAGATTCAAAGTTCCTCCTTCAAGGAAACTAAGACCCGACACGGAACGTACCATCTCGCATTAAAAATCTTCCAGATTTTCAAAATTTATTTAATAAACGTTCATTTATGTTCTACAGTTAGTGCTTTCGGTATTCATATCCACAACTCGACAAAAACCCTGCAAAAATTTTTTTTGCTCTTACAAAGCAAGCCCCATCCTACGTCCAGAACTCCAAAACCAAAAATCATTTTCTAGAAATGCTCAAAACCTTTCCTGTACACAAATATGATATTATGGTCAGCCTATCCAAAACCTACTTTACTTTTAAAATCAATTTTAATACCAAACTAACGTGCTCCTATAGTTTTCTCGTTTTCACACGTCATAGTAAACCTGTTTATGGCCGATTTTGAAACAAAGGCGTCTACCTCCTGCCATTTTAAATCTATCTGTTAGATACGATAAGTCGATAATATTTTTGTTGTTTATCAACAAGGAAAATGTGCGCTCCTGAATTATTTTTCAAATTAAATCAAACCACGCAAACATTAAATTTAACATAGAAACTAGACAAAACATTTTTTTCCTAATCCTAGACACCCTTACCACAAAAAATCCTTTAAACAACAATTGTTATTAATTTTTTTGAAAAAAACGTATTTATACTCAACGCTACCTAAATGCAAAAACTCATTACCCTGCCTAAATCCATGTGGTTGCAACATCACCAGATCTGTCAGACTTATCAACATAAAAAACTAACAAAAAGTTTGCACGGTCGTGTTGTAACCTCACAGCTGAGAAGAACGAATGTTAGATGGGTTGTTTAAGAATTAGAAGCCGGTAAGTAAGCATATTTAGCGTATGATCTCTGCATTTGCAATGACTGAGTAAGTGTAGCATTAAATTTGGATCAAAATTTGTGCGTAGTTACAAAATTCGTCTACAGGAACTATTAAGATGGTTTGGAAGACTTTTGGAGACGATGAAAAGAGTATCATAATAACATGCTTGTCTATTGATTGGATCACATGTAAAACATTCTATGAAAATATCAAATCATGTAAGTAACTCAATTACCTGATATATAAATTTGTTGTCCCGGGATTTTTAGCTGTTCTTTGAAAGGGAAGAGACCACCGACAAGAGTCAGGCCAATAAAACGAAACAATTATTCACGATTTCAACTCAGGACTTGTCAGAATATTTTAAACAGTGAAACGTAGCTGAGAGAATTGTATGAGATCCGAAAGCGTTTGTTATAAAAAGGACTGAAGCTATCTAAAGACAATTTTTCTCGTACTTTGAATTATATTTATTAAGCGTAATCATATTTTCTTATTAGAATTGCAATTTTTGTATTCTGTAGCTAATACTTACGACACACGCCACACGTGGTCAAATGTTGCATCACTGCGGCCGTATTCAGTTTGTCATGCCTACTAATATAATTCTACAATTTAATGTTAAGGCGTCACAAATGTTCATTAATTTTAGCAAATTTTTGTCTAAAAGGTTATGTCCGACCCAAATATTTTTTTAACTTTCCGCTTAAAAAGTATTTTTTATAAATTAGTTTTTTCGGGTAAAATAATAGTAGAGTATTAGGAAAAATGTATTGAAGGTGATGAAAAAGTGCTTACAAGTACCATATCTGTCATAGCAACTTCAAACTGTTCATAATTAATTAAATATCATATGAGAGTCTTTAGTGTTAAATTAGCTGTTTATTTTCTGTACAATTTATGAAAATAAACCGACATACAGGCTTATGTAAAAACATCGCTTCTGTGTTTTGTTTCATCTAATTTTTTTAAGAAATAAAAAAATCTTAATTAATTTCATATTAATAAACACCGTCTAAAAAGATATAATAATGTTCTAATGAGTTTCTTCAATAACGACACTTATTTATAAGAACTGCAGGTCAAATCATTAAATCACATGTATATATTTTTTATTGTTGCTTAAATAAAAAATAATAATTGTAAGCTTACATACTGGATAATAGTTAAACATATAGGAATAATGTTGATAGTAGGTAGCTTTTTCTAAATATGTAAATATCCAAAATTTTCAATATAACGCAGAGAACATTAAAATCGATAGAATTAATTACAAAGCAGCTAAAGGCAAGGTGCGAGCCATCAAAACAAATAGACTGTCTTGTATACTCCACATACAGCTCACGCTGAAATTATTTATTAGGAAACTTAACACCAGTTTTTGCGGAACAGGTCTCTATGCTCCCAAATAGGTTGTTTCCAGCCGCCATAAATTATTTTGAGCATTTCCAACAGGCCATATCGTATCATCAAATATAGCGGTAGTTTATATCTTGAAATCTGGTGTTGTCGCCGGCTACTTTAGTGGCCATGATTTATAATGGTTGTGTGGCTAAGTGCAGCCATTTACACAAAATATGCTGCAAATAGCGGCGATCCTTCGCCTACTTCGGGATGAATAGTATTGCCGTAAAACCAATCCCGGCAGATCGCGAGCCAGGTTACCGGAGAATTAGTGTTTCGGCGTTTGGGTTCTTTTATCCTTAGTATATCGTTAGCAGATGGTTGTAATTAAGGGTTTAGGGTTTGTATACTAAATATCATTAATATTATCATTACATACATTTAATTACATATATTTAAGACCACTCTTTATATTCATATACATCTGTCAGAATCGAAGGTTATTGACTTTAAACGTTTTTAATTCGTATTTAAGGTTTTATATATCAAGTATTATGCAATGCATACGGGCTTTTTTCTTATTTGTATATTATTATATATAAAGTGTTGCACATACGGGTTTTTTTCTATTAAATATTATAGACGAAAATTGAAGAATTAATAATATAGTTGTAGTTTAAAAACGTAATTTTGTGTAAAATTTAGGCAGAAATAATTGAAGTACACGTAAATTGCACAATACCAGTTATAATACTTATTATAAATTGTGGATTTCGCTAATCAGAATCTGTAATTAGTTGGCTTAGATACAATTTCTAGTATTACTTGTTATACAGGGTGGCACAAAAATAATGCCTGCTCTTTAGGCAAGTAATACTACGTTGATTTTCAATATAAAGAATATATTAATACCATACAAACTGTAATAAGTGTTGTTTTGATAGTTATACATTGATTATTTAATTACGGAAGATTATATTAGATATTAGATGGTGCACTTTTTACTGTACATACATCAGGAACCAACATTTATTCTGGAAGAGTATACTGTACAAGGATTTTAAACGTAAACATTTAGTTTGAGGTAAAGAAAAAATCTCATACAAAGAAATCTTGTGAGTTTGGGGGCTAAGGGGCATCGTCGAAACGTAAAATTATGTGTTGGAGAAACATTCATTAAATAATTATCATTAAAG
This sequence comes from Sinelater perroti, assembly GCA_036346155.1. NCBI lineage: Eukaryota > Metazoa > Arthropoda > Insecta > Coleoptera > Elateridae > Sinelater > Sinelater perroti. The sequence continues at coordinate 36,212,487 of JARFIY010000001.1, forward strand.
CTTTTGCCATATGGGCTCTAGTTCCGTTTCGTTGAAACCACATATTTTATGTTGATCTGTAAACGTGAAAGTTGTAGACGCAAAAAATTACATAGGTTGTCAACAGAGTGATTTGAAGTGACTGTTATTGTAGCTTCTCTTATTTAACCCACTGTGCGAGTATACCTAACAGTTGATTTTTCTAAAATGTTCTTCTTCTTGTCGTGCCTTCTCTTAATAGAGGTTGGCGATTACATTGGCAAATGTTTCTCTTTCTGCAGCTGCTCTAAATATTTGTTGAACATTCATGCCTGTCCACTGCCTTATATTCTTAAGCCAACAAGTTTTCCTTCTACCCCTTCCGCGTTTGCCTTCAACCTTACCCTGTATGATAAGTTGGGGTAGGTTATATTTTTTATTTCTTAGTAGGTGTCCCAAGTAGGCGGTTTTTCTTCTTTTTATGGTAGTTATAATTTCTCTATTACAGTTCATTCTTTATAGTACCTCTTGGTTTGTAATCCTGGCTGTCCATGGATTTTAAGTATTCGTCTCATCAACCACATTTCAAAGGCTTGCAGTTTGTCTATCTCGTGTTTATTTAGTGTCCAGACTTCCGTTCCATATAACAATATTGACCATATATAACTCTTTACCATTCTCCATCTGATTTGTAAATTTAGATTTTTATTTGTCAGGAGTGTTTTCATTTTTATAAATCCTTGCCTAGCTATTTCTATTCTACTCCTTATTTCTATATTTGAGTTTAGATCTGAGTTTAACCAGCAACCTAAATATTTGAATTTTCCAACTTCTTCTAAAGCGTTGCCATCAATTGTAAAATTTATACCCTATGATTTTACTCACTTGCATGATTTTTGTTTTCTTAGTATTGATTGTTAGGCCCATTTGTAAACTTGCTTCGTATACTTTGTTAATTAGCTGTTGTAATGCTCTAGGGTTGTCTGCAATTAGTACGCTATCATCCGCGTATCTTATGTTATTTATCGTTTCCCCGTTTATTTTTATTCCTAAATTGCAGTTGTGTAAGGCGTTCTAAAAAACTACTTCCGAATAGAGATTAAATAACATTGGGGACAGTATGCAGCCTTGACGTACCCCGCGTTTAATTTCTACGTTGTTTGTTTCAGTGTCTTCTACCATTACTTTAGCACGTTGGTTCCAATAAAGATTTTTGATTAGTTTTATGTCTCTTTCGTCTAAGCCAATGTTTTCCAAACATTCTATGAGTTTGATGTGTCTTACTTTATCAAATGCTTTCTCATAATCGAGAAAGCACAGATACACATCTTTTTTCTGATCTCTACATTTCTGCATCATTACTTGTATGCAGAAGAGAGCTTCACGCGTTCCCATCCCATTTCTGAAGCCGAATTGGTTGTCACTCACTACTTCTTCACATTTTCTATATATTCGGTTTTGCATTATCTTCAAGAGTATTTTAAGGGCATGGCTCATGAGACTTATTAATCTGTACCCATTGCAAGATTTCGCATTTGCATTCTTAGGCAAAGTAATAAATGTTGATTCCAACCAGTCATTTGGAATGTTACCCGTTTCATATATTTTATTATACAAATCAACTAGTAGCTTTAGGTTGTCTTCGTTGATTAGTTTAATTAGTTCCACATATATGTTATCCGGTCCTGGGGGTTTTCCTATTTTTATTTGGTGTATTGCATTCTCTACTTCTCGCTTTAGAATTGTGGGTCATTTTTGTTCTTCTCCTCTGTTTTGTATAATTGTTTCTGGTCTCTCGTCGTCAAACAATTTTTCTATATATCGTTCCCAGATTATTTTGTTGCTGTCATCTCTTATCATCATTTGTGTTTTCTTTCTGTTGGTGCCAACAACTTCTTTTATTTTCTTATATAGACCAAACATGTTGTGTTGTTCGTTCAATTTCGTTTCTATTTCTGTACATCTGTCGCACATCCATTTTTCTTTTGCTTCTCTAATTTTAATTTGTATAATTCTATTTATTTGTTTGTATTCTGTTTCATTGCTATTTTTGACAATTCTCTGTCTATCCATTAGGTCTAATATTTCTTTCGTCATCCACTTCTGTTTAAAGTTCTCTTCTCCTTTGAATTTCAGACTTTCATTTCCAACTGTGTGTATCGTTGTTTTCAATTTTTGCCATAAATCTTCAATATCTTCTTGTGTGCTCCCTGTTATTTGTGAGCCATCACTTATCAAACTTGCTATTTCTTTATTTATAGTATTTCTTACTTGTATTTTTGTTTCTGCATTTCGGAGTTTATCCACGTTTAGTTTTTTGTTTGTTTTCTTCTTCTTGATAATTATTTTCAGTCTAACTCGCATTTTGATGATTATGGGGTTGTGATCTGATCCAATGTCTTAGCACTTAGTATATTGCTTCGATATCTTTTATTTATAAGCACATAGTCGATTTGATTTCTAACTATGTTGTCCTTCCTGTTTTGAGGAGAAGTCCAAAGTATATAGTCTGCGAATTGGCATTTTGAACCATGAGTTGCTTATTACGTAATTTTCCTCTTGGCAAATTGGATTAGCCGATCTCCTCGTTCGTTTCTTTCTCCTATGCTGTATTTACCTACAATGTCATTGACTTCCCACTTCCAATTTTGCGTTCAGATCACCCATTATGATGTTTATATCTTGTTTTTTGTCAAACGTGTCATGTCTCTAATTTGCAGTAAAATTCTTCAACTTCAGCATTAGATCTTTTCGTTGTTGGAGCGTATACTTGAATGATATTTATGTTGACAGGATTGCCTTTCAACTGTAAGAGCATGACTCTGTCAGAGTATGGTATAAAATTTTGGACATGTTGCTTTAGTTTACTGTCTATTACAATTGCTACTCCATTTGTATGTTTGTCTTGGTTTCCTGAGTAATATATGATTTTGTCATCAGATCTTAGAATTCCGGAATCAGGCCATCGTATTTCACTGATTCCTAAAATTTGTAAATTTATTCTTTTCATCTCCTGGATGAGATTTGCTAATTTTCCAGGTGAATATAGGCTACGGATGTTCCATGTGCCTATTTTAATGGTTGAATTAATATTTTTCCACTCGGGGATTCTTAGCACCCCCTGGTTACTTAAAACCTGCCGAGGACTGAGGGCCATAATTAAGTTTCGTGCTGCCATGTAATTTTCTTGGAACAATAATACAGTGGTTTTCCGTTGCCTTCTGTATCGCGGTACTGATTGCCGGTTGTAGCGTCCATCGCTGCCGCCATCAGGTTCCATAAGTGAAGCTGTTCCAATCTCCTCGATTTCCACCTTCACTTACAGTTTTTTTTTTGAGAGACCCGCTTCCATCTTCAAAAGTTATTTCAACCAGGGCCATTAAATTCAATACTTGTAAGTTGCCCCTGGTTGCCCCTCATTTAGTTTAGCCTGTATGTCGATACAGTTTACCGGTGTGTGGCCGCTTTATGGCCGTTTTATTTTGACAGCTGCTAGGAGCCATAAATGAGAGTTGAGTGATTGTTGAGGACCAAAACCCCAGTACGACTACCCAGTTACCCGGATAGCCCGACAGTACTGGAAGTAGAGGTTCTACCTCTAACAATCACCCTACACACCTCTAAAATGTTAAGTTTAGAAAATAATCTGCAAGAACTAGGTGGTAAATCTGATTTTATTGCTTTGTGGAGAATTTATAATTTATGACGATTGAGCGATTTGAGCATAACTGAGATTAAACTTTTTCATAATTAGTATTATGCACAAGTTTAGGCATTGACTAATCATTGGACGTGTTCTTCTTTCCATTATTGCCTTTTCAAATTATAATCTAAAAAATAACATAAACCCAACATTTTACATTAAGTTTTAAATGTATTTTTTTATACTTACAATGGAATATTATTATGCTGCAACAGAGTAAGCGGGGCTTTAGTAAAATTGTTCTGTCACCGTTTTTATAGTCATAGAGAAGCGGTCTCCAACTAGTGTGTCAAGACGCACTGGTGTGCTACGAGGGGTCTTTAGGTATATCATAAAATTTTAGTAACATAAGTTGGTGTTGATGATTTAAAGTTAATTCTTAAAGTACGAAAAAATACGTCGCCCATAAAAATGTTGGTATTGTTTTAGTCCATATTGTATTTAAATTCCATTCACTTCTAACACTGCGAAAAGATAGATAGATGGGTAAGCTGATATATATTATATTTTGTGTACGTTTACATTGCGTATGAAATGGGATAATGGGTATCGTTTATCTTACATGTAGTCTTTAACCCAATAGTGGGTTAGACTGCAATGAATGTGGCTTCGATATTAAACAGACAAAACACAATCAAGTTATGAATTACAAAAATTCACATAAAATATATTTACCTTAATAAAAATGTTTAACATATAAATTTAAATGTTAACTGCTAATATATTATGTAAAAATTAAATTTGAAAAAACACGAGTTGTAAATAATAATTTTACTATTCATGTTTATGCAGTTTCGAATACTCATTTGATTTACAAATAAAATCTTGCCGATTATAAATGTATGTATTCTAAAAAATTCAAATAAAAAGTTAATTATTCGGACATTGAAAAGTGAATTTGACACGTTGTAAGATTGTTCATTTTAGATACGTTAATATGATTAATAGATTTTTGAATTGAATGCAACAATCGTAACAAAAGATAACTTTAGATGATATCTATGAAAATACGATTGTATAAATAATTACAGAAATAATTTATAAAAAATGGTAGCAGCAAAATATTCGTCCTAAATGATTATATGATTGACGAAGCCGTTGATAAAGTGGAGTAACAAAGTATCGCAATTCTTATATTACATATTATATTACACTATTATAAAAAATTATGTTTTTTTTATTTAAAATAAAACAAAAACCACTTAAATATATAATAAAAAATAATCTTAAAAAATAACATACTCTAAAATCAATTACTCATTTTATCGTTTTTCTATCTGGTAAAAAACAAAAAGGACCTTAAAAGCAATACATTCTACATACATAGATTAATGCGCTTCAAATAGCTTCGACAGGAATTAAAAAAGATGTATTATAATATCAAGGAAAACATTTCTTGAACAAGTATACAGTAGAATTTTAGGACAGAAAAAAAAATTAAAACCATGAATTGCTTGTAGACAAAATAAGAAAGCTGATGGAAGAATGCAATATACCCTTCGGCATGTTTTTAACACTCACCAATCTAACTTTGTTTATGAAATGACATGGAATTAATCACTTGCAAATAAAAGAATATTGCAATTGACCAAAGTATACCATTTTGCCTGTAATATACATTAATAGATGAAATATCCGCAATTAAGCCTGTGTTTCTAACCTTTCAAAAGAAAAACACCTTTTTATTAAGTTGATGAATAAAGAGGGTTTAATCATTAATATTTTTTGAAGGAAACAAATAAGAGTTGTTTAAAAAGGATTTTAAAACCAATCTAAGAAGATACATCTAAAAGGGTTGAGAATCTCCCTAGTCCCATAAAAAGTGTGAGTCATCTATATAATATTTATAGATATGGACTTTAAAAATTATATAAAAATATTTTATTATTAGGTCTATATGAAAGAGGTTTGGGTTTTTCAAAAGAACAACAAAACTTAGGTTTAATTTGTCGTTTACATAAAGAACTTTTTTTTTTCGAAATCTACATACCACAAACATAACTTGTTTTAAACAATACCTACTAGTGCAAAAATCACAATGATAAATGAAACGAATTAAACAAAATGGGTAAATGTTATAACGAAAAAGAAACAATTGCAGAAACTTTTGCTAAAAAAATTCGTGTTCAAATAATTTGGATATATGAATTCAAGATCTAAAATTCAGCTAAGTATAATTGGAATATTTAAAATAACATTAGGTAATTGAGTAAATAAAAGTCGAGATGTACACACCGTTTCTTATAAAAAACAAAATGTCTAATTTTTCAAATTTTGAAAAAAACGCTTTAGACGGTCGTGAAATACATTTTATCCTCCTTCTAATCAACGGGTTAGACTAGTCACCTGCCCATATATGCTCAACATGGCTCATAGTACCGTACGACTGTGTGGTTAAAAACATGTTAATAGCTTATACATAAAAGTAGAAATAAAAAAATAAAATTTGTAAAATATACTCGCAAACTTCCTTAAAATAGGAGGAAAGATTTTTATTCACTCATAGATATATTAAAAAAAATAATTTATTAATAGGGGACAATGCCTTATAAATTACAAAATTATAGATTTTTGTTTTCATTTGGAAATGGTGTCTGTGTTTTCATTATTTGTATATCAATTTAGAATTTAAAATTTTAGCCTTTAAATATTCTAATACAAATTTAAAATTATTTATTATTACTTTTAAATCAGTTGTATTATTCCGTCCTCTCTCTATTTCATGTTTATTATAGGAATATAGCTTCTCTGTGATGAAGAAAAAAAGCAAAAATATATTGCAGCTTGAAACTTTGGAACTAAATTTGAAAATATGCTTTCTACCGCTAGTTAGCACAAAAAGCGTGCTAAGCAATGTCAAGTTTATATGCCTTATTCTTCTTTTTTCTATAGCCATTAACGTCCATTTTTGAATATACGTCTCTTCAATCTCTCCCCCTCACTCTCGGTTGCTTGATTGTTGAATCCAATTAAGCCCTGCTGTTAATTTGATGTCGTCTACCCAACGCATAGGTGGTCTATCCCTAGGTCTTTTAAAATTATGGGGTCTCCATGTTAATATAACTTTATGCCATCTAGCTGAATCGCTTCTTGCCACATGTCCTGCATGCGCCCATTTTAGTTTTGTGGCCTTTTCAGTTTATCTCATTAAAAATAAAATAAATGTTATAAATATAATTAAAAAATTGAAAAAATTTACTTTACGGTAAAATTGAAAGTGATAATTATCGTATAAGTTCATGTCTTATTTAATAGTCTAATCAAATTTTAATTGGTAATGAAGTTTTACTTTAGTGTTATCACCAGGAACTAAAAACATCTTGTAATAAATATATACATGTATCCATAAAAGAAAAAATGTATGGTTTGCTTCAATCTATTAATAAGCAAATGTGATATGTAACAAAAAAAATTAAGGCTATTTTTAAAGTGCTTTTATTAGTTAAAAACATAAATAATTTGTATTTATTTTTTACTACCAACGATGTTGTTATGAATTCGGTTTTACAACCAGTGAAAAAATTAAAACACGATGTTTTCTGTTATGCATTTTGCGAAGAATCATATATACCAAAAATTAAGTATTTTTTTAATATATAAATGTTCTATTAAGGATACGAGTAAAAACTTTGGTAAAAGCAAATTTAAAATATCAAATTTAGGAGAAATATTTTTTACAGCGTTTACGTTTAATATTTATAAGAAATGTCGCCGCTGTAGATACAAGAGAAAAGTTTAGTTTTCTTAAAAAATAGCTATCATCACAAAATAAAAATTTCAACTATTACAGATGTGGCAAAACCTTCTCCCTAGTTTTGAAGGCAAATTAATAAAAGTACTCTAGATTCAAAAAAAATTATTTCTATATCCAAAAATTACAATAAGGGAAGTGTTATCCATGTGATTTTGAAAATAATATCGGCCAAATGGAGTCCGTTATTGTAGCGTTTAGTACTGTACAATTGATGTTTTGGGTACCGTAATTTGGGGCGAAATTGACTTACGGGGGTGAAAGTTGATTACCAGATTCAGTTTAAGACATTTTAATTATAGCGCCGAAAGGTCGCTACATACAAAGGGCGCTTCCGTTTGTTAGTTTGTGTTTCAAAGTCTGTCAAGTTTTTGTGTTAATCGTGTTAACAGTTTTTCTCAAAATCAGCCATTTTTGCTGCTCCCGAGTTTTCACTGGTAAGTCAATACTACATTACTGTGCTAAAGTTTTGTTACGTGTGAAACATTTACTTGTGTATTAAAAGAAGGTTTGCTGTTGGATGTTTTGTTATCTCTCTGTATTTGGGCAGTTTAAATTTGTGTTGATCACACATCTGGAGTGTATTTAATCACTTTTAAAACGTTTAAGTAAATCATCGTGTTTGACGTTTTATTGCTATTTTTTCTGAAATCTGTACTATTTAATTAAAGGATTGGTTACTATTGTACGAAAATACAAAATAAATTAGGAGCTAGGCGATATAAAGACTATTCTTATGACAACAGTGAAAACGTTATAAGTCATGGATGAAGTTTAAGAAAAGTTATAAAAGAACACAAAGTTGCTTATGGCACGTTGAATAAAGAATACCATGGTCGTCACATAAGAAAGAAATGCGGTCAATCCATCTTCTTTGCAGCAAAAGAAATTTCTAAGGGATGATCAACCGAACGCGAATGCTGTGAACAAAGATTTAATAAATTACCTCTAGTACAGAAGAGTCGTAGCTGTACCAAATAGCCGAAATATAAAAGACAAAAGCTTGATGTTCAACCTGGAAAACACATGGAGGTACCGAATGACGATTCAAGTTCTGATAGCAAACCTAATATAGATGAGCCACTTACAAAAGACAATTCAAGTGGTAATTAAAATGGAGGTTTAGTAGAAAATGTGGAAAAAGAAACGCAGTACTTTTCAGTGCAAAAAAACGACATAAAGGAAGGGAAATATTTTCTCGTTAATGTATTAGGAGGATCTAGAAAGAGAACTACTTATCGTTATGCTGCAGTTGCCTAAAACTGTTTAACCGAAGGAGGAGTAGACGTATTAGCTATGAAATGTACTGAAAAGTACAATATTGTCTACCTCCCTTCCTGACAACAGGTTCTGCTTTCCTAAAGTTTTTTTTTACCTAACTGTTTAAAAATATGAAGCCAAGTACGGCACTTATAGACGTTTTTGGTTATTGTAGATTTCCACGGTAAAAGCGCGTTATTCAATTTCAATATTATGTTTACCATTGAAATTTTTTTAACAAAAACTTTCGATTTCGCCGTAGACGCCAAAGGGTGAGCAAGTTTTGCCGCATTTTGCAGTAGCTTATATATGAAGTTAAAAAAACCTTAATGCAAAACCCGTGAAAGAGGTGAGTCATTTGAGAAACAATTTAAATTTTTCCTAAACCGTAAAACATAGAATTTTAGGATTTTCAAAATAAGTTTTAAGTAATATTTAAAATGACCAGTTACCTGCAGCAATGGCTGTATTTACGAAATACTCTCCACTAATGTATAGGAGTACTGCATATTTATAGTGATTTAATTTCTAAAAAAAAATACATAGGTAACTTCTTTCGTATAATTAGCTTTATTAAGAAAATTTTAGAAAAAGTGAAATGAGGTATTTTATTACATACATACAAATTAATAAAAATGTGCCATCTTAAACGATTCAGGACCTGCTCATAGGTCATTATTATGTTGTTTAATTAAATGTCGCGTATTAGAGAACCCACCCTGCACAAAATAAATGTGAAACATTAAGTATTCATAAATGAATCTTGTAATATTATTGGCCATAATGTTCACGACGGTCTCAATAGTTTCTACTCTTATGTAATTGATACATGATTTCACTGGCGATTTTTTATAAGTATATAGTTGTTTATCATCAGTTGTAATATTTTCTAGTTTTACTTTATTTGTACACTTTATTTCTATTATAATTTACATTCTATATTGTAACAAATATTCAAACCCTTTTCGTAGCTGTTAACCTGACGTCACCCACGAGCGACGGACATAATACCTTCAAGGAATCTAATCCGCGCTGCTTGGGTTCGAACATTCCAGGCGTTTCGCGTAGGCCTTGGAATTGGCCCTGAGTTGCTTAAATATCACTCAACGAGGCAACCGAAATCAAGTGAAATGTTGTCAATAGTGTTACAGATAGATGCAGTATAATTTTACGTTAGAAATTCTATGTGTTGTGTACATAAATTCTATTAAGTAATTTTGATTGTCTGTAAGTAAAACAAATAAGTAGTTTTGATAAGTTTACACGTATTATTTATCACTATGGAGAGCAAAAACTTTACAACATGGCTTGCAGTTACTTCAGAATCCTAGTTGGCTTAATTCTTCTTTTCTGTGTTTCAACCATTCCACATCCATACAATAATGATGCCCATTGGTCATGCAAGAAATATTAGCACTGTATAGTATTTATTGTCTCCGTTATAAAACACTCAATATTTTTTTAATTCTTTTGTACTTTAAGATGTTTATTTGATGTTTTTCAAGTATGGTAACACTTTGAGCTAGCGCTGTGACGTCACGGTTAAAAGCTTGCTCCTTTGTCCGTAAACCCGGCGCAGGCGAGTTCGAATTTCACTGGAAACTCGAGGCTACAGTTCTAGTAAGTACGCCCTAGGAAAAATTTTCTAAAATATTTTCTGGTTTTGGTTATCAAAATATTATTCAATTTCTGTCAAAACTTGCCATCATTGTCAACTGTTATTATTTGATAACTTTTCTTTGGCGTCAATGTGGTTGAGCTATAGAAGCACTTTACTGCGCTGCGGGCGGACCCTAATTTAATCCTACATGCAGTTGCTTGACGGGTAGCCTTACTCAGCCACAAAAAATAATTGAGTGCCTGAATTTATTTCGAACAAAGGGTAATAATGCGGTTGAGTTTTGTGACAAAATCATTGCAGACGTGAGATATCATAGTGTTTTCTGAGTTTTCCTCACGTGGTATCGGTGTCCATGCCGCGCTACCAGTTCTAGCCGTATACATGATAACTTTTAAATATTCATAGCCAATAATTTTTGCAATATAATTTTATTATGTATAACAACAATACTTACAGTCCAACCAATATAAACCCATATTATTCTCAACCAGCTAGCAATCATAACACCACTTCTGTGTTTACTAATTCCTAGCCACAAATGCAGTGGCTAGCCTCAACCATCACAAATAATTCAATAGCAGCAACCTCAACAAATTTTTGTTTCGCAATTTAGTTACAAGCAAGGCAGTTTTACACAGATAAGCTCTTTGCCGCAGCCAGCACAGTTGCATTAATTACCTACAATGGCACTAAATCATGCACACCATAATATTATCCCAGTTGAATTTATGCTTTCAGAAAAAACAACTCGATTTACCAACCTCTATATGCTAACGCTAGCACCTCAAGAAAATTATAATATCACAATCAACGTCAAATTACCGTACTAGAGACATCATGTCAATTATCAGTGATAAATCCGAAGTAATTACTATTAACGAAATACGAAGCAAGAACATCTAAGAGAAAACGTAAAAACACTATTCCATCTTTACTACGAACTGAACAGGCAAATATTGAAATACAAACTGCTAATTGGTTTGAGGCCTTGATGAATTCAGAAGCCGCATGCTAAACAGATACCAACAAGGTATATAATGTTTACAAGTACCTCCCTTCATACTTCATTACGTCACTGTAATACAACCTTTGTTAGACCTAGTAAATTCTTATATAGACAAAAAATTATAATTATCAACTAATGCAAAGCAATAAGGTCAGAACTACAATTCAAAAGTGTTGATAATTACAAAAGGTTTGAGGATGTTTTGCACAAAAATAAAGTAGCAAGGCACACCTACTGCTTGAAAGAATAAAATACATTTAAGTTTGTCCTAAAACATGCATTATTTCACAGATGTAAATTTAATCAAAAAGTCCTTCATTACAGAAGGCCATGAAGTAGTAAATATTGTTAACATCATTAAGAAGGAAACACAGAAAGCGAAAACCTGTTATCTATTAACATCAAACGTAATTCTAACAATAAAGAAATCTTTAAAATACAACAAAATGAAAATGCAATTGTATTATCAGAAGAACCAATAAAAGATTATAAATTTTTGAAAGTCATACGCGCAATAAATGCACCAAACCTCCTCATTGTGTTAAATGTGTTTTGTACGGCGGTGGTCATCTCACCAATTAAAAAGATTTTAAAATTTATTTGGATATTCTGTACAGGAGATGCCTTAACTACACATCATCATCGCATCTCATGCTCCACCATATCCAATCTACAAAACCATTAATACGACAAACATTACATTATTAGCCGACTTTATGACCAAATAACTCAGGTCACAGATTTCCAAGTGCATGATAAAATTGGTAGTTTACGTTTAACTAAAAACAAACTTATTTAAGAAACAGTTCAATTTTTAAAAACAACTGAACAAATGTTAGGACCTCAACTGGTAGATATCACTTCTATAATAGTGTCAATACAGCAAACCATTTAAACTCAGCAACAAACAAATAATGAATCAACTACAAAGATCAGACTTTTGAGACGCTGTTGAGAAACAAAAATTATTATAAAATAACTCCTTGGAACGGAAACGGTCTTTCTCCACGTAAACAAGAATTTACAACATTTCTCTTGCACAACAACATTGATATGCTACTTATTTGAGAAACCCATTTCTTTAGCGGAAGGCAGTTTAACATTTCTAACTACGCCATCTACTTTACAACTCATTCCGATGCCGATAGGCACGCGCGTGGTGGCACAAATATACCAATTTAAAAACCACATCAGACATTATGAACTGATCAAATTTTAGGAAAACTACTTACAAGCAACGAACGATTGTACAAATTTAAAATTGGCATGGTCCACTTACACTGTCTGCAGCTTACTGTCCTTCAGATTATTCTATCAACAAAGAAGTTTTTAACACATATTTCCAGTCACTGGAAAGCAGATTTATGGTCGAAGGTGACTGCAACACAAATTATTCAATAATAGAACAGACTGGTATTATTTTTAAAATCTAGTCGATTCCCAACTTAATCTGAGACTTTCTCTAAAAACTATATAAAACCTAAAACGGCTGTTATACATCTCACCACAATAACTTAAGAATCATCCTGAGCGTCTACTTCTGAAATTCCTTCAAAAAGCGCACAAGAATGCTGTCCGATATCTGTCCAAAAGAAAATATCTAAAAAGAGACGGCTTCAGAAAATTTGGCAAACCACTAGATATGCATCAGACAAAAGGCGATATAACTAAGTTTGTAATAAATTAAACATTCCAATCAGAAATTTAAAAAGCAAAAGCGTTTAAGAATATCTTGAAAACCTAAGCGCTACAAGATACGAACTATCCTCTTTGGACACCAACCTAGAGAATCAAGCATCAAAAGCTACTAGTTTTCCCTTACATAAAATAAATGGCAGTTGGACGTGCACAAACTTGAATAAAGCTAACACCTTTGCGTAACATCTAGTGCAAGTGTTTCAACCTTTCCACTATTAGTTACGCATAAAGAAAAAGTAAAAATTAAGAATTTACTAGAAGTTTCTTAACAGATGTATCCTTTGTCAAATTTTTAGAACCATAATTAAAACCGATTTTCATCCAAAAACGACTTCTGGTTTTGACTTAATTACAAAATAACTTATCAAAAAAACTTTTGCGTAAATTTGTTTTGTTAACAACTATCTATAATTCTGTTTTAAAACAAAGTTACTTTTCAGCGCAATAAAAGGTTGCCTAAGTAATCCTGATTCTCAAACCTGGTAAACCATCCAGTAAAGTCAGTTCGTGCAGACTTATCAGTCTTTTGTCTATTTTTGGCAAATTATTCGAAAAATTACTTGTTAAAAATCTGTTATCTATCGGAGAAAACCTTAATCTTATTCCTGATCATCAGTTTAGTTTTAAAGAGCAGAAATTTACCATCCATCAGATTGATCGAGTAGTAGACTTTATAAATAAATCCTTTAAAGCAAATGACACAATAGTCTACTCTTATATATAATACTATATCGTTAAATATTATTTAGAAAATAGATTTTTCCAAGTTAAAAAATAGCAGTTAACCGACCTTCACCTAATCCGCTCTGGTGTGCTTCAGGGTGCGTATTAGGGCTTTTCCTATATCTCCTCTTTATCACTGGTCTACCTACCATTGATTAAATATTCGTTGCAACCTTTGCTGGCGAGAAAACTATTTTTGTTAAACATAAAGACCTTGTTGCAACTGCTGAGATCCTGCAAACTTAACCTACATGTTAATAAAACGAAGTTGCGGAGCATTACATATCCAAAATGTAAAGGAATAATGTGTTGTTACCTCAAGTAACAGAGATGAAATATTTAAGTATGGATCTAGATAAACATCTTACACAGAAAGACTTCATATGGAAAAACGGAAAAAACTCAGCTAAGACATCACTGGCTTTTAGGAAGAAAATCCGCACTTTTACAAACTGGTCGTCTACAATGTGGTCTTTAAGTCTATTTTGATTTACGGCATAGAAGTATGGGGCACAGCCGTCAACACTAATATTCAAATTATTGAACGCTTACACTCTAAAGTGTTATGTGCTATGTGCAATGCTCCTTACTTTCTCAGAAACTTAGACATCACGAGAAATCAGACTCTGTTAAGAGTTAAGCTAAGGCCAGATTCAGTTTTAGGTTGTGATCTTGATAAATCCCATTAGAGCAGACTGTCCCCTATCATCAGACACCGAGATTATTTTTGTACGACTCTCTGTATCGGCGCTATGGGCTATTTTTTTAAGTTCCAAGGCCTATATCTTTGTTTGTACCGGATTTTCAATTTGGGGCCCAATCTTCCCATCTTACTTTTACAGGTAATCCCAGTGTTAGGCTTAGTGTATCCTAACTATCAATTCTATTCATGTCACCCTTATAGCCTATTATTTTTGTTTATTATATTTTATACAAATAGTTAACTAAATTAAATAAAAAAAAATAATGCGGTCGTCTAAGAAGCGATGCTTACCACATCACTTAGTATTTATATAACTTTTGTTCTTCGGAAATAAATTAAAGTCGCTGAATCTAAAACAGGATATTGCAGCTAATGATTTATCTCTTTAGGCCCAAATGCGTGAAATGTTTTGATAAATCAAATGTTCGTGATAGAATACAACTCCACGTGATAATATTACATGTCTTTTCATTTTAATAATATTTGTAAATTATAGAAACAATTTTTTTTAATTATTGTAGAACAGGATTAACTAACATCTTTTCCATACCTTAAGTCATTCTACTTAGACTCACGTCACCATCCCTCAAAATGTCTTTATATATTCACATTTCTTCTGCGAATATTTTATCAAGGCATACATCTTATTTTTCTGTGTTTTTGAACATATAAATAATACAAAAAAACTTACAAGAACACCTTGCAAATATGACAGCTTTTTTCGAGGTTGTCTCTTTTAGTTGTACTTTCAGGCTATTTAGAATTTATCAATTGTAGTTATTACATTAAGATTTTGGATCATCCATTGACTTATAATGATATTTTTTATAGTTCTTGATTGATATGTATTCTTGTATATTATAATTAATATATTTTGAAAAAGTTTTAAATTATATTTATATTTGTGTATAGTTTAAAAGAGGTTAGTATTGAATTACAAATAACATTAATATAAATATTAACTGTACGACAAAAAGTGCTTTTTTACATTCGATATTTTAGAGATGTGTCCGCTATCGCCATTTTAAAGAAAACTACTTTACAAGTTTTGGTTTTGCTTATTTCTGGATTAACATTACTTAATCATTTGCTCATAATTAAGTTTCCAAAGTATTTTAACATAGCAGAAATTATCACTTCACTGAATTAAAGCTCCACAAAGTCTAAGCGAAGCGGAGTTTCCAAGTTTTGCTCTTGTGGATTAAACAAACCATGATTAAAGAGGATTAGAAACCTTTGAATTTATTGGTTTAGCTGGCAATGAAGTAGAAATTTTATCGTGCTTGTTGCTTTGTAAGAGCCGCAAACTTGGCTTTTACTCGTTCTTTGTGCGCTTTTCTAGGACTAAGACATATTTTGCGCTTGTTTTAAATAATTCGCATGCCCTTCTTGTCGTGATTTTATTTTACTTAAAATTCCAGCGGCGCCAGACCTGGCCGAATTACAGGAAACGATCAACAAATACGCAACCTGTTTTCGGCGATAAATCGGAATTGAAAAAATCTGCAGGGCTTGCAGTGTAATTCTCAAATCGCTGTTTATTTGATTCAGAATTTCGTATCGAGATTAAGCTTTAATAAAATTTTATGGCCCAGCTGAAATTATATTCAAATTTTTGTTCATTTCACTTTGATGCCCGCTTTCGCCGGCGCCTTTCAAACGGGGTGAACGATTTTTAGATCGCGACGCTACGGGAAAACGAAAGTTAGGCATGATGATGAAATCGGTCTAATTTGTAAATTTTAGAAATTTTCATACACAGTTACTGTAATTAGTGAGTGTAAAACATATTGATTTACAAGAACACATATTTTCTTATATAAATAAGTATGAGTTCTTGTGATTATATTAAAATTAAAATTAAATTTATTTTATATTAAAATATTTAAAAATTTGCAGGAGTATTTCATGCTTACAATAATTATAATTTATCTTTTAAAAGATAACGAGAAAAATGTATTATATATTTCAAAATAAAATATTTCTGTTTATTAAATTTTTATTTTATTTGTATAGAGTAAGTAGTTATAGTAAATATGCTTTTTATTTAAGTAGTTTGAAATGTAGTTGCAGTCACATTTTTTTATTAATGATATTTTTTTAGAGCTAAATAAATTTTTTCAGCAAAACAAATTCATGATGAGTTATATCTTAACTCATAGATAATGTGTGAGCTTTACAGTAACTTCTTTTAATTAAAAAGTAGATTTTTGTATTTCATAATTATTCAACTTTACTTTATTATTCGTCAGCTTTTATAAATTTGGAAAATAGGAAAATTGCAACAATAACGATATAGCATAGAGGTAGTGTAATGAATAACTTGATTTCATATTAAAGACAGCTGTTTTTCAGTATAATCTCCTTAAAGTTGAATAAACTCACTTAAATGTTTTACCAAATATGTAATTTTGCAACAATTTTTAAGTATTTGAATTTCTTCGTGCAAGTGGCTATTTAAATTAGGGAATGGAGTAGATATACATACATTTTGTACTTTTGTTTACTCAATTTTTGTTCAATGACTTTCGTTGCAATAATCTATCAAAAGTTATTGACACGCTTCAATCACTCCACAGTAAACGTCAACCGTAATAATTTTTCCCCTTTCAAAGTCCTCAATGAAAAGAAATCATTTCGCATCCTAAATAATTGACATGTTTCCATTTTAGTAAATGGCAAGCTCTTCACTTCGTGCAGTTTACTATTTGGGTTGTTTTTTCATTTCCTATGTATAGCGCCGAATCAGGATTTTGTCTTAAATTAAAAAGACGTCGCAGAAAATTTGTTAGATTTTCTGAAGGGCTTCCAAATACTTCTGTTTGAAGTGAGCAGCCGCTGCACTCATCTTGTAAAATTGTTTAAATTACTTTTATAATATGAAAATTCGGCTTCACCGTCTAGCCCTGCGAAGATGCGTTTTCAATTAAGGAAGTGCACCTTTTAATAATATAAACCCGCAATTAATAAATTTGCTGAAACACAAGTTTCCTAATTTTAACTATAGATCATTCCTGCCAAATATTTTTAATAAGTATATAGATGGAGAATATCCCTCTGTTTAAAGAAATTAAATAATTATACGAGTTAAGAGATGACCTGTCACAAATTAGAAGGTTACAACAAACCCAGATACTGCCATCTATTATTTTTTTTGAAAGTGGATAGCGGCAAAAATTTAGCGCCGGAACCGAAAACTTTGCGGCTACTTCCGGTCAAACCGGCCTCGAGATTTTCCGATAAGGCTGATTTTTGGCGTTTGGACTTGACTTATGGTCCTTAGTTGAATACTGGAAACGTTGTCTCTATCACAGATCAAAAATTATAAGGTGTGATAAATGTCAGAAATAACAGAAATAGAAGCTTGAACCTATGACCCTCAGTTTAGCCCCTGTGGGGGGTTGGATCAAAAATTCCCAAAACATGAGTCCTTTCCATTTGGCAGAAGATTATTCCTGTTAAGTTTCACGTTTCTAACTCAAGTCGTTTTCGAAAAAGACTAAAACTTTGGACCCCCATTAGACCCCCTTGGGGAAGGCTAATTTCGAAAAATCCTTTCTTATTATGTCCCTACGTCATACAGAGAATAAAACCATAAAATTTCAAAATTTATAAGTTCGGCGGTTTAGGCTGTCAGTGACTGAGGGCTTCCTCTTTTATATATGAAAACATGCACACATATCTTAATGTTTAAGGTGCGAAGTTATTGATGACTGATGTAATAGTAATATATAAATATTATTAAAAATAGATATTACATCTTTTGTTTGTGTAGTATGCTAGTCTTTTGATAATAGCGGTTTTTGTTTTGAAAAATATGACTTTATCTTGATTGATTGTTAATACCAACTAATTATAGTCTTTAATTTTGATTACGATGATCTTTTACATTGTTCAGACAAAAAAAAATTAAATAAAATCTCAATACAACAAAAAAGGAACGCATATGGATTACAAAAGATATAAATTTATAAAATACATGTAATAGAAAACTAAAAAGTGAGTATGTTTCTTGAATAGTTTGTAACCTTGGAAGTATTTACACAGTTTGTCTGGAAAGTACCGGGAATAATTTTTTTCGCCAACCAGAAGGGCTAGATAAACGTGGATATTGGAGCGATAAATAGTGGAGGAAGGATCTTAGAGAGAGAATGAGGGATCGCGCTTCCCGCAAACCGTGTTTTGGTGACGCGTCACGTTAAAAACATGTGGTATCGAAACTTTCAATCTGATAATGGAAGCCTACGGGTAGGAAGCCATATCAAAAACAAGAATCTTTGAATGGCACAAGATATTGGGTGAGGTAAAAAAGCCGTGGAAGACAAAGGATGTAAAGGACGAGCCGTGGTGATAAAAATGTGGTAAAAGTAAAATAATTTTTGGACTTGACGTTCGATTGATAATACAGTAGTTGAATTTACCAAAAACCGTAGTAAATGAAATTGTGTCTAAAAATGTTTTGTTGGCCTAACGCCCATACAGCCCGGACTTAACTTTGCCCGACTTCTTTTTGTTCCCAAAACTCAAATGCAGCCTGAAGGAAATCCGTTTTAGATCGATGGAAAAGGACCAAACCTCTAAGGCCAAAGCTATAAACACATAATTCAGCATAAACACGCTAATAGCGTGTAGATGCAGGAGAAAACTATTCTGAAAAATTTTAAAATAAACAATTACTTGCAATACTTTTCTTTTATTGAATTATTTCCGAAACTTTTTGGAAAATCCCTTTTTGAATAAAAGCTTATTACAAAACTTTCTGCTGAGACAGGTAAGCCACGCCGTTAGGGAGACATGTCCTGATTTTCTAGATAGTAAAATTAATCTCTATAATAGCACAAGATCATGGACAGCAAAGTGCGTAGAGCGGCCAGTATATCTCTTTAACTTAAGCAGCGTCGATCGTCTCTCAGTGTCCCAACAGTTGCTAGATTATTGCATGTGACACATCGGTCCAGATACTCACAGGTTGTCCTGCCCGTTGCTGGTAGCTCATTACTTCGTATCTTCTCTGAAACTCCGCTACCCACATCGCGACTGCTCGGTATGGAAGAGAATTATTTTCGATAGCTTTTACCAACTCTTTGTATCATTTTCTGGCATTTCTGTGACAAAGAGTGGTTATATTGATATACGAACCCTGTCTTGCCTGAGTCACATCCTGCGCAGGGGCTGACTGACAACTGATTTAATATTGCTCCTCGTGCAATTACAGAGCATTACAAAGGCATCTTGTATTAAGGACACATACAACGCATGGTTTCTTTGAGATATAGGACACTTTCTGATACCATCCCTTACCTTTAAAAAAATAGTTGCTATGACTTATGTCCAATTTAGATCATTTGAAACAACCAAGCGCATTGAAGGTTTTAAACATCTAGATGGCGAGATTATTTCGCCTGATTACTTGGGCTACTTACGTTGCTCTAACAAGAAGTTGGCAGCTGCAACCAACAAAAAGTGTTTTCCAAATGTCTTCTTGTTCTAACAAATGATTGCTATATATTATAATAAAACATTACATAAATAATATTAATTGTTTATTACACTAAAATATCTATTTTAGTCTAACAACACCACCTTTGTAATACTTGATTTCTTCTTCTTCTTTTATGTAGGCTACTAACCTGTTTCTAATAGCACAGTTGTGCAGTACTTGGATGTTGCGGACGAACCACGGGCAGTTGATTGCAATTCAGAGCACTTTGTTCTGCATTGTGTGGAGTTCCTTCATTGAGGTTTTTGAAGCATTGCACCATATTGAACATGCGTAGGTAAGAATTGGTCTGAGGATTCCTTTGTAAATGAGAACGATGCACTCAGATCTAAGGTGAGATTTGCGGTTTATTAGCGAATATAAAGTACCCGATTTGTTGTGACGCTCAGCGAGTTTTTTATTGCTATGGTGCCCCAATTCAGCTTTGCTTCTAAGTGAACACCTAAGTATTTGACAGTTTCGTCCTTTGGGTCCCAGTCGATTAAGTTATTATTTATTTTTATTTTTGTAAGGAAGGCGTATCGTTTGAGGGCAAACGTTGTCGCTTGGAATTTGTTAGGATTCATTTTAATTTTCCATTTTAGGAACCATTTACAGCTCAAATTTATAGAATTTTGGAGAATGTCAATTGCTGTTTCGGCATTGGAACTCTGTGTTATTATTGCCGTGTCATCAGCATACATGGCTAGTGTTGAGTTGATATCTGTGGGTACATCATGGACGAACAAATTAAACAAAGTGGGTCCTAAAATACTACCCTGGAGAACTCCCGCCATTATAGGTTTTGCACTGGAAAACGTTGAATTGATCCTGACTATAAAAGTCCTGTTGATGAGAAAGGAATGAGTGATTTTGATTAAATAGCTTTAGAATGTTTAAAAGTATCATTTTATGAAGTAACCTGTCATGCCAGACTGTGTCAAATACTCTTTCTAGATTCATGAATACAATCGCAGTGTATTCTTTTTTCTCAAACCCTTTTACAATTGTATTGGTGAGAGGCTGAATGAGATGTTCGGAAGCCGAACTGATGAGAGGAGATTATGTCATTGAGCTCTAGGGTATCTTGTAATGTGGTAAGAATTACTTTTTCTAAGAGTTTGGCCAGAGTTGACAAGAGACTAATAGGTCTATAACTGTGTGGATTATTCTTGGGTTTCCCTACTTTATAAATAGGGAGCACATTTGCAGTTTTCAGGAAGACCGAAAATGTCCAATCCTAAGACAGGGAGAATGTACTTTACGACCGTCAAAGGCATTTGTATGACGACGGCCGGAGAGAGTTGGGTGAATGCCATTGTTATTGACCCAGGAGTCATACCCAGAATCGCCGGGCCCCATTATGGCAGGTTAAAGCCTTTACTTCGCGGTTATTGTGCCCATATACTTCAATATCCATTACTTTATCTGTTTTGTTAATCAACAAGAACTTTTTTTATTAGTTTTGTTCTTATTATTTTAAGTTAGGGCTTAAAAATGTTATTAATATTTTTATTGTAACATGCATTCTGTCAAGTCTTATATTTTCTGTAATTTAAGTATATTTTATATTTAGCGTTAATTTAACCCACATACAAATTGATTGATATATAGATGTAATTAGCCTAATAGAAAAAGAAAGCGAGAAGTACAATTGTAAAACTAAGGAGACCTTAAGGTATTTTAGAAATAAAAATTAACGTATATTAAATTCTTTTCCGTCTCTTTATAAAACACCATACACCTCTGCTAGCAACAAAAATTTTCAAAAGCCTATAAAATAAATAAATGAAATTTGTTTATTTCGAACCGGAATTCATAGTATTAGTAACAATAATCTTAAAAACTATGTTAGACAAAGGATAGAAGATCTAAAAAGTCCATAAGCAGGACACCGCCACTACATATTCGATCATATGTAATTTGCGGTATCATTAGTTAAATGGACGTGTGTCCAGTGCATAATACCACTGTCCACATCAAGTCTGTATGACAGTCTTCAAGGCTGTTGCCGAAACAGCCACGGACCCGCTGTAGCAGGGATGCAATTCGGGTTCTAATGATGGCTGAAAAGCTGATCAACCAGTTCTTGGCATTTAACATCCTGAGGCACTACAGTGCCGCTATTACAGCGCCCTGAAGGCATTATTACATTGGATGCGCAGGGTCCTATATGCTCACTGCAGTATAATTCATCCACAGGCTGCACGTGTACAAGGGTGACAGTATGCTTTGAAAGCGTGATTTTAACTTGTCTTAGAACAACGTGCGAATCATGCGTGAAAGCATATTAGCCAGAATTGCAACAGGGCCCTGCGCTTCCCGATTCCATGTCTCAAAACATTCCTTGCAATTCCGTGACCCAATGCCAGGTACTTAAAGCTGGTAACCTGTGCTAACAGGATCCCATTGAGCGTTATTGGTACTTTGTAAATTACTCCCAGCCTTGAACACAGAAGTACACTTATAGTTGCGTTATTACCTAAGACCATGAGTCACAGTTGAACTCACAGATGCCCAAGTTTAACAAGAGCACTTCATTGTGGTTACAGCTGATTTGTGTTTGCGTAACTGATGTTGTTGACAAAGGACCATCTAACAGAACAATGCAACTCCAGCGCTACTGAGCTCATCAATCAACCGAGTTAACATATATTATTAAAAGGGATAGAGATTAAATTCCCCTGTACTCGATTCATAAGCTGTAAGCATGAAACACCTCAGACCATTTCACATAATTTATTATGACCAAGCAGTATTGTAATAAATGTATAAACTCATGTGGCATGTTTGAACGTACAGCTCATAAAGTTGGTTCCAAAGAATATTATATTGATCAAGCAGGCTTTGGACAGGTCTAGATAATGAGGAGCAGTAAACAGGTGGACGTTCTAGCTGAATACTGGACAGACTGCTTAATTTGACACAAGACAGCGCTTCAGTAGACAGACCCGGCCTGAAACCAAACTGTACATCATGAAGTTTAACATGGGAGCTAGTTGCAGGTCCAGTAGCTGTACACTTAGCCACTATGGTTGACCAATGATATTGGTCGTAATTGGATTTGACATTTAACATCACCAGTCTTATTTTACTATAGGAACAACTCAATGTTTAAGCATACTATCAGGTAGGATAGCCGTCATTGAAGCAAAGGGAAAACCAACAAGGCTTCAACTCGTGGATACGCCAGCATGTTGCAGATGTTCTATGCTTAAGTGATCATGACCAGGAGACTTCCCCTAGTCATTTTACTCAACACAAATCTTATATCCTTTGCTGTAACCACAGCTGGTTTTCCACTAGTATAGTGTATGTCAGAGAAGCAAGTATTTGTACTATCTGTTACACCCAATGGTGGCTGTACCTTAAAACTATTTCTGAACATTTCGGCTATGAGCGCAGGGTCACTTAACCCATCCACATTTGCAGGAATACTAGGTTTAGGGTTTAGCCTTCTAGTTTGTTTCCAAAAATTTGAGAAATCTTTGTTTGAATGATGCATAGCCAAAATGTCCATTTTAATCTGCTTTAGTTTTAAAATTCTTTTTCGATTCACACATTTTGTCATATACATATCCAGCTCGAGGTTTATTATACAAAACCCAGTACTTAAACCAAAAAGGAGCTTCACTATGTGCAACCTTAACATATTTATTCCAGCCACATATGTATTTCTTTTTATTGACAGAAAATTTTGCTTTAGCACTATAAATAGAAGCCTCAGTAAGAATGTTAACAATTTTATTATACATATCCAAGAGGATCTTATTATGACTAGGATTATTGCACAAAACCTCAGCACAATTTTTACAAACCTCAGGGAAGTCAATATATTTTAATTTTTCATTACAATATTCTGTGTACAGCGCTATTTGAGATGCATCTCTTTCACCCCACATAATTAAATTAATGTCATTCTCATCACAGTTAACAGACGGCACAATTTTATTGCAGTTTTATTTTTTTAATTTATAGTTATTGGGCCAGAATTTACAAGGAAGAAGACAGAGATTACCCGTCGTATTTCGACATAATTTGAGCATCATTAGAAAGAGCACAAGATTCTATGTCAATTGAGCACTTCAAAAGTTGCCGAAACGGCCAGCCCCATGGTCAAAGTTTAATTTGAAATTGATGAAGTTTTTTTATTTTATGCTAATAATTTATTAATGCTGGGATTTACAAGATCAGCAATTAGTGCAGTAAATATAGCTATTTAA
The DNA here is from genome assembly GCA_036346155.1 of Sinelater perroti. Taxonomy (NCBI): domain Eukaryota; kingdom Metazoa; phylum Arthropoda; class Insecta; order Coleoptera; family Elateridae; genus Sinelater; species Sinelater perroti. Next base: position 36,236,612 of record JARFIY010000001.1, read on the forward strand.
GAGCTTTAACAACAATTAATCTAAAAACTTCTATCATTAACCATTGCCAAGTAAATTGCAAAAAAATGTTTTCATTCATTCATCAAAAACATTTTTTTGCAATTTATTCGGCAAGTTAAACTAAATTTAGAAAACAACTTTTATTTAAATATGTTTATGTGACATATCTTTTTAAAGAGTAAAGTCTGCTCTACTTATTTATGCACTTCATTTTGTTATAGCTGTTTGTGTTTGGTGTGTTTTAGGCCATCTAAGTAATAATGCAAAGAAAGAAAATACGAGTAATTTTATTGTATAGAGATTAAATTGAGACATAAGGCAGCAGAAATTGCTTCTAATATTAACCAAGCATTTGATCAGAGGACCATCAGTGAACGTACAGCTCAACATTGGTTCCAACATTTTTGTCAAGCAGGTGAGAGTCTTGATAATGAGGAGAGTCGTGGACGTTCTACTGCAATTGAGGATGATAATTTGAAAGTCATTATTAAAGCGGACTTACTCAAAACAACGCGAGAGATTGCAGAAGAACTTAACATTGACCATTCAACAGTTGTTTGACATTTAAATCAAATGAGAAAATCAAAAAAGCTCTCTAATGGATACCTCATGATCCAAACGAAAACCAAAAACTTCAACGATACGAAGGCTGCTCTGCGAATCTTCTTTGCAACAAAAAATGATCAATTTCTTAATTTAAATGTGACATGTAACGAGAAGCGGGTCCTATACGACAACCGACAGCGTTCAGCGCAGTGGCTGGACAAAGATGAAGCACTAAAGCATTTTCCCAAACCGAAGCATCATCAAAAGAAAGTAATGGTTAGTGTTTGGTGGTCGGCATGTGAAGTTATTTACTATATTTTCTTGAATTCTGGCGCGAACTGTCACATTAGAGAAGTACAGATAGAAAATCGACAGAGTGCATCAAAAACCGCAAAATTTATGGCATTGGTCCATCGAAAGAGAACAATTTTTCTTTACGGTAATTATAGACTACATGTCTCACAAATAACTGCATAAAAATTGAACACACTGGGATGCGAAACTCTACCTCACCCAGCTTACTCACCAGATCTTTCCCCCACTGACTACCACTATTTTAAGTACATAAACAACTTTTTACAAAAAAAGGTTTTTAAGAAACAGATAGAAACCCAAAACACCTTCGAAGAGTTTATGGGTTCTAAAACTCCAGAATTTTCACTGCCAGAATTAATGGACTTGTTTCTTGTTGGCAAAAATGCATAGAGTCTGATGGTTTTTAATTTGATTAAACACATTAATTCTAAGTTATAGTTATAAATAAATATAGTTTTAAATTTGATAATTACAAAGCGCAATTATTTTTGCATAAACCTGTATAAAAACTGAGCGAAAGTTATGAAAAATAAAATTGATACACAATAAAAAACTAACTCTAGTTTTTGATTAATATTACAACTTTGAGTTAATTATAATTTTTTCCATTTTAATAAACGTCCAATTTTATTCGTGTAATTGTTTATGACAACGCTAGCGAACCAGAATTTTTAAACGCAGCTTTTCGTTTATAGGATTTTAGATTTCGGGAGACAGCTTGACAGAGACGTCCTAATGGAAAGGGGCTGCTTTCAGAAACGAAAGAAGACTGTGTTCTGTATAAGTATCTCTTTAAGCAGCTTTTTGCGCTTGAAATCGCTCGGCCGTTGCCAAATGCGAGCTAAGACTGCAGAGCGATTAGAGATTCTGTCGATGATGTGAGTTAACATTCGAACCGAAGTGTAGCAGCCTTGCCGTAATAGTCGGACTAATGGACCAACGATTATCTTGAATCGCAAGATGAAACTTTAAATTTTCGCGTTGTGGCCACGACGCTGCCGAGCAATTTGACGACGCCCGTAAACCTCGGATATTGCTTATATTGCAGTGCGCCATAAATTAGGCGTAAATATAGTGGGCATGGGTTTAACCGTTGTCAAATACGAGACATTCATGTGAAATGATGCATTTAATAAAATAAGTTGTAACTTCGTCTTGCTTACGGCGTGGTTTATTTAAAGTTATACGCAGGCAGACTTCAGGTAGTGCCATTTGTAAGAGTTTCTTAAAATTAAACTTTATCCTCGTGGGTGCAACTGTCTAACGAGTGTTCATTACAGTTTAACAACCTTACGTTATATCCCAAAACATTCTCCTAATTGCTGTTGTAACTCACAAACTCTTGCTACCTGTTTCTGCTGTATTTTATAATTTATAACAGTACTTCATGTTTCTAGGCGTGTATGTTTTGTTTAATAATAATCACAATTAAAATGTACAAAATAATTATTTAGTTGTTATAGAGCTTATTTGCCTAATTTTTTCAAATCAAACAGTAAACAAATTTCTTTTTAACGGATTATTAGATTTTTCCCAGTTCCCAAAAATTAAAGGTGGGGCGGCGCTCTACCTGGATTCAATAAATTCTGGATCCTGGGGGAGCTATTGAAAGCTTCAGGCAGAGCCGCGATGCCACCTGCATACTGAGGGTGCAGAAGATTCGGAGATGCGTAATAAAATTATTAGTTTGAATCATTTCTTGAGGAGGCGTATATTTCGTATATGCTTGATTTAACAATAATAATATTTCGTTAAATTGTAAACACTAGTTCTGTTTCCAACAACTATCAAATTATGTTTAACACGACTCCTAATATTTTACTAAAATTTGTAGTGAGAAGCTGTATAAAAAAACTTTTAATTTTAGTTTGAGTACTAAAGCACTTAGTAATTAGTTATTGGTAATTAAAAGTAAAGTTGTCTATTTAATTTTTTTAGGTAAGCTGCCATAGATAAAGTGCAAATTAGAGGACTAATGAAATATTATTTTATTGTTATTGTTTAAGTCGCTTATTGTAATTGCTTATTAATAATAAATTGGTAATAATTGCCACGTCTAGTTCAATAGTAAGCTCGACGAGCTTATTGTTTGTTCTAGCAAACGAGTTTTGTTGTTCTAAACTCCGCGGAACCTTAATTAGTAGGTGTGAAGCCGCAAACAAAACTGTCTCCGAATACGGTTTCTCAACAATTTGTTTTTGATAACTGTATTCAAATTACTGAACTTCACCAGAGCGTTTCTCTCAGTAGACTGTAGCATTAATTAAAGGCGTGATAACGTAGCTTTAATGAGAGTCATTATATACGTATAATTAATCAGCGGACGCAGATGACGCCTCCACTTCGTCGCATCTTCAAAATGAACCTTATTGTTTTTCAATAATTAGTTAACAGTACGTTGTATTTAATTATTTATCTTTTGTTATTTAGGTTTATATGGGAGTTAATAAACAGGCTTCCGTTTTATAACTTTGAAAGAAGTATAAATGAATTATTGCGAAATGAGTACGCAACCAATTTTACAAAGCTTCTATTTTTAGAATATAATAACGCTAAAGTTGAGATTAATATTTATATTCTTTATCATGGTATACTATAGACTATTAAAGTTAGTATGAGAGTAAATCGAATATAAAACGGCATTTCCTTTAAAGGTCCGTCAGGTGAACGAATAGGGGTTTAGATTCTGAGCCTAGATAGGGGTTTTAAAAGGAATTTCCTTTGTACCCCGTTTCTTACAATAAAGGGAGTATGATTATTAAGTATTTTAAAAAATCTTGAAACACAAATTGTAGGTAACACCCTTAAGAAAATTCAAGTACACGCGTGGTATAAAAATTTTCTAGAGGACGAAAAGCAGTTAAAATGAAAGTCACCGACGTCGCCCTAGGACTAGCGTGAGTGAGACAAACATTCGCATTTTTCACTGTCTTCTAAAGGATGAACGTTGGTTAACAATTGATAAAATTATATCTGTTGTCGGTATAGGTTACGAGAATGCTCAAGTACTTAATAACTAGTAGTTTTGAATTTTTTCTTGCTAAATATAAGAAGCGGCTGTGTGTAGAGATTTGAAAACGACTATTGACATGCTACCAGGTTAAAGAAAAAGCTTTTTGCACCAATAAAAACTGGATATACCATTACACTCCGGAATCCAAATAAGCTAGTATAGAGCGGCAAAGAAAAGAAAAATTTTACTTGTTAAAACTAAAGCTCGGCTCTTAGTTGGAAAGGTTCTTGTAGTCATAGTTTTGATGTCAACTGTTGAGTGAAGCAAAACTCTAGTATCGTGGAAAAATGCAAATTCAACAAAAAAATGAGAATTTGTTTTGGACTACACTAAAACACTTTTTTTATAATTTGAACTTGCGACTCTGTAATTATTATTTGTTTGGATTATTAAAAAGTACTTAGACGACAAATAAAGAAAATATTGCCGTCGAAGCGTCCATGTACGATTGGGTGGTGTTACAATTACTTTTATTTTATGATTGCCTGATCAAAAAGTTACCAATCCGTTGGAAAAAGTGTTTGTAGTTTTGTGACACTCGAATAAAAGTTAAAAAGTTATTTTTGTTTTATTTGGTTCATCCTCTTTATGTTACAATATTTTTCTTTTTTACAACAGGTTTCTTTATTTTAAATTTAAGTAATCATTTTTGTAGTAAAAGATTTTTGTGTATATGACATTAAAGGTGTATAATAGTTTTTGAATATATATTTTATGAGTTTTGTTAACTGACACATCACTTTAATAAAAACTATTATAATAGTAAGTTTGTAACGACCCGCGTGAAAGCACAGCCTGCGAACTGAGAGGTTAAGGTTCTCATATGTTTGCTCTGTCTTCCCGGTCGTCGCGCACCATCTCTGATGCGAGGCGATGTATCAAGCACCGCGCCTTAGAATACCGCCATTATTATCCCTTGTTCGAGTGAATGCAGATATTCAATTATTTATAGTGACTGAGTAGGCTATCCGCCAGGCATCAGAGAACTCCGGGAATAAACCCGGATCTATCCGCATCGCAACCGCGCCTCAACCGCTTGGTCCACTTTGACAGTTAGTAATAAACAAAAATTTAAAAATTAAGATCTACCCTTACATTGATTTCATTACATATCTTTTTCATGACGAAAAATGATATACAAAGAAATATACAATTCGTTTTCTCAACACTAAAATTAAATTGCAAGTATTAAATGTCCTCTTTTTAAATAAAATTAAAGACAGACTCAAAATTTTGAATATTATTTCCTAAAGTCTTTAAAATTTTGTTCATTCAATTTAATTTAAAAAAAATAGAGTTTATGTTTTTAGTAAAGTAATTAGGTAACGTGATAGCAAAAGCAATTAAAATGCAGTTCTTTGCTAAATCGTAGTACATAAACAATAAATATATAAATGGTATTCGGCATATATTCAGATTTTAGATAAGATTTTCTTGCATCGGTAGCTATCAGATTTATCATGCCAGTGTCAGTATAGACATACAATAGTTGAAGATGATTATATTGAAATCTTTCACACTTTAGGAAACAGATGCATTGCTGGAGGAGACTGGAACTCCAAACACACCCATTGGGGTTTCAGAATCATCACAACAAAAGGTAGAAACTTGTTTAGAGCGATTATGACAAAAAAACTGTCATAGCACCGGGAAACCGACCCATTGACCAATGAATCCAGCCAAGCTTCCTGACCTGTTGGATTTTTACATTTCCTATTTATTTAACAGGAAATCATGCACCAGTAATACTTAATTTAAGAATTCGGCCTATCAACAAAGAGTTGACTTCTAGGCTTACATCAAAACATGTTTGACATAAATTCTAACAACACATTGAAAATAAACTGCGAATAAAACAACCACAAGATTTAGACCAAGCAGTCCAATACCTAGTCGCTCTTATTCAAGAAGCTGCATGGGAAGCCACTCCCAACCAAACTGAGCCAGCACAACATGTCAATAACATACCTTTACATTTAAAAGAACTAATAGCTGATTAAAGACGAGTTCAATCACGATGGCAAAGAACACGTAATGTAGCTGATAAACTAAATCTTAACAGACTAGCTTAACGATTTCGTGCTGTTCTACTGAATTGTTAAAATACCAGCTTTAATTACTACGAAACAAACCTCAAGCAAGGAGATCAAACCATCTGGAGGGCTACGAAAAGATTTAAAAGCCACAAGTAATCATTCCTCCCATACGCAAAATTGATGGCACATGGGCTAGATCTAACAAAGAAAAAGCCGAAACTTTCGTTGAGCATTTGACAAATGTATTTTAATCTCTTCAACCTAATGTACCAGATAAAGCTGTAGATAACTATCTAGAAGTCCCGTGCCAGGCCTATTAAACAATTTTTACTAACGGAAGTTCTGCTTGAAATAAAAAAACTAAACAATTTTAAAGCACTACGATAAGCCTTAATAACAGGGTAAATATTAAAAGAACTTCCAAAAAAAGCCGTTGTACTATTAGCGACTATTTATAATCGCATGTTAAGCATGTCTTATTATCCTATATTGTGAAAGAATGCCCAAATAATAATGGTTCCAAAACTGGAAAACAAGCAGAAAACGTAACTTTTTTCGAGTCGATCAGTGTCCTATCCCTACTAAGCAAGCTTTTTGAAACCTAGAAACACTAATGAACAACACACACTTAGCAACACATCTTCCTGTATATCAGTTTTCGTTTTGCAAGGGACACTTTACAACGCAGCAAGCACATAGGACAGTTAATGAAATAGCACGTAGCCTCGAAGAAAAGAAATATTACACAGCCGTTTTCTTGGACGTTGCCCAGGCGTTTGACGGGATCTGGCACACTGGGTTACTCTACAAACTGCAAAGGCTGCTCAAAACTACTATTACCTCCTCCTTAAATCCTATCTTACAGATATATATTTTACGGTCAAGCATGACAACGTATTATCCAGTTACTTTCCTATAAAATCCGGTGTCCCACAAGGTAGTGTCTTTGGCCCCCTCCTGTATCTTATATACACTGCTGACATCAGAAAGTGAAAACACTGCTATCGCTACTTTTGCTGATGATACTGCTGTGTTATCTACACCTGAAGACCCTGTGATAGCATCCGAGAATCTTCAACAACATCTAAACGTAATTAATGAATGGCTTACTAAATGGCATATTAAAATCAACACATCCAAATGCGTTAAAGTAATCTTTACAACTAGATTTAACACATGTACACCAGTTAACCTGAATAATAGTCCAATACCTGTCAAATACCTGGGATTACATCTAGATCAAAGACTGACTTGGAATAAATATATCCAGATAGTGATTGCAACTGAACCTAAAATTTCTAAAAATGTACTGGTTATTAGAAAGAAGATCAAAACTATTTCTATCCAACAAAGTACTCTTATACAAAACTATGGTGAAGCCGATCTGGATTCAACAGAGTACAACTCTGGGGTTGCGCTAAACCATCCCAAACAAAAAGTATTCAACAATTTTAATCAAACGTACTCTGTGCTATAGCAAGTAGTATGTTACCAATAAAACTTTACATGTTGATCTTGATATACCATTCGTCGCGGAAGAAATTAATAAACTCTCCCAAAACTACTACATCTGTAAGAAGATTAAATAGAACCTGGTCATACGATTTACTAACACCCTAATGTGAAAGGATTCATAAAAGGAGTATCACTAATTAGTGGTTTCTCCTAACACTGTCTACTGGTGTTATCATATTTACTTAATACTCCTTGTAGAGTAGATTGTAAATTTTCGAATAATAAAATTAAAATAATTAAGAAGGAAGACGCCGGTTATTACTCCATTTTAGATAAGTGTAAGTCTAAAGTCTGTAGTGTTGATTGTTTTGTTTTTAGTAAAAAGATGTGAAAGATTTTAGATTAATTGTTTGAACCAGACAAAGCAGACACTTACAGTTACAAAATAATTTTATGGCAATGGTATTACCAATAGATGGTAAGTTAAACTTTCTAAAATTTAATAAAGTAATGTACATTTGCAAAGAAAATATTAGTAAGTTGCATTTCTTCAATGCCTATCACTATTATATTAAAACAAAGAAATTTTACTTAAATTAATAGATTTAATTTTCTGCGGCTCTGTCGTAACTTTTTAATTTTTGCGACAAAATGTTGCAATGTTAGTATTATTCGATAGCCCGCGTCCTCAGAAACAACTTTTATGCACAGTTCATCATACCTTTTTTACAGGATGGTGCTGACTAAAGAGGCTCATTAGCTTCTTCCGCTCCAAGCCCACCGAGTTGTACCGACTTCCCGACAAGTGGCAAGATATCATAGATTTGGAAGGAAACTACTTCGACTACTAATTTGTTTTTGTTTGAAATTAATTGATGCATAGATAATGGTGCTATAGTAGGGCAGCAGAAAATTAGGTGCCAACTTATTATTAAAACAAAAATATTTATTTAAAAAAGTATTATTAGTAGTGGTTCTTAAATGTTGTAACACTATAACAAAGATAATTTTAACAATATGGTAGTTAAAAATAATGGAATTTCAATATTATTTTATGCGTATAATCGATAAAAACATGTATTCGATATTATGAGACCACCATAATAAAATATAAACATATTTTTGTATATAACAGACATAATGTCGATTAAATCTGCTAACAGACTGCCTAGGGGTATATAATAGCTTGTTATGCTTTTTCAATAACATGAACTATAAACAAGTAATTCTTTTTGGCTAATGTAACTGGGAATAAGCAGATCTTATAGCAGAACAAATAAAATAGGGTTTTCTAATAATAGTTACTAATTATTATATACTTTATATTATTTTGTGGGCAGTGTAGTATAACGTTCATAAAGGCTAATTGTGTGCTATATGTTTAAATTATTACTTGCATAATTTAAATTGTAAAGGGTAAGTGATCAGAGATTTATTGTTAAAATCGACTTAGATGTCAGAGCAACTATTCTTATACTCCTAAGCTGACTGTTTCAAGTTTATTAAAACTATAAATATCCCTAAACTATTAAAATTTAAAATTGAACTAAGAAATACTTGAATCAAAGCAATGTCAGGTTTTATTTTATTATCTCCAGTTAGAATTTATTTTTTAATTTGATAGATAATGTTGGCACTTTATAACATTGATTCAAATAAGAATATAAATTAAATCATTAGTTTAATATTTGATGTACTTAAGTAAAGTATAAAGAAGAATGTATGTGATATAGATTGAGGCAGAAAAAGTGAACAAAAGAACCAATTACGCTGATTATTATTTATTTCCTTAAATAACATAGATTCGGGGTAAGTAGAATTGATTTAATGATTTTAAAATATAAGAGGAAAATAATTATATATAATTTGACGTAGCTTGTAGCTATTATATCAGGTATTAACAAAATTGTGCTACAGGTAACTTCGTCAATAAAACGAACGTTATCATATAAACAGAATAATTGCGAGTAATGGGATATGTTTTAGCATAATTGTTCTTTTAATATAAAGTGTAACTTTGAATATGGGTTATATCTTAATGTTTTTATTATTAGTAGGTGCTTTTTCAAAAGGAAATAGAAAAAGTCAATATTTTTCAATATTTTCGTGTTACCATTTTTGAAATATGCATTCTAATGCATTGAACAATTGTGATCGAAGCCTTCGCTGTATAATTTGTAGCTCCATCTTAAAGAAAACACATTTTTTTGTATTAACTCGTAAGTGTCGAAGTTATAAGCGCAAAAAAATTGATTAGTATGTTCACATAGTGCTCTGAAGTTACTGTAGCCTATTTTTTTTAAATAAAGTAAGGTTTAAGGATTTCTATTTTCCAAATTCCGCAGCAAACTGTAGAGAGCACTATAGAGAGATTTATATAAATGTCTGCTGCCATAAATAAACAGTTTTACTTATTGATATAACCACCCAAATGAAAATGACATCTCCAATCATCAATTTCAAGCATTTATTCACAAAATAGTTTGTTTTGGATCAAATCACTTTTTAAACAGCTTTTTAACAATCATGATTTTGTACGAATAGAATTTCAACTTGCCGTGTAAGATGCGCTGCAGCAAATGGCGAGACAGGCCCAAAATTTAAGCACTACGCTTAGTGGAGAGCCGAAAACTTTGAAGAACCGATTTTCTCACTTTCTCAATTTTTTCTGGAATCTGAGTAGTATGGTGACGGCCAGTTGATTTCTTCTTAATAACTGATTAAGTTATGTGAAACGATCCAACTCATCGGAGTATTAAACTGTCCACGAAAACAATATATAATGCTCGCCGACCCCCTTTTTTCCATTTTACCCGTTTAAAAAAAATATGCAACCTTTTTGAGACAACCACTATTTAAAATTTTTGTTTTTTGTATTTGTATATATTCTTCTATAAGTAAAATTAATAAAATAGTTTTTATGCAATTGTGTTTAAACCCTGTATATCATAATACAATTGAAAATATGTTTTAAAAAATGCATTAATCAAATAATCATATTATATTTACTTATAACCCTAGAAAGTAAACAATTTCCAAATATGTTTTGGTGTTATAAAATAAAATTATTTTGCATAAAGTACATTTTATAAGAAATTGCTTTTGGATATAAAATTTGTAAAACTAATATATTTTTTATACAAAATTTATAATAATTTGTTAAATTAAAATTGTAGGATAGAAAATTACTTAAAATGAAATTATTAGCGACAAAACGCATTTTAAAGGTACTTCTTGCGTATCCTATAATACAAGGATATTTAGAACAAAGAGCACACAAACAGACACACACACAATATTACGCAATTCTGCTGAGTTTAACTACAGTCCTCCGAAGATGAAATCAGGACAAACAATTTCGTAGGCAATCCCTATGTGCTGCACAATATCGAAGAAGAGCAATGTGCGGAAACTTTTTCCAAATATATAGGAAGCAGCAATAAAAAGTTTAGCGACTCAGTAACTACACAAGGGAAATCTATTTAAAGGAAGCGCGAAGCAAACTCACTTTTGTTACCAAGGAATAAATAAATTATCCGCAAGCTGGGGGAGAAATATTGGGTAAGCAATAAACCCGAAAGAAAAGCTTATAATGGCTGCAAATGTATGTGTACAGCTTGTGATCTGTAGATACGGGAAATCAAGAATAAGATTTTATAAGAATAGCTACTTTACAACTTATTTTTATGTTATCGTATTTACAGTTAATAGTTTTATAGCTATGACCTGCTAGAATTTTAAAAATATTTAATTTTTAATTTTATGCATTTTTTTAAACATTTCTTAAAGCTATATCGAAACAATCGTCTATATCGTAAGTATTAAAAATGAAAATATATTTATTTTTAAGATCCTTTAAATATTACTGTTTAGATATGATCCAATATACATTAAGGTTACCTATAGTTTCAGGAAGTTTAAAAGTTTTTATTATTTTCGAAACTTCTAATTAACTGTTATCAAACATTTTAATATATGAAATATATGAGGGATTACATAAAATTCGTTTTATTTTAAAATAATGCCACTGTGGTGGTCTAGTTGTACGTAATATTTTGATTTGTTAGTACTTTCCTCCAGATGAGCTATGTATAAGCTTTATAATGTCTAAGAAAATTTTAAAATTAATTGCGTGTAAAAAATAATGTAAAGTACACACTTCTAAGTAGCCATGTATAGCAATGTATATTCTTGTTTTCTTAATAGTTTGTTCAAACATATTTTTTTGTTGTGACGTAATTGGTTTGTTTATAGCATTTTTTAAATACATAATCTCTTTATATGCCTACTTTGTCAATTAATGTAAGTCAACCTAACAGCTATTATATAATTTAAAAACATTTTTTAATTAGTGCTTTGATTATGTAATTGTAGTTTAAATCAAAATAATGTTTTAAATGACATTGACGGTTCTATAATATATTTCTATTCTATTTAATCAATCTCCACTAGTCCTTTTCCTCTACTACAATAAAATTCTCATTCCTTTGATAACTTTTTTTTGTATTTTTGACACTATTTGGCTTTTCCTAGTAAAACAATATTTAATAAAAGATATATACAATAAGGGATATAAAACAAATAAAAGAACTCTTTATTTAAATGTTAACTTCATTTTTCTGAAATGCACTCTATTTTTACAAACGAGGAAATAGCGACTGAGTACTGGCGGTACAACTAAAAACTGAAATAGGACGTAAAAGTAAATTGAGAAAGCAGTTCATTAAAGCAATAAATAATAGATAATTATTTCAGAAAAAAATGCAAATGCGCTGTTTACTATGAAATGTTTACTTGAAATGTTAGAAAATATGGATTTAAAACAATATTCTGTTCGTGTTTTGAAGGGGCACATTTTTAAAAAGTAGAAAGTTTAAGAACATCAAAGAAAAAATGAGGATAATAGACTTGATATACCAGATCTTTGTAAAATAAGATATCCGCAAAATACAGGTCTATGAAATGGGGAATATCGAATAATTCACACGACAGCAAATAAGAGCAATTGTTTTGCACAGCGAGAGTTGTCTTAGAAAAAATAGTTACAGGCTCAAATACGCAGTTTATGTATGTGCATATACCAACCATAAAACAAAAAGCAGAAAATGAAAAACGATGCGAAGAAATAAAACAACTGATTAAATATGTCAAAGGAGATGTAAAATTTAATAGTTTTAGGTGACTAGAATGCAGTAAGTAATGAGATGTAGCAGAAGAAAATGTAGGTAATTTCGATTAAGCACAAGAAAGCATTTTGTGTGCAAAACAATCAAGTAATAGCAAATATCTTATTCTAGCACCATGTACAAAGAAGGTACACATGATGGGCACCAGGGAACAAAAAACAATGTCAGCTACATTACATCTTAAAAAATATTGTTTTAAGATCCAAGTGATGAACTGTAGAAGCTACCCAACAGCAGATGCAAATAATGATGACGTGTAATCTAAAATTCAAGAATTGAAAGAAATACCAGGAAAAACATGGGCAAAACATGGCAGTTGAAAAAATTACAAGACGAAAGCATTAAACATAAATTAAAAACAAGAAAAATTATCCCAACAACATATAATATATAAATATTAAAGAATGCGGTGCAATAATCGGCTAAGAGATATAAAAACTTTAAATAAAATAAGACAAAAAAACATACAACCATATAAGTATAATAAAAGTACAATGGAATAAACAGATAATGTATGAGAGCAAGAAAGAAATGAAAAGTTATAGAATCCAATACAAAAATACAAAAATATTTCATAAAGAACCTAAAAGACGGCAAAAATTTCTAAAATACGACAAGAATGAAATCATTAAAGAGCCCAAGAAAATAACAACCAAAAATTCTACAGAAACGAAAGTTACAAAAACAAAGATACAAATTTTACAAAATAAAACTACGACAGAGCCGTTACGGATCTAAAAAAATGGAACAGCCACTGGTGTGGACTTTATATCAACTGAAATAATTAAGAACATCGGAAAGGCAAAATATAATGTACTAAGTATCTGAACTAATCTCCTCAATATACCTGTACCAAAAACATCATTATAGCAATTTCAAAAAAAGAAGGAAGAGATAAACGTGAAGACTATAAGACAATAAAAACCTAATATCGCATACTTAGTGAATTGTTTATAAAATAATAAGATCATTTTGGATTTAAAAAAACTTATAAATTGTAATTTTATGCTTACTAATTAAAAGAACTAAAACAAGCTAAAAAATTATCTAGCATTCACGGATATTGAAAGGACTTCCATAATGTCAGATAGTCGAAATTATTCGACATGTTATTAAGAGTTATAGTCAAAAACAGTGTTTTCTATAAAAAACAATAATTGCTAGTGGAAAATCGCATAAAGAAACAAAAATTAAGAAAGGCGTTCGACAAAGCTTTGGTCTGTTGCTGCCATTTAATGCTTATACACGAGACGTGTTAAACCAATTCAGAGAAGTAGATGTAAAAATAAACGTGGGGCCGGCGAAGAGATTGCTCTGTAAGCAATCCCAGAACGAACTAAAAATTCGCAATCGAATATCTCGAAAATTATTCGACATAGAATTTTTTCGACTTCATTTTCGAATTCAGCGTAAAATTTCCTATAAGAATCGCATTTAAAATCGTAATGTCAAATATCTCGAAAACTATTCGAGATTTTATTTTTTATTTATTTATTTTATTTTTTAATTTCGAATTCGAAATCAGCGTAAAATTTCCTATAAGAATCCATTTTCAAATTTTAAAAAATCTCAAATTTTGTGACGGACCGACAGACAGACATATAGAATTCAGTAACGAACTTTTTAAGTTCGTGGAACATACAAGAACGGAAAATAGATAGATGAGATGTATAGGACTTAAAAGACTACAGCATGACAATAATAATAATAATAATAATAATAAATTAAAAACTAAAATGATGGTATCCGATAAAGCAACGTAGCAAGCAACTCGCAAAATGTTGAATGTTTTTGTTATAATAGACTGAATTAGACAACACAATGCAGCTCGTAACGAGATGAAGAATTTACTAATATATAATAAAATTGCACAAAAAAGAACTATACAGGTACCAGACCTGGACAGTATTCCAAAAAGAAAAGATTTAAAGCTTTTAAAATGTGGCACTTGCAACAAATGCTAAGATAACATGGATACACTGTGTTAACAGCAAAGAAATACTAGCAAGAATATAAAAATAAAAAACCCTTTGGAAAACTATAATGAAAAGAAAACTGGCGAAGCATTTACTAAGACATGAAAGCATACTCAAAACAATTAAGAAAGATTTGAAAAAAAATGTACCAGAAAGGCTAAAATTACAGTTTCTGTATCATATAATAAGAGATGTAAATTACCGAACATATATTATACAAACCTAAAAATATTACCACAACATAGACAAAATTATGTGATAGTCATGCAGCAGACCAATCGAGAAGAATGAAGACTGAAAATCAGGGAAAAAGAGATGGGGGAGGAGGAAGGGAGAAATGCTATAGTTTCTTATTAATATGACAGCATGTCTTTTACTTTGATTGCTCAATATTGCAATTATGCAATAATAATTTAAACTTAATTATCTTCTTACTAGTAAAAACTCCCGTCTCCAAGACGCCCACATAAATGAAAGTTATGCTGCATGCGCTTACTAATGGCAAGAATTGGCCAGGTTATGCATAAAATACCGATAGGTGGCGCAAAATGTTTAATTACTTTATAATAATTTATATTTTGACTATAACAAGTAAACCGCGACCTAAATCTAAAAATCTAAAAGCTTTATGGGAGGTTTGCCCTTTGAAATCCGTTCGTAACTGTCGAAGAAGTTGCAATGTTAATTATAAAGAGACATAGTTACATTTCTGCAGTTTTATAGAGTAGATTAGTATATTACGTATTAGAAGAGTTTTCTGTTTCTTGGAAGCATTTGTTGAAGTGAATTATTCTGTTTTATGAGAAGCCAATTTTAATTGTTATGGGTGTACGTTTTTTTATTATTTTAAACTTTTTTGTTGCTATTACGTGAGCTACATTCCAATACGGGTAATTTTTCTAATTGCAAATACATGTTAATATTTGTCTAAAACAAAGTTGTGAAACAACGTTTTTCATTAGATGAAAAATTGAGTTGTATGCGGATCATTCTATTATATTATTATTGCAAGAAGCTTTAAAAGATCTGTTACCTTTTTATAATCTAAACATAAGAAGCACCTAATAATATCTTCGTATAACGAAACGCTTTCCTTTAATCACCCTTATCCTAACAGTTTTTCGAAGTTTGCTTTCTATCAGTTCTGTAACACATAGACGTAGAATTAGTATATTTCATTTAGAACATTTTTGAAGAAAATTTATGTTAACTCTTAGAGCTTTTAATATTTTGTTTTAATTTTTAAAATGTATATTAGCCAATCCTAAAACGTGCTAAATATTTAATTTATAATAAAGAAAAAAATTCGCTAACCATTGTATTGCTTGAACAAAATAACTAATTCACACCGTCTCTGGTCTTTGGTTCCTTTTCCCCTCTTTATTGACAATCAGAATTATTTATAATCCTATGTTATTATGAGCTGTAAAGTTCTTTAATGACCTAATAAAGTAATTTTCTATTGAGGTGTCCTCGCTAGTCCTCCTTTAGGTTGGCTGGCCAGAGTTTTTAAGTCTTCTATTGAGCTGTGGTGTAGTCAGTAGCAGAAGTGTGACATTTGGGTGATATCCTATTTTGTCGTGGTGTCGGACACTTTTTCTGTGTGCCGTCTTTAACATATGGTACATTTAGGTCTGTATGTAGCGTGCAATTGCTTACATACCAAGGTGCGTTTGTCATTATTCGGAGTAGTTCTAACCGACTTGAGTGGATTATTGACATGTTTGATTTTCTTGCAAAACTCTATTCCGTAGATCCGTATCGGCTCGATTATTGTCTTAAAGAAAAAAAATTTTGTTTTTCAAGAACAGGCTGGATCGTTTTTCAATTAGCCAGTATAGGTCTTTTGTTTTTAGAATTATTTGTTTTTTTTTTGACTATATAATCTTTCCATGCGAGCCTTCTATCCAATTGTATACCAAGATATTTGGTACACGGAGACTGAGGTATATTTATATATAATTATATAATTATATAATTATATAATTTAGTGCACTTGTGGACACCGTTTCCTTTCGAGTCTGAAGGTAATTTAGACAGATTTAGTCTCGTTAATCTCGATTTATTTGTTAAACCATATTTATATTTTATTTAGGTGGTTTTGTAATGTTTCCAAAACTTCATGCGTTGGAAGGATGACGTTATCATTAGTGAAGATTCCAGTGATGGTGTTCTTGTCGAGAGGTAAGTCTGCCGTGTATAATAAATATAATAAGGGTCCAATCACACTGCCCTGACAAACTCCAGACTTCATTGTAAAATTATTGGATACAGCTTTGTTGATCTTGATCTTAAATTGTCTGTCATTTAGGTAGGACTTCAACAATTTAAAATAGGTGATGCAAAGAAAATGATTAATTTTGCATAATAATCCTCTACGCTAAACCTTTCCGGAGGCTTGGCTTTGTTTTCAAGTGGCTCAGTTATAACGTGACGTACTTTACAGATTTGATGAACGGTTGAGTGGTGTTCACGAAATCTGAAATGATGGTGCGGTATCCATTTATCATTGTTGGGGTCGGCCTTTATTCTTTAAACCAGGAGTGTTTCGAGGAACTTAGCTATAGTGGGAAGTGAACTTATTGGTCGTTACGATTCTATTCCGCTTGGATCTTTACGTGGTTTGGATATTAGTATGATATCTGTCATTTTTAGTTGTTTTGGGAAATAATAAGAATTGCGTTAAATATATAGATAATTATCAATAACCATTTTCGCGGTAATTCCTTTATCATTTATTGTGTAATTCTGTTTACGCCTGGAGCTTTTCTAATGTTTAGATAATTAATTTCTGTTTGTTCTTCCTCTGGGATGAATGCTTTATGATACGATTAGATGAGTCTTTCAAAGCTGTTCTTCTATTTCAGTAGAGTTTTATCATTGACAGGAGTACATACTTTGGCAAGACCTTCTGTAAACAACACTGTTTTCTCTTTTTCGTTTCTAGTCTAATACGGAATGAGTGACTTATCATCGCGCATAAGAAGTTTTTGTTGCTTGGATTTTCTTTGGCGTTTGACAAGCTTCTAATTGAATTATCAAATCTGTTTAGACTAGTAAACTAGTCATGGAATATTCTGTCATGGGTTTCTTTAATTTTTGTTTTTAACTGGTTTATTGTCCTATTTAAAGTTGTTTTGTCTTAAGGGGCTTTTGTTTTGATTGCTATTAGTCTTTTGATTTCAATTGGAATAATATTAAAATTTTGATGTAGTGGTTGCAAGATAGTAATCTTTTTCATACTTATGTACTTCTGTAGGATGAATCGAATTTTTTATTATTATAGCCAAACCAACGTGGGCCGGTCTATCTAGATAGTTTGTACAGTACGTAGCTCATTAAGATATATTGATTTATAATCTGTCTGTAAAGTGAGTTTCACTTACTTGTACGATATCTATTGAATTACAGAGAAGAAATACCTCTACTTTGTTTCTGTGTTGAAGAAGGCCATTGACATTCCACTCGACTGTCTTGATAAATTACGTAAATTTTGCTAATTAGGGTTGATAACAAGTTTAACACCATATTGCTTTGTTGTATTAATTCATTAAACATTGATTTGAATGATTTCAGAAATTTGCTTAAAACATGGTTATCTTCACCTATTTAAGTTTTGTTTGTTTTTCTTGCTTCTGCGTAACTGTTATTTGCCTGGTAACGTTGATGGTTGTGTGTTGTTTGGTTGTGGTTGAAAACTTAACCTGTTATTTACGTTGTGAGTCTTAAAGAGACGGTGGTATAATTCGCATTCTTATAAATAGCGGAATGTTACAATATTTTTTGGTGGCTCTATAACTAGTGCTTTCTTTTGAAGATATCTAGTTTATACATACACATATTTGTTATTTGCGGAGAGTTCTAAGTCGACAAAGAATAAGTTTAGGGTTTCTTTGGTCATTCCATGTTCCTCATTTATTATGTTTGGAACTTTGTGGCCTTTGTCTAATAATCGTTTTTTGATTTCTTCCGTCTATATTGTGCGATATAAATGTTTTATTACTATTTTATAACCTTCTTTTGGTTGATACGTACGGTGGATAAATTGCTTTATTTTAGGAAACAGTTAGTTTTCTGTAATATTCAGAAGTGTGGCAATTTATATTCATAGTATTACCTGCTAAACAATTAATTTTGTATTGTTTTATCTTTAATATTTCGGTTAGTTTTTTGACTATTTCATCATAATTTGTTACCCCATAAATATAAATTGGTAAAGGTTTTGGTTCTGTATTTTGTGTTTGAATTTTTTGTTTGGTAAGGTCAAAACGCTCAATCTGTTGTTTACCTTAGTATTTTCAGTTAATTTAAGATTTAAATTTATTTTCTTTCTTTTGTAGTTTTTATTTTCTGCTAGAGGTTACGTTTTTGTCACTGGTGGATGACATTCTGTGATAGTACTGACTATTATTATTAATGAATTGTTGGCTATTGGAAATGTTGTTTATAAACTGCTGTTGTGGCAAATTGGTATTTATATTACTTGTTGTTGGCTGGATAAAGAATGGTTGCAGAAACACTTTTGGCATTTACATATTTTGTAGTGGGACACCCTGTATGCCATTATTCTTATTACCCAATGGTTATCTGTAGTTAATTCCAAATCCGTTAAAAGCTGGCATCCTATTCATTTTAGTTGTTTATTTTATTTATTTGTGGATATATTTTAACTTATCAGTACACTAACCTGTTCCAATAATTATATTCACGACGGTCACTCTTACTTTTGTATCGCAGTGTAACTGTTAACACGAGCACTCAATTGATATCCATACGCCACGAATCTCAAATGGAAACTTTGAAATTTGCAAATTTATTTTAAATTTATTTTGTTAATATTACAGTTCAATAATTATACTGATACTATAAAACAGCTTCTAGAAGGTTTTGTTGTGACATATTTTTTTTTACAAAAAATGTGCAATCGTCAAACAAAGAATTATATTCCTAAGGTACTTTCTTATTCTTGAAAGTATGCTCCATTGCTGAAAATGATTTGTAGATTGATATGTCTTGTAGCTTATGTTGTTCAAATTATGATTTTATTAAATAATTTAACCATGCATGGTACAACTTACAGATAAGACAATTTTATATGTGGCAAAGAGAAGTACTAAAAAGCATAACATCCTTGCCTAGTCAGATTAAATTACGTTTTTATAGTTAGCTATTGAAATTGACTAGGACAGTCGTTACAGACTACTATCAAAATTTTAGTAATTTAATTAAGTAATTTAAGTAATAAAAAAGTTACTTTCCAGCCAAGAAGTTGTAAAAATAAAAGTTGTTTAAATTAAACATTTTTGATAATGCTATATTGAGCAGGTACTGTAGTAATAGAAAAAGGAATATAAAAAATATCAATGATATTATCATTGTTATCAATCCACTAGTTATTCGATAAGGGACAGAAAGCTTTTTTTAAAAATGGGAAATATTTAATTCTTTTTATTATTTTTAAGTAAACGTAAAGTTATGATAAGAGAACACAATATTTAGCACTCCTTATCATTTTCTATTTATATTGTACATCTCAGAAATATTGCATAGCGTCAGTGTAGCCATATGGTTAAGGCATGTGGTTGGGATGCAGACAGATCTAAGTTCATTTCCCGGAACCCTGGCGAGTGGCCTACTGTGTTCATTCCGTACAAAGAGTAATAATGGCGGTCATGTAAGACGTGGTGCTTGGCACCTCACAGTTTTTAGGGGGAGCTTCTTCGCGAGGCGTTAGAACTATGCCATTATGAAACCTTAAATATCTTGGCATTTTTGTTTTAGTTTTGTTTTACCTAAAATTTTGCTTTACGTGCATAAATTAAATATCTACCTTATTTAAAAATTTAATTTAAAGATCTATGAGAAATAGTTAAAAAATCTCTTCATCTCCAACAAGTTTTTGAGTTGGTGACGTCATCAGTTTGCACTTTTCTGAGAATGAAGATGGTGAAACGGTTTCGGTGAATGATATGTCACGAAATGCTAGCTGACTTTTTGCTCAGAAGTAGATGTCATAGACGATGTTTAAATCTGTAAGATGGCTTTATATGTCACAAAAGTTGCGGAACAATTGCATTATTGTCTAAAGATTTTTCTAGATGATTAGTTTCTCGAAATGAAAATTTTAATTAGTCTTACATATTATGCGATATACTACCATTACACTTTTATCTTTGAAGCTAATAGTTTTACGCCAATTCTTTAGCAACAATTCAAGCACTCAAGGACATTCTTAGAACTGCGCGAAACTTGCGAAATTAGGCCGTATTAGTGCAAAAACCGTGAAAAAATTTTCTGAATGAGGAGCTGACACAACTACTTGGAAGGTGTTGTGTTCCATTATTAACGGCGGGTGTTGTGCTCTCCTTGTAAATAAAAATATTGTAATAATTTTAAAATAATAGCGTTTTTTATAATTTGAAACCACCGCTGTTAATGGACGATCCTGTATATTTATTTGATATTTTAAATTTGGTGTCATCACACAACATTGTTTGGTACGTGTTGAAGGAAGTTTTTCTAGAAAATAAACAATGAATGCAGCTTTTGCATGTACAATACATATTATTTGTTTACTTTAAAGTTACTTATGTTATGCTTTTTGTATTTTATTTTACTGAGAAAATTTGTTACATATTTTTATTTGTAAATATAATTAATATATTGTTTTAATTTTTATGTTGCTGTTTTGTACTAATAATCATTTACGTTTTAGTGTTTTTTTTAATTAGGTCTGGTTGAAAACACGCATTATAAAAATAAATAGCTTAAAATATATAAATTTATTATTAGATAAGACAACAGCATTAGCGCGCACCAAAATAGACTTGCTGAAAGTTTGTTTGGTGATGACAGCCCATGACGGCTTACAAGGTTTTATATTTTCTGACTTACCACATCGATTTGGATAGTAGATAGTTATTTAAATTCGATTATTACATATCATGCCATCCTTTGTAGTTGTATGTAAGTTACAATTATTTTAGATTTAAAGATTTTAGATAAAAGAGTAGATGATTGACAACTTCTGATATATTATTTACATACACCAGTAGTGACAAATTTAATAAACGTCTCTTAACAGATTGTAAAGTATAAATTAATAATAAAAATTTAATTTTACAAGATTGATAGTTTTTTATTTTTTAGTCTTCTTCAGTTATGATTTGCTATGAAAAATGAGATTTTATAAAATTCTTCTTGTTAAAATTTTGTATTCTTTAATTTAACTTTTAGATCAGTTTTTGATTTAATGTTTATAATTTCCAAAGCGTACCCGTTTTAAAACGCTAATAATTAACGCTGGTAATTAACGTTATCAATATTGATTAAACTGTAAACTTGTTTTATGACCGCGCACTATTGTGAGGTGGTCCAGGTATACAAACAGAGTCCATTTAGGACGCTTAAATGTATTATCGTGTAACTTGAACTAGTCAAACTAAAATCGCATATAATAACCGTAGAAACCCCATCAGCTCTAATATAATACAAGGCTTGCATGAATGCTTTGATGTGCAAAATGCATTACTGGTTCGTTTTAAGTTAATGATAATAATACCTATACGCGTGCATATTATATTAAGAAAATGAGAAACGGTACGTTTTGTGTCTTAAGTAACAGGTAAATGGCTTGTACAAATGTATTACTTACACGAAATACCATTTTTTATTATTCTATTCCAAATTAATACAATAAAAACGGAAGATACATATGTATGTTGCTAACAACAAGACAAATATTTCATAAAATATTAAAATCATATATTGTATGCATTAAAGTTTATTTTTGGGAGAATTTCTAATAATATAAGCAAGATTTTTTACTCCATACATTAAAATTGTAATAGCATACTATGCAAAAAACATTTTTTTTCTTAGCTAACGTTTCTGCAAGAAACAACAACAAAAATATTAGTAATTTTATAATATCAAATTTCATTTATCTGGTAACGGTTTTCCTTAAAAAGTTTTAAATATATATTTTAGTTGTAACAACTAAATGATATTGCTGCAGTAAGTTATGTCTAATACAATAAGTGTTAGAAACTAGTTTCTCAAATAAAATAGCGGTCTCAATTTCGCCATAATAATATAACTTAAAGTGACTTAATTTTATATTGCTACTATAAATTTACTAGATATACACCTTGAATTTATCTTATAGAACTAAGAGCAAAAGTTTAGGTGATAGACAGTTACGTTCGAACTTCACGATTTAATGGCATTGGTGTTGTTGTTCCCGAGCTTTGCCTGTAGGTAGATGTGGCTTTATTGCCAATGACTTTCAGAAGACCAATATAACTTTGATTTATTCCATTATTCTTTAACATTTTACTGGGTTTTAAGATTCTTCAAATTCTGAGAGCGCTAAATAAAGGTAATTTGATATAATAATATTTAAACAAGTATGACATAAGTAATAGTTAAATTTATTATTATGTTTTTAATTTTAACAGTTGATTAATTACAATTATTTTATATTAAGCAAGGCTAATGGCTCACAGTGTTGCTATGTTAATAGAGAATAGCAACGCTGTTCGCCGTAAAAGTGTCCTCCGATAAATTATCTGAGATTCGTAGAATTAGCACGATTAATATTCAACTAGACATTTGTACCTTTGCTCAAACGTATTTTTACAATATTTTTACTTTCCTTATCCTATAATAAGGAAAGTAATGTAATCGGCGGAAATTTGACCTACCCAGTTATTCACATTTCTGGACGAATTATAGCCTCAGGACACCAAAAAAGTTGGTTTGGGCCATTGGTTGTGTGTGTGTGTGTGTATGTGTGTCTGTCGGTCTGTCAGTAAACAGGATATCTCGAGAGCCGTAAAAGCTAGAGACTTGAAATTTGGTATGCAAGTTACTTGTATGCAGGGGACGCAGTGCGAAGCTTTTGGTAAAAATCGGCAGAGTCGCTTGGTCGCAAAGTCGCAAAATCGGTCGGAAAGCGGTCGCAAATCTAAACGGTTGAAGATACAAAAAATTCATGAGAATAAAAATGATTTGTTATCATGAGATAAACATGAATTTAAAATAAAAGTTGGTAAAATAGGAACTCGAAAAAAAATTAAAGCTCATGATTTTTAATATACCGGGTGTTCATAAAATTTTTCGAGAAATTTATATTGTCAGATAGATCAAACCGAGACGAACAAAAAATTACCATGAAATTTTTTGATCCGAGGTCAAATAAATAAGTTATAGTCGATTAAAAATTAATTAAACGGATCAATCACAGCGCGCTCGGAGAGCTTCCTGGCCGACTGTGGGAGGACGGGTGGAAGCGCTTGGCCGCTACGAGGGAGCATGTAGGCGATAATGGGGAAGGCCGTGCGGCCGAGCTCGCACGGTTACCTTCAGTGACTTAGTAAAATTTTAAGTACGAGTCAATGATTGTCTTGTACTGTTTATTTTAATCAGTTTTCGAGTGTTGGACTCGCGCCTCGTCCTTTTTTAAATTAACAAATTTTTAGACGAGAGCAGCGCAGGGCCGAGACGATGGACCCGGTATAATATATAATAATAGGATAAGGAAAGTCGTGTGATGTTCACACCAGATTTTTTTTTATAAACTAATAAATGCATAAGTAACTTACGTAAAATAGAAAATAAAATTTAACAAATAATATAATAGCGTAGGAAAATGTCAAGAAAGTCAAAGTTAACTGTTAAAAAGAAATGCTGGAAATATTCCTTGTCTCTGTTATGTTTCTTCTCAATTCTAGATATACTCCCAAAATGGCATGTTAAATGCTGTTATAGGGACCCTTTATTCGTACAAGGAACAAATAGAGATATTGATACGGATCAAAAATATAGCTATTTATTATGACGCTTATAAATATTTTTTTCAGAAATTTCTATCTGATGCCTATTTTATTTATAAATTTTTACTTTCCTTATCCTATAATAAGGAAAGTAATGTAATAGGCGGAAATTTGACCCACCCAGTTTTTCACATTTCTGGACGAATTATAACCTCAGGACACCAAAAAAGTTGGTTTGAGCCATTGGTTCGTTTGTGTTTGTGTTTGTCGGTCTGTCAGTAAACAGGATATCTCGAGAACCGTAAGAGTTAGAGATTTGAAATTTGGTACGTAAGTTACTTGTAGGTAGGGGACGCAGTGCGAAGCTTTTGGTAAAAATCGGCCAAGCCGTTTGGTCATAAGGTCGCAAAATCGGTCGCAAAGCGGTCGCGAATCTAAACGGTTGAAGATACAAAAAATTTATGAGAATAAAAATGATTTATTACAATGAGATAAACATGAATTTAAGATAAAAGTTGGTAAAATAGGAACTCGAAAAAATATTGAAGTTCAGGATTTTTAATATACCAGGTGTTCAGAAAATGTTTCGGGAAATTTATATTACCGGATAGATCAAACCGAGACGAACAAAAAATTACAATGAAATTTTTTGATCCGATGTCAAATAAATAAGTTATAGCCCATTAAAAATTAATTAAACGGACCAATCACAGCGCGCTCGGAGAGCTTCCTGGCCGACTTTGGGAGGACGGGTGGGAGCGCTTGGCCGCTACGAGGGAGCACGCAGGCTGTGCGGCAGAGCTCGCACGGTTACCTTCAGTGACGTAGCAAAATTTTAAATACGAGACAATTATTGTCTTGTACTGTTTATTTTAATCAGCTTTCGAGTTTTGTACTCGCGCCTCGTCCTTTTTTAAATTAACAAATTTTTAGACGAGAGCAGCGCAGGGCCAAAACGATGGACACGGTATAATATATAATAATAGGATAAGGAAAGTCGTGTAATGTTCACACCAGATTTTTTTTATATTTGTGCCAAATAAAAATATAAGAATTATGGTTTTGTGACTAGAATAATATTAAATAAATTTATATATAAAACCTTTGTAGTACTTCTTACAATTTTATATACAATGGACGGCTAGTATATTTATTAACATGGAAATTTACTAAAATTATAATGGCTTATTTCTAGAAACCGCCGAAAGCTAATAAATTCATATTTTATCTTTAACTTGATTTTGCTAATTCGGTTTTCAAGAATGTATTCCCACCATATAGCGAATATGTGTTATTATTAATTTATGTTAATTGATTAATTAATGTTAATATTATAAGAAAAGTTATGAGGATGTAATATTTGTAGTGTAGTTTTTTCAGTACTTAATATTATTGACAAATTATAGCAATTTCGCCAAAAGACTCAAACAACAATTGCTAAACAAATGGTTTGAAGTAGAGATGGGCAAAGTGACTCATCTCTGAGATCAGATCCAGATCGCTCATTCACCAAAAATATAACTCATAACTCATTTTTCTGCTAC
Source organism: Sinelater perroti (assembly GCA_036346155.1). Classification (NCBI taxonomy): domain Eukaryota; kingdom Metazoa; phylum Arthropoda; class Insecta; order Coleoptera; family Elateridae; genus Sinelater; species Sinelater perroti. The sequence goes on from JARFIY010000001.1 coordinate 36,262,459, forward strand.
ATTCACGCCTATTGCTTATATCAGTTAGGCTATTACTGCTACCATTATAGGGCCAATTTAAATGTTTAATTAAATAACGTTTTATTTAAATGAAAAAAAAACAGGGGAAGAACCAAGTACTTATCAACCTCCATTAGCTAGTTGGGACGATATAGCTGCAAGAAAAATTAGTTTTTAATTTATTAAGTTTTTTTAATTCTTTCTATTATTTTTTTTATTATATTCTATACCTATGTTAAAACTGTCTTTCAAACAGGCTTCGATTTAGAGATCATAGACTCTTAAATCTTAATCCTCCTCGCCATTGAAATTATTGTGCTCTTTCAGAAATTCTGTAGAGCATAAAAAATATCGGGCATGATCCTTTGTTCCAGATAATAGTAATGAACAATTTTTATAAATCCTAAATACAAATATTTCTTTAGCATTATATTTTAGTATTGGATGAATTTTTGTCGGTCATGGGTATTTTAAATAAAATACGACCTGAACATAAAATTATATTATCTTTAAAAATAGTATATCAAATTAACAATTTAGAAAACACAGAAATTGTTTGTACGCACAATTAAATTATTTACATTAACACATTACAATAAATCTAAATTTTGGTTTAAAAATAGAATTTTCAAAACTTTGCTCGATGTGAGCCGGTTTCTTTTTTCACAACAAATTTGACCTGCATTAGAAAAAATTCTTTCGCACCGCACCGAAGCAGAAATGCAAAGCCGTTTCAACACCAAGCCTCATAAAATTGGGTAAACATGCTTTCTTGATTCCAAGCAGTCGCTGATTCTTACCTTCTGCTAAATATTTATCCAATTCTACGATATCAGTTGCAGACGGGTCGTGGCTACTTTGTAATTTGCTGACGCTTTCGTCAAATTCATCCCAAATGGATTGCTCCTGGCAAGCGATTGAACTAGAGGACGCTTGTTGATAATCATAGGTCTGTGAATTATCATTGCCTGCAAGAGTTGCTAAATGTCCTCTCAGTTTTTCAATGAGCCCCTGATAGGTAAATTTATATTTACTATCATCAGCAAAACCTGAGGTCTAGCAGGATTGCTTATGCAACCAGTTCCTAGAACTCGCTCCTTCCAAAACGATCTGTTAAACCGCTAAGGAGTTCAGATGTTAAAGACAATATCCTATCCCCGGGATTTATACCATGTTCAAAGACCTTAACCCGTCGTGCCATTAACCTAGCTAAAACTCCAAACTACCTTAGTAACTTTCTCAAAAACTTTCAAAATGTCAACAGAAAGCCTGATTATATGCCAACTGGCATCATCTATTTTAGATTTGACCCCTAAAAGTGCCAGTGTAGAAATGATAAGTTCTTTGTTTTTTAAAAATCGTTCTAAAATATCAACGGTAGAATTTCACTTGGGCACGTCTTCTTTTAGCTTCAGACGGTTTTATTTTAAGTTGCCTTGCATCTCTTGAAATTTTAACTTTTTTTAAAATATTGCACAACGGTTTTAACTTTTTCTACCGTTGTGGCAACAGATTTAGAAATCGCGTTTTGTACCCCCAGATTCAAGCTATGGGCGAAATACAAAATGTGTCTAAATTTCAAATGGATCAAAGCAGCTTTTATGTTTGCCGCATTGTCAGTAACAATCGTAGCAATTTTGTAGTGGATATCAAACTTTTTAACACAACTGATTTCCACGTTGAAATATTTTGTGAAGTATGTTTTTCTCCGAATTTGGAGCATTGTAAAAGAAAGGATTTGAGAATCGTATTTGTTGGGTCTATAAAATGAGCAGTTAGGGCATAAAAACTTTGCCTTTGCATGGGACAACTCCATTTTTAATTTATTAAAAAGTTGTGTATGAATACTGGGTAACACAGAATTTGTTAATGTCTTCCGACTACGTAGATTATATGAAGGGAAAAGCACTTTAACACAATTATTAAAATCCTCATCACATTTTCGACATTCGAAAATGGGTGGTATTTTAAACAAAATTATTTTTAAAAGTTGAATATTTAGCAATTTATTTTTAGAAATAGGGATTGGCTTAATAATTTCAACCAACTTACTTATTAGCAGTGGGAGGGGGACACAAAACTGTGCTAATGCTATTGCTAAAGGATCTTGTAGATGCTCCAGGTAATGGAAAAGTTTCTGCCGTTGGAGTTGATGTCGACCCTGAAGGAGTTGAACTCGAAGGAACAGACGATTCAGTAATATGTAAAACCTCACCAAACTCAGATTCTGTCGACGGCATAGTCTATACGTACAATGTACAGACACTGTCGGATGTTTAAGCTTCAAACGCCTTTTCATTTAAAGTGGAACCTGCAGAGATTGTTAAAAAAATTGGTAAAATAATACCAAATTCCACTCAACAATCTAGTAGCTCTTACTAGCATTTTGTTCTAAAATAACAACATAATATTATAAATAACGTAAATAGTTTAAATATTATATTATAGATGTTATAGATAAATACTACACATCAAGCTATATAAAGGCGAAGACTGATAGAGAGAATAAGTAAAGTCTCAAAGAACTGAGGAGTTATCGGAATCAAAGTCGAGATCAAATTTCGGGAGAGAATCAGATCAGTGAGTCAGATCGAGACGGGAGAACCAAGAGCTACTTGCACACGCTCAGATCGCACAACAAGGAAAATGTGAGTCAAGTGGAAGATCGAAGAGTTACTGTTCTTTTTTGTAAGTCATAACTTACTCACTCCCCACCAAGAGCTGGTTCTTTTGAGTAACTCGTGAGCGGATAGTTTGAAGGGATGAAGGCAGGAAAATCATCGATAAGGCGTTTCCTTAGTCAAATTTAAAGCACATTCTATTTTTTGTTTGTTACTCATCTTATATAACAGACTGCAAATATACAACTATTAATATAAGAATATTTTGTTTTAATCCAAATTTTGCATACGGGTTTTTGATTTGCGAAAATTATTATAATATTTTTAACATTTTTCAAATCGTTTAAGTTATTTCTAAAATTTGGTTCTTATTGTCAAATTAATATTTTTAAGGTGTGTACCTCGTCTTATGCAACGCTATCACAATTTTTATAGTAACTGTACATCTTGTTACTTTAAATTTTCTAGCGAGAAAAAGTAAATGAGTAATTATACAGGGCAACATTTGTTTTTTCCGTAACATATAATTATAAGGCGCGGTATTTTTGAACTTCTCAGTTTGCAGACCTTACTGTTTTTTGTTATTTTAAAATAGAACCCTGAAAAGCTCCCATATTTAAGATTTGTTATTGTAGTAACTATTTTTTCTATTTCTTTATGCCTATAAAACAAAAATTTTGATTTTATGGTATGCTTCTCTCTAATAGTTGTCTAGCAACATGCATTATTGATTGGAACTAGTTGGCACATGAACACACATTGCGAATCCTATAGAGAATGATTTATATATGTTCTCAATCTGTCCTTACGTTATACTCTTATAGACATTTCTTGCAAATAAACAAAAATATTTTCTATACTTTTTTTTTGTTTGCTGCTTCTCTGAAAGATGGGCAATTACTATTTTTAACCTATGAGTTATTTTGACATTTTGCACTTTTGCACAAATTTTATTATTGTTTTATATACAAGGGGTATTTTTTTAATCTTTGATGGGGCATTAAATAAAGACAGGCGTAAATAACAAAATGGTTTTATTACCAGGAGTCAAATACAATTAATGTTACTTTTTTACAGAGTCACAGTAAACATTGAGACATTTGTCATATCGGTGGACGAGTTTTCCAATACCCTCTTCGTAGAAGGTTGCCGCCAGTGTGTTGAGATAGGTCCCCACGGTGCCTTAAAGCTCAGACTTCTCTTCAGTTCTCAGAAAAGGTAAAAGTTTCTATTGAATCATGTGGTCAACTCGCTAAACAAAGACTTGCGTCCTTGCCCACCTTCATCATGAGCATCAGTTCGGCTATCTTAAATTTTCTACACCATTCTCTCACAATAGCATAATTCATAAAGTTTACATCGTAAACGCAGCTCATTCTCCTATGAATTTCTGCTGCGCTATTCCCTTCTGTTTGTAAGAAACCAATGACGCTACGCAACTCAACAAATCTTGTTGTCCTCGGTAATGGACCTGCACAGCTCAGCTGATGTTTTGGACTTGGCAGTAATAAATGTTATCGTGGGGAAGCCGCTCAGTAGCGTATTGCGCGGTAACACAATACGCAGACCCGTCTCGTATAGCTCGGTTGGTTACTTAACAGTACTATCGAAAGTCAAAAATAGCCCTCGTATTATATTTTTTCTTCTTTATATTTCAAATAATTTAATAATTTTATTTTTTTTACTTAGGTTTTATATTATTTTATAAAAGTTTTTAGTTACTTTTAGTAAATTTTCTCTCTTTCAAAAATTTTCTCATGTTTTGCTTTTGACTCTGATGTTTTTAGTTGTTTTCTGTCTTTGTTATAATTAAAAGTCCTTTTGGGGGTTCATAGACATTAATTTATTATATAGTTTTTGATTATTAGACAGAACATTTATTTACAAGTTCACCAACTAACTGGTTTATTTCTGTAATTTGTTTAATTTCTTTTACACATTCTATTACTGGTTCTGGCAATAATTTTTAAATTTTAGATTTTTATTATATTATTTGTATTATTGCTTGTATTTTAATCCTTATTCTTTCAGTTATTTTATTTGATTTTCTTGTACTTTTTTATATTGAGTTAAATTTGTTATCACTAAAAACTTATTCTTGTAATTTTAGATTTCCTCTCTTACTGTAGCTGCCTATATAAACTTACAGACAAAGCAAGTACATTGTAAAACTAAAAAAGCTAGAATGGCACCGACGCCACAAACGATCAAGAGATTCTAAGAGTGGTTAAAGAGTTTTGAATTAATGTACATAGATCAAATATACAACGAACAAATGGAAATAAGCAAAGAGAAAACTTATTATAAAAATGTGCCTAGACAATATTCTGTAGCCAACAAAAGCTGAAGTATAGAAGACAGTTGATATTCGATAAATTCTTCTACAAACATATATAGCTGAAGGCCGAAACTAGATATATAAACTAAAAATCCAAACACAATAAGTGACATAATACAAATAAACAAAAAGTATGATAAAAATAAAAAACAGAGTGACACGTTTTCTTACAAATTGTTCAACTTAGTACTAGACAATATATTCGAACATCGTTTACACTGAGGTAAGTGTAAATATAAATAAAAAAGATTTTAGTTAATATATTCGTAATATAGTCATATTCTCTAAGACCAAATAATTACAAATTATGATTAAGCAACTACAAGAACAATTTAATGGAATAGGTCTCAATATTCATGGAAAGAAAACAAACTGTGACAAATCTTCAATAATTACTAAATAATTTTTATTAAGAACATAAAATAAAAATGTGACAACAAGATTAGGAAGTTGAAATTTATAGAAAAATAGCCTTTGGGTAGCCTTTTGTTTTAAAGTCAATAACCACTCGATTTTATTTCAAATTTAAAATAGGTAAAATCTTTGATAAATGTATATATTTATCTGTTCTAACATATGGGACTAAAACTATAATAAAAATTAATAACCATAAAAAACCAGCAACAAACTTTTTACTGTTATTACCCATTCCCCTATTTACATTTCTTCGTGACATTTTTTAATAACTTTTTTAGGCCTATATTTTCTGTCCATATTTTCTCTCTTTTCGATTTATCTGTTATTAGACACACCACCAAAACTCGTCCACTTTTATTTGGTCTATTTTCTTACACATTAAAATGTGCCCACTTAATCTTAACCTTTCTTTGTTAAACGTTTATTAAATTTTGTAGCTCCAATAATTTTCTGTAGGATTTAAAGATATGTTATCAATCTATAGTTTTCCGGATTTCTTGTTATTATTGTTTTTTGTTTTAATAGGTTTCATTTCAAGTAAGGAAGTATATTAATATATATTGCGTAAGCGGTTGGTGAATAATTCTATTTTTTTAATTATTAGTTATGTACCTGATCTGTATTCGACTTATGTGTTTATCTTATTACCATTGTTAGGTCTTGTTGATGTATAAAGTATTCACTTATCAATATTGTGAGTAGACCTGTACATACTGTTTTGGTTAGATGGTTATTAAGAGAGATGTTTTTTTATTATGTTTATTGGAGTATATCTACACTTTTGTTATGGCTCTAAAAACTTCTTTTGGGTTACATTATCTACGTCACATGGGTTTGTTTAATTTTACTTAATTAAGTTTATAACAAAATCTTGCATGTTATTAATTTTTTAATCGACTTATGACTTGTCATTGTATAGATTTACAAATTTCTTGGTTTTATTTTTTGTATATTTTGACCTTTCAAGGTTTGATGGTATCCTCATGGTTGTTCTTTTATTTTCTTATATTTTCTATTACTCTTTAATATTTTATCTTTTTATTGGTTTAAATCGATAATTTGTGACTGTTACGTGTTTTTGACCTGATTAATGTTTGTTCTATTATGTTGGTATATATAAGATATTTCAACCAGAATGCATAACTGCCTCACGCTCAACACCAGCTCTAAGGGCTCCATAGGCAGCTACCTGTTTTCAAGTTTATAATCTTGAGACAGCAACAGTAATTTAAAAAATATGTCTCTACTATTGACAAAAATTTAAAAAAATGTAAAGGGAATCATTTATTGCAAAGGAGGATGGGCAGATTAGGCCCCAAATCGGAAATTAGGGTACTCAGACCAAACCTATCTTAATCAAAAGTCCTAAGTATCCTGAGCATTATTGTCTAAGGAACCAACCCGGTACGACCTCTCTGAACAAAGATATAGCCCTTAGAATTTAGAAACAATAGGCCATAGCGCCGGTACGAAGGGTCGTACAAAAACGATCTCGATGTCTAATGATAGGAGACAGTCTGCTCTAATAGGATTTGTTGCGATCACAACCTAAAACTGAATCTGGATTTAGCTACTGGTTTTAGAACTTGATCTGACATAGTGGGACTGCAAAGTGATGACAAATGAGGATTTAAACAAGGCCATAGAATCTAAAGCATTATCTCTTATAAAGTAAAATATTCATCAGTATAAACATAAAAATAAAGAACAACATTCATCACCACGTTTTGAAATCATATTAGAACTTTTCCGTTTAATAATGTTCTAAATGGTTGTAGACCCTCAATGTGATTTGAACAATTGCTCATTGTCACCAAGGATTTTTATTCTACTTGGTTTTAACCTTTAGTCTCGTCTTATATTTCAGTTAGAACTAGACTAGTGTCCATAGAGTTTTGCTCATCCTCCTTTACAAAAATCAAAGTAATAATCTAATGTTTATATATTTTTTGTATTATATTATTTTATAGTAATACTACGCATAAAGATTGAGTTTTGTAAACTGTCTAATAAACTTCCAGGTTATATTAGTTTTTATTTTACTTAAGCTATCGTAATTTTTTATCAAATTAATGTCTATATATTTTTTTAAATTTTATTAATTGTCATATAAACAAATTATATTGTGGTTGCTTTGTTAGTAGGAATTTTTTAGTTGTTTCGAGATAACGATCTTAATGCTCAGGTGATAGAAAACAGCATTATATATATATTATTTCCGCCTATTTATATATGGAAATTTAGCCTTTAGTTAAACAATACATGTTAGTCATTTAACCATTAGCTAATTAGCACAAAAATAACTATCCTTGAACCTCACGCACAAACGAAACGCTAGGCAATTCTCAGCAACAAGAGAAAGAACATTCAATTAAGAGCATCGCCGAATTAAGCAGGCTGTAGGCAGCGCGAGACGCTGTTGTACATTTTACGAGGGCCGGCATCGTGTATTTCGCCCAAAATATATGGAGTGTAAACTTAGCAGCCTTTTTCGGAAGCGAGGGCTAAGTATGTCACGTGGATTAGTGGGCCGGATATATTTTCCGGTTTCTATACTTTCGGCCCGCTATCACATATGCGGTTATCACGAAACAACAACCTCCGGGGAATGGAACTCCTTACGTGTTCAGAATTCATATAAGGACGTAGGGCCATATTGCATAAGAACTTGGGGAAACCATAAGGTATGATCTGTCAGCGTAGGCTTTGACCTCCCCTACTTTATTATGAGCAGCTGCCCGGAAATATCGGGAGGATTTGAAAACGATTGCAGCTTGTATCAGAATTGAGCGGAATCGTTTCTGCAATACGCAGGGCAGTTGCTGGACAAAAGTTTAAAACAGCCAGATATTTCTATAAAATGTTTATTAAATTCCAAGATAAATGTTTGTAGTTGTACACTACTTTTATAATAGTTCCGATATCTAATTTATTGCATACAAAATCCGATATATTTTAATTTCAAGCACTAAATTACTAACTGACATGTTTTTCAGAACTTACTGCCTCGACCATGTTAACTTCGTTCCTGTTTAGCAGCTAACTTTTGGGGGCAAAAGTCGAGACTTTGCTAAGTTAATGACATTTCAAAGAAAACTTTTTAATTTATTTTCAAATATTGCTGCAGAAACTTTTAACAAAGCATGGTCAAATTATACGCACTTACAATGTTTCCTAATATTTGTGGGTAATTAAAATTATACTTTTTAAATATTACCTTATTTAAAGATAGTATTTGCAGCAAACTGATAGAATTATAGCAACATATAATCCAAGCAGCCGGCGCTTTTATAAGTTTTTGTCTTGAAAATAACCGTTGACTTATAATCCCTTAGCTCAATAAAATATAAATTTAAAACTCCAAAAATGTAACTAGTCTGTTTCTAACTAACATTGCAACTCTTCCTACAGTTGCGAACTGATTTTAAAAGTCAATACCTCATCCAATCTGGTTTGTTGCCAAACCTCGCATAAATGTTTTAGGTTTTCGATTTTAGTTACGATTGATCTGTTATAGATCACAACATAAATTATCATAAAGTAATTAGACAGTTTGCGCCACCCATCGGGGTCTCTTGCACTTTATGGCCAATTTTTGGCGTTAGTAGACGCACGCGGTATAATTTTGATTTATGTGAAACCAAATATAGCTGTCTGAATATCATCATGTTTTTCTTTTACCAAAATAATAACTAATTCTAACTAAGACGAAAACAATAATAAAGTATGCAAACGGCCGGCTCGATAACTGATAACTTTCAGTAGGGATTCTAAAGGATGATAAAGGATTCTATAACAGAAGTAAAGCGACAATGTTGCATAAATGTGAATAAGTGGTAATATAAAGAGAAAAGTCTTGAAAATACGCCATGTGTGATGAATCTCTCAGCCTTGGTTCGTTTCAAAAGTGGTTTAGACGGTATGCGATCACAGGTGAAGGTTTATGGAAAGCTCAGCAGCCTTTTTTGTAAATTATTCTCAATTTATGCAAACCCTTCAAAATAGGATTGAGGTATTACTATGAGTTTTTGTGACTTCTAACTTGTTTCTTTGGCTGTCTAGGACGTTGGACAACTTACAGTTCAAAACTGTTGATGATATTGCTTTCAGCACTTTGTTGATAAACAGGCGGTTTTTTGAATGAATGGTAAAGATGATGGATAGCGCTATACTATATTTATACGGCAGGCCGATATATAAATTTGAGTAGCTGCACTCAATTAAAGTTAGAGTCGGAGAACTAAATTGTGTAACTGATACAGGTTCGAGAGTAGCACCTTAAGCTTCAAGTAAATTGTGTTAAGTTTTTATTGAGAGAGCAATGGCAAAACATATAGTTATTGAAATTAATAAGAACTAAGAAAATGCTGATACTACAAAATTTTTATTTTGTCAATAACGGATACGCGTTTGTACCGAACCTGTATTATACAAATTAGAAACCTACAACAGTGCATTACTTATCGACTTAATCGCCGTGCAAATAGAGATACTTGGCATGACGTTTTACAAAATTTAAATTCCTTCTACAAAGAACTCTTCCGCCTGCTAATGACACCACTATGTAACAGTATTTTGAATTGGTGTTAATGTCAACGCGATAAATGCAAGTTATTGTTTCATGTGCATAACGAACCTTTTTGGTAATTTCTTGCACAAGTTTATCGTTGACTACAGATGGTCGACCACATTTTTGTCTCATAGAGCGCATTTAATGTTTCCATCTTTAAACATCTGACACTATTGGCGTACAACACCTTCACTCGTTACGTTTGATCCGTAAACTTTATACAGTTCTTGGTGAATCGCAGCTCCCAAGTTTTTTCGTAAACATAAATCGTATTCCTACACCCACTTCACATTTGGTGAAATTTTATGTAATAGTGTTTATTTTTAATTAATTTTCAACATAACCATCTTCTTCTACTTTGCACTTTCCAGTGCGTACAGCGCTACACTACGGCGTTGATGTCCCCGTCTATTTTTCACGCATACGCAAACAGAGATATCTTTTCGAATTACCTTCGTATCACATCACGTTTTAAAGGCATAAAAACAAAACGTGTAAAATCTTGATTTGTACATTTTATAGAACAAAAGTCTTCTATTTTATACGATAACTTAAGTATTACTTTCGATTACATTATCCCCTATCTGTTGGAGGTACTTTTTTCCGTTAATGTAGGTCTTGATGCGCCTTTCTTGCGAAGAATAATTACATGTAATTTATTTTTCCCAAATTCGGTTAAGTTATACTTGAGTTTCTGCAAACGAAACGGCAATTCGTCAGATGTAACAAATAAGATATGAAGCGGCGAATGAGATAAGACGGTAGGCCGCAGTCGTCACGTTGGCGAGTTGCCTGCCGCCCGGGCAGCAGATATAACTGAATTAGGTGATTGAACATCTGAACTCTAACCTTGGTGCACTGTTAATCGAATAATGGCTTCCACGCTCATTTTATTATTACTGAGAGAAAAATTCGTTTTTGTAACGATTGCTCCGTGTTTACAAATTTTATGAAGGTGTGCTTGGATTAGCTACACTTATATTTTATTTAATAAACTGACACTTCTTATACAAAAGTTATTAATTTTATTGTTACTCTAACTTTGTTATTTATATTATATTAAATTCAAACTAAACATTTTTTAATACTTATTCACTAAAAGAGTTTTGTATGTTACAATTATTTATTACATATATATTACAATAATTACAAATAACCTATCGGTCATAAATTCTTATATCGCTCGGTAAAACACATGACATTATTTTTTCTGTCAGTTGCCATTCAGCGTAATAAATTGGGGCAAATGGAGTTGTTCATAAGCACTGGAATTTTGAGAACATAAGTTTAGAATTGTTGTAACGGTTAAATGTTATATATCATTTATAGAAAATGAGTTATGGGTTATTGTTAATAGATTATTGTTGTCAATATCGCTATTTTATTGGATCATATTGTATATGATAGTTTTGACTTACTTGCATCGGACCATATTGCTGATTTGAATTACCAGGCTATTCTGCCCTTAAAATTAAACTTAATGTATAAACTTAAAATAAAATCTCTTGATCCGAAGGTTTGTCTCTTTGCTTGACTTTAGATACACTAAGACACGATTTACAAACAGGTAAAATTCTGGTTGTTTCGGGCACAATTCGCAGCAAGTTAAACGTCTTACGGAGCCAACGACTATGTATACTTATTTTTTTGTTCTCGTTCTTTCATAACATTTTTATTAAATTAAATTTGATGATGCAGCTTTATAAAAAATATAATGCTTCGAAATGTTTCTTACTACTCTAAGAAACACGAATATGCCCTCTCTATAATTTCGTTGTTTGATTGGCATGATTCAGTAGTTGAAATAAATGTGATACATTTTTTTCCAGTATCAAAAAAATATCTGTAGTTTATATATAAATGGAAAATAAGTAAGTAGATAATATTATTTGCATACTATTCTTTGCTCATCTTTAGAACATTATATTTTTTAGATTATTTTATGTTTTATTTATAATATTTGTTCAAGTATTTATTCTATTTTCTTACTCCGTGATGTTTTTGAAAGTATTAAACTCAATCAATAAAGTTTTCTTGTTAGCTGTTAAAAATAGTTTTATTTTATTAAGTATTTAGATTGCAACGAATTAAAAGTTGTAAATTTATATGTGTCGGTCTGTGGTCTGTCTGTCGCTGTCACAAAATTAATTTTAAAATTTTAATGGATTCTTATAGAAAATTTTAGTGATTTCAAAATCGAAATCAAAAGTTTCTATCTCGAATAGTTTTCGAGATATTCGACTTCAATTTTGAGAAAATTTCGACATTGCATATTTTAATTGTGATTATTATTTGAAATTTTACGGTGAATTTCGAAACTGAATTAAAACTTTATGTCGAATAATAGATATTCGATTTGAATTTTAGCGAAATCGAAATCAGTTTTAATTGTTCTGGGATTTAAGTATTTAGTAGTTATTTTTGTTATACTAATTAAATATATAATAAAAATTGGTAGGATGCCTTATTAAAAATATGGCCTTGGGGTAATAGATATAAACTTTCAAAAGCTTGATTTATCTTTAAGTGCTGTACAAATAGATTAATTTCACATAAGCATTAGTAAATATTGTTTATAAACGCATATCTGCAGATAAAATTTTATCTTAATATGGATAGATTCTTATTATTAAAAATCTCAAGTAGGCTATTCCACTTAAATATAAAATTTTGATATTACAAAGGTTTTTAAAAATAAAAGGTATGTTTGTGAATTTACTTTGAAATAATTAATAGTATCAAGAGAAAGGCCATTTTTTGCCTAAACGGATAGTGAAATAACACTATATATTTCCTAAATAGAAAAAGAAAGAATTGCCATTTGACTTTCGTAGAGTAAACAGGCTCGCTGCTCCGTTATCTTCGAAAGTATTGTGTTCCACACGCTGATAAGTTCAATTGCTTGAATCGCTATCTGAAATAAATACACCACAACATCCTGCCAACTGTACGTACACATTCTTTTTATTGTGCATGTAATCACATAAAGCAATGTTTCAACTGGAAACAACTACGGCTCAAAACGGCCTGAATCCGGGCATCCGGCAATAAATACTCAACCTGCCCCAGAAAATTACGGTTTTGCATTTCCCTTACTTAACGCGCAAAGTACCCAATATCTGTCACAGCTAAATCAATATGCCAATCAATCAATTCATCAAATTTCAAACTCATTTCAAAATCAAACAATAATACCTCCCTCTTACGTACCAATCCTCACGCAACCCAATATCTACCAGCAATGCAAATAATCCCAAATCAAAAAACACATATGTGCGTAGATAAAACAACATATGACAAAGTTGACTCATCAAACACAAACGACGATGATACTCGAGAAAGCTCTCCACAAGCTAAACACGATTGGCAATCAGTCAAAAAAAGGAAAATAAGTCACCTACCAAAAAACAATACACACCAAATCAACCAAACAACCACTACCAATCGATATGAAGTTCTATTACAAACAACAAAGAACAACGACAGTTCCACTCAAACTCTCGACAATCAGCAAACAAAAACTCCTAAACCACAGCCAATTTTTATTTATGGAGTGAATGACTACAAAAAAATTACCGATAGCATCAGCACTGTAATAGCTACAGAACAACACTACGCAACAGCATTAGTTAACAACACTATAAATATTAGCACCAGAATCCCAGGCTGGTATAGAAAACTCATGGCATACCTTAGAGAACATTGTACATCATACATATCAGCTCAAAGAAGAAAGGGCATACAGAGTAGCCATTCACAATCTCAATCACACTGTTTCAATCCAACTCATTAAAGGTGGGCTAGCCGAACACGGACACAAAGTAAGTAATATTATAAATATCCGTCACAGGTTAACTAAATTGCCACTGCCGCTATTCATGGTCGACCTAGAGCCCAATGACAATAACAAGAAGATCTCTAACATACAATACCTAGGTGAACTAAAAGTACGGATCGAACCACCCAAGAAAAAAAATGTTATACCTCAGTGTCTGCGATGTCAAGACGTGCTGCAACAGGCCCTTCACCTATGTTAAATGTGGTGGAGATCACAGTACTTCTATATGCAAGAAACCACCGAACACCCCAGCTAAATGAGCCCTTTGTGGAGCCAGTCACCCGGCCAACTACAAAGGGTGCTCTGTGTACAGAGACCCGGAAAGAGTAAGAAATGCCTCATTCCGGCCAGTAATGAACAAACCAAAAGCAAGACAGGCACCACCAAATTCCAACGAATTTCTCCCTAAATCATCAAAACACCACTAACGGCGAATCTATGCGATTCCCTTAAAATGCAGTAAGCTATCAAAAAACAATCATAGGAAGAAATGTTAACTCATCAACCAATGCGCAACCAACGAATATTAATGAAACACTCTCCAACTTTCTTTGCAGAATTTCAACATGCTTTCAAAGGTAAACAATAAAATAGCATAATAATGGCGAACTCACTTCGAATTGCAACTTGAAACGCCAACGGCATTGCTAATCATGTACCTGAAATAATAACATTCCTACACCGCCAAAAAATAGACATCTTACTAATCTCGGAAACCCATGCAACCACAAGAACAACAATTAACATATGGCACAGCTCATGCTGGATCGGCCGTGTTAATAAAAAACACAATCGTCCATTACGAACTTGAACACTACCAATCAGATAAAATTCAAAGCGCAAAAATACAAGTTAACGCTCTCCCTTACCCACTAGTAATTGCCGCTATCTATAGTCCACCCAAGCATATTATCTCTTTTGAAGAATATGAGAACTTTCTTCAATCCTTAGGCTCAAAATTCATTGTTATGGGAGACTGGAACTCCCAACATACAGCTTGGGGTTTAAGAATTACTACCTCAAAAGGACGCAATTTACTTAAAGTATAAATAACTATAGTTACCTATCAACAGGCGAGTAAACGTACTGGCCTAGCGACCCACACAAAGTCCTAGACCTCCTTGATCATGCAGTTGTTAAGGGCATAGCAAGTACTTACACTAAAACACAATCCAATTACGATCTATCCTCTGACCACACCCTCGTGTTATTAGAAAAGAACCTCCATCAAAGCTTTGCACCAAACGTACCGATTGGCCTTTCTTTTAAAGTTACATCGACCAAGAACTTCAACCCGACATCGCTATACAAACTGAATAAGGACTTAATGCAGCAGTCCAACACCTAACTACAGCGATACAAGACGCTGCCTGGCAAGCTATACCTAATCTATCCTCCCCCGAGATGAAATAAACAACATCCCTCTTTATATCCGAGACCTCATCGCCCAGAAACGAAAGGCAAGGAAGAAATGGATGAGAACAAAAGACAAGCAGGATAGAACTTTCTATAACAGACTCATCCACCAACTCCACAAGGCGATAGCAGAAGCTCGCAATGAAATCTTCAGACAATACATCACAAAACTAACACCTAATGACAATTCCATATGGAAAGTAACCAAAAAGTTCAAACGACCGATTGTAGCAATACCCCTCCATAAGAAAGCAATATGGTAGTTGGGCTAGATCTGACGAAGACAAAGCAAACGTATTCGCTGAATATCTCGACACCGTTTCCCAGACACCACAGCGACAAGACAATTCAGATGATAATAAAATTGACTCCTTTCTTGACGCCCCCTGCCAGTTATCATTACCACTCAAATCTTTTTCATCAGCGGAACTTCTACAACAACTTAAACTAACAAAGTCAAGAAAACTTCGTGAATATGATCTTATAGTAGGCGAAGTTCTTAAAAATCTTCCTAGAAGAGCCATCCGACTACTCACTACAATTTATAACAATATCCTACGACTCTGCTATGTCCCTACTCATGGAATTACCTTACCTACTACATGGAAATATGCCCAAATAATAGTGATTGCTAAGCCTGGTAAACCATTTACAGAACCACAATCCTACAGACCAATAAGCCTTTTACCCCTCCTATCCAAAGTCTTCAAACGACTTCTACTTAAACGAATCAAAGACGTTATAGATCACGACCAACTTATACCAGAATACCAATTCCGATTTAGAGAATCCCACTCAACCGTTCATCAAACCCATAGAATCATCAATCGCATACTGGAAAGTCTAGAAACAAGAACTATATACACAGCAGCATTTCTAGACATAAAACAAGAATTTGACCAAGTTTGGCATAAAGGACTCCTCTATAAGAAGTCAGGTGTACCTACTGCTTACATCATACCTAGCAGATCGAATTGACCAAGTAAAAATTAACACCGCAACATCCTATCACCACATAGTTCTGGGGTACCACAAGGCAGTGTCTTGGAACAATTGTTGTACCTAATATTTGCCTTAGATGTTCCAACTACACCAAATACAGTGATAGCCACGTTCGCTGACGATACAGCCTCCTATCAATTAAAAGATCACCTGAAATAGCAGCAGAACACCTACAGGCCCACCTGGACTCTTTACAGGACTGGTTTTCTAAATGGAAAATTACAGTTAACACCGATAAATCTGCGCATGTAACATTCACCACTCGACGTATCGCATGCCCACAAGCCAGAATCAACAACGTCCTTATCCCAATAAAAACAGAAATAAAATACCTGGGGATGTATCTAGATCAAAAACTCAGAGCACCCACATAAAGGCTAAGAGAAAGCAACTAGACTTAAAACTTAAGCAAATGATGTGGCTACTTAGTACCCGAACACAGCTCTCTTTATCTAACAAACTTGTAATCTACAAAACTATACTGAAGCTTATATGGATCTATGAGATCCAACTATGGGGATGTGCCAAGGCGTCATCCACAAAGATTCCAGTGAAAGGCCATCCGCATGATAGCCAATGCTCCTTGGTATATTACAAACGAAACCCTTCATAACGATTTGAACATCCCGTATATAGTCAGCGAAATCAAAATACTGTCAACTGCATACACAAACCGCATCACAGGACACAGCAACAACCTTGTCGACCAGCTATCCACTCAACCACCCATCACAAGACATCTCAAGCGCCACTGGCCAATTGATCTACAACTGCATCCTAACCTGCACTAACGCAGCCCCGGGAACCTAGTGATGGCTACAGCTTCCCTCATGACATCACCCAACAGAACATTTACTTAATACTCAATACTGACTATGAGTAGATTGTAAATTTGCATATTACTTAATAAAAAAATCTGGTGTGAGCATCACACGACTTTCCCTATCCTATTGTTATATATTATACCGTGTCCATCGTCTCCACCCTGCCCTGCTCTCGTCCCAGAATTTGTTATTTTAAAAAAGGACGAGGTGCGAGTCCAACACTTGAAAGCTGATTAAAATAAACAGTACAAGACAATAATTGAATCGTACTTACAATTTTCCTACGTCACTGAAGGTAACCGTGCGAGCTCGACCGCACGGCCTTCCCCATTATCGCCTACGTGCTCCCTCCTAACGGTCAAGCGCATCCCCCCGTGCTCCCGCAGTCGGCCAGGAAACTCTCCGAGCGCGCTGTGATTGGTCCGTTTAATTAATTTTTAATCGGCTATAACTTATTTATTTGAATTCGGATCAAAAAATTTCATTGTAATTTTCTGTTCGTCTCGATTTGATCTATCCGGTAATATAAATTTTCCGAAACATTTTATGAACACCCGGTATATTAAAAATCCTGAGCTTCAATTTTTTTCGAGTTTCTATTTTACCAACTTTTATTTTAAATTCATGTTTATCTCATGATAACAAATCATTTTTATTCTCATAAATTTTTTGTATCTTCAACCGTTTAGATTCGCGACCGCTTTGCGACGGATTTTGCAACCTTGCGACCAAACGACTCTGCCGATTTTTACCAAAAGTTTCGCACTCCGTCCCCTACCTACAAGTAACTTGCGTACCAAGTGTCAAGTCTCTAGCTCTTACGGTTCTCGGATATCCTGTTTACTGACAGCCCGACACACACACACACACACACACACACGCACGCACGCACGCACGCACGCACGCACGCACGCACGCACGCACGCACGCACGCACGCACGCACGCACGCACGCACGCACGCACGCACGCACGCACGCACGCACGCACGCACGCACGCACGCACGCACGCACGCACGCACGCACGCACGCACGCACGCACGCACGCACGCACGCACGCACGCACGCACGCACGCACGCACGCACGCACGTACGCACGCACGCCCGCGCGCGCGCACACACACACACACACACACACACACAGACCAATGACTCAAACCAACTTTTTTGGTGTCCTGAGGCTATATTTCGTCCAGAAATGTGAAAAACTGGTTAGGTCAAATATCCGCCGATTACATTAATTTTCTTATTATAGGATAAGAAAAGTAAAAAAAGAAAGAAAGGCACAGACAAATGACTACAACCAATAATGGGTACTCTTAATTTATTACGTCACTAGCGAAATTAACTTAACTTAATACAAGGTGATTCAAATATAACCAGAATCAATTTTTTTACAAAAAAAACAAATTGCCAAACGCTTACTTGCACATATCAGTCTTCAACGTACTCCCCTCAGGAGTTAACACATTTTTTCTAACGTTCTGGGAGCATCTTGATACTCTCGAACAGTCTGGATAACGGCGTCGTGTTAATCAAGTCTGTTCAAGTCATCTAAATAAGTAAAAATTATTTGGGACAACAAGTTCTATTTTAATTTCTGGAGGGGTTCCATTGCTGTTTTAGCCTTATGAGGACGTGTATTGTCTTAAACCCGTTTTCCACTTGTCTTCCGCTTAAATTGGATATTTTTCTTAACGCCAGAAAGTCCAGATGGATAACCCCCTACCAGTCCCAGAAGAACGTTGCGATCACTTATCTTGTGGAACGGCTCCTCCGCGATCTCTTGGGTTTGAGAAAGCTGGTATGCCGCCACTCGCGTGATGGCTGCTAGGACTCAGGAATGAACTAGTACACCTACCTTTCATCGTTGATCACTATCAACTTTAAAAATGCATTATCTTTGTCTTAAACCTACTATGGACTACTATGACCGTCCATCAAAGTGTGTGGTACCACTGTGCATTTACCTTACTATAATGTAGGTGGCTTTTCACAATGTCTTCTACACTACCGACACTGATGGTCAGCATTTCTCCAAGTTCCTTGATAGTGCTACGCCTGTTCTTACAAATAAGCGCGTGTGCACGATCAATGTTTGGCTCGGTGACGGATGTTTGCGGCCGACTATCATCCGGTTTATTCTCCACGTAAGTGACACTCTTTCTCATAATGTTGTTGGAGTCTGTGGTAAATTTCAGCGAACGGGACGTTTTCTCCAATGAGAATTTGATCAAAATGTGTTGTTCCATGCTATGCGAAACCTTCTATTCGCTTCTCACTCTAGCAACTCCCAAAGAAGACTGAACAGGTTTTAATCCGAGCAGGAGAGAGGGCGGAAGTTGAGGCTCTTTTAGGGTCCCACAGTTGCTGCGCAGTGCGGTTTGTTTATACACAAATCCTTTTTGGGCTGTACATTTTGTAGTGTATTTTGAGAATTAATAATTTGGCTGATAGTTTAGATGCGGTACTAGTAAAAATACACTACAAAATGTAAAGCTCAGAACGACTGAAAGGAGTTAGAAGGGTAGTAGACTAGTAAAAGTTTTGGAGTGCCTTGCACAATTTTACGCCAACATCATAATTAAAAAATAATTTAAAGCACATACAAACATACAACGACCACAAACGATTTCAAAGATTGTAACAAAGGATGCAGGGGTTAAATTCGAACTCCTAGGGATGAATTGTGCTTTTACGGGACTAAAATCTGTAATTACTTATACCAGTTCGTATTATCTACTCTTCTTATATATGCATGGTTTTGTTATTTTAATTTTGGTATTTTTAATTTGTAAATATATTATAATGTAGTTTACAGTATGTCATTTTTGTTGCCTCAGTTTTGTCCAGTTATTTATATTTATTATCTAACATGTAGATTTATTTTTTTTTCGTATTTTAACAACCTACTTTTTTATATTATAGAGTGTATGCAGTTGTTTGATGCGCATTTGTTTGTTTCCGTCTTGTATCTATTTTTGTTCTTCTTTCGTGTTTAAAATATTTAATTTCTTTTCAGTGGAATTTTTATAATATTGAAAGACTGTTATAAAAATATTACTCAAAGTTTTTGTGAAACCCATTGTTCTTAAACTTTTAAAACATGTAAAGTTATAATACTGCAGAATTAAGAATTCTCCTTCGTCTTCCTCCTCTTTTTCTTCTTCTAAAAAAGCGTCTTCGTCTTTAATTTTTATGGAAAATAGAGGTCCACGTTTCTAGCCAACGCTTCGGTGGTCTGTCAAGTAGTCTGCGCGTTGAAGGCTTTCCATCTTTTACTATTCCTACAATTATGTATTTTCACATTCGTGGCACGTGCTCGTTCTAGTCTCACCTTCTTCTTTGAACCCATCTTACTATATCTGGTATGTCGCATTACCCCATTTGAGATTCTATGTCTTAGTGTGTGTCTGTAGTTATTTTTTTTTTAGAACATTATTTTCGGTTGTTCTTGGTATGGACTTTGTTTTTGCGGTGTCAGCTCTAGTTTCGGCAACAAATGTCATTATTGGCCGTACACATTTTTTTTAAATTAGTTTTGCTAAAATTTTGTAAAAAATCGGTGCATAGTAGCATATTTTAATATTTGAAATTAATAAATAACTAGTCAAGGTTATTTTCCATATTCCGCTAAACTTTAAAAACCAAACCAATAACTATCTTTTCTACATTTGTCTAAATGTTAAGGTATATTGTAATTTATTACGTTGGCTACAGATTTTATAATTTTTTAATAAATAAATTTATAAACATTCTTAATTTTACAAATTTAATCTTGTGTTTGTGTTAAAAGTGAAAATCAACCAATAATAATGTGGCTCATTGAGTTATAAAAATTAGTGTTTCTCTATTGGGCAAAATTCTTTATTTTAAATATATTAGCATTATATGTGACAATAGTTTTATATACACATTTAAGTTAACATGTCTTATGATATTAATCAAAATTAAGATAATAATATAATAAATAATAAATAGAAAGTCGTAAACTCAATTGAAAAAGTAAAATGTTATGATTTTCCGATGAAATAATATTGATAGAGGGATATAGACCAGAACCAGTACAGTACTAGAGAGAAAACTTCTATTTTTGCCTCTATAAATATAACTGTAAACAAATATTAAAATAAAAATTTATGAATAAATTTTGTTTTTGTTTCAAACAAGAATTAAGCAATATTTAAAAAGCTCTTTTGCAAATTGCAGTACTTTAGGTAATTAACAAAATTCGCTTTGGTTAAATGCAAGTACTAGTCAGGCTCAGTAAATAGGTCTTTAACACTCCGCTAGTTTAATTATTTTAGATTGGATGACGAGATTCTTATTAGTGACTGTATCTGTACGGGGTGTCCTAAATTCAATGGCATTTAGTGGTTACACCTATTTCCGTAGAAATTATAAAAAAAACTAATGCATTCATGGGACAATTTTTTGTGATTTTTTATCTTTGATTTGTAAAATTATCAAACATTTTCTATGTTGATTTAAAATGCTGCAAATACTTTTCTATTTAGCTACCACTTTTTTTTTCAAACCTATAATACAGTGTGTCCAAAAAGGAGGGTATTTGTATCTGCGAGGGCCATGTAACGGTGCGGTTTGGAGGGGCGCGGTAAGGCTAGGTTGTTACACTGCTCTTAGGAAATATAGTAGCCATAGAAGTGTACCCGGGAGATCATCGCGTTTTTGCGTTCGCGTCTATTATCGAAATGGTGATTCGATAATCACAGCTCGATGTTTATATCGTGCAGAATTTAACGTACGGAATGCACTGAAGAACGATACCATCGGAAAATCGATTCGAATCTTTGAAAATACCAGTTCGACTGTAAAATTCTCAATCAAGGTTGCCCGCGCTCTGTTCGAAGCCAACAAACGATTAAAAAAGTGAGAATTCCAGTACGTTAAAATCCGTCTCAATCAGTTCGTAATCGCAGTCAAGAACCTATCATTAAAAGAAAGTCGTGCCCAAGATTCTGAAGCAAGATTTATAATTTACAGCCTACAAAATTTACTTTGTTTAAAAGCTGAACGTTACCAACTATCCTCTTCTGCTAAATTTTGCAAATGAATTGCTTTAATGTTTCCCAACGTTCGAAAACATTCTGTTTAGCGACGAAGCGAACTTTCATTTAAATGGTCACGTATACAAACTCAACTGCCGCTACTGGGCCAACGAAAATACATGAACAACCATTACATAGTACTTATTTTGTGAGGCGAGCACTTACGATAAACAGTGCGACATGTTAAGAAACTTTTTGGTTCCACAATTGCAGGAGTTTAAAGGTTTTAATGTGGAAGCATGGTTTCAACAAGATGAAGCCACTTGCCACATCTCAAACCAATCACTTAAGGTTGTCAATCAACTTTTCCCGAAAAGGTGATCTCTTATCGAGGCACCATCAACTGGCCCCCGAAAAGCTCTGATCTTACACCCCTTGATTATTTCTTTTAGGGATACCTTAAAGAGAAAGTGTATGCAAACAAACCATGAACTCTACTGCAATTGAAGCACAATATCCGTACTGAAATGGCCGCCGTTTATAGAGAGTTGAGAGTTTAGACGCGTGGCGGTTAATTTCTGTGTTCGGTTAGAGGAGTGCCAGCACGCTAGGAGCAATATTTGGACAACATAATCTTTGCACTTAATTTTCCAAATCTTTGTCTAAAGATTAAAAATAAACTTGTAGTAAAAATGACTTGTAGTGTTTTTTTTTATTAAATTGCAAATACCCCCTACCCTTTCCGGACACCCTGTACAAAAACCAAATTTAAAAAAGTATATTTCTTTGTTTTTTACCTCGTTTTAATACATTTTCATAGAAATTCGTTATAATGCTGGGGATATTTGTAAGATATTTAAGAATACGAATCAAATAAAACAAAAACGTAAGTAATTTAGAGACGATCAGACAATGAAAAAAGATACGAAAAAGACTGATAATAAAAGTACAAATATACGAAAACAAAAAAAGTAAAAATAAGAAGAATTAAAGGAAAAGAGTATAAATTAATTAAAAAGTTTAAAAGAGCAGGTCTTGAAATACTAGCAATATCAGAAACAAATAAGAAAAACTGATAATAAACGGTTTTAGTATAACACATAGTGAAATTGCACAAGAAAAACATGCTGCTGCGAAAGTAGAGTGTATCACTAATAAAAAAAAAACTAACAAACAATATACATAGCTGGGAAAGAGTACCTGAACGAATCTTGATAATAGAATTTCATCAAATACATGATGAACGTATAAATATAATAATAGTCTATGGACTGAACAAAAATGACTCGAATAGAAAGAAGGAACAATTTTGGGAGAGCTGACCTTGGCCACAAAAGCATATAAAAGTAAAAAAAATAAACCAGCAATAAATATGATTGGAACGTATGGGTAATATATCAGGAACAATAATGGATAACGCTTGCTAGATGATTGCGTACTAAATAACCTGATAGTGGTTAATACATTTTATGAACACCGAGATATATACACAAGTACACAGGAGTTTTGGAGAACAGAAATGATATATCATTAATTAATTATGTGCTTGTTTAAAGAAGTAATAGCAAATTGATAAAAGATGTCATAGTAAGAAGAATAAAACATAATACTAGTAAAGCAACAAACTATGGATAGATAAAAAGGGTACTTTTCTAAATTTATAACCCGAATGATGTAGATGTAAATGACAACAAACAAGAGAAGAGCGATACTGAAATAGAAGGTAAAATACTTACACTAACTGCAATTGAAAAAGCCATTAAAGAAACGAAAAGCAGAAAAGCACCAAATTACGATGAAGTGACTCCTACTATGATTAAACAGATGGGGAACAAGGGAATATACCTTTCACATCAGATCTGTAACAAAGCCTGGATGGAAAGTAGTATACCAAATGACTAGGAAATAAGTGTTGTTATGCTTATTCACAAAAAACTCAACAAGAAAGATTGCGAGAATTACAGAACGATCACGTTATCGTGCACGGTGGCTAAAGTTTATAAAAAATTGTAGTCAGTATATTACGATAAATTATAGAATCACAATTAAATGAACTGACAATGGGTAAATAGAGGACTAACTAAAATATTATAAAAAATAGGAATTACGGAAAACACATGATATGTACAGAAGCGTTTAATACCAAAGATGGGCTAAAATAAGGTACTGCATTAAGTCCGATACTCTTAGTATACTAATGGATGAAATAACTAAGCAAACCATTACAAAATAATAAATACACACACACACACGCACAAGCGTCTCCTAAAAGTATGTAAATATTGTATAGTTTTATTACTCCAGTTCTAGGGAGATGCTCGTAATAACGTTTTATAATAAGTTGAAACGAAAGATCTGTCGCACTAGCAAAAAATTTAATTTTGCTCAATTTGTGTTATTTTTTGTGTTTATAATATCTCAGTTAGTGACTTCTTGGATTCTAGCTGACTTGAAATAATGATACGCTATTAATGGAAACAATAAATTTTATCAAGAGAAGTTGGAAAACAGATTTGTGATGCCAAAGGCAAAGGGAACAGTGGGTTACAAAACCGTGGCAAGATGGTACAGAAATTTGACAATGGCGACGTCGGGTTTGAAGATATGGAGTACCATCTATTCTGGATGATGAAGACTTGCAAGCCGCTTTTGATGCCGAACTGTCTTTTAGCACTCGGGACTGAAGACTGAGAGTTTAGAGTCGACTAGAAGCAGTATAGAGTCATCTTCGGTAGTCTGACTTTATTCACGAGAAGCCCTTGCAACATCTACATAAGCTGACCGAAGTAAAGGCCAATAAGTGAGTCGGACGTCGGACGAAAAGTGCATCTACCTGGTCTAGCACATTGGGCAGAAGGACAGGATTCAGCGAGATCAAGATCCGCTATCAGTTCCGCGTCAACATTGTTACAGCAAGGAGGTAGTGTGCGTTTGGTAGAATTTAGGTAAATTATCTACAAAAATAAAAGTGCGGCAGAAATTTATCCTCAACGTAATATTACAGCTTTAGCAGAACATTACATCTCGCAAATAAAAAAGAATTTTACCTAGTATATTATTATTGCTAATATTTTGAATTTTTTGTTCAATATTAACAGGAGTACAATAAAGGGGTTTCAATAAAATTAATATGATTTTGAAATAAAATTCAACTATGCTGAAAATGTTATAACTGCCATTAGTGGTTATTGGTATTTAGTATACCCGGACAATTCATTATGACAAAATGCATTCTTCAAAAATAACTGGTTATTGTACAAAATTTAACGTGCTTTTAGCGCAACCTGTGGTCCACAAAATCGCCTTTTTGTGCTTGCCATTTCGTCAAATCGTTGAAAAATGTGAAATATGGCGTGGTGGCATAATCGGATCATTTATTTCAAATGTGAAATAAGAGATGCAGTTATAGTGACTGGTAAGCGGCACCGATTGATGTTTACAGATTTTGTAGCCAAATTTAGATAAAATTGATTCCAACAAGACGATGCCACATATCACATTGTTAATGCCACTACTGGCGTATTGCAAGGAAAGTTTGGCAAAAAAATAATTTCAAGAAATGCAACATTTAGTTGGCTTCCAAGAAGTTGTTATTTAATACCTTTAAATTACCTTTGTGGAGTTATTTGGAATCTATAGTCTATGCAAACAAACCACGAATCCTTGATGTATTAAGATTGAACATTGAACGCCGCATTCGTAACGTTACATCCGAGTTGGTGCACAAAGTCATCGAATATTGAGTTTATTAAATTTGCTTATGTGCTTAAGGTGAACTCTTAAATGATGTGTTATCCAAAATACAATATAATAAAATAAACTACAAAATAATAAAAAAAATTTGGTTGTCTGTTATCTGAAATAGTTTTAAAGTCATATCGTTTTTATTGAAAAACTAATAATAAAAAAATATATAAAGATATAATCTGGCGTAACTTTTAACATTTATACATTTTTATATTTTTTATACACATTGTTGGATAAAATAATGTCATTATTTTTTAAACAATTATGAAAGTAAGATTATAAAAACAGAATGAAATAGGAAAACATTAAAGTAAGAAGCTTTATTGCAACTTCGTGTTTTAATTCTGACTTTTTTAGATTTTTAGATAATATATTTAACAGCAGAAAGGCCACAAATTTAATTTTCTTTTCACGTCTACTTTGGCACACACAAAGCAAAAATATTAATGGTACAACTTTGCGCAAACCCTTCGAAACACGCGGCAACAGAAATAGGCAGTCGGATTATGAATGCTGCACTAATTCATCTCGAGATTTGTGGCATTAAAGACAATCCTTTGGAAAATTCTGCCGTTAGCGGGCTTTGTTAAAGCGCTGGTCAAACGCACTTTCACTTCAAAGGGATTTACCCTTATTGCTCGCCATTGTCTGAAAAATAAATACAAGACCCTCTGTAAAAATAAAGTTATGAAGGCAGCGGGAACGGTTAACGCGGCGTATAAACTTAAGGCGCGCTTCCGCAATCCGTGATGACGCTCGCGCTTTTTGAATTTATTGTCATTCTAATCACATTAACTATTACATTTATATAAAATTTTAACTATGTTTCAAAAAATTTCAGTGTTATTTTAAAATTGAACTTTTATTGTTCACAAATAATTGTAACTGTAAATTTAATATTCATATTAACCTTATTTTAGGAGTATAAGGATATACTTATTGCATGATTTTTTACTATTTTCTGATAGTGTTAAATTATATTTGCAGTGACAGACAATCCAAATAAAGAGTTTCCTATTACATTTTTCTATTGTGCAGACAGTAAACACGAACTGTTAGATTTATGGATATTGCTGTAAACTGTTTCATAATATTAATATGGATCGTGAAAAATAAAAAGTATTTTTATGTTTAAATGTTGCGCTGGAATACAAGAAAATATTAAAGAATTAATTTTATATTTAAATTATGGGAGTATCATAAAAGAAAACACGATTATTAGCAGGCAAATGTTAATTGTAATGTTATATACTTTATGTCTTATTAGAAAAGCATTAGAGCTAATATATTTGGTTGCTAATATATAATGGTTTTAAAATTAGATTTAACATATTATCTATTTTTAAGAGTACTAGTGCGGCACTTGAAAGTTTTTTAATAAATAAGAAAAAGCAAAAAACAAAAGCAACAAAATGAAACTTTTACAGGTTTTCTCATAAAAGCATGGGAGTTGGGAACCTCGAAGTTCTATTCTGTGTCCTCCATGTTAAAGGAGCGTCAGCTAAGTGTCATGCAACCCGTTCCGAGATTTGAATGGCATACGATACGTGTAGCAATCGAGTACCGGGTGTAGACTTACTATGGTAAAGCAGGACTCTGCCCTTAGTCGACGCTGTTATGTCTATTTACTTGTGGGTATATACATTTTTCAAATCCCACCAATAAAGATGGTACTCTTCTTAAAGCATTACATCTTCAGATAGGGATACTTTGTTCTTTCGAGTCTGTGAAAATTAAATTAAAGCTAAAGTTTTGTTTTAAAGTTCTAAGCAGAAAATTGACAATTCTGTTCTATATTAATTTACCATACATATTCCCCACCAAGATTTTTATTATTAAAAGCAAAGAAAAATTTTGTTCAATTAGTCCCTTTATGGCAAGTGGTTTGTTAATTGAAGTAGTAAACCCATCCTAAGCCCACCGTTATGTTATGATAAGTCCACATTATACGTTGAACTTGTTCAAGAGTATTGTAATTTGCAAAGATCTGCTCGTTGTTCTAAGAAGAATATTGTCAACAAGTTGAAAAATTAAGAAGTTATTTTATGTCAACGACTAACCCAATTACAAGATAACATCCGAGTAGTTTTCGAGTCACATTTCTTGACTTTTGATCTTCTAAATCTAACATCGTATATAGTTGCCGGCATCTACGCCTCTAAGCACGGGTTTATGTCCTTCCATCTCTTCTTTGTTTTCAGTGCCAATGTATTTGTCATAAAATGTTAATGTGAACCCTTACCTCATTGTGATTAGGCTCTTCATGGGGACGACCTACATTCTAATAAAGTTAAACCTACCAATTGCAACGGTTTATATTCCTGACAATCATGTAACTGCCCTTTCCATAAACAAAAGGTACACATTCAGCAAATTTCAGCTATAAAAGGAATAAGCTGTTTTAAAACGCGTCCTAAATACAATTCGTAAGAAAATATTTGCATATTACAACTGAATCCAAGATTTTCGCCGCCTCATTGGTATATGCAAATCAATTCTCAGACCTCAATTAGTAGTTAATTTAATGTTATTTATATTCCTTCAATATAGTTCCGAGATTATGGTGGAGTTATATTTTTTGTATGATCCGATGTAGTTTTTAGTCGAATCACACTAACTATATCTTTCCAAGCCGTCGCAATACAATAATTGTACACTTCTACTAAATGCACTGTTTGTAATGTATATTTTCTTGACATATATTCCAAACAGAACAAAGGCAATGCTACATATTCATATTCGTATAGGGGAACATATAGTGCTATAAATCTAACAGTAGTCTCACCTTTGCTAGCACAAAATCTAATCTGATCAGTTCTAGATAACCTTAACTATAGTGATAACCACACATACACCCACTAAAACTACATCAGATTTTTTTTTCTAAACAGATGATAAAAGGATCGAACAAAAAAAATTGTTAAAATATTCCTTTCATACCGCTCTCAGGTAACAAAAGTCATCATGTTCAAAAGTTTATTGAGAGCGCTAACAAAGGAACAGAAATTCTAAAATAAAAAGCAAACAAATAAAAGTTAGTTCCTTTGTGGTTAGAATCATATTCCATAGTGCGAAGCAACAAACTTAAAGCTTTTCGTACTTTTCGTCGGTTTCCAATCGAATTACATTTTTCAAGAATTTAAGGGAAATCTTGGAGGAAGTTGATCCCATTTTGAACGCCAACGCTCATTAATCGTGGTTGTGTATAAATCTTGGTTGCTACGGCAAACATCTTGGGAGAAACTTTACATCGCTATTAGCAACAAACACTTGCATTTCAAGTTTTCTAATTTACAAAATAAATCGAAAACAGGATATTCTTAATTTTGAACCATTTATTTTACGTGAACGTATCAAGCTCTAAATCGGACCTAAGAATCAATAATTCAGACCGAGTCCTTAAAAATATAATTCTTGATCAGCAATATTTCTATGTATTTCTAAGTCACGACTTTTAACGAGTCATACAGATTAATAAGGAAGAAAAGGACCCGTCTGTAGCTACCAACTATTGTCTTATTTATTTATCAAGTTGTTTAAGCAAAATAGTAGTCTCAATGGTCAGTTTTCGCCCAATACTATACACAACCGGCTAACTTGTTTTCCTGGAATACGATTTTTAGCAAACTTTCAGCAATTATCAATATACTATGACAGTGTTTTTGCATTTAGATAAGGCATATGATCGCATATTGGAATATTTAAATTTTGTATAAATTGTAGAAGTGGAGTTTTCGAGGTCTTTCTCTTAAATCTATGCAAAAGTTTTTTAAGTACAATTTTCAAGAAAGTCATTTTTGTTCACTTTAAGAAATATACAAAATACAATGGGATACTTAAAAAATCAATCACTTTCTTCCATAATGCAGTAAACATTTTTAGTTCATCTGTCTATCAGTCAGTTACATACTGTCTTTATCTAGATGATTTGGTCCTTTTTCTCTCAAAAAATAAGATCTAGGAACTACTTTTCAATAAGCTATTGATCAAGTTGCGGGCAAGGATTTAAATTTTTAACGTCAATAACTAGCTGAGCCCACTTGTGTTAACCTTTTCAATCTTATAATATTTTGCAGCTTGTTATTTATTAACTTTTACTTGCATAGACATTTTCCACAAAATTTTTAGAAGTAGATCTTTAAGATAACTCGTATACAAACTTTACACAAAGTCTCTGTAATATTAATCACATTTAAGATTACGTATAAGCACTGAGGGTATACCAAACGAGTCGAATCAACAATCTGTATGTCACAGTTTATTTTTTAACAACACTTTTTTATCGTTTATATGTATTATTCAAAACAGCTGACTCTTGTATAGCAGTCGATACTCCCGCCCAATTTTTTATTAGTCGCTTGACAACAACTTATCTATATGGTATTTGGTGTCGGCGACGCCCTCACCAATGTTTGCGTCATCACCCATCTGTTAGCTGTCAGGAGGCGCATGCTTTGATTTATGTGGCCCGTATTTGGGACGGGCTCTTTTACTAGTATCTATGTATCGCTCTTACATATACTTCCTCACGTTCAGTCCGTCAATTCTCCATGGAGACTACTTATTTCAGTATGTTTATACTAATCCAAGTTCACAAACAAAAGTTCCAATGGATTCTTACTAGATTCGGTCGTGCATATATATTTTTTTTAAATGGCTCTGCGCAATACATTGCGAGGAAATGCTGTAGCTGTAGCGTTAATGAAATAAACCATTTATTTAGACAACCGAAGAGCAATTCATCCACATTGTTAAAATCAAGACAGAAGAACCACTGTTACTTGTATGAATTCTGTCAATGTAACAGAAGCATTATCCATTAAATTAACATCTGATCTAATTATTGTATGAGAAAGCCTTATAGGACGATTGTTGGGATTCTTGGCCACGTATTAATAGTTGGAAACGAAGTAGTTAGCTAGCGGACTAAATCTGCATTTATTTTCGGCCATTCCATGAATGTATATGCGATTCGTTGGGAAGATCTTAACTCTTTTTTTGGTAAAATCGGTCCCTGATAAATAGCAGAAAAATTGACGTCACAAATAATATTTATTTAAATTTACGTCACAAATAATAATAATGCCCCCAACTATTCTTATAAGGAACGCACGGAGCCTTCGGGGCACTGACTTTACTGAAATTTTGCATGGAATAGAAGTATCAAATGCTATTCGAAGATTATATACATCTCAATCGTTTTCTAAATCGGAGTTAAAATTATGCAAACCGTATTAGCACCATTTTATAAGACGTATTTCAAATAGTCTCGGTAGAGAGACCACTTGCTCGCATGTTACTTGGCTGATTTTTTTAAATTTATTTCTATACAATACCTTATATTCTTTTAAAGTGTATACAAAGTTTTAATATTTGTAGTTTTGCTGTTATTAGGTCTGGACATTCTATAGCATTTTAAAGAGCTTTTAAAATTATTGTTACAATATGTGTCTATATGTATTTATGCGTTTATATACATATATGATATGTATATTTTATTTATACATCTGGTTATTTATTTTTACAGTTTTTTTTAATATTATGTCCTATTGTAATTTTTAAATAAAAACTAATTAAAAGAGAAATTAAATTAGTAATTAATTATAGGTTAATTATCATTTTCAAACTTAAAATATGTTTGTCGAAACCTTAAATACATATTTTAATATTGATTCTATTGTTTGCTTCAAACCAATAAACTTTTCATAACATTTTAAATATACCTTTTGGCATATGAAAAGCAATTATTTGTTTGCATTGGAATTTAATTATAATAATCTGTTACATGCACTTTTAAAAATTATGATTAACTTTTCATGTTCCTAATTTTAAAGATAAAATTGTAAATAAAAATATGGATCGTTTATTTAAAGTGTAGCACCATTAGAAAGCTCATTATATTACATTGGAAATTTTCTATAAAAGTAAGTTCACTATAATCAAAAAATAAATAATATATAATAATCACAACCACTGACAGCACAAAGGTTACAATAAACTACAGAAAAGCATCTGTAGACACACGAGTAACAGAGTCGTCTTTCCTGATGAAATTTTTTTAACCCTTAAATACATGAGTGGGGTCCGCAATGCACCCCAGTTGGATTTTTTGATTTGGCTTTTTCAGTTACGCCATCTATGAACTGAGAGTTCAGCTATTTGCTTCTGTAAGTTTTTAGATTGTGTTTAGTGTGTTTACAGAAACAAATTATTGCTGTGAACAAAGTTAGGAAAGAATTAGGTAAGTGGTCCGCGGTGGACCCCACGTATGCATTTATGTCCCTAATAATCGGTATCTCATTGAATACAAATTTTTGCAAATTTCGCACAAAATGGCTGACTGGGAAAAGAATAAACCTCTAACAGAAGAAGAACTAAGAAAATTAGCTGAAAGCATTAGTGAATCTGACTCGGAAGTGGAATATCGTGATGACAATTCTGAAATTGATGACAATGCAGAGGTTTTGGAAGAAATAATTTCGGAATTAGAAGATAATTTAGAGGACAATTCCGAGGAAGACTCAGACAGCACCAGATGCTGATGATGTTAATATATCTGTGAGTAGTCAATATATAGCCAAATCAGGAATGAAATGGTTTAGTTGTCTATTTGGTACATCCAAGCAGTCCCATAAGAATTATATAAATGCAAAGCCTAGTTTACCACAATATGCCATTGGTGCTGACACGATATTAGAAACTTTCAATCTTTTTATAACTCTTGACATGAAACAGGTCATCTGTCGTCATACAAATGATAAAGCTATTAGATTCTATGAGGAATGGACAATAAAACATCAAAATTCAAGCAATGAGTGGAAAATTATTACAAACTGAAGAATTAGACTGTTTCATAGCAATTCTTATCAAAGCAGGCGCTTTGCGATGTCGAAGGAAATCTACACGTGAAATACGGGCAAGAGATGCATCGACCCGATTCAGTTTTTTTACAGCTTCCATGTTTGTAAACAGATTTGAATCCATTTCAAAATTTATAAGCTTTGGCGATAAAACAACGCGTGCAGAGAGAAAAGCAAATGGCGAACTTGCTGCAATACGAGAGATTTGGGAACTTTTTGTTGAAAACTGCATCAAGAATTTTGTACCTTATTAACATATAACGGTTGATGAACAACTAGTAGCCTTTAGAGGTAAGTGCCCTTTCCGTCAATATATGAAATCAAAGCCAGCAAAATATGGAATAAAGATTTGGGCAGCAGCTGATGTCAAAACAAGTTATTTATGCAATTTACAAGTGTATACTGGCAAAGGATTGGGCAACATTAGAGAAACATACCAAGGACTTTGAGTTGTCAAAGGTCTTACTCAACTAAAGACAGTTGGCGAGAAATAACCACAGACAACATTTTTACCAGTATTGATTTAGCAAAATTCTTGCCAGAATCTAAGTTGACACTGTTAGGGGCTGTGCGGAAAAATAAGCCAGACACACCTGCTAAAATTAGCATAAAATCCAGACCCAAGAAATCTTCTATGTTTGCATTTACACAAGACATAGCTATGGTGCCATGCACACCAAAGAAGGGCAAGATGGTTCATCTACTCTCCACTCACCACAATGATGATGGTGTCAGCGTAGCAGTTGAAAAGAAGCCTATTATGATACTGGACTAAAATAAGACAAAGGAGCAGTTGATAATGCCGATAAACTGGTAACGAAATATTCTTGTGCCAGAAGAAGTAAGCGGTGGCCCTGAGATTATTTATGAATATCATAGATATTGCTGCTTACAATGCGTTTATTGTGTATAAATTAAAGCATCCCGATTGGCTAAAAAGTCACCAAAGCAGACGTCGAATATTTATTTTGCAACTAGGAGCTCGCCCAGAAAAATATGGAAAGCCGTGCTAAAGTTCCGAATATGCCAAAATATGTAGAAGATGCACTCAGGGATTGTGGAGTTGAACCGAAACAATTTGCACCATCCAATTACCAACAAGAAACAAGCTTACAAAAGCGGGAAAGATGCTACTTGTGTCCTCGAAAGGAAGACAAAACAACACGCATTATCTGCAAACTTTGTAGTAATTTTTAGAGGATTTATGTGCAATGAGTGCCATAATAAGGAATAGCAATTTCGTTAGTAGTTATGACTTACAGGTTATATTTTTGGATCAAAATGTTTGTTTTTACTTCTATAATATACATCATACAATATCATTTCTCTTTTTTATTAAATAAGCACATTTTAACATGGGGTCCGTAAGGGACTCCACTTATGCCTTTTTGGCACCTATGCATTTAAGGGTTAAACCGAAACAATATTTGGATACTACTATGCTGTAGATGTAAAGAAATGAAGAAAGAAGATTGTATTCGTATTAAACTTACAAAGTTACTGTGGGTATTATAATAAGAGAAGCTATCGGTTATAACAGCAAGTGATCTCTAGTTAGAGATAGAGGTTCATTATCTATATCTACACAGTCTTACAAACTGTAATACTTTCTATTCTTCAGAAGGTGTCTCAAGCAATTATTTAACAAGATAACGTTTTGCTATATATTACAAGCATCACATTATACCTTAACAACGCAAGTAGAAATTCTCCTGTGACCAACCCGATTGCTTGAAAATATATATGTAATACTATTACGCAAAAAGTACAGCAGTATGAACGATTTCTAGAAAGTAGCTGATTTATAACATAGGATTATGTGTTAATAATGAATAGAATGCAGTCTATTAACACACCATCTATTTATTGTTTGACATTATTGAAGAAATGTAAATGTATATGACCAAAATTTTTAATTAAATCGTTTATTTGTCTTATACAATTAAATAAATTGCATTTTATTTTGTTTATTAATGGAATTTTGTTTTACGATTTATCTGCAGTTTTCTGTAGCCAATTATTAACACTTAGAAAAATATTTAAAATGAACTAGAAGAAATCAATGGTGTGTATGTAATTTCATATTTACTGAGTGTTTTTGGTGTGAAACATTTTAAAATTAAGCATAGATCTAAGTTCTTGAAAAAACATATTACTTAAAATCTATTTTGGATTTTCAGAGCGCCAAATGTGACAGTTTTGCTTATTTACGAATCTAGTAAGGTGGAAATGGCCTTCATTAGGATGATTTTCTTAAAAAAATACAGGTCAGTTCCCTGCACACCTAGACTTTGTAAGCCTTTAAGCCCAGATATTTTTGTAATATATGCAAACTGGTTTGTGATATATTCAATTGTCGCAAACGTTTTAAAATTGAAAAATTCGGATCCTCTGCAGATACTTTCAGTTACAGAGATAATATTTTCAACAGGTAAAAAAATTCACAATTTTAATACATTGGGCTAGCGTGTGCGTTCGTTTCTGTTAACCATATAGTTTTCCTACTTGTGTGACAAACAACAGCTTTAGTATTAAATACTTCTTGCGGCATTTAAAACATTTGTTAAAAGAACGCGCTTTATAATATAATTATGATATAAATAATTTAATAAAATGACAGAATTCCTCAGGGTATACTTTCTAAGATCGCAGGTTGCTAATATATCACTGAGTGACTGCAAAATTCAGAACTGGAACCCCAAAGTAAGCATCTAGGAAGAATTGGCAGAATGCACAGAAAATGATAGATGTAAACAAAGTGAGTAAGTAACTCATTCAAAACTTATAAATCGCCGGAACTTGACGTCATTTATCATATCTTGTTGCAGAAGGGAAATAACATTTTGCACTATGAAATATGATATATATTCACTACAAATCATGCTCTGAGGTGTATACCGAAACCCTAAAGGTTGAGTAAAGTTATTTTTACACCAAAACCTGGAAATATAGGACAGGGCGTGGCTAAGGCTATAGGAGCAATTAGTTTTATGTCTATTGCACTAAAAGATCTAGAAAAACTACTTTACAGGTATATCAGGGGTAGTGTAATAGTCATACGATCTTTACATCAGGACTAAAATGCATATAAAGCAGGAGTATCCATAAAAACAGCATTGTATAAACTTGTTACCAGAGTGGAGAATCCTGTAGAAAGCAAAGAAATACTTTTAGCTACCTTCTTGGGTGTTGAGGGAACGTATGATAATACGTTTTAATTACTAGAGCACCGAGAAATAAATGACTCGGCAAAACCAGTTAAAGGTAGATGGACTGTATGTTTAAAGAAAGACTAGTATATGTATCCCTGATGGGGGAAACGATGATGGTTGCAAAAAATGCCCCCGGTAGTAGCTCTGTCTTTTCTTAACATACCGATATATGGTTATATTATTCCAATACAATGCAGTTCGGGAGTCTATGCACATGGTCTTAAATCTGGACAGATACAAAAGATATATATATATATATATATATATATATATATATATATATATATATATATATATATAATTAATGGGTCGTTGCAGGTAACATTTTGATATTTTCTGACGTCACTCGCTCTTTTTTAGTATCGATAAACCAAGATTTAAGTAAATTGAATCCGTCGTCCCTGTTAAAATTATTTTATATTTATAAATCGCCACCACCTCTCTATGTAATATTGGGTAATAATTCCTATAGTTGGAAAAAATTTGTGTTATCCCGAATTCTACCTTGTGGTCAGGATTTTCCAAAGCATGTTCAGCAACTGCTGATTTTTCGGGTTGATTAAGGCGTAGATGACGTTTGGTTCCGTTTATCCCAGTGGTAATTGTTCGGCTACAGTATCCTGTGGGTTTATTGTATTCTTGGCTAGTATAAGCAGAGCCCGCATCTTGGTTGTAGTAGTATAGATGGTTTACACCTTGTGTTTATTGAGAATTTTTCCTATCCGATCCGTAACCCTGATGATATAAGGTAAAAATGCTTTGCGTACCGAAGCCGATTTCAGTTGTCGTTTTCGTGCGCATTTGTTAGGTTTAGTTGCTCTATTTATCTCCGTCCTCGCCATTCCCTTGTAAAGCCTGTTCCAAATGTTTTAATACTTTATCCAAAAACTGTGGTTAATATACACGTCATGCTCGATCTCCCAATGTTTTCACAGCCGTTCTTTTTTGACTTAAGTAGTTATTTGACTGCATATGAAAGTATCTGTCCGTACATTTGGGTTTTCTGTACATGGTGTGTTGTAAAAGTCCATTCTTCAACACCTGTAAGTTTAAGAAAACAATCCTATCGTTCAATTCCAGTTCCATGTAAACTGTGTGCTTGTATAGAATTCAAGTGTATAAAAAATTGTGGTGGGTCTCCTTTCCATGTCTCCACAAAACAAAAGTGTCATCGACGTATCTTAGTCATATCGCGGGTTTTAAAGGTGCTGTATTGATGGTGATCTCTTTAAATTTTCCATGTAGTAATTGGCGATTACAAGGCTAATTGGACTATCTAATGTTACTCCGTCTTTTTATTTGTAATATATCCCTGCCAAACAAAGTAACTAGACGTAAGGCACTGCTGAAGTACCTGTAAGATATCGTTAGAAAAAAATTTCTTCAGGTGGTCCAGAGCATTTTGAATCGCCATTTTGGTAAACAGAGAGGTCACATCGAAACTAACCATTAGATCTCCTCCTGTAGCTGGATGTCTTGAAGCTGGTTGACAAAATGTGCTGAATTCTTGATGTAACTGCTAGTATGTCCAATGTACGGTTGTAACAGACTGGATAAGTATTTGGCTAGCTTGTAGGTAAAACCACCGATGGCACTGACAATGGATCGCAGCGGTATATCGTCCTTGTGTATTTTGGGGAGCCCGTATATTTATTCTTGGGGGCAGCCCCTATAATGTTATTAGACTTTTTTATGGTATAGTTCAGGAACGAACTCTACATTTTTGCTCGTATCGGATAGTATCCACTATGTGGAATCGCGTTTGAACATGGTGTAATTGTTCGTATCGAGCAGTTCGGTCATCTTCTTTGTGTAGTCCTTCTGTGCTAGTACAACTGTTCATTACATTTATCTGCTGGTAAGACAATTATGGTGTCATAATTCTTGAGTTTACGTACAGCATTTGGTTCCGCTTTGGATAAGTTCTTAGACGGCTTAGCACGGCGCAGCATGCGTGAAGTCTCGACTTGTACTTCTTCTGCTTCGTACGTTGGAAAGTTCCGTATGGCTGCTTTTACGTTAGCTATAGTGTCCTTCAACCAAAATGGATTTAGGTGATACGGCAAACTTTCCTAAAAGCACTGATGGTTTCCAGGCTAAGCTCGTGTTTGCTTATAATCCAGCTGTGTGAGCGCTTTTGTTCTGTAAACGCTGAACGTTAGAAGATTGTCTAACGCTGGCGGCCGCTCCGTGTTTTTCCGCACAATGGAAAGTTAGGCGATCTACAGTGTTTTAATCATCTTTATTGATTCTGCTAGCCAAGTGACCTAAAATTGTATTATTTCTAGTGAACACAGAGCGAGGGTTTTTCTAGTAGCGTGCACTTGTTCTGTGATTAAGGCAGTTTCCGTTTTTCGATAAATTCGTTGGGATTGAAAAGTGCGCAGGTGGTGTTTGACTTGTAAGTACTTTGGAACTACATTTTGATTTTGACAACGCAGTAAGAAAGAAGGCTGGGCAGTAGCTGGAAATTTGTTTTTGCGTAAGTTTATTTTAAAGATTTATATTTTTGCAATTTTTTGACTTTTTACAAGTTTTGGAATTTGCAAAAAATCCTGACGTGATGTAAAAAAATATAGGGTATTTTTAGATTCAATGCTAAAAAATACATGCAAATCAATTATCAAAAATTAAAAAACATAACACAACCCAAATTTTGCAGGCTTGTGTTAGTACACAGACGCATTAAAAACTAGGTCTGGAACGAGAGCAGGCACCTATTGAGAAAAGAGAAATTTGCTATACTGTAGTGTGCCCAGCAAAATAATTTGAGAACTTGAGAGCAACATCCAGTTTGGTACGGAAACGCCATGAAAAACTCATTACTTTGGTAGATCATAACCATAACAGGTTAATTCTACAAGGTGCATTCAAGTTCTAAAGTCTTTAAATTTTTTTTTTCAGCAATGAGGGTAAGTAGAAAGATGCGGTTAATTTAAAAGACACTGTAAATATTTCTGATTTTGTAATACAGATAGCAGCACAATACAATGTACACAGGTCAAATTACCGCCATTGTATTTAGTGTTGTTAAAGTAGCGACGTTTAATGTTTAAGCACAACGTGTGATAATCCGCTTTTTCTTATGCGTGGGGAAACGTCCATCGAAATTCATAACCAAAAATCTGATGAAACAGCGCAAAAAAGATTATAAACTTTACATATAGGTCCTAAATTGGCTCTGAAAGTACAATATGAAGTCGGGACAAAGATATGAAAAACCGTTATAAAGGCACCATTTTGTAGGGGAGCTAAAGACATGTTAGTACAAAATAGGAATCACATACAAACTACTATAAGTCTCCTCACAGGATTATTTGTTCAGAGGACACTAACAAATGTAATAGGGCTGCACAATGGAAACCTGAGTTGTAGACAATGTGACTAGGAATCAGAAATAACCTCCGAATTTGTTGCAAGAGTGAGGCTTAAGCTAACAGGCAGTAAATTATTTATGAGAATGAATCCAGAAGAATACAGTAAGGGACATGTGCAGACTGGTACGAGGTACGAGTAGATTGAAAAAACTGCTGTAAAGAAAATGAGAGAAGCACATGAAGGTGCAGTGCTACCGGAGCCACATATTTATTGTTTCTCAACGAAAAAAAATTGCTACGTACTGTATTTTACTAAAACACTATTGATAACCTAATAAAGTTTTTGTCTTTCTTGATTTATGTTAAGGTTGTGTCGATATTTGGAAATTTTTAGTTATGTTTCTTTTACTTCAACTGTTTCTTTTATATAAGTTATCTATTATACAACATTTTAATATTTCACATTATTTTGTGAAATACAAATGTAACAGTTTTATTAATTATTACTCCTAAAATATTTAGTTACGAAGCACTTGAGCGATGTAATGGTTTTGTGAGTTTTACTTTTATAAGCTGAATTGTCAACACTGTAGGTCTGTGTATTTATTCCTGTAAATTATTTCTTAGGTGACTACTAAACCTATTAAATCTAGTACATGAATGTAAATTGTTGAAATCACTCAAGTAAGAAAGAACAACAGCTTATTTATAGAAGTAGTTGATACTTGTCTTGAAGCTTACGTAACGTTACTTTGTAGCGTGGGCCATTTGTTTTTTATAGAGATAATCAATTTTCAGCTTGTTGAAATACCCTTACAGATGGAGAAAATTAAAAGACAGAAAATAAAATTTTTATCTTTAATTACAATGGGCTAATAGGTTTTGAAGTATCTTAACCCATTTTCATTTTATTATTTGTTTTTTCTTATCTACTTCTTATATTATAAAAATAAAGGTAATCTTTGCAATAAAATAATAAATTTGCGCCGAAACGAAACGGAACCCCTGCTTCGCACGTAACAAAAACTGAGAGGTGCGAACACAAAAAAGTCGAACTCGCCCGAAAATAAAATTTTATTCTTACACTGAAGGAAGTCCGGACAATAATAGTATTTTACCGATTTTCTATCCAATATGGACATCTAATGTAGCGGAAACTTAAATAGCACATTGCACCGCGGCCTCTCGCGTATCTAAAAATATGCACGAGCGTGTTGCAAAGTCAAGCAAGCATGCAGTGTGCATACATGCGCTTGCGGTAAATGGATATTCGCATTTGGCCAGTGCTGCGAATTTTTAAAAGCAGAAATGAAATTTGCGGCGTCTAAAAATTTAAACTTAGTTGCGCCACTTATTTCACTCTGCGGCGTTTAAATGGAATTTGCTGCAATGCTGCACGAATGCACGATCGGTTTTGATAATGCACTTCTGCAGAAGTCATGTAGAAGTGGAAGTTTGTTTTTGAAGTGTGTTAAACTATCCATTTTTCTTTTAGTAAGTGATTTTTATTAAAGTATAACATGTTGGACGTTCTATTATATATTGATCTATTTTTTTTAGTACAACAAGAACGTTAGTTTCATTTTGTTTTTAAAGTTTTCCCAATTCTCAATTTCGTAAATCATTTATTAATGGTCACTCTATTAAGGAGCAATAAATGTATGATCTTTAAAAGAATTTATTTTATTGTGTTTAGTTACTTAATTATATCATATTTCATGTAATAAAGTTAGCCGCTCGCCATAATTCAAGAAGCCTTGTATCAAGTTCTCTGTAAAATTAAACCCTTATTGAGTAGAATTGCATAAATTCTAATATTAACTTTTAGATAAGAGTCATTTGAAAGTTAAATATACCTCAGTTATCGACCATACAGGAAATTAAATGGTATTTACCTGAGAATATAGTTAACACTCAGCTAAATGTACGATCATATAATTTAAGTCTGTCTACAAAATCATGTCAATTTATAGTTTAATTTTTTAAATAATAAAACTTCAGTTCTAATAAAATATTATTTGTACTACATTTTAGGGGAAGTGTGGAATATAATTCTCCACCTTGCTATAATTGCAGCTCCGCAGCACCGTTCTTGCCATTTGACCTGTATTTGCGGATGTATGGATTTCACAAATTGGAGAATTGCAAAGCAAATTAATTCAATTTGAAATTCACCTATTCCAGTTACGATCACATCGTTCATTCTTGGATCGCAATTTTCTGGCACAGATTGCTTCCTATAGGAGGCAATTTACTACCGCCGAGTTATAGCTTTCAGAAGTGGCAATTTTTCACCCCCTAAGTTACTTTAATTATTTTCTTAATACCTAGCTTACCT
Source organism: Sinelater perroti (assembly GCA_036346155.1). Lineage (NCBI taxonomy): Eukaryota > Metazoa > Arthropoda > Insecta > Coleoptera > Elateridae > Sinelater > Sinelater perroti. Next base: position 36,303,966 of record JARFIY010000001.1, read on the forward strand.
TTGCGATTCCGAAGCGCCTGCCGAAAGACAGGTGTAATAAGCAATAAAGTTGTATTATTGAGAAATTCAACATAGTTTTAAGTCCATCCTTAAGTTTGGTAATTACTGGCTTCGTGCCAATGAAAGTGGCTTGAAACGTTAATTGTTGTTTAAATTTTTTTGTGTAAATAAACAAATATTTAACATTGTAAAATTTATATCAACAAATGATGCACGTAATTTGTAGACTCTTGAATAGATGTTTAATATTGGAAAAAATGGCAATCGAGATAAATGAATTAAAAGGTCAAACCTGAAAGCTAGAAGTTTCCTTAGGTACTGATGATAAAAACCAGCTTAGATGGAGAAGGCAGTTCACTGAACGAGAAAATTGCTTAGGTTGTTAGTGTGAATGAACTTTATATATTTGACAAGTACCTTGTCGAGTTGTATAATGTTGTAGCTCTTTTATTATAAATAACATTAAGCATATTCCAGTTTGATTGAGCGAAAAAGCGTGTATTTAAAATTCGCACAAAAAGTTATAAAAAAAATATTATAAAAAAGTTTTCTAAAGTACGTAATACTTAAATATTTTTACAATACTTAAAGATATAAAGTTTTATACGTTTAACAACAGTAGTTGTGACATCAATATATTTAAAATTAATGCATTAATTTGATATTTAATTCGACTTGTTAGGCAGCACGCAAATTCTCGTTTACATTTTTGCATTGCAGCTTGGGGACGCTATATGCAATAAAGAGCCGTAATAGAGGATTATTTGTGTGCGCAGTACAAATAACTCATTTATATGTGTTTAGTCTAATTTACCTCATATGGGGTTCTATATATTACACAGCAGTGGAGAACATGTCACTGTTTGCGTTTAAGCTAATTAAAACTGTTTGCATTTTGTAATAACAGGTACTACTGAGAAGTGTTGTACGGTGCTGATAAACAAACATACATCCTATTGTACAAATTTATTGTTTATTTAAATCACAGTTTTATTATGTATCTAATTTATTTATTAAGATTTTAGTAAATATTTTTGTTTTTGTGGGCATATGTAGTTAACCAATTATATAAATAAAAAGGACAACTTTAACTTATGTTAATATTTATTGAAATATTTAATTATCATTATAAAAATGCTAAAATAAACACTTTTTAATTTTGCAGCTGTCCTACTATATTCAAAAATTTATGACTAGTTTTTGTATATTTACTGCACAATTCTAAAAATAACTTAAATGGCTTTAAAGGAACAAAAATAGTTAGGAAAATTTTGATAAAAATTATTTTATTTATTAAAAGTACACTCCCTCAGCAAAAATACTAAATTTGCACAAGAAATGCCTTAAATCACTTTTTCATATCCATGATTAAATTTGTATTAAGATTGTTATTGTCCGTTGAATGTCTTTAATTAATGCATGATAGTTTCCTTTCGTTGAACTTTAGGAAAGAGAAGTCAAATTGGCGAATGCTGGAATGCTAAACTGAATTATATTAAAAATAATTTTTTAAAAAGTTTTTTTCTTTCAAGATCTCATGTCTTCGCAATACCTAATTCGATACACTTTTTGGTTAAACTTTGTCAAAATCTCATGTCATTTAAGTAAAAATCGTTAATTTAATTGAAAACAAATTATTTAGCATCTCCCGACATCATTCTTCGTTGACAGTAACAGCGTTGCTAGCTTGCTTCTGAAAAAAGTATGGAGCAATGATTCAGTCATTCATCACACCAAATAGTATATATATATATATATATATATATGTTGGTTTTTTGTAAATAGCATGTGAATTTTTACCACCTCAAGTGAAATAAATTTGATAATTTACAAAGCCATTTAAAGAAAAATGAAATTTAGTGCTCGATATAAATTTCTTTTTGCAAAAATCAGCAAGAACTAATCTGTCCGGTAAAACTACATCCACAAATGTATGACGTGTTTGGTAGAGTTTAGTTACTTTACCATGAGTTGAGATACTAACTGTACAAATGTGAACTTCCAACATTCATAGAACGTAAACAGCGCACAATTTAAATAGTAAAGTTCAATTGAAATCTAGCGTCTTGCGAGAGAGCACGGCTTGTAAACTGAGAGGTTAAGGATCTCATAGGTTTGCCTTGTCTGTTCGATCGTTACGTACCATTTTTTTATAGGGGCCGGTGTGGTAAGCATCACGTCTTAACCGTCTACTATTATTACCTCTTGTTCGAAGTGGAGCTTTAGGAATAAACTCATTGCAGCCACATGCCTCAATCACTCGACTACGCTATTAGGTTTACGAATTGGATTATTACAATTATTGGATAATTTCCGACGTTTCGGCATCCACTTTGATGCCATTTTCAAGGGGTTTAGTTTTTTACTCGGGGTCTCAATCTAATACACTTTGAATATATTGTTTACTCAGTATATAGTTTTCGCGACCAACAATAAAATAGTTGATTTCATCCACTCAGCTAAGGACCATTAACCCCACGAATCCCAATGTGTATACGAAATACCTTGTGGTAACTGTGACAGAACCTACATAGGCCAAACGAAGAAACAAATATCTAGTCGTATATATGAACATTTTTAGCTGTACGTAAGGGTGATATTTCTTCTGCTTTGGCCAAATACAACAAGGAAACCGGACATATAATTAATTTCAAAAATATTCGTTTCTATTTTACATCTTACCAGTGAAATTATTCGCGGGACCATTGAAATTAAAAAAATCCTCCGTGCCTCAATATTCGAGAAGATGGTCAACGCTTACCCGCCGTTTGGAAACCGTTAGTTACCGCACATCATCACTTACGTAACTCGTTATAACACACAAACTTTCTCCAACCCATTACATTTCCGGCACAAACATGTCCCCATCAAACTTTCACTCCTGTTTCTACAAATAGTGAAGTAGAGCACACGAAAACCCAGTCTTCTTCTTTGACTCTTAGTTCTCCTTGGGATATATGACATATGTTTCTGCAGGTGATTTACGTAATTATACTAATGATGATAAACTCTAGCTTTATTTGAATGTTTTTGCTATAAATGCACATATGGGTGCATATGTATTCATTAAGTGGTTAAATTAAAAAAGACACTGATTCTAAGAATTATTGAAATATTTTTATTTAAATGCAGAACACAAAGTCCATCATTAATTATAGAATAAAATATTTTTCAAGTAGCTACTTACTCTCTTTTGCGATATTACCCTTGAGTGCTTCAATCTTTGCTGAAACACGAACGTAGAAAAGAATTATAATTGTAACAGGTTACATAATCTGGGCGGTCAAACTTCATTTCCAGAAATTACCCGCCAAAACCTTTGTTCGTAAACTGTGTGACATTAGTGAGGTTTTGTTGGAAATAAAAGTCGTTCTCGTCTATGACATCCACTTCTGCCCAAAAAAGTTGATTTGTACTTCAGGAGGATGCACATGTTTTATAGAAATGGTCTTAATAGCCACATTTTTAAAAATAGACGGATTAATGACATCATCAATCTGAAAAGCGCACTAAACTGTAACTCGTTAGAAATAGTTTCTCGGCTGTTTTAGATATTTATGTACCCAGTGAAGTGTAAACGGTTCTTTATCAGTCAAGATAATTTTACTAACAAAATGTAGGTCAGTTTCTTGCGTCTCCAATACCCAGTTAACAAATACACGGTGTTGTTTATGACTTGCTGTGAGTTTTTGTCAGCTGTCTCGAAATCAATAAATTCCGATATTGTGCAACATTTTCAGTTACATCGGCAATATTTGTATACGACAAAGCACTTTATTTTGATAGACAGTGTGCGACATTTACGAACTGTCTCCGTGAGATTTTTACTGCTTTTAAAACAAATTTTTACAATTTTAATACGTTGTGTAGGCTTGGGCCGTTTTATTCCTGTTGATGGTAGTTTTTACTACTGACATGTCAAAGAATGATAGGTCTACTATTGACGGATAAAAAATAGCTTGAAATTTAAAATGACACTTTTTAATGGAAAACTATGTGTATATATCATTATCATCCCAGCGTTCAAATATTTCATCTCTGGACATACGCCTTCCCAAGCTGTCGCCATGCCATTCGATCCGTAGTCGCTCCCATCCATTGTGTTCCTGCGACCTTACTAATGTCGTCTTTCGATTTGGTTCTCGGTCTTCCTCGTTCCCTTCTTCCTGTCATTGGCCTCCATTCTGTTACCTTTTTACTCTAACTATCGTCTTCCCACCACATGCTCATTGCAATTTAAAGTTTGCGATGCATCGTGCCACGCCCTCAAATTTGGTTTTATTTCGAATCCATTCGATTGTTTTTATATCCTGCAGTCGCATTCCCAACATTGATCTTTCTATTTTTCTTTGTGTAATTTTCAGTTTTTTTATCATACTTTCCGTAAGAAACCGTGTTTTCTCAGCAGATGGAAGCATTGGAAAAATGCATTGATTAAACACTTTAGTCTTAAAGTGTTGTTTTAAACACATTCCTTAGATTTCCATAAGCAACCCAAGCTAACTTTATCTTCCTTCCAATTTCTTGACGCCTGGGTATCTGCCCTAAAATTAAGTATTTATCCTAAATATATGTATTCGTCGACAACTTCTACTGAGTCATTTTCGATGCGAATAGGTGCTGCATCGTCATTGTTTTTGTGATATTCATTTTTAATCCGACTTTCCTTGTTATTTCTTGGAAGTCATCGTTGTTAAAACTTCCATGTTATTTGCTAATAAAACAATATCATCGTCAAATCGTAAGTTAAACAGATACTCTCCATTAATATTAATTCCTAATTTCTTATAGTTCAAAACTTTAAAGACATCTTCTAATAAGTTAGTGAAGAGCTTCGGGGACATGGTATCCCCTTGTCTAATTCCCCTTCTTACTTTTATCGGGTTTGTCTTTTTTGGAATGCCATTATTGCATTTTCGTATCTTTTCATGGTTAAATCTATATATCATTGACCAACGGCCACGTTTCTACTGTGTCAAAAGCCTTTTCAAAATCGGTAGTTTGTGCGCTTTTTCCATAACTTGTCTTATGGTGTGTATGTGATCTAAGGTGCTATACCTCCCTCTAAAACTTGCTTGTTTTGGGGTTTGAAATTCGTCTAGACGTTTTGTTATTCGTGTTGATTATTTGTATTAAAAACTTAAACATGTGTGATAGCACATCAACTAATAGTTCTTTAGCTCCCTTTGGATTTGGGTATCGTGTCCGCATCCAGGCACGGGATAAATAGTGTTTATAGGTGACTTAGAACTCATTCTGCTTTTATTAGTTCTACTACTATCCAGTCCGGGTTTGCAGCCTTATTATTTTTAATTTGCTTTAGTGCCTGTTTTATTTCATGTTTACTAATTGTGAGCATATCCTTTGTATAGTGTCTGGTCAATGGTGCTCGTTTTTCGTTTGGGCTAGTTGGTGGTTCTTGAATCTTCGACGAGTACAGGTCCTTGTAAAATTTTTCAATGTATTCTAGGATATTTTTGCGATTACACAGTGCGTTTTCTTTTTTATTCATTCTATTTACTAATTATTTTTTCTTCTTGTATTCTCCTTTTAAATACTTTTGGTTCTTTGTCTTTTACAATAGTTTCTTTAATAGTTTTTTCGTTGTACTCTGATGTGTCTAATCTTACTTGCTTTCTGATGTCCTTGTTGATTTCTTTTATCTCTTCTTCTGACATATTTAGTTTTTCTTGGTTCCTTTGGTCTATTAGTTTTTTGTTTCTTCTTTAAGTTTAGTTTGCCTTTTGTTTTTGTTTGCCTTTTTAGGTACTCTGTTCGCAACTTCTATGTTATTGATAATGTGAATATAAGGATCTTCAACAATTACGGTCTTTCTAATCGAGTTGTTTGAAAATGTCTTTTGTAGTACATTTCTGTAGGTATCCTCTTTGTTCGGTGTGGTCTACGTTTCTAATTTCTTTTTCATTTAATTTTTTTTCTCTCTAATCTTGTATTTATTTTTATTCGTGCTTTTACCATTCTATGGTTACTGATGTTTATTATTTTGTATAATGTTCTTAATCTGAGATGATGAAAGTGATCTCGTTTTTTGTGATCCAATTATGGCTTTCCACGTCCATTTACGGTGTTCTTTTTTTTAGAAAGAATGTATTAATTGCTTTTAATTGATGCGCTTTAAGGAAGTTCACTAACGCTTGACCTCTGTCATTACGTGTTCCTACTCCATGCATACCCATGAATGTCTCTCCTTTTTGGTATTTCCCAATTTTAGCATTAAAATCTCCTATTAGAAGTGTATAATAGGTTTTGTTTTCATCCATTGCATACTCTATGTTTTCATAGGCCTATTCAATTTCTTCATTAGTGTGATTACTTATTGGTTCGTACGCTTGAATCATTTTTATGTAACACCAATTAGTTATCTATATATATATATATATATATATATATATATATATATATATATATATATATATATATATATAATTCTTGCTGATATTCCTAACGCTAGCAAATATTCTTAGTCCATTTTCTGTGTATCAAAATTGCAACACCATTTATACCATCGTCTTCTTCTTCTTTAGAATATAATGCATGTCCTGTTTTCAAAACCAGCATTTTCTCTCTTCTTCTCTTGACTTCGCCCAATCCAACAATGTCCCACTTAATATGTATCACTTATTCTTCTAATTGGGCTAATCTGTCCTCTGTACATAGTGATCTTACATTCCGAGTTCCAATGTTTATCTTCACACGACGGTGTATCCTTTTGTCTCTTATTTTTGAATCTCCCTCAAAATCATCGAGACAGACCGGAGTACCAGTGTGGGATTGTGGGCGATTAACCATACCCACTTGGGGTATTTAAGTTTTAAAATTCTTCTTTATGTTAAGTTATTTGACGTGTGTTTTGGCATTAAAACGCCACGCTTGCCGAGCGAGCTGGCAAATTTTTAATCAGCCGCTCCGCTGGAGTCAGACGCTGTGTGCGGCCGCCCAATATGAGTACAGACGCCGCTATTGAAGTCTGCTTCTCCGCCTCTTCCATCGTTGTGACTATTTGCCATCCTCCGTCTTCAGAGCCGTTAAAATTCTTTTCATGTAACTCTGAGTAAGAGCCCGTACAGGGTACTATCAGCCGGGCCAGCTAAACCCTGTTTTTTAGAGAGGTTGTTACTCCTCCCCTTCCTCCTTTATCCTGGTTAGGCAGTGATAGTATAATAATCGCTGGCAGATGTGTGTGTGTGTGTGTGTATTTAAAAAACAAATAAATCTAGAGTTTATCACCATTAGTATAGATAGGTAAATCACCTGCAGAAACATATATCATGACGACTTATACAATTTTTTTTATTTTATTTTTTAGAAATTTTTAGTGCTACAAAGAATACATATAAAGTCCCATTTTCAATCATAATAACGCTTATAGTTTTTTCTAAGTAAGGGTTGTATACTTTTTTTAATTTAAACGAAATTCCTGTAGACGTACTAAAAATCTTTAGAAAATTAATGCGAATAGACCAAAAAGTTATAAATGTCCTATTTACGTTCTTATATAGTAATAATATAAAATAATTTCTCGCCGTGATAATACTATTCGTAATATTGCTTTCCTGTTCCCCAAGTAGCAGCCTGTTGTCCAATATTGTAATGTATAACGTTGTTTACTTTTGTGTAATAAATAAACTAAGATGGCAGTAAAATTAATTACCGAATGGTCGAGGTCAATGACAAGTATGCTAGATGTTCAAACAGAGAAGAAATAAACGTCTCAAGCTGTCAATACTATCGATATCGCGGGGTAAGCTAATGAAATAGTGGCAAATAAACTAAAATAACTAGTTTTAAAATGGTTAAAAATATTGAATCTAATTTGCACGCACTTGTAGTCGACGACTTAATGACACGACACGAAAATTGCAGAACGTTGAGAGCTGTGTCAAAAAATAATTAAATATTTATGTTTGTCCAATCAAACATTTGAAATATGCAATGGTAAAGAGCGGTGTATCCTACTTCTTAACTATTCTTGTAAATATTTTTTTGTGGTGATAACATTTTTCTATTCGTCTGGAACAGTGCATGGTAGCCATTTGGATGTAGTCGTTTTTCACATCTAAATTACATTATTTTTGTTTGTGCTGTATGTTTCTTAAATAGTATATTATCTTTGCAAAAAATAAAAATTGGAATTTCTTCAAAAATATTTGTATTTTGAATTTTGTTTGTGAATTCTCAATTGTGTTAAAACTCTTGTATAGTAATTATGAAAATATATATTGGTAAGTCTAACCGGTTAAATACAATATTCTCTAAATTAACTAATTTTATAAAATTATGAACTGGAATAGCACCAATCGTGATATATTTAAAATGTTAGAATTAAAATTTATCGAGTAATTTTGCATTGTTATTGCAATTGCAGTCTAAGGTAAGATTCGTTTTAAGTGCACATCCTTTTAATATCCATTATAACTATTTTAACACAAAACAAAAGTTTTCTTCGAAAAGCTCAGTTTAAATTTAATGAACTTTAATTTTATCTATGAAACTCTAAAATAAAAGTTCTGTGTGAGATAATTGAAGTATTATTAATTTTATTTATTGTTCATACAGTAAAATGAAGTTTTAAAATGTAACCCCGCTATGAGCAGTAAAATTGTGAAAATTTTACTTACATATTCTAATCAAGTTTGTAATTATGATTTACATTTTTCCTTTAGTATTGGAAAAATCTTACATTTGAAACAAAATCAATACTCCTTTTTCTTAAAATTAAATACACGTAGTCTAAAAAAGGATATGGTCATAATGAAGATCACTTAAAAGCATAAATTATGCTATTAATTCTAATTTGTTGATATTGAGAACATGTATTTTCCGCTTCTACGTGTTTAATGCACAGCCAGTTTTGATTTAGCCTTAAAGTATACAAAATATATTTTTACTTAATATAATTTGCGTTAAAATAACAACAGATACCCCAGTTAATTGAAAAAAGAGTTATAAGTATACATATTGAGGAAATAATAATTTAGGCTTCTATGTTCAAACCACTTGCTTTTTGGGAATAACTAATTTCTTATTTTTACCAAACACCTTAAAAATTGTTTTATTTTCTTTGTAAATATTTAATTTAAATTTATTTGGGTATCTATAACGACCGCCAGGGTGGTCCAGTGGTTCAGGGGCGGGCTGCGATGCTGACGACTCGAGTTCAATTCCCGGTACTCTCTGAAGCCTGGCGGGTGGCCTACTCAGTCACTAAAAATAATCGAGTACCTGCGTTCATTCGAACAAGGGGTAATAATAGCGGTCGTCTAAGGTGCGGTGCTTGCCACATCGCCCCGCACCAGAGATGGTGCGCGACGACCGGGTACATTGAGCGAACATACAAGAGCCTTAACCTCTCAGTTTGTAGGCCGTGCTCCCACGCGGGGCGTTAGAGCCGTACCATTATTATTATTATTATTATCTATAAGAACAAAAATATCACTCAAGTCGATTTCTTTTAAATATTGTACCGCGTATTATCAATTTTAAGTAACTACCAAATAATTGTCACTAATATAAAGTAGTAAATTAAAAAATAAAACAAGAAAGGTCTACAGAGAAACTGAAAAATTGATTTTCTCCGAGAAAATAAGTCTTTTTATAATATTGGTTTGAATTAATAAATACAACTAGTCGCATTTAGTGTGTTAAGCGTACCGATAAAAACATTTCCAAAGTTATTCTATAAAAAAGGAAGTGAATTTACATGCCCAGTTGAGTTTCTCAAAAACGTATTGCTAAGATAAATGACTTTGCAGTTCAGATATAATCAAGAAATATTACATTGTGTGAATATTACTTAAAAGTATTTAAATTTATTTTTAGAAAACTATAAAAGAGCAAAATTTTATAAAATTGTACAATACCTATTATATTTTATTACATTATACCAATTATACCATGGATAATTGAGAAATAGCATGACGCGGTTATGTTTGGAATCACACTACGCCTGCAAACATAACCAGTGGCTTAAATTACCCTGCAGCAGACGCAATGCAGTATTAAGGGAATGCATATGCCTTAAAATCGCATTTATTACACGATATACTAGTTTATTAGGATTTCCTGCTGCAGTAGCTTTTACATAAGTGCACTCTCTTTGTTTTCCATTAGAGGTACAAGTCAAACCTTTGGGATAACACGTTGGCAATCATTTAATTAAATGCACAAAAATCTAATATGTGGAAATTACAAGATGCAAATTTTAATTAAGCGGTCGGCTTTCCGAGCAGCGGAAAGCTTACAAAGAAAGCCGGAGTTTTATGCTCGGTTCGTAATGGACTAAGAGAAACATTGAACTCATCGAGTTGTAGGTTTAAGTGGGTTGTTCATGAGGAAAAAGGTATACGCTTTTTACGGACCCCTCTTGCGAAAAATGTACGATTTGAAACCCGCCATCCCTCCGCGAAAACAAAATGGAGGCCATAAAAGTCGACCAGTTTGGATTAGCAGCGCCCGGATATTTATCGCCTTCTATATATTTTTAGCTTTCCACCTTTATATCGCATATGCGGTTATCGCCAAACAACTGGCTCCCCAATCGGGCGCGCTGCAGCGTGTATGAGGTATTTGCAATTCGCATGAAAAACATACATATGTAGCTCCGGATGAAGCTGTCGCTGGAGTTCGTTGCACTTGAGGCCGTAATTTATACAACGGCGTTATTGCAAAAGTTTACGAAATTATCTGTTTGATTGAAACAAGTAATAACGAAGTTTTCTTGTTGGCGATGTTAGGATGGCATTAAAAAGCCAACAAAGTTGTAAGCAAAGCAAAGCTGTAAAATTTTGTGATTTACGGCGACTTACTGCAAGAGCCTAATAATTACAGAAGTGTAATAGATCAGAAAATGCTAAGGGATTCTGATTTTAAACAAAATTTAAAAATAGAGTTATTTCTAGTTATTGCAATATAAAAAAGAGAAACAAAAAGTGCAAAATTTTGAATTACTTTATTACAGGTGTATTTATAAGTTAAATTTCTAACTTAAATTATATATTTTCTTATATTTCTTTTTTAAATTTGATTAGTTTAATTTTCTATTAAAATTTGTAGACAACGGTTTCTTTTGTACAAGGTACAAGGTAAATTTAGGTTGTATTACAAGGAAGCAGAAAGGCCGCGTTATGCGCATGCTGAACCTCCTATTAGGTAACGCAAGTTAGCTTCACGTAATCAACAACTTAGGATTGTTAACAAGATGAGCTAAGAATACGACCGCATACCTGCTACAGTTGAATTGCTTCGTGCTGGAAAATGGCTGACAAAAATTATTGCGTGATTTGGTTACAAAAAAGTCCAAGTTTATGACGTAGTCAACAAGTATAGAAAATCTGGCTACCAGGAGGAGATAACTGCTAACACAGCAAGCGATTTGAATTCGTCTTTCAATTGAAAGAGAAGATCGATCAAGATGTTGGGGTGAGTACGATTGACCTAGCTGTAGCGAGGTCGACCGTAAGTCTAGTAACTTACAAGTATTTTGTTTTGATAAACCGGCAACTGCTGATTAAGAAAAACAAGATGGACCGGAAGTTAAAGGCTCACACATTGTTAAATAATATTAAGCATGACAACACTGGCTTTCTGATATTCTTTTGAGACGAAAAGGCCGTTGAATCTACCAAGATGTTTCTTAAGTGTCTACCATTACGTATATAAAGTTTCTCTTATTTCTGTGATGTTATTGAGGCTTGTGAGCAGTGAAAGGGATGTCATGGTGCGCTACTTCTTCGAGAAAGGCTTGAAAATAACCGCTGACAGCTATATTAACATGCTGGTAACATTTGTAAAGCTTTAGATATAGAAAGTGGCCTCTGGGCGGAAGTCTGTGTTCCAGCAAAATTCCGCTCCAGCCCAGATAAGAAAGACCCATTTGTATTACCACTGGTTTTCCGACTCGTAGCCACTTTGCAACCCTTTAACTACTACGTGTAGGACGTGGTCGAGAGAAAGGTCAGTGAGAGATATTATAACACCAAGGACAGGTAAAGGGGCTTCACCGTATAGATAATGATAGATTTGGACAAGCAGTAAGTTGTGTTGGCCTACAGCATTTTTAGGTTCTGTCTGGAGAAGCTCGTGTCCGCTGTTGGGGACTACACTGAATAATATGTTTCTCAATACTATTTACTTTAATTACGCTGTTTCACATAAATATATTTAATTTTTCTTTGTATATTAATGTTATTTTCATTATTTGGGCATACCTGAACGACCTTGTGTACTACCCGTTTGCAAAACGGCAAACATATTTTTAAGACAATAAATTAAAATTATTTATAACACGCCAATAAATTTAAAAATTATAGTTATAGAAACCATTACAAAAAAATTGGGTTAAAATTTTGTGCAATATGATAAATTATTCTTGAAAGACATTTTAAATTATTGGGGTTAAAAATTTAAATTGTATATCAGTTATTTATTACTTTATCATATGTTATTTTTAAAATGTATATAAAATATGTAATATTTTTTTTTTATAAATAAAGCTGTCGTAAACGAACAACTGCAAACACTGTATATTTAACCCTTAGCTGCCACATTTCAGCAGAATATCATAGCTGCCACACTGGGGCGTTTCAGACCCCACCATTAAAAAATTTCATTGCGAAGCGACTTATGATTATTTATGCTTGAAAATTTTTTCTAATGTTTGTTAATAGTTGTTTTAGAGGATAGAATAATTTTGTTTAAGAAAAAATAACATTGAGTATTGTAAAAAAGTTGTTGAATGCAAAACTAAAAAAGTCATATTTTTTTTATATTAAGGGCTAAAAATTCAATAGAATACTCTTGATATATATATATATATATATATATATATATATATATATATATATATATATATATATATATATATATATAGTATATATATTTTATATTAAGGGCTAAAAATTCAATAGAATACTCTTGATATATATATATATATATATATACATATATATGTTTAAGGAAAAAAATCATTTGGTATTCGGCGTTGAAATAAAGGTATTTATTTTTAACTTTAAATGGAGCCATTTTTACAAAATCTTAATTTTACTATAATTTACAATTAAATGTAATCTTTAAGTAATATTTGTCTTATCTCCCTAACTTTCTAAACTTGTAATTCTATCTCCTCCTAGATGCTTCAACCGATTTCGTTGAAACTAATTTGGCGCAAAAAATCAGCATTCTAACTTTAACCGTTTTTGAATTATTTAAATATTTTGATTATTGTCGCAGAAAACCAGATGATGACTGTTGTTATGCTGTTTGGTTTGTGTTGTGTTTATTCCTCACTTTAATAAACACCGTGACATCAATGCTAAATTACATTGGTGGCATTTTTAATGCTCAAATATGAAACTTTTCATGTCCTCCCAATGTTTCTATTGTTTGTAGTGTTAAATGTACGCAAAACATGTGGAATGTTCTACACGACTGCCTGGCGTCTAGATCAGGCTTCGTCAGCGAAGCCTGTGGGGTTCCCTTGTAATTATATAAATATCATATATGGTAAGGCCCTTCGCCCCGCGTGGGAGCACGGCCTGCGAACTGAGAGGTTAAGGCTCTCATACGTTCGCACTCTCTGCCCGGTCGTCGCGCACCATCTCTGATACGGGGCGATGTGGCAAGCACCGCGCCTAAGATGACCGCCATTATTACCCCTTGTTGGAATGAACGCAGGTACTCAATTATTTTTAGTGACTGAGTAGGACACCCGCCAGGCATCAGAGAGCACCGGGAATTGAACCCGGGTCCGTCCGCATCGCAGCCCGCGCCTCAACCACTGGACCACTCTGGCGGTAAATATCATATATAATTATATTATATCCATATTAGTGGTAATATCGATGAATAATAATAATACGAAAAAATTATATCGTACAGAAGAAGCTGAGTAATAAAAAATATTGAAAAAAAGGATTTATTATCCAGCGCAAGAGTGTCACAAATTCAGACGATGCTCATCGCAAACTAGTGCTTCGCAAAGACTGCACGCGTATTTGGTTTTTTCTATCTTCTTTCCTATCACAAAAAGCACATTGTTGCCTGGGTGCCAATTCTATTCTTTCTAGTTTTTTCTCTTTGAATGTCAATGTTTAAAATTGATTGTATTTCAATCTTGATGTCGCGGCGCAGTGTTGGTATTTTAGATCTATCGTTGACATAAGGCTAAATTAAGTGCATGTACAATCTCCCAAGGCACATGATTGCCGTGCATTTCTCGTTGCTGTTATCTGTTTCAATTTACACTTCATGAGAATTCTAGCATTGACTGCAGCCTGGTTGAGAATACCTTAGAAAATACGCATTGGCCACTTATTCGTCCTACGCGTAACCGTATAAGAATGACACAACTGATCAAATGGGCCCGTTCCTCCTTTTTTTCATTATAATGTAGAACTATAGTTGCTTTGCCATTGATTATCTTCGTAGAATGGGAATACGAAGAAACCACTAATACAATTTTGTTTTTGGTGTAAAAGAAAGCAGTGTCATATTTGGTGCATGGCAGAACTTCGTGTTCGGTGGCTCTTTTGACGCAACTTTAAATTCTGCTGAGATTTCACGCTTATTTTTTCTTATAGTACCAATAATTTTCATATTAAATGGATCTTTTAGCATGTTTTGCAGTAATAAAATGGAGGTGAACCAGTTAACGCAAGTCACACTACGATTTGTAACATGTATTGGACTTGTCACTTCGCGAAAAAAATACTCTGGTATTGATTCGCCTCTTACATGAACCGATGTTTTCCCCAGATAAGGTATAGCGTGAATCTATGAAAAGATTGAAACAATTAAAAATATTTTCATGTGTAAAATAAAATTAAATTCAATATTAGCAAAAAATATTAACCAGCTTTGCTGTTTCTGCATCATTCAGTGTGACTAATTTTAAGCCATATTTAACAGCCTTGGACTTCATATACATTCGGAAACTGCAACGTCCTCAAAAACTTAGTAATTGCTCATCAACAGTACATTTGTTACTTTGCGTATAGTTGCGTTGGCAGTTTCCAATAAACATTTCCCAAATTTGACGAATATGCGTAAATTTGTCGCCCTCAACTTTAGCGTTTTGGTCATCAAAAGGAAGACACGATGCTAAAAATGTAAACCTATTTCTTGTAAAAACACACCTATACAATGTAATTCCATTCTTCTTATCCCAAAGCCTATTATCGTCAAGGTTAGATGATTTCCAAAGTCCACTGTAATACAAAACTCCAATGTATGCTCGAATTTCGTCGACATCAGTGCTAGTATGATAAGTTTCTAATTTTTTGCTGGCGATTAGAGAAGTTCGGACTTTTTCAATTTTTTTATTCGTCTGATCTATGATAATTTCGATCATTTCTTTTGTAAAAAGAACATCCCAATATTCTTCGATCGTGTTAGCGTGTAATGCTTCATTTGTTGGTCCAAGGATTGGTTCAGGATGAACGTCAGAGTGTCGATCTGAAAATTATTCATTTATTTACTTAGTTATTCATTTATTAATTAATTTATTTATTGATTTATTGATTTATTTATTTATTAGTTTATTCATCGATTTATTTATTTACCTCAATATAAAAAACATGACTGCTCTTTGACTAAGGAAATTTTGAAATTTGTATAAAAACAATTTGAAGAATTTGAAACAAATTGATTGTAAACATACCCGATGTACGTTGAGGAGCCCTTGTGTCCCAAAGAAGCCATTTTACCCTTTTGGATTTGTTGTTGGGCGGCGACGTGCACGCGACTCTAATAAACGCTTCTTGCTCATCTTCCTCCAAATCAACTTCCATGTTAGAATCAGACGAATATTCTGAACCTCTAGAATCATCGTCTGTCCTGTCAGAAACATCCTCATAAACTTCATTATCTGAATTCTCAGACACAGGCTTTCTTCGTTTTCATCCAACAGCTCTTGTCACAGTGTTCGAGATCGTAAATTATACTCCATCTAATAACCCTAAAATTGTATTATATATATATATATATATATATATATATGTTTTACTTACCTTTTTTTTAAACCAAGGCGAAAACAATGAAAAAAAATTCGGCTAATAACTATAGCTGCCACACTGGGCTCTTAAACGGCTTGTCTTTGCACAGCTGCCACAGCTACACTAATGTCTTGTGAGTCTTGATTTTGGCTCGAGAGGCCTGAGGAACTCTCCAACTGAGAACAGGTGATTGATTACACCTGGGGTCATCTGGACCCCAATGTGGCAGCTAAGGGTTAAAAATATGTACTTAAGTTGTTACTACGTTTCATATTAATTATTACTTGTAAATTTTATTATGCACTATTTCACCGTTTTATTTGCTGGTGTATTTCCCTAATAATAGACAAAAGGTCTAATATATTACCAATACTTTTTTATTTTTCTTAATTTGCATGCTAGTGTACCATTAAGTGTATTGTAATCTAGTGTTTTCTTTCTTGATTTTCTAAATATAACTCATATACTTAATATAATATTAATGATTACTTAATTCTTAAATTTGTCTTCTATTTATACATTTGAACAGAAAGTAAATATAGACAAGTGATATAAAATGTAGCGTGGCTGAGCTCTAAACGTACGTTTGGTTGCCTATCTTTAGGATTGTTTTGCATATCTCACATTCGTAAAATCATCGCATTGTCCCACGGTTTTTTGTAAATAAATCGTTACACGTTCCCACTTTGCAAAATTTGAGGGAAAGAAAGTGAATTATTGTCAGCCTAGGACGCCAAAAATACCTTTTTGCAGGCAACCTCTCGTTAGAAATATATATAAATGTAACATAAATTTCCTCTTCTCATTAATTAGTTGAAAACTAAAATTTTTGTTCCCTAAAGTTGACAGCAGACATTGACGATTAATCTGCGAACATTAAAATATTTCTTTTCAGATAGTGTGGTGTAATAGTAAAATAATGTGATTTGTAATCTTGTAAAGCTTTTTTTTATTAACTTTTATGTACATTTGCATCTGTCTCAATTTAGCAATTTATATAATACAACATTAACTTGGAGAGGCTTACCCCATGAGTATAAGGCTCCTCAAATATCTCAGTTAAAAGCTGAGCACTCTTGTATAGCAGGCTGGCCTGTCATACTTTGTCGAAAGTCTGCAATATGTCAAGAAATACTGCGGGGCAATATGTTTTGGTTTTGAGGTCTCTGCTGATTTTAGCAACTACTCTATGTACTTGTTCAATCGTTGCATGCTTTTACCGGAAATCGAACCAATTATGTGGGATTAGACTGTCGTCTAGTACAAGTGCTCGCATTCTTTTAAGGAACATTTTCTCGAAAACATTTGACAGCACTAGGAGAAGAGTAATTGGTCTGTACACTATTGCTTTCTCGGGAGGCTTCTCAGGATTTGGAATAACTATAATCTGTGCGACTTTTGATTAATTAGGAAAATGCACCAGTCCAAGTATGGCATTAAATAATAATGTACTAATTTCATACCTTTATTTGAGAGTTCTTTTAGTAATCATCCTGTCAGAAACAGGGGCCTTTTTGGGGTTTAGGCCAGACTGGATGGTTTTCCTCATTTTTGAAATTCTTTATTGGTAGACTTATTTAGAAAGGTGCTTCTAGTAGGTCATGGATGTCATTTTCCTCCTTAGCTAAAAGTACTGTCAAAAAAGGTTTAAATGCGTTTTTCAGTTTATCAAGTTCATGGTGTTTAATGTTAACGATGATCACTGTATCTTCATGGGCAGTGCTGTTTGGATGTTTGTTGTCATAGATTGTGTATTTCAGTATCTTTAAATAAGTTAATCTAATATCAATTTTTTGGTTTGTTATAAATGACTTAACTGTTGAGACAAGCTATTGGTGTTTCAAAGGGCGATTCTAAACGGTTGGGCCATTATGCCTTTAGGCGACAAGAGCTATTAATAGATTTAACATGGTGCTCATCTGCTCCATGAGCTCCCGCATTGTTTGCTTGAGTTGGCACGTCGTTTGATTGTTCAAGCATTATGGTGTGTTGCATTATGTTATTAGTAGATTGTAGTTGCTACATTTTATCACAGGCCAATTGAGTATAGAAAATTTTTTCTTGAAATTGTTTTGAAGAAGTTCTTTGCCTTCTTGCTTGTTTCTGAGTTGTAGATATTTTTTTGTACCTCTGCTACGAATGTGGGTAGAGGTTTTGAAAGTTTTTCACCTTTTTGTTCTTATCTGGGTTAGATTTTTATATTGATTTAAACTGGTTGTTGGCGTGTGTAGCCAGTAGTTAGATAATTTTGCTTATTTGAAGCTTCTAAAGGATTGGTCGGAACTATCTTTATCACTTTTACTTTCTTTTCTATTCTACTGTTTCCTAGCTCGTTTCTTAGCTCGGCAGTAGTGGATATGCTGTTTGATACTACTTTATTAATATAAGAACTGGTTGGGTCACTTGAGATGGTGCAGTATAATTTATCATCTGCTGGGGGATAACTTGCTGTATTTGAGGCACATATCTACAGGATATGTAAATTGTGTTTGTGCAATTTATATTTGCGGTATTTGTTTGTATTACATGGAATTCGGCGCATATTGTTTGCGGGTTTGTATAGCTGGAAGCAAAGACCACCAATCGTAGATAAATTGTGTTTTTATTCTCACATTTTATTAATTTTACAAATAAATGTAAACGTGATGTGTATTAAGGTTAAAGATTAATCTTGATCTTACGTCACTCAACACTTGCGGCTATCCAGTAAAGCTGAGTTCAATTTACATTTTTGCTACCAGTTTTGCTTCTAGTTTTTTTTTAATTTATCGTAGATTTTAATTTGATCAATATATGATCAATGGGTGATTTTTAAATAACTTAATTTGTTCCATTTCTAACTTAAATTCAAAATCTTACTCAAAAAATTCTCGGTATTTAGAATTAGCCTCTACTCGTGAATACTGGCAAAACTGAAAAAAGTTTTATTAATAGTATCTACTTTGAGGTCCAAATTAATATTGTTGTTTCAGAGAAACTAGAGTACATCAACGATATTAGCACTTTACTTTGGAGTTGTGTAACTTGCACATTGCTTTTAATGACACACCCCCAAAGTTAAACGCCGTATGTCAACATAGGTTACAATAACTGCTTGTATAGGAGCAGTTTATTATACGTTGATAGCTTGGAGTTTCGCGGAAATAGCCATTACATTTATTTGTTGTATATAATGTCAAGTTTTTCACGTTTCTTTTTCATATGGATTTTCCAATAAAGTTCAGCGCCAAGAGCTATACCTAGATACTTTGCTAAGTTAGCATAGGGAATCTAAACATAATTTAATAAAAATAAGAAATAAAAATAACAAGTAAATAATTATTATGTTTATTAATATTTAAGTTGATGCATTGTTTTCTGTTCCAGATGTCAATCTAATCAATAGATGTTTGGAATTTTCTGCCTGCTTTTTTATAGTTTCTTCTAACTGCAAATACTACAGTATCATCAGCAAACATTGCTCATGTATTTTATTTAAGGTTATAGATATCACTGTTATAGAGTATTATATACTCTTCGCCTTAATTTATTTCAATTCAGAATAAGCCAATGCTTCCAATTCCGGTCTTCGTACACTTTCGGCCTTCCGCTACGTTCTTTGCCTTCGACGTCAAAATCACGGTTCTTAAACTTATGAAATCACTCACGGCAAATTCTCTCATTTGAAGCAGCCTCGCCATATGCTTCTACAAGTAATCGATGCGCCTCAGCTACAAATTTTTTCAAATTAAAGGAGTAAATCAATAGTTCCCGCAAATGACGCTTATTCGGCTTCAAACTCGACATTTTCGCACAAAAAATTATGTGATGCTGATACAAAATCGCTAATATTTTAAAGTTATGGTGTTTCCAGATGTCCAACCTTACGATATGACGTTTTACATCTAACAATTTCGACCATAACTCACTGATGGGGCCATATTTTGTCAAACGGCGGAGACTTGTTTGTACTCACTTTAAAATTTGTTAGCCATCACTTTATTCTGCTTGTTTTTATACGAGTACTACTTACAGTTTTGCTCGTTCAACATCGTTGTTACTACTCTGTAACATTCTTTATCTTGTGAATTACTTTTAATATTTGTTGCATTTATAATTTTAATCTGATAGTCGGCTATTAATTTATCAATTTTTGCGTTCAATTGATTAAAGTTCACTATGCAATTGGTGGTGGGTTTCAGAATTTTTAACCGTAGGTTCTTTTTTTGGTGCCTTTGAACAACTTTGTTTTGGGATTTTTGTGTTGATTTGTAGAGGAGTGAGTGAAATATTTATTATTTTTTGAATCTGTTCCACCATTCAACCGGTTTTCTTGATTAATTCATCTTCACTAGTAAAATCTTGATAAACGTTGAAATTAATGCCTTATCTATTTTCTAGTTTTCATATTTATTTTGTAAATCTGTGTTCATTTTCAGGTGAATTTTAAATTGGGAATGCATTTCATTAAAATTATTAGTTATATAGTTTCTTTAGTGTCTCGAATTTTTTCATGCAACATACATTACGTGATCTTACACTATTTTCTCGAAATAGTGTGCCTTATTCTATTGCATCAGCATTATACCAATAGTTGCAGGTGTTAACGACATATGCTTGAACCTTGAACTCATTGTTAAACGATAATTTCCAGCTTTGAACTGGCCGCTGGGTTCGCTCGTACGTAATGATACCAGCTTATCACTTGCTTTTACAGCGAGAGCACTCCGAGCACGTCTTTATCGTTCAAATCTCAAACGAATACTCTTTTACTAGGTAATGATAAAATTTACAAAGTATACATGGTTTGTCCTGGAAGTATCCAGCCAATGTTAACATAATGAAAACTGTTTGCGTGGCCGCTGCGTAACTTAGAAGTCGATGAGAGTGGACTGTAATGTGCTTGCATAAATGAGAAGGACTTTACTGGCCGAGTCGGTTGAGAGGTAGATGTTAGTGAGAGGGCATATTTAGTGTATAACCGTACAATTCAAATGTTTATAACTTATGGTTGTCCCCAAAACTTAAATCACCATTAAAAAGAATAGATTCCAGACTGTCGACGAGACTTAGATTAATATGACAAGATAGTTATTCCTTACTTTAATATAAGAGTTTTGCAGAATGTTTTAAATAATCGAAACAATACTGGTAGAAGTGTGTAATATTTTCATGTATTTATTTCTAAAAAAAAATGTAGATCCGTAAATTTTTCTAATGCTTTTTATTATCTTTACTAAATATGCACATTTTTGAAGAAAATGCTCTTTAATAATATTTTAGTAACTGTAGATTTTTATTTATGAAAGAAAAGGAAGCAATTCAAATACTAACTTTTTTGCCAGTTTCTAATGTAATTCATATTATTTTTAATTTTTTTAAAATTATTAGATGACAAGATAATACTTATTTAATTGACAATTATACTGTTATTACCACTGATTATAGGATGGTAAGGGTTTTGCTAAAATAGATAGTTTTTTATAACAAATATTTTACTTAAAAGTGGAGACTACTTATAAATTAATATAAATTATTTTAAATCATACAATAATTAATTAAACTTATTTAGGTCACTTAGAGCAAATCTTCAGAAAATTGTTGTTTGTACAGGTTTATTTCGTTAACTCAATAGGGTTCGAGATTTCGAAAACAATTTTCTTTCATATGTCTATATGTTCGATATTTTTGTTCTATAATTGCGATCTTCTAGTAAAACCTCTAATTTTGTTCTATAATAAAATAGGAAAGAATACAAAAGAATTAGTAAGCTTAAAAATTTTATATTTATAACAATTAAATTTTTTTTACTTTTTCTTTGATTATTCTGGGCATCTTATGAAAGCTCAATGATTATAACTTTTATGTAGTTAGCGTAGGTGCTGCAGAACCCATTTATAAAATATTAAATATAAATGTTAATAATATTTTACAAGACATTTTTTACATATAAGTATCATAAATTAAAATTTACATATAGTTAAACAATCAATAAGAATTACTCCTATATTATGGCATTTGAATACTTAAAAATAAAGTACGAGAGAAGTAGAAATAAGCCAACAAGGGGTAAATTAAAAAAAATAAAATGGATTTTGTTATAAGTATAATTAGAAACAGAAGTTACAAATAACTTATTTTTCTGTTTCCTTGTCCAGTTCTATTAATATTTCATCAGTGGAATTTCCAAAACATTTAAATGCATTTGAAAGTCGTTTATACATACATACATATTTGATGTAGTTTACAAATATCCCTATTCCTGATACCCTACAGTTATTAACGTCAACCTATAATATAAATAACAACATCCTCTCCCTAATAAATCATTGCCTATCCAATACTTATTTTACCTTTCAAAATAAATTTTACCGCCAAACTAACGGTGCTCCCATGGATTCCCCACTTACACCTGTCATTGCTAACCTTTTTATGACCGATTTTGAAACAAAAGACCTCACCTCCTTTCACCTTAAACCTACCTGCTAGATACGATATGTCGATGACACTTTTGTTATCTGGCCTCATGGACATTATACCCTTCTAGAAGTCTTTTCCCACCTCAACTAAATCCACACCAATATCAAATTTACCATGGACACTGAACATAATAATTCCCTTCCCTTCCTATGTACTCTCATAACAAGAAATCCTTCTAATGACAGCTTTTATTACACTGTCTGCAGAAAATCCACTCACACTAACCGCTACCTAAATGTCCAATCCCATCACCACCCCGCCCAAGTTGATTCGGTTGCAAAATCCCTCATCACCAGATACATCAGACTTTCCGATACGAAAAATCGCCAAACAGAAATTAATCCATAACCACCACCTTACTGCAAAATAGATACTCCAACAAGTCCTTAACTGATATAATCAAAAATATAAATAAAAATACCAAAACCCTCCTGACCAATAAAAAGCATTCCTACCTTACATCAGAGCCATCACCGATTGAATAAACCGCATTCTAATGCGGCAAAATATACGCAATGTCTTTACGACCAATAACGAAATATCTGGGCTTATTCGCTCAGCAAAAGATCACTGCCCTAATGAATCCCAATGAGTGTATGAAATACATTATGGAGACTGCCAAAGGACCTATATAGGTCAAACAAATCGGCAAATATCCAGCAGAATATATGAGCTTTCTCTGGCCGTACGGAAAGGCGATAATGGTTCGGCACTTGCCAAACACAACTAAGAAACAGGCCACAAAATTAATTTCTATGGGACTAAAACCATTGCCCCCAATTTACCAGCAGAATAGTGCGTGAGGCAATTGAAATAGAAAAATGCCCACAGTGCCTCAACACAATAGATGACAGCCAACGTTTATCCGTCATATGGAAATCCCTTATTACCCCGCATCGCCAATTACCCAATACCCTTAATTCTACAAACTTTTCCCAATCCAACGCATCTCCCGCCAAACAAACTTTCACTTTCAGCCCTATAAAAGACCAAGCAGGTCACACGAAAGGTCAATCTTACTCAAAGACTCGTAGCTCTCCTTGGGGAGTAGCCAGACTGAGACCTAGAGTGAGGAGCTAAACTTGAAAATGGCATTAAAGCCGATGCCGAAACGTCGAGAATTTTCTCAAAATAGACGCGGTTCATCCCGTGAACTAAGTTGTTTATATATATATATATATATACAAATAATAAGTTATAGGATGTTTAATAATGAATTAAAAGAGTATGTAATAAACAAAATAAACTTATAGAAATTGTTGGAAGTGATTGCCGCCAACTGCAATACTGCTTCTATTTTCCGTCGTATTTAATGGCAAACATGTTTTGAGGTTGTTTCAAATTGTCGCAAATGATGCAACAATGCGATTTTTGATTTCCTCAATATTTTCAATGGAAGTCGTATAAGCTAGTAATTTAAGGTGACCTCGGAGAAAAAATCTAGAGGATTTAAGTTTGAAGACCGAAGAGGCTACAGTTGTGGATCTCCTCGCCCTATTCACCGATTTGGATATGCATTGTGCCGGAGCACCATCGTGCATAAAATACATTTGTGTCTTAATTAATATGAGAGTTTTTTTAACAGCAGTGGCAGTTTCTCTTTAAAAAAAATGGCGGTATACTTCTCCATTTAAAATCATCGACAAAAATGTGGACATATCAAGTGATTTTCAACAATTCCGGCTCACACAATAACTGAGAATTGCTATTGATGACTGACAACTAATGTTTCGTGCGGGTTTCCTTTGGCCCATAGGTGATTATTATGGAGATTAATAATAATGCTTCTAGAAAAAATAGCCTCGTTGGTATAAAACACTTGTGCCAAAAACTGAAGAATTTGTGTGATTTTATGTTGCATTTATTAACGTACACCCACTCTTTGCGAAAAATCGTTTGGCAAAAGTATCTGTACTGGTAGAATGTGATAGGGATACAATTGTTGACTTTTCCTCCAAACTGGACAATTTTTTTAGTGCTTGTAGTAGGATGTTCCTCGATTTCATTTGGCATTATTTCTTTAATTTGTGGAGTTCTAACTATGCTAGGGTGTCCCTTATCGGCCGTATGTTTTTTAAAATTTTCCATTTCATTAAGATGTTGATGAAATGGGACAAACATGGAATGATGCGGGATTACACAGTTCGGGTATCGTTCTTCATAAATACGTATAGCTGCACATGAATTGCCATTGGTAAGGCCGTAAACAAAATGCATATCGCATATCTCAACGTTTATGTAATTTATTTTGAAGTTGGCAATAAATTTTAATAAATCAATGCTTTGACACAATACTATTAAAGTGACAAATAAATATTTTCACTTTAAAATGATTGTTTTTACTAACTCAACTATGGTATTGGATTGTGTAAGTTATACTATACAAACTCTTAATTTATTATTAAACATCCTATAACTTGAAAACTAAGCCGTTTTGGATATTTATTTACATGAACTTGTATGATCAAAATAACCCCTGGAGTTAGGCCTTAAAGTTTGTCGAATATTTAGAACCACCCTGTATATTACACAATTTAGTTAACTCCGCCGTTTTAAAATAAAACTCGACATTTCGGCATCTACTTTAATGTGCCATTTTCAAGAGTTTAGTTCTTCGATCTATTTCCATCTCTCTACTTCTTAAGGAGAGCTATAAGTTTTTGAAGAAGACTAAAGTTTTATGTATCTTGTTTTATCATTTATATGGTTATAGGTAAATATTTGTGGCGAAAATACTGTTTGGCGGGCAATGCTTTAGGTTGGGAAAGGTTGTTTATTGGTTTGGAGGTGTTGCGATTATGCTATTTTTCTATTTAAATTGTCTCAAAAATGATCATACTGGTGTGATGAAAAGTGAGAGCAATGGTTTTTACATAGGTCAAGTTGATTTTGTCGCCTGTTTCTTTGTTATATTTGGCAAGTGTCATACAGTTATCGCTTTTCCGTACGCCCAGAGAGTTCTCATATATACTCGGCTAAATGTCTGTCTGTTTGACCTATATAGGTCCTTTATCAATTTCATAGACTTATTGGAATTCATTGGGGCAGTAATCGTAGGCTGAACTATTTGTTATTGGTCATAAAGACCGTGTGTATGTTCATCTTCATTAATATGCGGCTTATTTAATGGATAATGCCTCTGATGTAAGACAAGAACATTTTTGATGGTCGGAAGGATCTTGGAATGCGGCGTTGCTATTTTTATTAATATTTATAATTATATAGGATAAGGATTTATTGGAATATCCGTTTTGCAGTACGATGGTGGTAACAGTTTTCAGTTATATTTGCAAGTATTTTATATTAAAAATTCTGATGTATCTGATAATAAAGGATTTTGAAACTGAATGGATGTGGGTAAGTTGATGAGATTTGGCAATCCGGTAGTGGTTAGTATGAGTAGGTTTTTTATAGACAATTTAATAAAAGATTTTTAAATTTATTTTTATTATAAGAGAAGGGAATACT
This sequence comes from Sinelater perroti, assembly GCA_036346155.1. Classification (NCBI taxonomy): domain Eukaryota; kingdom Metazoa; phylum Arthropoda; class Insecta; order Coleoptera; family Elateridae; genus Sinelater; species Sinelater perroti. Next base: position 36,329,903 of record JARFIY010000001.1, read on the forward strand.
TTTTTTCGGTTTCCATGCTGAATCTTGATATTGGACTCTATTTGGTTTAGGTGCGAAAGAAATTTTAATAGCGCGTCTTGTTTGTGACGCCTGATATTAAAAGTCTGTATCTAACAGGTAAGTTTAAGGCAAAAGGAGGTGAAGTCATGGAAAGGCCACTATGATAGGTGGGAGTGGTGAACACATAGTAATACTGTTATTTATTTACATTTATTTGGAATGGTGAAGTAGGTATTAAATAATTAATGAAGAATGAGATATTGTTTATATTGTAAGTAGACAACAAGCGTAATCAATAATTGGAATAGTGGTAATCAAGAAAACAACATCATATCTGACCATAGTATTATCTTTATATATATAGAAAGTTTTAAGTATTTCTGGAGTTTTTAATATACGATGCTTGCTCTGTAGGATTTTGAAGAATTTTAATAAAATAGTAGGGTGTGAATGTTAAAACAGAAAGAAATGTTTTTTATGAATTTTTGGAGAGTTTGTATAATTTAAGAATTTTAGAAAACTTTTCTCGGATACGATGGATGTTTTAATATTTGATAGTAGGTTTGAATTAATAATAAGGATTTTTTTAGGATAATTTGTGGGGTTGTTAAAAGCATGACGGTGATTGTAGTAGATTTATTATTCTTAAGAATATTCTTAGGATATTTGTAGCGCTGCTTTTGTCTGGCTGTAAAATTGTGATATTATTTTGTTTTAAAGTTTTTAACGCACATAATTCGGAAGCTTTAATGTTAGACTTTTGTAATACGGTTGTATGTAGCATTTCAGCTACGTCTTGCCTGGTATCATCTGCCACGTTTTTAGGGACAGTGGAAATTGAAGATTATATTTGGTATATGATGTGGTCTGCGGGCATACGTTTTGGAGTGACAGTAAAATTACATTTTTTGCAAGGGCCTAAATAGCCGGAAGTAGTCGAAAGTTATGTACGGTAGTATTGGTTAGTGGTGGTTGGGTATTTGATGTTTAATCTTGGTAATTTGAAAAACTTACGTTTTTGAATGTGTATTTTTTCTATATATCTTTGTCACGAGATAGCTCTGCTTTTTAAGGATACGAGAGATGGAAAATAATTTTTGCTGATGTTTTAGTCGTAATCCAATGAGTATTGCCATGTAATCTCTTCAGTATTTTTAAGTTACACGAAAGCGTGTGCTTTCGCAAAGTAAGCTTAAAATATAGCATAGTTAAAGTTAAAGTAGAGGTGTATGAAATGTTCGTATAGGTTACCGCGTTGCGAAAAATTCGAGATTATCTCAATAACGGCAGTTATCCTACATAATGGTAAGACATTCAGTGATACGCTCAATCAGTTGATGTACATGAATAATATAAGAAATATTACAATATGAGATTATTTTTAAAATGGCTCCTTTGCAATATATTTTCTATAAGCTTAGTAAGTCTTCTATTAGAAGGTGTTATTACTTTATTGCAGTTACCATCGTTGACCACATACGAATGCCAACGCTATACAAGTTGCTTTGTCTTGTTATATAAGAAAACAGATCTTTGTTGTAGCGGTGAAGCATAGCTGTAGTATTGACATCCATACAGGCGTTACTTTAGGTAGCATCAATTTGTTGATAAATATCAATGAGCACACAACACTCGATTCTTAACAACGAAATGTCACTATTATTTGTCATTATGGCCATTACAATGGACCTACTTGATATTATAGAAATCTGCTACTGAGTATCTTGATAATTAGTGAGTTATAAAATGTTACAACATTATTTCTTGTAACTCAAAGTAATATTACTAAACTTATCGGCTAGAAGGCAAGAATTATAAAACTGTCAGAGTAGTATACACAAAAATAATATATACTTTTCGTATGGAACAGTTTCAATATATCATTTACTTTTCTAAAAGCATTATTATAGTGGGAAATAAATGTCAAAAAAGTGATAATGTTTAATAAAGGAACACCAAAAATATAATCATTTATTTTTAAAAAAATTTTGGTTGCTTATTATTTTTATTAAAACGAGGTCTGGCAGCGGCCCCCCGGAGAGCTTGTCCAACTCCGACATGCTTGAGCCCCTTCTCAGTAGTTTTTAAAAATAATAAAAACACGATTAAAAAGCTCTGTTTGACATAATTGGCGTACGCCGTTTCCACGACAACGCATTTACGTATACCCAGTTAGAGTTGAACTTTGACCTTTGACCTTTGACCTGTGTGACAGCACTCATAATTTTTTTTATATATAAGTGCTTTATTACCCGCTCTCAAACGAAAATTTTCCATCGCTTGCGGTTCCAGAAATATATTACCTCGGTCGCGCCTGCCGCCGGGCCGAAATTTGTCTTTCGGAGGCGCTCGGATCGGCACGGAAAGGCACGAACGATATGACCTTTGACCTATGTGACAGCAGCAACAGCAGCAGCAGCAGCAGCACTCATAATTTTTTTTATATATATAACGAGGTCTGGCAGCGGCCCCCCCGGAGAGCTTGTCCTACTCCGATATGCTTGAGCCCCTTCGCATAGTAGTTTTTAAAAATAAATAAAAACACGATTAAAAAGCTCTGTTTGACATAATTGACGTACGCCGTTGCCATGACAACGCATTTACGTATACCCAGTTAGAGTTGAACTTTGACCTTTGACCTTTGACCTGTGTGACAGCACTCATAATTTTTTTTATATATAAGTGCTTTATTACCCGCTCTCAAACGAAAATTTTCCATCGCTTGCGGTTCCGGAAATATATTACCTCGGTCGCGCCTGCCGCCGGACCGAAATTTGTCCTTCGGAGGTGGTGTGGCGGCCTTTTCGCCCTTGAACCGCTTATCTCGCGGCGGCATGCGAGCCTTTGATATCTGTCCGTTTTGCCATCGCACACAAAACGGCATATGGGCTTTTGCGGCCGACAAGTCTGCATACGCCGTCGGCGGCACTTTGATAGAAAGGTGCTGGCGAATGCAAATTGCCCGCAAAGACCTGCCGCCAAGCCAGGCGCGAAGCCCGGCAAGATTCACGTTCCGCAACTCGGCCAGCTTGGTCGTGTTTAACACGCATACATTCCAGTACCGCAACTCGGCCAATTCGGTCGTGTTTAACACCGCACATTCACGCATCGCAGCTCGGCCAACTTGGTCGTGCTCAACCCGCAAAACTCGCCATCATCAGCGCGACCAATTTCGGTCGTGTCTCAACCCGCAAGAACATTCGCTACCCGCAAAACCCCGATCCGCAACGCAGAGTGGCTACCTGGGAATCGCCGACGAAGCCGAAGCCGAAGCCGATTCAGGTGAGCGATTTGGCAATATTCGTTGGTGGATATCGGTAGCCGCCCCATCCGCTTACGCGACGGCCGTTTAAGGGACGATTTGGCCTTATCGGCTGACCTTCCATACGGGCCGTACTACGTTTCACACCGCATCACGAGAGCGGCTATTTACACGCCTGCCTCTCCATTTGTTGGTCCTTACGAGCCGCATCGGTATCGTATCCAACACCGCATCCACGAGCGGCTATTTACACGCCTGCCTCTCCATTTGGTCCTTCGAGTCGGATCGGTATCAGATACAATTTATTACGCTTTATTCAAGTAAAGTTCCCTTAAATGGATAAGCTTGAATTAAAATTAGTTCAGTTAACTGCCAAAAGAGGCGATTTTCGAACGATTTAATCGTTTATACAATACGTCAACTAATATTTCAAATTATGAATTACGCTCAAACGAATTATTTTTATCTCAAACTGAAGCTATTAGTGAATTATACAGCAGGTTTGAAACAATAATTGAAGAAATTAACAATTTGCAGTTTGAAATTGATCAGACTCCTCCAGACTACTCATGTTTAAATTCTATTGAAGATTTATATTCGAGTATTAAATATAAACGCAACCTTATATTGTCAAACAGCAAAACATTTACATTAGATCAAAAAAGAGGTATCGTAAAATTACCGCCAATTGAACTACCTTCTTTCGATGGCAAGACTGAGAGCTGGCCAATATTTTACGAAATATTTCGTAGCAATGTGCATTTAAATACAAATTTGACTGACGCGCAGCGTGTGCAGTATTTGATTAGTAAATTAACTCATGACGCTTTAAAATTAACCGCAGGTATTATTCCTACAGGGATACTTATAATATTATATGGGATAGTCTTGTTAAAAAGTATCAAGATAAACGTAGTTTAGGCAGTCATTATCTAAATAACATTCTGGACATCAAAGGATGCGTCGGTAATGCTGTTAGTTTGAATACATATATAGAAAAATATTCCGCGTCCATCGCCGCATTAAAACAGTTAGACATTCCCGACCTATTAGATTTTGTCTTGTTACATTGTGGTTTAAGAAAACTTGATCCCCAAACGCTTCAACAATTCGAAAATAGTGTGAGCGGAATAGAATTACCCTCCTGTAAACAATTTATTTCATTTACGCAAGATTATGTCAAAGTACTCGAGCGCTCGCATGTTAATAATTCGCAGACCAAGCCGCGCGCAAATTCAGTTTACCTTATCACAGCCTTGGCCGTGGCGCACAAGGTGCCTGCAAGTCGTTTGTGTCGAGTGAACAGATTTTTAATACGCGTTGCCCGCTATGCGACAGAGAACACCAGCTGTTTCGCTGCCTTGAATTTAAAAATATGAAATCACCGCAAGCGCGTTTCGAGTTAATTAAAGCGAAACGCGGCTGTATAAACTGTTTAAGTCTATCTCACTCGTTAACTAAATGTAAATCACGGAACGTTTGTAAAATTTGTAAAAACCGCATCATTCTTTACTGCATTTTTCGAACTTAAAGAATGATCGCCGAATAAAGCCGTCTGTGGCGGCTGGACCGCAAGCAGGTAACCGTGCGCCCATAATAGCTGAGTCAGCGCATTCAGCAACGCAACCTCATACGTCTTCTGTTTCGCTTAGTGCGGCGGCTCGAGTTCGGCTATATTGTTATCGACCGCACAGATCTATGCACATGGTAAAAACGGAAATACGCTCGTTGTCAGGTGTTTAATAGACAACGGGTCGCAAAATAATTTAATTACTATGGATTGTTGTAAACGCTTGAACATTCCCATAATTAAATTACGCAATTCATCTTTACAAGGTGTTGGTATGACCTCGCGACCTGTACACGGTTTTATTAATTTCGCAATAGAATCACGAATTAATCCTAACAACAAATATTACATTCGTGCTTTAGTAGTTGACTGTAGTACAGACAAACTTCCCGCAAATTTCATTACATTAAATGAAGATATGTCATATTTAAATAATTTACCGCTTGCCGATTTATCCTGCAATGTACCGGGAGAAATTGACGTTGTTCTTGGTGCTCAACTGTTTCCTTATATTTATTTGGGAGATAGGGTCGATTCTGGTAATCGCGCACCACCCGCTATATTAACCAGCTTTGGTTACGTACTTATGGGAGATATTGCATGTCATTATGATGCAACCTGCCTACATAGTACTACATCTTCGTTTACTGCGCTTGCTAACGTTGACATTGAGTCAAGTTTACGGAAGTTCTTTGAGTTAGAGGAAATTCCATCTCAACGTTTTATTAGTCCAGATGAATTAGATTGCGAAAATAACTTTAACTCTTCGATTTTATTTAAAGACGGCAGATATTTTGTTGATTTACCCTTTTCTCGAAACCCCTCGGAGCTGGGTAATTTACGCGCTCTGGCTCACCGTCGTCTACTTGCGCTCGAGCGTAAATTCGATTGCGTGCCAACCCTACGCGAAAATTATAATAAAACTATCGCCGATTATATAACGCAGGGTATTTGTCCCAGGTGCCTGACTCTGAATTGACAGAGGAGGGTTACTACATACCGCATCACGCCGTTGTCAGACCAGATAAGGACAGCATCCGTATCGTTTTAGACGCTAGTGCTAAAACGCACTCAGGGCTGTCACTTAATGACATTTTGCATGTCGGACCTAATTTGCAGGCCGACTTGTTCTCGTTGTTACTCGACTTTCGTACATTCCCAATAGCAATGACCGCTGATATAAAACAAATGTTTTTGCGCATCGGAGTAAACGAGCACCATCGTAAATACTTACGAATTTTATTTCGTTTCAGTAGGAACGAACCTATTCGCACTTACAATTTTGACCGCGTACCCTTCGGGCTAAAGCCTAGCCCTTACCTAGCTATGCGTACGTTACGCAACTTAGCGTGCGAGCATAGTGACCGCTTCCTGAGGCTTCTAAACTGGTAGAAACTCAGTTTTACATGGATGATTATGTCGATTCGGTTCCCGATGAACAGACTGCCATGCGATTGTCTCGCGAATTAATCGATTTATTTAAATTAGGCTCTTTCGACCTTGTCAAATGGGCCACTAATTCACCCGCTTTATTGGAGGTTCTTCCCGAGTCTCACCGCTCACCAGTAAATTTTTCTGGCATGGGTAACGATATTTACAATTTTAAAATCCTTGGTTTAACCTGGGATCCTGCTGACGATTACTTTTCTTTAACAACAGTCGCTGTAGAAGATAAATGCACAAAGCGCACGATTCTATCGCTAGTTGCCCGCTTATTCGACGTACTTGGCGTTGTAGCTCCAGTTGTGCTGTACGCCAAAATTCTTATTAAGGAACTATGGCTAGCTAAAATAGACTGGGATGAGGTTCCTCCGGAATCCATCATCAGTCGCTTTTCAGCTTTTGCACGCGATTTTTCCGCAATCTCTACTCTAAAAATTCCGCGCCATATTGGCATTGTGGGAAAAGCTGTAGTGAACATCGTAGCCTTTTGTGACGCGAGCTTCAGTGGTTACGGTTGTTGTGTTTATTTACACATCACTGATCCTGAAGGTAATATCACCGTCCGTCTTTTATGTGCAAAGTCGAAGGTTTCTCCAGTTAAAATAACAACGCTAGCTCGATTAGAACTTGTCGCCGCTTTGCTGTTGTTCTCTTGGGTCAAGATAATGTACCTCCTTTAACTTGGCCACTAGGCGTTATAACAGAGACTTTTCCCGGATCGGATGGTGTAATCCGCGTAGCTTCAGTAAAAACCGGGTCAGGTACATACAAACGTCCTGTCACCAAGCTATATCCTTTGCCAACCCAATAAACAATATTCTAGCTGACTCATGTATATATAGATAGTGTATTAATAGGGCATTTATATATAGTTTGTTACGATATAAATCTAACCGCAATTTAACGCACCTGAAATATAATAATTAACTTCAGGAATTTAATGACAATATTGTTTCAAACCGCTGTTAATAGCTCCTTGATAAGGTAATAATGTTTTGAAAGCTCAGGACCTTTCAAGGCGGGGAGTATGGTGTGGCGGCCTTTTCGCCCTTGAACCGCTTATCTCGCGGCGGCATGCGAGCCTTTGATATCTGTCCGTTTTGCCATCGCACACAAAACGGCATATGGGCTTTTGCACGGCCGACAAGTCTGCATACGCCGTCGGCGGCACCTTTTGATAGGAAAGGTGCTGGCGAATGCAAATTGCCCGCAAAGACCTGCCGCCAAGCCAGGCGCGAAGCCCGGCAAGATTCACGTTCCGCAACTCGGCCAGCTTGGTCGTGTTTAACACCGCATACATTCCAGTACCGCAACTCGGCCAATTCGGTCGTGTTTAACACCGCATACATTCACGCATCGCAGCTCGGCCAACTTGGTCGTGGCTCAACCCGCAAGAAACTCGCCATCATCAGCGCGACCAATTTCGGTCGTGTCTCAACCCGCAAGAACATTCGCTACCCGCAAAACCCCGATCCGCAACGCAGAAGTGGCTACCTGGGAATCGCCGACGAAGCCGAAGCCGAAGCCGATTCAGGTGAGCGATTTGGCAATATTCGTTGGTGGATATCGGTAGCCGCCCCCATCCGCTTACGCGACGGCCGTTTAAGGGACGATTTGGCCTTATCGGCTGACCTTCCATACGGGCCGTACTACGTTTCACACCGCATCACGAGAGCGGCTATTTGCACGCCTGCCTCTCCATTTGTTGGTCCTTACGAGCCGCATCGGTATCGTATCCAACACCGCATCCACGAGAGCGGCTATTTACACGCCTGCCTCTCCAGGAGGCGCTCTGGTCGGCACGGAAAGGCATGAACGATTTGACCTTTGACCTGTGTGACAGCAGCAGCAGCAGCACTCATTATGTTTGTTATATATATAATTAGCAAACTTTTGTTCAGTGACTAATTTCGTGATAAAATACATATTGGAGATTAACCCCTTTTTTAAAAATTATTCTTTCTCTTTATGGTTAGTCAGCCTCCTACTTAATTTTTTCTGCTTTTTATAATTTTGGTAATTCTCATTTTTAAAATAAAGCTCTAAGTTAAATTTACTATTTTTGTATAATTAAAACAAATTTTTGTAAAAAGGTTTGATTTTTGTTGTAGCGTAATGATCCTCTTTTATACTTTTTATATAACACGCCAACTTTTAATATGGATGATTAAAGCCGATTTGCAGCATTTGGGACTTTGGATCATTTAAAAGTTTAATGATCCGAAAGGATTAGAGTCCGCTGAATTAGTTTTATATAGTACAAGGCCTTGGGAATCGAAGTAATGGAATAAATCTATCGTCGTTTAATGTGGGTTTCTCGAGGATTTTTTGTTTCTTTTTATTTATTCTAAAATTGCATTTTATTTTTTACTTCGTGTTCAAATTTTGTTTTCATTTTTGTTTTTATTTTTTTGTAACTTAACTGCATATTTACAACCTACTCTTAAGTGTAGACTAATAAGTAAATTAAATACAAGAATATAACGTGGATAGAGTAATCGTCCATTGCTCATTCTCTATAATACCACTAATATGTTGGGTTTAATTAATTCACGTCATGCATCTCTTGCTTTAGGTCCGTAGGTCCCAATTTTTGAGTCTCCTCTCTGCTTCTGGGGGATCAATTATTTCTGGTACTAGACTTGTACTGATTTTTTCTCGTTTATCTTAATTTTCCATTTATCAGTCAATTTTGCTGATAAATTCAGGTGATTATGTAGGTTCTGCATTACAGCTACTGAGTTAACGTTTATTGGCAGCACGACAGAATCGTCCGAAAATGTTGCTATAATAGTATTGTTTGTTGTTGGAAAATCTAAGGTATAAATCCAGAAGAGCAACTGTCTCAACACGCTTCCTTTAGGCACTCCTGATTGTACTTGTTCGTAATTGGAGTAATTGGAGTTTTTTATTTAAAAGTGTTGCGCTGACATGTATGATCTTAACACATGGTAATACGGACTAGAAACAACGCTTTGATTTTATGTAAAAGACTAACGTGCCAGACTTTGTTAAAAGCCTGAGCGACATCTAAAAAACAGCAGTAAATAAGTTTTTTTCCTTGAGGCTTTTGATGTTACTATTTACAATTCTGTGTGTTTGCTGTACAGTTGAGTGTCGTTTCCGGAAACCAAATTGATAGTCTGGTATCTGGATTTGAAAATCTTAGACAAAATAGGAAGAAGGCTAATTGGGTAATATGAGCTTGTTTCATTAGCAGTTTTTTTGGTTTGAGCTATAATAATTTGGTAAAATGTCCAGCTAATGGGATAATATGATAATATTAACATTCTTATTCATATTTGATTGTTAGTAGTACTACTGCCTTTTTTGATAAATGTTTAAGAATTTTACTTGTAATGAGGTCATGCTCGAATGCTTTATGTGGATTTATTTTTTTGATTTCTTCAAGCGGTTCTCGGCGTGAAAAAGCTTTAATTGTAAGAGGCATTTGGCAAGGTATGTTAAGGAAATCCCATTATCATCGTTGTTAAAGCTGAGTCCGGGATGCAAGGACTTTGACGAAATGTGCTGCTAACGTTTCTGCCTTTTCTGCGTCGCTTTTGCTCAGCTTCTGACCGGTTTTCTGATTGGAGGTACTGCGATATTCGGTTTTTTGAATTTTTTTGCAGCCTCAGTATCGTATGATCATCTTCGCAGAGTGAGTTTATATAATGTTCAAATGTTGCGTTTCTGGTTTCATAAAGGTTTTGTGTAACCTTTGTTTTATTCTGTTTTATACTATTTTGTCATCTTTACTTCGGAACCTCTGCCAACTGCTCTTGGCTTTTCACACATCAATTCCAAATGTAGAGGGTATGCTATTATATTTCTTTGCTTATTGTGTTTGTTTTGGATTTGAGTACCAGACAGCCTCTTGGATTAGGGTGGTTATGTAGTTAGGAGCCTCATCCATTTCGTCAGCTTCTAATTTGAAATTTTAAGTGAATCTGATCTTTGATATAGTTTTGGAAATTAACCCAATTCGTTGCATTACTGATCAGTGTTGGTATATATTCTTTATTTATGATATACGTACTTATTGTTGCAATCACTGGTGTATGATCTAAGGATATTTTGTAATTCGATTCAACGTGTAGACAGTTTATTAAAATACCTTTGTATACAAAGAAATCTAAGACGTCTGGTATGTATTGGGGTCTGTCGGCCAATAAGTTGGTTTCCCGGTTGCTAGACAATTGCAGTTAAGTTCGTTTATAGCCTGTAGTAGATTTTTGCCTTTAGTTGTTACTAATCTTGCTTCCCAACCTGTATTTTTTGCATTCCAATCTTTTCCTATAAGGAATCTAGGTCCAAGTGATGTAAGAAACTCAGCATATTCTTCTTTGGGCATTGCATGTCTAGGTAGACAGTAGATAGATGAGATTGTCAAGAACTCCTATTTGATGTCTGCCATGATTTTAGCTGATTATATTTTGTATGTTTACTGATAAATTATATCCGAATGTGACATTGAGTTACGGAATTATGATTGCTGTACCGCTGTGTACTATATGATTTAGATGAGTTACATGCTTCACCTTATAATATGGTATTTTAAATACTATTCTCCATGTAAAATGTGTTTCTGAAATGAAAGCGATACATATTTTTGTAACTGGAAAAAATTTCTAGCTCTAGTTTATGGCTTAATAAAGTGCTCTGTTACTGTGACAATTTAGTTATTATTATAATAAGCATATTTAATATTGTGCTGTTTTGATTAACCAGTTGGTTGAACATTGCTTTAAATTCATTTAAGAATACTGTAAGTTGTTTCGCCATGTTTGGACGGTTCTGATTTTGAGTATATACTTGAGAATATTTAAGATAACCATTGATTAGAGGTTTATCTTGTGGATGGTTTGTAGTAATAGTGGAAATTGGTTACTGTCATTTATGATTAAGTTTGGATATGATGTATTGTGACGTAGTTGACTAATTGTTTTCTCTCTAATTTTTTGTAGATTTTGGTAGGTATCGTATCCTTTACAGCTAGCATGATGTTTACCCTAAAAAGCGCACATCTAGCGGATCTATTTGGTGTTTTTTTAAAAATATTTGGTATTATAATTGTTTCCACATTTAACACATGTGTATGGCCTTATACAATAAGTTTTTGTGTCCATACACTTGACATCTGGTGAACTAAGCTGCTGTGTTTCTTTTTCTTGGAGCTTCGACTGTGATTCTTATATTACTTAGGTGTCTGATATCATAAATGCTTTTACTGTTATATTAAGGTTCCAAGTCTGTAAAAAACAATGACAGTGGAACTTTAATTTTTCGGTGTCTGATGTTTAATACGTTACGAACTTTGTGCAATTTTTGTTCTAGTTTTTCTTTTATTTCCTGCTCCGGTAATCAGCGGTATCTAATTATTATCCTGTATGCTCTCTGTTGTCTGATTTGGTGTGTGTGATAGACTATTCCATCTTCTTTAAATTGTTTGATTAATTTTTGATAAGAATCAGGCGCGTTGACATTAATTTTAATTGTATTATTTAATTGAGTTTTGCTGGTGTATTGTTCTTGTTCTAGGATATTTAGATAGTCGACCATTTGTTTATAGTTATTTACATAGTAAATAAATATTGATGAAAATTTTATTTCTTTTGGATTATTGCCGTATTGTTGTCTTTTTAGTATCCATATCTTCGTCGTTATCGGTTAGGTTAATAACTCGCCATGTCTGTTTTGGGTATCAAAAGAGAGCGGTTCCTTCTCAGTTCTTATCTTGGAAGATAACTTGGATAACTTCCTTTTTTTGATTGTTTGCCATGTAAGTTTACTTTTTAATTCGGTTTCTTCTTCGGCTTTGTTTGTGTAATTTCTGTCTTTTGTTAAGTTATTAGTTGTTTGTATTGTTCTTAGGTAGACTTGTTGATAATTTCTTGCGTTTTCATTATGACAGGGTTGATGCATATTCATATTATTAAAATAGAGTTGCTGACTTGGATTTGTTGTTGACTGTTGTATCATTGGTTATTGTAACATTGGTACCTGCCACGTTGGTTGTTGTATTATTTGTTCTTGCCCGTTAAAGCTGTGCAATAATTTATTTATATATTTTTATTTCTTTTTAAATTTAGACTACTTTTTTCTTTGATAATTTAATTGAGATAACATACCTATTCGGTGTTTTTAAGTAATCAATCGCTCGAGGTCAGCAGTTCAATTTTTAATCTTTCGGCGCACAAGTTCATTTATCACTTGTAATCACAGAGAGCGCATTCATGCGACTTTACTCCGTAAAATTCAAATTCGTACTATAAGTTTTTATTCGACAAAATATCCTGGCGTTACTTTAGTTTAATACAAATTTTAAAAGAAAACCTGATAATAAAGTTGTTTGGTTTATATTGTCGCTCTGCTTTGATAATAAAGAATTAAATATTTAAATATTTTAGTTTTATTAAACTATTGCCTGAGTTACAAACAAGTTGTAGTTCCTTTTGAAAATATGCCGTACACGCATTTATAATTCTGAATTGTTTGTATTTGTATTGAACAGCAAATATTATGTAGAAACTTACAAAAATATTTTTGTTTTTTTAGTTAATTAGACCAGTTAGAAATTTTAGACAGGATCGTTTTTTATAGCTCTACTGCCAAAATAATACTTCTATAAACCAATTTTATTTGCTTCAATCTGCGTGTCGTCATAATTTAATATTGCAAGCCTTTTTCACACGCGGATTTAATTGCTACGCAATTTTACAAAAAATGACAACGTTGCGTATTAGAAAATAGATTTGAGACCGTGCTATTGAATAGTATTAGCTATCGTTCCGCAGTTAAACGTGCTGCAAACACATTTTCGCATCCTAAGCACTCGAGACATTATCTGAGAGCTGTCGGAATGTAAAGGAACATAATACTAATTTAAACGTCAGATGCAAATATTAGCTGTATTAACTGTTGGTTATGTGTAATTCAAATTACGTGTCTGTATTCATTTATGTGTGTAAATTTATGCAAAACCGAGAAATACAACTATATTTCAATTAGGACGTAAAGCTACACAATCATCGTTAAATAGATGCTAATGCCGTATATAAATTAAATGTTCTTTACTTTACTGTTCACTGAAGCAGTTCTATTAAATTTATCTTTAATGGGTTTTTTTTCTTAAACAATACAATAGAAAGCTTTTTTTATGGAGCGCATACTTAAATTTTATTGCTTTTTATTGACTTTTTTGTAGGACTTTCTTAGAACAGCAACTTTATTTGTAAAAACTTTTAGTTTGGAAATATTTGAAAAATGTTTAATAAAAAGGTCAATATTAATTTATAGTTAATATTATAATGTGACTACATAAAATTATAATATCACAAAAGTTATTTATACGTCTTTTTAATTTAAAATATTAAATTATTTCTCCATTAATGTATCACAACAAAACTAGTGATCAAATATATTAATAATACATAGGATACTAGAAAAGTTTACCAATATGCTACAAGCGTTAATATAAGGTTGTGACAAGTTTAAATGTGTGCGTTTTGAGCGCTTGACAAAAATGGATTCTGTGTTGAGAGTAAGAATGGGCTAAGACGTCTATTTTTATATATTACAAAAAAAATTGCTGATATCAACTTATCGGTAGATAGCAATGTGTTTAGATATTCGTATGCGGGCAATTCGTACCATTTTACACGACCACCTATAATCAAAAGGAGGTTTATTTTTATGGGCATTCCATGTCTCAACCGCTATATACGTTTTAAGAATTTAGTTTTTATTTATTGGCGAGGAAGTATAAATGGGAACTTGACACATATTCATTGTAATAAAAAGTATGTAATAATGATTGTAGCATAGAGGACTTCGCCTGCGGTAGTTACTATATGGATCGAATAGTTCAGTAGTTGCCGTTGCTGGTTCCAAATTTGGATAAAGAACGAGGACTAAGAAATAAAGCTAGCGACTTGCTTTTTGAAAAAGAATGGAATGCTCAAAGAACTGTTAAAAAAACCTCGGAACACGCACGGTCTACAAAAATTAACGACACCACACAAAAACGAAAAAAAAACAACTTTGAAAAAAAAAAATTACGACCAGCCTGTTTAAATATATATCCTAGAATTCTAAAGATCAGGAAGTCCTCATAGAAATCATTAACAATAAGATAGATACATGTTTGTTGGCAGAAACTAAAAAGAAAGGCAAGGACACCACAAGATACCAGAACTAGATCCCTTTTTACAGTGGAGTTGACAAAGATTCTAGACCAAAGCATGTGTTGGCATTTTGCACAAGAGAAGTTTGAAAGCTTGGTGAAAAATGTAAATTACCTTGACCAAAATATGATGTTCATGAAAGCAAAGGAATCCATTTTATAAATGTTTATTCACCGCACATAGCATAACCGTAAGAAGAATGAAAACAAAATTTTGATAATTATAGGAGACATTAAACCATTTACTAAAAAGCAATAAAGTATATATAATGGACAATTTTAACTTGTGAATGGTAATAAAATAATCTCAAAAGTTATGCAAAGACACAATGAGGAAATAGTAAACGTAAATACACATATAATAAACTGAAAATTAGCAACATATTTTTTGGCTATACATACCAACATAAGTATACATTCTCCATGAGAAGATGGTGAAGTACCATATAAATGAAAGACCAGTAGATTTATACCCACACATAAAAAAGAGAAAAGATAGACTCTAACAATTACAGAAATGTCACCATATTGAGCTCAATCATCAAACTATTTACTAATATCTTCAACAAAATAACCATATCCGAAGAAAAACAAGGGTTTAGAAGTATTCGGTCAACAGTGAACGCTATATTCATTTTACGGTAGCTTACAAAAAATTAGTAGAATTCAATAAACCAATATTTACGTTTTCTTATTTTAACAGAAACCTTCGACAGAATACCTAATCGATGTAATCAAAAGTCTAAAACTCAACATCGACAGGAAATACCAAAATATAATAAAAAAAAACCACTGGAAAGAAGATAAGGATAAAAGCTAGTTGTGGTAATGTATTTATGTTGAAAATGGGTACTCATAGTTCTAATAATTTTTCTGTACCAAATTTAATTAAGATTTTTCTTTTATTTTTTCTGTGATTGCGTTTGCTAAAATTGTCTATAATTGGTTTATAGAAGCTTAATATTCCTATTCTGGTATTGAAATTACCAACTAATACTTTCATGTTATAGTGTGAAATTTTTTATATAAATTTTTCTGTAATACCCGATTTAAGGTTTTTTATTTACGCTGATGGGGCGTGCACATTTACTATGGTAATTTTTTATTAGTGCCCTTTATTTTGACAAATATTGCGTTAAAGTCAACTGTAACTCCTTTCAATTTATTACTTATTATGAATAATTTTCCATATAAAACATTGGTTATAATTAGTTTGACTTTTACTTTGATGTGCAGAGTGTCTAACTGAAAATTTTCTCGACTGTGCTCGCCCCTCCCCTCCTCGCTCTTTTATTTTTATTACTATTGTAAGATTATCTGTATGTAAGCTTTTGGGTTTATTTTGCATCACTTGCAGTTCCCGTTTTAATTCAGAGTTGTCTTGTTTTAAGGTGCCGATCTTTTTGTAAATGTACGTTCTACTTTTGAATTTTATGCCTGTAGTTTTTTATGCTTTTAGTTTGCTTTGTAATCTTGACAGGTTTGTTTGACGTCATTTAATATTTATAGTCTTTAAGTTGTCGTCTCTAGTACTATTCTTTACGTTTTTTCTTGGTAATTTTTTGGCTTTACAGTATTGCTCTACAAATTTGAATATTTGTTTCTGTTGAGTATTTGTCGTTTCTATATATACATGTATTAGAGCTGTTTGTTAGGAATTTCTTCCATTGTTATTACTAAATAATCAATGTATTTTCTCCTATTTCTTTAATCTTTCTCGTTTAATGAATGCTTATTGTTTAAATTAATAGCCTGAAAATTCGATTTATTTTAATTTATTTTTTATCTCTGTTTTAATTTATGTACAGATCTGTAATTGTAGGTGCTCATTCTTTTGCTATTAAAATGAGAGATTTGAAATTTATTTCTTATTTTTTATCATTTGTTATAAATTCTAAATATTATATTACGCCATTCTTATTTTAATCTGACCTGATTTCTTAATTTCAGTTTAGTAATTTGTTAGACACAGCACATGATAATTTCTTTAACATTTACAAATTATTTTTTTATATCTATTAGAATTTGATGTTAATTAATTTACCTGCTACATTACACTTTTTAAATTGAAATAAGTACACAGGATGTGAATAATTTTTCTTTTTCGTGGTATTTATAAGAAAAGAAAAAATGTGTGTTTGTACTCTCTTCACTGTGTGGTTTAGCACAGCTAAGAGTACTAAAGTAGTCACCAGTATCAATGGTAAGATATTGAAATATGTGTGACAGAAACAAGACTGTGGAATGGAGGATATACCTACAGAGTTTAAAATTTATAATGATTTTTTACTCGCTAATAAGCTCCTTTGTTTTCTATATCATGGTGGTTGCACTTCTATGTTTTTAAACGAATTTATGGATTATCTTGCAATTGTAATGTTCGTAATTTTTGAAAATGATTGATGCACATAATAAAAACATCCAGAGTGCCTAAAGAAATAATGCAAGTCTTGAAATTTAATGAAGAATTATGAAAAAATTAAAAATACAGAATGACCTGATATTTAGATACACAATTTGGTAAACTTAAATCAAAATCCAAATATATTTTTTATCTTCTTATAGATTTAAAAATAAAATTTTGAAATAATATGTAAAACAACTTTTCTTACATAAAACACGTTGTGAAGGAGCTTTTGTATAACTGCCATATCGAAACTCGTTTAAATTACTACTACAGACAAAGCGTAACGATTCTGCTAAGACTTTAACACCGTTTATAGTGCGAATTTTGTTGCTCGCAAGAATGCGATGTGTGATAAATATTTATCAGCAGTGTAACCTCGGAAACTGCTGAATTTTTATTTTATCTCTTGTACATTCACAAGATACCAAAGCCGCTTGTGCTCCCAATTTATATTCAATGTGACGTTGTTTTAAAATACCCTGCATACAGCAAGGAGGCGAAACTACCCTTTGTATTTATTAAGTATTTGTATTTTAAGATGCATTTTTGCATAAATCCATGAAAACCTGTGGAAATAGTTGTCTGGGCAGCATTTTCCACAATTTAAATTATAGATCGTATAAATAACGCGACTTAAGCTACAAAAGCGTTGAAGTTCTTAAAAAAGGCGTTTTTTCAATACAAAAGAATCAATGAAATACATCGATTTCTGATTTCATAACACAAATAGCAGAACACTTTTTTCAATCCGTACGCTTCGCTGTCTAAAACATATTGTCAATTTGTCACCGAGATTTATGTCCTTTGGTGCTAGTAGAAGTGTTTTCTTGTTGAGCGTGTGTTATTTTTTGGACAATTTATCTTTCCTTTCACGTTATGCACTTCAGCATAAAAAGCTTACACCGCTTTGTAAACTCCGATTTGGATTTCACTGCATGCGTTGCTAAATAATTTGTTAATACTAATGTGCATTAGAAATGAAACAAACAGTTTATATTTCTAGCTTACTGATGAGATTTTTTGCAATTTATATATATATATATATATATATATATATATATATATATATATATGTATACATCGTAATTTATTAAATTTCATGCATTTCAAGAATTCTATGCTACTACTCTATTGTTATAAAGCACTAGTCCTTTCATACTCAGGTATAAATTTTAGAATGTGCATTGAGAGTTGTTACATTAATGTAATATTTAAGTGTAAAGCACTGCTAAAGCAAAATGTTGTTACAGAATGTGAAAAAGTATTTTTATTTTAATATATTCTATGCCATGTTTTGCAGCGTTCATATTAATAAAGGACATAATTTAATTCCGTCTATTGATTAGCGTTAGGTAAGGGTAAGTCTGTTTATTGTAGAAAAAATGCAAATATTACTTGTTTGTTGCTATGTATGCCTATATAATACATCCCCATATGTTGATGTTATACAAGATAATTTCTACCTAAAAACAAACGTAAATAAATTTATAATTTTTAGATGTTTCAAAATACTGTAATATGTTATTTACTAATATTTTCTAAAAGTTATTAAAAAATTAACAAGTTAACTTAAAATTAAACACGCGCAGAAATCTTATTTAAATAAAAAAATGTAAATAGATTTTAACTTATTTATAAATAATTTAAAAGGAACACCATTTTTGCCTTTCAAAAAAATATCTTCTTGCAAGTTAGCTTATTTAATATTTTTATTATTAAGAATAATTAGGAAACCACAAATATTTCAAAACTTTAGTCGGACTTGAATACGCAGTTTAGCATTTAGTCAGCTTCTTATATAAATCTTTTTATCTTTTTGATTAAATCTCTTTGCTAATCATAAATAAATAAATATATTTGTAATTTTTTGTTTTAAATATTTTCTTTATACCTTTATTCTAAAACAATATATAATTTTTATTTGATTTTATTTGTTTCTATTGTACCACATTATTCAATGATACTTCATATAAGAAAATTATAACAAAATATAAACTAACTTTTTTTTAACGGAAACAAGTTATTTCAATTTCAAATCAAACGCTTTATTGACTTTTATTGTTTCTGTCAAATATTAGTTGTATAATTTTTTTATCTTTTAAAGGGCCGAATGTCCTCTTCGGCTCACATATCTTTATATTCCTTTTCAAATGTAATGTATTGTGCGGTTCTTCCAAAACTTTTCTACAGAATAGTTAAGCAGCTTTGCAGATCTCTTTTATAACACGCACTGCGTATTTTTCAACGAAATAAAACTATTCTGTAGCTAAATTTATTTTTTTGCTTCATTTAAAGTTTTTAATGCATTTCAGGTAAATGTGTGAATTAATACCGTGAGTTTCTCTACGTCTAATATCTCTTTCCGAAATAGTTCTTCTGTATGTTGATAGTTTATATCTTCAAATTCTTTGCTAGTTATACAAGAAGCAATGTTTGCCACTTCTACGACTAAGGGTAGGACATCATTTTATCTCTGGACCATTTCAAGTAAAAAAGCTTTCTAACGTGCATTTTGTGTTGATTATTTATTTTTCTCACAAGTTGGTGGCATAAATGTAATGCTGTTTAAAATAGAAAATTACTCCATGCTTTATTAAGGGTTGTATTATTTTTTAAGCTATCAAAAACGGTTTTAAAGAATTCGCCTATATAGTATGTTTTGAAAGTTTCGATAATCTTGGTTATAATGGTTGTAATAATTTAAAGGAAAGAAATCTATTTGTACATTTCGGTGATTTATAATAGTTCCTTGGTGTGGCCACTAGCGTTATCAATAAGCAATAAAACTTTGAAATACAATTTTTTCCATTATATAGCATTTTAATGCAAGGAAAAACATTTAAAAAACCAGTTGTTAAATATATTCTGACTCATTCACACTTTTTTATTAGATACCCAAAATACAGGTGTTTGAAACGTATCAATGCTTTTTTATTATTCGAGGGCTTAAAGAACGATGTATTACTACACATATGAATATTAATACGTTGTTTAAAAGCCTCAAGCCCTAGCGTAGGCTATATATAAACACTTAGGTCGTTTTGGTCATATAGCAAAAGATTGAAAAGTAGCTACAATAACACATATATTCTAACGTGACAGCCGCAAAGACTGCAATAGCTATAGAAAATCATCCAGAATTTAATCTACCTACCTACATAGCCTTCATAAACTATAAAAAGGCTTTTGACAAAATAAACCTAAATTAGCTTGGAACAAAATATGTTGAACAAAACCATACCCTAACATGTATTACAAAACATAACGACTAAGTCGCAAACGACCAAAGAAGCAAAAAAGAAACGCATTTTAATAATATCAAAATTTGCTGACCACCAAATAGTTTTTGCAACTACAGAAGATAATCTGCAATATGCGCTACACACATTATGCAATGTATCAGAACAATACAACTTAGAAATCTCTACAGAAGAAAAAACAAACTTGAAAGGCAAAGAAAGAATAAGAGCTAAAAGATTTGTTTACAAAAAACCATTGAGCAAGTAAGTTCATTCAATTACTTAGGATTTAACGTTACGTACACAAACAGTGAAGATGTATATAATAACCTAAATAAATTTAGAGAAATATGAGGAACTATTATAAAACATCTACTTTTAGCAAGTAAAGATACAAAATTAAAATTTTACAAATTAATGTTATCCCAACATCATTAAATGCATCAGAAAATTAGACCCTCACACAAAAAGAAAGGAATGCAATCAAATCTACAGAAATAAAGTTTTTAAAATTTATAGCTGGATATAAGCTACTACATCACAAGAGGAATGGGGAGATACGTTAAGAACTGGAAAATGTGGAATTATTCAGTTTCACATCTACGGGAAAAAACGGTGTTGACGAGACCTGTTGACGCTGATTGTGTGGGGAGTGAATGCAATCTCGAGTGCACCAATACCGACCTTGACCACATAGACATTGTCGATCGAGCTGTAAGACTCTTGAAAGAGTAGATGTCCCAAAAATTTTTAGAACCCACGTCCTACGTTGAAGTGTTCCAACAGATCAATGTTCTAAATTCGCCCAAAGTTTTGCGACTAGATTCTATCCTCAACCACGTAATCAAAGTTCTCTCACAAAAAGCAGCCATCTGTATCACCACCATAAGCAACTCTGTCCTCAGCCTTCGCTACTTTCCGAGCCTTTGGATGGTGGAAGACGTAGCAATGCTCCTGAAACCTAGAAAATGCGACACATTTTCCCAAGATTATCGGCCAATTAGTTTGCTGTTGACCACAGGGAAGGTTGTAGAACCACCAGCGTCTGAGTGCAGTCTCCAAAGACCTAGAACTAGTCTCAGTGGGTCAGTTCAGTTTTCGTCCTGGCCATTGTACCGTCTATCAGTTATATCTGAGTGGTGGAGAGTATCTCGGAAGTTTTCTAGAAAAAGCGAGTTACCTGACGTGGCCAAAGCCTTCCACAAGGTGTAGCACAATCGGCTCATCTACAAGTTGGCTTTAGCTAACATGCCCTTGCTGATGGTAGAATTGATACGATCCTTCTTGTTCGGCCGAAAGTTTCAGGTCAAATTCAGTGTCTCCGAGCCGGTGTGCTCCAAGTTTAAGTTTTCTCACAGGCGTTCTTGCACATATAAGTCCAGGGTACGCCGACAACGCCCTCAACATCGATGGCCCAATATGCAGACGACACAGTGCTGCTGACTAGCTCACTACATAGACATGTGGCAGTGCGGCGACTGCAAGAGTATCTTGGAATATTTACCATTTATTTATTCAGAAAATATACACCCATATTACAATCAGCCGGTATTCCGTTTTACGGCACTACACCGGAATTTCCTCAATTGCTTTTTAGATTTCTGTGGTTTGACAATTCTATTTTTTTTTAATGTGATTGGTGCAGGCTGCCTCGGCATTCACCTTAGTGCAACCACGGAAAAATCCTAGTCAGGGCAGGTGACTGAACAGTAGGGTGCTCTCAGTCTCCTAACATTTACAATCCTACCTTAATCTTAAACTATTCCACCTTACTTTAACAGGCGTGTGTGAATCCGCATTTTTTGTCAATTGATTTTAGCAGTCTCTAACAAGTCGTACACTTTCCCATTTATTTCCGCTTATGAGTCCGCAATTTTGAATGTGTCTATTGCGTAGTCTCTAGCGAGCCTCAATTATTGGTACAGGTTGTTATGCTGGCTGCCGCAATTCTGAGTCCCAGCTGTTATGTTGCACTTTAATGGTTTCTCAATTTTGCTCTCAGGCTTTTATGCGAGCTAGCCGCAAATCTGAGTTCTGCCTCCTATGCATTTTCACTTTTCCCATGTTTCATTATCACATCCCACTTCTGCGATACGTGAGAAAAACTTTTAGAAATTTTCACCAGCAGAACTCAGTTCTAAGTGCCTCAATCTCGTCGTTTACCAGAGACCTTCCTAAATATGTATTTTCTCTGCTCAGCTTTTTTAAGGGGGCATGTCGCTAGTACGTGGATAGCGTCATCCATATCTTGGAATACTAGAAGACTGATACTATTGGTGGAGAATAGGAAACAATGCCGAGAAAAACACATCGCTCATATTCTTCACCAGGATAAAACGTTGACGTGACGACCTGATACAACTTAGAATCTTCAACCGAAAGGTAAAGTATCTTGGAGTAATCCTACAGTTAAAGCTTACCTTGAAGGCCCACGTGGAGAAATCGGCAAGCAAAGCAAAGATAGCCCGACAAAATCTAAGTTTCATGCTTTATCTGCGGAGCCGATTGTCCTTTTACAATAAGACGACCATGTATATCAACATTTTACGGTTTATAATGATGTACGTAGCCCCAGTATGGGAATACGCCGCCAAAAGCCAGGCGTAGAAGCTTCAGGTAGTCTAAAATCTGGCACTTAAGATCATTTTTGGCACTCTTTGGTACGTAAAAAACACTGTATTCCATCGTAACGCTCAGATACAGACCAATAGTTTAGATCCCAGAGCGCTGAGCAAGTTTATTACAGCGTACAAGGCCACGGAAGCCCATCAATTCTTGGCTTGTACAAGTACGATGTTGATAGAGGCGCCCGCCATAAACGCCTAAAGATTATGATTTCTCCGTAAAGCAATACGGGGGCGACTAACATTAGATAACTGACATCCATGTTAAATTACACAGAAGGACTGAGGTTTGGGACTGAATCTAGGGACCTCCAATCACGTCAAACAGTTAAACTCAACAGTAACTTAATTTTGACATTTCTTCAATAGTGTCAAAACTTTAACTACACAATGCACCAACACAATGTATTGCTTAATTGCTTTAATTTACTTTGAACATTAGTAGAATCGGCTTAAGTGTAATTAATTGACTGAAATTCAATAAAAGTGGCGTTACTTATAGTTAGTAAGAGATTATTAAAAATCTGATCAGCATTTCATTTCACTGATTTTTAAGATTTAAATAAAATGTTTAGTTGCACTATCTTGAAGCGGCATAACAAACAGGTACTGGCGTCTGTACAGGTAATAAACCATTTAAAAGAAAAAGCTATTAATTTTTTACTTTTAAAGCTCATGTCTTACGAAGTATATTTAGGAATGTTTCCTGTACAAATTGCTTTTTATAAAAAATGAAGAAAAAACGATAAAATCGATCGTACCAAAATTCTGGGTGGGTTGCATGAATCGTTAAAGGTTCCTCTTAATTCTCTCTTGAGTGATTTTGACAACGGCAAGCACAACGATGACTAGTCGGTTTCTTGTATATTTTGATTTTACTGAATTGTTACTTAATGTTTGCAGAGCCCGACTTGAACAGCTTAAGTATTGCGGATCTCCATTGACTACGTGCTGTCATTACCTCAAAAAATAAGATAAAGATATGGAAATAAAGTAAAATGTAGAGAAAAAATGACAACAGCGCCTTTCTGTCATTGGCAATCGATAATATTTACGTGATTTTTTGTCCAGGTCATTAATTATCTCGCACCCTGAGAATAAGATTAATTACTTGTTTGTATTAATAAATCCGTAAGCTAATTAGATCTATTTTTTGTAAAGTTGTTAGCAAAACTCAACTTTTGATTTCACGTTTTATCAGTTTTTAGTTTTTTAAAATTTACATAATTTTGCCTTGGGCAAAATTTTCATAAGTCCGTTTAAAAATTGCTGTAAGTAAATATTGAAATAAAGATATTTCTAATAATACAAAATTATACAAAAAGTGAATTAAACAATATTCGAAGAAATGTTAATATTCTACCAATAGTAGCATCTTAGATAATTAAGCATGCTTATTGCTGCTCAAACGCAGGTACTGTCCAGAGATGGCCTTCAAAACTGTGCTAGTTTAGATGCGTTGGTTTTAATGATACTGTTGAAAATATCTACCTAAAACAGAATGTCACACGTTGAAGGCGTTTCCTAGAATTGATGGGATTTTCAGAGTGTAATTTATTTGTTAACTACTAGAAAGTAATTTAAAGCTCGCAGCTGAAGTTTATTGTTAACAATCGGACTTTGGTAAATCGCTAGATTGTTACATCCTAAAGACAATGTCCGCTCATGAAATAATAGAAAAATTTATCCGAGAGAAAAGTCACTTCCACCTTTTATTCCTGAACATCCTTCATCAGTTACCACCCTTTAGAAGTTTGCGAAATTATTTTGACCCTAACAAAACTAATTTTCTTTTAATATAAATAAAAAATGTTTTTAAAGAAGAAATTAAGAGATTACCTAAGAGATTAGAAATGGTTATACATTGCTAAAAAATGATTTTTATTAATTTTCTGAAGAACCTATTTTAAAACCTTGTATTTAAAAAGCTGTTAGTTATTGGTTTCTTGAAAAGTTTTATTTACAATTGACTTCTCTTTTCTTTGCGGATTTTTATATTATTTCTAGTTAAATATTATAATTCATTGTTTCCTTTTCTTTAATAGTGACCAATAATTTTTTTCAAATTTTGCTTAGCATCACTACATGTACATTACCACTTTGACCTAAATCTTTTTGAGTTAAATTTAATGTAAAGTTTCTTTTAATTTTTTAATACATAATCAGCAATAGTAAGTGTCAAAGTGTATATAAAAATTTATATTAACATAGTTTTTTATTAAATTAGAATTTAATTGGAGATAAATGTGGAAACTTAAATATTTCACTTTTCTATACAAAGTATTAATTGTTTTCTGGCATTTGCTGCAACTATTTTGTTTTGATTAAATGTTTTATAATTTTATTTTGTATTTGCAGGCAATATCAAATTTGTTTATTATAAATTAATGAAACTTAAAACAGCCATGTTCTTCTTTTTGGTTATTCATGAATATGTTTATGTTTTTGGCGTAGTTTTCATATTTCTAACCATCTTTTTTATCACTTTAACTTTATAACTGTTTTAACCCGTGAGTCATTTTATGATTGGTGGGGTAGTTTTGAGTTATCCTGGTAAATGTTTTCTAAATTATGAAAAGATCAGACTTTTTGGTACTATATAGGTTAATATACGGCGCTAAAAAGCACACTAAAGGTTAAATATAAAATTCTTATTTTTTCTATTTTTCAATTAGTTCAGTACTCAGCGTGCAATAAATAATAATTAGAAAATCCTTAAAAAATTATTTTTTGTTTTGTCTGTATTTTGGAAAGTACAAGAAACATTCTTTGTAAATATTTTGAGCCTATGACAAGGTGGAATATTTGAATTCTTGACGAAGTTAGAGCTGTTTGGAGTGTTTAAATGGTCGCTTAAATTGCACGGAATGAAGTATTTGCATTGTATCAGAGATTGTGATAATAAGTTGTTAATAGTACAATACTCTAGTTATCAAACAAGAACGTGCAGGTCACGTACAGAAGACTCGTACAATAAAGAAAACACAAAAATCTTGGAAGAGAAGGAAAACTAACAGCTAAACCTTTTCACAAATTACAAATATATTACAGTCTAGCCATCAGGAGATAAACAAATTTTGCGGAAGAAATGAAGAGTGAAATCTGGGTGTTACTTGTATACAAAATTTTAAAGAACAAAAAACCGTAACAACAAAACTGCAGAAGATTTGCGGTGCTTCTCGTAACACTTTAAAAGGTCGATTTTCTTAAAACCTTTAAGATACTATTTGACTCATGCGAAAACTTGAGCAAAAACTATTTATTGTCAAATTTTGTTGGCGAATAAAACCTGAAAG
Organism: Sinelater perroti; assembly: GCA_036346155.1. Lineage (NCBI taxonomy): Eukaryota > Metazoa > Arthropoda > Insecta > Coleoptera > Elateridae > Sinelater > Sinelater perroti. Next base: position 36,355,929 of record JARFIY010000001.1, read on the forward strand.
CTTTCGTTTGAACCATTTTCTCAAAGAAAACTGATGGCGCCACCGTCATTGTTCAAACATCCACATACATTGCAGCAGCAATGTTCAATAAAGGCCACATGAGACTGTTTACAACACATTAAACATTGAACGGCTGTATTAACAATGCAGCCTACTACAGAAAGCCGCAATAGATCTACGAGGGTGAACTTTGGACGCAGAAAGCGACAATAGAGGGTTAAAATTTCCGTAGATAGTCGACTGCTACTACTTCTATTGATAATTGCAATTATGTCTTCATAATAATAAAATTTATAAAGATTTTTTCAGAAAAATTACAACTTTTTAAAAATATTGCCATTTTTGTAATTGTTTTCGAAAAATCCCTAGCGTAAGGCGAGGATCACAATATTAGAAAATTATAAAAACTTAAAATATTTTATTTCAGATGAATTCTCCAAGCTGAAGAATATCCACTGTTAGTACCTGCACAGATGCATGCAGCCGCTACATTTCTTGTATTTTGATTGTTAGTGTATGTTTTATTTCTTGCAAAGCATTCTGTTTGCAATAAAAAAATTCAACTTAATCGGTAGTTTTCTGACACTGTCTTTATAACTATTGAGCCATTTTTAAGTGCTGACAAATGTATACAATTTTATTAAAACTTTATTTTTATATATTTTAAAATTTAAATCTTTAACATGCGTATTTCACGACTTGTACGTTCTTGTCGTGTTCCACCCTTCACCGGCTTCTCATCTTCAGTCTGCTGTGGTCGCTGTCAGAGTCAACTACGACTGCATTTGTGGCTTCGAATTTGAGAAGTGGTTGTAAAAATATTTATTTAAATGACAGTGTGTGTTACCAAATTACCGAAAAGAAAATTTCTGCTGTTTTATAATTTACGGGAGGTTAAGCTTTCTATAAATAAAAGTACTAACTTAGTAGTGTGCGATTGCATCAATTTTTGAGCTAAGGCAAGGATTTCTACTGAGCGACACCTCATTGTATTAAATATATTATGAAGATGTACTCTTATTAACTCAATCTTCAAAAAAAAGGCCGTCGTAGGTCACACACAAAGAAAGAACATGAACGTAAGTTTATATCAGATTTAAATAATTTATTTGACGTTACTTGCAGCAATGCTTTAGAAATTATAAAATTTAAAAAAAAAACAAAAAAATTTGTATTGAGTCAGAGAAAGCGGGGGCGAAGAAGACGTCTTGGGGAAGTCAATATAAAGCTCGTAAAGCGTAAATAAAGGGCGTTATTGGGAGTCGGGGAACATAAAAATAGACGGACTAAGGCTCATTGTAGTTCGGAGATCGTTAGCAATTGCATGGATTCAACAGAAAAATCGTCGTATATTAAGGATATTTCTGATCAATCTAGGCCCTCACCAAACATTACACAGACGTCTCTTGAGGAAAACATAGATGTACAGATAGGTTTAGGGATGAAAAATGTATGTGGGAGAAAATGTTTTTAACTCCAAAATTAAATGCCACATTAGTCAGAGAAATGTCGTTTTTATTCTCAACACCACAGCTGAGTCTTTAGAGCAGAGGTTCCCAAACTTTTTTTCTCATAGACCACTTTGAAAATTTTGCTGGTTCCGGTGGACCCCCCTGCAGCTACATTTCTACCATATTCCCTAAACTCGAAAAAAATGTGAAGATTAGATCTAACTATGAAAATTTGCGTTGCGGCTGAGTTATTGGTTAATTAATTAATTGATTGTGCTGTGAGTGCATGTCAAAAAAGTAAAGTTAGCCAATCAAAAAATCATTCTATCCAACTTTACTCCTTTGACATCTACCCACAACACAAGAAACCAATTAATTCTCACATATTTTATTTAGAAAGCTCCCCATTCGGAGTGGTAAAAATAGTATATTTCCTTATGTTGTATTTATTCAAATATGTAATTATTACACTATTAATTATTATTGTTATCATATTACATTGTAATATGATAAGAGTCGTAATGTAATTAAAATAAAATATTAATAACGTAACGTAACTTCTACAATGACAATCACAAAATAGTCATAATTTAAGTGGGAGGGATGTACTTGATAGATTGACAGCAAATTATCAATATTTGGCTTCAGTTTTGTTAGGAATAACCGCAAATCTCCTCGTTCTGTGATATTCAATCTGCTCCTTTTTTTTTGTTAAAAGGTTTGTAACGACACTAAAACTTTTCTCGACAAGATATGACGAGGGAAACGCTATCAAAAGCTTTCTCGCAATTCCCCACAGTCCAGGATATTTTTCGGGTATTTCAGCCTGCAGCCAAAATGTTTGATACGCTCTTTTAAATTTCACCTTCAGTTCCTCATTAGTGCTAAGCTCCAGTAGCTCCTCTTGTAATATCACATTCTCCACTTCCGTTTCATCAAGTGGATTTGTGATCCATGGTGCTATTTCCATCGTCAGAATATCTTCAAATCTGATTTTAAAGTCATCATGCAGGGCAATTAAATGTTGAACGTATGTTTGAATATCCTCATCAAGGCATTCTACCTGTGACAAGTTTGAAAACTGGGAAAATTCGCGCCGACTAATATTTTGCTTCATAAATTTCAATTTTCCAAGAAAATCGGAAATTACACCTTTTGTTTATATTAAATTGAGGCTGTCCCCTTGTAATTGTAAGTTAATGTCATTAAATTTTTTGAACAAATCTGTCAAACACGCGATGTCTGCTTTCAAGTTGATTAGGTTTTCTTTTAAATCTGGATCTTTACTTTCCAGAAACTCTAAAACTAATTCAAAAAGTGTGAAAACCTTGTTAAACATGCACCTTTCGACAACCAGCGTACTTCAGTATGTAAGAGCAATCGTTGGAAGTCTTCATCATTTTCACCGCACAATTGTGCAAATAAACGCGTATTCAATGCATTGCTTCTTATTTTGTTAACTGCATTAATCACAAATTAAAGCGATTGGTGCAAATTAGGACTCAAATTTTTCGCTACTAGGTGTTGTCGGTGAATGACACAGTGAATTGCAGTTACGTCTGGTATAATTCTTTTAAGATGGCTTATAAACCCATGACATCGCCCGGTCATGGCAGGAGCTCCATCTGTTGCCACCGAAATAACGTTTGTGAATGGAATCGATTTTGCCTTAAAAAAATCACTCAGAACATTAAATATTGATTCACCTTTAGTGCCCGTCTCCAAAGTTTTCGCGAATAGTAGCTCTTCATGAATTTCTTCGTCCATAACAAATCGAACATATGCCAATAATAATGCTTCATTACCAGGTAAAGTTGACTCGTCCAGTTGAATAGAAAAATGAGTTGTTTGCAGATAATTACACAAGAAACTTTCAATATCAGAGCTCATTTCATCAATACGTCTTTGTACAGTGTTGTTACTCAAAGGAATTTTTTTGAGTATGTCAAATGGAGATTTATGCAGAACAGTTTTTAAAACCTCTTCAACAGCGGGTAAAATTAACTGTTCTTCAATGGTGTGCGATTTTCCGGATTTCGCTATGAGTAATGAGATATTGTAAGATGCCCGCAAGCCATCATCGTTACTTTCCGACGTTGAAGCGAACATATTGTGCACGGTGGGTCTCTTTTCATATTTTTCCTTCAATGTTTGAAAATATTTCAAATCTTTACCTATTTTATCAGGATGACACCTTCTTAGATGATCTTCGAGCTTCGATGGTTTCATAGAGTCATTGCTCAAAAATTTGTTGCATAAAAGGCATATGGGCAATCGCTTGTCTGCCTTTGATGGAAGAAAACCAAATTTTAAATAATCAACACTGTACTGTTGTGAACCCCAATTTTTTTTGTCACGCCAACGTAGACTCCCATCTAATCTCCCGTGGACCCCTGGGGGTCCACCTGGACGACTTTGGGAATCAATGCTTTAGAGCGTCACATAGATAAACCAGAAATCAATCGAAATACGATCCAGATATATTAGGAAGATTTTTCTAAGACGAAGGTTACTAAGATTTAAGAATTATTTAAAGAAAATAAACTTATTTTTGAATCCGTTTATTGGGAAGGCCACTGCTTTAATTGTGAGAGGTTTAAAAAGTGAAAAACTACCTATCGTTCTTACATATAAAGGTAAAGAAAAATTGCCCGGGGTGCCAAAATTAGAAAATTATGCAGGTCAGGAACAAGCCATGGGTGTCTGAAATGTTCTAAAAGATTAAGGATTGGAAGATAAGGCTCAAATTCTCTGTTCTGACACAATCATTTCCAACATTGGTCGTATCAATGGTGCGATTACATTTCTGGAGAAGTATGCAGATCGGGAGATGACATATTTTCCATGTCGGCACCACATGTACGAAGTAATGTTATGAAGTGTTTTCGAACATGAGTTACTTCAAGTGACTAGTACTCCAAATAGTTTTCTTTAAAAAAATTAGAACAAAATAAAAATTATATGGACGGAAATAAATACTTAAACAAAATATGTAGTAAAATCGAAATACTGAGTAATGTGAATTATTTGTTTAATGCACTGGAAAATAAAAAATTGAAACACGATTGCCGGGAGCTCGTTGAATTATCGTGCTCGATGGATGGCAAAGGCAATTTATTTCTTTAAAAGTGTCTGAAGTAAATGGTCTGAAGAACATTTTTTGTTTCTTGTGATAATGTATGTTAAACAATGGTTGGAGAGTTCATCGCTGGTCGGAACCCCATTTAATGATTTAATGTTTTTACCTTTTTAATATTTAAAGAAATAGGAAAATATAAATAAGGGCATTTTGTCAGTTGCTTTGAAGGAATTATCTATGGTATTTATTTTATTTTATTTATTTGATCTTACAGTAACAGTCAAATTTTACCATTTAAAATTTTTTTAACAAGGTTTTCTGCTATTTATTTACAAATTAATTATAATTTTATTGTTGTTTTTTCCAGAAAAAACTGTAGAAGATTTCATATCTTATAAAAGTTTAAATTTGTTAAAGAAATTTTATGTCGACATTAGCTTTATGAATGTCAGTCCAGACCTTTGGGAATGGGGACGATTCTTATATACAGTCATAACAAACATTCCAAAATCTCAGTGTTGTTAATGATACAGCCGAAGAAGGGGTAAAATTGGTGCAAGAATTTAACGGGCTCTTAACTGTGGATGAAGAGCAGAAGCATTTTTTCCCAATGTGTCGAAAACCACAGAAAGCAATGCCTACTCTCAAATAAAATTTATTTAAATATATTATTAGAAAGTAAATTAGTTGTTTTAAATGTCCTGTTAAAGATGCTATTTTGTAGCAAAATCATATATATTCGTCAAACAAGTAATAAAAATCTATTTCAAATGCTTAATTTTTATCAACTGTTTTCTTTCTACATCTTTATTCAATTAAACTCAATGAGGTACAGGTTAACCTTTATTTATTGGAGAAATATTTAGTACACTTCTACATTATAGTAAAAAAAATAAGAAATTTGCGATTAAAAATGACAAATTCATATTTCGCCCTTATAATAAGAATCACCTTATACAATTACAATATTACAATATTCAGGATTCTTCTAGTTTACAGATAAATATATTTTGCAATAAAAATATATAAATATTTTAAACACAAAGTAACGGAACATAAGTAATGTGAGAATAATAAGTTTAGTATTGCGTGCTATTTTTGTGTTTTTTATGTTGGTGGACTTTACGGAATTAAAAATTTATATCGACAATCACATTACTTATATGTAGTTTATTAATTTTAATAAATATATTGTATACATTTAAATAACTTATTTTTTTGTTAAAATAGAGACAAAATTGAGAAATTTTATTTATTAAATAAATAATGGCATCCTAATCGCAAGAAAAGTCATAAACATTAAAAATGTAGTTTTTTCTTCATATAAAACTGTAATATATAACTAGTCTAATACTTAAACTGCAAAATGTTAATACCTGTACGTAGAACAGAATTGATGTTTATTTAAGTTGATTATTGAGGTTAACGTTGTTTTACATCTTAATAACAGCCTATCGCGCCAAGACATATATAATATATAACTTGCATATTTCTTGACTACCTAAAAAACGCGACTGCGAATTTACAACAGCACGGTGACGATAAACATTCAGCTCTCTAATTTATTAAGTTTGCTGAACACGTACCAGGGCTTTATTGTAAATTGCTGCCGATCTCGATATCGATATCTCGGCATCTCCAGCAGCCGCCGCCACCCCTGCAATTCCTAGATACACGCAGAAAGACTTGGAAACATTCTTGACATTTTTCCTCAACTATTTTCCTACATTTTTTCCGAAAACGGAATATAAACAAAATAGAATATAAAATGCATCATACTAACAACAAAACCTTCTAACTGCTTATATCTATTAATAGCAAACTTGTGTATAGCTGAGAATATGTGTTTGTAGAATAAATGCGTGATACATGTAGAATGCAGCGGAGAATGAAGTTTCCCGACGTGGCGACTCCAGTAGGGAAGTCGTCCATTCAAACAAACTGCGAAGAGAAGTTTGAATTTCTGCCGACAAAAAGCTGATAGGTACCTATCCATTCTATCAGCTGCAGAAATGCGCTGCTTCAATTTTTTCACTGGAATAATACAATTTTGCTCGCACAGAAGCTGACAAGAGAATTAATGAAACAAAAAATTGCACTAAGTTTCTAACTTTGCTGGGAGTTTGCAAGAAGTTGTTTTTGTACATTAGATCAGAGATTAGGGCTTTCGGAAGGCACATTTTGGTAGTTTTTGGTTAAACAAACTTGCTACTAATTGAAAAATCGAGTTAAGCTTTTATTGTGTTGTTCATACCACTGTAATAGACGAGATAAATTCATTATTTATAATATTCTATTTTAAACATCTAAATATCTCATAAATAAACAACTAAACCTGAAATATTATTACTAAAACTCCAAATATAAGTATTTCAAATTATTTTGTATAATTTACATAAATTAATATTTAATTTCACAAAAAACTGTTTAAGGTCGATTGTAGTAATAAAAATTTATTTTTTTATATCATTATTTATTGTACTAACAAATATAGCAGTGTTACGTTTAAAGCTTTTTATTTTCTTATTTTAATAAAATTTAATCTTCTAACAAGGCCTTTTCCAAAGCACTGAGAAGGGCACGAAAAACTACTTCTAATTTAAATTAGTTATTACTTTGCTGGGCACAAGTAAAATAAAACATTAAATCAGCAAAATATTTCTCAGATACTTAAATAAAATTCTTTGGCAGCAGTTAAAGCGTTGCGTATGTAACTCTTTAAACATTCTGTATTATTGTAATACACCGATGGTGTATTTTTGTGCTCAGCTTCTTAAAAACATTCTGTTTATAATTGAATTAGCGCCATTAGAAACAATGGTGGGGAGGGCTTTGTATTAACACTGATAAGTTAAAGCTCTGTACAGCTTTACAACGCCTATTTTAATTAAACTTTTCTGAGGCTACAGTAAACAGAGGCTGCTAGAGTAGTACCGGTGCTGTTATTGCACATTCTCGCTAAGTCCATAATATATGAGAATAATTAATATTGTTAAGAACGTTGTTTGATTGCTTTTCCCTATAGCTTTTACGTTCCAACGTATAATTATGCCTCCAGAGGCATTGTCGCTCTTCCCGAACCTACTCCCTAGCTGCTTTCCTGTTCTGTAGTGAGTAACTCACTAACGAGCTTTCACTACAATTAAGTTCAACTACGGCAACCTCTAACTCAAGTAATTACGTTATAAGTAATTTTTTGCCCTTCGCCGGTTTTCGGCCTTTTAACAGCGTCTTGTTTCGTGGTTGTTGATAATTGCGTTTGTTTAACAAATATGTCTAAAAAGGCAAGTGAGTTAATTAAAAGCTTACAAGAAATTAAACAGAGGGCCCTAATTTTACTCTTTATAGCCATAAGAAACGTTGTACAATACACCCTAAATAATTACAAGAGTACAATGTTACAGAGAACTTAAAATACAAATTATTGTGCTCTTGTGGGACGCTATATAATAAAGCCTAGAAATTTTCCTTGCAGTGTAAGATGTTAAAAATATAATATGCAAATAATGTTACCCCTAATAAAAGCTAAAATTAGTACTCGAAAAACATAAAAATGTAGTTTTATTTTCACAAATTTAGTAAGGCGGAACCTAATATTTTAATTTAGATTTTATAATGTTTTATTTGCAACAATTTTAAAGAAAAAAATTGAAATGAAACATTTGTATTGTTTTAAAACGTTTATAAAGATATATTTTAAGTACGTTAAGACTTTTTGTATCTATCGCTATTTTATTTTATATTATAAAATTTTGTTTATAGATGTAACTAGTTTATTGCACATTTGGTTCTAACCATCCAAAATATGAAAAATTTGTTTTACCGATTTGTTAATACGATATTCTTGTTTTTTCCTTTTTCTTCCAGCTACCAACACAGCTATTTTTACATTATAAGAATAATGTAACGATTTAAATAACCTTTCTAACTTTATAGTGGGAGTACAGATAATGATAGCCAAAGGTTGGAGCTTTTATAAGATACACTCCTTGTGCCTCCAATTTTAACTGTTCAGGGTGCACGCCTTAGCACGCCCACGTGAAAATAATTATAATTTTTAACGCTTTTATTGCTATTTTAAATGTTGTACTTGTGTTTCATTAGATAAAATATTAGTTTTTATCAAAGCGGTTTTGTGTGAATTTAAAAATATTTTATAACCTGTAATATTATTTTTTTAGTACATTTTTCTTATTTCGCATACAATTATTGTTATTTGCACTTTATCTGTAGCGCAGATAGCTGTCAAATATTTGAGGCGTAACCATACCTTGATTACAGTAAACCCTCCTATAACGCGCTATTCTGATAACGCGGTACCCATATAAAGTGGCGCAAAAAAATTCTAGATTCCTTCTATAATGCGGTAAATTTCTATATAACGCCGTAAAAATTATTTTGTTATAGTAGGATTGACTGCATGTATTACACTCTTACCATTGAATTTAATAAGGAAATTTTTTGAGTTTTTATGCATATCCGTTTCAGTTATCAAAAAACTCCCTTGAAAATGCAGAAGCGATACAGCATTGCTATACTATACAATAAAATCAACAACAGACCACATGCATTGCATTTTGAAAATAAATTTAAATTAAATTTTAAACAGATAAAAATTAGTTGCAAAGTATTTCACATACGTTGGTTTCTGCACAACTTATGTATTGTTGTACACAATTTTTGTCATTATTATGCCATTACAAAAAATAAATTTTGGTATTATAATACGGGTTTAAAAGAGACAATAAAAGAATTTCTGCATTTGAATAAGTAAATATAAAGAAAAACTTTACATTATTTGAGCTTTAGAAAAATCATAAAATTTTTGTTAGTTTATAAAACTTTATAAACATAGATCTTTGATGGCAATGTACATATACAAAAGAGCGTTGTTACAAAAAAATCAAGAATATAATAACCACGTTAAATCATCTGACTATAATGTTTATAATGTAATATGTACAATCAAAAACTTTGCATTTGCTATAATACGTAGGGTCTTTGATTGGAACCGTTGGAGTATCTTTGTATGAGAAACTTTCGCACAGCACCAAAGTTTTATTCCGTACGTTCATATGGGTTTTAGAATGACTTTATAAAGGAGGTGTTTGTTCGACTGGAAAAGTTAAGAGCGCCTGTCGATGAATCAGTCCATCTGTCTAAATTTAAAATTTATTTTTTTTTGCCTTAATACGTTCACGCCAAGTCAGTTTTTGGTCCAGATGCAATCTGAGATATTTGACTTAGAGTTGAATACGTACTGGTGCATTGTTGACGATTAATTGTAGGCACAGAGTGCGTTTGTTGGTGGTTACTTGATTAGAGTTCTAACTTTAACCGTTTTTGAATTATTTAAATATTTTGATTATTGTATTGTATAGATGTCACACCTGTAACAGATAAAAATTTTTTTTTTGAAAAACCGGCCATTTGTTGGACGTAAAAGCAAAGCCACAACAACGCGTGGTCGGATACAGCTATTTTAGAATAAAAACAAACATTCTGTTACAGTTACCAACATTAATCTAGAGAAAATTTATACGTTCGCACCTTGCAAAAATTTGGGAGAAGACGGGTGAAAAATCTCAGTCTAGGACGCCAAAACCCTCCATCGAGTGAACTAGTCGAACAGTTTCTTTAGATGCTCTGCTGCAGCTGCCGAGATGTTGACAGATAAACTTGCTGTATTGACAGCGAACGTAGCTATAACGGTGGTTTGAATGGTTATCAGCTGTGTATAGGAGATAAAGAAGTGGTCCAAGTACAATGCCCTGTGGTACACCAGCGGTAATGTGTTGATAACTTGAAACTGTATTATTAATTTTATCTTGCAAAGTTTTCTCGCTTAGGTAAGACTTGAGAATAAGATAGAGCTGATTTGGAAAGTGCAGCTTAAGTTTATAGAGTAAGCCCTTAGGCCAGACCTTATCAATCGCATGCTGGTTATCTAAGAATATGTCGACGCAAACTTTTCTGGTTTCAAGGCATTCAATGATTGTGGTAACGAGTTGATGCTTCTAGGCGCACTATCGAATGGTTTTCGAGGAATCCAAATTGATGGAATAGAAATAATAGGTCTAAATATAGTATCTAATTCTTTTGAGGAACAACTTTTCGAAGATTTTAGACGAGAGAGGCGGGAGGCTTATAGGTTTGTAGGATATAGATTGTGTTGGTTGCTTTCCAGGTTTGGCAATCATAATAACGTGAGCATATTTTCACTAAATCGAAAAATAACATAGTATCAAAATACCGTGGTATATAGTGGTCAGAAAACTAAAGCTTTTCTAAGTAAGTTGTGAAGGATTTCTCCTACTAGTAAGTCGTAGCCAGGGGCATTGACTTTAAATTTCAGCTCGTGAAGTAGGCTTTTAGTGGGAAAAACATTGAACAAGGTCTATCAAGGAAATTTTTTTTATTGTTGCAAGAAATATTTAAATTCGGATTTTCTGATAATAAAAAGTGACATTAATATTTCAAGTAAGCAAAAGTTTTTATTACAAAAATACATGAACATATGAAGAGATATTTCCTTATTGCTTTAAATTGTTTTAGATTTGTGGCATATTTCTTCTTGTACTTATATAGCCATTCTATCACCACCAAGGATGACTAATGATACGATGACATAGCAAAACATTGTTTTATCAAAGTTTTGATCAACAAATACAAAACAAATTTTTAGTAAGTGCTTTTTATATATACTTAGGCAGCCATAGTTAAAGTTTTTATAAATTGAGCTATTATTTTGTTGTTTTGATCAATAGCCTAACAAATTATGTATGGCTTAAGAAACTTAGCTTTTGGTTTAATTTTGTATGAAATTAGAATACTGATTTACGGTTTAGAAACTTTATCTGGGTATATCACAAAGATCCAGAGACACATCGTCCATGAATGAAGTCAGTTCTAACTGTTGACATAATAATTTTCGAGTCAATTTTCTTCAATTTCTATCGGCGCTTAATTTTTGGTCTCCTGAATATTTTGGGGTTGTAATTTTTTTGTACAATTTTTTTCTTAGCATACACTTGATGGAGGAAACTAATTTTTCCCGCTACTGTATGCTCAACATAGCAGGGATTTTTTGATACTCGTTTTGACATCTTCTATAACATTTGTTGTCATGTCTGGAGTATGCCCCGATGGGTGTTTACTTTTTGTTTCACCCGTACTTTCAGATCTTTTCAGTGTATCTTTAAAGTACTTACAAGTTATTTTTGTCACCTAACATACAAATTTCTGAGTAGTTCATGACGCGTTCAATAGACACGTGGCATTGTTGCTTATTCATAATTAACAACAAAAAGAACCCTGCGCAAACTGCTCAAACTAGAAAACTGAACCTGTCGTTGCATGCATAGTTTATAGTTTACAACACTAATATTCTGAGAACACCTTATTTTTATCTAGCTCTCAAGTATATTTTAGACACCTTTTATAATTTTTATCACATTTATTAAAGCTTTTAATTTAGATCTTTATAATTGGATAATTGTGGCATTAATTTCAGAACAGAAATATAAAGATAATTATAACATTTAAAAAGTCTAAAAATATTACTAATTATTTAATTTTTTTGTACATTTACAAATTGAACTATCTTTGCTAATAACATCATAAGTTAAGAAAGAATTGAGTAATAAAGATTTCGTCTAGATCATGTTTTAGGCAATGTTCCAATAATCTAGCTCATTTCCACGTTGGATATCTAAACTAATTCTTTGTCTAGGTATGATTTCGATCTGACTCTCCAGTTAGTAAGTGAAGGTAGTTTAAGCTTTTGATAAAACCTTTGCTTCATCATATACCAAGGTCCCAAAGTCTCTCAAAAGGAATGAAGATGTATCCTTGGTCGATGAGCTCTTTGTTTTTCCTGTTTCAGATTGTTTGTAAGGCCAGCAGTTAACTAGATTGTTTGATGTACATAGCTAGGGTATCAGTACAAGTAGCATCCCAAATAAAGTTCATACCTACAGGACACGGTTAGTTAAACCGTCCACTCTTTTGCCATCATTACGGAAGAGTTCACATGGTTCCAGTTTAGATGGGATGTTAATGGATGATAAGGCTTGTTGAATGACTTTATTTAGTTTCTGATGGCGACTACTGCTTTTTTTAGATGAGAGAACATGAGTTCCTGACTTGTCCACTTTATCTCCTTTAGGTCAACAAACCTGCTAAGATTCCAAAGTTAAAGAAAACATCAGACATGTAATTGCTGAAATAGAGTCGAATTTATGAGAAAGCATGACGGAAAACTTTGTTCAGACAAGTTGTAGAAGGCATTAGATTAATATCATATTATATATGAAACTCTTAAATCTGTACTTTACATTGCTAGTAATAACGTTGTTTGAATAATTTGTTTTATTAAAAAAAAAATTCTAAAGCTTAATTTGGATCAACCTATAAATGTATTTTATCTACAATATAATAATTGTAGATGTAAGGTTTTTTAATATCCTTTTTAGTCGGGAATGTGAGAATTAAAGGCTATTTTGTAGTCTGTTCGCGCCAATCTCCAATTACTTTTATTTGAATTTTAAATTAGAGCCGGCTGTCTTTTGGCTCTCTCCTGTATACGCGCTTAGTTTTAATTTGAGACAACCAATTTGCCCGCTTGCGCAGTGCGCTGATATATAAAGCGGTTTCAGCCGCGGCCTTGCTCTCGGTTTTTTCGCTCGGTTCGTTTTTGAATTTCAGTTGTGATGGTTTAGAAAGCGGGCGACCGGCTTTAAATTTTCCGTGTCGGAGACCGTTTTGACCGAGAATTTGCTGGCGTGTTTATTTGGCGGTAAGAGTTTCCACATCTCGGTGGTACTTTGTTGAAGGCTGATTGTTATATCGGGATTCGATATTTTGCCAACCAGATTTTCCTTTCCCGGAGGTTATTTTGCAGGCCGATTGCACTTCGGGAGTTGAAATTTTGCCGTCGGAAAAACTCGGTTCGGTTTTCTTGTATCTGACCCGACAAGGAACCAAGAAAAACCTAGTCGTAAACTCAGACATGCCAGCTGGAGGATCCACACCAGGAAAGGCGCTTCCGATCGGCTCCGCAGCAAAGATTGGGGTAACATGTCTTTTTTTTCATCCACACCCGTGTCGTCCTATTTGGCATTGCGAACGGTCCATCGGCTGGTTGACGAGGAAAAACGGGATTTTCCAGTCGTGACCGAGGTCGTTCCGGGGGACGTGTGTGGACGGTCTGGTCGCATCGCGGAAAGTTGTAGATATGGCTCACAAGTTTAGAGTTGAAGCGCGGCGGATGTTGAATGCTGAGGATTTCCCATGGTGGAATGGTCTTCTGAGGAGCCGGAAGTTGCGGGTGGCGCTCTAGTCAGAGAGTGTGACTGTGCAGATGCGTTCAACCAGTGTTGGGGTTGCTTTAAAGTCCCCATTCGAATTGTTTTGGGCTTCGGACTGCAATGGAAGATCGAGGATATACCGGGCGGTATGTGTTGCCTACAGTTGCATGTGTGCTTGCTCCTTTGGGAATTTTGATTCCGACTATTTTATTCCTCGGCGTGTTTGATTGGCGGCAGGAGCTTTCTCGTTTCCGGTGGTCGTTTGTTCTTGGTCGATTGTTATACCGGAATTCGATATTCTGCCTACCAGAGCTTCCTCATCCCGGAGGTCGATTGTTGGCTGATTGGGTTCCGAGAATCGAAATTTTGCCGTCAGAGAGTGTTCTATTTACTTTACAACCCAGTAATCAGACACTGCTAAAGTTAATTAAAATTACCGTAAGGGTGAGCTTTAGTTAAGGATTGAGTGAGAGCAGGTCCAAACAATAAAAACACAAAGGACTATGGAAGTTACTACTTGCCTAGACATAAAACCTCTCGCGATTTGAGAGGAAAGCCGAGGAAAGAGTAGGATTTAGAGGTAGTTGTAAAACTTAAACTAAATACAAAACTAAAGGAACAATAGTAAATGACAATACAAACCAAAGGTCTCACAACGCCGCAGAGGCGCGAACGCAATCACGCTAAACCGCGAGGTACCCTTTCACACGCAACGAGAGCTCTCTTACCTGGACGTGTGTGTGCTCCGCACCGTCTATCCCGCACGGTCACCGCATCGGGGATGACCAGCGAGACGGTCATGGCCGCTGAGGGTTCGGGAGCGCTAAGCGCTACGCCGCGGAAGGGTCACGATCGCTCCATGGACTCCTTCCCTAAGGCACACACACTGCCGCCCCTACAACACAAGAAGACGCATACACAACAATCGTCATGAATCCGCACTGACCTGTTTCCTTGTCACGCAGTCCTCTTTCCCTTGAAAGCAGCGTACTTGCGATAACGTCTGGAAGGCTCAACGGACTCGAGTCAAGTCTGGCGCTGACCCTCTCGCGCGGCACCACCCATTTGCAATCCCACATTACAGTTTCCAAAATCATCGCGTTTTCCGATTCGGGGATTGTCTTGGGCTGGTTGAAGGCTCCTGCCGATCGCTGGTAGATCTTTGTCGAGTAGCCGACATTTAGCAAAACTTCCTAGTTGACTCTTGGTTTCACATTGACGACGTAGAAAATACTGAGGACTGTCTTTCAAGAGGATTGACACCACAGGATTTATTTGAACGTTACTTGTGGTGGAAAGGTCCACCTTGGCTGAGCGTTCCTGAAGGGACGTGGTCGTTAAATCGAATGATGACCAGTCACGCCGAAACCGAGCTTTCAGAAGCCCGAGAGTTGGCGTTTCTTGTTTCTGAAGACCCCCGTCTCAAAAACCTTATAGTAACGTTGATTGGTCGTTGTTCATTTTATATGCGTTTGTTAAGGAGGTGGTGCTGGTTTTGAGGTTTGAAAAAGCTGTCACTGAAGCAGGGTTTTTCTGTCTAGGACCTGAATGAAGCAGAGTGATAATTTTTACCTCCCAGCGGTCCTCACTTCGGCGATTTGTGGGAATTTAATATTAAAAGCTTATTTATCGCGAGTAATTGGTGACCAGATTTTGACATACGAGGAGCTTAATACGGTTTTCACGCAAATCGAGACTTTGCTTGAACTCCCGACCCCTTTGCCCATTGTGCTCTGATCCGTCGAATCTTCAGGTCTTGATTCCATCCCACTTTCTTATCTTGAAACCTGCGAAAAATCTACTGGTAGAGGTTGTCACTCACACCCTCCTTAACCGGTTAAGTCGATTCCAGTTGTTGGATCAGGTCGTACAGATTTTTGGGAGCGATGGAGGCGAGAATATTTACAGGAGTTGCAGGTCCGACTGAAGTAGAAAAAACCGACTGAGCCTTTGAAACCGGGTACCTTGGTTTTGATCAACAAAACAACTGTACACTTTTGAAATGGCCATTGAGACTGGTAGATGAGATGTTTTCTGGAAAAGATGGAATGTTCCCACTTCCTTCCCAATAATGGGGTTATTTGTGACTTGTCGACATCTGTATATAATTTGTATGTCGTTTGTATATAGTGTGTATATAGTTTGTATATAGTTATCCAGGTTGTTTGCTTGTTTTATTATAAAAAGGCGGTTGTTGTATATAACCCTATTGCGTTTGTTGTATTGCAATTTTGTTGGGTTTGACTTCGGAGTTTGATCGTCCCTCGCAGTAGTTGTTGGTGCTGAAGGCGGTGGTTTCAGGGGCGGAAGAATGTTCGCGCCAATCCCCAATTACTTTCATTTGGATTTCAAACTAGGACCGGCCGTCTTTTGGTTCCCTTCTATATACGCGCTTTAGTTTTGATAGCGGCGGCCAATTTACCCGCTTGCGCAGTGTGCCGATATATAAAGCAAAGCGGCTTCGACCGCGGCCTTACTCTCGGCTCTTTCGCTCGCTTTGTTTTTGAATTTTAGTTGTGATGGTTTAGAAAGCGGGCGACCGGCTTTCAATTTTCCGTTTCCGAGGCCGCTTTGAGCAAGAATTCGCAGGCGTGTTTAATTGGCGGTAAGAGTTTCCACATTCCGGTGGTTCTTTGTTGAAAGCCTGGGGGTCGTTTTGTCGGCCGATTGCATTTCGGGAGTTGAAATTTGCCGGCGGAAAAACTCGGTTCGGTTTCCTTGTATCTGACCCGGCGAGAAACCAAGGAAAACCTAATCACAAACTCAGACACACCAGTGGGAGGATCCACAGCAGTTAAGGTTCTTCCTATCGGCCCCGCAGCGAAGATTCAGGTAACATGTCTTTTTTGCCCACATCCTTTTTCCTCTTACTTGATTCCCCAGGAGTTCAGCCCGGGGAGCCGATTTCTGCAGCAGAGCGTTCCAGAAGTGAGTTTTCCAGCTTTGGCTTTTTGATTGAAGTTCCTTTGTTTAAAATATAAAATTACGATACATTCCACCTTTGGCCGAAACATATTATGTTTAGCAACTTTATAATTTGTTTTGATATTTTCTGCTTATTTTATAATTACTGTCTGTAATTAATAGTTCTTTGCATCCTTAACTCTCTTTCTTAAAGTTAACTGTTTATACTAACAATTTGTATTTGATCTGTATTAGAGCTTTTCCAATTGTGTATAATTGTGTATAAATATATTTATGTCTCTTTTAGACTTCTATTAGCCTTTCTGCTGTACTTAACATATTCAGCACTTATTTTTTTTGTCTTTACTTTTAGATACTAGTTCACGTTCTCTTCAACTACTTTATACATCTTTATTTTGTACTCCTCTCTTTTATTTTATTTATATTAAAATTGTTTGTTTTCTGATACATTTATTTTTGAGTGCCTGTTTTGTAAATGAGAACCTTTAGAAATAAGAAGTTGGTGTCCGATTCTATATCTGCTCCCCGTCTATTGCTCACATCCAAAAGAGTGAGTTGATATTCTTTGTTAATACACATATGATCAACTTGATCGATTGGTTTTAGATATGGTGGTATAAGTTCTTTTGTAACAGTCTTTGTGAGCAAATGTGGCACCACTTATGCTTAGGCTTATATTTTTATAAAATTATAATAATAGCCTTACTGTTGTCTTTACGATTTCCTAACCCATTTTTCTCAATTATATATATAAAAAAAATTATGAGTGCTGTCACACAGGTCAAAGGCCAAAGGTCAAAGTTCAACTCTAACTGGGTATACGTAAATGCGTTGTCATGGCAACGGCGTACGCCAACTATGTCAAACAGAGCTTTTTAATCGTGTTTTTATTTTTAAAAACTATGCGAAGGGGCTCAAGCATGTCGGAGTTGGACAAGCTCTCCGGGGCGCTGCCAGACCTCGTTATTATTTAAAAACCTTTATTGCTTATATCCACTTTACCATTAAAATCAGCAACATAATATTAATTTATTCTCTTTATCACTCAATACAATGTGTATAAAAACTTTTTCTTTTCTAACGTTAGCTGTGATCATTCTCTCGTTATCCGGGTTTAATTCGCATATTTTTAATTTGTAGACTTTCGACATACTAATGCACAGTATTATCTTTAAATCCCGTATATGGAAAGCAAAATTCTTGTGTACTACCGAATTTCCTACTTCTCTAACGAGTATTCCTGATTCTTGGTTTATACACATTATAATGTCCCATTTTTTTAATTATTTGCTATAACTTTCCCTTAGATTCTACTGATCGATTTTTTAATTGGTAATTTTAAATTCTTGTTATCTAACCTTATATTCATATTGCCGTTTTGTATCCTTTTCTTTGTCGTAAGTTATCATTTGCATTTTTATTATTTTATTTGTATCTTCTATTTTAGTGTTCATTAACTGTTTTTTATTGTACAAGCAATCATTTGTTTGTTTTTCTAGTTCTTTTCATATTCCTTGATTTCTTCATAAATTTGTATATTTTATTATTTATTGATCTCACTCAAATTTAATTTAACCTCACTTTTTTATTCTTGGCCTTCTGCATGTTTTTTTCGTGTAGTGCCAAACTATTGTTAATGTATACGCACTAAATATTAATGTGTGCACTACTTAACATCCTTAGCTTGAGCTTCTTTTCCACGATTATATTAGTTTTATTTTCTAAGTTTTATAAAGCAATATATTGTTTCTGAAATCTTCTTGCTTTCTACCTTATCTACTAGCAGTTCAGTCAATGCGATATTTTACTTCCTCTTTTTTTTTATTTCTTAAACTATTTATCTCATTTTTTATTTTAATTTTTGTTGCCTTTTTTAATTTTTAATTTTTTTAATTATCATTTTCTGTTTTAGTTATTTAAATTATTTCTTTAAATTCAAATTTTTATTTGTTCAACTGTTTAACTTCTGTCTTCGTCTTTGCTATTTCAGATTTTATTGCAGACATTATATTTATTAATTTATCAAATTTGTCACCTTTTTGCTATCATTAAACAAAGTTTTTATGGTTTTTTTTAACTAGCAAAAACCTTTACTTTGTCTTTGTTGGATTCTTTTTTCTACTTCACAGTAGTTCCTTGAAATGATATAATAATAAACATATACCAAATATATTAATATATAATTAAAATAAAATCATAAAATAAGTTGTAAATGTATACTGAAAAGATAAAATATATAAATAAATAAAGCAAACTTTGAAAGTATATGATAAAAAACATAAATTATAAAATAAAAATATTAAAAACGTGCAATCATAGTAATGTATTATGCATTTACATCCAACATAATTATTATTGTGTTATTTATAAAGCTTTTTTATTTTTACTATTAAATTTTAAATGACCATTGTTTGTTCTACTTTTTGAAATTTTCGCCACAATTAACATCATAAAAATAAAAGTTGTAGATAATTTTCACATATAGCCATTGCAAATTATTTGCACTAAATTACAAGGAAAATTATCCGCACTTACGACAACAATTTGGAAATGTACCGTTTTATAAAAATACTCTAATAGATTAGTAGTTAAAAGTAGAAAATTTGCACCGTGTAAGCCGCACTGGTAAATTTTAATATTCTAAGTATCTGAACAGGGTTGATGCTGCGGAGCTGGTGCAATAGACTAATGCCACAATTTATCTGTATTCTACTGATGGTTACGTAGCCATCAATTTGAGTGAGACTATGAATACAATTCAATTTCGCGCAGTGAAAGCGCTTCTGTCCTCAGACAAAATGTGGGCAAATTTGCTTACGGGAGCATGTGGTCCTTTTATGTAAATTGCCCTCAACTAGCTCGGTGTGGTTTCGCCGAATAACCTCGAACAGGGATTCCCTCGTAATGGGCGTGGACTAAATCACAATTATGCAATTATTAGGTCGGCTCATTAAGTTGTGAACCTTTCCAAATTTCGTTATGTGTAACTTCAAAGGCGCAGAGCACATACCCTGCTGTAGATAGAGTGGCTAATCAAATAGAGACACTTAAAAATACGCTTAAAGCTTGTCGGCGCCTTAAAGCCTCATTGATTGATTGCTAGTTAGCCACAGTTTTAAAGAATACAGTTTATTACTCCCACGGCACTATTCAATGGGGCAGTGGGCTATAAATGTGCGTTCGTTTCATCAATCATTTTTCGAAAAGTGCCCGTTACAATCCAAATTTATAACACGATTTGCCTGTAACGAAATTGCCAAGTACAGCCATCGTTTTAGTTCGTAGAATCTATAAATAAATCTTATTGAATATACACACTGGGCTTAGCTTAGCTGACATGTGACAAATGCAGTACACTGTTAAGAATTGCCATTGTGAGAATCTTTATATAGGTGCGTCAATTTCAAAATGCAGGATCTTATAACGAAATAAATTTGTAATATATTGAAATTTTGATCTCTTATGTTGCATATATGCAATATTATTTTTTTATCAACATCAATAATGAAATTAACCTCTTCTTCTTTAGGTATACGTGGTAAATGTGATTCTAATGCTTTGAATTCTACAAAAAAGCATGTTAATATTTTCACTGGGTATAAACATTTTGATGTGACTGCATTTAAATTATTACATTTTGTAAATTTTAATTGTTTGTAATTAAGGTATATATTTTCAACTAAATACTTTTAATTTAGAAACAGTCTTTACAATTTTACTGCTACTTATATTTTTATCTTTTACGGAACACTAGAAAAGGTAGGCTATTTTAATCTTTTGCCCCATAACTCTGCCTGTGTATGTTTGGATGTATTGCTTTCAAACCATAGCTATAACAACATTTTTACAACTGAAAATCTTGCTTTTAGTACTTTCAACCAAACCAAATGCCGAAACGTTAAAAATTATTCCATAAATTATCCCAAAAATTGCTCTCGGCGTTTCAGCATCTACTTTGATATAATTTTTAAAGAATGCTGCTATTTTGTTTGTCCTACTTTACTATTTATTCGATTGAAAGTAAGTTTAACGGAAGTTTTTCTATAAACTATGCAAGGAAAGCTGTCACTTAAGGAATTTTGTTTTATGTAAGTGTGAGAAAATTGTTTTTGTATGGTACATTTAATGTGAATTTGGTTTAATCGGAATAGAATTTTCAAAACCGCATCTTGTCCATAAACTTTCGAAGTAATAAAAATAATTGGTAACTGGTGTTCTTGTGATAAAGAAGATGACACTGAAGCGTTTAAATAAAGCTTAATAAAGCTTGTCAGTATTTGCAATATAAAGGTTTCTCAACATTAATTGTTTCTGGTGTGTATCTAATGGGACTGCACATGGACGATTTAATTTTTCATTCAGCTGAACGCATTAATATTCCACTTACTGCATCAAAAAATATAAATAAAGATCGCAAAGCGCTGACTGACTGCCTCATAGACAGTCACCATAAAACCGGTGATATAACTCGAGTAATGATATTTGAGAATGCAATTAAGCTCGCAAAAGTATTATATGGCGTTGATGAGGATAAGGTTGTGCTTGTACAACAGCATAAACATTCGTTTCCAAACAAAGATACAACACCTACCAGTAATGTATTCTTGTTAAACCAAATAAACCAGAATAGCAACAACTATTCTTAATCTCTGCTTTGCTGAGCTATTATATCATTGGGATGACAGACGTGATAAAGCGAATAGACATTGTTGGACTAAATTGTAAGACATCTAGATCGTAGACTTAGATTCAATGCAATTTCCTTCAGAATTTCCGCAATTGATTCTAGTTGATTGAAACACACTGGGTTGTTCATATTAATTGAGTTTTACAAAGTCGTATTATTACGATCGCGCATATATTGGTATGTACGCCTTCTTAGATTATGGACTGAAACGCATACGAAGTTGGAACGGAAAAGTCGCTGTTTCTGAAGGCTAAAATAGAATTGGAGGAGGTACGGTGATTTTACAAAATATATATGTTGTATGTGTCAGTTAAGTGGATAATAAATTCAAATGATAGTATATTAAAGTGGTGTAGAAACAGATTATACCACACCCAAAGCTGCATTTGCATCCTTGATTAGGTACATTGTGTCTGCTGGTCATACAACATTCCTGTATCAGGTCAGAGACAATTCATAAATTGAATATTATACATAGCTTCTATCCGTACGGTAAATTACTCAACTGAAAAAGAAATATGTGCCAATTATGACTTTTATTTATAATAATAGTTCCCCGTAATAGGCCTCGAAGGCCCTTTGGGGTCGGTAACAGGATAGATCTGTTACAGTCTAGAGAGCCTACGGTACACAAGGGTAGTAACGTGGCCAGCGCTACGTACCGACCGCCTATTATTACCCCAAAGTTTGACCTCCAGGTACTCATTTATTGCAGCCTGAGTCGAGCTGGGCCGTAAAAATGCCAGTGATCGAATTGGCGAGAGCGGGATTCGAACCCGTAACTCTTGGTTTCGTAGTCTAGCGATCTATCCACTAAGCTATCACGGCACTTTTATTTATAATTTGCTTAAATCATTTCACTTGCTTTGTTGGTTCTGTACTTTCTGCAATTTCTTTATATTTTTTATAATCAGATATCTTCGATGTACCTTATTCTAGTTTTTCGGGTGCTTTATTAGTACTGATTTTTATCTTAATTCGCCTTTTCAACGTTTTTTCTTTTCTTATTTGCTATTTGTTCTTAGTATTTTTTTTTCTTTTTTTCTTATCGTGCTTTGTTTTTATTATTACGATCGATAATCAAAGTTTGTATTTGTGCTGCTATATCTTTTTATATGGTATGTCATTTTACTTTACTATTAAATAATCAACTTGGTTTGTTGTTTTCTCGCTACGTTTGATGATACCTTGTGTTTTTAATTGCTCCTAAATTTTGTACTGAATATATATAGGGGAAAGTGGGGCACAGAAGACTGCTTAATCCAAAAACGGTTGGTAAATGTTTATGGTTATTGATTAGAACCTGATGTTGCAGGATGTATGAGCCATACCTATATGTTATCGCTGGACGTAAAAATTTTTATCAAATCGAACGTAGTAGTAGTTGTATTTGGATTTATACCCTCAGTTCCGTGTACCCCGTATCTTGGAGTACATGGGACCATCAGCTTAACTATATATAAATAAAATAAGACGCGTTAAAAATAAAAAAAAAAGATTTAACTAAAAATCACGTTTTTTTAAATAAACATAGAGAGCATACATTTATTATATTGCATAATCAAAATTATGTTTTTTTGGTGAAAAATAAAATATTCATCTTGAAAAAAAAGCGAATGATTATTTTTATAAAAAATAGAAGCTATCTACTTTCATCACAGTTTACACATGGGAATTTATTCTCATTTTCTAATGCACCGGCACACATATCGTGGGTCCAATTGTGGCATTCTTGGCACTGAATCCACCCTTCATCAGATTTAGACTTTAAACATTTTCCAACACAATAGATGCATTTAGGATTGATGTTTAGAATCATCATCGGGTTTTTGTTTTATTTGAAGTTTTTTTTTCAAAATTTTACACTTTGAACTTGACAAATAGCATTTCTTTTAATCTGTTCAATTTTTTCATTATATTTTTTGTTTAGTGACGTCTTTCTCTTCTTTATTGAGCTTCAATTTTTAGAAAGCTTTTAAAGGGTGTAGCTGTTAATTCTTTTGCTGTTTGTGCTCTAATTTATCTTTTATAGTCGATGGAACTGAGATTAATTCAAGCGTCTCTCTTTTATGTGAAGTTCATAGACCTGGTTCTGCGTTAGCTTCACGGAAAATTGACGGCCCTAGGATTAACTATAAAGTAACCTCGTTATTATTGTGTACATGGCTATGTTTTCGTAGGTTCTGGTGGAATATCGGTGACTGATGAGGAAAAAACATCTGTGTCCTGAAATATATCTGGGTTTAACGGATAAATACCCGTTAGCTTAAAACTTTTAACGGCCTTCTCAAAGGTGACAACATTTAAAAATGTTCTACCAAAAATTTCTATAACATCGTATATTAATATTTATTGAGCTGGGTGGGTAGTAATCCATTTATCTCATTTTCTTGCTTACTAGCATTTTAATGGGCCATGAAAATAGCCTGTGACTGCACGCGGTGGCTTATATGCGGTGAAAGCGAGAACATCACAATGTTTAAACTACGGGACTTTAAAACAACTTCAAGATTACGACGACTAGAATGGATTAACAATATTTTTTTTCTTCGGATGCGTTTGTGTGTTTAGCAAAATGCTCTAAATATTTAACAAAGTGTTCATTATCCATCTAACTGGCACCATTTGCATACGCTACAGTTTTAACAGGATAACCCTTTATTAATAATTCAAGCATTATTTTCCCAAGAAAAAGTAGAAATGGTGGAATATAGGAACCTGATGCCGATATTGCACACGTCACTGTAACATTCAAACCTCTCTCAGTGCTAACTATACAACCTACGTGCTTCGGTCCTTTTCGTGCAAGAATCTTTCTGGGATTAAATACGGTATTCATGCTAGTTTCGTCGGCATTGTAAATTTGGTTAGCATTACAATTGTATTTTTCATAACCGATGAGAGCAAATTAAAAAATTTTGTCACCTGAATTTTATTAAATCCAGCCGCTCTAGCAACGCTGGTTGGTTGCAGTACTTTAATGATAGGTTGGGATGCCTTCTTCTAAAATTGTATAATTAGTTTACGCCTGCCATTTTTTTCTCTATTAAAGAAATAGTTAATGGTTAATCTTCATATTTTCTGCAGCTTGGAAGGCAACTTATATAAGTTGGAGTTAATAAAGTTTTGCTTCGAAGTCGAAGATGTGTTTAACAAGCTGCTGTTCCTGTGCTTCAGTAGATATTATTTAAAGGAGCCGTAACATTTTTGCTTTTAATACATTGTAAAAGGCAAGTTTTTGAGACACCATACTGCTTAGCTGTTTTTGTAATAGATAACTCGTTCCTCTTTATTGCATTGATAGCAGCTTCGGCCTCTTGTACGGTTTACTATGCATCAAGTTTATTCTTTTCTTATAGTTACAAACTATTTGAAATGCATTCTTAAAATTAGTGGAGCACAAAGGAACACATGTCAGTCCTCTCTGTATATTTCCCCCAAATGTACATTTACGCCAATTAAATTATGGTAGATTAGGTGATTCATAATTCTAAACTATCATAATTTTTCGAAACCTTATTAGCAGCACCTTTAAATGCTTGTAGTAAATAAACACAAATTAAATATCTTCAATCGTTTTAGAGGGCATGAAGACAAGAAAATTTAAAAGTTTTACTTTACTAAATACTTTTTCAGACACTGTAACGGCAATTGTTGTTTTAACTTAGAAATTTTTGTATAATCATACTTGATTTAAGTGTTTATATACATATACATATATTAGTTTTTCGACTTGATTAAATATTTTCAATTTTCTATCCTAGTCTCTGTTAATCTGTGCTTATCAAAATGTTTTTCTTGGTCTTCTGCCTTTTTTTCTTATGGTTTTTATGCTTGTTAATTCTGCTTCTCGATCCGCTTCTTCATTTTTTAAATATAAATTAAATATGCGTTATGTACTCAAAATTCACTTCTTAATTATAAGTTACGTTTATCTAATCACATTGTCTAATTATGATCAACGGAAAAGCAATTAATAACATAAGATATGTAAGTGATACTGTGCTGCTTAAGAATAACCTAGATTCACTACAACAATTGTTAAATAATATAAGTAACTGCCGCCAACAAATATAGATAAAAATTAATTTGAAAAAGACCAAAGTAATAGTAGTCTCATAAACACAAAACGTTAACATTAATATAAAAAATTTAAATACACAATTAGAACAAGTAAATCGATATAAATACTCAGGTACATGGCTGCAAAACAATACTGACCGAACTAAACATGCGCGCTTGAATAGATATAGCTCGTTAAACGTTCCAAAAATTAAAAAACCGCTTGTGTAATCGCTACTTACAATTGAGAATTAAAACACTGCGATTCTATGTTTTCACAGTCCTATTGTAAGGTATAGAAAGTTGGACACTCAAGAAAGATCACATCATAAAATTAGAAAGAATATCAAAAAATTACAATAATTAGGACGTCTAATGAAAGGAGAGAAATACGAGATACTATAATTAATAACAAAAAGAAAAATTATAGCAAAGACAAGTGTTGGGAAAAGAACAATATCCTAGTTGAGAAACTTATTTGTTTCATGTGTTAATATTTTTTACCCAACCATTTGGTCTGTATTTTTGAAACTATAATTCAAATATTGTCTTTAAATCTAGCTATATTTAAATTTTCCTTCTATGAATAGTTTTCATTTTAGTGCAATGTCCAGTTTTCCCTAAATTTTTCAATGCATCTTCTAGTGTCTACCGCAGTATTACTTGTTTTTGGAAAATGAGTAAGAAATATGTACATTTTTCACACTTGCTTCGATGATATATAGATTGGATCAAAATTATAGTTTATATTCAATTGTTAGTTATAGTCGAATAAAATCAAATATATTTTTTCTTTCGTTTCTATCCAAGACGTTAAATACCGTTTTCCAATTAATTTGTTCATTACGTTATAGACGCAGGTGTCCAATCGTAAAACTCATTAAAAACCTATGCACTATGGCTCTAGTAAGTCAATGAAAAGTTCGCATAACTGCTACGTACAAAAAAGTTTGATCTTAAAGAACACATTACCATAGTACTTCATCTGTTCAGCTAACCCTATTTTGGCAATAGAGTTTTTTGGAAGTCAGGGTCTTAAATAAATATGCTAATAGTATTTATAAACTACAGTTATAAGAGTGTCTTAACTCACACGTAACTTGTTAAAAAATCGTAAACTATTTCAAAATATTTAAATATTAATAGGCCACATGCATCCTATTTTTGTATGAAATGTTTATATTTGTATTACATACGCGGACACGTTTTAACGTTTTTTTTAACGTTTTAATAAATAATAATTAACAAAAACAGTTTTACTTTCTTTTGGGTACAATTTTATAACTTAATAATAAATAATCGCTAAAAAAACAAACTAAATTATTTTGCATAATAATCTAATTATAACAGTTATAACTAATAAAATTTTTGTGTATGTAGAATATTACTATTTGTTATAATGTTAGCAAGTACACCTAAAATGTTCTTTATTGCATTTTTATATTGTCAAATATACTTAGCAATATGAGACTTATCAAACATTAGGAGAAGGTACAATTTTTGTGCAATTAAAATAAGTTAAATTTTAAAACATAGCATCGACCTCACCTAAACCATAGAAAAAACTGTAGGCAGCAGCGCACTAAATATGCCCATGTAACAATAGATGAAATACACAATTAGTCCCATTAAATGTCAAATAAAAATGCTCTTCAGAAGAATCAGAAATTCACCTAGCATAGTAATAAACAATAATATTATCTGTTGGAATTCCACTGATGCAGCAATGAAATACATAAGAATACTGTTAGAAACCAGACTAACCAAAAAAGTCCAAATAAATCTCAAACTAAATTAAAGCTATGCGATATTAATACAACTGTAATCCTTCATAAATAGGTAATCCTCACTCAAACCTAAATATACCACCCTGATCAACAAACTACTAATAAAATCATTAGTGCTTTACGCATGTCCAACCTGCGGTAACAGCAAACACCAAATCCAACTTAGAAAAATTGCAAAAACTCTAAAATAAAATTCTTTGTATAGCGGTAAACGCCCCCCACCCCCCGGGTACATCCGAAACGTGCACTTACGCTATGACCTAGACATACCCAAAGTCCAAAACTAAATTAGTGAGAGTGTTAACAAATTCTTCAAAAACATACACGAGTGTGATAATGCTGTTCATTTTATATCATATATCATATAAAATAAAACGCAAGTTACCATAAGATTTGTGTTTATTCGAATTAGACAGTGACTGACCAAATAACTAAATGTTATACTAACATGTAAAAAGAGCATTAACCCCCATAAGTTATTACTTTATTTGACTGTTATTAACAATGTCATGAATAACATTGTAATTTATTGTTGAATTGGCATATAAATAATTAAAAAAACAAATACTCTAATTAGTGCATTAACGAAATATTTAACTTAAATAATACTACAACACAATTCTCTAATACCTTAATAGTTTTATATATTTATATATAAAGCTCAAAATTATTTGGCATAGTCTGTCCATAAAATATTTTATGTTATTTTAGATTTCCACAATTGCTCTTGAAAGAAAATAAAAATGTATAGTAAAAGAGAACGCAATTAAAATAATAAGATTCTTTGACTTTTTAAATTAAGAAAACAATGTAAAACGTTTTAAGAAATAGTTTAAAGATGTACATTAAATAAAATATTTGTTAATAGTATACACACAGGACAGTACAATAAAAAAATAAAGCAAGAAAAAATATTTTTTATATTAATAAAATTTTTAATTTTTAAGTAAATGTAATGAGTAAGTAATAGCCACGTATCAATTTAAAGTCTGGACCATGACGTCTGAATGGAAATGCATCTGTTCAACAATCGAAAGACAGAACGCATTGTGGACATTTTTAAAAGTTCGAATTGAAAGAGTCGTGAATATATGTTTCACAGGTCGGAATTGATTAATAGGCCCGCTTTGATTAAGCACCTGACACAAACAGTGAGCGAGACTAATGTCTAACCGGGAGTCATTCAGCAGTAAAATCTTTGGTAGGAAGAGGTCGCACATGTAGACACGGCAACTGAATTTAACGGCGGCTCGTGTGATTTCCAAACTGCGCCCTTTTCAAGCAAGTTAGGGCTAAATGCATTCATTTAAAATAAAGCTGCTTGATGCTATTTTTTGGCTGTCACATTAAACTGGTACGATAATAAAAATTAATGAAACGAAATGTAGGAATAAGCCAACTTCAGATACATTATTTGCTTATTTTCAGAAGATTAATTTCTTTAATAAATTCGTATTTATTTAATTATTTAAGAGTTTTAATGTTTATATTGAAATGATTTATTATTTTATGTAATTTAAGCGGGGCCGTAACGATTCTAAAATTATATTTTGAAATATATGTTGTTTTTCATTTATATTAATCTTTAGAATGCATTTTTAATTAAAATTATACTACACATTGTAAGAAAATTACATGTTTTCTATTATTACATTTGGTATACGTACACGCATACGTACTTACGCACTCAATGTGAAAAGATTAAGATTTCAGTATTATTAATTATAAGACAAGTTTGTCTATTTTAGGTAGATAAAAATAATGTACAAAATGTTCACTTCACTTGCAATTTCTTCAATTATAATACAAATGTTTGAAAAACATATTTTATTTAATCATGTGGTGTAGTAGTTAGAGTTTACATTTAATGTTTTTTGTTATTTATGCTCATTGCTCCTCTTTCAATGTCTGGCATTATTTTGCGATATGGTATTGCATTCTCATCATACATGTGTGATAATGTTATCCCAATTATATAGCACACATTATTTAAAGAGATAATACGTTACCGTAATGTTATCTATTTTAGTACAGAAATACACTTCATTTGTAATTTTGCAGTTTTATCTACAAAATCAAAAGGAAAATTACTAGAAATATTCTATAAAAAATTTTTATATCAAGTTTTAGAATACAAGCATATGAAAAACTTTAGCAGTCCAATAGTTATTATCCAGCTTAAAATAAGAATATTAATTTGTCAATAGGCATCTATTATCAAAAAAAATAAAAATAACATTTACCAGATACAATGTACAGAATATTTAAAGATATTCTAGAGTAATTTTAACATTGTCAGAAATAAAAAATCATGTTTTCATCAGACTTTGGCTTTGATTTCAATTTTCAATGCGTAAAACTTTACTTCCCTTACCGCGTCTAGATGTTATAATTAGTAAATTATGATTTAAAATATAATTTGCGATAGAAGATATTCCGTCATTGTTAATTTTCGAGTTAATTATTGAAACTTAGTTTAACTTAAATGTAACAAATGTGAAATTTTATATTATAAACAAACACAGAAGAATACGTTTAACAACACTAAAATAAAAACTATTTTTAATAACCGTTACTAAATATAAACGATAATTTTATTGTTCGGTAAACTTCAAAAGTTAGATATATTTGATTTTTATTATGCACTAGGTGTACCCGGCCACGTATTGCTGTGACTCATTCTGGTTAAATGTAAATGAAAAAAAGAGAAAGTGCACGTTTCTAATATGTTTAATTTCACGATGCTTCTATAAAAACACGCACTTATTCAAATGTAATGTTGTGTCAAAATTTCAAAGCAATCGGTGAAGAATTTTCGGAGATTTAAGATTTTGACGGAGGAACATTTACATTTTTATTTATATAGATAGATATAGATGATATACAGGGTGACCCAAAATTGAATTTTAGGATTTTAATTGCGTGCCATTTGCGTTCGGTAAATATTGGAAATGTGCATTTGTACAGTTGCTATCTAATCACATGACAACGTTTTTATGTAGTAACGCACCAATATCACTCGAATTTAGTATGAAAACAAGCGATCAGCTACGATTACGTGAAGAGAATTTCGACTACTATTTAGACGTAACAATGTGGCAAGTAAGCGTCCAATTCTTAACCGGGTGTCAGAGCTAGAAACAAAAAAACTTGCAAAGCTTGCAACGCACAGCGAAGTGGCGAAGCAGTCTCAGGTCACTAACGCTGACCTTTGACCAATGAGTTTCAAAATCACTGGTGTGGCGGCTTTTCGCTTGAACCTTTAATATCGCGGCATGCGCTTTGATATCTGCTGACGTTTTGCCACCGACGACAAAACGGCATAGGCTTTGCTCAGCCGACAAGTTTGCATATTCGTCGCGGCACCTTTTGATATGAAAGGTGCTGTCGAATGAAAATTGCCCGCAAGATTACCGCCAACCAGGCGAAGCCCGGCAACATAAGCATGCACCGCCAATTCGGTCGTGTCTTAACAGCGTATAAGCACTTCGCAGCGCGCCAGTTCGGTCGTGTCATCAACCCGCATACATACGAGATCCGCAGCGCGGCCAATTCGTAGTGTTAACAACCCGCATAGCACACCTCAGCGCGGCCAATTCGGTCTGCTTAACACCGCA
Organism: Sinelater perroti; assembly: GCA_036346155.1. Taxonomy (NCBI): domain Eukaryota; kingdom Metazoa; phylum Arthropoda; class Insecta; order Coleoptera; family Elateridae; genus Sinelater; species Sinelater perroti. The sequence continues at coordinate 36,386,845 of JARFIY010000001.1, forward strand.
AAAAATTTCTTAACACGCTGCTAATTCGGTCGTGTTTTAACACCGCAAGAAACTTACGCACACCGCAGCGCGCCAGTTCGGTCGTGTTTTAATACCCCGCAACATACAAGAAGACAGCGCAGCAAGGTGGCCACCGTGGAACCATCGCCGACGAAGCCGAAGCCGATTCACGTGAGCCATTTGGCAATACTCGTTGGTTGATATCGGTAGCCGCCCCCATCCGCTTACGTGACGGCCGTTTAAGGGACGATTTGGGCCTTATCGGTTGACGTTCCAATATGGGCCGTACTACGTATCCCACACCGCACCACGAGAGCGGCTATTTACACGCCTGCCTCTCCAATCACTAGCAAACAAGCCTTTTTGGTTACCTGTCGATTGGTGAAAACAGAATTTGGAAATTCCCAGCCGTTCTCGAGTTTTTGCTCGGATGGACGAACGGACAGACGGACGGACAACATAAAGTTAGTAAGTGACTTCGCTTCGCCACTTAATAATATGCTTTTTTTGTGCTTAGGGTATGTCTTCCTTAATGGATCAATGTTTACTGCAGCCTATGGCTTATTGTGATTACCCTAATAAAGTGAATTCACAACCAATCTGTAATTGATGTCCCCTGAATCAGCAGTTACCGGTCCTTTACAGGGTGTTTCTGAAAATCTTCCGGTTCCAGGATTGGTCTCCCGAATGTATGTTGCATTTTCCTGCACAGAGCACCGCACTTGTACAGGATATGTAAAGCTGTTTCTGGTTCCTTGCTAGAAAGTCTGCATACAAGATCACTGTTGAATTTACCAATTTTTACTTTCCTTATCCTATAATAAGGAAAGTAATGTAATCGGCGGAAATTTGACCTACCCAGTTTTTCACATTTCTGGACGAAATATAGCCTCAGGACACCAAAAAAGTTGTTTTTAGCCATTGGTTTGTGTGTGTGTGTGTGTGTGTGTGTGTCTGTCTGTCTGTCAGTAAACAGGATATCTCGAGAACCGTAAGAGCTAGAGACTTGAAATTTGGTATGCAAGTTACTTTTAGGTAGGGGACGCAGTGCGTAGCTTTTGGTAAAAATCGGCCTTGCCGTTTGGTCACAAGGTCGCAAAATCGGTCTCAAAGCGGTCGCGTATCTAAACGGTTGAAGATACAAAAAATTTATGAGAATAAAAATGATTCATTATCATGTGATAAACAAGAATTTAAAATAAAAGTTGGTAAAATAGGAACTCGAAAAAAAATTGAAACTCAGGATTTTTAACATACCGGGTGTTCATAAAATATTTTGGGAAATTTATATTACTGGTAGACCAAACTGAGACGAACAAAAAATTAAAATGAAATTTTTGATCCGAGGTCAAATAAATAAGTTGTAACCGATTAAATTAATTAAACGGACAATCCAGCGCGCTCGAGGCTACGGGCCGACTGGAGGACGGGAGGCAACTAGTTAGAAGGAGCCGCAGCTTTGCTGACCGAGCTCAGGTTACCTTCAGTGACGTAGCAAAATTGTAATACGAGTCAATTATTGTCTTGTACTGTTTATTTTAATCAGCTAGTGTTGGACTCGCGTCCTGTCCTTTTTAAAATAACAGTTCTGGTCCAGGCATGGCCGATATATATATATATATATATATATATATATATATATAATTATATGATAAATCTATATAAAATAATAGGATAAGAAGTCGTTGATGTTCACTAATTTTTAAAGATGTTCTTTAACAATCGCATGTCTTTTAAGAAACCCTAAGGTTATCTTTAGCTGTTGCCTACTTAGGTTAAGAAGTTCTGCAGCTCTTTCTGGCAAGGTCCCTTATTGAAGGTCTTGCTAAAATTATGTCTTGGTTGATTTTTTCAGTACATTCGATGATGAGTGCGTGTCGTCTCCTTAATAAATAGGAGCATCACTTCGTGAAATTTCTAAAGCCTCACTATATCCCTGCCTAGCTAATTCATCGGCTTTCTCATTGCTGTAAATAACGCAATGCCCAGGTGCCTATAACAGTTTCATCGTGTTGTGTTCTGCCTGTGCATTAAGTTCGTTTATGCATTGCCGTACCAGTCTAGATTAGGCGTTAGTGCTTGATAAAGCCTTTAAAACTGCCTGGTTGTCTGATATAAAATAAATCCGCTTGCTCTTGGGAGCCTTTTTACCGTTTTCGCGCACACACTGTAGTATGGCGTATATTTCTGTCTAAAAGATAGAGAAGTACTGACCGTGGGAGCCTCAGCATATATTCTAGCTCCGGTACCGACCTCTGGTTTTAGAACCTAATCTGTGTACCAGATTAGGCTACCAGGTGAATTTCCTGTTTAAAAGTCTCGCTCCTACCTCGATTCTGCATGATCATCTCGAATAGAGAGTCATCACATATTTTTGAGGTCATGTGGTCCGTCCTAATTTCAAGCATAGGGCCCCCCAGGCTATCAATTATTCTAGTATGGCCTGTACCCGTATGTGTCTTGTACAGTGAAAGATGCAGCCTGTAGTGACCCAGTTTTGCCTCCCCCTAAATCACTATGTGCAAAGTTTGGAGGTTTAAAAGAGTCTCCATTGCTGCAGTAAGCGGGGTAAACAGGCAAGTTTTTGTACCTTGTCTAGTTTTAGTTCGGTGGTTTCTTGTATAACTTTGGGCACCAGAGCAAAGCTGAGTGTGTAAAAAAGGGTCTAATCACTCTGGTGTACAACCAGTGCACCATTCCTTGCTTTAGCTTCCACGACTTGTCTACATCCGTCTGACAACTGCTAGAGTTGTCACTCTAATTTTTTCCTTTGCGTGAAGGGTATAATTGTGGTTTTTACGGGACTGATCTTGAGGTTCTTCTGTTCAGTCCATTTAGTTACCAAAGCCCTCTGCATCCGTTCCCTGACCATGCCTACAAATTTCCCTTTCACCATGACAACTAGATCATCAGCATAACCTATAGAAGAGAATCCTTCGTCTTTTAAGTTCTTTAAAAGTCCATTCATTACCAGGTTTTATAACAGGGGAGAACTCCTTTCCGATGATACCCCCCCTCCCCGCTTCCTGGACCATTATGGTTTCGTCATACACAGACAAATAAACCATCCTTCCTTTGAGCATGCAGTCTATCCACCTGCAGCAGGTCTCCTCCGGGTCACGCTCTTTCAGGGCCGAGGTTATAGAGTTGAAAGATGTATTGTGAAAGGCCCCTTCTATGTCCAAAAAGACACATAGAAGGATCTCTTTGTTGTCCAGCGTTTTCTCTACTTTCCAGGTGAGGTAGTGAAGTGCTGTTTTAGTCGAAAGACCGCGGTCTTGCGATCTAATCTCGTTAGACTTTTCCTCTGGTGCTATGTCAGCAAACCTATTATAATACCAGGGTTAAAGAAATAACTTGATTTATAAAAAACTTTGCCAAAAGAATGGTCGCATGTCAGCAGAGTCATGGAAAGCATTTTGTCGACAAAATAGTTAATATGTAACTGTTAAGCCTGCAGTTCACACTGATGGTAGTAAAAATTAAATTCCAATATTTTATAATTTATTCCTAAAGTTTCATTTGAATCGCGGTATAATATTAATATCGATTGGAATTAATTTAGTATTCTTAAGCTCAACTACCCTTATTAAATTTTTGCATAAATATATAATTGTAATATACAAAACTTAAATTTATTGAACTAATTTAATAAAATAATTTCCAATTTAACAAAAACATTAGAGATAAATCTGTAAACTTCCTGAAAAACATTATTAAGTTTTTACAGATTGTCATTTGGTAACATTCGAAAAATATTGTGGAACATTTTGACAATAGTTTAACCTTTAATATCATTTATTAGACGTTTTTATGTCTTCACTGAGTAATATATTAAATTATTTATAGATAGCATTAGTTCATTTTATTGGAAAACAAACCGCATAAGATTTTAATTGGGCGTAGCTTCCTTACATTAAGATATTCTTGTTAGGTTAAAACACAATTTTTTTTTAATTTTCGTTCTAACTCTTAAAGAGCATGTATCTCTAAAGGTAAATACCTTTGCTAACTTCTTCTTGTAATGGTAAACGTGAGGAAATGTGCGATACTGAGGAATTAAGCTTTGCATTTTAAGTTTCGACGTATGGAATACTAATAACAATAAAAATAGGTTAAAAGCAAATAAGAGACACCATATAAGTTTAACAAACTGGTATTAATCAAATCAGATTGTTTAATTAACATAAGACATACAACATAAAATTAAAAACACTGTAAAAATAAGACAAAGTAATGAGCACAGCGAATAGAACTAAAGTTTTAACGAGTTATAGAAGACGACGATGATTAAAGCAGCTTTATTTACATGCACAACACTCATGGAAAAATGCGATCAAACATATTGTCAGATTAGCTTAAAAATATCAGAATATTTGAATATACATTAGAAAACACGTTGGATTGATATTATATAATAGGGTAAATGTCAAAAATAAGCACAAATATCTTCAGAAATCACAAATACAGGCTACTAATGCAAAGTGTCATTTTGCAACTTAACGTTCTGAAATGTCAACGCCAAACATGACACAAAAAAATCATTAGCAATACTAATTTTAGCAAGTTTCCAGCTCTACTTTAAGATGTATTATTTATTAAAGAAAATTGAAGAAACTACATAATAATAAAATTTATTCGTCAAAGCCGTCTTTAAACAAATTTTCGGATTTAATCACGTTTAGTTTCAGTATTACGAAATTGGTGACCACGCAAGTCATGTGTCATTGAACCGAATAAACCTTAATCGAAAAAAGCACCATTGAGTGTATATGCTGGATGTAGTAAAACGTTTATTCCGTCCAGGTGTTGGATTTTTTGATAAGTTAAACGTGATCTGCCATTAGGTTAATTTATTCAAGAACGTTTGCTGTAAAAACCATAACGATGAAAATGCCGAGCAAAGCTGATTTTTAAAAGTCCCGATGTCCTTGGTAATTTGCAACTGGTAGCGTGGAAGTGTTTCTTCATTACATCGTGTAAAGCCCCTTCACTCAAGATGAACCAACATGTAGGTAAAAACACCACAAATATGCAATATAACCTATCTTATAATTAGTATTAAATTATAATGACACGTAATAGGCAACAGTAACAACAAAAAAATTAAATACAAAGGTCGCCTTATAAAACCAAAGATAACTTGCGAAAATACATCAAAACTCAATATTACTACTAAATTTTAAGCCCTACCTATTTGTCAAGACAAAAACGTAGAACTTATAGATCAACTATTCTACAAATATAAAAATGTAAAAGAAACAGAAGTCCTTGATCACAAATTTGTAAGCATATACAAGGTAAATAGTTAAACTCCTAAGAAGCCCCTATCTTTGTTGATCTTGTTTCTAACGAATCCAATAAGAAAATATACAAAGTTAAGCACTTACGACACGTCACAGTAACCATACAACCGCCCCGTCAAAAAAGTTCTACAGTGATTCAACCGTCAAAGACATGAACACACCAAGAAGATATTATACACGTTAATCAATGATCTGCTAAATTCTTTAACAGTTTAACCAACTTTGCATTTTATATCAAAGCTTATCTGGCATATTATAAGGTGTGTAAGAACCGTAAGTTTTCGTCTTTGCGACATAAAGGAGGCACAACTCGAGTGAACTATATAATACATTTTACATAAGAAAGTAATAAGAGTAACCTTAATTACAATATATAACAAACAAAGTACAAATAACTGTACCTGTAAAACATTCAAAATCTAATTTTAACAAACTAGAGCAAATAGTGCCTGAATGAGCTGAAAATATGAAGACTATTAACAAGCATAGTCAGTAAGCTTCATTAATGGTTTTAACGTTCAAGATGGCACATTGGAAGGCCAAAGGCTAAGTTAATCACAGTCAAGAGTTGCAGACATTTATGAATGCACACGAATTAGACATAGTTACGATTTGTGAAACTTACTTTACCAAATAAAAAATTTTATCAGCCGCTATGAAATAGACGCAGACCTACTAGCATAAATATTATGCAGTTACAATTACAGTTATCTAATGCTTTCATAGAAATTTATTAAAACAAGATCAGTTCAATAAACTCTTAAAAACGCTAGGAAATTGGTTCATTGACAGAATAACACTTATGAAAAAGAGAGAACAAATAACCACGACTAACAGTATAGAGCAACCTAACTCTTGGCAGAAAACAGGCGTGAAAAACCAAAATCAGTTGATTGTTATGTTAAGACTCAGAAGAATATGGCCAAATACCAGATCATCTGCTGACAAAATTAGGTTGAATAAAACAGAAAACATTCTAAAATGCAACTTTTGCGATATAAAAAACAAAGCAATACAAACATGTTCAAAAAACATGTCTCCTGTAGAAACCATCGGTTATTCTCTGTGAAAAACTAATAAGCAATGAAAACGCTTACAAATTATAGTACCTTTAATCAGACATGCGAACGGTAGTTAGATCAGAAATGCGAATGAAAAGGTTTAGATTATTATTTTAAGTTTAGCTAACGTATTTCAACTGCTACTATGGAAACTAACGTCTACTGGCCAAATGTCTCTACGTGTTAAAAAATTAAGATTAATGAGATGTAAGTGATTATATATAATCTAAAGTCTCAGAAAGTTCTAGGACCTAATCTTATTACAGCAAAAGTCTTAAAAGGACTATTGTTTAAATGATTAAATCTAATCGCACCTATGTGCAATGCTGTTTTGAGAGTAACATATTTTCCAGTTTTCGCAGAAGGAAAGAAAACCTACAGAATAATTTGTGTGTTACCACCTTATTAATTTATTGTCAATTTTGTTTCATCAAAAAAGCCTAATTAGTCAACAAACACCTCTTCTTGAAAAATCGCAAACTATGCTTCATTACTAGTTTGAGTTCAGGAAACAACATTTTACAGTTAAACAAATGCACAGAATTGTAAAAAAATTAACCAAACGTTTAAGAGGAAAGAGTACTATTCGGACGCATTTCTTAATGTTTATTAGCCTTTAGAAGGCATCTGGCAATTAGGCCTGCTCTTGAAGTTTGAAAACATTGGTTGAAACGACGTGTAGAATTTTACCATGATTGCGTCTTTAAGTAGTCAATTGTTTTTCCTCATTTGGCAAGATTCATGTAGTATCTATGACTTTTGCTGAACAGCAAGTAAAAGTTGTGGATCGAAAAAAATTAATAAATCTGAAATATTATTTGCAAAAATTGCCCTTATAGAAGATCTGATTATAGTTAACATAAATGTTTTCAGTAGTATCTATAACAACAATAATATAAAAATTATTAACGTAAATTTTTATTCAGTGTGCATTTGAATTCCGAAGCGTAAACATCGTTCAAGTCAAGTGCATTGTTCGATAACGCGGCTGTGGCCGCCTTATCTTATGTTGCGAATTACGGTTTATTTAAAGTTATCTACAGCAAGAAAGAAACACACTTAACAACAGGTAATTTTACTTTAAAATTACTACAATGTTTCATCTAGAAATTGACCTGGCTTTAACTATTCTTTAACCCAGCCCATGTATTATAATATACCGAGCCAACCTCAAACAAATGTCCAACTCACGCAATTTCCAAACATCTTAAAAAACCAACCTTTTGTATATAGTCAAATACCATTGCCTTACATCAGATAAGCAAGTCAACCTCTATCAGGACCAAGCAATTACTTTCCCCCAAATCACGAACAATTCATGGTAATGCAAGGATTCATCCGCCTCACTACTCCCAGAATCTAATTAGATTGGTCTCAACGACAGATAACGAAATGGAAGACAATATCATTTTTAAAGAGAACCCTTGGCAATTTATTAAGACCACAAAGCAAAGGAAAATTAGAAAAACACAAGACAATAAATAAATCCTTAGATATTCTACTACTTTCCTACAAATACACCGAACTAGATAATTCCCAAGATCTAATCTCCAAAAACAAAACACCAGAACCCGATAAATTACCCAAACCTCCTTCACTATTTGTTTACGAAGTCTTAGAACATAAGAAAAATGAAAGAAGAACTTCGCCGAAGTAACAGAAAAGGAACAGTATGTCACCAAAAGTTTGGTAAACAACACAATTTAAATCACAACTAATACTCCAGATACGTACAGCAGACTAGCACGCGTTTTATGCACGAGGACAACATTATTCATCACACTTATCAACCAAAAGTTAAACGGGTGTTTAGGGTGTTTAAAAATCTCCACCACTGGAATCCATTCGAGGACATAACAGCAGAAATCACCTAACACGGACACAAAATTAGAAATATTATCAACGTAGCAAACAGAACCACAAAAAGCCAATAAATCTCTTCTTCTCAGATCTGAAACCATCTGATGACAATAATGGTATATATACCATTTAACACATAATTCAAAATCGCATAACAATTGAGCCGCAAGAACAAGCAAAAATATAGTACAGTGCATGCGCTGCCAAGTGTATGGTCATACCAAGGCATACTTTTCCCGCCCATTCGTGTACGTCAAGTTCAGCGGCGATCACAGGACAGTCAGCTACAAGAAGAAAAAAGACATGTCAACAACGTATGCACTATGTGGAGGTAACTGTGTGAAGGTTCTAAACATGCTGACAATGATAATTATCAAACAAAACAATGTATAAATTTCTCTTCAACGCACAGTGGAACGCCAATGGTCTGTTAAATCATCATAACGAAGTAATTATATTATATTGCTAAAACAAAACTTTATCGACATACAGCTAATTAGCAAATCATATTTTACAGAAACATCGGACATCAAAATTCCAAACTACCAACTATACAACACTAACGATCCAGATAAAACTGGACATGCCTCATCTCCTCAAATAAGAGAAGGAATCAATTCAGTCTACCTCTATCAAGGTGCTCACCTTTCCTTATGAAGTAACTGTCGCGGCTGTCTACTGCCTCCCGAAGCATAACATCAAAAAAGAAGACTATGAACAATTCTTTTGAATCCTGGGTCCCAAATTCATATCAGTTAGCAACTACAACAGCAAGCACACCACGTGTGCTCCCGCTTAATTACCACATAAGGCAGAGAGCTGTGCAAAGTTAAACAAGACAACAAATAGATCTAACTATCAACGGCAACCCCGACATACTGGTCATCGGACCCTAACAAACTCCCCGACCTCCTAGACCTCTTTGTTATTAACGGCATATCACCAAATTACACAAACATATCTGCACGCTATGACTTATTATCTGACCATAGGAACTATTAGCGCAAGGGTCCTACTCAAAGACTACTCTAAACTGATTCACAACGCCACAGCAGACTGGGACAAATATTGCCAAATTTTCCATGAAAACATCGATCTGAAAGTTAGCCTAAAATATCCAATCGAAGTAGAAGCTGCCGCAAACAACTTTAATATTCTGCTGACATCAATAGCATAGCTAACTACCCCCTCCAAGGGACAGAGAAAACTCGGAAATTAAACTCCTAGTTGCTCAAAAGAAGAAATCCAGAGATCAATGGCAAAAGAGCCATCATCAATCAGATAAAACAAAATTCAACAATCTCGGTAATCAGCTGAAGGCAAAACTCAAAACCCTGAGGAATGATTCATTTAATAGCTACATCTCAACCTTAAACGATATTTTAATATAGAGACCTACGAATCTTTCCTAAAATCCCAAACACTTGGATGAGCCAAGAGCCTTAAAGAAAAGGCAAAATTATTTGCACTTTACTTATCTGGAGTATTTCAACCATACGATGATCTACCCGATGTTGAACTCCTGACCTTAACCACCACCTGCAATACCCTCCTTCTATACCACTACTTACACCAAAAATAATTAAATTTGAGATCCAACAATTAAGTCTCAAGAAAGCACCGGGCCGGTCCAAATTACACCTAAACTACTACTAAAAAAATAGTGCTTCTAACATACATATTTAACGCTATATTCCGACTTCAGTATTAGGTAAAGGAATTCAAGAAAGCGGAGATAACACTTACTCCTAAGCCCGGCAAAAATCCTAGCTATGCGACATTCTACCGCCTTATAAGCTTACTACTAGTGACCTCTAAGCTCATCGAGAAATTTATTCTACGAATCCTCGACCTTAAATTCACGGCAACTAACTGAATTCCGGATTACCAATTTGGCTTTCGTCGATTTCACTCAACTATACAACAGTGCCACGCCATCACACATGAGATTAATGCGGCGTCGAGCAGTCAGCCTACTGCATAGCCGTCCTTCTGGATATTTTCCAGGCTTTCGACAAAGTTTGGCACAAAGGACTCAAACATAAAATACAACAAATCTGACCTCTTCAATTTTACAAGCTCTTAGGATCCTATCTAATGGACAGACAATTTCGAACACAAGTTAACGATGAAGTTTCAGTAGGGTATCCAATTCAATCTGGGGTTCTACAGGCCTTTCCCCTATACGTTATTTACCTCCGACCTCCAAACCACTCGAACCACCACTATAGGCGCATACGCGGACGACACAATCATCCTTGCAAGGCATACAGACTTAAACACCACATTCGAACACACCTAAACCCACCTTAATAAACTTGAAGAATGGCTCAAGAACTGGAAAAAAGATTAACGAGTCTAAATCAATCTAGATGACTTTCACTTTACGCAAAGGGCTACGCCCTCCACTTCACGTGAACAACATTGAGATACCACAATCTTCAACAATGAAGTACTTGGGTCTTCACTTCGGCAACAAGCTCACGTGGAGGGAACAAATTATTAAAAAAAAAGAAACACATCGAGCTTCAAATCAAAACCCTTTACTGGTTACTAGGTCGCCATTCCCCGTTATCCCTAAATAACAAACTCCTGATCTATGAGGCCATTATCAAACCTATCTGGTCCTATGGAATTAAACTTTGGGGCTGTGCTAGCAAATCAAACCTCGCTATTATGCAACGCTGCCATTTTAAAATCCTACGATCCATCACCGATGCACCATAGTACATCACCAACCAGATGATACACGACGACCTTAGCATACCGTTCTTCAATACAGTAATACACAACAGAACTACGAAACATCTCGATAAACTCTTCATCCATGGCAATTCTCTTCTGCGTGAATTTTTGCACCATCAAGTCATCAGAAGACTCAAGCGCCGTTGGCCTACCGACCTCCATTGAAGAGGATCCCTTACTGGACGGGCCCTCACAACATCAGTACCACATTTATAATATTAGCTTATAGGATCTTATATATTTGATTGCCAATTTACTTAACCATGAAAAAATATATTTTTAATACTAAGTAATTTTATTATTTAGGATTTAAAAAAATCTTTAAATACAGAAGTCTGTAAATCAACTGTTTGCGAGATAACGCATTCTATGGCAATAGCTTGATACTTAGTTTTATTATTTTTTGCAATAAAAAATATTGCAATTAGAGAAGACGGTTAGAAGATCGTTTTTACATATCTAAACAGGATCTATATCTTCGTACAAAGAAAACTCACACTTTTTTAAGAAACTTGAGTTTTGTTTTGAATTATTTGGCAACAGTATTCTATTCGCTAACGTAAACTTGGAAGACCGTTTTTAGGTGCTCTGTAAACTGAAATTTTTAAATAATCCAAAATACAAAAGTCTAAAGCAGTTAAATAGCAAATCTCGGAGGCCATGCAATAGGACTCCCCCCTTATCCATCTTCCAGGAAATGCAAGCGTAAAATTCGTGGAGCTTCATCTTGTATAAACGAGATTTGGTTCCTTATTGAAAAGTAAATCTCCCATAATTTTATGGAGAATACTTTTCAAGAAATCAAGGTATTTAGGACTTGTGTGGCAAAACATCTGGTCTAACAACCTATTATTTATCATGTTTAACCAGATATTAAGAAAAACGCTGCCGATATCTTGATTAGAAAACGATTTGAGGATTCTCGCCAGAACAAATAACATATAATTATTGTGGGAATTAAAAATTGTATCTCTGGTATAACCAGATTCGTTAGTAAAAAGGATGTTAAAAAAGAAGTCTGGGCGTTCAGTAATCTTCCATAGAAGCTATTGATAAGATATCATTCTTGATTGATAATCCGGAGGAGTAAGGGTTTGTACCCGTTGGATATAATAAGGGGGTAGGAGTTGCTCATAGTTTTCCGAACAAGATATTTGCTTGCACCCATGCAAGTCAAAATTCTTCTTATACTTGTTTCAGGGATTTTCAGTAACAATATTCAAAATTTGTTTTTCTCCTCCGGTATATATGTTGATCTATATAGTCCGGTATTCCAGCACTTCTTTTGTAACAAACCACTTTCTCTTAGTTAGAGAGAAGCCGTTTGAAACATCATATGCGAAGGCGGTTGTCGATTAAAAAACGCTTGGACATAGAGGCAATGTGCACTCAAAGCTTTCCCAACTGGCATGATCATGCATACTATTTCGGCCACTTCAGTGTATGAATACGCAACCACCGTGATTTGTAAAAAATGCACTATTTCGGCGAACATTTAAATTAAGCTGTTTTAAAACAACTCATCTGACTGCTCAGAAAACAATTTTTTTAATACACATTCAGTTTGTTAATAAGCACATGTGCAAAATTTATGATCTAATGTAAACATATACTAGAAGAATACAATTTTTAATGTATTATTTTGTTTTTCTGGATGTTATCGTTGAGTAATTAAAGTATATACCGCAAAAAATCGCTATTGTCTTGGAAACTGTTGATTTAGTAACCTATGCACATATAAAAATGTATTAACTTGTTTTTGGCCATACTATGTATCCTGTAAATCTTTAAACGTTATTTTGCCACACCCCGTGTATAAAAACAAAGTTGAAAGTTTTATAGTCCAGTGTCATTTTGTAGTACAATAATTCTGAATAGTATTTTGCTTTACATTTAAACTACAATGGTTGAAAAGAAAATATTTCAAAATAATAAATGTTTTTTATTATACAAAGTTTACCGAAGTCAGATTATTTGAGACAAATCAAAAGTCTCAGTATTGTAATAATTTTCTGAGCGCTTTTCGTAGCGCTCCCATTCGTAACACATTAGTAACCAACATAATGCTTTTCAGGAATCCAGCCGCGCTGCGTGTGCACATGAAGGACTCGAACAATATGAAATTTCCAGATGTTTACAAGAAATTTTGCGTATTTTGTAAAACTATTTCAATGGTCTTTGCCTCCCATATTTGTTTCATTTTCCTCTTTTCCATTCTTGCATGTGTATTCTATCAATAGAATAAGCCGCATACTAATGTGGCAAAATATCCGCACGGTCTTTACGACCAATAACCAAATATCTGGGCTTATTCGCTCAGCAAAGGATCACTGCCCCAATGAATCCCAAGGAGCGTATGAAATATTTTGTGGAGACTGCCAAAGGACCTACATAGGTCAAACAAATCGGTAAATATCTAGCCGAATATACGAGCATTCTCTGGCCGTACGGAAGGGCGATAATGGTTCGGCATTTGCCAAACACAACAAAGAAACAGGCTCTGGGCTAAAACCATTGCCCCCATTTCCCATTTCACCAGCAGAATAGTACGTGAGGCAACTGAAATAGAAAAACGCCCACAGTGCCTCAACACAAGAGATGACAGCCAGCGTTTGCCTGTCATGTAGAAGTTTCTTATTGCTCCGCAGCGCCAATTACGCAACACCCTTAATCCTACAAACTTTCTCCAACCCAACACATCTCCCGCTAAACAACCTTTCACTTCCAGCCCTATAAAAGATCAAGCAGGTCACACGAAAGGTCAGTCTCATTCCAAAAACTCATAACTCTCCTTGGGGAGTATGCGAATTGAGACCCCGAGTGAAGAACTAACCTCTTGAAAATGGCATCAAAACCGATGCCGAAACGTCGAAAATTTTCCCAAAATAGACGCGGTTCATCCCGTGAACTAAGTTTAAACATAGTTAACCGCGGAAACCTATCCGAACATTATATATATATATATATATATATATATATATATATATATATATATATATACTGGCTGAAGTTTTCTATATCCCACTAGCATTCTCTTTGATTCTAGTTGGCATTTCTTTATTATTTCATCCATGAAGAGATTAAATATTGTTGGGCTCATCACTCCTGCCTGTCTCAGCCCTTTCCTCGTTTTAAATTCCGTGTAACTGTTACTACTTATGACAATATTTCTAGTGTTGTTATATAAGCTTTTGATTACTTTGCACAGCTTCGGTCCACTGCTTTGTTCTTTAAGCTTTTCCATAGTTCTTTTGTGGGGACTTTGCCAAACGCCTTTTTAAGATCAAGGAATGCTAAGAATGTCTTTTTATTGTATTGTAATCTTTTTTTTGATGGTAAATATATGATGTGTGCCTCTTTCTTTGCGAAAGCCGCTGTGTGCCTCTTCCAGTGTATGTTCTGTTATTTTTCTAAGTTTTAATTCCAATAACCGCTCGTAGACTTTGAGTGGGGTACTAACCACTGTTAGGCTCCTGTAGTTATCACACTGTTTGTTATCTCCTTGTTTGTGTATGAGCACTATTTGACCTATTTTCCAGTCTTGCGGTGTTTTTTCCTCTCTCCAAGCTTTGTTATATATTTCCAGCAGCCATTTCTTCTCCTTTTCACCCATTTCTTTAACTATTTTCGATGTAACCTTATCGTGACCCGGGGCTTTTCCATTCTTCAACATTTTTATGGCCTCTTCCATCTCTTCTCTAGTGATTATGTCATCGTCTATCCTTCCATCTGTCCATCGTTTCTTTACTGGTCTTCGTTAGTTTTTCTTGCTTGTTTTTCACTCTTGTTATTTTTTTTTGTTTTCCCTTTTCTTAATGTTTATAGTGCTTTGTAAAAAAGTTTTTAGTTTTGTCTACTCTCTTCTTCCATCTTCCTTCCGAATTCTTGCCATGCTTTCTCCTTAACCTCCATTTCTATATTCTTCACTTTTATTCTTTGTTCTTTGTATATATTGTATTTGTTTTCTGTTTTGCTTGCCAACTATTCTCTCCATACTTTTTTCTTTATTTGTACCTGTGCTTTTATTTCTTCGGTCTACCAGCTCGTCCTTTTGTGTTGGTCATTTTTTGTTTACTAGTTCCACATATTTTATCACTGCTTGTGTAAGTATTTCTTTATAATTGTGCCATGATTGTTCTACTGTCTTCTGTTCTGTATTTGTCATTTTCTCTTCTATTAGTCTGCCTACCGTTTGTGCATATTGTCGTGACACCTCTTTGTCCCTCAATTTGTACGTTCTTAATATTTCTTGGCTTCGGTTACTTTCTCCTTGATCTAAGTTTCCAGTCCTCGAATTTTTAATTTTTACTTCCAGTAGAAAGTGAGCACTGTATATTTTCGCCCCTCTTTTAACTCTCACGTCTTTAATGAGCTTCCTGTTCTGCTTCTTTACTAACACATAGTCTATTATAGATTTTTTCCTGTCGTTGATTTTTGTCTGGTGTATTTATATATGTCTTTGTGTTCAAAAAATATATTTGTCACTATTAGGTTGTATATTGCGCAGAAGTCTATCTTTGTTATTATTTTTTATATTTTCACCGTATTTTCCTACCATTTTTCCGCCCCATTTTTCCTTCTCCCCACTCTTCCGTTGAAATCTCTCGCGATATATATTTCTCCTTTACTGCTGTCTGTTGCCCTTCCTAGCTCTTCCCAGAATTTATCTTTTTCTGCTTTAGTATTGTCGTCGTTGGGTCCGTACACCCTTATTACCGTTATTTTGTCATCTTTACCAAAGTAATGTCTATTGTCAGTATTCTTTGGGACTATTCTTTCCAATTATCTATTTTATTTGCTAGTTCTTTTTTGAACATGCATCCTATCCCTGCTGCCGCTCTTTCGTGTTCTGGTACTCCGCAGTAGATTATCACATTCCTGTCCTGCAGTTCCATTTCTCCTTTTTCTTTTTTCTTAGTCTCCGGTAAGAGTAGTATATCTATTTTCGCCCAATTAAATTCGTCGTTATCTCTGGTTCTTTGCCTCTTATACTTCTCGTATTCCATGTCCCTAGTTTCCATATTTTGTTGTTCAGGCGTTTGTGCATGTCTCTTTCGCCTTGCTCTTTACTTTTCAAATCTTGTCCGTTTTCATTACCACTTCCGTCATTGCTACCACACAGTCTATCTTTTCTTATTAGTTTTTTTCTTGTCGTACATGTTATTTTCCTCGTCTGTTCTTCCAAGCTGCCTAGAAGTCAATTCAAGTGTCGGAAACAAATCAAGTGCAACATAAATAGTATTGCAGGTATATAAAGTGTAATTTTACGTAATTAATTGTATGTGTTGCGTACATAAATAGTGTTAAGTAGTTTGAATGCTTGTAAATAGAATAAATATGAATTTGTAAGTAAATTTCATTCATCACTGTAGAGAGCGAAAACATTATAATAATATTTTTGGCAAGTTCTTAATCTAGCTATCAAGTTATATCACACTTTGTGCATAATAATTGCCTTTGTTTTTAATATCATTAAATTAACGAAAGCAATATGGAATAGAAAAGCGTTTTATTTTAAATTTAGATTTTCGAACAGGTTAAACAAATGTTTGCTATTAAAAATAGCTCGTGTTTTAGCTTCGCGTCAATGTAAATTTAATAAAAACATGAAGGACATTAATTGAAAATGTTTATTGTAGGATATTCCCCTCCAAATGTAGCATAATTTGCATTTACATTTATTGTCACGTGCGGCGTGTAATAATAAAGTGTGACGACGTTTTATTACTTTATATCGCCCATATTTCAGAAGTATATTATTGTAATTTTCCTAATGGCATTACTCGTGCATAAATTACCCATAAACGAAGTTTGCAGCTCTGTTTGAAGCTTTCGGGTTAGAAACTTGTTAGCATAGGACAACTCTAAGTTTCAATCACGCCTGGGAGGAGAAACGGTATAGTTAACTGCAGTCCAGCGTGGTCAATAACTAAGTGTAAACTTGTTTAGCAACTAGATTAATTTTCATCAATACACAAACATTGAAATGTAATCAATCTCTGAATGAAGACATATAACATTTATCACATGAATCCGCTTGCCAAACTAATTTAATTAATGTTGTGATATATTTGCGTTTGCTAAATATCTTACTATGGTCCTGTGATGTTACAGTCACTAAACTCTTTTGTTAAAGTTATTTTAACAGTGATATTAATTATAAACTATTTGTGTATGAAGAGTAACATCACACTAGTTTTGTTTTAATTTTGCATCTACTTTAAAATGCAGTTTACGTTCATTTTTTGAAATACATCAATAAGATTGTGGTATCTCGGGAGTGCATCTGCCGCTGGGTTTACTGCATGAATAGATGATTGCACCAGACTATGCAATTGTACGAAAGCACCATCTTGTGCAACCGTTCAGCTGCTTCGTTTCACCCTTGCTTCGAAACGATTCGTTTGAGAGCTTAGAGCTTTCTGTTTTCTATGGAATTATTTCCGGGCTTCAGTATTAATGCATTCTGCACTGCAGCGAGAAAAAATGTAAACTGCAACTCCATAAAAAACTATGTGCTGTAATTCTGCACTTTAAACGTGAATTAACCAGTTTATATAGTCATGTGCTACTTAAACTCGTTCAACTTGCGATAGGTTATAATTTTCGTTTTATATAAAAATTATATAAAATTCTATTAGCAAGCTAATATTTGAGAGGTTTGCAGTACTTAATTTTTTTACTTGTCCTTTTGTATGTAAGGAAAATAATGTAATGGTGTGTGTGACCTACCCAGTTTTTCACATTTCTGGAAGAATTTTCAGGACACCAAAAGTTGGATTGGGCCATTGGTTTTGTGTGTGTGTGTGTGTGTAAGTGTTGTGTGTGTGTGTGTGTGTGAAATTTGTGTATGGTGTGTGTGTGTGTGTGTGTGTGTGTGTGTGTGTGTGTGTGTAAAAGTGTGTGGTGTGTGTGATCGAAAGTGTGTGTGAAATGTGTGTGTGTGTGAATCTAAACAGTTGAAGATACAAAAATGTCGTGATGAATAAAATGATTTGATATCACGAGATAAACATGAATTTAAAATAAAAGTTGGTAAAATAGGAACTCGAAAAAAATTGACGCTCAGGATTTTTAATATACCGGGTGTTCATAAAATGTTTCGGAAATTTATATTACCGGATAGATCAGACCAAACAAACAAAAATTACAATGAAATTTTTTGATCTGAGGTCAAATAAATAAGTTATAGCCGATTAAAATTAATTAAACGCACCAATCACAGCGTGCTCGGAGAGCTTCCTGGCGACTGCGGGAGGGTAGGGCGAACGCTTGGCCGCTAGGAGGGAGCATGTAGGCGATAATGGGGAAGGCCGTGCGACAGAGCTCGCACGGTTCAGTGACGTAGCAAAATTTTAAGTACTAGTCAATTATTGTCTTGTACTGTTTATTTTAATCAGCTTTCGAGTGTTGGACTCGCGCCTCGTCCTTTTTTAAAATAACAAGTTCCGGGACGAGAGCAGCGCAGGGCCGAGACGATGGACCCGGTATAATATATAATAATAGGATAAGGAAAGTCGTGTGATGTTCACACCAGATTTTTTTATCTTAATCCACCGAATATTTGTCCCATAAGTTGAACAATAAAAAATATTATTTGTTTTCTCTTCGCTTGCATTAAAACAATAATAATACTTATATTTTAATACCTCAAAATATAATGCTTTTAAATAGTTTAACTTAGAACACTTAATTATATTTACTAACAGCATTAGTACGTATTTAGTGATAAAACTTTATTATGTAAATGTGTAAACCAACGATTTTTGGTTTTTTTTGCTCAACAAAAGGGATACTGATATTTATTGGGTTAAGTGACTGCTTCTCCTTTAACTTGAAAAATATTCGATTATTTTTGTTTCTGTATTATATTCATTAATTAAATCACTGTTTAACATTTATGCACATTTCTACTTTAATATTTTCTTCTATAACAAAAAGCAAAAATTGTTTGAATTGCAGTTTTTTAATAAGATTTAACATTTTACCATAGTCTTTTGAATGGTCTTGCCTCATTTGGCATAAACTTATTATTAAGGAAAGTATACAAATAAGCTTAAGTTGTCTTTTAGTAAAAGATGTCTTTATTTTTCTATGAAACCACCATTCTTGTTTAAACATCAATTTCTTGGTCAAAAAAAATCTTAAAAATTCTAGCTTTATCTTATATCTCATCATGGAGGTTAGTAGAGAGCGGATTTTATGCACTAAAAAATTACAAAATATGTGCATAAATGTGCACTAAATGTAACCAAAATATGCAAGAATATGCATTATTAAAAAATGTGTATTATTTTTTTTAAATAATAAAAACTGAGTCTGATTATAACCAGGAAATTTTTCTCTCAAAAGTAGAATTGTATAAAGGGTAAGCATAAATTTATTAAACAAACCATACAATAAATTTTGCAAAACATTAAAACCAAACTTAAATACATATTGTTAAAATTATTTACATCTACGAGCAAAACAATATATAATTAGGTGTTTCTCAATATTTTCTGGTAAGGAATTTTGATGCTTAAGCATATAAACTTCTTTTTAGGGTTATTATAGGAGCATTTTTAAAGCACACGTAAGAGGTATTTCTATATCAATATCAACATCTACAGTGTTGTTAAAATTGAGAATATCATTTACTTTTGCTAGCAATTCATAACCTACGTTTTTTTCTGAAATATCATTAAATTTCAAAAAAATTGCTGTAAATATTTCCAGGAACGTCAGCTATTAATTTTTGGAAATTGTTTATCAAATGCATAGATTCATTTAATGGCATTCCTTTTTCTTCCAGTGCTGTAATTAATTTATTTACAAATGAATAATGAGCCCTAATAAATGCCAACTGATCGCGTAGTGCTAGTTTTCCTAAAATGGACTGAGATTTTTCAATAAGAGTACTAGAACTATCTGAAAATTTGAAAATTAGAGTCTTTATCTTCTCAAAATGCTCAGTATAAAAAGAACTGCGTTAACCAAGTATCCCATCATGTGATTACAGGCTCCAGAGGCAATGGAACGTCGGGTAATTTTTCTTTATATAACTGCACCCTCAATGGAGTCTTTATAAACAATTTTTATACTACTTATTAATGAATTTACTAAGGAAAATTTATTTAGATTTCCTTCAGTTACTCTATCTAAACCACGAGCCAGACATGTAACATGAATTAGATTGTTGCTCAGCTTTTGTAATCTATGGTGCTGCGTAGGACAGCTGAAATTTTTTCATCGCCATCCATACGAAATTCGGGCAAATTTTTTATGCAAGTGGACGTTAAATTATTTTTCACTTTTGGCATCTTTAGAATTTGATATATTCACGTTCTCTTCTCAAACAAATGTACTGAAATGAACTATTTATCTGTTTGATAATACCGTCATAAATATGCTTGTGAATGGAAATACGCCCATAATAATCAATCCTCTATTTAATGTGCTCAAGTTCTTCAGAAACCATAATAAAACTATTTAGTTTGGAAATTCACATGTATAGTATGTTATAGCATCTCTCACAAATATACTTACTAAAAGCAATGTACATTACCACAGTCTTCGATAATTAATAGGGATTTTAATCCTTCTTTTGTCCGCCTTCTGAGGAAACCGCAATAAAACTATTTAGCTTAGGAAATTCCGAAATAAAACTGTTGAAAAAAAATATGCTAAATTATGCAGGACATAACAAAATATTTCCGTTAGCATAAAATATGCATTATTTGGCTAAATATGCAAAATTATAGATTTTGCATGAAATTCGCTTTCTAGTGATTAGCATGAAAGTGATGAATGTTATTTTGATAAGATCTCACGACAAACTGAGTTTTACTGAAAATACGGTAAAACCTTATTAAGGTGTTTATCACTATACAAATCTATTTTTTTACTATTATCACTTCCAGTCGTAAATCGTTTTTATAAAAATTTATTCATGTTGAACAAACTAAGTACTATAATTTCTAACTTACCTTTAAAGAGTCGATATTGCACTTAGTAGTCAACAGCACATTGCACGAATTGTAAATAATGACTCTCTGCCTCTCTGTTTATATAACTACAAACTGAAATTTACAAAAGGTTCCAAAGCTATCTAGCTTTTCCTCGAATATGGTGAAAAATTTTAGAAATGCGGAAAAAGAAATTGCGCTAATGGTGAAAGACAGCGCAAGTAACAAAGAAATAAATTTTGCTAGTTGGTAAGAGATATTTTCAGTAATTTAGTTTTGCAATGGCTGTTCTATTGCGGATTAAGTTAAATACAACAAGAGGCGGAGGAAGTTATACGTTACAATATTCTTTTTAAGAGAAAGGTTTGGAACTACTGAGTTAAAATATATGTTTTTTTGTTTTATGTGCCTTAAAACAATATGAACTCATTTACGCACATTGTGTCGGACTCGCCAGGTTACCGAGTGTTGACACAACCAGACTGGTCAGATGAAAAGACCAGATCTTGACATTTTGCATGCCAAGAGTAATACCAAATGAAAACACCCTCTCTGCACCCGGTCTTAACCCCCTATGGCACGGCCGTCAGGCATTACTTTATAGAGCACGCGTTAGCTGTTAAGCTCTTCCTTTATGCTGAGTCCCTACGTCCCTGCGCTTACAGTGATGTTGTTGATATTTTCAGGATTTAGTAAGCTGCTTCATTATTTTTGTTCTTCTTGCTATATCCTCTTGAAATAGGGGGAAATCAGGAGCGCCAGAGGCCTCCCTCGTTAATTTCCTGTTGGGTATTTTTCAGCTCGGTCCTCTTATGCTCTTCGCGACGTAGATCCTTGAGCACTTTAGTCGCGAAGGTTATCGTTGCTTCCCATGCTTTTTTAGAGGATATCATTGCTCCAACCAACGTTTCGGGCGTAATGCTTTGCTTCAGTGTTACCTCCAGATCGCGACGGTATATTTCTTACCTAGAGCAGGTGAAAAATCCGCTGCAAGCTGGACACTCCGGAGAGTCTTTGTAGTTGTATTTGTAAGAGATATTCCCGAAAGCATCAGTGGCCCGACAGCATCTGTGTCAAATATTAGTTGACACTACCGTGTTTGTGGTATAACCACTTGTCTACTTGGGGGATCAGACAATGAGTCTACCTTCCCATATCCGATTTATCTCATGTTACCTGCCAGTGAAGCTCTCCTCAACATTTACCCGATCTGCGCCTGTACGTGCGCTTCTTCACAACGGAAGATGCGTTTCCACTCTTCCACTATCGGTAATAGGCTCGACCTCAATGGCCTTTTTTGAGACTGTTCAGAATGTGCTTGCCACTCAAAGTGCACTTAATCGGTGGACTAATGTCAACTTTTTGCAAGTTTTTTGAGTCGTCAGTGCATCTGCCCAAATGGTAATGCCATATGTAATAGCCGAGGTGACTACTCATGTCAAGAACGCTCTTCTATTTTGTTTGGGTCCTCTACATTCGGCATGAGCCTCGATAAATCCGCACAGACTGCTGATGCCTTGGTTGTAGCGTGCTCCGCCTGCTTCTTGTAATTGAGCCGGGCATTAGTCATCACTCACAGGTATTGTATGGATGGCTGGGATGTAATTCTGTGCTGCCCGACTTGCAGCGAGATTCGTTTTGAGTTTACTTCTGTGAGTTATCAGCACAGCATCGGTTTGTGCTTTGCGAGTTCCTGACCTATAAAAACTAAATACTTCGTGGTATTTTTCGAAAAAGACACCAAAGAGATTACTCAGGTTCCTCTAGGTATTTACCTATGATATCGTCAGTAAATGCTGTCGGCGTGGCCGTTTTTGTCATCGTACTGAGCGCTGCGGTATTCTTCCAGTCACTCGGTACTCATTTGGTCCTTCTTCGGTGTCGTATTTAAGTATTCTGACAGTAATTAGCTAGCCACCATTTTCCGCAGATACCCTGAAATATTTATCTTCGTTGACGCCTCCATAATGGTGTCCCACTTTGTCGAGTTGAAGGCATTCTTGATGTTCAGTGCTACCACCAAGCAATATTTCTTTCTCCGCCTTTCTACCTCTCACCGGAGGTGGCTTCTTTTGCGATGCTAGTAACCAAGTCGATGGCACCGAGTGTCGAGCGATTCTCGCGGAAACTTTAATGCAAAGTTCTTCTCAATCAAATTTCCATAATTGCACAGTGGTCAGCCATTTTTGAGGTCTTGGCCTGGCTTTTTCTTCTTCAAGATCATAATTCAGCTCCGTTCGCCCATATTTCTATTTTTTGCACCAACCCCTGGCTTGTTCTCGGCTTAAAACTTTCGGGCCACATCAGCCTCTAATCTGCGATAAATTTGGCTCTGATTAACTCCTTTAGCTTGGAAAATTTTATAACTCTGCTCATTTCACATTTTTAATACTCTGCGATTAAACAGGTTGCTTGTTTGCTTCCCGAAAGGCTAAATTGAGTCTGAAACAAAACAACGCCCCAGACTATTACTTCATGCATGAACGTGTCTAGTCATCCATATGACGGCAATATTGCGCATGCGCAGTTTGTATAACAGCCACCTGATACCTTTAAAATCAGACACTTCTCGTATATACATACATATTTATTAATAGTTTTTATATTATTTTTTCACTATTTTGGTTAAAGTTTTTAGCTTTAATTAGAGCGACAAACAGATGTCTTGTATTAGATTGATGCATTTAATTTTACTTAATAGTTAGAATATCATACGAAAAATGGATTAATCTACTTTAGCACTTCAGTCTCTGTCTATTTAGTCTTTTGGTTTTAAAAACTCACATCTCGTTCTACCATCACAAGTTCGTATCTACCCCACCGGCTTACAAGTTTGCTTATAATTTTCTATTATAGTTTGATCAGTTTTTCAAAGTTATTTAGTAAATATAACAATTTTATTGTTACTGCGTCTATAATTTGACACGTTTCTACTGTTCTAATAAATTACTAGCATGGGAATTTCTTCAGTTTCACTTCTAGTATTATGTAAACATTTGTGGGACACTATAGAATAAAATAGTAAATTTTACCATATTTTCCATATATTTTCAATAGTGTCTTTTCTTCATAAGTAATATGCAAAGAACATGAGTAAGAAAAATTGATGTACAACTGAGAGAATACATATAATTAAAAAATTTTTGGAGGACCTTCATTTAATTTTTTTTTTAATTAAAATGTTATTTGAGTTGGTGCACGCACTTTTAAAGTAATATTCTTCTAGTTACAAAGATTGTATAATTTTACTGAAATAAAGGATAAAAAAACAAGTATAAAAAGGATAAAGTTAAAATGTAAAATTTCAAATTAAAGAACCTTTACGATAGCGAAAAATTTGACTATTAACAATTTCGACAGGATTATCAAGATTTCTAAGATTATATTTTAAAAATAATTTATAGAATGACCTTAATATGCTTACTTCATCTTATTAGTCATTTCTTAAAGAGCACATTACAATTAATAATTAGTCGTAAAATTTTATTTAATGAGTAACTGATTATAATCCTTTGAGAAATTAAAAGGTAACTTAAAAAGATGTAAAATATTAATTGCAATATTTATATTATAAAACAAATAAAGAAGTAATACATAAAGATATCCTTTGACATCAACTTCAGTAATTTCAGAACAAGTAATTCGAGGTTCAAGGCCCCCGAAAAATTCTCGTTTATTTTATTTCTCGTTAATATATATTTTTATTGAATACATTTTTATTTATTTGTTAATACAGAAATCCAGATACATTTTCATTGAATCTCACATTTGGAAGAATAAATATAACGCTGCTGAAGTAACATAACCTTTCGAAATTGATCATAAGTTAGGCCATTTAAAAAATGTTACATTGGTAATTTAGTTAATAACTTCCACCAAGTTATGATAGTCACGATACCCCTTCTTTCTCTGAAAATAGGCGCAAAACAGATTAGCGATCGGAAGTAAATTCATCTTACTTGTAAACTATCGGCATGCTATTAGTTTACATTCTTTAAATATACTTTGCCGGTTTTAAAAATTATAAACAATCCTAAATATAAGTGAAGTTGAGTACAATTTAAAAATAGTCAAAGATATCAAAGACTTGTTAAAGTAGATATACATACAACTATATGTAAGGGTAATCAACTAAGAATTAACACAAGCACTGTTGTTGATTACAGAAAACTAACTGAATATTATGATAAACAAAAAGTAAGCTACTACATGTATAGGAACACCAACAATTCTAATATCCAAGCAATTGTTCGTACTGTACCAATATCTATCACAAAAGATAAAATTAAAAGAGCATGATCAAACTTAAAATATTTAGTAGTAAAAGTCACAAGAGATTTTTAAATAATAAAAAATTTCCCAAATTACAGTAAAATTAAGCAATTTATAATATTCAAAAATATAATAGGTTGTTCAATAAGTTTTGATAGGCTCTATTAAAATTTAAATTATATGCCTACATTTTTTATTGTTTGCACTATCTGATGTAGAATTTTCCTGCACATCTTGTGATACACAACACTTGTACAATTATTACAGGATGAAGCTTTTACTAGAAGAGTTTTGATTGTTGCTTCAATTTAAATACAAATTGAATCTACAAACGAGTGCTATTGAGGCAGGCAGAAATGTTTATATTGTTGGAAAAACCACTACTAGATGTTGGTTCACTAAGTTCAGAGAAAGCGAAGGGTTAACAAGAAATGTTCCGAACGGCCGCAAGAAATCAATCGTCAAGCCGTGCTCAACGCAGTTAGAGATAATTCATCGATGACTTGCGGAATGTTGACCGGTGACTCAGATTGTAGACCTCAAGCAATTTGCAACATCCTCCAGAAAGCAGGAAAGCAATGGAAGATGTCAATTTGAGTGCCACAGAGTTCTCGTCGCTCAATTCTATCACCATAGCATTGAACTTTTACCCGAAAGATGGTAGAAAATTATGGAAGTCGAAGAAAAATACTTTTATTAATTTTGTTTGAACTTATTATAAAAGGCTGATCAAAACTTTTTGGACGATCTATTATTTAACATCGGCAGATTACTCTAGTGTGTTGTAGCAATAGGATTACGACGAGGAAATAAAGATACCCCTAAGTGCATCAGCTATTAACAGGTGGGTCATACCAAAAATTACTGTCGTTTATTCTCAATATGCCTTAAATATACTGGAAATCATCACTATTTTTTATGTAACAAAAATTTTAAATTAAAGATATACCTCAATGTATAAACTGTGAAGGTGAACACACGGCTAATTATAGGGGCTGTTGATATATTGTAAAATAAAGTGGTAGAACACCCTTCTTTAATTATTAGCCCTACTAACCTCAACGCACAGTGGGACCAATTGAATTTCTATAGTGACAACATTCAAAAAAATGAAAGCCGTAATTTTAATGCGAAACCGATCACATCATATTCATTAATCACTACTTAGACGGAATCAACTACCAGGCTTGACTTCGATCACCCTTCGTTGGGGTAAAGGGATGCAAAACTGTTTTTTTTTTATTATAGTTCAGCAGATGTTTTATAGCGTTTTTTCGAGGTGTATGCTTCAGTTAAATGTTGTAAAATATAGTTCGGCGTATTTATTTTAGTTATTAGTCTATTAAAGAGTGTAAAAATGTATATAAATTTTTTTCGGTCGTTTTTTTTTAGTTTGAGTGCAATTAGTGGCGAAAAAACTACAGTTTTTGATTATTTTTTTAATATTTTGGAGCCAGAAAAAAGCTTCAAACAGTTTTAAGGTAATTTTTAATTCTAAACATTCTTTGCACTTGTACATTTACGAAATAAATTACTTTAGGTGCAGGAAAGTGCGGAAATTTTTTTTATTTAAATTAGTAGCGAAGTTATAGAGAATAACGAATTTCAATTTTTGAGATTTTGTTTTTTTAAATTTCGTTTCAGAATAAGGGATTTTTTAACCAATGAGTTTTTTTTTTTGAAAAATGGAGAAATAATGATACAAAGCCTTCGGACATTACCACGAAAGAGACAAAAGACTTGCTGAAAAAATTCAAATTAAGCCTGGGCTCAATTGCAAAAAAGTTGGATGAGGATAAACTAGAAACAAAAATAAAGCAGTTTTGTATTAATCTAAGCAAAAACAGTAGCTGGTTGAAATTAAGTTTTGATGTAACCAATGGCATGATGGACGATAAAATATTATATATTTTGCTTTAAATTATAAATAAGCTGTTAAATAAATATTATAATTAATTTGTAGCTTAACAATCCATGAACAAAGAAGCAGCACCAGTTTCAGAAGATGAAAAGTCAGAAACTGCTAGCAAAAAAAGAGGTCGCCGAAAATTACCATTTTTACAGAGCAGCGATTGTTCAAAAAAAAAAAGTAAAGCAAGCCAATTAAAGAAAACAGTTTCTTCTGAGGAGGCAGCACAATTGACTACTTCTTACGTAGTGGAAAAGAGAAAACACGCTGCTGCTGATTTAGTGAAAATAGCTACCGAAGGTTCTCCGTCGAAACCATTAAAAATTTGTAAAACCTACAGAAGCAGCATAGACAATACTAAAGTAAGTTTAAATGAATACTTCATAATTTTTATGTATTTATAGACTTAAAACGCTTGACTATTTTTAACAAAACATTATCCCTTATACTCCGGAGCAATCTTTGGCTTTGATGATGAATTGTAGACCGCTAAGAGACAGCTATATAGCTTTTCGGAAAGGAGCTGCCCAACACAATATCCTTCATATAAAAAGGTCACAGAAGCTAAAAGTTTTGAAGTTAACGATTTTTGTACACAAAAAAAAATTTTGTAGTTCCTAATGGTCGAATTTTTTCAACTGTAACTCCATTTTTGTTTAACAAAAAACCAATACAAAAGAATTAAGACTAAATTTCTATTAGCCACCATTTTGTCCTTCGAAGCTATTAGGTTTGTAATTAGCGACGCAAAGAACCCCAGGTTACAAAAAGAATATAATAAATAACCACTTGTTTCACGGAAAACGATGTGTCGAACGCCATATTGGGTTAGTCATCTTGTTTTACAAAAAAATATTATCAGATTTGTAATCAGCGACCAAAAAAACCCCGTATATATCAAGTTTTAGGAAAATCAAAAGATAATTTGATTTTTGGCACCATAGAAGTTCACTTGGCCCCATAGTGCAACGCTATGCTGAAGGGGAAAATTACCTCTAACATAACATACTGGCAAGCTGTAACAAATAACCAATAATATATAACCACAAGTAATATTAGCCAAATTTCTGATTCTCTTGTAACCCAAATCTTTCAGACTATTATTGATTTTATTACCTATATATTGATTAAATCATTTTTTTTATAATAGCTAAGGTCCCAATGGTGTTACGAAATGACAACTAATAACCTTATTCTTAAACTAAAGTTAATTCCATAAATTGGAACTCTAAGGGTAAAAAACCCAAAGCTTTAACTTTGTGTCTTTTATATCCAGGCACTGCATAGCGTATGTGACTAATAACCATTTAATTCAGAATAAAAAATTGCTATACTAGAATACAACAGTCACCAAAAGGGCAGAGAAGCTACAGAAGGATAAGCAGTCTCCGTAGTAATAATTAAAACTTAACATAGCAGCTACACCAGTGAAAATATCAAATATCCATCATCTTGAAGCCGTAGCACTTAAACTGACTATGATAAACAACGCTCCAATCACAATAGTTTCTGCATATAAATCACTAAATAGCAAACTGGATCTACAAGAATAATAAACATATGTGAAGGTTCACAGCCCAAGATGACAGTTAGTGATCTCAGCTGCAAAAATAAAAACTGGGGTTTTAGAACAAATAACCTAAATGGAGTAAAGTGAAATATTTTTACCTCCAACTGTCAAAATTTTAGCACCAGCTGTACGTACTACTCATATAGAACTAACCAAAAGCCGAATATTTTAGATATTATCCTACATAAAAATATGACCATATAAATAACTCAATGTATCCTAAAAGAACTCGATTATGACTATCTGCCAGTAGTGTGTACCTTTAACAGCTCTCCCTACTACTACCCAAACTTCCCAGATTAATAAATGCACCAATTAACAAAAAATTTTTTGTGAAACAATAAATTACCAGCTAAACGACTAGCAAATTTTACTTATCAAAACAATACAAGAGCTTCAAGGAGCCAGCGTCAATTCAATGCATTTTAAATCTCAGAAACCCTAACGTACGCAAGTGCTCTCAACATAAATATAAAACCGAATTCGAGACAAGCACAGCACACGTAGATTGTGGCAAAACATCAGAAATCCTGTACTTTCAGCTTGTCTGAATAGGGTAATTCGACAAGTCAAAAATGAACTAAACCAATATTAAATTTATTCTTACCATAGTTACATAGAGTCACCAAACTAAGGAGACTTTAATGTGAGGATAGCAACAAAAATATTGTAAAGCAACCTACAATAATACTACCACTACAAACTAATGCGGACACTGTTACTAAATACAAAGACAAATGCAAAATCTTTGTTCAGCAGCTTTACCACAACAAACAACCAAAACGACATAAATGATATTATCCATACTAATATCGCAGGACAAGAAATAATATATATTTTTAGAGAAAATGTGACACTCACAGAACCTTCATCCCCAACAGAAGTTAAACAGCATATAAAAAAACCAAAATTTAATAAGGTATCTGGATCGGATATGTCCAACATTCTTCTTAAAAATTTACCGAACAAATCAGCAACATATTTAACCGCAATATGTAACGCATGCATGAGAATTTGATATTTCCCCATAGTTTAGAAACATGCCATAATACTAATGTTTGCTAAGTCTAGAAGACAGCATCCACTCAACGTGTTTACATTTCTAGATAGAATTATCCGGTCCCGACTAAATAAGTTAGATGCAAATAATACTGTTCTACGACTACAATTCGGATTTAAAAATTATTACTCCCCCAACCACCAGACATTATGCATTACCGAAGAAATTAAAAGAGACTTAAAAAATAAAATGCATACACTAGTAGCCTTTATGGATGTAGCAAAGGCATGTGACCGACTACAGATAAACAGATTAATATATAAACTTAATACCTTGAACGTACCTGCTTACCTGTTAAAGACTATTAAATCATTTCTCGTAGACAGAAAATTTCAAGCGAGAATCAACGCTTTCCTCGGCACACAACATCAATGCTAGAGTCCTTCGAAGTTTTATTTTGGGTCTCATATTATTTTTCATGTCTAACATTTTAGAATCAGTAAATTTAAACATTGTATGCTGGATAATACAATGCTACTCAGAAAGATTATAATGTTAATCATACAGCACTGAGGCCGTAGACCAGTTAGTATTCTGGTGTCAGAAAAGGCATGAAAAGATTAATAAGTGCGAAGCAAAAATATTTACTCTTTGCCGAACCTTAGATCCACCGACAGTAACAATCAATAATACACCCACACCTTGGAACCCCAAAGATAACGTTGCTAAATATCTTAGATGTTACTAAAATTGGACATTAAGCTGGAACCTCCCATTAATAAGAAATTACCTGAATCATTTGCAAGATCTCCATGTTCTATACTATCTTAAACAAAAAGTCACACTTGAACTCTAATGTGGCAACTTTATCTACATGTCAATAATTAGACCATTTTTTTTATGAGTGCTGCGCTTGGTAAGCAAAATCTTAGATGAATCTTAATAAGCTTCAAGTAAAACAAACATGGTACTGATATAAAACAATGTGTAAGAATGACATATAGATAAAGGCAATTCCCATCAAAGAGTATATAACCAAAACAGTAAAAAAAATTATCCGATTATAAATCAGTGCAGCGGAGACATGTACTACAACATAGACCAAAAACAAATACACTCCAGGCTAAAAAGAAAACTACCTATAGATTTAATAAAAGGTAATTAAACCCACTACTAAATAATATTAGCTCAATATGTAATTAATGTACTTTATATGTTCAATAGTTAAAAGTAGTGTCAGTGGTAAATTATAAACCCTGACAGTGATATAAAAGTTATATACTTATGCTAAATTTAGCAATGAGGTGTATGACACAGTGCTAACGTGGCACAAATTGTTTTAAAAACAACCTCTGACATTTTATCTTGAATATATAAGATTCACAAAGTGTATTTATATTTAAGCTTTAATTTTTATAATGCCATCTTCTGCTTAGTTGTTACGGTGACACCATATTGCCGCATAAATGTGACCTCTATTTAACTATTCATTGCCAGTTTTATAAGCCAGCCCATTTTTTTCATAGACAACAGAAATCTATAAATAGACAGTTCAGAAAAATGGCTCTAAACTACCTTAAAAAGAGTACTATTATCCGTCACATCTTCAGCCGTTGGTACTCATCGCCATTTTGACTTACCAAATACATTGTTTTACTAATTCTGTGTGCCACGCATATCTTAAATATCTAAGAGCCTTCAGCTCTCATATATTAAAGTATATTGTTAGAATTTATCTACATTACCTTCAACTTAAACACTATTGTTGCTTCCAATTTCAGTCACAAAATCGATACCGTCTTGATAGGTTCAACACGAGTCAAAAAATTTTAAACAGTTAAAAAAAGTAGATGATAATCTTTATGTAATAATTTGCCTGCTGATGTTATTAAACTTTGTCTGCAACTTAAAAACACCTTCCTTTGGAATACATTAAAGTGTGACCACACATTACAGCTTGTGGATATCCATGATTTTTCAAATAGTTCTTTCAGTCATCTAATCACTATATTCTTTTAAATAGAATAGCGTTACGGCTTTTGATTTATAGTGGTTGAAATGAAGAACTTGTAGCATTAAACAACACAAATATATTTAATATACATCCTAAAGGTTTCTACATTTTCTTTCATCTAATATAGGACATATCACGTATGTCTTTTCAAAAATCTGTTTTGCGTTAGCTGAAGCTTAAAAGCTTGTTGATAAGGTTTATATAAAACCAGGTTTTTGGCTTGCCAAAATTGCTCTTTTCAAATTGGCGAAAAACTTACTAGCGATTGTTACAGGCTACTAGTCATTCTGTCGGTTTATAGTATAATTTCAATAATTTGTATTCTGTTATTTTAAAATAGATTTTTGCAAATTTATTTTCTGTTTACCTACATTTGGTATGCAAAATTTACATTATTCCCAAGGCTGCATTATAACTTTCAGCAGTGGTCAAGTCTTCCAAAGCATCAGTGAATCCTGAGATTTTAGTAGATCCTTCATCACTTTTTGGTTTCTTGAATTTGTGAAAACAGTGATAGCTTTTTATATTCTTTCTCTTACTACCTTATGCAGTGCTTGATGGGAGTCGGCCTTTTTCACAGCCTATATGGTAGTTAATCTCTTAGTTGATTATGGTCTTCTGTTAGTTCCATAATTAACCAATCAAAATCTATCCAATTTACTATTGATATTTTTGTTTGGGAATAGAACAATTATTATTATTTTTAATTAGTCACAATTTAGCTGAGACCGTCCCCTTCAGTAACTTAAAGCTAAACAGATGTTACATAGAAAATGGATAGTACAAACTATCTAACCAAAAAAAAGTGTTTGGGGAAATGAAACAAAAATAAACACCAGTAATATCTTCCGAGTGTGGATTTTAAGATTCACATTAAAAATCACTAGGTTAGGTTTTTTGCCGCACTTCTTCCTTTTAGTGGTTTTTCCTGTTCGTAATGAAATAAGTGGTGACATCCATTATTTTGATATAAGATTGGATGTGGCCTCTTGGTTCTTTTATTTCATTTATCTAAACCGTAGAAATATCTATCTTTATTTTAGTTTTTAAGGATTATGAGCAAATGAGCTTTTCTTAAGCTAATCATGCACTTATACAGTTATACTAATATATTTGTTGCAACTTTTTTCTTGCCGTGTGTTACTAAGCTATTATAAAAAATTTTAAAGGCTTATAAAACTTCATCCAAGAACGATAACAGTTGTCATTTCTCTTCTTGGCAGTCTTCACTAGGTGTCGCGCCCAATCTAACCGTGAATAACAAAGTAAGACTATCTGAACCTTTCGATTAACGACAAGTAATTGTTTATTATTTCATCTGATCATTTAAATTACATTTTTAGAACTCCCATGATTGGTTCCAGAATGCTACCCGAGGTTATTATTGAAAGAATGGATTCCTTTAATTTTCTTTAACAACATTTATATATTATATTAAAATTTTTTTGCTTAAAAATCCACGTAATTAAGTCGTTCTTTAAACTGTGTAGAAGGTTAGTTGCTCTTGTAAATCTTCGTATCCGGAAAGTTTTTTATATCTGTGTGCTTCGTTAAGAAGCTTTTTACTTTATTCGCCAGCTGTATAAGCAGTATTATGCTTTTGCGTTTTATGTTACAAAATTAAGTATCTATAATATACGCTCAGTGTAGATCTTCACTCGCTTGTAGTTTACTTTTCTGGTTTTGTATTTGACTTTGTGCCACAAGTTTGAACCTACTGATGAGTTGCAGGTTATCCTAAAGATTTTCTTGTTGTGTATGCGCCTTGAAGTTACTTAGTTGTTTTTGTCCGATCACTCAGCTTCCACCCTTATTTGCTCTTGCTTAATTTGCAGATATTGATATTTCTGTGAACAGTTGCAAGTTGTTCTTCAATATCGAGTTGACGTATCGCGATTGTCAAGATAATTTATTAAAA
Source organism: Sinelater perroti (assembly GCA_036346155.1). NCBI lineage: Eukaryota > Metazoa > Arthropoda > Insecta > Coleoptera > Elateridae > Sinelater > Sinelater perroti. The sequence goes on from JARFIY010000001.1 coordinate 36,420,447, forward strand.
TTTTGCTTCAGTACACGTAGTTAGATGACATCTTCTAATTGAGTAGCTTTTCCTACAGTTGACCAAATTGTGTTTTACTTCTTAGTTCATCCCTTATCATTGCAAAGTCGATATCAGTTGTTAATAGTCATTTACCAAAGGTGTCTGTGTTAATGATATTTACTTTTACCAAATAAAACTTTAAAATATCAATCTTTTATTGATGGTCGAACGGCCATAATTTTATTATTACATAAGACACACATATATGGTTCTATGTTTGTAGATAGATAGGTACGGGCATGCGCATTGGCAAGTAATGCCATACCAGAAAGCCATTGATTCCCTTACTATTGTAATCTAAGCAATTTCTTTCTTATGAAAATCAAAAATTACTATGGGGGTGTCACATTGTTTTATTTAAAATATATAAATGAATAGAAAATCAGGGTTATCACTGATGTTAATTGGCTAGTTAAAATATTAGGCACTTGCTTGACAATGACAAAAGTTTAGTTTGTTCTATTTTGTAATATCTGAACTATATGAATATATGGTATTAAATCACCATATGGACCAAGAAATATTATTGAATTTGTAAAAATATAAATATGAATCTCGGAATTAGAATCTGTGACAGGTCTACTAATATATCAAATAGTGCCCTGGCGTATTGGATGATCTTTAAACTTATTCAGAAAAACCGTCGCCGGTCGATTAAGGTTTCTCGTTTTGTAAGAAGCGGGAATAACAGTACATTTATACAAAAGCATTCAGCCGAACATACTAAGTATCCCCCCGTTTTCAAATTTAATCTGCATACACGTACCAATGACCTTGAAAAATTTAAGCATTAAGTGAGTTGCAGCAAAATTTGTTGTTTTCTTATCCGGGTGTTGTACATTAAAAGAATACTTAAAAATTAATCCTATTTTTTTCTAAATATATTTTATTTTTGAATAGTCATTTTTTTTAATCACAAATATGATGTAATTTATAATTAAGATATTAATTAAAAAATTACCACAAATATTTATTATCTCACAGTTGTAGAGAGTTATCAGCTATTTTACTTCAAATCACCAACGTAAATCATTTGTTTTTATTTACATGTTTTCACAAATAAGTTATATAATTGTACTTATTAATAAATTAGTTAATTATTCTTGTCGGGAAATGTGCCTTATTATATTAGAACATACAAAAATGAAAGCTAAAGAACTAGCGTGGGGTAAATTGCCTAGTGGACAAAAAATTTAATAGTTGCTTGCGAACGGTCACAATTAATTACATGGTCATTATTCATCGCGCGTAAATTAGTTCACTAAATCAAATTAAAGTTAAAGCCTGGTTCGGGTTGTTGTTGCAATAATTATTATAATAAATCAGTTTGGACGTCACTGCGCTGCATACAACCCCAGACGGACCTGCTTTGTCGCCCTACTGAAATCAAACGCTTCGGCACTCCTATCGGTCTTTATTGCTTTATTGAAACATTAATTGGCAACCGTTGCATTGATTAAAGTACAATTTTCGAGAGAAATACGCCCGAGCCATAATAAAAGTGTAATTATGTAAAGCACTTATTGTAACCGATATGTCAGTTTTATATGACATTTTGTAAATTTGTACTGCAAAAATATTAAGTGTGTGTTTCTAACTAAGAAAACAAATAAAAAACATAAATTAATTATTGTTAAATTAAGTAATGGTTAAGTTGCCGTTTTATATTATATATAATAAACTCATTACATACATTTGCGTAATTTTGATAAATTACACGAAAAATAACGTACCATAATAATTAATTTACAGAATTGGCTACAGATAACTGTCCCACCTTACCTCATTTAGTTTAAAACCTAACATAATAAATCTTTTGCCCAAATTAATGCGACATAATGAATAGCAAAGCGCCTGTAGTGACTTTTATGATGAATGCTAGAAGTGTCAGTTTTCAGTATCCAAACACTTGTTAATACGCCTTAAAAAATTGATGCATATACGTTAATAGGCTATGATTATTATTTTGTGATTATTTTAAGAATCATCACAAGTTAGTTACATCTTAATAAGCTTTTATTTACAGTATACTGAGTAACAAATATTTTATGAACAGGAGCAAGTGACCTTTCAAATGTATAACATGTGTTATACTATTTTATTAGAAGAAGTGATTGATCGTTTTATTGTAGAAGATATATAAGGCAAGATAATTTTATATACAACTATGCATAAAAGTTCATTAGTAATAGTAATGATTTTTAATAGAAGTGTATTGTTGTTAACTAGGTCATTCAATGAAAGTCGACAAATTTTGGAGAAACTTTTTCGAATCTCGATGCAGATTTTTTACGTAGTACTATTGCCCATAGGTAAAAAGTAAAAGAGAGTTTGCCATTTAGTTCGTGCTCTTGAGAGATTTTTATATTTAAATCGTTGAGAACTCAAAAGTTTGGTATGTTTTTACTGATATATGCCAACTTATAAAATTAACTGTTTGCATGACCTTATAGTCTATGACTGTAGGTCTTGATCAAAAAATTTTCATTATTTCACGTGCATTAAAAGTATCAAATAAAAATTGTTCAAAAACTGAAAAAGTTGTATATTTGAGAACGTTTGACTTAAAAACTGTGCGAGCTATGACCATATACTTTTCGTTTTAACTTGTCCCTAGTAGGGTCTACTTAAAATAAATATCTCATACATATAGCTCTGAAGCAGCGCCCAGATGAAATATTTTTAATTCTTAAGAAAATTTTTAAAATTATGCCGATGTCCCTTCTGCAAGTTGGTTACTATGTTGTAATATTGCAATATCTTGACTATCATTATAGATTAAAATCTCGACTGGCGTATCCATATTATTGGAGAAATTAATTTTAGAACAAGGCATACCTTTGAAAAATTTTGATCGATATTGGCAAATGCTTTGGTTTTAAAATTTTTAAACTAAACCACACTGATGCACCTTAGCAACAAAAAACTCTCTCAGGTCAAATCTGAAAACCTTACCGTTGAGGTAGAAAAATTACCGAAATTTACATATATTTCAATAAGGAAAATCTCAAACTTATAAGTTATAATTTGTAGGCTTTAGCCAGAGATTAAATAATGAGATTACTTAATCTTTGTTGCGCCCTCCCAGTCGCCTAGGGGCAGCCTTTAGTGAAAAGTTCCTGGTAGGCTCTCCGACGATCAGCAACTTTCCGAGTTTGTGGAAGGTTGTTGAACTATAGATTTTTAATATAATAGCAAACATCCTGCCAGTTCTTTTTCACAACCGCAGGAAACCTTCTTTCATATTAAAATCCTAAAAATTATATTACGAAAAAATGAGATCTTATTCTATACTTTGTATTCAAAACGTTTTTGTAGTTCTTTTATTTTATATCTTTGCATTTAGTTCCTACTTTCTATAGATATATTAACATGTTTGTTCTTTAAACTATAATAATAATAATAACTATGTGTAATTTTTTATGCTTTTCTTAAACTTTTTGTAATCTCATGTAGACTTGAAATTTCTCATGATGTTTATTATTTATTGTTGTATATAGTTTTGATTATAATGCTTCTCATTAAAGCAAATAATAATAGGCTAAATACAAATGTAATTACAGGTTTAACCAAAATTTTAGAATATGTTTAGCATTTGGTTTTTAATTGTTGCATACATTAGTCACATTAAATAAACGTATATTTTTAATGTATTTTATTACGTTTCTTATCTTACTTGTACGCTTTAGTACTACTTACAATGTGTTTTCCTTTTTCTCAATGAAGCGTATTAGGACTTTGTAGGTTTATTTTTTAAGTTTCTGTTGGTAAGGTTTCTTGTGCAACATTTTCGTTTGTAGTGTGTGCCTTTTTGTTGCTTTATTTTTTCTATTTTATAGTTTTGATGTAATTCAGTTTGGCATTCTTTATTGCAACGATACATTTTTGAGAGCTAGTTTCCCCCATGAATGATGTCTTGACTTTTGTAACATTGATCGCTATCTAGTTGCGGATAAGTTAAAACGTATAATGTTAAAGGTAAATTTATACTAAATTATAATTTTAAATATCCCATACATGCAGCCATGATGCATCAGTAACAGCATCTTCAAAGTGAAGGTCAAATGCAAGTCACTGCAAGTTATTGCAATATATTCTAGAAAATGTCAACGTAACATAAACTAACAATAAAGACACAAACGATCTATACTATGACGATACAAGCTATCAATGACCAACAACTAAAAATAGCTACACCTGGCAACAATTCGAAAAATGCAAGAAAACTAAATCTTATGCGACACAAGGCACTATTCCAACGGAAACAAATCAATGTATAAAATAGATGACATAAACTGACACTGACAAGCAACAAGCTAGTAGCACTCAACAGTTCCCTAAAGAACATAAATTGCCACATAATTCATACACGGTATACTTAACTACGACAAAATGATTAAATATGTACTAATAATACTAGAGAATGAACAATTTTATACTAAATCAACAATACAATAAAGTTTAATGTTACTCCATCTGATGCTTACTAAAAATTATCTCAAAACCTGAGACCATAAGATTATTCATCATACATATCAACTAAAAAGAGACTGGTACTAAAGAACATAAAAAATTGTTTTAGCCTGTTGGTCATAAATTTGTCATCGGTTGAGAATGGGATGTTAGACATACAACTTAAAGGATTACGACTATAAAAAATGTAACCTCTTACGAGCTATCTGAAACTTAAATCTTAATTATGTTACAATCAATTCACCTACATACTAACTCATCGACCCCAAAAAATTTCCAGTCTGCTCGGTTTGCAGTAACTAAAGCAATATCTAATATCTACCTGAGCATTAAATCAAATTTATCTTTTATCTTAACACTAGGATCCACAGTAGTAACTAAAGAAAATTTGCCAAGACTGTACTTCTAGCAAACAAATTGGGAGCAAACTACTAAATGAACTACTAATCTAGAAATCCAAATCAGGGAACCTTAGGAGCTTGGTGCAGCAATTCAATATCTCAATCAACTCCTATATAATGTAGTCGGGAAAGCCCCATCTAATTCATCCACTAACACTGCAATTCTAAATATCCCATAATATATCAGATATCTCATACAAGAGAAGAAACGAGCATGTAAAGTATGCAAGGGAAATCGTAACAGACAGGATAGGATGTGTTACTGCAGACTCACTCATCAATTGTCTTGGCTTTATATTATGTGACGACTGAAACAAAATCTTCAAGAACCTCCTCAGAAACTTATGGACGGATGATCGCTTAATACGGCGAGTACTAAAACCCAATGACCAAATATTCTAATATGTCTTACTAAAAACAGGAGTGAAACATCGGTTAGAACAGATATTGATTAAAGCAAACGTTTTTGTTAAATAATTTGCTAATTTTTTACTCCATCTCAGTCAAATAACAATAAAAATGACGAAACTGTAGCCGATATTGTAAATACATCCTTTTTTACTACTGAAATTAATCTGCATTTTAAAAGTAATAAAAAAGTTCTTTAATACAAAGCTCCATAAAGCTCCTGGTTACAACCTTATAAGTGGGTAACTCTTAGGCTACATACCAAAGGAAGTCCTGCTGCTTCTCACTGCTTTACCACAGTACCACTTTTATGCTATTTTCTATTGCAGTAGAAATTTACCCAAATTTTAATTTAACGTTTTTAATTTGTATTTAAGGTTACATATAGCAAGTGTTATAAAATGCATACAGATTTTCCCTAGTGATATTTAAAACCGGTAAACCAAATACTAAAATGTCATCTTAGAGGCCATTAAGCTTTTTCCAATTTTGTCCAAAACCTTCGAAAGGCTGTTCTTGTGCAGAAGTGAAAACTCAATAGATTTAACCATATGATTTATTTACATTAATTTAGTTTCCGCAAAGCGTATTCAATAATGCAGCAAGGACATTATACCTAAAATATTGGAAGACATAGAAACATAAAAATATTGCACAAACAGGTTTTTGGCAAAGTCCGGCAAAATGGTTTGTTATTTAAAATAGATGATCGCTTTCCTAGCCCAATACACTTGGTGCTGAAAACATACCTATCTGATAAAAGTTTCCAGATTAAGATCATTGATGTAGTTTCCAATTATCATTCGATTAAGGCCTGAGTACCTTAAGGCAATGTCCTAGAACCCCTTGTGTATCATATCAGATAAAATAAAATTGAAACATTTGCTAACAAAGCATCCGAAAATCTATATCATCTTAGTCTGCTCCAAAAGTGGTTTAATAAGTGGAAAATTAGCACAACTACTACTGATTCTACATGGGTCCCATTTGTAAGCAAGTGCAGTGACTACGTGCCTGTTAAAATTAAGAACGCTGCTATTTCTATAACATCAAAGGTTAGACACCTGGAATTGCACTGAAATCAAAAACTAAGTTGAACATCTCATATAAAAACTGAGCGTAAATATCTTGACCTAAAACTCAAGCATTAGATAACAATATACTCCTCTATAGAGTCATGAAACAATTTGGACATATGGAGTTTAATTGTGGGACTGCAATAAACTATCCAATATTAAAATTCTGCAACGATTTCAGTCTAAAACGCTCTGTTCAAATACTCCATGTAGATCTAATATTTCTTATGTAACCGACGATATCAATTGCCTAGCAACTGTCTATCTCTTTACCCTCGTGGAATATAAAACGCATTGGTAAAGACTTATACGTCGACCCTACAATTCTCGGAAGATTAAAATGAACATGACCAAAAAATTTAATACTCTAAGCCAACCAGAACTAATCCTGTATCCAATGGGAACAACATCGTTGAATAGATTTATCTCAAGTTATTACAATGACATAATATTTATTCGTTACTTTTTTGTTTTTAAGTAGATTATAAACATAGACTTTCTTAAAAAAAAGTTTTATTAGAAGGTCTGCGAGCAGAAGTGGTCGTAGAGCAGCGCTTGGCACCCCGACGCGAAGCTGTGACTATTTTAAAATAAATCGTATAAGTATTTAAATATGTACAAAAAGCACAAATAAATATTTAATATTAATACATTAGTTAGTGACAAATTAATTGCGGAAATACATAGTGCCTGAACATCGTTTAATTGTTAGGTGGAAATAAATAATCAAACAATAAACTGTTTTTACATATCTTCAACAGCTTCTTGTTTTTACTTTTACTCTAATTTTTTTGTTTCCACATTTTTTCTCACAGTTTCGAATAATAAACTTTTATTCTACTCTAGCTGCTTATACGTTTTCTGAAAAACCCCCATCTTTATATATTTATTCCACCTGATAAGTCAATATCGCATTTTTACTTTCTTGATTTTAAGTTAGAAATTTTCCCATTCTTTGTAATCACAAATAAAATATCATCCAAATAATAAACAATCACGAAATTAGAGATTATATACGATATTAATTATGGAGTAACGTTTAAGTCACTAATACTAAACGTATGAAATTCTCTACTGCAAGATTTTTTACAAATATTTTGGTAATATACCGAAGAGAAAGTTGCTAAAACCTCTGGAAAATATTTACAACTAAAAATTCTGGCGGGAGAAGTATATCCAGCTTTGTAACTTTATGCAAATGTTTTTAAGATTTATAGTAGGCTTTTGTTATATATTTTGAATAATCTACACAATTGCCCCTGGAGAAACTTGAAGAAAATGGGTGTTAACTGGTTTGTTACTTTTATTCTTAAATACAGATTTCGCCGCTATCTTTATCGGCGACCTGTCGAAAGATCTCATTTTTGAAATACGGTATACAGATATGAAATTTCTTAGTAGATAGCAAAACATGATTCGCAGAATAATTCAAATTATGTAAAAATTAAAATGTCATAAATTATAAAATTTTGAGGTTTTAAACTTTTAGAAATAAAAAAAATGGACATCATTAAATTATTAGAATATTTCTATTTGTGTTGTAGAAGGCTAATGTAACCCCAGTTATACAAATTGTGGACATAGTCGATTGATACGTTGGGCGACTACAAATCCTTTAATTTACTCAAATATTTAATATGTTAACGATCTTGGTACTTTAAAGCTTTCCAACACTACATTCTTAAGATTTTTACATCCAAAATAATTGTTTGCCATTTTTCAGATTTTCCGAAAGATAATAATATATGATCTTGAACTTATCATTGAAGGAGACCAACATTCTTTTACATCTGATAAGGGATACAAAAAATTTTAAACTTCTATTTTGATAGTTCCATGGTTTTAATTTTTTTAGTTGTAAAAAAAATTGTGAAATGTTTTTTTATCAAATAATTTTCTCCTTAATGTGATAAATATTTAATAACTTATTACTTATCGTTTAAGATAGTTACGGCATATATTTTCTTTTTGATAACGTAATTTATATATTAAAGATTACAAGTATTTGCCAGTTTGAAATTATGGGATAGGTATATATGAACCAACTTTTCTTAAAATTAGGTTTATAATATTATTAAAAATGTTATATAATATGATGAATGAACTTAAGGAATGCCAATGTGGTAGCGGGACTTAGACACAGTCCTGCGGTGTGGATGAACCCGGGTTCGTTCCTGGAGTCCAGAGACCTGGCGGGTGGCCTAATCAGCATCAATAATTGCGTACCTGCGTTCATTTTAAAGAAAGGATAATAATGGCGGTCGTCTAAGACATGGTGCTTGTCGCAACGCCCCTTTATTAAAGATGGTGCACGACGATCGGGCAATGAGGACGAACATATATCAGAGCGTTAACTTCTCAGTTCGCAGATCTTGTTCCCACGCAGGGTGTTTTAGTTTCACCCTTACTCAACTTAAAATATGATAATGACATGATCGCATTACACAGCTCCACAAAAAATGGAAAAATTACGGCTGGGGTCCGACTATGTCTACCATATGTTTTTAGGGTCGCTAAATCCGAACCCAAGGTTTATTTAACCTCATCGCGTCAGAATTTTTTATAACCTTAAAAAGTAGGCTCAAAAACCCAATAAATCCTTTATCTATTGACCACTCAACTTCTATAACCCCATAACCTCTTAACCCATTAACTCCTTAACCCCATAATCTCAAAACCCCATAACTCCAAAACCCGTAACCCGATAAGAAAGAGACTTATGCGCATTTCAGCCCTGAAACACAGTATGTTTGATACGTACGTGCTTCTTGAGCTTTAAACCCATATTCTCTAATAACCCCATAACCCCATAGACCCCCTCAAAACCCAGTAAAAATAGACTTATGTACGAATTCTCATGAGTTGAAATTTCGTACGTTATTGTTGTACTACTTATGTGTTTGCAATCCAGGGCACTTCACGTGGTTAAAGGTTGGCGACGGAGTTATTCCAAGATCCGGCAGTTCACGCCGTTACGGCAAACACGAAAAAAGTTTACGATACAGTCGTTATCCAGAGACCCCAGCTTCGTAGAGGTGGGTTCTTTGGCCTCTACGAAGTATAAAATTACAAGACATGATACATCTATGAGATGTTATAATCCTTATGTACATGATGATCTTAGTAAACCAAACATATTCTGTTATGTTTATCGTAAAAACATGTGCTAGACATAGTCAGATCTCAGGGGTAATTTTTTGTGGAGCGCTGTTATTTACAATAAAGAAATATTATATAACATAAAATCTTGAAAATATATTTATAAAAAACCGCACCACACCTTATACTAATATTTGATAAAAAGCTAATCTATAAATTTCATTAAACACTGTAGTCATTAGAGTTAGGGTTTTTAATTATTTTTTTTATACATAGTCAGTTGTTTTCTAAAAATAAATTAGTTTTCTGCATCTCAATCTGCTCGTTAATTATATACACTTAAAGGCTTTTACTATCTACCATAAAATTTTCTTTGGCGGAAACCTAAACAAAAATCATTACGTTATTTATTACCTTTACACACTTTAAACACTTGTGGAAATATTAAATGAATAAACTCAAAGCAATCTAAATTGAGTCTTGCCACTTTCTGCAAGTAAAAATCTTTAATTTTATTTCTTGAAGCTTTATTGAAGCACGTTATTTTATCGTTCCTCTAGTTTTTACATCTCAAAAAATATAAAGATGCAGTTGTTTTAATAGCAACTCTACGGACTTGATTTTACGTTTTTAAAGTTATTTTAAATTGTAGTCCAATAATGTACGATTCTTTATATCAAATATCTAAAACGTGTATTATATGCATGATTTTTAATTTTTAAATAATGTAAACGTAAGCTGGGCTGATTGAACAGGTAGTAAAACATACTTTTACTGATTATGATTTTCAGTAAACTGCATCCAAAATAAGTTTCGACAAAAACAAGATTTAGCAAAATAAATTTGGAAGAGGGAGCTTTATAGTGTCTAATAAAAGAAACATGAGGATGAATATAAGTTTTCCAAAAGCCCAACAAAAAAGGGATAAAAATTTATATTTACAGGCAAAATGAAAGACATTTTTTGCAGTTGTGCGAATAACAATTCAAAAGCACGTAAAAGTTTCGGTGTGTCTAAAAATACGAGAAAAGTTATTTTTGCGCCCTGTCTATTGTTGTTAAATTTCAAATGTATAGAAAACTTTAGTTACATCTCGAATTTATCTTGTTTTGTAAAATCAGTGTCATAGTGTAAATTTATTAGTAATATAAAAAGAATATGGAATATAAATAATTGAAAGTCTTAATTAGTTATCACTTATTGCGGATTTGTCGTAGGACTATATAATTACGTTAAACACAGGATGATATTTTGATTTAAAAGATAATATTTACAAATTTTACGTTATTTTTATACATATTTATTATAATTATCAGTTAGATACTTCAGCATTAATATCAAAAGAAACAATCTAAAAACTTTATATGAAGGTTTAAATGTGAATATTTTAATTCAAAACTTACTTTCATTAGAATGAGAGTTATGCAGATCCTTCTCTTTTTAAATAATATTTTTTGTACTTAACCATTAAATTAATTTTGTGATCGAAGTTTGTAAAAAAAATACTACAATTATAAATTATGTACATAGAAAAATGATTAAATAGTTAGAGTTGATATACATAACAAAAGACCTAAAAAGGTATTTAGAAAATTATATTGATTTTGTATAACTGTTGAGTGTAGCCTGCGTATGGTAACATTTTCCCGTCTTCTGTTAGTTACCGGTTTTCCATAAAGTGTACCATTTTCAACAGATTTTCTGTTATTTTTAAATCTTTTGTAACATGCCTTTGTTCGTACACCTTTTAAATTATTTGAATAATTTCTGTGGACAAATGGAGTTATTCCACATAAGATCGCTCACTATTTGCAACTGCAATGTTCGGACGCTACTTGTGCTCATTAAATAGCGTCGAACTCCGAACAAAGAATATTTACATTACTGAACAAGAAGCGACACTTCCGCTTAATACCATTGTATTTCAGATGTGCATGCTGAGGGACCTTGAGACATGAACGCCATTTTTCTGGGTTATAAAACACGGTAATTTCAAAATTATTTTTACGTTATTAAAATCGATGTCATCAGCGCTTAAAGTTTAATTGCAATGTATTTTCATTGGCGCATTAAAAAAACTGTTTGGAAAGCGAAACGTTTATTGAAGAAAAAAACTACGAAACAAGCATCATGATAAAAATAACATAGTTACAAATGAAGAGGTTACAAATGTAAAATATGAGCAATTTTTTTCTGTTTCTACAAAACTAAAACCACATTGTTGTAAATCTTGCCACAGCTATTGTACGACATTTATTAAAATGCACCAACCTTGAAAACATTTAATTTTACGGCTTACATCTCTACCATTCTGGTCTAGAACTTTGATAGATTTTAACAAATTTAGGATATTCTGCAAACATTTTGTTTGATAAGCAGACCCCATAAAAGACAGATTATACTTCTTCACACCTCGTAACTCTTAAAGAATTAAAAATTTCAAACAATTTGTCAAACTCTTTCAAAAATTTTGCCTACCTGCAGCCTCATTGGGTAAGGCATGTAAATCTACAAATGTTAAAATTTCAGTTACCACGGTTTCACTTTATTACTTGTGTAGCAAATTTATACGCATTTTTTAAATTGCGCAGGTTTATATGGCTATCAGTTAATTTGGGGGCAAGCCTCGTAGATAACTTCTTGCTTGAATTATAAAATTTTTTTATGTAGTTCCACTTGGCAACCAATTCATTAAAAAATATATTATATTTTATTAAGTTATTCTTACACTTTTAATCAGGTGTGGTAGGTCAAAGATTGATAAATTTGGTGATTTCAACAAAAAATAGCTTTTCTTCAGTCATTTGAAAAGTTTTTGTCAACTGGGAAAATTTGTGCCTTGATCTGTGATTAAGACTCTTGGATCGGCCTGACATATTGTTTTTTGTGACAGTTTTTATAATAATATTTCTTAGCTGATCCCCTTTGAAAACTAGTATTTGTAAAAAAATGCCAGGGGCTACTTACATTTGGCATATATACCACGTGCCATGATTATCATTGCAGATTGTGCAGGCAAAAACTTTCTTTTTCCTTCTTCATGAAAACCAATTATGTCGTCCTTCGATAGGTTATAAAACAATGCAGCCTTTAATGACATTTCATCAATGGAGAGAGCGCAGACTCTTTGTATGTCCTTCAAGTTTTACACCTTTACATTTAGTACTTCAAATACGAAGTCGTTTAACGAAGGTTTAAAATTTAGAGTATGTGTAACCCTTTGGAGACTTCTAACAGAAGGTAGTGTAAAGGTTTCCCGCATCAAATGATATGCTTTTGAACTGGTCAAATACAACTGCAATGCAAACTGTTTAAAATTGTTATCATATCTTCGTCCCTTAACTTTTTTTCATTGAGAGTAACTTGTGCCTTTACAAATGTAGATGTGCTTATTGGCAGAAATTTATCAACCAGTGCCTTAAATTGAACAGTACTTGTAATTTCTTCAAATTCTGCACTTCGTCTATTGAGTAACATGTTCTATAAAATATTCAATTATGTAAATGCCCACACATTATTATTTAATTGTTTTTAGCTCTTATGTAGCGTTTTTACATTTATTTATTGATTAGGTGTTACTTCGATTATTTCTATAAATGAACATGAAGGTTGTGGAGTTACTGTGGTACATTACTATACTTAACACTGGCTTTGATTCGGTTGAAGTCTATTCAAATCGTTCAAAAACATACTTGCTTCAAAATTGTTTACCACTACTACTGTAGATTTATAAACAATAAACACTTGTGTTCATTAATTCTCTCGATTACAAAGTTTCATCCATTCCAACTGCAACATGAGTTAATAAAGTTACTGAATAATAACAATAATAGCTAGTTCAATATGTTTTTAACCTGCTTCCAAATTATCCTCTGAGAAATCTGAAGACTGATTCTGCGTATTCGATTGAACAACTCCTAACTGCACAGTTATAACCGCGTTTAGGTGTTTTGCTTATTTTGTCAAATGACAAATGTCTTACAACAGTCTGCTTACAGTTACATGGAATAATATACAAAACTTTCAACACGACGCAAAACCGCTTCAATATCTAATAAGTAATATTAGATGTAGTCTTGATGTATAAATACGCTACTAAATGTTAACGTCCGTATGCTAACTTTTTGACGTTAAGAAAATTTGAAAATGCTTGGCGAATCTGCACACTAGGAAACGTAATTCTCCCACCTACGTGAGTGACGCTTGTTGTTCAGTAATGTAAATATTCTTTGCTCCGAACTTACCAGACCGGTAAAGTGTTTTTTATTTATGCATGTGCACTGGCGTCCACTCTTATAAGTTGTTCTTAAATTACATATCGCTTGAACTAACTGTTTTTATTGTATTAACTTTAGTCGATACTATCGGGGCAGACCACGTATGTACAAATTAAAAAATTAGTTTTGTAGGACTTTTTTTTTTATTGTACAATAAATTAGCAATTAGAATATGTATTCTATAGGCTAATGTGCTAACATAGGATCTTAAATATGAAAATCCTTATCGGTCATGATGAGGCCTCTACCATCGAAGAGTCCTCGTCGTTTTCATCGGATGTCGTTTGGTCAGAGACGTTTTAGCCTTCTGTTGTCTTGAGGATACAGAAGTGGGCGTATAAGAGGGTTGCTGTGTGTTGTAAGTCTGGTGTGATGGTTGTTGCTTCTTTGCTGGATAACTTCAGTGATGTATGGGATGCGGAGGTCATTATGCAGTGTATTATTAGACATATACCATGGAGCGTTAGTGAGTTCACGCAGGATTTTGGATTGGGATCTTTGGGCAATGGAAATATTTGATTTGCTGGCACAGCCCCACAATTCAATGCCGTATGTCCATATGGGTAGTAATATTACTTTATATAGTAAAATTTTTTCCTCGAGTGGTAGATGCGATTTTCTTCCAAGTAGCCAGTGTAACTCCTTGAACCTCAGATCTATTTGTTTCCTCTTTCTGGTTATGTGTTCTTTCCAATTCATTTTTCGTCAAGATGTAGTCCTAGATAACGCACTGAAGAAGATTGTGTAATGGGAGCATTGTTGAAGGTGACCGAAGGACATCTACCTTTTCTCAGTGTAAAGGTTACTTGGGTTGATTTTGATGCATTAATTCTTATTTTCTATTTGTTGACCCAGATTCCAATTAGGTTTAGATGGGCCTGCAGGTAAGAAGCTGCGATTATGGGATTTTCGTGACTAGCCAGAATAGCTGTGTCATCAGCAAAAGTACCGATTAAGGTATTTGTTGTGGTTGGGAGATCTGCTGTATATAATGAGTATAGCAGGGGGGCTAAAACGCTGCCTTGTGGTACTCCAGATTTAATATCGTATGAGCCAGAGAATTCACGATTTACTTTAGCTCTAAATTGACGGTCTTTTAAGCTTGATTTTACATATTTTATAAAGAAGGCCATCATGCCAAACTTTGTCGAAGGCTTGGTCTATGTTCAAAAAAGCCGATGTACAATATTCTTTATTTTCCAGGATGTGTTAATTTTGTGAACTACTCGATGACATTGCTGGAGCGTTGAGTGCTGTAACCGGAATCCGAATTGGTGGTCAGGGATAACATCTAAAAATGAGTTCATTCTGCTGCGGATTAGTTTTTCCAGTAGTTTGGAGATAGCTGATAACAAGCTTATTGGTCTGTAGGAAGATACATGATTTGGATTTTGCCAGGCTTGGGGATCATAATTATTTCAGCAACTTTTAGTTGTTTGGGCCAATACTGTAGTCTTAAAACCGCATTGAATATATATTGAGCATTACAATACCTTTCTTGGGGAGTTCTTTCAACATTTTGGTGTAATCAGGTCAGGACCTGGAGCTTTTCTAATATTTAATTGAGTTATTACATCTATGATTTCTTTAGGAATGATTGGTTTTATAGGTTCTGCGGGAGGAGGATTGTTGTTCAGAAAGTCGGAAACTTCTTGATTTGGTGTGTTATCGTGAGGAGTAAATACTTCTGCTAGATATTGGGCGAATAGGTCGGCTTTTTCCTTGTTGCTTCTTGCCCATGGCCCGGGTGGGATCTTGCTTGCGAACTGGGGGTTTGCGTGAACTGGTTTGAGAGCTGCTTTAACGGGTCTCCAGATGGAATTATCATAACGATTCAAGTTTAATATGTAGTTTCTAAACGATACATGTTGAGATTCCTTTATTTGGCGTTTGAGTTTCCTTGTTATTTGGTTATAAGCTGTTTTGTCGGTTGGGGAATGGCTACGGTGCCATTTTGCTTTGGCTTTTCTTTTTCTGCTATTAGTTTTTAATTTCTAAAGGGATATTAATGTTACTAACATGAATTTTCGAGGGCGGCGTTGCCTGGTGAGCGGCTTGTAATAATATTGTGGTTAGGTTATTTAAGGCATCCTCTACTTCATTGGGTTCTTTTAGTCTTATTTTTAGATTGATGCTTTCGTTGATTTTATTCCTGTAGTCTTCCCAATCAGTTTTTGAATTATATATCTTAGGTGGCTTTTTAACATTTATTATAGTTGTGCTGACTGTTGCTATTACTGGTGAGTGATCGGAAGATAAATCTAAGTTGGGGACAATGTCCAAATAGGAGTTTGAAATGCCATTAGTGACGAAAAGTCCAGGAGGTCTGGAATTTTCCCGGGATCAGTTGGCCAGTAAGTTGGACTGCTCGTTGATAAGAAATTGTATTTCGCTTCGTGTAGGAGGTATATAGATAGGGTATTTTTACTGTTGTAGTCGCCACCAGCGAGAAACTTAGTGCCAAGCGTTTTAAAGAATTCTTCAAAATGTTCTTTTTTAAGTTGGTGGCGAGGGGGACAATATATAGCTCTTATGGTTATGTCAAATGGTAGAGTTTTAACTTTTATCGAAGTGGCTTGTAAGTAATCTTTTGAATATTCAGGTAGTACATAATGTTCGATGGTGTATTTTATTAATATTGCAGATCCTGCGTGGGCTGTGTTGTCTGGGTGGTTAGTGTGGTAGAATTTGTATCCGGGAATCTTAAAGTATGACATGTTGGTAAGGTGGGATTCGCTGATTAAAAGAATGTCAAGGAAGGTTTTTATTTCTTCTTTATGTTGTAAGATACCATTGGCGTTCCAAAGTGCTATTCAAAGGAACTTAGCCATTACTTTTGTCCAATTAACATGGTTAGCATGTTTAGTACCATGCTATTCTGATGTAAAAGCTGGTTAAACATGTTTTTGAATTCTTCTAAGAACTTATTTAACAGTTCGCTGATGTTATCTTCTGTATTAACATTCTGTGATTGTGGTGTGTAATTAGTATTATTGTTGGCTGTTTTAGTATAGTTGTAGTTTTGAAGTTGGTTGTTAACAATAGGTGCAGGTGTTTGTTGATTAAGATTTGATAATGTTGGAGTAATATGAGGATTAAGATTGTTGTTTGAGACAGGGTTTCTTTTGTATAAACGATGGTAATATTCACAACCTCTGTAATTCGCAGGGTGTGGACCTCCACATAAAGCGCATGTAGCTGGGGTGTCCCTAGTTTTTGCAACTGGCGGTACTGTGCGTATTGCCACATTTTACACATTTAAAGGGTCTGTTACAGTATTTCTTGGAGTGTCCATATAATTGACATCGTGTGCATTGTATTACGTTGTTTTGTTTTCTTGGAGGTTCGACTTGTACAACGCAATGACATAACGTACGGATATCGTAGACTCTTTTATTATTGTCTGCTGGTTCTAGGTCCACAAAGAACATATTCAGCGGTGTTTTGTCCTTTCTGCTTAGCACATTGATGATATTCCTTACCTTATGCCCTGGGATTCGAGATCATCTATTATATCTTGAGTGTCCATGGAATGATGTAGGTATTTTATTACCACTCGAAGAGCTCTTTCCTCTTTAGGTTGATAAGTATGGTGAATGATATTGTTTTCTTTCATGTACTTAGATAGTTTCCTGAAGGTGTCAGGGTGTTACAATTTATTTTTACTGTATCATTGGACATACTTCTAGAGGAGAACTGATCCTCTTCAATTATTTCATTTAATTTTTTTATCATTTCTGGGAAGTTGGCAACTCCGTATACGAAAATGGGAGGAGGTCTAGGGATGATAACTGCGGTTTGGTTGTCGGTGCTTTCTGGGTTAGGATTTAAGGCACTAAATTTATTAGATAATTGTATGTTAGTCGGTGTTATTCCTTTGTTTGTGAATGTTTTCTTCTCTTGACACTTTTAATTACTTGCCATGAATTTTCGTTTGATGAATTTGCAATTTCTTCATCGCTGGTTGATACCATTCTTTCTAGCTGTGTGTTGTTAATTTGCTGTGGGTGATCATAAATGAATTGTTGTGGGGCGTGCTGTGATTGTAGAAAATATTGAGATTGTTGAGGGTTTAGATTTTGCATGTAAGGTTGTGGTAATTGCTGTTGGTTGGGTGGGAATGTATAAGGCTGTGATAGGAACGTTTGTGACATTTGCGTATTCGTAGCTGGCTGGTGTTGCATAATATTTGTTGATGTCATTGGGTTTTTAAAGGTGAAACAGTTGTTTAACACTGAGTTAAACGTTGAAATTAAATTAATAAATACATAAATTTGCCTGACCTTAAGCGAGGCTACGGCTGCGGCTCCGCCGTTGTGATAACTCAGGTATAGCTCGGCTCGCACGTTCGGTCTGCTTGAAGGCACTAGCAAGAATGTTGTAGGACTTAAGTCCGAAAATACACACCTCAATATGAAATCATACAGAAAAATTTATATATTAAATTAGTTAAAAAAATTAAAGTTAAAACAAAAATTAAAATATTTTTAATAATATAACATTAAAATTCTACTAATGTTGTTCGTGCTAGATGTTAAACATGCAGTGTCTTACAAGGATATTCCAAGACTTTGTGTATAGATTCTTTGCAACATTTTAAGCAAAAAGTTCAAATAAATATAGGTCGAATTCTCAATTTTGAGATATTGGTGAAGCAAGTTAGATGCCTTTTGAGGTGCTGGGTTGTTCTAACATTTTATTCTTTTTTCATTTTAACTATCGTTGCCAAGGAAACTAGATGTAGACAAAGATGATTCGTACTTCAAAAATTAGTTTTTAACGACATTGCTGTTACCGGTCTAAAATAATAAATTTATGACAAAATAAATTTGCATTCGCTGAGAAAATGATTAAATTATTTAAAGCAACTTAAAAATTATTAATGAAGATAAATTAAAATTACAATAAATTAAAGCTTTGCGAAACAGTCTTCTCCAATTTCTGAACATAAAACAAAGCGAGGTCGTAGATCCTGTCACCAGTTGATGTTTTTCAATTTGCGAATCGGAAGGAGAGATAAGGACCAGGATGAGCAAAACTAGAATTTGTATTAAAAAACGCAATTTAGTCCCTTGGAATACCCATATCACAAAAAAGATAAAAAACAAAAATATAAGACAATGATAGTGAGTATAATGCCCATGGAGCAGAGACATTGGTATTCAATAAAAAAAAATCAAAAATAATTGCAACAAAAATAAAGTGGTGTTGATGAGTAGTCCGGATAGACAAAATATCAAATAAAGATATTGGGGATATGATCTGAATCAAATGGTATGCAATAATCAGAATAGAAGACCTAATAAGGAAAGTTGCAAAGTGTTATTATGAATTTGATATCGGTTCATAGAGCACTTTATAGAATTTTAGACGGTGAGTCTGAATCTGCTGTCCGTTTTTATCCACGATTAATAGTTTTTGAATTATCCGCATAAGGGCGCCAAAACTTTAGTTTCTTATAACTAACCAACCAAGTGAGATACAATGCAAATTCCAATTCCATTATGTTACCTGCATATAGGACTCTCATGTGTGTCAATATAAACTGAATCTGTTAAGTGAAAGCAGGAACAAAATTATTTTTAATGACTGAGCAGGACACCCACCAGGCATCGGAGAGCTCCGGGAATGTATCCGGATTCGTCCGCACCGCAGCCCTGTGCCTCAACCACTGGACATTACTGGCGCTATTTTCACACATTTGGTAGTATAATAATAATTTTTATTGTATTTTAAATTTAAGTGTTTTATATTATTTTGATCAACAAAAAATATCATAACATATTAACAATGAAAATTCTTATGACTGACGAAATGCACAAAGCACATAGGAAGGTCACAACGACTACATAATAAAAATATTCGACTATAGCATTTTGCTCGCGGTAGAAAACAAATATTGTTGAGGAAACGCGAAACAGACATCCCTCAGAAATCGAAAATGTCAACGTTGGGTTCATCGTCAATGTAGCCGGGCTTACAAAATACATACAAAAACAATGAGCTGATAACTGATTGGTACTCAAGACATGGAGAACAATTATGTTATTTTGATCCGTTAGATTAATGTTAATATTTTTCAGTTTAACATGGTCATTATCTCTTCTCTAGAAATTTTTATAAGGATGGAAAATGTAGACACCTTCAGGTTGAAGTAAAAGCGTCATACTTGCCGGAATTGTTTTATAAAGAGGTTTTGGATATTTCCCAAATATCACTTTGGCTTTTGGACTACTTTGGCCTGTTTATTTGTATTTCAAAAACAAAGTTTCCCCATCAGTGCCGATCACAGACATTAGACGCGAGAGATACTTTTCGTATCGTGTAGCAGTAAATTTGCCAGATTTTGAGCAATCTACTATCACATTTGGCAAATCATTGACTATCTCATCAATTTGTTCTTGAATATAAAGATCAAATTGCTCACCCGTTACTTCCTGGAAACAGAGATGGCATAGTCCAACAATATCATCACATGCATTGATGGCTGTATGAATGGGTAACTTTGTTTTTGCTATTTACTGCAATTTCAGTTACCTTTTCCCCAGTACGGATTTCGGCCGGTTCGTATGCGAATCCACTCTGATTTACGTTTAAAAGTCTGCGATGTCATAAATTGTAATTCATAATAGCGTCGCGGACTTTGATAACAAAATTTACCATTATCGTTTGATCGTCAGTTTTGGATTTCAACTGCTTGAGCGTTACAAACTTGGCTTTACGGCATGAAAAATGGAATTTCATCTTCAAGCTTTTGTCCACTACGCTGATGCTTTAAAGTCATCAAATTCAGTCTCACGGGCTTTTGGCACACTAAGCCTAAAAGTCGATTGTTTTTACTTGAAGTTTTTGGTCTTTTTCGGTATCAAACATTATCTTTACATGTTGTCGAGCAGCTTCAGCTTTCTCCCACATTGAAAGTCTTCGAAATCTGATAATTTCAGTTCGACTAATAAGCTTTGACGTTAGTTCTGCGCAGCATTCAAGGTATTTTTATCTAATTACAAAGCCTCCACAAGACTTCTGTTTTCAGGAAAATTTTGTGCTCTGCCCATTACATCATTTTCTCTCAAATATCTATTATGTAGCTGTATAGTTCGTATAAAATGTCTTTGTATCTCCATTTCCCCTTTTGTGATGTGCACAATAACAAAAGTTACTACATAACCTTATATGGACATAGTTAAAAAATTATTACGATTATTTATAGACATCAAACAAGTTATATATCTCAATAAGGCTAGAGAAAGCTAATGGAAATGTGGATAGAACCAAGTTTTTTCGCAACCATTTCGAAATGACTTGACAGAATCAGTTTATATTGACACACATGGGAATCCTATATGCAGGTAATATAGTGGGTTAGAATTTTCATTTTATCTCAATCGGTTGGAAATTATAAGAAACTATAGTTTTGTCCCCCTTGCAAATAACTCGAAAACTATTAGCCGTTGATAAAAACGGATAACAGATGCAAACTCAGCGTCCAAAATTCCAAAAAGTGGCATACTAACCGATATCAAATTCAGAGTAATATTTCTCAACCTTCTTTTGTAAGATCACAATGGTATGGCCATGTAAGGAGATGTGAGGGTGGAAGATGGTTAAGAAAATAACGGACTGGTACCTTACGAAAAAAAGAAAAAGATGCAGACCTATGAGATCGTGGAAAAATTAGGTAGATGAGGCCAAGGAAAAGGATTGGAAGACGGAGAAAATGGTTGGGGGAAGAAAAATAACGTTAGCTGTAAAATTCCCTAACTATATAAAAGGTGTTTTTTAAGCACGATAGAACTTACGAAAGGGTTAACTGTCAAACGAACAGTCATACTGCGCTCACTTTTTGACGTTTACGATCAGTATCCTCTGGCAAATCATCATGAATAGATTTACGTTTGAACAATGCTACCAAATTATCCAGATTTACTTTGAAAACCAGTCATTGATTCGTGCAACTTATAAACGACTTCGTGATTTTTATAGCGCACATAATCGTCCATCTGAGAAAGCCATCCGTCGAACTGTGGACAGATTTCATACCACATACTCTCTAAATGATGCAATAACACCAACACGTAGAAGGAATGTGCGTACTGAAGAAAATATCGCCGCTGTAAACGAAAGTGTGGAAAAAGATCCAAATTTATCGATTCGTCGTCGGTCGCAGGAATTGGGGCTTTGTCCGTCCACTACGTGGAAAATTTTGGGCAAAGGTCTTGGCCTACACACGTATGAGATCCAGCTGGTGCAGGAATTAAAGCCACGAGACCATCACATGCGTCGTTCTTTCGCCGATTGGGATCTAGAGCAGTTGGAAACTGACCGATGTTTTATCACAAAATTGTGTTCAGCGATGAGGCTCATTTTTGGCTTATCGGGTTTGTTAATAAACAAAACTGCCACATATGGAGTGAAACCAATCCACAACAGACCCTACAGACTCCATTACATCCAGAAAAATGCACCGTTTGGTGCGGTTTACTCGCTGGTGGCATCATCGGACCTTATTTCTTCAAAAATGAAGCGCTCGCGTTACGGTTAATGGAGATCTTACCGCACCAGATCAATGATTTTTGTTTGAAAATATGGATGACATTGATCCGGAGATTTCAACAGGATGGCGCTACGTGCCATACGGCAACCGCAACCATCGACTTATTGAAATCAAAATTTGGCGATAAGTTGATTTCAAAAAATGGACCTGTCAATTAGCCTCCAAGGTCGTGCGATATGACACTTCTCGATTATTTCCTGTGGGGCCACGTGAAGTCACTGGTTTATGCTGATAAACCAGCAACAACTGACGCCTTGGAGGCCAACATTGTTCGTGTTATTCGTGACATACGGCCAGCAATACTCGAAACAGTGGCCCAGAATTGGACGTCCAGAATGCGCTTGTCAAGAACAGCCGCGGTGGCCATATTCCCGAAATCATTTTCAAATGTTAATGCCATGTATTGATCTTTCGAATAAAAAATTTTTTTTTGATTAAAATTTAATTTTTGTGTTATATTTTACAATTTCAAGTTCTACCGGGCTTAAAAAAACATCCTTTACATATACATATGTTAGAGAGCTATTCCAATCCTCTGAGACAATAGCTGTAGTTTGGATATATTCTTACTTGTATTTATTAGTTTTCTAATCCTTTATTCAATTTTTTATTTTGACTGTTAATCTTCCATGTGCTGTCAAATTTACGTAAAGTTTATTTATATTTTGTTTTGTTGATTAGTAGGACGTCAATTTTATGTTTGTTGATGAATATTTTGTTTTGTAAAACATAAGTAAAAAATAAAAATGTTGATTCAATAAGTGTGAAGTTAGGAAGTTCGAAGAGTGCGGGTACTGTGCAGTCTACTACTTGATGTACTTACTCAGTTGTTGCGTGGTACTTCCAAAAATCAAACTCGTCGTCAGGGATAAGGTGATTATCTAGAAGAATTAGGTTTAACTTCTGTAAGAGCACTTTCTCATAGACTTTGGACAGTTCTGGTAGTAGGCTAATAAGCCTGTAAAAAGCTGGTTTGTTAGTAGGTTTTCCGGGCTTTGCTATTAGGTTTATTAAAGCAGTTTTTCAATGTTCCAGGAAATAACGAAACCTTAATATTGCATTAAATAGTTGAGTTATTAATTAAAATTAGAATTTGTGTTTTGAAATATATAGAAAATGATTCGTAATACTAATATTGAAAAAAGTATAAATGCAAGCCTAATCTTAACAACAGGTAAAGCGTTTTGGGTACTTACATATCGAAGCGTGGCACGCGACCGCCCGCTCCAAAAAAACACATACGCGGAATGATTTACATGTAATAATAACCCGTAAAAGGTGCGGACAATTTGGCGCAAACAATTCGTTAGAATTTATGGCCTCTTATGTAGAGATAAGATAATGCCTGTTCGTACTGCATTCGCAAAACTTACCAACACTTTTGATAATGTTTAGTTTATAGTAGTAAAATATAAACTCTCTGTATAACAATTTAATACCACATTATGATCCACATTGCTACACTGTTTAACTTAAACACGTGCATCGGCTTTACGTTGTTAATTTAGTTATTTTTAATGCGCTTTATTTTATTAGTTTTCATTCGACGTAGATATAACGAGCTCAACGTCTCTTCCGTTTGAGTACGCCAATCAAACTATCGGTTTTAACGTTTATAAATTTTTATTTTACTTATGTTAATATTTTCTTTATAACTATTTTATTTTTAAATATATGTTTTTTATTTCCTATTAATTTTATTTTTTATTCCATGTTATGCAAAATTCAAAAAGATGAGCAGCTGTGTTTTTATTACTTATTACTCATAATATACATGAGTGAATCAATTTTTTTATTGAGCCCACTTTAATACAATTTGTCTGCATATACAAGCAATAAGTATATCTTATCTAGTTACTTAACTTAATACTACAATAGGACATGGAGAGGAATGTTCCTATGAGCAATCTCTATAAATTATATTAAACAATAATACAATACATGATTATATTTATATTTATTTATTTGGTTTGTTTGAATTGAAGAGTTGTGATTGGATGTTTTGTTCAAGTGTAACGGTAGAGAAGGTCTGCTGATTTGAACTTTTTCAATCTTCGTCATCATATAGCGTACTCCCAAGTGGGTTGGGTTGTTTCGAGACCTTGTTTTTGTGATTAATACTAATATTTCCGATTTTTTGCTGGAGTATGGGTACCTCTAGATCAGAATGTAATATTGTGTTAGGAACGTACCAAGGCGCGTTAACTATAACTCTGAGCACTTTGTTCTGAAATCTCTATTATTTCTATGTTAGATGAACTGATGTACCCTAAATTGGTAACAGTATATCCAGATAGGTTTAAGCACAGCTTTGTATATCAAAAGCTTATTGTCGGTTGATAATGCTGGGTTTCTTCCCAGTAGCCAATACATTTGAATAAGTTTCTTGCCGAGCTGTTTTCTTTTGTTGAAGATATGGGTACGCCAAGTTAATTTTCTATCTATGTAAAAGTCTAAATATTTAATTTCGTCCGGTACCGTTTAATATTATACCGGGACAGTTTCCACGCCTCATCGCAAATGTGATGTGTGATGACTTGGCTTCATTAGCTTCAATTTTACAACGTTGTAGCAATTCCTCTAACTGGTCTATGTGTATTTGTAGGTTTCTAGATACAGTAAGGGGATCTTCACGTAAAAATAAAATTATTGTGTTGTTAGCATACGTAGCGATAGTTGTTAATGTAGATTCTGATAGATCAGCAATGTATAGAAAGTATAACGTAGGTCCAAAAATACTTCCCTGTGGGAAATTTACCCGAATGTGGTATAGTTCAGTGTATGCTTCTTGATATTTAACTCTAAAGGTTCTATTAGTGAGGTATAATTATATTAATGAATATATCGGATGTGCGAAATTACGTTTAATTTTATACAATAAGTCATTGTGCCACACATTGTCAAATGCGCGACTTATGTCAATACTGATGGCTGAGAAATATATTTTTTTCTCGAAGTCTTAATGCATATGGTTTATTATACGGTGTATTTGTTTAATTGTTCCATGTTTCTTCCTAAAACCGAACTGATGGGTAGGTATGAGTAGTTGTTCCTCGATTATTGGCGTCATTCTTCATAAGATTATTTTTTTCCTAAAATCTTAGATAGAATTGTCAAAAGGCTGATGGGCCGGTATGATGGGACTTCATTTGGATTTTGCTGTTTTTGGGATCACCACAATCTCTGTAACTTTCCATTGGCAAGAAAAATATTTAAGTCGTAAGACCACACTGAAAATATATGTGATTATTTTATGGCCATGATTCAACTTCCAGTTTATTCGTTTTCCGGCTAGGTAGGTCCTAACCGGAATGATGTGGGATATGCAGTTGATTATTTATTTCTTCTGCTGCGTTTGGTGACTGAGACGAATTAGGTTGGAACATTGCGGCTAAATGTTCGGCGAACATTTTTGCCTTTTATTGGTTATTCCTAGCTCAGGAATTGTCATAATTTCTGATTGGACAATTTGTGGTTGAGAATGTTTTATTTTTCTAGTATCTTTCAAAAAGTTGCTTCTGTCGGGATATTTGTATCGAGTTATTTCTATACTTGTGGAGTAAGTTTTTAAGTTCTTTGGAAAGTTTATTGCACTTCAGTTTGTCCGATGCGGTTTTTGTTATTTGACATCGTTTTCTTGCCTTTTTCAGCCAGTTTTTCTTTTAAGTTTATAGGACATTCCTCTTTGATGTGAGTCTCATTTATGTCCGGAGTGGCTAAAACTGCAACTTCTATATCTGGTGCAGTTTTTAATAGTATTTCTAGATTCAACTGACTATCTAATTTTTCTCGAAAAAGATTCTAATATGTCTTTCGGTTATACAGTGATGGTCTTTTGGGTTTACCAGTAACACAGGTTAAAGTTGAAACTAAAATGAGCATATGGTCAGAGATTAGCTCAAGACAGGATTTTACCAAATTTTTTTTAGAGAAAAGTCCTTTTACAATACATAAATCAAGTAGATCCGGTCAATATGTCAGTTGTCTTGTGAGAAATATGAGGTTGTTGTTTTGAATAAGTTTAAGTAGCTCCCTCTCTTTGTTTGTAGTAGTTTGTGCATCCCAGATTGAGTGTTTTGCGTTAAAGTCTCTTAGAACAAAAATCTATTTCCCGGTGTTTTAAGAAAAGCATTAAAATTTGCAAGTTTGGTGTTGTGTCTGGGTGGGCAATATATGGCTGATATTGTGATTGTTCCAATAACGTGTTCTATGGAAACACTAGTGGCTTGTATGTTGGGAAGTCTATATTCTTCTCGCACATGGTGTTTAATTGTTTGTTTTATAATTATCGCGGTACCTTCCTGTTCCACATTGTCAGGATGATTAGTGCTATATACATTATACTTTGGTATTTTTACATAGCTCCGGTTGATGAAATGTGTTTCAGATACTAAAAGTATGTCTATATTTGAGTTTTGTAAAATAGCTTTATTTCTTTGCATGTTGACACAGACCATTAGCATTCCATACAGCGATTTTTAATAATAAAGTCATTATTTGGATTTGTTGACCAGGGCTGTTATAAGGAATGATGAGAGTACCCATTTGAACCATTATATTTTTTATCATCGTATAAAGTTCAGATATATCGTTAGTGAGTTGTGCTGTAGAGATGTGTACTATTTGATTTTTTGTAGTTGCAGTTGAACTAGGATGACATCTTGTTACATTAGCAAATGTTGTTCCTGGTTGTAGTGATCTT
Organism: Sinelater perroti; assembly: GCA_036346155.1. Lineage (NCBI taxonomy): Eukaryota > Metazoa > Arthropoda > Insecta > Coleoptera > Elateridae > Sinelater > Sinelater perroti. Next base: position 36,447,479 of record JARFIY010000001.1, read on the forward strand.
ATGGGTATTTTACGTTTTCTTAGTTCTGGTTAGAATTTTTGTTGGAGTGCACTGTGCATCCTTTATAATTTGTCGGATGTTGTTTGTTACAATTTACGCATTTGACATTGGAGTCTTTAATTTTTTATGTATTTCATGTTTTGCGTGTGGGGCTTCAAAAGTAAGTTTGGTATTAAGGAGCAAGTCGATCTTATACGTACCCTTATTATATTCGTCTGCTTGTAAGTCTATAAAGAATATTGGAAGTAAAATTTTTTGTCCCGTTTCCAGTTCCGTATGTTTATTGCTTGATATTTTTTTTACAAGAGGCTTTCCATTATCTCAATTATTTCAGATAAAGGGTGGATGTTTTTAAGAACGACTCGAAAGCGTCTTTCCGATTTTGGCTGGTAGGTGTGGAACTCCGTTTTATTTTCTAGTAGGGCTTTTACAATTGAAGTATATATTCGGCTCTCGGATGGTTGCATTTTAACTTAATTGTTGCGTAACGTTTTAAGTACATATTATTTAAAAAAAAATCGATCAGGAGTTGTATTTTTGAACTCTAGATATAAAGATTGAAGGTGGTTTCGGGTTATTTGGTTTTGAAGTTTCTTCACCTTCTTTTTCCATTACATTTTCATCTGTGAGTGTTTTGAATCTGTTGTCTCTAAGCCAGTATTCTTGCTTTTTATTCTTTTGAGCTTCAGCTCTTATAAATTCCTGTTTAGGTTCCTAGTATATGGAACTTCTCATTGGTCCGTTATATTTAAATTTGATATGTTTAGAGTAGTTTGAGACATTGCTAGATTATATAATTAGGATTTTCACTTGACCCGAGGTCAAGTGAATCAACTGTATATATCACTACTGATACGTTCGCGTTTTGTAATCACAACCTTACTCCTTATGCAAATCTACAGCTGCACTACCGCGATAACGCAGGTAAAGTCCACCCATGCACATCCGCTCTGCCTAGATGCGCAAGGCTGACTGTGACTCAATTTTGTGTACTCAAAATGTTTTTTTTTTTAGTAGTTTAAATAATAATAGTCGTAAATCGATAAGGTTGGTATGTAGAGAAAGTGTTCCAGTGTAGTTCAAAACAAAATCTAAATTTTTTATCCAATTTGGGCTTCTGAATGGGGCCGAGCATTGTCGTGAAGCGGAAAAATATCTTATTATTTTGTTCTCTGAAAAGATTTTAATATTCTCTTATCATTTTCTTCCTCACTTAGGCGTCAAATCATGCAAATATTCTTTTCGGTCACGCTGACTCTGGAGCGACGTTAGTGATTTTTATTTTTAACTCTCCTTCGTTCTTAAAATTTGGAGGAGTTTTACGCTATTCATTATGAGAATATTAATAAACCTGCAAAGCTTGCAACCCATAGCGAAGCAGTCTCCCAAATTTGAGAATCCTTTGACCAATCAGTTTCAAAATTACTAGCAAACAAGCCTTTGTGGTCACCTGTCGATTGGTGAAAACAGAATTTGGAAACTCCCAGCCGTTCTCGAGTTATTGCTCGGACGGGCGGACGGACAACATGAAGTTAATAATAATGGGTTGCGTAACAACGGGGGTGCCTTTTGCCATTACATCAAGACATTAAGAAACAGGTAATGCGATGTACCCTATAGGAAAAATTTCTTTTAGGTCTCCGTACTTATAACACCCAGAAGCTGCGCCTATCTTTATTCATCTTTGAGAACACAAAAAGAAATTCCGGTTTATATTTTGTTCATGTACATGTATATGCACATATATTTTTACCTGCTAATTTTTGTTTTAATATCTGTATTATTTATTGTAATATTGTTTATTGTAATATGGTACACACACACACATGCACACACACAATATATAACTATATATATATATATATATATATATATATATTATTATTATTATTATTATTATTATTTTTAATATTATTAAAGCGTCAAGGAAAAACAAACGCTGTAAATTGAAGAAGTAACCGATTTTAATGGTTGAAAGTGCGAGTTATAGTTTTGAATGCGATCTGAAAAAAATAGAAAAAGAGAGATCCTTTGACCGAAAAGGGTGTTGCGAGGGAAGCGCGCGAAAACTGACGCCAAGCGCAAGTTAATAAATTGTTTGACTTTCAATAGGTCGCCGTTCATCAAATGCCAGTAATATTTTTGCAATTATTGCAAATACAATACACGTTATTATTGATGTTGGTTATAACTATTTTATTTGTCTGTAATACGAATTTTGTGATTGTGGTTTATTTATTATAGAGTAGGAAAGTGCAGATTGTTTATGTTACCGGAGTTATTTTGTTGCGTCTGTGGATCTGAGAAATGATGTTGACTGCTTGCCGAGATTGGGCGTCTTACGTGTATGCTGTGATATTTCACTTACGTGCTGCTAGGCGAGCAGTTTTATTCTGAACAGATTTGATAAGATTTTAGCTATCTGTGTTATTGCGGTAGCCGTGAGTTTATGAGTTTGGTATCATATAGATTTGAGGCTCTGTGCCTTTAAGAAGCAATATAAGCATTTATATTTTCGTATCTCCGCAGACATACTACACGATATGCGTATGTGTATGTCGTAATCTTAACATCTATTAAATTTCGTTCTTACATATTCTGATATAAGGGAATGTCACTAGCAAATAGAATAAAAATGTAATTCTACACAAGAACAAATATAAAACTAATTTGCTTATCGATACGCAAAATTGTTGTTATAAAGCAATATTTAGTTTTTACAATATAGTATTTTATAACTAAGTTGTTTAAATTAATATATAATATTAATTAATCTCTAAAGAATTCAAAAAAAAAAACTGCAATAAAAATTAAACCGCATTCGCGTTGATTTCTTTCTGCTCGAAATGCAAACACATCTTAATTTATATATAAATTGAATTTTTTCTTGTAGTTTAGTTATTTCATTTTATAGTGGACTTTATTTATTACAGTAACTTATAATTAGTTACAATCTCTAATTATAATTCTCTACAAGGAGCAAAATCATTTTTTTTTGTAACGACATTTTCCAAATTAAATTACACTGTTATTCTATACATATTTTGTGAGCAAAAAATGGAGGTTACTTTTCAACTTAATTTTGAAAATTAAAAATACCATTATGAAATATAGAACCATAACCTTTGAATTATGTTCTCATTTATGTATAATAAAATATTTAAAGCTTATCATTATCATTATCACAGCTATATCATCCATCATCGGATGTAAGCCTTCCCTCTTGCATTTTCCACTGTTGTAGATCTCTGGCATTTTGCATTCAGTCTATACGTGCGAATTTCTTAACGTCGTCCATCCACCTTGTTTGTGGCCTCCCTCTATTTCTTTTGTGACTTCGTGGCTTCCATTGAATTATTCGATGTGTCCTTCTATTGTCGTTAATCCTGGCTATGTCGCCTGCCCAATTCCATCTAAGTTTACACACTCGATGTATCACGTCTATCACTTTTGATCTTTTCCGTATTTCATCATTAGTTATATGATCACGGAGTGTAATTTCTTAACATGCGTCTTTCCATTGCACGTTGTGTAACTTGGAGCTTCTTTATTATGCTGTTAGTAAGAGCCCAAGATTCTGTACCACATGTTAATGTCGGAAGTATATGTTAATCAAAGGGTCTTGCTTTGAATGTGTTCGATATTTGAAATTTCAAAGTTTTTGCAGTTTACCGAATATGGCCCATGCTAGTACTATGCGTCTATCTAGATCAACTTTTAAGTTATCTTTTGATAATATATGAGTTTTTGTCATAGGTAGATAAATGAATCCACATTCTCTATTGTGTGATTGTCAATTTCCATATTTTCATTTTCTTTATCCTGTACTATTTGATTGGTCATGTAGTTCATTTTTATTGTATCTATTTTTTGGCCAATTTGTGTCAACTGTTGATATAATTCTTGTAACATTTGCTGCAATTCTTCTTTATCAGTGGCTATTAGAACAATATCATTGGTAAAGCACAGATGGTTTAGCTTCTCTCCTTCGATATTGATGCCTTTTTCATCCAATTTTAGTTCTTTCAACATCGTAAGCGTAAATAACATAGGCGAAATTGAGTCTCCTTGTTTCACCTCTCTATCGATTTTAATCTTCTTAGTTTTCTCATGCAATATAATTTGAAATGTGGCATTTTTATATATGTTTTGTATTAAAAATGTATATCTGTGATCTACTCGGCTATTAATGCATTCAAAACTGCCCAAGTTTCGATAGAGTCGAAAACTTTCTCGTATTCGACGAAGGCCATCCATAGTGCTATATTGTATTCATTCGCTTTTTCTATTAGCGTTCTAATTACTTGTAGATGGTCTAAAGTACTGAAGCTTATACTTTTAGATAATCAGTTTTAATTTTAATACTGATTTGGTAGATTATTTTTTTACTTTTTCTGCATTTCAATCAAATTGTATGTTTAGAGTATATAATAAGGAAGGTAACTAGAAACTACTAATAAAAAAAATTAAAAATGCAAGTTACAGTTCTTAAATATCTGTCGTATTATAAGTGTAAATGTGAAATTTCTCTAGAGTAAATTCATCCCATTAAATAAAATTTGCATTTACTGAGTACCATACTCTACTAATTATTTAGTAGTGCCACCTGTTTCATTCTTTAGATATATACATGTATATGTTTCTCTGAAACTAATGACAAAATCAAATAAAAAATTCAAGTAAATACTGAATATTAGAGACAATAGAATTAGACATTAAAGTAGGCAATGAATTAAATATCTTTAGTAAAATCCATAACAGAAAACAATACAGAAACGAATAATTTCAGTATCTGAAAAAGAATAGACTAAAGTATTTGTTATGGACCGGTTTAGGAAAACTTGATCAGACTCAATACAATAAAAGAATTAACATTTGAATTTATATATAAGTATAATCCATGGAGAAGTAGAACAATAAAAGAGAAAATTTGAGATATAAAGGTGAAAAAAGGATATCCTTTTTCGCTTCTGTTTTGAATTGTCTATATTGGACTTTCTATGTGTTTAGGTATCTTGTTTAAAAGTATTATTAATATACATATATGTATATACATGTAGAGCCGTGGTGGTTTAGTGGATAGGTCGCTAGACTACGAAACCAAGAGTTGCGGGTTCAAATCCCGCTCTCGCCAATTCAATAGCTGGCATTTTTACTAACCAACTCGACTCAGGCTGTAATAAATGGGGTAATAATAGACGGTCGGTACGTAGCGCTAGCCACGTTACTACCCTTGTGTACCGTAGGCTCTAGATTGTAGCAGACCTATCCTGTTACGACCCCAAAGGGCCTTCAAGGCCTGTTACGGGGAATTATTATTATTATATGTATTATTATATGTATATACATACTCAATGTAGATATACATTAGCTATTTAATATATTTTTAAAGTTTATTTTTTACAGAACTTTAATATTAGTTAAATTAAATGCCTCAATTCTTTATCGGACTAGTTAATAAATTTAAAATAATTTTTCTAATTTATTGTTTTTGTATGACATTGTGTCATATTTTTATTATTTGCTGAATATTTTTGTTTTCAAATATTAGCACTTTTACAATTAAGAACAATACATTTTTTGTTTATTAAACACATTTTTTATTATTTGAGCAAAACTCAATAATCCATCAGAATAGTAGTAAATTCTATGAGCTTACAGTGTAACACATCAAAACGTGAATGAAGTGAAATCAGTCCGCTATTAGTTTACAAGTTCTTTTGGTCACTTCTTATTGTGTCTGAAGGAAGGATCTGTGAGAAGTGCCACAAGTTCGCTGGGGTAAAGAGCCAGAGAGGTGTGGCGCTTTATAGCTTACCAATTAATTAGTTCTCTTACAGAGGATATATTAAAGTCCCTATGAAGGATTTGCTTTGTCATATACTAAGGGGCAGCTATTAGACTGCAAAGGGTTTTCCAACGATTTATACAGCCCCATAGCTGACAACCGTACGCCCAGATAGGTGTTACGTACTTGTATAACGGAACTTTGTTGGCTAATGATAATGACGAGTTTCTTCTGATGGGCCAATACCGTGTCTTTAACTTTAAGTCCACTTTTTTGCGTATCTTAACAACACGAGTTTGTTAAGGTGTAGACCCAAGTATTTGATGTTATTACGTATAAAGACAGGGCAACCTTGGTGTTTGGTTGTAATTCACTTTGATTTTCTACTTAGTTAGCCACTGCTCTATATTATTTAAAAGTTTGTAAATGGGTTTTCATTACAGGTGAGTATCGCCGTGTCATCAGCGAATATATAGAAGTTACAACAGAGGCCATAACACACTCTCCTGGGGTATACCGGCATGAAAGTCTTTAATTTGGGACACTTTCTTACAAATTTTAACTCAGAAGATTCTACATGAAAGATACGAGCATAGGAAAAAACATATTTTCGATAAAAGTTTTCTTAATTTTAAAAAAAGGTCCTCTATGCCACACTCTGTCAAAGGCCTGTCTTACATCCAAGAAGATTAGGTATAGAACTTTTTAGTTTAGAATGCAGTTTGGATTATTTCTTTTAACGATAACATTGCTGAGTTGTTGAATGCTGCTGCCTAAAGCCAAATTGATGACTAGGCAGCCATGTCTGTTGCAGAAAATTTTTGTTAATACATCGTAAGTAATTTCTCAAACAACTTTGATACCAATGACAGGAGGCTGAGAATTGGACGATAGGAAGTTATTTCATTGAGAGGTTGACCAGGAATAAGAATTACTTGTGCAAATTTTAATTGTAGTGGTCTGTAGGTAAGATTTACACTCATATTAACTATAATTTGAAGAAATCGTAGTCCGTGTCCAAGTAATTGTTTGCTTGTACGGTTGCCGTTGTGAAGTTGTGATCTGGAGCTTTTTTGTTTTTTAACTATTTTATCTTGTGCCCTTAAAAGCTTATCTTACGTAATGGCAATGACATTTGAAGTGTGAAGATTATAGTTCTTCAACTTTCTCATCTACTTCATCATAATTTGGTTGGGAAAACGCCTTATGAGTGATTTGCAAAGGTTTCTGCTTTTTATTTGTCGGATCGTAGGCATAAAAGTTTTTGATTGCGTACAGGTGAGATATGGGTTTGTTTTTTTGATGCCGTTAGTGTTTTTTCAAATTAAATTATTGTAACAGTTAGTGATTGTAAGTAGGTACGTTTGAAACGGCTTTTTATGAACGGCTTTTAATTTATTTGAGTTTATTATTTAGTTGATTAAACCTTCTCTTATCTTTGATGTGAACGGTACCATTGTGTCTTTGTCCTTCTTTTTATTAGAAATATTGGGACTACGAATTTTAATGTTTATTGGTTGATGTGTGGCAGTCTAGTCAGCATCGTAGTTAAAAATGGTTAGTAGCATATTTTCTAGATCTTATGTGTTTTTTACGCTTAAATTACTGTCGAAATGGTGTTCAATGTAAATATTGAAGGTTACCTAGTTACAAATTTGTCAAGAAATTGTTGGAAAATCAAATTTTGGTTTGGGTAGAGTTGATTTGACGCTTTTTGTGAGTAGGTTGGATTCGATAAATGCAGTTGATTAGGGAGTTGTTGGAAATTAACGATTAAGTTAATGGAAAACTTTGTTCTGTTGGTTAAAGGTGAATGTGCCTTCGAATTGATGGTTGACTCTTTGGGTGATATTTTTTTGTAGTCCTTGGTAAATCGAGAAACTCTTCTAATTAGCCGGATATAGTTCTTCGCAAAGTACTCATGTGGCCTCAGTGTCCCTGGTTTTGGTGCAAATTTTAGTATCCTAAGCTGCTCCACATTTTACACATGCATATGGCCTCTTTTAACATCTTGTACATTGTACTATTTCTGTTTTTTGTTGGCGGTTTAAAACTGACTACTCCATTTTCCATTAACTAAATGTTAAATGCCTCTTTGTTATTCTCAACCGGTTCAAAGTTTATACAAAATATTAAATGTGATTTCTCTGATCGTTTTTATATTAACAATGTTGCGTACTTTGTGTTACAGGTTTTGAGGGTTGTTGTTACTTCGGTTGGAGTAGAACGAACATATTTCAAAGTTGCCTTGTAGGGTCGATATTTGCCTCATTTGGTAGGAGTAGTATATAATCTTGTGTTCATTTATATAATTTATTAGTTTTCTGTATGTCTCGGAAGTTTTGCATTCATTTTAATTTTATTTTGTTAGAATCTTAGTCGTATATCGTTCGATTTCTGCTACGCTTAAACTTTTTGTCATTTTTATGTATTACTGAATTCTTGCGCTAGTATCGAACATTTATTTTGCTGTTGTTGCTGATCTTGTGATAAGGACGGGTATTTGATTGTTTGCGGCATTTGCGTTTATGCTCTTCAGCTGCTTGCCAGCTGTTGGTGTTATTGTTTATTTGGTTTTCATCACTGTCGCTCTCATCTGCACTGAAGAATTGATCGCGCTTTTCGCTATTCGGTAATTGATATGAATGTTTCGATACTTGTAACTGGGAAGGTAAAAGCAACTCCTGATACTAGGAGCATGGGGGTGTTGCAGGCCGCTCGGCTGTTAAAGCAGTGTTTGATATGGGGAATTAATTTGGGAAATATTTATTAGTGAATTAACTATGCATTGATGCTAATTACAAGAATACTGTTGACCATTGTAGACGTTAGCGTCTGGCAGCATAGCTACCTAAATTATTAATTTGTTACTTTATGTAAATAATACGGATGAAAATATAAAATCGAAATAGATAAATGTGGCTGATCTCAAGCAAGACAGCATTAACGTAGGCACGGGTAGGCCAACAAATACATCCAGCTTCAACGCACGTGAGTCATGGATATGTACTATCCATTCGCTTTTACTGTCGCAAAACGAAATTAAACTTTCTGTCGTAAAGTATGTAATTGTTACTTTATATAGGTTAAATTATTATATAGGTTATTTATTTTTATTTTGCTACCTACAAATACTTTCTGTGTGGGAAATGGTAATAATTACCTTTTGAGCAATTTAAATAATTTATTCAAAAAAGTTTATTATGTGTTATTTTATTTATACATAATTATGTATTATAATTTTATGTATTATGTTTATATATAAAAATGTTGTCAATAACCGTGGTTTAGAAATATTTTCGGATTAAATATACTAAATCACAACATTTCAAGAAGTTTGAGGAGATGGATTGTGTATGCAAGGGGAAAAGCTCAGGACGGCTATCCGTCAAAAACTATATGATAAAAACAGTTTTGCGACTTACCAACAAGCTTTCGCATGTCAATGTGTTGTGTCACCAAAGAACTTAACATGCCCCAAGTAAATGTTACATAGTCTGCAATTCATGTTTTATGCTGGATTGACCGTGCCAGCTGAAATAATATGCCATATATGTACTGGGGCAACAGAGTACCCGACCTAACGCCTTGTGATTTTTTTTTTGTACATAAAAAACAATGTGTTTGTACTACCACTTAAAAAAATTTCACTAGTTAAAGAAGCAGATAAACGATGCGATTGACTGATTTGATCAGACTGTGCCAAGACGGGTGTAGCAAGAACTAGAGTATCATGTAGACGCCTGCCGTATCATAAACAGCACTCACATCGAGCATGTGCGAATATTCATAAAAACTTGTAGGAATTAACCTTTTATGTTATACCTGTATTTTTTAATAAATTTATATATAACAATTACATATAGGTTTTCTTTTTTTATTACTAATTTTGACTTACTCTGTATTAACATTGGCTTGGCATTTTTGGGCAGACCACGTATGTATTTTCTATTCTTCTTATTTTACCATTTTTTGCAGACGTTATTTTTATTTAGTGAACTCTTGGCTTTGTCATATCATATGATTATTTCTTCTTTAGTTTTCTTGTTTCTGATCGTTTGTATTAGACCTACGTTTATTTTACTTACTAAAATTCTCTCAGTTTTCGCTCACACATATTTTATGATAGTCTTAAACCGTTTGAATCATACTTACACTCTTCTTTTGTATATACGAGAGCAGTCTCAAAAGTAGGTTTCTTATTTTTTCCTACTGCATATTAACGTAATGACAAATAAATTGCAAAACGTATAGAGTTTCACTTTTTACACAAATTCTATTGCAAATGGAGTACACTACGCAGCATCAGTAAATACGTGATCAATCTGAAAAGTTTTGAGCCTAACATAGAAGTATTATTCCTGTCAAGTTCAATTTTCTTTTTTAACATAGTTTCCTTTTAAGTTGATACACTGTTTTCAGTAATACTCCTACCCCTTTAATCTGTTCAAATAGTAGTTGGCGTCTTGCTCTGCGAAATAGGCGTCTACGGTTGCAACGACTTTCTCGTTTGATAAAAATCTCTGTCCTCCGAGCCAAGCTTTGAGTTTAAGAAACAGGAAATAGTCGCTGTGGGCTATATCTCGTAAATATGCTGGGTGGTTAATCAATTCAAACTGCAATTTGTAAATTTTGGCCGTAGAGCCATGTGATAAAAGAGAACTTTCTTCTGTTTCAAATGGAGACGTTTTTCAGCAATGGCTGCCTTCAACTGGTCCAATAACGATGCGTAAGCACGTCTCCATTTTTTTTATAAGTAGTCGATGAACAGAATTTTTTGATTATCCCAAAAGACAATTGCCATCACCTTCCCGCCAGATGAAACCATCTTCGCCTTTTTTGAACCAGATTTACTCTTCGCAATCCACTGTTTTGGCTGTTTTTTCGTCTCAGAAGTATAATGGTAAACCCAAGTTTTATAAATAGACGCACAAAGTCCCATTTGCTTCGCTGAAATTGCTTGAAAATATTTATTCAGCCCAACGCTCGGACAGCTGTGTCATGCTTAATTCTTTAGTCAATATATGACAAACTTGTTCTTTCGATATGCCCACAGCCTTTGCCACCTCTCTTATTTTGAAACTAGAAACTCTAAACTTTTTCGATATTATGGGTGAAGGTCGCCGTTGTTGACCATCCCGAACGCTCATCATTGGCCAAACTGGTACGACCACGTTTAAATGCAGTACCCATATTTTCACAGTGGTAAATGATAAGGCAGAGTCCCAGTAAGCGATGTCTAACTCGATCTTAATTTTTTGTAAGCGTATTGCCTTTTAAATTCAAGGACTCAATTACGGCGCGGTATTCGATTTTTTCATTTTTACAAAAGCGTCCAAAACGGCTGAAATTTTTACCGGTATTTTTCAAAGTATGTACGGTTATAATAGCAAAATGGTTTCGACAAATAGGGCCATTTTCTGGCACAACTCTTTGTTTCTAAACGCATTATTAAAACAAAGGAATTGGCTTTCCTACACAACTAAAAAAGCGCAAAATATTTTCTCTTTTTATATCTAAGTTTGTAACAGTTTCTGAAAAAGTGTACATTATTATAAATGTAACAGGTGTACTAAAAGAAACGCAGGATCTAAATTATATGCTATTTTCTTTCTGTAAGATTGACAGCTTTCTGCTTGGTTGTAACCTCATCGCGATTAGTCAATATGTGACACTACTTGACGGAGGAGCGAGTAACGATTGTTAGAATTCCTTACAACCACGGAGAATATTTTAAAACTATGCGCAAATAATGTAAAAATGTCAATAAGTAAAATTGTTGCATTTTGGTCAGAACAAATCCTTGGGTCATTTATGAACGGCCTATGCATATCTAAAAAGTAACAGTTTGATGAAGATTTTATGCTGATGGGGTAATTGGCCCTTTTATTTTTTATAACTAGTGAACGTTATTGTGAAATGATAATGGATTGCTGGTGACTTTATTTAGACAGAATGGATTTGGATGACTTGTGATTCCAGCAGAACGGCGCCACTTGTCATGTGACGCGTGAAACAATCCAATTGCTGGAGCAAAAATTTAATGGGCTACTTGCCTCCAAAAACAGCTACTGAACTAGCCACCAGAATAGTGCGATCTTACACCGTGAGATTTTTTTTGTAACGACTTTAATTATTTTCATACCTTATCATAGCGCTATCTGTTTTATGAATAGTGCATTTTTTTTTTTTCTGTATTTTCTAATATTCAATGATTCTTTTATAGGCAATTTTGATTTAGCTATTTTATGTAAAATCTACCAACCAATTGCACGTTGCATATTTTGATAGTGGAATGCTTAGGCCTACTTTATAATTAATTATGTGTTGCAATAAATCGACGATTGTGAGTCCAGTGGCCTCTTTAACCAAGCCCTTTGTGTGCAGTTGTTAGGCAACTTTAAATTGGTACTAAAATTAGCAGAATTATTTTGTTTCAACTATGTTACATTTGAAACAGATACCGCAATAAAGGCACATCTGTTTTTATTCTATAGTATCGCTAGATGTCTTCATATTATTATTAAGCAGAAATAATCGTACACAAAAAAGGCAAAAAAGCCACAACGCAGCATCCGCAGAATGTTTTTTTGCTAAACAGTATTTGTTAGCTGTTACTATAAATTATCAGTATTGTAGTGTATAGTGAAAAATTTCAACGCGTCATAGAAAAGATTTTAACCCCCTCACCCCTTCCCGAACAATCTTGGTTCTTGAACAGCAATGCGTAAATACAAATTACTCGGATAACTTGGCAGAAATTGTTCCTGATACTACCGTACCGCCTTGTTACCAAAAATTAGTGCCTTGCAAAATTTTGAATTTGGTTAGTCGTTTCACTTGTAAAAGAGTCACGTGTTCTCAAACGCTTGATGTTAAGGTTAAAATAATAAAAAAATACAACTCTTGCCGGGAACTGGCATTGAAGTTCGTTTCAGACATTGTGTCAAAAATACCAAATTATTGTCTTGATCAATTGCCGCATTACGGATATTTCTAATAGATTTAATTTTTTCTCAAAAGTCAATTTTGTAAGCTCCGATGACATCTGACACATACAAAGTCGTCTGTAAGTTGGAAGATCCACAAGTATCTTAATAAACACATTGTTGCGTACACTTTTGTGTAAACTTTGCTTGTTCATTTACAACTGTTATGACATTTAGCACCTATATATATATATATATATATATATATATATATATATATATATATACCCATCCTAAATAAAGTCCTCACAAACATGAGAACTGAAGACTCTAATTTTCTGTCACATTAGATGATGTCTGTTAGTTGAAAAATTACTTTTAAACTAACGATAATACAACCACCAAAAATTTCACTGGAGATTGCTCTAGATTCTTCGTACATCGCAGAGTCGACTCTTTAGTTAGGTTTTACCTCTCAAGAGAACGAACCACGTTTATTGCTAAAGTTCCCTTTTAGATTCTACCCAGATGTCCTTGTCTTCTTGTCTATTTAATAGTTCTACTCCAAAGTTGTAATTAAGCAATGCTTTTTAATTGCTTAATAATAATCTTCGCTAAGGTTTGCTATTGTTAGATGTCTACTAAAGTGATTTGGAATTCTGCCTATTTCTCAGTATCTTTCAAACAGTATCTACGACTTTTTTGAAATATTTATTATTTGACTAGAATATGCAATTGCCTGCGTGTCATTTATTGAAAAATTTATAATCAGCTATCAATTCTTTGTTAATTCAAATTATGCATGCTAACTAATTTTATCTTGTTTTATTTACTATTAACTAGATAATTATTAGACTTTAGATTTTTCTTTCGCAATAAGAAATTGTGGAGTTCTATTAGATTCTTCTTGATATAAAATATCAAGAAAATTATTACATCCTCTATTGTTATAAAACTTCTAAAGAAACTTCGTGTATCTTTCGAGCATAAACAGATGCACATTAAAATTTATTTTTACATTTATATACAATATTTATGATGTATGCTACGCCAATAGGCTTAAAACGATATAAAACTAATTAAAGAAAATAAAGGCAATTAAGAACAATAAACATTACACAGAAACATTTAAAATATTAAAGCAGAATAAAACATAAAGGTCCTAAAAAAATTTAAATTAAAGTAAACGATTATTTAAATAAAATGTACTGTACCAGTCTATTAGAAATATCTTCTTCAGTGCATTCTCTGGTATCTTATATGGGTGTCGAGTAGATTAAAAATCAAAATATTTTAAATGTTATTTGAAAATGCAGTAAAATTTAAAAAATTAGAAATTATAATTTAACATTTACTATTTTAAACAATTTTACGTTAATCTTTGTTAGGTGACAAAATTAAATTCCCTGTTAGAATACCTAAAGTTAAAAAAGCTCTTAAAATTATATTGTGTAACACACAAAAGGAATTTACAATTAGCATGCCGAGCTACAGTATCAAATAATGGCATTAAAGTTTTTGTAGGGCACGAAGTGATTTATTGCGTAAGCGCTTCTTAAACAATAAAACCTAGAATATCATAATGGAGCCGCTACAGCAGCTTATTCCTAAATGTAGACGTAGCAATCAATCACACGGAAGCTGCAATTCCGAATATTCGCGTGGTAAAAGTTTATCATCGAAGACAGTTTTATTTTCCTAACCAAGCAATAAAACCTTCCTCTGTGGTAATTCAAGATATTTAGTACGGTATTTGTTTTAAAAGTCACTTTTCTGTTTTGAAATATTTTGGCATGCGTTTTATAGAGCATAACCGGTTATTAGAGGCCGATCGCTGTGGCTGCCTTATTTATAACGCAATTAGCTCAGCTTTAACAGTAAACAAAGCTTCGTTACTAATCTTATTTACTTGCTTAAAAGCCAAACATCAGTCACGCAGTTGCTTTTTCTGTTAGGCTTCCATAAAATTACTCCACTCGATTAGGGACCGCTCCCTTAACGATATAAAAATACATCTACGGCTACGGCGAAACTTAACAGTACCTGCTAAGATTTATGGACTTCAATTTCTGTAAAACCAAAATGCCTATCGCATTTTTCAGGAAATCTATCTTGCTTTTCCACGAAGTTACTCGGCCGATTCTCAACAGTTATTCGGTTGCAGCAGAAGAATGTTGTTGTTTGTGTTCGGCACTTTTATTGCAGGAACATAACGATTGCATTTTTATAGAATAAAATGTATGAATATAAAAAACCAAATTGTCCATAAAAATTTTATACGTTATATATGTGAATTTATTATTTATTTCTTCGAATAGTTTATTACATTTTATATGTTGCAGTCGGTTAACTTCTTTGCCAAATATTTTTTGTCGTCTATAAAATGTCTATATCTTCAACAAGAATATACCCCTCTATTAATTTCAATTTGTTACTTTATTAAAATTAATTTTAAGTTGATCGCATAACGAAGCAAAATGTATAGGAGATTTTCTTAGAATTCATAGATGGTATGGGTCTTGATTTAAAATCGACTTGATTTGTAAAGATAAAAATCATTTCTTCTGAAACTATAACTAGCCCTGTCGGTTAATTTAGTTTTGAATAAGTATTTACTCCATACAATACATCTGTGTGCTAGTTACCATACATGCCAGAATATTAGAGGATTATTCAAGATACAGCTTTACAACAGCTCTGCTGTATTGTTTTGTTCATAATAGTCCTTTCAAGGATTAAATTTGCACCTTGCATTATAACAAATACTTCAAATTAAAAGATCGTAGTTAGTTTTCTCAATGCTATGCTTGGAAGTTCAGGTCATCTGAAAAGATATATGATTCCCTAACCTCACTCGTTTTAGACCCATCTTTAAAGATGGTTATATTTGGTTCGATTGTCTCTTTAGCATTCAGAAAAATTCTGAATAACTTCTTAAATTTATAGATGTCAATTGTATGGCTCCACTTAAAATCCGATGGTGTTTTTCCGCTACTTCCTGCCGTTGGGGTAGAACGCATTGCTCCTGTGATACTCTTACACGCCAGTCTTTGAACGTGTAAGATCTTGGTTGTTGCAGTAAATGCAGTCTTTGGTAAAGGACTTACAAAGTTTACCCATTGCATGGCGACATTTCCAAAAAACTGTGCACGCTGTTTCGGTTTTAACTTTTACGTAACTTTTCAATTTAGCTTTTTGTCAAGCATAACTTCTAGTTACCTGACTTCATCTGAAAAACTAAGGGATGTTTGAAACAGTCTAGGCGCTCTTTTGATTTCGAGCTTCCTTTTTTTGTAAATAGTACCGTTTCTGTCTTGAAGGGGTTGATCGATGAGTGTTCTATACACCACTCCTCAGTTATTTAAGTGCTGTTTGCATTAAGTTGCAAAGCACTTGTTCATACTTGCCAATAACCAAGATAGTTATGGCGTCAGTCTAACCTACTGTGTAAAATACTTTACCACTGAATCGCTCAAGAAAGCTGGCTACTACTAAATTCCATGCGCCTCTAATGGTTTTATCTCCCACGGTAATTTGTACAACTCTGTAATACAGAAGATACAGAATTCATTCTTGTAGGGTGGCACTTAACCCTCGTTGTCAAAGGGCTGTATCAATAGTTGCTCTTTACGTCAATAAATACGGCCAGGGTGAACATTTTGTTGTCCAACGATTTTTCTACGCCAAGTGTAGTGCAGATTTCAGAGACCTTTCTGGGACGTATGTATGCTAATCAGAGTGTAGCGGACTAGTTACTGGTGCATCATCTCTTATTTATCTGTCACAAGATTTTAAAGAAAAGACATAAGGTTGATTTGACGATAAGATTTAGCTTGAGAAAAGTTTAAAAGGGCTTAATTTCCCAGATTACTTTATTCTATCTAGCAAATGGTTGGATACCTTTGCTCCTCGATAGGAGTGGAATTAGGAGTTTCGCCTCTCATGTGCAGATTTCCGACTTGCGGTCAAGAAAGTGTGTACTCATAAGTACCTCCTGTGTTTTTTCAACGTTGGTGGTATGAGTACCATCCTCATGTTTTGGACTGGCTGGCTGCTACTGCGATTCCTTTGACAGAATTTTATTAAGACGAGCCGAGTCTTTTATAGTGTCAATTGTATTACAAAAGGACTTCTATGACTCTCTCTGCCTTAATCTTATTTATTTTTTATGTTGTCTTTGGTGATGTTTATATAGTATATCTTTAAATCAACTGTTGATCTCGTCTCTTTGCTTTATTTAATAATTTATCTACTTTAGATTTCAGCTATACAAGCTCGTTGCGCCACCAAGTTGTGATACTGCGAGTTGAAGCTGTTTTCAAATGACATGCCGGCTGAAAAGACGCTACGATAGAGTTTTGCAAAAGGTTAGTATTCTTCTGCAGATCCTCTACGGTTGACTCTTTATTAGAGATTGATAGCATCTTTAGGCAGCCTCCAGATATACTAAGTATCTGCATAGAGTAACTGCAACCGCTAGGTAGTGTTGTAGATTAATTTGTTTAATTTCAGGTCCTGAATCTTTGGACATAAGAGCAACAAAGGAATTATTATTATCTCTCTAGCTCCCCACCTGCTACGAAGATCAACAAGAAAATGTCAAACTTTGATACCAAGGCTACTAGAGAGATAAAGCTCCCGAGAAAACGTTGCATGCATGTGATTGATCCCACGTCACCCGATCGTTGGGTATGGATTTAGTATGATCCATAAGTGTGTAGATTGTTTTTCTGTTACGGTCTAATCAGAAGGAATTACATAGAGGCTAATAGGTATATATCGTAAAAATGCTATTTGTAACAATTTTTTATGTCACGAGCTCTAGAAAGTTTTACTGTAATTTTTTGTTTTTGATGAAAACTATATTCTTTTAGCATACATCTAGGTCTAGTCCAAGAATGGAGAAAATTAGATAAGAGATAAGATATGACTTTAAATACTTTGATATCTACGTGTAATTTGCAATTTATTATGAGATAAGGTTTACATCAAATCGCTACGCTACGAAATTTACGTACTTATTAGGAGCTTTTAAAACAACACAAAAAAATTGGTTTTGTTTCGTTTTAAGATGATTTTATGCATTGGATTTTTAGAAATGACAAAAACATTTATAAGGTGGTGTAGTTATGCAAGAAGAAATATTTTAATAGAATTAACTAAGAATGGTAGAATTCAATTTTTTTACAAGGCCTTGATTACGCGTGTTAATGAATTGTCTTGGTAATTTTTGTGATATCAAAGTTTAACGACTTTAATAGTCTTTTTTAAAAGTTTAAATTTTGATTAAACCGATGATAGAGGCCTTTAATCTGTCCTTGGTGTTGTGATTCCTATTAGTAATCTTCATCTCAACCATGCCCTACACGTAGTAGTAAGGGTAAATTGGTAACTGTTATAAAGCCATGCTTAAGTCTCCTTTACCTTGTAGGCTAGAGCAGTTTTGCTGAGCTCTTCAGTGTGTTTACATAATTGCCAACCGTCACTTTCAGGTCTTTCTAAAAAAAAATGGAGCATTATAGCGTCGTTTTCGCCGCTTGAAAACCCCAGCACCATCACAAGTATCTTAGCAGATCCAACGATTATTTTAGTAATTCACCTTCTTGTTTCTTTCGTCCGAAAAGAATCTTGATTGATATCGTTTAACAGTGCTTCGACCGTTAACTTTTATTTATCTAGTACATGTTCTGACGCACCGTTAGACTGATTGCAATCGTACCAAGCCCATTTCTTTTGTCCGATCAGTCATGCTTCACCCAAGATCTTCTTTTGAGACCATAGCACTTGTGTGAGTTGCCCTATAAGTAGTAATCTTCTGCTGATGGTTATATTTCCTGTACTTTTTGTTACGTAAATTTGTAGCTACAACACGTAGTAATTTATGTCGGTGATTTTTTATAGTAAAAGAATTGAATATAGGAGCTATGCGGTTGTTAGTTGTATGATGAGAACATATTGTATTTTCTAATAGATTACCATGCGATAGCCTTTTAACTTTTTGGCAATAAAACTTATAAAATTCCTGATCTACCTAAACGACCTTGTACACTTATTTGCATTTTTTTCTAAACCACTGGAGAATTCCCACCTTATGTTATATTACGGAAAAGAAATAATGTTGCTGTGTAATTTTCATTTTGGAAATTAATCATCAAAGTGCTTGTACCCGGATGTATAGACTAACTAGGGATAAATAGTATTTTATCCGTATAAACGTTTAGATTGCAAACAAACAAATAAAAGGGCAGTTCGACAGTAGGGCGAGAAGCAAGACTCGTCCGCAACATTAGTTGGATTTCTAAATTTTACAAATATTTTTGTACGATATATGGATGTTATATAACGTATTGTATAATTATCTAACAGAAAATTAAAGGTAGTGCAAATTAGTCGTTGTAGATCTTACCTTAAAAGAAATAAGCTAAATTAATAAAAGATAAAATTAGTTTCCAGAAAATTCAGTTTTTTTTTAAGAATTTACTGAACTTAATATAATGAAAGAAAGTTTGATGAGAGTAGCGTCCAAAATATAATGTATAATATCCGCGCTATAGAACACAATGTAAAGCTCAGCATCTTTATATAAATAAGGAAACAATCTTAGTTTTTAAAAAGAATATTTTACCATAGACCAAGTATTACGTTACAATCCAAGGTAAATTTCATGTACTGTTTGTACCCAAGCCACGCTGTCATCTTAACCCAACTTAGTGGGATATGTGAAGGACGGTTTCTTATCTTAATATTTGTATGTTATAAAACAAATCCGTATTTTAAATTTATATACACACTAAAAAAAGCTGCTACTTTGATTATTTTTTGCTTCTTCTTCTTAAGGTGCCATCTCCCCACGGAGGTTGGCAATCATCCTGGCTATTCTCGCTTTTGATGCGGCTGCTCTAAACAGATCTAATGATGTGCATTTTCACGAAATTCTTCTTCTTCCCACTGATCTTTTGCCTCCGATTTTTCCTTGTATTATAATTTGCAATTTGCCAAAATATTCTAACTTTCTCTGCTGTATCTTGAAAATAACCTCTTTCTCTTTCCCTATCCTTTAAAGGACTTGGTCATTGGATATTCTGTCCCTCCATGATATTTTTAAGAGTCTGCAGTAAATCCATAACTCGAGAGCCTCAATTCTCTTAATATTATTTTTCTTTAAGGTCCATGCCTCTGCTCCATATAGTAACATGGAAAGGACATAGCACTGCACCATGCGGGTTGTTTTTTTAAATTTAAATTTTTATTAGTGAGGAATGATTCTATCCGCTTATTTATTTCTAGAATCTGGTCGTGTTCCTGATTTAATGTTGTACCTAAATATTGATATCTATTTACTCTTTCTATATGTTGGTTATTAATTATTATGGATTGCCGTACGTTAAACATTGCTTTATTAATTACCATATATTTAGTTTTATTGAGATTTATTTTAAGGTCATATTGTTTGCTGACTATGTTAATATTTTTCATCATTAATTGTAAATCATTTACATTTGTAGCGATTATTACTGTATCATCGGCATAACGGACATTATTGATTACTTTTCCATTCACTATTACGCCGGGTGTAATCTCTGAAAGGACAGGACGCACCTTTGTCTCACTCCTTTACATATCTCAATTTCTTTTGATGTTTCCTGTTCTACTCGTATTGTTGCATTCTGCCTCCAGTATAAATTTTCAATTTTCAATTAAGTTTATTGTGCGTTCCTCGATATCTTTTTGTTTTAGTATTGCTATTAGTTTTGTATGATTTACATTGTCGAACGCCCTTTCGTAGTCAATAAAACATAAATGTAATTCAACATTAACGTCACGACATCTTTCTATTAAGACGTTGATAGCAAATAGTGCATCGCGTGTGCCCATGCCATTCCTGAAGCCAAATTGAGTTTCTCCGATATCTTCTTCCAATTTTTTGTATACTCTATTGTGAATTATTTTTAGCAGTATTTTAAGAGTATGGCTCATGAGGCTTATACTTCTATGTTCAGCACATTCTATCGCATTTTCTTTCTTAGGCAACATTATGAATGTTGAGGTTAACCATTCTTGAGGAATACTACCCGTTTCATAAATTGTATTGAACAAATCTACCAAGGCATCCAAATTGTCATCCTTTATTATTTTAATCAAATCAACTGGAAGTTTATCTGGGCCGACTGCCTTATCACATTTACTGTTTTCAATGGCGTACTTCTTCTCTTGTTATTTTTTGCCAATTTCGCATCGTTGGTGGAATTCTTATAGTTCTTATAGCTCTTTCTTCACGGAATAAATCTTGTATATATTCTTCCCATCTTTTTATATTTTCTTGCAGTTCTAATATGTCTATATTCAGTCGTTCCATTTCATTTATGACATTTTGTAGTTTTCCAGCTTGAAATAAGCTTGTAACATTCCACGTTGCAACTTTAATTGGGCACCCGGGGATTCTTAGCACTCTCTGACTATTCAAAGTCTGCCGGGGACTGAGGGCCATTCTTAAATTTCGATTTACCATGATGATTTATACTAGGGATCATTAATTAAATTAAGTAATAATTAATGAGTGCTAATGAGGTGGTTTCCCGTTGCCTACCTCATCGCAGCTCCAGAGCCGGTTGAATCTTATACGATAGTCGCCTCTGAATCTCTAGTATCAAACCCTTTTTCTCCACTTTGATCTAGTACTGACATTACTGCTGCCCAATGCCAGCCAGTTTTGGTCCGTCCTGGGTATTTTATTTCCCAGTACCCACCATATCTGGTGAGCATTCCCCTATCCACCACCTGGGGAGGCGCCCGATGGGGACTGGCAACCCCACACGGGTACTTTTGGCTAACTTTATTTTATTATTATTTATGAAATTTTTTACATATGTAGATTTAATAGTGTATATAAACCATACATTTTACTATTGAATCAGAGGTAAAAGATTTACATGATTTCTAATTTAGAATATCACTAAGTTTCATATTTCTAAAAACTCCATCTACTTATTATTTAAGTACACATATCCGTCAAAAGTATAAAAAGTATGCAGGTTTTAGTCATAGGTTCGATAAAATAAGGAATTTTTTTATCAGGCTTTATCATAGTAAATACTCAGCTGTAAGTTATATAAAAATTGCACTTTATAGCCAGAAACAGAATATTTTATGAACGCTGTGTCCTTGTCTTTATTGTGGCCACTAAAATTGCATCACACACAACTTAAAGAATAAAATTTTAGTTATTTTTTATTTTATGCTTTCTGTAATATTTTTGTGTTATTCACTCTTACAACCTATTTTCCACTTATATGTAGTTATTTCTAAATTTGTTTGAACTGTCGCCGTGGTTAGTCTTGTTGGTCGGTCTGCGGACCCAGCGCGCCCGAGTTCACAGTATTAAGTTAATTAAGTGCATGTGAGTGTAGTGAGTAAAAATGCTCTTTTGTCATCCATATTTATTAAATCGCAAACGTACTTCACGAAAACGGCATTTTCTTTTAAGCCGATATTCCAGATTAGTTGAATCTTCCTTCGTTATAATTAGCAAATCTGTTTTCCAATAGTTTGGTTCTAATTAAAACTTTAGCAAAATTAATTTAAAGATTATCAAATTTCTGAGCAAAAGCTACAGTCAAGAAAATTAAAACTTTTTTAACCATTCTAAAAAGACGGTGCTTACAGTAAAATTTGGTACTCTAAAAGGAATGAGTACTAGATTTTGAAAATCTTAGAAGCCATAATCTTTATTTTAATTAGACATTATACCAGATCAGCAAATTATTTTCTGTTAGTGTTACATAATTAACAGGAGCAGCGGTAAAAGTTGAAATGCAACATAAGCCAAAAGAGAACAGAGGACAGAAAAAGAAAATGCAGGTGGGTATGCTAAAAACCGGTGAGCACAGAACAAAATATGAAAAGCAACTAGAAGAAGAAATGCTAAATGTAACAACTGCAAATAATGCAGAGAAAAAGTGAGAAATTTTGAAGGAATCAATTAACCATGCAGCAGAGGAGACGCTACCACGACAGACAGATCAGAACAATCAATGGTTTGATAAAAAGCAGAGGTGGTAAATGGAAGAGTTGAGAAAGGAAAGACTGAAGATGATAAATAAGAAAACTAGTGAAAGTGAGAAAATTTTAAGGAAAAAAAAGAGAAGTTAAGAAGTTGCTCAAAGAGAAGAAAAAAATATATATAATACAAACTAATAGAAAATATAGAAGAAAATTATTGTAAAAAGAACATGCGGATGTTCCATAAACAAATAAACACAAGCAAAAAAGGATACCAACCTTGATTGGAAAGCGACTTAATGGTGGGTAGAAAAAATATAACAAAAAGATGGCGTGAATATTACAGTGAAAAGACAGAGGAAGAATTGCAAGAAGGGACAGGAAAAGAGACAGAAGTGGAACAATTTGAAGAAGCACAAAATAACTTGCCCACATTAGAAGGTGTTAGGAAATCTATCAAGAAATTGAAAAACAACAAATGTCCAGGATCAGATGAGATTCGGCCAGAGTTAATAAAGTATATATAAGGTTCTGGAGGAGAAGATCCACGATTTAATTGCAGAAATATGGACAACATGCAAAATGCTCAAAGAATGGAGAGATGCAATAATAGTACCAAATTTTAAAAAAGGTGAAAGGTTAGAATGTACTAATTACAGACCCATATCACTACTAAATGTCACATACAAATTAATGAAAAGCTAAAAGAACTAGGAGGAAAAAATATTCGAATATCAGGCTGGGTTCAGAACACAAAGATAAGTGGCAGATCAAATTTTTACTCTGAAAATCATTCAGGAAAAAAAGGGGACGCAGATACATGCCCTTTTTATCGATTACAGACAGGCGTATGACACAGTAAATAGGTTACAACTACAAAAAGCATTAAGAGAACTGCAAATCCCAGGATGGCTGTTTCAACTAGTAAGAATGACTTTAAAGATCACAGAAAATAAGGTAAGAGTGGAAGGTGAAACGTCGGAAAGTTTCCGGACTGAAAGAAAGGTGATTCACTCTCTCCTACCCTTTCCAATCTAGCACTGGAAGTATTAGAATAAGTGGAATCCAACCAGATAAAAGTATATTAAATAATCCCCATCAAGTAATAGTATATTATATGTTGACGATCTGACAATATTGCTAAAACAGAGAAATAGCTTAAGGATGTGTTCCTGAGCATTGAAAAGGAAGCAAAAATTGGTTTGGAAATAAGTGAAAAAAAGTCAAAATACATGATTCTCAATACAAAGAATACAACTAACTCTATGTTAAC
The DNA here is from genome assembly GCA_036346155.1 of Sinelater perroti. Classification (NCBI taxonomy): domain Eukaryota; kingdom Metazoa; phylum Arthropoda; class Insecta; order Coleoptera; family Elateridae; genus Sinelater; species Sinelater perroti. Next base: position 36,471,468 of record JARFIY010000001.1, read on the forward strand.
GATCACAAGTAATCAAGACAACACGAAATATAAGTTTGAAAAAGTCCGAAATTTCACATTCCTAGGAATAGATATTACCAGCAGTGGGGATGGCAATGAGGAAATAGAAAGAAGAATTACAGCAGGAACTAGAAGTGGCGATGCTAAAATCAGTGCTAAATAATAAACCAACATCGCGTGCTCTTAAAATTTATGTGCACAAGTCAATTATAAGACCGGTATGGAAGTGAAGTGTGGGTGCTAACCAGTGCTATCCAGAGTAAGGTAGCAAGATGGGAAAGAAAAATACTGAGGACAATCTATGAAGGAGTCAAACTGGAAGACACATGGCGGAAAAGGACAAACGAAGAAACCTACGTGCCGAGATCCACCCATAATTAATATTATCAAACAAGGCAGACTGTGTTGGTGGGGATATGAGGCAAGAATGGACGACAACAGGATGCCCAAGAAAACCCTGAAGACCGAATTGGAAGGAAGAAACAGAAGGCATGTGCAGTACCATCTGAGTGATTTGTATTTTAATTAGAATAATTAAAAATACAAAACACTATTCTGTAGGTAAAATATGTTTCCGATTTTAATATTACATATATTTTATTTAGGTATAGAAAACTATTTTCTGAATATGGTCTAGAAAATCGTTTATGTATTGTATGAGTATTATTAAATTGAGGAGAAAGATTAGCCGCACATGCGGCTTATTCAATTTTTGTTGTTTTGTGTTAATAATATTCATTGATTCTATATGGACAAAATTAAACTGCAAATCCTGATACACTATTTCTGAAAGCAGCAATTTTCATCGAGAGGTTGAAAGAATATTTCTGATGCTAAAAATGAAGAAAGAGTTAGTTACAGAACCGCAACAAGGTGGTACAAAAAGTTTTATCCTGGAAAGCCCGGTCTTGAAGACCAGCCATGTTTTGTCCGACTATCTGTTCTGGATGACGAAGACTTGCAAGCGGTTTGGGATGCTAAATCGTCTTAGAGCACTCTGAACGTATCTGAAAAGCTTGAAGTCGACCAGAAGACGGTATCAAGTCAGCTTGACTTTATCCATAAGAAGTTCTGACGAGTTGACTAAAGCAAAGGCCAATAAGCGGGTCGAAATTTGCTGCCAGTTGTTCAATAATCCATTGAACAACCGTTCGAAAAGTGGGTCAATCACGATTGGCAGAAGGTATGCGTTCAGCAAGACCAAGATTCACTATCAGTTCCGCGCCATAACTGTGTCGGAAAGAAGGTCATATTATGCGTTTGCTGGAATCGAAGACGTACTTCACTTTGAACTTGTGCTAGTGATTGCGTTATCAATACCGAGCTCTAATGTCAGCAACGAGACTGTGTCTACGACAAGCTGAAGAAGAAGTATCTAACATTGGTTCGACGAAAGCGCCCTTTGTTCGAACAGGACAATGACAAGCCACATACTGCCCGGGAAATTAAGGGAAAATTCGAAAATTCGAACGACATTAAATTTCTAACATACCTAGCCTACAGTCTAAATGCTGCTTTATTCTCTTTCGCTCATTGAAACATTTCTTGCGCGGTTGTTGATTTAAGACTTTCGATAAAGTTGAAGAAGTGTGTCAGGAGTATTTCGATTCAAAGTCGGCGGAGTAGTACTTCAACTGGTTTCAGATGCTGGCAGATAGGTGGCAAAGAATAAGTCATAGAGAATAATGGCTTTGATTTTGAAGAATAGTTGTTGATTTGAATAAATTTGTTCACAAAAATAAAGATTTCGCAAGTGTGGTAGAATTTTCTCATCAACTTAATATATTAGCTATTATTGGGTTAGTTTTGTAAGTCTTTAGTTATCTTGTCTTACGTTTATTATATTTTATGTTTTGTGCCATACTTATTAAATATTTTTTTAATATCGTCGGTGAGTTATTAATGTGTATGAAGGCTACTCTCTGTATACTGCATTTGTTTTTACTACATGTGTCTTAGTATAGTATTTCCCGTTTTTAGCATGAGAAAATATATGTTTGGTTGTGATTTGTAACTCTATATACATATATTGAAGATGATTTAGGAATTTGTTTGAGTATTGCCATCTATGTATGTTTCTATTGAGTTTAAATTCTCATTAGAGAGTCGCGCTATGAGTTTATATTTAGTTTGGTAGTGGGATTAAATTAATTCAGCGCAATACTTTCAGTATATCCGTTCAATATTTTTATTTTGATTATCACTTGCCAAGTGTGAGTATTACATGATCTTTCGTCGACATCATTTGGTAGCGTAGATAACTGTTAGGTCGTTAAATTTTTATCATAACCAGAAAACGCTATGTTAGTTTGTTAATTAGGTAGATAGTTTTGATATGAAGACTTCCGTGAAAACATTTGCTGACTAGATTGGACAAATGATACTGTAGAAATTGAGTTGACTGTTGATAGTCATATAGATTAATTACGCACCCATAAGTGGCGTTTATGTTACTTGTTTGAATGTGGAATAGAATGTTCTATTGGTGGCTTAGCTTATATCATATCTAAAATTATTAAATAAACTTACAGTATACTGATAAATCGTGAATAAACATGTGCACTATTGTATGTACTTTGTCACAGGAGTCAACGCGTGTTAGAATAATTTTAAGTTTTGGAGAAGCAGACCACCGTACGTCTTTATACTCTAAAAGTCAAATAAGTACTTAACAATTACTTAACCACGTTTTAATCAGATGCAACAAATTATTATAAAATAAATAATATCTTAATATTTGTAACGTTAATAAACATGTGACTGTCTTACTTACGTATTTCCAGTGCCACAACCCCGTCGAAATTAATTACGCCCAGGTGCTTTTCTGCTAACTGTTTTTGCGGTTGAGTTGATGGTAATCTTTACGATTTTTCTTGCTCACAACTGCAGCGGTGCTTATAAAGCGCCGAGCAAAAAATTTCAATCAGCTCGCTTATCACGGCGTAGTAGTTGTTATGTGTATTTATGTGTTTCGAGATATGGAGATTCGATTCCGGTTGAACGAAATACAAACGGCTAAAGTGGCGTCGTAGCGCTCTTGACGTCTACGTTACAGCCCTAGGACCGCTCTTAATGGCGTCATCTACAACGCGCTTTCCGAAATGCTTACGCCTGTTTCAGCTGCCGTGATTGATTTTACACTTAGCTGGCTCATTCCTCAATGCCGCCAAGAACGGAGAATTGATTGATATACCTTTTGAAAGCCGCTACTTTCTTTTACTTTTAATTTATTGAAAATAGCAACCTGCCCTAAACGATCTCATTTTAATATCCTCCAACAATACGTTGATTGATGTTGCGTTCGAAATTAAAACGATTCTTAAAACCGCAACTGCAGGCTATGGAGTGAAAATTTCGAAATGCGTAATTGCCTGTAAAAAATAAAATTGCCCAATATTGATTTTATATTGATATATATATATATATATATATATATATATATATATATATATATATATATATATATATATATATAATATAAGCATTTAGGAAAGTGTCCATAAATTGGTTTATTTAAATATTCTGGGTTTCCTAAGACATTATTAAGATACATTTAATACACTTAATATCTAATTTGATTCAAATACTCTTATAAATACATATAACAATTTTATTTATGTGCTAAAAATCAATGTCTATATTTAGGTAAAATAACAACCACCAATGCGATTGAAATATACGTCTGCTTTTTAAACTTAATTTGTACATGGTTTAAGAACAATATTTTCCTTTTTCTTATATATCTCCTTCTGTTCATTTTTTAATTTTTCATGCCAGCTTGTCAAAACACATAACCAGTTCTATTTAATATAAAAATTTTTGGTAGTCGTCTTTCAGACAAATCAGATATGAATATCACTTATATCCCTGGTCTCCGTGGTCGTATCTTACATTTTTTTGAAATAAATGGATTACTGTTCTAATTACCATATTCATTCAGTTAAGAATTTTTAATTTCTAATTATATATTTTAAAGTAAACTAAAATTATTATCCTCAAAAATTAAAGGTAAAATTTTATTAAACTTTCAGCACCTTGATGTGGAACGCAACTCCAATATGGTGGCAACGATGGAAAGCAGCCGGAGTGTGATTGCGCAAAGTTCTTTTTTATGAAAGCCTTAATTCTTTTAGGTTTTAAAGAGTCAGGTCGCCATTTCTTTCGCCGGTAGGTAATATCATTTTAATAACGGCTGATTTATACACTTAATCTGAGCAGGTGTCGTTGACACCTTAGCCGCGAACCAAGGGGTGACACCGGCGTCCACGTAAATTCTTCTTCCGAAAATTCCTCAGCTTCCGCGAAGGTAACGCAATTATCCCGAACAATGCACCAAAACACTTTCCTGAAACTACTCTTAAATTACGGCGATGTGTTCTGCAGGAACGCTGTAATATAATTTCCGGACAAGGACATATGCAGCTGTGCTTCCGCCTACGAAATGGAGCTTTCTAATTTGTCCGCGGTTTTTTGGTACATGCTAAATTTCTGTGCAACTGGAACAACTCCATAATTGTCGAGTTTGCGTGCTGCCGCTAAGACGAAAAAGTTTTAGAATCAATGCGATCAATGTGTTGTTTGATTTTTGTTTTGCAATTACACATTTAACGATGACTTCAATTAGGCTTTTCTTACTAAATTAGTAAAACAAATTTTGTTTATTAGCATAAACCAAAATAAATCGTAAATACCCATATCAAATTAAAGAAATTGTTTACAAATTTACATAATCGTTTTTGTTAATTTATTCATAGAATTAATATTCATTGTAACATATTTTATAGCTTTACTCCAACTTTACCTTATTTTATGTACTTTAATATACTTCTTTATCAACTGAAATATTAATTCAAGTTTCTTGTGTACTTTCAAATGTGTATATATTTCAGAATAAGCAGTTTCTTTAGCTTAAATTATTGTACGATCTATAATATAGTATATGTAACCTAGCGGCGTCAAAATATCTCGCTGTTTTGGTTACATTCATACAGGGTCGGTACTTTAAGTAATGATAATAAATCCACAAAACAAAATTTATTCCAGATTAATTATTAATTACAAAACTTTAGTATCTTCAAAGTATGCTCCTTGAGCGTCAACACACATTTGCAGGCCAGTTTTCCACGCTTCGTACGCTCCCTGAAAGTCAGCAACTGGAACATCCTTCAGAGCACGCGTGCAAGCCGCTTTAACAGCATCCAAGGTTCCGTGGTGGCGTCCTTTGAGGGCGGTTTTTACTCTGGGAAACAGGAAAAAGTCTGCAGGGGAAACGTCAGGGCTGTACGGAGGCTGAGGAATCGTTGCGATGCCATTTTTCGTCAGGTACGCTATAACCACGAAGCAGGTGTGACATGGCGCATTGTCATGATGGAGCTTCCAATCTGTGGCAATTTCTGGTCACACTCGGTTGTCGTCTTTTCAAACTTTTTTGTCTTTCTTGTCGAAAATTACAATCAGCATTGCTTTGATTCTGGATTTGAACATGCGAGCTTTTTTTGGTCGAGGCGATTGTGGAGTGTGCCATTTGGTACTCTGCCGTTTTGTTTCAGGGTCGTATTCAAAGATGCAACTTTCATCTCCGGTAATGATATTGTCAAAAAACTGAGGCTTTTTTTCTTCAATGCATTCCAAAAGATCTTTCGAAACGGTCTCACGGTTTTGCATTTGCTCGTTCGTCAAAAATTTCAGGACGAGCTTGGCGCAAATCTTCCTCATCCCAAGATCCTCGACTCTGATTTTGTGAACAACTATTTTATCAATTCCTAGCTTATCCGCGATAAAACGAATACTTAAACGCTGGTCCGAGTTCAGCAAATCTTGCACACGTTGTTCGTTGTCTCCAGTTCTTGAGGTTGACGGGCGGCCTGTTCGTCCTCCACGTTTTCCCGGCCTTCTTTGAACATTTTGTGCCACCTAAAAACTTGAGCTTGTGATAAGTCTTCACTGCCGTACGCTTGCCGAATCATTTCCAGCGTTGATGCACCAGATTTTCCAAGGCGAGCACAAAATTTGATTGCACAACGCTGTTCAAAGCTTTGCTACATTTTCAGCTTGCACACACTTCTTTGCAGACGTCCGCGCCGTGCGTTATCATGCCTCAACGGAAGCCAGTAGGCGACTGCCGCTTGGAGCGTATTCAAAGTCAAACCCCCCTCTACCAACTCCAACCGGTCTCAGCGCCCGCTGACGTACATTCGCGTCAGGAACCAAAATATTCTCATTACTTAAAATACAGATTCTGTGTAACTAAAATATAAGTGGAAGGTTTTAACATAATGCAATCTAATTACGGTTATTTAACTATTAATGAAAATATAATGTTATTACTCTGTTATATTGTTCTTAGTTGTGATAAAATTTATCTTAAGGCTCTCATTTTATTTTATAAAAAAATTATAAATTTTATAATAAATAATCATAAAATATATAATTTTGATCTTAAAGTCTTTTCTTCTTCTAGTGCCTATCCTTAACAGATGTTGGCGATCAATAAGGCTACTTGCACTTTGAAACTGCAGCTCGAAATAATAATGTTGTCCATTTGTTTCGTAAATTCTCCAGTCATGAGGTGCGTCTACGGCCAGGAGCTTCGTTTTCCTTTTATATAACCTTGTAGTATTAATTGTAATAATTGACACTTTTCACCTCTCATTATATGTCCCAGATATTCAAATTTTCGTTGTTTTATAGTAGTCATAATTTCCAAGGAGCAATACATTCTTTCAAGTATTTCTGCATTTGTTACTTTGTCCGTCCACGAAACTCTCAGCATACGTCTATACGCCTACATTTCGAATGCATCGATTTTGTTGCACAGGTCCTGTGTCATCGTCCAGGTCTCCGCCCCAGCAATACCGGATACACATAACACTTGAGAAATCTTTTCCTTAGTTGTAATTTTAAACTACTATTACATAGTAAGGATTTTATGTTGCTAAACGCGCATCTGGCTTGTCCGATTCGGCTTCTAATTTCCTTTTGCTGTATTCCTTCGTCATTTATTATTGTACCCAAGTATTTGTAGTCAGATATTCGGTCGATGGCTTTATTGTTTACCACAATTCCTGTTATTGTTAGTTGTTTTTTTTGTTATCACCACATACTTATTGTTAGTCTTCTTTAGATTCATATCTAAACCGTATGTTGCACTACTTCCGTATATATAGTTCAACATATTTTGAAGCTCCTGCTCCGTTTCCGCTATAAGCACAGAGTCGTCAGCATATCTTATATTATTTATAGCTATTCCGTTAATTTTAACACCCTCTGTACTTTCGTTTAATGCTGTTTTGAATACGATCTCTGAATATACGGTGAATAAAAGTGGTGACAGAATGCAACCTGTTCTTACTCCACGTCTTATATTTATTTCCTCAGTAATGCCTTCTTTTGTTTGAACGCATCCCGTCTGTCTCCAGTACAAGTTTATTATAAGGCGTAGTACTTGATAATCTAAGTTCAACTGTTCTAGTATTTCGAGTAATTTATTGTGTTTTATTTTGTCAAACGCTTTGGTATAGTCTTTGAATCAAATATATACATCTCTGTTTACATCTAAACATCGTTCGATTAAAATGTTTAAAGCAAATAGTGCTTCGCGTGTCCCACATCCATTTCTAAATCTCAGTTTTGTATTTGACATAATAATTTCACATTTATTATATATTCGGGCGTGTACTATTTTTAGGACGTTACGATATTCTTCACATTTTCGTGGATGATTTGTTTTAGGCAGTGTTACAAATGTAGATTTTAGCCAGTCTTTTGGGATATATCCCGATTGGTATATTGCATTAAATAGGTCGAAAAGTATTAAAATCTTGTTCTCGTCTATTAGTTTTATTAGTTCTGTGGAAATTTCGTCGGGTCCTACTGCTTTATTATCCTTTGAACTTTTTATTGCATGTATAGTCTCGTCTTTTGTTATCTCTGGCGCCACTTCCGTGTTACTTATGTACGTAACCTTTGTCCTATTATCATCATAAAGTTCTTCTACATATTCCTTCCAGCGAGCAAGTTTCTTTTCTACAGTGACAATTATAATATTTTGGTATTTGGTATTATTTGTATTTTTGACCTTTCTTCTCTCAGTCATTAATTCTAGGATTTCTATCCATTCTTTCTTTCATTGGTGTTGTTGGGTTTGTAATCTTAAGGTATCTGTGGTTGCGCCGTGAATTTTTTCTTTTATTTTTGTCCATATGTTTTCTATTTCTTCTTCGAAACCGCGTTTTGTAGCATCGCTCCTATTTCTTTGTTAACAGTAACGCTTAATTTATTTTTGATATCAGGTTCTGATATTTGTCTAATATCTATTTTATTTGTGACTCTATTTTAGTTGTCTTCTTTAGCCGCAAACAGAAACATGCTACTACTGGATTGTGATCCGACCCTATATCAGCCCCTAGGTACGTCTTAACATTTTTTATGCTGTTTCTTTATCTTTCGTTTACTAGGACGTAATCTATCTGATTCCGTTTTTTTGGTATACCTTCTTTTTCTGGTTTGGTTCATGTATATAATCTTCTAGGGTAATGTTGAAACATGGTGTTACTGATAATATATTTATTTTATTTGCAGAAATTTACTAGTCTGTCACCTTTGTTGTTGCGTTGACCCAATCCAAATTTTCCCACTGCCACTCTTTGTTCACCCTTACCAACCTTAGCATTTAATTACTCATTATAATGTTAATTTCTTGTGAACTTGTGTTTTTCATTAAATAATCAATTTCTTCATAAAATCTTTCTACTTTCTAATCTTCCTTTTTCGTTGTCGGTGCATACACCTGTATAATATTGATGTTATCTGGGTTATTTTGTATCTGTACCATAAGTGTTCTATCCGAGTAAAAAACGAAATTGGTAATTGCTTTGTCAATTCCCTTTGTGACAATTAATCCTACTCCATATTGATGTTCTGGGTCATTTTCACCAGAGTAATACGTAACATGGTCTGTTGTAACTATTCTTCCGCTTCCTGGCCACCTCATTTCACTGCTTCCAAGTACGTCAATTCCGAGTCTGCTCATCTCTTTTTATGTATTCGAGTGCCTTTTGATATTATTTCGCGTTTTATGAGATTTATTTTTCCGCGTTTATTTTGCTTTTCACCGGGTTTTCGCGTGATGACTACCGTCGTCTGACTGAGCTATTCCTCCTCTGCCGACTCTTGGGTTCCGTTGTCCATGAGTAGTAGTTTGTTATGCGTTTAAGCCATATTAAATGTACTAGAGATATCTATATAGATCTTTAATGTGGTGGTTTCTCCTTGCCTACTACATCCTTATGCCCTTTGACTATTATTAAGTTCATACGCGTTTAGGACCGATTTTGCAGTCCTAGGACAAAAGAGTGCCCTACCACTTATGTCTCCTTCACCCGAAACTATTGGCCAGGTGAGGGAATCGCTTACACAGGCGATTACTCGGTGTTGCTGTTTGGTCGGAGACTGCTTATTCGTCTGAGATAGAATATCTCAACTTATATCGCAGTTTACCTTTATATCTAAAGATATTTCACTACCTGCCACCTATGACCCCTCTCGTAACTCACAGCTCAGCCCTATCAAATAACTAAAATATAAATTCTAATACTAACTAAACTATAATTAATAAAATCTAGATCAGCAAGTTATATCCATAATTTATATTAGCTTTCTAAATGTTTCCTGATAGCCTATTCTATTTTCCTTTTATTTTCTACTAACTAAAAAATAAAAAACAACTGCATATCCTCTGTGGTATAATACTATATATACTTATATTCTCTTACATGTAGAGTTCTTAGGACTTTGTAATACTCTTTAAAATTTATTCCGATTTATTTAAAAGCCAAAATTTAAAATGCTAAGATGATACTAACAATACTATTTACTCTTGTTATTTCATAATATTTTAAATTTAAAACAAATTTGTTTATTTATCTGAAATCTCCTGCACAGCAATAAGCAATTTAAATAAATAGTTTCCATGGTACTTGAAATAAATTGTGGGAGAAACGCCCTTTGGCACCTCTCCTTATAAATAACTTAATTAAATAATATTTAAAATAGATTCTTAATCTAATAAGTTAATTAAAGGTATGAAGTGGAATGTCTAATTCTTCGCTGTTGTATAAAAGGTTTAACGAAAATGGATTAAGATGAGTTTTTAATTTACAGAGATACCTGACACTGCACTAAGCTACTTCTTTCACTGTTAGCAGTTTCAAGTCTTGGTTTGAAACCGTTCCAGTATTTCTATTTTAGAGTTTGAAACAATACACCAGAACTGTATACCATAGCTCCAAATAGGTTTCAACACAGTTTTATATACAAGAAGTTGTTAGCATGGAAAAGCTTAGATTTGTGACATATCAATCACTAGTTTGAGACTAAGTTGTTTCGTCTTGGTCTATATATAGGTTCTCCAAGTTAAGGCTTTATCAAGGTGTAGTTCCAGTCATCATATACTGTCAACTTGTAGAAGAGCGTGATCATTTATACTAAATCTAGGAACGGTGGCTCTGCATTCAATGAATGTAATTTGGAAAAATTTTGTTTTGTTAATTTTAAACCGTCATTCTTGCAGCTTTGTTAAAGTCTTTATGTGTGGCAGTGAGTGCTGTATTATCAGCGTAGGTTGCCATGAGTGTACTGAGCTTTATAGGAACGTCAGTTGTGTATAAAATATACGACAGAAGCCCCAGTATACTATCTTGCGGGATTCCGGATTGAATAGGATTTACATCAGATATTACTTCGCTATACTTCACTTGGAAGAACATTTCATGGAGATATGATTTGAGGATCATGTAGTGTGGATGCTTAAATAATAGACCCTCCTCACAAACCTTATCAAAGACTTGTCTCAGGTCAAGGAAAATTGTAGAGTTTCTATTTTCAAAAGTGATGTTGATCTGTACTTGTTTTATGGTGTAACGCTGACTCGGGTATGAGCTGCTCGTCTTCAATAATTGGTAGGAGCGTTTTCAGGAAAAGTCTTTCAAACAGTTTAGAGAACAGTGGTAAGATGCAGGGGTGGTTGCATGTTTTCCAGGCTTGTGGATAAGGACCACTTGGGCTGTTTTACATTGGACTGGAGAGTATCCAGTTCTTAATATACTATTAAATATGAGTGTGAGAACCTTGATGTCTTAACGAGGTAATTCCTTGATTGTTTCTTCAGTGATAGCGTCGGATCTGTGAGATTTCTTGTAGTTAGTATCTTTATCAATAATTTCCTGGACTTTGTCAGGTAAAATGGGTTGATAAGCAGAAAAACCTGGTAAGGGGCTATTAAAAAATTGTTTACTTTGTCTTACACCTGGTAATGACTGAAAAACTGTCTAAAAGTGGGTAATAAATAGTTTTGCTTTATTTTTATCATAACGAGCTCATGTTCCATCTACATTTCAAATTGAGGTTATTTTCAGTTAAAGTCTGGTGGCTTTTCAGATTGAGTACTTAGTCTCCTCTGTAGTTGCCAATTCCTGAAGATATTAATCGATATATTTGTTTTTTGATTTATTAATCATTTCTTTCATTTTTCTGTATTAAATCCACGTTTGTTAATAGGTAATTTACTTTCATGCTATTCTTCAAAGACGCCATTTTTCAGCGATCTTTTGTTTTACTATTAAAGTGAAATCACGGGTTAGTAGGTTTTTTTTGTGACTGTGATGTGGCCCTTGAGGCAGCCAGGTGAATTTCTTGGTTGAGCATTTTGACTGCATTTTCATTATCAGTAGCTATTTTTAAAGGATTATTAGTTTCTCTTTGATTGTCTAATATATATTTAAAATAGATCCATTTTTTTGTGGTTGGTTAACGTCGAGTATATTAACTTACTGATTATTGATGTAGAGATCGTAGCTATAATGGGTCTGTGGTCAAAGGACAAATCAAAACACGATTCAATTTTGAAATAGCTCAGAGAAGTACCTTTAGTCACAAAAAGTCGAATAGGTTAGAGATCTTTGCTGTGTCGGTTGGCCAATAGGTAGGCTAGTAAGTAGGCAAGTGTTGTTACAAAATGGAAAAGAGCATTCTTCCTCTTGGAGTAATTAACCTGGATCCCCAGCAGGAGTGTTTAGCATGGAAGTTTTCCCTAGCAAGAAACTAATTTTCTAGGGATTGTAGATATTCCTCTAAGCTATCTCTGTTGGGTCGGTGTCTAGAGGGACAATAAGCTGCAGAAATAACTAATGGACTTGCCCAGTTTTCTACAGAGCTAGTGGCAGCTTGTATAACTTCAGAGCAATACTTGGAAGTTTCGTGCTGTCTTATATGGTATTTTATAATTATTGTAGCTCCTCTCTTGCTGTGCCAATGGTACTTATTTGAAAATAAACAAACTACATCAGACATGTAAAATCAAACTTATTTTTGGAGACCTAAAAACTAAAAGATTCAAAATACTAGAAGTGAAACAATTGCTCAAATGGAAAAATAAGACGCTATTATCGTTTAGTAAAAACGAAGATATTAAAAAAATATATAATATTAATGAAATATTGTATATGAAAGTGGAGACTGAAGCATTTAAAAACCCCACATTATTGCCACAATGCAAAAAATGTCACACACAAAATTTCTGTGGCAGACATGCAAGGTGCGTCTAATGAGCAGAAAAACACTTTTCACAAAAAATGCCAAAAACTAAAAGATACAAAATCTAAGTAGATTCAATGCAGAAAGAAACACCCAACCAATTATAAAAGCTGTAGTATAGCAATAGCTCTCCAAAATTTAAGAAACAAGAGACTTAATAAGAAAATCTCAAAAACACAAGATATTAACACAAACAGAAAAGAAAATAGACTAGCCAACAGAAGCAAATAGAACCGAATGCAACTTACGGTCAAATAACAAAAAACGAAATACAACAAGATAAGACTGGCACTGATAATTTAACTCTAATGCTCCAGCAGATTAAGAGCTGGATGAAAGAGCAGGAAAGAAAATAAGTAATATTAACAAAAAAATCGTACAAAAATTAACTAAGTTAGAAAACGCTAGTAACATCAATACTAAGCATTAGTCATGGTTAACGATGTTAAAATTCTATAATGGAATCCTAACGGACTCTTGCAATACCAACAAGAGTTATTAGTAATATTAGAAACTCAAAAAATTGATTTATGTCTAATCTCAGAGACACACTTCACGAGTGAAACATATATTTAACTAAAAGACTATCAAGTGTATTATACATTACATCCACATAATACAGCTAAAGGAGGAGCAGCTATTCTAATTAAAATAGTAAAACTCATTATGAGAAAGAAAAGTACGTGACTGAAGCAATACAAGCTGCCAGTATATGCATCAAAACACAAAAGTATCTGATTACTGTAGCAACAGCATATTTTCTACGCTGACATAATCTGAAAAATAAAGATTATATAAACTTCTTTCAAACATTAGGCGACATATTTATTATAGGAGCGGATGTCAATGCTAAAAACATACACAGATCAAAGACTGTGATGACCTAATGTCTGACCATTCGCCTATCTTGCTGACGTTAAAGAAAAACATAGCGACTAGAGAATATAACCCGTCATTAACGAATAGGTTTACCGACTGGTAAAGCTTTAATTTAGAGCTCAGTAAAAAGATTTTGTTAAACGTACCAATCCAAACAAAAGAGAAATTAGAATATGAAACAGAAAAACATATGATGGATATTTAAAAGGTAGCATGGAATAATACACCAGAACTAAGTAGAAGAACGACAAAGGAATAATTACCAAAAAATCACAGACTTAATAAAAGAGAAAATGAGAGCTAGAAAGTCGTGGGAGAAACTAAGAACAAGAAAAAACAAGCATAGACTGAATGCTTTTACATCATAACTTGAAAGGAAAATTTAAAGAATTAGAAATAAAGCACTGAATACCTATCTTAAAGAAATAAAGAAGACCAAAGTACTGAACATTCACTTTGAAAAACTACTAAGAGAATTGACAGGCTTATAAAATATATTCCACCGATACGCAAAGAAAATAGGTCGTGGGCAAGGACTAGTAAACAAAAAGCTGATATATTCGCAGTTTATTCCATCAAAATACAGAACAAATTCAAATGCAAACTCAAACAAAACCAATAGTAGAATAGTAAATATACCACTAACCACTTCCAAAGAATTATAGGGAGAAATTAAAATTCAAAAAAGGCTCCGTGATTTGACCTGATCAGGAAGGATATTAAAACAATTGTTAAAAATCGCAAAACTTACACATCTGATAAATGCAACAACACGTTTCAGTCATGTGGAAGATAGTTCAAGTTATTATAGTACCTAAACCGGGAAATCCTATTAACGATGTAAGCTCATATAGGCTAACATCATTGTTACCTATAATATTCAAAAGTAATTTAAAAAATGAAGACCATAATTGAAAATTAACAACTCACCTTCACAGCAATTTAGGTTTGGCAGTAAACATTCTACGGCAGACTAAGTACATCGAATAATAGATATGATCGAAAAATCCCTTGAGCAAAAAAGTATGCTCAGCGATATTTTTAGACATTGCCAAAGCATTTGATAAAGTTTGGCACGAAGGCTTACTAATAAAATTAAAAAGATACTTTTTACCCATTATGTTCAACTCTTGGACTCACACCTAACAGTTCTAACCTTCAAAATAAAACAAGAAAGTGAATTCTCAGAACTTAGAATAATAAAAGCAGGTGTCCCCTTCCAGTACTGTATTTGTTGTATACATGTGATATTCCGGAAAAAAATATCAAGTTAGCTACATTTGCGGATGACACCACAGTATTAGTTATAGGGGATTATATAAAAGAAACAACGGCCAACCTCCAAGGCGCAATTAATGAAACACATGGATAAAAATATGGCATATAAAGCTAATGAAAAATCAGTTTATGTAAATTTCACGAATAGAAAAATAAATTTCTAATAAATTTGAAATAACATAATCCGACACTAAGGAACAGTTAAAGACCTAGGCTTAAATTAGACGCAAAGTTAAAATGGATAGAGCATGTTAAAAAACAACTAAATTAAAATTAAAATATAAAAGCACGTATTGGCTTTTGAGAAGAAGTTTTCCATTATCCATTTAAAACAAAGACAGGTTTATAAACAGGTGATTCGACCAGTATAGATTTATGGCATCCAACTGTGTGGCTATACAAAAAAAGCAATTAGGGTTGCATACAGAAATTCTAAAATCGAGTTTTACGAATTATGTTAAATGATACGATGCAAAACAGCGATCTGCATCGGAAACCCCAGGTGAAGATGGTCAAGGACGTAATCAGGAAATTATCCAGAAGGCATGAGAAGCTTCATAAACATCCAAATCAAAAAGTTCTACAACTTCTAGTCAATCAAGATTTTTTCCACAGGCTCAAAAGAACAAAACAATTTGAGCTAATGTAGTGTAAAGTGTATTAGAACAGTAAAAAGCAGAGTATAGTGCAAAGTAGCTATGCCAGGGATGTGTGCAAAATATTTTCGAAATTAGGATGGATCGATAGAAACATCTGGACTAAATTTAAATTTATTTAATAATAAAAAAAACGTATTTATTATCTATGCTATGTACAACAAAGCAGACTTATTAAGCTAACAATAAAATGTATATTAAAAAAAACACCAAACCCTGTGGAATTCGTCCCTCATTCTCTCCGATACATGCGGTCTGTTCGTGCTTTCATCTTTAAACAAATATCCAGTTTGATCAAGTTGATAATTCCAACGATAAATACTCTTCCTCAACAGTATGTTGAAATAAAGACGAAATGTACGTTGCACCGAAGTCATCTACTTTTACTAAACTCATAAATGCAAAAAAAATCTCATGCTGCATCGTAGCCATTTCTCACACAACTAGCGCTGCTACAAGACTATATGTTAGGCGTAAGAGCTATAGCATTTTAAATTACCCTGTATATTGCGATGTTTGATTTTGCATAAAATTTGTTTTTCTGTATTGCAGTGTTTAATTTATATAGACTTTATCAAATAAGAACAAAACTACTATGATATTTATTTTAGCACACATCTTTTTATAAATTAATTAAAAAATCAAATTACTATTATAAAGAAAATAAATAATAAAAAGAAAAACACATTCCAAAACTTAAATGGCGCACCGCACAAATGAAGTTGCAAGTATATCGGGAAACTTGTCTAGTCAATGTTTTAAGAACTAAACATCCATTTCCCTAAAACGCATAGAAAATAAAACTCCCAAAAATCTTTAATCTTGAAACTTATCTAATACGTGACAATTTTCGCAGCAGCTGTTGGTGCTTTGGCGCTATTTTGCACGTGCGAAACTTTACTGAGGGTAGCTAGCGGAAATGGGAGATCGGAAGCCGATAAAGTTTTCAATAAACGCCGACACCTGCTCAATAAATTCAATAAATTGAGGGATAAACACATACTTACTTTTCTTTCCAGCTCTGTCAGTAGATGTAGTGCGCCGCAGAACAAACAACTACGCTGGCTGTAGGTGATAAATGTATGCAATAAAATCTTTGGCAACGTTTTATTTTTATTTGGTTTCGCTACCGCTAAAGCAGTTTTACTAGCCCATTCTACCGCTACGTGGAAAGAGGACTCAGCTTTATAGATAATTTTCTGGAAAATGTTTAGCTGCAATGTTAGTAACTAATTAGAAAATCAATAACTATTTTATGTAAAGAACGTTGCGCTTTTTCAAGTAATATATTTGTAGTACATTTCCAAAACTATTAATACTATAAGTTGGTGTGACAAAAGTTTTGCAATAAAGTAAAGAATGCTTTAAAATAATGCGTGCTATTATTTAATTTATAATAAAATTGGTTGCTCATTGGTTAAAAACTAACGACCTTTAGAAAAAAATTACTCAATGTTGACCTGTTGTTTGTTTGCTTTGTGTTTACTAAAACTTTTGTTATATGTAAACTTGGGTAATACTATTACAGTGTAAAGTAAACCCCATCACATTTCACTATGCATTTTAATAGGTTTGGAAGATAAAAAGAAGAAATGTAGGTCATTTTGGAAATTAGCCAATCAGGCAATTATTTTTATATAATATAGTACCAATTTACCAAAAATATTTATCTTTACAAAAATAAGAATAATAATTAGTTTTCATAGTAATAACAAAAACATTCAATGTAAATAAATTTTTCAATAAAAACGGGGTGTTTTAAAAAAGCATTAAAATGTTCTCAAAAATTAAACATCATTACGCTAATTATCAACCAAGCTTTTGAGGAAAAGAAATATTGTACAGTCGTGTTTCTCAACTAGAGTCGAGCGTTTGACAAAGTGTGGTATACAGGCCTGCTCTTTATAACTAAAAAGTTATCTCCCCCATAGCGCGTTCCCCATCATTGAGTCATACTTGTCAAAACGCTATTCATAAGCAAAATTTGGTCAATACTTAGCAACACTTTATTTAGTTAAATCGAGTACCACAGGGTACGTCTTTGGTCTGCTCTACCTAATTTACACAGCTAGTATCCGCACAAATTAACATTCCCTCACTGCAACTTTTATTGATGACAAAGTTTTTATGGTAACAGACAACGATCCGGTGTTAGAAGCAAATCTCCTTCTACATAGCCTGGACTCAGCCGTGCAATAGACCAAAAAATTGCGCGTAAAATTAAACGAAACGAAGTCTTTCCATATAACTTTTACCATACGCAAGGGCAATATGCCGCGGATGTAAAAAACCTTGATAATTTTCAAAAAAATGTTTTATATTAAAAATGCATTTAAAAAGCTCATTAAATGAATTATAAATTCCACTGCTTTATTTATTTTATTGTAAATTTTTAAAACTGGGTATTGGGATTCGAAGTAGCGCATACCTGTCGTTTAGTCAAAACTTCAAAATCCTTTTATTCGTTAACCAGACTTTATATTGTAAAAATATTTTATATCTGGGTCGATGACATATATAGGTATAACATAATCAGATATTACTAAAATCGAAATAATCGACATTTTTTTACCTGTCGCTTCACGTGGAATGCCACTAGTTTGAAAGTTGTCATAAGAACACTTCAAGAAAACGATTATAATAAAGAAGACTATAAACAAAATTATTGCATGGGTCGTAGTATATTACTTAAAATATAAAATTTTCTCCCACAAGAAATTAGTTAATAAAAAAAGATATTTCAAAGGATTATAATTTGTTTTAGCAACAATTACAATTGTTTATAACTATTTTGTTCTTATATTCAAAAATAATAAGTAATAAATATAACAAATATTATTGTATTTATTTTTTATTATTAATCTTAGACGCAAACATTCTACATTAGAACAAATTCACAAGTTGTGTCGAAACAGATATTGAAGAACATCGATATAGTGTGGCAGTGTTTTTAGATGTAAGCCAGGCATTTGACCAAGTCTGACCTGGCTTACTATTCAAGATCAAGCAGGTCTTACCACATCAATATTACCTACTGATAAAACCATATTTAAGTGACAGGTAAAATATGGTAACAGTCATTCTAACCTATATCTAATCAGCGCTGGTGTCCCACAGGGAAGCGTCATGGGACCCACTCTATACCAAATATTTACAGAAGATCTACCATGAAACAGAAATGCAGTCATTCGCAGACGATACTTCCATACTAGCTTCTCATACAGATTCTACACAAGCAGCGGTACAATTACAAAAATCACTTAATAACTTACAGAAATGGTTACACAAGCGGCGCATAAAAATTAATGAGAATAAATCGACAGCGATAACATTCACTACAAAGCATGATATTTTACCACCAATCACACTAAATGGCATACAAATTTCAGGCATACCAGAAGCTAAGTACCTTGGCATGTATCTAGGCATAAGAAAACACACTTTACAAAAAAGTGAAAAGAGTTAGACAGCAAAATGAAAAACATGTGTTACATCTTGGGCAGAAAATCTAAATTGTCGCTTAATAACAAAGTGCTAGCGTACAAAGTAGTGTTAACATCCGTGTGGATTTATAGAATCTAATTCTGGGATTGCAAGAAAACATCAAAAATTGAAATTATACAAAGATATCAAAGCAAGACTCTTCGCAGTTTAGTAAAGGCGGAATGGTATATTAGCAATAAAACGCTTCATCTCAAAGTTCCATGGGTCAGAGACGAATCAGATATGCAACCATATGAACAGACTATAGAATCATTCTAAGATGTTAGAGATAAATATTCTAGAAAGTGAAAATACCACTCGAAGTTTAAATAGACAAAAAACACTAGATACCACTAATTACAGATTAGTAATTACTCATGTTATTATACTACTACAAATTATCATATTTGCTTGTTAGTCCTAGGATTAGTTGTAAATATAGCAGTCAATAAAAAAAATAATCTAGTCAAATAAAATATAGCTTTTATCGGTATTAACACATTTTATTATTCTATTCAATTAAATTTTATACAAACTGCAGTCAGTAAAAATTTGAAATAACATTTGGACAGCTTATATTTTATTTGTTTGCAGTAAACTTATATTGTTTTTTCATTGTATCTTCTTATTTACAATTTCCTCAGTTACAAATAGTAAGTAAATATTATGAAATTTACGTGACATAAAGGGGTCCGGCCAATGCCAGTTTCCCCATGATTTGTCACTACACCTGGCTGGTTACAAGAATAGGTTTTGTGGCCATTGTCTTTTCAGTCTTCTGGTGAGGGTCGGCTGGTTGCTGAGTTGATCAATGAGATGATTTGCATGTCCTGGCAACTTGTTGATATATTGTTTCATAAGTTGCTGGATTTCGTTGCCTTCATATGATATCCCCAGATAGTTGTGCAGAGTTTTATTTGTAACATTCCATGGAGCATTTGTTATTGATCTAAGAACTTTCAAATAGCATCTTTGTAACATTTTGTCTTCGCGGAGCCCCACAGTTAGATTCAAAATGTCCAAATAAGTTTAAAAATGACTTTATATGAATAATTTGTTAAATAAAGATAGTTGAGATCGTCGCCGACTAGCCGGTTAATTTGTTTAATATTTATGTCCATTTTATTCTTTGTGGCTTTGATATATGCACTGCAGGTTAGTTTTTAGTCCATATGCAGTTCAAGATACTTGATTTCGGACTTGTGGGGTATTAGAGCATTGTTAACTCTGACTTGCGGGAAAACAGTACGTCTGTTGGTGAACGTAACATGAGCAGATTTGCCACTATTTTCTGTTATTCGCCATTTGTAATAATACCAATCTTGTAGAGTATCTAGGTGGGCTTATAAATGAGGTGCCGCTGTTTCTGGTCTTTTGTTAGCTAAGAGGATAGCCGTATCATAATACACACGGTTATTGAGGTATTGGTTGTAGTTTGTGTGTCAGATGTGTAGAGTAAATAGAGTAACGGACCAAGTACACTTCCCTGTAGTACTCTAGAAGTGATTTTATGATATTCTGACATTGTATTATTGATCTTAACTTGGTAGGTTCTCTCGGTCAGGTATAATTAAGGACTAGATACAACTAACTTGTAAAGTGTAGTTTAAACTTGTATAGCCAGCCCCCATGCCATACCTTATCGAACGCCTGCTTAATGTTTAAAAATGGGGCTATACATCGTGTTTTGCTTCTAAACTCTCCATGATATGAGTAGCAATCCTATGGCTTTGGTGAGTTGTCAAATGAGATTGTCAGAAGTTGAATTGATAGGATGGGATTATACTATCAAGGTCTACAGTTGCTTTAATTCTTTTGAGAAGCAGCTTTTCGAAAATCTTAGACAGTAAGGGAGAAAGACTGATTGGTCTACAGGAAAAAGGTTATGTGGGTAGTTTACCAGGCTTAGCAATTATGATGATCTGGGTGTATTTCCAATGAACAGGGAAATAGTATAATCGTAGAATGATATTGTAAATGGTTGTAAGCAATACTACATCTTTACAAGAAAGATTTTGTAACACTTTACCCACTATCAGGGCATATCCAAGAACTTTTCGAATATTGACAAGTTTAATGTACTTTTAAAGTACTTCGACTGGCAAAAAAAGGTTTAACTGGTAGTTTCATCTGATATGGTGCTACGAGAAATAATTTAATTTCAGTATTATCATGAGTAACTTGAGGCTGCGGTGTTGCGGGATGCTCGACGAAGGTATCTATTTTTTCCTTTTTTGGTCTGATTCAGTTTCCGTCAAGCTTTTTAATTGGGGGTATCATAACTATCGATCATTTAAACTTTTTTGTTGCTTTCCATATAGTTTGGTCATCTGGTGAGAGTTGCATGATGTATTCTTTAAATGTGTCATTCCGTGCTTCCAGAAGTGCGTTGTAAAGCTGGTGGGTGAGTCTATTGTATGAGGTTTTATAATGTTTCTGTTTAGTTCGTACCCACTTCTTCCGTGCTCTATTTTTCTCAGCAACGAGGTCTCGTATATAACGGGGAATGTTGGTAACTTTCAAATGGTTAGTTGTTGTATTAGGCGTAGCTTGCGAGGTAGCATTTTGTGTCGTTATTGTTAGATGTTGGGTTGCTTCGTTAAGATGTTAAGGGTCTTTGATTCGTATAGAATGGTTAATTTCATTTTCCAGTAGACTTCAGAATGTATTTGGTGCAAAGTTTTGGAGGTAGTTCTTTGCTGGCGCCTGTTGTGCTTAGGATAATGTGGACAAATCATAATTAGATTCAGTTCGAGTTGCTATTTCACGAGTTACAGAAAATCGATCAGATCTAGCGGTTTATTTGCATCGGTGGGCCAATACGTGGACTTTCCAGTTGAAAGATAACTGCAGTTGAGATTTTGCATCGCACGTAGGAGATTTCGTTCTTTTGGAATGGTTAGTCGCGATTCCCAAGCAGTAATTTTGGAGTTCCAGTATCCTCTAATGATAAACTTAGTTTCGAGGGGTCGTAGATGGTCTTCATATTCCTTAGTGGAAATAGTATGCCTGGATGGGCTATAAACTGTTGCAATTATTAGTCGATAAGAAATAATATTAACTTTTATACTAACACTTTGTATTTTATTAGTCTCATGAAATTTCCGTTCACAATTACCAATTGCATTTTTAACAATTACAGTCGATCCACAGTGAGCCGTGTCATTTAGCTGGTTGCAAAGGTATACAGTATAGCGTGGGATTTTGATTACTGTTTTAAGTGTAGCGTGGATTTCGGATACAAGTAAGATGCCAATATCTTGCATTTGTAAGAAGACTATTATTTCGGGAATACGATTTGAAATTCCGTTGGCGTTCTAAATAGCAATACGCAAAGAGGTCACTATTTTAAGATAGTTTGCTCATTAGAGTTGAGAGAATGTTTAAAACCATGCTATTTTGGCTGATGAGTTGGGCAAACATTGCTTTAAATTCCATGAAGAAGTCAGAAAGCATTTGGTTGATGTTTGTCTGTTGATTATTTTTTAGGTGGTTTCTAGGTTTTTCTTCAGTTGCTTGTGAATAGGTTAGTCGGTTTTGTATACTATTTGTGATTTTTTTCTTTGTGTTGTGAGTCTGTGGTCCAATCAGTGGAAAATCTCTTACATTTAATGGGGCTTGTTGTTGAAGCGTTTTATTTGTAAATTTTTTAAATGGTATGTTTCTAGCCCTTTTTTATGTCTTAGTATACCGAGCACCCTTTAAAGTTAGCTGGGTGGCTTCCACAAAATAGAGTGTATTTTCTTGCATGTGAAAGTTGCATGTTTTCCACCACATTGTACACAGGCAAAAGGTTTGCTACAATAGGTTTTTGTGTGGCCGTAATCTTCGCACCGAATGTACTGTGATATAGTGTTTGTTTTTCTGTGGTTCTATCGAGACAATTATGTTACTTGTATGTTTTACATCAAATAGCGTTTTACTGTTTCCCTTAGGTTCTAAACAGCAGTAGTTGTTCTTTAGTTACACGATGGCATATATTAAAAATGTTACATACTGTGTAACCGAGCTCGCCCAATTCTTTAATGATTTATTTCGTTTGTATAGTGTGCTCTCTCTTGCTTTAGCTGGTAGATATGATACGTTACGTTTTCATCTTTAAGATGTTTAATGAGATTTCTGTTTGAATCTATCGTGATCGTATTAATTTTAACAGTGTTATTTGCTAACGTTGCTGTATAATATTGTTCTTTTCCTAGTATATTATTTATGCTGCTAATCATCTCATTGTAATTATTTACTCCATAGGTATAGATTGGCGGAGATTTCGCGATTTTTGGCAATTTGATTATTAGGTGGTTGTTCAGTGTTCATGTTGGTACTCATATCTATTCGATACGCTTGTTTGGGAAAGTTGTTGAGTCGGGTGCAGTTGAGAGTGACTCTTTTTCTTTTTTTAAACTATTTTTATTTATGTTTTGGCTTTGATGATTTGTCTTGTGTGCTTTTGTTTTCTAAATTGATAGAATTTGTTTCGAATTCTCCGCTAGACAGGTCATTTTTGTTTGTATCTATATCAGCGTGTTGATGACAGCTTGTGGAATTCATTGCGTGTTGACTTGTGCTGTTTTGTATAGCTTGGGAAAATGGGGGTGCATGAGAATTTATTACCAAGAAGGTGATGTTAATGTTTAATTTTGTGTTACATATGGTTGTAAATTGAGTTGGATATTGTACTTCCTTTGTTGTAACGGGTATTGATATCCTTGAGTAACAGAAAGTTAAAAGTAAACCCCTAGTTTTCTGGGGGAGTTTGGCCTAATGCTCCCGTCGGACCCAGACCGCAGTCGTTTCCCGCTGGAAACATGCCTAAGCGATTGACTTTTTTATGTTCAGTATTATTAATATTGTTAATAAGAAATTAAAAATTAATCATAGAGGATAGAAACCTTGCAGTAAATTGGTGTTTTGTAGCTGAGGTACTTATTGAAGTGATAGCATGACACTCGACACTTTCAAAGATAACAGAGCGTACCAGGCGATCTTTACTCTTCGAAAGTCAAATAACCACTATATTCTGTTTTGTGCCATTATAAAAATACTCTAACAGTATGAATGTCATAAATAAAATTAAATGTTATTTTTTTATTGTAACAAACTTCAAGCACCCCGATATTTTCTTAAAGTGATCATAAACATACAAATACTAGAACAGTTCGAAAATATTCTAGAAGGAATGTAACAAATGTCCGAGTAGCACGATCTCAACGTAAAGTAATCGTAAATGTAGGAGAACTAAAACAGTTTAAGAATATTTCAGGGTTTAAAAAGATTTCACAATAGATTTTAAATATATAAATAGGACGCAACGTAACAGTGGAAGGCGGTTGAATATTAGAAAAAAGTGGATAGTTCTAGTGCAAGCTAAATTATAGTTATATAGAATAATTTAATATTAGTGAATACACTTTTCGGTGTTTATAAAAATTATTAAGTAATGTAATTTCTATAAATAAATTAAATATGTAGTTTAAAATAAATATAAGTGCTTTATTTACTACTTTAAGAGGAAAAACGTTACAATATGTTTAGCCTTTACATCATAATTTCAGATATTTTTTTCTTATTATCTTTAGATTACATACCTTGAAGCGCAACCACTTAACACTTAATAGCGAGATTTCCTATGAATTCAACTCCTGTTCAATTCTAAGAATTTTTAACTGAGATTATCTAAAAATACGAATTTGTTATTTTGGCAAAGGTAACAATTTTTATATAATTAAATCTATCTGAACAGAAAGTAATCAAAGAAATGTGGCGTAGTTCTCGGCTCTTGATTTACACGAAGAGGTCCGTGCGTGTAAACAGAGACAGTCTATACATTTGAACAAAAAATAAACAAAGACGGCTGATATGAAATTTGGCATGCCATTCTCTGAGCGTTTAATTTACACGAAAAGGTGCGTTCGTGCACGCATGTCGGGGCCGCTCTCGCTCTTTCCCAAATAGCCGGGCGGCTGTAGCTATCGGGCCGCTGCATTACCGAATTCAAAAAGCGGTCTGCCACAGCCATTTAGTTTACTTCCACCGATCAGAACTTAGATTGTAAGATAAATTGTTCCAAGTTACCGATCCAGTTAAAAATGTATACGTTCCCACCTTATAAAAATTTGAGGAAAGGCGGGTGAAAAATTATCAACCTGGGACGCAAAAAACACCTTTTTTCGGGCATTTTGTATTAATATATGTTTGATAGGCAGATATGTATAATCATTATAATTTACTTTCTCTATTACCAACTAAATTGATAGTAAATCACTTACTATAAATGTGTTCTAGTTAAAACAGTCTTGTTCTACAAGATCACTTTTATGTGAAGAAGTTTGTTTTCTTTGGGCTTACCTAAAATAATCTTGCGATTTATAGAATATAAAATAACTTAAAATCTTTAGTAGGTTAATCGCTGTATAAAAAAATGAGTAGATTGAGATTGCATAGTTTTCATAAAAAATTAATTTCCATATAAATGTTTGACGACGGTATGCATTAAAAAAACTACTTGGTTATTTAAATGCTAACACTAGTTTTGTGCACAACCTTATTAAATTATAACGCTAATATTCCTTTATGGAGAATCTCATAACACTGCTGTTGAAATGCTTCTGCGCGGCGCGTAAGCGCCAAAACACTTACTTTTTAGCTCACGATTGTGGCCTTATAACGTACTTGAAAAAAATAATAAAATACATAGTAGACGTGTTTTTTCCTTATCTTTTCGATGAAGTAATCAGTTTTCTGAAAAACTGCAACTTAACCTTAAAAAACACACAATATGTTATATCTCAAAAAGGTTATTTTTAATATATTTTTTAACACTCCCAATTAAAAAAACAGGATTTTTACAAAAAAATGACATTCTTTCTTAGTGTTGTACAGTATTAGTTTATGAGATATTAAATGATAAACAAGCAGCGCGCGGCGTATAGTAACGCGGCGCGACAGGAACGGCACCGTACGCTCACTCGCGGAGCACTCGTACGGTTCGGCAGTGTCGTTTTTTTTTTATTAAAGGACTTATTTGGAGTCTTTTAATAAAAAGCAACCATTGTAACATTTCTTTTACTAAAATAAATTATAAAGTCCAAACTTCTTTATTTATATGTATATACATGTTATACATATTTTATTCTTGTTTTTGATGTTTGTTTAATTTTTATTTTAATTTTTGTATTTTTTTCTTTTTCTCAGATAAACTTGAAGTAAATGATTGTTTCCTCTTAGAAGTAGCCATTACTTTCTTACATTCTGTCTTTACTTCTGCCTTTTTTATGTTTGGAGAGATGTCATATTGAGACGATACAACGCGTATACCACTGGTCCCGACCAAAACACAATAAGATGGTCGTATGTAGCTGCGTGAATTTCGTTAAACCAATTTTTACAGACTCATTTTCTGCTTTGAATAGAGAATAACGCTCATTTAAATTTCATGAGAGAAATCTTTTTTGAAGATGCACTCACTTTGTTTTAAAGATAAAAAATCTTTGGTTCCTGGCATGGGACTAATATCCTCACGCTCTTAACAAATTTTTACTATTTTTTCAGTTTCTATAGACAAACAACTACCTACACGTTTATCAAGGAATCTAAAAATTCCATTTTCCGAAACTAATTTTTAGATTTTCTTGCTTCTCGTTCTGTGAAAGATAATTTTTCCATAACTTTTTGACGACTCCAATAACTAGGTGGGAGTGTAAATAAACAAATCCTGTCTTTATTCGTCGTTGATTTCCTGAATTTTTTAATTATCTGCTTAAGAACATCTGCCCCTGACTTTTGGAAATCGTCAATCGCCAGCTGTTTTTTGTTTTTATAAAAACCTGCCCGTTCCGCAACTATTAACTTTTTAAATTTTGTTTTACTAGTTGATTTTCTTTGCCTAAAGAGTTTACACAAACAAATCTCCATACTTTATGCATGATGCCAGACTAAACTTTTAGTTTATTATTTATTCAAGGAAGCAATTAACGACGATATCTGCTGTACTTTAGTTTTTAAATTATGTGTGAACACATTACATACTATCACCTATCAACGAAGTAAACAACAGCTGATATTTTATGCTTACGATGCTGTCATTTGTTTATTACGTGTTTCCTCGAGTGAGCGAACGGTGCCGCGCCTCATCGCGCCGCGCTACTGTACGCTGCGCGCTGCTTGTTCATCGTTTAATATCCCGTAAACTAATGCTGCAAAACACTAAGAAAAAAGTCATTTTCGACGTACAAATTCTGCTTTTTAGTTGGGAGTGTTGAAAACATATTTAAAATACCCTTATATATACTTATAATACTCAATAAGTGGGCTAAATATTTTGCTATATTACAGCATTGTAGCAATTGACGAAATCCGGCTCTATTTTTATGATGTGTTTAGCAACATAAAATAATTTCAAAATGGTAGTCATTTTCTTTGGTGTCAAAAAGTTATGAAAAGTGTGTTTGTTGATCGTTTTCAAAGAATGTAAAAGTTTATACTTAAAGTGTGGTGGGAAATATATTGTAAGATTATGAAAATTAAATAATATACAATAATATACAGCAAAACCATTCTATAATACGATACTCTCATAACCCGGTTTCCATACAACGCGGAGCAGAAACTGCGACAACCCCCCTAAACACGATTTTTATAAAACGCGGTAAGAATTTATGTATTACACTTTTTACAATTAAAATTAATGGGAAAATCTTTTGATTTTTTCATTCACGAACATCATCTTCAGTTATCAGGAAATTCCTTTGTAAATACAGAAACGATTCAGGACTGCTATCTTTTATTAAAGCTTTTAGTACAAGATTTGTTTTAAATTAAGGCAGACGTAAGATTAGTGGTTAATAAATTAAATAAAAATAATTTAGAAATATGTAAACAACTAATTATTGCCTTTTACACCTGCAGAATGCAGAATGATGCTCTTAAATTGCAGCTTTTATATATGTAACGCAGGACGTATGTATACACATTCACTTCTAATTTTACCTTAACACGTAATACGGTACGAATTAATCGCGTTGTAGGAAGTTTCACTGTACTGCAAAATTTTTTTAGTACCTAATGTACTTAATTATTAACCTAAACAATTTTAAAAACCATCAAACTTTATGGACTGATAAGATCTTAAAGTAAAATCTTATAGTTAGAGTAATTCAAATTAAATATAAATACGAAGGCCATTCGGAAAAAACATCCATTTGCGCATGAACGAGAAATAAACTGGAATAGCAACGTCCGTCCTGTGGTTCTCTTTCAATTGTGAAAGAATTTTATAAACTGCATCTTCTAACTTAAGTCTCTTTGCTTTTTTGACTAAGTATGGAGAGGAGTCAAGGTTCAGTAATACTATTAGGTGACATAGTCGAAGGCGTTGTGGTAAGCAACACCATTTTCTCCGTCAGACTAGATATTTAAATCTTATCTTTAATGTCGGGTATTATTTGAACACCTATGACCCACGGGTCTAAATGTCAATTTACCTCGTGCAATACCTGCCGGCTGAATGAATGTGACAGGGGAATTTTTGTTAGTCTAAATAATGACACTACTTACATGACTACTGGAAGATAAACAAGTTATAAATATTTAAATGATGAAAATGATCAAAAGTAAAATTCATTTACTCAAAAAGTAGAATAGTCTAAAAGAAGTTTTATAAAGAAAAATTTTAGCATAGTACTTGGTTATTAGTGTTATGAGGCGCTCAATTGGCCCAACGTGCCGAAACATTTTAAAAACCGGCCGCCACTCGCCATTGAAAACCTCCCATCGTCTTATATAAATCATTTCCTGGTTTCTGAAATGCCATCTCATAATTTAGATGATGTATTTGATGCGACAAAGTAACATAACTTCAAAGTAAATAGTGTAAATAGATCGCAATAATAAATATAACAAAAAAAAAAACAACCTATTTTTTAAGTTTTGACCATGTTCCGGAAGGATAAGTACTTTATAATTCTTGAGTCAAATTTTAGTCACCTGCGGTCACGTGAGCGAAAATGGCGGAGAACTTTGATTCCATTGATTCCTATGTAAACTTTGCGGTTTATAAAAAGTTATTTCCGGTCATTGCACTTTTATAAATCATATATCATTTTAATCAGCATTCCATAGCGTTTGAAAAACTTTTATTTATACAAGACAATAGGGGGTTTTTAATAGCAAGTGGCTATCATTCTTTTGAAAACTGGTCGTAACAGAAAATTTCAATTTTAAATTTGGTCTAGGCCTAACCAATAATGATCTAAGTATAATTTTGATAAACTTGTGTATTGAGACTATAGCGGTCTACAATATGATCCAACAGGTACCAGCCATTGTTGAAAAATTTTATAGTAAATTTCAGTTATTCATAAAGTTTCTCAGTTTTTTAACCAATTTAAAAAATTCTAGTAAATAGCCCATGTCTCAAGCTAATTGTGACATATTAAATATTCAATCTACGACATTTAGTATTCAAAAAAAATCGAAATTTAAATTGTTCAACATTCAAAAATTAAAAAAAAGTTATACACTCGAGAAAAGCAAAAAAACTTTATTTGTATTTTACTCAAATTTAGTCGGTCTCTCCTGGAATTGTCCATAACCAAATAGATGTTCTTTCCGAATTGTTTTCATAATTAAAGTAAGTTTAAAGCTTAGTTTAATTATAAAGTGCAACTAATTTAACATAGGCGTAGATAGTTCCACGTATAAACACTGTTTTATGTCCTGTTTACTTTATTGACAGACCTTATCTTCCAGATATATGCGGACATCTGTACTAGAGATATGATAATCGAAATATTGATTTTACGTTATTGAGTTGTTGACGTTACATTCTACAGTAAGAAGAAATTTGGGCAAGTAAAAATTTATGCTAGTGTCGTAAAACTGGAATTTTATGTCTCAGTTTAGTTTAAGAAATAGACTAAAATTTTGAAAATGAGTCCTAATGCTTAGAAATCTGAATGTAATGCTTTGTTTTTTAACATGCATTTTTTACAGGAATGACAGTTTGTGTAAACTTAAATAATATACATATTGCTGATTATTAGATGTAAGAGTTTGTTTGTGTTTTATGGCACATTGTTTGAATGGAAATGCAGCAATTACTCTAATGTGCTATTTTATAAAAAAAATCCTGTAGTAGAAGATAGAAATGCAAAAATGGTATTTTTAGTTATATAAATAAATACTTAAATATAACAATTGTAAAGAATGTAAGAAACATTTATTAACAATCTAAAATGTATTTCCATGGTCTCAAGTTAATTATAATACTTTATTATTTAATAAGAGCCTAATATAAGTACATACTAGTTGTTATCTTTGATTGCACTTTACATAGTTTTTACAATTTGTTAAAGATTAATTTTTTAAATTTTTCTCTGTAAAATTATCAAATAAACTATATTGCACCAGAGATTTCAATTTAGATACTAAATTGTTTTATTAAATAATATTGGAATAATTAATAACCCTTAATTGTTACAGCTAGAACAATGATGAAATATTAGATAGGTATTGCCTAGACGTTTATGTAATAATATATTTTTTATACACCAAACATTAATCAAAATTGTGACTGTTCATATTAAGTACGCGACATTTGCATGCAAAACTCGTTTTAAGCACAAATTGGTGGAATTTCACTAATTAATTACATGAAAGAGGGAGTGCTCTTTTTCGTAATGTTGAGAGAGCTGCCTAGTAATTCAATTACGTGCTAAAATTTTGTTATTACACACCCACACCTGTATCGCCATAACTTCGTCTTTGTTGCATTTCATTTCTTGTTTGGCCCATGAAAGAGCTCTAGTGTTGATGCAAATGATAAAGATTAGATGTTAACGCTTGCGTGTAGCATAAATGCACTGCACGGAGAGCCGAGAACGATCGGGTTAAATTTGTTTTGCGACTTCACGCTGCTGATAAATATGTCAGTTTTAAAAGTACATAAATTAGAGACCGACTGACATCACTAGGATGCGGTAAATAAAGTTTCTCGACGCAGCGACTCCAAAATCCGGAAGTCCTCTATTCAAAGAAATGGCGAGGACGGACTTTTTAGCCGAAGTGTCGTCATAATTTACGCGAAACGGTTTTATTTTGCAATTACGCTATCGCAGCGTTCTCCTGTTTTCCCCGTCTTGTTCATTTATTCGAAAGGCCTAAAAGGTGTTCAAGCATTCGTGCGCTCCACTCACCTATAGCAAATAGAGTTGCATGCACCTTTCTTGTATAATCTAAATATATATTAAGCAAGACAAAAAGGCCCTGCACAACTCAATACGCTATTGCTTCGACTTTCTCTGTTTCCGTCGGCGAACAGCGTGCTGCAGACGAGACCACCATTGTAAGCTTTCCCGACGACCGAGAGCTTTACATATTCATTTCAGTAAAAGCGGATAATTCTAAAATAGGCCTAAAGCGAGGGTCTATACTCCGATGATAAATCTTTTTGTGTGTTGGCTATAAGATTAATGCTTAAATTGTGAGAATGCTGTAGTTTTCGAAAAGGCAATGTAAATTGGATAAGCTATAATGCTTTATTATTTAAATAAAAACATTGGAATATTATAAATAAGGACTGTAACTGATTTGTTAGAGTAACAAATTAATATATAGGCAAAGATTATCATAATTTTAATAGTTTGTTATTATACGATCTTCAAATCATAAGCAATAATAATTGGAATTTAAAATTTTAAAAATTATATATTTATGTGTTTAGATATGAAACAAATATAACTATAAACTTTAATTGATTTTCTATAAATTATTTTATTTAATATAAATAAAATAATATATACCAAATCTGTACAATATTTGTAGAAGTTTTTAATTAAATATAAAACACCGTAAGTGCATTGTTGTTCGTTCTCGAGCTGTTTCGAAATTCTTGGAGTTTTCGTTCACAGCCGCGACGGGCATCTCCAGAAAAATTTTTTCTTAAGTTACTTTCGACGTTGACATCCTTCACTTATAATGTATTTGGGTTTAAGCCTTTCTCTCTAGGAAATCTTGGCCGAAAGTCGGTGTACACTTTCTGTATGACGAAAACAGAATTGTAACCCAGGCGTTCAGTGTTCTCTAAACATGCCAAGGATGGCGTTGACGTTATCACTACAGGATATTAGCCACACGACCATTGCAAAGAAGTTGGTGACGATTTGTAGTAACGCCCCTATTTTCTGTGTAATTATTAGAAACGTGGATGGGTTCGCATTCTGAAAGCAACCGGTAATGATAGTCCAGCCCTGATGTTTGGGCTGCGACGAACGCTGAGTATGCTGATTGCTTAACCTAGTGAAATCATTGTTTGTTAAAGTATCGACTCGAGAAATCCGTAACATTCCTTAAACTAAGTGAGGATTCTAGCAACTGGCGTAGGTGGCGGATTCAGTCTGGATTTTTTGCACTTTATAGAGTGGTGGTCACTATCTCACTCCACGCACTTTGAACTGGCGCGACAGTAGTGCTTCGGTGGTATTGGTTTACAATTTTTCTCTTCTTTGGCTGCTTGACTGTCATAGCTAAATTGAGGACACTGCATAACATAGAACGAAGATGTGTTTGCTCTTGTCACTACGATCAAGCTCAAGAAACATAAACGGAATCAGTTGTTGCTGGAGGGTTTTCTCACTTATCTCACGGTTTGAATGAAGATTTTTTGAATGGAGTTTTCCAGAACCTCTTGCTTTAGATCCTCCTCTAAATCAT
Organism: Sinelater perroti; assembly: GCA_036346155.1. Classification (NCBI taxonomy): domain Eukaryota; kingdom Metazoa; phylum Arthropoda; class Insecta; order Coleoptera; family Elateridae; genus Sinelater; species Sinelater perroti. Next base: position 36,504,062 of record JARFIY010000001.1, read on the forward strand.
AATCTATCACGCCGCGTATGACGGCGGGCAGAGGTTTACTTGGCTTAAGCAGATAGAAATGTTGCTAATGGCGGGACTTGTAGACAAGTTTGAACGCTCCTAATAGCTGGGGTTGGCCTGAGTTGTCCACTTCTTCTCACACTCGAAGCTGCTCTCTGCTATGGGAGGTCGAAGCACCCTCAGAACACTGGTGTTGGTTGGAGTGGCTGTAGGAGTTATTCAAAGTGTGACGGTAATAGTAACCAGGGTTTAGGATGGTTCATTTCTGTGAAAGTGTCGAACAGAGAAAGTTGCTCTTCCAGGTTCATTGTGAACGACACGATTTGTTCCCGGAAGTTCAGATTCTTTACGAGTAAGTCTTTATCATGGTCACTTAGTATTGCACAAGCCGAGATAATAACGCGGCACCGCGCAACTGAATAAAACACTAACGTACTGGCAGCGCACTCGGCTGACACATTTGATCACATGCGCTGCTCGCTCGCCACTCTGCCGTAAGTATAGATGGTTTCTGCCCTGTATTTATTCATAATTTTTTCTATCCGGTTCATAACCTTGTTAATATAATATAAAAAGACCTCGCGTGGTCAAAGCAAGTCTCGTATTTTGGTGGTAGTAGTGTAGATAATTTCTAGTTATGGCCACTCGATGACGTTTATACAAAGAACGAGGAAACCCAATGAATTCTCACGCATAATACAACCGAAATTATTATAGTAGCGGTAGGCAAAGCTTTTGTACCTTATATTAATAGAGTAACGGACCGATAAAAAACAACCATCGCTAAAACAGAGGACATGCATCACTCAGCCAAGGACACAAAAAACACATAAGGTACACCAGGGGTATATTGTATACCATGTTTGTGTGAGCTGGCCTTGCGGTCGCACCAGAATAAAAGAACACTAACAACATGCTAAACATGCCTTGAAAATCCTGACCACAAGACAGAGTTCAGCCAAACACAAGTTTTGTCTAACAATAGAAACTATTACCCGAAATTATACGGAGGAGTGATGGAAATGCCGAGCTGTTACTTACAAGCCGATTTACGTCAGCAATCGATCTATTGATGTCAACAACGGTATTCCACCACCACGAGACAGAAACTTGAGCCTTAAAAGATTTTCTTCTGAAGATGTCCACCACAATTGTAAACTAAAAGCTAAAAGTTTTTAAAAGTTAGAACAAAGAATGTGATGCATCAAATCAAGGGCGTTGAAAGCATTTGTACTTATTGCCATTTTAACGGAGTACTTTTTGACATATTTTCTTTCGACAGCTTTTAATTACGGGTACAGAAGCTTGTTTATTAAAAACGAATAAAAAACTCTGGTGTGAACATTACACGACTTTCCTTATCCTGTTATTATATATTATACCGGGTCCATCGTCTCGGCCCTGCGCTGCTCTCGTCCCGGAACTTGTTATTTTAAAAAAGGACAAGGCGGCCCTGCGCTGCTCTCGTCTAAAAATTTGTTAATTCAAAAAGACGATGCGCGAGTCCAACACTCGAAAGCTGATTAAAATAAACAGTACAAGACAATAATTGACTCGTACTTAAAATTATATAATAAACTGGGTAGGTCAAATTTCCGCCGATTACATTTCCTAATATAGAGTTTACATTTAACAATATTTAATTTTTAAAGTATTTCAATATGCAGTACCCTTCACTGAATTAATGTTCCGAAGTAATTTGTTTATTTTTGTTCAATACGACCAATACAATGTTTACATTTTCGGATGTTTATCTACAAAAAAGTATTAAAAATAATTTCACTGTAAATAAATAAAGTTGAAATACTAAAACTTATTAAATACATCATGATAAAAGTAAAAATAATTGAATACCTGCGTTCACTTCGAACAAGGGGTAATAATGGTGGTCGTCTAAGGCGCGGTGCTTGGACATTGCCCTGCCTTATAGATGGTGTGCGACGATCGGGTACAGTGGGCGAATATATGACAGCCTCATTTCACAGACCGTGCCCCCACGTTAGAGCCTTACCATTACCAAATCATGATGAAATATGTTTTAATGTTTTTGACAGTATATTTTGTTTATTCTTACTCATTCTCCTAATGTAACTGCGTATAGCTTATTATTTGTAAACCACATTAATTTTGTTTTTTAAACACTATAATATTGCAAATCATAAATAACAAAACAATAATTAAATCAGCAAGGGTTCTATTTATTTCTATTATTGTGGAGCACGTTTAGCTACTATCTCTGAACTAAATGAAAATTTTTTTATATAGATTAAGTGTGCGTAATAAACAATAAATCAAAATATTCTGAAGAAATATTAAATTTTGAAGAAACATGATGGATTTATTTAATTCCTAATTGGTTAAATAAGCTATGAGTATAATATTAAAGCTATTCAAGAGTTTCATTTTATATTCTTTTTCCCGCACTTCAAAGCGGACGTTGTATATTTATATAGCCGATATCCTTGTTATCAGCAAGCGGCAGATAACAGTAAATAATTTTAATTTGTGAACCAAGTCAGTATCCATATGTGTACTGTGTAAGTAAGAATCCCTAATCCTTACCTCGGTGCATTTATATCTAAATGAATTTATTGCTAATTTTAGCACATGTAAATATTCTTGCAGAGGAAGTTTTTTTTGCGTATCTATAAATAAAAACATTAAAACTAAAGATGCCAGGAGACACTTCTACTAGATATATCCCCTTAGAAGACAATTCTCGAGAAGGGTAAGTGTTTTTACAAAGCTTTATATTTTCTGATAGATCAAGATTTTGCTGTACTGCATATGTAAATTGTACTAAAATAAAACTGTGGGTTTACCTTAAAAGTGTACTTTAAAAGCTTACGAACTGATAAGCTATCGTCATGTATGATAAATGTGTCTCAGAAAGTGCATTGCTTATAATATTTAATTTTATACTGTTTTGTTTTTAAAGTGCCCCGTTAAATATAAGCAAATAATTAAAAAAAAATACGTACACAAATTAAAATGTCCAATAAGTTTTATTATAAAATCAAATTTTAATATAATTTACATTTTGTAGTTGCTGTGGGGAACGTACGTCGTTAGAAAAAAAATTATTATTTCTGGTTATCCTTCTAGCGTTATCCATAACTGCGCTATCAATAGCATTTGTGTTGACAAAATGTGAAGGTATTGTATCTTAAATATGTTAAGCTGTAGAAATTTATGTTTGTCATGGTCTTTTAGGTCATTCGTCGAATTCAACAACAGTGAGCCCTACACCACATTCAACTACAACGTATCTTCCTCCTACAACTCACAGTAGCACTTCAAGTACTTTATAGACTGATAATATACTAGAAATGTATAATTTATTTGGTGTTTTAGGTCATTCGCCGACTTCCACAACAGTGAGCTCTACAACCCGTTCAACTACAACGCATCGTCCTTCTACGCCTACGACTAGCGCAACCACTTCAAGTATTTTATAGACTGAATTCATACTAGGAATACATAATTCATTTGATGTTTTAGCTCATTTATCAAGTTCCACAACAGCGAACTCTGCAACGCGTTCAACTACAACGCATCGTCTTTCTATAGCTAAAAGTAACACAAGCACTACTAATACTTTAGAATCTGCTAACATTACAAATGAAATAACTCCCATTTTGCCGTTAACTAGTTCCACACAATCCACTTCGACTTCCTCAACAACTCTTAAATCAACATCTACTTCTATGTCCTCAGAAGCCTCTGTACCTTTCAAAAATGCAACTACTATAAAGCCACCTAGCCAAAGTTTGGAAAATAAAATATATAGTAAATAATTGGAAGTTTCAGGAAATAATAACTTACTGAGAATTCTACAAGCAAATTATACAAAATGATGAAATAGTAGATAAATAATTATTTCATATAATATTTTATTATACTGAGCTTTATATGGATTATAGAGCTAACTTACATTTTCACGCTATTTTAGCTAAAGCAAGTTTATAATTGTTCTTATAATGTCCAAATATTTATGTAACTTCTACTTTCAATAAATTTGAACTTGACTTGCCGATAAATTTACTTGTTATTTTTTTTGTAATAATATGCCTTTCTAAAATAATATGAAGGCATTTGTTTATAAATTTTCAATTTTAATTATAATCGCCTAGGAATTCTAATAATATTCAATCGGAACATAATTTAACAAATTTAATCAATATAAACTATAGTACTAGGTTATTAAAATTTAAATAGCTCGGCCTATTGGGGCTAAGTTGCTACCTAAAAACATGTCAACGATAAATCCAATTAACAACAACACCAAAACAAAATTTAGATCACCTATTTCCATCTGCTAGCGATGTCGTTAAAACATATACTAGGAACTCTAAAAATTTAATTAGAAAGAACTCTTTTACCCTCTTTTAGGTCGAGATAATATTACCGACCAGCCAAATCAACAGCCAAGCAACAACAAAAATAAAAATTTTACCGCTATACCGTCAATAACCATAAAAAAATAACAGCCGACAAGAAAAAATCATTCAGGAAAGAGAATTGCAGCAGCTTGCAGCAGTAAGTACTTAAAAGTAAGCCTTGTGATGGCTATTGTAAACTTGCTAAATTTTATATGAACGACGAAGTAAATTTTCATTCATTTCGAATTCTTCAAATAAAAAACTTTTGAGTTATCAAAAACATGCCAATTTCTTAAAGAGATACAGAACTTAAGAAGAAATTGTTTTCTAAAACTTGCCAATTATAAGCATTACGCGATTATTAAATAAAGATAAAAAGCCTATTGGTATATGCGCAGTAATACTATTACCAAATAAATCAGCTAACAAAATATATAACATCAAAACACTATATTATTCAATAGTTATTGCTGAAGCAAGAAAAAACGACAGATCCACAATGTCAAAAATACAGCCACACCATAAACTAATGTGCAACTAAGCTTCGCTGTTAAATGCAACAAAAGCTATCCTACTAATTCATGCAACAAAAGAAGAACCTCCTATTTATGTTAACTGTTTCGAGAAACACCGAGCTAGTTATAACTAACACTTTTAAAACAACGATATCCAATTGTAAATTTAAGATTCAAAGAACTTATGCACTATCAAACTCCTAATAGTAGTCCTTACAATTAAGCCACAAATCCCAATTTTAACTCTAATCCTGAAATAACCAACATACTGAACTCAGTACAATTATGTATCTTGGATTTCATTCCGAAATTTATTCAATAATTCATAACACCCCATTTATCTCAAATTAAATCCTTTATTACATCTCACATCTTACCACACATTTTCAAGGTATAACTCCCACAATAATCTCCAAAATATAACGATCTTCAACTGGGACGCCAACGGAATTAAATCCCAAAGATTGATATTTATACCATTCCTGGCAAGATACAATGTCGACATTGCATGCATAACTAAGGCTCATTTATCAGAAGGAAAAAAATTTATAATTAGCGGATATCATGTCTTTCTCAATGATAAAACAATTTGTATAGCTTGGGAAGGAGTAGTAATTATTGTTATAAAATAATAGCAGTATGACATACTCATTATTTCAGATAACATCAGGACTAAATATAATTCACCACTTATTAAAATGGCTAATAATAGTAAACTATAGATTACTACTGTATATAAATAATCTAAGTGATTTCCACCAAGACAGATATCACCAATTATTACACAAGACTAAACTACCATTTATTATGGGTGAGTTAAATAGCAAATGCACTTTTGAAGTTGTAAATAACCCCAATAAAGATAAACTAAATAATACTACTGTTAAACTTTGTAAGTGACGCCTGACTAATACGCATATTATCCTTATTGGGGAGATTACCAACCAGACATTCTTGATATTATCCTGACTAAAAATTTTAATTTACCTATCCAACAAAGTAATTTTTAGACTTAATTCTCCCTGTCCTAATATCCTTCAATTCTACTCCTTATAAATTTTTTTACTACTGCGACTAATCAAGTTTTATAGACTGGCAATAATACCAACAATACTTCAATTTTCTCTTTATTAATCCTAGCAACATAAAAATCAGGCACGATGTCGACGTTAACGTAGATCTTCTAACTAAATCGGTTAAAGAAGTTAACGAATATTCAACAAAGCTGTTAAGAACACAAACCAAACACAATCGTAATATTCCACTTACATATATAATAAAACTTATTAAACAAAAAAGTAAAATACAAAAACATTGTAAAGCAACAAAAGATCCTTATCTTTAAAATATGGCTAATAACTTGTCATATACAATAAAACTAGAAATTGACAAATATCGTCTTTACAATTACACCAAACATCTTGAAAAACTAAAATAAAATAGCACAGGTTTATAAAAAGCAACCAAGACTTTGACAAAACAAATTGATATTATCTCTACTCTAATAACATTTCTCATTTATCTGATAGAGAAAAATGCAATTCTTTTGCCAAACCCTTTTAATCTGTATATACCCCAGTAATATTAGGTAATAACCAATCCACTGCACGTATAATTGCTTATAATGAAACACATTTTCCATTCCTGACAATTTTGACCAGTAAATATCTCCAAAAGAAAATGAATCCTACATTAACGTATTGCCAAATAAAAAAGCACTAGGCTACAATCTCATCCCTAATTTCGTTTTTAAATATCCAACAAAAAAAGAGCTCACTTTTTTGGTAACAATATCCAACCCACATATGAGTGTCGGTTATTTGCTAAATAAGTGGAAACGTGTCCACGTAATCATGTTTGCAAACCAGGAAAGTGTAAACACGACTATATTAGCTATCGATCTATAAGTCTTTTACCAACCTTGTGAAAACTATTAGAACAAGTAATTTATAATAGACTGATTGCCTCGTTGGATGAACTTAAAATAATTCTATGTACCCAATTTTGATTTAACAAAGAATACTCTACTAATTATCAATTAAAAAGAATGACTAAACTAACATAACTCAGGCATTTCACAAGGTCTGAATTAAGGGAATTCAATTTAATATTTTAAAAACACAAACTCCATGTTATTGGGTCGCTAATATTAACCATGATGGAGAATCAAAGAATTTCATTTTGCATCTCTAATACCTGTGAGATTTGTGACGGAATTCCCCAAGGTAGTGTTCTGGAGTCTACTCTTTTCAATTTATCTATGATATCCCAATTTCTAATATGAGTAAACTTGCGTTATTTACTGATGACACAGCAGTTGTCACTCAACACAACAACCTTCTTATTGCAACTAAACTACTCTAATCAGCCATCAATACCTAAGTCTTTGGCTTAATAAATGGTGCATATCATTAAATTCTTTAAATGCGTCGCCAAAATATTTACCTTAAAACGAACTCTTCCTTTCCCCCCAAAAAAACATAAATGTTAAAAATAAGGTCAAGTTTCTATCCAAAAACTTTTAGCTCATATAAGTTGTGAGATCTAAACCAATTAAAGCCAAGTCATTTGTTTAGGAGGATATATATATATATATATATATCTGTGTGTGTGTGTGTGGATACGAGATTGACATGGAGATATCACATAATCAATAAATTAAATCTGGCTTACGCAAGGTTTAAACATTTATTTTTTTTTAACAGAAATTCGCCATTACGCAAAGAACGTGTTATTATATTAAACGTAACGTATGTTTGGCCTGTATAAATTACATCAAAAACAAATATAAAAAGATATCAAGTTTTTCAAAACAAAGTTTTACGTGTAGCTATCAACTCCCCGTGGTTTGTTACAAACGAGCAAATCTATGAAGAACTTGGAATAGATAATATCAAACAGTTCGTTAAAAAATTCACTAGAAATTTAATCAAAAATTTAAAATATAGCAACAATTAAATCGTCCAACAGCTGTGCTGAAAGAACACGCACGCATGACTCAAACGCCAAATCCGCAAGATTTGGTAGGTGTAGATCATCAATGGTGGTTAAGTTAGGTGAACTATATTCCTACATATTAATATATGTTCTCTTCTTCTTCTTCCGTCTTCCTGTATGGGATGTATTAATATATAATGTTATTTAATTTTATTGATACCATTTATAACATTGTAAGATGTTGGTCTGGTGTACTTAATAAAAAATAATATAAATTTCTAGATTACTAAAAAGAACTATAGTGTATAATAAAGATTTTTATTTCACACAAGGTCATGTTGCAATGTGTTATTGGCTTAGAATGCAAATTTGATAGATGTTGCAAATTTATAAAACAAAAATTACTAAAAATGTAATTATCAACGTTAATAAAATTCTTAATCATTAAAATGCTTAAAAGTGATATAATAAAGATACATATACAAGACCATTAACATAATAAATTTATGCATTTTTATAAATATTGGAGATTAAAAAACAATATATAATAATGTAAGATAACAATAAGTTCCTTATCATCATGGTATATAATGCTTGGACTACTGAAATCAATTTTATTTTTTCATAAATATATTTTTTTTTGTATTTCGTGGCTCAATACTTTCAAGACTGTATTTACTATTAACAAGAAAGGTGCATGGTAAATTTTTTCAAGTTTCATAAAATTATCAAAGTATCTTTATTACAGTGAAAATAAAATACTACGCCACACTACTCAAAAAATCTCACTCTTCATAGTAAAAACTGTAAAATAAGTTTTAACTTCATTTTCATCACCAAATAAATTAGGCATTAAACAGAACAAACTTAATATTTAGAGATAGAGCTTTGAGTAAGCGGTAAATAAAAGTATTAATTATTATAGAACCAACAACTCTTAAGTATAAAACCGTTTTGTTATGTCCAACGGTAAGAAATGAGTAAATAGAAAAACTTTGTAGGCACATTTAAAACAAAAATTTTGTAGGAGAGAGGTTCTTCTATCTATACTTGGAATCTTTTTTGGAAATCTTACATAAGCTAAGTATGATAGCTAAAGCTGTCCACATAACCTGGTAGCTAATAAAATGCTATGTTATAGAATAATCTTTAAACTTATTATAATAACTTAAGAAACATTCTTCAATACCCTTTAGTATGACTGTGTTGTTTATAAAATAACAAAACCCGCATTTAAATGAAATAATTTAAAAACCTAAAAAAAACTTAAAAAGTTTTAGAAGAACAAGAATTTAAACCTATACGATTAATTCTTAATCATAAATTAAAGGAGTTCAACGCATGCTTATTTGTTTTTTGTTGAACTTACTTACTAACATGCAACTTAAATTATACAATGTAATATACATCCATAAGTTTCTAGAGAGTCTGAAACTCGCCCGTGCGTTTAGTCCTCGGACAGACAAGCAATGTTCGTGACTACTAGTCTACGTCGGCGGCTCAAACGCATGGTAACCTTTACATTGACAGTATTATAGCATAAAGTAAAACAAAAATTGGCATAAACAAAGAATCTAAATTTAACTGTAACCATGAAAACTATGTATGTCGTAAAGATAAAGCAGCAGCAGCATTTATAAAGCTAAGTAACTATAATTGTTTTTTAGACTAATTATTACAACGTGTAAAAGAGGGATGCAAGTACTTGTTTTATAAATGGGCTTTAAAAATGAGTGACTTAATTATAAGCGAAACCTGTTACAGCTAGAGATTAAAAAAAAATAAAATCACCATACATCTTAATTTGTAAGTGGTCCAAATATAGCAATTCCACATTTGTATACACAGGGTTACTAAAAAAAATTATTTCGTTTTAAAAACATATATTTTACAAAGTATTTCAATGATATATGAAAAGAAAGAACAAATGTCCAAGTTTAAAATATGGGCTTACAAATTTCGTGTTAAGTATCCTAGTGGCAGCATGGACCCACTTTGGAAAATATTACAGCAGAGAACGTTTTGTTCTGTTGAGTATGCGAAGAATTTATCAGCTATTACAGTGCAAAGTGCATTTAGAAGACAGTACAAACAAAACTACTAGGTTATCAGATTATTTTGCAATGGTATCACCAATTCAAGGATGCAGGTTTTGTGAATAAACGTAAAAGCATCGGAACACTACACGTTTCTGGTGGCATAGTGGAGGTAGACAGAGAGTTTCAAAAATAGCCCACAACAGTCTGCGCCAGTCGCGAACTTTGTATATTGAATATTTTACAACAGCTATTGCAATTGAAACCGCATTGTTTACAAGTAGTGCAAAGTTTGTGGTCTGGTGACCATGTAACATAAACCGATTTTTGTAAGGTAATTCAGGAAACGAAGGAGGAAGATATATTTGATAAATGTCTGGTGTTCAGCGATGAAGTGACTTTTTATGTAACTGTCAAGATAAAGTGTTACAATCTTTAAATATTGAAAATCCCCATAACTTTATGAAAATAAAAGAAATTCTCCAAATTTTAATAAAAGTGCACGGATCCTTTCTCTTCACGGAAAAGACGTATGCAGCACAACTAGATATGTAACAGTTGTTTCCTTAACTGACAGAGAATTCCAACAACTTTATATTTCAACAGGTCTCCCAATCTTACGGTTTAAGAATTTTTTATTTGGAAGTACATTAGAGATCTGTTTCACGTGGCACCACTGCTAACAACATTCAATGAACTTCGAAACCGCATTACTACTGCTGTGATGAGTATCAATGATGACACACTACAACGTGTGTGGACCAAACTAGAGTACCATTTAAACTTGGGTGCTTTCTCTTCCTGTTCATGTGTCATTTAGTAATATGTTTGTAATATTTTGTGAAACACATCTTCTTGGTAGTAATCTGCAATCTACATCTACAACAACATTCAATTCTAATTTTGTAAATTCAATTAGAAAACTTTAAAGAGCAAAAGTGTAGATTTCACTTCATCCCCTATAATTTGCCAAAATGGTGGCTTTTCCTCAGTTAGCTTGCAAATTGATTGAGACAATTATCAAAATAAATCCTACTTTTAAAATAATTGAAAAGGGAAGAAAGGTTTTTATTTCGATCGGAAAAAATTGCAACTCAAGCTTCTAAAAACTGCAGAAGAGACAGACAACTTTTCCTTGTCTAACTATCAAAGGAGAAAATTTTGTTTTGTCTATTAAAGAAGAAAGTAGTATTATTGTGTTATCGTCTGACACAAATTTAATGGCTTTGTGTATTTCCGAAAAAATCTATTTAGATGGAACATTTGATAATTGCTAGAATTATTACACACAATTATTATCTTTTTATATACTTGTAAATGAGCACTATATACAGCTTGTGTTTTGGTTTTACAGGACAAGAAGCCTAAAACATATAAAATAACTTTGAATTTAAATTTGAATCTAAAATTATTTGTGGTCTACTTTGAAAAAGGCATCCACAATGCAATTTCAGGTATTTAGCTTTATGCCGAAATCATTGATTGTCGTTTCCATTTAGCGCAAAGTTGGTTTCGGATAATACAACAATTCGGTTTGATCTCCAAATATAAACAAGAAAACGATAAAGTAGGAAAATAACTAAATTATGTGTTTGGCTTGCCATTTTTAGACAAAATTGAAGTTGCAAATTGTTTTGTATTTAATCTCATGATCATAAGACCAGAAGATGATAGACTGGTGAGATTTTCTAACTATTTATTAGAAACATATATAGACGACGATTTGCTATTTCCACCAAAAACTTGGGCAAGCTTCACGGCTAGCTGCAATAGGACGACAAACTGTTGTGGGTCGTTTCATGAATTTTAATAGTAATTTTTACAAGACTTACCTTTCGCTGTATTTTTTTTATAAATGTATTAACTGATATTCAGACTGAAACTTATAAATTACGAAGTGTTGAGGAAAAGAACATAAATAGGGATCCAGAAACACGACGTCGTTAGTTGATTGAACAAAAAATACATCTATATTCAGACATTGGAAGATTACAATATGTCAAATGTTTGAGGTACTTTTATAATCAAAACTAATTTTATTGTTGTCTTGTGTTTTTTACTTCTTTTAGCAATACATGTGTATTTCAGAAATGAGAGTAAGTATTTTTTGTAAAAAAAATGATTAGGGACCAAGTAGAGAATGCGAAATTCATGGCCGCCTTTACAAACACCAGCAACAAACGCGTTTCATCAAAATAATGCAGCCTGTTACAAAAACAATGTTTTTCGGACTTTGTTTGGCAAATAGTTGAAAATAAAAACCAGGACGTAAAAAAAATAAATCACAAAAACAACCCTAACATTAGGAGTATTGGTTAAATCTTATAAATCCATTTCAGTTGATAGACGAGAGTCAAGCGTAAGATGATTTAAATGAAATTAAAGGAACAGATAAAACCACCACCTGTATACATATCCGGTGTCAAATCAATCGAACCGCTTGTACGTCTACTAAAAGCTACAATAAAAAATAAGTACACCTTAAAAATTTTAAATAACCATGAAAATATTACCAAAAACCTTTGAAAACTACACTGCACCATTAAAGCTCTAACGGAAACAAATACAAAATGCCACACCTACCAGCAAAAACAAGAGTGAAGCTTTTAGGGTAGTTTTGAAAATATACACACATGCGTTAATTTAGAAGGATTGAAAAAAGATGTAAAACACACGGACATTTCGTAACTAATATTGCAAATATTAAACAAAAAGGACAAATATAGCTTTACCACTGTTTTTTTTATAGAATTGATAACGGCCAAAAACAACAACGAAATGTATAACATAAATAGACTGCCACATTTTGTGGTGAAGTTTGAACCTCCAAAAGTAAAGCGCAAACTAGGTCATTGAACAAAATGCCAAAAATTTGGGCATACTAAAACTTTTGTAACAAAACCCCCTGTTGTGTTAAATGCACCGGGAACCATTTAACTGCTCAATGCCAACTGAGAGAAAGAACCCCCAATGTTAAATAGGTGAATTGAAGTGGAAAGCATCTTACAAATTGAGGGATGTTTTGTCTACCCGGAATTACAACAAAAATTTCCCCCTTCCCACTAAGAAACAGACAATTTGTACCTACTCGTCAATACACAACATAACAAACTCAGTCAAACATTAATTACGCCCAAGCAAGAACCGGAGCAACCAGCGATATGAACCTAATATATCACCGGCCACCAACATCTGTAAATGAATCAAGTGGGTTATCTGAACCAAAGGAGATGTTAAAAACCTTAGTGCAACAAATAGGCAATATAACTTCTATGACTGCCGTAGTTTCTAAACTAAATAATGAACCAGCACCTTAAATTAGCAATATGGAATGCTAATGGTTAGCAAATCACAAAAACGAACTTACAACCTTTCTGTCAAATCGTGCTGATATGTAAATCTCATTATACTGACTGAGCTTACCTAAAAATCCCAAAACATGTTATGTACGCAAAATAGCACTCAGACTTATGCTCAAACTGCGATTATTGTCAAAAACGCAATCAAGCACTATAAATTTACAAAATACAACTAGAAACGTCTTTAAGCAACTATTATAGCAATCTCTAATTGGAAAGGGCCTTTTATGATCTCACCAGATTGCAGAACACTTCTAATATTATTTTCAAACTCTAGGAAATAGATTTATATCTGGCGGTAACTACAATGTAAAACATATTTAGTAGATTGCGCGCCTTATTACCACTAAATGCAGAAAACTGTTAAAAACGATAACCAATAATAGGTTTCACTATATATTCACAGGTGAAACAACATACTGCTTACCAAACATGGCAAAAACACCAGATTTAGTCGGTTTGCGCATTGTAAAAGACATTAACGCATATTATTTTAAAGCAGTATCTTGCCTTAAACTTTCAGCTAACTACTCACCAATTATTTTGAGCGTGGGTACCTAAGTAATGTCCAAAATATAACCTCCTAGCCTCTGCAATAAACAAACAAATTGGAATATCTTCAGAATGATGATTGATGACACTATCTTTGATATATCTGTACAATCGAAGTAGAAATTAATTGAGATGTTTAATAAATGTATACAACAAACCGTACGGTTAACAACATGTTCAAAGGCCAAGAAAATAAAAACCACAATCCTATCATGGCTAAGAAAAAAATTTCCAAAAAACTTAAGTCACGCCGAAGATGGCAAACAACAAAGCATTCTGATGATAAGCAAAGGCTCAATTATGCAACTGCAGAGCTGAAGAAACTTCTTTCGCATATCAAAAACACATCACTGCAAACTTATCTAAAAAATTTGTCACTGACGGAAGCCAATGACTACTCCATTAGGAAACATCTAAGAAGCGAAAACAATCACAAAACTACTGCGCCTCGAAAATAATACTTAGTCCAGAATTAACCTAGAAAAAAACTCTTGCATTTGCAAAATATTTGAAATCTGTATTTCGCCCATTTGATTTCGAGGCAACAAAAGAATAGGAAGAAATTGCCCAATTTTTTGAATCTCCAAATGTTCTTTTCAACTAATAACTTCGGGATCGAGGTCAAGGCTATAATTATAGATCTAAATCCATGCACATATCCCTATTATGACTTAATTACGTCTAGAGTGTTGCGAGAATTACTAGAAAAAGGTTTTAGGTTTCTCACCTACCTAATGAATGCTATTTTAGGAGCAAGGTATTTTTTTGAACAATGAAAAGTTGTCACAATTATATTAATACGTAAACCTGGAAAACCAACTACATATGTAAGTTACTATAGAAAAATTAGTCTACTGCCGATTGTATCAAAGATTTTTGTGAAACTATTACTACGAAAATTAACACCAGTCACACAAACCATCAATTTGGATTTTAAAATAACCATGCCACAGTTGAGCAGGTGCACTGTGTGACAAATAGAATTTTGCAAAACTTTGAAGGTAAACACTACTGTTTAGTTGTCTTTCTTGATATCACGTAAGCATTCGACAAAGTATAGCATCAAGGTTTACTATTTAAAATCAAGAATACACTGATACTAACGCCATACCTTACCGACGGACATTTTCTTGTAAAGTACGGAGATGGTCATATATCCTTGTTTCTTATTGGTCCTGGAGTTCCTCAAGGAAGCGTGTTGGGCTCACTTTTGTCTATTCTTTATACCACCCATCACAATAAGAACTATAATTAAAATAAAACTGTCATCGCACGCCGACCCCAATATAACCTATCAACACATCCAAGTCCATTTACAAAAATTTAAAATTTGAACTAACAAATGGCGCATAAAGGTAGACGGAGGTAAATAGGTGCATGTGACTTTTACTCTAAGAAGAGGTGGCTGTCTGTATTACTGTATTACTCAACAATAAACAAATATCGCAAGATAAACATGTTAAGTACCGAGGCGTGTATTTGGAACGACAAATGATATAGAAGAAGTATATCTAGATAAAAAGAAAGCAGCTCAGTCTCAAAATACAGAATATGTACTGATTTCTAGGAAGAAAGTCGCAGTTATCTACAGAAAGCAAAATTCGATTCTATAAGGACATTATGAAATTTATCTGGACATGTGCTACACAACTCTGAGGCATAGCTAGCACTTCAAATATACATATGTTAAAACAATTCCAGTCAAAAGTATTAAGGTCTATGATAAATGCTCCAAATTAGGTTATTCAGCCAGATTTAAATATCCCCTCAGTTATCGTTGAAACTCAAAGGTACAGCGTTCGTTATCAAGATCGACTCGGTACCGATCCAAAAGTGCTAGTGATATCCCTACTAGAAAATGATGATCACTCCAGACTTACTAAATCGCTACGAGTAATTACGTACCGACGTATATTATTATTAGTATTGTTAACTTAGGTCAATATGAATTTAGTTTTATTAGTGAAAATAGGTTTATTTCCAACATGCGTTAGTTATTATATATACACAAAGAGTTACCCGCAAAAATTTTTGGCGTCCTAGATTGACAATTTTTCCTTTCCTCAAATTTTTGCAAGGTACGATCGTAGAGCAATTTATTTACAAATGATAACAGTGGGATAAGTCGGTGTGGTGATCTTAGAAAAATAAGATATGTAAAACGATCCTAAAGATAGGCAACCAAATGTACGCACATAAATTTGAAAATTATTTGCCAATAAATACGAGGTAACTCAAAGCAAGTGATCAGGATCCTGAGCAGATCATGACTGACTCCGCAAAATAAATGAGCTTGTTAAGGTCGATGATCCATTTAACAGTACACGAGGATCTGCGATGTAAGTTTTTTTTATCCTGAAAAACTGCCAAATGTTGACAGAAAAACACGATGAATAGGAAATTTAAGGCCCAAATAATGCTGAATGACATCAGCGCTGACTTTCTGAGAACAAATTTTTTTTATTGAAGCCTTTATCAGATCAATATTACAGTGTTATACATGACAGGTTTAAGTAGTTAAATATAACAAAGACGATGGCATTATATGCATTCTGAATTTAGAATTTGCAACTAGCAATGTATAATACATGGAGGCAGGTAGTTGTGGCCTCGGAAACTCGAAGGTGGTGGTTGCTAGGTTTCTTCATTTGGGATAAGATCTTGAGGAAGTTGTCTCTTCAGTTTTTGATGAATATTACGCTGCCCAAGATTGAAGCGAGTTGCTCTTTCACATTTGGCAATGTTTGAGAAGAAAGTCTTAGTAGTCGAGAGCATATAATCTTGAATTGTGGCGACACCCAATTCATGGTGAAGTTGTGTGTTTCGGATAAACCATGGAGCTTTAACGGCGGTTGTAGGACCTTATTTTGGAATCGTTGAAGTTTGAGTATATTTGTTTTACTCGTGTTGCTCCAGACAGGAGAGGCGTAGAGCGCCAGAGGGCGTAGGAGGGATTTATGTAGTAGGATGGTGCATTCAGGTTGAAGTGGGGTTTTACGATTTAAAATGGGATATAGTTGTCGGAATCTGGTGTGACATTGGGTTAATTTTTGATTTATGTGGAAACTCCAGGTCGATCTTTCATCTAAGTACAATCCAAGATATTTTATAGCTGAGTCTCTGGGATTCCAGGGTATGTCAATTCCATCGATGATAATAGTTGTTGGGTTGTTTATTTTTCGCAAAGTGAAGATTTCATATTGACGTTTGGTGGGGTTGAGTTTGATGTTACAATTTTTGAGCCATTTATTCAAGGTGTCAGTTGCATTTTGCAGATGTTGTATAGCTAGTTCTAGGTTTGCTTTATGCGTTATAATGGCTGTATCGTCGGCGAACGTGGCGAGTGTTGCGGGAATCTTGAGAATATCGGAGGTGTAAATATTAAATAAGAGCGGACCGAGGATATTACCTTATGGTACGCCTGCTCGTATAGGTTTTGTTTCGGAGAGTGTGGTATTTATTTTAACGGCGATATCCAGAAAGATAGCGGCAGTATAGCATTTGTTTTCTAAACTTGTTTCGATAAGTTCACTAACCCGCTGTAATTGATGACAAGCCGAGTACCCTTTTCTAATACCAAATTGGAAAGAAGGGAGAATGTGGAGAGTAATGGTAGCTTGGTGCAGGCGCGAATAAATGACTTTTTCGAAAAGTTTGGAGAGGGTAGTCAATAAACTAATCGGCCGGTAACTTGACATCAGATCTTTATTCTTCCCAGGTTTCGCGAACATGAGCACATGTGCATGCTTTCAGCTTTGAGGGAAGTAGCCTAGGCGCAGGCATGCATTTATCAGAGAGGCAAGGTAGGAGAGACATTTTCTTGTTAAGTGATGAAGAACTAAGTTGGATATTAGGTCGTGTCCTGGTGATTTACGTTTAGATATGATCTAAGCTAGTTCTTTTGGTGATGTGGGATTAGTAAAATCGGCAGAGGTGGGGACATGTGTTTCTATGTAGTTTATTATATGTAACATTAGAGTTGGAGTGCAGGATATTTCAGGCGTGAAGGTTCGTTCGAGGTGTTTGGCAAATGAGGTTGCTTTTTCATTATCGGACAATAAGGTGGTGTTGTCCGTTTTAAGGGGAGGTATTTCTTGTTGGGCTTTTAGAATTTTCTTCGTAGTTTTCTACATACCTGGGTCTTCGGGGCCGATTGCAGAGATGTAGGTGCGGTAGGATTGACATCTGTATTCGTCCAGTTCACACTTTAGTTGATGGGTTAGATTATTCAATTGTCTCTTGACTTCTGGGTTTTTAGAACGTTGCCAAAGTCTCCTAGTTTGGCTTCGTTGCTTGATTAGGTTAATTATGTATTGAGGAGGGATATTGTATTCAGGTTTCGATCCTGGTGGTGTAATCATTCTGCAGCGTCGACGATTGTCCTTGATTTCCATGATCTGAGTAAGTCCATATCTTTGATTAGAGGTCGCATCTTGTTACAGGCTAGGTTGAGTCAAGTGCTGAAAGAGTCCAGATTGGTCAGGTTGAAATTGGAATATTTTGTTTGTTCAAATTTGAATGAATATATCTGTGGTTCAGTGTCGGATTTATAGGGTACCGTTCAATGGGTTTGTGTAAAGGTTTTGTTTATGAAATTCCATACCAGTATGTCTTATGGTCGGATCACGTAGTTCTATCTTTGCGATAGACTCGTATCCGTGGGTTGTTGAAGGTTTATTCAGTCATAATGAGTTGTTCTGTGTCGCAAGCTATATCAGACGTATGGTGTGAGAAGGCTGAATAAATGTACCGATGCGTTGAGATTATATCTTTGGCGTTCGCATAAGGATTGTTGAATATTCGTTGAGTTTCTGTGCGGTTATCAGGATCCATTGGAAGATGGGGTAAAATTAGTGTTGATTGACTCCAGTGCTATTGGATTTTGGAAGACGTGATATCCTGGGTTTAAGGTCCTTCAAGTTAATGAGTTTGTTAGAGGCAGTTTCGGACGGTGGTTGGTGTTAGCTAGAGGTATAATGTAGAGAGAGTGCGTTGGCGTTAGTTAGGATTGTTACTGATAATCGTCGGTTTAGGATTCCATTGAAGAGGTAAAGTAGCGTTGTTAGGGTTGATTTGACTGGGGTTCTTGTTGTAGAATCGTTTCTGTTGTAGATCTTTGTGGTGGCTGCATCCCAGATAACTGGCTGCGTGGTCTCCATCCCAGTTTGCGCATGTCGGTTTATTTTTGGTTGTTTTTTTGCATTATGGAAACCTCCACATTTGACGCATTTTACGGGAGGGTACAATAATTTTTAGTGTAACCAAATTTCTGACATCTGTGGCATTGGAGTATATTTGTGGCGCTTTTTCGAAATTTTACCGTGACTATAAAGTGACATATTTGTTTGACACTAAATATTCTTTTGCCTTCGTCATTATTCGTTAGTTCCATTGCGCATACTGATAATGGTTTTTTGTACTTCGTTAACAATCGTGTTACATTAATGATAGGTAGTGCTTTTAGGGCTTCGCCGATTTCTTCTGTGGTGAGCGATAACGTTACATTTTTTATTACTACTGATAGTGGCTTTTAGTTGGGATTTCGATAAGTATAATAGGGAATTTCGTTAGCTTTGTAAAATTGTGTAAGAGTGCGATAGTCATCTTCTTGAGATAAGTTGGTTCAAAGTGAGTTTCGATTATTTACAGTTGTAAATGTGCCTTTGATCGAAGTTTTGATGTCTGCAATAAGCGCAATAGAATTTATCTGGTTTGGCAGGTAGATTGGTGGTATTTTAACTTTTTGAGCATCTGTTGTTTGTTGAGGCGCTGCATGATCACTTGACTTGTTTACGCTTTTATACTCGATGTTGTGAGATAATTTAAAGAATTTATTTTGCTTTAGTAGCTAGCTTATCTGTTGACCAGAGGTATCTTTTCTGCACATCGTTGGCGGGTGGCGTTAAACTGTCAGATTTGCGTTTAAGCGCTTGATTTTGCACTTCGGTTTCATTATTAGAGGAAGTTTGATAGAAGATCGTGGTTAAAAGTTTTAACAATAAACAAAAATAATTGTTAAATTTTTACTCACAGTAAGTTAAGCCTAAGGTCAAACGTTGCATCGTAAAGCTGATAGAGTACACGCGTACCGTTTGCACTGCTTCAAGGTTTGCGTTGAACTCTCTGAGATATTTAAGACAAGAAGATAAATCTCCAACATGGCCGTTTGATCTGCCAAAATGCCTTTGAAGTGCTTACCCTCATGCATGCAAAATTTCCTATTCATGTAATGGTACTTATCTACAGGTCTAAAGCTGACACCAACAGCTATATCAACGTGCTGAATCCAGTTGTCAAGCCCTGGATAAATAAGGTCATCGCAGGGGGAAAGTACGTATTCCAGCAAAACCCCGCTTTAACCTACAAGGCAAGGAAGACGTATCACCACTAATCTCCCGATTTGTGATCATCTTCCAGTTTCATCTGCAATTACTTTGACTACTACGCGCAGGGCGTTGTCAAGACGAAGGTCAATGAGAGGTTTTGTAACACCAAGAACAACTTAAAAGTTTCTATCTTGAAGATAATAACACATATAGACATAGAGAAAGTTGTATTAACCTGAAACACATGTAGGTGCCAGCTCGAGAAAGTCATAGCAGCTGATCGGACATATATTAAATATGATCTTTAATACTATTTACTTTAATTGAACTACCTTTCATGTAAATAAAATTTAATTGTTCTCTTATTTTCATGTGATTTTCATCGTTTGTTTATTTTCAGGATTTACCTTGATGACTGTATTTCTACGCGGACGCGGACGCGGACTCTCAGTAAATGTGTTAAAGCTGAGAGTGCGTATCTGTTCAGAACAACTTTGCGTCGATCACTCGTTTTGCCTCTAAAAACCATTCCTAAGCAACCAACAAATCGAAGAGCTCTCACATTTAGTCGGTCCGTCACACGTGGCCGGCTGTCGGCGGAATTGAAGTTGCACATGATTCCATCCGGCCACCGAATCACCCGAACCACATGAACTATTTTCATTGCTCGAATAAGAAACTTGAAACTGCAGCTGTTCGAACGAAGGCCACTCGCGACTGCAACCAACAAAATATGTCTTGTTTGAGCAAACAGTTAAAAATGTTTGTAAAATATTAGCAGTAAATGTAATAATCCTCGCTAAATAATTTTTTTTCTTAGAGTACCAATAATAAATATTTTAATTTAGTTACAGTTTGATAATTATAAAAGATATAATATATATATATATATATATATATATATATATATATATATATATATATATATATATATATATATATATATATATATATATATATATATTTAAAGATCCTAATATAAACATAAAGCAACTATAAAATCTTGATTCGTTTTTTTTTACTTTTTTCATGAGGTTTATTAACATGAGTTCTAATATTACACACGTACGCTATAACACAAATCTTTAGTGTTTTCATTATGTGATTTGAACAAATTAAACTATAAGTAGAAATTGACATTAAAGCTTTTTTAGTTATCCTCGTAAATTCTATTTTTCTTAAATATTTTCTATTGCCGCTGAAAAAATAAGATTATTGAATTTGTTTGTCTTTTAAAACTTAGTTTGAAATTTTTCCTTATCATGTTGTTAGTTTGCTTTGTCTAGAATAATTTTACTAGTGACACTTTTCCACCTCAAAATAATCCTTTTCATAAGATTGTTCACAAAATCTTGAAAATATATTCATTTTATATTCAGCGTTGTTTTAATTGTGATACTTCTCCCTAAAACCAAATGAAAACTACGATAAAGGTTTGTTAAAATTTGATTTAAACAAGATTTGTCCCATAATTAGGAGCAAGAAGAGCAAACTAGTATTTTATGCAAATAATTTTTTTTAAATTTTTTATTTAACACGCACTAAGCGTATACATTGCAACTAGTAAATACTATCTAGCAATTTGTTCTTAATAAATTCTCACTTAAATTCAAGTTTAAAGTCTTAAATCTAGGTAAGTCTTAGCAGTTGGTGGATATACTCCCATTGGCGCACTCCACATATGTTAAAAACACTTCGTTCACATGTTTTAATTGCTCATAATTCACTTAACTTAACTTACACTAGTTCAAAAGGTTTTTGCCTTTTTAGCCTACGTATAAGTCCACTGTTCTCGAGTAATTGTAGTCTTGTTTCGTGTTTTTTCGCAACCGTTTAATTTCCTCACTGACCATAGGCACTTTTAGGTCCCTGTGGATGTCTTCATTTCTAATGTACCATGGAGCGTTGACGATGCTGCGCAGTACTTTGTTTTGAAAGTTGAAAGGTTTGAATAATTTTTACATTAGATTTCTTTGTGCGTCCCCACAGCTGCACACCGTAAGTCCAAATTGGTTTTAGAATTTGTTTATACAACAATAGTTTTTTATGCAGAGACAGCTCGGAATGTCATCCAAGCAACCACCACATTTTTCTGAATCTAATGCAAAGTTCTTCGCGTTTTTTCTTTATATGTGCTTTCCACCTGAGCTTGGCATCTAGTGTCATACCCAGGTATGTAGCTGTGTTAGCGTAAGGAATTGTTTGCTGATTGATCACTATAGGCAAGTAATCAATTCTTTTATTGGTGCAGTTTATATGGGTAGACTTCGCCTCGTTTAGTTTAATTCGCCACTTCTTGGTCCACCTGGTGACGTTGTTGACGGCTAATTGTAGTTTATTAGTAGCTACTTCTATTTCGTTGCTTGTGGCCAGTAATGCAGTGTCGTCAGCAAATGTGGCTGTCGTCACTCCATCACTCATGGGGATGTCACTAGTATAAAGCAAGTATAGAACTGGCCCAAGGACACTTCCTTGCGGTACACCTGCGGCAATAGCTTTTAGTTGGGAGTATTCTTCGCCATATCTCACTCTGAACTGTCGGCCAGAGATGTATGATATCAGAATGTGGCTCATCTGCCTAGGCAGATTTTTAGTTATTTTGTATTCGAGGCCCTCGTGCCATACTTTGTCAAAAGCTTGGGCCACGTCAAGAAATATCGCTGCGCATATTTCCTTTTCTTCTAGGGTTCTTTCAATTACATCAGTGGTTCGGTGCACTTGATCAATGGTCGAATGTTTGTTCCGAAATCCAAACTGGTGAGTTGGAATGAGCTGCTTTTCTTCAATAATTGGCTTGAGGCGTTTCAGAAGCAGTTTTTCGAACAGTTTGGATATGTTTGGTAGTAGTGAAATCGGGCGGTAAGATGCTTTCTCATTGGGTGGCTTCCCTGGTTTGGGGATAATAATAACTTCAGCAACTTTCCACTGCAGCGGTACGTACTGTAGTCGTAGCGCAGCATTGAATAGATACGTAAGCTTCATTATACCCTTTTCTGGTAGTTCCTTCAGCAGTTGTCCACTTATTAAGTCATAGCCGGGGGCTTTTTTGGCACTGAGATTCTTTTGTATCTCATTGTAAATTTCTTTTGGATTTACTGGCAATATGGCCCTGTCCTCCCTGTTGTTTATCTCTGGTAGGTTCTCATTGTCATCAGCTGGATGTGGTTGGAATGTATTCGCTAAGTGTTCAGCAAATATTTCTGCTTTTTCCTCGTCTTTTCTAGCCCATCCGCCATCATTTTTACGAATGGGTGGATTATGATTATGAGGCTGCTTTAATCTCCTTGTGGCTTTATCGTCTGTTAGTCCCTTTAGGAATTCAGTGAGCGTTTCATTCTTAACAGAACGGATCTCTTCTTTGAGTTGTTGACTTAGCCGGTTTAGCAGTTGTTTGTCTGCCGGAGCTCTGGTTTGTCGCCATTTCTTCCGTGCTTTTCATTTCGCTGAGACAAGTTCTCTGATCTCCCTAGTGTAGTTCACGCCAATTGTTTTCTTTTGGCTCAGGGTATTGCTCCATGCGGCTTGCTGCAGGTCGATTACAAACCGCTCTGCTTGTTCATCTAGCTGCTCAATTGATCTTAGTGGAACATTTAGTTTGATACGCTGTTCTACTTCTGCTCTAAATCCATCCCAGTCAGTCCATTTGTTTGTTAGTGATGGTGAAGATGATTTATTGATTATTGTTTCGCTTAGTGTCAGGATAATGGGGGAGTGGTCTGATGACATGTTGTAGTTATCTTCAATACCAATGTAGTTGGAAGATACGCTTTTCAGTATGAAGAAGTCTATCAGATCTGGTATTTTGTTGCTATCTGACGGCCAGTATGTTGGTTTGCCAGTTGAATGACATACGCATTTAGCTTGCTTGATCGCTTCATATAACTGTTTTCCTTTAGTAGTGACAAGTCTGGATCCCCAGTGAGTATGTTTGGCGTTGAAGTCACCTCCTAATAGGAAGTGATCTCCTAGCTCTTGGAAAAGCCTTATAAAGTCATCTTTTTCTAGTGCGTACCTTGGTGGACAGTATATTGCAGCAACTGTATAATCCTTGGACTTTGTGAGGATTTTTACCGCTGTTGCTTGTATTTCATGAGTGTTGTAGTTTACTTCTTCATAATGTTTTACGTTGTCTTTTAATAATACCGCCGATCCACCCCTTGCTGTATTATCTGGATGGGGGGTGTGGTATGGTTTGTACCCTTTTATATTTAGGTAGTTTTTCTTAGTACAATGGGTTTCAGAAATTAGGCAGATGTCTATTTTTTGATCCCAGAGGAATAGTTCTAATTCGTGGGCGTGCTGGAGAAGCCCATTTGCATTCCATGCTGCTATTCTAATTGACATAGCCATTTTTATTTCCTAGTTATGGGCGCGACCCTATTGGTATTTTCTAGTTTCGTCACTCTAGTTAAGAAAGACTTTATGGAATCTTCTTGTTTTTCGAGTTTTCCAAGAATTGCTTGCAATGTTTTGTTGATTACATCCATATTAGCTTCTTCGATCTTGCCTTGTTGAGTTTTACCTGTTGCCATTCGTGCGTATCTGGTACCTGCTGAGCTATTTTGCACAGCCGTACTAGCCTTAGGTAAGGTTGGAGAATTTTGCAGCGTTTTCTTTATTGGTGCCGTTTCTTGGGCATTAGTTGTTCTTCGGTTGTTTTGTTTGTTTTCTTGTAGGTTTTTTCCCTACGTTTTTGAAGTTCCTTTGCGACTACGCACCCGCGATAGTTTGCCGGGTGAGCTTCTCCACAATTGACGCATTTAGCTGTTGCAGGTTTAGTTAACTTGCAGTCCTTAGTAGCGTGAGGTCCTGCACACTTTACGCACCTTGCCTCTTTGTGGCAGAAGGATTGGGTGTGTCCATACGCCTGGCACTTTTTGCATTGCGGGATAAGGGTTGTTTTCTTACGTAGAGGTTCAATTTTTACCCTCAATCCTGCAATCATACTAATTTTGTGAATATCTTTAATATCTTCTGATTTGTCAAAATCTAACATGTATAGAGGCAGTGGCTTAGTGATGATGCCATTTTCTGTTTTCGTTTTTTTCATAATGTTAGTAACATTTACGATTTTAAATCCTCTTTCTTTTATGTCCTCTGTGATAATTTTTATTGAGCACGTCGGGTATATACCTCTGGCCATAACTTTTATGGGTCGGTTTTGTTTGTCTTCATAGGTGTAATATTCGACATCGTAATTGCGTAGAGTTGAGATCAGACTACGGTATTGCGTTTCATCTGAGACGTTGATCTTAAATACATCGTTATTCATAGCGGTTACTCTATAACTAACCTTTGCTGCTTGCAATATGTGATGTACAGTTTCGTATTCTTTTATATTCACCAGATTTATTGGTGGAGGTAGGGGTGTTTTCTTCTCTTTCGACTTATTGTCTGATTGTTTAGCGGTTGTTGATTGCTGCTGTGGAGAGATCTCCGGGGACGCAATTGCTTTCCGTTTTTTATGTCTTGATTTCTGAACTATCCAGTTTGTTTCTCTGGCTAATTCTTCTTCGTCGGTGTGATATTCGACTTTTTCATCAGTTACTTGCTCTGCTTTGGGTGCCGCCACTGGGTTCTCGAGGCTTTTACCCTTTGCATTAGCTGGTTGATATTATCCTGTAGAGTTTCGATGGTTGCGAGGATTGTTGCCAAGCGTTCCATAAATTAAGCTCATTTTGAGTTTTTAATTGATTCTCTTGTACAAGAATCTGGTTTTGCTGAGATAATAAAGCCTCAGCTGGTGTTGGAGGTCGTTGTATTAGCGGGAGATTATTCATTCTGTTGCTGTGTGCATATTTGCACTGCTGCAAAATGATTAGCTTGTTATCTTACCGAGCAGAGTACAATCACATTTTCAGGCAGTTGCACTTTCTCGGCAGGATCCTTATCACACTTCACTTCGCGTTTTACACGTACTCGCAATCTCGTATTAGATATCACTGCTAGAGCGGCATCCAACACGTCTTCACTCTTCAAAAGTAAAACGAGTACTTTATGCAAATAATGACGTAATTTTATTAAAAAAGATCCCTAAAAGAACTTATCTGAGCAACTCAAATGTGTAAAATTTACACTTTTTACCTGATTGAGTGAATCCATACGTTCTAAGAAATAAAGCATAAAATTTGCACTGTTTATTAATGCTAATTTCCGGAGCTGAAAAATGGCGGATCTCGGAAATTGCTGTTGGTCTGGAGGTTGGTTGTCGCCATCGTCTGGTAAATATTGTGGGTTAGGTTTCGTAGGATTTGATGGGGTGGAAAAAGCTGTTGGTTGAACGAAATGGGAGTTAAACTAGAAAGTAGAGAAAGGAATTAAATTAGAAATGCTTGCCACATTAGGCATGAGTCATGGTAATGAAACGCTAAAAGGGGTCATTAGGTGGTACAGCTGGTTAGAGACTCATTATCTTTAATTACAACATAATATCATATCTTACGATTTGTGTTACGTACAATTAGGGCTAAGGGAAGAAATTTACATATAACAATATTTACATAGCTATTTACAATAGTTTGTACACAAAATACATTATTGTACATATGTGGCAGTACTTGAAACAGAATGAATAAAAAATATAGTCAATAAAAAGTTGCAATAAATAGTCCAAATAACTATAAAATTAAAGTCACCGATATTTAAAATTTAAAGAAAAATGTGCAATAAGGAGTTGGGTTAAAAAAGAATAAAAGAGATATTAACGGTTATTTTGCTTAAGGGTTTGTTTCTATAAACTATATTCTGTTGAAGTTCTTTATTATTCACTTAATCATTGCACTGATGTAATTGTAATATCAAAAAGCATATTTAAGCCTGTAAGTTGTTTGTCAATTATGCTCATAAACTTCATTAGCTAAGAAATGGCCAAATCTTGCATATTTACTAAATAAGTTACTATTATCATTATTAATGATATTTTAATTCAGTATTTAAGGATATTGTTGATATTTCTAACTTATAATAATAATTACCGACTTCAAAATGTTAATGAACTTACTTCACTTCCTTAATGTAAATGTAATAAATGAATTATTCGTGCCACTTACCATTTTTTAATAATTATAGAGTTATTTAAATTATAAAGCATATTTTTAGTTTTTAATCAGATGATTACTCAAGAGTATTTATTTGGCAAAAATTAATCTCGCTTTTCTGACATGTCACTTAGCAGTCTTTGGGGCATTCCCCCCATGATGCAATTAGTTAATTAAATTTTTGAGTCCATTCGAGGTAGTTAGCCACGATGCATTTGTATTCAGACTGATAAATGATGAGTTTATGGCGTGATAAACGACAAAGCTCCAAGCAAACTAATTATTAACTCGGCGCTAACCTACTCCATTCAAATGAACACGACTTCTAGTGATGTTTCAACTATCAGACAAAGCCACATTCAAATAAAGTTTAACTAGCGAAACACACATGAAACTTTTTACTTTTCAATATGTTTAGTTATTGAGTTGCTCACCTGAAACGAGTCAAATTAGTCTTACAAAATAACATTTGGTTTGTTTTGCATTTATGTTTGAAGACCTATTTGAAAAATGTAAATTAATAGCTAAATTTTAAAAACATCTATTTTAAAATATTAATGATTATTAACTATGCTCATTAGAGTATATGCTACATAATTTTTTTTAAATAAGTGTACGTTATGTTTGTCGTGAATAAATATTATTAAAAACATTGCCTTACTTGTAACTTCCAATATGATTTCTAAATTGCGAAATTTCTTAAATCATCTTGTAGTATCTGATACAAGATATTATAATAATGCTTCAATAATATTGAAACTTTACCTTTTCAAAGACTTTTAAAGAATTTTTGAACAAAGTAAATTTTTTTTTTTATTATAATAATAAATTCAGGAAAAAACGCTGAAGATTATTAGAATTTTATTTTTTATTTTATTATGTTTTAGGCAGTACGAGGTCCGTTAAAGTCCTGAGGTCTCCAAATTTTTTGCTAAAAAAGTACTTACCCAAGAAAGTTAAAACTTTTATTACTTCTCAATGTAATCTCCGTCTATGTATACATTTTTCACTACGTCGTCGCCATGATTTCATGGCTGGTGAGAACACTTCTTTAGGCGTGTGTTTTATTCGCTGCTGATGCAATAACAGCTCAAGTGAAAAATGAGCAGTCACAAAGAGTCGCTTTCATGGTCGAAAATTCATGACGGCATCATATGTCAACATGTTCTGAGACATTGCCACCCGCGCAGCCTTGTGTTCAGTGGTCATCATTTGTGGAACCCACCTTGAAGAAACTTTTGCATTTTTAGGTCATTATGTAAAATGTACTCCACGGATCTTACAGAATTTGCTCCACTAGCGTACTTATGGTTTTGGTCCAGCTGGTTCGTAACCGATGCTGTTTTGGTTTATTATCGCACAACTCTCGACCATCTTTAAACTCTCGCACCCACAAACGCACGAGGGCAGGAAAACATTGCTCTTGCCAAAATAATGCTCAAATCTGACAGATACTTTATTTATTTATTTAAAAAACAGTAAATTTACAAAGTATCCCACAGAGGTAAACGCAGTTACCTGTTCGTAGTTGTACAAAGAAAACAGAAAATAGATCTTATAATCTAACTTACTTCCTATGAATATTTCTACAAAATATCCCAGGGATAGTCACCCAAACAAAATTTTAAATTTTAAATATCCAAATTTATAACTTTAATACAAGTTTAATAACCTTTTATCAATTAAACTACTTTACAATCAAATTTTATTACAAACTTTTTGCTATAATTTATTCGTATTTAATAATGTATTAATAGTTTTAGTATTTAGAAAATATTTTACTTAACTGTATATTACAGCGCGACATCTTTCTGCTAATCAGTTTATTTATGCATCATATGTTAACACTTATCCATTTTAAGTTTATATTTCCACGCTTTCGTATTCTTGACAATTTTTAGTGTTTTTAGTTCATTTGGAAGCTTATTAAATAAAAATGTTGCTATTATGAGACTGTTTTTTGCTAACCTCTTTTTTCATTAAAGGTATTTTTAATTGCTTATTTCTTGTTATGCTAGTAGATTCTAGAAATTTGGTTTTCAATTCATTATAATGGTAACTTAAGGACTCGTACGCAAATTGTTGACAATACATTTGTTTTCATTAATAATTTTTAGCAGTCTATTTTGGAGTCTTTGTAGTAAGCCTAGATTATTCGCATAACTCTCTCAAACTATGATTTCGTAGTTTGCAATACTATGAAAAAAAGCGTAATAAATCATTTTTAAATTCTAAGGTAACATTATTTTTAACAATTTATAAAGTATAAATACCAAATACTTGGTTTTATTGATGATATTTTTTATGTGTTTATCCCATTTCATATTGTAGTCAAAATTAATTCTCAAATATTTGTAATATTTTGCCCTACTTATTTCACTTCTATTAATTTGTATATTAATATGATTTGGAACACTATCACAGTAATTTCCAAAAGTAATGTATACAGTTTTATTAATATTCAGAGAAAACTTATTTAACGCCAACCATTTCGATATTTTATTAAGATAATTATTCATCTTAGTTTCTTATCGATTGATATAACTGCTGTATCGTCTGCATATGAAATTACAGAATTTTGAGGCATATTTTTTAACACGTCATTTATATATAACATAAATAAAAGTAAGCCTAATATAGTTCCTTGTGGTATTCCCGTTTTTACTGTTTGATATTTCCCAACAACATTGTTTACTTTCACTCTTTGTAACCTACTGTGCAGATAATATTCCAGAAGTTGTAAAGCAGTACCGCTAATTTCACGATTGTATAATTTGTTGATTAATATTTTATGGTTTACCGTATCAAAAGCTTTAGCCAAGTCCAAGAAGGTAATAGCGTTTGGCATACTTTTGTCCTAACTATTGTATATAATAGTACTTATACGTTGTAATGCTCTTTTGTTCTTCTGTTTTTCATAAATCCATATTACATGGCAAAAATAATCTTGTTTTTATTTATGAAATTTAATAGTCTATTCTACACTACCGTTTCAAAAATTTTTTCTAAATTAGATATTATTGATATCGGCCTATAATTTAATGCTATACTTTTACTTTTCGTTTTGTAGATTGGTTTAACTTTAGCTTTTTTAGATCGTCAGGCCAGATAGCTTTCTCTATACATAAATTTATTATATACTTTAATGGTTCTTAGATAAATGATTTTAATACTTTTAATTATTTTACATTTATATTTCCAACACCACCCTTTTTTAGTTTCATGGCATCTATGATACTGAAGATCTCTTAAGCTATTGTTGGTAAAAAAATATATAGAAATTAGATTCATTGTAGGCAGTTTAATTTCAATATTATTTGGTTGTTGTGTTCTGTTACTCAATTCTCTTCCAATATTGCAGAAAAAGGAATTACAGTAATCCAGGTATTTTATATGAGTCTGTGATTTTTACCATATTATCATAATAGATTTGTCTTATTCTGTCATCTTTTTTGTTATTATTATCTATTTTTGTGTTAATGTAGTTCCCTAAACTTTTAACATTGTTACTATCTTTTAACATGTCTTTTATCATATAACTTCAATTATCACCTTATCCAAGATTCTTGTATATTTTTTGTATTCCAATTTAGTTTTTTCATCGTTGTGGTCCTCTTTCCAAATCCTGTATAATATTTCTTTGTTGTTACAAGATATCATAATTGCTTTTGTTATCCAATTACTTCTGGGTATGTTAGTATGTTTATTTGTTTTTTTGTTTTTATTTTTGTCGGATAAGGTTATACAATTCTTTATTTTTTGGATGAGTTCATTTGTTGGAGCATTGGTATCACTCATTGTAAATATAGATTTCCAATTTTCCTTAGCTATTTTATGTAATTTGTAATAATCTGTTTTTGTTAGTGTTGTATTCGGTATTTTCTTTTTTACCTTATTAAACAATGTGTAATGATCTGTCAGTGAATTAGTCAGTTTTGCAGTCTTTTGTTTTATAAATTCCATCTTAATAAATGCGTTATCGATACATGATCCATTGTTACTGCTATCTGAAGGTCTTGCTATTCCTTGAAATCCAGGAGTAAAGCCGTTTTCTAAAAAGTTATTCAAGAATTCCTAAGTCGTATTATCTAATGTTAATAAATCTATATTGTAAAAAGGAGTTAAAGTTAGCGTTTAAACTTCTTATATTTACGTATAATATGTTTTCATTATTATTAGTGACGTATTTATCTAGTGTTTTTCTATTGTGTATTATTATTTCACGTTGTACAAATTGTTTTTGTATTTGATTGATTACATTTAAATTATTATTTGTGTTTATGAATTGGGACTTTCCTTAAAATTGTTTTTGAAAAGGTCTTCTTTATTTTGCTTGTTAGGGCCTTTGCATTAACTGGAGTCGGTATTATGTCTAATTTATCGACATATCTTTGTATTAATGGACTCGTCGGATAATCTGTTACTGCTATGTATTTTTTAATTTTGTTTTTTAATACCTGGCATTTAACGTATCATTATCCACATGTAATGATCATATTCATACTTAATGCTGTACTTGTTGTTAGAGAAAACACAATTTGTACAACACAACTTTGAAAAATTCTTGTAATACCTATATAAAATTATGATTACCTGCACATTTTACATAATCTTTATCATTGGTACATTTATTACCGCTATGGCTAAATCTAGCACAATTGTAACAAGGCTGGAAGTTAAGATCATCATAGACCTTACAATTTTGATTTCTTACAAAAAGTCTATATCTATTTTGTATCATGTTTATATATTTCAGATGTTTTTTCTACTATTAAGCTTTCTAGATTTGTTTTCTTATTTTCTAATTTATGTAATACTGTACACTTATCATTAAAATTATTGAAATATGTCATGTTGTCAGTTTCAATTTTTTTATTATCCATGTTCTCAAAATTATCAACCCCAATGACCTTTAAACTTGGTTTTTAACTGATTCTGTATCAAATGCACAATCTATTGCTAACTTTTTTTTTTATTTAATATTTTTACTACTTCAGAAGCATTTGTCTCATTGATGAAGCTAACAATTATCTTATCTTCATTATAGTATAATTTATTTTTTCATATCATAACTCTTGTCGTTGGTTTTTTTTTGAAAATTATATTAGGAACTTTTTTAGGTTTAGGTCGTTCATTACTTATGATTTGAGAGTATAATATTTTGGGTTTATTGTTTTGTTCGAGTTTTTGTTTAAGTAAGTCATTTTTCTCCTCTAGTTCCAACCCTAGTTTTTTGTAAATTTTATTTCCTTCTTTAAGGTATTTGTAATCAATGCTTCTGTCGGCATCTGGTTGGCTATCGTCGGATTCTTCTTCTAGTAATTCCTGTCTTATTTCTTGCTTTAATTCTTTTTTATAATGTAGTTTCAAATTCGCAATTATGCTTTTGGCTTGTTCATTTCATGCTAAATCATTGCTTTTTGAGATTATGTTAATATCCAAATGACCTGGGCAAATAGCTAGAGTTTCATCAATATATTTTATATTTTTAATTTATCAAAATCATTTAGATGATAAATAGATTCACAAAATAAGTACACTACTACACTTACTTTTATTTTTGGGTGGCACTTAAACATTTTTTTAAACGGACTTATTGGGTCTTCCACCCAATGCCATCTTTTAGCTTAGCGGGATAGTAGTGGTGGTTAAGGTGGGAGCCAGCACAAAATAGTAGGGGCGCCACAAGCCCCATCCAACAACGACTGCTGCATATCCAAGCACCAGCGAACACCGATCTCAAAGATCCGCTTAAACGTCTCCATCAGGTGTCCAGCCGACACATTCCCCGCGCAGCACAGCAAGCCACCTAGGTCGCGCGGCTTCAACTCCTAGGTCCGCGCCCCACTTTCTTTTACTGGGGATCTCAAAGCGAAATCATTAGACGACTCCCACTGATGAGGCATCTCAATAGCAATAGTCAATAGCCGGCGTGCAAAGCGATAGACGTTCCCGCAGCCCTAGCACGTTGTCAGGATGCAGAAGAAGATGATAGAAGCTCGTTTTACCTGGTTTTCGTGCACCAGGGGGTCACAAAGCGAGTAGATGTTGGAAGATTACAAAGACACGTCTTGGGCGCCAGACACCATTTTGCATAAACAAACATTTTCAAGTACAAAAAGGTTGTTTCTCTTTGAATAGTTCATACCTTAATAGATGAACAGATGGCACGACACAATTTCTAACGTCACAAAATGTTCAGGAATTTTAAAAATAGAACATCTTGCTGTGTCAATACCATCGCAATAGGTGATAAAATCTGGCTTTACTTTTAAGACGTATCCACTAAACCTCAAAAAAAGTCGGTCTCTAAAGATAAAAGCACGACTATATCTATGCTAAATATTATAATCCATAAAGTAGAGAATGGTGATTGTTTTCTGTACCGTTAGCAAACACAAAAGGTTGGTTCGACAACTGGTTTTAAACGATTCAAAAGTATTTTTCAAGAAACTCTTAGTATACTTATATCGGCATAATATTTCAAAGTCACCGAATTAATCCGAAGAGTAAATAAAAAGTAAAAATGACATAAAATAGAAGAAAAATAAATTAAATTTATATAAAATTGATAAAAAAACTTTCTCATCCATACTCATCCATAACGCAAGCCCTCAAGCTGTCTTAGCGATTGTGTATCTCACTGACTTTCGTCTTGACCATGATCCACACCTTGTTTTATAGCCAGGGCTTGACAACTGTTTCTAACCCGTTGATATAGCTGTTGCCGGTCACTTTCAGGCCTTCTTCAAAGTAGCGGAATGCTGTCCATAAATCCTAACACCACTATAAAGGTGAAAAATTTTTGTTTCCGTGGCGGTAAGCACTTCATATAGGCATCTTGAAAAATCCAACGGGCATTTTGGCGATTTATTTCCAGTCCTGGATAAACTTCTTTTCGTCGGAATAGAATCTCGGGAAGCTGCTACTGTCATATATGATATCGTTCAGCAGTGCTCGTGCCGTTAAGTTCCTCTCCATCCTATTTTTCTCGGTTACTAGTTGGCGATTTCTCAGGAAAAGAGACTTGTAGTACTGAGTTCTGATGATACACTCATTTCTTTTGCTTCGCCCAAGATTTTGATCGATCTTCTCTTCAATTCTCGAACAAAATCATCACTTCTTGCGATCAAATCGCTTGCTGTGAGTTGCCCTGCCAGTATTTACCTACTTCTTGGCTATGGCTTACACTCCAGTTACTTTTGGAGCCAAACCACGCAATAATTTCTGTCGGTGATTTTTCGGTGCAAAGGAATTCGAGTATAGCAATTCTGCGATCGTATCCTCGGCTCATTTTATCCATAATCGTAGACTGTTGATTATGTGAAGCTAACTTGTGTTATCTAATCGAAGATCGCACATACACATAAGATAATAGTCCTCAATACAACCTAAAATAATTTTGTGTTTACTTCGACTTGATCTTAAAATTAAGGACCTGATTATTAAAATGTTATGTTTTTATTACTCTTCTCTAGAAGGAGTAAAATCTTGTACCTTAAAAAAATTAGTAGGTATCATCAAAACACAAAAGCTGAAATATCTTAAACAAATCACAAGAGGAAAAATATACCAGACTACAGTTAATAATACAGGACAAAATTTAAGGAAGGGGCAAACTATTTAGATCCGCAGCTCCTAAAATTACAATTGCGATGACGATTG
The DNA here is from genome assembly GCA_036346155.1 of Sinelater perroti. NCBI lineage: Eukaryota > Metazoa > Arthropoda > Insecta > Coleoptera > Elateridae > Sinelater > Sinelater perroti. The sequence continues at coordinate 36,538,871 of JARFIY010000001.1, forward strand.
CCAACCTTCGGAGACGGTAGCTAAAAAAAATATTTACTTTGACGACCTTGTATATCAAATAAAATCTTTTACTGAACACTAAAGTTGTAAGTAATGTGTACTTATCTAGTGTAAATTTGCATATCATCTATATACAAGTGACTGCATATTTCCGGAATTTTAATTAATATATTTCCAATTGTACTTCCATTTGTTACTTACCTTTTCGGTTGTCTTAAGTTGAGATATTAGTAAATCATAGATTCAATAATTGTTGGTTTGAATTGGTTTAAAATGAAGATTAGAAAATTCTTAAATCTTAACGACAATACGAAATGGTAATACGTATTCTCCAAAAAGCTCATTAAATTTTAAATTATTATTTAAATACTTAACTGATGAATCGATATTGTTTTGTGTGATTTGCTTAAAAATATTTTTTTCTTTTTTAGATTTCTAGAACTTCAACAACACAAACTTTATTTTTTGATTTATATATATATATATATATATATATATATATATATATATATATATATATATATATATATATATATAGTGTTTATGAACTATTATGTTTAAGTTTATTTTTTATGTGCTAACCACATCCTCTAAAGTTGCTTTTATTACCTAAATCATAAGTTTTATTTTACTTAGATAATGTTAATCATTGTTGCTATTCCTCAGCATTTTCCCCTTTAAAGTTCTGTCCTCTGTTTTATTATCTATATTTTTGTTTTTTCGTTGTTATAGCATTTGACTAGTATAAATACCAAATACCATTTTTTAATCAAATATGGCTGTATATGTAAATGGATATATATTTTTCATTGTATTTAGATGTAAAATAAACACTTAAAACATTTTAGAATTTTTTAATAACGGTGTATTGCAAATATTAGTTGTTTAATTTTATTTTATATTAATTTTTATATGTTAATCAATAAATATTTGTAAAGTAAATAAATTGTAGAAAACATTTTCTTTAAAACCACTATATAACTTACTTACATTTTTAATAAAGAGTAAAAGTTGTCTAATTATAGAAATTTTCTAGTGAATCAAAAATCTAAATTATTCAATCTGAAGCACAATTCACTTCATAAACATTTAAGTCCATGTGAATTCCTCTTAAAAGAGCAAAGTAGTAATTATAATTTTTACTGAGATCACAACTGTCTTAAATCTTTCAGTGAATACTTTAACAAAGTCACCAGTGTCGGGTGTACATATATTTCTTTCGTTGCATTACAATTGTCTAGAATATTTGTTATCATTTATATTAATAAAATAATCCGATTATTCTTAATAATATTCAGCAACTTCCTACTTTTTATGTCGCAGTGTTAGAGCTGTAAAATCTTTTAGAAAGGGGTGAATATGATACGGCAATGGATATCGCGTGACTTCAAACGCTCTGCTTGATGTTCCTGCATAGTTCTCAAAGAAATTAGTTTTAAATAGTTATAGTTACGTCGCAGCCAGTTAAGAGAAGGACGATTAATGCCATGGCTAGGTTGAGTTTACTGCAAGTAAACGTCAAGCTTTTGAAAGTGTGGTCAATTTATCCCATAGAGCCAAGTGCAGGTTTCTTCTTCAGTCTTGCTGACTTTATGTACAAGTTTGTTACGGTGATAACTTTGTATTGCATTTTGATACCTTGCACATATGAATTATATTTGGGCGAGAAAGACAAGATTACGGACTACACTTTGAATATTATGAATACTGGTAAATAGATTTTGTTTATTACAAACATTATACATGTTTTTATAACAATACAGCACAATATATACTTACTTAATGCAAATAGAAAATTAAAAATATGATACAACACATAGATAGAAAATATTATAAAATTCAACTAGTTGTAGTTTCCATTAAATATATCCATTCATAGTGTCACGCAAACATGTAAAAATGCTTAAATATTGATACGCATGTCATACTTCTCATAATGGCATTTTTTTATATTTATAGGTAGCAATATATATATACAAAGAAAAAATATATATGTTATAAGCAATTATGAATCGGTAAAACACTATATGCAAATACAAATGAATCAAAATTTTATTCTGCTACCAGCTTTAGACAACGCTAGTGTTTTTATTTTTTCGTTTACTCGCTAATTTACTTGAAGTTGTTAAACTTTTTTATATTTTTAAGCTCGTAAATACGTATATGTAAACAGGAATAACTCGGGTGACATATTAGTTTTGAATTTGATTACAAATTTGATAATCAACCCAAAACGTTTTGTGACTATAGCCACTAATTTACTTAAATTTGAACTGTAAGTACATAATTATAGTTAGTCACTACTCAAATAGTTAAGACAAATTATTATCAAATAGAGAAATTTTAGTGTTGTGAATGTTTTTTGCTACAAGCAACTTTGATGTGATAATATTTTTTTTAGTTGTTTTTGTTGTAATTAGCAATGGCATTCACTTTCAGGAGCTTACATCTGTTCTATAGTAACCTTGCACTTTTTCCATTTTAAAGGCCAAATAGCAAGAAGTTTGGTTACAGAAATAAACAATGTTTTTAAGTACATTTCCGACTCGGGACTTGCTAAAATAAGTATGGAAAATGTAGACAAAAAAACACGTAAAATCACAGTAGGATTCTGCATGCTTCTAAGCTGTGGAGTAGTAAGTATGGGCTTGGTACCACTAGTGATGAAAGGAAAGTGAGTTGGTGTTGAGTTCTTTAATATAATATTTGGTTATTATTTATTGCGTTTTCAGAAATCTTCCAATTCCCGGTGTTTATCCGTTTGAGTGGACAAAAGCTCCCAACTATCACCTACTTTACATTCTTCAGTTCTATGCTCAGCTGATCATTGGATCTGTAACTAGTACAGCCGATGCTTTTTTTGTATGCATGTTACTGATTACCGCGGAGCAGTACAAGATATTAGGTACTTTCAAATGTTAGTGTGCTAGAGTTGAGAACTATTTAAAATTTATATGCGTCAACAATGCTTTTCCAATAATAAAATTTTTGTTTTAATCTATTTATATTGTATTTCTGTTAATTTAGTGTGTTTAAATTTAAATTTTTATTTATAAATTCTAACTACGTTAGTATAATGAGCGCAAGTAGTAAAGTTATAGTATGATCCATGATGTAAATTTTACTGTTTTAATTATTTTGTGAGACGTAGTGAGACGAAGTTGCAAATAGTTGTCTAGAATACATCTGTTGAAATTCAATAATTTAAGTAATTTTATTCTATTTAATCAAATAGTTATTAACACACCTTTTATTGCAGCATTTGATTTCTATAATTGCATCTACAAAGCCCTGCACGACATAGGAACTCCAAAAAGCGCAATATTAAGCTTCAAGCGAGATCTTAAGCAGGAAAAAGGTTTCACCCTACCGAAGTACCCAAATGTAGCAAAACTGCGGTAACTACTAAGTAACGCTGACTGCTTGCAGAAACTCCTCGCCCAAATTTCTGGAAACGCTTCGCAGCGTGGACCTGGAAAATTCAGCTGAACAAATTGATTTAAGGGAAGTTATCGATTCGCAAACCTTCAAAGAGAACGTCAAAGAATTACTAATTACTCATATTAAACATCATCAGGCCTTATTACGTTTTAGCGAGAAGATGGAGGACTTCTTCTGGCCGCTCATCTTTGTCAAAGTAGCTATTTCGATGTTTTACCACATATTCATCACGTTTGCCATGATTTCGGTATTTTCATTAAAAGTGTGGTGGCCGATCTGTTCACATTGTGATTTATTTTAGACCACCGATATAACAATGGCTCTTACATTAGCACAATACGAATTTTGTGCAGTTGCGGAATTGTTTATATTCGCTTTGGCTGGTCAGTCGCTGATTGACGAGGTAAGCATGTTGCCGTTTAAGGAAACCTTCAGTACTGTTAACTTTTAAAATTCATATAAAATAATTGCAGAGTGAAAACGTACGAAAGCGGTTATATTTGTCTCCATGGTACATTTGCAACGAGAAGTATAAAAAATCGGTCATTATGGTTTTAATGCGTACCTTGCGCCCTTCTAAAGTTACCGTTGGAAAATTATCGCACATGTCCCTTCCAACATTTATTGTGGTAAGTTTTATTAATAATTATTATAAGACGCTACAGTAAAATTTTATTTGGTTTTAGATTATGAAAACAGCTCTCTCTTATTTTGCAGTTTTAAGGCAAGTTACTGAGTAAAATGTTAAAATAATATTTAATACATACTTTGTAATGCAAAAATAATAATTCATTCTTGTTGCTTGAATAATAGCATCATGCAGTAGTAGTAGAGCGCATTTATATATATATAATTAAATGTTGTAACACGGCCTGTGAACTAAGAGGTTGGGGCTCATATATGCTCGCCCTCACTGATGCGGGGCTATATGGCAAGCGCCGAGCCTTAGACAACCGCCATTATTACCCCTTACTCGAAGTGAATGCAGCTACTCAATTATCTTTAGTAATTGAGTAGGTCACCCGTCAGGCATTTGTAGCCAGAATGAAATCCTAATTCGTCCGCACTGCAGCCTAGCGCCTCAACTATGCGGCCACACTGTCACATTATCTTAATACAGTTGGTAAATGGTACTAGAAAAATAATTTTAAGGTATGTTAAATAATACTAAAAAATAGAAGTTTATATGCTACTGTGGTTTGCTGTGCAACTTGATAAATGTATAGATGTAACAAATCAATAGACACTGATGTATTAAACTACATATATGTACCAAAAGCAATTGTTGTAAACATATTGTAATAAAAAAAACTGGTTGAAATAACCGTAAATGATCCTTTAAAATTAGAATTAAAAAAATTACTACTTTTGTGATAATATACCTAATAAATATTTCATATCTTTGAATTAAACACCAAGTACAAATTTACATTAAAATAATAAAACATTCTAATTTTAATATAGCAGCGAATTAGTTAAAGTTCTTATGTCTTCAATATACGGCTTTATCCATACTGGATTCCCCATATACTCCACTCTTATTTTAACAAAATGTTGTAAGTGGCTTTTTAAATGCAAGTTTATGTTTTACTTTTGCTTCACTTTCTCAAAACATATTTAAAGAATATTTTTCAAGTAGATATGTTTTACGTTCAATCTTGAGAAAATTAATAATAGGAGCTAGATAAAGACTGCAAAATGGAGCAAAAGTAGAAAGAAATCGGAAAATACTTTGCTGCATAAGCAATTTTATACTTTTCTGACGACTATTTATATTGATTTATAAAACACTAAAGTGGGAGTATCTAATTTTTTATTAAATTTTTGTTCCACTGCGATAATACACTTATCGTATTTCATTTATAAACATTAATTATAAATTTCTTTATATAATTAGTAATTTATGGTGGCAATATAAGATACTATTTATTATCAGTGGACACTAATGATGATCTCAAGGTTGTATCATATGTAAGGATTTAGAATTCACTGTTGGGTATCAAGAAAATCAGATACAATTACACCAGTAGAGATAATAATAAACTAGACATTAACTTTTGGAAAAATTGTTTGTACTCACTAAATTATTATGATGGGAAATGGAAAGCGCAGCTATCTGAAAACAAGTTGATTAAGTATTGCCGAGAGCCTCTTGAATCTGTACTTCCAAGCCCTCTAGTGTGCAAGGTTTTGTTCGATACATCTTTTCTTTTGCGTAACCTTACAGGTAAAAATCATATAGAGTAAAATCTATACTTTTTGGAGACTATTTATGAACACCTCGTTATTTTAGCCAACATTCTGGAATATGCTAATCTAACCATCTACGTATAGTAAAGCAAAATGTGATAGTGTATCATTCTTCATGAAAATAAGGTCGCCAAAATTATCCCCGTGGGTCAAACGGTAATCTTCAGATATCTGAATTTAGGAGTTTGCAATCATGGTTTCACACACAAGATATGAAGCCAATAAGCCTGATTGGCATTATTTTGTACCACATAATACTTTTGGTAAGATTGCATTACTTTGACCGTCATTTCGGGATCGCTATTACGTAACTCCTTGTAATGGCAGTTATGACTATTGGAATTCGACCTCGTCACTCTATAGGATATCTTTATGCAATTTAGGTTAATCTTTAGGTCAAGCCAGCAGAAAATATAAAATCCTGTTTACTACTGTCTACTACTTGAATGGTCTCATTTATTAAGCGAAGTAGAAGTAAAATTAAAATTATAAATAAATTTATAAAAGCTAGAGAGTTCATTGCCAATTGTTAATTCCGTTAAAAACGGCGAACAATAAAATTCTACCCTAAATTGGGTTGAGGTAACTTGTTTAAAGAAATTACAAATATTGTGTAATTGAGTGAAACTGAGGAGAAAACAGAGAATAATATGGCGCTCTAAGTACAAAAAATAAATGTATTCTTATTGTTTGGGTTTAATTAAAAAGTTAACTCATGGGGAGCTACTAAAACTACTTTTTACAAAAAGGACGCCACCGGGATTAATGTGACACAAAAAAGATCATTTTGGCAAAATGTTTTCTCCATTTAAGAATTAATTTGGAAATTATGTAGCCCATTAAATTTTATTGTACATGAGTTAATTTTAACAAATTAATATAATGCTTAAAATAAAAATAATAAAAAAAATTAAAGGGCAAAAATTAGTAGATTTTTTGCATACTAGTAAATTGGAACTTACTTAAAAGCCGTGCCATACTTCTTTAATAATTTAATAATATAAAAATCACATACTGAAGCGATGAGCAGAGATAATTGATTTTAGAGAGCAAGCTCTCATTAAACAACTCCCGAAAGAAGCAAAACTGTTAGTAACCAAATCAAAAATATTAAGAAGCACCCCTGGTGAGATTATTAACGCCGTAAGACTATTACTTCTAAGATTTGTTGCTTTGAAACAGTAGTTTAAAAAAATACCATAAACAAGCATCAAACGATTTTACAGCATTATGTTGTATACTACACGTAATAATATCCATCCATCCAATGGCGCTACAGCCCGATTCGGGCCTTGGCCTACTTTAGGCATCTTCCCCATCCGTCTCTGTCTGTTGCCGCTCTCTTCCAGTTTTTAACTTTCAGTATGTCGTGTGCATCTCTGGCAACCTCCTCCTGCCACCTTTTCCGGTGTCTTCCCACTGGCCTTCGTCCTTCCATCCTTGATAGCATTACTCTTTGTAGTACTGTTTCCTCATTCATCCTCACGATGTGTCCTGCCCATTTTAGTCTCTGTATCTTTACGAAATCGGATATGGGTAATTCTCTGTACTCTTGGTATATTTCATGGTTGTATCTGCACCTCCAGTTTCCGTTATCTTCTTTTGACCCGAAAATTCTTCTTAGTATCTTTCTTTCGAATGCATCGATGTAGTTTGCCATTTTTTGTGTCATTACCCATACTTCACATCCGTAAGTTATTACTGTTCTTATTATGCTTTTGTAAATTCTGACTTTATTGTTTTTGTGGACATCGTGGGACTTAAATATGTTCAGCATGACATAATATGCTTTGTTCGCTTGACCGACCCTTCTTCTAATTTCCGTTTCTTCATTTCCATCTTTTGCTATGTTTACTCCTAGGTATATAAAGTCTTGGACCCTTTCAATATTGTCATCACCTATTGTAACGTTTTGTAGTATTCTTTTTGAGCGTGTTTGTGTTAGAGCTTTAGTTTTGTCTACATTTACTCTTAGGCCCACTTCCGTTGCTTGTTTTTCTAGGTCTATGTAAATTTCTTTTCTTTCCGTCATTGATCTCCCGATTATGTTAATATCATCGGCGTACGCTGCAAGTTGTGTTGATTTGTTGATCAGAATGTTGTGAGGGTTAATTGACATTTTCCGCATGGCATATTCTAAGGCAATATTGAATAATGTAGGGGCCATTCCATCGCCTTGTTTTAATACTTTGGTTATTTCGAACGGGTCAGTCAGTTGATTTTGTACTTTAACGTATGCCGTGGTCTCTGTCATTGTTGCTTTTATTAGTCTGATCAGTTTTCTTGGGATTCCAAATTCATTCATGATGGCGTATAGTTTGTCTCTTTTTATTGAGTCGTAGGCTTGACAAAAATCAACTAAATCACGCATTAGTGTAGTTTGTGGTTTTAATCTTCCTCTCAGCTTCTTTATGTATGCATACGCGTTTCTGGTGTTGTTATCTTTAAAATCTTTTTCCTTTTCTATCACTTGGTTATTCATCCATTGTCGTTTTTTCTTTCTGCATGTCTTATCTGCCTTTTTCCTTGCCTCTGAGAATGCCTCTTTCCTTTCACGTGTTCTTTGCTGCACATACTTCCTGTGTGATTCATTTCTTTTGTTTATAACATCCTGGCATTCTGCATCGAACCATGCCTCTTTTCATTGATGTTTCTGATGCCCCAATGTTTTCTCTGCTATTTTCAATTTCCGTTTCTTCCCCATTGTCTTGTTGATCGATGTTTTCTATTTGTTGGTTTACTTCTTCCTCGTATTTCTTACTTGTTTCTGAGTCTTTAAGTTTTCCAATATCTAGTTTTTTTGTGCGTTCAAGTTTTTGTGCTCTTTGTCTATTAATTTTGCATCTGTATTTAGCTTGCACTAGGAAGTGGTGCGATCCGCATGATGCTCCTCTTCTTGATCGGACATCTAGGATACTTGTTGCTCCTCTCTTTTCTATCAGTAAGTGGTCTATTTGGTTGTTTGTTGCTCCATCGGGTGAGACCCATGTTCCTTTATGGATATCTTTATGTGGGAAACATGTAGAGTCTATTAGCATTTCTCCATTCTCATTTGATTTTGTGTGAAGACTATGTTTTCCTATTGTACCTAGATATTCAATTTATTTGCCTATTTGGGCGTTCATGTCACCTAGTATTATTTTTATATCATTTTTTTGGATACTATCATACACCTGTTCTAGTTGTTGGTAGAAGGTTTCCTTGATTTCTCTGTCTTTTTCTTCCGTAGGGCAGTGTACATTTATGAGTGATACATTAAAGAATTTTGTTTTAATTGGGAGTCTACAGATCTTTTCATTAACTGGTGTGAAATCTAGTATGTTGGGTTTGAACTTTTTGTAGACAATAAAAGCTACTCTGAATTCCTTATCACCTCTTGGTTTGCCACTATATAATATAGTGTGTGTTTTCGTGTCTTTGATCCCTTGGTTGATCCATCTGGTTTCCTGTACTGCTGTGATTTTGATGTTTCATTTCATTAAGTAGATTTATTTGGGCGCCCGGTTTGAGGAGCGTTCTTACGTTCCATGTACCCAATTCAAAGTCCATATTCTGTTGCCTGAGTCGTTTCCGATGTATCAGTCCGTTCGTCCGAGGCTTCTGCATAGGTTTCAGAACAGGTGTACCTAGTGGTACGTTTTACGGTTAGGGGTTGTTAGCTCTTAGTCCAACCTCCTTTTCGGAGGACCATTTCTCCCGCTCTCGTCAGCCCTGACCCCATCTTCCACCGGGGTTGGTTACGCGATCTCTTATGGGGTTGCTCAGGATCCTGGGGTTCGCCAACTTGGAGGTGAGAGTCGGAATTGGGTAGGAGAGGCTATGCGGTGCTAAGTGGATGCGGCACCGTGCGGTACGCATGCACTATCTCATTTGAACCCCACACGTAATAATATAAAGGCATAATAAATATTAGAAGCTTTTCGCAATTTGAAACCCCTATTCCTTCAAGAGGTTACATACTTACAGATTATTTTCTATATTTCTAAAAAACCAATAGGTCAAATTAGAATTAAAAATTAAAATAGTATTCAAATTTATTTAAATGCATGGTAAAATAATAAATCACAAAAATTTAAACGTTTTTTTGTAATATTAATATAATTTAAAAAATTATTAATGGGATATCCTCTTTTGTATCACTGCGAGTTTACGAATGTTTTTAGATTCTCTGAATAACTAGCAACAAATTACAAGCATCTGAACAAGTTAACACAATGGGATGTTTCTTTATATAAACATACATATTATAAAATTTAAATATCAAGACTGAAATGTTATGCAAATTAAATAGTTTCTAATACGTCTCTATGTAGGCCTACATGTGTTATACATGTCAAGAATCTTATAGATTTGTTACAAATATTGTGTAATATGAAAGTCATTATTTTGATGGGCCACCCATTAAAGTTTTTATAATCGTTAAAAAAGCACTACTTTTCTAATATAATCTATCAGTTCTTTAAACATAAAAGAAACGGTTGTACTCCTTATTTTAATTGCTCTTAAAATGTTTTAATAAATAAGAGATAATACGTTTAATTTTTTAAAGCAAAGGTTCTACAAAGCGGGTAAGTACTAGGAGAAAAGCTATTTTCTTTTCATTTATTGTAAGTTACAAATAGCAAGCTTCTATCCTATTGACATGCTTATTACACAAACCTTTTTATCAATAGGATTATTTATATGTATATATATAAAATATATATAATGTTCTTCTAACTTCTAAGTGGAGCATAGGGCCTCTATAAATTTCTTCCATCGTGTACGAATTCCAAGATTTTTTTATTCATTGCTGTTTATGTTGATAGCATATCTCCAACACAATTCAGTTTATAAATTTTAATTTAAAGATAGGAATGCTTTGAATAAAATTCCAGTCGTATTCTAATTAAAAAAATCATAATTGTTAATGTTTATGAAAGTTTAGTCAAACATATTTTGTATTCATTAACTAAATTGTCCATTATTCATATCAATACTTTTTCTGCTATTATTTACTAATTCAATCTAACATACTCATCCTATTAGAAAACCGGCTGTTTACCTTTTTTATCTGAATTAGGAACGCTGATAGTTCCATTAGCGCTACTTTATTACTATACCTACTTTAAAATATTTTGATGAACAAAGTTCTATGCTTTTGACGTGTCATTTATAGCTCTAACAAAAATTTGATTTGTTTTTCATTTACTCTCGGAATTTCTATACTTTATCTTACTTTATTTTTTATTTTCATTTGAGATTAAAATAATATTTATATAATATTTTGGCATAAAGAACCGAAAAGAAAGTAAATACACTTTTTTTAGACCGATGTAACAGTTCTGTCGCATCACATTTTTAACTATTGGTTTTTAAAATCAAGAAAGTTTATAAGAATAAAAGCAATCAGCTTTAGAAGTACATATGATAGTTATTTACCAGCCCAATTGCAAAGAAAATCTCTAGAAATGTTGTGTATCGTAATATTTAAAGTTACCTCTCCCTACTTGCTAAAGCAAGGGTTTGTTTTGTTATGTGTTCGAATATATTGCTATAATATTTGTTGTACTAAGGTACAACAAGTATTCCGTATAGCAAAATTTATACTAATTGAGTAGCATTGTAGCGCACAATCTAAAATTAATCGATGAGCAATACCAAGAATAATTTTTCAGTCGTTCTATATCTGACTTCTAAACTAAATGTAACATATTAATATTATAAATAAAAGCGTTTATTTAGAAGAAAACGTAATTTTACTTAAAAATATTAAATAATTACAAATCTACAAATTACCTTTGCATTGATAAATATAAAATCTATAATAAATTTTAGGGTGATTAGTTTAGATATTAGTAAAAACCATTAATTTAACAATTTGTTTAAAATATTTAGCAACTTTAAAAGCAAAAATATAATTTTATTGTTTAACTTCTTGCGTAAATGTTTAAAGAGATAATTATTAATTTAAAATACCTTTTTATTAAAATGTGCCTATAAAAAGCTTAATATAAATGCAGAAGCTCCTGAACAGAAATATATACCAAGAACATTTGGTGTACCCCGGAGTCGTACAAAAATATATTTTCATACATACTTTAAAAATTCCTCCCAACTTAAATGACAAAAGCCGCACCACAAGAAGTAAAATGGATGTGAAGGTATTATAAAGTACTATAATTTCGGTTACTCTAAATATTTCATGGCAGACACAAAATGGAACTTGTAGTTCTAAAATGTCTATAAATAAATATTTAACACTACCTGTACCTTTGTTTGGTTAATGCACAATTTCAGTAATTAAAAAGCAAAAATAAACTAAGGAAAGGGAACTATTAGAAACATATATTTCTAATATTTTGTGAGGTTACAGAATAAGTGTAGCTTAAAAGTCACTATTTATTGTTTCTTTATTAATATTATATTAGTTTAAAAAATCAGTTCTCAGATTATTTCTAGCCGTAAATATTGTTACACCATTTAAACCTTAAATTAAAACGGATTCGCGTGCAAACAGTAAAACGGTACAGGTACTACGTATACGCCTCGCTAGCAGTGCAACACATCTGACCTTAAAGCTATCTCACAGCCTACCTTGTGAGTACATTTTTATAATACTAAGTTTATAAAATATTGTTATATCAACAAATAATTGCAAATTAGATCAACAAGCACAAAATAAGAGCTAAAGAGATCAATTAACACCACCATTAAATTAGTTACAAAAACGATATATATATTTAGACCACCAAAGAACTAATCAAGCAAAATAAATATTACTTTCCTCCACAAAATGATAGCGACACAAACAGTAAAAAAGCAAATAAACCAACCACCGAACCTGTTACTAATATTAATAAACCTAAAATTCTACCGAAATATTTGGACAATGCAATAAACCACAGAAATGTATTGGCAGATATCCAACAAAAGGAAACCGGCACATTTACTGCAATGTGCAACACAAATACGCTTCGAATTAATTTATCAAACGAGGACGATTATCAGGTTTTAACAGAATTTTACACCAAAAATGGAATTCAGTTTTACACATTCCAAAACCCAAATCAAAAACCATTATCGGTGGTAATTAAAAATGTACCATAATCACTACTGCTGAAGTAAAAGAAGACTTAAAAATTTTTCCTGTCATCAATGTGATTAAACTACTAAGTAGTTTGATTTAACAAATAATGATGAGGAAAAAAGAATATTTACTTTAAAATCAATGTATCATTCGACAGTGACTGTAGAGATGAGAAAAAAGTCAACTAACATACCGCAATGCTATCGATGCCAGCTATATGCCCACACTAAAAACTACTCCAGCTTTTCCCCAAGATGCGTAAAATGCTCAGGAAACCATAAGCTTAATTAGTGTACTAAGAAGGCCAATAGTAAGCCGAGGTGTACAAATTGCGGCGGTAACCACTCGGCAAGTTATCGCGGTTGTATCCACCACATTGAACTCTCGCAGAAACTTGTTAAAAACAGACTAATCACCAATAGCTCACGTGTTAACCCAATATATTCATATGTTGACAAGATTAAAAACACCCTAAAAGCTGACCCTACCCCGCCAACGTCAATACCAACTCAATTAGCTGAACCCAAAATATTATCAAAATTATCTTAGAATTAATAATACCCTATCTTCCACAAATGAAATCATTCTTTACAACCGCTATATTACCCCTATTGTTCAATGGACCAACGAGCAATAGAAAATTTAACAATTCTCAATTGGAATTCAAACGGAATCGCTAACCAAAAATCAGTATTCACAGCTTTCTTGTCTAGGTACAACATCGACATAGCATGCCTCATCGAAACACACTTATCCGAAAATGACACATTTAAAATACCAGAATACAGCGTACATCGTAGAGATAGTTATTCTAGAATTGCTTTCGGAGGAGCAGCTATCACTACCAAAAAAAAAATTAAACACTCAGACATTCTTTTCTACAGCGTATATGGACAGCAAAATAAAAAAATAAATTAGAATGACAAAAATTCTATTTAATACAACTGATCAAATACTAATATTCAGAGATATTAATTGTAAACATATCACATGGAGCTGTCGAGCCACCAATCCTGAAAGTACCGAACTCGATCATTATTCAAGTGTTTATGCATTTTAAATTCTGCTCCCAGATAAGTATACTTACTTTCCCTATCCAGACCATCTACCAGACAAACTACATGTTCTGCAAAAAAACCTTTTGAAGCAGATCAATCAGAGAGTTAAAAAGGAACTTAATTCCGGTCACTACTCCAAAGCCTTACTAATCAACCAATTGCCTGGAATACTTACCAAGAAAACTTGTATCACAACCTTCGAGAACCGAACTCTTGCAAAACTCAAAAAGACATAGATATCGCAATAATCAACATCACCACATCAATTGCGACTGCCGTAAAGTCATCAGTTATAACTCCTACCAAACCTATATTCACAAATAATAACCATCCTCCCAATCATATACGGCAGCCCATTAAAACAAAAAGCCAAACCAGATACCCAAAAACGAAAAGGCTATTAAATATAATTAAAATAAATTATCAACTGGTTTAAAAGTGGCAATATTCAAATTAACCCCACGAAATGTCAGACTAAAATCTTTGCTTTAAAAAAAAACAACTACCCTATCTAATATCCTCATTGACGGCAATTCCATACAATACAATCCAACGGACTCGGAGTCTACTTGGACACGCACCTAATCTGAAGCTTTTATCTCAACTACAAGCTATTACAAGGCAATAATATGTTAAGACAACTTAAAATCTAGTAGCCTCTGACGAAAATAGTGATTAACGCAATAACTGTTGTTGTCATCTCTTTTCTAAGTCTTCAATTGCTGTCATTTTCTCCTACTTAATAATTTATTATTGTAATTATTGTAAACAAAACGTTGTAGTCCTGCCAAGCCGTTAATTATAATATAATATTTTTTTCCATGCACACATACTTATAATCACACCAAGCTGATACTACCAAATACATAAAATAAGTTTTTTTCCATGAATATTCAGCTTGGATGTTGATGTTGAAGCATGGCTACATGATTTCCTCTTCTTTGGGTTATCGTAGTGGATCATTTTTTATTGCCAGTGACTATACGATGCAAAAAACCCGTTTGTTTATGCTTTATAAGCAGCATTTCGCATGTGAAAAATAGGCATTCAACGTTTCTCGGCTTCAGTTCATATGGAACCCAATTTCCTTGCTTTTGAATCATTCGCAACGATTGTAAACGATGTGAAATTGCTTGTTAGGTCACTTCTAATCGTGAAAATTCTTCTTGTGTTTGGCAGAAATCTTCCTCCAATAATGCTTCCAATTTCGCGCCTTCATACACTTTCGGCCTTCCGCTACGTTCTTTGTTTTCGACGTCAAACTCACCGTTCTTAAACTCATGAAACCACTCACGACAATTTCTCTTACTTAAAACAGCCTCAGCATATGCTTCTACAAACAATGGATGCGTCTCAGCTGCAGATATCTTCAAATTAAAGAAGTAAATCAAAAGTTCTGGCAGATGACACTTATTCGGCTCAAAACTTGACATTTTCACACAAAAAATTTATGCAATGCTGATACAAAATCGCTAATATTTTAAGGTTACGGTCTTGCCAGATATCCAATAATTTATTTATTATTAATGTACCTATAAATAAACTACAATTTAACATTAATTTTAGTTTCTTGAGTTTTCTTTATTGAACTAATTCTATTTTAATATTTTTTAACAATGTAGAAAATATTATATCATATTTCGTACATTTTAGTGAAATTAATTCCACGTAGCGTAAATATTTGTTAATAGTAGTTCTTAGCTTATATCAATTTTAGATAGTTAACTGTTTATTATATTTATAACAAAGAAACTAATAAAAATTAAAATACAAAATGCTAATATGGAAATGAGCAGGTGTTTCAAATAGTTCCAAACTAGACTGTATAATTACTTCTCCATTTAATAGGATTAACCTCTAACTTCTAACTCAAAGAAAACTTCTAATAAAAATTGATTTTTTGTTTCAACTTTTTGGAAGGTTCACAATATATACTTCTTATAGTTATATAAAGGACCGTGCCAGTGTAATCTTCTACTGCATTCGAAATATTTAAACCAAATTTTCCACTCACAAATCCTTAATATTTTTTAATAACATTCGCTGTAACATGCAACAACGCAATTATTTGAAATTAAATGTTATTGTAATAAAAATATGTTCCATGTATCTTAGCCAAGCAGAAGCTACTGCGTTTCAAAAATATTTAGACTACGTTCATAAAGCTGTAAATCTAATCGTTTTTTATTTAGTGGTAGTCCCTGTTGCCAGTGATATTTTTTTAGCAGAGGATTCAAATATGCGGCTTTATCGCTAGATGTTGTGAATACGTGTAAGTGTTCTTTTAACTGTTTTTTCTATAAGCCATATAAAAACTTTTGTAGGTATCTATACCTGTACTATTTTAACCATGCATTTTTTCCATGTAAGAGGTAAAAGTTGTCCATAAAATGATAACAGATTTGGAAAATTTTTTTATTTATGAAACTGACAATGGAGTTAAAAATAAAAACATGAGAGAGTGCATAAAGCTTACTAAAAAATTACAATTCCTTTTACTGTGGTGACTACAACTGCAACCATTATTGTACCATTTTTTAGGAAGTCGGAAGACAAGTGAGTGTAAAAAATAGCTTCCATTTGTCAAATGCATACACATTAGCTCTTTCTATTTTTCTATTTATAACACATAAAATATTTTAGTGTTGCTTATATTATTCTTTCAGAATATTACCAATTCCTGGAACATATCCGTTCCCATATCAAAAACGCTATATTACGAAATAGAGTATTTTGTCCAAATGTATGCCCAGCTTATTATGGCTACACAATTTGAGTTGTTAGGTACGTGTTTTTACTTGTAGTTAACACATTTTTATGTCTAACATCAGATACAAAATAATAATTATATTTTTGGTTATAAACCGTACCTTTTCATAAAGTGAAATCAAGGTTTGTGTATATAACAGTTTCTTATTAATAAAACCAGCTAATCAGTTATAAAACCCATACTAATGTAGAAGGAAAGAATAAAGATAGTGATTAGTAATAATAATAAATAACTGAAGAAGCCTGTAAACCAGGAAACATAATTCAAAACAGGAAGGCTATAGGCCTTAATATGATACACAACTATTGGATAAATTTCACGTTATCTTAATAATTTCATACACTTGCCCTGAATTTCTAGCACAAGGTATTATGTACTTGCTAACGGAAAGAGGTCACACTCACGTGCACCTGCTTGTGTACTATATACAAAGTTTTTACATTTTACATCGTTAAAAAGATAGATCAATATATAATGTCATAGAGCATACTAACTGGACAACAAAAAAGAAATAGAAACAAATTACAACGTTGCGAAGTGCAACTAGTTATTAAACTTGTTGTGACTGACCAGGCTATAAAAAAATAACAAAAACTTTTTCAGCACTAAACCTTTACAATAATTGCACTGCTAGGCCAACTAATGAGAGAACGACTCTAAATCTTAAAGGCAATAGAAACAAGGTAACTATCAACCAAATAGAAATTACAAAAGAGATCTTCCAAGCTCATAACATGGCCCTTACATCGTTCTGTCTAATGTTAAACCAACTATTACATACTTTTAATGAAACAAACATCGGATACTTAATTAATCACGCTAAAACTGTGATGCATATGGCTGACATAAGCTGTATGAAGCTACTGAAGCACAGATACATAAAAGTGTTTTACTGCAGATACTCAGATGTCGTTTTAATTGGACAAATACAAACTTCTTAATTTTACGAAAAAGAAAAACTGAATGTAGAAATTATCAATTGGCGGATACTTAAAAATACAAAAAATACAATATCAGAAAGTTAACAAACGAATAAAATATATGTATGTATACATACATCGACTTAATCAGATTTTGCACACAAAACTAAACAGAAAAAATACCATCAAAGCTATTAATACATATTCGATCTCATCAGTAACCTATATTTTTGGTATAATAAAATATACGCAGACAGATTTGTAACATATTCAAATTAAAACACAGACAACCCTCACTAAATACCGAACATATCATAAGATAGTGATAGAAACACTAACTATCCCACATAAAGAAGAAGGCTGGGGCTACATAGAAATAAAGCTATTATGCATTTTACGTAGCATTTCTGTGCCATTCTTGCAGATAAAACAAAGCATAACAGCAGACTTAAAATAATCGTTCTTGATAAACATAAGTAAAATATATGTTTAATAGATATAGTAGTATCAAATATCGACAATCATAGAAAAAATAAAATAATAAGAAGAACTTTGGAAAGACTTTGTGAGAATATAAAAACTTGAAAAAAAGCTTTTATTATATCTATAACAGTAATAACTAAAGGAATTATACTAATATGTTTATAAAATAGTCCATATGTACTAGGTCTACTTAAATATATATTATAATAAAATTCTCAAAAAAGAACAAAATTATCAACACCTACTAAACTGTTAGAAAAGTGTGCCGTATAACGACCACTTTAATAAACAATAACAAGAACAACAACTATTTGATGTACTATGTGCTAGAAACATCCGCATCAATCATTCAGTTAAAAGAGAACAAAAGAAGTTATATCAGAACAATAATACTACTATTAACACAAAAAACGCTACCCTACTTGATCAAGTTAAAGCTTGGCAACGAAAGTACACTTTTTGTTATCCGTGCATTTTACTTATATATCTTAAAATGTAACAAAAGCACGTCATTTCTTGCTTACAGGATACGATTTTTGTAACGTAGTATATAAAGCATTGCTAGACTATGTAATTCCTAAACAAACAGTAATGGACTTCAAGGAAGCCGTTGAAAATGTAAACAACCTTACGTGGGACACGTACGTTAAAGCTTCATATCTAAGCAATTTTTTAACTGAATTGCGCTTTTTAGAAATGCACCTATGGATACTATTATTAAAGTACTCCCTAGATCTGGAGTGCACAACAGCGGCATTCAAAGCAACAATCCACTTTTAGATATTATAAATTCAAAAAGTTTTGGGGCTAAACTAAATAAGCTTTGCATCATTAAGCATCATGAGAAACTTTTAGCGTTCTGCGTAGAGATGGAGAATTTTTTCTTGATATTTATCGGCATGAAAACGGCTGTCATTTTTCATAGTTTTTGCCGTAGTTTGCGTATGTATTCTTTTTTATATAAAATATATATGGTAAACAATTATGCCACAAATATATCTGAAGTTGTTTATTTTAGAGCCAGAATACCTCTAAAGCACAGTACTTTACGTTGACGCAGTATGAATACTAATATATGTAGTTGCCGGACAAACGCTTATAACAAAGGCAAGATATTGTTTTAACACTTTACGTATTAAGTACATACGTAGTTATTACTATCTCATATATGTAAATAGTGTTCCCAAAACTAACGTTACAAAATTAAACCTACCGTTCCTTTACACAGCATACATATATCCGTAACTTTAACACAAAAGTAACATAAGTGAAATTTCCGAAGACGACGAAGAAATGGAAATTAATTCCGCTAATAATTGGCAACGCGTTTCGAATAATAAACGAAAACGGTTAACATAGATTCACACACAAACTACCAATACTGTAAAGGACCCAGTAACCACAAATAAAAATAGATACTCAGTATTAGCTGATGAAGATGAATCAAATAAACAAAAAAACGAAGAACATCAAAACGTAACTGAACATAAACCGTCACCAATTTTTGTACACGGTGTTTTAGATTATGGTAAGATCATCACAAACTTACAAACAATAGTGGAAGAAGAACAATACACCTCAAAAAGCTTACACAATAATGTAGTTAAAATAATTGCAAATACCCCTGATACGTACCGTAAACTTATTAAGCACATGTAAGATAGTAAGATTATACATCACACGTATCAAATGAAAGAAAATCGTCCCTACAGAGTTGTATTAAAACATCTACACCACACTACCCCTATCGATGATATCAAAAATGCCCTTAAAAAATTAGGACACACAGTGCGTAACATTATGAACGTAAAAAACAGACAAAACAAAGATCCTTTGCCAATAATCTTTATAGACCTTGAACCAGCTACAAACAACAAAGGTATATACAACATACATTCATTGAAAAATAAACGTATTATAATTGAACCACCCAGGACAAACAGAGATATTGTACAATGTACTCGCTGCCAGAACTATGGACATACAAAAAGTTATTGCAGTAGACCTTTTGTTTGCGTGAAATGCGCGGGCCCTCATGATACAAAAAGTTGTCAAAAAAACCGAGCAACTTCAGCTAACTATAAGGGGTGCTCCATATATCAAGAGCTTCAACGAAAATACCAACCTAACAAGCAACAAATAACCCCAAGACCTCCAAACCTAACAAGAGAAAATTTTCCATTCTTAAAAAGCCAAAATAATCAACCTTACACTAACCCTAGCCAGCCAACACATACATATTTAAATTATGCGGAAGCAGCCCGAAATCAACCCTCATCCTCAGAAGATGTTAGTCCTAAACAGTTTCTTGATGAATTCGAAAATCTGTTCAACCAATTACTACAACAAAATAGTATGATACTAAATATGTTAACTACAGTCATCAACAAACTCATCCAATAATGGCGAATTTCTTAAAAATGGCACTGTGGAACGCTAACGGACTAAAACACAGAAAGCTAGAAATTGAAACCTTCATACGTGTTAATAACATTGGTGTGTTACTAATTTCAGAAACACACTTCACCTCAAGATCTTATCTAACAATACCTCAATACTCTGCATATCACACAACGCATCCAGATAACACCGCGCATGGTGGCTCAGCTATAATAGTACATAGCTGCATTAAACATTATCAGTTACCTTCATACAAAACAGACTACCTACAAGCCATTATGATAAAAGTTGAGAGGTTGCCAGCACTTCTAGTCATAGCAAATGTTTACTGTCCACTACGTCATAACTTAACTAAACAAATGTTACAACCCTTCTTTGAACTACTAGGACCTAGATTTCTAAGCGGGGAGACTTCAATGCAGAGCATACACACTGGGGCTCACGACTAATAGCATCAAAAGGCAGAGAACTATTTAAACTAATAATAGATAACAAATACGGTTTTCTATCAACGGGAAGTCCAACATATTGGCCCTCATATTCCAATAAAATTCCTGATTTACTCGATTTCTTTATTACCCATGGTATGTCAGCAAACTACATGGATATTATTCCCAACTATGATATTTCATCTGACCAACTATACTGTACCAAGTACCTAAAACTACTCTTAGCAATACTAAAACTAACTGGGAAGTGTTCGAATACTATATTACTGAAAATCTAGATACAAATATAAGCTTGAAAACAAATCAAGACCTGCAGCACGCAATAAACCACTTTACATCAACAATACAGGAAGCAGGATGGAGAGCAACACCACAATAAAACAACTTAAAATGTAACACTCCTAACATCCCCACCGAAATAACGGAGCTAGTAAAAGAAAAAAGAAGAGCAAGAGCAGTTTGGCAGCGTAGTCGGAATATTCAAGACATAAATAGATTAAATCAACTAAACAAATACGGAACGAGACTTTTAAATACTATACAAATTCACTTTCTGTAAAAGGAATTAAGTGACATAAAGAGCATGTTCCACCCTTACAAGATGAAACGGGAACATGGGTAAAGTCGAATAAACAGAAACCTGAAGCTTTCGACGAACATTTACAAAACACCTTTCAACCAAATTCTAACGAACCTGATCAAGAAATTGAAAACCACCAAACTGCTCCACTACAGCTATCGTTTCCAATACGTAGATTTACACAACAAGAAATCCAAACTCAGATAAAACAGTTAAATAGTAAAAAATCACCAGGTTATGACCTCATAACGGGAACTGTTCTAAAACGTCTTCCCAAGAAAGGAATTCGATTTTTACAAATATTGTTTAACGGGGTTCTGCGACTTGTATATTGGCCTTTGACGTTTAAGTTTGCTCAAATTATTTTAATATTCAAACCGGGTAAACCTCCTAACCAAATCAAATCATACCGTCCCATCAGCCTCCTCCCGATAGTATCAAAGTTGTTGGAAAAATTAATATTAAAACGCATAAATGAAAGTGAACGCCAAGAAGAATGGCTACCAAACCACCCGTACGGCTTTCGAACTAGTTACTCTACAACACAACAATGTCATAAACTGGTAAACACAATCCGTACAGCATTCGAAGACAAAGTGTATTGTAGTGCAGTGTTCTTGGACGTGAGTAATGCATTTGATAAGGTATGGCATAGAGGCTTGCTTTACAAAATTAAAAGTTTATTGCCGAAAAATTACTATCGACTTTTACAATCCTACCTAGCAGATCGATATTTCTAAACAAAATTAGGATGCGAAACATCTCAAATAAGAAAAATAAATGCAGGCGTCCCCCAAGGCAGCGTCTTAGGGCCAGTAATGTATTTACTATACACGTTCGACCTTCCAACCACACTATATACAAGCCTAAGCACCTTCGCTGACGATACTGCCATACTATCATGTAACGAGAACCCAGTGGTAGCATCAGAGTTGCTACAAGAACACGTAAGCTTACTAGAAACATGGATGGGAAAATGGAAAGTGAAAGTAAATGAAAGCAAATCAGCACATATCAGTTTTACAACCAAGTTACACTCAACAAAATGCGCATACCCCAAGTAGATGAGGTCAGGTACTTGGGTCTACACCTAGATTGACGACTGACATGTTGTAAAAAGCTATATTGGCCCATTGCCAAAAACTCAGCCCTTACGCTACATAACAAGTTAATAATTTACAAGTGCTTAATCCGTCCTATATGGTCCTATGGATGTGAACTTTGTGGATGTGCCAGTTCATCAACTCTAAATATTATTCAACGTTTCCAATCCAAAACACTTAGAATATTATCTAATGCCCCGTAACCTTACATAATGACCTCAACATTCCATTTGTAAAGGATGTAATAAAAGCAAGAGCAATAAAACATTACCATACTCTGGAAAACCATCCAAACGTAACAGTAATCCTATTAGCTGACGACCCCCAAACCAGAAGATTGAAAATAAAATAACGGATTAAAATAGGGACGACATCACTGGATGTCTTGCCCTTATGAATGTATCAATTTACATAAAATTAGCTCATAGAATACCATGTAAATATTCTGATTGCTAATAAATAAATATTAAAAAACAAACTTTGACACTTGGTTGCAATTGTCAAATCTTAAAGTTGTATGTTACACCGTGCTTTTGTCAAATTTGCTTATTTACCAATGAAGTGGGGTCAAATAAACCGTAATGCTGTAAGAGAATTACGTAAGTGTGAAATTGAGAAAAATGTAACCTTTGCAAAACTTCAATGGCTCATATTATTAAAAAAGACTTAGGACTAGATGCTTACAAAAAACATACGGGATATTGGCTGATAAATGCTTTAAAAGAAGTTAAAATAAAAAAACAAACATGGGCCTAAGAAAAATGTTGTTTACAGATAAAAAGATTGTTACAGTGAAAGAATCTTTCAACAAACAAAATATTAGAGTATACGCTGGGTCGTCTAAATATGTATCTCAGCTAGTACCAAGGGTTCAGAGGTCAATATCCAACAACTGTAATGGTTTGGGAGGGACTAGTTTGTTAAGATGGGGTAACAAGTAATTATTTGTGTTAAAAGGGTTAAACTTCGACCGCTGCGTATCAACAGAATGTTTTGGAAGGTGTAGTGGAACCTCTAAATCATACACTTTTTTCATATGAGCCTTGAATCTTTTAGCAAGACTCCGCATCCGCTAACAGAGCACGGTCAACTCAAACTTGGCTGAGCAACAATATGCCTCATTATCTAACCGTAGAGCTCTCTGGTAACTCCAGACTTTAATCCATTAGATTACAAATTATGATCAGTTGTAGAAAGCCTATGTTTTTTTATTTAGTTTTGCAACTAAAGTTAAAAATGAATACTATTTATGTTTTGGGGCACTTTGCAACTTTACAAGCATATTTCAGATTCTGGGTAAGATATTGTAATGAGCGTTTTGTGCTCCTTGAAATTTTGAGATACAATTTTATGAATATTCTTTTTCTTCTACTTTTTTTTCGTAGATTTTTACGTTATAGTGTTTTCTGTTTAAAGATTACTATTAGGCAATACAATACAACACAACACATCAAGAACAACAGGTTCGCCATAAAGATATATAAAAATCACAATGCACTTTTTAATAAGTCCTTTAAATACCTATAAAAAAATAAAAACGTGTAAAAGAGTTGCTATAAAATTAAGAAAAGAACACTTACGAAAAAAGAATAAGTGGAGATAAGATTTTAGAAATAGAATAATTGATTTTATAAAACCACATCTAAACAATAATGGCATAATTATAAAAAAAATAAAAGGGGTGAAAAAACAGCAATAAACGAGAACCATTATTAAAATTTTAAAAACAAAAATATAAAAAAGAAATAAAATTATGTAAAACAGAAATAGACACATTTAAGAAAGTTAATAAAAAGAAATTTAATATTAAGACTAAAAAAGACAATTATAATAAACAATAAACTTACAAATGACATGGAAATTTTTATACAAAAATTTCAATTAAAAGTAAACCTAATAACGCAGAATAAACGAACGAGAAACATACTTGATGGGGTCAAAAGACAACAATTTAGACATTGTCCTATGCCAAGCACTCAAAAAAAAGACGGAACAATAAGCGAAAATAAGACTATAAAAAGAGAAATAACAAGGAAAAAATGAAAATTAATATTTTACCGGAAACAAAGATGTAAGAGCAAAGAGAGAAGATTAGAGTAGAGCCATGCCTTCCACAGAAGGAAATAACACCAGCACGAAGAGGTTGCTTTATATACAATAATAAAATGGCTTATTTAAATAGAAAATGTGTGGTAATAACAAACTTAAAAGAGCAAATTACCACAATACTGGCAGTTCACGGAAATAAAGATGACATAGCCAAAACAAAAATAAATTCTAGGACCAACTGATTGTAACAAGTGGGAACAGCAACAATAATATCTATCTTACTAGAGATATGAACGGAAAAGTAGGAAAAAAATATGGATACGGATATAATAGGCAAAGATGAAGAAGAAAATAGAAATAATAAAAAGAAAAGATTAATCAATCACTCTCTTATAAATAATACATAAATAAAAATAACATATAAAGATACATAAATATGTACAAGATAGAAATACCTTACATGTATCAATAATAATAGAATAGAAAGAAAATGAAAAAGAAAAGTACAGAATGCAAAAGTCACGTGTGCCCTCAAAAGTTACACCAATTAATACATATCAGAAGTGAAAATTAAAAAAATAATTTTAAGATAAGTAAGTACGGATGTGAAACTCCGTTTCCACAGATGTCCGGAGCTTCTATACATGAACAAAAATTTGCGGCCACTTCCGATCAAACCCATCTCGAGATTTTCCAATCAGGCTGATTTTTGGCGTCTGGACTTGACTTATTGGTCCTTAGTTGAATACTGAAAACGTTATTAACTTTCTACAGCAAACTTATAGTAGAAAGTTAATGAGATTATCATCCTGTCTGTCTGTCTGTGTGCCTGGAGACAAGATAACTTCCGATCTATCCAACGAATTCACTTCAAACTTGGCATACACACATCTTAGGTCAGTACCTTTCATGGGATTGATCTTCAGCCAAATCGGTTAACGGCAACCGGAAGTGACCGTTATGATATCGCACCGCGACATTATTCTCTACATAAGGCTTCTCATTTTAATGTATAGAAGCCTAAAATCAGAAGCTAAGGATGAAAAGTATAAGATTGGAAATAATAAAGGTTAATAAACTACGAAAAAGCAAACCACAAAGACATACAAAAAATAGAAAATAGGAAAAACATACAAATAATTGTTACTAAATAAAAAATAAGTATATGATACATTAAAAGTAAATATAATAAAAAAAAACAAAAAACTGAAACAAACAATAAAAATAGAGAAAATAAGACAAAAAGATACATGCAATGGAGAACAGATACTATTATATAAAATATTACGAAACTTTTCTAAACAAAATCATATAATAACATGTCCATCAAAAATAAAAAAGGAAGAATCAAAACATATAGAAGGCAAATAATAATTAAATTGATACAATATTTACAAAAATACTGGGCGAAGTGCAACAAGGAAATAAAAAATATAATAAAAT
This sequence comes from Sinelater perroti, assembly GCA_036346155.1. NCBI lineage: Eukaryota > Metazoa > Arthropoda > Insecta > Coleoptera > Elateridae > Sinelater > Sinelater perroti. The sequence continues at coordinate 36,564,886 of JARFIY010000001.1, forward strand.
AATAATAAACAACAAATGATAATAGAGAAGGGGAAAACAGAGTCGATAACATCTGAAAAAGTTTTGAAAACTATCAAAACGCTTGAAAGTTGAAAGGTACAGTAGCAAGACAAACTAATTGGAGAAATGTTTCAAAACATATGTAATAAGATTTGGGAGTAAGACAATACATGAAGAAGATGACATAAGAGAATGTTGAAACTACAAAGGCATAACTTTATTAAGCACACCCTTGAAAAGAGTCTAAAAATATACATAAAACCGGCATTAGTAAGTGTTTCAGTTGGTTTTTCCTTCCCGTCTCTGCTTTGTTTAAACAATACAAAAACTAGAATTAAGTTTTTATATATATTTGGTTTATCTATTATCAATTTACTTATAAGTAAACTACAATTTGATGTTAATTTTAGATTGTTGAGTTTCGTTTATTGAGATAATTAAAAACTAAATACAAAAGACAATTTATTTTAATATTTTATAATAATGCAGAAAATATTATGTCGTATTTCGTACATTTTGGTGAAATTAGATATTGCACACGTGTTGAAATTCTCATTATTGAACTTGACAAGGCTTAATTCTACATATAGTACCCAATTGTTAATGGTATTTCTTATCTTACAACAATTTTAAATAATTAACTGTTTAGTGCTTTTATAATAAGCTAAACTAACAAAAATTAAAGTACTAAATGCTAATATGGAAATGAGCAGGTGTTCCAAATAGTTTCAAACTATACTGGATAATTACTTCTCTACTTAATAACTTTAACCTCTAACTTGTAACTTAACGAAAACTTTTAATAAAACTGAATTTTTTGCTTGATTTCTTTGGAAGGTTTACAATATAGACTTCGTATAGTTATATAAAAGACAGTTTCATTACAACCATCTTACGCATTCGAAATATTTAATGCAAATTTTTCACTCACTATTTCTTAACATTTCTTAATAGATACTAATAATAAATTCACTGTAACATGCAACAACGCAATTATTTGAAGTTAAATGTAATTGTATTAAAAATATGTTCCATGTATCCTAGCCAAACAGAAGCTACTGCGTTTCAAAAATTTTTAGACTACGTTCATAAAGCTGTAAATCTAATCGTTTTCTATTTAGTGGTAGTCCCCGTTGCTAGCAATATTTTTTTAGCGGAAGATTCAAATATCGCAACTTTATCACTAGATATTGTCAACACGTGTAAGTACTTTTTAAATGTTTTTTTTCTAAAAACCATATAGGAATACTTTTATAGGTATCTATTCGTGTACTATTTTAACTATGCACTTTTTTCATGTAAGAGGTAAAGTTGTCCATAAAATGATAACAGATTTGGAAAATTTCTTTGTTTTTGAAACCGACAATGGAGTTGAAAATAGAGATATGAGAGAGTGCATAAAACTCACGAGAAAAATTACAATTGCTTTTAGTGTTTTAACTACAACTTCAGCCTCACTAATGGGTACTGTACCGTTTTTTAAAAAGTCAGAAAACAAGTGAGTATAAAGAAAACATTGACGTTATATTTTTTCCTATTATACAGGGTCTATATTTTAAGTAATGAGAATAATTTTGCCCTGACGCGAATAAACGTCAGAGGGCGCTGGGGCCGGTTGGAGTCGGTAGAGGGGGGTTTGACCTTGAATACGCTCCAAGCGGCAGTCGCCTGCTGGCTTCCGTTGAGGCATGATTACGCGCGGCGCGCATGTCTACAAAGAAGTGTGCCAGCTTAAAATGCAGCAAAGTATTGAACGGCGTTACGCAATCAAATTTTCTGCTCACCTAGGAAAATCTAGTGCATCAACGCTGGAAATGATTTGGCAAGCGTACGGCAGTGAAAGCTTATCACAAGCTCAAATTTTTAGGTGGCACAAAATGTTCAAAGAAGGCCGGGAGAGCGTGCAGGACGAACTCCGCACAGGTTGCCCGTCAACCTCGAGAACTGAAGACAACGAACAACGTGTGCGAGATTTGCTGAACTCGGACTGGCGTTTAAGTATTCGTTTTATTGCGGATAAGCTAGTAATTGTTGTTTACATAATCATCTTGGGATGAGGAAGATTTGCGCCAAGCTCGTCCCGAAAGTTTTGACGAACGAGCAAATGCAAAACCGTGAGGCCGTTTTGAAAGATCTTTTAGAACGCATTGAAGAAACCCCTCAGTGTTTCCTCTTTCTCAGAGTGAAAACCGCCCTCAAAGGACGCCAGCACGGAACCTTGGATGCGTGCTCTGAAGGATGTTTCAGTTGCTGACTTTCAGGGAGCGTACGAAGCGTGGAAAACTCTCCTGCAGAAGTGTGTTGACGCTCAAGGAGCATACTTCGAAGACTACTAAAGTTTTGTAGTGATATCTGTAATAAATTTTGTTTTGTGGATTTATTCTCATTACTTAAAATACAGACCCTGCATAACACATATGAAATCTTTTTGTGTTACTTGAATTGTTGTTTCAGAATATTACCAATTCCTGGAACATATCCGTTTCCATATCAGAAGTCGCCGTATTACGAAATAGAGTATTTAGTCCAAATGTATGCCCAGGTTATTATGGCTTTGTTAACAACAGCGGCGGATTCCTATTTTATGTGTATGCTGTTAACGGCTGCTACACAATTTGAGTTGTTAGGTACGTGTTTATTTATTTTGTTTTTAATTATTTCTATTTGAATATAGAAAAGCTTTTTTTACTAGAATCATGAGGAGCATAGAGTAAACAATTATAATATATATTCTAGTTAGAGATTTATTTGTCTGATCAATCCTACTATGAATAATGGTATCAAACATTTATGTCTATCATAACATTACTTTTACCATTACATTTTTATGTTTAACATTAATGTGTATTATGAACCATACATTTTGAGAAAGTAAAATTCAAATTTCAATTTATTTAACAGGTTTTCTGTATAATAATAATTATTAAGAAACTTTGCAGCTATTCAATTATAAAACAAACATTCAATAACCCAAACTGATTTAGAAGAGAATAATGATGATCATAATATTAATAACTAAAGTCTCTTAATCATGCACAAAACTCAAAACTAGACATTAAGTTGTATGTAGCTATAGAAGCACAAATATAAAAGCTATTATTACAAAATTGTTTACTACAGGAAGTCAGATGTTATTTGACTTGGACATGTGCAAAATATAAAACAGCATAGCAAAAATAGCAGAAGCTATTAACTAGCAGATGTTGGCTACAATAAACCCATGCAAGAAGGGGATACCTAGGATTACTGCAAGCACTCCGAATACAACATAACGAATAACAAATTCTATATTAGAAATCTGATATAAAAAGACTAACGATTCCGCGTAAGGAAGGATATTGGGGCTCTACAGATATATAGAAGTTATGCAGAAAACAAATAAACAACTTACATAGCTACTACAGGACACTATACGTCAAGAAATAGTAGCAGCAGATGATTACACGTCTTAGAATCCCGCAGTAAATAAAAATGCTAAAACTGGCACAGAAGTTACTAATCTTCTAGGAAAAATCAACGGTAGGCCCAAAAGACAATATACGGGCGCCATCCTCATGACGATAAGTCAAACTCACATAAGTACAGTAGCATCTAAGAGATGGCTAATATAGACGAATATATTTCTGAAGGCTGAAGTTTACGATGGCAATCCATCAGGTTATTCTTACTATAAGCTACCTAAGTATATTTATCAAGGATAAAAATGTACTCAACGACTCCTACTAGAGATGCAAACATTTTCCAAAAATTATTCAGCACATAACAGCTGGGTTCCAAATGCTTACTGTTACTGACACAACTAAGCAGCAAAGATTATACATGGACATCTTGCCTGCAAATTTAAACGCTTGGACACTAAAACTTATTTTGGAAACCGGTTCATATTAAACTCACCAAGATCGCCTATGACAAGGTACCACAGGATAAATTATGGAAAGCATTAAGAATAGTTAATATAAAGATCGCCTATTTGCAATTGTTCAAGAATTGTGTACACAAAATAAAATGGGCAAACAACTATCGGAACCGATAACTGCGACAAATTGGATGAAACAGAGATGTAGTTTATCCCCATTATTGTTTAATTTGTACGTCGAAGTAGTTTTGAGTGACTAGAAAAGACGCTGTTGAGAAATGGGTACATACAAATTAATGGCGACTGACTGTACTATGAATATTGCCGATGATCAGGTAGTATTGGGACAGAAATCTTCTGATCTCGATATTATGCTTAAAAGATTGTATGATGAATACCATAAATGGGGATTGCATGTTTGACCGAAACCTAATATTTGTAAACCGATATGGGGGTCAAAGAAATGGAAGAGTTCAAATACTTTTGCTTAATAATTAATAAAGAAGGAATAGGTGAAAGCGATATTAAACAGCTTGGTTGTCTTAACTTCTTATGGTGGAATAAAAATACCTCTAAACAAAATAAAAAACATATCGGACAAGTGAAGGTAGAGTCAACGTTGTGCTACGGGTCTAAAATATTGTCTATTAACGCGTAAATGAGACGTAAATTAAATGTACTCAAAATTATCTACGACGAAGGGCAAGAGTGTCAATAATACAATACTTTATAACAAAGAAGTAAGAGCTCAAATGTTAGCAAAATATACAATGGTAGACAGAATAGAACACAGAGGCTTGCAGTAGTTCGGACATGTAATGAGAATGCGGGAAGATCAACTACCCAAGAAAATGTTTCAGTGGACAGCACCAGGAAAAAAAAAAAGCAGACCATGAAGGTTATTAAATGAGAGCACTAGACAGTCAATGGTGAGAATACAATTAGAGGAGAACATGACACGGGACAGATGGGCTTGGAGAAGAAGACTGGATAGACAGCTCTTAGCTTTAGTTTGATAAATTACTTGCATTGTATTAATTTAACTCTGTAATGTATTATCTAATGAGGACTAAAAGTAAAAAAATTATATAACGTACGACAATAGAATGGTTTTAGTAAAGTTTTGAAGCGGAACCGAATGGCATAGCTTTAATACCTATATATGCCTATATATATATATATCACATATAAACATTGAATAGACATCAATATTAACCATACTAAAACCATATAACAAAAATACAGATAATTAATATCGTTACCAAGAAACATGTAAGGAAAGTAAGTGATTGCTGTAACATTTTATTTGTAATAATTAACTGCTTCCCCATACAGAATTTTACCAGTCTTTGTCCTCTAGTGTTCCTTTCTCCCAATCCATATTTTCCCACTGTATCTCCTTCCCTGCCTTCGCCCACTACAGCATTCCAGTTACCCAATTCAATTAATCATTTCTTGTCGTCTACATATTGTATTAGTTATTCAAGTTCGTAAACTTGTTCTACTTCATCATCGCTGGTTCTATTTTTGGTTCTGCTTCAAAATTAACTAAAACAATTCTATTGTTATACGTTAGATATTTTTTAACTTTTAGTCCCCATTCTTGAGCTAGTATTATCCCTACTCCGATAATTCCAGTTATTGTGGCCTCAGTATATTATTCGGAAGTTGTCGCTCCAAAAGTCGCCCTAGTCCTTCCACTTTATTTCACTCATTACCAGGATTTTTATTTCTAATCTTTGCATTTCTATTTTATGTTTTCTAACTTTTCATACATACCCAGTGATTTCACATTACATGTCGCAGTTTTTCTGTATTCTTTACCCTTCTTCAATCAATATTTTTATTCAATTCTATATGTCTGTCTGTCGGTCTGTCGGTCCGCCACAAAATTTGAAATTTTTTAAAATTTGAAAATGGATTCTTATAGGAAATTTTACGCTGATTTCGAATTCAAAATTAGAAAATTTCTATCTCGAATAATTTTCGAGATACTCGACTTCGAATTTCGGGAAATTTTTCGACATTACGATTTTAAAAGTGATTCTTATAGAAAATTTTACGCTGAATTCGAAAATGAAGTCGAAAAAATTCTATGTCGAATAATTTTCGAGATATTCTATTTCGAATTTTCCCGAATTTCGAAATCGAAATCGAAAGATTTTTTAAATTCGTTATGGAATTGCTTACAGAGCAATCTCTTCGCCGGCCCCATGTTTTTTATTAGTGAGTTTGGATTTATTTCTCTTCTAACCAATGATGATTCTCTCTGGAGCTGTTGCCCCGGAAATCCGATTGAGGAACTTCCGGATAATTTCATCCCAGATTGTGACAATCTTCCTTAATACATATGAAACTGCTATGAGAGGATAATGTGGTGGCTTCTCCTTTCTTTCCACATTACAGTTCAGTAACCGATTGGATGGACGCCATCTTTGTCTACTGACATTCAATCTACAGCTATACCAATGTATCTATCTCCACCTGCAGTTGATAGTGCAAAAGATGCTGCCTCCTTGCTGTTACCACTACAGTCATTAAATTCCACTAGAAAGTTGCTTTTAGTGGTCCCTCACTTAGTGTTGTCTGTGTGTGGACACAGTTTACCGGGGTGTAGTCCGACAGTTCCGAGTATGAAAGCACTATCCCCACATGAGTTCCCTACACCTGTATATTATATAATATTATTAATACAGAAAACACTACCTTACTTGATCAGAACACAGCTTGGCAACGAAAGTACAATTTTTGTTATCCGTGCATTTTACTTATATATCTTAACAAGTGACAAAAGTACATAACTTACTGGTTGCAGGATACGATTTGTGTAACGTAATTTACAAAGCATTATTGGACTATAAAGTACCTAAACAAACAGTAATGGACTTCAAAGAAGCCGTTGAAAATCTAAACAACCTTGCGTGGGACACGTACGTTAAAGCTTCGTATCTAAGTAATTTTTTAGTTAAATGGCGCTTTTTAGAAATACACCTATAGAAACTATTATCAAAGCACCTCCTAGATCCAGAGGGCACAACTGCGGCATTCAAAGCAACAATCCACTTTTAGATATTATAAATTCAAAGAGTTTCGGGGCTAAACTAAATAAGCTTTGCATCGGTTACATTAAGCATCATCAGAAACTTTTAGCGTTCTGCGTCGAGATGGAAAATTTTTTCTTGCCATTTATCGGCATGAAAACGGCTGTTAATCTGTTTTACAACATTTTCATAGTTTTTGCCGTAGTTTGCGTATGTATTTTTTTTATATCAATATATATGAAAATCAATTACACCAAGAATGCAATTGACAATTTTTATTTTAGAGCCAGAATACATCTAAAGCACAGTACTTTACGTTGACGCAATATGAATTGTGTGCTATAATGGAGCTACTAATATATGCAGTTGCTGGACAAACGCTTATAACAAAGGCAAGTTATTATGTTTTAACACTTTATTAAATGCGTATGTAGTTATTACCCATATATACCTTCTTATTTTTTTAATGTTAATTTAAAATTTTACTTTTTCCTATTACATAGCAATGTGCGTATTTAGTATTCCCATAAATACTGTTACAAAATCAAACCTACCCGTGCTTTACACAACATAAAGGTATCCGTAACTTCAACAAATTATTACAAATCTTAAAATTGTAAGTCACACTGTGCTTCTTGTCAAGTCTGATTATTTACCAATAGAGTAGAGACAAAGAAAACCGTATTGCTTTAATAGCATTACATAAGTGAGAAACTGAGAAAAGTGTAGTCATTAGGCATTATCCCATATATTTGTGCATCGGGCTATAAAATTGTTTAATAAGACTAGAGATGCCGAAGTTTGTCATAGATTTGTAACATCACGTTCATTTAGAGCAACAAAATCGTAAATTTCCGAATTAAACGAAATTCTCGTTGTAAGTAGTAGATTATGTCTCGAGTATGCAAATTTCCAAAACTTCAATATCTTCCATTATTAAGCATAATTTGTGACTAGACGTTTTTACAAAAGACATAAGGGACATTTGTTGATAGATGCTTTAAAGAAAGCTGGGAGATAGAATGGAAAGGGATTATTAACTTAGTACGCACACAAGAAAGTTCTGTTCACAGATGAAAAATTTTTTACAATGTAAGAATCTTTCAACAAAAAAATGATATACGCTAGGTCGTCCAAACAAGTATCTCAGCTAGTATCAAGGGTTCAGGGAGGCTAATCTCCAACAGCTGTAATGATTTGGTGGAGACTGTGTTATCATGGAGTAATTGACATTGAATTTTGTAAAAAGGAAGTCAAAACTTCGGCTGTGTATCATCAAAATGTTTTAGAAGGTCTAGTGAAACCTATAAATCACAGCTGTTTTGACATGAGCCTTAATTTTTTAGCAAGGTTTCGCACGGTCAATTTAAACTTGGTTGAGTAACAATATGCCTCACTTCTAACAATAAATAGTTGACCTTCTGATAGCCCATATCTCAATCCGTTAGACTACAAATTCAGGACTCTTTTATAGTGTATAATTTTTCCAAAAAAGCAGCCCAGACGGCTGCAGTAAATATTTTCCAATGGATATAGTGCGTGTTGTTTACAGTTAGGGTTTATACTTTCTATTAGTCCTTTTCTTCTACGTATAATATTCTGTGTTCTTATAAAACAGTTTTATAATTAGGCATTTATTATTTTGGCGGTATGACTTGTACAGTTTCTTGGCTATTTGTAATTTATCTGTTCTTGTGTTGGATCCAAGCTTTTTTTTGTCTAAGGTATTCTTCAATAGTGTCATACAATATCTGTACTAGTTTGTTCTAGTACTCTTATTTTCTCTTACTTTCACTTTTATTAAGTTTTGTAGTTGCACGTACTGTTTTAACTTTTGGTGAACCTTATGTTTATGTTTTATACACCTTTTTTTTCTTAATTATATTGTCTAGGTCTTTTCGAAACCTTTTACATAACTCTTCTCCGTCCATATTAATTTAATTTTATATTCTATTCTGGCATAACATTATTAGACTGATATTGTTTTAGTAACTCTGTTTTGAAATAGTATTTTTTTTAGATTTTTATTTTTGTTTTCTTCTTTTCCTTTTTAATATCTTTCGTGGCGTGTTTAAGATGTCTTACTATCATATAATGGTTTTTTGTACACTTTGATTGTTAATAAATATTTATATTCTATATTTACAATGTATGCGCTTTTTTGTTATTATAAATAAAACAAAACTTATATTTCCTAGTATATCTGTTTATGAATACGTATAGATTTATTTTGCTGAAACAATATGTTTGCAACTATATATTCTTATAATATATACATATATATATATATATATATATATATATATATATTACTATCTATTTTTAAACTATTAATGTGTATCGTCGTAAGCACACCACTCAGTATGCATTGCTCTAAGAATTACTAGATACATTGTTCCACATCATTCTTTTAATTTAATTGTTTTTAATACAATTTAAGGTGTATTACAGAGTGAAAACTTACGCAAAATGGTCTACTTTTCGCCTTGGTACTTAAGCAATGATAAAAGCTTTAAAATGCTAATCTTAATGATCTTAATGCGCTCAAGTCGAGCTGTTAGAATATCTGTAGGGAAGTTATACACTATGTCTCATGGAACTTTTGTGATGGTAATAATTACTATATAAGTTTAGTTTAATCCCCTTTAAATTTAATACAAAGTTTTACATAAAACGCATTTTTATGTTACAGATTATGAGAACCGCAATGTCTTATTTAGCTGTACTTCGACAAGTGGTTAATTAGCAATTGGGATTCAGCATTTATAGGCTATACAACAATTATTACAGTAACCTCTAAGCAGCACAGTATTACACAAATATGCTAGCATGTATATCACTTTTAGAAAAATAAATAAAGAATTCTACTTAGACGTATTTATTTTTATATTATGCTTTTGTTTACTCATTGTAGAAAAATAACTAAAAGTAACATTTCTACTACTATGTAAATCTCAAATCATAATTTAGCTATGTAGAAAGCTTCTAAAAGATTTCTTAAATTTTGGGTGAGTCCGGTCCTAGTTAATAATTGATAAACATATGCCAGCTTTTCGTATAATCCAAATTTCCGGGCTGTAGCAAGCCGTCGTTAGTATTGTTACACACAAACAGTAAGTTAGCAAAGTTTGTACAGATTCCGGGTTAAATGAGCCTTTGCAGAAAAGGTGAAGGTTGACAAGGAGCATAACCTTCGAGTTGACACAGGAACTGCTAACCGGTTTACAAAGTTAGGCAACACTGAATACAACACATAAAGAAAAATAAGTCCGTGCTAAAAATATTTAAAAATCATAAACAAACTAAACAAAAATGTGAGTAAGAGTTGTTAGAAAACTTCAGAAAAAGTAAGATAAGAAAAGAACACCTATGAAAAGAGAATGAGTGAAGAGAAGATTTTGTAGTCGGTATAATCGATTGAACAAAAGCAATTCTAAGCAAAAACGACAATACAATAAAAAATTAAATTAAATTAAATTACAAAAGGAACAGAAAAAATACAAAGAATTATTAGAAGTAAAGAAAAATATGTGAAAAAAGAAATAAAACAACTCCATGAAGAGATAGACACACTTAAGAGTTAAAATATAATAAATATCAAGACTACATAAGACATTAATATAAATGACAGTGAATTTAAGAAAGATGTGAAAAATTTTATTTTGCTAAAGTTTCAAGTAGTGATAAAACTAAAAATGCTAAATAAACGAACAAAAGAGTACCCGACAGAAACAAAGATGCACGTGTATATGACAAAATGAATGTACTTAAAAATACAAGCAAATTAATAGATTATATATCGATTTAGAACTAACCATAAATGGAATGGAAATATAGAGAAAAATTAGATCATAAGTAATAAACAATTAATAAGGAAGAGTGTTGACGACCATTTAAAGATAAATATACACATATAATCAATAATAGATTATATATTAATAGAAAGAAAAAGAAGAAGCAAAATATAGAATGTAAGAATCATGCGTGCCTTCATGATTTAAGCCCATTAATACATGTCAGTAGCAAAAATTAAGAAAAAAAACTACAAAAAAAAACAGAATCTAATAATAGAAACACCGAATACAAAACCGTAAACGTTTATCAATTACGAAAAGAATCAACCGCAAAAAAAGAGATATAATTGTCACTAATCGAAAAGTAATTATATTGTGCATTAAAATTAAGAAACGAAAAAAATAGCAAAATATATCAAAGAAATGAAACGAACAATAAAAATAGGGAGAAATAGATAGAAGAAATACTTCCAAAATTCATCAGAAACAATATGTAAAAAAATATTGTAAAAGTTTGAAAAACAAAATTATATCATAACATGTCCATCAAAATAAAAAATAATAATAAATCAAAAACAAATAATAATTAAGTGGTATAATTGGAGAGGCAGGCGTGTAAATAGCCGCTCTCGTGGATGCGGTGTTGGATACGATACCGATGCGGCTCGTAAGGACCAACAAATGGAGAGGCAGGCGTGCAAATAGCCGCTCTCGTGATGCGGTGTGAAACGTAGTACGGCCCGTATGGAAGGTCAGCCGATAAGGCCAAATCGTCCCTTAAACGGCCGTCGCGTAAGCGGATGGGGGCGGCTACCGATATCCACCAACGAATATTGCCAAATCGCTCACCTGAATCGGCTTCGGCTTCGGCTTCGGCGATTCCCAGGTAGCCACTTCGCGTTGCGGATCGGGTTTCTGCGGGTAGCGAATGTTCTTGCGGTTGAGACACGACCAAGATGGCCGAGCTGCGGTGCGAATGTATGCGGTGTTAAACACGACCAAGTTGGCCGAGTTGCGGAACGTGAATGTTGCCGGGCTTCGCGCCTGGCGCGGCAGGTCTTTTCGGGCAATTTGCATTCGCCAGCACCTTTCCTATCAAAGGTGCCGCCGACGGCGTATGCAGACTTGTCGGCCGTGCAAAGCCCATATGCCGTTTTGTGTGCGATGGCAAAACGGGCAGACATCACAGCCGCCAGCATGCCGCCGCGAGATAAGCGGTTCAAGGGCGAAAAGGCCGCCACACCATACTCCCGCCTTGAAAGGTCCTGAGCTTTCAAAACATTATTACCTTATCAAGGAGCTATTAACAGCGGTTTGAAACAATATTGTCATTAAATTCCTGAAGTTAATTATTATATTTCAGGTGCGTTAAATTGCGGTTAGATTTATATCGTAACAAACTATATATATATGCCCTATTAATACACTATCTATATATACATGAGTCAGCTAGAATATTGTTTATTGGGTTGGCAAAGGATATAGCTTGGTGACAGGACGTTTGTATGTACCTGACCCGGTTTTTACTGAAGCTACGCGGATTACACCATACGATCCGGGAAAAGTCTCTGTTATAACGCCTAGTGGCCAAGTTAAAGGAGGTACATTATCTTGACCCAAGAGAACAACAGTACCGATCTCTATTGGGCGATCGGGTGACCCCCACTTCTGCCGAACTTGCAGCGTGTGCAAGTATTCAACTCGCCATTTTTTCCAATAAGACAATACAAGCTGATCTAAAAGCCTTTTGCGGTTTGTTAAGTTCAAGCTTTCTTCTGTCAATTCAGAAGAAGGTAAATACTTGAGGGAACTGGACATTAAAAAATGCGCCGGAGTGAGCACATCCGGATGCGGATCTGACGATAAAACACTAAGTGGTCGAGAATTTAAAATACCTTCCACTTGCACTAGCACGGTCAAAAGTTCCTCATAAGTGAGCAACTGCTTGCCCATGACTCGATACAAGTGTGTCTTAACGCTTTTAATGTTAGATTCCCAAATGCCTCCGAAGTGCGGGGCGCGTGGCGGAATCATTGTCCACTCAATGCGTGTTTTAAGAAGCTCCTTTTGATATCAGATTGGACAGTGGAGTTTAACAAAAAAGAATAAATTTCGCCGAGCTGTGCCTTAGCTCCGACAAAATTGGTGCCATTGTCTGAGTATATGACAGACACTGGACCGCGGCGGAAATAAACCTTTGAAGGCGGAAAGAAACGCATCGGATGTAAGTTCCGATACAAGTTCGATATGTATGGCTTTAGTAACCATACAGACAAACAAACATATGTAAACTTTCTGAGAGCGTTGACCCCTACGGCGAGTAGGTATATAAGCGACAGGCCCGGCAAAGTCTACTCCGGTATGTACAAATGCTTTAGCGTCGCGGACACGATATCGTGGCAATTCAGCCATTTAGGTGTTGGATGTGCAGGATTTAAACGGAAACAAGTATTGCATTTGCGGCAGCGGGACCGAATGACTGTTCTACCATCCAATATCCAAAACCGCTGTCTTATAATAGACATCAATAGCCCGGGGCCCGTGTGGCAGTAAGTATTGTGGTAGTGGTCAATAATTAAGTCAACTACGCGGTCACGTTTAGGTAAAAGCGCGGGATGCTTGGCCTCGTAAGGCAGGTCCGAATGGGACAGTCTGCCCCCGATGCGTAAGATTCCGTAGTCATCGATGAAGACAGACAAACTGCGCAACTTCTTAGACGGAAGTTCGCCGGCTTTAATTAAATTTACTTCGTTAGAAAAGTGAATACTCTGAACTATTCGAATAACAAAATTTTCAGCGATTTGAATATCTTTAACAGATTGATCACCATTACGTTTTTGCTCGCAAATTTGAGAATGTACATGAATATGCGCAACAGTTTATTCCACGAACAAACACGGGTGACTATAGAGTCAAAAACACGTGGTTCGACATTCGCGGCTTTAACAACAAACGCTCTCGATTTGAACTCCGGTAGAGTTTCACCTCAGTTGGAATGAATTTTAAAGGCCATTCGCTATTTGACTGATGAAGCCAAGCAGGGCCATTCCACCACAGCGAGTGTTTAATTAAATCAGAAGGCAGCATGCCGCGTGAAAGGCAATCGCTGGGATTCTCTTTCCCGGACACATGATTAAAGCAAGCGGCAGGTAAATTATCGTGTATTTTAGCAATACGATTGCTGACAAAAATAGACCACCTATGTGGCGATGAGTGGATCCACGAAAGCGCTATCGTAGAATCTGAGAAGGCGTAAACACCTGTAATAGGTACACGAGCGGAAAGTTTATCGCGGACCACGCGAACAAGCTTGGACAGCAGCAAAGCGGCGACAAGTTCTAATCGAGCTAGCGTTGTTATTTTAACTGGAGAAACCTTTGACTTTGCACATAAAAGCCGGACGGTGATATTACCTTCAGGATCAGTGATGTGCAAATAAACACAACAACCGTAACCACTGAAGCTCGCGTCACAAAAGGCTACGATGTTCACTACGCTTTTCCCACAATGCCAATATGGCGCGGAATTTTTAGAGAAGAGAGTGCGGAAAAATCTGCTAAAAGCTGAAAAGCGACTGATGATGGATTCCGGAGGAACCTCATCCCAGTCTATTTTAGCTAGCCATAGTTCCTTAATAAGAATTTTGGCGTACAGCACAACTGGAGCTACAACGCCAAGTACGTCGAATAAGCGGGCAACTAGCGATAGAATCGTGCGCTTTGTGCATTTATCTTCTACAGCGACTGTTGTTAAAGAAAGTAATCGTCAGCAGGATCCCAGGTTAAACCAAGGATTTTAAAATTGTAAATATCGTTACCCATGCCAGAAAAATTTACTGGTGAGCGGTGAGACTCGGGAAGAACCTCCAATAAAGCGGGTGAATTAGTGGCCCATTTGACAAGGTCGAAAGAGCCTAATTTAAATAAATCGATTAATTCGCGAGACAATCGCATGCAGTCTGTTCATCGGGAACCGAATCGACATAATCATCCATGTAAAACTGAGTTTCTACCAGTTTAGAAGCCTCAGGAAGCGGTCACTATGCTCGCACGCTAAGTTGCGTAACGTACGCATAGCTAGGTAAGGGCTAGGCTTTAGCCCGAAGGGTACGCGGTCAAAATTGTAAGTGCGAATAGGTTCGTTCCTACTGAAACGAAATAAAATTCGTAAGTATTTACGATGGTGCTCGTTTACTCCGATGCGCAAAAACATTTGTTTTATATCAGCGGTCATTGCTATTGGGAATGTACGAAAGTCGAGTAACAACGAGAACAAGTCGGCCTGCAAATTAGGTCCGACATGCAAAATGTCATTAAGTGACAGCCCTGAGTGCGTTTTAGCACTAGCGTCTAAAACGATACGGATGCTGTCCTTATCTGGTCTGACAACGGCGTGATGCGGTATGTAGTAACCTCCTCTGTCAATTCAGAGTCAGGCACCTGGGACAAATACCCCTGCGTTATATAATCGGCGATAGTTTTATTATAATTTTCGCGTAGGGTTGGCACGCAATCGAATTTACGCTCGAGCGCAAGTAGACGACGGTGAGCCAGCCGCGTGAATTACCCTAGTTCCGAGGGGTTTCGAGAAAAGGGTAAATCAACAAAATATCTGCCGTCTTTAAATAAAATCGAAGAGTTAAAGTTATTTTCGCAATCTAATTCATCTGGACTAATAAAACGTTGAGATGGAATTTCCTCTAACTCAAAGAACTTCCGTAAACTTGACTCAATGTCAACGTTAGCAAGCGCGGCAAACGAAGATGTACTATGTAGGCAGGTTGCATCATAATGACATGCAATATCTCCCATAAGTACGTAACCAAAGCTGGTTAATATAGCGGGTGGTGCGCGATTACCAGAATCGACCCTATCTCCCAAATAAATATAAGGAAACAGTTGAGCACCAAGCACAACGTCAATTTCTCCGGTACATTCCAGGATAAATCGGCAAGCGGTAAATTATTTAAATATGACATATCTTCATTTAATGTAATGAAGTTTGCGGGAAGTTTGTCTGTAATACAGTCAACTACTAAAGCACGAATGTAATATTTGTTGTTAGGATTAATTCGTGATTCTATTGCGAAATTAATAAAACCGCGTACAGGTCGCGAGGTCATACCAACACCTTGTAAAGATGAATTGCGTAATTTAATTATGGGAATGTTCAAGCGTTTACAACAATCCATAGTAATTAAGTTATTTTGCGACCCGTTGTCTATTAAACACCTGACGACGAGCGTATTTCCGTTTTTTCCATGTGCATAGATCTGTGCGGTCGATAACAATATAGCCGAACTCGATGCCGCCGCACTAAGCGAAACAGAAGACGTGTGAGGTTGCGTCGCTGAATGCGCTGACTCAGCTATTATGGGCGCACGGTTACCTGCTTGCGGTCCAGCCGCCACAGACGGCTTTATTCGGCGATCATTCTTTAAGTTCGAAAAATGCAGTAAAGAATGGTGCTGTTTTTTACAAATTTCACAAACGTTCCGTGATTTACATTTAGTTAACGAGTGAGATAGACTTAAACAGTTTATACAGCCGCGTTTCGCTTTAATTAACTCGAAACGCGCTTGCGGTGATTTCATATTTTTAAATTCAAGGCAGCGAAACAGCTGGTGTTCTCTGTCGCATAGCGGGCAACGCGTATTAAAAATCTGTTTACTCGACACAAACGACTTGCAGGCACCTTGTGCGCCACGGCCAAGGCTGTGATAAGGTAAACTGGAATTTGCGCGCGGCTTGGTCTGCGAATTATTAACATGCGAGCGCTCAGTACTTTGACATAATCTTGCGTAAATGAAATAAATTGTTTACAGGAGGGTAATTCTATTCCGCTCACCCTATTTTCGAATTGTTGAAGCGTTTGGGGATCAAGTTTTCTTAAACCACAATGTAACAAGACAAAATCTAATAGGTCGGGAATGTCTAAGTGTTTTAATGCGGCGATGGACGCGGAATATTTTCTATATATGTATTCAAACTAACAGCATTACCGACGCATCCTTTGATGTCCAGAATGTTATTTAGATAATGACTGCCTAAACTACGTTTATCTTGATACTTTTAACAAGACTATCCCATATAATATTATAAGTATCCCTGTAGGAATAATACCTGCGGTTAATTTTAAAGCGTCATGAGTTAATTTACTAATCAAATACTGCACACGCTGCGCGTCAGTCAAATTGTATTTAAATGCACATTGCTACGAAATATTTCGTAAAATATTGGCCAGCTCTCAGTCTTGCCATCGAAAGAAGGTAGTTCAATTGGCGGTAATTTTACGATACCTCTTTTTTGATCTAATGTAAATGTTTTGCTGTTTGACAATATAAGGTTGCGTTTATATTTAATACTCGAATATAAATCTTCAATAGAATTTAAACATGAGTAGTCTGGAGGAGTCTGATCAATTTCAAACTGCAAATTGTTAATTTCTTCAATTATTGTTTCAAACCTGCTGTATAATTCACTAATAGCTTCAGTTTGAGATAAAAATAATTCGTTTGAGCGTAATTCATAATTTGAAATATTAGTTGACGTATTGTATAAACGATTAAATCGTTCGAAAATCGCCTCTTTTTTGGCAGTTAACTGAACTAATTTTAATTCAAGCTTATCCATTATAAGGGAACTTTACTTGAATAAAGCGTAATAAATTGTATCTGATACCGATCCGACTCGAAGGACCAAAATGGAGAGGCAGGCGTGTAAATAGCCGCTCTCGTGGATGCGGTGTTGGATACGATACCGATGCGGCTCGTAAGGACCAACAAATGGAGAGGCAGGCGTGCAAATAGCCGCTCTCGTGATGCGGTGTGAAACGTAGTACGGCCCGTATGGAAGGTCAGCCGATAAGGCCAAATCGTCCCTTAAACGGCCGTCGCGTAAGCGGATGGGGGCGGCTACCGATATCCACCAACGAATATTGCCAAATCGCTCACCTGAATCGGCTTCGGCTTCGGCTTCGTCGGCGATTCCCAGGTAGCCACTTCTGCGTTGCGGATCGGGTTTCTGCGGGTAGCGAATGTTCTTGCGGGTTGAGACACGACCAAGATGGCCGAGCTGCGGTGCTTGAATGTATGCGGTGTTAAACACGACCAAGTTGGCCGAGTTGCGGAACGTGAATGTTGCCGGGCTTCGCGCCTGGCTTGGCGGCAGGTCTTTTCGGGCAATTTGCATTCGCCAGCACCTTTCCTATCAAAAGGTGCCGCCGACGGCGTATGCAGACTTGTCGGCCGTGCAAAAGCCCATATGCCGTTTTGTGTGCGATGGCAAAACGGGCAGACATCACAGCCGCCAGCATGCCGCCGCGAGATAAGCGGTTCAAGGGCGAAAAGGCCGCCACACCAATAATATTTCCCAAAGGTACTGGGCGAAGCACAGCAAGCAAATGAAAAATATAGTAAAATAAAAACAACAAATGATAATAGAGAGAACAAAGGACTATTTGAATCAATAACATATGAAGAAGTTACAAAAGCTATCAAAATATTCCGCCTTTGTGTTTCGAAGCAAGCGGACATAAACCGCTCTCCGGTATATAAAAGTGTCCGAAATGCTGTACCTGCTATTTAAGGTCAGGCTTGCATTTTTAATATTACTTTCTAATTTGTAAATGATAGGTACCCCGAAATCACACTACGCTTCTAATCGCATATCCATACGTAAAACACCGCCAGTGTCATTTAGTTATTTGTTATTTTGACTCCTTCGCATTAAATCTTAACTTGAATTTAAGATAAATTATTGAGTAATGAATTATGACTCACTTGTAACCTAATTTTTATTCGTATCCAAATCAAGCTGGTCGATAACAGCAATTTTAACACCAGACCTGTAATGCATCATAACTTTTTTCTTCGCAACCTCAACTTACTCAGTACCCACTAAATCCTTATCACACACAGGCAACAAATATGTACGCAATGAATCAACAACAAGATCTTACGGCCCTTTTAGATTGTAATAAGTCAGGAAATAAATTACCCTTAGTCAACCACAACAAAAAGAGATGCAGAAGCCCTGAAGATACTTCAAATAATTAAACTCAAAGGAAAAGAAGCTAATATTGGCAAGACGACCCAGTACAAACCAGTAATAGATATGAAAACTAAATATGGAAATTGATGAGCAGTTAAGCACCTCACAAGGAGTAACTACTCCGAAAGCCTCTAAACCACCACCTATTTACGTATCTGATGTTAAAAATATTAATCCGTTAATAATGCTACTTAACGAAATACAAACAAAATTTATACAACTATTAATAAAAACCTCATAAATAAAAATATAAAATTTCACGTGTAGAAGTCATAGCAAGAGAGAATGTTTATATTTGTAATAAAAAACATCAATCATTCAACAGACACTACAGAAATCAAACAGAACATAAAAACAATCAGCCACGAAGTACTTAATACATGGAACATAAAACATCAATAAACCAAAATTTTGTACTTATGGTTACAGTAGAAATTAAACAAAAAGATAACAATCAAGGGTTTTCGAAAATCAAACTACTTATAAACACAAGTATAACATGAGCATAACTCATCCAAGAAGAACAATCCCGTAATGTGCCAAATGTCAAAGATTTGGCCATATCAAAAGCTACTGTTAGCAAATGAATTGCTGTATTAAATGTACAGGATCTCACTTCACTAAAGCATGCTCAAAAAAAATTAAAAATGATTAGGTTATATAGGTAAACTGTGGCGGGGGTCATCTCGCTAATTATCGAGGATGTATAATATACAAGTAACTACAAGAAAAATTCTTTCCACAACTAAGACGCGAGTTTAGTATGCACATACGCACATCAACCCCAAACTTATCAAATTTCTGAGGTTTCCTATGTAGAATAAGTAAGACAGAGGCAACCTACACAAAATTCGAACATCAATAAAATTCCACCACCACAAGTCTCATTTCAATCCAACGAAACAGAAGAACTGAAATCCATAATGAAAAGGTTAGTCGCGCAAATGGGGACTATCATAAACTTTCTAACTACGCTAATTAGCAAAATAGCGTAATGACAGGACTCTTAAAAATTGCTGTTTGGAATGTCAATGGCCTTAGCCAACACGCTCAGGAGATCAAACTATTTCTTGAAAATGACCAAATTGATATACTCCTTATAACTGAAACACACTTCACTAGAAACAGTTACATTAAATTTTCCAATTACTGGATTTATAACACAAACCACCCTGATGGAACAGCTGTTGTAATAAAATTCAACAAAAAACACCATGAGCTAGATAAATTTACCAGCTACTACTATTTAAGTTGAAGACAAAACTGCAACTATAAAGATCGCCGTTTTCCAGAACACTCAACAAGAAAAAGAAGATTACTCTCATTTCTTCCAAAGTCTAGCGAATAGATTTATTGTAGCCGGTTATTTTAACGCAAGACTGGGGCTTTTGCGTTACAAAAACTGATGGGCGTGAGCTACTAACAGCTATGTAAACAAGCAATCCAAATTACTTATCGCCTGGGAAACCGACGATAGCCCACAGATCGCTAAAAAATCTATGACTAATTAATTTCTGCATTATTAAAGAGTTAAATATAGAACAGTTTACAATCAAATTGTGTTTAGGACTAGCTGCTCACCATTCATTTTTTATAATCACATTCCACTCAGAAATAACACAGATTCAATCACGACTAATATGCAACACAAATATGAACTTCGTAGCAGATTAACTGAAAAAATAAATTTAAAAGTACCATTAATAAAATACAATGTAGAAATGGAATTAAGTAATATAATCCACCAAACGACTTGGAAAACTATACCCACCAAGAAAAATTCCAACACCAACAGCTCCCCTTAATATTAAAAGAAAAAATAATCAAAAAAGACTCCTAAGAAAAGACTGGCAAATCATTCGATCAAAAGCAGACAAACTAACACTAATTCAAACCTCAAAACAACTAACGAAACTTGTACTGTAACATAAAATCCAAAGCATCCAACATTACCTAGCCAAATTCACAGCTACTGGAATCTCTGAGTATTTGCTCTGAAAATCAATTAAAAAATTAAAAGACTTATAATGCACAAAACCACCTATTATCAAATCAAAGGGACAGTATGCCCACAGCAATAAAGAAAAAGCAGAAACCTTTGCTGAACACCTAGTAAATGTGTTAAAACCCTTCCCCAGCCGGTGTCTTGAGGAAGATGCTAAAATAATTGATTTTCTAGAATCCTTTTTTTAAATGAGCATAAGATTTAGGAAGTACAAAAAGTAATTATTATCACTGGGAAAATTTTACAACGGCTATCTGAAATTGAAATTCGAGTGATGACTCAAATATATCCTTGCTATTAGATACTTTTCAAGTATCGGAAAAGTGGCGCAGATAACAATGATACAGAAGCCTGCAAAGACACCTACTGATCCAACATCCTGTAAACTCATTTGCCTTTTGCCAGCCGTCTCAAAAATTTTCAAACATTTATTCTTAAAACGATTTTAGCCAATCCTACATAAACAATCCCCAATTACCAGTTCGGATTCGAAATAAACTAGCAACAGTAGAACAAATTTATCGTTTAATAGATCAAATCTATAACGATCTTAACGAACATAGTTTTTAGATATTTTTCAGGCCTTTGATAAGGTCTGGCACTTGGGTCTATTCTATAAACCAAAAAAGTTTCTGCCGTACCAAATCTATGAAATACTAAAATCTTACCTGTCACACCGGCATTTTTTTGTGGACTACCAAGGCAAATCTACGAATCTCCAACCCCCTGTTTCTAAAGTTCTCCAAGGTAGTGTGTTGGAACCCATTCTATGTTTATTATTTACAGCCGACTTAGCAATTACCAATTTAACGACAACCGCCACAACTATTCTAGCCTCATGTTATTCCTACCACTGCAACCCACAACTTGCAATGCCCCCTTAATAAAGTCCAACAATGGTTGAAAGTATGGAGAATCGAGGTGAATAAAGACAAATCCCAACATGTCAACAACAACCAAAAGATGGCAACTCCGCAAAATATCTGGGGCTTCATCTTGGTCGAAGTCAACTTGCAAAACCTATATATTCAACAAACGCAAACAACGGGCTACAATATAAAAAAATGTACTGGATGATTAGAAGGAAGTCTGCACTGCCACTAGAAAACAAATTACTGCCCTGTAAAGTAATGTTAAAACCTATATGGACATATTCTCTCTCTGGAGTATTACTAGCATCTCTAACTTGGCCATCATCGAGAGATTCCAAAATAAAGTGCTACGTGCTTTAGTCAGTGTCCCGTGGTACTATCAATGCAGCCCAATCAACTAATGAATATCTTGATGAACGAACCCAATAAACAAAATTCGTTTAAAATAATGATTTAAACCCAATGAACTTCCATCGCATTCTAATTAAAAATTTTAATTTAACCTTAGGAATTGATTGAAGCCTTTCTTTTTTTCTTAAATTTATGTTAAAACATTCACTTGTATTATAAACTAGCAAAATTTATAATAAAGTGGCTTATTGTAGCCCTATTCTACGGGTTCTTAAATAATTAGCAGTTTTAACTGTTGATCGCACTTATTGTTTATATACCACACTAAATACTTATTGTCCCTTGTAAATAGCACAGGTTGTATAATAAAGGAGTTAAAAAAGTGTCAGAACACGCTAACTCAAAAAATGCTACAGAACATAAGATAAAAAGAAAAAAGCTTTTTGAAAAAATATGTAATAAGGTTTGGAAGAAATAAATAGTACCGAATGTTTGACAGACAATACATAAAGAAAATTGTATAAGGTAATGCAGAAACTATAAGGGCATAACTTTATTAAATACAGATTTGAAAATACATGATGCAATACTGAAACCACGCTATGAATATACATAAAATCGACATATGGCATAGAAATGTAAATAGCAAGAAAGAATGAGAGAAAGGGAGAGGGAGGAGCTATGAGTGCATTTAAAATATAGCATTAAAGGAACATGTTGAAAATAAAATGAATAGATAGAAAAACAAAAGTTAATTGAAAGAATGGAATAAATAGAACATTATTAAATATATAACACCATATAAAAAGGCCACAGAACGATTGCCAATATAATAATCAAAGCAAATTGTAAGAAATGCGCAGCACTGAAAAGAACTACTTAAAATTAATACAAAGGGAGAGCTGCCTAGAAATCTGCAGACTGAACGGAAATAAAGAAATAACTGTATTAAACTTTAATAACATATTAAAAAACATTTAGGATTTCTTGGTCTACAAAGAAAAACAGAAAAGAATAAATTACTTTTTGCACAAAAAAACACTAAACTTTTTGATCTGTAGTAAGTTGCTCATCATTTTAAAAATAATGGAAAGTTAAAAAAAAATTAAAACAAAATTACTAGTTGTATGTTTTAAATTTGGCTATTTTATTAATTTTGATTTAATTATTTTTAAATCGTAAAATTTTATATATTTTAAAAAGAAGCTAAATAGACATTCTATTTATGTATACTTACGCATTAATTAATAAGTAAGCTGACTTAAATAGACTTCCAAACCTACAATTTTATATTTAATTTAATAATATCCCATCGAAACTACAAGTAAAAATAAAAGCCTAGACTCATTTTTTTGTAAATTTATATTCATGTAGATAAAATAACTGTTAATACTAATTTTTTAATAACCACAAAGATTCTTCTATTGTTGTAATTTTCTATTATAATAATATTATACATGTTAATACAAATTGAGGTTTCTGCAAAAAAAATTAAATAGCACAATTAAACATACTTCTAACTATTAAGTGCTCTGTACAGTATCGTTCAATATGCACTTAAATTGGAAATTGACGTACTCACACGTTGCATTTTAATAATTACTATTGGACGGTATGCTACATTGAAGAACCAATCAAATCGATTGCGCACAAAGCTCTATTTTATAGGCATTCGATTAGGCCTTATGATGCTCGGCTATCAATCACTTGTTTAGTCACGAGTATCAATCACATCGTTTCCGTCCATTTTCACCGGCAGTAAAATTTCTTCCCATTTAGTGCGCATTGAAGAAGCACATTATCATTTAGCATTTGTAGAAAAGAACTGATCATTTTCGTGTCAAGATTTGAAAGGTAGATCATCCAAGTTGTAACTGTAAATATTAACTATTAATAATCCTACACTTTGTCATGTTGTTCATAAAATATTGTAATTATTTAGTGCAAACCGTACATATTTTTAAATAATTCAATATATATTTTAAACGTGATAAATTTCTAATCTGATTTTGAGTGCAATGCATATATAAGGTTTGTTCAAATAAAATATTAAGATAACGCCCTTTATTAACTTAAGAAGACTGTTGCCATTAAATTTCAGCTATCGTTGATACGTTGAGTTATAAATAACTTTTTTAAGAAAATGCTTCTATTTACTACTTATATATAAATAGGAAAACTTAACAATCAAATATTACCGCTCAAGAATTTATAACCTTTTAGAAAATCTTGTGCTCGACCTATTAATACTAGTCAGAAGACTAACGATTGTGTTCTAATATACATATTTTAACCTAAATACTTGTTTTGCTAGTAAAATATAAACAAAAATAATATTTCTTTAATTTATCAATGCCTACTAGAAGTACAAACATATAAAATTGCTTTTCTACATATTCTTTTTACTTGTAAACACATTTTTTTTTCTAACAGATATAAAAAAGTGAAAGTAGTTAAGACACCACGAGTAGTTAACTGCGCATGAACATTCCGACAGCAAAATCGGCAATAATTTTCTGTCCCACAAGTGCTTCTTTTACTGGCTCAAATAAATGATAATCGCAGGAAAATTAGTTAAAACTATGAGCGCATTCCAAAAAGTTTGCATCTTTTTCGGCAATTTCCGTTTCATCTGCAAGTTGACAACTTTAACAACTCCTGGAAAAGATGACAAAAAATGCGAATATTCGCCTCATTCACGCTAGTCTTCGGGCAATGTTGGTGATCTTTATATTGAAATACTATTCATCAATGATAGTTTGAGTTTCAAAGAGTATGTAGGTTTGTAAATAATCGCTCCGTAGAGTGTGTTATCATTATCGACAAAGTTTAAGCAACTAAGGTCAGAATAATAAACTTAAAAAATAAATACATATTTCAACGTTGCAGCTCTCAGCGAATGTACGTCGCGTAGCTTGCAATATTTTTTTTTATTTTAACTTATTACATTATCAATCAGAATACATTGTATTTCTTTAAGCTAATATTTTGGTTTATAAATTGACATGATGAGGGCCCTTCCAGTGACTGGCCATTGTCCTATAAAATAGTGCTAAGGTGTTGGGCCCATGTGGGGTCCTCTTCAGTGGAGGTCTGTAGGCCAGCGGCAATATGGACAACCAAACAACGCCGTCTTCTACTATCAAAATATACAATTAACACAACCGTTGATTATATACACGCGAAACCCACAGCCAAATATCGACGTCATTTATCAGTTCATTATAACAGCCAGCCAGCTCCAACCTGCAGCCAGGGAGAATAATGAGAACAAGTAAATTAAAAAAAAAAAACGGGATAGAAAAACAGCCCAGAACAATATAAAAGAGTTGATGAACAGACAAGATTGCAAGATTATAGGTTAAGTACCCCAATTAACACCACGAACATTTACGACATTTTGTCAAACCCAAAGGAAGAAGACAAAAATAATGACAATAAAGCAGATAAAGGCAAAGCAAAAAGTAAATTTTCTAAACCACCACCTATATTCATAAATAGCGTCAAATTCATTAATTCCTTAATAGAAAAAATAGCAAAGAATGATTATACATTAAAAGCCATCTATAATGAACAAATCCGGTTGCAACCAATGTCATCAAATAGTTACTCAAATATCATTAAAATGCTTTCTGAAAACATACCAAATTCCACACCTATCAAATAAAAGCAGAAAGATCATTTAGAGTAGTTTTAAGAAACATGCACCCATCGGCAGACCAAACACTAATAAAGGAAGTATTAGAAGCTTTTCGGCATACAGTAATAAATATAACAATATACGCCAAAAAAAGCTAAAATAGTTCTCTCACTATTTTATATTGAATTAAAATCCAATCCTAATACTAAAAAGATATACAGCACAATCAAGCTAATGAATACAATTGTCAAATTTGAATCTCCACATCCTAAGAGGTAAATACCCCAGTGCATTAAATGCCATCGGTATGGACATACCCAAAGGTTCTGTTTTAGGCAACCAAGATGCGTAAAGTGCGCAGGTAATCATGATACAAAAGCATGTCAAAGGGAAAAACGCAGTAAAGATGTCAATTTAGTCTTATGTAACGATAACCATCCCTCAAATTATAAAGGTTGTGCAGTTTATAAGGATCTGCAAAAGAAAACCTACCCACCCCTGAGAGAAAAACAAACAATTAATAATAAACCAAATAATATTGGTGAAACATATCGTCAGCAAGTAGTACAAAACCGCAATAACAACCTTTCCAACAGTCATTCCAGTCTGCATATCCCTATCCACAATAATATCCAGCAAATACTAGTTTGGAGGATATCATAGCTGAAATGATGGAAAAAATGAAAACACTACTAAATGTTTATTAAAATGCCTTAGTAAAGAACCTCCATAAAATTTTAGAATGAAACACCAGCGGTTTGGCTAGTCATATCCAAGAAGTTAAATATTTCCTCATAAATTATAACATTGACATAATCTGTACCTCGAAAACCCACATTACACCCAAAAGTTACTTTAAAATCCATAATTATATCGTATACGACATTTAGCACCCTATCGAAAGATCAGATGGTAGAACAAAAACACTGCGAACTGTCAAAATACTCTCAAGATAGCCTCCAAACTACCAACATAGTAATCGAAGACAAATTCTATAAGTTTATTGTTTCTCCAAATTATGCAATCAACAAGGAACAATTCCTAAATTACTTCTCTACATTGGGCAATCAGTTCCTATCCGTCGGCGATTTTAACGCAATGCATATCCATTGGGGTTCTCATCTAATCACACCAAGACTACAACTTTCATGCTGGGCTTTCATTTCAGGCGAACCTACATACTAGCCTACAGATAGACAAAAAATACCGGACCTTGTAGATTTTTGTATATTCAAAGGATTTCCATCATATCACTTAATAGCAAAATCCTGCTTAGACCTCTCCCGTAGTCATAGTTCTATCCTAATTATTGTTAATGTCACTGCAAGTAATAAAATAAATTCACCTTTCTTGCATAATATACAAACAAACTATGAATTATTTAGAGAATTACTAAATTTAAAACTCCGTGAAAATCCCCTGTTGAAGAGTAAATACGACCCAGACGAAGTAGTCCAAAATTTAACGAAGTCTACTCAGGAAGTCGCCTAGGTATCAACTCCGGATATAACAATTAAGATTAGAGAAAAAATAATGCTTAAAAAAAAATGACGTGTCGCGTGCCCCTAGCGAATAAAACCGGGCACAACAGGACAGCCAAACAATTAAAAAAATTCCTCGATGACCATAGAAATCAAGAAATTGAAAACTACCTAAGCAACTTATCAGCCACCGAAGCTACTGCATTACCGCCTACAAAGACATATCCTTTCTATTAGAACTGAATAAGGCGAATGGACAAGAGATGACAATGAAAAGGCCAGAACATTTGCTCAGCACCTAAAACCTTATCTTTCGGAAATTACCCCTGCTGAGGAAGCACACATTCACGATGCTTTTAAATTCCTAATCCAAATGGAGCTACCTGTTAAGCCGTTTAAAAAAATATTCAAGTTTATACAAACTAGAATAAGCTTAAAGAAATCTTCAGGTTTGATCTGATCACTAAAAAAATCCTAAAAGAACTATCAGGCGCGGGAATTAGGGCAATTACAATAATTTTTAATGCTATCTTTAGGCACGAATACTTTCCTGCTCAGTGAAAATTAGTCGAAATAATCTTAATACATAAACCAGGCAAATCTCAAACAGACATAGCATCGTACAAACCTATTAGCCTATTGACTATAATAGCAAAAGTATTTGAAACGCTTTTGCTATAAAAAATGTTGCCTCATCGATGAAAAGAAATTAATACCAAAGAGTCAAAAGTGCTGGCTTCTGATTGGTTGGGAGTTCGCCAGCACTTTTGACTATTTGCAGTCAGCACCGCCTATTCCTAATGAGATATGCTAATTTCTAATAATAGTTATGAATTCCGCAATTTTTGGAATCTAAACTGCTAAATTTAGGGTAGAATTGTCTGCGCATGCGTCATTTACTTACCTATGATGAGGAGATGTTAGGTGCATATGCTGATGTAATTACTTGTTTCATCCGGGTAAAGATAAGGGAAAAAACTACGAAAACAGATTTTCAGAAAACGCCCTCTAACACCTAAACTAGAAATTATTAGCCCTTTTGACCATTATTTTTGCAATCAGTGTCCCCTACTGGTTGTTTTTATTGAGACTAAAATAAATTTTGAGAGTAAGCGATGAGGTACTTTACTTGTAAGCCTCACACTTAGAAGATACTACAGGCTTATAGCACGTAATTCAAAACTGTCTCTCGAGAACAAACATCTTGTATATAAGGTTGTTATCAATCCCATTTAGTGCTACGGTATTCAAATATGGGGTGTAGTTAGAGACTCTCTAGCAAAACTACAGCACTATCAATCTAAAGTAGTGCGAATCATAACCGATGCTACATTCAGACCTTCAAGTTGATACGGTTTAAAAAACCGTAGCACTCATTCATAGGATGTAGTATTAATGGTTCAATAACTGAAGACCTTCTATATTAATATAAAGGTAGCGTCCGTTTTCACGCTTGCCAGCACTTTTGATCTCTTCTTTTATATTTGAGATACCAAGATTTTGCTGAAAATCAATAGCGAACATACAATTAAATATAGACTATGACATACAAACACGACATTGATGTCTTTTTTATTATCTACAATTATGCAAGGTATTAAGAAAATATGCTGTAAGTTATTATCTTACAAAGAAAACATTCAAACAATATTTTCTTTTTTCCGTTGTTATTTCATTGCTATAATGAGTTTTGGAGTAATCCTTTATGTAGTCTTATGCTTGGACGATTGGAGAAGGTTGGTCTATTAGTTTGTTTTTGTAGTTTGCTGTTTAGTTGTTATAGGATTCAATTATTTTAAGTATTTTACTTGTGATAATGGAATTATAGAGTGTCCGGTTATTTGTCTGCAATCATTTTCAGTACTTTGGATTCAAATGTTTAAATACTATTATTTGATAACGGTTTCGCACATCCCTGAAGTTGGAAATTGTAAAACCATATGGGTTTTAGTATAGCTTCGTAAAACAGTATTCTGTTATTCAGAGAGAGATTTTCTGCCTAGTAGCCATTGCTTTTGTCGAAGTTTTTTATCAAATTATTTTCTTTTAGATTGAGTGTGTTTTCCTAAGTGAGTTTTAGTACGACATAGTTTGTGTTGCTCATTACTCATTGTTGTAAGTGAACATACTTTAAGCCTCATGGTTTTATAAGTTTTCGGAGACTTTTAATAACTTCTCCTTGACGGTGGTAACAGCCACATCATCAGCAGGAAATGCGTTTGTAGTGTTGTTAGTGTTAGGTATAACGGATAAAAAACAGTGGTCCTCATGTAACTTTTGAAGATTCTAGATTTAATACCGTAAAATTAAATTGTTGATCTAAAGTGTTACAAAAAAATTTTAAGTTTATTTAGAAGGAACAGTTGTTAAACAAGATTTTTTTAATTTAAAGTATAAACCCATGTGCTATAACTCATCAATGGCTTGAGAAATGCCCAGAAATGCTAACTTGCAAAATTTATTATTTTCAAGACTTATGGAGATTAAATTGAGGATTCTGTTTATTCACTTGTTAAAAAGCATCCTTAAAATTTGAATTGGTAATTAATAAATAGTACTAAAAACTAATAATCTGTATATAATTCTTCTACTAAGAGTCTTTAGAAAACCTTGCTTGTAATGAGTTTATAAGACGGCGATTCTTGTGGATGCTTTCCTGGTTTTAGATCATTATTATTTTAACATACCTTCAAATTGAAGGGTAGTATGATACAGTTACCATATTATTAAATCTATTTGTTAAGAAAATGATGGCTTTTTTAAGAAAATGTTTGAGGACTTGTCTACTGACTAGGGCATATCCTGGGGCTTTTCGTATTTTTAGTTGTAGTTTCTGTAGGATAAAAAGCTTTTAAATGAAAATATTTTGAAAGGTGCATCGTTAAAGTTTTTCATTTTATCATCCAAATGATCCGGTTGGGTTTTGAAGACTTCGCCTAAATATGAAGCAAATATGCCTTTTCTTTGTTAGAACGAACACACTTATTAGGTTTACAGATAGAAGGTATAGGTGCCCGTTGTTTCTTTAATTTCTTGTCGCTTTCTAATGTGTTTAATCAGTTGCAAACAGATTAGTAAGGTCTGGGAACTATTTTCAGTTTTCTGCTTAGTACATTAAAAACATAATTGTTCAACGTTTCGTGACCTTTGCCAAATCGGTCTAGCTTGATATTTTTCGGTTTCAGTTTTTTTCAGTTGACGAAGTGGTAAGTTCGTGATATTTTGTATTATTTTTTTCTTTTTTTCGGGTTGATGTTCAGACTGCTTCTTATACTAGTTGGGTAAGGTACTGTGTTGCTTCGTCGAAGTTTTCTGGAAATTTGAGTCGCACATTATAGTTTACATTTTTAGGCGGTGCTATAATAAAGTTCAAACGCTATTTCTGGCGATTAGTGTAAGTGATAATGACTTTTAAATGACTAGTGCTTACACTATTTAACACTGGAATATGGTATAGTAGGATGTGAAATTGTCAGGATGGTCTAAGCGGTGGATGCGCGGATTGCGATGCAGACGGACCCGGGTTCCATTCCCAGAGCTTTCCGATGCCTAGCGGGTGGCCTACTCAGTCACTAAAAGTAATTGAGTACCTGCGTTCACTCGAACAAGCGGTAATAATGCTGTGCGACGGCCGGCAGTTAAATCGAACATATGAGAACCTTAACCCCTCAGTTTGCAAGCCGTTCTCTTACTCGGGGCGTTAGAGACTTACCATTACCATTACCATGGTAAGATGTGAAGTCATAGTTGGATTTTATTATACAGATGTTTCGTATCTTGTGTAGAAATTTAAGGTCAGAAATTTTTTTGGAGTCGCTTAGCCAGTATGTGGGTTCAGCATCACCAAGAAAGCTATAGTTATTTTTGCTCATTGTTCATAACAAATTTTAATTTTGGTTATAATATTATTAACCCCCGATGTATATGTTTATCATTTCTGTCTTATTCGGTTATAAATTTAGTACCAAGAGTTCAAAAGAAACATTTATATTTATTTGTGGATATTGTATATCGTGACGGAGTGTATTCATCAGCAGTAATGTCATGGATAGTCCTTTGTTTCATCACTAGTTACTTGTATTTAATCTGTTTGAAATTTAGGTGATATATGTAGTACGAGATAAATTTATAAACTATTATTGAAGAACCTGCACGGGCGGTATCATGTAGATGAGCAGTACCACAAATGACATATTGAATGTTGTCATATTGGCGAAGTGCGATTCTGAATTAAACAGAATGTCAGTCTTTTATGTATTTAAAAATGTTATTATTTTCTGCGTATGATTTAGCAGTCCATTGGCGTTCTACGTAATAATTCTTAGTATATTTATAGACTTATTTTTCGATGTCTGAGGTTAGTAAGCTTACAATTATACTGTTTTGAATTATTAGTTGTGTAAACATATTTTTAAATGTATTTAAGAAAGTTGCATTGCTTATGTGTATGTTTGTTGATGATTATGTGAAATTCACTTTACTATATGTTTGGATTGCTGAAGTGCGTTCGGTTGAATTAATTGGCCGTAACCGAATTTGTTGCTGTCCTCTAGCAGTTCCATTTCTGGTTGACATTAATTTTCTACTGTGATAATTTACAGGGTGGTCTACATTACACAGTTCACTTTTAGCGCCTTTCTTACATGTCCTTTTATGAAGAGGTGGACTACATTTTATAGAGTAGAATAGCTTTAAGCAGTAAGTTTTGGAATTGTCTCAGGATTGGCAGCTCGTACATTAGATTATACTAGCCACAGGCCCGGGGTACGCCCAACATGACTCATAGTACTACACGAAATGTGTAATCAGAAACAAGCCAACAGCCTATGTAATAATAGAAAAAGAAGAAGTTGTCTGTTAGGCTTTTATATATGTGCTGAGTATTCTAATCGCCGATATTCTAAGAATTAGGAAAGATGTCACCCAAGAAAAATTTAGTGGCAGCTGTTTACGTCGTTTCTTAAAGTTGCTTGTAGATAATTTTTTTCATACAATAGTACACCATTGGTTAACGAAATGTAACTGTTGGACCACTTCGAAGCGATAAATGCACAACTGATATCAATTAATTATACACGTGCACGTTCTTTGGCTCCTTGTATGCATGGTTTGTAGTTTCTTTAGTGATCCTTTGGGTGCGTTATTCTACATTCGACATGCATAAGATAATTAGTATAAGTCGAAGAACAATCTTATAAATTAACAATGAGCATTCGTATCTGAGTAGGTATCTACGGTTGATCAGTGGATACAATCTAACGAGTCCAGTATGATATTAGTTGTTTTCTATTTAGTTGATGTCCACAAATGAATCTTGCATTCAGGTAAACTCTCATGTACTTCACTGAGGAATTTCTTAGGTTTCATGGTATGCCAACATTATTTATTCTAAAGTTTAGTGCAACACTTAATTGTGAAAATATTTGCTTGGGATTTGGTTGTGTGTATCTATATTTTTCATTTCGGAAAATACTCACAAATGAAGTTTATTGTATTTTGACATTATTCTATTGCTATCTAAATCTTAATACTCTGAGTGAGGGTTGCGGTATCATTTGCAAACATCGCTAGTGATTTTGTGGGGACTGTCAAAACACTAGATAAAATAGTAATGTTCTC
The DNA here is from genome assembly GCA_036346155.1 of Sinelater perroti. NCBI lineage: Eukaryota > Metazoa > Arthropoda > Insecta > Coleoptera > Elateridae > Sinelater > Sinelater perroti. The sequence goes on from JARFIY010000001.1 coordinate 36,597,596, forward strand.
GTACGCTGTTTGAGAAGTTGCAGGAGCGAGTTTTTTAAAATTACGAACGTATTATTGCATAAACTGTCAAAACAGTCGCCGAACCTTTTCCATGTTAAATCTATGGGAACTGGATTTGCTAATTGCTATTAATCCAGTTGTCCAATTTCGAAACAATTTATCAGGTTACCTGACTCGCTTCCGAGTTCTATCATTGTGGAAAATTTCATAGTGATCGATTTCGTAGTAAAAGCGCTACAGATGCAACAGACTGACGGAGATTGTCGCATTCAGCCACTGTATACTAGTGTATAAGAGCAGTCGCTCGCTCCTGCAATAAATAAAAAATAGCTTAAATAAGTAAATATCTAATCAAATATATAAGCACTTTCTGTGACAGTACTGAAAGACGATAATTGTTCGGCAATTTCTAAATGTCATAATAAAACAGACCACAAAATTAATTTCCTCCGTGCAAAAATTATTACTCGCATCTATTATCCTACTGGTAGAATTATTCATGAGACAAATGAAGAGCAAAAACGCTTTCACTTTCTGAATATAAAAGATCATAGCCAATGCTTACCTGTCGTATGGAAACACTTCTAATCAATATAATTAGTACGAAACAACTCTAAATAAACAAACATTTCTTAACTTAAACTAGTAAAGCAGGGCAGGAAGCCCTAGTGGAGAGCTACATTCTCAAAAAATGGCATAAAAGCAGAAGCCACTAATACTTATTCGAATATTTTATGCAATGCGGACGGACCCAGGTGCAACTGAATTACTTAACAATGCCGAGATAGGTTACCATTTAGTTAGAAAATTTGTATTTTCCTTTTTCAGTTTACAGTTTGTCTTTATTTTTATAAATTTTCTTGCATCTTCTAATCATTCATGTTTATTAAATTTATAATAAACTTCACTTACTTATGGACGTCATTGTTTATTTATTAATTAGGGTTCATTTCCATGATTCGCAACCACGGATGCATTATTTTAAAAGATAATATTTGTATCTGGCTTTGAGTGCATATGGAGCTTGCAATTTAGAACTATTACCGCTTCGGTTTTGTTGTCGGGCGTAATAGCATTAAGAAGGGCTAGAAACATTAAACTCAAACCGCCCTAATTTTTTTCGGACAACTTGATCACTTAAAGTTAATGTCTCTGCTAAGCCAGGGTCGGAATTACTTCTCGTTAGAAATATGATTTACATAATTCTTAGATTTAACAAAGATTAACTCAAATGAACGACGATTTATGAATATTGCACATATTGGACTTAGCAAACGTGCCGCATTACAAGAATAATTTACGTAGTTCTCTCCAATTTGAGTGTACAGGAAGACCAAAAACCCGCGCTTTGCTAAACATGCCCCTGCGTCCTTGAGAGAATCGGCTGAATCTGCATAAAATATCAGCACAGAAGTATATTGATTTTTAAACTGAGAAGAAAATAAGGATTCAAGAAAATCTTGAAATTAATTTATTTATATTACGAAACGTGTGACTTATAACACACTAATAAACTCTATTGCTAAAAGAAAAGAATTACAATATAAGCTACGATGTATCTTTTTTCTTACACTTAATACTACAACATTCTATAAAATTTACCATCTTATAAGATTCCAATTGCTTATCACATATTTGAAAAATAATTTGGCAGTACTAAAATTGCCATCTGCATGTCAAGCAATGTTTTAAAGAAATATACCCTAGCGTCACCAATTTGAAGCATACTTTTGTAAGTTGAGTCTACAATTAGGGAAGAATACCTGGAATTTACAATCATCCTTAATTTGGTCCGCTAACTATATAATAATTCATTGACAGATGTACTTGATAAGCATAAGGAAACACCTGTTCGACGGTAAATAGATGGAATTTTAAAATCAGTTCTACAGGCAAGAAAGTTACCATTTCTTACAAGAACCTAACTTTTTATTACCGCTATGAATTGGCAGTCCACGGAAAGCTAAAGACTTTAACAAAATCACAGAATATTTCGCCAATACAAAACTCTACTTTTACTAATAAATTTTAAAATACACTCAATGTTTTTAGAATTGTTGTCATAATTGTTTATTATATGGTTTTTTCCAGTCATCAAACATTTAGTTACTAAGAACATACGAGTTCCTCCACAGAGTTTGCAGGATGCAAAAAATTCTCGTCCGATTGGTTAATTTGGAATAAACCACACAATTTCGTTTGTTGTATTAACCATTCATTAACTTTTTATAAAACAAATCGTTTTTAAGTGGCACATTGTCTTTCAGATTTTGGAAAGTTAAAGCCATCGTTTTGTGGAACGCCATTGTAGAGCATCAACTTAGGAAATTCACCATTTATGCACCACAAAGCCTCCTGCAGCTGTACATTTTATGCACTACAATTTGAGCTTTAAGTTAATTAATTCAATGGCGACGATTGTGATTGTTACACACTATATGAAAAAAGTGTTTTCTTAGGTATTTTCTTGATCACAGTATCCTGCCGTTCAAGGCGCTCTTTGAAACGTTTTCTGAATTCTGCTCCACTTGATATTTGGAAGTGCTGTCATAGTTAGGCAGCACATATCACAATATGAAAATTTTCATATTCAAACAGCACAATACCAAGTAACCTCAGCAAAAATTAAAACCACAAAAGGTTGGATTACTTTGCGCACTTATATACCTCCGCGGTATAACTTAAAAGAGAAGACTACTTAAGTCTGCTCATAGAATTTCAAGGAAAGTTTATACTTGGCGGAGATTTCAACGCCAAGAATATAGAATGGGGCTCTAACACAACCTCTACTAAGGGAAAAGAACTACTACAGGCTGTTAGAGAATACAACTGTCAAGTACACACATCCGGAAAACCAACTTATTGGCCGACCGACATTCATAAGCGACCAGATCTATTGGACATTTTTATTTCAAAAAACATCTCAGACAATTACATCGAGATTGAGGAAGAATTTGTCCTTAGCTCGGATCACTCTCCGTAGTGTTAACTCTGAGTGAAAGAATCATCAAAAGGAAGGAAAGCCCACTCTTACACATAAATACACTGAATGGGATAAATTCTGCCTGCACCTGGATAAGAACATCCAACTTAATGTCTCTTTAAAGACACCAGACGAGCTAGAAGATGCAGTAGAAAATTTACTGAACTCGTTCAACAAGCAGCATGGGTTGCTACACCTACATGCCCGAAAATATTTAAGGGTAACAATTACCCGAAAGAGGTAACTCTAGTTGCCACCAAGAGAAAGGCAAGGAAGAAATGGCAAAAACAAGAAACCCTGCAGATAAAACCATTTTAAATAACCTAACAGCCGAAATCAAAAAGCAAGTCCAAGAATGGAAACAAGAAACCATTACAAGCGTACTAGAAAATTTGACAGACGATCTAACGACGGATTATGGCCTATGGAAGATGACCAAAACAATCAAAAGACCCATCATTCAAAAGCCACCAATCCGAAATGGCAACAATTGGGCAAGAAGTAACCAAGACAAAGCGGACTTATTTGCAAGACACTTCGAGAAGACGTTTAAACCTTACGAAAACCGACAGATAATTAGAGCTACGCGATCCCAAGCTAATCATAAAATATTCAACTAGTAACACCCAAAGAAGTGAGAAAGGAGATAATGACCAACATCAATCCTGCCAAAGCTCCAGGCTTCGACCTCATCAGCGGTGAAGTGTTGAAAACCTGCCACGGAAAGGGATAGTGAAACTTACTATGTTAATAAATTGTGCGCTAAGACTACAATATGTGCCAAAAGCATGGAAATGTGCAGAAGTAATTGTCCTTTCAAAACCAGGTAAAGACGTGAATGAAGTGCAGGGGTACAGGCCCATCTCTCTCTCCTGTAATCTCCAAACTTTTGAAAAGTTAGTACTGAAAAGACTCAAACCAGTGATCGAAGAAAGACAACTAATTCCAGAACATCAGTTTGGTTTTCGCGATAGGCACTCAACAATCGATCAAGGCATCGTATAACGAATGTAATCAAAAGTCACTGAAGAAAAAGCAGTTTGTGCCACAGTATTTCTCGATGGCTCAAGCATTTGACCGTGTTTGGCACGATGGACTCTTCCTTAAGATAAACAGATTCCTACCGGCTGAAATCAGTGCACTACTGCGCTCATATCTTTCAGATAGATATTTTCGTGTGAGATACGAAGATGCTTACTCGGAGCTCAAACCGATTAGTGCAGGTGCCACAAGGTAGTGTACTTGGACCTACACTCTACCTATTATATACCAGCGACCTACCAAAATCGAATGATGTGATAGTGGCTACTTTGCCGACGATACAGCTGTTATGGCTGTCGACTTGGACGTAAACAGCGCTACTACAAAATTACAAAAGGCCTAAACGCCATTAACACCTGGGCAAAAGATGGCAGATCCGATTGAACGAGGCCAAATCAAATCATATTAATTTCACAAATAAAGAAATCAATATGCTCCCGTCTCAATTAATGGTAAAGTCATTCCATATGTAAATACTGCTAAATATCTTGAATGACCCTTGACGCGAAGCTCCGATGGAAAGAGCACGTTAAAAGAAAAGAGCAGAACTCGGCATCAAGTACCTAAAATGTACTGGTTAATGGGAAGATACTCTAAGTTATCAATATATAATAAGGTTCTCCTATACAAACAGATCTTAAAACCGACATGGACCTTGGCATCCAGCTATGGGGATGTACCAAACCAACGAATGTGAAATCTATACAAAAATTTCAAAACAAAGTGCTACGAAATGCAGTAAACGCTCCGTGGTACATCAGAAATACTGACCTGCATCGAGACCTTCAAGTAGACGCAGTGTTCAGCGTAATTCGAAAATATGCAACATCCCATGAAGAGCGTCTTCATCGACATCCCAACAACGCGGCTATCCAGCTCCTGAACAACGTTAATCTACTTCGTCGCCTCAAGCGAACTAAACCGTTTTAACTGACATAAAGCCAAATGTACGTGAAAAGTGCGGGAGTGACATAAAAAGCAGAGCACTCGTAAAATGCGCAATCTATCACTGTGACTTTAAGTGACAATATTATAATAAAGTGAGCAATTAATTGACTCGAGCCATTGGGTGACAGTTAAATTTTAATCTTACTAGTAAATTAGGTTAATATTAAAATAGCTTATTAGTTTATAACAAGGTGCTATGTATCTAAGCCAAGGGCTTATTATATAAAAAAAAACTTGATATTTTAACAAATCGTTTTTGGCAGTTATTGTTCAGCCTTTAGGGTAAATTCAATGTAAATTGGAGGATTATTTAATTCAAAAAAATCTTTATTTACTATTGCACAATAATTTTAAATTAATTATAATGCTATTAACGCATTGCCAATGATTGCTACAGCAACACTAATTTATTTACACCACTGTTGTTCGCTGTATGACTTTTCCTGTTCGACTGCCGCGAATGCCCATCTATCCCGCCTTATATTCAAACGCGCGATTTTAGAACTAATTAGAAGATTTTGGAATTTGAACTCAAAGACGACGTCAAAAATAACGTAAACGGTTACCGGTAATTCTGAAAAATTCTCCAATAACTTCTTTGTGATATGTTGTTTCTGTTACAATATCAATGTTATTAAAAAATTATACGCTGATGAATGCACGATTTCAAAGTTCAATTATTATAGTCTATCCAATATTTCTCAGATTGCACTCGAAACTTTTCTCCCGCTCAATTCCTGCAACCTAGACTGCAGCTTACTTAAGGTTCTAGATTTATGCATCAATTTTTCTGTTTCTAGATTTAAAACATTTCTATGTTTGTAAGATTATGGCCAAAACAAAAAATTACAAGCTATTTAAAGTTAATAGACGTTTCACGACTATTAAAATTAGCACCAATGATGATCTAGAACCTGAGATACGTACCTCTTGGTCGTCTGTTTGTCTTTTTATGTATTAGATATGGCTCATTCAGCATTCTTTTGTCACATCAATTTCAACAAAAAATATAAATATCTTTTATATTAAGAACAAATTATTTATATTTAATAAAAAAACTTAATGACAAAAATGTCAATTTATTAACTAATAAAAATATTCAGATTCATGAACGATAACTGAAAAACAAAAGATATAATAAATAAGTTAATCAGAAACAAAATAAAAGAAATATACCAATACTATCTATATGTAAGTGTTAATATTTAATTTACTTTAATCATTATTTGTGTTTTATACTTCTATTCGATAGTTGTATGTAAATAACACTATAGACCAATAATTAAAACGATTTTATTGAGTTTATCACAGTTAACATCTTGTAATACATGTGGACAAAAATGCAATAAATACAAGTATACTAAACGATAGTGGAAAATGATTTTAACTGTTTTCTTTTAATTGCTATTATATGCTATTAATTGTTAAGTGTTAAAGAAATATGACAGATTAAATACATATAAAATATTTAAAAGTGTATTTGTTACTGTGTTTACTTCTATGTGGCTAACATACACCTATTTTATTCAATATAAATTTATAAATACGTCGGTAAAGTGCTACAAAACATAAGATATCAAAATTGCAGTACATTATGACACCTTTAATATTTGTATTTAAGAAAATTATAATTGTTAAACAAACTGATTTTTTGATACCTTGTTACTTTGTTATTGTAGCTAATGACAAATCTCAATAAACGATTGGTTGCTAATATATCATCAATAATATACAAGTTATTAGTAAAAGTTTAATCTCAGCACTGTTAGAAATGCAGTTTCCTTTATCAACAGCACTCACTGCAAGCAAACGGAAGACGGTTACTATATAATTAGATATTGGGACACAAAGAGTACCTCTTTCGGGAACAGGATCTCTGGCTGTGTTTAGCTTTAGTTCAGCATATTTGTAGTATATGTCTGCTATCCTTGCTTCACAACGCAAAGTAAGCCCTCTTACATAAAAGTATTCCTCTGTTAAAGTTATATTCAAAATTAAATCGTTCCAGTCCATCTCCTGAAATTTTTTTATCATAGCGAGGATCTGTTCGAGCTACCTACAAATTAAATGAGCAGAAATCGAAAATATATCAACTAATTTTAAATGTTAAGTACTGTTCTGTTGTTTAGAAGAAATTTAAGCGTCGCAGGAGGTTTAGAACTTGGGGACATGCAATTAGCCATGAGCAGATCGCCCGGACCCAAAGGCTCCGTTCCGACATTTATAGTGGGGGGATCATCGGGTAGTTCTACAGACGTATCTTGTTTAGCTTACGTAGAGATCGAACTGCGATCACTTACTGACTACTTGCATAATTTTGATGTCGTGGCCGGTCGAGAAGTCGTTATCGGTGGTTACTTCGCAAGTGAAGTTTCCCGAGATGTTGAAATCTACATCTTGAATGACCGCTTGAGTGCTGTTTGATTGCTCCGTCTGGAAATAAAGCCGGCGATAACAAGCCATTCACGTATTTCGCCAAATGACGAGTCAGCAAGTTACAGCGGCGCCAGTAAATCTCGGTGCGGGGGTGCGTGCAGCTACTTACGTCTACGTGTATCCCTGGCGTGGGGAAAACCTTCGTGGGGGGCGTTTCGTACGGCGTGTACCGGTAAAATTCATTAATCCCTCGGTACCACTTGACGGTGTACAGCGGCTGGCCTTCTAAATCGTACGTGCATTTTAATGTGCAATTGTGGGATTTCTCCACGACCGGCGGCTCCAACGTGAGCACGACGTTTTTGAGGCCGTGCACGTCTGAAAAGCAAGGGTTTCTGAGGACTTTGCTAACAAAGGTAACATGCCACACATTACGCGCTTACTGTGCTATAAATTTATTAAACGTATGAAATGCTGAATGCGCTGAAATAGAATAAATTAATATGCAAGCATCTCAAAGGGCTCAATTTCAAGTTCTATATTTATATGTAACCTCTACACCGTACGTAAATAGAAAAGTTTAAGAACAGCAGACTATGTGATAATAAAAAACAAATTTAGCAAATAAACAAGCTATAAAATATATTTATAAATGTACTATAAGAAAATTAAAAACTGGTTTATATAAAAATTAGTACGTATAGTTTGTTTTGCAATTATAATTGCAAGGATATGAAGTTGGAAAGAAACTATCAAGCAATTTCAAAAATTTAAAGGAAAATGATGCACTAATAAAATTTTTTGTTGGTGATTATGAAAAAAACAACCATTAAATTATTAGCAATTATTTATATGAGTCGAAAATTAATAATGAGAATCTCCGTTTCTGACAAAAATTCTATTAATATCTACATTACCTTAATCTTTTAGACAGATCGGTGTTTGTTTAGAGTAAACATATTTCTTAGACTTTTTTCAACAGTAGCAGATTAATTTCAAAATAAATTAATAACACGCGAATTTATTACATAGACCGTTTAAGCATGAGATAAACCTGACGGATGCTCTAAAAAATATGCAGTATTTCTTGTCAAAAAGCCCTAACTGATCGACAAATATAGTTATTATACAAATTTAATTAAACAGATGCATTAATGAGAAACAAATACACATTATAGAGCTTATCTAGATTTCATAATAGAGCTTTAAAATATTTAAGTGGTTGTAGTTTACGGTAAAGTATCTGATAATTACCATACAACATAATTATCATTAACAGCAGAAAAGAAGAAACTGGATATTTAATAATAAGTTTTTTTGCGACAAAAATGGCTCGTTCCTTGACATCATGAAAATAATATAAATTGAGTTCCGTGTAAAGGGATATAAATTAATAGGAATAAATTTTTACAATTTCTCGAAAGCATCTTTTTGACAATAAAATCATCATCTCAATTTGGTGAAATTTTGACAATATTAAGGACTTTGAATAGGTTTCAAATGGAAAATGTCAAGCTGCACAACAATTAACTCGACATGCTTACAAAATCTTTAACAAAAAGCATTCGACATTGATCAATTATTATCATTTCTTACTATAGAATGATTAAAAAAAACAAGTCGAAATGTATATTACAATAAAACAACTAAGTTACATTTGCAGACTATTCGGATGGCTGTGTAAATTTTACGCAATATCGATTTGATAGTATAATTGGATAAAACTTTATATACTAACTAAAAAGTTTATAACAAATAGTACCTACAGTTTTAACAATTGTATTAAACGTTGTAAACAAATACAACTCCAAAGACACAAATTTGTCAAAAAATGACTAAGCAATTTTAATATTAAAGAAGAACAATGCACTATTAAAATATTCTTCTGATGATTAAGTAAAATTAGAATTACATTATTACAAAGACAAATAATGTACGAAATAAGTAATTTAGTAAATAAGAAAAATTAACAAAAATAAGCTTAACAGTGACGACAAAGTTAAAACAAAGGATTAGAAGACAAGAAAGAAATGAAATAAATTATGGCCAAGAAAAAATTAAATTAGGATTAAAGTGTATTACAGCTAATTCTAATAAGTTTCTAATGTTAAAATATAAAACAACAATTACTAAAGGAGCAAATATAGATTCTAAATTAATTTGGGAATATGGAATTTTAAAATAGTAACTTTTGATAAAAGTATATAGAAAAATCTGATAAATAATACAAAAAACTAAAAACAGTATTGCAAATCTTGCGTACTGTAATGTATTTAGTACAATATAATTTTTCTTTTAGGTAAGCTAATTAAAAAATAAAATAATTATTAAAAAAGGTTTTTGTAATTACATATACCTAGTATATGCAATTACCATATACATATATTTATATCGGATTAAAATAAACAAATATAAGAAGCTAAATAGATGTAAACTCTTTAAACTTCGCGAATTGAGCATTAAACAATTAATGCAGTACACAAACACATAAAAATGAAGGTATTCTGGTAAAAAAGATTCACACACATAAATATTAAAATAAAAATACTATTACTAAAAGACATATAAAAGTAGTCCAACAAGAAGATCAAGCAAAATAAGTTGTATTTGCAATATCAACTACATATATTGTAACATTATCTACAGTATTGAGCACTTACAATTATTAAAATTTTACTACAAAATACCATAAATTGAAAATACGAAGTAGCATCTTAGATTTAAAATTTTAGAAAACAAGTTAAGCTAATTAGCAGTTTCACAATATTAACTAATTTATTAATCATTCTAAAAATTATCCTTCTATTTTAAACGTCTCCTTTAAGATCCGTGCCGAGTGGGAAAGCAAGAAAATCCATTTCAACTAGTTAATAGTTGTGGTTATGCAATTGTTACGGCACTACTTTATTATTCGGCACACACGTACTTCACACAAGAGCTTTGTAAATTAAACCCTAAATACGCCATGACAGCTCAAGGCAGCGTAGCTAGCTTAAAGCACAGCAATAATCTATTCCAGTTGTATAGGTAACTTTGTTACGAATAGTTGTAAACCTAACTGTATTATCGTAGTTGAACGAAGTTCGTTTAACTGTAATAAATCATTAAAGGGTCGTCTTAAATACAACAAAGTTGATATCAGTTATTCCTTTTTGCGTAGCAGCAAAAGCATGGAAAGAAAGAACTTTAAATATTACTGCCTTTTTCTGCTTGCACACTGCACCAAATTAAATTTGGACAACAAGATGTTTAAAAAAAATAAGTCGTTTATTAAATAAAAGTACAAACACAGTTCCGATCTAGCTTAACGAATTGCATATTCCGATTTGCGTGTTACAGATAACTACTGTGAATCGGGATTATTAAAAACACGCATATTATTATTTATTTTAAAATGCAACAGTTTTTTTTTTATAATAAAGATTAACTAATTTAATTATAAAATATTATAAATATTTAATTCTGTCAAAAATAACTAGCAAAATAATCGCTCCTATAAAACGTAATGCGGTAAATACCTGCGTAAAGCACTGTAACTGACATTAACATTTTAATAACTTGCAACAAACTTTCCATTATGTACATTCTTCCTCCACGTGTTGCATCACTCGACAGAGGAACACGAACTAACAAATGATGTCATGTTTGCACCACGCACTAAACGATATGTAACGTGCTATTCGGAAAGCGGCAGTATCTAATGTCACGTGCCCGCGGAGCTTATATAAAGATACGTAGCTAACTGAGGACACAGTGGAAATAGGAAAGCTTTCCTGCAGCTTGCACAAATTGTGGGATGCGCAAGCGTTCGAATATGGTTGCGATAGCTTCACAAGCGCTTCTGCTGCACTTTTATTCAACATAATGCTGGTGAATAACAGAAGTTCGGTTAATACACATTTCGACATAGTATTACATATTTAAATTTCGGTAGATTTGTAAGTAATATTATTTGTACAATTAATAATATTGTACTTTTTTTCTATGCCTATTTATAAAGATATTTTATACAAGTTTATTGCCAGATCAACAAATGACAGTTTGTTATACATAGTATTGATAAATTAGAATACAATAACTAAATTATAACAGAATGAGACTAATTAGCAGTCTCATGGGTATGTAAATACAATAACGATTAATAATAATGATTAACTATGACAATAATGATTGACCATAACAATGTGATTTAGTTGGGTTCGCGATTAGGTTGGATGACATCTTGTGGTAACCTGCGTTTCAGTCTCGTGTAGATATTTGTTTGAAACAGTTCATAGTGTACCGCACCACTACACGCACTTGAGTTAGTAATAAAGTTGTTAGCACATTTTTTAATAAACTCTTCCACGTATAATACGCCTAGTTCTTGATGTAGTTGTGTGTTTCGTATGTACCATGGTGCGTTAACTGCGCTTCTCAACACCTTGTATTGAAATCTCTGCAATTTTTGTATGTTGCTTTTGGAAGTATTACACCATACAGGTGATGCGTATAGTGCCAGAGGTCGTAGCAGACTTTTGTACAAAAGTACCGCACATTCAATTTTTAGTATTGAATTTCTATTTATCAAGGGATACAGTTGTCTTAGTCTAGTATAGCTTTGCGTTAATTTGTGATTAATTTGATATTTCCAACTTAACCGAGTATCGAGGTAAACTTCTAAGTATTTAACGGCAGAGTTATTTGGGTTCCAAGATATTATACTATTGTTGGTATGTACATTAGGGGGGTTATTAATTCTTAGCAGGGTAAATATTTTGGCTTGGCATTTATCAGCGTTAATTTGCATATTCCATTGTTTGAACCAGGAAGACAGACTGTTTGTTGCATGTTGTAATGCTATCAATGCATTTTCGAGTTTGGTCGCTTGAGTAAAATAGCCGTGTCATCGGCAAATGTTGCTAGCGTTGCTGTAATTTCAGGTATATCTGAGGTGTATATGTTGAATAGGATTGGTCCTAGTATGCTGCCTTGTGGAACGCCAGCACAAATGTTTTTGGTTTCAGACAATGTTGAGTTAACCCTAATCGCAAAGGCTCGATTTTCCAGAAAGGAGAAGATGATGGCTTCAAGGTTATCTATGTTTAAAAGCTTCTTTTTAAGACCTTCGGTCCACACTTTGTCGAAAACCTGTGCAATATCTAAAAATATTCCTGTGATATATAGTTTGCTTTCGAACCCCCGTTCGATAAGTTCACTTATTCCCTGTAATTGATAACAGGTTGAGTGACGTTTACGAAATCCAAATTGAAATGTGGGTAATATATTGAGATTTTCAATGCTGTTAATTAAGCGTTTATATATGATCTTTTCTAACAATATAGATAGTGAAGTTAAGATACTTATCGGTCTGTAGTTGTTTACTTTTTTATAACCCTGTCTGTCTCAAACAAGCATTATAAGTGGTGCTTAAGTAGGCGAGTGCTTTATCTGTTAGGTGTTGGAGGATGTTGTTTATGATGAGATCATGACCGGGAGTTTTATTTTTGGGTAGTGTATCTATTATACTTTTAAGTTCGTTGGGTAAAGTTGGTGTTATACGATCCGGTATAGGTAAATTTCGTTCAACGTCGTTAATTACTTGCATAAGGTGAGTTGGCGTGCAGGTAATTGCAGGAGTGAAGGTCTTTTCGAGGTGTAATGCAAAAGTAGCAGCTTTTTCGGCGTCGGAACTATACTTTTCGTTGTCAGTTTCTGTAGTTAGTGTGGGAATTTCTTCTCTTTGGTGTAATCTGTTTCTTGTTGTTCTCCATAACCCTATGTCTCCTGGACTAAGATCAGCTATCTGTTGCTTGTAACAATTTATTCTTATATTCTCTAATTCCCTTTTGATTAGGTGTATAATATTGTTTAGGAAATTTTTGGTTATGGGATTCTTGGTTATTTGCCATTCACGTCGAATTTGGCTTTTGGTTTTGATTATTTCAATTATGTATCTCGGTGGATAATTGTAGTTTCTCGGAATGGTCTTTTTTTGTGGTTTGCAGACCAATTTTGTACTGCTTTGTATCGATGTGGTAATGTGGTTTATCATCGAGTCTATGTCCTCGTTGGTGTGGAGGCTTTTAGAAAAATGCAAATCGTTGTCTAATAATTTTTTAAATTGTTTCCAGTCTATTTTCCCGTTGATAAGTTTTGGGTTGGGTTGTTTGACAGATAATATATTTGCAAAAGATACGAGAACTGGAAGATGATCAGAGTTAAGTTCTGTTATGACATTTTGAAACACTGGTTTATTAAAGTTTTTTTGAAAAACAATGTCGAGAATATCGGGCTGGTGATCAAATCGGTAGGGGTAATAAGTGTACTCGTCGGGAGTTAAGATTTGGAATGCGTTGTTTATTGCAAAATTTTCGAGTTTTATTCCCTCCGGGTTAGTAGCTCTACAGCCGCATAATGTGTTTTTAGAATTTATATCGCCTATGACTAATAGTGGTCCAGTTGTATCAAAATTTTTTTAATATCTTCTTCGATTAGTTTTTTGTTTGGTTGCCTGTAAGCACTTATTATTGTAACGTGGCTCTGATCATCAAGTGTAACCTTTATCGCTGTTGTTTCAATTTTTAAATTGTCGATTTCAGGAAGTCGTGTGTTCGAATTTTGTTTTTATAAGAATCGCCACTCCTCCTGCGGCTACAGTAGAAATCCAATCATTACGATAGGTGTGATATCCTGGAATTTTAAATTTGATGGTGTCGTCTAAATGGGTCTCTGTTATGCAGGCAATGTCAGCATTATATCGGGCTAAGAAGGCTATGAATAGTGAACGTTGGGTGTTGATTCCGTTCGCGTTCCAATTAAAGATGGTTAAATTTTGTATGACATTTTTATGTTTATTGAGTAGTAGCGGTAACAGAGTATTTTTGATAAAGAATATAATTTGACTTAAATAAGGTGTTATTAGGTCTATGATGAGTTGTGTGATGTTGTCGGGTATTGTTAGTCCATTACCTGAAGTGGTTGTATTATTAATTGGAATTTAATTCACTTTTGAGTTTTTCTGCAAATATCTGCGTGTTGTTTACGTTGGCATATCTACGATGAGGAGCACTGGTGGGAGTTGGTTGGGTTCTAGTTCGTTGCTTTAATAGCTCTATGTGGTGTGGGCATCCACTTTAGTCATGATAGTTTGCACTGTGGTTTCCTCCGCAGTTTGCGGATGTTGGTGGATCGCTGGATTTCATTTTGCAGTCTGTATGTAGGTGGCTGCCAGCACATTTGACGTATGCTGGTTTCAATGAACAGTAATTTTTTGTATGCCCATATTGTTGACAGCGGTATGTTTTTCGTTTTCCTTCTGGCTTCTACTGTTACTATTGAATGGTACATTGAGGTTAACAAGTAAATGCGTTTGGCTGGTTCATTTTTAGTTAAATCTACTGCGCAAACTGGCAGTGGTTTTTTGTCTTTAGTATATAAGCGAGTTACTTTATTACTGGCAAGGTTTTAATGAATTCTTCCTTTATTTCCGGTCGGTGGGGGAAAGTGGAACATTCTTAATAACTACTGATATCGGTTTGTTTGATATGGGTTTTGATAAGTATGGTGCTGTACCTCGTTTGTGGTAAAATGTTTTGTTAGTGTTCGATAGTCTTCGTTCTTGGTTAAGTGAATACGGAGTGTAGTTGTGTTGTAAGCTGTTGTAAATGGTTTTTGTATATCTTCTATCAATGCTTTGTGGTTAACTGCGTTATGCAGGTATATTGGTGGTACTTTAACTTATTCGGTGTTTGATTGTGTATTTTGCGGGCTATCATTATCCGAAGAATTTGTGGGTGCTATGGCTGTTTCCAGATGTGGCGGTAGATAGCATTTGTTGCTTGTTAAAAGATCTTGGGTGGTCCATGCGTACCGTTTCTGCACCTCATTGACAGGCGGTGATAATTTATCACATTTGCGTTTATTTTGCAATTGATAATCCATTTTTAAATCATGGTTGGCGATTGTTAACAATATTAAATAGAAATAAACCTGCAAAGCTTGCAACGCATAGCGAAGTGGCGAAGCAGTCTCCCAAATTTGAGAACCCTCTAGTCTAGCTGACTTTTGAGCAATGAGTTTCAAAATCACTAGCAAACAAGTCTTTTGGGTCATCTGTCGATTTGGAAATTCCCAGCCGTTCTCGAGTTATTGCTCGGACGGACGGATGGCAGACAGACAGACAACATGAAGTTAGTAAGTGACTCTGCTTAGCTTTGCCACTTAATAAGTAAAATAAAATCACTTACTGCTTGCAGCGATAAGCGTTTATGTCAAGCGTGTCGCACTGTGATCGGAGCGCATGCAAGGCGTCCGCACCGATTCACTGCTCGTACTCGACTGATACAATTATTAAAATATACTATTATTTACATAATTTTTTATTTAATTTGTAAACAAATAACGGTACTCTCTACCTGAAAAATTAAATTTAAAAAAATATTTACATTTTAAGACAAGATGTACTTTGTAAAATTTGTAATATGAAGACATTAAAAATATGCGTTGTTTATTGGGTGCCCGAGGTGTCAACCATTTGAAAAATATTTTAGATACAAAAAATAATTTATCAATATAGTCTCCAAACTTTAATATGTACAAGGTGGTTAAAATATGACCGGAACTGATTTTTTTACAAAAAAACTAAATTGCCAAATACTTACTTGCACATGCCAGTCTTCAACGTACTTTCCCTCGGAGTCAACACATTTTTTCCAACCGTCTGGATGCATCCTGATGTCCTTTCCAAAATAGGCTTTTGGTTGGCGGCGTATCAATTCCCGAACAGTCTGGATAACGTCATCGTTGTCTTGCAAGTCTGATTTGAACCAAATCGGGACTGTGCGGGTTGTAGTAGAAGGTTCCATTTTAATTTCTGAAGGTTTTTATTATTCTATTGGCCGTACGGGGGCGTGTATTGTCTCGAAAAAAAGCTACCCGCTTTCCACCTGTCTTTCGCTTGGATCGGATGTTTTCCTGCACGTCTATTGCCAGGAGGTCTGAGTAATTAGCTGCAATGACTGTTCTGGTATCCATCAGAAAGTTTACATAGATAAACCCTTGTCAGACCCAGAAGAACGTCACCATCACTTTTTCCGCCAAATGGCTCCTCCG
Source organism: Sinelater perroti (assembly GCA_036346155.1). Lineage (NCBI taxonomy): Eukaryota > Metazoa > Arthropoda > Insecta > Coleoptera > Elateridae > Sinelater > Sinelater perroti. Next base: position 36,614,037 of record JARFIY010000001.1, read on the forward strand.
CGATTTCTTGGGTTTGATAGAACTGGTATGGCGCCACTTACATGATACCTGCTGGGACTCGGTAATGAAGTAATGCACCCATGTTTCATTCATAGTTATTCTAGACTTCGAAAATGCATTACTTTCGTTTGAAAACTACTATAGAAAACGAGACGACTGGCAGTTTGCATGCACACCATTCTGTTTACTTTCGTTAAATTGCGTGGTACCCACCGTATATTCATTATGCGAAAGTGCAGGTAGTTTTTCACGATACCTTTTACATCACCAACAATAATGGACAGCATTTTTCCAAGCTCCTTCGTAGTGCTGCATCTATTATCATGAGTAAGGGCGTCTGCACGACCAATGTTTGGGTCGGTGACGGATGTTTGCGGTCGAAAATCATGCGGTTCATTCCCCACGCGCTCTCTGCCTTCTCTAAAGTACTTACACTACTCAAACACACAGTTCCATAACAGACGCTCTTCCCCATACTGTGCTTGGAGTCTGTGGTAAATTTTAGCGGGCCGGACGTTTTCTCCAATAAGAAATTTGATCACAATGCGTTGTTCTACGCTCTGCGGTACCTTCTGTTCGCTAATTACTCTAGCAACTTCCAAACAGGACTGGATAGGTTCTAACCCAAACAGGATGAAGGGTAGATGTTGTGGCTTCACTCTCCCAAGGTCGTACAGCTGATGCGAAATGAGGCTTGTTTACACACAAATAAGTCCCGGTAATATTTGATCCACCTTGTACGTAAGTACCGTTTTTTAAATGAGTTGTTTTTGTTTATTTTTTACAATTTACAAAATTTAAAAAGTATGAAGAACACCCAAAATGTCTAGCATTTAGATTAATGCATTTTTTTAAATGTTCTGATAGATTGTTTACTGGCACAAGCATTACTTTCTGAAATATTATGACTGATACTTGTTAAATCAGCCTTTGGTGAGCCAATAGTTTAATATCTTGACTTCAGGTTTTTTTCAAATGTCTCACAGACAGCAATTAAGAGAAGTAAGACTTAGAATTTTCGGCCTATCATTTGCACCGATAAAGGATCTTGGTTTATTAAAATATTCAATTTTGCATTAAAAAAATGTGTTATTTGGAGATGGTACCGTCTTCTTTGAAACTGTATTATGACAGATTGCTAGTTTTGTTTTTACCGTCTGCTCAAATTTTAACCGACTTTAGAATTGTTTTATTTCTACGATAAAAAAGTTTTTATCCAAAACCTGACTAACCCATAGGCCCAATCAGCTGCAAACCAAGGTGCCCGAATGTGGGAGGCACAAATTTTTGAGTTGAATGAACGAAAATGTGACCTCAATCAAATAAATTTTAAATAGATTATAACTGTTAAACTTTGAAATCGTATATTCATCGAACATCAACGTATAATAAATTTTTAAAAACTATGATTAAATACATTATAACAAAAATGATTTAGACACTCTTCAGAATTATCTGTCACCATCCGAGTCATTTCTAGCGGCGCTCTTGAGTTCGAATTCCAGAACCTTGTAATAAGGCGAGACATGGGTACTCCCAGCATTAGAATAAGAAAAGTCATACAGCAAACAACAGTGGTGCAAATAAATTAGTGTTGTTATGGTAACAATTGACCGTTGCCTTAGCAGTATTATAATTTATAATTATTGTGTTATAGTGAATAAAAATTGTTTTAAATTAAATAGTTGTGCTATTTATATTTTATTTATTAGAAAGTCTAAACAATAAATGGCAAGTTTTATTAAAAAAATATTAAGTGAAAGAGAATTTAGAAAACGTCTCAAAAAGCATTTTCAACGGCAGGATTCTGTGATCAAAGAAATAACAAAGCTAGATACTTTTATCTCATGTAGTGTGTAGCGATCACAATCAATAAAGTATAGTTTTGAATTAAATTGTCATTCAATGCATATTTCATTTATTATAAAGGCTGAACAGTGAGTGGCAAAGATGGCAGAGATTTATTTAAAAGACAAAATGAAGCAAAACGTAGAAAACGTTTCAAAAAGGTTTAAACGTCAGAATGCTATTATCAAGAAATTATCAAAACTAGATATTTTCCCCAAGATGTGGGTTATCACAAACTGCGAGTGTAACTTATTAACATCTAACGCCTGCGATAACCAGCAATCGTTTATTCATTTCTGGTATCAAACTTTACTTACAGTTAGCAGCAGCTTCTTTAATTGTCAACTATCACCCCCTACGGGGGTGAATTCCATGTGTTATCATGTCCGTTCAAATAAGAAATTCCGGCTACCTATTTCCGCCTATCATCGATTTACAAAAGAAATATCAATGGAATCCTGAATCATTCCTCAAATAAATATTACTTACCCAAACATCTCGAGGCGTCTGTCCCAAAAGAAATAGAGATCAATAAATCACCCCAAATTAAAATACTGCTCATCTTTCTTTGCGGGGCTCAGTCAACCATAAAGAAGATGTAAACGATATTAAAAAAAATTATCGAAGGTGATTTTTTGACAGCCCTCAATTCATTGTCATTGAAAATCAACTTAACAGGCGACAACGACTATAGAATATCAGTTAAACATTACCTAACAAATAAGATCGAATTTCATACATATCAAAACTCCAACTGTAAACCCCTATCGATAGTTATAAAGAACATCCTTCTTTCGCTAACCGAAGAAGACATACAAAATGAACTTGCAGCGCTCAACTTCCCTATAACACAAATTACAAGGCTTTTAAACAAAAATAAAGCGCATATGCCAGTTTGTGCAATACTCCTCACTGAAAATGCAAAAACAAACAAAATTTTCAGCGTCAAAAAAATATTCTACACAATAGTTATTGTAGAGCTACAAAAAATTAATCGTAAAACACCCCAATGTCATAGATGTCAACGCATAGGGCACACTAAAAACTATTGTAGATTAGAACCACGATGCGTAAGATGCTTAGGAAATCACTTGTACACTAGCTGTAACAAACCTCGAAGTGATGCATTAATTGCGGAAAAACCACCCCGCTAACTTCAGGGGATGCAAATACTTCCATTATTTAATAAATCATCAAGAAAAACGACCACAGAACGCAACTCCTACAACAAGAAGACCCATAATGAAGAAGCTGTATGAAAAAGCACTAGCATACCTAGCAAGCACCTTTAACGCCTGCCTAAGAACAGGATATTTTTCGAATGTACGGAAACATGCAATTGTTCTAATGTTTCCCAAACCAGGCAACAATCTCGAAGCTCTTTGAGAAGGTAATTTATATCCGACTTAACGAAAAAGTAATAAAATTGAGAATTCTTCCCACTTTTAAATTTGGATTCAAAGAAAGCTATTCCACTTTTCACCAACTACAGCGTATGACTAAGATCATTGAACGAGGTTTTAAAAGCAAACAATACGTTACCACCCTGACCTGCCGTCATTCTAAAAATATTTCCAAATCTAGAAGTTCCTTACTGCACTGGAGAATAATCTGTTTAAGTTCATAAGAGAGCGAAGTACTTTTTAAGATCAACGTTAGAACAAAAAAAATTACGGGCTTTAAAGTTTTATTTTTCAGAGTTTCTACAGAGTTCAGAAGTTTCATAACTCTTGAGCCTGGAAATATTTTTGTAAGTAAAAGTTTTAAACGTAATATTTGATATTTGTTTTTATTTTGCCGCATTGATGTGTGAATGTATGCGAATATTGTATTAAAACTTATGTATGTAACGAAAATTGTAAAAATCAAATAAATGTTCTGTATAAGCCATCAACTTCTTTGTAATTTCTTGATAAAGGCCAAAACATACAAAAATTAGAGAGAAAGTAAGAGAGCAATTATCACTCTATGGCACCATATACCTTAATTAAGCTTTAATTTTAACTATGAAAAGAATATTTTCATTTCATGCGTTAGTATACCGCTACACTGATGTGTTCGATCTTGTAGTTTGTATTTTCTAAAAAACAAAAGTCATTGGTTCTTTTATAAGTACCCAATTTCTAAGTCTTTAATGCGACATATACTTCTTTTTCAGATTTGCATTTTCAGTAGAATTTTTGTTTGTTTGTGGAGAACATTTCCAGGAATATATTTTACTACCGCTTTAACGGTTTTTGGTGTCTTTGTAATTTATATCCACTTAATAGCCCATTAAACAAATTAAATTTCAAATACATTTATTTATTAATTAAAGATTTTCAAGAAATATTTCCATCAAATTCACTTAAGCTAATTTATATTTTAAAATCTACGATAATAAAAAAGTTACAAACGATAGCATAATTTAATTAAGATGTTTTACTCGACATTTACGTACAGATATGACCGATATCTTAGGTAAAGTTCGATACACAAGTTTCTAGGAAAAAATCGAAAAATGTCGACCATACAGGTGTTCCGAAATACTCAAAGTTTTACAAAATAATTTTTAGTAAAATCGCAAGACACATGAGATTCTTGCTGCCTATTAAATTTATAGTTACATAAGAAAATACGTGGGATCAATGCTATACTTGATAATAGTATCATATCATAAAAAATACCTGTAAGCTTTACCGATAACATCATTATAATAACTAAACTTGAGGACACCTCCAGCGTTAAATGTACAATATACAAAATAGAGAAATGAATATTTGTTCACTGTGTTCAGGTATCCCTAATAATCCAAAATTTATAACATAAAGGGATTAAATACATAGTTTATTTTAATCTATGCTATTACGAATCTTACATTCAAATTACATACCTAGAAAAAAGAATTTATCGCCAAAGTTATCATTAAATCAACTCCAAATTAGCTATTAAAACGAAGTCCTTATACAGATCTCTCGGAAAACATAATTAAAACAATCTAATAACGAGTGACTCAGAATGGAATGCATATTTGTATTTGAAATAGTGCGAGTTATAATAGTGGAAGAGGGGTGGACGGCCATGTGTTGAGTAGTAGAAAGCATGGAATTTGACGTTTGCAATGAAGCAGTTTTCAGGGGCACCAAGTGTCTTTTGTGTGCGCAGTTATTACGAAACCAACAATTACGTAACTGTACGTAGGCGTTTTCGAGTTCGATATGGGCTTTATGACATACAGCAAGCGCCAAGTGCCAATTTAATAAAGCTTTGGGTTGAGAAATTTGGGCGTAGTGATTCTACCGTAAATTTCAAACCTATTGGCTGCGTCAAACAGTGAGAACATCAGAAAACATCGATCGCGTGCGCGCTAGCGTTCTACAACATCCCCGAAGATCGATTCGTAAACGCGTGGAGGCTTTGAAATCACCGTTTGGGCTGCAATTTCTTTAAAGGGCATTATTGGTTCGTATTTTTTTGAGGATAATCATGGGCGCGTACTTACTGTCAATTCTGAATGATACACTGCCATGATTCGTAATTTCTTTAGTCCGGCTCTTAAAGTCTGAGGGGGATATGGCCCTACAACATGGTTCCACCAAAATGGAGCCACAAGTCACACCACGCGCCGCGTTAGAGGCAATTAGAGAATTGTTTCCGAACCGGCTTATTTCGCGCAGAGGTGGCATTAATTGGCCACCATGGAGTTCTGACCTAGCCCCACCTGATTTTTTCCTGTGGGAATATCTGAAACATCGAGTTTACATGAATACTTCGACTAATTGCGTAAACTTAAGGCCCGTATATGAGAAGAAACCGCAGCAATTGGACAAGACGTGTGTCAACGTGTTTTCACGGATTTGAGGTCTCGCTTGGAGGAGTGCCAACGCCGTGATGGCAAACATTTTGATAATGTAATTTTTTGAGCACAATTTCCACATTTCATGCTTCAACTTTATCATCATTTATAAATATATCATAAAAAGTTACTAAGTTGCGTTATTTTGAAATATGCATTCCATTCAAGTCGCCTGGTATATATACTAAGTGTTAAGGACTCATGTGAATTATTAGTCTGCTGCTGTAATTCGAAACGGGCGGACGTGTCCCGTACTCCAATTTATCAGTCCCTGAAGCGAGCAGAATTTTACCTGCTAATAAGTGCAAGGTTGTGACTCAGTACATCTGCAGTTGAGCGATAAGATAAAATGCGATCTTTGAGTCAAGAAACTATATATTAAGTAAGAGATTACGTTTTGTATTTTATATCGTAAATGTATATTTAAATTTTAATTTTAAGGGCAGAATATCATATTCAGCTGCCTCAACGGTAAATTCAAACAGTAGTGCCATATACAAGTATATGAAAACTACAAAGCAACTCGAAAAAAACTCCGGTTACACAAATATGCAAAGATTTGTTGTTTTGAAACGAAGGGTTGCCTGCAAAAAGTATTTTTAGCGTCCTAGACTAACAATTTTTCATCCGCCTTCCCTCAAATTTTTACAAGGTGGGAACGTAAAACAATTTATTTACAAATTATAACAGTGGGACTACTTACAAAAGTAAGATATGCAAAGCGATCCTAAAGATAGGCAACAATTCGTAAGCTCAGAGCTCATCCATGCCACATTTTATGTTAGCTGTTTGTTATTTTTTGGTTCGAATGTATAGATAGATGAAGAGGTGTGCCGAAATGGATTATTTCCGCAGATTCTGAAAATAACGTTCACAATTTTGTATCAGCTCAGGTTTTTCCAGAAATCACAAAAATGTGATAATTAAAAAACTTAAATTTTTTAATGACATTGATATATGGCAACGTTTGTAACGTGTAAAAATGTTCTTTGAATGGACGAAATAAATGTGTAAAGAATAAGTAAACACAAATACATATATAAAAGCAAACATACCTAACATTTACTACTGGGCTCCTGTTGAAACTTTATTTTATTGATTGTCCTAGATGTTCGTTCGTAGAGTCTTTTTTAACATCTAACAATAGTCGATTATCATACGTACAATATTTTGGTATCTCTTTTCTTTCACTTTAATATCGTAATGGAAGCGCTCGCAATATTCTTCCGTAAAATAACCAATATTGTCAGGAAAGTAATTTAGATGAACATGAAGAATGTGAACTTCGACGCTTATGTTACAACCAGACAGTCTATAAGATTCTAACATCTCCTTGACTAAAATGGTGTAATTTATGGTTTTCGTGTTCTCCAAAAAGTTTTGTACCGCACTTTTGAATTTCTCAGACATTTATGGTTTTCTCGAATATGTTGTCCACCATTAATTTCCATATGTTTGGGCATATAAAAATGTCAACTTAACTTTTCAGGCGTGATTGATGGAAACTTAACACCAAGATGCTGGAAGCATTTACTGCCTTTAAAGTGCAGACGTAGCAGTCGTTACTGTGATTTGTTAACTCAAGCCACACCATCGATGCGCCGAACAACATTGATTACTTTTTTTAATTTTACAGTTCTTCAATCTCTCCACATATGCACGGCACTCTTTATAAGGAGTCCTAATCTGCCAGTTTAATCAAGAAGTATTAAAAATAAACATTTTTCACAAAGGGTGTAATATTTTTTCTTGGTCTTCCTGTCGTATAACAAACAAATCTGTAGAAAAATATGTCTGAATGATTGACATAACCATGTGAAACCATTGACACGTTACAATAGTTGGCGTATATCAATGTCATTAAAAAATTAAAAAACACAAAAGTTGCAAAAGTGCAAATTAGTGTTATCGACAACAGGCGCACTTAGACACAGATTTTTATACATGTTAGAAATCTACAATAATACATTACTGTTCGACATAATCACCATAGAAATTGAGGCACTTGTCATAACGTATTACAAGATTTGAAATTCCTTCTACAAAAAACTCTCCCACTTGAGAATGAAGCTACCTTGTAACAAAAACTTAAAAGCATAATGGACCTATTTGTTAATTTTCTACAAAGGATTATGGCTGGCTACAGATGAGCGATTATTTATTATATCACCGTACACGTTAACAATACCTTTACTAATCACGTTTTGTCCATAAACCTTACACAGTACGCGATAAATATCAGCTTCCAAAAATGTTTTTGTACACAGAAATCATATTACTACACAAACTTTAAATTTGGCGGAATTTTCTATGGTAGCATTCATTTTCAATTAATTTAGCGTTCGAGTAAACTGCAACACAACGTTCTTCTACTTCCTACTTCCTACTAAACTAATACGTGTCCCCTTCTGTTTCTGGTACGCAAACGGATGTTTTTAACAAATTACCTTTGCAGCATACACAATATATTCCAATGAGATATTCACAACAATAGTCTTCTAAGATAAACTTACATAAATGATATATTAGAGTCTTCGAACAATATAACTATTCTAAATTTATCTTGTCAAAACGGAGACGCTTATAAGCACCTGTAATTGCCAGTTATCATTCATAATACTGAATAGTAACTAGATAAAATCAGAAAACGTAATTGTAAAAGAACCCTTGATAAGACACCTCACTAAACCAAGCAAAAAATATTACAACTTATTATATATACAATAAAAACTGCAACTTACTAGTTAAATCTCACCAATTGTAAGCTGACAGTAAAACAAATGATATCAAAATACAAAACTCTCGAAAATTTTCGTAGCAGGTGTCAAAATTGACAATTTCAAGTAATAGTCAAAAACAAATTCAAAATTAAAGTAAAACATAATGGCAAAATTATAATTCTGCCAAAAACAAAATATTATAATTAAAGCGTTATAAAATAAAAATACAGAGAATCACACTTACAAAAAAAGAGAGGGGCTCATTTTTAAACAGTTATTACAAATTTACACTTAACCAGTACTATGGAACTACTTAAAGACGAAATAAAAACATGCAGACACCAATCTGCTAATATCTGAAACGTTAAAAAACAGCTGATAGTAACGAGAATATATAATAATGTCTAGCTCACCCAGTAGTGAAAGTTGCACTACCCCACGGAATATTTCAAATGATCCAATGTACTATATACCAGCGCTTTGACCGTACAACAAATATTTTGTGGTAGTACCCTGGCGTATGTTAAATGGACAGAAAATTATGTGCCATCTCAGTGCTAACGTAACAATATAAATTGCAGTTGATATCTATCAACTGCTACAATTAATTAAGCTGTGCTGTATACAAGAAGATCCAATAAAGAATGTATCCGACCCCAGAAAGAAACGGCTTGAAGCTACTATCGAGAATACAGCAAAACAGAATTAACCGACTTTGTACATGCTCAGATCGTGAAGTAATCCACCAATAATTCCCAGCCATCCAATAATAAACTCCGTCAAATAGCCCTACGAATAACATAAATGAGCTAATAGGAACTATTTTAAATCTAGCAATTCGCTTTGCGACCGTTCTAGTGAGTAGATGTGTACGCTAACCCTCCTGCTTTGAAGGAAAACGAACGGATCTACAAGTCAGCCCGTGCCTGCGTCAACGGCAGCGACCGCAGCCTTGCTTAAGGTCAGCCGTATTTTACCTGTTCCAATTTATATTTTCTTGGATCGCTCTTGGAAATTTTTACTTTTCATTATAAATTTTAATTTTAATTTTGATGCTTATTTTCAAATCGAGTTGAACGGTCGTGCGCAAACCGAGCCGCGGTGGTGTCACGTGTGCGGCCCTTTTATCGGCTAGCGGCTGTTGTGAACGATAACGTGACCGCGGGGTAAGCTTAATATTTTCGTGCTCAATAAACTACTATTATCAGAGTATAATAAATATTAAAACTTCTTAAACTCTAAATATTCACTACAGACTGCGAGTAAGCAGGAATATAATTAATTCATTATCATGATGTTGCCGTTTGGTCATGGGATTGACCCATGCAATATAAATAATAATCAGCAAATGTATACACAATTGCATACGACAGCCATGCAGTGGCAACCATCGACGAATAATGAAGTACATACATATCAATATCCGTTACACCAACAAACTCCATATCAACAAATGCCATTCAATTATTCATCTCATAACATACAGCGCGCCTGGTCAAATCTTTAGTCATAAACAAATTCAGCGAATGACAACAAGCAGAAGAAGATAGCAACAAAAATAAATGGCAAACTATAAGCGTGAAAAGGAAGAAATTTAAATCTACACAAAACAATCGTCCTAACGAAACACTAGCAACAAATAACAGATTTATTGCTTTAGAGAATGTTACAGAAAATAACACAAGCGAAGGAAGTACTAACACCGCAAAAACCCCAAAACCTCCTCCAATCTTTGTGGATGGAGTAACAAACTATCCACAAATGATAACACAATTAAATAACATACTAGAAGCTGAGCAGTATTATACAAAAAGCCTTGCAAATAATGTTGTTAAAATTCATTGTGGAACGGTAGACTCATATCGCAAGTTAATAAGACACTTTCAAGAAACAAATGTGTATCATCATACTTACCAAATAAAGGAGGAACGGGCCTACAGAGTAATCATAAGATACCTACACCACTCAACCCCAGAAGCAGACATAAAACAAGAGATAGAACAAATGGGACACAAGGTTCGAAACATAATTAATGCGCAACATAGGGCCACCAAAGAACCATTGAACCTATTGTTCGTTGACTTAGAGCCGGCAGAAAATAATAAAGAAGTCTATAAGATAAGAGGACTACAAAATAAAATAATACAAATAGAACCTCCCAGAACTATTAGAGACAATATTATACAGTGCATGAGATGTCAACAGTTTGGACAGACAAAAACGTACTGTAACAAACCATATTTATGTGTAAAGTGTGGGGGGCACCAGAACACTACCGAATGCACTAAAAATAGAGATACGCCAGCCAAATGTGCTCTATGTGGAGGAAACCACCCAGCAAATTTCAGAGGTTGCGAATGCTATCAACGGATACTAATGAACAAAAATCCGAGGCAACAGTTAGTGAAACAACCCATAACTTCACCAATATATGCGAACAACGTCCAGCTCTCCAACACCTATCAACCCTCAAAAAGTTATGAAGAAGTAGCAAAATCCAACCCGGAATCAACGGATATCATTACTAGAACGTTATCCAAATTCTTAGACGAATTCAAAAACTTATTTAATCAGTTACTTCAGCAAAACAGCCTAGTTCTCAACATGATCACACAACTCATCAACAAAATTAAGTAAAATGGCTAACTATCTACGCATAGCTACGAATGCCAAGGGCCTTCCACGCCATAAAGACGAAGTTAAGTTATTCCTAAAACAAAATTTCATTGACATTCTTTTAATCAGTGAAACACACTTTACCAGTAGAACTTATTTTGATATACCAAATTATAAATGCTACTATACAAACCATCCTGACGAGACAGCTCATGGAGGATCAGCCATACTCACCAAAAATTCGATAGTACATTATGAACTACTAAAATATGCAGAACATCATATACAAGCTACTTCAGTACGAGTTAAAAGCCTTTCATATGAAGTTACCCTCACAGCCGTTTATTGTCCGCCTCGACATAATTTAAAAAAGGAACACTACAGAAAATTCTTTGAGACACTTGGACCAAAATTTATAGCCGGAGGAGACTATAACAGCAAAAATATTTTATGGGGTTCGCGCCTTACAACTAACAAAGGCAGAGAAATGACACAGGTATTGCATGATAATAACTATTCTGCCATCTCAACCGGCCTACTGATGTTAACTGATGTTAACAAGGTTCCAGATCTCCTGGACTTTTTTTGTAACGATTTGTATCTCTCCAAATTATATAGACATAATATCAAATTATGATTTATCCTCTGACCATAGCCCAATTATTGCAACAATAAGCACAACAGTAATCTCTAAAAAGTTAACACCCAGACTCCACAACATGCACACAGACTGGGAAATTTTTCGTCAAACACTCCAAAATACAATCAACCTTTCAGTAAAATTACAGGAACCAAACGACATTGAAGAGGCTTGCAGTAACCTAATCGACACTCTCCAACATGCTGCAAAAACTGCTACGCCAACAACTGTCCAAAAACTTAAAACAAACAACATACCTCTTGAAATAAAGCAGTTGGTGGCAAAGAAAAGAAGAGCCAGGTCAATTTGGCAGCGTACACGTAATATAGATAATAGAAGAGAATACAATAGAATTAGCAACATCTTGAAATTAAAACTCCAAGACATCAGAAACTCCTCTGTGGAAAATTATCTTACCAATCTTTCAAGATACGACAACTCTATCTGGAAGCCAATATAAGCAAAGAAAAAACCAAAAGGCACTTCCTCTCCTATTCGGAAAAATACAGCACCTCCAGGCCCGTGGGCAAAAAGTGACAAGAAAAAGGCGAACTTATTTGCGGAACATCTTACGGAAGTATTCACTCCTCACAACAATGATCGAGTACAAGAAGTGGATGATGAACTTTCCACGCCGATTCTAACACAAGACCGAGTAAAACTCTTCACTCCAAAAGAAATACTAGAGGCAATTAAGAAACTGAATCCTAAGAAAGCCCCAAGGATAGACAGGATAACTGGCAAAATGCTACATGAACTTCCCAGAAAAGGAATACTCAAGATTTTATATATCTTTAATGCAATTCTTAGGCTTAATAATTGGCCAAAATCTCTTAAAATTGCACAAATCATTATGATACCCAAAAGATGGGAAAAATTTGACTGAGGTCTCATCTTATCGACCAATAAGTCTTCTGACAACAATATCTAAGCTCCTAGAAAGATTCCTCCTCAATCGAGTTAATCAAGAGCTAAATCAGCAGGCATGGATCCCCGATCACCAATTTTGTTTCCGACAAGCTCATTCGACTACACAACAATGTCACCGCTTAGCAAACATCATTAACCAATTAATGGAAAACCGAGATTATTGTACTGCTGCCTTTTTGGACGTGAAACAGGCATTCGATAAGGTGTGGCATCCTGGACTTTTGTTCAAAATCAAAAGAACACTACCACTACGATATTTCACCATATTGAAATCCTATCTGGAGGATCGTTACTTTGAAACTAGAGTTAACGAAGAAATATCCAACCGTCATCCCATACTCTCTGAAGTCCCGCAGGGGAGCATTTTGGACCCAACATTATATGTGCTATACACAGCCGATCTTCCAATGACAGACGAAACAGCTATTGGTACATTTGCTGACGATACGGCGGTTTTTGGGAAACATGATAACCCTGTTACAGCTTCATCCAATCTCCAAGTACATATAAATCTTATTGAAACATGGCTAAATAAGTGGAAGATCAAAGTTAATGAAGCTAAATCTACACATAACCTTCACACTCGAAGGTCAATGCCCACCAATAACGATGAATCAAATAGCGCTACTCCAAAGTGAAGCTGTCAAGTATCCAGGCTTACACCTAGACAGTAAACTTACTTGGAAACTACACATATCAAAAAAACGTAAACAATTAGATCTAAAAGTACAAGAACTTAATTGGCTCCTTGGTCGTCAATCCAAACTATCGCTTGAAAATAAAATACTAATCTACAAAGCAGTAATACGACCAATCTGGACATATGGGATAGAGTTATGGGGTTGCGCTAGCAAGTCAAATACAGCTGTAATACAAAGAGCCCAATCCAAGATTCTGTGAACGCACCATGGTACGTCTCAAACCACACCATCCATATGGACCTAAAAGTCCCCTACGTGAGTGTAGTTATCCAGGAGAGCAGTGCTAAATCCAATGACTCAACTTCATCCCAATCCACTCAACCACCTGTAGAACTTTCTAAAACAGAAGACTCAAACGCAAGCGCTCGACCTGTCTATCTGAGGTGACATTCTGGTTTTACTTAATATATGTCTATATGTACATACAATATATAATTTACTTAATGTTATCTTACTGATTGCTAATAAACAAATTAATTAAAAACTCTATTAATTTTCGTAAAAATAATCTATTTATGCTTCAGCACATATGTAAATAACAAATTTTGTTGTTTTCTTAAAGTATTTCAAAAAGTATAAGAGCTGTAATCATTTTGATTTATGACAAACTTGCCATTTTTAAGTGTAAGCTAACTGTAAAATCATAGAAAAAGGAATACATCACAGTTACATCAAAAATTAGAGGTTTTTAAATTATTTTTTTAATTTTTAGTACTATATAGAATATAACTGTTTACAAACACTTATTATATTGTAACAATACCAATAGATTATGTTTTGAATTTTAATTACCTTAAAAGTAGTTTAAATCCAAGAAATACTTATATGCGAGTATAACACTAAAGACACAGGCGATTTAATTTAATAAAAAGGGAACAAAAGTTTATTAAATAAAATATTTCTGTTTCACGATAAGCCGATTAAAGCTGTTGTTTCAGTTAAAATAAGTTTCTTAAAATTCTTGAGCTAGTTTGATCCCCTTTTGTAATGCACTTAAAAACTCTAATAGGATTAATTATAATTTTTGTAAGACATTTTATAAATGCGAATAGGGCATTAGTTTTAAACCGTGCTGTGTATTGTCAACATATAAAACAATGTTTGCAAATGATATGCAAAATACAAATTAACTATCGTAATCGTAAGCGCTGTTAAATTTAATAACTTAATAACAATTTATATTGCAGTTACAGCATTTTACAGAAGCCACACGCCTTTATAACCTTGTTCGTGCTCTAAAACTGCTTACATGTCGCCATTCTATCAACTTTATATTTTAAAGTAGACTTTGAACCGCTAGGTGCACACACATTCAAGCTTTTGATGTGGCTATGCATAACTTATGCGCGATATTACATATTCATGATATGGGAGCAAAATATAAAAGAACGCACTTTATGAGAAAATACCTTCAGAATTGGACAATTACATACACCCACTACTATATTTTAAATTAAATTACTATTCAGAATTTTTTACTTGCTCTCTGCAATAAGTTTTGTAATTGTTATTATTAATTTAGCAAAACATATTCCAGTTGTAATAATAAACTAGAAATATTTGTAATAAAATTTTAAAAAAGTTTTTAAAGCAGAAACGCAAATATTAACAAGAACTGTGTAATACCGTAAATAAGCTTTCTACAGCGGTACGATGAAATTAGACCTAAGATGTGTGTATGCCAAGTTTGAAGTGAATCCGTTGAACAGAACGGAAGTTATAGTGGATGATAAGTAAAATTTATATCTAAATATAGGGGCATCCCACGTGAAGCGGACATTTAAAAATTTTTAATCTTTTAGATTTTAGTAATATCTGATGTTATACCTATATATGTCCTCAACCCATATACAAAATATTTTTACAGTACGAAGTCTAGTTAACGAGTTGAAGGTCTTTGAAGTTTTGACTAACCGGCAGGTATGCGTTACTTCGAATCCCATTATCCAGTTTTAAAAAGTTACAATAAAATAAATAAGGTAGTGGAATTTATATTCCATTTAATGAACTTTCTAAATGCATTTTTGGATATTAAAAAAATAATTTTTTTGAAAAGTGCGCAAACTTACAGAAACTTTCAATCAAATAGATTGCTTACCTAACTTTGTTTAATAATTTTATCGTATTTTGATGTACTTAAAATTACAATAAGACAAGATAATCGTGTTATGATAACTTTAGGTTTATTTATAAATTTTTACAATTTTATAAGTTTTACTGGTACTCCTGCGTTTTATCATAATACCTTCAGCAGTCGGAATGAAGGCATGGTAATTTTTTGTGCCTGGTATTGTCACAAAAGAGTAAAAACTTATTTTTAGAAAAAAATCTGTTGTCTTCAATTTCCTTTTTCCGAACATAATAAATATTAGTTTAAGTCATCGGTGGGTTATTACAGAAAAGAGCAAAAAATTTTATTGGTTATAAGCCAATTAACAATTGGAATATAATAAAATAATACAATGTTCTATGAATTAATGTGATGATATTTGACGTGAGGGGAAATCCCTCCAGCAATGTTATCCCATTTCAGTAGAGTTACACTCCTTTAAGATCACTGGGCCATTTCTTTAGTTTTAATCTTCTCGGTGGGGGATCCTGATGTACGTTGGATGAAAGGGTGTTGGTACGGACTTGTAGTCATGTAAAGTGGGTGTTGCTTCATTTGGTACGCTCTTCTTCTACCGTTGACTTGTAAGTCCATATGAAACGTTAAGTTGCTGACATACCACGGAGCATTAGCTAGCAGCCTGATGGTTTTGGATTGTAGAGTTTGGATAATCTTAACATTGGGCTTATAAGAGCAACCCCAGAGCTTAATTTTATAAGTCTATATGGGTTTGATTATTGTTTTGTAGAGCAGGATCTTGTTTTTGAAGGAAAAAGATGACTTTTTGACAAGCGACTAGTACATTTTCTTGATTTGCAGATCAATCTATTTTCGCATCTTCAGTATATGAGACTTCCAGGTGAGTCGTCGGTCTAAATAAAGACCTAAATAGCGGGCTTCTGTTGCTTGAGGAATGAGTATGTTCAGAAAGACTGAGGGGCAGTTGGTGTGATTTAAAGTGAAAGTAACGTTGAACCTTTTTGAAAACTGGCCGCAAACCGAAGCTGGCCATATTTTGACTTTGAATTTGTTCAAACCCAATAGCGCGCTTTAATTACACTTTGTCTGTTGCCTTTTTTGTGTTGATTCTACATCTGGCCAAGTAAGAACACACCCCCGGGTTTGACGCCGCCAAGCCAAAGTACATTAACATCCGCCGCCAAGGTACAAGAGAACGTTACGTGTGATAAGTCACTTTTAGTTGTTCCTTCGTGAATTTTGACAGCAACAGTATTTTTTTCCGTAGTTCTAAGAATTTACAGCTAACCTACCGCTCATCGGATTTTTTATATAATTTAATTTTGCTTACTCACGTTTTGTATTTTGTCTTTCATTAATGTCTTTATTTGTTTTTATTTATTTTTTAATTTATTTTTTTGTTAATATTTATTTGTGTTAAATATATAGTTTACAAAGCTCTATTTTGTATTTTGTTTGTTTTGTGTGCATTTGAGTTAAATCTAATTGTGCTTAATATCAAGCATAAACATTAATGCTTTATTCTACATAGATGCCTTAGATTAATAACTGGTAACAAACATGACCTACAAAAACCCTTTCATACGAAGTGTGTTTAAGATTTATGGTTTTAAATTTATTTTATAAAAAAACGTCGTCGTGATTCCGTGGCTGCTGAAAACGCTTATTTAGGGATGGATTGTACTCACTGAAAAATCGCTGATACAACAGCGGCTCTATTGGAAAATTATTGACCACGAAGAATGTCCTTCATGGCCAGAAAAAGTCAGAACTTTTGTCTTAAATCATTCAAGTTGTTTTTATTAAATTTTTTTTTTTAGATTGACGTGTAAAGTTGTTCTTATGAAAAAGCACCCGTGCAGCTTTCTCTGCTTGTTTTTTAATGCAATTCTAAAGGGACCTTTGATTTGATTGATTTAGCCGTAACTATAGTACACTTTGGAACACAGTGCTTATGGAATACGCCTTTGCTGTCTCAAAACATGATCACCATAATTTTCTCAGCAGATTACGTAACTCAAAATATTTCGGTAGCGATGAATCGGTGTGCTTCCATCGCACTGACTAGCGTTTTGTTTCGGAATTAAAAAATTGCATCTATGTCTCATTCATTGTCACAACTGAAGAAAAGAAGCACCATTGAAAGCAGCATCACATGTCAATATGTCCTGAGATATTTCCACCCGCGCAGCCTTGTGTTCGTCAGTTAGCATCTGTAGCACCCACCTCAAAGAAACTTTCTGCGTTTTAAGTCATCATGCAAAATTAACTCTTCAGATCCTATGAAAAAGCCAAATTTAGGGGCAATATACGCACACCTAATCAACGGTCATTTATAACACTCGTGCATTTATGGTTTTGGTCCGCTTGGTTCGTGGCCGAAGCTGTTTTGCTTTATTGCCACAACTCTCTGCCTTCTTTAAACTTTTGCACACACAAACACACATTTTTAATATCCATAACACCTCCATCACATGTCTCACTCAATTGGTGATGAATTTCGATAAGCAATGCACCACGCGAAAGGAGAAACCAGATGATTGCACTTTATTCTTAAACATTAAACTTCGCCATTTTAAGTATATATACAACACTCACTACAATAGCGCTAATTCGACCTGTGTACATAGTGCTGCCATCTATGTAATAATTCGAAAGTATTTCTCGTATCTTTCTACTTCAGTCCGCATTTGTATTTCGTAGAGTAAAGACGCTGTGAACGGTCTGCGAGATAACAAGTGCTGTGCGATAAAGTATGACCTTTAGTCAACTTATGATATCAACTTTAAATAGTTAACAAACTGTAAGCGAACATTTTTATTTAAATTACTTTAAAAGGATTTATTAAAAATAACAAAAAATCTAATAAGTATCTACCAACAAAATGCTGCCGGCCGAAAACGGCTTTAACGGCGCATATAACGTTAATAACCAAAAAAATATGAATGGAAATCCTCTACAAATTCCTCAGTCATCGTTTTTACCCAACATACAACCCAACTGCTCTTATCAACAAACTCAATATTTATACTTATCACCCCCTAACCCATCCTATTATTTACCACAGTATAAATCAACGTTAAACCAGCTACAAATTTACTCTAGTCAGCATTACGATACAACAATCAATCAATCACATCAAGATAAAAGTAACATAAGCGAATTTTCCGAAGACGACGAAGAAATGGAAATTAATTCCGCTAATAATTGGCAACGCGTTTTGAATAATAAACGAAAACGGTTAACAAAGATTCACACACAAAACTACTAATACTGTAAAGAAGCCAGTAACCACAAATAAAAATAGATACTCAGTATTAACTGAGGAAGATGAATCAAACAAACAAAAAAACGAAGAACATCAAAACGTAACTGAACATAAACCACCACCAATTTTGTACATGGTGTTTTAGATTATGGTAAGATGATCACAAACTTACAAACAATAGTGGAAGAAGAACAATACACCTCAAAAGCTTACACAATAATGTAGTTAAAATAAATGCAAATACCCTGATACTACCGTAAACTTATTAAGCACATGCAAGATAGTAAGATTATACATCACACGTATCAAATGAAAGAAAATCGTCCCTACAGAGTTGTATTAAAACATCTACACCACACTACCCGATCGATGATATCAAAATGCCCTTAAAAATTAGGACACAGTGCGTAACATTATGAACGTAAAAAACAGACAAAACAAAGATCCATTGCCAATATTCTTTATAGACCTTGAACTAGCTACAAACAACAAAGATATATACAACATACATTCACTAAAAAATAAACGTATTATAATTCAACCACCAAGGACAAACAGAGATATTGTACAATGTACTGCTGCCAGAACTATGGACATACAAAAAGTTATTGCAGTTGACCTTTTGCTTGCGTGAAATGCGCAGGTCCTCATGATACAAAAAGTTGTCAAAAAACCCGAGCAACTTCAGCTGTATGCATTTTATGCGAAGGGCCCCACCCAGCTAACTATAAGGGGTGCTCCATATATCAAGAGCTTCAACGAAAATACCAACCCAACATGCAACAAATAAGCCCAAGACCTCCAAACCTAGCAAGAGAAAATTTTCCATTCTTAAAAAGCCAAAATAATCAACCTTACACTAACCATAGCCAGCTAACACATACATATTTAAATTATGCGGTAGCAGCCCGAAATCAACCCTCATCCTCAGAAGATGTTAGCCTTAAACAGTTTCTTGATGAATTCAAAAATATGTTCAACCAATTACTACAGCAAAATAGTATGATACTAAATATGTTAACTAAGGTAATCAACAAACTCATGCAATAATGGCCAAGTTCTTAAAAATAGCACTGTGCAACGCTAACGGACTACAACACAGAAAGCTAGAAATTGAAACCTTCATACGTGTTAATAACATTGATGTGTTACTAATTTCAGAAACACACTTCACCTCAAGATCTTATCTAACAATACCTCAATACTCTGTGTATCACACAACGCATCTAGATAACACCACGCATGGTGGCTCAGCTATAATAGTACGTAGCTCCATTAAACATTATCAGTTACCTTCATACAAAACAGACTACCTACAAGCCACTTGATAGAAGTTGAGGTTGCCAGCACCTCTAGTCACAGCAAGTGTTTACTGTCCACCACGACATAACTTAACTAAACAAATGTTACAACCCTTCTTTAAACTACTAGGACCTAGATTTCTAACGGTAGGAGACTTCAAAGCATACACACTGGGGCTCACGACTAATAACATCAAAAGGCAGAGAACTACTTAAACTAATAATAGATAACAAATACGGTTTTCTATCAACGGGGAGTCCAACATATTGGCCCTCAGATTCCAATAAAATTCCTGATTTACTCGATTTCTTTATTACCCATGGTATGTCAGCAAACTACATGGATATTATTCCCAACTATGACATTTCATCTGACCATACGCCTGCAATAGCTACAGTGAGTGCAACTATACTGTACCAAGAACCAAAACCTACTCTTAGCAATGCCAAAACTAACTGGGAAGTCTTCGAAGACTATATTGACATAGAAGACTATATTTGATAAGGAATGGCATAGAGGCCTGCTTTAGAAAATTAAAAGTTTATTGCCGAAAAATTACTATCGACTTTTACAATCCTACCTAGCAGATCGATATTTCTAAACAACATTAGGCAGCGAAACATCTCAAATAAGAAAAATAAATGCAGGCGTCCCCAAGGCGGCGTCTTAGGGCCAATAATGTACTTACTATACGCATTCGACCTTCCAACCACACTATATAAGCCTAAGCACCTTCGCTGACGATACTGCCATACTATCATGTAACAAGAACCCAGTGGTAGCATCAGAGTTGCTACAAGAACACATAAACTTACTAGAAACATGGATGGGAAAATGGAAAGTGAAAGCAAATGAAAGTAAATCAGCACAAATCACTTTTACAACCAAGCACTCAACATGCCCCCGGTTACAGTCAACAACATGTGCATACCCCAAGTAGATGAGGCAGGTACCTGAGTCTACACCTAGATCGACGACTGACATGGAGGACACACGTTAATAAAAAACGCAAAGAAATAGACCTACGTTATAAAAAGCTGTATTGGCTCATTGGCAAAAACTCAGCCCTTACGTTAGATAACAAATTAATAATTTACAAGTACATAATCCGTCCTATATGGTCCTATGGATGTGAACTTTGGGGATGTGCCAGTTCATCAACTCTAAATATTATATATTATTCAACGTTTCCCATCCAAAACACTTAGAATGTTATCTAATGCCCCGTGGTATGTGTCAAACATAACTTTACAACATTCCATATGTAAAGGATGTAATAAAAGCAAGAGCAATAAAACATCAACATACTCTGGAAAACCATCCAAACGTAACAGTAATCCCATTAGCTGACGACCCCCAAACCAGAAGATTGAAAGGAAAGTGGCCAATAGACTTAACGGATTAAAATAGGGGCGACATCACTGGATGTCTTCCCCTCATGACTGTATCAATTTACATAAAATTAGCTCATAAAATATCATGTAAATACTCTGATTGCTAATAAACAAATATTAAAAAAAATCTTTCTACTTACTCCCACTGCTGAGAAAAACATTTGGAGGCCATAGAAGTTGAACGCACCGCGTACTCCTAATAAAACATAGGAAACATGGAAATATTGCCAACAAAAAAAAAACACTTAGAACTGTAACACACACACACACGCACGCATATATATATATATATATATATATATACATGTTCAATCAAATCTAGAATGCGATGTTCAGGTATCTTGTATACTGTGGTCATTTTCGGGCTGTGTTACAGCTCCACTAAGGGTTAACGCATTTCAAGGAGTTCCATCCCTTAGTAAGAATTTTTAACTCACAAAACATGGCATTCGCCTGGAATATACAATCTTCTCCCTTATCTGAACATAGACCTTTTCTATTTACAAACATCTTAAGAGCTTAACTACCGTTTATGAAAACTTCACTTGAATATATTATTGTTAATAGTTATTAAAAAGTAAAGTTACTGAAAAACATAAATATAATTTACAACCTCATAATGTTTGTGTTATATTAAGAAGAAAATGGCGAAAAGCATAGAAATTTATAACTATGCTCTAAGAAATTAATTGCATAGTTGCAGGCTTATTTCGTTCTAATTGGGAAAAAACTAAACAATCGATGCCGCAAGAAAGTTAGAGCGAGAAACTCGGAATTGGAATGTCTAAAACTCTCTCAGTTTGTCAACTAGCGCGTTCCATCAATCAGGACAAAGCACGCAGGTCAACAAGAGACCATAATCTTTTCTTCGTATCCCAGCAATCATCCGGTAGCCTCGACTTTAATAGGGCCATAGCAAGGGTTTTCGCTGTTTACGGTTTTTAGTCTGCAGCTATGCGTTCAGCTAAAAGCGCACGCTTGTGTTCATTTCAGTAAAGGAGATAACCGCAGAAAAACTCCATAGGAAGTAAAATGTCAAATTCTACAGAAATATAGTAATATTAATTATTTGCTACACTTGTTAATATTTTTGTAATAATATTTAATGTTCAAATGATATAATATATTTAAAAGGCCAAAATTAATTAATACACATTTAAATATTTTTGAGTACTTTAACAAAACATGTAGATAACAAAGTGCAAATGGCAAATCTTTTTAGAACTTAAATAAAATTAATCTTTACATCTATTAGGTATTTGCATTACAGCCTTAAAATATTAAAGTTGTTTTACAAAAAAAGCAGAATATTAAACATGCAACATACCCAACATTAAAATTTATAAATTTGTATCTACATAAAAAAGGAATAGGGCAATTTAGTTAATTCCATACAACAACATGCATATTTATAAGCAATTTTATTCTGCATACAACTTTAGATACGTAGTAACTGCAACTTTATTCGTTGGGCTTTATCCAAGAAAATTAATTGTTTTCTCTCATAACTAAAGGATTGAAAAGTTACTGCTAAGTAATTTACATACTACTGTAATATGCCGTAACATAAAGTCATTCAAAAAGATAGTCGGCATATTAAAAATGATAGACGCGATAAAATTAGATACGAACATAAATACTGTTTCCTTCTTCAACGCCAGCTATAAATATTTGAATGGCTATGCTTTATACAATTATTGCTTTGAAAGCGTTTATATGATATCCTAGTTATATGCTCATCACTCCAGTTATGATATTTAAAATACTGTTATAGATACGTACAATAACTGAGGCAAAGGTAGAGACAGAAAAATACTGTGGTAAACTCGAAGCAGTTAAGGTAAGAGTTTATGATAACGCCAGTTTTTCGTCCGACTAATATTTGAGATAAATACTACCTTAGAAACATTTTAATTTGTCGATAGCAATAAAGATAATGTTACCATAGAATCAGATAGGGTAGCAAAATTCTGTGATTATATGTACTTAAATAAATCAATCGGGTTTCGGTCTGTAAGTATTTATTTTAAAAACAACACAAAATATGTTTACCGTAGGAAGTTATAGCCATATATAGCCTAATATTTAAACTTTTTATTTTTCAAATTTGAACAGTGGATATATCAGCTTTACTACACAAATGAGACGTTGCTTTGATGCACCGTGTTGTTAGTTCTCGAGTTGTTAAGCCGTAGTCGGGGTTTGGAAACTCTTGACGTTTCGTTCACAAATGCGGTTGACATCTTCAGAAGAAAATCTTATAAAAATTAAATTATTGCTGACGTTGATATTCTTGGCATTTAAGGTTGGGTCTAACTTTTTAGGCGCTTGTAAATTGACGGAAGCTGCCCCAGGTGTTTAAAGGCTGCTGAACATGCCAAGGATGGCTTTAATGTCTTTCACCCAGGATATCAGTCCTGCAAAGAGCTCGAAGAAGTTACCGGTGATTTAGGTTACCATTGAGATGTTCTGTATAGTTCTCAGAACACATTCTAGAGCTATCTGATAATGTGGTGTGGAGAGTGTTGTGGCGGATGCCGAAGAGCTGGAATACCCGCGCGAATTGCTGCAGGCGTAGGTGCGACCTGATGTAGTAACTTTCTGGGGGAGCGGCGACTTTCTAGAAACCGGGGTAACCAGTGAAGCTGCCCGCATAACTTACTCTGGGGCCTTTTGCAGTCTCCATAGTAATGATCTTTACTGCATTTCACACACTTCGGAGACTCTTGACAACAGCGCTGCGCGTACTCAAAGAGCTGGCAACGATGGACACTGAATGACGAATTTCCTTTCTTTGGCTGCTCAACTGTCGAGGACGCCGCACAGTTGGAAAATTTTCTACGACTTCTCGCATCTCTCAAGTTCTAGGAACACGTGAAGCCGAATAAGTTATTAATTAAAGTATGATAACTTGACTTGTTGGTTGGAGTCCTCCTCAACAACTTACGAGAAAATTAAAATCTTTAGACGCGTCTGTCAATTTAATAGTTGTATAGGCTACGGATTGCTGGATTTTTGTTACTCTGGTCGCTGTTATGGAGCTGCAGAGCGCATTGGGGTATATACTTTTAGATGATACACTTTATATGGCAGCGCCATGGATCCTGGTATTCCTAACATACCACGAATTGCAAAAGATGGTTCTGACGGACCGGTCTTGGACCACATGGCAGTTTACTTATGTGAAATTTTGGTACTTATTTCGAAATATTGCAGGCATTATGATGGATCTGATTACGGTCTCGTAGATTGTCAATTTGTTGCGATGTGACATTTTGCTGTTGGGATGCCGTCGTACTTCTTTTCTATATATTTCAACCAAAGATTCTGATGTTATCCAGGCCATCACACCCTATGACTTTACGTTGCCGAACTTGACTCTAAACTTGACTAAACTCTGCCGAACAGAAAATAGCGATTCAGTTGTACCATCGACAGTAAAATGAAATCTGAAAGCATATTGAAGATGAGAGCGTTATGCTACACCTGGTTCAACCCCTGGTCACATCAAGGAAGGCTGCAATGGTGTACTGCTTTTGTCGCAGTCTTCGTGATTTGTTCCACCACCCAAAAAAGTTGGGTTATGGAGTAACCCGAATGAAACCTAAACTGGTTGTCTAAAGTTATTTTCCCGTACCTAGTAGCTTTTATACTTTTACATGTGGTAGGGATGCCAGTGGGAGACTGTTGTTGAAGTCATCTGGTTAGCTGCTGACGCAAATCAGCTCGATGTTAGTAACATCTCGGAATTTACTGATGTCAATAGCCTTTTTATTGCATGGGATTGTATTTTTTGCTCCTTAAAAGCAATGAACCAAGACTTATGTAAATAAAATTGTTTACCTCTGTTAAAAATTTTTGTAAATTTCTATCGACTCTCTGTATAATCTCAGTTCATACAATTAGACAAAATTTGGGTTTGCTCAAACTCTGTCTTGCAACCAAGAATTTTCAAACAGGCAAACAACTAATTTTCCAGGTTGGCTAACGCATGGGTATCGTTTGTGTTTTCTTACTCTGGTATCAATGTAGACTTGCTCACACGAACAAGATATGCAGTATAAAGCTGATTTATTCTGTAGGTTTCTTAAGACTTTAGCCTGGTCAAAGCAAATACCGCATTTATGTGTTTGTTCAGAATTCATAACTTTATTAATATAAGGTAAAAAATTTGCCTACCCCAACTGATTTTGGTTGAGTTTGCGTACGCATCTGTTAGGTTTCATGCTCTTCTGATCTCCGCCTTCGAATAGCCATTCCCTTATAAGAGTGTTTTAGATGTTCTAGTTCCTTATGTAAGGAACTGAGGTTGATATATTCATCACCTTGCATTATACATATTTTCACAATCTTTTTACTTGGATGATGATTTGACTACTTGTAAAGGTATCGATCCGCATCTGTAGTTTTTCTGTATACAGTGTGTTTCAACTGCCCATTATCCGATCTTAACAGCTGTACATTTATAAAAATAATTGGTTCAAGTCCACTTCCCTTGTAGACTGTATACTTCGGTGTCTCGGGTTAATGGGTTTAAGAAACTTTGGTTATATCTTCCTATGTTGTCTTAGCCATATCGTCGACTTTAATGGTGATGACAATTACAGGGTTGAGTAGACTTTGTCACAAAAAGTAGCTGGACGTAAGGCATTATCGAAAAAGCTGTAAGATGTCATTAAGGAAAACTTGCTTCCAGGTGGTCCAGGGCATCTTAGATCGGCATTTTGGTAAACAGAAATGCTATATCAAAACTACCCCTTAGGTATTCCTCCTATAGCTGGATGTCTTGAAAATAGTTGACAAAGTGTGTAGAATTCTTGATGCAACTGCTGGTAAGTTCAATGTGTAGTCTAAAGATTAGACAAATATTTGCCCAGTTTTTAGGTAGAGCCACCGTTGGCACTGGACATAGGTCGCAGTGATGCAGTGGACAAAAAAAAAACAATAATAAACCTTTTCAAATGTAAATTTAGCCAGAATTCCACTAGTGTCCTCAGCAAAAGACAAAAATTTGCTTTATCACCTAATTTTGGTGGAGGACATCATAAAAAGCATGGAAGCAGCTGAACAACACAATGGATCAAAATATTCATTATGAAAGCCTTTGTATTTATTCAAAACGTTGCTTTATAAGTAAAAGTGTCACCAAAAACTGTAAGCAGTCTAAAAATTTTTTTTTGATGATAGTCATTAAATTGTAACTGCGTTTATTCTAATTTCTGTAACATATACTGAACTATGTGTCAGCCTGTCAAATTCCTTATTTTATTTTAGATACAACACTCACCTTAAATAGATCTCTTAATCAAATAGGCCTTTTTTGCAGTGACTTTTCTTATTAAATATATTTTAAGTCTTATTTTACCCATTTCTTGTGAAGTCAAATAAATCATAAAGCCACAAAATTTCTATTTTTGCACAGAATAATTGGATTCTGAGTTCATCGATGATAATCCTATATTACTTATTATTTTATTACAAGCATCTCTCGTAATTCCATGTTCCTTTGTTTTATTAGCATTTGAAGTACCTGTTAGAATCGCGGACTACGTTCTTTTTCGATCGAATTTAGACTAATTTTTTGATCTCGTAATGCAGTATTGTTTTTGTTTATCTTTTTGTTTTGTTGTTGCAACAAGCGTATCTCTTAAAAAGTGTATTTAAACTAGCTGTCGCCTGCCACCTATTCTTCAATTAGTAGGCAACTGATCAAGTAGGTTAATAAAAAAATCTTTTGCCGTAAATAATGTGCCAGTGAACGGTCTGAGTGTAGTGTAAAAGACACATGTAATATTTTTTAAATTTCTGCAAAGACAAAAGTACCTCCAACAAATCCACCAAATTTATTTTTTTTTGCCAATAATCTACATCAGATTGCGTTGTATAGTAAGTGAGATAAAGTAATTAAAATTATTCTGTTATATTTATCAAGTAAAAGTCGGAATAATTCAATTATTTTAGCGATTATCTAAGAATAAGAGCGTTGCTTCTTTTAAATAGACCTTCGAATTCAGCAAAGATCCTGTACATATGGTAAAACATTAGAAATGATAACATAGGTTTATCGCTTTACTAGTAAAGGAAATTCGCATATACTTTTTTTACAAAAAAATAATAGGTTCTAATTATAAGGAAAAAATGACTGTGTGGCTGAGCAATATGTAAGATCACGTTATTTGTATCAGAGTTTGTTTATGTTTTACACTCGAAGCATAAAAGCAGCAAGGATGGCCTTCATTTTCTCCAATTTATTGATATTGTGTGGAGAAAATAGATACTGTGTTTACAAAAGCTGATTCCCGGAATCAACACAAAATGAATGCTTCTATGATAGGAGCTATTATTTCTTCAAACAATACCGTATGAAGTTATTAGTATTAAACTTACTGGGTCTTGTTTGGTCTACAATTGTATTTATGCTAATTTGCTCACATTCGCTCTTACAATTTCTTTAATTAAATAAAGATAATTTAATATTATTTGGCGTACGCTAAACGTTTAGATCTGATTTGCGTGTGCTTAATAAGCCACTCCTCCTATCGGTCGCAGAAAAACTAACAATAATATTTCTCCGGAAGTTAAACAACTGGTCCCTCAAAAACTAAAAGCCAGATCTCAGTGGCAAAGAACTCACCATCTAGCAGACAAAACAATATTTAATAATCTAAGTAACCAACTAAAAGCAAAACCCAAGAACCTAAGAGATGACTTATTCAGAAGTTATGTATCAATCTTAAATACATATGGTAACTCTGGAGATCCATTAAATCCTACTTAAAACTTCATATTACATTTTCACCTATTACGAAAACTACCTACAGTATAAGAGTAGCTAAAAGAGACAAACGCAAAGCAGACATATTTTATGACCATCTTTCCATTGTATTTCAACCTTACGAAGACACAATCGACAACCCAGTCCCAGAAATTATAACACGATCCAAAAAACCTACCACACCCATACCGTCAATTAATCTTCTTCTTCTTCTACTCTTATATAGGCTATTAGCCTGTTTCTAACTACACATTTCGTGTAGTACTATGAGCCATGTTGGGCGTACTCTAGGTGGCTAGTCTGACCCGTTAGAAGAAGGAGAATGTACTTTACGACCGCCAAAGGTGTTTGTATGATGGCCGGAGAGCACTCGATGTTTGCCGTTATTTTTGACCTGGGAGTCGAATCCAGGGCCCTCCGCGCGTTAGTCTGGCAGGCCGAGGCCTTTACGTCGCGGCTGTCGTGCTCTCAATTAATCTGAAAGATCAAATTTGAGATGCAGCGACTAAATCTTACGACATCGCCAGGACTGGATCAAATCACATCTAGAATACTGAGAGAGATCTCAAAATAGGAAATGTAGCTGAATACTAGTACCCTACATTTTTAACATTATACTGAAACTTCAGTACTGGTCTGTAGAATTCAGAAAAGCTGAAATAATACTCATCCCAAGCTGCGACATCATACCGCCTTATAAGCTTGTTATCGGTGATTTCTAAACTCCTTGAAAAGCTAGTGTTAGGACGTATATACAAAATTTAACAAATTTTACTACCTCAATTTCACAAATTATTAAAATCCTACTTAAACAATCAGATATTTAGAACACGTGTCAAAAACGAAGCCTTTGCACTATGATCAAATCAATCAGAAGTACTTCAGTGAAACGTCTTACGATTTCTTTTATATCTAATATTTATCTCTACTTTCCAACTACAACTACAAAAACTTTTGCATTATGCCAAGTCCAAACCCATCTTATTCAATTAAAAGATTAACTTAAGAAATGGAAAACAAAAGTTAATTAATCAAACCCAAACCATGCAACATTAGCCTTGTAAAAAAGCAATTCACAAATTTACCTAAACAATATCGAGATGTCTATGTCAGCCACTACAAAATACATCTCGGTAATAAGCTCACCTGGCAAAAACACATCAACAAAAAAACAAACATTAAACTAAAAACTTAAAAATCTACTCTGAATGAATGTTCATTCATTCTATCATTAGATAACAAATTACTGATATACAAAACTACCATTAAACCCATATAGAATTTTTTGCGCTTAGGGTATGTCTTTCTTAATGGATCCATGTCCACTGCAGCCTATGGCTTATTGTGATTACCCTAATAAAGTGAATTCACAACCAATCTGTAATTGATATCCCCTGAATCAGCAGATCAGGTCCTTTACAGCGTATGTGGAAATCTTCCGGTTTCAGGATTAGTTTCCGAATATATGTTGCCTTTTCCTGCACAGAGTATCGCACTTGCATAGGATATGTAAGGCTGTTTCTGATTCCTTGCTACAAAGTCTGCATGCAAGGTTACCATGGAATTTTCCAGTTTTCCAGAGGTGTTCTTTTACAATCGCACGTCCTGTAAGAAACCCTATGGTTATCTTTAGCTGTGGCCTACTTAGGTTAATGAGTTCTGCATGCTCTCTTTGACATTCCCTTATAATTTGCTAAAAATTATGCCCTGGTCGATTTTTCCAATACATTCAATTATGAATGCGTGTCCTCTCCTTAATAAAATTTCGGACAGCACTTCGTGATATTCCTAAAGCAGGTTCTGAGCCGATATAAGCCTCACTAGATCCCTGCCTAGCCAATTCATCGGCTTTCTCATTGCCGTAGATACCGCAATGCCCAGGTGCCCATAACAGTTTCACCATGTTGTGTTCTGTCAGTACATTGAGTTCCTTCATGCATTTCCAATGTGTCTTTAGTGCTTGATAAAGCTTTTAAAGCTGCCTGGCTGTCTTATATAATATAGATCCGCATGGTACTGTAAGCCCTCTTACGGTTTTAGCGCACACACTGTAGTGTCACTTATAATTCTGTCTAAAAGACAGAAGCGTACTGACCCAGGGGAAAGCTTAGCTCTACCATGGGAGCCTCAGCATATATTCCAGCTTCGGTACCCAGCTCGGTTTTAGAATCATTTGTGTACCAGATTAAGCTACCAAGTGCAATTGCCTGTCTGAAAGTCTCGCTCCTACCTCGATCATGGCATTATCACTTCGAATAGAGTCATCACATATTTTTGAGGTCACGTGGTCCGTTCTCATTTCAAGTAGAGGCTTCCCCAGACTATCAATTATTTAAGTATGGCCTGTACCCGTATGTGTCTTGTATAGTGAATGATGCAGCCTGTAGTAACACAATCTTGCCTCCTCTGAATCACTATGTGCAGAGGTGGAAGGTTTAGAAGAGTCTCCATTGCTGCAGTGGGCGTGATTCTCATCGCCCCTGTAATGCCCAAATAGGCAAGTGTTTGTTTCTTGTGTAACTTTGGGCCACTAGATCAAAGCTGTATGTAAGAGAAGGCCTAACCACTCTGATGTACAACCAGTGCACCATTCCTGGTTTTAGCCTCCACGATTTGTTGTACATCCGTCTGACAACTGCTAGAGTTGTCACCGATTTTTCGACCACTTTCTCAATATGACGGTTCCAAGTATGTTTAGAATCGAAAACGACTCCTAGATACTATACTTCTCCCAATATAATGATTTCTTTTTCTCCAAGGAGAATAGGCGTAGGCCCCTCTAATTTTTTCCTTTGCGTGTAGGGTATAATTGTGATTTTTAAGGGACTGGCCTTAAGACCTTTCTGTTCAGTCCATTCAGTTACCAACGTTCAGAGCCCTGTGCATCCGTTTCCTAGTCGTGCCTATAAATTTCCCTTCCACCAAGACAACTTTGTCATCGGCATAACTTACAGAAGAGAATCCTTCATCTTTTAAGTTTTTTAAAAGTCTATCCATTATCAAGTTATATAGCAAGGGAGAGAAAACTCCTCCCCGAAGACACCCCCCTGCTACCTGGACCATTATAATTTTGTCATGCGCAGACGAATAAGCCATCCTTTCTTTGAGCAATCTATCCACCTGCAGTAGGTCTCCTCCAGGCCAGGCCCTCTCAGGGCCAAGGTTATGGAGTTCTTCTGCTTCTCGTAATTATTTCTTTGGTACAGATACAAATTCGTCCTCTTTAAATCTAATAAGAACATGTAATTTCTATGATTTCTTAAAGTAAGCTCAAATGTGCCAAAAGAATACGTTGTAGTATGAACATTCAGCAGCACGTATGTCATTAAATACAGGGTGTCCAGCAAATGGTAGGGAGTACTTGTAAATTCAATTTAAAAAAAACACTACAAATCAGAAAAATATTTTTTTATTTTTAATCTTTAGACAAAGTTTTGAAAATTAAGTGCCAAAGATTGTATTGTCCAAATGTTGACCCTCGCGCTGCTGGCACTCCTCTAACCGAACACGGAAAATAGTTGTCACGCGTCTACAAATCTCTCTGGAAATGGCGGCCATTTCAGTGCGGATATTGTGCTTCAATTGCAGTAGAGTTCGAGGTTTGTTTGTATATACTTTCTCTTTAAGATATCCCCAAAATAAAATAATCAAGTGGTGTAAGGTCGGGGTTTCTTGAGGGCTAGTTGATGGTGCCTCGACGATCACTTTTTCCTGGGAATAAGTAGAGACAGTCGTGTTTGTTTACGTGACCATTTAAGTGAAAGTTTGCTTCGTCACTAAACATAATGTTTTCGAACGTTGAAGCATTTCATTTGCAAAATTCAGCCGGAGCGGATAGTCGGTAACGTTCAGGTTTTGAATAAATTGAGTTTTGTAGGCTGTAAGTTGTAAATCTTGCTTCAGAATCTTGTGCAACGACGATTTTTTAATGTTAAGTTCTTGACTGCGTTTACGAACTGATTCAGACGGATTTTCACGTACTAAAACTTTCACTTCTTCAACCGTTTGTTGGCTTGGCAGGCGACCTTGATTGAGAATTTTTACAATCGAATTGGTATTTTCAAACATTCGAATCCATTTTCTGATGGTATCGTCCTTCGATGCATTCCGTACGTTAAATTCTGTACGATATAAAAGTTGAGCTATGGCTATAGAATTACCATTGCGAAAATACGCGCATACGCAAAAATCGCGATGGTCTCCCGGGTGCACTTTCATGGCTACTATATCTCTAAAGAGCAGAGCAACAATCTATCCTTACCGCGCCTCTCCAAACCGCGCCATTACATGGGCGGCGCAGATACAAATACCCCTACCCTTTCTGGACACACTATATATGAATATTATTAATCCTAATTATTGTATTTTTACAGTTTAATAAATAGCTTTCTTTTATTTTATAAAAGATATATGTTGTTATAAAATAGATTTATGAATATCATAGTAATATTTAAATTAGGAATGTTTGGGTTTGAATAATTTGTATTAAAATATAAAAATATGGAAATACTTTATTAAACTACTATATTTCGTGCTAATTACCAAACTGCAGCTTGTAGGAAACATATGTATAACAAATAAAACAACGTATGCTTTATCTATTAATAACTTAACATCAAAATAGAGAGTACAAAGCGCGTTTCATAAGTAGTATTTACTTTTCAAAATATAATATATTTTTACTAAATCTGTCGTTTTTCTAAGAGCAATAATATTTGTAATAAAATTTTAAATTAAATCGCTTATTTTAGTCAGTGTTTATAACAATCCATACGTACATAAACTAAGTAAATCTTAAATAAGATAGTTATCGTTATAGGTTACTTGTAATCTGACGAGGAAACGCGGTTTTATGATAAGAAAATTAAAAATTATTAAAAAAAAGTTGCATTTGTAAACTAACTTTAAATATAATTTTAAATTATATACTATTTGTAGTATATTGATAAATATATAGCACCACAAGTAACAAAATTAGTTATTTTAGAAAGTAATTTCTCCCTTTCTCTCTTATTCAGTTAACAACGACTGATTATGTAACTACTAATATTCTATAGCACATGGTAAAAAATAGAATAAATAAAACAAACTGTCAATTATTTAGTTTAGTTTAGTTTAATCATATATAGAAAAAGTATTGAAGTTTATAAAATTAAAAAATATTGAGAAAGCAGACATTTAAATTCGTAAACTGTTATAGTTTCCAAGTTAAATCGGTACTTAATGAAATATTTAAGGTTATGTTATTAACATTTATCAATTGCTAGGTTGTCCCAAAAATGCCAAAGGGCTCAAAAAACCTGAAATGTGTACAATAAAAAATAAAGTTATATGACTATAAAAGCAATTGTATATTACATAAGTATATCGGAATGAACTGTAAAAACCACACTATAGAATTTGGCAAGAAACTTCAATTCTTCAAATGTTACGTTTTTGGGGGTAAAATGAAATTATGCGGAAAGGTATTGTTATAATTCTTATAGTATTATAGAATTACAAAAACGACTTCCATATAACACCATAAAAAACCTACGCTAGAACCTAACGATTTTAATGGCCCTACCATCAATGAACATTTTCTTCCCTTAGAAACAGAGCATCATCCCGTTATAAAATGAGTTCGTTTCCATCTTCTGTCAACTGAAACTATAACAACACTTCTATGAGTCACAGTGCCCTGTATGAAAAAAGAGTGTTCAAACATATTTTTAAGTCGTTAGTACATAGAAAACGTTTACATTAACGATGACTGTTTAAGAAATATATAAATTCGGATATTTAAGCAGATCAGATGTGTTTTGAATGATATCAACCAGTAAACATTGAATTACCACATGTTATCAACCTAAAATATTTCAATTTATTATATACATCTAACTACAGAACTGTAAGTAACTGCGATCAACTTCAAAAAGAAATTTTAATTAAATAAAAATTTTACATCTAAATCTTAATTCCGGCAGCCTATGCCATTACAATTTTATTGCTTACACCAAATGTATAATTCTTACAACAGTGTCAACAGAGGCAGTGTGCATTGCAGTCGCTTCCTAATTAACTAGCACTTCAAATGCCAACTCAACCACAATCCTATCTAGAACACTATACCAGCAACATAATCGTTGCAAAGTGCAAGCATTTCGAACGAATACTGTAAAGATGACGAACAAGAAATGGAAGTTAAACTTGATATTATTTGGCAATGAGTCAAAAACAACAAACAAAAACCACTAAACCATTATGTAAACGTTTAAAATTTATTATACAAGATAATCGATACGCAGTCTTAAATAACAAAGCACAATTAAATACAAAAGCTAATAATAAACCACCGCCTGTTTTAGTACGTTACACATTACAAGAAAATGACAGAAAATCTATTAGCGGTTGATGAAGAACAGCATTCAACTAAAATTACACACATTAACGTCGTTAAAATATAAATACAGTCATCCTCGACACATCCCTCGTTTGACTTTTAACGAGTAAGGTTGTGTTTGCCAAGTGTTAAAATAATGTTTAGTGGAACGGGACCTATCGGCCACTCATCGCAGCCGATAAGTTATCTACCACAGCCAAACTTTGCTACTCCAATCTTTTCGAGCCAAGGTCAACAACAACAGCTGCCTTTACAACAAAATAACTGCAATGCAGGTATGCAACAATTTTATACGCCATCCTCCCAAGTTTATAAGCAACCCGAAAGTGCAACCACTAAAGTCACTGCACCCCAAAATGCTTACTTAATCGAAACCAACGAAAAAGATGAAGAAAGCGGTAATAAGTATTCCTGGCAAGTCGTACACAGCAACAAAAGAAAGCGCATTCCTACAGATAACCAAACAAATAGATTTGCACCTCTCAGCCAGCTAGAAGTGAATAATACTCCCCAAACAAACACTGACAGTATGCAACAGTCAAGTACACCTCCAACAATAACACCACATAAACCACCTCCTATTTTTGTCCATGGAGTGACTAATCTTGACCAAATGCTAAGAACTCTAGCTGATATAACAGAAGAGGAACATCTAATCACTAAATGTTTATCCAACAACGTTGTAAAAATTATAGTAAAAACATCTGATTTATACAAAAAACTTGTTAAATTCATGCAAAATCAGAATATTATTTATCATACACACCAACTGAAGGAAGAAAAGCCATATAGGGTTGTAATCAAACATTTGCATCCTACAACTTTAGTTCAAGATATAAAAGAAGATCTCGAACGCGAGGGATTTCCTGTCAGAAACATAATTAACATTAGACAAAGAACTACGAAAACTCCACTTCCAATGTTTTTTGTGGATTTAGAGCCGGCTAGAGATAACAAAGAGATCTACAACCTAAAATATCTTCAAAATAAAGTCATCGCGGTAGAGCCTCCGAGAAAAAGCACTGAATTAGTACAATGCACACGATGTCAGCAGTACAACCACACTAAAAGCTATTGTAATCGGTCATACGCCTGTGTAAAGTGCGGTGGAACACATGACACAAAAACTTGCAAGAACACCCCGAATACCCCAGCAAAATGTATCTTAAGCGATGGCGCACATTTAGCCAACTATAAAGGGTGTCAAGTATACCGCGAGCTACAAAATAAATATCGTTTGGGACAAGATCAATCACGCAAACGCATAACTGACTACAGACAATTCAGTAACCAAACTACCTACGCACAAGTGATTAAAAACAATGAAGAACTCCCTCAAAACTATTCAGATATAACCCTTTCCCACTTTTTGGAAGAATTTAAAGGAATGTTTACACAACTACTTAACCAAAACAACACGATACTTAATATGTTGTCAACTGTCATTACGAGATTAGTCCATAATGGCTAAGTTCTTAATAATAGCTCTATGGAATGCCAATGGGCTCCAGTCAAAAAAATCTGAAATCGAATTATTTTTAAAACTACATAACATAGATGTATTGCTGGTATCAGAAACTCACTTCACTGAAAGATCATATATGAGAATACATAATTATATACTATATCACACCCAGCATCCGGATGGGACCGCACACGGTGGATCAGCTATCATTGTCCGCGAATCTATAGCCCATCATGAATTACCAAAGTGCGACAGAAATTTCCTGCAGGCAACAACAATCCAATTAACTATGCCAGACATACCGACAACAATATCAGCCGTGTACTGTCCTCCAAGACACATCACCAAGGACCACATCACCAAGGACCACATTCAACCGTTCTTTGGATTCCTAGGCCAACGCTTTATTGTTAGCGGGGATTTCAATGCCAAGCACACTAACTGGGGATCACGATTAACAACTACGAAGGGACGAGAACTCTATAAACTTATTACCGTAAAACGGTATCTCACTTTATCCACGGGCGAGCCAACTTATTGGCCCACAAACTTTAATAAAGTACCTGATCTTCTAGATTTCTACATACTAAATGGAATTTCGATCAACTTCACGAAGGTTAGACCTAACTTCGATCTGAACTCGGACCACACACCTGTCATCGCCACTATCAGCACATCAGTAATAAAAAAGAAAAGCAAGCCAACATTGCATAATAAGACCACTGATTGAGATCTATTCAAGGAATTGATTGATCATAAAATATATCAGTACTCGGTGCATATAGAAACAGAATTTGATATAGAGGAAGTGACAAACTTTCTCATCACTACTGTCCAAGAAGCGGCTTGGTCTGCTACTCCCACATATAAACTAGAAGAACGGCAGACGCAATATATCCCCATGAAAATAATGGAACTGGTTAAAGAAAAAAGAAAAGCACGAGGCAGATGGCAAAGAAGTCGACATCCCATTGATAAAAATACCTATAACAGGCTTATGATCAAACTAAAGACCAAGTTACGAGAGTTCAAAAACAACACTTTCACAGCCTATGTGGAAAACCTAAGCACCAAAGACGATACGATCTGGAGAGCAACTAAAAGCGTTTAAACGTCCTACCCCTACCATATCACCACTTCGTAAGCCTGATGGTACCTGGGCAAGGTGTGACCAAGAAAAGGCGGCAGCATTTGCGGAATATCTTGCACAAGTCTTACAACCCCACAATAATAATCCAAACCCAGAAGTAGAAGATTTCCTAGATGCTCCTCTTCAGCTGTCTCCACCGATTAAAGCTTTCACTATACAAAAAGTAGAATATGAAATAAAATATTTAAAAAAGAATGTCACATAGATTTGATCTAATTACCGGAAAAGTACTATCTGAACTACCCTACTCCGGATTATTGTTAATAAAAACCTTATTTAAGGTCTGAGCTACTGGCCCACCCAATTTAAACATGCACACATCATATTAATACCTAAACCAGGTAAACCGTCAACGGAACTAACTTCTTATCGACCTATAAGCCTTTTGCCGGTGATATCAAAACTTCTAGAAAAGCTGATTTTAAAGCGAATAAACAAAGATGACTTGCTAGCGGATCACTTACCTGACCACCAGTTTGGGTTTCGTCGTAATCACTCGACTATTCAGCAGTGTCATTGTTTGACGAATATTATTTATACAGCCTTTGAAAAATTACTGCTCATCTGTCTTTTTAGATGTGAAGGAAGCTTTCGACAAAGTTTGGCATAAGGGCCTTCTATATAAACTCAAGCTTGTGTTTCCGCATAACTACTACGAATTACTAAGATCTTATTTACTATAACGTATATATCAAGTCAAACATGGCGAAGAACTATCAGAGATATTTCCTATCTCCGCAGGCGTCCCTCAAGGTAGCGTTTTAGGTCCGCTCCTATATCTAATCTACACTACTGATCTGCCTACAGCCCCGGATGTTGAAGTAGGAACAGTTGCGGACGACACAGCAATTCTGACGACACATAAAGATCCAGCGCTGGCGTCTCGGCATCTACAAAACTATTTAAACCTCCTGGAGGATTGGCTGAACCAATGGCGAATTAAAGTTAATGAAAGCAAAACTGCTCACGTAACTTTCTCATTAAGAAGACAACAGTGTCCTCCTGTTTATAACACTGTCGAAATACCACACGGTACCGAAACTCGTTACCTAGGATTACATCTAGACAGAAAGCTAACTTGGAAATCGCACATTACAAAGAAAAGGAAACAAATGGACCTCAAATTTAAACATATGGCTTGGCTAATCGGCAAAAAATCTCCTCTTTATCTAGATAACAAACGACTTTTCTATAAGGTAATAATTAAGCCCATATGGACTTACGGACTGGAACTATGGGGATGCTCTAGCATGTCCAACTTAAACATTATACAGAGATTCCAATCTAAGGCTCTTAGGCAGATCGCAGGTGCTCCATGGTATGTCACCAACCTAACACTACATACGGACTTAGATATGCCAACTGTAAAAGAGGAAATTCATCAACGTGTAGTGAAACACCATGTCCGTCTTCTAGTACATCCAAACCCATCAGTCGAACCTTTACTGGAAGAACGAGCTTTCAAAAGACTCAGTAAGAAATGGCCTTGTGACCTACTCAACCAATAACGTCTCCAGGGTAATACCAACAGATTAAATCCCTCAAGCCTCTTGCCAGCAAATCAGCACATAGAACTAATGTGTCATATATTTTAAGTATGAATATGTACATAGTTCTGATCGTTGATGTATTTAAAAAAAATCCTCAACACATATCGCAGGATAATAAAATACATTCAGGTAAACAAAATCATATATACCACGTACCAAATGAAATAAGATTAGCCTTATAGTGTTGTTCTGAAACATCCACATTATACTAATCCAATAGATAAAATAAAAAAAAACCTTTAAAAAAGCAGATTATATAGTAAGTAACATTATGAACCTAAAACATAAACAAACCAAGGATTCTTTACAAATATTCTTTGTAGACCTTGAGCCACCTAAAAATATACAACGGACACTCACTACTAAGTCAGAAGGGTGTAAACAGAAAAATTTGCAACTACCGAAAGAACGTAAATTTTTTTCTGTATATCGAACTCATGCTTTGGTTTGGTCTGAATTACTTGTATATCAAAGTTGGTGTTAATCAGAGCTTTATTTTTGAGTTGTCGTGGTAACAGACACACACACAGACGGATTGTAATCTCATTAACTACCTCTTAAGCGTTAGGACGCTTTTGGTATTTAATAAACATGTTCTTTTTGAACTACTAGAGATAAACAAGAGTGTCAGCGGACTCGGTTTAATCTCTGAGCTTTAAATTTCTGGTAGGTAGAGTACTCAGTCAGTCACTAAAAATAACCGAGTACTTGCGTCACTTCGGAAAAGAGGCAATTATGCGGTCGTCTAAGGCGAGGTGATCAAAAATGGTACGCGACCAGTAGGCAGTGAGGACACACATACGAGAGCCTCAATACAGAAGTACAAGACCTCCAACCATAATAAGGCAAAAGTTGTCACCTTTTAGACAACAAAGTAATCAACTCATGCCCAATCAGAGATTTTATGTGGGTATCTCTTATACAGAAATGGTATAAAACTAATCCCTGTCCACTGAAGATGTTAATTTAAAGCAATTTTTCGACAAATTTAAAAATATGTTTAATCGATCATGACAACAAAATAGTACGTTATTAATAACAACGTAAAGAGGCTCCAATTCCAATTCAGGCCATTTTCTCTTAGTGGCGAAAATAAAACTTAAAAATTAAAAAAAGAAAAGATTGGAACATTGAGAAACTAAAAATTGAGAAAAAAGCAAGCAAATTCAGAACAGAGTTGGAAAGACACTGGAGAGGCAGGCGTGTAAATAGCCGCTCTCGTGATGCGGTGTGAAAACGTAGTACGGCCCGTTTGGAAGGTCAGCCGGTAAGGCCAAATCGTCCCTTAAACGGCCGTCGCGTAAGCGGATGGGGGCGGCTACCGATATCCACCAACGAATATTGCCAAATCGCTCACCTGAATCGGCTTCGGCTTCGGCTTCGTCGGCGATTCCCAGGTGGCCGCCTCTGCGTTGCGGATGTTGCGGGTTTCTGCGGGTAGCGAATGTTCTTGCGGGTTGAGACACGACCAAGTTGGCCGAGCTGCGATGCGTGAATGTTTCTTGCGGGTTAAGACACGACCGAATTGGCCGAGCTGCGGATGGCGAATTTCTTGCGGGTTGATACACGACCAAGTTGGCCGAGCTGCGATGCGTGAATGAATGCGGGTTGAGACACGACCGAATTGGCCGAGCTGCGGTGCTTGAATGTATGCGGGTTGAGACACGACCAAATTGGCCGAGCTGCGATGCGTGAATGTTGCCGGGCTTTGCGCCTGGCTTGGCGGTAGGTCTTTTCGGGCAATTTGCATTCGCCAGCACCTTTCAAATCAAAAGGTGCCGCCGACGGCGTATGCAGACTTGTCGGCTGAGCAAAAGCCCATATGCCGTTTTGTGTGCGATGGCAAAACGTGCAGACATCACAGTCGCCAGCATGCCGCCGCGATATAAGCGGTTCAAGGGCGAAAAGGCCGCCACACCAGACACTTTGAAGGAAAAAGCAACAAGAACATATAGGATGAATAGCAGGACATCAAAAACGTTACAACAGAGACAACAGAAAAAGTGCTAGGGAATGGATAAGGACCGGAAATGAACAAGACTTAAATAAACACATAGAAAAAAGAACAGATGTTACAAGAGTATGTAAAAATGAAGAGCTGGATTTGGAGTTTATAGTAAAAATAGCAAGTACCAAAACAACACGAAACTATTTAACTACATCAAAAAACCGACTTAGAAA
Source organism: Sinelater perroti (assembly GCA_036346155.1). Lineage (NCBI taxonomy): Eukaryota > Metazoa > Arthropoda > Insecta > Coleoptera > Elateridae > Sinelater > Sinelater perroti. The sequence goes on from JARFIY010000001.1 coordinate 36,654,883, forward strand.
AATTAACTAGAATTGAAAGAATGAACAATAAAAAATGGGAAGAATATTTTATGAAACTATGCAGAAGCAAAGAAGTAAACACAGAAAGCAATAAGGCAGATAGAACACATGATGAAAGAGAAGATAGAAACAAAACAAATTAAAAGCAGGGCTAGATCAAATAAACTACGAGCTAATCAAACAACTAAGCAACTACTAAAATAATTACTTCACAACTTAGAAAAATAGTACTCAGTCTGAGAGCCTGCAGTTCTATTATTTTGTTAAAATTTATTATTACCAAGTTACTTGGTTTAAGTAGGGTAATATTTCAATGATCAGGAGAAACTTTTATTTATTTCTACGAACTCTTATTATATATTTTAAAAATTGTAAGCATTTTGCAGCTAAATTTATTAAACGACCATCCATCGTAAACTTTATCTTCAAATCACTTGGTGGAGAGGCAGGCGTGTAAATAGCCGCTCTCGTGGATGCGGTGTTGGATACGATACCGATGCGGCTCGTAAGGACCAACAAATGGAGAGGCAGGCGTGTAAATAGCCGCTCTCGTGATGCGGTGTGAAAACGTAGTACGGCCCGTTTGGAAGGTCAGCCGGTAAGGCCAAATCGTCCCTTAAACGGCCGTCGCGTAAGCGGATGGGGGCGGCTACCGATATCCACCAACGAATATTGCCAAATCGCTCACCTGAATCGGCTTCGGCTTCGGCTTCGTCGGCGATTCCCAGGTGGCCGCCTCTGCGTTGCGGATGTTGCGGGTTTCTGCGGGTAGCGAATGTTCTTGCGGGTTGAGACACGACCGAATTGGTCGCGCTGAGGATGGCGAGTTTCTTGCGGGTTGAGACACGACCAAGTTGGCCGAGCTGCGATGCGTGAATGTGCGGTGTTAAAACACGACCAAATTGGCCGCGTTGCGGATTGCGAATGTATGCGGTGTTAAACACGACCAAATTGGCCGCGTTGCGGAGCGTGAATGTTGCCGGGCTTCGCGCCTGGCTTGGCGGCAGGTCTTTTCGGGCAATTTGCATTCGCCAGCACCTTTCATATCAAAAGGTGCCGCCGACGGCGTATGCAGACTTGTCGGCTGAGCAAAAGCCCATATGCCGTTTTGTGTGCGATGGAAAAACGTGCAGACATCACAGCCGCCAGCATGCCGCCGCGATATAAGCGGTTCAAGGGCGAAAAGGCCGCCACACCATACTCCCCGCCTTGAAAGGTCCTGAGCTTTCAAAAAATTATTACCTTATCAAGCAGCTATTAACAGCTGTTTGAAACAATATTGTCATTAAATTCCTGAAATTAACTGTTATATTTCAGGTGCGTTAAATTGCGGTTAGATTTATATCGTAACAAACTATATATAAATGCCCTATTAATACACTATCTATATATACATGAGTCAGCTAAAATATTGTTTATTGGGTTGTCAAAGGATATAGCTTGGTGACAGGACGTTTGTATGTACCTGACCCGGTTTTTACTGAATTTAATTCGTTAGAAAAGTGAATACTCTGAACTATTCGAATAACAAAATTTTCAGCGATTTGAATATCTTTAACAGATTGATCACCATTACGTTTTTTGCTCGCAAATTTGAGAATGTACATGAATATGCGCAACAGTTTATTCCACGAACAAACACGGGTGACTATAGAGTCAAAAACACGTGGTTCGACATTCGCGGCTTTAACAATACGATTGCTGACAAAAATAGACCACCTATGTGGCGATGAGTGGATCCACGAAAGCGCTATTGTAGAATCCGAGAAGGCGTAAACACCTGTAATAGGTACACGAGCGGAAAGTTTATCGCGGACCACGCGAACAAGCTTGGACAGCAGCAAAGCGGCGACAAGTTCTAATCGAGCTAGCGTTGTTATTTTAACTGGAGAAACCTTTGACTTTGCACATAAAAGACGGACGGTGATATTACCTTCAGGATCAGTGATGTGTAAATAAACACAACAACCGTAACCACTGAAGCTCGCGTCACAAAAGGCTACGATGTTCACTACAGCTTTTCCCACAATGCCAATATGGCGCGGAATTTTTAGAGAAGAGAGTGCGGAAAAATCGCGTGCAAAAGCTGAAAAGCGACTGATGATGGATTCCGGAGGAACCTCATCCCAGTCTATTTTAGCTAGCCATAGTTCCTTAATAAGAATTTTGGCGTACAGCACAACTGGAGCTACAACGCCAAGTACGTCGAATAATCCGGCAACTAGCGATAGAATCGTGCGCTTTGTGCATTTATCTTCTACAGCGACTGTTGTTATAGAAAAGTAATCGTCAGCAGGATCCCAGGTTAAACCAATGATTTTAAAATTGTAAATATCGTTCCCCATGCCAGAAAAATTTACTGGTGAGCGGTGAGACTCGGGAAGAACCTCCAATAAAGCGGGTGAATTAGTGGCTCATTTGACAAGGTCGAAAGAGCCTAATTTAAATAAATCGATTAATTCGCGAGACAATCGCATGACAGTCTGTTCATCGGGAACCGAATCGACATAATCATCCATGTAAAACTGAGTTTCTACCAGTTTAGAAGCCTCAGGGAAGCGGTCACTATGCTCGCACGCTAAGTTGCGTAACGTACGCATAGCTAGGTAAGGGCTAGGCTTTAGTCCGAAGGGTACGCGGTCAAAATTGTAAGTGCGAATAGGTTCGTTCCTACTGAAACGAAATAAAATTCGTAAGTATTTACGATGGTGCTCGTTTACTCCGATGCGCAAAAACATTTGTTTTATATCAGCGGTCATTGCTATTGGGAATGTACGAAAGTCGAGTAACAACGAGAACAAGTCGGCCTGCAAATTAGGTCCGACATGCAAAATGTCATTAAGTGACAGCCCTGAGTGCGTTTTAACACTAGCGTCTAAAACGATACGGATGCTGTCCTTATCTGGTCTGACAACGGCGTGATGCGGTATGTAGTAACCCTCCTCTGTCAATTCAGAGTCAGGCACCTGGGACAAATACCCCTGCGTTATATAATCGGCGATAGTTTTATTATAATTTTCGCGTAGGGTTAGCACGCAATCGAATTTACGCTCGAGCGCAAGTAGACGACGGTGAGCCAGAGCACGTGAATTACCCAGCTCCGAGGGGTTTCGAGAAAAGGGTAAATCAACAAAATATCTGCCGTCTTTAAATAAAATCGAAGAGTTAAAGTTATTTTGGCAATCTAATTCATCTGGACTAATAAAACGTTGAGATGGAATTTCCTCTAACTCAAAGAACTTCCGTAAACTTGACTCAATGTCAACGTTAGCAAGCGCGGTAAACGAAGATGTACTATGTAGGCAGGTTGCATCATAATGACATGCAATATCTCCCATGAGTACGTAACCAAAGCTGGTTAATATAGCGGGTGGTGCGCGATTACCAGAATCGACCCTATCTCCCAAATAAATATAAGGAAACAGTTGAGCACCAAGAACGTCAATTTCTCCCGGTACATTCCAGGATAAATCGGCAAGCGGTAAATTATTTAAATATGACATATCTTCATTTAATGTAATGAAGTTTGCGGGAAGTTTGTCTGTAATACAGTCAACTACTAAAGCACGAATGTAATATTTGTTGTTAGGATTAATTCGTGATTCTATTGCGAAATTAATAAAACCGTGTACAGGTCGCGAGGTCATACCAACACCTTGTAAAGATGAATTGCGTAATTTAATTATGGGAATGTTCAAGCGTTTACAACAATCCATAGTAATTAAGTTATTTTGCGACCCGTTGTCTATTAGACACCTGACGACGAGCTTATTTCCGTTTTTTCCATGTGCATAGATCTGTGCGGTCGATAACAATATAGCCGAACTCGCAGCCGCCGCACTAAACGAAACAGAAGACGTGTGAGGTTGCGTTGCTGAATGCGCTGACTCAGCTATTATGGGCGCACGGTTACCTGCTTGCGGTCCAGCCGCCACAGACGGCTTTATTCGGCGATCATTCTTTAAGTTCGAAAAATGCAGTAAAGAATGGTGCTGTTTTTTACAAATTTTACAAACGTTCCGTGATTTACATTTAGTTAACGAGTGAGATAGACTCAAACAGTTTATACAGCCGCGTTTCGCTTTAATTAACTCGAAACGCGCTTGCGGTGATTTCATATTTTTAAATTCAAGGCAGCGAAACAGCTGGTTACGAAATATTTCGTAAAATATTGGCCAGCTCTCAGTCTTGCCATCGAAAGAAGGTAGTTCAATTGGCGGTAATTTTACGATACCTCTTTTTTGATCTAATGTAAATGTTTTGCTGTTTGACAATATAAGGTTGCGTTTATATTTAATACTCGAATATAAATCTTCAATAGAATTTAAACATGAGTAGTCTGGAGGAGTCTGATCAATTTCAAACTGCAAATTGTTAATTTCTTCAATTATTGTTTCAAACCTGCTGTATAATTCACTAATAGCTTCAGTTTGAGATAAAAATAGTTCGTTTGAGCGTAATTCATAATTTGAAATATTAGTTGACGTATTGTATAAACAATTAAATCGTTCGAAAATCGCCTCTTTTTTGGCAGTTAACTGAACTAATTTTAATTCAAGCTTATCCATTATAAGAGAACTTTACTTGAATAAAGCGTAATAAATTGTATCTGATACCGATCCGGCTCGAAGGACCAAAATGGAGAGGCAGGCGTGTAAATAGCCGCTCTCGTGGATGCGGTGTTGGATACGATACCGATGCGGCTCGTAAGGACCAACAAATGGAGAGGCAGGCGTGTAAATAGCCGCTCTCGTGATGCGGTGTGAAAACGTAGTACGGCCCGTTTGGAAGGTCAGCCGGTAAGGCCAAATCGTCCCTTAAACGGCCGTCGCGTAAGCGGATGGGGGCGGCTACCGATATCCACCAACGAATATTGCCAAATCGCTCACCTGAATCGGCTTCGGCTTCGGCTTCGTCGGCGATTCCCAGGTGGCCGCCTCTGCGTTGCGGATGTTGCGGGTTTCTGCGGGTAGCGAATGTTCTTGCGGGTTGAGACACGACCGAATTGGTCGCGCTGAGGATGGCGAGTTTCTTGCGGGTTGAGACACGACCAAGTTGGCCGAGCTGCGATGCGTGAATGTATGCGGTGTTAAATACGACCAAATTGGCCGCGTTGCGGAGCGTGAATGTTGCCGGGCTTCACGCCTGGCTTGGCGGCAGGTCTTTTCGGGCAATTTGCATTCGCCAGCACCTTTCATATCAAAAGGTGCCGCCGACGGCGTATGCAGACTTGTCGGCTGAGCAAAAGCCCATATGCCGTTTTGTGTGCGATGGCAAAACGTGCAGACATCACAGCCGCCAGCATGCCGCCGCGATATAAGCGGTTCAAGGGCGAAAAGGCCGCCACACCACTTGGCAACAGAATTTGTGGATAATTTCTGTATATTATTTGTTTCTTTAATGTTTTAATGTAATTTTCTGTCTTTCCATTTTACACTACGTATATTTTATTAATTTGTGCTCTTAATATTCACCTATTTATGTAACTTTTAAATATTATTCAGCATTTGTTTTACAACGTTCTTAAGTATAACAATCAGACTCTTTAAAATGACAATCAACTTTTGCGCAATCTTCCACCATATCTTAATTTATGTTACTTTAAAATTATAGTAAATACGTATTAAGGTGGAGTGGGGTAAAACCGACGCAGAAATTGTAAAGTTTACTTTAAACTGATGTATTTTATATCTATTCCACTAAAACCTAATAATCTTAGTGTTTTTATTTAGCGCATGGTTTATTCTTTAAGTTGTATTAATTTGGATTAAACACATCTTCTGAAACTTACGATTTTCTTAATAAATTAAAAACAGTGCTGCTAGGGCAGACTTGCCCCGGAACTGGGGAATAACTGCACCTACCTGTTTAAAAATTATCCAATCTTATTTCCTTATATTATGGGGCAAACGCGGAATTATTATTAGTAATAAAATAACATAAAAATAAAAATCCAAATTTTTATTCAATCATCGTCAAGACATCTCTCACATTCATATTGTTTTTTTTCTTCCAACCTTTGTTGCAGTTTCCACAAACCCAGTTCATGTAATTAATGCACTGGAAGCCACGCTTTTTTGTTAGTGTAACAGCGAAAATCGCATTTACAAATGCTACATAAATTATTATCTTCTTTAGAAGAAGAATCAGGAGTTTTTTCCTTGATGTTTTTGTCAGGAAACAATCGTAACTTCGTTTCTTCTAAAGTTATAACTTCCTTGCCTTTTGCAACTCTTTTCTTCTTTTTAACAATTTCCGTGATTTGATATTATAGTTTTAAGCAGGAGATTTTCAAAACTTACAGTGCAATTCTCTACTAACTGGGCAGAGCTTGTTGAAGATTTTGGTGGTGATTGTACATCAGCAGCTGTTCCTGGCAATATAATGGAATTTTTTTCAGCAATTATAAACTAGTCTTCACCAGGAGACAGCTCAATGATTATAGGAGGCTGTGAAACAGCTTCTTAAATCATTTGTTCATACATTTGATTTGCCTTGGTTTGTTTTGCTTCTTGCCACTATTTTAGAGAAGCAACATCAAAAACTGAATCGGGCACCACCTCCATAGAAAATTAGTGAATTCCAGCTTTTCGAAAACCATTGACAATAATATCAGTGTTCAAATCCCACCAATTTCATTTGTGCGAAGGACTTTTTGGCCAATCTCTCCCCTAAGTGCTTTCGTTGCCAGGACACTAACCTCTGGTCCCAGGTCCATTTTAAAGATTTAAAAACGCTGATATCTAGAGTTGTAAGAGGTGAGTTGTATGTGGAGGTAATTTTAGAATTGGAACAATTGACATAAAACTTTTGTAAAATAATTTTCAAAGACGGTTGTTTCCATCCACCCGTTTTGTGTTAGGAAAACCAGTATTCTCTGGTGTATACCATTGGTCCCAAATATTCTTTCCTTTAAAAATTATGAGCGGCGGAACTTTTTTCCCCGTAGCAGATGCTGCTAATAAAACAGTAATGTTGTGTTTTCCAGGGGCACTAATTGTTCTAGTGCACGGCTTATTTTTCGCACCGACTATTTTAGTTTTGGATGGATTCGTGCAGAAACTTGTTTCATCCAAGTTCCGCAATATTCTTGAAGGACTATTTTCCAAATTAAGCTTTTTAATAGTAGGTTCAAGTAAAGTAAAATAATTTTGAGTTGTGATTGGTTACAATCTCCGAGCAATTTCAACACTATGCGCCTTCTTTAAGGATAAGTTGTTCCTTTTTTTAAATCCTAAAAACCAGTCTTCTCCGGGCAGGTCATCTTTAAAGGGAGTTTTTTTTTTACAATCTGTCCAACAAGCAACAAAAATTCTTTTCTTGACAATCCAAATCCATATTTTTCCAAGGTTAACAGTCCATCGGAAAGACGTTTTTCATTTTCACGTGAAAGTACGGTGTTTCTTCCTCGGGATTCACTTTTTTGTCCGCCTTTTCCTCAGATTCCGTCACTAATTGTATTTTTTGGTATTTGATAGTGCTTACTAGCTCTATAAACAGTCATTCGGCCAGCTTCAATTTCTGCCAATGCTTCAGCCAACATTTCCTTTGTATAGTGCGGTATTGTTTTCTTTACATAATTTCGGACCATCGTGGGGTTGAAAAAGTATTATCAGTCTAAAAAAATTCAAAATTAAATGCTTGTCAAGAAGGGAATTTAATGAAACAATTGAATAAGTAATAATTAAAATGTAACATTGGGTAAATTCGTACTAGAGTGCGGTTTTGCCCCTATAAATATATATATTTGTAAACTATTGCTTAAATCCTCGTTTTATAATGCTTAATTCAATCTTTGCTCTGCACCTGGAAACACCATGAACTTTCTCGAACGAGTTAAACGGGGGAATCACAGAATACATGGCGGCAACTTATGTTGATCATTGAATACTAACCAAAGGAAGATTTCTACCTTACAGTTGGTACAACGCAACGTATATTCGAATAAATAAGGGCCTAGCGCGCATTTGCCCCGTATACGGATTTACCTCACTGCACCTTATGGCAAAATCAAAATATTTGAAGGTTTATCGCTTAAAACGATAAAGAAAGGAGTAACAAAGATTGAGAACACTCCCTTACTTTATGTTAAGCCTACACTGCTTTGATTATTGTAGATAAGATTTCTAATGCCGTCTGTTTTTCTACTTTATTTCAAACGTGCTATTTATGCGAGGTTAAATAACAATTTTGAAATGGTTTTAAAAAAACATTGTAAATGGAAATTTTCTTTATTTTCGTATGTCACCTTTTCATACCATTCTATGTGTACTACATATGCCTTATAAATTAGATACCTAATTGTGATAACTGAAAAGAAAAGAAAACAATAAGTCCAAAGTTAAGAAAAAGAAAAAGAACACACACCATACATTTAAAGACAAGATAGATGTGTTGGTTAATAAGTCAAAACAGCAAACCGCTAATCAAATTTTTGAAATATATATATATATATATATATATATATATATATATATATATATATATATATATATATATATAAAACTTTGTATTAAGCCTTCTAAGCCCAGAGCTTGGTGATAAATTTTCAATCTTTTCGGTTCTTTGCTTTTACTGTCCAGTTGGTTACCTCATTCTCCTGTAATTCCTCCAACACAGCTTTTTTCCATCTTTTCCTTGGTCTTCCTTTTTTTCTTTTATTTTCAAGTTTTTTCAGGTTATTTTCTTTACTATTGTTTGTTTCTTTGATAATTCTCTCAATGTGCTTTTACAATCATGTCTATTTGCAGTTTATTAAAAATATCATAGATTTCTTTATTTGTCTTACATATTTATCTGTCGTTTTTCTTCCCTTTGTGATTCTTAAAATTTTTTTCAATATTTTTAGTATTTCATTTGTTCTTTGATTGAGTATCCAAGTCTAACACCCATATAATGCCGTTGGCTTTATTACACTTTTGTATATTCTCAGCTTTGCATTCCGAGATAAATGCTTAGCTTTGAAGCAGCTTCCGCAGCTTTGTTAGATCTGCTTAGCCTTGCATTAATTTTCTTATCTTTTTTACATTTGCTGTTAATTCTCGTCTCTCAAGTAAACAAATTCGTCTTGTTCCTCAAATCTAAATCTTCTATCTCGGATTTCGAGTCGTTTCTTTGTTTGGCCTTTTTTCTATTCTTATTATAAGATATAAAATATGTAAGCAAATATACATTATAAAACAGTTAAGATATGCAAACTAAAAATACGTGTTTAAATATAATTACTCTTATTTTACAATATCGACACTGATATTACGTATATAGTGTGTCCGTTTATTGGGTGATTGTTCGATATTTTAAAAATATTTTTAAATATACAGGTTGGCCCTAAAAACGTCGTGAAACTACACTTAGTTTTCTTAAATAGAACACCCTGCATTTTTTTATACAAATGAGACGACTTTTAATTGCTTTTCTAACGATGCATTACTTTTGAGATTTTTTGCGCCGTTGCCAAGTTATTCAAAAAAGGCAAATAAAACTGAAAAGTCAGGCCCTAACAAAATTAATCACAGTGACTGAAATTAAATTTGACAAATGATTCTTAGGCATCGCTAAGGTAAAGAGTCTAAGGTAACTGAAAATTGTTCAATTTTTGGTTATTATTGTAGAGGGTGTTTCATACAGGCTAACTAATATGGTAATTTTCGAAAGTTAATTACTCAATATTTTCAAATGGAACACCCTATATTTTATTATTCCATATGACGCTTCTACAAGTTCAGAGTTTTTTTCTGCATTTTTAAGCTATTGCCTAAGAACATAATTATAAAAACAAAATTTTATTTACAAATCCTCATTCGGACATTAATTTGCCTTAAAACAAATAAACTTTGTGGTCGATATTGATGATTATAAGATTGAGTCATGTTACTTCATATTTATATTGTAAATATGTATGTACCTATTTAAATAATTATGTTAAAAAATAAATATGTTTTCAAATTTATATCTTAGAGCCAATCGTCTTAAACTAACTTGCATAAAAATGTACGGAAGTATTTTGCATTCTTTTAAGTAAGCAGTTTTTGTAGCAAGATTTAAATGCTTTTATTTCTTGCCTTGTTTCTATTATATCACTAGTTTTTTCGAGCACATCTTTTTTTGTTGGGCCACACTTACCAGCACTGCTTCCTCAATTCTTGTGCTAACTAACATGCAATTATAACTGACTTAATTATACGACATCACATATACCTAGGGGTTTCAGCTATGTAGTTTCGAACTCGCCTGCTCCGACTCGCGAATAGAGGAACGAGGCTTGTAATCACGAGACTACTACGATGGCCCCGGTACTGTTCAAATTTGATCTAACGTTTTTAAAATTTTTGTATGTTATAGATTCGTACTCGTGATATTTCCACATATTTTGCAAAAAATTAGGTTTAAGAAAAGTCAAGTGCCTTTTATTTTATAGTTTTACTAATCAATTAAATTAATTGATAAAAAGAAGTATTATTATTAATTATTATAAAAGTTACTACAACGGTTTATTTGAACATTATGACTGCACTTTCTTCAAAAATTGTTTGCAAACAACAATAGTTATCTATATTTATAGCAACTTGAAGCTATCGTAAATATAATTATTATCGAATGTAACGTCAAGTTTGCCATATGTTGTCAGATTATTGATAAATAAGCATTTTTATACGGTTTACTTGTACACGTAAGTTTATAAACTTATATAATGAACACAATTTAGTAATTCAACACTGTGTTATGTTTGTTATGCTTTTATTGAAAACAAACTAATTAATTAGAACACAGCTTTAATTAAAAGTCGATAACAGCAGTAAGTCGAGTCAAATTAGTAAAAAAAAAACGCTAAAAGCTCGAAATTTTTAGCGGTTACACGTATCGAGACGTTCCAAGGCGCATTCGATTCGTAAGAGCATCAAAAAAAAATGTTACCACAATTTTTTTGTTATAATGCGAAAGTGTATTTGTGGACGCAAAAAATGCATTTATTTGATGAGCTTTTTGCAGACCCAAAAGAATATTGTATTTCTCGCTCAATATTGGCCAAAATAAGATCATTCTCGTTATTCGAGGGTTTTTGGGGTCGCTGATCACGAATGCGATGCTTAGAAAGTGCTCCGATGCACTTGGAGGGTATAATTCTGGGGATGGGGGTAATTTTAAGGAATTACCTCAAATTTGTTTGTTTTCCGAGTTTAAACTGTCTGAATAAGGGTTTGTGAAATCACTGATAACGAATATAATGTTTAAAAAGTGCCCCAATGCACTTGGAGGAGAGCATAATCCTAGGGATTGGGGCGATTTTGGGAAGAACTTCAAATTTGTTTATTTTTAGAGTAAACTGTCTATATAAGGATCTTTGGGTTTGTTGATCACGAATACGATGCTTAGAAAATAGCCCGATCCACTTGGGGAGCACAATTCTGGGGATAGGGGTGATTTTAGGAAACCAGTTCAAAGTTGTTTCTTTTTCGATATTAAACTAGGTAGGAAACGCAGTGCTAAGCTTTTGGTAAATATCAGCCGAGCCGTTAGGTCACAAGGTCGCAAAATCGGTCGCAAAGAGTTTGCGAATCTGAACGTTTGAAGATACAAAAAATTCATTAGAATAAAAATCATTTGTTATCACGAGATAAACATAAATTTAAGGTAAAAGTTGGTAAAATAGGAACTCGAAAAAAAATTGAAGCTCAGGATTTTTGCCAGAATTACTCAAATAATAAGATAAGGAAAGTCGTGTGATATTCACACCAGATTTTTCTTTCTAATTCTGTTGCTCAAAAACCATATAAAATTCAAATTTAAATAAATTTTATTACTTTTAACTTTTTTACTTAAATAGAAACTTGGAAACCAGTTTTTAAACCTTGAAAACCCTTATTTATTTCATATTGTTGAAACGTGGACACTGATAGGGTTGTCAACAAAAATTTTTCTTAATAACATCTGAAAAAAATCGTTTTTAAAAATAATTAAGATTGAATTATACTCAAATGAAAAAAATGCCCTACGCTATCCTTTCCCCAAAGTGCCCCAGAGCATTTTCTTACTTCGGTGCATTGGAGTTTAATTTGAGAATCAACATCGTTATTAGAGATCCCAAAAACCCTTATTTTTTAACTTTGGAAAACAAACAAATTTGAGGTTATTCCTCAAAATCGCCCCCGTCCCCAGGATTATGCCCCCACTCCCTTAAGTGCATTGGAACCCTTTTTAATAATCATATTCATTATCAACAATCCAAAAACCCTTATATAGATAGTTTAATCTCAAAAAACAAACAAGTTTGAGTTGGTTTCCCACAATCACCCCCACCTACAGAATTATGCCCCACTCCCCAAGTGCATCTGGGCATTTATCATATTCGTAATCAGCAACCCCAAAAACTCTTATATAGACAGTTTACACTCGAAAAACAAACAACTTTGAGCTGGTTTCCTAAAATCAGCCCCATCCCCAGAATTATGCTTCCCAAGTGCATCGGACCACTTTCTAAGCATCATATTTGCGATCAGCAACTTCAAAAACCTTTATATAGACAGTTTAAACTCGAAAAACAAACAAATTTTAGGTTTTTCCCAAAATTGTCCCCATCCCCAGGATTATGCTCCCCTCCAAGTGCAGTGGGGCACTTTATAAACATCATATTTGTTATCAGCGACTCTAAAAATCTTTATATAGACAGTTTAAACTAGGAAAACAAACAAATTTGAGTAATTCTCTAAAATCACCCCCATCCCCAGAAGTGGATCGGTGCACTTTCTAAGCATCATATTCGTAATCAGCGACGTCAAAAACTTCCAAGTAACGAGAATGAGCTTATTTTAGCCAATAAATAAAATATTCTTTTGGGTCTGCAAAAAGTGCATCAAATAAATGCATTTTTTGCGTGCACAAATGCACTTTCGTATTATAACAAAAAAATATGTGGAACGTCTCGATACGTGTACCCGCTAAAAATTTTGATATTTTTTACTAATTTGCCTCGACTAAGTCCACTGAGGCTTCACAGACTTTTGATTAGTGTCTGCTACTAACGCGAAATTGCGACTATTAATGTCAGAAATAACTGAATAAAAATAACTTTATTTTTCTTTGATATTTATGACATCTTTAACCATCATTGCTTAAAATTTTATTTTTTAAACGTAATCAAACACAATTAAGAAAATGTTAATATGTTTGTTTCTCACCAAAGGAGTAAATAAATCTGTATTTTAATTAAATAAGAAACACAACTCCAATAAATTCATTGAAGAAAACAGATTTTAGAATTTTTCTATATATGGATCTACATTTGCATAATATATGTTATTAAAAATATGCTGAGAAATCAATAGTGAAAGTTCAAAAAGCTGCATAATTATTTAAGATCTGTAATTTCTCAAATCATTGTTATGAAAATATATTGTAACATAAAAATCAGTATTTAATTTTGTATAAGAGATATTATAATAAGTAGATGGAGCAACGTAACAGACATGAAACGCTCAACGTAAATGTTTCTGTAAGATGCGAGTGTCTTGACTGCTACAATCCACATGTCCCTGTAAGAGCATAGGAATGCAACTTGTATCAGTAACGGTTAGATGGCGCTTGATTACTATTAAACAGAAGCTTTGTGTGTACGTATCTATTGCAATATCTGTATTCAAAGTTGTATAAGGTACATGAACTAATGCTAGAGGCTAGAGAAGTCACTATTAACTATATAAAATCACAATAACGTTAGTAACATTAACAGATAAATTAGGATTGGTTTCACACAAACAAACGCAAATACTGATTTTCAGATAATTTAATGTTTATAATTTTAATATTACACATAATTTAATTGAGGCATTATCGGTTGTATTTACAATATGTTAAATAACAAACCTAGAAGGTATTTTCAAATTTTGTAAACAGTTCGATTACAGTAGAATAATAATCGAAACAGAAATATAATATTTATGCGCATAATAAATTTGTCTATTTTGCAAATTCTTGTTTTTTAGAATTCTTACGACAGTTTAATATAAAGGGTGTTAAGTTTTTATTTGCGGCTCAAAACTGTTTTGACTTTTTCTGCTTCCAAAAAATACGTTCTCGTACAGAAATTCTGGTCCTTACAGTCGTTTGTTTTAATTCTATTGATCCGAATGTAATGTACGATAAAGGCACCTACCTAAATTTTTCTTACCTTGGCAACTCTTTTAATTTAGTGCTATTTTTTAAAAGCAAACATTATATATTCAAGCAATCAAAATGTCTTATGACATAGACTTTATAAATGCATAAATATACAAGTTGTCCCAAAAAAAGCTACAATATATTTAGTTTGCTGCATGAAGGTAATAATAATAATTTTATTACCTAGCATAGGCCAATTTCCGTAATATAACTGAACAATAGTGTTGCTAATTGTATTTAACAATAATTGATTTAGTTTATATTTAAAACCTGTAAAAAATGACAAAATAAATCTATATCAAGACTATTAAATAAAACAAATATAAATGTCTGTTTCTTTTTCTCGCATAATTGAATGAAATCCTACTTAATAAAACAGGACTTGATAACAATTATTTAATAGATTATATAATGTTCTAACGCGTCTGCAGATAATATAGATCTAAGCTTATCATAGTTTTCCAAGTCAAAGCTTAGACCCATTTTATATTCCAGAAGTTTTAGCGTTCTATTTTGTACATTCTCTAAATTTTTTATTGATATTTTATGTAGAGGCGACTACAGGGTGGTATCCAAAAGTAGTGGGACTGATTTTTTTTTTAAATTTATTTAACATTTTGGTACATCGACTTAATACTCTTCAAAATAGGCCCCTTGGGCATCCACACACTTCTGGTAGCGAGCCTGCCATGTCGCGAAGGCTTTCTGGAAGTCGTCCTCCGGGGTGCTATTCAGCGCCCTCATCGTTGCCGCTTGGACTGCTTCCACCGAGTCGAAACGATGCCCCTTGAGCTGCCTCTTGATCCGGGGAACAGGAAGAAGTCCGGCGGTGCCACATCAGATCTGTAGGGGGGGGGGGGGTGAGTCACCGTGGAAACGCCGAATTTGGCCAGGAGATCCCTCACAATCCACGCGCCGTGGCACTTTTCTCATCGACAAATCCTCTGTGATGATGCGTAGGACCCCCTCCATCGCTTCGCACGCGCGGAAAAAAACAGTCTTACTACTTCTGGATACAACCCTGTATATCGGAAAATTAAATTTGAGAACAAATCTTATTAGGGAATGGTATAGTTTTTAAACAGTTGATACTTTGAAAGTCATACGTATTTTTTTTCAAAAACTAAAAGTTTTAAACATTTTTTAACAAGAAAATTTACATGCACTTTGAAAGGTAAGTTTAAAATTATATAGTATTCTAAGATCCCGAATGCTTTAGGCGCTAGTTAAATTACAGTTTGATGTGCTATAATTGTATATAACAGGATTATTTACTCTACGGAAACGCACATTACATTTAAAAATATTTAGTTTCATTAAATTACAACAATACCAACGGAATAAATTATTAATATTATTTTATAATATTATACAGTTATTGACTGTAAAAATAGATTTATGAAATTTAAGTTCTCCCGCAAAAACTTTTAACTTTCATTTTTCAAAACAGAAAACGATATCATTTATAAATAAACTTGAAAATCGGTGAAAATGGCCTCCCTACGAAACATCTGATATTATACTGATACTTTTTGAGTATTAATTACCTATAGACACTAACTGAACTCTATAATTTAAGTAGTCCGTAGGCCGTTTCAAAAATATACCATTTACACCAATTAGTTTTAGTTTATGAACAAGCAAATCATGGTTTACCTTATCAAAAGCTTTACTGAAATGAGTATAAATAATTTAAATTTGTAAATTGAAATGTCATAGAGCATCTTGCCAAGACGAAACATGGTTTGTGTGTGAGAGTTTTACCAAAACAGTAACTCGGCGATTTTCGTGTGGAGAGTATTTCACATACATTAATGATATGACGTATGTGAAGCTCTTAGCGTTTAACGCATTAATAAATTGGCGAAGAAGTTTGAGGAAACAAGTTCAATATTAAAACGTGGAGCAAGTTAAAGCATCTGTACAGGAAAATTACTTTATATTAATTCATAAACAAACAAGTGTTCTAACTGTACCTAAAAAATTTTTAAACTCTATTCTTTGTATAAAATTAAGTTCGCATTTTTACAAAATACAATTATATCAATTAAAGACTTCTGATACTATTTGCAGCCTTCACTTTGCCAGTAAAATGTTCAGCATATTTGGAATTTTTGACAACATTTTGTCCTTTAAGGGGACACATTTTCATGTTAAAATGTAGAACTGCCGTTATTGAAGCGAAACATCCTCCAAAAATAAGCATAAAGTGGCGGTCGCACAGAAGCTATAAATTAGAAACAAAATTTAGCGATAATTAAAAGCATATGTATAAGTGTTTTTGCCAGCTTTTGTTGGTGCACATGATTCCAACAGGATAGAGCAACGTTACCCTTGAAATACGTATTTCCTAGTCGTCGAAGCACTTTTGCTGATGAAAAAGTGACAAATTTACAACGCTGAACTTTGACCTAACGCCTATAATTTTTTTTTATGGAGAATTGAAAGTAAAGCACAGAACAATAATTTTAGTTCTATTAAAGAGCTAACAGAAAATATATGTCAAGAAGTTGCAGAGATTTTAGAACGAATGTGTTGTGCAGTTATAATTAACTTCAGAGTTCGTTCAGATGAATAATGTGGATATGAGGGCCTACCCTTAGAGGATATTATTAAAAATTATTGTAATTAAATATAGATTGCAATCTTTTCCCAAAAAATGTTCTTCTCCGAATCCCGCTTTTCTTGGTTTGGCAATTTTCTTCCGTTTCAGGACTGAAACATTTTTTAGGTCACATCTGCAAAGTGTATTATTTTTCAATAAACATTTCCTTGTTTCCATGGCTAACTTTGACCAACTATATGATTATATTAAATGCAACCTTATGAAAACAGCAAAATGAGCTTTCCTTGGAGGGCTCCACCGTTTCTCGTTAAGAAAAACACAATTTTATAACATAAATAAAAAATCGTACCAAATATATATAATGTCTTCTTTAGTGTGTTGTTTGTTAGTCTTGAAATGTCTATCAGTGCACTTATTGACCTGAATTGCATATATTTTGGTAATATTAAAGTCGTTTCTTAATTGTGGGTCGTACCCCACGTGATAAATTTTGATTGTTTTGCTAAAAATTCTTAGATGGCACTAGATACTTGGGTAATCTAGTAGGTATTAAAGTTTGTAATTTCGTGGAAATAATCTTTCAAAAATTTTAATGAAACAGAACGAAATACTCCGTCTAGATTTAAGTGTACATCATTTTGTAAGTATTCTTAAATTATTATCTAAAATTGTAAATAACATATTGTTCTTTACCGATTTGTATTGCTGCGTAAATTTCGGTTATATTTTTGCAATTGAGTCCTTTTATTACAACATGTTGATCTGCTAAAATAAACGTATTTTCTACTACGGAATTAAAGGTCATTATAAATAATTTTCATTTATTATCACATCTAGGTGTAGGCTAGAAAAGGAATTTTATATTAATGATCATTGCGCATCCTTTAGAGTTTCATAGTGATAACTATAACGCAAAAGTGAACAGCAATAGTTTTTTTAACAAAAATTTATATGTACTGATAAGTTGGCACCTAATTTTCTGCGGCCCTATCATAGTACCATTATCTATGCATTAATTAATTGCAAATAAAAGACAAATTAGTAGTCGAAGTAGTTTCCTTCCAAATCTATGACGTTCTGCCACTTGTCGAGGAGCATGTTGATACCTCGGTGGATTTGGAGAGGAAGAAGCTAGTAATCCAGGCTATTGGTCTCTCATAGACAGATTGTTCATTGTTAGTGGGCCATGTTCTCTTATGCCTTCTTGAATCAGTCCTGTATAGTACGTTCAGCAACGACTCCGTCTCCGTGGACCTACCAGATGTTTCTTTCGGCCTCCGCAACACTCATCTTCGGTTCAAAAACTGTACTGAAAATGCAGCAGTAAACGGATTTACTGTTTAGTCGGCACCATCCTGTAAAAAAGAATCATGAGCTGTGCATAAAATTCGTTCCTGGGGACGCGGGCTGTTAAATAATATTAAAATTGCAACATTTTGTCGCAAAACTTAAAAAGTTATGAGAGAGCCACAGAAAATGTAGTTGCCAATCTATTAAAATACCAATTTCACCGTACTAGAAGTTACAATATATGGTTCAATTTACCAGCACCTAACGAAATGTTAAAACTATCAAGTTCAGTAAGAATGTAGCAGGTTAAAAATTGTATGTTTCGAATGTTATGTTGGAATTTGTACTTGAGGATACTAATATA
The DNA here is from genome assembly GCA_036346155.1 of Sinelater perroti. NCBI lineage: Eukaryota > Metazoa > Arthropoda > Insecta > Coleoptera > Elateridae > Sinelater > Sinelater perroti. The sequence continues at coordinate 36,673,257 of JARFIY010000001.1, forward strand.
AAATTCGTGAATGTTGACAACCATTTAAAAAATATTACCCACTATACACCCAAGACCTAGACATTTTTACACTTAATATATTTATAGAACTATTATATCTATTTGAAGTCATAAAATCCAACTAGGAAAAAATCCGTATGATTGCGTAACACTTGATATATGAAACCTTAAATACGAATTTAAAACGTTTAAAGTCAATAACCTTTGATTGTAACAGATATATATGAATACAGTGTCTTAAATGTATGTAATGATAATGATAACAAAGACGTGGTTGCGTCATTTGTTAGCGATAGTTTGGATCAAGATATTTTGTATGCAACAATGTCTATTAGCCGTTTTCTATTTATTGTCGCATGCTTGCGGTTTGATACAGCAACAAGAGATGATAAAAAAATGCATAATAAATTGGCTGCTATAAAGAAACTACGGAAAATGTTCATTTTGAATTTACAGTTATTATAGGTTCCAGGTAAATATCTGACTGTTGTCGAAATATTAGTTCCGTTTAGACGACACTCTAGTTTCAAAATAGGCCCGCCAAAAAACAGCTAAATATGACATGACTTTGAAATTTAAAATAAAATGGTTTTCAGCATTGCCTAAAGCAACCATGTACCAAATTTCATTATAATCTGACCAAAAGAAGCATTCCTGTACAGGTTCTTCGAAATCTACCTAATACTGTAAATATTATCTTCATTCGTTTGAAAATTGTCATATCCTTCTACCCACTTCTTGTACAGGTCTCTTTTACTAACTGGAACATTTGGCAATGTTAATATGTTTACATTTACCACTTAAATGATGGCCAGGCATGAGCAATGTTTCCAGGCGTTCGGTATCGTATGATACTAGACACCCCTGGTGGGCATGTTTCATCTTACACTCAAACCCTGATATAACTGTTCCTTATTATTAAAAATTCCAAAGATAAAATCCTAATAGGTAAATAAATTCTTACAGTATGTTAATTGAAAAAATGTAGGCATCTTATCCGGTTATGTAATACTAAATTATTGGTAAATATTCATCCTGCATAAATTACTGCCAATATAAACATTTCGCATTTAATTTATTTAATGTTGTTGTAACTTAATCTGTTTGAAAAATTATAACTTATCATTGAATAAATAATTTTGTATATTAATACAAATAATTGTGCTGCAATAGTTTCCCACTATGCTTAATTTATTATGTTTCTCAAATGTTAAAATCTAAAATATTAAATATAGAAACTGAGAACAGTGACGTCAGAGTTTGGGTGTAAAAGCAAATATGCGCACCAAGGGCTCCAAGTTTATAAAATTTCACTACGACCAGGCATAAAGTACAGTGAGTCTATAGCTCAACTGTTCCCTCCTACCTCAAGTTGATGACCTTACAAGATAGCTACAAAAGGTTCATGACATAAACTGAGTCACATGAACCTATTGTTTTACCGTTGACTTTATTTATTTTAAAAATATGATGATAACTTAACACGATCAACAAAAAGTATCCGTTTTATATATTTTATTCTGAATTTGGATAAAATATAATCAAATAGAAAAATATATATCCAAATGTCTATTGCCTGGCCCTGCTTATTACATTAACTTGTTTTACGTACTTCTCACCAATATCAAAAATCCAAACAAATTATTTCTTGTTTTTACATTTAAAGATTCCCTTTTATTTAAACAAAATATTAATGTAACTGTAAAAAATTAATTTAGAATAAGCAAATATCAAAAAGTATAGGGAATACACAACAGATAAGTTTTTTATTTGCTTTTACTAGTTAAAAACAATCGACTTCTTAGTTAAAATAACAAAATTGTTTACATGTTATAAAAAACATTAATTGTTAAAAAATAAAAGAATGAATTTTTAAAATCTATTTCAACTATTGAATTGTAAATTTAATGCTTACACAATCACTTTTAACCATAAATAGTTATTGCTACTTCTTATGTTGGAAAACGTTTTGAATTAGATAATATCTGCCGACCATGCTTTGGAATTGTTAAATATTAAATAAACTGTTGTACAGCAAAGTATTGTTAACTATCAAATTTATTTTGCAACACGTAGCTAACTTAGAGTTAGTTTTATACGAAACTAATGCATTAAAAGCAAAGCTTTATACGTAAACTAAACTTCCACGGTTGTAACGTTTGCATGTTTTAAAATAAATATAAACTACATTTAGCGGCATACACTAATTAATAGTATAATAAAATTTTATTAAAAGCATTGTACAGATCATGTATTTAGGGTGTAGATTTTAATACAAGTTGTCGATTTTTTCATGTAGGTTATAACCACTATATTTATATGAAGTATTTTAAGCAATGTACAGGAACATAAAAATATTTAATTAACTATTTTATGCTAACAAATAATCAGTGTAGTATATAATAAAAAATAAAAATAATAAAATACAACAAACAAATATCTTTTAACTTTCTATCACTTCCTGTTGAGTTCAAAAAAAATGGGGGAAACCTCTTTAACCTTGTTGTGGTTTCGAACTCTCAGGATGTCTGAAGTATAGAACAGTAGTGCGGCAAATATAGCGAGAAAACTTTAAATTAATTCAAAATGGTTAAGCTTAGATCTCATATTTAATCATTAAATTGATTCTTTCAACTTAAATTTGATTAAATTTAAATGGCTATTTGTATATAGGCATCTACTCTATAAAACTGCAAAAATGTAACTATGTGTGTGCATGTGTTTGTTTGTGACTAACATTGCAACTGTTACAGTTATCAGCCGATTTAAAATGCCAATACTTCATTTGAACAGGTTTGTTTCCAAAACTCGTAGAAAGGCTTTAATTTTTCAATTTAGGTCACGGTTGACCTGTTACAAGTCAAAACATAAATTATCATAAAGTAATTAGACAGCTCGCACCACCTATCGTTGTTTTTTTGCAAGACGTAGTCAATTCTTACCATCAGTAAGTCAATGCGGCACAACTTTGATTTATGTGGGCCGTCTTTGGGACAGGCCTTTTTACTAGTTTCAATAAAAAGTACAAAGTTGATGTTATAACAAATATAAAAAAAGAATTAACGACACAAATCATAATGAATATCTAACAGTGATATAGAATACATTAAAAGAACATACAAAGGACAAAATCATTAAAAAAAGAGCAGATATAATATATAAGTATACGAAACATGTATCATTGACTGGAAAACAGTGGAAATAACAGAAGAAGTATATAAATATATAAACTATTAGTGGTGAGAATAAATTGTAATGATTTTGAAACAACTGCAACTATAATATTAATTAGTATATAATTTCAGAAAAGATAAATATGATCTAAAGGGACATCATGATTCAATTTTATAACAAAACACAAAAAGTTGTCGACACAAAATAATGGACAAAGCTATACAAATTGGAGATCAGAATTGAAAATAAGAAACAAAGTGATGTGCAAGAATGGAAAGAAACACGTAGGAAAAAAAGCTACAAACAGAACTAGTCAAACAGTAATTGATGTTTGACATAAGAATAACTTGTTTGTTGGAAATACTTTCTTGCAGCATTAGATAAAGAAGATAAACACATTTATAACGAAAAACAGAAAAAGTATAATATATTTTATAATATATACATAAGAACTGCAATATTCAATAAAATTATTTTAGAAACAAAATTGAGAATTTAGTAAATATTCGTTGTAGAATCATAGAAAGTATTAATACTATAGTTAAAGAAGAAAGAAAGTATAAAATAGCAATAAACAAATTTAAAAATATAAAAGTAAAAAAGAAACAAGCAGACAACGGATTTGCAAGACAAAAGAAATTTAAACATTATTAAAAATAAGATGGAATATGTTTAATGACATCTTATATGAGGAAAAAGTTATGAAGAATAAAAAATAAACCAATATATTGAGAGGTCGCGTTGGTGGAATGAATTGTTTAAGATAGCTGCTATTAAAAAAACTGAATAAGGGTTAAAAACACAAGATGCCAAAAAATGTTACATAAACTTGTGAAATTAAAATTAATTAGCTTATGGTGCTTTCTATTTTTGTTTAGTTTGTTTTGAATCTTATGATTCCTTTTATTAACTAGTTATCATTGTATATCGTTAAACTTCTGGCGCATACATCGTAGAGACCTCAGACTAGTGTCATTCGACTCAGATTGAAGAGTAGAATCCGAAAAATTAAGTGTCATCCTCGGGCGCTCAAAGGTTAAACAGTTATAAGCCTTTAAAAGTAGTAAGTACAGACTAATTTACTTTAATATCTAGGAGGCGTATATGTCAAATAAATAATCTACTTAATAATAATAATATTTTTACAACATTAGTAGTAGAATTACAACTAGACTTAGTTATTCAGTGACAGGCAGTTCTGTGTAGAAGTTTTATTTGCACACCATATTTTTCCGGCGCGATCCTAGTTGGAATAACAGTTGCCTGCAGGTCGTTCGGTCAAATCATGAAGCAAACTCTGTTTGTCAGAAACGTACTCATTTGTAGGCATCATTAAAAACTAAAACAAAAAGCTTTGCTACTTTAGACGTTTATGCTAAGCTCTTCGGGGTAGTTAAGATTAGATAAATATTAAGTCCAATATAGTGACATCTAGCATGGACAAGTGCATATTTTGTGCTAAATGAAATCATACCAGTCCCGGGCATATTAAGGTCCATGGTACATGGAATATGATACAAGAAAAATTATAATTAATTAAACAATTTAAATGGTACTTAATTTACCACTAAGAAATCCCTCTTCAAGTAACTATAACGCCATCATTTACATCGTTTAACATAAGAAATACTAAGTCAAGTTATAGAATCTTAATATGGATCTTAATATTAATAAAAAATTTGGTTCATCAACTACAGCTTAACAAAAAGTCAACATAGCTATATCAAATCGAGAATCCTCAGAAATTGTCAGTGTCGGGTCTTACAAACCACTGAACATGAAATTGTAACATTTGGGAATCATGTTAATGGTTTAATCGCACGTCGTTGTGGTGTTGATTTATAGAGTTTAAATGGGACAGCATTATGTACAATTACTTTAATTAATGGGTTAGTCATAGCTATAAACTCCACCACATTACCGTGAATATGAATTAAAAAATTAAAATTAGAGATCATTATTTGGGTAGATGCCGCACTATTAGATTTAGGAAGAATACATGTATTAATGGTTAGTGATTTGTACTAGTCATTCATTTTGGGTAGAGCGTATGAATAAGAGAATGGATTGATTATACAGAACACTCCATTTATGTAGTTTAATTGGTGTTGTTGCAACGTATCTAATCAGTTAAAATTACTCCAATTTCTTCATCAGCATGGTTCTCGTAAATAAAGATTGCTTGACATTATAAATGTAAAATTTAGAAGTATTAATATTGCGTATTCAGCAGAACATATTTTAGTTAGAGAAATAACAGAAATGACAAAATTGGAATTTTAAAATTCAATAAATAAATTGCAGGATAGAAATTAAAAAGCTTTCTTGGGTATGCAATAAACCTGTTCTACAAACAAATTCAATTGTGGTATATATAAAGATTAAACAATAAATTAACTAGAAAGTTACCGGTATAGTCACAAAACTATATAAATCTTATTTAAATAATGAGAACAGAAACACAATCGAAAAAGTATGTCGATAAAAAGCCTTATATCCAATCATTTTGTGTTCAAGCCCGAACTATTACAACTATAGTCCGGCCGATATTTGACCTTTCGTGTAAGATTAAAAGCCTTTCTTTGATGATTGTTTGAAAAATAAGCAAGTGTATTGGAATCCCTTCTATTTATGTACAATTTAAGGAGAAAACTGTTGTTAAAATCTTAGACAAATTTGATAATTATTAAACACTTCTCATATGGTAGCTGTTTAGGTAAAATACTGTGATTTTTAGAAATTCTTAAGACGACAGTTTATAATAAGATAAGGACTATTGTCAATGCCATGTAATTTGTAGGATGAATAGCAGTCTGCTCATGTTAGATGCATTTCTTGATCGTCATCTCGAGAATGTATAAATGGAAAACTAACCAATGACTGCAAACGTATTACAATTATTGAATGTAGATAATAGTATTCGAATGCTGAATACGAATACTTTACTGAACGAATACGAATACTGAGAAGTACCATCACTTCAAAACTAAAGCAATGAGAATTATGGATAAAGTCAATAGAGGTCTTAGACAATAATAGTGCAACAAGGATTCTACAACAGAATTTCGAATCGCTTCAGTTTTAGGACTAAAGTGGGGTAAACTAAAAAACACCTTATTTTGTCAACTCCCTAATAAACTAAATGAAAAAATTTAGTGAAGTAAAAAAGTTTTTAATTTCCTAACCATTCAATTCTCTTGTTTTTCCTCTCTGCCTTAATAGGTTCAAAAATTATTCTCCAGCATTATTGGATTATTACCAAGGAGCAAAATAAAGTAGTAAGAAGGTAAGAGTAGCAGGTTTCTAAATTTGTACAAATAAATTGAATTTTTGGGTCAGGTCCATATTCAACTGATGAAAAGATCAAAATTTATTGTTTTTATGTCAGCAAAAAAGTATATGCTGCAGTAGTTATATACACTATAGTCAAAGATTGTGGTATTAATATGAAGGCTGGCTCTATTGGACATATCCAAACCAAGAAAGATAACAATTTCCCCCTTAGAGTTAATAGGTTATGTCATTGAAAATAAACAAACTGATTTGAAACCGTGTTGGTATTGTGTTTAGTGTTTATTTAATCCAGCAGATCTTGCCTTTCGTAGTTTTTCACCGAAGAAACTGCTTTAATTAAAAAGGTGGTAAAGATCTGTTTCAAACGAGGTATGCAATATTAACCTAACTTTGAAGTTATCTATGACAAAGAAAATATATCAAAAAAGTACAAGAAAACCAAAGTTTTAGCGGTTGTTAAAGTAAAAGAAATATTTCAACTCAATTTGTGTAATCTAACGAAAACTTTTTATAAAGATATCAACATTGAGCACTTGGAAGATGATCTTAAATGTTAAAAATGTATTCCAAGTTGCCACATTAAGAATATCTTTAATTATCCTTATCTTTTTCCATCTTTTCCCTATCTTCATCAATTAATACAAAATGTTCAGCTTACTGACATGCTAGAACCAAATTCATACTAAACAATTATAAAGCTAGTATATGAACGTTTACAACAAAGTAGAATACCAGACACGCGGTATTGCTATATAATGCATTTACACGGCAGTCCAGTTTTAGTAGAATATTCCCCCTTATTTCCAAAGTCAATAATCTTCTTTCTGGGGTGGATTAGTCCCCTGGTTTTTAATCCTTCTTTCTAGTATTGCTATAAAAAAATAACATGAGAATCATCGACCTATAAGTATTATATTTGTATAAATTTCTGCCTCATATAATTACAACTTGTTTAATATTAAAATTGGATGAATAGCGGTCACCAGAACAAGTTGGCTTTCTTAAAAGGTTTTCCTTTATATACCACCTGCTAACACTAACGTCATTAATAGAAAAATGTAACAAGTGTAAGATTTCTCATATATAGGACTTATGAATTAAAAACCTAAACTTGAGACCTAAATTTAACAACTAAAATAATTAGGAAAAGAAATTATTTTATGTGGTTTAAACATATTTTTTCTTGCAAATATTGCATCATTTTCTTTGCTGCTCCTAGCCCGTTTGCCATTTTAGTCTTTGATTAGCAGGCCGGATGTTTGTTGCCTTTTTACATTTTTAGTTGTTTTCGATAGTAGATATTATGTAGCTCTTATTGCTTAGTATTGAGGTCTAACTATCGTTAGAGAACTTAGAGTATGAACATAAAACGTCAAACCAATGGCACATCCAGGAAAAATAAATAATGTTATACAGATATTGGAAAGTATGAAAATCGAGATAATAGGGATTAGTAAAATGAGTTGCCCGGGGGCTAATTACTGCGATATAAATGAATATATTATTCAGGTCATTTCAAATGGGAATATCAACATAACGTGTGTATTATAATCTGTAAATCCTTATTGGAATGTATAACAAATTTCAGATCAGTCTGTGAAAGAATCATATTCCAAATTAACGCCAGCCCAACACAAATTACCACCATTCAAGTATACGCTCCCAACAATAGATCACAGTGACGAAGAAGTAGAAGAGTTCTACTCCTAGATTATATATACAATAAAAAAAACTATCAAAAAGAGAACTGACGATGACAATTGGTGATTTTAATGTCAAAATCGGAAAAGGTCGCGAAGGAAAAGTAATAGGCCTATACAGATTAGGTGTAAGAAATGAAAGAGGAGATGCATTAAGCATTTTTGCAGGTAAATATGATTTTGTGGTAACCAACACATTTTATTCCTTACCTCCGAGGGGATTGTATACGTGGAAAACAATCAGGAAATAATTATGAGTGCTGCTGTCACACAGGTCAAAGTTCAACATATAGCAAAAATTGTTCGTGTCTTTCTGTGCCGACCCGAACGCCTCCAAATGACAAATTCTGGCTTGACGGCAGGCGCGGCCGAGGTATTATATTTCCGGAACCGCAAGCGATAGAAAATTTTCGTTTGAGAGCGGGTAATAAAGCACTCGTACATATAAAATATAAAAATATCTGTATTTTTGTAAAAACATATCACTGGGTGGATATACATTCAGATCATAAAAACTTAGTAGCAGTTTTTAGAGTAAAGTTAAAAAAAATACGCAACAAAGAAACTAAGAAAAATAAAAAAACCTTTTATGAGAGAACAAGTAGCAGTACGTTTGAAAAATGTAATTGAGGGCAACTTAAACACCCAGAATGTTAAAGAAAAATTCAACAAATTAAAAGTTAAAGATAACAATAACGACTATCAAAAATATTTTAAAACCAGATAACCAGTTGATAAAAATAAGAAAAATAATAAAAAATAACCCTACAAATTGAAAAAATTATTAAAACAAACATAAAAGAGGCTAAAGAAAACGAAGCCAAAAGAAAAAGCCTGGAGATAGACATCTTGCAACAAAAATATGATACTTTCAACGTACATCAAAAAGTCAAACAATTGACTGAGCAACAAAATAGAAAAAATAAATTAATTAATTGGCATTGGCGGTAAGGTTATTATTAATCAGAACAAAAAACATAGATAAAGAAATTGTTTCAAGAGAAACGAACACAGTCTCCTCAGTTAAATAATAACAGTGGACAAAATATAATGAACGAATAAGTAGAAGAAGTAGAAATTGCAATAAAGAATATGAACTAAGGCAAAATAGCTCGACCGGATGACATTGAAGTAGAATTTCTCAAGTTATTTGATGAATAAGGAATAAATTGGCTAACTGCTCTGGGAATATTCCCTAAGATAGGATAATAGAATCCATAATTCTGCCTAAGAAAACCTGGTCTAAAACTTGTGACTATCGGACAATAAGCCCCATGATTTTTTTAAAAATCTATACGTATAAAAGAGAAACCCCTCACTCACTGACTAACTGACTGACGACTGACTGACTGATTCATCAATGCTCAGCCTAAATCGCCGAATTTAGAACCTTGAAACTTTAGGGCTTTATTTTCTGTATGACGTAGGGACGTACTAAGAAAGGATTTTTCAAAATTTACCCCTTAAGGGGATTTATTGGGGCTCTAATAGGGGTCCAAAGTTTTAGGCTTTTTCGAAAATGGCTAGAGTTAGAAATGTGAAACTTTGCAGGAATAATTTTCGGCCAAATTGAAGAGACCCGTGTTTCGGGAATTTTTGATCCGATCCCCCACAGGGGCTAAACTGAGGGTCAAAAGTTCTAGAAAGACGCTCATTTACTACCAAACCAGTAAAGATAGACCTCTGATATTTAGCATGAATAATCTTTATTTAAAATTAAAAACCTTTGTTTCAGGAAATTTTAATTGAGCTGCTCAACTGGGCTAAATTTGGGGTCCGAAATTTCGGTGGGGTGGAGGGTATCTTTTAACTCCAAGACCATTAAAGATAGGCCTGTGATATTTGGTAGGAATAATCCATACTTAAAATAAGAGAATCTTTATTTCAATAAATTTCTATCCAACCCCTCCGAGGGGGTAAATTATGGATCTAAGATGTATACATATAAAAGGAGTCCAAAACTCAAACTACGAAACTGTATTGAGTTGGGTGTCGTTGAACGTGTTTAAAAATGTTATTAAGGGGTGCACTCCCTTAAATGAAAACACAGCTCTGCAAGATTAGACTGGGAAAGGGAGCTGAAGGCGATCCGAGCCGGCTAGTTATATACAAATGAATCTATAGACTGTGGTCTACTCAGTTTGAATTTAGAAATGATGTTGGTACACGAAAAACCTGATTAGCATTCAGAGCAGTACCAGAAAATGATTGTAATCGTTAAAAGCATCGGAATAGATATAAACGATATTAGAATAATCATAAACTTATATTGGAACCCATCGAATTTTGTAAATCTGGATGGAGGAAACTCAGATGATATTGAGATTCTTCGAGGAGCAAGACAGGTTGTGTTCTGTCACCTTACTGGCATCTTTAGAAAAGCATTGTACAAAATTGATGAGAAAATTTTGCTGAATGATAAAAGAATAAACAATATTAGATATTCCAACAATAGTAATTTTTGCGGACAGCGTAGAAGACTACAATATCTCATGGACAGAGTAACGGAAAGCACCCAGCGGTATAACCTGGATATATCAATAAATCAAAATTAATGGTCATTAGTAAAAGCAACAACCAAATCCAACAATGACTAATAATTAATGAAAAATCCGTTAAGAGGTCAATAAATGTTGCTATCTTCGTACGACTCTTAATGCCCAATAGGCCAACTTTCAAGAAATAAGGATTCGTATTGATCGTATTGGTCATAATTTGACCATGGCCACAAAAATACGATTATTACGTTGTTATGAGTTTTCCATACTACTATATAGAGTAAAAAAACTGAAAGCCTTCAAGATGTAGCTGTATCTAAGGATTTTAAGAGTTTTCTGGACAGAACACATTACAAAAATTGAGATTCTCACAAGACTGCAAAATAAGACAAAAATTTTTAATAAAGTAAAAGCAAAAACTCGAATATAAGGGCCATATTATGCGAAACGCCAATAGATATAAGATTTTACAGAATATACTTCAGGATAAGGTATTTTGAAGGAAATGCCCGCGCAGAAGGAAGACATTATGGCTAAAAAATTTAAAAACATGGTTTGGCAAGGAGACAGCAGAATTATTCAGAACCGTAGTATTAGTGGCTAAAATGGTTCCCGATTTCCAAACCGGTAGGAACCTTAAGAAGAAGAATGCTAAGTTAAATTATAAAATAAAGTCATAATTCTATTTTGCTGTCACTTACTTGATATATTGGTATAAAAACAATAATAAAATAAAAAAACAATGATAAACACATCATCGTCGTCGTCATTGCCGAAGTCTTCTTATAGCTCGGGTTCTTCTTGGAACGTATTGATCAGTCGGCTTCGGGAGTCTTTCTGTCTATATGTTCTTTACGTCTTGTCTTGCATTTGACTTTTTGGTTTTGTATTAGTTGTACTTATAGTTCTCAAACTCGCGCCCCACAACTAATATTTTTGCGGCCCAGCTAACAAAACGTACACAATAATGAATAATAGTAATAACAACCATGATTTGCACAATTTTGCATGTATATAGTAAAATTAGGCACATGCGCACTATTCCCCCTCCTTCTTAATATTTTAGTAGCTTACCTTTTACCTTATTAGTCTTGTACTGGGCGTTCTAGGCTGACAATTTTTCATACGCCTTCCCTCAAATTTTTACAAGGAGGGAACGTGGAACAATTTTTTTACAAATAGTGACCTTACGAAAGTAAGATATGCAAAACAATACTGAAGATAGAAACCAAATGCTCAGAGCTCAGCCACGCCACATTTTATATTAGCTGTCTTTGTTTACTTTCTGCTAAAATGTAAAGTAGATTGCTTGGTACGCCTAACATATATTTACTTTATCTATATTTATTTTACGCATTAATTTGTGTAGTTATTCTGTGTCTAGTAAGTTATTGTTCAAAAAAAAATTAACTTTTATTAAAATTATTTATTATTTTGTGTTAGCACCTGCTTATTTATTTCACACCTTTATATTTAGTATGTCTTTATCGAAACCAATTTGTAATAAAACAAATCGAAAAATCGCTTATCAAGATTGAAATCTTCAAGAAAAGTCGGAATTGGAATAGTTTTGCTATGAAGGAAAAGATAAAATAATCTGCTTTATATGTAATGGATGCTATTAATGTACCAAAGTTATATAACGTTAAACGTTATTATAAACAACATAAATTAAAATATCTTAATTACAAAAGGATTAATGGGACAAGAAAAGTTGGGACTGAAATAACAATTAATGTTTTAATAAAATATTAGAAGAAAGTGAAGCGGCAGTGCATGCAAACTACATCTTGTAGGAGTTGATAGCTAAACATTCGAAACATTTTACTGCCGAAAGTGTTTGCTTTTTAATAATCTCTTTGACGAGAGTATAGACGTTTGGGGCGTAGCTCAATTAGCTCTGTTTCTTCGTATTTACGGCACGGATTACAACATTTTTGAACTACTACAAGGTAAGATATATTTGATTGTCTTTATGAATTTCTGCGAAAATACAATTTATCTCTGCCAAAATTAACTTTTGTAGACGACCTAAAAAACAAGGTCTTCGTGGCATTACAACAAAAAACAAGGCGAAATTTATGACGAATCCAACACTCATCATACGCATTGTATTATACATCAAGAAATACTATACAGGAAGGTAATAAACATGGAAAATGTGTTGTCATATATATCAAAAAAGTTATCAATTTTATAAGATCTCGAGCTTAAATCAGCGACAATTCTCCGCTTTCTTAAGTGAATTAGAATGTGAATATTCCGGTGTGTCTTACTATACCGAGGAACGTTGGTTATCCTGCTCCAAGATTCTTTAACAATTCTGGGATTTGAACAAAAATATATGTCAATTTTCAATAACTAAAAATCAAGACGCAAGCTTGTTTTCTGTTCCAATATGGTTGCAAGATTATTTTTATGGTTAATTTGACAAAACACTTATACGATTTAAATTTAACGCTGCAAGGAAACCTCAGATTATTACACATACACATATGTGACAAAATTAAAGCAAATTTAAGGTAGTTATTTGGGAAAAACAGCTGAGCAATGAAGATGTAATGCACTTTTTGACATGCAACATGAACAAATCAAGTTTAGGTAAAACTAGATCGTATCAAAAACACTCAGAAAAAATTTTAAGTCTTAGAACTGGATTTGAAGCAAGATTTGCGAATTTTAGTTCTTTGGAAGACAAATTTTCCTCGTTTTCTTCTATTTTCTCAATAAATATAGAATCAGTACCTTCTTCTTCTTTTTGATGTTCCGTCTCCTAACGGAGGTTGGAGATCATCATGGTTATCTTCACTTTGTTTACAGCAATTCTGAAAAGTTTTTCCGATGTTATCCCGAACCATTCTCTAAGATTTCGAAGCCAGGACATTTTCCGTCTCCCTCTGTTTATCTTCCCTTGTATTTTGCCCTCCATTATCAGTCTTAGCACCTCGTACCTCTCGCCCCTCATTATGTGTCCCAAGTATTCTAGCTTCCTCCGTTTTATTGTTTTTATTACTTCTTTTTCTTTGCCCATTCTTTGTAGGACTATGGCATTTGTGATATGGTCCACCCATGAAATGCGAAGCATTCTTCTATAACACCATCTCTCGAAGGCTTCTATTTTCTTGACTTCGTTCTGTCTTACGGTTCAAGCCTCGGCTCCATATAATAGGGTTGAGAAGACGTAGCAGCGTAATATTCTTGTTCTAAGATTTAAGTTGAGGTCTCTATTACAAAGGAAACCTTTGAGCTTTACAAAAGTATTTATGGCTATTTCTATCCTTGTCTTTATTTCTTTTGAGTGATTTGCATCGTTAGTTACCCATGTTCCTAAGTATTTATATGTGTCTACCTTTTCTATTATTGTGTTATTTATGGTAATATTTGCATTAGCATTTGCTGTTCTAGTTACTACCATAAATTTAGTCTTGCTCAGATTCATATTTAACCCGTACTCCTTGCATGTGTTGTTCAATTTTTGTATTAGATCTTGTAAATCATCTATGTTGTTTGTTATTATAACGGTATCGTCTGCGAATCTTATATTATTGACGATTTCGCCATTGATTATTACCCCTTCCTTGCGTTCTTCTAGGGTTTCCTGAAAGATGGCCTCACTATATACGTTAAATAATAAAGGCGACATCACACAGCCTTGTCTTACTCCCCGGAGAATTCCAATCTCCTCTGATGTTTCATTGTCAATTCTAATCCTTGCTGTTTGGCCCCAGTATAGATTACATATGATCTTGATGTCATTTTCATCCACATCTTTTGATTTTAAAATCTCTATTAGTTTTCATGTTGGACTTTGTCAAATGCCTTTTCAAAGTCCACGAAACAGGCATAGATCTCGTAGTTCATGTCCAAGCATCGCTGCGTCAACACATTTATACCGAACAGCGCCTTTCTAGTTCCCATAGCGTTTCTGAAGCCAAACTGTGTGTTACTGATATCATAATCAAGTTTTCTGGATATTCTGTTGTGTATTACTCTCAGAAATATTTTTAGGGTGTGGCTCATTAATGCTATAGTCCTGTATTCTGAGCATTTGTTTGCGTTCTTCTTCTCGGGGAGTACTACAAAAGTTGAGGTTAGCCAGTCTTTTGGTATCATGCCTGTTTGGTAGATTAAGTAAATAGCTCAAGTAGCACATCTATGGTCTCTTCTTCTATCAGTTTTATTAGTTCAATTGGTGTTTCATCAGGCCCGACCGCCTTACCACTCTTTACTTGTTTGGTCGCATGTAGTACCTCGCTTTTAAGTATTTCGGGGCCTATTTTATTATTAGTATCCCACTGCGGTGTATTAGTTCTTTCATCGTTAAACGTGCCTTTTATGTATTTTGTCCATGTCTTAAGTTTCTGTTCTACACTCGTTACGGTATTCCCAATTTCATCTTTCAGAATATATGATTGGTTTATTCTTCTTATTCCCGCCATATCTTTTACTTTCTTATGTAAGTTGAAGTTGTCGTGTTTTCTTTCGCAATCTTCTATTTCTTCACATATATCGGACAACCATTTCTCTTTGGCTTCTTTTATTTTTCTTTTTATATTCTTATTGATATTCTGATATCGTGTGGGATATGTGGTCTTGTGTTTTTGCCTTTCTTCCATTAGTTTAAGTATCTCCTCATTCATCCATCTCTTTTTAGCTTTCTTTGTTGTCATCATGATGTTTTTACCGGCATCCATAATTGCTGTTTGTATGTATTTCCATTCCTCGTTGACATTTTTTGTTTGTTTAATATTTGGTTTTGCATTAGTTAGGTTGCTGTTGACTTGTTCTTCTACTTTTTTACGTATCTCCATATTTTTTAGTTTTGCGGTGTCAATTCTATTGCTTAACTTTGTCTTTTTTACTTTTTTAAATTTTACTTCACATGTTGCTACTACTGGGTTGTGATCCGAGGAGACGTCTGCTCCTGGATGTTTTTGTTGATCTTATAGAGTTTTTATATCTTTGGTTTATGAGTATGTAATCTATTTGGTTCCTTATAATACCCTTTATCCCATCTGCAGGAGCCTTCCAAGTGTATAGTCTCCTGTTTGGAAGTTTAAAAACGTGTTCATTATTGCAAAGTTGTTGGTTTGACAGAACTCGACTAGTCTTTCCCTCTTTCATTTTGTGTGCCTAGTCCATATTCTCCTACACAGGTATCGATGCTTCCTCGGCCAACTTTTGCATTGAAATCACCTTGGATTATTGTAACTTCATGTTGTTTTGTTAACTTTAGTGCAGAATTTAACTGTTCATAGAAAATCTCGATTTCGTTTTCGCTTTTTTCAGCTGTTGGAGCGTAGACCTGAATTATGTTTATTTTAGTTGGTTGTGCTTCTAGTTTTATTAGCATAACTCTTTCAGAGATAGGCGTAAAATTCGTCACTGTTTTATTGGTTGCCTTATCCACAATGATTCCCACTCCGTATCGATGTGATGGGTCGTCATTATTAGAGTAATACATCATGTGTTTGTAGTTTGGTACTTTCCCGTCTCCGGCCATTGTACATCACTAATACCTAATATATTTATTTTTAAACGTCTCATTTCAAGGACAGTGTTGTCTATTTTGCCCGCTGTAAACAAGCTTTTCACATTCCACGTCGCTATTTTTGTTCTTCTTTTTCCTTTCACTACTTTTCTCTCAGCATTATTCAAAACTGTCCCCCCCGGAGATCCGATTGGGGGACTATAAACTCTGGAACATTTCGTCTTGAAATCAGCCATGATTTTATCTGTACTAGGGATATCTTATGATATGATCTTTAATACGGTGGAATCAGTACCTAATCATGTGCAAATGGAGGTGACTGAGATTCAGATTGAACGCAAAATCCATTGAAGTTATCGTGCCTGAATTTTACAGATATTTACCAGTCAGGTTTGATTCGCATGTGAAATCATTTCCATATTTGGAAATACTTATCGGCGCGAGCAGTCATTTAAGGAAATAAGTCTCCTGTCGGATCCAGAATTAACGACGCTCACCTTGGGTCAGTTTTGAAAGTACTCATTGCGAGCTATATTTCTCCCGAAGTAGCACAGAAGAGAGCCCAAGTTTAAGGAAGAAAACATTAAATTGTCCTTGTCCTTTTTTACTTCTGTACTTTTCGAAATAAACCTACGTTTCTATGAATATTTTTTGCGGCCCACCTAACCTTAAACATATTTATTTTGGCCCATGTTACCCTTTGAGTTTGACATGCACGCAGTAGAGTAAGCGTCGACATTTCTTTGTAAAATTTTACCTGTTTCTTTTTTTGTTTTGTTCCTCAATACCTTTTTATGTTCTGTTTGTAATTTTATAAAGCATCGCACCTTGGCTATCTAAAATTCTATATTTGCTCTAAATTAGTGTTATTTATTATAATTTTGGATTTTTCTGGTTGTTTACATGACACAGGTCTTTGCGAAGTCGATAAATGCTACATGTGTTTCCAGTTTTGTTTTATACGCTTTTCTATGATGAACTTAAAGATAAAAACTGCGTCGATACAGGAACGTCCTGTTCGAAAAACATACTGTTTATCGTTTAGGATTACATCTGCGACTGTTTGTGATAAAAACATACTGCAACTAAATATGTGTAACCGTTATAAATATTATAATTGAGCCATAAATTATTATTTACATAATGAAGTTTTCAGTGTTCGAATATTCTCAAAAGTTAAAATCGATTTTTTATATGTAAGACTGCTTTTGTATAATTACAATTTAAAGTATGTATATAAACCAGAAAATATTTATCTGTACGTTACTTTAGTCAATAGTATGTCATAACTCTTAAAAATAATATATTTTGATAAAAATTTGCAAGAAATTTTTTTGATAATATTCAGTAGTACAAGCAATACAGTTGGAATAAGTCATTACAACTATTTCCAACTTGTCCCGCAAAAAATCGACTGTAACCTAGGCAACCGCCGTCCCTTCGGCTTCGATAAATCTTGCAAATTAAATAATTGGTAGTTTTGCACCCTAGTGGGATTATCTAAATCTCCTGCTCCAGTTTTAGCGGGGAAGGCCGAGCCAGCTATATGTGTTGTTACGGCCGCGCTAACCTAATTTAGAGCGAAGACAGAGCCATAAATTGTGTATTTGTGGGTCGCAGGGGGAAGTTCTAGCATTATCAGCGCAGGGTCGCGTTTCCGGGACGCAAACTCAGGTGGCACAGCTGCTAATGATGGTCGGAGCTGCAGCCACATTTTAATCGCGTTGCGGAGCTTTCAGCTTATTTTATATTTAGAACGGCGTAATGCAATGATCTAATTGCGTTCCTTGCTGGATACGGGCTCGGCCCGCGACCGTAGGCTTGCGTAAAATTAAATTAGGCTTGCAAAAAATTTTATGGTGATTTTAGATGTAGAAGTTTTAAAGTGATAAACTTTAAGTGTAAACTATAAAATTGAGTAATAAAATAAGTTGGATTAAAAACAAAGTTTAGTTTTTAGCCAATCCGTTTTCTTACGTAACGAAAGAAGCTTAAGGATTTAATGTTGCAATATTGCAAAAATTATCTTGGATATGAATTCAGTGTGGTCCAAAGGTATACAATGGGCATTTTATTTAACCATGTGACTACTTCCAGTCTGGTTGAAAGTAACGACCTGGAAACCATTTCCGCCGGCAAAATTTTAGTGTAACATAAAATGGTTAGCTTAGAGCATTTATCGCGATTTCATTCGCTTGTTTATTTTCTTTTGTTGGTTTTATTTGTAGATAAACAACAAAATACATCTAACTTCTTGTTAATGTATAATACATAGAAAGTTTATTTGTCGTAATAAAATAGTTCAGCATTAACGAAAATACAATTATATTACATTTTTATCAACACCATATAATAATATACAATTGAATTAAAAATTTAAATCTATGCGAGTACACGAAATAGTAATAAAGAGCAGTCTAATTTTATGTATTGTTGTGCAGCTCTAATGAACCTAAATCAAAATCTCCTTATTAACATTTTTCTAAAACTGCTACGTATATAGTCGAGTCAAATTAGTAACAAAAACGCTAAAAGCTCGAAAATTTTTATGGGTACACGTATCAAGACGTTCCAAAGCGCCTGCGATTTGTAAAAGCCCCAGAAAAAAATGTTACTGCATATTTTTTTCTTATAATGTGAAAGTGCATTTGTGCACGCAAATAATGCAATTATTTGATGCATTTTTTACAGACCCTAAAGAATATTTTATTTATCGCTTATTATTGGCCAAAGTAAGTTCAATCCCGTTACTTGGGGAGTTTTGGGTTAATGATCACGACTATGATGCTTATAAAGTGCCCTGCTTGAGGGGCATAATTCTGAGAATGGTGCTAATTTTAAGGAAAAACCTCAAATTTGTGTGTTTTCCTAGTCTAAACTGTATGAATAAGGGCTTTTGGGATCGCTTATAACGAATATGATGTTTAAAAAGTGCCCCAATGCACTTAGAGGGGAGCATAATCCTGGGAATGAAGGAGATTTTGGGGAATAATCTCAAAATTGTTTGTTTTTTGAGTTTAAACTGTCTATACAAAGGTTTTTGGGATCGCTGATCATAAAGATGATACTTAGAAAGTGCCCTGATGCACTTAGGGGGCTATAATTCTGGAGATGGCGGAGATTTCAGAAAATTACCTCAAATTTGTTTGTGTTCCAAGTTTAAACTCTGAATAAGGGTTTTTAGGATCGCTGATAACGATATTTATTCTCAAATTAAGCTCCAATGCACCAAAGTGAGAAAATTCCCAAGAGAATTTTGGCGAAAAGATGCCCTGGGGCACCAGGGTATGAGTAGTGCATTGTTTCATTTGAATATGATACGATTTGAATTATTTTCAAAAACGATTTTTTTCAGATATTATTACGAAAAAATTTTGCTTGCACACAGACAACCCCATCAAGGTGGTCGCTTATCAACAGTATTAAATAAATAGGGGTTTTCAATTTTTTTCCAGATTTACAAACGTTCTGTTTTCAGTAAAAAAAATCGCTTTTCAGGGCATGTAAGTTTTGGTAAACATGTTTGGTGAGGTGTCGGATAATAGGGAAACTAAGATTTGTCAGTTTGTCATTCACCACACGATATATATTTTCCATAATGTAAAAAATGTCATAAAAATGGTAATTTCCTTACAAAAGGGCCGTATTCAAACTTCAAGGTGTCTGGGTCTCCACTATAACTTGACAACCAATCGTCTAATTGTTACAATAATAGATTGATCAAAAGAGCATTTCAAGTACAACAAAACGTTGTTCTAGCTTAGACAAGAATTTGTTGCACATAATGCATTTTTTTACAAAAACCTTGTACATATGTAACAACCATATGCCAACTGGTTTTTGCAAAAAAATTCATTGTGTGTAACGAATTTCCGTCTGAGACAGAACACATTTTTGTTGTACTTCAAACGCTCTTTTAAACGAGCTATCAATTGTAACCAATGGATGCGTGGTTGCCAAGTTACAGTGGGGGCCTAAGCATCTCAAAGTTTAAGTAAGGTCTTTTCCGCATTTTTATAGCACTTTTTCTTAAAATTCGGCAGTTTCCGATTCAACACAAGGTAAATATTTTATTTTTTAGCTGATTAAAATGAATATTTATGTGGAAGATTATTATTGCAACGGAGATTGATTATGAAAATTTAAATTTACTTTGATAAGAGAGGAAGGCTAAGAAAACTCTGTAAAATTCAAATTTAAAGATATTTTATCACTTTTGATATTTTTTTTTACTTAAAATAAAACCTTGGAAACCAGTTTTTAAACCTGAAAACCACTATTTATTTAATACCGTTAAAACGTGGACACTGAAAGGTTTGTCTGTGTACATTTTTTTCGTAATAATATTTAGAAAAAAATGGTTTTGAAAATAATTAAAATTGAATCATACTCAAATGAAAAAATACCCTACGCGTACCGTGGTACCCCGGGTATCCTTTCCTTAAAGTTCGCCAGGCCATTTTCTCACTTTGAAGCATTGGAGTTTAATTTGAGAACTAACATCGTTATCAGCGATCCCAAAAATTCTTATTCAGACAGTTTAAACTGAAAAAACAAACAAATTGAGGTATTCCCCATTTTCCGCATTTTCTTGAGTGCACAAATGCACTTTCGCATTATAACGAAAAAAATATGTGGTAAAATTTTTTTCTGAGGCTTTTTCGAATTGAATGCGCCCTGGAACGTCTCGATACGTGTACCCACAAAAGTTTCGAGCTTTTTTACTAATTTTAGGTTGCAATTTAAGTATTGCTATAAGAATTTTAGTAACCAATATTTTCTGACATCGCACAATGCCACAAGTATATCAATCTTAGATTAAAATAAGTCCAAAGCTTTTGTTATACAAATATTTTTTTATGATTGTTTATATATCGAACGTGTCAATTATTTATGTATTGTTTATTTGGAGATATGCGAGGGCAACTGGGAACAAAACTTTTATTTGCGCTTGCGCCAGAAATAGGGGGAGAACTATGTACGTGCTGTAGCGCTATACGTAGTAGTTCAGAGTAGAAGAAGAAGATCGTGTTGATTACTTTAAAAAAAATGCTGCCATAATAAATTCCGCCAAATGTAAAGTAAATTCCGCGCTTCTGTTTCGGGCGTGTGCCGCGCTCCGATATATATATACCCAAAACAACACTCTACCTGCTATTTAGGGCCAGGTTTGCATTTTTGATATTAATTTCTAATTTGTAAATAATAGCTACCCCGAGATCGTCGTACGTTTCTAATCGCATATCTACTCGTAAAAGACCGTCAGTGCTGGCGTGCCGGCAGTAAACGGGTGCCATTCGCTGTCAATGACCGAAATTATTGAGTTATTTATTATTTTCACTTCTTCGGATTAAATCTTAAATGTAATTGAAGACAAATTATTAAACAATGAAGTATGGCTCACTTTCAACCTAATTTTTATTCTTATCTAAATCAAGCTGGCCCACAGCAGCAATTTTAACACCAGACCTATAATGCATCATAACCTTTTCCTTTGCAACTTTAACTCACCCAGTATCCACTAAATCCTTATCACGCATAGGTGACGAATATGTACCCAATAAATCAACAACTGTAATGTCAGCAAATAAATGGCACTTAGTCGATCTCAACTAAAAGAGATGAGGAAGCCATATTCAAGGAAAAAAGCCAATATTGGCTAGACGACCCACTACAAACTAGTAATAGATATGACCCATTAAATATAGAAATCGATGAGCAGGCAAGCACCTCACAAGAAGTAACCACTACCTATTTACGTATCTAGTGTTAAAAGCATGAATTTCCTTATAACTCTACATAGCAAAATTACAAAAGAAAACTATACACTAAAAGTACTAAGCAACGATCAAATTAAAATTTAAAGTAATTCAAGCAAAGTTTATGCAACTTATTATTATTATTATAAATAAAAACTCAAAATTCCACACATAAAAGCCAAGGCAAGAGAGAACATTCAGAGTTGTAATGAAAAACATCCATTATTCAACAAATACAGCAGAAATCAAACAGAACTTAAAAACACTTACTCATGAAGGAGTTAACATATGGACATAAAATAACTATCAACCAAAATTCCGCTCTACATGTTTATAGTAGAAATTAAAAAAAAATATAACAACAAAGAGATTTACAAAATCAAACTATCTATGAACACAAGTATAACTGTCGAACCCTTTCATGCAAGAAGAACAATCCCGTAATATGCCAAATGTCAGAGATTTGGCTATACAAAAAGCTACTGCCAACAAACGAATCACTATGTTAAATGTATCGGATCTTCCTCCACTAAAGACTGCCCAAGGAAAACTAAAGATGAACAGATTAAATATGTAAACTGTGGCGGGACCATCCCGCTAATTATCGAGGATGTATAGTACACAAGCAACTACAAGAACTGTTTCCACAACTAAGAGAGATGTTAGAACACACACGCGCACATCAACCCAAACATATTAAATTCCTGAGGTTTTTTGTATAGAACAAGTAAGACAAACTAATCAACCTACACAAAACTAGAACACTAACACAGTTCAACAACCACAAGTCACATCTCAAAATCAACAGTTAAACGATATGTAGGAATTGAAATCCATTATGAAAAGCTTAGTCACGAAAATGAGTATTACGAATGAAAAATGAAAATGACATAACGGCCGAATTCTTAAAAATAGCTGTTTGGAATGCCAATGAGCTTAGCAACACATCAAATTCCTTTATAACTGAAATCCCATTTCACCAGCAAAAGGTACACAGATTTTCCAACTACTGTATTTATAACACAAAACACCCTAGAACTGCTAACGGTGGAACAGCTGTTATAATAACATAACATCATGAGCTAGATAATTATAAAAAAAAAACATTTACAAGCTACTACTATCCAAGTTGAAGACAAAACAGCAACTATAAATATTTTTGCCGTTTATAGACCAAACCACTCAACAAAAAAAGAAGATTACTCTCATTTCTTCCGAAGTCTAGGAAATAGATTTATCGCAGTCGGCGATTTTAACGCAAAACACCAAGACTGGGGCTTTCGCCACAAGAACTGATGTGCGTGAATTACTAGCAGCTATACAATCACACAATATAAATTACTTATCGCCTGGGGAACCAACTTATTGACCCACGGACCGCTTGAAAATCCCTAACCTAATCGATTTCTGCATTATTAAAGGTTAAATATAGGTAGTTTACAATCAAATTATGTTGAGCATTAACTGCTGGCCATTCATCTCTTATAATCAAATTTCATTCACAAATAACACACATTCAAACACAACCAATACTTTACAACAAAAAACGAACTGGGCATACTTCCGAAGCGGATTAACTGATCAAATAAACTTATTTTATATGTTATAGCTGGATCTGCAAAATGGTATACAATACACAGCTTTGTTATACATAATATATCTAACTACAACTAACTTCTGAGTTATTTTATTGATAAAATCGGTTATTAATGGAATACCCAGTTTCTTGTGAATTTGGGTGTTACACAAACCACGGATACTTTATTGTGATTCAAAGCGCTTTATTCTGCATATTTTGCAGTTGATTCATTGTTGTCTTTCACGTATTGCACCAAGTTGGACATGTATAAGTGAGCATTGACCGGAGAATTGATTTGTAAATCAGAACTGAATGTTCAGTTCTGAGATGGGAGTTACGGTTCATTAAAGGGTATAATATAGCCAATCGGGTGTGGCATCCGATGAGTTTGTGGGTAATGTGAAATCTCCAGTTTAGACTAGCGTCCAATGAGACTCCTAAATACTCACAACTGAGTCTATTTTATTTCAATATTGTCTATTTTGAATGTTGGGAGAAGCTTGTATCGTTTGAGAGTAAGCAACTGTGCTTGGGATTTTACAGGATTTATTTTTATTTTCCAATTGCTGAACCATTCAAACTTTATGTTAAGAGCGTGTTATAGGTGTATAATTGTGGTTTTAACACTGAAGTCCTGAGTTATAATCGCCGTCTCATCGGCATACACGGCAAGTGTTGAGTTATTAACTACAGGCAGGTCGTGTACGTACAGGTTAAATAATGTTCGACCCAATAAGCTCCCTTGGGGTACCCCGGCTTTTATGGATTCGCAACTGGAGATTGTTGTATTAATCCTAACTCTGTATTTTTTGTTGGACAAAAATGAGAGGGTAACCTTTATTAGATACATCGGTATATTTAACACGTTCAATTTAGAAATTAGTAGTGCCAGATGCTTTCTCCAGGTCCAAGAAGATACTGGCAGTGTACACTTTTTATCTTCGTATTCTTTCTCAATTATTTCACTTATCCTAAGCAGCTGGTGGGTAGTTGGATGAAATGAACGAAACCCAAGTTGATGTGGGGGAAGTATGTCCTTTTCCAGTATTACTTCTTAAATTCTGGAGAGTATTACTTTTCCAAGAAATTTGTATAGAGATGATAGAAGGTTTATGGATCTGTAACTGTCTGGACTGTTTTTCGGTTTAGCAGTTTCGTAGATAGGGAGTATAATAGCACTTTTCCATTGGGACGGATAGTATCCCAGTCGGAGGAAAGCTTTACAAATTGTGGTTAAGTAGGCGATAGCCTTTTTGATTAGTTGTTTCAGTATTTTTATTAGATCTGGTCCAGGTGCCTTACGGTTAGGTAGCGTTCAATGTATAATTTAAGTTCTTAAGTTGTGGTAGGGTCTATTGTTGCATTCTCTTGTAGGCGTAAGTTTTCGATTGCATTTGTGACTTGGTGATCAAGATGTTTATCATACTCTCCTATGTTAGGTGTAAACACTCGCTCAAGATGTGTTGCTATTAGGTTTGCTTTGTCAATGTCAGAAGAATAAGTAGTATTATTATCTATCAGAGGATAGATGACATTCTGTTGCCGTAATAATCTAATAATAATAAGTAATAATCGTGAGGAACTTTTCTGTGTTTTGGGGGTGTAGTTGCTTCTTTAATGCTATCTTGGATTGCAGACATACAATGCTGGACAGAATAGTCTAACTGCCTAGATGTTTCGATAGTATTCATTTGTCTTAACTTTGATTAAGTGTCGCTTAGAATATTTCCCAACTAATTTTTCCGTAAGCAAGTTTGTATGGAGGATCGGCTGTTTCAGGAGTATTGCACATAAAGATAATTATGGGGAGGTGATAGGAGTCTAGTTCTGGGGTTATTGTTTGAAATATGATATTACAAAGATTTTTATGTAAGATTATATCTACAATATCTGGTTGGTGATCAGCTCTATATGGACGGTAAGTGAAATCTTTTGGGGCTGAGAGCAGTCAGTATACCGTGGTGGTTGTGTAATTTGATTTCGTCGGGATTGCTAGCCCTGTAACTCCATATAATGTTCGTTGAGTTTAGATCTTTTAGTAGAAGAGCGGGTTCGTTACTATTAAAAAGTTTTGCGATTTCGTCTTCTAGGAGCCGCTTATTCGGTGGTTTGTATGCAGACGTAAATATAAGAAAACCATTGTTTTTCATAATTAGCTTTATGGAAATAGCTTCAATATTTTGGAGAGCATCCATATAAAGAAAGTGGTGGTTAAGTTTCTTTTTAATAACAATTGCAACACCATCAGATGCAATTAATGCTTCTCTGTCTTTCCGATACATCTCATAATCAGAAATTCACAAATTTTTTGTGCACATAAAATGTGTCTCGATAATACACGCTATATCTCTATTATGTCGTGACAGGAATTCTATGAAGCTTGAACGTTGTTTTTTAGGCCATTGGCGTTCCAACTGTTAAGTTAGTAATTAATGGGTCACTATTTTGATCTATTAGTTATTAGTGTAGGAATTAATGTTCTTAAAAATGACATAAGTTTGTCTAAGTGTGGTATGAGCAGCTTTAGTATTTTTGTAATTATGATAGAGATGTAGTCAGTTAGTTCTTGCTTCTATGGGAAGAGTTGATGTTGAGTTTCAGTCCTTGCTGATTGTGTCCTGAGGCTGGTTTGTTTGATGTACTTGCTTGTCTGTGTTTTGTTACTTCAGAGTAAAGTTTATTTGGTGTTCGAATATTGGTGTTAAATGTGGGTTTCTTGCTTATCTTTAGATAGTAACTACAGTCTTTGTAGTTGTCCGGAAGTTTTTAAAAACAGTTAACGCACTGCGGATTATCACCTGGACGTTTAGGGCAGTGAGTGTATAAATTATGGCCAGTGCACTTTACATACCGCTTTTACGATTGACAGTATTTGAGGGTATGCCCGTACAATTGGCATTTTTTGCACTGGGGTATTTTTTTGGATTTTCTTCTTTACTCGACTTCTATCACGCTATAATCTAATTTTATTAATGCAAATATCTTCCTACATTCAGGGGTATTGTCAAAATCTACAGCACAAAATGGAATAGGGTGTCTACTTTTGTTGTAAAATCGGGAAACTTTCAGTGCGGGACAATTTTGGTACGATTAATTCATTTTTCATTTTAGTTTCGGTTAGTGAAACAGGAATATTTTGAATTGCCACTGTGAGTTGTTGACTTCCGGGTCTTTGAAAGTATTATAACCTAGTTTTATCTAATTGTAATGTTCAGTCACTGTCTCTTAATCTTCTGAGGTTGTTAAGTTAATACGCAATTGGGTATTTCTAATTACTGTTGAAAATTCGCCCTTGGCCTTTCCCTTGAGGTCGGAGATGCTTTCTTGGTATTGTAATTTATCTGCGTTATGCAAATTTTAGATTTTTGTTTTAATTTCTTGACACAAAATATTTATTTTTTTAAAATAATATTTCCGGCTCAAATAGGTACTTTTTACTCGGTTACGTTGTGGGTGGTGAGAGATAGGAAGAATCTCGCTTAAGGTTTTTGTTACTTATATTGAGGAACCCCCCTCCCCTCCGCAGATATTTAAAAACGATTTGTTTATTGTAAATTGACTTTCAGTGGTAATTCTAAGGCAATTATAGGATATAGTGATATTACCAAGATTTTATCCAAATCAGCAAAGCGCGGAACAAGCAAAACAAACTTTATCACCAAAGATATAAAGACAGACTATCAGCACATCTCAATGAACCAGTGAATACTTTAATGAACTAATTTGATCAATCAAAATGTTTAAAACAATTTAAAAAAATGAACTTCCAGCGCGTTTTAATTAATAATTTTAATGTAACCTAATATTAATTTTAAGAATTAATCTAATTTTGCATTTTTTCTCCTAAATTTATGTTAAAACATTCACTTGTATTATAGACTAGTAAAATTTATAATAGAGTGGCCTATTGTAGCCCTACTCTACATGTTCATAATCAATTGACAGTTTTAACTGCTGCTTGCACTTATTATTACATGTAC
Source organism: Sinelater perroti (assembly GCA_036346155.1). Taxonomy (NCBI): domain Eukaryota; kingdom Metazoa; phylum Arthropoda; class Insecta; order Coleoptera; family Elateridae; genus Sinelater; species Sinelater perroti. Next base: position 36,700,732 of record JARFIY010000001.1, read on the forward strand.
TATACTAAATATTGATTGTCCCTTGTAAATAGGACAGATTGTATAATAAAGAAATTAAAAAAATGTTAAGTGCGTACAGTAATACAATTTTTATGTGCCAAAACATTTTTGGCAAAAGCGCTTCATTGCAAATTGTGTAATTTTTACGATCTAACCGCGATGAGTGAAGGTATCGTACGTCAATTGTGTTGCGTGTTTAAATATGGGGCAAGAAGTGGCTGCTTATCTATAATCAGTGATAAACCTGTGCAGGAAATTGTCAAAAAGGTCAATTATACACATGAAACGGTAACTTGCATTTCACTGTTTTGATAATGACACTCAGCTTCAAGATGCTGTTTCAGGCTGACCTCATTCCTAGGCGGGAGAATTTTGTATAAAGGTAATTTCAAAACTTGTAAGACGTTATGACAAGTGCCTGAATTTGTAAGGCGATTATGTTGAAAATTACTGTTGTAGTTTTCTAAATGTTCATAATAAGGGTCTTGTATTTCCGCGTATCTGCCACTGATCACCAAACGGAGTTTTTTTCCAAATTACCCTTCTATTAGAACAGTTTCTTAATTTTAACAGGTAAAACAAATTCAATTAAAATTAAAGTTGTACTAGATAAGAAAATTACATATTAAACTAAATATGAACAACAATTTACTGTTTGCATTAATCTCGGTAACTTGAACAAGATTGATGACTTCTTTGGGCATCTGATTTATTTTTAGTTTTAATAAAGAATTTACGACCAATTTGACCACATTTGAGTATGTTGAGGTTGCAATTTTATTAATCGTTATGGTTTCGGCTGCACTTTGAGTGTTATCAAAAATTTGTTTTGCTAAGTTATCTCCATTTGTACTTCTGCTGCTTGTTAAACCCGTAATCAAAAACGCCATCTCACAGATTGGGTTTAGTATTTTTTGCCTGAATTAAAATCACGGCGGCTTGTGCAGTTCAGTACTTGAGGGTAAGAGTAAAACAAGTTTTAGAGTAATACTTTAGTCATGTAGAATTAATAGGCTGCACGTGATTGATCGTTGAAGCGTAAAGTCGGTCTGCAAGACCTCCATCTCGTTTTATGTACTGTAGTAGCAGCATAGATTTAATTGTAAGATTATAGAAACTTATACGACAAAGATGATCGCGAAAAATACTAATAAACTGGCTTATAGAAGATAATAAATTATATTAACAATTGCATTAAAAACTTTGTAATTAAAAGGAAGCAGAAAATTAATAAAGGAACTATTATTTTCATGAACTTGACGAAATGAAAAAGTTAACAGTAAAATAAGTTCACATAACAACTAACAACGGTAACCAAACTCTTCTAAAAAAGTGCTTCTTGTGAAAGACAATTTCAAACGCCATGCCTAAAATTATATTACAATGGATAAACAAAAAGATAGTGAGGTAAGGTATCGTTACAATATTACTAATAAAAGTGACATTCAAAGCTTAGACATTATTGGTTTAAAAGTTTTATTTAGTTGCTTATAATCGTATTTAAAAGCAACGCAAAAATATTGAAACCTTGTTTTTAGTAGTTAATTTTTGCTTTGACAATTGTATGATTAAAAATAAAGTGTGTGACAGATGATGAAACTAACTATTTTAGTGTACACGTTTTTTTTTTGTTAACTCCCATTAATATCCGCAGTTTCTCTAAAAATTTAGTAAATTATATATCAAAAAATTGACAATAATAATAATATAAACCATTAAGGTGTACGGTAATGCAGTGAGTAATGTTAAGTAAATAAGTTATAATTGTAAGAAAGTTAATTCAATCTGTTTGATAATTTTATTGGTTTAAACTCCTTGAGTCTACTTGTTCCCTCCTCATCATATAGAAGGTGGGTTGCCATAGCATTAGGATGATTTATCTTGATACCGTATGATAGATTTTATATTTTTCCCGATAGTGGTAGATGTATGCAGATTTCAATAGATAAGCTCATTTAGTACATACCATGGAGCATTTCCTTCCGCAACACGCAGTAGCTTTTACTGAAATCGCTGAAGTACTGCTAGGTTGGATTTATTATCAGATCCATATAACTGTAGCTCATAGGTCCACGCTAGCTTTAATATTGCTTTATATAGAAGTATTTGGTCCTCTAGAGATAATGGGAAACGGCGAGTAATTAATTAGTACATCCTACTGAACTTAGTATCAATTTGTTTTTGTTTCTTTGTTTTAGATATTTTTTCCATGTCGAGATGAATGCCTATGTTTTTTTCCGCTTAGGGTATGTCTTCCTTAGTGGATCCATGTTCACTGCAGCCTATGGCTTATTGCGATTACCCTAATAAAGTAAATCCACAACAAATCTGTAACTGATATGCCCTGAATTAACAGATACAGGTCCTTTACAGGGTGTGTCTGAAAGTCTTCCGGTTCCAGTATTTCTCTCCCAAATGTATGTTGCCTTTTCCTGCACAGCGTATCGCACTTGCATAGGATATGTAAGGTTGTTTCTGGTTCCTTGCTACAAAGGTCACCATTGAATTTATCAATTTTCCAGAGGTGTTCTTTAGCAGTCGCATGTCCAGTAAAAAATTCTATGCTTGTCATTAGCTGTGGCCTACTTAGGTTAAGGAGTTCTGTAGCTCTCTTTTGCCAAGGCCCCTTATTGAAGGTTTTGCATTACAGTTTCGTCATACATAGACTAATAAACCATCCTTCCTTTGAGCACGCCCTCTCAGGACCGAGGTTATGGAGTTGAAAGACTTATTGTTAAAAACACCTTCTATGTCCAAAAAGGCACATAATAGGATCTCTTTGTTGTCCAGCGTTTTGTCTACTCTCCAGGTGAGGTAGTGAAGTGTTGTTTCAGTCGAGAGACCAGCTTGATAGCCAAATTGGTTCTCATATAATAGTTGGTGTACCAGAATACCTCTCCTAATGTGCTTATCAAGCAGTTTTCCAACGTCTTAAATAAAAAACTAATAGGTCTGTAACTGTTTGTCTGCAAATAGTGGGCCCGACCAGGCTTTGGTATAAATATCACCCTGGTAAGTTACTTCAAATGAATTTATAGCCCATTTGAGTTTATTGAAAGTTACCACTCTTCTTGCAGTTTCCCTGTCTTCCCTTGATGCTGTGTTACTAAGATAAAGGGATACCCGATTTCTCCAGTCTGAGGGGAACTGTTGTATAATTGCAGATCCAGGAAAGTGTATCCGAGTAAGTTCGGTCTATGTTTCTTTTCCTGTTTTGGATTTCTGTCCGGATTCAGATTCCAGAGTACTAATCAAATTGCAGTGAAAGTCTTTTGAGAGTACTTTACGGAGTCTGGCACATGCTGGAGTATTTTCAATCTCCTCACAGTACCTCCTCCATGATTCTCTCTTGGCATCTCAAATGTTTTATTATATTTAGTTATGGATACCCTATAGGTATCCCACTCCATTCCTGTTGGAGGCCTTTACAACCACAGGTCAGTTTTCATTACACGCTGAAATGATTGCCTCAGTTAACTGATCCACAACCATTCCCCTCTTTTTTAGTTTTCACAGGTCTGGGTTTCTCCTTCGTCCACGTGCCCTCCCTGATCTTAGTTTCTTTTTTTTTGCTCTTCTCTTTTAGGGCCCAGAAGGAATCTTTGATTGCAGTCCCTCAGTCTTTTTTGCCTGCTACCTCTTGACCCTTGTCTGACGGTTCCGCCTCAGGTCTAACAGATGACTGTGTCTCCTGGATTGGTTCCGCCTCCATGGGCTCAATATGTTTTGTCAGGGAATCGCTATTACAGTCCTCCTCTGACATGAGTAAAAGTTTTATGTAAATTGTTTCTTCAGTGTCCATTTTATTTCCACGAGTCTGAAACATAATAAAAATTAATGGCTATATACAATGGGGGGCGCCCGGTGCCCAAGAGAGGATCCAGTAGGGGCTCATCACGCATTCCGTTGGCCTGGTCTCACTACCGTGGTTTTTAGTATTTTTATTGAGGTTACTTCCTCTTGATCCTGACGGTTAAGCCAAGATCCCCCGCACAGATATTCCCCGTAATACATTACTACAGCAGAGATACCCATGTATAGTATATCGGCAATGGCGTAACCTAAGGTTTGCCTCTTGCCGGCATCGTTAGTCCAAGTGCAGACTGTGGAATTTTTATCGACTTTTCACTCTAGATCCGCAGAGTTCAGTTTCAACAGGGCTACCACGAGAAGGATGCAATCTCTAAGATCGCATATCACTGTTCGAGTCAGTGATACCCAACGGTCTTCCTTGTTGTTAGGCGGTAAGAAACTCGGCTGCACTACTGGAGAGGCAGGCGTGTAAATAGCCGTGCCCTCGTGGTGCGGTGTGGGAAACTAAGTACGGCCCGTTTTGAAATGTAAAACGCTGAGGCCCAAATCGTCCCTTAAACGGCCAGCGCGAAAGCGGATGGGGGGCGGCTACCAATATCAACCGAATCGGCTTCGGATTCGGCGGCGATGGTTTCACGGTGGCCACCTTGTTGCGATGTCTTCGTGCCGGGAACACGACCGCAATGGCCGAGATGCGATACGGATCGAGTATGTTGCGGGATGTTAAAACCCGACCGAATTGGCCGCGATGCGGTGCAGGTATATTGCGGAATGTTAAATGCGGCCGAATTGGGCGCTATGCGGTGTGCATATTGCGGGTTGATTAAATGCGGCCGTACTGGACGCGTTGCGGTGTGCGTATGTCGCCGGGCTTCGCGCCTGGCTTAGCGGTAGGTCTTTGCGGGAAATTTTTAACTCGACAGCACTTTTCATCTGAAAGGGTGCCGCCGCCGGCGTATGCAGACTCGCCGGCTGAGCAAAAGCCCATATGCCGTTTTGTGTGCGACAGCAAAACGTAGCGGCAGATATCAATGCCATCAGCATGCGCCGCGAAACACAGGCGGTTCAAGGGCGAAAAGGCCGCCACACCAACTACCTTGGCGTGAAACTTCACATAGTTTATAGCCTAGGTACTTTACGTCTTTTTTTCTGTGAAAGTTATTGGTTGTTGAGGAACACTGAAGGACAAGTTTTCTTCTATAAAATAAAAGTCACATGCCTTGATTTGGTTCCATTCGCCCTGATCCGTTGTTTTTGAGCCAGGCTTGAATATTAACTTGATTCTAATTCGGGTTGCAAAATACCATAGCTGCAAAAGTAGTTATTACTATCAGATATGTAGTTGGTAGATTGAAAGTGTATATATAAAATATATAAAAGTGTAAATATAAATTTTTAAAGCATTTGGTGAAGAACTTTCGGAGATGTAAGATTTTGGACAAATAAACATTTATATTTTTATTTATAAAGATTCTTTATAATTCCTCTCAGTTGATCTTTATATTACATAGTGTTGGAAATTTACAGCAATTAACTACCTGAGTACTGACCGTAATTATTATAGAATACTGATTTGACTATAGATCTAGATGTGATTCATTGTTGAAGTAATTTTAGAGCATGTTTTTATTACACAAAGGCCAATGGGATCAGATGTTTGTTTATATCTGTAGATCGATAACAAAAAATAATTGTTTTTGTCCATCGTTTTTAGCAGTTCTCTTTCTTTTGGTCTAATGATCCTGGATCTCTAGTGGTGATTCTTGGTATTGTAGTCGCCTGTTAAAATAGATCAGTTTCAAAAATATTAAAAAAGCAATAAAATTATTCTTGTCTTATGATATCTTTAAGTGAGAAATATACCTCAGAAATTATCAAGGTTTCTAGTAATTTTTATGTGTTTACACTTGTTGTTTGTATATAGGCATATCTGTATTTCGACAGTTCTGTGTTTAACAGACCTTTGTATTTTAATAGCAGTACACGTATATGCAAAACCATCGGAGATATGTGCACTGTAGATTTTTAGCTAGACACATTCAGTGAGATGGTCTTACTGTATCTAACTTGTTATATAATCTAAATATTTTTAGCTTCTGCTTATATTGACAAAGCCTAATTGTGTTTCATATGGCGGTTATTAACGTATATGTGAGGAACTCTTGAGATAACTTTGATTAAAATATTAACCATAGTATTCATTTGTTTAATAAGTCGTACTAACTTTTTTTAAATTCATGAATACTATATAATGTACAGGTATACCTTGTTTATTATCATCAAATTGGTTATTTTCTGAAATTATTTGGAGACTTTTTTGTTCGCCTTGGGCTCAATATTGTGTGACATTATGTGTATTCTTGTATTTTCATTTTAAAATATGGAGATTAAATTGTTGTTTTTGTGTTCGTTAGGTATTTAATTCCATAAATTTATTTATTGTTGCTGATATCCCTTGCCATTTCCACAAAAAATAATGGTAAGTGCTTCTTGGTGGTCTTATATTAAATATGTTTCGTACTTTGTGTTCATGTTCTTTGACACTTTTCTTTGTACATTCTATGCTTGTCAAATAATGTATTTTTCTAAATACACTTTAAAATTAAGGTCTTGTTTGTGATTATACATGTAAAATTTGGTTTTTCCATTACTATTAAAATTATTATAGTAATTCAAAGTTTTTGCTTAAATTTTTGTCTGATCTTTTAAAAAAGTCATAATTTTGTAATCGTTTCCAGCTATTTGATTTAAGAGTTGTGTAAATAGCATAACATATTTTATATCTGCTAGAAATATTGGCGCTAGTTTTGGAACTTCTTCTGGTACATCATTTCCATCGGATTGCTAATACCAGTTTTGTAATTATTAGATAAACTGTCATGCCTCATTTTTATTTGTTCGCATGTTTTATACGTAATAGTTATAGTATAGTGATGATTCATTGTATTGTTAAGGCTGTTAGATCTCGAGTGGATGTTGTAACGTGTATTCGAAGTATGGTCGCACTTGCGGTAATAAAAAAAATTGTAGAAGTATTTGTATTATGTGTCGCTTCAGTGCACCTGGTTGAAGCATATATTGAGATTATCTACTCTAGTCATGATATGTCCGTTTAGGATGACTACCTTATGCACCCGTCATACATAATGTAGTCTTTACATACTAACGACATTACTTTAGCTTTATGAGTAAATCAGTTTTTCCTTAATTTGCATTAGTTTACTTGCCAACTCTTAAGTTTAATGAAGCTGCGATTACTGTTACAGGTATAATTGACAAGTCCGCTCTATTTGAATGCACAAGTCTAACTAGCGTACATATATGAAACGTATATATTTTAGTTAACATACTTATGCTGTACGTCGCTTAACAAAACCAGTAAGTATAAGTTATTTGTTAAGAAAAAAGCAGGCAAGAGAGGGGGCAGAAAGAGAAAGAGAAAAAAGAGTAGAAGAGAGAAAAGTAAAATTTGTTTTAACACTAAAAACAAATAACAATTTAAATAGATCATAAAATTCGGAAACCAAAACTTAATACAGTAGTACAAAAGAAGAAATGCCAATTACTTTCAAAAAGCAAAAACCTGAAAATGATCTAGGGTGATCTTTTTTCGCATTATGGACATATATAGACATATATAATACATAAATGCCCATTAGTATTAACTAATTGGAAAAATAATAATTAATGGAAAGACCAAAATCTATAAGAGCTTAGGTAAAGCAATGACTAACTTTTTATTGACGGGGATATGTTCCGGCGAAAAGCGAGTGTTCTTCTATAAATCAAAGTTCTCTCTAAAAAGTGGGCAGATTGAGACTCGTTAAATGTTACCTCCAATTTGTCTTTATAGTAGAATCGACGTAAATACCAAAAGGTCAAGAATTTTTAAAAAATCGATGCCATTCAACCCAGAAACCTTATTGTTTATTATATATTGTACAATATAATTTTAAAATATACACTAAACTGAAATCATCGGGCGGTATTATAGAACATCATATTTAATGAGCAGCATAAATGGCTCGTATATACAAATAAACTTAAATCGTGTTAAAATAAAAAGAGGACTTTAAGTTTTTTTTAGTATTCAAAACTGAAAATATTCCGTGTTTAACTTACGAGCTAGGTTCAAGTTCTAAGGTTTCCAAATTTTTTTCTGAAAAAGTACTTACCCAAGAAAATTAAAACTTTTGTTACTTCTGAACATAATTTCCGTCTAGACGTACACATTTTTCACAACGTCGTCGCTATGATTTCAGGGCTGCTGAAAACACTTATTTAAGGGTGTGTTTTCCTCACTGGAAAATCGTTGATGCAACATAGATTATTTATAAAACTATATTACGGTGTAGTTTTATAAATGCCTAATTTGTTTTTTAATGTTAGATTTGATTTTTTGCCTAATAATCAGTGTATTTTTGTCACATTAAGGTTTAGTTGGGTCTTTTTTGCTTTAATGTGCTCTTTCCATGTGAGCTTTTAATCTAAATGCAGAGCAAGATATTTAACTGTAATTTTTACTGGAATAGGGATGTTATTTATATTTATTTGAGACCAATTATTTTATTTTGTGGTGAACGTTATCTGTGCGGATTTTTTAGTTCTAACTTGAACTTTTCATTGCTTTAACCAGTCTTGTAATTCGTTTAGATTGCCTTGTAGCTTTCATAATGCTCTAATCGGATCATTATCGAATGAGAAGATGGCCGTGTCGTCAGGAATATCTGCAGTGTAGATAAGATAAGGAAATGGCCCAAGGACGTTATCTTGTGACACACAATCAGAAAATTTATTATTGACTTTGACTTGGAAGTATCGTTCACTGAGGTAGGATTTTAATATTAGAACTAGGGATATAGCTCTTTAATTTGTACAGTAATCCGTTGTTCCAGACTTTGTCAAAGGCTTGTGGAACATCAAGGATTGCTGCAGCACACATCCTCCCTTTGAAACTTTCTTTGATTTTATTTACAATTCGATGGCATCATTGCATTGTTAAATATTTTTGTTTGAATCTAAATTGATGTTAGGGGACTATCTAATCTGTTCGTGTTAGTTGATTTATTCTGTCGAGGAGAAGTCCTTCAAATATCTTTGCCATGAGTGCTAGCAAACTTATTGGGTGATATGATGTAGGTTTGGTGGGTGGTTTGCCTGGTTTTTCAATCATAGTTATTTATGCATATTTTCACTAAATCTAAAAGTAGCATAGGCGTAGAATGCTCTTGTATATTGTTGTTAATAGCAAAAGTGCTTTCTTGGCGAATGTTTCAGCATCTCTCTAATTATAAAGTCATACCCAGGAGCCTTATATGAATTGGTCTTGTTAATTTGTTGGCGAACTTCAGTTGGTGAAATGGCATAGGTAACGATAACTGACAGAAAGCATCTTGATGGCTGTTATCTGAAACTGGGATAAATACTGTTGATAGATGCTCTGCAAATGTATTGGTCTTGTCGTTGCCTATCTGGACCCAGTTACTATCAAGTTTTCTTATAGGTGGAATTTATATTATTGGCCTTTTCAATTTTTTTGTTTTTTTCCATAACAAATGATTTTCAGAAGATAGATTGGTGTTTGAAGGTTAGCATTGCGTGTCTGATTTAGTGTTGGGCGGAGTTGGTGTGTTATTCTGTTGAGATTCTTGTTGTTTCTTGTCCTTTGCCGTTTCCTATGTATTCCTTTTTGGGTAATAAATTCTTTAATATGTAAAGGAATATTATCATTTTCCTTAGTGGGCTTGTTTTGTGTAGGTGTGGCTTTCTATGCTGCAGTTTGGATTGTGTTCATTAGATGCTGTATGACTTCTTCGACTTCAAGCTGGTCCAATCTAGTTATTTTATTTATTAGGTTTTGGAACAGTTGTCAGTCAGTATTTTTAGTACATATTCGGAGTATTAGTTTTCTGCATATGGTATTTGTACTAGACTCAACTGAATTAGAAAATTCGTGTTTAGAATGTCTTTAGCGATAGCAAAGTCAAAAAGATCCAGGAGTTTGTTCTTAACCGTAGGTTAATGTGTTGGTTCTCTAGTAAACATATATATAAGTTGGGTTGTTTAGTTGTATTGACCGGAACAGGTTGCATCCTTTAGATGTGATTAATCTAGACCCCTATGCTGTGTGTTTGAAGTTCCAGTCCCCAATTGCTACTAATTGTGCTCCAAGAAAGTTGAAAAAGTTGTTTTATTTTTTCGTCTTAATAATATGTTGCGGCGGGAAATAGACGGCTGCAATAGTTATTGGTCGAGGTAGTGATTGTCTTGGATTTTATCTATTTTAAAGGATTTCAGAACATGGTGATTAGTGGTTGATCTAATGATGATAGTTGAGCCTGCGTGCACCACAATATCAAAGTAATGAGTGTAATAGATAATTTAGTATTTTGTTAAATGTTCTTCCTGTGAAGTGGGTTTTAGAGATTAGAAGAATATCAATTTTGTTATAGTTTAAGTATTGAGTGATTTCTGAAACGTGATTTAATAGCCCGTTCGCATTCCGTAGCGAAAAAAGCATTTTTAGGCTAGTTTATTTATGACTGTAGTAAGCATGTTTAAAATCATGCTACTTTGGTTTAATAGTTGATTCGTGTCCAAGCATTTATTTTTACTGTGTTATTTGGGAAGATTTTAGTGTAGTAAGTTTTGTTATCGGTAACTTGGGATAAATTATCGCACACAGCGTTATAATTTATAACTCTATAGGCATAAATTTGAGGTGGTTTTGGGTTTTGTAGTTGAGTAGTTATATTTACGTTGCTTAAATTGTTAGTCTAGTTGGTACTAAGGCCTGCTTCGGCGAGAGATTGAAATCTATTTAAGGTTACGGTTTGCGAAAGATTTATAGAAACCTGCAGACTTTTTTTTCTTATGTCGTTTGCTACTGACCGAATAGTTGAATGTTTTTGTCATTGCTTTAGCGTCGGTATTATTTTGGTTTTATGAAATTAGGGGCTCTGTATGATTTGAGCGGGGAAAGTTAATAGGGATTTGGTTTTGATCAAATTGTGGCAATTGTATATTTATTACTGTTAGATTTATTTGATAATTATGAGTGTATAGCATTTGTACTAGTGTTTTATTTTGCATTGCATTAAATGTATCCGTAAGAAAGTAATTATAATAGGTCTAGTAAAAAGAAATCCATTATTTTTCCAATAGATGGCTTTAATAAATTGTATCTCGAGCTCTAAAAGTCCGATCGGTTTATACTAAATGGCGTTAGAAAGCTGACATTTCATGCTAAAAAGACTTATTTGACAGTTTTGTGAATGGTTGACTCAGTTTTGTTTGAGCTCACGTCAAAGATGGACACTAGCAAAGAGAAAATATGCTATATTTTACAGTTTTTCTTCGATAAAGGTGAAAACGCAAGTCAGACGGCTGAAAATGTGAATAGTGTTTATGGTTCTGATACTGTAACAGCCAATCAAACGCAGTTTTGGTTTCGTCAATTCCGTTCCGGTAATTTCGATGTCAAAGATGCACCACGCTCTCGAAGGCCAATTGTCGAAAATGTGGATAAAATCATGGAAATGGCTGAGTCCGGTCGTCATATAAGCACTGTTTCTATTGTCCAGGAACTAAAAAATGCACAAAAAACCGTTTGGAACCATTTGAAAAAGGCTGGATACAAAAAGAAGGTGCCACACGGGTTAACGCAAAAAAAAGCTCATGGACCGAATCTCCATCTGTGAATCTCTACTGAATCGCAACAAAGTCGACCCATTTCTGAAGCGGATGGTGACTGGCGATGAAAAGTAGATAACTTACAACATCAAGCCGCAAACGGTGGCCAAGCCAGGATTGATGGACAGGAAGGTTTTGTTGTGCGTTTGATGGGATTGGCAAGGAATCTTATACTATGAGCTGTTCCCTACGGCCAAACTCTTAATTCGAATCTGTACTGTGAATAATTGGACCGTCTCAAGGAAGCAATCACCCAGAAGCGGCCAACTTCGGCCACTAGGACAGGAATTATGTTTCATCAACATAACGCCAGGCCACACACATCGATAGCGACTCGCCAGAAGCTCCGGGAGCTTGGTTGGGAGGTTCTTATGCATAAAAATTATAGCCCGAACCTGACACCAAGTGGTTACCACCTATTCCTGTCCATGGCGAACTATTTTCCTGATGAAAAATTCGCCCCAAGAGAGGCTTGTGAAAATCGAATGTCCCAGTTTTTTGCCAATAGGGACAAGGGCTTCTATGAGAGAGGCATAATAAAATTACGTTCAAAATGGCAACAAGTTATCGAACAAAACGGCGCATATTTGACCTAAATCGATTCATTCTAAGTATGTTAAATAAAACCTTCAGTTTCATGCAAAAATAATGGATTTCTTTTTACTAGACCTATTATATATTATTGTTTAACCTGTGCCTATTCCCAGTTACAAACTTTTTACGAGGTGTTGAACGTTTTATATGCTTAGAATTCTTATTGTCTTGATGAGTTAAATGTTTATCACTTCAAATAAATAAGTGCAAAGGCCTTCACTTGTATACTATTCCTGAAAAACTTAAAATTAAAAATTGGCAAATAAATACGCTTGACGTTAGAAGGTTACAGTTTTTATCACGATAAATAACCCTGTTAACCCTAACAAAAGAGTAGGAAGAGGCAAACAACCTTTCTGGAAGAAGAGAACTGACGGCATCGTTACTGCTACCCAAAGGCCTGCTACCTCAGCTGACCTGACGGTGGCTAGTTCTGGAAAATCTTCCTCTTCAGATATAAAGAGTAAGAGGGGTCGTTCGGAGGAAAGTTCACCAGCTATTTCCAAGGCAGGTATAGATGGTTCGCAACACGTCTGTTTAGCTTCAATGCATGAGCCGTAGACTTCTATCTATACGTAGTCCCAATGTATTCACAAATCATGTAAACATTTACTTTATAACTAACAACCGTGCACATGTGTGACATTAACATTGTTGCAAGTAATGCATGGAAAAAGCATTTAATATTATTACATTTTACTTCTTAGCTAAATAACTAGTAGGTATGGTGAGATACACATTTTCACGATCTAACTTAAATTATCTAAAATTGCATTTTGACTCAGATATTTCATATATTGTAATGTTAAATCACCGCGATTGGTTCAAAAATAAATCATATATTTTCTTTCTAAAGTGAGATTTTTCATTAAAATACTTCTTAAGTTGTTAGATAACGTGTTAGTTAAGATAAAACCAGTATTTTTTTTGTAATTGGTTTGAAAAAATAAGAGCAGTTTAAATAACATGTTTTCAGATAAGTAAATTAGAATTCATGGTTTCCGAAGGAATGTTGTATGCACGATATACAGCATTAAATATCCCCCTTCAGTTGTAATCTGAAATTCAATATTCAATACACGATAGTGTATCTATATGGAAAATTGCAATGCTTCCAAATGTAAATGTTATTTACAAAATATTGGAGTGCACATACTTCAATACATTTCAAACACTTTGTAGGATGACTGACACTGATTACGAAATTATAAATATTAAACTTCGAATTATCGAAAAAAAAGTCTGAACATAAGAGATGTCGTTCGGAGGTTGCGATACCTATCGAGCGCGCCTCCAGCTAGTGTATAGAAGAATGGCTGAGGCTTTGCGGTCAAAGCTAGTCGTCAAGTTAGTAATGAAACCCCAGGCATGAGAAACTACGTAGTCAACCTTTCATCCATCGATTTGGTGATTGAGCCACCTCTAGAACGAGTGAGTTTTCTGGAGTGCGGCAACATATCACTTTGGCCTGGATTTCACCTAGACGGGAGGTTGTAACTTACTTGGAAGTAATAAGGTATGCGGTGAGCACGATCGGGTGACGTGGGTCACTAACTTGTATGCAAAGCATTCTCGGGATCTAAATCTCTCTAGTAGTCTTGGTGGCAAAGTTCGACATTTTCTTATTGGGCTGTGGTGGATGAGGAGCTAGAGAGATAAAATTTACTTACCCAATATGATTTCCTTACAAAAAACCACCCTACAGGAAGCATCTGTGGATACTCCAGAAATTTAGAAACAGCAGCAACAACAGCAGTAACAACACGACATTCAGACCAAAAAAGGAAAAAGATTTCTGTGGTTAAACAAAAATGCGTACCAATGCAAACCAAACCAACCCAGCTTCTACTACCTCCAAACAGGTGCTGGCTTCTATAGCTAACCCTGTGAAAGAGAGCAGTAAGAGAGTAATTACTGCCACCACTACCTCGTTACAGAAACTAGTTACTAAAGTTAACCCTGTACAAAAGAGTAGGAGGAGGCAAGCACGACCCTTTTGAAAAAAGTAAACTGGCGGCACTACTGCTGTTACCCAAAAACCGGTTGCCTTAGCTGACCTGAGGGCGGCTAGTTCTAGAAAAGCCCCCTCTTCAGATATAAATGGTAATAGGGGTCGTTTTGGAGGGAAGCTGATCAGCTACCTCCAACTCCAAAAAGAAACCGAGATACCAATTAAGTCAACAACAACTTAATATACAAGACTAAAGAGAAGTTTTCAAAAGCCACCTCCTAGTAGTTATTGTAAACCTAATCAACCCATAGGGGAAAATAATCAGTGGTCAAACTAAAACAATACTGGCAGCGATGGTAAAAATTTTGGACACTCATCTTTAAGAGATGACAGCATTTCGGGGAGATACTTAGAATCACCTGTGAAGACGACCATGCTTTACAGTGGCTAAAAGAGGCAGTTGCCAACCTTTCCTCTTCGTGGAGTAAAGCCTGTTTGGACGTCGTGTAGGTGGATAAATTAAAAAAGGCCGCGTTGTAGGATTCAGGAAACCCTAAGATTATAAAAACCATCGTCCGTAGGCTAGTAGTGCAGAACTCCCGGTGAAAGTCCGAGAATGTTACATCTATGGGTAGACTTCTAAGTTTGGTATAAGTGGGAAGGCAGTGACTGGCATTGATAAAAAAAAAAAAAACTGTTTTATTAGTTCTTGGCCTTAAATATTAAAATCAAGAAAGAGAAACAACATACAAAGAAGGACGGTGCGTCCTTGTATACCCCTTAAATACAAGAACAGTCACCGGAAGAACAGCAGATTACTAGCAGGATATGACTGCGACAGTCGCGCAACAAATGCCCTCTATGATGGAAGTAACTTCTACCTACCATTCTGACAGAGGTAATACCGGAAAAGACAAGACGATAGAGCAAATTCTTTGAGGTTTCTCCAATTAGAGGATCCGTGTTCGGCCCAGCTCGGACGGACATTCTCAAGTTTATCCAAGGATTGGTTTGTTTGACTGATGGGTGCACGGAGAGAGGGGGAGAGAAGGCAGTACAAGGTGCCCAGTTAAAACATAAGTACGCGTGACTTTTTTATCTTCTACTTTATATTCAGTATTCAGAATAAGAGATGCCGTCGAGCTAATTTACGAAGTTGAATGCAAGGGAACAGTTGCTCAATGATCAGTGATCAAATAGTTCAAGCGCTTCAACTGAGATTTGAAATTTAAAGGCAAATTTAGTTCTGGTCGGCCATTAACGTCTTCTCCAAGCATTCGTGATCTGGTATTGGGTCTTGCAGTTTCGTCTCATAAAACTGTGCTCAACCGTTTGTGTCAACGTAACATCATTTAAAAGAAGCTCCGACAGAATCCATAGAAATTCGCGGAAGCACAGGCTAATAAGTGATTCAAGATCTGTCATAAATTGCTTAACTAAAGAGAAGTTCTTTCGCATTTAATCTACAATCCAGACGCTGCTTCATCTCTTCCAATCAACGATGATGTCCAATGTGGGTCTTTTGATGAAGTTGAATAAGGGTTTTAAAAATTTGTTAATTTGAAGTCAGAATGGTGCTTTGATCAGATCCGACAACTTGCGGAACGGTGGAACAAGATCGTAAAAAATAATGGCTTTTATTTGGAAGATTAATTGTTCATTTTTTTCGGTAAATTTATGCACAAAAATTGTCATTTGTAATGTTAAACTCAAATTTTTGGCAAATTATGCACGATGTGGCATTATTAGCTTTGTACAGCGGAGCTTAAAGTAGAAAGTTAATGAGATTATTATCCTGTCTGTCTGTCTGTGTGTATGGAGACACTATAACTTCCGGTCTATTCAATGGATTCACTTCAAACTTGGCATACATATACCTTAGGTCGGTATCTTTCGTGGGATTGATTTTCGCCAAATCGGTTAACGGCAACCGGAAGTGGAATATCGCACCGCTGTAGAAAGTTTCTTTTACGGTATTACACCGTTCTTGTTTCGTCTATTTTTGACACATATTGTGTTTCATAAAAACACTAATAGTTTTGGAATGTAAGATACTATCTCTTTATATTACTTATGAATATTATTTATCATAAATATAGACTATCAAAAACAGACATTTAATTTCACATAATTTAATATATACACTTAATATCACCTTATTATTCTTGGAACACAACCGGGTATGTTTATTACACAACTAATGAGTCATAAAGAAATAATTATGGCTGTTAATAAAGCTATTTGACTTGTACAAAAAACGCTGTTGCAAAAAACTGGCACACCAACGTTACTTATGTTGCAACTATTATAACGGATTTATAAGCGCATTGTTCTTTTAAATCCTAATTGCATGAGCGTTAATAACGACATCAAAAGGATTTATTACAGAGCATGCAATGGTCATTACCGATTTAGGTTGATCAATTTGTGGAATTAAATCCATACGCATATCTGTCTGTTTTGGCGTGGGCACAATTTTACCGGAATTAATGAATAATTACCGCTGACTGATAACTCGATGTCACCTTAAATATTGTTTGAAGAGCCATTTACTTTTTAATTTTTTTATAGCATTACATAGAATTTGGAATAAAATTGAAAAACAAGGCAGCTAATAATATGTGGAATTCATTATAGTAATAAAATAATTTAAATTCTTTATATTTGAATTTTTAAATTGCTGATTTAAAACAAGCTTTTTAGTTTTTGTTTTTGTGTTATTGGGTCAATATCCGGATAGACAGTAAGCTACAAAGACAGTAAAGGACACTGGTTGCCTGAATGTATTTTGTACAGTATTTAGGAATTTCATAGTGCCTGACATTATGTTTTGTTATTACTGCTGATTCTCGTAATGTCGTGGCCACGTAATTTAGAATAATAATAAAACTAGTCTGAGTGAAATGTGGAGTTTCTTGCTGATGGAGTGCTAGTTTGCGTGCTTGTGTGTAAGGAATTTGTGTGCGTTTTACATTAGACATGACTCTAGTAACATTGCTCCGAGTTTCTTCATAGGAGAATATCATCTTCTTAACTCAGTTAACTTGCAGACAAAATTAATGCTAGTGATAAATACTCTATATACACTCCCAAAGCAAATTTATTTTCAGATTTAAAAAACTTATCCTTATCTGACAGGAACTACAACTAAGTTTAATCGTTTGTACATCTTTAAAAAAGAAATTCAAAAAATGGGTAATTAAAAATTAGAAATTTATGAAAAACAATCAAAGCTTGGCCATTTATTAAGTCAACTGTGGTCAAAACATATCTTTTGCAAATCAGCTAAGAAAAATTACATATCAGGTTTGCCTGAGATTTAAAGGCATGGTAATAATTACGTGGTAAAAAGATTTGCAAAATAAAGCTATATTTTAAAGTACTCAATAAAATGTTATTGAAAAATAAAATTTATTTTAACTTTAGTATTGTATTCACTAGAGTTTCCTAATGCAAAGTGCTGCTCGCAAAATTCTCGAATGCAGTTGATAAGTTTCGTAAAACTGTCGGTTGGCTAATATGCTTCATAACTGACAAATTATTTATTATTTGTTATTTGTCGTATTGTTTCTGAAGATCTATCATTCTAAAGTCTGGGCTTGATACTAAAATAGCATGCAGCATGCTGTCCTTACTCCCGGCTTCTACATCGACAGTGGGTATCACGGCATAACACGGGATTTTGCTTTTAATTACGTAATTAATCATTATCTAAACAGCGTTTATTGCCCATAACAAACTCCTGTAACTAAACTAGGATTTTATTAATAATCACAACATTAAATAATGTGTAATTACTCCAAATTTTCTTTTTGTCAATAATTAACTAACAAAAGCAGTTTTCCCAGTCATCCTTACAAGATTTGGAGCCAATGTGCAAGTATTTCTTGATTATTAGATTAAAAAGACAGTTTGCAACAAATTCTTATGATTAACGAAGGTATGTAATGTTGATACAATCTAAAAAACAGTAACTGGAAATTAAGCGACGAATTGGTTAAACAGCAATAATGTACTATAAACAAACAGATTTGCGCCAGATCTCCTGAAGAAAGAAGAATAAATATACAAAAATTAATCTGACAATATTTCAAAATGCACTGCATTATCTGAAGCAATAAATTTTCATATTACAGTGAAAAGTTCAAATACCATAATTTCAATAACATATCACAACCCAAAAGCAATTACTAACAATTCAGTTAATATTAACATTAAAACGCTCGAATATTATTATAAATTGCTTTCATAAACAAACCACTGAAGTAATAGGTATGAGAGAAATAGTGGCTAGTTGCACGTATAATATAACTAGTAAAAATCTTTATGACAGTATTTTTCTCTTTCCTCAGTCTTAATTACTAGTAGGGAATGTAGTAGCTACTGCAGCATCTTGAATTACTTCTCCGTTTTACTCGGTCTTGTGCTTCGATTGTGAGTGTATGCATAGATTAGCTTTGTGATTTGATTCATCCATCTGGTATGTGATCTACCTCTGGATCTTTTTGCTTCTACCTTTCCCCGTATTACTAATTTTTCCAGGTTGTCAGGTTTTTTCTTCATAATATGTTCAAAGTATCTTAGTGTCTTGAGTTGCATTTCGCTCGACAGTCGTCTCTTAATATTAAGCTCTTGGAGTATTGATAGATTTGTTTGAAGTTCTGTCCAAGAGATGTTCAGCATTCTTCGCCAACATTTCTGCGGCATCAAATTTCTTCATTTCTTTCTGTCCGAGAGTCCAGGATTCGCTGCCGTATGTTAGTATAGGGAAAATTAAACATTGTATCAATTTGCATTTTATTTTCTTCGATATGTTGTCTTCCCATATTCTTGTTAATTTTTTGATAGCCCTTCTAGTCATTTCACATCTCTTCCTGATTTCTTTTTCTTGAACCCTCATTTGTTATTAGTGATCCCAGGTATGTGTATTGTTCTACTTGGTAATTGTTTATTTGTTGTACGTCGGGTCTGTTGTTACGTGGTCTGTTTATAATCAAGATCTTTGTTTTAGATATGTTTAATTCCAGTCCTAATTTAAAGCTTTCTCTTTCAACCGTTCTATGATGTCTTGTAGTTCTTCTTCGTTGCTTCCGAGCAGAGCCGTATTATCGGCGTATCTTAACTTGTTTCCTTTTTGTCCGTTGATTGAGAAACCACCTTCAATGTTTTCTGTGGCTCTTCTCATTATAAATTCTCCATATATGTTAAAGAGCTGCTGCGATAGGATGCAGCCTTGCCTCACCACATTGTGGATTAAATTTGTCGGATAACCTTTCGTTCACTTTGACTCTGCCTGTGCTATTTCTATATAAGCTGTTTATGAGAGATATTATATGTTGAGGTACTCCAATTTCGTTCAATACTTCCCATAGTTTGTGCTATTTAACTTTACCGAATGCCTTACGATAGTCAATGTAGCAGATGTATAGAGAGATGTTGAATTCCCTGGCTTTTTCTATTAGTTGTTTCAGTTTCATTATATGATCTCTAGTGCGCCTCTTCCTGCCATGAAACCAGCTTGTTCCGCTAGTATTTGGGAATTTAGATAGGTTTCGAGTTTTTCGTTAATTATGTAAAGGAAAATTTTGCTGGTGTGTGATATTAATGCGGTTGTTCGGTAGTTTTCGCATTTTGTGATGCTACTTTTTGTGTGGATCGTTATAAACATAGCTTCAATCTATTCCTTAGGCTATTGTTGAATGCGCCATACCTTGTTGCATAAGGTGTATAGCTTTTCAATTCCTATTTGTTCAGCTGCTTTGATTACTTCAGCTGTTATTGCATCTAGGCCAGGGACTTTTCTTGGTCTCAGTTTGTTTACAGCAGATGCTATTTCGCTTCTTAATATGTCGGGTTCTTCATTGTAGTTGTTCATTGTGTATGTAATTTTTTGTTGACTTAGATTTCCAGAGCATAATTGTTCGGAGTATTGTTTCCATGTTTCTGTTATGTAGTATATGTCTGTCTTTGTTTGCCCTTGTGATCTTCGATCGCCCAGGTTTTAGGTTTGGAATCACGAGTTAAAAATTTTATTCTCCGAAAGAGGTCTGCAGGTTAATTTGTGATTGCATGTTTTTTTATTTCTTTACATATCTCAGAGTAGTAATTGTTTTTGTCTTGTTTGCATGCTCTTTTTCTTTCGCGGTTTAATTTTATAGCAGCATAAATGGAACTTTTTATTAAACCTATCTGACTGGATTCAAACAACTGCCATATATTCGATCTTTGGAGGTAGAATATTTCATTTTGAGCAACTTACATATATCCGGTGTATTCATTTTATTTGAAGTTGTTTTAAAAATTTAATGGATACAGTAAATGATGACTAAAACTATAAAATGCATTCTACGTGGCGTACTGCAACTACACATAGAAGCGAAGGGTTTATACAAAAGTAAAACAAAGATAGCTGATATAAAATGTGGCGCGGCTGATTTATCCCACTGTTATCAAAACTAAAACTGTTTTGCAATAAGGTGCGAGTGAATTATCACATGTTGTAACAAGTTCAAGCATATTAATATATGTTCAAATCAGCACTGTAGGCGTTAGGACAACCTCAAATTTGTTGAAATGTCGCAGTAAAAAAGAGTTTGTAATGTCAATTTGGTTAAAAAGAGATTACTGGGCAATTTTGCGCTATAAATATGTGCGTTGTTTGATTGTTGATCGTCATGGATCAAATGGCTTCTGTGCTAAGAGATAATTGTCACCATACGGCTTTTCTGACAAAAATTTGAGGATTCAAATATAAAAAATTTTAAAATATACATTATAAAAGTATCATGTATGTATATCTTGCAACGAAAATACATGAGTCAGGAAGGAATGACGCGGAAATAAATGAAAGAATAGAGCATGCTGTAAAGGTGTTCTAGAGTCTGAATAATTCATTCATACAAAAAAGTCTCTGAAAATATAAAAACGAGAGTATATAAAATTTTTAGACCGCTACTATTATATGGTAGTGAGCGTTGGGTGCTTAATGAGAGAACAAGCAGTAAACTTTAAGCAATTGAAATGAAGTTGTTGGCAAATGAGAACGCAACCACATTTATTATAAGTTGGCAACACCTATATTAAATAAGGTACTCTGTCTCTATCTACGATTGACTTGTACGCTTTTAACCTATAAGTTAGAAATACACGTTCGTTGCATCTTTCAGATAAATCGTTTATTTATTTCCACATAAATATCAACATGGTAGCAGAGCGTGGTTGATTGCTACTTGTGGAAACGGAAGAAAAAGTAAACGCAGTAAAAACTAAGAAAACCGGCCGGCGTGTTTTTTTCCGATATACATTTTGAGGTTAACCGGGGCGGCGTGCTTGGTCAGAAATCACGTGTAAATCATAATTACGCAAAGAAGATGTCGAATTCAGGTTAAAATCCAATTCATATCGACAGACTAGTTGGAAGAGATAACTATGCCAGTTGGAAGTTTGCAGTCCAGGCATATTCGAACTCGCCGATTTATGGAGTTGTTACCGGTACCAATACAAACCAAAGTAAAGAGACCAAGGCGAAATCTAAGTTGATTTTATTACTGGATCCTGTCATTTACGTACATGTTCAGAATTCAACTACTTGTAAAGAAGTCTGGGAGAGTTTGGAACAGGTTTTTGATGATAGCGGGTTGTACAGGAGAGTAGCCTTGTTGAGGGACCTGATAACAACTACATTGGATTCTTCTCGAAGCGTAGATGATTATGTGAATAAAATAATGTCGACCGCCCACAAGCTCAGGAATAATAAGTTTGACATTGATGATGAATGGCTCGGTACACTGATGTTAGCCGGCCTCCCTGAAGCTTAGAAGCCCATGATCATGGGACTGGAGAGCTCTGGCATCAAGATAAGTGCTGATTCTATTAAATCTAAACTCCTGCAGGAAGTTCAATGCTCTGATAATTTAGCATTCTTCACAAGGAAAAAGGTCATTCAAAGAAATCCACATGATTCAACAAAGGCCTACAAAGGACAGCGATGTTATAATTGTAACAAGCATGGACACTTTGCTAAGAATTGTCGTGCTCCGAAAAAGAAAAATGTAGAAAATACAGAAGGAAATAAAGGTTTTGTTGCAGCTTCTTCAGCATCTCCTCAGACAACAAATCCGGACCTGTGGTATGTGGACTCGGCTGCCTCCATGCACATTACATATAGACGTGACTGGATGTATGATGTTACAAGTCCACCGATACCCACCATAACTGTTGCCAGTAAGACACCGCTACCTGTGGAAAGTATGGGAAAGGTCAATTTATTGCTAAATGGTAATAAAGAAAGCAAAATTCAGGTAAGACAAGTTTTATACATACCTAAACTTGCCGCAAACCACCTGTCAGTCAGTGCTATGGTGAAAAATGACTGTAATGTAAATTTTAGAGATGAAAGTTGTGATATCTATGATAAAAATGGAAAGCTCCTGTGTTCGGCCACACTAGTAAACGATTTATATTTGTTAAACACACACAGAGAGGTATTTTCTAACCTGTCTTGTTCAGATAACTTAAATGGTTTGGTTCTGTGGCATAGACGCATGGGACACCTGAATTTTTCAGATGTTAACAAGCTGCCGGAGTGTGCTGAGGGAGTTCAGCCATTCTCAGACAAAAATAAAGGTTCTATTACTTGTACTACCTGTCTCTCGGGGAAACAAACCAGATTGCCCTTTAACAACATTGGTTCAAGATCTTCAGGACCTTGCAACTGGTCCACACTGATTTATGTGGACCAATGGAGCAAGAATCTTTGGGAGGTATGAAATATTTTATTACTTTTATCGATGATTACACAAGACGTGTTCATGTCTATTTTTTGAAAAATAAATTGAATATTGCGGAAGTTTTCAAGGATTACAAAAACAAAGTAGAGAATGAACATGAGAGAAAAATAAAGGTAATTCGTTCTGATAATGGAAAAGAATACTGCAATAGAGAATTTGAAAATTTCTTGAACAAACATGGGATTGAACATCAAACAAGTGCTCCGTACTCATCCCAGCAGAATGGTCTTGCCGAAGGGATGAACAGGACTCTGGTGGAAAGAGCAAAATGTATGTTGTTTGATGCTCAGCTTGCAAAACAGTTCTGGGCAGAGGCCCTTGCAACGGCAGCATATATAATTAACAGATCACCTGCAAAATCAATTAATGGTAAAACTCCTATGGAGATGTGGACTGGTAAGAAACCCAACTTGTCTAATTTAAAAGTATTTGGATGTGAAGTAATGACACAAGTTCCAAAAGAAAAACGCCAAAAATGGGACTCCAAATCCAGAATGTTACTGTTTGTTGGTTATTGTGAATCTACCAAAGGCTACCGAATACTTGATCCAGATACCAATAAAATCATAAAAAGTGGAGATGTAGTATTTCTAGAAAATATGGAAAAATATGATAATAATATATACTTACCTTGTACATACAACAGCAGCAGTCCAGAGATACAGCCACTCAAAGAAACATGTAAGGAAGAATTAGAGGACAGCACAGACCATTTTACTGGTGAGTCAAGCGAGGACTACCAGTCTGGCGAGAATGACAATTCATCTTACATACCAGAGCAATCGATTGATCTCGAGTCACCAATAAGAAACATAAATTTACGTCCACAGAGAACTGTTCAGTATGCAGAAACAGATGACCATGATGTAAGTTACTTCTGTCCAATACTTAATTTAGAAATGTTTCAGATGGATGCCATAAGTGCTTTTCTTCAGGGTGACATAGATACTGAGATATACATGTCACAACCAGAATACTACAAAGAAAATGATCAAGTATGTATTTTACATAAATCAATTTATGGACTGAAACAGGCTAGCCGGCAGTGGAATCTTAAATTGAACAATGTTTTATTAAAAATTGGCTTACAGAGATCACATGTGCATCCCTGTATTTATTATTTAGTAAATGAGTCTGCAACTATATTCATTGCAGTGTGAGTGGATGATCTTTTGATATTTACAAATAATAAGGATAAAACAACAGATATTAAAAACAAGTTAAAAGGAGAATGCAGTATGAAAGACCTAGGTGAAATGAAGAATTGTATCGGCATAAACATAAATAGAAACCGAGAGGCAGGTATGATTATGTTAGATCAAGAAAAATACATAAACAAAGTATTGGACCGCTTTAATATGTCTGAATGCAAACCAGTTTGTACCCCGATAGAGGTGAATGCAAAATTTGAGAGAAATCCTGAAGATGGGAACAAAAATATCCCATACAGGGAAGCGGTGGGATGTCTGATATATCTGGCACATGTCACGAGACCTGATATCACCTATGCAGTTAACAAGTTGAGTCAGTACTGTAATAGTCCAGGAAATCAACACCGGCTTGGAATAAAAAGGATTATGAGGTATCTTCAAGGAACCAGGAACCTAAAGCTATGCTATGTCAAAGATGACTCAAAGGAAATAACTGGATATTGTGATGCTGACTGGGCGAGCGATCCAGTGGATAGACGATCGTGCACGGGTTATACTTTTCTGTTTCAGAATGCTTGTTTATCTTGGAATTCGTGTAAACAGCAAACCGTGGCACTCTCTACGGCGGAGGCCGAATACATGGCGATGGCGGCGGCAACCCAGGAGGCCCTGTGGCTGCGGCAGCTGATGGCCGAGCTCGGTCAAGGTGGAGACGGCGCCCTACTCATCCATTGTGACAATCAAAGTGCAATAAGACTGGCATCAACAGACTGTTATAAACCAAAAACTAAACATATAGATATTCGTTTACGTTTTCTTAGGGAAAACATTGTTAATTCTAAAGTTAAATTAAAGTTTGTAAATGGTTGCAACATGGTAGCTGATAACTTGACTAAAGGTACTACCTTTGAAAAACATTTGTTCTGTATCAGTAAAATGGGTCTGCGTTCTGTGGGGAGTGTTGGCAAATGAGAACGCAACCACATTTATTATAAGTTGGCAACACCTATATTAAATAAGGTACTCTGTCTCTATCTACGATTGACTTGTACGCTTTTAACCTATAAGTTAGAAATACACGTTCGTTGCATCTTTCAGATAAATCGTTTATTTATTTCCACATAAATATCAACAGAAGTACGTTAGGGCGGTAATTGGCATCACAAAAAGGGACAGAATCAGAAATACCGAGGTAAGAAACCAACTGCAGGTGGAACCACTAACGACGACCATAAAAGGAAACTAACTTAGGTGGTTCGGACATTCTGGGAATTTTGAATGAGAGCAATTTTTCAACGAGTATCACTAGGAAAGCCAAGATCTTCAATTTCTTATACTTTCCCATAAACGGCGCCTTTCTTTAGTCAAGGTTATTTAGAGCATTATTATGTTGTTTACAATAGCGAGAAGCGAATGTGTTTTGTTTTTAAGTTGATATTGCGCGTGTCCCTGTGAACAAACTAGAATCAAAGCTTCCAGAAGTCCCAGTCCCAGTCGTTGTAAAATTGCTCGAATAAATCGAAGAAAAAGCAAAGTATTGCCATTTTCTCGTTACCTATATTCATAAATTTGACTAGTGCTTCGAGTATATATTTTTATGAATTTTTCCTGTTCCTCATAAAAAATTACAGAGTTTTAAAGTTGGCCCTTTAAACATGGTTGCAGAAGCCGTTTCCATGTATGCCTTGCTACCCTGCAACACACATCCACAAATTATGGAGAAAACTGTCGTAGCGAGTTGTGAACGCGAACAAAAAAATCAAGAATTTTGCACGATAATTTATTTAAACTTTATAGGTATCCCTTTTTCTGGTTTGTATATACTTTTTAAATTGTTATTATCCACTTCGGTTAAATTTTTAGCTTTAATTATTGTTTTTTATTTCTTCATTTAATTAGAATTATGTTAATTTTTAATTCATCTCTTTCCCAACTTAGTCAGTCACATTCTTCATTGTATAATTCTCCTTTAATTTTCTTCTTTAACATTTTTAAAGTTTATTTTAATTATAATAATTATTATTCTCCTCCTCTTTTACATTTATTTTTTTAGTTTCCAGATATAATATTTCACAATTTTAGTTTATCCGTGTTTAATCTTGCGTTTCTCTTTTATTGGCATTTTTTCTTTTATTTGATGTTAACTCTTTTTTAATAATATAAGCATTTTACAATCTGTCACTAGCTGACATGGAGTAAGTATTAGAACAAGGTACATACATAACATGATGAAACAAGTTTACCAACAAATTTCTTATGTCTAACAAGTTAGTTCGGCTTAAAGTTAATTTAAATTAACTTTACACTAACACACACGTGCACAATCATAAAAACGGTTTAGTAGATCTGAAGGCTTAAACCTCTTAAGTCTGGGCTCATCTTTATTTCTTTCTAGTAGGCAATCGATAAATGAATTAGCATGAGCAGTAAACCGATTGTGGTAGTGCATACTGTATTTTTGAATCTCCTCATTAATTGTAGGAATATTAAGCTTTCACTGTATGACTTCATTCGGTACATACCATTATTATTGATCTGAAAGTCTTTCTTGGAATTCCCTTAAGATGTCAATGTTTGAATTACTGACTATTCCCCACAGTTGTATTCAGTAGTTTCAAACTGGTTTATATGGCAATAACTTATTCTCGAGAGGTAGCTGAGATTTACGCTCTAGCAGCCAGTATATTCTGCGGTTGTTTTCGTTTGGACCAAATGCGCTTTTTTCAAGTCAACCCTGTAAAGGTGGACGCCCAGATATTTTGCACGTTCTTCTTATGAGACTTGTTGATTATTTATTATGACATGAAGATAAGTATCTTTACGAGTTGTAAAACTTATATAAACTGATTTAGAGCCATTAACTTTAAGGCGCCATTCTTGAACCATATTTGCAGACTATTCAAATAAAGTTGAAAATTTTGGGATGCTGTTTGCGAACCAGAATGAGAAGGTAACATGGCTGTGCCGTTGACAAATGTTGCGGTCATTGTGATTTCGATAAAAAAATCTACATTACACAGGACGTATAAAATTGACTCCAGCACACTGCCTTAGGAAACGCCGAAACTGATAAAAAATAGAACAGTTTGATATTTTCCAAATTTACCTAAAAAGTGTCTGTCAGCAAGATACGACTTTATAGTTAGAAAACAGTGCGGAAGAATTTTGTTTTAATTTTATAAAGCAAATTTTAATGCCAGATTTTGTCAAAGGCTTGTATTACGTCAAAAAATTGCTTTCCACAAATTGGTGTAATAAAGTAATCCGTCTACTAGCAACATTTTTCAAATACCCTGGATAGTAGATGAAGTAAGCTGATCAGTCTATAGGATGTAATTTGCTCCTTAGGCCTTCCCGGTTTAAGAATTAGAATAACCGAGGCGACTTTTGATTTCATTTGGTAGGTGTGAATTTCTGTTTCGGTTAATTATGGCTGAATATTTGTCCATGGTTTGTGATATAATTTTAGCCTTTTCGTTGTATAGAATTTTTATTTTGTATTCATTTTTAGCTATATTAAAAAAAAAATTGATGCCGGATAAAAAATCGCTGGAGATTTAGGATCGACCTTCACAGAAGTTGTAATATCTGTTTCAACTTTATCCAAATTTGTGATTGATGGTGATTAACGATTGGTAGGGTATAGCCAATCATTTGCAGTTTTAGTTTACTTGATAGCTAACCCCGTTAGATAACGAGGGGTTTTGATTTGAAGTGTTGGTTGATCTCATATCATTTACAGAAAATTATAAATATAAATTATTATTTTTAGGCTGCTGTTGCGTATACTGATATTTAGTGGGTGATAATTTTTATTTGTTTGCATAGAACAAAACTTTTGTTTGAACTTTGTTGTTGTAGCAGGTGAATAATACTGACCTTATAAATATATAAGATTAAATAAAATTTGAATTCAAATACCCGAAGGTTACACTCTATCTTGCCATATATCACTAGGCACACTCGAACACAACTTTAGGCTTCGATAATAAGACGACACTCTAGATAACACTTAACATACAATTTCTACGGTTACTTATATAATTTGGGATAGAAGTTCTTACTACTTGATATAGGATAAAAGTCCTTATCCCAACCTTGATGCAACAACGAAGAACTCGCATCAACGCTTCTTCGTCTTCAAACAGCGATTGTGGCTGCAGAAGACCAGGCGACCCAGGCCACATTGATGACGGACGCGAGGTTTTATTAATGCGCTGGCGGATTGCAAGTTTTTACACTCGTCACACAAAACGCAAACTGTTAATACGATGCGTCTGCTCTCTTTGAATGCATAAACCGAAGTCAATGTTATTTTATATATTATTTTATAGCAAATTCTTTTACAATATGTACCTCCAAAATATCTGAAATGAAATGATACATATCTTGCGTTATGCGTTATCTCAACTGGAAGTATTAATATTTTTTGTGTATGTGATGGATTCGGCTAAATGTAGGTGTAGTATCGATAAAAAAGGGATTATAATATAATGGAGGTTTACGATACGTTGACCAACCGCCCGGCATCAGAGTCACGTATCTTTGTTGCTGGTCGGGTTTTGAAGTTGTTAAGTTACGGGGTTATGGGATTTTTGGGTTTACGGGGTTGTGGGGTTACGAGGTTAAGGTGTTATGGGGATTAAAATGCCCGGGAATTAATGATTTCCCTAGTTATTGGGGGTTTTGGGCTTAATTTTTAAGGTTATAAAAAATCCTGACGTGATGGAGCAAAACTGACCTCGGATTTAGATTCAGCGACCCCAAAAACGTATAGTAAGACTAGTCTGGGTTCTGGCACTATTTTTCGAATTTTTTTTTGTGGAGCTGTGTAATATAATTTTGGTATTACTGTTTCGCATCAGATCTATAAGTACCCTCTGTTTTGGAGACGCGGTGGCTCAGATGGTTCAACCAGTTGGCTCTGTCCTCTAGCCGGCGCGCGCGAGTTCGAGTCTCGCTCAACCCATGGGTGTGTGTGAATGCCCTAGAATAAGCAGTGCCTGTAAGTGCGCTCAAAAAAAACCTCTGTTTTAAACAACGCTAATGTTACCTTGGGATACCGTTAAAAACAATTTTTAAGGCCTGTGACCACTAAAATTGCCTTATTTTGTACTGTGAACGCTACGAAGGTTTTAAAGAAATGTGGTTTTGAGCATATGAAAGTACTGGTATTTATGTATAAAAACACAATTTATTGATTATAAAAAACTCAAAATGGCGGCGCAGAGACCTGCACAAGAAAAAATTTTTTCTCTGGATCCAAACGGGCGTACCGCTTCTGGTCGCAATTTTCACTCTAGAGCAGAAAACCAAAAATTTTCTTAAAATATAGCTCAAAATAAAGTGAGCTACGTAAGATTTTGCCAAAATATTGTTTTAAAAAAAATGGCGTCAATTTTATTTCTTTTCGGTATTTTTCGAAAACATCGTTCGAAAATCTTTTATAAAAACTGTTAGAAGCAATTAACCAAAAACCTCTACGTAACTTCCAAGATGATTATATTTTCAAGATAAAATTAAAATTTCACGATCGGACTTATAATTGACGGAGCTATCGGTACGCCCAGGTCGAAAAACGTAGTTTCAAGAAAAACGCGTTTTAAGTTTCAAGTACTAAAATATTTCGCGCGCGAGCGCAACGTACTTTATTGTGCTTTCTAACGGACTTTCTACTAACAGCTAATTTCTCAGCCTAAAAATACGAGTATTAGAGACATCTATTAGCCATATTTCGAAGCCTTAAGTTACTGACTATTGGTACATCCGATATATAACGGAACAAAGTCTCCAAATGTATAATTATCCGGCGCACTCAAAAAACGGTAATTTAGCTCTGAGTAGGTTCGGAAACATTACATTAAGTGTCTAAAAATTATTTCCAATTGGATGCGGTCACACAAATTATCGACGTCATTTCTATTTGATCTGCAATCGTCTAATTGAAATTGTTTTGGTTTTCTAATGCGTCAGTTAGGCGAAAAGTGATACGTAAACTTTGAGGAACTGAAATTTAATCTACCTGCGATTATAGCGTTTTATGCAATTTATTTTTGAATACGCACACGCTACGCGTCATTAATACAAAGAGACTATTTATAAACATTTAAATTGTACCTTGATTTGTTCTCTTTGTATTTAATTTATGCGTGTTTTACTGAGGTAACCTATTAAATATTTTGAAATGGAGAAGAGAAAGGTGAAAAAGTTAGAATAAATAGATATGTATATACATAGTAACACAAATCTATATATATATATATATAATTTAATAATACAGTTTGTTAAAGATAATAATTTAATTAAGTGCTTGAAAAAGATTGATAGCATATGTATTATTATCTAGTGAAGTAAAAAATACAGACATATTTACTACAGCCTTTCTCTATTGTTAGTATTACACTTTTAAATTACATAAAACCCTTTCGGTTAATCCATTAACAAGTTGTGCAGGGGTCACACGACGTTCTGCATAATTTGAATACATATTTATCAACTGCAGCACGTCATCGATAAAAATGGCAATCCACTTTTGCAATTTCAAAAGCTATAAAACTTTAAAATTTTATAACTTGATATGTTCGAAGTTTAATTCAAAAGCGGGCTGTAGTGAGTTATAGCTGTTTATACTCCATTTGACATAAACATAAATCACATCTGCTGACGCGTTTTATGCATTTTAAACTACCTGGAAGCGTTTCTACTTTTATCTCTTCGACAACTTCCGTTTAATAGTTTAGAAAATGCACAAATTGAACTTTGCGACGCGCATTGCTTCTGTTGGGAAATTTTAAGTTAAGATCTGTTTTATAAGTACAAAAAATTAAGTCGTACTTATAGTAAACAGCACGCTTCTATGTAGGAGATTAAAGTAAATGTTTATAATAGCTTTTAAAATGTGAAAAAGTGCATGGGGACGCCGAAAGACTGAGCTCGGAAGCGATGAATAATAGATGCCTTAAACGAAGCCACTTATGAGCTAAACTTAAGATGTTTTAGCTTTAGCATGACAAAGTAGCATTACCGTGCTGAAGTCTTGAATTAATAAATACATTTGATTGCATTCCGCTAGGAAGTGTTAACTATGTATTTAATTTGAGAGTTAAAATTTAAAATAATTTAATTAATAATGCCATAAAGATCGTTAGCGCTCAAAATGACTTTTAATAGTTTTCATGAGTAAAAAGGATTTCCTTGCGTATTTTGAATTTTTAATATTTTAAAAGTAAACCACATTTAAAAAATTCTTTGAAGACTGAAACAATACATTTGTGATACCGAATAAAAGATAAGATAACAGACAGCTTAGTCTCGCAACGCGGAATGATTTATGATGTGAATTTATGAGGATATATTAAATGAGTTTCTATAAAACCTATAAGCCTATATCACTCTTCCAATTTTTGATTTATTAACGTAGGAGAGCAATAGAAGGACTTTTAAATGTCAAAATATGACTTCTGTACGTTACTTTTTAACTAAACAACAACAGCTAGTTATTGATTTGCTCTGCTCTTGCTAGTTGAAAATAAGTGCTGTAGTTTTAGTATGGTATATTAATTTTCCTTTGGATAGTAAAAAGTTTAAACTATTTTGATAACATGATTAAATCAAAGCTACGACTTAAATCCAAGATTTTAAAAGCATTAAAATTTAATTACAGTTATCGAACAGTTTACTAGTGTATTTAAAAAAAAATACTTACAATGAAAGTACATAGATCCAGAATTGCTAAACATATATTTTGTTGCGTTCCAATTATTTAAGGGGTGAAAATTGCTTTAAAACTTTATCCTCAAATCACACGAACAGTATTTTTACATAAAATAATTTAATCCACCATTTTTTAAGAAAGCAAAACTACATTTGGTATTATTAACACCATAAATATTTAAATATTTTTAGGTTATCCACATTAGATCAAAATAATTCTGTTATAACACATATTATTCAAAAAAGTTAACAGTTTCCTTGTTTTATGAGGAAAACTAGCTGGTAGGGTTTAGTTACTCCTAATTGTATGCAATAAAGAAACTAATTACCAGGTAAATTTAAGCTTTTAATTACAAAACATAGATGATAATTAACATATAGACTTACATTCTAAAAGATGAATAATTACTAACAATTGCATTCTTGTTGAACTGATGTGAATAATATTTTAGTTAACAAATTCACATGATTTATATCAATCTTAATTATTCAGTATTCATTTCTCATTATCAAGAAAATATATTTTAGTTTAAATATGTTGGAATCATATTTATAAAATTGGAGAAAATATTTTTTATTTATACAAAATAATATATAAACAACAAATAGTGGGGTAGCCTTTATATTTATTAGACTAAATTAATGATAACCACGCATACAATAGAAAATGTGCCTTTTAATGGGGATTGATTTAATAGTTTATATTGTTCGTGTTATTTTTTTATAATTAACGGTTAAAAATATTTATATCAAATGCAAATAAAATGGTTCATTTGCTAGTAAAATATAAGCATTCAATTATAGAAACTTTGTGTATAACAAAGTATAAGTATTGAGTAGTGGTATAACTAAAAATCGTTATTTAAGGATTTTGTAAAATCGATTTTGAAATTTTCATTCGTTTGCGTAAAACAATTTTTTACTTTGTTGTAATTTATCACCTGTATAAGTTGTGTTGCTACTATGATTAAATTATAGTTCTTTCTTCAGTATTTAATTTTCTACAAACTTTTGATTTGCTTAAACAGAAGTTTCCTGCCAGAAAAACTTTAGTATAGTTTTTGTTAGTCCACTATATTTCACATAAATGTAAATTAGTATTATTGTCTTTGAGTTGTGTAATACTAAAGCTATTGTTTTCTTCCGTAAACCGAAAATGCACTGACAACTGATAAGGATGGTTGACAACAAAGCGTCTTATACCTGTTACATATATTTACTACTGTTTACCGCAATTGTCTCTTACATTAAGGTATTTATCATATCTAAGTAAAACATTATTTATAACCTTCTTTCTGTAAGCAGTACATGTTTCCTAGATCATATGTCGCTGTGTTATTGAATTTAGTTTATATAAGTCAGATTATAGATAGAACAGAGTTTCTATTTGACGAAAGCATCAATCGTTGTAGCCATATGTAACAGTTTCCAGTTGATCGAGGCGTATATATCTCACCAACGCAATACCCCGTTCGATTAAATCTATTTTATACTAACTTATTGGTTTTTGTTTTGAAACAAAAACCAATAATACATTTACAGGTAAATAAAGAAAAGTACAATTTACCCGTGACAATTGCGCTTCATGCCATCAGTACATCTATTATGAATTAGTTTCGTAATGCGTTATCCTCCAACTATTAGCAAGACAGTAATAGTTTTATTGTAATAAAAACTGGTTTAATTCTGTTTAGTTAGAGAGTATTAACCGTCACTGCAGCTACAAGGGCTTATTGTGCACTTAACCAACTTAATACTACGACGTCACATACATCCACTCACGAGTTTCCAGCAAGACTGAAACTTACCCGCACGCCTGGTCCCCGGACTTGGCTACAACGGAGGCTCAATCTGATCTAATAAGTTAGCAGTAACAGTAATAGAAAAAAGCAAAATAGCCAATATTTTAATTAGCCTAAAATTTGCTTTTTTTTGACTCTGAGCCGCACGTGGGAACATGGCCTGCAAACTGAGAGGTTAAGGCTTTCATATGTTCGCTCCCTTTGTCCTGCCGTCGCGCACTACTTCTGATGCGGGGCGTCCGTATCGCAGTCCGCGCCGCAACCACTTGGACCACTCTGGCGTAAGATTTGCATTGGAGATTAAAAACATAAGCTTATATTGCTCAATTCAATATTAATAAATTTTTTCAAAACATTCCAAAAAAATATTTATGTTTTGCTACACACGTGTGCCACGTTTCGACTTATCAGTGACCAAAGCGACCAGAAGTTTACCTGATGATAAATGCAAGGTTGTGTCTAGGTAAATGTGGAGTCATGCACGATGTCAAGAAGCGATATATTAATCAAAAGAATACGCATTGCATTGTTTCGTCATGAGTTTATATTTTAATTTTGAGAGTTCGGTTTGTGCATTCAAACTGAGTAGATGTGTCGTGAGATCAGTTTGCGTTCTGTGTGACAAGAATTGTCAGTGTGCAGCGCCTTTGTTGTGAAAACCGTAAACAATTTCTGCAAACAGAATGTTCCGACCGACAGTGTGATTATGGAGCCCCACGCTAGTCATAGATCCCACAGTCGCTGTTTTGAAAGGAAGAAGCGTTGCAGCGGGTGCTTCGCTCTCGCAGCTATAAAGGTAACAACTTTTATCATACATTAAGCACAAAAAACTCTTACTAGAAGTTGTATATCTTTACTCTTGCCTTCAAAATAAACAATGGGACATTACCTTATAATTGCTTCGTGGAACGCAAATGGTCTGCTTTGGTACAAAAAGAAACTCACAAGTTTTATTGCAAACCAATGCATTGACGTTTTACAAAGCGTTATTTATCAATTTCAAAATATTCAATTTATTTTACTGTACATCTCAATGGTGGTGGGCACGCAGGCACGGCTATCATCATCAAAAACAAATTATCAAACAACATAAACTGCCTAAATACTGTCTTCAAATATGCAATAATTATTGAAGAAAGAAACTGACCTCTTACACTTGTGGCAGTATGGTGCCGACCTAGGCACAACAACAAGCAAGAAGATTTTGAGAGATTTTAAACTTTAGGCAACAAAATTATATCTGGGGGTGACTTCAATTCTAAGAACGTACAGCAGGGCTTCCGAGTAACCGCCACAAAAGACATACAGCTACTCAAAGCACTAAACTTAAATAGACTAAATTACTTATCTGCAGGCCAGCCAACTTACTGATCTTCGAATATGAACCAACTTCCAGATATATTAAAATCTACGTAATCAAATACATCAAGCTAAATTACTTTAAATCAGAATCATTCTTAGATTTATCGTCGGATCATTCACTTGTATTAGTCAATCTAGGTACTAATATAATAATCAAAATCAAATTAATGCCAAATAAGGAAGGTTTCAGGCATTAAACATAGACTCAATCAAGTAACTACTTGGCTCAAAACCCCACTGAATAATATAAAAAACCAATCATATTAAAATTAATTAAAACCTCTTCTAAAGTGGTGGCACAAAACACTCAATTTGTAGAGCTACAAGAAAACTTAAACAACCCCAACAAAACATTTCTTTCATAAATGGTAGCGATAACCAGATCAGAAGTGATGACGGAAAGGCTTGAGCTTCTGCGAAACACTTGTCTAAACGAGTTCAACCATTTCATGCCGAAATTCCTCGTGAGCAAGCAAACGAAATACATCAATACTTAGTAGTATCTTCTAGATATGTATCCCGATCAACATATACGATAAATAAAGTTTGAACTAAACGCAGGCACTCAATTATTTTTAGTGACCGAATAGGCCACTCGCCAGGCATCAGAGAGCTCCAGGAATAAACCTGGGTCCGTCCGCACCGCAGCCCGCGCCTCAACCACGCGACCAAGCTGGCAATGTACTAATAACTGAGTTAAAATTTTACTAGTAAAGATCTGAGAAGTACATATCCATAATTAAACGTTCAAAAATAAAAATACGTCACATGCTTATCAAAGTAAACAAGAGGGCACTTTCAGGACAGTTGTTAGAAATTTATTCCCGATCACTAATATAATACAATTAAAGCAATAATTAAAAAGTTACCGACACTAACCTACTAACAAATGGAACGTCAAATAAAGAGTTGCAAAAATAGCTACTGTTGAATTGAAACCAGCTGATAGTAACAAGGACATATATAATCATACTGACAGACTGACACCAGTGTGCTCGATGTTAACACTTTGGCTACACAAAAAGTCATTTGGTATAATTCCGAAATATAGTGGAAATTACACGACATACCAGTTCAAAGCTAAAGATAAAAATAATAAGTTAAAATGTGTCACTTGGAACTTAAATCACCCAAGCAAACTATAAAACCTATACTATATATAAGTAAATACAGCAAAATATGTACTCGACACTAGATAGAAGTGGCTTTAAATTATTACCTAGAACCTAGCACGACAAATGCAACCGAATTTTACACATGCCCAGATTGTCAGTGGTAGCCCACTCGTAATCTTTAATGATACATTACAGTTACAACACATTTTATCAAATAACCCATCTAATAAGCCGAAAAAGATAATAACATAAAAGGATTAGTAAAGCAAATAGAAACTATTTTAAATCTACTAACAACTTTTGTCGTATAAAACATGAATGGCGTATCACATTAGATTGGCTGAATGGAACGCCAATGGGCTTTTGTTACACATCAATGCATCAAGTATATTGCTGATTTGCATTTCACAGCTAGACCCTATTTAACAATTCCAGGATATACTAGATTCCCCCCAAGGAGCTGTGAGACCTTGACGTTGGTAGGGGGGCATAGTACCTTTGATGACCCCGAGAGCGATGCTGGCGGGAGACTACAGTCCCCCAGCAGGGTCACTCATGCCAGTAAGATCGGGGGCGAGAGGGGAAGCTAAGGACAGCTCACCTTCCAGGAGGCACTTTGTGCAACGGGAACTGGCGCACCCGGGGGTAACCAGCTACGGACTCCTGAACGCCAGGAGCCTGATTATTCCTGTAACCACAGCCCGTGTTCCAACAACCACTAGACGGCGTACCAGTGGTGCGCTGCACGGGGATTTGCGACCGGGAGGCTTGCCTTAATCGGCCGAGTTGCGAAGACAACACCTCTATAAAAAGGAGGAGAACACCCCCAGGAAAGAGCGTCACCCTGGGGCGACCACACCATCGCTCGTCTCGTGGGGTAACATGGAAGAATCTAAACACAAAATAAACAAAAACGCAAAAATGGAAACTGAGCACGATGATACCTTGACCGAAGTAAGAGATGCAGCCGATAAAGCGATGAAAACTATCTCGGAGCTGAGGGTGTTAATTGCAAATAACCTAAACATCAAAACCGAAATTAAAAGCACAGTAAAAGACCTAAATCAAAAGATGGCTCGTCTAAATAGACGCATCGCAGAATACAAAGGGAAATACAGAGAAAACGAGACCATATACGTAACAAAGGAAACAAGGACAATTCCAATACAAGCAGAAGAAAAGGATATAATAAAAGAAATGGACGAAAGAAGGAAACCACACAAACAAAACATAAAGAAATGCCTGGAAGAACAGCAGGGATATGAGAGACTAATAACGATGATGGACGGAAGATGGACTGACGAAATCTTCGAAAGGACCTTTTATAAGACAGGAGGCGTAAACACTATCAGCCTAGAAGAGGACGTAATTTTAATCACAGATAAAACTAAGGCAGGGAAATACACAGAAAATCACCTACAAATACCCGGAAATAAGCGAGGTATTGGAAGAAAGACAAGGACAAGTAGAATACCTCATGAGCACTACCAAAACTATAAACAAAAAAGGCAGACAAACAGAAAAATCGAGTATCCCATATGTAATCTCATATGAGGTAAGAAAATGCGGAATAAATGACATGGAGAAACATTTCAAATAAATACAAGAATTAAAGGCAATAATAGAAGAGGTGGAAGTTTTTGATAGCCACAATGAAATAACAATTGTTACTCCAGAGGGAATACAACCAGAATACATAACAAAGATAGCGGAATATGTGTTCTATAACACTAAACTGAAGGTCAACATAACGACGAAGAGAACCCAGACACTCAAGACTAAAGACTATACAGAAATAACAAAATGTAGAAAAACTCGTCATAAACCGAGGGAAAGAACATACGCGAAATTATTAAATAATATGAAGGACAACATCGACGCAGAAGGCATAGGAATTAAAGTTTAAAAAATAAAGAATACAAGAAAGAACGACGTATTTGTGGAAATAGAAGGAGACAGGAATAAAGCAAACGCTTTTAGAGACGAAATAATACTAAAAGTGGGCACAAACGTAAAGACAAAAAACGCGACAAAACGCTATACATATATGACATAGATGCGGCCATAAATAAAGAAGAGGTTGAAAGCGCACTAAGCGAAGCAGTAGGAGCGACAAGGGGAGGGGTAACGGTCAAAAGCATGAAAGAAAACCGGACCGGCAATCAAACGGCGATAGTGGTAACACGTAAAGTACACGAAACCAATCTAATAAAGAAAACAAAATTAAGTTAGGATGGACATATTGTAAAATTAAAGAGAAAGTGATACCAACCAGGTGCTATAGATGCCTGGAATACGGACATAAGGCAAGGGATTTCGGAGGTGTGGACAAATCCAAAGACTGCTTAAATTGTGGGGAGACTGGCACAGGGCCAAGGATTGCCAAGAAGAGAACTACTGTAGAGCCTGCAAAGAGAAAGAACATAGAGCGGACAGCACGAGATGTCCAAGATATAGACAGATAATCAGGGAAGAAGCTAGCCGCCGAAGACCAAGAAGAGAAAGCAAACCTCAAAAAATGGAAGAAAACAACAACAAGGAAATAACAGTATTAAAGATTAATGTAGGAAGGGAAAGGGCAGCCCATGATGTGACACAGGCCATGGCGGAAAGATGGAGAGCATACAAAAGCCAAATAAGGCAAAAGCGACAAATCAGAGGTTAATACGATGCAAAAATAGATATAGTCATATACTGCCGAAACAAAAACGCGGGGATAACCGGAAACACGAGCGGTAACGAATATATTAAAATACTTTTAAGGAATGGACGATCTATAACTGTTATATATCACCGAATACGACCATGCAAAGCTCTACTGAAGACATTGATAGAATAATGCACGACGCGAGGCAGCAAAATGGAGAAATACTGATCCTCGGAAATTTAAACGCAAAATCACCATTATAGGGATCAAATCTGACAGATAATTGAAGCGAATATATAGTAGAATAGCTCGCATCAACCAAGATGGAAGTACAAGACAATCAACCAACCTTTGTGAGGGGAACAACGGAGTCGCATATAGATGTAACCTACGCCACCCCGAAACTGAAAAGATAAAAAATTGGAAAGTATCGGAGGAGGAGTCTCCGAGCCTACACAAATATATATGGTCTTTGACATTGATGCAAATCGACAGGCGCACGAAGAAATAGCACAAAGACAAGAACAAAAAAGCTAGATAAAAACGTTTTCAAAGAAACACTCCACCTAATAAAGCAGGGAAGGGAGTTAAACAGCAAAAACGTGACTGAGATCATCAAGGAAGCGCAACAGTTTGTTATACAGGAAAAAGACGAGAAAATATGACAGCAGCCATACTGGTAGAACGAAGAGATCGCAGATCAAAGAAGCAGATGCAACCGAATCAGAAAGAGCTAACAAGGAAAGAAAACGAGCCACAAGCCCAAATGCAGTGGAAAACACCGAAGAAAAATATGAAGACGAGAGGAGAAGTATAGGAAAACGATCGAAAAATCTAAACGCGAAAACTGGCGCGAACTATACAGAAAACTGGGGGAAGACATATGGGGGTAAAGATACCAAATTGCAACCAGATTCATGAAGAAAGCACGCCAACCTTACAACCTGGAGGCAAACGAAAAAATCAGAATAACAAACGAGCTTTTTCCCCAAAGGCAAGAAAATTGGAAGAGAAGAGAAAGAACGGAGGTAGACAAACCCTTAACAATGGAGGAATTACTAATAGCAGGCGAAAGACTCAGGAAAGGAAAAGCTCCAAGTCCGGATGGAATAACTCCTGAAACAATAAAACAAGCAATAAAACTCATACCTCAAGAAATACTGAAAGTGGTGAACTAACTGCTACAGGAACAAAGCTTCCTCGATAACTGAAAGAAGGCAAACGTAGTGTTAATACCAAGAAAAGACAGCGAACAATGCGACGCAAACGTACAGATCAATCTGCCTATTGGACAACATAGGCAAACTGTATGAACGTATGATCTAGAAAAGACTAGAGGAAGAACTAGACAGGAAAAACGGGCTGTCCGAAAGACAGTTAAAACAGTTGTAGAAACATCTAAGGAACGCACAGCAAAATGGATAGTAATGGTGATGATTAATGTACAAAATGCCTTTAATACGGCTGATATCTAGTGAGTACGATAGAAAGTTACCTGAGTAAACGAGAAGTAACAATAGCTAGAAAGAGAATAAACGTAACGCAGGGTGTATCACAGGGATTAGTGCTTGGCCCAATACTATGGAATGTTTTATACGACGAAGTCTTAAGGTTAACGCTTCCAACAGGATGTAGCACAGTGGCGTACGCAGACGATTTAGTACCTGATGCACTAACGGAAATGGAAGAGGTAACTGTCTCAAAATAGCGCCAAACAAGACCAAAGAGATTATTTTGAAACACCTCAGGAAAAGAGACGATATCATTTTTGAGATTGGAAAACATCAAATTAGGCCAGGGAAAGCAGGAAAATATCTAGGAGTATGGATTGACGATAAGTTAATATTCGGAGAGCATGTAAGAAAGACCACCAATAAAGCAGAAAAATCAGTAAGGGCATTGACAAAATTAATGCCAAATATTGGGGGTATAAGCAGTCACAAACGCGAAATACTTCACGGTGCGGTTCAGGCCATACTAATATATGGGGCGCCAATATGATACGAGATACTAGAAATAGACAAATACCGAAAAATGCTAATAAGAGTGCAAAAACAGGTGACCATATGGGTAGCAAGCGCATACAGAACGGCTTCCACAGGGTCACTATGTGTAATAAGCGCAGTAATACCCATCAACTTGTTAATAGAGGAAAGGGCGAGGATATATCATAACAGACGGGGAGAGGAAGACCTACGAAAGGAGGAAAGAAAGATCACCATCGCAAAATGGCAAAAAAGATGGAACGAGATAGAAACAGTAGCCAAATGGACAAGAAGACTACTGTCGTCAGTAGAGCTGTGGATAAAGTGCAAGCACAGAAAGTCGAAATATTTCCTGACACAATTTCTAACGGGCCACGGATCCTTCAGGACGTACACGTGCCGAATAGGGAAGGCAGAAAACG
Organism: Sinelater perroti; assembly: GCA_036346155.1. Classification (NCBI taxonomy): domain Eukaryota; kingdom Metazoa; phylum Arthropoda; class Insecta; order Coleoptera; family Elateridae; genus Sinelater; species Sinelater perroti. The sequence continues at coordinate 36,741,768 of JARFIY010000001.1, forward strand.
AAAATTGTATATACTACAAAGAAAGAGACGACCCAGAACACACGGTATTCCAGTGTAACAGATGGCATCGGGAACGAACGAATCTGAAACTAAAAACCGGAAAACAGATAAACATAGAGAATATAATAGATTCCATGCTGGAAACGCGGAAAACTGGAATCACATACATGGATATATCAACCAAATAATGAAGGATAAAGAGGAAGAAGAAAGGAAGGTAAACAAGCAACGCCAGTTCCACCTGAAGAATGTCCAAGTAGATAGTGCCGAGTGGAACATGCGTGGCGAAAAAGGGGAGTTTTAGACGGTAAGAATCCGGCACATCACCTTGCACGGGCGTGGTGGCGTCTTATGAAGATTTCTCCCCTAGAAAAAAAAGAAATACCAGATTATACAACTCAACATTCTGCTTGCGGAGAACATGCTGATACAGAGGAGATTATTAAAAACTTAATTAAGTACTACAAACTATGGAATACAAACTGGCGTATTTCTAAGTAACGACAATTATAATTCAAAATTGGACTGGACCAATAACGGTTTTGACAGTCTACTACTGTGTTTTGTGACACGGTATGAAACAACAACCATATGAGCACAATTTAATGCTTTTGGAGTCAAATTTATAGCAAAACAATCTAAAAGCAGATAATTAACAAAATCAATAAACGATGATGAAGAGCCTACATAATGGCCCTTCAGTTCAATAAAATTGTCCGATTTTTATGTAGTAAAAAAGTCAATTCTAATTACCTAAGAACTGAGTCCTACTTGATCATTTTCCGATAATAATAACCCTAGAAACACGTGCTACTAAGTAAAAAAGTAATCACTTTGTCAAATAAGCATATAAAGTAGAAGTTAATTGGAGAATTTATAGATCAATTATTGTTGCTGGACGTTTTCTTAAAAATGAAAGAACTAACTTTAACAGTAAAACATTTCAATGGAGTCATGCAACAAGTCTCTTAGCAGGCAACACCACAAAAATCACAGCATGTTATTAGTTTTGCGCACCCTGTAGTAGTGAAGCAGATAGTTGCAGAAAAGCGTATGCTGAGAAAAAGATGGCTAACAAGAAGACATCCAGTAGACAAGCGACTATTAAATCAAAAAATTTTTGAGATTAAAGGATTTCTTTCTAATAATAAAAATCAGGCTATATAAAATTATTTAAAATACTTATTGACAACGAAAGCTGTAAAATATTTGGTTTAAAAATCAAAAAAGACTCCAACCGTATAAACCACCTCTTAATACTGGGAACGGAAGTTTGTTAGAAAAAACGTTAGCCTTTGCAAACCATCTAACTAAGGTATTTCAACCATTTTCGCTTAAAATCCCAGTCAAAGAAGAAAGCGAAATAAAATTGTTTTCAAATGAGCTTATGATGTAATTGAGATAAAAACGCAAATCCCTAAAAATTTAGAATTACAAAAAGCTCCTGGATATGATATGATCACCGAGAATGTGTTAAAAGAGCTTTCAGATAAAAGTTACAAGTTTATTATCTATCTGTTTAATGCGGTATACTAATATTACGTTTCATCTTTTCGGTATGGAAAGTTACTATGATTACAGTAATCCTGAAATCTGAAAAGTTTAAAAAAATTTGAAATTAAGCAGACCTATTAGTTTGCTTCCAATACTATCAAAATTCTTTAATAAACTGCTGTTATGCGGACTTACACATATACTCTTGGATAATAACTTAATTCCTAATTTGACTTTGACAACATTCGATCACTGAACAAATTTATCTAGTCGCATACAAAATTGTCAAAAATTTTAATACAAAAAGTAATGTTTAGCTATATTTATAAATGTAACCCAAACTTTGGACAAATTATGTCATAACAGATTGTTTTTTTTAATCAAAAGTAAATTTTCCCTAGGCAAGTTGTTCATTCCTCAAATCATATTTTGATAACAGGAAAGTTCTCGTCATGTTTGGAAATTATCAAACAACATAATTTTATTATCATTTCTAGAGTTCCACGGGGCATCGTATTTGGGTCAATATTGTATCTTTTATATACTGCATATAATTTGAAAGATCTGCAAAGTTTAGTTGAAAACACAAACTTACACAGTAATAACTATGGCTTGAAACTAAACCTTAACAAGGCAAAGCTAATGATTATATTAGAGAAAGTAATTGTTAGCGACAATTTGACGCTTTATAATACACTAATTGAAAAGATCAACTTCTGTAAATATCTAGAAGCGTGGATTAAAGAAAATAGGAATCAAACTATAAAAATTAAAACAAGAATAGAGATAGCGAAACAAGTGTTTATAAAGTTGAAAAGATTCCTGTGATACCGAAATATTAATTTAGACTTTCAAATGCGTATGTTGAGGTGCTATGTTTTTTTTTTACATTGCTATACCATTTAAAGGCGTGGACATTAAAGTAAACAAATATTAAGAACCTCCAGGGTTTTGAAATGTGGTGTTATAGAAGAATATGGAGAATACCATAAACAGAGATAATAATTAACACGGAAATATTACGTAAAATGGAAAAGGAATGTGTAGTAATATACACAAAAAAAAGTGGAGTCTTTCAGTTAAATATTGAGATGTGTAAAGTACTCATTAGTGAAGCTAATAATACAGGGTAAAATAAAAGGTGTAAGAAGCGTAAAGCGAAGAAAATCATCCAGGCTACGGAACTTAAGAGTGTGGTATGGCTGTAGCACCAACGAGTTATTTCAAGGTACCGTTAACAATATACACATAAATTTAATGATTGCTAACATCCGATAGGAGACAATACTTTCAGAAGAAAATGTACTTCATATCTGTCACTCACCAAAAAAACAATGACTGTGAAATTTACTGATGGCTGATAAGTGGTTCAATAAACATAATTAATAGAACTCACCTTAACAACTAAAAGAGATAGCTGCTTATATGTATTAACAAACATCCAGTAGTTCCAAAAAGCAATTGCGTAAAATATTTCGAAATTAATCTGGATAAGCGACTAATGTGGGACAAACACATCTAGATAAAACGTAAACAACTAGATGAATTATATTTACAAATGTATTGACTTTTAGGTTGAAAATCGTAAATATTTTTAACGAATAAAATATTGCATTACAAGAACATTCTTCAACCGATCTGGACCTATAACGTACGGCTATGGGGTACAGCAAACAATCCAAACATCAAAATTTGAGATTCTTCTGAGCTAAGGTGCTTAAACCCATAATAAACGTACCGTAATATAAGCCCGACGAGGTCATACGCCATGTCTTTGGTATACCATTAATTAATGAAGAAATACAAGATACACTACGTTATTACAGTCTCATTAGTACCCATTCTAATGTTGGCTGGCAAACAAAGAAGGGAAATCCCGGTTTAAGCTACTCAGATATCGAATCTTCCCAACAGACATGAATAAGTTAGAAAGTGTTGTGTTAACCTTTTATCTGTAAACAAATTAACTAAATTTAAATGAAGAATTTGTTACTTTAGCCCGTCTTGCACGATCTGCATTTACACTGTTTTATATTTCACAAAATGTTTTTAAATGGCAGATTGCAAAGCCCATAATGATATAAAACAAATCGTTTCTTGCTGTAGATGTCACTCAATTTTTATTTTATTTTTAATGTTAGTTCGGTTACTGTATCTAAACGAAACGGAAATGTTGAGCTTGTTATATTTCGGGCAACACTCACAGCTTGATTGAAATTGTTTGTACTTATTGATTATTTTTTATTTGAGTATACACTTGGGTTTGTTGGTCTGAGCGCGGGTGCAGTGGTCTGAACTCTTGAAATATCAATGTTACGCTTAACTGTTAGATAGATAAGTGATGTAGATTAAATGATGTGATTTGTTCGTAAAACTAAAAAAATATAAATTTTACCTAACGACTTCTTTACTCATCCGCCACAACCTTCTAAATTGTCGTATTATAATCAGAATGGACTAGGAAAAATCCCATATGCATTGCGTAACACTTGATATATGAAACCTTAAATATGAATTAAAAACGTTTAAAGTCAATGACCTTCGATTATGACAGATACATATGAATACCAACAGTCCCTCTATAAACAATAAGAATAGCATATAAAATCCCCTAGCCGCCGGTTTCCTCTAGAAAAACCAAAAGAAACAGCCAAATTTGACGAATCTGCGATTCAAGAAAACAAGTACAAGTGGGCTGAAAAATAGTCTCTTTTATATTTATATGCCAGTGGCTACATTTCATAGGGGAAAAGGTAGGGCATGCACTTCTTACAAGGCGCGAAGCGCCTCAACGCACACCGCTCGAAAGCTTTACAATCTCTTATAGACGTACACTTTAACAAGGCCGCGAAGCGGCCTTTACGACGTCTTAAATATATGTATTAATTATATTTTTAGTACTTGCTTTTACCAGGTACACCAGTGCAGTACATAACACAAATATCTCATTAATTCATCATTACAAATGCTACTTCGAATACAAATCGCAGAATTCGCTAGAGATAGGACAATTTGAACTATATGCTCTAATTAATCAACAATATAATGTAACTCTCCCGCATCTAACACAAAATTCATGGTAAATAAGAAATGCAACAAGACGGACAAAACTGTGAAACTGTTAAAATAAATGAAAATGAGTGACTACTGGTTACACAAGTCTAGTACTTCAAGCAGATATGAGATTTTATCTGATAATGGCGAAATTTCATTACGTTTGGCATTGATTCACTCTCCAGTAATGCTTGCCGTCTAGATACTGCATATATATTATTTATTTGGTGGAAATATTTAGGTAGATATTACTTATAAATAATGCTCTTTGTATTTCTCTTTAATAGCTTTGGGGAAGCTGACCTAAATATTTTACGTTTCTCTCGTTAAAATAAAATATAAATATTTAATTTTTCTCTCGTAAAAAGGCCTCTTGCTAAATAATATACACTTTTGATTATAAGATATATTTCTGCTATTTTTTAATATTTACACGTTCTCATATTTTCGTAAAAATGTCCCACTAATTGAACGAGGAACATTTTTAATGCAGGTTTAGGGTATCTCGTTTTTATACACACTTTATTAGTGCTTGCAGTTTACTAAAATTATATTCGAAACTGCCTTTTAAACATATGTAGGTCAAATTTACATTCCCGTTCTGCCGAGTTCAAAGCGAGTCGGAAAAGTTCCCGACATCCAGATATAAAGTGCACCGAAGCATTCATTGATTTCGAACTCTGTCAACAGAGTCAGGCATGCTAAAACACAATACAGCTCCAGTCAACTTTTAAGTTTGCAGATAAGGATTATTCGAACGCTCATTTGATTTCACTTGTCTTGCAGCTTCATACGACGACCACATTTAAAATTTTATATGCAATCAACAGCTTTACAACGGCGCGAAGCAAAAAGGCATTTAGGGAAATTGTATTCAGACAAAGCGCATGAAATGTTAAGGTTTCGAGATTGTTTTCGTGCGCTCCTTCGCGCTGAACGTCAGAGCGCTGCATCTCTTTATAACGCTGCTAATAAATAACTAAGTAGTGTTTGTTTCACAAATTTGCATTCATACTAAAGGTAAATTTGTTTCTTATTAAACCTATGGGTCTTCTTTATTCGTTGAGGGCACTCGAGTCTCAAAGGTTGATGTGTCTGCTAACGTGCAACTTTATGTTATATTTATGCCACATACACCCATAAATTTCCAGCAAGATTCGAACTCGTCTGTACCAGGTTCACGGACGGAGGAACAAGGCTCATAAACAAGACACCACGGAGGCAGCTACCGAAATAAAATACATAAGAATAATTTTAGTTACGTATTCACACCTGAATCAGCACCGGCGGAGCCGCAAAATTAAATGCAGTATGAACAACTAAGCCAAACCAACAATGTAACACCGCTTAGTTTAGAATTTCAAATGCAATGGAGTATAAATCTTTCACACAATTTATACCAACTTTAAAAAAATAACATCACCTCACTCAAAAGTAACAGATAATCATAATGATGATAAAATTAGTAACAGTGATATAGATAAGAAATTGTGTATTTCAAACAACCAAAAACATAACTCAAGCATTGAAAAATATCAACACAAAATAGATTCAATGTACTAACATAAAGCAACACAAATGACAGTAGAAGCAACGTTAAAGATAATACACCACAAAACGTCAATTAACCTAAAGCACTTACATCACTATCAATTTGTGTTTATGAAGTAACCGATCATAATCCAATGGCGAAAAGCTTTACAGAAGTCGGTGAAAAAAACATTACGTTACATCCTCCTCAACCTTCTTATTTTGTTAAATATGGCGTATCTGAGAATAATAAAGTATACTACAAACTAAGTAATAAGCCAGCCAAATCTACGTTACGTAATGAGAATCATTAGGCAAAATAATGATAGTACTATTTATAAAAATCAATCAGACGACGACTGCATATTGTAAATTTACTTGCTGAGCAACATTAGACAGCTTATCAAATAAACTCTTACATACTATATACATAACTATAAATATACCCAAATAGCGAGAGCAAATACATAAATCGATATTGCTTTTTTTCCTAAATAAAATAGAAAACCAAATGAACCAAAACAATATAACAATAAATATATTATTCTTTCTACCCAACAGGAAACCGCATAATGGATAAACTCATAACAATAGCACTTTGGAATGCAAAAGGTCTTAGTTAACATCGCCTACAGGTTGATTTATTTATATGACTGCATTGTATTGATATTTTATTAATACCCGAAACTCACTTTACCGAAAAGCACTACTTTAAAATACACAACTTCAACATCTATCACACTCAAAATACTGATGAAACTGCTAATGGTGAGATATCCCTAACAACAAAATCAAAAACAAAAATTGTACATTTTGAGATGGAAAAACATGAAAAAGGTTGTATTCGGTGAACCGGAGTTGAAAGTGGAAATCTCACTAACCCACCAGTATTAGCAGCCTTCCAATTTCTTCCTAAATGTTCCATTACTAAAAATCAGTTTTTAGTATTAGAAAGACAATTTATCGTCGGATGTGATTTTAACACCTCTAACGGGTATTTAGACTTACAATAACTAGGAGTGACACACTTCAAAAAGCCATGATCCTTAAGACATACTGGCCCTCTGATATTAACAAAATAGTCAATCTGATTAACTGCTTTGTAATCAAAGGTCTTTCTAATCACTGCACTGATATAAATCAAATTTAGGTTATTATCAGACCACTTCCTAATAATAACTATAATGTAAAAAATTTGCAAACACAACTATCGGGACACTGTCGTCTTGTAACGCCTGCGGCTGGTAGCAGGATCTAGTTTTTGTTGCCGCCGGGCCGTTACTGTCGAAAGACGGATATCATTCCTGCTTTAGTTGGAACCGCGCTGCTTATGCGCGAGGATTTGAACAATGATGTAATTTTCAGATGTTTACCTAATATATCCTGTAAACTCTAGAACAGGCCCCGATTGCATAACTATTACGCAAAAAAGCAACTAAGGGACGCAAAGTACCGGAGGCGAAATGATTGTGTTAGTGTAAAAATAAATCGTGTTGAAGATAAAAACAATTATAAAACATAGTTTTTTAATAGTACATACCTGCGTTAGTGTATGTAAATATTATTATAGAATTAGATTTTCTGTAAGTAGAGTCAATAAATAGTTTAAATAAATTTACGCGTGTTATTCGCCATTGTTGAAAATAAAAACGTTGGAATATTAAGTATTAATATTATTAAAACTGAGGAGAAAACGTATTTATATAATGGAAACACTGGTTTGCGAACGTTTAGGAGACAGTTCATAACCAATAACAAAAAAGGTTACCATTAAAGTTGGGAAAAAGGTATCGAACATACAATAAAAATTTTGGCATGGTCAATTCAAGAAGATACTCCAGTTTTAAAAGAAGACAATTATGCAGTAACAAACAACCCCAATAGTCTCTCCATTTCGTAAAAATTATGACACTTGGGACAGGGATAACTCTAGCAAAATCAATGCCTTTGTTGAATGCTTATATTTAATTTTCTAACTGAATCCGTCCACGAATAATGATAATGACGATTTAATAGTTGAATATTTGGAAAGTCTATTATAAGTGTCTTTGTCTTCAAATAAATAAAATTACTAAATGATGAAAAATTATCTACTTCTGATTTAATAACGGCGAAATAATAAAATACCGAAAACGTGGTCATAAGGGAAAAAAGTTCCTTGCTAAGGATTGTTATGTTTACAGTTGTTTACCCTTATTATAGTAGAGTTATAATACGCAGATATAAGGGTCATATCTTTTGTATTCATGTTCATAGTTCAGTCCAAAAGTGAGCCGCGTTCGATGTTAATCTAAGTCGGCAGCGAGAGTGAAAAACGGCGCGTTACTAATATCGCTATAAAAGATTTTGTATGCGACAGATTTCATCTGTTTAAAATTAATTAATCTTGTGAACGTATGTATAAATGTAAAACGTAAGAAAATATAAGTTTTTTATAATAATAAATATTTGTTAATAAGCACACTGAAAAAATGATATTTGAAATAATTGAAATTATGAAAAAACTTATGTAAAAAGTAGACAATTCTGCATAATACTGCGATTAACTTTCCATAGTCGTATAATATATAGTATAAAGTTACAAAATCACTTTGAATTAGCTGCAATTAGCTACAATTGCATTGCCGACACGTGTTTGAATACAGAAGTGTTTAATGACGCTGTAAGTATTTGTATACTATATAAAGAAAAGTATATATATTTAACATATAAAGTTTTTGTGTATTGAGATTATTTATTATCACGTGAAAAAAGTAAATAAAGTAATTAATTTACTAATAATATACAACATAAAATAAGTTGAATGACTGATGTAAATATTTATCAGTTTGAATTTATAGCGTAGCATAATAATGCAAATAATGATAATAAAAATATGAGTATTATGAAAATAGAAAAAGAAATAATACTATAATAATTATATTTTAATTCATTTGTTTTCCAGAATTGGGCAACTATTTTTTTAATAATTAAAGATCATTTGAGTGAAAATATGAAATGTCGTATACGAAAAAATTAAAGATGTATTTTCTAAGAAAAGTGGAATATTATTTTACGATCGCAGAAGTTGACAAACAAACTTTTCGAAAAAACAAAGAATGGCTTGAAATATTTGTAAATTTCAATATACCTGGGAAGAAGTTTGCAAATCCAGAGCAGCCAGATAAATATAATTTAAATAACAATCAAATTTGAAATACTTCTGTTTATTGAAAATTTTAATTATGCATTTTCTTGTGTTTACTTAGGCCTAACTCAGACTTCCCGACTTTAAGTGAAAGATCGAATAGTAGAAGGGCTCAAGAACTATGTTCGCCAACAAGTTTATGCTCCACATATGAGTCTTCGTGCTTCAGAACAACTCGATGCCTCGAAAATTGTCAAGAACGTCACAGACAATTCATCAAAAGTACAGGAGTACAGACGATCGTTAGATTTTGATGCTGAGAGTACTATGTCTGCTGAAGATGCTGTGTTACTTTGAGTAGAACAAAGATTGTCAGTCAATCAGTATAAAAGACTTTGAGGCTCAAGTTTGGCAAATAATTGTTAATTATATCCGTCTTATAAGACTGTATTAAAGCTAAACAGCAATGTTACCCTTTAAAATCTGATATGACTTACTGAATTAAGTGGTGAAGTAAAATTCAATATTTGTTACATCATACAACTGAAAAATACTGTTGGAGCACAAAAAGTTGTTAAAACTTAACTTCAGATCATACATGTAATTTAAATTTGGTGTGTAAATTGGGTTGTGATGGGATTTCCGGTCAAAGTATTTACAAACAAAAGTTTGGTGATGATGAAGATGCCAGTAAATCGGATGCTAGGATATTTTCACTTCTCTAGTGCCACTGCAGCTATATCTCCTCATGATCAAACTATTGTTTGGAAAAATTCGCAACTTTTGTTTTTTCGATTCTGTAGAACGCGGAGATCACAATGAATATATATATATATATATATATATATATATATATATATATATATGTGTGTGTGTTCAAAATGCACTCCGTTTTGTTGAATGGACCATTCGGCACGACGAATCCATGCTTCTCTGGCAAGCTTTACAGCATTAGGATGACCCTTAATAGTTGCTTCCACGATGCGATTCCTTAGCTCTTCCTGCATGCCAATAGACGTAGCATAAACCATAGACTCCATCTAGTGTAATGTCGTTAGATCGGGAGATCGTGGCGGCCATTTAACAGGTCCGTTTCGACAAATCCATCGGTTATCATATCCTGTGTTTAAATAATCAATGACAATATGAGAAAAGTGAGCAGAGGTATCGTCATGCATAAAGCACATCCTCTCTCTATAAGCAATCCAAATATCTTGTAGAAGTTCATTCAGATTATTTTGCAAAAAGTGCAAGTAAGATATTCCCGAAAGCCTTGTTGGTAAAAAGAAGAAACCGATGAAATAGTGACCAAGAAAACCACAGACCACCCATGCAATGAAAAAATATGTTTCTAATGCGTAGTAGCAGTCGTTCCAAGTATGGGTTTTTTGAAAGTTAGTGATCCCATTTCCGGTAAAGCAAGATTAATCGATAATCAACAGGCGGATCAGAAAATTAGGATCTTGTGTGTATTGTTAGAATTAACCACTGGCAGAAATATAGGCGCTTGTTATAATTTTCTTGAACGCGCGTAACGTAAAATGGATGAAATTGTGGCTCCTGCGATATTCGCCATACGCTTATAGGTGAAACATCGGAACGAAGTGATAATCTTTTATTGCTAGTACCAGGAGATAACTGAACAGTACGGAGTACATCGCCATAAATTAAAATCATGTCTGTTTGCTCTACAAAAGTGAACAAATTTGTGGTGTTTCCCACAATTATAAAAAATTGAAAAGTCTTTAAATTATTAACTCACACGAAAATGCGCGAAACTAGTAAAACAAATAAATAATATACAATTGTTGTCCATGCTTATTTGATTAACTTATAGACTTTTAGATGCGTATCTTTCATATCTCAGTAATAAATTAATTTGAACCATATGTTTATATAAACTATTTTGTTTATTTTTTGCTGGAAAATACATCCCTAAAATGGTACCGTGTAATTCCAAAACACCCTGTGTATATATATATATATATATATATATATATATATATATATATATATATATATATATATATATATATATTACGTTTCGGCATCGGCTTTGATGCCATTTTCAAGAGGTTAGCTGTGGAACTCCCATATAGCGCCGCACCACCAATTACGCAACAACCTTAATCCTACAAACTTTCCCCAACCCAACGCATTTCCCGCCAAATCAACTTTCACTTCCAGCCCTATAAATATCAAGCAGGTCACATGAAAGCTCAGTCTTATTATAATACCTTGTGGAGACTGTCAAAGGACCTACATAGGTTAAACAAATCGGCAAATATCTATCCGAATATGCGAGCATTCTCTGGCCGTACGGAAAGGCGATAACGGTTCGGCACTTGCCAAACACAGCAAAGAAACAAGCCACAAAATTAATTTCTCTGGGGCTAAAACCATTGCCCCCATTTCCCATTTTACCCGCAGAATAGTACGTGAGGCAACTGATAGGAAAACGCCCACAGTGCCTCAACACAAGACTCATAGCTTTCCTTGGGGAGTAGGCAGATTGAGACCCCGAGTGAAGAGCTAACCTTTTGAAAATGGCATCAAAGCCGATTCCGAAACGTCGAGAATTTACCCAAAATAGACGCGGTTCATCCCGTGAACTAAGTTGTTTAAACATAATTAACCGGGGAAACCTATCTGAACATTTTATACGCCTCTACGGGGAGGAAACTTTAAACTTAACTAAGCTATATTCAAAGCTTACATTACGTAAGGCCAAACTTTTGTGTGACCTTGCATTCTCAAAATCCTGCAGAAACCAATACCTGTTTTTTGCGACTAAAACATCAACAGAAATCATCCACCATCTCCCGTATCCTTAAAAAAGCAGAGCTATTCTACTTAGAAACTCCATCCATGCTACCGTAAAAACCTCGCCAATACCAATCTGGAACTTTACGGCTTTTTTCATAAATTAAGTTCTTCCAAAATTCATCCCATTATCTGGGATACTTTCTCTAGGATTATACACGACAAAGCGTCGTTGTTGTGCCAAAGTAAAATTGCCAATACCCAACCATCCTGACTAACACGACGGTAAATAGCAACCTAGCTATTCAGGCTCTGGAAAAAGGTTTTAACTTTGCTGTAACACCAAACCGCATTCCCACTGAACAAATTATATCCCAAATAGAATCCTCCATTTCCACCCTTCTTGAAAATGTGGCAAATGAAACCAGGCAAGATGTAGCCAAAGTGCTACGTACAGCCGAATTACCAAAACCAAATATCAAAGCCTCCGAATTACGTGCCTTAAAAGCTCTAAAAGAAAATAATAATATTACTATTTTACAGGCAGATAAGGGTAACGCTACAGTGATCCTAAATACTGCGAACTACATCGGTAAGATGTACAATTAATAATGTACCTAATAATTCCACTACCTACCTCAAAAAGAAAACCAAAACCCTTATTACTAACTCCAACCTATCATCCGATACCAAGAAACTCCTCATACCCCGAGAAAAATCTTCCAGAATTTCCATATTGTATGGTCTCCAAAAATTCACAAAGAAAACTTTCCTTTACGCCCTATAGTTAGTGGGTTCGGTTTTCCCACCCACAATCTAGCCAAATACCTTTTCCAAGACTCTCCAACCTCTCACAGAGCAGGCATCATCCTACGTTCGAAACTCCTATCATTTCCTAGAAATACTGAAAACCTTCCCTATACGCAAAGGTGACATCATGGTCAGCTTTGATGTCGTTTCTTTGTTTACAAACATCCCAATTCCTGATACCCTACAGTTATTAAAGTCAATGTATAATATAAATAACAATATCCTCTCCCTAACAAACCATTGCCTATCCAATACTTACTTTACCTTCACTTTCACCTATCGTTGCTAATCTTTTTATGACCGATTTTGAATCAAAAGCCTTTGCCTCCTTTTACCTTGAACTTACCTGCTGGATACGATATATCGATGACACCTTTGTTATCTGGCCTCATGGAAATGATACCCTTCCAGAATTCCTTTCCCACCCCAACCAAATCCACACCAATATCAAATTTACCATAGAAACTAAACATAACAATTCCCTTCCCTTCCTAGATACTCTCATAACAAGAAATCCTTCTAATGACAGCTTTTATCACACTGTCTACAGAAAACCCACTCACACTAACCGCTATCTAAATGCCAAATCCCATCACCACCCTGCCCAAATCCATTCGGTTGCAAAATCCCTCATAACCAGATCCATCAGACTTTCCGATACAAAAAATCGCTAAAACAGAATTCAAATCCATTACCACCACCCTACTGCAAAATGGATATTCCAACAAATCCTTAACTAATATAATCAAAAATATAAATAAAAACACTAACTCTCAATCCCAAAACCCTCCTGACCAGAGGCATCACCGATAGAGTAAGCCGCATACTAATGCGCCAAAATATCCGCACGGTCTTTACGATCAACAACCAAATATCTGGGCTTATTCGCTCACCAAAGGATCACTGCCCCAATGAATCCCAAGGAGTGTATGAAATACCTTGTGGAGACTGTCAAAGGACCTACATAGGTTAAACAAATCGGCAAATATCTAGCCGAATATGCGAGCATTCTCTGGCCATACGGAAAGGCGATAACGGTTCGGCACTTGCCAAACACAGCAAAGAAACAGGCCACAAAATTAATTTCTCTGGGGCTAAAACCATTGCCCCCATTTCCCATTTTACCAGCAGAATAGTACGTGAGGCAACTGATAGGAAAACGCCCACAGTGCCTCAACACAAGACTCATAGCTCTCCTTGGGGAGTAGGCATATTGAGATCCCGAGTGAAGAGCTAACCTCTTGAAAATGGCAGCAAAGCCGATGCCGAAACGTCAAGAATTTACCCAAAATAGACGCGGTTCATCCCGTGAACTAAGTTGTTTAAACATTTTTTTGATTATTTGTATTTGTAGCATGCAATTTTAATGTTCTCTCTAATTTTGTTGTTTATTATTCCAGCTTTTTATGGTTTATTTTTAGCTTGCCATACCCCGATTACTTCCTTACTCATCTCTGCATAATACTTTTTCTTTATGTGCATTTTAAATATCCATATTTTTTCTAATTTTCTTATATCAAATTCCACATGTTACTGTATAAAATTTTATATGTTAAACTTTAATCTATCGTGTATTTTGTTCAGGTCTATTACATATTTACTTAAATTTACAATTTCATTTGTTGACTTGGCATTTTCATTTTTGCGTGACTCACTTTCTGTGTTTTAGTACAATTTTCTTCGTCCTTAATTTCTTTGGTTTCGATTGTCTAATTTTCCAACGTAGTCATTATTTTACTATTTTGTGTTTATTCAAAAATTTTTAGGTGTAAGTCGGTTTTCTCTATATGTTTTTAACACCTTAATTTTTTTTCAGTTCCACTAAGTCGTCATTTCTTTGAATGCGTCTTTATTTGATTTTCATTCATTGTTTGAAGATATTTACTATGTTTCTAGTGGTTATTCGGCTTTGCATAATTCGTGTTTCGATGGTTTAAATTTATTTTTACTTTAATTTAAATCGTAATTATACTTTCTTTATGTGGTTAAAGTACCAATTTCTGAAACTCAAAATACGAAAATAGCAGCCTTGAAAATATGTTAGTTATAAACACGTGCGCCCATTTACGCCTTTATTGCTTTAGCATCACGCCTGTTATTTTATTTACTGATATCTACTCAACAGTTTTGCGTTACGTGCTTTAATTAAATCCTTTTTTTCTTTATTTTTACCTTTAGTTGCTTCTCAAAAATAAATTAATTAACGTTATTTATACACTCAAATTTTTTTACAATATTAATCCGGAATATTTATTTGCAAACGTTCTGTAAAATCACATTTTCATGAATAAAAATTAATGAACGAAACACTTTTTGAACATTAAAAATTGTATTAATATTAATATAATAACGCTTGTGCAGCTCATTGCACAAAAACAGTAAAAAACAATATAAAACTTTAGAGATCAGTTACATGTCTGACACAATAACAAAACTATATTATTGTAGGTATTTTTTAGTTGCATTAAATAAAGGAAATAACGTACGTTAGTGTAGCAAATAAGATAGCAATTTTGATAATACAACTTCAATAACGTTTGCTTCCAAATGCCATGGAAAAGTGGTTTGTGGTCTTCCGCGTCCTCGCTTTGAATGATTTGTTGCTTTGTAGCAGCAGCAAATCTGCAGAACCGTATTATCGCACTCCATTAAACTTTTTCGACAAATCTCCAGGGAATACATTAAGAGCATCTGAACACACAAATTTTGCAGAACGTACCAACAGAATCAAACTTCCGTTAATTTATGTCCTGAACTTGGAAAGCCGAACATAAAGCTTGTGCTTCAAATATAACTTACTTGTTACTTACAAAGCTAAACGAGCCACAATGTCGTTGATATTTACTGGCTTCGGATTCTTGAGCCCCCCGAAATGCCCTCGTAACCGCTGATACCGGCGTAACTGGAACTTTTGTGCGACTTTCTAAACTCCAGCTGCAACTTCGGTTATATCAAACGTAAGCTGTGGGGACCGCGGCCGGTTATTTGGAATAAAACCGATAATGGCGAAGTCGGTAAGCGGAAATGTTTACACTTCTGTGATCTGGGTAGTAATAAGTATTTACTAGCAAATATGTGCTATATGATTCAAATAATCACCAATACAAATTATTACAATACTTTTAGTAATAATAAAATTAAATGATGTATGAAAAATAAAATAGAAATAATAGTAATAGTATCGATCTCTTTATACCCCACTTAGATAAGCTGATGCCATTTTTAACGACATTAACTCCAACATTGTTAAATAATGGATCAACATAGTTACCCAATAATAACTAACTTAACAGTGGCCAACTCGAATGACAATGGCCTAAAAAACCAACTTTCAATCTTTATAGATTTCCTATCGAGACATAACATTGATATAGTCTGCATCACCGAAACCCACTTTATCAGTACTGAAAAATTCAGAATTCCTAGTTATGATGTCTATCGGAAGGAGAGAGTAGCATTAATTGCATCAGGGGGTGTTGCAATTATAATAAAAAGAAACTTAAACATCATCTCTTTCACAGATGAACTTCAAAATATAGAAGATCTCTATTTACTTACAAGAAATAATAATTCTTTATACTCACATCTGCTTATAAACCTGAATAAACGGCTCATAGAAGATGAAATTAGAAAACTCTTTAATTATAATGAACCCACTCTGCTGTTGGGAGACCCTTAATTCAAAAACACCATATGGGGTTGCCAGTAATCCTGATGGAATTAAACTACATAACATCCTGACCCACCATGGTATACTGATCTCCGCACCAATAATTTACCTACACTATACAGAGCTGATCCCAGACAGACATCCTTGATGCTAATTCTAAAAATCTTCGTGACCCAACTTCCAAATAGAACTACTGAATTAGACTCTGATCACCTCTGTAATTATCCCTGTCCAATACTCCTGAAATAACTCTATCAAACTTGATACGGAAAAACAAATTAGGAATTATTCCAATCAACCCTCGACCAAAAGCTGAGATGGATGAAATCGATTGAAACACCTAAGGATTTAGACACTCTGTTCAGCTTCTCACATCTGGAATTCAAAAAAGCATTCTAGAATCTACTACTACTAGGAAACACATTAAACCTTCTGACCACAACAGAACACCTAACTTCATACAAGAAATGATCAAACTTAAGAATCGATACAGAAGAAAGTGGCAGAGATCTCGCCTGCCATATCTTAAAACTTTATATAACCAGCTTTGTCACTCAATCAAACAAGAACTAGACAACCTAAGAATCTCTAGATATAACACTTATCTTGAAGAAATGCAGCCCTGCGACCCCACTATGTGATTGGCTACCAAAAAATTATTAAAGTAACGGAATGGCATTTATCCCTTAGCTGCTAATAATACCACCTATACATCTGACACCGACAAAGCAAACATAATAGCAATATACCTTGAGTAGGTGTTCTCACCTAACGTAGGCGAGTCTGACGAACATCTTGATCGCCAAGTTATCAGCGTAACCGAGAACTTGCTCCTGCAAGAGAACACCACAACAATCCCAGTAACGACCCAAGAACTGAAGACTTACATTGACCGATTACCCAACCGTAAGACATCTGGGCCTGATCTAATAACGAATGAAATCTTAAAGTAACTAACCAAGAAAGCCGTTGCCTACTTAACTACAATTTGTAATGTTTCCCTCCGACTAGGGTACTTTCCGGTCAAATTGAAAACTGCCATCATTCTCCCTATCTATAAAACGGCCACACCTAAGGATAATCCGGACAGCTATAGACCAATTAGTCTCTTATCATCCTTGAAAAAGGAGGAGGATACTTACCAGACCCCAAGAAGTATTAAAGGCAAAAAATATCATCCCTCCACATCAATTTCGATCATCTTACACAACCACTCATCAATTGCTCAGGATAAGCGAACTTATTGAAAAGGGTTTCGAAGATAAACACACTGCCAGTATCTTCTTAGATCTTGAAAGAGCGTTTGATAAGGTCTGGCACAAAGGGCTAATCTACAAAATTAATGTGATACAATTGCCGATCTACCTTATAAAGATTATTCACTCCTTTTTGATTCACAGAGCATACAGAGTAAGAATAAACACAGCAACCTCCAGTAACAGATCCATAAAAGCCGGGGTTCCCCAAGGGAGCTTATTAGGACCAACATTATTTAATATATACGTGTACAACTTACAAGTAGTAGAAAATTTAACACTTGCATGTATGCAGACGATACGGCGATCTTAACTCAGAATCACAGTGGCAAAACAGCTATCGAACATCTGCAACATTCTCTAAACATTACGCAGAGGTGGCCCACCAAGTGGAAAATAAGAATACGCCCTGACAAATCCCATGCGAAAATGTTCACGCTTAGACGCTATGCGAACTTACCAACTATCAAAATAAACACTAGGGATATAACATGGAATCTTAAAAACCCAGCAGTAGAGTACTTAGGCGTCTACTTGGAAGACAAACTAAACTGGGGGTTCCACATAATTCACAAACTGAACGAATGCCACACCCGACTGGGTATGTCATACTTATAATAAACTGCAGCTCGCACCTCAGAACTGAATGCTCTGTCTTAATTTATAAAGCAATACTCCGGCCAATAATCACTTATGCCTGCCCGATATGGTGTAACGCTTCAAACTCAACACCAAAAAAACTTCAAACTATGCAGAATAAAGTGCTTAGCATTGCTATATAGTACAGTTGCCCATGGTTTGTGCGTAATTCTCAAATACATCATGAACTTGGTGTCCCACAAATAACTTAATTCATAAATAACATCACTCAGAAGTTCTATCAAAACTTAACATATGTGCAAGTGCTACAATACTAGACCTAGGGCAAAAAGACATTCACATACGCCTTAAAATAAAACTGCCCATAGACTTAATTTAGCTGAACTAATATTAATAGAATGTGTAATCTTACGATAGAGGTGTGACCTATCACATATTCCTAATCAGATTTTAAGTAAGTTGTTATATATTTTATATGTTAACCAAGTTATGCATAATGTGTATTGGATAATTATTTGCAGATCAAGCTATACCTAATAAAAAAAAAACAAGTGAAAAGGTAACGTTATTATTTATTATTATATTATATTATTTTCTATTATATTTACTGTCTATAATACTTTATTCAATTTTATATAACTTTATGCATGGTATTTTCAAGAAAAACATTTTAGAAATTTTTTATTTTTACAAAAATATTTAATATGTAAGAAATAATAGAAAAAATATATACAAATATATAAGAAAAGAAATAAAAACTCTATTTAACCTATAATACCGTTTTCAAAATAGAACAAAGTCAAATATATATAAAATAAAAAGTACAATTGTATCTGTAAAATTGAATGCCCGTTTTTAGAAAATTCCTTATACATAACTATTTTTTTATTTGGTTAGACTAATCACTGATCTTAGGTTGTATAAACTTATTATAAGTGTGCATTTTTTTATGTATTGTTTTCCCCATGTTTCATATTTTTATTATTGTGTTTTCTTATATATCTTTGGATCTACTTCTATCCCACTTTATTATTGAATTGAAGCTTGCTACTTTTTACTGGTCCCCTTTTTTATTGCAGGTGGTCTCACTAGTTCAGGTGTTTTTCCAATCTATTTAATTGTTGAGTTTAATTTCTAATTTTTGTGGTACCTCTATATTATTTACTTTGCGATCTCGTTATTCCTTTACACGTAGTAAATATTTAATTCAACAGGCTTTCACGACCGGTGTTATGGTTAATCATGTGGTTGGTTCTCGGGTTGTTAGGACGTAGAAGACATTTCGTTCACAACTGTGGCGCACAACAAAAATTTACAAACTCCGACCACGGTCTAACAATCGGAGATCCACCAACACGATGTAGCCTGTATTTTGCTTTTTATTTGTCTACTTATTATTCATGTTTCACTATCATAAGTAAAAATTTGTACATATACCATTTTTAAAGCTGCCATTTTATATATATATAATTTAATTATGTTTATATTTTATTTCTTAAGTACTGACAATAACTACAGTTTCCTGTTCACTGGTAGTCCAACCTATTGCCCCCGACACGGACAAGATTCCTGATCTACTAGACTTTTTTATTTCAAACAGACTCTCTTCAAACTACATGGAAGTTACCCTCAATAATGTTTGACCATTATCCGTTAATAGCCACGATCAGCTTAACCATAATCTACAAAACATCTAAGCCTTTTCTCAGCAATAAGAAAACGAACTTTCAAGACCACATCGAGCAACACCTCGACACGAACATAAGCCTAAAAACTACAAAAGAAGTAGAACTCGCTACAAACCACTTCATAACTACGGTTCTGAAAACAGGGTGAAACTCTACTCCGCAGGCAACCCACACAAAAATTAACAGTCCTAATACACGATACGAGATCATGGAGATTGTGAAAGAAAAAAGACGGGTAAGAGGAAAATAACAACGTACCCACAACATAGAAGACAGACCTAAACAATAAACTCAGAAACAAACTAAAGTCTGCCCGTAACGAATCCTTCCAAACCTACCTTCAATCATTAACGGTTCATGACAACTCCCTATGGACTGCCACCAAGGAAATCAAGAGACCCCAAATACAAAAAAATTCATAGCTGAGATCGGGCAAAGGAAAGGCAGAAGCATTCGCAGACCACCTGGCAGATGTGTTCCAACCAAACTCTAACGAAGTAGACGAGGAAATAGAGGAAGATCTACAATCACCCCTACACCCCTGCAGATGTCTCTACCAATACGCAAGATTACCACCAAAGAAATCAAAAACGAGATTAGATGACTGAAAAACAAAAAAGCTCCAGGTCTAGATCTAATAAACACATCAATCTCATACGATTATCCGTCCACGGAATCAAATTCCTACAAATCCCTTTTAACGCAATCCTGAGACTTACATACTGGCCACTATAACTCAAATTTGCACAAATAATTCTTATCTACAAACCTGGAAACCCCCTTCAACAAAATTACTTCTTACCGCCTAACCAGCGTACTCCCGGTAGTGTCCAAGTTGCTGGAGCGTACCAATAAAAACTCGTTATAAGAAACATGGCTACCCAATCACCAGTTTGGTTTTAGGCAGCAACACTTGACAATCCAACAGTGCCACAATCCAAACCGCTTTACAAAACAAAGCCTTCTGCTCCGCAGTTTTCTTAGACCTGAGTCAAGCTTTCGACCGAATGTGGCACAGAAGACTACTATATAAAATCAAGAAACTTCTTCCCCATAAATACTACTGAATCGTATCTTACATGCAGAAACTTTCAAACCAAAATTGGCGACATAGTATTCGAAATCAAAGAAATAGGAGCAGAAGTTCCCCAGGGGAGTGTCCTGAGACCTGTGCTATACCTATTATTTACCTCGGACATACCCATAACAGATCATACGGAAATAGGTACATTTGCCACTGACACGGCGATTTTGACATTCCACAAAAATCCTACGATCGCTTCAGCAGTATTACAAACTCATCTAAGCCAAATCGATCAATGACTGTCTAAATGTTGCGGACGAAAAGTGGACTGTATAGTAATTTTAAAATTTGAACAAAGGAACTTAAAATAAAAGCTAAAGCTAAAACACTAAAAAAAGATAGGACAAGTTACCTCAATCTTCGCAGCGAAGCCGATTGGTAGCGTCTTTCCGGGCGCAAAGGATCCTTGTTCGTTCTTCGCCGGGTCAGAGCAAATAAAAAATAGACCGAGATTTACCTGCATAAATTTTAACCCCAAAATGTAATCGGAAAACAAAAGGACCCCCGTGTTTTGCCACAAAATTAGCTTTCAACAAAACGGCCTCGCAACCTTCGTATAAACTACCGCCCCACAATGGTAAACAAAAATAAAGCTACGTACGTCACCTTCACGACTAAACACCAAAAATTCCCACTCACTCTTAACAACAAACATTTTCCCAGTCAAACAAAGGCAAATACCTTGGACTTCGCATTGACAGAAGATTGACTTGGAAAACCCATGTCAGTAAGAAACGAAATAAAATAGAAATCAGACTAAAGAAAATGTTCTGGCTCATCGGAAAAACTCTTCGCTATCACTAGCTAACATATTCCTATTATACAAGACTATTATTCGACCAATCTGGACCTACGAGTGTCAACTGTGGGGCTGCACAAGTAGATCAAACGTCCAAATTATTCAACGTTTTTAGTCCAAAATAATTTGCAACATGTCAGCCGCTCCGTGGTTTGTGACCAACCAAACAATCCACTCAGACCTTAACATCCAATATGTAAGCGAGGTAATCAAACAGTACGCCACTAAACACCAATCAACATTAGAACTCCACCCAAATAAAACCATCGCATCACTAAACGAAGATTCTTCCTTTAGACGTCTTAAAAACAAATGGCCAAAAGACTTAACTAAATAACAGTGGAGTGACTCCACTGGGAGTCACACCGCCGCCTAGGTAATAGATACCATTAGCTCATAGAATGTACTGATATTCTGATTGCTAATCAAATAAAGATATTAATAAATAAATATTGTAGTTCTTTAATTATTACTTTAATATACTACTATTTGTCTTTTATTGTTCGTTTTCTATATAAACGTAAAATAAGAATGTAATTGATTCTTAATTTATTGTTATATATTCTGTATTTAATATTTTTTCTACCCATTCTATTTCATTTATCCTTAACTGTTTTTAGTTTTAACATTAATTGTTCTAATGACAAAATAGTGATAGGTATCTACATTTGTTTGGTATATGTACACATTTTTAATTATATTAAATTAAACAAGATCTTTCTTTGTTCATTAATTGTCAGTTTGCCGTGTATATTCCCGTTGGTATTTTTATTTTTTCGTATGTACATATATCCTTGTACTTAAATTTTATGATATTATTAAAAAGGTTTATCACCGTAACATTGCATAATTTAGATCTTTCGTATTTCATAATTTATAGCTGACAATTAACTTGCTACAATCAACTATTCGGCAATGTAGTTGACTCATGATCATCTAACTATAACAAGTAATATAAATAATAGAGCAATGTTCTGAATTTAACCATAAATATTTCTTTATCTGTATTATTTCAAAATGTGATGCTTCTTCTAATTTGAAGAATAAATTCATATAAATGTTGATGAACTCACTTTTCACATAATTGCTAATAATATAACAAGTAACATGAAAATCAATACCTTTTGTTATAAATTGCATGTTAGCGAGTCCTACTAACAAACTAAACATAAATATAAAAATTATATGTAGCGGAGTGAATACTCGAAAAATATTTTCTCTAATGGTCATATTATTAATGGCTAATGAGTCGGCACAGACCGCAATTATGCAGGGCTTAATTAGTTTGGGAATTTGGTTAATTTAGCTAACAAAATTATAGGAAATATTTTTCTTTCATTGCTTTCAACCCTTACCTTCGACCGATTTACGAAAGATAAAAATAGGAGTTAGCTTTCGGCCGTTGCAACGCGGACATTTACCTGCTCTAGGGTAGATTGAGGCAAGCCGTAGCCAGGTACACGTTTGCCTACTTAAGTTTGTTGCTAGTTATTTTGGCTTGCCTGTCACAGCATCGCGTACATTAAAATATACGTTTAGCATATTGATTGTGTTTATATTTACAGTTCACCTTCCTAATAGCTATGTATACAGTTTGCCTGGAAAATAATGCAATTTGTCTAAACGCGTTGCTCCTCCTGAGCGCAGCGTATTCGGACCGATTGAGTTAAGCTCGGTTAACTATGAGCTCTAGGAAAGCGTCAGTATCACTGTTTCCGCAAACCTATTGTTAATATCTGTATCACGCGCAATGGAGAAAACTCTCGAACAATGTTACGCGATCAAGTTCTGTGATAAACTAAGAACAAGCCTTGCCACAACCCACCAAATGATCAGGTAGCCTACAAGGACTTTGCTCTCCCATATTCTCAAATTTCCAAGTAGTTAAAGTTGTTTTAAAAGGGCCGGGATGAGGTGGAAGATGACCCCCGTTCTGGACGGCCGGCAACCAGGAAACGTGACAACAATGTGTCTCGTGTTTGTAATCTTTTAAATACAGATAGTCGAATGATCGTTTGAACGATAGCAGAGACTCTCAGTATTTCGAAAACGACTGTGCATAAAATTATTACCGACAATTTGCACATGCGGAAAGTGTGTGCCAAGTTAATTCTCAAATTGTTGACTGATCACCACAAGAACACTCGAGTGGCGATTGCGAGTAAATTTTTAGAACGTGTGCAAAGAAAACCTGACTTTTGGGACAATGTTATTACCGGAGACAAAACATGAGCCTGAAAGTAACCTGGTTTGGAACTATAAAACCGATCCAAACCGCCGTGACAAAAGCTCTAAATGAAGTCCCCGTCGACGCCTTCCAGAATGCGTATTGTGCATGGAAAAGTTGCTGGCAAAAGTGTGTGGATACCCAAGGAGAGTACTTTGAAAAATTTTAAACGTTTGTAACGATATCTCAAATGATTTTTTTACGAACTTAATTGCATTACTTGTCGAACAAACACTCTATTCCTTCCCTCTATAAACAATAAGAATAGCACATAAAATTCCCTAGCCGCCGGTTTCTTCTAGAAAAAACAAAAGAGACAACCAAATTTGACGTAGAATCCGAATCTGCGATCGGAAATACATTAAAACCAATGCAGGGTGCCTAAAAAATAGCCCCTTTTATTTTAGAAATCTATACATAGTTGAGAAAAATCTTCAGAAATCCCTTATAATACATAACCACAGATCCCCTAGCCGCCGGTTCTCTCTGGAAAAAACAAAAGGGACAGCCAAATTTGACGTAGAATCCGAATCCGTGATTAGAAATTCAAGAATGCAAGTGCAAGTGGCCTAAAAAATAGCCCCTTTCACATTTGTATGCCAGTGGCTACATTTAAGTGGGAGAGAATGTAGGGCTCACATCTTATAAGGCGCGAAGCGCCTCATCGTACACTGTTCAAAAACTTTACCATCTCATGCATAGAAATATACCTTAACAAGGCCGCAAAGGGGTCTTTACGTTATAATTTTTTATTAAATTATTTTAAAAAAGGCCGCATCATACAATAGTATTAGTAATTCTACTATTTTCAGTTTTTCTTCTTATATCTTCACTTTTTATTTGTGTATTTCATGTATTGGAAAAAAATCAAATTTTGGTATAACATATAAACGATCGTTAAATAGATTAAAACATATCCAACAAAGATTAAACAAACTCTGAGATTATTTGTCTAGACATAAATGTCCAGATATAAATAATCAAAGTAGTCTTTTTCCCGAAAGAAAATTCATTGATTAAGAAATATTAAAGTCCAACATAAAACAATATTTATTAACAATACTTCACCCTTAGATTTTGAATGAAAAAAGACATTCTTTATTGTTAAATAAGTAAACAAGTTTAAAATATCCTTTTAAAGAATAAACTATAATCATCCAAAGTTTCCAATGGAACCGAAAACAATATGAATTTTGGTAAATTGTCTGTTATTAGAATAACATCAACGCAATGCTGATGTTTTGTAAACAACTAATATTAAACAATGAAGTTAATTGTTATTTAAATGGTTTTGTAAGTTTTGTATTTTTAAAATATACATACATATTGCGTTTTTAATATTCTTTTCTTAAAATTGCGGTAGACTTCAACCTCACCAAAACAATTACAGCATTGAAATTTATAAAAATTGTTATGTATTTTTAGAGCAAATTAAATAAAAAGATAGGATAGCTTTCGCTGTATACTAAAGTTAAAGAGAAGTTAATTTAAAATACCTACATTTGAACCGCATTTCAAGCAAAATGTATTCTCAATTAAAAATCCGCTAAATATTAACAAAGATACTTAACTTTCTAAAAATTTTATCAGCTACACATCGACATTTTATACACCATAAAAAAATACGGAGCAATTATAAGTAATATATTAAACAACTTCTTTTTTACTATATACAGTAGAATTAAACTTACAAAGAATCTAAAATAGATTTAACTAGAACAAAATTTTCTTAATAAAAAATAGATAAATATTTACATTACTAAATTATTATATCAAGAGATAAATAGCTCACTTTTTAATAATATATAATACAAAGCGTAACTGTGGTTAGTGTCATGAAGTGGACTACATGTGCGGGAGCTTATAGTAACATTTTTTATTTTATTGTCTACGTTTAATATGTGAATAAATACTAAAAAAACTAAAAGTTCGAAAATAAGGTTGTTTAAATCATTATGATTCAAGCAAAAGCACCATAAAACTGTGTAAACTGATTTATTAGCTATTTCGTATTTTTAAAAACTTAGCTTTTCTGCTTCCTTTTTAATTGAACACCCAGCGCACCTATTCTATACAAGAAGCTATACATTTGCTGATGCACTAGAATACAGAGTTGTGAATTACTGAGAAATAATTATAGATCATGCTATTGAAGGTGCGCCAACTATGTTTCAATCAAAGTGGAAAGTTTAATACATCGGTAATAAATCACTCCGTACAAGAAGTGTCTGCCTTAATTATTATGGAATGCTACTGCGGCTTTCTGTACAGGGTGTTCGATTACTAACTTATAAGGACTGATAACTAAGTTCATAATATAATAACTTCTAAACGTTAAACGTTAAATAGTTAAAAAAAGATCAGCTGCCCCTGGTTATTGTTTATATTACACAATTTAAAAATTTTATGTAATTTTATAAAAAAGCTTTAAGTTATTATGACACTCCTCATGCCTCGCTAACAAAATGTATGAAATATTTAGGGTCCGCGCGTCAGGTAAGTTAATGGTAAAGTTAATACCTGGAACGATGACAGACGTGCTTAATTAGGAAAGTTGTATCACACAATGAAACGTTTCAGGAGGGGACTTTCAAGTTATAAATTGTTGCTAAGTTAATAAACACGATAGGTGATAAGTGACAGTAATAAAGCTTATGCAATCTGGTTTGTGTGACGCCGGGCTTTAAAAATAAGGTAAATTGTTTACATGAATATCGAAAACGGGCTAATAATTTTGCATTACAGTTGGTTATTTTTAAGATATCGTTGAGGTATGAGTTGACTTTTGGTTTTATTAGCATTGCAAGTAAGTTTTTTGTTAATAAATCGGAAATTGTAATCGGTTTCAAATAAAGAAAAGTCACGAATTTCGTTCAATTACTATACAATTTTCAATTATTAATTAATCTATTTAATTTGTTTTCTTATTTATATTTGTCTTCAATAGTAAGTTTAGGTAATTTAATTGTACAGATAAAAGTAGTTTTCAATGTTTATAGCTTGGTCCTATTGAAATCTTCTAGAAACTGAGATATTTTTATTTATCTTTATAATATGCTAACTGAGTAACTGATAATTTAATATTATTTAGTAAATAATCAGATTTTGACGTTTTGCACGTTGTCCATAGATTTTTTATTTCTAGATTGATTGGAAAGACCGCCTTCTTTAATTTTGTACAGGTAACTTTTTAACAATTGGGATATCATTCGAAATCCTATGATCTCCCTAAAATTTTGATGTATGACTTGCTGCTATAACTGTATCATTACAAAAAGAGATTGAATGCTTTCTGCTGACGAAGACGAAGGTGCAAGCTCGAGAAAGACATTCGAGAGTTCTTTGATTCAAAGATCGAAACTTTTGTCGTTGAGGCATTGAACAGCTGCATGGGTGATTGTTAGTTGAAATGTGTTTAGTCTGATTGACTCTATTTTGTAGAATAACTGTTTTGTGATATACTAAAACTCTATGAAGTTCGCTGGCTTTTGAATGATATCACTAATGTTAGGAAGTTACATACACAAAAGCAACTTAGTATATCTCTTGTAACTTTATTTTATTATACAAACATGCTATTTATAGAAACCTTATATTATCTGTAGTTATCCAATTGGTTTTAATTTTTTAAATTGCTGTAGAATTCAAAAAATTATACGTGCATTAAATTTGATGTAATGCTCTGCAAACATTTCATTGAACTACTGGAAATATTTTGTTATGATAAGTATTCTTCAAGTCAAATTATAAATATCTTAAAGCTGATTAACAGAATATTTAAAAGTATAAATATTTGTTGTAAATCGTTATATGACAATAACCAAAATTTTTAACAAAAGTAATATAATCCCAATACAATTAGTTAACTATTTCATACAATTATGGTCAATTACAGCTTCAAGCAAAATATTTTTAAAAGAAAGTAGTATAAATACAACGTTGGGCGATATTTTGTATGGTTTTTGAGCTCCGGATAAAAACAAAAATATTTTAACATCTCTTAGGCTAGCGAAAATAAATCTACAATTTTTACTAATAATTAATTTTAAATTCACTATTACAATCAGATTTTTTTTATATATCATTTAATTAGCAATCAGAATTACAAGTCATTCTATAAGCTAATGTGCTGTTTTTTAATTACTAGGGTAGTCGTGGTTGGTGTGAAGAGGACTTCTCCAGTGAGTTGCCCTCGCTGATCCTGTTTCAGATCTGCTGGCCAGTTTCGTTTCAGTCTTCTACCATTTTGCGCATCAAGCAGTGGGTGAAACAGGGGGTTGACGTGGGTTTCCAGTTTGTTGTGATGTCTTGTACTTTTTTCTTTTATGGCGTCCCTCACGCAAGGAATTTTTAGATCATTGTGAATCGTCAGATTGGAGACGTACCATGGCGCATTCGTGATCATACGAAGTATTTTTGATTGGCACCTTTGAATTTTGTTTAAGTTAGATTTACTCGCACATCCCCATAGTTCTGCTCCATACATCCAGATTGGTTTAATTACGGTGTTGTAGTTTGTTTTCAAGCGTGAGCTTAGATTTTCGTCCAATTAGCCATTGGAGTTCTTTCATTCTCAAGTCAATCTGTTTACATTTCTTATCTACATGTTCTTTCCACGTCAATCTGTTGTCCAGGTGTATTCCTAAATATCTTGCACTTGTAGATTGCGGTATTGGTATATTGTTAAACTATAATGGTGGGCATAACCCTTTTCGTAGTGTAAAATTTACTTGCACAGATTTTGTCTCATTAATTTTGATTTTCCATTTACGAGTTCATGTCTGTATTTGGTCTAGGTGGTTTTGTAGAGTGGTCGATGCTATGAGTGGGTCAGTGGCAGTTGAGAGAATGACAGTGTCATCGGCAAACGTACCCATTGTTGTGTTTTCATTGGTGGGAAGTTCGGCTGTATAGAGCACGTAGAGCAGGGTCCCAAGACGCTGCCTTGGGGCACTCCAGATTTAATTGGACGTTGGACCGACACCTCGTCATTGACTTTGATGCAAAATTCTCTACTACTTAGGTAAGATTTTATCAGTTTGAGGTAGGTGATGGGTAGAAGTTCTTTGATCTTATATAGTAATCCAGTATGCCATACCTTATCAAAGGCTTTACTGACATCTAGAAAAAACTGATAGACAGTATTTCTTTTGGTCTAATGCTTGATTTATTTGGTGACTGATTCGATGCACTTGCTGTATAGTGGAATGGTTATTGCGGAAGCCAATGCATACGTATCCAATCTTCTGTCATTGGGTCAGAGTTTATTCTTTGCAGGAGGAGTCGTTCCAGTAATTTTGAGATAATTGATAACAGACTTATAGGACGGTACGATGATACGTCGTTGGGTTCTTTATCTGGTTTAAGGATTAGTATTATTTCGGCAATTTTTAATTGTTTTGGCCAGTAGTTTAGTCTTGCGATAGCATTGAAAATGTAGGTAAGTAAAACTAACCCTTTCCTTGGCATCTCTTTTAACATTTTTGTAGTCACTTTATCTATTCCTGGAGCTTTTCGAGGATTTAATAAGCTGATTTCCTTCTCAATCTCTTTCGGAGTAAAGGATTTGATCTTTGGTATGTTGATAGGGATCTCGGATAAATGTCTGTCTATAGCATTGTCTGTAAGGTCATCATTAGGCATAAATACTTCGGCAAAGTAGTCTGCAAATAGGACGGCCTTTTCCTTATCACTTCTAGCCCACTGTTGATACGCTATTGTAGTGTTACGGAGGTGAGGTATTGGCGCCTTACGTTTTTTTTATGTTATAGGTTTCCATATGGAATTGTCGTATCTGCGGAGATTGGTAAAATAATTATGGAATGACTGCAGTTGGTTATTTAATCTATTTAGTACAATTTTATCTGCTGGTGCATGGGTACAGTACCACTATGCGCTGGCTCTTCTTTTTTCTGCTATAAGCCTCTTAATGACCGTAGGTATTATATACTTGTGATTTTGGAATTCTGTGTGAGGAGTAGCATGTTGAGTGGCCTGTTTGAGGATGTTTACTAGGGTGGTTAGGACGGTGTCAATTTCCTCTGGAGTTTTCAGACTTACTCTCAATTTTATATCTTCTTGTATCTTGTTCCTGTAATGTTCCCAATTTGTATTATTGTTATAAAGTCTGGGCGTTGGTTTTTTATGAATAGCATATTGACTGATTGTTGCAATTACTGGCGAGTGATCAGAGGAGAGATCGTAGCATGATGTTACGTACATCTACGCTTGCGAGATCGCATTGGTTACATAAAAGTCCAAAAGATCTGGGATCTTATTAGGGTCTGACGGCCAATAGGTTGGTGTACCCGTTGAAAGGAAGGAGTAATTATTTTCCTGTATGAGATTAGCCAACTGGCTGCCTTTTGTTGTGATTAGTCGAGATCCCTACAACGTATGTTTACTATTATAGTCTCCACCTGCAACAAATTTATGCCCTAGTGTCTGGAAGAATTCCTTGAAATTTTCTTTTTTGATATTGTGCCATGGTGGGCAATATACCGCTGCTACTGTTAATTCGTATGGGAGTGTATTTACTTTAATGGCTGTGGCTTGTAAGTGATTGGTTACGTATTTTGGCAGTTCGATGTGGCTTATAGTACTTTTTATTAAAATGGCGGTTCCAGCATGTGCAGTATTATCTGGATGATTGGTTATATAGGTTGTAAAGTTAGGTATGCGAAAATATGATCTGTCTGTGAAATGTGTTTCGCTGACTAGCATGAGGTCCACTGAATTATGATGAAGGAATATTTCAACTTCATTTTTGTGCTGTAGAAGGCCATTGGCATTCCCTAGGGCTATTGTTAGAAATTTAGTGAATTTTACTTATCAGCGTGGTAAGCAGATTCATCACCATGCTGTTCTGTTGTACGAGTTGCTGAAACATAGCCTTAAACTCATCTAGGAATTTGCACAGGCTGATGGAGGGTGTTCCTGTGTGATGTTCGTTGTGTTCTCTACTCTGTTGAGCGTAATGTATTTTGTTCGTTGGTTCTGTTATGTTTCACTGCTCCTGCATAGCTTAAATTTTGTTGGATACTATTTGTTTGAGGTTGGTTTTCTGTATAGATGGCTGTTAACGGGTTGTGTTGAATGTTTAGTCTATTGTTAGCATTGTTGGATTTTTTTAGTAAGCCTTGGTAGAATTCGCAGCCTTTATAGCTAGCCGGATGAGGACCATTGCATAATGCACATCGTACAGGTGTGTCTTTGTTTTTTGTACAGTAATTCGTGCTATGAGTCCCTCCACATTTAACACATACATAGGGTTTAGTACAATAAGCTTTAGCATGACCATATTGCTGACAGCGCATGCACTGTGATATACCTTTAACTTTTTTGGGTGGTTCAATGGTTATTAGTTGGTTTTGTATTTTTTGTATTTTATAAATATTTTTATTGCTTTGTGCTGGCTGTAGGTCAACAAAGAATGTGTTGAAAGGTTCTTTTGTTATACGTTTTCTTGCGTTCATAATATTTCTGACTTGATGTCCGTCTTTACTAAGTTCTTTTTTAATGCTTTCTGTGCTAGTTGTAAAATGTAAGTGCTTGAGTACTACCCTATAGGCTCGTTCCTCCTTCGGTTGATATGTTTGGTGCACAATTTTGTTTTCTTGCATGAAGTGAATCAGTTTTCGGTAAGTATCAGAGCTATTGCAATTGATTTTTATTGTATTGTTAGCTAGAGATTTGGTGCTGTACTGCTCTATTTCTATGATTTCATTTAATTTGTTTATTATTTGTTGGTAATTTATTACGCCATAGACAAAGATTGGCGGAGGTCGTGGGACCTTGTTTTCTACTTGTGTTGTGTTAGTTTCTTCTTCCATGGCATCGGTTAAATGGCTATATTTATTTTGTAGTAAAATGTTTTGACTGTTGGGTATATTTATTTTTCTTCGCTTGGTTTGTTTTACTTTTTGCCATTGGTTTTCTTTGGAGTTTTCATTGGGGTTTTCTTCTGTTTTATCATCGCTGGTTGAGGTCAGTCTGTAGTACTGGCGTTCGTTGTTTGATTGCTGCTGCTGAGGGAATGGGCTGGTGGGTTAATGTTCTGTTGTTGTAGTATAAAGAAGTTGCTGCTAGTGGGTATTGATTGACTTTGTTGTTGAAAGTTATAGTACAGCGGCATTTGTGTGTTAGCTAATGTAACACCCGGTATAACGTTGTTCATTGGAATTACCTGCATGGGATTATTATATGGTACGCCATTTTGGTTATAATTAACTCGTGGGCCATTATATGCTGGTAACATTTTGAATTTGTTTAATGAAGTTTAATAGGTAAACACAGTTACCTTTTATTTAATTTCCTAGTATTTATTAACCGCTAGTGATTATTAGTTATTACGTCCGTTACTTTTCCAAAATATTTAATCCTAGTGTAATGTAGATAATGAGAAATAATTTACTTGCCGTTCGGTCAGCTGTTTATTGTGTATAAAATCGTTATCTCTTGAACTTTCATGCACTCGGAGCGGCGATTAGCACGTCTATCCGCTTCAAAAGTCAAATGGGAACCGACAATCAGATTAAGAAATAAAACGATATCTATATTAGTAATTAATAACCTACAGTTATCAAAAATAAAAATAAAGAGCAAAAAAGGACACTAACCTTTTCCCGATATTAAAGAAATCATTAATCGAAAATTTGGTCTTCAGAGTACCATGATAACCATAATCGTTATTGTAATATTTTCAAACGTTTTAGAGAAAACGTAAAATTGGAACTGTTTGCTCAAATTATTTTAAAAAAATGCATTTTTAAACTAATAATTACATAGTGCTCATTGTAGAAGTAATGATTGACAGGTTCATTTCCAAATCGAATTTAAAATTTTATTATACGATCTTAAAACAGATTTTACTTTACTTTTAATTTATTATTCTGTCGCTATATATTTATTTTAAATTATTATGTCAGTTCCAAAATTTTTATATTACGTTATAATGTGTGACAATACTGATATTCCATTTCCCAATTTTTTTATTCAAGTCGTAGACCAGTGTTCATTTTTTTGTTTGAAAATGTCCCTTGTTAATGTCTAACAACGACTGGCGATTAAAAAAATATCAATAGAGTAAGTAGATCGGGCAATTACAAAAATAAATTACAATCTTCATCTAAAAAAATATTGCTTTTTTGTAGTTTACATTTTGGAATATCGGTCTACTATAAAAGATCAAGGAAGTTCTACCAACACAATACTACAAATTATTAAAGTTATATTGGGCTAGATCAAGTTATACAAGCGGGAATATCCCAAGAACATTTATAGGACTTAAATTGTATATTTTGTATACAGCAGATATATTTACTGCGCCACAAATACTAATAGTTATATATACAGATGATACTATGGCATCAGGATTACATAGGAAGAGATATTAATACTACTATAAAAAAACCTGAACAAAATTAAGGTTTGGCTAAAACTATGGAGAATAAACACTAATTAAATAAAATTTCAAAATAATAAAAAAAAAATTTATTGTATGAAAGGGAACCTACTTGCTAATAATGCTAAACACTAAACATCAGAACAATATAAAGTAGGAATTTACTTACAATAGATACTTGATCTCGAGAAACCATACAATGAAAGAGAAAATGCAAGTTAAAATAAAGCTTTGACAAATGCATTGGTTGATAAACGGAATGTTTCAGTTGTTCTTAGATAACGAAGTATTATTTTATAAAGCAATACTAAACATGGGGCCGGCGAAGAGATTGCTCTGTAAGCAATCCCAGAACGAACTTAAAAAAACCTTTCGATTTCGATTTCGAATTTCGGGAAAAATCGAAATCGAATATCTCGAAAATTATTCGACATATAATTTATTCGACTTCATTTTAGAATTCAGCGTAAAATTTCCTATAAGAATCACATTTAAAATCGTAATGTCGAAAAATTTCCCGAAATTCGAAGTCGAATATCTCGAAAACTATTCGAGATAGAAACTTTTTGATTTCGATTTTGAAATCAGCGTAAAATTTCCTATAAGAATCCATTTTAAAATTTTAAAAAATCCATAATTTTGTGACAGCGACAGACAGACAGACCGACAGACCGACAGACCGACAGACCGACAGACCGACAAACCGACAGACCGACAGACCGACAGACCGACAGACCGACAGACCGACAGACCGACAGACCGACAGACCGACAGACATATAGAATTCAGTAACGAACTTTTTAAGTTCGTTGAAAATCAAAACAACCAATTGAATCATAATTTGAGAGACGACTTGCAATTCTAGAAATATTAATAAGATTCCAAAATAACACAATTAAGATAACTGATGCGTAGAGAGATATTTTCAACTGAGTTCTTCGGCAAGACATACCCATAGCTATAATCAAGCTATCACAAAATTTCAAGTAATACTTAATGTTTATACCTATGAACTAGTTGTGGCGTTATTAGATAAACTTAAGAGACATGACTTGTTAGATTTACATTATCTTATATCTATACTAATATTTACATATATATTAAAAATGTGCTGCGTATACTAAAACATGCTGTAATCATAAAAATTATAGTGTCCATCTAATTTGAGTATTTCGAAACATTCTATTAATACGTAGAGTTGTTGTGAAGTAATTTTATGACCTCTTAAGTAAACGTGACATTAAAGTAAATCATGCAACTTCTTGAACTGCAGTTTAATATTCTTTTATAGTTCAAATCCTCAGAGCAGAAATAGTTTTGGATATTGTCCTTATGTTAATGCCCACAAATAATTAGAATTTTGTCAGCATTATTATAAAACCTTTTATAAAATGTATTGTTTTATTTATTGTGTAAACATAACCACATGTTGTCTTCAATATACTGTAAAATTATCATGTTTGCATAAAAGAAGGGAAATAGTTCTTTGAATAACTCATTTCATTGCTATTTTTGTGATTAAAACAAAATTGTAAAATAGTGCATTTAACTTGACATTTTCAGATGTCTTTAAAGCAGTTATTTCCTCTAATTTAAAAGTTTTATTTGAGAAATTATTTGATTTTCAAATGTTAGTAATAGTTCGGTTCGAGCGTTTAAAGAGTGCATGCGTTAAAGAGGCTGCGTTATCACGCTGTGAACGTTGGAACTACGATTGGCCTTTCGTGCAGATAAATACAAATACATACGCGGATCTACACAAAATTTTATTTGTAGGTTGTTGCTGCTCGTGGCTACTAAGTAAACTCAAATTGCTAGATGGTTGCGGATGAACTCAAGTCAGGCCATGCAGCTCGCCGGCCCTCACGGTGGAGCTGTGACAACAAATTTAAATTCAAACATAATATTAAATCCTAATCTCATACCAAATTATCTCCATTACGGAAATCAGTATCAACAGCAACAAGTATTGCAAGTACCCAATACATTTATTCAACCAAATTATGTTTTAAATAATGGAAACTCGTTGTCAGGTTCCCCGCATTTGTGCAAAATACAAATCCTCAGATTATCAATCCATATCAAACACAAATGCAACATTTCTCAACTTCCACCCACACCACTTCACCTTCCGTATGTACTGAACTGCAATCAGATTCGGAATCTGAAACACCCGAAAATGAAATTTCTTGGCAAGAAGTAAGAAAAATAAGAAAAGAAAGATATCACGAAAGAAACCCAAAGAAAATCATATTGTAACAAAGGCTGACGTTCATGTTACAAATAACTATGCATCACTAGCTTCACAAGAGAATGATGTGGAAATGATACAAAATCAAGCAGACGAAAATAAAAGTAAAAAAAAATACTTCAAAACCACGTCCTGTCTTTATCCACGGCGTTAAAAATTTCCCGAATATGCTTAAAAATTTCAACCTTGTCATTTCTAAAACAGAATATGACTGCAAAGCGATGGTAGATAATTCTGTTAAAGTAAACGTTAAAACAACTGACTCATACCGCACAATAATAAAACACCTGCAAACAAAAAATATAGTCGATCACACCTATCAGTTGAAAAAAAATCGAGCGTATAGAGTCGTCATACGTAATCTTCATCGCTCGGTTCCCATTGAGAATATAAAGACAGAACTAATTGAAAAAGGTTTTAACGTTAGAAACATCTACAATATCAGGAGTAGGAGCACTAAAGATCCATTGCCCCTATTTTTTGTTGACTTAGGGCCGGCAAAAAATAATAAAGACATTTATAAACTCACATACCTACACCATACAAGTATTAGCGTAGAACCTCCAAGGAGAAAAACAGAATTAGTTCAGGCTCACGTTGTCAGACATACAATCACACTAAAGTCTACTGCAGTCAACTTTATGGATGCGTGAAATGCGGAGGTGCCCACAATACCGCCACTTGTACTAAAAGCAACACAATTCCAGCAAAGTGTGTCTTATGTAAAGGTCCGCATACGGAAAATTACAAAGAATTACGTCTATAGAGAACTGCAAAAGAAATACCAACCTGTAAGATTTCCACCACATACTGGAATCATCAGAAAAACTGTAGCTGCAACCTTAAATCAAAGTCAATTCCCATCACTCTAATCAAAGTCCTTCATATAATTCTCCGATTAACAAGCAGTATAGTCAAGTCCTTAAATCCAATCCAAATCATACACAAACATCAAATGAATCAATTTTCCTAAATTTCCTAGATGAGTTCAAAAATCTAGCTAATTCAGCAAAATAGCATATTTATGCTGGCTACAGTTATAAACAAAATAAATAATAATAATAAATAAATAATGGCGGAATTTCTAAGAATATCTGTATGGAACTCCAATGGGCTCCAACAACGCAGGGACGAAATTCAAATTTTCCTCAAAATAAATTGTATTGATATAATGCTTATCTCAGAATCTCACTACACAACAAGGACACATAGATCGCATTCAAGTCAATAAGTTACCACAACCATTGGTTATATCAGCGGTATACTGTCCACCAAAACACAAAATTAATAGCATTCGGTTCTATCAGTTTCTGCATACACGTTTATAGCAGGTAGTGACTTCAATTCTAAGCAAACCCATTGGGGTTCGCGATTGGTTACTGCCAAAGGAAGGCAACTTTATGAATGCATAAGTAAAAACAACTTTGGGTTTCTCTCCTTAGGGGAACCCACTTATTGGCCAACCGACCCCAATAAAGTACCCGATTTGCTGGATTTCTGCGTCACGAACGGTATTTTACCAAATTATACCACTGTAGAATCAAATTATGACCTCTCTTCAGATCATTCACCCTTCGGTAATTATAAAACAACGTAGTAGTATGTTATATAATAAATACACAAATTCGGAAACCTTTAGAAACTACATTGAAATAAACGTTAACCTAGATATTAAAATAAAAGAATCAGATGAGTTAGATCGAGCTACATATTATTTAATTGAAATCATACAAGAAGCGGTTAAGTATTCCACGCCCCAAATAGAACAGCACCAAAATATAAATAACATTCCCATTGAAATCAAGAAATTAATAGCAGGAAAAAGGAGAGCAAGATCTACTTGGCAAAGAACACGTAACGCAACGGATAGAAACAAATACAACAGATTAACAAACAACTTAAAAGCTAAGTTAAAGGAATTCCGGAATGATAAATTTATTGCATATATTTCTACGCTATCTAAAAATGACTATACAATTTGGCGAGCAACTAAAGGATTTAAAAGACCGCAAACTACAATCCCTCCAATTCGAACTGAAACAAGGGAATGGCCTAGATCTGACGAAGAGAAGCTAACACATTTACACATCATTTTAAAAAAGTCTTCACTCCTCACTCTACAGACACAAATAAAGAAATTGAGGACTACCCCGACTCAGCACTACAGCTTAGCCTTCCAACTTCACGCATTTCGACGCATGAAATCAAAAAAGAAATAAATATGCTAGCAAAAAATAAAGCACCGGGACCTGATAAAATAACAGGACAAATACTGAAAGAGCTTCCCAAAAAAAGGTTAATTCTAATTACTACAATATTTAATGCGGTATTCCGCCTGTCCTACTGGCCCAAAAAATTTAAAATGGCAGAATTAAAATTATTGCTGAAACCTGGAAAGCCACCGAATGAAGTCTCATCTTACCGACCTATAAGTCTTCTGCCAATTTTATCCAAATTGCTAGAAAAACTTCTCCTCCAAAGACTACGTGCAGAACATAAAGAAGAAAATTGGATACTTAGCCATCAAGATTTCGTCATGAACATTCGACCGTTCAACAGTGTCATCGCATAATAGACAACATAAACAAAACTTTTGAAGAAAAACATATTGTTCAGCACTATTTCTTGATATTGTTCAAGCGTTCGACATGGTGTGACACAGAGGACTTTTATTTAAAATCAAAACAGTACTGTCTCACAAATACTTCCTGCTCCTGCAATCCTACCTGACAGAGCGTAGTTTCCATGTTCGTCATGGTAATGCAACGTCAAATCCCTGCAGTATCAATTCAGGTGTTCCTCAGGGAACCGTGCTAGGTCCCATGCTATATATACTGTATACTGCTAATATACCCAAGATGGAAGATACATTAACTGGAACCTTCGCAGATGACACGGCCATATTAGCAACTGACAACGACCCCGTGGTAGCCAGCCAATTGCTCCAGGGATATAACTTGAAGATTGGCTAAAAAATGGAAAATTGAAGTAAATGAGACAAAGACAGTAAACATAATATTCACATTAAGACGTCAACAATGCCCCCAGATCACAATCAATAACTCATCGGTACCACAAGTCACAGAAACCAAATATCTAGGGATGCACTTAGATTCCAGGCTAACTTAGAAGACAAACAAAGTCCTCATTTACAAGGCAATTATAAAACCGGTGTGGACCTGTGGTATAGAGGTGTGGGGATGCTCATGCAAATCAAACATCATTATTCAACGCTTTCGATCAAAAACACTACGTGCTATCGTTTACGCCCCCTGGTTCGTATCCAACTAGACGATTCATACAGACCTAAACATACCCTTTGTAACAGAGGTCATAGAGAAAATGGCAACCAAACATCAAAACAAACTGATATCACATCTAAATGTCAACGTCCAACCACTACTAGAAGCCAGGCAATCTAAACGACTAAAAAGAAACTGGCCGTGTGATTTAACAGCACCATCCTATTAATTATTTTAAATTAGGTTAATTATAACTTAACAGCACAGATTAATGTACATTGTAATATATTATCTATAATTCTTTTGTCAAACAATATATTGTAATAAAATGGCAAACACCATTGGGTGCCACCCTTCACATGTCAACACAAGTCCTACAATTAGCTCATAAAACAAATTTTGTGTAAACTATTCTGATTGCTAATAAATTACCATAATAAAAAAATGTTAGTAATGGAACAAAATATAATAGAATGGTACTAGATTTGGATATTTCAAAATAGAAAATTAGAAAAACCTAATATTTTATTTTTAACTATTTATCATATTATTACAAAAGGAGTAAAATTATTGTTTATATATTTTTTAAATCGGTTAAAAACGGCTCACAATTTACCACAAATCGCCGTAAACAGCGAAAGCGAGTGGTTGTGCTGTTCCGCAATTCCCTGCAAATTATCAAAAGTGCACGTACCCAACCTCTATAAGCTCTATAATTTAAACTAAATGTCTAAGTTACAAATACACACAATCATTTTAAGTAAGTTACCAAATTCTCCTTCTGCGTAATATGCAAAGCGACAACCCAAATATGTATCTATCACAACTACTACTCACACAACTTCCTTACACCTTGCAACAGCTAGTGTTTGGAAATCAACAAACAACTCAAAATCCTGTTATTTTGCAATTCGCACAAAACAATTCTTATACATCACCAGTTCAATATCCAAACTGCATATCAGCATCTTCAGCCTTCATTAACGCACCTCCATTTGTACCAGTAAGTAATCAAGCTTATAACTCTCAATTAACCGACAAAACAGAGTCAAAAATTGTTAACCAAATAATTAAAAACCTGCGACACAACAAGTAAATAAAAACCCGACTGCATATCAAAACAGATACAATGTATTAGTTAATACGCTATTACCAACGACAAACTGCTAGCATCAGAATTAAACGACGTGAAGAAAACATCTAAACCTCTCCCAATATTCATATATGGAGTTACAAGTTATGCAAAAAAAACTTTAAAACTAAACAAAAATACTAGCAAGAAAACAGTTAAATAATAATGGTCTATCAAACAATACAATTGAAATCATTACAAACACTCCCAGATCAATAGTAAAAAGGTATATGAAATAAAATACATTAACCACCAAATGATAACGGTGGAACCGCTACGTAAAAAAAAACTGCCATATGCCAATCTAATGGAAAAAAGCTACTGCACAAAACCTTATTTATGCGTCAAGTGTGGAGGGAAGCACTACCTCCTGCAAGAAACCGAGAAATTCTCCCGCCAAGTGTGCATTATGCTAAGGACCACACCCGAGAAACCATGAGAGATGTAAAGTATACCAACAACTACATTTAAATAGAAAAAAATCAGCTGCCCCCTTAGGAACACAAGGTCTAAGAAAAGCCAATGTACCGATTATTGCACATCATATATACTCTGCAAACGTAAATGGTTTAAGCTACTCAAACAAGATCTCAATTTCTGTCTAAGTTTGGAACTATGTTCAATCAACTTATGAACCGAAACCTGGAATGCAAATGGGTTAGCACAGCATCCACTACTAGTTGAACTATTCCTAAAAGAGCAAAAAATTGACAACTTATTGATCTCTGAAACTCGTTTTATGGAAAGAAACTATGTCAATATCTAAAATTATACTACATACTGCACCAACTACCCCGACGGAACAGCTTACGGTAACTCAGCAATTATAAACAACAAAATATCTCACTAGGCCATGAAAGCGTTTGTAACTGACTATCTACAGGATACTATTATCAACGTCAAAAGTCTGACTTATTTACCAATAATAGATTGATATACAGTTCGTCAAAACACTGTGTAAAACAAAATCAGAAGAAACCATTCTTCAAAAAACTAGGTAGTAGGTTCATAGCTGGCGCTGACTGTAATACTAAAAATCCGATCTATGGATCAAGGTTAACAACCATCAAATAGCAAGAATTGCATAAGATTACGCTGGCAAACAACTATAACTATTTATACACAGGAGAGCCCGCATACTGACCGGCTGACTTAAATGAAGTACCTGATGCCGTAGACTTCTCTGTTACCAAAGGTCTATCTCTACTGTAAAGTGGAAACGTGCTTTGGTCTTTTTTCAGATTATTCAACTATAGTAGTCACTTCTATTGTTACATAGCAAAAAAATATTTCCTCTGCAACAATCACACAAATTGAGCCACGTAAATCTAGCAGCTAACGAGAAACCTCATAGATGATAACCAGAGAGTTAAAAATAGCTTTAAGGGAATGGAAAATCAAACATTTTATGGATACGTTGATGACCTATCCCCCTCCGCTAATAACAACTACACGCTTTGAAAGACACCAAAGAAACTAAAACAAGTCCGAAATCTTATTTCACCAATTCGCAAGGTCGATGGCTCCCGGGCAAGAATAGAGGTTAAAAAAGCTGAAGTTTTTGCGAAACATTTCAACAATATTCAAACCGCATCCCACAGTTACTACCCCTGAAGAAAAACAAGAGATTATAAACTACCTCCTAGCTCCTATACAACTAAGCCCACCAATACAATCCTTCATCGCTAAAGAAAATAAAGCTGAAATTAAATATCTAAACAAAAAAGTGCCCGGGTACGACCGAATTACTGCCAAACCACTGAAAAAACTGCCCCATAAAGCAATAATGTGCATGACACAAACCTTTAATGCAGTCATAAGATTACAGTATTTTTAATCCTGTAGAAATTCGGCCAAATAATTCTAATTGTAAAACCGGACAAATCCGCACATGAAGTTACCTCTTATAGATTGATAACGCTGCTGCCAATACTGTCAAAAGTATTAGAAAGGTTAATACTAAAGAGAATGGCAATCATAATTAAACAGAAAGCACTAATTCCACAGCATCAATTTGGGTTTCATCTTGGATATTCTATATTAGAGCGTAGATATCCCTGGGCTTATATATAAAATCAAACGGTCACTGCCACACCAGTACTACCGTTTAATTAAATTATATCTAAACGAAAGGCATTATCAGGTCAAGTACGGTGAAAGTCAGTCTGGACTATACCTAATAAAAGCAGGTGTTCCTCAGGGTAGCGTTCTGAGACCAACCTTATATCAGATATTCACAGCTGACCTACTATGCAATAAAAATACAATGACGGTCACTTTCACAAACGATACCGAGATATTAGCATCTCACTCAAATTCAACACAAGCATCGGCTATCCTACAAAGTAGTCTGGATAACGTGCAAAAATGGTTGTACAGGTGGTGAATACAAATTAATGAAAAAAAATCCACAGCTATCACGTTTACGACAAATCACAACTCTGCTCTTCCGGCCACACTAAATGGTATACAAATCCTGATTAAAGAAAAAGCTAAATATTTCAACATGTACGTCGACAGGCAATAAACACGAAGAACGCACATTACAAAAAAGAGAAAGCTATTGGACGCAATGGTGAAAAGGATGTACTGGCTCTTAGGGAGAAAATCAAAATTGTCGCTACAAAATAACATCTACGAAGTTGTGCGGAAACATTAAACATCAAAATTCTGCAATGATTTCAGAGCAAAATTCTTCGTATCGTGGCCAATGCTGACTCGTACATCAGCAATAAAATCCTTCATGACGTACAATCACCTATATTAACAGAATACATAACTACTCCAATGTGTTAATACACTCAAAACTTAAATAGACCTAAAACATTTGACCTTACTAAATAAATAAGTATTCTATTAGTGTGTACAGGGAATCGCCACTGGGCATCAACCCCTCCACATGACAATGTTATTTAGTTTAGTATTGTAGTTTTTCACATATTCAGATGCTAGTAAACTTCCATTTCTCACAACCAGCTCTAATGCAAACATTCACAAAGTGCAAATATATAATACAGGCAACGAATAATAAATGCAATGCAGCCGCAAATTTCGGAATATATACATAATCTAAATTAGAAAAATAAATGGCAACAAGTTATAAAAAGAACTAGAAATTTAGAAGATTAAGAATCAAACATATAAAAAATAGCTAATTACTCGGACTAACAGATATAGTCCACTTTCAGAAGAAATTATAGATGAAGAGAAACAAAGCCGTAAAATCAGCCAATCTTTATATTAGGTGTAGAAAATAAAGAATCCTTGATTACGTTACTTAACGATTTAGCCAAAGATCAATAGATGATAAAAACATTTTATAAGATGAACTCGAAGTACAATCTCTAGAAAATATACTACTATGGAATGTAGCATAATTAAAGTGCTTGTAGATAAAACACAAAATTTCGAGTAATCATTAAGAACGTACATCCAGTAACTAAAATAAATTAAATTAAAAGAAACTTTCAAGAAGAAGGACCTGAAGTAACAAACATTTGGAATTCAAAGTTATAAGGTATAAAGTTTACTAACAATAACAACAAAGAAATATACAAAATTGATTTACTATTGAAGAAAACGCCAAACGTCAATTTCTCAGTTCATTCACTGCAAGAAGTTTGTCTACATAAAAATTCTTGTAAAAATAATCTAAAATACGTCAAGTATGTGGCAGACCACTTAACTAGTGCATGTTGCAAGAAAATAAAAGATAATATAGTCAAGTGCACAAATTGTAAGAAAGATAATCCGGCAAACTATAGAGATATCAAGCTTAAAGAAACACAAGATAGAGATGAAATATGTTTAACAAAGTATAACGTATGCTCACCAAACTTAAGGACAGACGAAATAACTATTAAATCAAATGATGATAAGCTTACCTACAAGCGTCTTAAAATAAATGATAAAAAATATTATGGATCAAAAGGGCGTCTTAATATACCTTCTGCTAATGTTACTTAACGAAAGCAAATAATGGCTCGACATGCTCAACATGCCCAAGAAATAAAACTATCCGCTATAACAAACGTTTAACCTAGACACTGATTTAATTTCAGAAGTGCATTTTACTACTAGGAGTCATATAAAAACATAAAATTATATTATACATAACAATTACTTAGACAGTAATAATAAAAAATGACTCAACAGAATATTAAACATTATAATAAAAGAGCTGAATACGGGTGTAACAATATATATATATTAATATCACCATTATAGATAACAAAGTGGAAACAGCAATATGAAAAATCTACTGTCCAATATGACCCAACCACAAGTACAATGATTTTGATTAGAAGAAATTTCTTTAGAACATTAAGAAATCGATTTATACCATCATTTCTATCAATATTCCAGCCAACATATCAGCTTTCTAACACTAACAAAATACTAGAATTCATAAAATTTTGTATAACTAAGGGCCTTAACGTCAAAAAAATTTTTGATAGAATTATGCTTACTAAGATTTATTCATCCCGTTTCCACGGCCGATTTTGGAAAATCAAACACTAAATAAAAGACAATTTTTGGCTGATCCATAAACATTTTTAATTTTTAATGGCTGATCATCCTAACAAAAGTTATGGCAGTTTTAAAATCTATTGCAAAACGTAACAAATCCATACATTCTTTTGAAAAACAGCATTTAATTGACAAATATTTATTACCAATTCATCATTGCTATTAAAAACATGTTTAAAACAAAAATACTATCTACACTAAAAACATTTC
The DNA here is from genome assembly GCA_036346155.1 of Sinelater perroti. Classification (NCBI taxonomy): domain Eukaryota; kingdom Metazoa; phylum Arthropoda; class Insecta; order Coleoptera; family Elateridae; genus Sinelater; species Sinelater perroti. Next base: position 36,786,638 of record JARFIY010000001.1, read on the forward strand.
ATTCGTGTCTGTGGATTTGAATATTTCAAAGTTCTTTTAAAACAGACGTTGTAAACTCTTCGGGGCGTATATCAGTAAAAGTAGCTTTAAACCATGCATATCTCCATAAATTTCCTAAAAATAGGTAAACACATTTGACTGCGAATGGTTGATACTGTTTTGGTGACATGATCACGATGGTAAACTTTAAACTGTTCATTACATCTTTTCATATCTGACTGGATATGCTTTTTGAGTGCCTGTACACTAATCTCAAGGAACCGGTCGATATTAATTTTATATATATATATATATATAATTAATAATTAGTCTATGCTGATTTCAAATATGTAATTTTTATTAAAGTCGAAAGTACAAAGGAGGTCCTAGTTAGAGCTAACATCTGATCATACAACAGTTCTGGTAACCACCTCACATACTGACCAAACTAAAGAAACTATCGCTTTAAAGTAGAAGAACAGACTAAAGCTATTTTAAAGAAAAATTGGATAATCAGATAACTCTAGAGATACCATTGAAAAGCAACATCGATATAGAAAAATCTATGGTAGGCAAAACAAAAGCGACACAATGCATGGAATGGGAAGCAAGCCCAGACAGAAACGAAAAAGAAACAAAGAAAAATGTTCTATAATATAAAGCAAAAATATCAAAAAAACAAAAAGCTAAAAATATACTAGCTAATAAAATCTTCGATAAAAAAATTACAATAAACTAGCAAAAAAATTAAAAAACGATTGCATAAGGCAAAGAATAAATTCATCCAAAATTATTTTAAATACTTAACACCCACTTATGCAACAGAGTATTTCTTATGAAAAGCTACTTGTAAAATTAAACAATAAAATACCTCCAATAACAAGTAATCAAAATACTTGGCTAAAAACATAACATCAAAAGGCTATTACTTTTACCGAACATCTTGCCAGTTTTCTAAGCTTTTTTATCCCGACTAGGGCTTCTGAAAAAGATGAAATAAATACCTAATTATTTTAGATGGCCTTGACTATAAAAAGTTTTCAAAAGTAAAAGTCTTCATTGATTTAAGCTACGCATTTAATAAAATATGACACTTGAGGTTACTATATAAATTCAAACGTTCAAACTAATAAGAAGTACCACAAGGAAGTATCCTAGACTCACACTGTACTCACTTTACACAGAAGACCTATTCTAAACCCACTCACCGATGATATTAACATACGTTAACGATACTGTGATTATAGCCTCACATCACGATCCCTTGCTTGAGCAATGGCTAAAACAATGAAGATTGCAAGCTAATGAAAATAAATCGATACATGTTACCTTTATCTTTAGAAAATAAGCCTATTCTAATGTTACACTGTAAGGAAATTACATACTTCAAACCAATGTAGTTAAATACGTAAGTCTTCACCTGGATAGAAGTTTAGCCTGGCGTACTCACATCTATACGAAACGGCTAGAAGTAAAATTAAAACAAAGGTACTGCATGCTTAAAAGTAAATGGATGATTCCAATAAAAAATAAACTACAAACAAAGAAATTTAGAGCCTTTGTGGGGATATAATATATTCTTCTGGGGTACAACCTGTACCTCAAACAAAAATACTGCAGCGTTTTCAGAATAAGATTCTGTGAGCAGAAGCAAACGCTTCATGGTACATAAGAAATGCGACACTATACGGCGATCTAATATACTGACTATTCGTAAAGAAATTACAAAAATTATCAACAAGTTTTGTAATAAATTAACAGTATATCCAAAGTAACTGCCAATCACACTATTACGAGAAGAAGAAGAGCCAAGATGACTAAAACGCTACAGACCCTCTGATCTAATAATTCGATTTAAAAGAATGAAATAAATTAATTATTCATAATAAATAATAAATTTTATAGACAGTGCTATTACTCTGCATGTTATGTAATTACTAATTTAGATATTAGATTAAACGAACATTATATGTGCTTTTAGTCTATACAAAGATCGATTGTACAATTAAAAAAATTATTGAACCAAATAATAATAAACTGCCTAATTTTGCAATCAAAAATACTTTATCAGTTCGGTTGCTACATACAAATGGAGCCAATCTATTATAATAATTATTATGTAATATTTGCGGCAGCAAGGTTGGTCATACTTGCTACTTTCGATCTTATTCTTGCATATAACTAGTTAAATTAATATTGCCGAATAACAAATATATAATAAAAGAATTCTTGCATAAGATTGCTTTGTACGTAAGGTACCACAATGATGTTTATTGCAATAGTTAAAGCAAGTGTAATGTTGATTGTGGACCGCAAGCTAAAGAATCGTGTTTCCGTGTTACACTGAACAAAGGAGCTTTACTGCAACTTGCAAAGTGAACAGTCACGTACGGCACGTTTTTGTGCTCAAATGGCTTACGATGAGGTTTATATCAAATGTGTATATCTACAAACAATCCCCGTGCAATATTGAAAACTATCTCTAATATAATCGTATATTTACTTTAATATGCTATTAAAAACAGAAAAAGGGAATATAGCTATAGAAAATATAGGACAACTTATAGAGAATTATGTTCTTTCGCTACACTAAATCGTTAAAAATAAAAATAAAAGAAAATTTTCTAATATCAATTAAATAGAGGGTAGATAATAAAAGAAAATCCAGAAAACTCTATAAAATCGCAAAATATGCAACTAAAATAGTTACTGCAAACGAAGGCATAATGTTTCTACTGCAGAATATAAAAAAAGTAGTTCAAAAATACTTATATAGTCCATGTACATCAATTATTCATTTAAGAGAGTTACTAAAAAATAAAAGCAACCTTAAACTCCGCCATTCAGATCCGTATAGGTACAAGAGCTGTTTTATACAGTCTAAGTTTACTGTTGAATAAGAGGTTTGATTTGTAACCTAACAACCAATACGTTTATTTGATTTTTAATTTCCAGAATATCTGACAGAATATTTGATTGATATGACTATACCGTTTAGGGATAAATCCAGGAGTGTAGCATATATATTAATATTTCTTTATAGAACTTTTATATTGAATTATATTGAAAAACGTATTTTTGAGAAAGTGGACACTTCTTTATGGACAAAGGCAGTATTAAACGTTTTCGGACAATTCGCACCCCACAATTCGCCTCCGGATAGTTCGTTCTTGGATAATTCGCCCCCATAAACAACTCGCCCCCGTGTCTTGATTATTTGCTGAACACTATAGAAAGCAGGTACTTTACTACGAGTCCCTTAATAGAACACAATAGAAAGTATTACTGGTAATTCTCATAAAAATGTCGTTCATGCCAGTTAGAAGTATTTAGACATTCAAACACTTTTATTTGCAATAAGGTATTAGCAGGTTTTAATTGCCGCATAGTTTCCGTAGTTTCCTATGCTATTATTGTTAGCGTTAAGTGGAATTCACTTCTCTTGCAGTATAAAAAAGATAATTATAAGGGTTTGTTACTCACTATATTCTCAGTTTTGGTCGTAAACGCTTCTAAATAATTTTGAACAATGAGATTTGTAAATTTGGAAGAGTATCACAAGAAGGTGTGTGAAGATAATTTTGTGTATGTATTTTAAAAAAGACTGCGAATGGTGAACATTGTATTTGGGTTTGTAAAAGAAGAGGAAAATGCAACGGTTGCATTTGGACAACAGGTAAGTAATAACAGTAAGATGATCGTTGATTCTTAGACTACTTTAAGTATGTGTGTAAATTTGAAAAATTATCAGGAGATTCCGCGAATGTTAGTCGTACTGTCGTTATACAAATCACGCTGTTGATGCCACAACACCGAGGGACTTTGAAAGAAAGAACCACCTGCTTAGAAAATGTCCATAACAATATTATATGCTAGTTCCCCAGAAAAGACACTATGAAACAAATGGTTCGTCGCGCTTGGAATGAATGCTAAGCATTTGCTAATTCCACAAGAATATCGCACGATTACCATTAATGGTGAAGAACATCTAAGGTATGACTCAAAAGAAACTATGTTACCTGGTAGGATGCTTATTTTTTCGACAACAGCAAATTTATATATTTTAGCAAATAGTGATAAGTGATATGCAAATAGTACGTTTTCTGTTGCTTCAAATTTATTTTACCAGTTGTATACGCTACATGTGAAGTACGCCGGACCATAATACCAATTGTTTATACTTTACTGCCAAACAAAATAAAAGCCACCTACATAAAATTCTTAGAAGAATTACTAAATATTTGTCCACGTATACGGACAATTGAATTACTTCTCGACTTCGAAATGGCTGCAATAGAAGCTTTTAAAACAGTTTTTCGCAAAATTCAAATATCTGGATGTTATTTTCATCTGGTACCAAATGTATGGAGAAAAGTTCAGTCTGCGGGACTAGAAGTACACTATCATAGAAATCATGAGTTTGCATTATGGATACAAATAATGACTACTCCTCTGCGTGTGTACCACCGGCAAATGTGGCAGAAGTTTCCGACATTTTAGCAAAGGACAAAAATTTTCCTCCAGAAGCTCAGGCAGTTGTTGACTACTTTGAAGACAACTACATTGGTTGCCGTAGGCGTAGACAAAGACGTCCGGTCAAATTTTCTATTGATCTTTGGTATATGCACAATCGAACTGTTGAAAATACGTTTCGCACCAACAATCATTTAGAAGGCTGGCATCGACACATTCAATAAGTTTGTGATGCTTCCACAAACATATGTAACTTTATAAACACCTTAAAAAAGGAGCGAGTCCTGAATAACTTCCAAATAAACCAATTTCTAGCAGGCGGACCTGCTCCCGCACAAAATAAAAAATATGCAGCTCTATCGCAATGTTTGCGAAATATAACCATAGATTACGAAAATAGAGATACCTTAGATTTTTTTGAGCAATTGCGCATAATATTGCATTGTAATTTATTTATTCGATGCACTTGTTTGTGTAAGTATATTGTATTGCGTTAATCCTTTATTGTACAATAAAAATTACTTTTTTTGAATTATTTAAGTTTTAAACAAGAACTGTTGTAGTATAGGAAACGATATACAAGATAATTAAGACACGGGGGCGAAATGTCCGAACGCGAAATGTCGGGAGGCGAAATGTTTATGGTGAGAATTCGCCAGAGTTGAAATTCCGGGGGCGAATTGTCCTAAAAGCAGTGTTAAAAGAAGCTATTCGTTAAAATCTAATAAAAAATTGTTTTAAATAACTACGTGTGTATTTCATGTAATTATGAGTTAAATTGTATTCATTCTCACATTATTGCTCGTTTGAGTTTCGAAGCGTAAAGAAATCGGCTCTGCGAGTGTGATATCTAGCGCGCACGAGTGTTATCAAATATTGGTACATAAACATGTGTTTGTAAATACCAAGACTTTAAGCTAGCAAAATTTAATAAAATCATGGTAAAAATTAGTTTATGCTATATAAAGACAGGTATAAAACTAGTGTAACGTTAATTTTTAATAATGTTTCCATTTGGTAATTGCCTCAGACTAAGTAACAATATAAAAGGGTATCAAGTCTATTATTAAGCAAATATGCTATGGCAACCGATTATAAATAATTATACGGTTTTAAATTTATTTGTTTAACCTGCACCTAACCAACAAATTTCTAGTAATTATTTTATACCACCATTACAGCAATAACAACAAATAACAGCTACATATAATAATAATGACATAAATTTGATAAATATAGAGCAGCACCTACAAAGAATGACATGAAGATAAAAAAATTAGCCAACCAAATAGCAAAATTGATTGGCAAGTGATAAAAAGCACCAAAATAAAAATAGATTTTAAAAAACATACTACCAGTAACAATAAAATTGTAACAAACAGCCGATATAACTTCTTAAATAACGAAGAAAATTACAACACACAAATACTATAACAATAGAAAGTCCTAAACCTCGGCCAGTATTTGTACAAGTAGTAAATTACAACGAATTGACCAAACCCATTAGGTACAAGATGAGCAATTCTACACAAAAGTTTGGCAAATAACATTGTAAAAATTAACTATCAATCTCCAGACGCCTACGGTAAGTTAGTTAGAGAATTAAAAGAAAAAGATATATCCTACATACATATACCAACTAAAAGAGGAACGGAAGTATAGAATAATTATAGAATATCTTCACCATTCAACGGATATTGATAATATTAAAAAGAAATTACTTCAACTCCAAAAGCAATAAAAAACATATAATCCAATGCATGAGATGCCAACAAAATGGACACTCAAAGACCTACTGCAATAAACTTTATGTTTGTGTTAAATATGGAAGCTCACCCAACACTTAAGACTATAAAAAGGTCCAATGTGCGAAATATGATTTATGCGGAGAAAGCTATACATCAAACTATAAATATAATAGGAGCATTATCCTCAGGCTAATTAAATGAAACATCAGCAATACTGCTGATCAACACAACTACATATATAAGAAAAGACAACACACCTCCATCTCTCAACAAGTTATGCAGATGCAGCTACTCGAAAATCTATTTAATTAATTACTTCAACAAAACAGCATAGCACTCAACATGCTAACAATATTAATTAGTAAAATGAATTAAAAATTGCTACGTTTATAAGGATAGGCCAAATGGCATGTCAAGTCATAAAGAAGATATAAATTATGTCTCAATCAAAAATTTTTTGTTCTACTAATTCGTAACACATTTAACTAACAAAAGTTATTTTAATTTACTAAAATACAAATTATATTACACATATTACCCCGAAAGCACTGCACATAAAGGTGCAGCAATACTTATCAAAGACACAGTGAAGCATGACGAGCTCCTAAAATGTAAGGAACGTCATATTCAAGTAGCATCCATAAAAGTTAAAGACCTTCCATATGACCTAACTATTACTGCTGTATACTGACTTCCCCGATATAATTAAAAAAAAAACATTTTGAATCATTTCTTTAAACACAGGGATAAAGTTTTTGACAGGAGCCAATCACAACATCAAACATATCTTATGAGGCTCAAGCCTTACAACAACCAAAGAAACAGAATTAGCTAAAGTTATTGACGAAAACAACTACTCCTTTCTATCGACTGGCACCCCAGACACAATTGCCGACTTATTGGATTTCCTCAACATATATGGATATATTACCAAGCTATGACTTATCTGCAGATCATAGCCCAATAACAGTCGTTACAAGTGCTTCTGTTATAATAAAAAAACAAAACCTATATTACACAAATATAAAACAAATTAGAATACCTGGTGTGGCGGCCTTTTCGCCCTTGAACCGCCTGTGTTTCGTGGCGGCATGCTGTGGCTTTGATATCTGCCGCCACGTTTTGCTATCGCACACAAAACGGCATATAGGCTTTTGCTAAGCCGGCGAGTCTGCATACGCCGTCGGCGGCACCCTTTGAGACGACAAGTGCTGTCGAATTAAAATTTCCCGCAAATGATCTACCGCTAAGCCAGGCGCGAAGCCCGGCGACATACTCGCACCGCATCGCGTCCAGTGCGGCCGCATTTAACCAACCCGCAATATATACTCACATCGCAACGCGGCCAGTGCGGTCGTGTTCCAGGCACGAAGACATCGCAACAAGGTGGCCACCGTGAAACCATCGCCGCCGAAGCCGAAGCCGAAGCCGATTACAGGTGAGTGATTTGGCTTTACTTATCGGTTGATATCGGTAGCCGCCCCCATCCGCTTTCGCGCCGGTCGTTTAAGGGACGATTTGGGCTTCAGCGTTTTACCTTTCAAAACGGGCCGTACTTAGTTCCCCACACCGCACCACGGGGGCACGGCTATTTACACGCCTGCCTCTCCAATACCTATCGCAGTATAATACAAGAAACCATAAGTCTATGTGTAAGACTACAACTACCAGAACATATAAAAAGGGTCACTGATAATCCAATAAATCTACTAGCTGCACCAATTAGTAAACCACGAAGAACAATCAATAAAATACCACACAAAATAAAGAAGCTAGTCACCGAGAAAAGATAAGCTAGGCCAGTCTGGCAACGTATTCACACACCAAATAGCAGAACAAGGTATAACCAGCTCAGTAATAAGTTAAAATTAAAATTGAATGAAATGAAAAAATTAATCCTTTGACACATACGTCTTTAATCTACAATAGGCAAGATAACTCAATCTAGAAATCTCTAAAAGGTAAAAAAAAACTCCAAAAACAACAAATCCACTACTTATAAAATTTTCAGTACTTCCAGGACCGTGGGGCGAAAAGTGATAAACCAAAGGCCGACCTATTTACAGAGCACCTCTCGGAAGTCTTTTCCTACAAAATAATGTTCTGGTTCAAGAAGTAGAACGCGAGCCACTTACTCTCTTCCTAACAAAAAATTTATAAAGAAATTAAGATTCTAAATTTATAAAAGACACTGGGTAGCGACTTAATAACAGCAAAATGCTAAAAGAACTGCAAAAAGACTTGTCAAATAGGCCCAAATAATTAAAAGTACCACGAATAATAATTATACTAAGCCATCCTACAGATGTGGTAACCTACCGATCAATAAATCTGCTATTAACAATCTCAAAACCTTTAGAAAAACTTCAACCCAAAATAATTAACAAGGACATAAACCAACACGACTGGATCTCAGACCATTAATTCGGGTTCCGCCACTCTCACTCTATTGCGCACCAGTGCCACCACCCTACAAATATTACTAACCATTTAATTGAAAACCGACAATGTGAGCCAGGCGTTTGATAAAGCATGTTATTCTTACTTACTATATGAAATCAAGTAAATTCTTTCCAGATGCTACTTCAATCTTCTAAAATTAAATTTAGATGAACGTGAATTTGAAATCAAGTCTAATAGTCAAACCTCAAATCATTACAAAATTCTCTCGAGGGTACCACAAGGCAGCATTTTTGGTACGCTTCTATACACTTATACTGTACACATTAGACATTCCATTAAATGAAGAAACGTCAACAAGTACATTCGCAGACCACACAACCACATTCGCAACTCACAAAGATCCCACAAGTATTTGAACCTGATGGAAATTTAGTTTAAAAAATTAACATTTGACATTCACTCTTTAAAAAGATCACTGCCCTAGGGTAATTGTAAATCAAACAGCCATACAACAGAATAAAACTACAAAAAATATTTAGGATTACATTCAGATTCTAAACTAAACTGGAAATATTATATAGTAAGCAAAATAGAAAAAAATAAAGAAAATTATTTGGTTAATTGGCAAAAAATCTAAATCAAGTATTGAAATAAGTTGCTTATTTACAAAACTGTAACCAAGCCCATATGGACATACAAAGTCAAGCTCTGCAAATTTTCAAGCAAATCTAACATAACCATTATGCAGCGATCCAAAATACTTCAAAACATTGCAAATGCCCCTGGTATATACCAAATCATATTCTGCACATCGACCTTAAAATCTAATATGTCAGTAAAATCATAATCAAAAAAGTAACAAATATAACTTCGAAATCTATACTAGCCCACTGCTAGAGCATTTACTGCACCTCTCACCATATAAAAGACAGAAGCGATCCTGGCCAATAAAAGCTGCGGTAATATCGTTGGATGGATCCCACTCCACGTCACGTGCAAGAGGCTACGCTTATCTTGTATATAGTAAATCACATTACCTTATAGACTGTATTTCATTCTGATTGGTAATAAAATTTAAAAACAAAATCTCACATTAATGGAAAAAGTAATTTTAATACCAAATCTTAGACGTTCCGATAAAGGTAAGTCATCATAAATCACAAATTTGGAAAACAATCATATTTAAATGTCATTTAAAAATAATTACTTGATTAAATGATTATAAAGTTTTATGAAAAGTCCTAAATCTATATCATAAATACTTTTTATATATATATATATATATATATATATATATATATATATATATATATATATATATATATTCAAATAATGGTAAGGCCCTTCTCGCCCCGCGTGAGAGCACGGCCTGCGAACTGAGAGGTTAAGGCTCCCATACGGTCGCTCTCTACCCGGTTGTCGCGCACCATCTCTGATGCGGAGCGATGTAGCAAGCACCGCACCTTAGACTCAATTATTTTTAGTGACTGAGTAGGCCACTCGCCAGGCATCAGAGATCACTGAATTGAATATATATATATATATATATATATATATATATATATATATATATATATATATATATATTGCAAAAACTATGCATTCAAAATTGAAAATTTATATTTATATTATAAACGTTTTAGTTCTTTTAAATATTGATATTAATTATTTGATTAATATTGTTACAATAAATTTATTTTGTTTGTTTGTTAATTATGCACATACTAGAAATTAAGATCATAGTAACAAAAGATAATAATTAAACAGGCATAAACTCTGCATTGGTGTTATTTTAAATGTTTATCAAACAGCGTCTCTTTAAATAGAGCTTTCGTAACAAAATACGCCTTCAATGGATTTTCAAGTTCAATAAACGAATAGCTTGTGCTCTGAAACAAGAAAAATTCTGCTTTTGGTGACATGAAATTTACGATTGTCGATAAAAGATTGCGTTCGACGACACTTCTAAGACCATTATTCTAATTCTCTATAAAGAGGATTTTCGTCTGTCTTGCGCCTTTAGTGAAAAGCTCTAAATATTTCTGCCAAAATTTATTTTCTCCCAATATGTAGGCTTTGCAGGATATTCGTTCGCAGCAAGGAGAATTTGCATCTTGCCTTCTGAGGCTCTGATAAGGCGCCAGGTACCTCTCCGCCCTGCTGTTTCGAATTTATTTATTTTTTCGATAAATTTAACACCCGAAGATACTGCGTCTGGAGTGTACGCGCTTAAAATTCTTCGACAATTCTCGCGCGAGAGGGCGAAATTGTAAGAAACATTTTGGAATTCTAATGGAAAACTGCGATCATATTTCACCTGCGGTCCCGTGGATAGCAGAAATTATTTTAATGCGGGTAATAAAGCCGCCCCTTATTTATGGCACCATTCTTTTACTCGAGACAGTTTCTAGATTTTTATTGCCATAGCTGTGACTAAATAAAGGCAAACGCGCTCGATGCTGTAAATAATATAAAAGGGGTATAAAATACGATAATTGTAAGATTATAGTTTTGTATAACAAGTACACTAAAAACACTATTGCAATTCTTAATTTGTATTATTTTGAGCTAAGTGAATAGATTTAAAAAAAATTATTTTAAAGTAAACAAAAATTTATATAAATGTCGTTATCCTTTTGTCCCAAAAGTTAAATTGTTTATCAGAGATCAAAATTAACAATTAACAGTATTATTAAAAATATTATATAACGTTTGTGTATTCAGTTAAGCAAAATACATATACTTGCAAAAAACATAATATTCATTAAATAATAACATCAATCCGACCATTCTGTTGCATTATGCACAACCTTGCTGACTCATGTAAACCGATAAAAAAATAATAATGTAGCAAAATGATAATTATATAAAGAAAATCATATATACATCGTAAATGGTTAATAATTTTAGTGATTTATTTTATACTTATATAGGGTAGTCCATATTGAACTTTGGAATTTAAATTGCGCGCCATGTACATGTTGTAAACGTTGAGAGAACGTTCTGAGAAACCCTGACGTTGGATATTGGTGGCCTCTTAGGCGCTTCTAGGTTGGCGAAAGCTTAGGAACCCAGATAGCTCAGGCGGTCCTGAAAACGCCAAGGATGTCTCTGATTTGTTTGTTGCAGGTCATCGAGCCTGCAACCACTTCTACGAAATTGGTAGCGTTTTCGGTTGCCGCTACGATGTCTTGTATAGATGCCAGGAACGTAGTGGAGTTCACGTTCTGGAACCACCCGGCGATAGTAGCCCACCTCTGGTGGTCGGAGGTTCTTGGGTAGCGGAAGAATCCCCTCGGGTTGGTGTTGCGTAGCTGAGACCTGGATTGGCCGCCGTTGCTCGGAGTCGTGGTTTCGGTAAGACAGGACATCCTCAAAAACTGGCTGGGTGCGCATCCTGAGAGTTGGCGTACGTGGCTGGATCTTTCCGGGGCTTCTTCAAGTCCCCGGAATGATGCGAGTCCCCGCATTTCACGCACTTTAGAGGCGCGTGGCAGCAGCGCTGCGTGTGCCCAAAGTGTTGAAAACGCTAACACTGCGTTGCGACCTTCCGTTTGTTTGGCTGCTAAACAGTTACACTCAAGTCAAGGACGCCGCGGATCTGGAATATTTCTTTGCCCTTTTCGGACCGCTTAAGTTTCAAGAACATGAGCGGCATCGGGTGTCTCTTCGGTCTCTTTCTTATCCTCCTGATTTAATAGATGGAAGTTCTGTTGGATCTTGGCTTCACTCAGGAAGCGAGTCAGACACCTGTAGTCCTGGGAGGCGGCGGTGATAATGCTGATCCCGTCCCCGATGTTTTTGGCCTTTACTAGACCAATACGTTTCTCGTGTATGGCCTTCTGGGCGGCAGACCAGGCCTCCTTTTCCCACAGGATAATGGGCGGGCCTTTTTCTCCTTGGGGAGCGTTCTGCAGGTGAGCTGAGATGCCCGGGCGGGAGCTGGTATTGGGGGCAGTCGGCATCTCGGCGTCTTCTTTTTTGCGGTCACCCAGGACCTGAAAGACGTTGACGGTGGCGGAGCCCCTTGGGGATAAAAGCGTGCCTCACGCCAGTCTAAGATAGTATTATATATATATATATATATATATATATATATATATATATATATATATATATAATACTATACTTAGACTGGCGTGAGGCACGCTTTTATCCCCCAGGGATTGTGCGTGGGGGGTGACTCCTTCTAGAACAGATTGTGTGATTAAGCAGGCTTGTTCTCCTAAGCGTCGGTTTCTGAAAATGCTTCTAGGCTCGGCATTACGCTAGTTTGTTCGCTTCGCGGAAACTTTTGCGTTCCAATATTAGGCTAACTCTTTTACTTCGTGGAAGTACTTTGAGTCCCGAAAACTACAATGGATTATATTTGATATTTGTTAAAAAGTTTATTTTTAAAAAATAAGTCAAAATGTTTTACTATTTATAAATACAATAAGTAACAATTATGTTATGGGAGTTCTTCTTTTTAGTTACTTATTAAAGACAATTAGGATTAATTTTATAACAGACTTAAAAATATTTATTACAATTTGTAGCAGATCTAAAAGTTAAAACCTTTTAAGTCTATAAGGTACTATTATCTACCAGATTCACAACATTTTGCTTTGAAACCTTCATGGTTAAGTTGGCCGCTGTACTCTATAGTTGAAGACCGTACGTCCAAATAAATTTGAAAGCAGATTTGTAGATTATTTTTTGTTTTTTGAGAGCGGTGGTGCTTCCTAAATTTTCGACTTAATGTTTTCGGTTTTTTTTTCAAACGTGTTATTTTTAGAATTCTTTGTCTAGAATCATCTCTGGTACTTGAATTCTTGCATCTGTGGAAGTGTACTAATCAGAACTATTGGTGTGTTGCCTTGACATTTAGTAAATAAGATGTGCACGGGCTTCTGTTACTTGATCTTTTTGGGTCCATTTTTCTATTTCATAGAGGTTCAGTTGTAGAAGTGTGGTGACAATTATAGGATCTTAGTGTTTATTCGTAAGAAAATTCGCTAAATATAGGTAACACATTGGGTTTACAATGCTTCCTTGAGGAATACACAATTTAATAGAATGCAAGAATGACTTGAATGTACCTTTTTTCCAGGTATGATCTAAAGATAACAAAGTAACAGTAAAGTATTAATCTTTTTAGCTTGTATAAAAGTCTGTCATGTCTCACTCTAGCAAAAGTCTTCCTGCCATCCAAAAATGTTGCTGTACAATATTCTTTTTTAAGGTTTTATTTATGGTGTTTACTATCCTTTGCACCTATTGTAACGTTGAGTGTGTTTTTCTAAATTAGAATTGATTTTCCGGGATTAATTTTAATTCATTATTAATTAGTTTGAGTCTCTTGGTAAGCAAGTTTCTAATAGTTAGCTTAATTATAGTAATATACTTATAAGCTTGTAGAAGAAAACCTCATTTCTCTATTTGCCGAGTTTTACTACTAAAATTACTTACCAAACCTTCCATAGAGCCTGAAAGTATCCTACTCTTAGTAATGTATTGCATATTATTATTAACATTACTCGATCCCTTTGAGGAAGTTATTTGATCAGTTTTCTGTGTTAAAAAGAAAGCCTGGAGTCCCGTTGGTTAGCTATTATTGGGAGCTTGCCAGGCGATAGATAGACAAATCTGAAGATATATAATCACTGTTTTGACATAGTTAACTATTTTGAAAAAATGCTCATAAAATTACTAATTGTAATAATCCAGAGAGGCTTATCCAGCTTAAAACCTGCAACTGGAGGAGAGCAAGCAGCCATGTCTGAAAGGCTTAAAACACACTAAAAACCTAGGAATTTAAGACGAGTCTTACTCTACAGCCCTCCTACATAGCTCCAAAACTAAAGGTTAATCTGTACAAATATCTGTCTTGGATCTAGACTAAAGAGTGAATAAATACTCATCGTCTTCAATGAGTTAAAGCTGCTTAGAGGATTACACAAGAAACAGGCTGCAGCCAATCCAAGGTGTTATGTGACCCATTCAGAGTGATAAATGACAACCTGCCAGTCTTACATCTGTGCAGAGGGCTCCACAGGTACAGACCATCTTTTTTTCCATACTCTTAGAAAATGGTATGGGTATTACAAGAAAGCATACTTGTCAAAGCACTCTAACTAAGAATAAAACTAAATCAGAAAACAAACTAACCTTGTTCAAAAAAGTATTGTTGCAGTGGGCAATACCTCTTGGGCGCAACAGTCTGCTGAAATTCCACACTATAACTTTTATCAGAGAGATCTAATGGATGAATTATTATTGGTGACCTGAGTCAACTCTAAAAAAGTTGTGGTCAAGTCCAAGAACCTACCAAAGAGACCCAAGTTGATGGTTGTTCTGGCCTGAGCCGAATATGTAGAAGAAACAGACCAAAATTCGGACTTCTCCTAAATAGAAAAGAATGAGCGATTTGTTACATACTCCGTTAACGAGATATCCTCTGGCGTCTTGAAAGCATTCCAGTGTAAGGATTATTTTAGGCTGGACAGGGTTATCTTTAGGGTCCTAAAGAGTCTAGGTAGTGGAGATGATAATCCTGGTGTTTTAGGTGAATTTACAACAAAGTAAGGTAGCTTTTGCGGTCTTTACTGCCTTTCAGAGAATGTTCAATACAATCCTCATTCAAGAACTTTAGGTAAACAAGGGTTAAAATTAGAATTTTGAAAAAATATGAAAACTGATTTACAATTGATCCTCAAAAGTCTCTAGGTTTCAAAATATTGCCCTTAAATTATTTTTGTCTAGAAATTTAACGGTAGTCAGATTAAAGACGAAGAATAAGGATAAGCTAAGAGAGCTAATGCTCAGACTGGCATATCTTCCTTACGAGGAAGTAAAAACGACTCGAGAAAATGCCAGAAACATTATCAGTGCCCTATAACTACTTTAAAAACGGAGACAACAGAATAAACTAATACCGGAAAAAATGATGGAAGAACTACTCAGGGTACATTTTTTGAGAATGCAGGTTGACAATATGTCACGGAGTGACTGGCAAAACTTAGAACTGGAATTCTCAAAGTAATGAAGCGCCAGTGCTCCCGGAAATATAGACAAGTGGCTCCCAGAAGAATCCTTTTTTGGACTTAAATGGTGTTTAATAATTTCTTTAATTTTCTTAACTGTAGATCAAAAAGTAATAAAATTTGGAACGGCATATTTAGTATTTTTATTACTTTCATTTTTTCTACAAAAATGAATGTTGGTTATTACGGTTGAAATATTGTTTTAAAATAAGCAACAAAAACTTTATTTATTTGTTGAAGCTATCCCACTCAAAAGCTATATTCTTTTTGGATGGAAGAAATAAATTGGTTCTGCCTTTTGATGTCTTTGGTTGCTTTTTACGCAGCGGACAATTTTTGGATTATGGAATCTCTAATTCTGTCCTAGATTCTTCAAACTGTACCACTCCACTTCCCAGATGTTTGATTTTGAAATTTATGAAGAATAAATTTGCCTCATGTTTAGTTTCTCTACTTATCATGTGCATGGTATTAATAACTTCGTGGCTTTCTTGTTTTAATAGTTGTTTCTTTGCGTTAATTGATATGCGTAGTTTCTTTTATAGGTGTGTTTTAAAGAGTTTGGTCAAAATATATAAAAGGCGATGTAGTGTAGAATAAAGGCAAAACCCTAGGCTTTGATTTTTTCTCTTGTTATATTGTCTGGCCCATTTATGTAATTTATCTTTGTAACCAGTAGAAATCTATTTTGAGTCGTTTATATTGAGTTTAATCTTTTATTAGATTGTATTACCTGCTTGTTGTTTGTTTTTATAATTTATGATAATTATTTTCTTTTTATTTCTATTGGCTGACATACTATGTTCTTTAAGATTTGACACAAAGTATGTGTTGAGTTGAAAAGGGTATGGATCTTAAGCTAAAATATATTTGGGAAATTGACGGTACAATTTGGCATAAAGAGGAAATGATGTCGATTGGTTGGTGCGTGTTTGATTTTGGGATACGTAGTTCTTTGAAATGATTGATACAGTTGTGCTTCATGCTGATAATCTTGCGGTGGTAACGGTTGTGACTGTGTGACTACTGGATTTTGTAAATTGTTCTGTAGCCAACGCATTTGTTATTATGTGCTTATGAAGCTTTAAGGTGGTGTATAATTTTAATGCAAAGAAATTGCAAGTATGAATATTAGGGTTACGTCGGTTGCACAGTATATTTGTTATACTTATTGAAATTAAGAAAATTATTGTAGAGATTCCAGCGTGACCATCGCTGTTCCCTTGCATTTGGTGCCATTAAAATAATAATACAAGGAAATGGTTGCTTCCAAGCATTTTTGTTAATCGAATAAAGTTCTTTACTAACAGACTATAACTGCCTACAAATTTAGAAGTATAAGCATTGTAGCAATAACAAATATTATTTTAAAACATTTAATTAATTCCTTAATGCGCGTAATTTAATATACCCTATAGTATTTTTTCTTTTTAGTCCCAATCAATTTTCTGTTTCTGTTCAAAGCAACACCGTTTTTGTATTGATCTTGATAAAATGTTGGTACCGTAGCAACGATAACACGTTGGTTCTATTCACATTTATATCTATTCGAAACATTTTCATTCTCATTTTACTTATTTTTATAAGACTGTATTCTTGCAAACAAAATTAAAAAGAGGATATCGTATACCTAAATTTATGAAGTGCGCCTTTAATTTATATTTTGCTTTTAAATCAGAAATATACTTTCCTCTCACAACGTATTTTAAATCCTTCGAGTTGGTTTTCTTGAAAAATTTCCATAATTTTCCCAATACAAAAAAATATATGTAACACTAGCAGAATTACATGTAAGTAAAGGCTTATAATATACACTTCACTGTATTCATTGGGTGATATTATATAGACCCAGTAGTGTTTAAAAATGTTACAGGAATAAAATAAACACTGAAATATTTATTTAGACATTCTCAAGATTCTTAAAAGTTCAACACATTTTACAGGTATTGAGAGGTAATCTCAGTACACTCAATTAAATTAATATGGTTTATAGTTTTCCCAAGGATTAGTATTGATTTAAATTTGGTAAATTCGTAGACTACACAAACAGTGGAACTTTACAGTAACTAGAAGTTCTGAAAAATTTATGGCTTTAAATTTTCGTTATAATGATTGGTTTAATAATTCATCCTACTTAAAAATAAGCTCTTAAAAAATAAAGAAGAATCTTGTCATAATTCTGACATACATACTTATAGGACTGCAATTCATTTGGTAGAAAAATTCAAAATTAAGGATGGGAAACTCCTCTAATAAAGTGAATATAATCGTTTAATAAAAAAAATTCTTGGTTTATTGACGTCTTTAATAGTACTAATTATGATTTTCTAATACTACTACACTCATTGTGTAACTGAATTTTATCAAAAATATTTTAGATCAAGTTTAATTTTTATTCCACTAGATTGTAACACATAGCGCATTGTGCTTCGAGCGTAATCGATCTGACAGTTAATTACAGAAATTTTAAATCTAAGTTTTAAAACGAATGCGATAACTTAGCTCCAGTATACAAGTTCTGTCCCGAAAATATCGAGCTATTACATAATGAAAACGCTTTGCACAGCCGTGAGGTATCCTAAGAACCAATAACAGTGGACTATAAACGTGTATGCGAAAATGAGTGCATTTTTGTGTGAGCGTTGTATTCACATTACTTGAAAGAGTATAGCAACCAATCGGCGTCGAATTTTGAGCAGATAACAGAATATTTTAAGAAATAATTGCGGGAAAAACACGCTACAAATATTAAGGGAAAGTTGACAATCCTTTAAAAGTGATCTATGTTCTATAAAATCAGCAGAACACAAAAATCAGCAACCGTATTTGTAGACAAGAAAATAAGCTGAAAATTATGTAAAATTTGGACGAAAGATCTTGACATAAAACGTATCGCGACAAAATATTCTGTGGTTACTAGTACCAGAGCAGAAAGAATATTGTGCTGCAGTTTCTAAGCACTTACTTTGGACTTCATGCCAATACGACAAGGCAGTTATTTGATATTCTGAAACACAATTTTGCAAAACGTTTTGCACAGTGGAAACATCAAGAAACGAATATGTGAGATATTAAGATGTTTACTTTGAAATGGAGAGAGGCTATATATAATATTTCTTGTATCTTGCACTACAAATCTTTACTCAAATCTTACTCAAAGTCTTAATCAAAGACTTGTAGCTCTCATTAGGAAGTAGGCATATTGAGACCCCGAGTGAAAAGCTAAACTCTTAAAATCATCAAATCCGATGCCGAAACGAACGCACACCAAATGCAGTCATAGTTGTGAATTTACAGCGCGCATGTACATTTCACATAATAGTTTACAAGCACAGTTTTAAGTTAAAGTATGGTAAATAGTTATTTTATTTTATAATTAATCTAATATATTAATCGGGTCTGTTTAGAGTAGTATCTTTCCTTGAAAGACTTTTTGTAACTGACCATCAAAGAACATATAAAATGAAAGATCACAAAGATAATAAGATAATGATAATAAAAATGTACTTTAAGAGAAAAGTGGCACAGACAATAAAGATATAGGAAATCAATAAAAAAAAATTAAATTTTTATAGCATATAAAAATATATTATAAAATATTGTAGTGCGAACACCAAACGTGAGGAAAAACCTGTAAAATAGACCAAATTATTGCTATATATATGCTAAAGTTATTTTATAACTGAGAAAATATTAGAAAGTGTTGTTTAGAGCATAAATGAACAGATTGTAAATATTCAATCAAAACAGTCTCGCAAGGGAGATGAAACAGGCACAAATGTTATCAAAAATAAAGCATTTACAGAACTGCCAAAATACACTACTATGTAACACAATAACACAGAAATATTTAAACAGTTATGGGAAGTTCAATAGAGTTGAAATTTTCTTTATATCAAGGGACTTGAAATATATCAAGTTTGTTTTGGTTCCGTGTTTTTGAAAATTTTTGATTTTTTTGAAAACTATAAGAAACATTGTAATTATCAAAGTGTTTGATAATAAATACAGTTTATTAATGACAAATGAAAAATTATTACAGTCGGCAATGGTCTTATATGCCACACTTTAGGCGATTCAATAAATCGCCATCGTATAATGATAATGGCGAACAGGAGAAGGGAATGATATCACAATACAAGGGCTTGGTGACTGTCCAAGTCGGAGCATACTACCGTCAACATTCTCACGTAGAATCATTATCTAGGTCATTTCTGTGCTAGCTAAGATCAAGTCGCAATGCATCCGTTGACAATACATTTGTTAAGATGTCGGCCAACCGATCCTTCCTCACTCTGTATTCGACCGAGATGATTTCTTCCTCATACGGTTTTCTGTTGGAATTCTATTGAATTTATGTTCGATCCTTTTATGGATTTCCGAATAGGAATTAATCGTACATCGTTTTGGGCAATAGAGAGACCAATCGCTTACGCGTTGAGGTTTAGGCTATGGTTATAGGTTACACAGTGAATGGCTTTGGTCCAAAAGCTCCTTTGAAATATCTGGAACGTGTATTCCGATTTTCCCACATCTCTACCAGTGTTGGGTTTTCACGCTCTGCGGATTCAGTTGCGAAGTGAAAGCAACTCTTGCTTGATGTAGACCGTGCGCGACTTCTAGCTGGTTCAAATTTCTGTTCACATATTCGAAATCATTTTTAGTTCTAAGCCCGAAAGCGTCATCACGCATTAGCCTCTAGTTTAATGATACAATTTTTAACATAAGCGGTCATCTACACTTGAGCATTGATTCTCAAAAAGCATATTGTTAGATGACCACATTTAATGTGATGAAATATTGCGATCCAGCTAATGATGGCACTTTCATTGGTCCACAGAGGTCTGAGAGCACAAATTCTTCGGGTTGGTTAACTTTTGTTTGTTTGAGTCAAATTTGCTGGGCACGTGCTTTCCAAACGGACAGTTTCACATTTAATGCTACCGATCTTCAGTTCTTCAGGTAAACTACTGACAACGTTTTATTTTATTCAACAAAGTTATAGTCTTCTGTATTATAGCATCTTGTCATTGCGCGCAATGCTTAGGGAATCTTTTGATCGTTTCTATTTGCACATGATATAGATTTCCGCTTCTTATTTCACGCATCTTTAGTTGGCCATTACATTTTAGGTTGATTGCCTTCATTGTGGTGGCAAGCTCATGATCACATGCAGACCTTACAGAAAACAAGTTTCTGTTTATTTCTGGTATATAAAACATGTTATTTTTATAACAGCGACACTTTATCCAAATTAAAACATATGATTTTATTATATATATATTTATTATTCTCCCAATATTTTCATATATATGACTATCATTTCATTTGGCGCATACTCTAGCCCACAAAATTTCTGTAACAGCGTAGTTCGACTTATGCATCACTACTGTTCGAAAATTATGATCAATTGCTTCCAAACCTCGCAAGCGCTCTGACACCCGTCTTAAATAGGTATCGTTGATAGTAACGTCTTTTTAGCATTCTCTTGGTCTACATCTTTGTCGGACCGTTCGACCACTTGGTTCATATCACATAAGCAAAGCTGAGCCAACACATAAATGAATTGTCGCATTTATCAATCATTTTTTATGTGATTTTTTCATCAAACATGCTTTGTTTTCATCTAATTATGAATCAAACGCTGGCGTAATTATTGAGGCGATCGATAATAAGCACAGTTTGCAAAAGTTTGGTACATTTATAATTTAAAGATATATTTTGATTATTAAACATAATTAACCTTTTGAAATAAGTTATAGGCCTACGAAAGTTATCAAAACATTCTCGATTCCTCTATAATACTGACATGCAACGTACACGAAAAGTAACTCCAAAACAAAATTTTATATATTATTCAAATAAGCGATTAAAAACGAGTCCAACGATACCAAAATTATCAGATCAAATTAGCGTCCTATCAACAAAATTAAAATATATATATATATATATATATATATATATATATATATATATATAACATCTACACATATATTTCACGCATTTCAAAAGAACAGCTTTCTCTGACAACAGATTCTTTGTAATCACGGACAAAATTATCAGATCAAATTAGCGTCCTATCAACAAAATTAACATAATATATATATATATATATATATATATATATATTATATATATATAACAGTCTGCACATATATTTCACGCATTTCAAAAGAATAGCTTTCTCTGACAACAGATTCTTTGTAATCACGGACAAAATTTTTTTATTTATTATTTACGAGTGCTTTATTACCCGCTCCCAAACGAAAATTTTCTATTGCTTGCGGTTCCGGAAATATATATTATGGCCGCCTGACTACAACCAGAATTTGTCATTCGGAGGCGTTCGGGTCGGCACGGAAAGGCACGAACAATTTTGACCTTTAGAGTTGAACTTTGACCTGTGTGACAGCAGCACTCATAATTTTTTTTATATATATAATTAAGAATCAGAATTACAACAGTATTCTTTAAGTTAACATGTTGGTTTAAAAATTGAGCAGGTGTCCATTAACGTGGTGAGGTTTTCTTTACTAACAAGTCCTCCTTAGTTGTTCATTAGATTAGTTGGCCATCTTTGATATATGGCGCTTTTAAGTCTTTAGAAAGTGTGCCATTAGAGACATACTATAGTACATCAAAGATTATACGTAATATTTTTGATTGGTTTCTATATACTATTGCCATATTTGACTTGCTGGTACATCGTCAGAGATCAATACCATCTACTCATATTGACTTAAGAATTGTTTTGTATATTAATAGTTTATTTTCAAGTGGCAATTTTATTAATTTCTTACCAATTGACCATTGTATTTTTTTAACGTTTAAATCTATTTGCTTACGTTTTTAATTAAATGTTGTTTTCATGCTAGCCTGCTATTTAAATGCATTCCTAGGTATTTTATACTAGATGATACAGGTATTTGTATGTTATTTAGGTAAACGGGAAGGCGCTGGTCTTTACGAAGAGTACGTTTTTATTTTATTTAGGTAATTTTGTAAAGTGATGAATGACAGTTGTGGGTCTTTGTTGGTAGAGAAGATAACAATGTCGTCAGAAAATGTACCCATTATAGTGTTTTAGTTTACTGATAAATTTGCAGTGTATAGGACATATAGTAAGAGGCTCAGAACGCTTTCTTATTGTATTAAACACTTGTAACTCTGGTACTAAAATTCCTATCATATACTTATAGTAGGTTGTGGGCAAGAGTGTTTTAATCTTGCACAATAATCTCGAGTGCCGGACTTTGTCAAATGCTCAGCTTACATCAAGGAAGACCCACGTGCAAAATTGTTTGTTTTCTAATGCTTGATTAATCGTGTGACAGACTCTATGGATTTGTTAAATCGTAGAATAATTTTGGCAGAAGCCAAATTCCATGTTTTACTGTTAGTATCAGCAGCCATTCTTTGCAGTAGAAGTCTTTCCAAGAGTCATGAAATGGTAGATAACAAACTTATTGGGCAAGATCTTGTTTAAATTTTGTCAGGATTTGCGATTAATACAATTTCGGCAAACTTTAATTGCTTAGGCCAATAATTTATTTTAAATATATATGTAAGTAAAACTAATTCTTTTTTGGTATTTGTTTTAACATTTTATGTGTCACGCCGTCTATACTAGAAGCTTTACGTAATTTTAAAAATTTTATTTTCTATTGGAGTTATCTCAAAGTGAAATTGTCAATGCAAAAAACATTTATTAGATTACTTAATTGTCTCTTTATTTCGTCATCAGGAATGTCACCGTCACTTCTGGTCTATTGTGGGTTATGATCTGCTTTATTTTTTATGGTGAGTACTTCATTTTCGAGTTTTCATCAGTTTTTTATCGGCTTCCAGATTGAGTTGTCATATCTATTTAGCGATATAGTCGTAAAAGGACTGATCTTGTTCCTTTTGATTCTGTGCTTCAGCTGGTTACTTAGGCAATTTAAAATATTTTTATCTGTAAGTGCTAGATTCCAGTACCATTTTGTTCTGGCTTTCCTTTTATAGCTATGTGTTTTTTAATTTTTTCCGGGACGTTGTATGTTGAATACTGGATATTTAGTTGGGGTGTAGCTTGCTGAACAGCTTCTTTGAGAGTACAGAGTAACGTACTTGATGCTTCATTGATTTCTTCTAGTTTTTTGAAGCTTTATTATTTAGGTTGATGTTTCCTTCAGTGTAGGTTCTGTATAACTCCCAGTTAATTCTTCTGTTGCGTAATCTGATAATTTGCTTTTTATGACTAACGCAAAAAAGACAAGAGACAAATCACCAGATAATCTCAACACATACGAAAGAGAGGCATAGGTGATAAAGAAAGAACAGGCAAAGTTGCCTATATTAAAGACGGAAGAAGAAGAAGGAGCAAAACCTGATACTCGCTATAATTAGGAAATGACCTGAGGAAAGGTCGTAATTTAAAGTAATATTCGTATAGGTCCAGTATTTCAGAAGCTTTGTGGGAATCGGTTGACTAGTAAGTGGGACTGCTAGTGGAAAGGAAGGAATAATTCTGATCTCACAGAAGGTTTGCTAGCTCTTTGCTTTTTGTATTTGTTATGAGTATAGGGTGTTCTTACTGTTGAAGTCACCTTCTATGATAAATTTAGTCTCTAATGTCTGTAAGATGTATTGAAAATGCTCTTTATTAATGTTGTGGCAAGGTGGGCAATATCTTGTATTTAGATAGATCAAAATGACTGATAAAGTTATTTTGGCCATGGCTGTGTCAACATGGACAGTAATACCCGGATGGTTGGTGAAATAATTTGAATAGTTAGATAGATTAAAATAGGATCGGTCTGTAAATATATCCACAGAGTTGTTATGAGGGAATATTTCAATTTCCTGTTTGTGTTGTAGAAGACAGTTGACATTCCACTGGGCTATCTTCGCAAATTTAGCGAATTTTATTGATCAGAGTTTTTAAGTATGTTTAATACAATGTTGTTTTTCTGCATTAATTGTTGGAATATAAACTTAATTTATTTCAGAAAGTTTAGTTTACTATTATTTGGAATGACACCTGGACCATTACAAGACGATAGAATGTTTTGTTTCTAAAATTATATTGTGGTTATTTTTTAATACAACTAGGTTATATTGATTTTAGAATAATTAACGAGTATTGTTGATAGCAGCAGTCACTTATTTGTCGCAGCTCACTTGTTAACAAATCTCTTGAAAACATTTGTTTACGGAATTAAAGCAGAAAGTAACGTGCAAAATAAGTAAGTACAAAGCATATAGACAACATTTGCAATAAGAAATTAATTGAAACATACACATAAATCTAAAAGTGCAATTAAAAAAACTTATATTTTTGAAACAGTTGAACATTTGAATAAGAAAACAACAAAGTCTTCAAATGAAAAACGAAAAAGTGACTTTGTTGTTAATTACAAATTGATGAACCGAAGGTCATTATTTTATCAAATAAAACAAAACGGTGTACAATTTGCAGAGACGTTTCCAAAAATATGAATTTTGCAACTACTTTTTGGGTTTGGGGTATGACGTACCAAATTTGTTTCAATTCAAAAATCTATACAAATTGCTTTTTATTCTTCAATTATTGACAAAGTTGGCTTAAATCTATATTTAGTTTGTTAATTTTTATTTTTTTCAAAATAAAGAATTTTTTTTAATTTGTGGCTAATTAAAATACCTTCATTAATAAATAACAAGTAATTTTACACATTGCTATTGTTAATTTGCAATTTAAATTAAATTTTTTATATTCGAATTTATAGATGCATTCGAACTCTTAACTTTTTGGATTGTGTTGGATGAAAGGATAAAATTTATATTTTATATGTATCTGTATATAAATAACGGATCACCACTACATTAATATATCATTTATATAAGGGTACGCAATGTTTAGTCATGTGGTAAAATCAATGATAGTAACTAAGTTATTTTAAGGTTTTTATTATTGATATTATTTGTATAATATATTATTTATATAATTTGTTCACATGTGCAGTTCGTAGATTCAGTAGGTTTATATTTTATATTTTACATACAGTTGTTTTTGATTTATAAGAAATTTATTTGCCTAAAAGCGTTTTTCACTTCCCCTGGACAAAGGCAGCGGCTATAAATGTGGAGCAAAAAAGCTAATCCATTAAAAGGGTTTACATTACAAATGTATAGTACAAGAAATCTCCCCTAAATGGATGTTCTTTGTATTCTTGTATTGTCTATATTACACATTTACGTGCACTGAAATTTTGTGTCCAAATAATTTATCGTATAACTACAAAAAAATTTACAAATGTTACTTCGGTAAGTCCAATGCGGAAAGTTAATTGGCAGACAGAAATTTAATGGATTATTGAGGATCGCATTTGCAACGTCCGGGGTCGCCGGAATTTTTCATTTAATTAAACCAATTGTCTTTTGCAGCTGATCCTGCCATAGATTGTGGGTTCGAGTCCGCGTTAACAGCAAATAGCCCGGAAGAGGACAATAAGTCGCTACCAACAGGCTGACTGAGATATATTGCCGGCACAGCGGCTTGCACCGCCACCGCTCGGAAGGATTCACTTCAATGGTGATGAGTTTTGTGACAGAAAACTAAGACAAATGTAGGAGATTAGACGACATAAGTGGCAGTCACGTGCTGTCGGAAAGGAAGACAAATAAATAAACGTTCTATTTATCAGCATTATTTTTTAAAAACAGCAGAAGCTACGCGCCTAAAGAACACAACATGTGCCATTGTAAGGTAGCTTTTATAAAGATAAAATTTAATTTGTTTTAGAAATGTGCGCCAAACATTATTAATATCAGTAGAGCTTACTAAATTACATATTATGTTGACCAGGAAATAACGTCGGTTTCTAAACTTTAAATTTGAACGCATATAACCCAGATTAGAAAAACTTTATTAACAGATATAAGAGCCTTCATAATCTATTTATTTTTACTAACAACAAACAAATTTATTTATTCTGGTAGCATAAAATTCTGGAGGCGATGAAGTCGTTGAAGATGATTTTGGTATCGGCACGATTATTGTCTAAAAGCTTGAAAAAGTGGAAGTCGGTAGACAACAGGTCTGATGAGTATAGCGGGTAAGGCAAAATTTTATACCTCAGCTATTTCTATAACAAGAGATCGTACGTTGTTATGGAGAAGAATCGGACTTTTTTTCTTAAACAATGAAGGTCGCAGCCGTTATAGTTTCTAATGTATTTCTTCGATTTGCTAGACGTACTATCAGAGCGGCTGCAGACCATCAAACAGTCACTGTAACCTTTTTTTGGTACAATTTTCTCTTTGAAAAGCGCCGAAGAAAAATGAAATAACTGTTTGTTTAGACGAGTTATGTAACTGATGATGTGGGTTAATTAATGATTAAAAAAATAATGGATAAACATTGGCGATTATCTCGAACATTAAGGCATCAAGGATGTCTATTTTAATTGATCACTTTTTCGCAAACGTATCTGGAATACAAATATGAAGATTGTTAAACTATAAGCACAAAGAAACAAAAAAATTAAATTCTTGGTAGCTAAGTCTGGACTTTTGGGATAACCCAGTAATTAATCATTTTCCAAAAATTTCAAATTAATTAAATTTTGCCAATCCAACGCCTATTTTATTTTTTAAAATAAATTTTATCTTCAAATCAATAGCACTCTTATGGGTCCCCTAATTAAATTTTTGATTAATTAGTTTTCATACAGTAATATATACTTTGTGGGAAATGTCAGGTGTAGAAAGACTTTGTAAATTATCTCCATTTTATATTACATTTATTAAAGTATAAGACATTTATTTCTGTATTGTGACTAAACTGTTTGTCTTAAACTACCCCTTAATATGTGTTTAGAGGAAAAATCAGTAGTCGTTAAATCTGAGAAGCTAGTGGGCTAATTAGTAGGAGTAATATATTTCTTGAAATTAAATATTCACTAAAAATCTTCCCTACAACCACTGGTAGTTTAAATAGTGATGCCATTTCAGTAGCACATCATGTGTTTGTTTACAACACCTTCAATGAAGCGGGTCGTTCTATGGTGCTCACACAGCGACAATTTCAAAACCATTTTAATGTTGGTCGTCATGGTCGCGTTTAGTTTTCAAACAGCAGGATTTTTGAAACCGGGAATTGCACGGGGAGGTGATCGAATTATCGGATCCCAAAAAACATTGAAAGGTTGCGACAAGCGGTAGAAGCCAGACCTTGTTGTCACGCTCGCTCTCTTTGGATACCAAACAAATCAGTTTGCAGAATCTTACAGTTCAACCTCCATTCCATCTCCACAAAATTATGGTTGTTTGAGAACTGTTGGACTTGCTGACAAACGATATCGTTTTGATCATGAGTGATGAGGCCCACTTTCATTTACCGAGGACGGTAAACAAACAAAATTTTTGATACTGGGCACCCACAAACTGGCAAGAATTGCATCAACAATGACTTTAGTGTGATATAGTAACTGGTTGGTATGACATATACCGAATTTGTATTACTGGGCCTTATTTTTTTTTTAAAGTGGACGAACAGTGTCTGTGAACATAGATCGCTACTTTGTCATTTTAAGTGATTATTTCCTGTCAGAATTAAGAAGACCACGCATTTACCTCACACTGTGTGGTTTCAGCAAGATGGGACGACTTGCCATATACCAAAAGCAACAATAGCTTTTTAAGACCTTTTCCTAGACACCTGATATTATTACGTGAGGACGACAAGTGGCCTGCTTAGTCACCAAACCGGTCAGCTTGACTACTTTTTATGGGACTACCTAAAAGTTAAAGTTTACATAGACAAACTTCGTAACCTTTAAGCTCTTTCCGAAACCATAACGCAATAAATTCAATAAATTCCCGTGACATACTTTAAAAAAGTATAGACTATTTTGCTACCCGTCTACAAACATACCTAACAAAAGCGGACGACACCTAAGTGATGTGATTTCTTGCAGGTGATTATTTTTTCTCCTGTTTAGTTATGTATTCTTAAATGTACCAGTAATATATAAAAACAGTAAATCTCTATTTGTTCGAAAATAAGTGAGTGACAGTCTCCTCTTAGCCAGACCCTGTATTATTCAAGTTTATTGTGAACACTGGTGATCAATTACGATTATGCAAAGACAACTTTAATCATTATTTGGACGCAATTATGGATAAAGTGAGCCTAAAAATCTAGTGTGCGAATGTAAAACACGTGGTATGCTTATCTACAAAGCAAGGGTTCGTTAGCAACCCAATAATTGTTCAAGTGACAACATTGTTCGAGTAACTCATAGTGTGCAAAGAAAACCAAGCACTTCAATTCGTCGTTCTCACTAATTCAATCTTTTATATGTCACTAAACAAGACATTGTAACGTAACATCTACTTTATTAACAAACGTATAAAATTCAACTGACTGATGAACTTAAAGAAACGGGACATCAGAAATCTATACATTTGTAAAATGAGTTTTAGAAAAGACAGCAGTTGATGTTAATTTTTGCAAAAAAACTTATATTGAGCGATAATATTTATTTTTCTTTAAATAACTTTATAACTTGTCCCATCTGTGATATTGAGCACCCATGCTGTTTACGAAAATCCATCAACAAATATGCACTGAGTAGTGTCCGTACTTTTTTAGGACAAAACAGCAGCGCTGTTACTATCAGGGAATGCTAAATAACTTTTTTCAATTAATCTAAAGATTTAAACTTAAATAATATGAATGGAACCATATTTCACACAGCATATAATACACTTATTTTACTTCCAACCAAGCATTTGAAAATGTGACATTAGTCGTGTAATTGCTGAAATAGAACGCTATTTATGAGAAAACTTTGCTAAAAGAATAGTCACATGTCAGTGGAATTGTAAGGGGCATCTGAAGGACATCATATTTTACACATCACTGATAATTCTACACTGAATGTAATTCAATTTGGATTATTTCAATATTTTGTGTCTAATTCAAGAAAAACATCTTAAAGTTCAATTTAAATCATCCTTTATTATTATAGTTCTAGACAATTTGTATCGGCCAATAATACTAAAGATTACATTAGACCGCTAATTATAAAAGAGAAGTAAATTTCTTCCAGAACATTTTTTTTATTATATATATAAATAGTTTTTGTAGCTTATAAAAATAAATAACAATTTTTTATTACTGATTTACCGAATTACTGATTTACAGTAAGATAAGGCACTAAAGATACATTCTCAAAGATGACCGACCGACGGAAGTATACAAAGTATGTTTCAAGTTAAAAATTTATATTAAAGCAACACTTTATTTATATTATTTTGTGATTTTGTGTTAAACTAAAACAAATTTTTAGCAAATTTAAATTTCTTCTTACTTTAAATATAAATTTTAATTGTTTCTGTAGTATTTAAAAACTGGGGTACAGAGTTCCAGTTAGCTTTGATTAAGTGAAAAATAAAACTTATTTTTGCGAAATGGAAAATATAAAATGCAATACACTAAACGGCTTTTCAAATAATTCTCATACAATCAAAAATTGTAATTTTATTAAAAGTATGATCACAGTTTGAACAATGTTTTTACTAGCTTATTTTTGTAACTTATCACTATTTCATAATAGGAGGACTACGTAATAAATCTATTTTCCCCAAAAATAGTGGTTCATCTAATTTTAAGCTTTAAGCCACTGTTATTGGCAATTGCGGCTCAAATGTCAAACATTGCTCAGCAAAGAAGATGTAATGTTTTTTTTTTTAAAAATACTAACTTTGTTATGTAGTAACGATATTGACAAATTTATGTTGAAAATTGAATTAGACGGGAAGGTACGATTAAATTACTTCCACATTTATCAAGTTCTCTAATATTAAATTTTTTGTAAGAGACACGTAAAAAATGTTTACAGTACAAAACTTATAATAGTCTATCAATTAAGAATAGTAGAGAGACAAATGAAATATTCGTAATTGTTACAATTACGTTTGTCCACGTTAATAGTAGTGTTTGCTGATTTTTCTTTTTAAACACATTATTATATTTCATTGTGACCATCGATATAAAAAAAATTATGGGCGCACGAATAATTATTAGATCCCAGAGACATTAAGTATGCTGGTAATCACTGTCATAATTGATGCACCAAGATTCCTAAATGTGTTGATTGTAATGGGGACCAGGCTGCAAGATACCATATTAAATAGACTTATAGCTTTTAAATACCAATCTAGCTATCAAAAATAAGCACAAGCATTAAATGCATAGTTCAATAACTCAAATCAACTTACTCAAATCCAAACAAACCTAATCAACTCTCCTTTTCCTAAGATTACAGAAAGAGCAGTTAGCAGAATAGTAACTATAATCAAAAGCAAATATACATACATCATTGCAATAAATTCTACCTAAAAGTACAGAAGAATTAAAACTAGGTTACCCAAACGTGTAAAGAGCCACAAAGAAAACATTAAAACTGAAAGAGGATATTATCCGCAGCGTCAGAAAATTATAGTACAAATGAAGAAAAAGCCAGAGCTTTTATCGAGCATTTTAAACTTGTTCTCACATGTACTTACATGCAGCTCAATAAGAAGAGCATACATAACAAACCATATTGGAAGAAGTTTACCTATTATCATTGAATCTATTAAACTTTCACCACCCTCTAAATTCAAATCAATTATTAATAAACATCCCAAGCAAAAATTGCTGGAGCATGGCTTCACATTAAATGAAGTGCTTACATAATTAATTATAAAAGCTCTAGTTTATATCCTATAATATTTAACCTGGAAGCATTCCCATATCCTGCTATTTTCAAAACCAGGGAAAAACAATAAGTTATTTGGAAGTTACAGACCTATCAACTTGCTACCAACATAATTCACACTATTTGATAAGGTTATCTATTACCCATGTGTCATCACTTAATATCCTTCTGCCGTTCAAATTTAGTTTTCAAAAAATGTACCAACAACCACCAATTACAATATGTCATGGAAACTAGTTAACAATATTCAATGACGTGACTGAGTTCTTTTACAAGCTTCGGATATAAAACTTGAATAGTAAACTACTTAAGTAAAGCATACCTAACTGTATCAAAACAATAGTATTCTTCTTAAAAGATATTTTGTCGTCAATTACAATTTTTGAAGCTATTAGACCGTAAGAGCAGGAGTTTTACAAGATAATATATTGGGACCACTATTGCTTAACATTTATATTTTAGGCTTACCAACAGTTACCGCCACCCTACTTTTGCTGACTACACCAGCATTTTAATACAAAATTCTGATTGTATATAAGCAATTTCCTATTAAACATGCATAAAATATTTTCCTGATTCACCAAGTGGAATATTCAAATTAACTCTGCAAAGTGTCAAATTAGACGTTCGTCTTATAAAGCATGTCAAATCTATATACCATCGATATCAATAATGATATTGAATTAAACTCAACTGATAAAGCAGTCAGATACCTAGGAATGTTTTTAAACTCGTAGTTGACATAGAAACTGCACACTAATCACAAATTTCATCAAATTTATGCACAACTAGCTTAATTATACCTATTAATTAATAGATTTTTGTTGCGATGCGTTGCCAAGGTAGGACGTGTGTGTTTTGAATGCAGTTTCTGTGAGTGTATAAGCAAAAGTAATAGTGTGCAGGGTGGTAAACCCTTAGATGCGGAAGGGAAGTGTTAAAACAAGGTGTAGGAGTGATAGAAATAGATAGTAGGTGAATAAAATTGACCGGTCTGAATTAAGGTTTAGCTTTTTCTGTGATAAAAGCTGTATGACAAGATAATCGGTTTACGGAAAGAAATACTGCGTGCTAAACGAACTAATGAACGTGAGAACTACTGCGCCCTAAAAGTTAAACAACCTGCTGTGTTAAATAAACTACGGGAGACCTAATGAGGCGGGATTGAAGTGGGTACTAAATAATACAGATACAGTCTATGACAAACCAAAGAAGACGATCTAACAGCGTGACTGCAACGAAAGACTTGAAAGAGCAAAAGGCGATCAGGAAAAGGAAAGAAACACCCGAGCACTTCTAGAAGTGGAAATGTGATTTGCTGTCCTTCAAAAGAATGAAAAGGTACTCAGAACGCCAGACAAAAAACTAGTAAGGGACATAAGGGCGTAAGGAACAACAATAGATAAAGGCAAAGGCAAGGAAATGAAAGAACCACTAGCGCAGGTGACCTGATATTAGTAGAATCTACTAATCGACAGCCAGAAAAAATGGAGCTGGGGGCTATAAAACAACTCTTGGTGGAGCTAAGAAAGGATATCAACGATGATGTAAACCGAAATAAAAGTAAAGTAATTACTGAGATTGCAAAGCTAAAAAGTAAAATAAGCAAGAAAGAGGAAGAATGGAAGCCCAAAAAAAAGGAGCTGAAAACAAAAATAGCAACTCTCGAAAATAAATTTGAACAGTCGGGCAAGGAAAAGAGAAAGAAAAATATAATAATATTAAGACTGCAGAGAGAAGATGAAAGTACAAAAGCAGAAGTGGAAAAACTAATAAAAGAGAAAATTGGACTAGAACCAAAAATTAAAACAGCGTATCTAATTGGAAAAGGTGGACAAAAGAAGAGGGTAGTATTAAAGTTGTCAGAATGGAAATATAAGATGAAAATATTAAGAAATAAAGCAAAGCTAAAAGGTTCACGAATAG
The DNA here is from genome assembly GCA_036346155.1 of Sinelater perroti. NCBI lineage: Eukaryota > Metazoa > Arthropoda > Insecta > Coleoptera > Elateridae > Sinelater > Sinelater perroti. The sequence continues at coordinate 36,819,923 of JARFIY010000001.1, forward strand.
ATATCGACAGCGACTTAACATTGAAAGAAAGGAGGATATAAGCTGCAATAAGAGATAAGGCAAGAAAAGTAAGAAGCAATGAAAATTTTGTAAAGGTTGGGTATAGAAAACTTATAGTAAACAGGTATACCTATTTTTGGAACAATCAGCAGAACTGTCCCCAGCTTGTAAACGAAAAAAACTAGCCGCAGTAAGCAGTATCTACCACTTATTTAAAAAAATAAGATAGAGATACGGAAGCTGAAAACTATGCAACAAACAGTGGAATTATAAAGAGAGCAAACGTTAAGGAAAACAATAAATATAGGAACATTGAATGTACAGGGTACGTGCTATGGAGCATTAAAAAATTTGGAAATGGAATTGAGAAGGTACAAAATAGACATTCTAGCTGTACAGGAGACGAAGCAAAGTGGGTCGGGCATAATTAAGCTAAAATATTACATTTTATTTAAGAATGTATTAGATTTTCAACCGTTATTGAAAATAATATTGGTGTTAAAAATAAAAGAAAGCCAGAATAGGATAGATATAACAAATGTAAACGCTGCAACAGAAAAGAAGGGTGAGGTAGTAAAGGACTATGAAGAGATAGCAGAGGTGTATGACAGAATCTAAGAAAGAAGTTACAATACAAATCGGGGATTGAAATGCAAAGATTGACAAAGATACTTTCCAACGATAGACATGGAGAGCAAACACGAGCGAAGCGATGAGAATGGGTTAAGACTAATTGGCTAGGCCGGTAGAGATTGTAGGATAATAAGCACTTGGTACCCATATAAAGAAACACATAAGGGGACTTGGAAGTGTTCAGGAAGAAATATAGTAAATCAAATAGACCATGTGGTAGTAAGAAGTTAGCAAGCAAGATTGATTAAGGATGTGAGAAGGCAAAAGATAACTGATATAACTTCGGACCACTACTTAGTTAAAATAGAGAAACAGAGAGAAGAAAATAAGCAGAGGCACAAAGAGACAACAAGATATAATGTAGAAAAGTTAACACAAAATGAAGACAAACAAAGAGAGTACCAACAAAGAGTAAAACGAATATACATGCATATAAATGATCGTAGCAGAAATTAAAATCAGCAATATATAGGAACAAGGGGATATGAGAAAAAGATAATAGTTAGATGAAAAGAATTTTTTGACGACATGTTGAACCAAAACGGTGTGGAGAAAAAAAGAAAGGGAAAGAAGTAGGAATAGTGGAAGATAACGAAGTAGAAATAGCGGAACCAACAAAAGAAGAAATAAGTAAGATAATTCAAAACTTGAAAATAGGAAAAAGTCAAGAAAAAATAACATCAATGCGGAACTTCTAAAATATGAGGAAAAGACGGTGATAACACAACTACATGAAATAGTAGTAGAGGTGTGGAAAGCTGAAACCATGGTAGAAGAATGGCACCAAGCAATATTAATACCGTTATTTAAAAAAGGGAACAAAATTCAGTGTAAAAATTATAGAGGAATAGCTCTGATCGATATGGCTTATAAAATTCTAGCTACAGTTAAAGATAAGTTGCAAGCTTATACTGAAAATCAACCAGGAGAATACCAAGCTGAATTCCGAAAAAACAAATCAACTATAGACCAAATCTTTACGCTTAAAGAACTCCACACAGACTCTTATGAGAACAATATAGCGGTATATGCGGTTTTTATTGATTTTAAAAATGCCTATAACGCACTAATGAGGAATGAACTATACAAGGCTTTGGGAGCGATTAAAGTCCCAAGTAAACTAATAAAACTAACAAAAATAACCTTAGAGCACTTGACTAGTATTATAAGGGTTAATAATAAATTATCACAAAAGTTTAGCGTAAAGAATCGTCTGATTTTTTTGGAGAAATAAATATAGCAAACTACATAAAAAGACAAAATATTAGATGGCTAGGCCATATAAGTAGAATGCATAACAATAGATTAGTCAAAAATATATATGATGCGCTAGTGTATGGAAGAAGAAGAGATAGACCTAGGCAGAGATAGATCAAGGCGGTTGAAAAAAACTTACAACTAAAAGAGGTTAAAGAGTGGAAAAAACAAGTGTCAGACCGGGTAACTTGGAGAAGCTATGGGTCTAAAGGCCTGTTGGAAAGCCTATATATATATATAAATAGAAAGTACGCATTAAAAACTGTAATAGCTAATCAGATTGCTAGTGTTGTGTGCTTCAGCAATCTGGAGCACCACTGCAAAAATTAATGACGGCAAAATTCAAAACCTCAAGAAAGTGTATCACGTTGCAATAAACACGCCATGGTTTAATCGAAATGAACAACTTCATTAGGAACTGGGTGTCGAAACAATACGAGAATAAATCAGTGTCAGAGTGCATACATTCTTTTCCAACAAACTGGCTTGTGTCAGATCTGCGTATTAACAACTAGGTAGACAAAATATCGCTACTCGACTAAAATGGAAGCTCCCCAACACATGTTATCAGGTGATGATTAAGCTCAATATACTTAGAGATTACATGTTTTAAAGATTAGTTTAATTAGTCATTTATACTTAACTCTATCATGCATAACAGTAATGTTATTGATCTGGTAATAAACCTTAAAAAAGTAGGACTTGTGTCAGAAAAATAATAAACTCGAACAATGTCATCATTAAATATATTTTACATAAGTCATTTTTAATGATTCATTTAGAATTGATTAATATGTGAATGCCTTGTATAGAAATTAAAGTCTTCTTTAGACAATTTCTAAGATATTTAAATTAAATTTGGTAAAGTTTTTAAATAATAATTATCTCTACATCCCTAAAAGTAACATTTGTAACAGCTTTAATTTGAAAACAAATAATAATATGTTATACAATGGTTTTATTAATATCTCTAATTATTTTAGATGCACTAACACTGTGCATTCTACAAAACATACGATCGTTTAATTAAAAATTGCAAAACCAATTTTCCGGGCCGCAGGAACGTTGTTTTTATCCCTTTGGCTTTTTAAATAACGATGCAATATAAATCTATTGGCCGAAAAGCTGTAAGATTTGAGGCAGGATACAAGGTTGTTTGTTTGTTCAGAAGGCCGCCGCCTCCGAGCATGTTGAGTTGGATATTGGCTTATATGAACCGATTTGTTGTGAAATCCTGACAAAATGGATCAATGCATTTTGGAAACGTATAAGCATGAGCTGTGAAGCTTCTAATCAGCGTGATGTACACGAGAAATAGTCACGTACGTTTACTTAGTTTTTATAATTAACATTTCAGAAGATGCACAAAATATTTCATATAACGTCAGTCTACTTAAACTTGCCAAAGTAGTGGAAAGATTCGAGCGGCTATGCGATACAACGAAAGATTTGCTCGTTTCGATTTTTAATTTGCTCAGCTCAGCTCTTGGAGGCTCCCGTTTGTTACGCACAATAAAGTTATTTCCAACCCCTCGAGTAATATCAATGACATCGGCTTTCCATTTTCCCTATAATGCCCCTGTCATCAATGGGGTTGATAATTGGTTTTTGCACTTTAGGAAAGGGGATGAAAAATTGCTCGTCCAGAACGCACCCAGCATTGCAGTAATGATGTTAACAACTTTGGCGTGAACTTTTAGAATCTAGCATCACCTAAATTGGGGAATATACACTGCTGGCGCTAAAGGATGCAGAATGAAAGTTTTTATTTTCAGAAGGCTTCTTAAACAGTAACTCTAAAATAACCTTAATATATTAATCATTACGAAAATCATACCTGCTAAACAAGCACTATCTGCTAGTAAATTAAAATTAATTAATATTTTTGAAATGAAATTTACTGTTTTCTTAATAAACAATAATTATTGTTAGTGACAATTGTATTTCTCTATTTGTATAGACTTACATTTAATATTAATTTTATCTATAGAAATTATTATTAAAGAGCAAACTAATTTTGCTCCCCTTTTTAAAATCGTTTAACATATATGCATACTTTGTAAACAGTTATATAACTTTTTTATGTTTCCAACTTACTATTTGATCAACTTAAACTTTAAAAACTTTAAGCTCCAACAGCCAGTTTGGCCTATTGCTTAAATTTTCTTCTTCCATTTCTATCTATCTTTGATTTCTTCTTTTTAATTGTTTGTTTCATGTAGGCCTTCTTCTATTTGTTACCACTATGTTTTCTTTTTCTTTAAATTTTCCTTTTTGCTTTTCCTTTTCATTATATCTCCAAACTATCTTAACCAATTTTGTTTTAGCATTATGCTTATATTTACTTTTTAAACAAGTAACCCAATTTCTTATTTGTTGTCCTGGATTGTTCTCGCCCTTCTTAAATACCCCTGAAGATTTTTCGTAATAATTTTCGTTCCCACGTTGCTAGTTTGTTTCCTTCTGCTCTTGTTATCACCCACGTTTCACTCGCTTATATTAAGGTAGATCTAATAACGGTCTTATAAAGGCAGATTTTTAAGGATCTCGCAACACTCATTAGACTGAAAACGATTTGAGAAACCCACGCACTTTGAGGGACTTATAATTATTTTTTGAATTTTCTCTTTCTATTTTCCTTTACCGTTTACTTCAACACCTAGATATGTTACACTATTTGCTATCTTGAAGGTTAGCTTTTCCTTTGTTGGTTCTCAGTTCTTGATTTTCATCTTGTTTCGTATTTACGATGATATTGTAGTGCGATTTTTTTGTTTATCTTCAATTCTGCTTTCTGTGCTTATTTGTTCTTGCCATTATTACTGGGTCATACGCGTACGTCAGAATTTTATATGGATCATTTAATACGTTTTTATTTGTGCTGATATTAGGATACTAAGGGTTGGCCACGAAAAGGTTTTTTGGCTTCCCAGGCTGACAATCTTTCACCCGATTTCCTTCAAATTTTTGTAAGGTGAGAACGCATAAATTTTTAAATTGATCGGCTTTTTCCTGGATCGGAAACGTAGAACAATTTAACTTAGCGCCCATTCACAATGGACGTAAGGGCGAGCCGCCCATAAGAAATACGTTTTTTTTTTATTTAACACGCACTAAGCGTATACATTGCAACTAGTAAATACTATCTAGCAATTTGTTCTTAATAAATTCTCACTTAAATTCAAGTTTAAAGTCTTAAATCTAGGTAAGTCTTAGCAGTTGGTGGATATACTCCTATTGGCGCACTCCACATATGTTAAAAACACTTTTTATACATGTTTTAATTGCTCATAATTCACTTAACTTAACTTACACTAGTTCAAAAGGTTTTTGCCTTTTTAGCCTACGTATAAGTCCACTGTTGTCGACTAATTGTAGCACTTCGACATTCACATGTTCATGTAGTCTTGTTTCGTGTTTTTTCGCAAACCGTTTAATTTCCTCACTGACCATAGGCACTTTTAGGTCTCTGTGGATGTCTTCATTTCTAATGTACCATGGAGCGTTGACGATGCTGCGCAGTACTTTGTTTCGAAAGGTTTGAATAATTTTTACATTAGATTTCTTTGTGCATCCCCACAGCTGCACACCGTAAGTCCAAATTGGTTTTAGAATTTGTTTATACAACAATAGTTTGTTATGCAGAGATAGCTCGAAATGTCGTCCAAGCAACCACCTCATTTTTCTGAATCTAATGCAAAGTTCTTCGCGTTTTTTCTTTATATGTGCTTTCCACCTGAGCTTGGCATCTAGTGTCATACCCAGGTATTTAGCTGTGTTAGCGTAAGGAATTGTTTGCTGATTGATCACTACAGGCAAGTAATCAATTCTTTTATTGGTGAAGTTTATATGGGTAGACTTCGCCTCGTTTAGTTTAATTCGTCACTTCTTGGTCCACCTGGTGACGTTGTTGACGGCTAATTGTAGTTTATTAGTAGCTACTTCTATTTCGTTGCTTGTGGCCAGTAATGCAGTGTCGTCAGCAAATGTGGCTGTCGTCACTCCATCACTCATGGGGATGTCACTAGTATAAAGCAAGTATAGAAGTGACCCAATGACGCTTCCTTGCGGTACACCTGCGACAATAGCTTTTAGTTCGGAGTATTCTTCGCCATATCTCACTCTGAACTGTCGGCCACAGATGTATGATATCAGAATGTGGCTCATCTGCCTAGGCAGATTTTTAGTTATTTTGTATTCGAGGCCCTCGTGCCATACTTTGTCAAAAGCTTGGGTCACGTCAAGAAATATCGCTGCGCATATTTCTTTTTCTTCTAGAGTTCTTTCAATTACATCAGTGATTTGGTGCACTTGATCAATGGTCGAATGTTTGTTCCGAAATCCAAACTGGTGAGTTGGAATGAGCTGCTTTTCTTCAATAATTGGCTTGAGGCGTTTCAGAAGCAGTTTTTCGAACAGTTTGGATATGTTTGGTAGTAGTGAAATCGGGCGGTAAGATGCTTTCTCATTGGGTGGCTTCCCTGGTTTGGGGATAATAATAACTTCCGCAACTTTCCACTGCAGCGGTACGTACTGTAGTCGTAGCGCAGCATTGAATAGATGCGTAAGCTTCATTATACCCTTTTCTGGTAGTTCCTTCAGCAGTTGTCCACTTATTAAGTCATAGCCGGGGCTTTTTGGCACTGAGATTCTTTTGTATCTCATTGTAATGTAATCTCATTGGAATGTATTCGCTAAGTGTTCAGCAAATATTTCTGCTTTTTCCTCGTCTTTTCTAGCCCATCCGCCATCATTTTACGAATGGGTGGATTATGATTATGAGGCCGCTTTAATCTCCTTGTGGCTTCAGGAGAGTATTCGGTATCTTTATCGTCTGTTAGTCCCTTTAGAATTCAGTGAACGTTTCATTCTTAACAGAACGGATCTCTTCTTTGAGTTGTTGGCTTAGCCGGTTTAGCAGTTGTTTGTCTGCCGGAGCTCTGGTTTGCCATTTCTTCCGTGCTTTTCTCGCTGAGACAAGTTCTCTGATCTCTAGGGTAGTTCACGCCAATTGTTTTCTTTTGGCTCAGTATTGCTCCATGCGGCTTGCTGCAGGTCGATTACAAACCGCTCTGCTTGTTCATCTAGCTGCTCAATTGATCTTAGTGGAACATTTAGTTTGATGCGCTGTTCTACTTCTGCTCTAAATCCATCCCAGTCAGTCCATTTGTTTGTTAGTAATGGTGAAGATGATTTATTGATTATTGTTTCGCTTAGTGTCAGGATAATGGGGGAGTGGTCTGATGACATGTTGTAGTTATCTTCAATACCAATGTAGTTGGGAGATACGCTTTTCAGTATAAAGAAGTCTATCAGATCTGGTATTTTGTTGCTATCTGACGGCCAGTATGTTGGTTTGCCAGTTGAATGACATACGCATTTAGCTTGCTTGATCGCTTCATATAGCTGTTTTCTTTTAGTAGTGACAAGTCTGGATCCCCAGTGGGTATGTTTGGCGTTGAAGTCACCTCATAATAGGAAGTGATCTCCTAGCTCTTGGAAAAGCCTTATAAAGTCATCTTTTTCTAGTGCGTACCTTGGTGGACAGTATATTGCAGCAACTGTATAATCCTTGGACTTTGTGAGGATTTTTACTGCTGTTGCTTGTATTTCGCGAGTGTTGTAGTTTACTTCTTCATAATGTTTTACGTTATCTTTTAATAATACCGCCGATCCACCCCTTGCTGTATTATCTGGATGGGGGGTGTGGTATGGTTTGTACCCTTTTATATTTAGGTAGTTCTCCTTAGTAAAATGGGTTTGACAAATTAGGCAGATGTCCATTTTTTGATCCCAGAAGAATAGTTCTAATTCATGGGCGTGCTGGAGAAGCCCATTTGCATTCCATGCTGCTATTCTAATTGACATAGCCATTTTTATTTCCTAGTTATGGGCGCGACCCTATTGCTATTTTCTAGTTTCGTCACTCTAGTTAAGATAGACTTTATGGAATCTTCTTGCTTTTCGAGTTTTCCAAGAATTGCTTGCAATGTTTTGTTGATTACATCCATATTAGCTTCTTCGATCTTGCCTTGTTGAGTTTTACCTTTTGCCATTCGTGCGTATCTGGTACCTGCTGAGCTATTTTGCACAGCCGTACTACTAGGTAAGGTTGGAAAATTTTGCAGCGTTTTCTTTATTGGTGCTGTTTCTTGGGCATTAGTTGTTCTTCGGTTGTTTCGTTTGTTTTCTTGTAGGGTTTTTCCTACGTTTTGAAGTTCCTTTCCGACTACGCACCCGCGATAGTTTGCCGGGTGAGCTTCTCCACAATTGACGCATTTAGCTTTTGCAGGTTTAGTTAACTTGCAGTCCTTAGTAGCGTGAGGTCCTGCACACTTTACGCACCTTGCCTCTTTGTGGCAGAAGGATTGGGTGTGTCCATACGCCTGGCACTTTTTGCATTGCGGGATAAGGGTTGTTTTCTTACGTAGAGGTTCAATTTTTACCATCAATCCTGCAATCATACTAATTTTATGAATATCTTTAATATCTTCTGATTTGTCAAAATCTAACATGTATAGAGGCAGTGGCTTAGTGATGATGCCATTCTCTGTTTTCGTTTTTTTCATAATGTTAGTAACATTTACGATTTTAAATCCTCTTTCTTTTAAGTCTTCTGTGATCATTTTTATTGAACACGTTGGGTGTATACCTCTGGCCATAACTTTGATGGGTCGGTTTTGTTTGTCTTCATAGGTGTAATATTCGACATCGTAATTGCGTAGAGTTGAGATCAGACTACGGTATTGCGTTTCATCTGAGACGTTGATCTTAAATACATCGTTATTCATAGCGGTTACTCTATAACTAACCTTTGCTGCTTGCAATATGTCATGTATTTCGTATTCTTTTATATTCACCAGATTTATTGGTGGAGGTAGGGGTGTTTTCTTCTCTTTCGCCTTATTGTCTGATTGTTTAGCGGTTGTTGATTGCTCCTGTGGAGAGATCTCCGGGGACGCAATTGCTTTCCGTTTTTATGTCTTGATTTCTGAACTATCCAGTTTGTTTCTCTGGCTAATTCTTCTTCGTCGGTGTGATATTCGACTTTTTCATCAGTTACTTGCTCTGCTTTGGGTGCCGCCACTGGGTTCTCGAGGCTTTTTACCCTTTGCATTAGCTGGTTGATATTATCCTGTAGAGTTTCGATGGTTGCGAGGGATTGTTGCCAAGCGTTCCATAAATTAAGCTCATTTTGAGTTTTTAATTGATTCTCTTGTACAAGAATCTGGTTTTGCTGAGGTAATAAAGCCTCAGCTGGTGTTGGAGGTCGTTGTATTAGCGGGAGATTATTCATTCTGTTGCTGTGTGCATATTTGCACTGCTGCAAAATGATTAGCTTGTTATCTTACCAAGCAGAGTACAATCACATTTTCAGGCAGTTGCACTTTCTCGGCAGGATCCTTATCACACTTCACTTCGCGTTTTACACGTACTCGCAATCTCGTATTAGATATCACTGCTAGAGCGGCATCCAACACGTCTTCACTCTTCAAAAGTAAAACGAGTGCTATAAGAAATACGTGATACGTAAAGTTGAATCAATGCCAAAGCTTATGCGATCGTTCATAATTCGCTCCCGTAATTTTTACGTCTTATGTTCAAATGTAAGAAATATTTACAGTTGATATTGGTTTAACTTTACGTACTTTTTACGTTCATTTTCAGTCATTTTTAATTTTTCCCTAGATTAATGTTGGCAGCAGTAATAAAATATTTGTTGTGCATTAACCAAACTAGAAGTAACATGCCAACTACAATAAGCCATAAAAAGAGTATACAATAAAGCAAAAGGAAGAGTGCGTATTAAAGAGAAGGAATTTAAAAGCTTTGAAATGGAAGAAGAGATTAAACGATGTAATTCACTGAGTTTTCTACTTTTTCTAATAGTAATGAATCAGATTATTCAGGAAGCAAAATAACCACGATTCAATGTAAAAGTAGGTATTTAAAATTTAGAACCCATATATATACAATGTCTTATATATGCATATGACATAGTACTCCTAGCAGACTCCACTAAAAACCTACAGCAAACAATAGACAAATTAAAAAAAAACTAAAAAAATTGAAAGTAAACACAAAAAAGAGTAAAATAATGAAAAACAAAGAAAATGATACAAACGAAAACTCAAGAATAATGTGCAACGGAAAATAGCTCGAATGGGTCAACAACTACGAATATTTAGAAACGCTGGTAAACAAAACTGGAACGATAAATAAGGAGATTCTAAACAAAACAGATAAAGCAAGCAAAGTATATTATGAGATAAATAAATCAATAATAACAAAAAGGAAGTAAGCACACAAAGCTTAGAGTGTATAAAAGCATATATAAACCAGTATTAACGTATGAAACTGAAAGCTGAACAATACATGACAAAACCAGAAGTAAGACAACTGCGGGTGAAATGAAAATCCTAAGAAGACTAGTCGGGAGAACCAAAAGAGACCGCATACGAAACACAGTAACTAGAGAAGAACTAGGTCAAGAAGCGCTAGTGCAAGAAGTAGAGAAAAAACAATTTTAGTAGTATGAGGACACAGTTAGGATAGAGACCGAAGGCGAATATTGCAAGCAAGACTAGAAGAAACGAAAAGCAGAAAAAGACTAAGGGAAACGTGGGAGTAAAATCTAGAAAAGAGAGTAGAATGGAGAGGAACACGGCTAAAAGAATGGCAACCAATCGGAACAGTTTCTGGAAGTGGATAGAGGATCCGATGCTCTAGGGTATAAGGAAGAAGGAGAAGAAAAATGTTTTCCCTCATTAGTAGTGCTAAGAGATGCGTTTAAGTTCTAAGGTATCCAAATTTTTTCCTCAGCAGTGAAAGTAAGTAGAAAGATGCAGTTACTTTGTAAGACGCGAGAAATATTTCTGAACTTGTAATGTTGATGTCAACACCATGCAATGTACGTAGGTCAAATTACCGCCATTGCAGTGAGTGTTGTTTTGTGTACTTCAAATGGTGATGTTTAGTGTTCAAAAATAACGTGTAATCATCCGTTTTCTCGTCTTGCGTAGTGAAACTCCCATTGAAATTCATCGCCAATTGAGTGAGACATGCGGTGAAGGCGTTGTGGATGTTAAAAATGTGCGTTCTTGGGTGCAAAAGTTTAAAAAAGGTCGAAAATTGTATGACAATGAACAGATGCAGCCGAACCGAATCCATGATTACGCGAATGCAGCAAGTTGTTATTGAAAATAGTCGATTAGGTGTGCGTGATATTGCCTGTAAACTTAGCATTTCTGTAGGATCTGCGGAGTCCATTTTGCATGACAACCTAAAAATGCGAAAAGTTTCTCCAAGATGGGTCCCACGAATGCTGACCGACGAACACAAGGCTGTGTGGGTGACATGAAGGATACTCTTTGTGGGCAGTCATTTTCTAATCGAGCCGCTGTTGCATCAGCAATTTTTCAGTGGGCAAAACACACCCCTAAATAAGTTCTCAGCACCATTGAATCATGGCGATAACGTTATGAAAAATGTGTACGTCGAGAGTCTAGTCGAAGATTACGTTGAAAAGGAGCAGAAGTTTCAGAAGTTTCAGAAGTTTTTTGGGTATGTACTTTTCCAGAAAAAAATTTGGGTAGACCTTAAAACTTGAACGCGCCTCGTATCATTATATCATATCATTATATCATTTATGTTGTAAACAAATACATAAAATTATGACGTTCTTAAACCTTTTTGTAGAATTTTTTTATTATAGTTTGTACAAAATAATATAATGAATAATAATTATACACTTACAGCCAAATATTTCTATGCGCATATAAAATTTGCAATAAAAAATATAAGGTTTGGTCTTATATCAATAAAAACCATATCTTTAAAAAATGCACCGCAAAGTCGGCCGGTTTCTAAAGAATATAATAAAGCCGTGAAACATAATGCTTCTGGACACTTTAAGGACAGAGCAGCTGGGCGTTAAGAGCACATAAAGTGGGATACTTTATAATCATTATCTCTGAAACCGAGGGTGGGCAATTTTACTTATTCAGTGAAGCTTTTGTTTATCTTTATCATCATCTTATTTTTCGCTCCGCATTGTGGCAGTGCCTTAACCAGAATTCATTATTAAAATGTGATATGTCAATAACCCCTGCGAGGTGCCTTCGTTTTCTCCAATTCATTTTCATATAAATTGTCACCGACTTTAATTACGTTTTTAACTGCTTCAGTACCATAATGAAATAATATTTATAGATAGCCCGCACAGATATTTAATAAAATAAATAAAACAAAATTTGCATGTGCGTTTTCAACAAAACGAACAGTGAGAAGGTGCAAACGCGCATTTCAGAACCTGTCGTTTTGTGCAAGAGAAAGCTGAAATCCTAATGTATTTATTTATTCATTTGACACCTCTCACCGTTTCCATTGCCAGGAATGCACATCAGGGAATTCTCGTTCACCTAAAAGAAGATGAATGTTTTCAATTTGCTGTTGCGCAAACTACCTAACACACGTGTGGAATAACAAAAATGAATGATGCTGTAAAGTTACGAAAAGGAGAATGTTCGTGGTGACAATAATGAAGTCACGTCGTGCCAAGCGAGAATCCCGCCTCCGGCCCTGAGAAAAGTTAGAAGTCCACATAATAGAAACTGACGCCTCCATTCAAAATTACTCCAAAGAAATATAGAAAAAGACCATCGAACAGAGGCTGTTGAGGCCGGTCGTAGGCCGAATTAATTTACCGGGTCGACCGTTAGAATGATTATTTCGAGAGCTCACATAAATAAGATTCGTTCATGTTCCTTAATATTTTTGTATGTATATAACCATCGCATTTTTTAATATTGTTCAGCTTTAGCTTTATCGAGAAATTTATTTCATTTGCAATCTTGCCGTTTTACTAAAAATTTCAAATTGTTTGTGTTTTAAAAATTAATCTTGTTTTGAAATAATAAATAGCTTTTTACAGTTTTTCTTTTACTTCAAATTTCATTACATCCACGAAATTAATTTTGAACTTAATACTACATAAACAAGTTTTAATAAAATGTTACATTTCTAAATTTTTCTTAAATGAGAATGCTAAAAATTTTTATTTTATGTGCTATTCTTGGGTAAACAAGTATAAAACGTATCAAATTAAAAGGTACAATAAACTGATTGGAAGTATACAAATGTCAAAATCTATTTTTCTATTTGAACGTACGTTTGAAACAAAATTCTTTATTGTGCAGTGTTGATTAAAATGCATAGATTTATCTTAAGATTATTAATTTTAAGTGCTAAAAAGTTAAGAAAAATGTATTTAGAAACGATTCTTTTTAAAAAAGTCCAAGAATCACAAACCAGATGGAAACTATATTTATGTGCTTTATTACAGACTAAAATATAACAGATAAATTAAAGTGCATATCAAGCGCGATTTATTTGGTCACTGACCTTACTGCAAAATAATAAAAAATACATTGACAACGAAAGAAAGTGTTAACAAATGAAAAGACAGTGTGTCGACATTCACGCTTGTTACAAAGTGTACCTGCGCCAAGACTCACAAGTTTTGAAATATAATTATTATATTAACGTGTTTATTATATAAAATTCAAATTACATTGAAGTTGATAATTTCGCTATAGCCACAAATAAACTTACTAAACTGAAGCATCCAATGAACAATATGACTCTGTAGATGAGAGGTATCATCACTCGTTGGAAAATCTATTTGATTGTAAGTCTGAATACAGAAAAAAGACAATTTTATTAAATATTTCTGGTATTTGGCACTTGTATATATATATACATGGCAGTATACAGGCAATACTTTGTAGCACTGTTTTATCATACGTCTAAGATGTAGTCGTTTGAATGTAAGGATGAACACAAAAAACATATACACATGTATTACATAAGACAATACCAGGACAAGCAACTGTATCGAGTGTCCTGTCTTTATAATTTGCAACTTGTAAGCAAACTATTCCAAACGGTTTACTTTCGTGAGAAATGTTTTATCATTGGTTTTTGCAACAGACTACTACCATTATTGAATTTTTGTTATCAATCATCTTTTCATATAAAGAAACTTTTGGTAAAGATAGCATCATCAATCTATATAACAGTTATTTATTGGCTAGCCAGATTTGCTGTTGAGTGGTCAAACTTTATCATTAACAACGGTTTAGCATCAATGGTTAGACTGAGATTAGTGGTTATCACCTAGTTGAACCAGTTGTTTTTCCGCAATACTTTAAGGGCCTAATATAATTTGAACAAATGTGTTATTCTTCAATATAATATAATCAAGCTCATATTGAGGCTCATAGAGGGTACTCTGAACATTTACTTAAAGTTGTCAAAACAAATGTGATGTGCTGGTTTAGTATAGCAGATTTATAGGAAATTTTCTAATATCTGTTTATGTAAATTTTTTGATCCTTTTTATATTAGTAATTTCTCCCTAAAGTTTATCTCTGTAATTAACATTCGTTATGTAAATAGAATCCTGTTAAATCTACTGATAACAGTGTAATCTGAAAACTTACCATCTAAGTATATGGTGTTAATCGAAAATACAATATAACAAAAGTAGTTGCCTAAAGTATCTCTGAATCTGAAATTTCCAACATTAGGGATACGCTGAAGACTCAGAGGGTTAGGATGCGAAACATATTGCGAGTTTCCAGCTATCGCCGACTTAGCTTCTCTCACTTAATCCCGACTCTCATCCCCCCCCCCCCCGTTTGTGAGCCCTGGAAAGCCGAAAAACCTTGTGAAAGATTGAGTAAAAGATTGAGTAACCACCCTCAGTCGGAGACAAGGTAGAAAACAAACAAGAGAGAAATATTTGAAAAGGGTGGTCTCCTCTCCAGGGAATAAAAAGATTCACTTACACTACGACTTTGGCTAATGAAATGGACAACAATTTGAAATAATGGTAATACCTTTTGCTAACTGTAAAATCACAAATTACAAACAAAAATAATGGATATACAATCAAGAATAGCCTCGGGTAAGACGGAACTTACAGATGACAACTGCAAACGAATTAAAGGCAAGAAATATGGAATAAAAACTATCTATACATAGACACCTGGAATGGACCTAGATTAAAAAAGAAACTAGATGAATTAGAAGAAGAACTAAGAAGAAGAAAAATAGATATAGCCCTAACAACAGAGACAAAAAAAATACTAAAAGGCACCCAAGACCTAGAAAAATACACGCTAATATACAGCGGAGTAAGACAAGACACGAGAGCCGCAAATGGTGTTGCAACTATGATAAATATAAAATGGAAAGAAAAAATAAAATCATGCGAATTAATAAACGAAATAATTACAAGCATAAGATGCGGAATAGAACAAGGATACTTGACCATATGGCATATGCCCCAGAAGAAGGAAAAAGAGAAGAGAACGTACTATTTTTCGAACAGTCGCAACAATATTTTAATCGAATAAGCAAGAATGACTACATAATAAACCTGCAAAACTTGCAACGCATAGCGAAGTGACGAAGCAGTCTCCCAAATTTGAGAACCCTCTAGTTTGTAGGTTTCAAAGCAAATTCTACTTCACAATCTTAACATCATTTCAACATTCATAATTTTATGCAATATTTCTTAAAACTTTGACTTAATTTTTGTTTTATGTTTAAATTAATCAGTGTTCAAAAACGAGTTGAATGATATGCTACATGTCCTATGTTGGGATTATGAAAATTTGAAATCGTAAAGGTTACTAACGCTGACCTTTGACCAATCAGTTTCAAAATCACTAGCAAACAAGCCTTTTAGGTCACCTGTCGATTCGTGAAAACAGAATTTGGAAATTCCCAGCCGTTCTCGAGTTTTTGCTCGGACTGACGGACGGACGAACGGACGGACGGACAACATGAAGTTAGTAAGTGACTCCGCTTTGCTTCGCCACTTAATAATTGGCGAAGACCTCAGCGCTCGTATCGGTAGAAAGAAATTTGAAAATATCATTGCAACAAATGGCGAAAACCACCTTAAACGAAATGAAAAAATGCTCAGAGATTTTGCCTACTACAGCAACATAAAAATTATAAATACCTTCTTTAAACATAAACCAGCACATACATACACCTAGGAAGCAAAAGGGCAAAATATATCGACTACTTTCTAGCAAATGAAAAACTGCCACACTAATTAATGACACACGAATATATAGAGGATTAAATATACGTACAGACCTCTACTTCTTAGAAGCTAAAGTAAGACTACACGCAAAATGGGTAAAAAATAAAAGCGAACATCATTAGAACAAAAATGGAAGTAGAATTGCTCCAAAAAGAGTTGGTTAAAACACTTTATCAAAAAAGGATAACGGAACACAGCGGACGATTCCTAGAATCTGACAACCTAGAAGAAGAATGGACAAACATAAAAAGTATAATTAAAAGCAGCAACAGGAACCTTTAAAAAGCGGAACACAAAATATGATGATAAAAAAAAAGATAGCCTAGTCAGAAAAACAACAAAAGCAGTTGAAGATATAAACAAGGTTTACTACCTATGGCTACAAAATAAAATATAAATAAACAAAAGTGGATATAAAAAATTGATGCAAATTGTAAAAAACCTATACCGCCAAGCACAGCAAAACAGATGGAATATCTTCATATTAAAAATAAAGAAAAATTTATACGGACGACAACAGGTGGCGTACAAAATTGAGACACCTGAACAGCGAAAGAAAAGACGCAGCACAAATATACATAACACCCACGAATGGTTAAAGTATTATAAAAACCTATGGTTCCTAGAAAAACTAACAGAAAAGAACCAAGAAGAAGAAAACAAAAAGATAGAAGCAAATCCAATAGAAATTAAAGAACTAAATGATGCGCCGCGCTGCATTAAAAATAGAAAAGCCTGCGGGCTGGACGAATTAATAGCGAACTTATTAAATATGCTTCGGAAGAACTAAAGTCAATATACCTTCGCTTAATCACCATGTGCTGGATCAACTACACTATCCCTCATGAATGGAATCTGGCGATGATCAAACTGATTTTCAAGAAAGGAGACCGATCGAAATGCGACAACCTATTAAACACTTCATATACAATATATAAGCTGTAATATTAGAAGAGCAGACACGATTCAGAAAAGGCAGATCCTGTACTGATAATATATTCACAACAAAACAAATAATAGAGAAACATCAAGAATTTAACCAAAAGAAACACAAATGATGTTCGTAGACTACATCAAAGCTTTCGACAAAATCAACAACAAAAAACTTTGGGAAATAATGAACAGACGAGGTATACCCATACATCTAATTAAAGTCATTAAAAACATATATGCGCATATGAAAATAATAATACATGACAATAGAAGCAATTCCAAAAACACAACTCTTGGACTAATAGTAAAACAGGGATTCAGCCTGTCCCCAATTCTATTCAATCTCCATATTAAGGATGCTGCGAGGCAGTGAATTGATAATATAGCGATTTAAAGGCATAATCTAAATAAAACAAAATACATTGCCACATTTCTATTCGCAGACGATCAGCTTGTAGTTGCAGATTCAGAAAATTTACTTCAACTAGCCGCTTATAAACTGCAACAAATAATGGAAAGATATAACTTAAAAATATCCACATATAAAACAAAAGTAATGGCTTTCTGCAACATTGAACCGGCCCAATCAAAGATGGTACTAGATGAAAAAATAATCGAAAAGGTGAGCTGTTTCAAATTTCTAGGCTGTTCGATATCTTTCATGACAAAAAAATCGAAAAATTTAACTGCTACAATGGCACAATAAAAAGAACACTCAAGAACAAAGTACAGAATAAGAAAACAATGATATAAATAATAAGTTCTATAAAGTAGCAGTTGTCCTAAGCCTAACATACGGTAGTGAATGCTTGACCATTACCAAAAATAACTACATCGGAAATGCGATTCCTACGACCAACTGCCGGATACAATCTCAGAAATAGAAAAAGAAACGAAGAAATTAGAGAAGAACTAAAAATCTTCAACACAATAGACAAAATAAATGACTACAGAGAGCAATGAAAAGAACATTTAGAACAAATGGAAAATGACAGACTGTTATAGATATAGAGCAAAAGGAAGACGATGCTTGGAAAGACCGAAAAAGAGATGGAAGGAGCAAGTATAAAAATACAGAATTGTAATGTCACAACGAATTATATCCAAAGCATGATAGAGAAGAAGAAGAAGAAGGGATATGTTAATTAAAAATTTTATAAGGCTCATTTGAGGTACTCCTTAAATACTAGAAACTCGTCTGCACATTGTGCAATTGTTATTTTGCAGCATTCTTTTTATTTGGCCATATCACTGACACAGTTAGACAGACAAAATTATTTTGGAATCATTGTGAACAACAAAATATTAAGTTGAACATTTGTTTAATGATATAGTTGCGACTGCATTCTAAAATTAATTTGATATACGTAGATCATGAAGTATCGCTCATGAATTTTGCTAAACAAGTATTGCGCAATTACAACAACACTGTAAATCACTCTAGAAACTTCAGAGTTCAGATTAAGTGGTGGCAGTATCTATTACAATTTTAGTAAGCAAAATTGATTTACCACCGAAATTGGTTTTGTTATAAACAAAAAGCTATATTGGATTTAATTCTTTTTAAACACATAAAATGAAAACATTGATAGACTTTTCGCACACTACTATCAATAACTAACTATTTTTTGTATTATGAGCTGTTGCAGCTATATTGCTGCAATGTCGCGCTTTCTCCGCATTGGTATACCAATGAAGAGCTATAATAGGTTGTGTCTGGTTCAGATGTCATCACACAAAGATATTAATGAACAAACATTTAAAAAATTTCGATTTTAATTCTTCACTAAACTGAATTAGAATACCTTATTCATGTAGCTACCATAGCTGACAAATTCTTGTAGCAACTCGAATTTGTTGAAGCTTTCTATGCTTACCAAATTCCTATACAAATTACTAACTTTTTAATACAGACGCATATTTTGCCTCTAAAAGTGTACATGACCGTTGAATGTCCAATTTTTCAATAAGTGTTTTAATAGACCATATTAATTAATTTGTTGTCGATACATGCCATTTAGTAATTATCGTTATTTAAGGCCAGGTTCTCATCTAGCGACCCAAAATGACATTATTTTCTTGAATTTTTTTTTTTCCATAGAAGAAAATAAATGAGGAACTCAATGTTTTAGTACGTATTTAATAGGCCTTATAGAATGGAAAAACATTTTTTATATTGAAAAATAATGTAATAATTATTGTTTATTTGTACTGAAACGTGGCAGCCTCGAAAAAAAGTATCCAATCGGGCGGCACTCTAGCATTCGTTCCTATCATCTGAAATCAAAAAAACAAATATTTTATTAAATATATTATATTTGTTGGAGGTTGTACCTCAAAAATTGAAAAAATGGCGGACATACAAAGTTTAGTGTCGCGTTTTCGCGCTGTTTTTTACTCTTCAAAGTGCTGTAAAAAATATAAATAATAAATTTAATCATTTTTTAGATTCATCCTCAAGTGGATTTAATCTACTTTGAATTGAAAAAAAAACATATCGCGATATATTCAGTAGTTTTTGAGATATCGTGCCGCCCAGTTAGAAAAACGTGGTTTCGAGAAAAACGCGTTTAAAGTTTCGGTACACAAACTGCTTGTATTCGGAGCACGAGGTCGACTAACACTACACGCTGTAACCGTTGATATTAGTATATATAAAAGCACATATATAAAGTAATAGCATATATTCCGACATCTGGTGGCACTAGAGGTAGCTATACTTACCATGGTCGCCCATGGTATGGTCGTAGAGGTGGGAAATTCAAAAATATTACGGAAAATGCGTTATTTTTTTGTTATAAGTTTTTTAAAAAAATAATTTCGTACAAATAGGTTTGGAATATATATTTTACGGATAAATAGCTATAAAAAATGCAAAAAATCGAGTTTTTGAAACCTCTTGATGAGAACCTGACCCTAAATGCAAAAAAAAGAGCTAATATACCAAAAAATAAATTGAACGAAAATAAAAATAAAAGCATAAAAATGTGTGTATTTATGTCTTTACCTGCTTGTTCGAATATGAAAGTAGGATTGTAAACAAATATTTCTAGTCAGATAAAGATATATATTAGATTAAGAATATATTAAGAAATATGTAAAAATAACTTCAATAAATTGTTTGGAATAAATACTAAGTTTAAATACAAATCTTAAGAGCATTTTAAAACGTACAACAGAAGTAAAGCTAATTTTACATATGCAAATAATTAGCGTCTCTGTATTAAAATGCTTACACTTCCAACTGTGTGGAATTATTGCCTACTTCCTTTCTCACACATACTCTTACCATACAAGCTTCTTAAGAACATGGAGTTTGACTGCCCCACCTATTATACGGTACATACAATTATTGGTGAGTACGGAGTTTGTGGAGCGAAAGCGGATAGACGCGAAATTGGCTGGTGGCGATAAAATACTCGAATACTCGAATAGGGGCTTTGTCACACCGACTTTTTCGTGAAGTGTAGCTAACTGAAACTGAAAATGAAAATTATTAGCAATTTAATAAGAGTGAGTAGTTAATCATAAATAAGGAGCGTTTATAGGGCAGTGTAAATAGGAACAAGCAAGAATACAAACGAAAAGAGTTTTTAATCCGAAGGCCAAACGTTCCCTGACTTGCACGGCCGGCAGACGGGAGATAACGCGACCCGAACGATACGGAAAGTTTATTTACCAAACGTACAAAAATCTAAATTCAGATAAAATATTGACAAAAAAGGAATTATAAATGAGTTCAGGATCTAAGAGAGATAGAGATCTAAACAGCAGCGAAGAAAAAGAAGAGATCTTTAAGAAAAGCAAAATAGTAATTAGATCACCAACACTAAAAACAGAAAAAATAGCAGTAAGTGAAAGAAAAATGGGAGATCTAAAGGAAATTAAAGACATGATTAAAATTATGAGACATGAAATTAAGAAAAGTACAGAAGAAAATCAGAAATTACGAGAGGAAATGGCAAAACGGGAGATAAAATGGGAATCAGAGAAAAAACAACTCCAAAAAAGAATCGAACAACTATAACATAAGTTTGAAATAATAGAAAAAGAAAAACGAAAGTGTAGGTTGATAATCAAGGGTGTAAAATTAGTAGAAGATCGAAAAGAAGAAGAAACAAAACAATTCCTCTCAGAAAAATTGGGAGTACAAGTAGAAGTAAAGAATGTAGTAACACTGCAAATAAATAAAGGTACAATTACAAGTCTGGTTGAAATGAAAGACTGGGTTAGTAAACAGAAGGTAATGAAAAACAAATATAAACTGAGAGAATCCACTGTATACATAGATAATGATATGACACCAAAAGAGAGAGGAATACAGGCCGAAATAAAAAAAATTGCAAAAGAAGTGAGAAGTAAACGTAGAAGAACGAAAATCGGTTATAAGAAAATAATCATAGAAGGAGTGGAATACGCCTGGGATAATAAGGAAAAACGGGTTATAGAAAAATAAAAAAACTGATAACAAAAAAGAACCAGGTCGAACTTATAAAGAACTATGCGATGGACATGGACGACGATAAACAATATAAGATGAACAACAAAAGAGCGTATGAATATACAAAACTAAAGAGAAAGAAAAGGATAAGAGGAAAGTAAGCAAAATGCAACAGGAAAAGGTGAGACTAGAAACATGGAATGTGAGGAGCATTAAAGACAAAGAAGAAGATTTAGTAGAAGAAATGATAGAACATCAAGTGAAAATCCTAGGAGTAACAGAAACCAAGAAGAAAGGAAAAGGTATGAAACAAATCCATAAAGGCTCCTGGCTATTTTGAGCAGGAGTGAAGGAAACGGAAGGAGCAAGATGTGGGGTAGGATTAATGATAAATCCAGACATGCTAAAAGACATTATAAAGGAAGAATACATAAATGAACGGATTTTAACATTAGAAATGAAGCTAATAGGAGAAGAAATATGGAGTGTGAAAATAGCATACGGAGAAAACGAAGATGGTAGAAAATAAGATAAAGATAAGTTCTTTGAGGAAGTACAAAGAGAAATAGATAATGGAGGAGAAAATGTAATTGTTATGGGAGACTTAAATGGCCGAGTAGGAAAACAGAATACAGGTATAGAAAAGTACTTAGGGAAAGAAGGAGAAACGATCAGAAATAATAACGGGGACAGAATCATAGAAATCAGCATAGAAAACAATTTAGTGATCGCAAACACAAAATTCAAACATAAGGATATACACAAATTCACAAGAGTAGTAGAAAGCAGGAACGAGAAGTCAATTATTGACTATTTCTTAATAAGTAAACCAGAATGGAAAAAGGTACAAAACGTCAAAGTAACAAGGCAAGCAGAGATAGGAAGCGACCACTACTTGGTAAAGATGGACCGAAAGAATAAAAAAGAAGAAAAAGAAGATAAGAGGAGAAAGAAATCAGTGGAAACTATAAAAGCATATAAACTAAAAGAAACAGAGAACCAAAAAAGATATAGGGAAATTCTAACCAAAAAATTTAGAGCAAAAGATAATACAAAAGGGGTAGAAGAAAAGTGGGAAAGATTTAAAGATACCATACTAAATGCTGCGAAAGAGATTTGCGGGACAAAGAAAATAGCTAATAAAAATATGAAGAAAACAGCATGGTGGAACGAAGATATAAAAGCAAAGATCAAAGAGAAAAAGCAGGCATGGAAGACATAAAGTACAAAAAACAGACGACTACGAAAATATAAAGAAACAAGAACAGAAACGAAAGCGGTGAGAAAAGCAAGAAGAATCATGGATAAAATTTGGAGAAAAGATGACAGAAAACTTTCGGAGAACCAAAAACTATTTTACGGAACCTTAAAACAACTTAGGAAGAAAAAGGAATATAATATGATGAAAATACAAGGAAAGGGCGGAAAAATAATAACAGAAGAAGATCAAATAAGGGAAAGATGGAAAGAACATTTCGAGGAATTAACAAAAGCAGAAAACAGTACAACAGATGAAAAGAAAGAACTAGACGAAAGAGAGGAAATTAAAGAAATACAAGAGAAAGAAGTTAGGGAGGCCATAAAGAAAATTAAGTTAGGAAAAGTAGCAGAAAGAGACAAAAATAACACCGGAAATGATAAAGTCTATGGGAAATGAAGGAACAACTAAATTTACAGAATT
Source organism: Sinelater perroti (assembly GCA_036346155.1). NCBI lineage: Eukaryota > Metazoa > Arthropoda > Insecta > Coleoptera > Elateridae > Sinelater > Sinelater perroti. The sequence goes on from JARFIY010000001.1 coordinate 36,842,990, forward strand.
GCTAACTGAAATAATGAAGACAATGATAATACCAAAGGATTGGGATATAGGAATCATACTCCCCATACATAAGGAAGGTGACAAAATAAATTTGTGGTATTTATAGAGAAATTACGTTAATAAGTGACCCCGCGAAAATTCTGAGTAGAGTAATTGAGAAAAGAATAAGAGACAGAATAGAAAATACAATAGAAGAGACTCAATGTGGTTTTAAGAAGGGGAGAAGCACACAAGATTTAATATTCATCATTAGACAAATCAGTAAAAAATTTATTAAAAAAGGAAGGGAAATACATATGTTCTTTATAGATTTAGAAAAAGCTTTTGACAGAATACAGAGAGAACAAATATAGAAAGCGCTAGAAAAAAGAGGAATAGAGGAAAGAACGATAGAAATAGAAAAAGCAGTGTACAGAAGTAATAAAAACGTAGTAAGGACTAATATGAAGAGTCACGAGAGTTCGTAACAGAAATAGGAGTAAAGCAAGGATGCGTGCTAAGCCCCTTGCTGTTCTCAATAGTGCTAGACTAGGCGGTGAAAAATGCAAAGAAAAAGATGAAGAAGATAAAATTGGTATACTGGCAAATGGAACAAACAAAAATAAACGAACTGATGTTCGCGGACGACATGACGATAATAGCCGACACAGAAGAGAATCTACAATACAACCTAGAGGTGCTAGAAACAGAGCCACAGAAAATAAACATGAAAATAAACACAGCGAAAACTAAAAGTATGGTAGCGGCAAGAAGGAATATAACACACAAAATAATAATACAAGAAAAACAAATTGAACAGGTAGACAGTTTTAGATATCTAGGATCAACAATCGAGAACAACGGCAAAATAGATAAAGAAATTAATGATAGAATGGAGAAAACAGGGAGAATCTATAATACTCTGAAAACGAACTTTTTAGGAAAGAAAGAATTACCAAGTAAAATAAAAACAGAAGTAGTGAAAAAAGTGGTGAGACCGTCAATAATGTATAGTAGTGAATCGTGGTCTTTGACAGAAAAACATAAAATAAGACTAAATGTAATGGAGATGCGGTTGCTAAGAAGGATACAAAATAAAACGAAAAGAGATAAAATCCGAAATGAAACGTACAGACAAGACTTAAAGGTAAAACCTGTAATGGAAAAAATAGTAGAAGGACAACTAAGGTGGTTTGGTCATGTGTCTCGTATGCCAAAAAACAGATTAGTGAAAAGAGTGTATGAATCGCGAGTAGAAGAAGTGGGAAGAAGGAATAAGAGAGGCAGCAGCAAACAAGGGAATAAACTAGGAAGGTATAAAACAAGTAGCCCAGGACAGAAAACTATGGAAAGAAAAGTATACAGCAACATAACAAACTCTTCTTCCACCTACCTTACACCTAACGGTAAAAAGGCATAAGGATTAAGTAAGTAAATAAGTAAGTAAGTAAGTAAGTAACAATTATTGGTATATAGACGTAATTACAGTATAGTTGCTGGGCGAGTCTCAAAAACCTTCGAATTGAGATATCTCCATAAAAAATAATCACAGCTCAGATCTGGCGATCTAGGAAGCCACTGTACATCCTCATTCCTACTAATGAGGTAGTTCGGGAAAAGGTTTTTCAGATAATTCATTGACTCCCTGGTTGTGTGACTAGTTGCTCAATTTTGTTGGAAATGAGTGTTCTCATTCACAGGAAATCGTTGACGTTCTGAAATAAGAAAGGTTTGCAGCATTTGACCATAGCACGCTTATGTTACAGAAACTGCATGGTCATCAACATCTTCGAAAAAACACGGGTTAATTATCCCATTAGAAGATATTGCACACCAGACTGTAACTTTGACCATGGTGATGCCGTTCGGGAAGTTGTTGAGGGTCGACAACAGCTCATTCACAGATTATCAATGAGCTGTGGGTCGTCTTCAAGCAGCTGTAACATGTGCTCACAAAAACCAACGCAGACAAAATAATTTTCGGGGTTTAAAGCATTTACTATTTGAATTTTTTCGGGTGTAGGTGTACATCATCATGCAAAATTCTCCTTACTGTTCCAGTAAAAAGTGCGAGAGCAACGCTATGTCGCCTGGCAGATCTTCGAAAGCTTCTTGTAATGGCTACTCGTGCAGCCTCCACATTTTCAAAGGTCCTAACAGATCTTAGACTACCACCTCGTCTTCTTATTTTTTGACCCGTTGTACGTAAGTTGTTAGCCTGAATAGAAATGCCTTTCCTACTTAGAACTAGAGCACGAGGCGAAAGATGAAAATGTAGGCGAGCGCTGGTTGTGCTAGTACGTAACTTCGACCATTTTCTAAATACGCTGTAAGAGCGAGACCTTGTTCACTGGTCCAACGCTGCATGATTACTAAACTTCCAGTTGTGAGTAATGTAAAAGTCACTGCCTACTTCTTCGCCCCCACCATACAAGCAGTGCAGTTTGACTGTCCTATCTCGTATTATATTAACTACATATATGAATGACTCTTATGTTAATTATTTCCACTATATTAAAAAATCGGGTGATAATAGTATGAGCGCATAGTAACCCCTGGTCAATGGTTAATTTAAATATCATTATTAGTGAATTAAAGACAAGAACACAAGGTGATCTGAAGTAAATTAAGATAAACAGTTCTGCACACAATGTATCGGATACATATTCCCATCCACTACAAACTTCACCCACAGGATCAGGTGTCCTACAATTTAATAATGAAACTAATATGTACTACCAGTAATACTCACCAGTGAACAACAATCCATTGCAATTTACTACAGCAACCTTTCCTATACAATCACAACAAATTCCTATGGGTAAACCATATAACTCGGCAAACCAATTCCAAATATCCCCAAATATTATGAAACTGTACACCGACTCTGAAGAACAAAACAACTCACAGAGTGACAAGACACAAGATAAATGAATACTTAGCATAGATATAAAAAACCTTCAAAGAACAATACCACGAAAAGCAAATGATAATATTAAAAAAAACCTCATTTTTGTACAAAATCGACTATCTACAAATGATAAATAATTTCAAAAATCTTAAGAAGGAGGATTGTAAAATTTCAGATACATATAGAAAACTTATTAGTCATATGAATGATACTAACATAATCTATCATCCCTACCAAAAACAAAATGAACAAGATTGCCAAGTAGGATTAAATACCTTACCCTATTGTCCCAGTGGATAATATAAAAAGCGAACTAAATAGTTATAAGCATAAAGACCAAATTTTATAAATATTAGAGATAGAAAAACTAAAACACTATTGCTAATGTTAATTATCAACTTAAAACCAGCAGTTAATAATAAAAAAGTATACAAATACTTACAAAATAAAAATATTGTCTTAGATGCACCCAGAAAAAACAAGGAAATACCTTAATGCACATATTTCCAAAGTTACAGTCAGACAAAACCATACTGTAAAACCTGGAGACGTGCAAAATAACAAAACTGCATATTATGTCTAGAAAAACCAGCTAACTACAAAAGTTACTTAATCCATCAGGGTTAAAAAGAAAACAAAACTAACATGTATAATTTTATATTCAACAACCACTTTTAACAGGTAGCCAGGGTTAGAAAGAACTTATAACACATCATTTGTAAACTAAAGTTGATCATATAGTCAGATAATTTAAAAAAATATCAACACACCAGAACATAATGGTAAGAATTAAAACGGATTTTTTTAAGAATAGCGTTACAGAACGGAAACTGCGTTTATGCCAAAAAACACAAAGTTATCATATTCTTCTTATTAAAGAATATAAAAATACTATTGGTATTATAAAATTCACTTACTATACTGTTTACCAAAATTAACTATCTCGATGGTATATCCCAAGGAAGTGCTACCATCGTAGTCAAGAAAATCACTACACATTTTGAACTACCATAATATAAAACCGACTTCCTTTAGATATATGTATCCAGGCAAAAAAATTGGAAAACCCTAATAATATTTCGGCATTTTAGTGCCCCCTTAAAGCATCTAATTACGAAAGCGCAACTCCAATCCTATTTTCAAATACTTTGCTTATGGTTTATTAGTGACGAAAACTAACGCCAAAAGAAAGTATATTCGAGTCATAATTAAAAACTCATAGAAGCAGAGAGCTATACAATAAATAAATTATAACCACTACCCTTGCTTAGCAGATGGAAAATTCACACCTTGGACTACAGATTTTTATATTAGCAAGAGCATTTAAAAAAAACTTGCTTGCATTCTGCGAACGTTAGAAGTTTCCATAAAATATGTGCTGTTTGATGTAAACTATGGGCTAGAAGAATCATTGGAACGTACTTTTCTAAGAACAAAGCTGGCAACGCTATTAGTGTCGGGATATTTAAAACGATTATTTTTCTGAACGGAACCAATGATTTTAACTTAATACGCAAACCACTTGTTCTGTATCAAACCAAATTTGCTGGTTGTGTTATTTTGCAGAGGAATGATATCGATTTATCTAGCGATCTAACACCATTAGACTTTTTCCTTTGGGGCTATTTGAACAAAAGCGTTTGTGTCAACAAACCTGCTACTATTCGAGGTCTATAAGAGAACTTCAGAAGTATAACTGCTGAAATAGAGCCGCATTTATGGAAAATTAGTAATGAAAAACTTTGCTAAAGAATAGTCGCATGTCACCGGAGGCGTGAACAGCTTTTAGCCGACATCATATTTCATACGTAACTGTTCAGTTTGTATTTTTCAATCATAGCAATAAATTTCGGTTTAAATATTTTATATTTTGTTTATAAAAAACATTCCGTATCCCAGTTTGGACCAGTCTATATTATCTAGAAATTTCTCCTATACGAAACTAACAATGTGCATGAACAAAAACCGATCAAGGTAAAGTAGATTTATTTGCCCGACATCTACCAAAAGTTTATAAACTACATTCAGATCAACAAAATCTGGTAAATCCTATACGACCCATGATTTTAAAAAATGTTCTAGAAAAGCTTGTGCATAAAAATAATGCAAGATAAATTGCAGATAGTTGAATTTTACTTTATCGGTTTGGATTTTAGGAATCCTTAGATTTGGAAGTAGAAAAGAACTCGGAGATATCTAGAGTCGGTAAATTTAAATATTTTGGGTCATTCATAACGAAAGACGCAAACACAGAAAACAATATAAAAGTAGACTAGGATAAGCACAAACGTGCATAAAACAACTGCACCTAATTATCTGAAATATGCACATCACCAAGAAGACCAAAGCAATAATTTACAACATAATGGTTCAAAATATTTTGAAGTGTCATAAATAAGAAAAAGCAAAGCAGCAGTAGAGATGAAGTAATGGGGGAGGTGTTGTGGAGTGATAAGACAAGACAGAATAACGAATGACGAGATACAGAGAAGAATAAAAGTACATCAAGATATAATCACATATATAAAAGATGGTTGATGGATAAAGCGAATAACTGACTAGAGCCCCATAGGGAGAAGGAGAAAAAGAAGGCCTAAACGAGTGTGGCGATACAAGGTTACCTTTCGGTGTAAAGTGTTTTACATATCTACTATAAGCGTTAGCTCCCTACTTAAAAATATTCAGTTATAACAAAATTGCTAAATCAATATACACTCTAATAATATTTCAACCTAAATTAGCGGCAATTAATATCGTGTACTTCACTATACAACCTATACAAAACCGTTTAACCATTTACACTAATAGTTTGTTTACTAATTATATCTTGTACTAATACTTTCACATACATAATCCATAATTACTGTTTACTAGTCTATATTAAGTTCTAATCATTATAACTATGTAGAAACTTTCCAATTTTCTTTTATTTTGTGCTAGTGCTTTAGCTTCTTGTCAGCTTCAGTTTTTCTTCCTCAGAATCTGCACTATCGCCTCGTCCCATCTTCTCCTTGGTCTCCCTCTTGGTCTCTTTATGTTTGCTTTCACTTGGCATACATGTTTGTCTTCCATTCTACATAGATAGCCTAATCTCAGTTATTGTCTTTCTATAGTGATCTGTATTGACTCTACCTCTAATGTCTTCTGTATTTTTTTGTTTCTCAATTTGTCTCTTTTCGTTACTCCTACGACCACACTTAGAAATTTCATTTCAATAGCTTGTATTTTGCTCTATTGTTGTTTAGTAAGCGTCCAACTTTCACACCCTAACGTTAATACTGGTTTAAAAATTGTGCTATATGCTAGTAGTTTTATCTTCTTATTTACTTCCTTTTTCCTGACGAAGTTATTATATAGCGCGTAGTATAGTTTGGTAACACTCTCTATTCTGTTATTTATTTCGGCTTTATTTTCCCCATCTTTCTGTATTATGATTCCCAGATATTTGTAACTGTCTGTTTGTTCCATCGCTTTATCATTAAGTTGTATCTTAGTTTGTATATAATTCTTTCCTATTACCATTATTTTCATCTTCTCTGTATTCATCCTTAAATTTTGTGTTTTGAGTGCCCCGTTCCATATTTCTAAGTTTTCTTGCAATTCCTTTGCATTTTTGACGCATATTATCGATTCAGCTACGAACTCGCACTCCGTTAGATATAACGGATTTAAACTATGACTATTTTGTCACATTTTTTACTCTCAGTAGTAGTGTGATTCAGAAAGAACATCTATCTAGACTTGTTAGTCAATTAAGCAATCAGCAACATTTTCATATTAACTTTGAATTATTTATGTTATCCCAATTGAAACTAAAGAGTAATTAAATAATAGGGTTAAACTGTTTGTTGAAGATAATAATAAACAAAATTCTTAATCTAATATCTGTATATTACTCATAGGATAATAGATAATAACCGTCAAATATCATAAAAAAATTTTTAAAGCAAATTACATCGCATCAGAGCTTAACAAAACTTTTTAAATAGTGCTACCCAGCGACTAAAGCGTGAAAGTCAAGGCATACATAATCAATCGAATATTATTTACAAAATTGAACTATTTAACGACAATATAACTGATTGTTCCGTCTGAAAAGCTACCTATTCTGCAGTATCTTTAAATTAAAAACACATGCAGAAATTGGGTTTCAAAAAAAGTATAAAAATCAAACAGATCTGCAGAGCATTCAGACCATACAATTCAAACGAATAAAAGAGATAGCCTACCACTCTGGAATGAACGCATATCCGGAATAATTATTATGTTACATGGACCTTGCTAAACAAAGCATTAGCTGAGATTGAAAATAACATTAACCCTATAAAATCCCTAGCTGTGATCTTATCATTAGCGGTTTTAAACAATTCCTTAGAAAGAGTATTATCAAACTGATTGATTTCATCAATCCTTCTTTCCAAGATGTAAAGGTAGTCATTATAATTCTTAAACAAGGCAACCCCCATTACAAAGTTTATTTATAAAAGTCTACTTCTTTGCTTTTTCAATTTTTATTAGCCACATCACCATCGACCAGATTCATAAAATTATTGATATTATGAAAAAGTCGTTAGGAAAAAAATTGGTTTACCATCTTTCTGGACCTGGTCCAAGCTTTTGACATAGTAGTGCTTAAAAGCTTAACTAAACATGTTATTTCTAAAATAGTATTCTCAATTTTTAAAATTCTGCGCATTTAATAGATACTTTAGAATCAAACAGAGAGAGGTTTATTTTCAATTAAAAGAATTCAAGCCAAGCGTACCAAAACAGTGTACTAAATTCAGAATTCTATCTGTTTTATACTAAAGACATACCTAATCATGAGCATAACCCAATTTTGGAGATAACGTTCCAATCATTATAAAAGAACTACTAGAAAGCTCAACATCAATAGACTAAATTAATAAATAAACCAAAAAATTAAAGAATTGAAATTAAAAAACCCAAAACTTTTAACTAATATTTACCCTTTAGTATAAATAATGCGTATATCTTAGTAGTAATATAGCTAAATTCATAGGTATAATACTGTACGTCAGGTTTAGAAAAGTATTTTTTTTTATTTAAGCAAGGTGTGACTACTAAAGAAATTATAATTATAACTTGCTGTGTTCAATAAATTCTAGCAAGTAAAATGTAGGGATATTAATTATTTAACTTTTCTTGTGTTTACATATTTGTCAGCCCTTTCTGCTAAGAAATGTTAAACTGACTAACTTATTCGCATATAAAAAAGTAACTTAAAGAAATAAATATTTTTGTCTAACTTCCTATCTACAGAATTGGCATTAGACATTCACTTTATAATTGCATATACATTTCATGGAAATATAATCAATAGCCGAAGCCGCATTTGTATACAATGTATTTCTTTTCAGACGCGAAACGGTCGCGCTAAATACGCAACAAAAAATAAAATGGCGGCAATAAAAATAAACCCGATACTAACCCACTCTGAATTTTGATCTGGTGCAGATTGAAGAGCTAATTTCCTGTTCATTTCCTATTCCATGTGCTTGCTTTATATGCTTTTTCTCTCCCGTTCTGAGGTAACGCTAGATGTTACAATTTCCATCCCATAATCTGGGCCGGCGTATCCTTTTCAGCCAATTTACGTGCTATCGCGGTCGTGCTTACAGCCGGGCTCCTATTAAACCTTATATCCCGATCTCTATCTAGAAGGCTAACTAATCAACCACGTCTGCTTGATGGATCGACCGCTGGGCTGCTAGGAATGAGAAACATTGGGCTGCTTTGGTTGGGGTGTTCGTCTTCGTCATAGTTAAACCAAACGGGATTGGAACAATGACCGGAGTAAAAAGCTCTTCCACAAATATTGCTGCATTTGCTTCTATTTGTATAATTCGAGCAATTCATATGCTGTCTAACGATACGTTTCGCTTTAAAGCTGGTCGTTTCTTTAGCGTGCGAAGATTTACTATGTCCTAGAGATGAAGTGGGCAAATGTATCTAACATATTTCTTATGCACATAAATGCCTTTGCGGTATTTCTAGTTTGTATTAGTTTTTTAAATAGAAAATTTACACATATTTAAAGCTTTCATAGCAGTATATATTTCTAAGCAAATGTGCTTTTAAAATTAATAAAAAATGTTTTCAGTTACAGAAAGAACAATAAAATTACTTTTTACAATCATAAATTAATTAAATGTACCATTAAAAAACACTATGCAATAAATAAAAATTGCAAAGAAAACCGACACAATAATAAATACACTTAACGTTCGTTTAACTATGTATTCACAGCAGATGCTGCCACTGTAAGTAATTAAAAGCTTTCTGCTTGTGACACATCAATTATTATGACAAAGATTATGATTTGCTTTTATATTTTAAATTAACTTTAGACAAATGCGCTTTACCTGCTTTAAAAGCCTTAATAATTGCATTACACATGATGTACTTTTTCCGGTGGTTTGAACTAATTTATAATTGTTTTTTAAAATATTTACATTTTACTAAAGTTTTTAAAAGCAATCTACAAGCAACAATGACATGTTGTTTTATCTGAATAAATGGAAATTATTTTAGCATTTGTATGGGTTTAATTTTATTTTAAAATAATAATTATGTTTTTTGATAGCATACCCCCAAGCTTTGCTACAAAACTTGGCATAGAATGTTAGCAATAAAAATTAAATTCACGTTATTAGATAAAATAAAATATCTATCTGAATCAACTATTTTTATAATAATATATGTTTATTTGGAGCATTGGTTTTAATAGTAAAACTTAATAGAGTAATTCTAAAGATTCTTAATGTGACCTAGAAACGTCTCTTCAGTAATTACAATTTGTTATGCATTATATATATATATATATATATATATATATATATATATATATATATATTATATTATATATATATATATATATATATATATATATATATATATATATATATATATATATATATATATATATATAAATACGGTTATAATTTAAATAGATGATCAATAGCAGTTGTATGAAGTTAATGTGTGAGCCATTTTTATAAAAATACATATCAATAATCGTGTGTAGTAAAGACATTTGAGAAAAGTATATAATTTTAACAGAAATTATAACTAATATAAATGCACTGATATGCAATGGTAAAAAACTCTTTATGCATAGTTGTAAAATCTTGTAGACTAACCACTTCCATAAACAAAAAAGGCATGAATATCAAATAGCTAAACCCATATATGAGCATCTTAAATAACCAGGTGCATAACTTTTGTGTGGTAAAACGAATAAATTCAAAATACTATCCTTTTTTTATAATAGACTTTATTGTCAACTCAACAATTAAAATGTTATACATGACATGTTTAATAATATTACAAATAACTACTGTAAATGACACGACAAAACTATTTGTAACGTCTTGATTATTAATGTTGTTAATCTTTAATCGTTATGCTCTTCTACGATAACGATGTCTTGGGGTAGTCTTCGTTTTAGCCTAGTGTGTATATTTCGCTTGCACATGTTGTAATAGGTGACCCCGTCGCACGCACTCGCGTTTTGTATAAACTTTTTAACACTTTCACAGATGTAATTTTGTACATATGAAACTCTTAGTTCGTAGTGTAGTTGGGTATTACGAATAAACCAAGGCGCGTTCACTGCAACTCGTAAAATTTTATTTTGGAGTCTTTGTATTTTGTTGATGTTTGTTTTGACGTAGTACACCAAACCTGGCAAGCGTATAAGATTAAGGGCGTATTAGGGTTTTATACAGTAATATGGTACACTCCGGCTTCAGAGATGACTTGCGATTAATGAGAGGGTATAGCTGACGCATTCTGTTGTTGGCCTGGAGTAGCTTATTGTTTATGTGGTAGCTCCAGGTTAATCGTGTGTCGAGATGTACTCCAAGATATTTTACCGCTTGATCCCTGGGGTTCCATGGTACAGATTTGCCATCAATTTGGATGTTGGGCGGGATGGTGTCTCTCCTTAGCGTGAAAATTTTGCTTTGGCATTTGGCAGGGTTAACTTGGATATTCCATGTTTTAAGCCACTTACTAATTGTATTCGTGGCGTGTTGAAGTTCTTGTACTGCAATGTGTAAGTTCGTGTTTTGCGTGATAATCGCCGTGTCGTCCGCAAACGTGGCTATAGAAGCTCCGGTTGCTGGTATATCTGATGTATAGATATTAAATAGCAGAGGCCCAAGTATGCTTCCTTGAGGAACTCCCGAATGTATAGCTTTGATATCAGATATGGCAGAGTTGACCTTAACAGCGAAGGTTCTATCTTCCAAAAACGAAAATATTGTAGCTTGGTATATTAATCTCAAGTAGTTTTTTCATTAGATGTTCAATCCATACCTTGTCGAAAGCATTAGCAATGTCGATGAAGATGATTGTTGTATAGCATTTACTTTCAAATCCATTTTCGATTATTTCGCTAATTCTCTGGAGCTGATGGCAGCTTGAATGTCCTTTCTTAAAACCAAATTGAAATGCTGGTATTATATTTTGGGTTTCTACAATTTTTGATAATCGAACATGAATAATTTTTTCCAGAATTTTGATAAAGTTGTAAGTAGGCTTATTGGCCGGTAGTTCTTAATATCTTTTTATCTTTTCCTGGTTTTGCAAACATGAGTATGTGCGCGTGTTTCCAGCTCCGTGGAAAGTATCCAATGCGAAGACACGCATTATATATAGATGCGAGGTATGCTATACATTTTTGGTCAGGTGTTTAAGGACAATGTTAGTTATTAGGTCATGGCCTGGTGACTTTCGTTTGGGCAGAGCAGATATGAATTGAGTTATTTCACTTGGTGATACAGGGTATATGTTTTCTGTGATAACTGGGCGATTGCGCTCGATATGATTTAGTACATGAAGTGCATGTGCAGTGCCACAGATGTTTGTTGGCGTAAAAACGTGTTCGAGGTGATCGGCAAAAGCTTGCGATTTTTCGCTATCAGTGTAGAGGATATTGGGTCAATTTGTTATGGTTGGTAATTCGTCATGTTGTTGCAGAATTCTTCTGGTAGCTTTCCACATGCCCGGATCTCCAGGGCTGATATCAGCAATATGCTTTCGGTATGACTCAATTCTGTATTCGTCCAGTTGTTTCTTAAGACGATGGGTGAGGCTATTTAGGAGTCTTTTTACTTCGGGATTTTTAGTTCTCAGCCATAGTCTCCTGGTTTGACTTTTTGTCTTGATCAGTTTTAATATATAGCTGGGTGGGTAGTTATAGTTAGCGTGTATGATATTTCGAGGAGTTGAGACCGATGTTTTGACAGCGTCCGTGATTGACATGGTGATGCTAGAAATTGCAGTATCAAGGTCTTCGGGGTTTTCACACCTATATGGTTCATGTAGGTTGGAGTTTAGTCGCGCTTGGAAGTTGTTCCAGTCGATTCGTCTGTTAATAAGTCTTTGAGGAGGTTGTTTAATTTGTGGTGTGCCCAGGAAGGATATTAACACAGGTACATGGTCAGAGTTAAGTTCCATTACTACATTTTGATTTATCGGTTTTGGGAAATTTTTGTGAAGAACAATATCTAGTATATCAGGTTGGTGATCTTCCCGATAAGGATAATACGTATACTCGTTCGGAGGCATAATTTGAAAGCCATATATAGTTGAGTAGTGTTCGAGTTTTGTACCCTCAGGGTTAGTAGCTCGACAGCCCCACATTCGGTGTTTGCAGTTGATATCTCCAATTACTAATATTTGGTCAGTTGTATTGAATAAGGTTTTTATATCATTTTCATTAAGTTTTTGTTTGGCTGCCTGTACGCGCTATAGATGATAAGAGGGCTTTGGTCATGTAGTCTCACTTTGATTCCAATTGTTTCTAAAGTAGTATTTAGTATATTAGGGATACTTGCATGTTCTAAGTTTCTCTTAATGATGATGGCCACACCTCCTGAAGCTATTGTGGCGTTTCTGTCTTTTCGATATACATTGTATCCTGGTATTTTAAGATTATCGTGGTCTTGCAGATGAGTTTCAGTAATGCAGGCTATATCGACATTGTACCTGGCTAAAAATGCGATAAATGCAGATCGTTGATTTAAGATGCCATTAATTAAGGATTGTTAATTTTTCAATTGCTCTTCTGGTCTTAGGATCCATTGAGCAGCAGGGGTATCAGGGTAGTTGAAAGGAATGTTTTAATTTGGGGAAGAAAGGACGTTACAAGATCTACAATAATTTTAGTTATATGTGATAACTGAGAGGATTCGACTGGTTGTGTTGCTGCTGAGTTTGAGGAGATGTTGTTGACGTGTGGATTATTTTTTAGTTTATCAGCGTATGTTTGCATTGGGTTGACGTGAGAACTATTGGCTATTTTTCTATTTTTAAAGTATTTTTGTTGGAGTTCAACATGGTGACTGTATTCACGGTAACTCGCTGCATGATCGCCGCCACAATTGACACATGTCGGTTTAGTTGTTGGTTGCTTGGTGCACTCATTGTGATTGTGATTTCCAGCACATTTGACGCACCTTGGTGTGAGGGTGCAGTAATTTTTTGTGTGCCCGTAGCGTTGACATCGATGACATTGTGGTAAGCTGGTTGACTTTTTTCTCATTTCAACGGTCACAACTGAATGATATATTGACTTCAAGGAGAATATCTTTTTGCCCTCATCGCTATTGGTTAGGTCGACTGCACACACAGGAAGGGGCTTTTTATCTCTTGTCAGTAGACGTGTTACATTGATGACAGGTAGTACTTGTAACTCAGTTTTGATTTCATCAGTAGTCAGTGATAACGGAACATTTTTAATTACCACTGACAGAGGTTTTAGATTGGGGTTTTGGAATGTATGATATTCAATTCCATTTTCAGAATAAAATTTTGTGAGCGTGCGGTAGTCGTTATCATCCGATAAGTTGATGCGTAGCGAATTCGTGGTACACATTGTTGTAAACGGTTCTTTGATAATTTTATTAATATCTGCCACAAGAGCCTTGTGATTAATCGCATTGTGCAGATATATTGGCGGGATTTTAGGTCTATTAATAGAAGTAGCAGGTTCTGTAGGAAGTGTGTTGATTTTTTTGCTTGTGTTATCTTCGCTATCGTTTTGTGAGGGCAAGTAGAATCTGTTTTGTGTGATTAGCTCTTCAGCTGACCACATGTATCGCTTTTGCACCTCATTGAGAGGCGGTGTTAATTCATCAAGTTTGCGCTTAGTCCGCGCCTGTAGACTCATTTTATTATCATTTAATGAGGTGTTGGCACTCTATGTATTTATTAATATTACTATGAATACTCACAGTGAAGGTTAAAGATTACAGTTTAGGCCAGGCGTGTTGCACTGATAACGGAGCGCGCGCGTTGCACCCACACCGTACCAATACTCGTACTCGACTCAAAATACTATCCTTAAGCATGTTACTCAAGCTCAATACCAAATTTTCCAAATCACAACTCCTAAAAATTGTAGACAAAACAGCAAACGTTATCTTACTGACAGACAAATGTAACTCTGCAGTTATTCTTAACAATTAAAACTATACCAGCAAGACGGATAATTTATTAAAATCAACCAACTAACGCCAAGTACAATGTTATTTCAAAGGATATAAATTTCTTAATTGTGCATTCATTTCGACAACATTAAATCTTATTTAAAGGTAAAGATGTTTAATGACAATCCTCTATCAATTTGATAACTAATCAAGTGAAAAGAAATTTGCTTCGACAACTATAATAATTAAATAGTAAGCTGAACTTAATATTGTTTAAGTGCAATAAAAAATCATTGCCATTGGTGAAATTAGTATTTAATTTGAGCATTTACTCTCCTACGAGGCATTAGTTTTAATTATGTAACAAAAAAATTTAAAGAATCTCTCTTACTTTTTGTGTTTGTGCTATAAATATACCGTATTTTCACGACTTACGGCGTTATACTTTGTTTTTCTTCATATTTATTACATTTTATATCTACCTCATATCACTTATTTTTTGGGGATAACCATAATTTTTAGGTATCAGTAAACATTAACTTTTTGACCAAAAAATAAGGGGCAAACTGCACAAAAAATCATATTGTTGTATTTTTATCAACAAAAAACTATTTATTTAAAATATCTGAACTTGCCGTTTCAAAAATGTGAAAGTATTGACATAAACATTTTTTATTTATTTTTCCCTCTTTTACATAAAAGAAAGCTATCAGAATGTGGTTTGCTTTTGCTTTTTGAGCAATTACAAAACCATCTTCTGCAATAATTTAAGACTACTCTGTGTCATGTGCACATTGATGAAATGCATCAGGTGGATTTTAAAATTAGGTTTTATTTTAAAATAATTTCTGGAGAGTCGTGAGGAGAAAATATGTAAGAGTCTAACAAAAAAGTTCAGGCGATAGCTTTACAGTGGTTTGATCAAGTAGAATCTAACGATTCTATTAATTATAGAGAAGTCAAGGTTATGTCAAAACTTTCAGAGTTATAGTGTGTCGCTTCCTGGGATGTAGTCGCGTTTTGTAGGCTAGAATTTTACAAATCGACGATTATTGGATGTAGAAAGTTCAGTAATTATAATGATTTGCGTAACATTAATTAAAGGCCAAGTGTTTCTATCATTATAAAATGGGCGCGTAAGTTTGAAGAAGCCAATTCAAATATAGAAAATCTAAGTCGGGACTAAGATCATCAAGAACTGATAAAAACGTAGGCATCATACCACACTCCGTTTAATAATGCAATAGGATGCATCGTCGCCATCAGTATTTGATAACCTCTGCGAAGTATTGACCCCAAGTCGGACTTCTGACTTACCTGTTTATAAACGGGCAAGTATTTTGAATGTGTCGAGATCCCATTACAGCGCATTCTGCGCAAGGATTTGTATTTACATCTCTATAAAATTCAATTGGTGTTAGAATTTAAAATCCAACAATCCGAATCAGACGTTTCAGTTTGCTAATTGTGTAACTGAGCATTTCAATTCGTTCGATAATATTTTGTTTTCAAATGAGACACATTTTCAGCTTAATGGACACGTTAACAAACAGAACTGTCGTTAAGAAAGAGCTACCAACCCATAACGTAAGCATGAGAAACCCCTTCATTTACCAAAAGTGACTGCATGGACGATAATGTCAGCGTAAGGAACAATCGGCCTGTACTTCTTTGAAGATAAAAGGGGCTGCGCGTTAACAGTGACTCCAGAGTATTACGTCAAGATGTTAAACAATTTCTTGGCACTTTAACTGCCAAACCACGTGCCACTCAGTGCTCAGAAATTTTGCTTCTCGTTTAAAAGAATGTCGCAAATATGTAGGATTACATTTATATGACATTATTTTTAAAAAATAATTTTCCAAAGTTTTAATAACAAATACATTTTTTTAATAGACGTCTCCTTTGATTTTTAATAACTATCTTAAAAACTTCTTTTGGGACACCTTGCATTACAATGAGAAGAAAGTTTTGCCATACTTATGAAAAATTCAATTTTTGTTATTATTTTGCGTTTATAATATACCAGTTAGCATTTTCTTTGATTCTAAATTGACAAAGCTGAACTTCGAATCCTGATACGATCTTGCTAGAGGCGGTAACTTTCATCAAGTTAGACTAAAAAATAAATTTGTGGTGCTTAATGCAAAGAATCAGTGATTTAGGGAACCGTAGAAAGTTAGATTTTGGCAACCTACATTCTAAGGTCAGCTACATTCTGGCTAACTATCCTTTCCGGACGAAGCGCTTTGGATGCTGAACCATTTTCAAACACTAGACTTGGCTGAAGAGCTTGGAGTCAACCAGATGACAGTATGGAGTATCTTTGCCAACTTGACTTTGTACACAAGAAGCTCGGACAAGATCCACACAAGCTGATCGAGACACAGATCAACAAACGACTCAAAATTTGCTGTTGTGACGGAACTTCCTTTTAAGCGGAGAGATAACAAGAAGTGGTAAATATTTTCATGCAATCAGCTGTGACAAATTTATTTTTTAAGATTAACTAATAATGATAAATACAATGATTGTAAATATAAACGCTTTCTTTTTAAATATGAACTATGTGAAGACAATACTCTCTTTAATCCACGCACTCGCAAATTAAAGTTAATATAAATACAAAATCAGAACTTACGTACATATATTGTTATTTCAACAATTGATGAGCTTTATTTCGATGGCAAAAATATTTAATTTATTAAAATTTACTAATCATAAAGATAAAATATCTGTTAGAATATTATAAATTTCAACCAACAAAATTGAAATTTATGCTGTGGTTAATATTGCAAATGTTGCAAATTATAGTAAAAAGCCTACTAACTATTTTTTAACCGAATAATATTCTTTATTCGACCATTTTTAGAAATGTAATTCAATTATATAACAAACATAATAAAGCGTAGAAAAATAACATACAAGACGCTCAGAAATATTCTTCAATTATTATTTACAATGTTGTATTATACAGTTACTAAACAATATTATTGACTTATTTGACGAGCACCTAAGTAAAAAATTAAGTAATAGGCTCTAGTAACTTAGTTATGTTAAGGATTTACAGGTATAATTAGGTAATTAAGGTAATAAACTAACCTCAGAACAATGTAAATGCGTATCAGTGAATTTAAAATGCATACCTATTTAATAGACATAATATAAATAGTGTTTTGCTAGCAAAAGAACTATATTCTCATAATCTAATCGTTCGGGCAATATATAAAAATTAAACAAAATATTCCGCTTTAAAGACGAAGAAATAGTTGTATTTCTAATAAGAAGCCAATGAACGGATGTTAGAAATAAAAATATAATTACAAAGACTATATGCATGTATATGCTATAAACGATGAAACATAAGTAGATAAAAGAGAAGAAATCTTCGATATCAAATAGAAAGTGCAAATAAATAAAAAGAGATGATAACAATTGGAGACATAAACGGCAGAGTTAAAAAGAAAGAAAATAATACAAGAGAGAGAAATATGGGGAAAAAGCAGTGAATGAAAATAAAAATCGACTCCTATTCCCATTTAGCGCAAAAGTAATTAGCCTATTGGAATATGCTCTCATTTTTGCAAATGGCTTCTCATGTCATCGCAACTTTGGTTTAGGAAGTAGAAAAACCATCGCTATACTCCCCAAAAACACAAAATAATTGTGTAAATGTTTTTGACAAATAATCTGTCGATGTTTTTGGTTCGATGTACATTTCGTCGCCAATTCCCTGGTTGTGTGGCACCAACTAGACTGCGCCGTTTAGCCGCTCGTCTCGAGAAGACTGACTCAACACAGAAGAGTGACAGACGAGGCTGGCCCGGAGCAGCTGTTCGGTGGAGAATATAGCTGCTGTGACTGCAAGTGTCCAAAAAGACCCTCAGACGACAGTTCGTGCAATTGGGCATCAATTGACGGTCTTTACAGCGAATTTTGGCAAAAGACTTGAATATATTTTTACCTATATGGGTACGTGAATTAGCAAAATTATCGCTTCTGGGACACTGAAAATTCGCCTGTAATGGACAAATAGTTATTGCATCCTACCAAAATCACTGTTTGGTGCGACGTTCGCGAAGGAAAGGCGATTGGCCCATATTTTTTCAAGAACGGCGTCGGAAACATTGTTATTGTAACTGGTGAGCGCTATAGAACCACGATTAACGACTTCTTGCTGCCGCAAATTGACGCATTAGACTTGGAGAACATGTGATTTCAGCAGGACAGTGCAACCGCACACAATAAACGAGCGACAGTGGAAATTCTAAAACAAGCGTTTCCCAGCCACTTAATATTTCGTTTTGGCATTTTGCACTAGCCCGAACAATCGCCCGATTTAACCGTTCCAGATTCCTTTCTGTGGGGTCTTTAAGAGAATATCCAACAAGAAGTGAAGAATTTATAGCCAGAAGTTTTGAGTAAATCACGGAAACTATTGTAAAAGAAGCCCGAACGTGTATCAATTATGACGGAGGCTACTTGACCAATGTTATCTCGGCGTTTTAATGGGGAAAAAATTAAACGTTTAAATAAACATAATCAACAAACAGAACTAATTATTTTTATTTGTAAACCAAGTTACTGTATTAGGGAATCGAGTGATGACTTTTGCGCTACCTTCTGAAAGTATAAAGACATTAATAATTACACATGGACGCATCCAGCACGCGGACTGCGACCAATTATTACCTTAATAATTGTTAGAAGAAACTTGCTATGAACATTAACAAAGTTATGGATAGCAAAGTTATAGAAGCAAGAAGAGCAACAAAAGCACTTTATTGGATCATACGAAATCAAAACTTCATAAGACAAACAAGGAAAAAGATATCGGAAGAGATATTATAGAAAAACGATTGGAAAATAAGTCTTTTAAATGGTACGCTCCAGTCCAAAGAATTAATGAAAGAAGGCAGCTTAAAGTGATTATAAACTAGTCACTCAGAAAAAAAAGAAGGAGAGGTTGACCACCAGTAAAATAAAAAATATATCTATGCTTAAAGCGTAATAAAATAGAAAAAAGCCAAAAATGAAGAAATGAGAGGACTGAAGAATATGAATATCGTTAAAGCAATGAATTTATTAGTGCCAATAAAAATGATGAGATCGGGTAGTAAAGTTTAGATGTAGTAAAAGTGGAGATTTTGTTTATCCAGAACATAAATAAAAAGTATTCCAACTTACAATAATTGCGATTAATGTACATAATGCAACTTTTTGCCATTTGCATATTTTTGTAATTTCAATGAAATATTTTAGAAACTTGTTTCATTAAGAGATCCTAAATGTATAAAATACAAATTACCTCTAAACACAGTTAAAATTGAGATACACTTTATACCTTGCGTAGGGTTTAGAACCACTAAGAAAAGCTTTAGGTTAAAATATTGAAAACATGATTTACTCTATTGTGTGCAAGTCTAAATGTTATTTATGTTCAAAACTATTGTAATTTGAGCAATCTTGTTATGTTTTTAAATTTTGTTATTATTTAGTCCGCGATTTTAATTATTTAACACGTCTTAAATTATTATGGAATAAATTTTTAACGTTTTTTTTTTACTAAACAACTTATTATAAGCAACAGCAAATTAAACTGAGCGGATCGTAAATTTACTGAGAATCTTAAATAAGTTTTTTTAAATAACATTTTTTTTATTTTGTTTTATTATAATTGTTTTAAAAATATTTGAGTGGCAAATCTAAAATTTCAACTGATCTTTATCCACACAACAGTCTTTTAACACCAGCGTTGTATTATAGATGTCTGAAAGTTTGCACATTCTCTTCCCTTTACAATGCCCATTTTCCCAAACTTATCATGAAATATTCACTAAGGAAACTAAATTACGCCAGAAACGGATTGCAGTGCTGCCGTTTCTATAAATCAAACCCACTTTTAGTTGGGGCTGTGAATTGAAAATGTTTTCTAACTGTATATTTCAGCTCGAAACCTATTTTTAGGTGATAACCGGCGGACCCGTCTAGGTTTTGTTCAGGTTGACAAATGGGAACCACTTGTTTCCACCTGGTGACTGCTAAAAGCCCCCTTGCCTTGTACCCCTGCCGTTCGCAATAAATATCTGTGCGACTTAATCAAGAGTAGTGTTAGCATGGACTTAGCGGGTCAACGTAAACATATTTTTTCTTGCTTCGCGGCTTTGCTCCTTTCTGCTGCGAAATGGGGCGGCGTGGCGCGGTTCCGGTTACAACTTCATTACAGGTATGCCGGATGGCTGGAAAGAGGTTTAACTTTCAATTTACCGCCTCAAATGTTTTAAATAATGTAATCCGCAACTATTTCTGCAATCACATTACAAACATTCTTGTAGTAATTATCTAGAGATATTTTAATTCCAGGAATTAACTTCAAAAATATTTCAAACCTTTTTAGGTGCGTAGCTTAATTGAATTTGTTATTTTTATCTTACATCTTTCCAAAGAAATTTAGAAATTTAAATACTATAATATTCCATTACTATAGAAAAAATATTTATAGCACTATATTAAAAGTAGTTGTTGGAAAAGTAGATTTTAAAAATAATGCTCTCTAAGTTTAAGCTGGTGCGATTACCGCACTTTCCTAAAGGAACTCTAAAATACTACATAGTTTAATCTCAGCTGCAACTGTCGAATGATAAAAGCATTTTCGAATGTGGATGTAGCGTAGTCAGATAGTATGCTCATCGTGCGGCCTTAAAATGATCCACAACACAATTGGGTTTTATATTATTGATATTGGAGATCTATTACTGTAGATTGTGTTTCTCAGATATTTTACACATATAAAGTCCGGCCGAATGGCCTATTCTTTTTAAATTGATCACCACACGCAATGTACTAGTAGACGAGCCCCGAGTTGCATATTATTGGAGAGCACAAAGCATGCCACATTAGTGCCCGTTACGGCGTGGAACGGTGAACACCATGAGCTTGAACTGAAAACTTATTGTAAAATTTAAATTTTGTGCACACAATTTTCGACAAATTGGTTCATTAAAACGGAAACCACCTGATAAACGTCGTAGCGTTTGAACACGCGAGAATATCGCAGTAGTAGAACAGACTGTCGTCATATTGCCACAATATATCTGCCGGGAGCGTGTGGAGAATTTTACACTATGACCTCGTATTCCATCTATATAAACTGATGGTGATCGAGGAACTTAAAGACTGGTACGCCTGACAGGCTGCATACAAGGAAATGTTGGAAAATGTTTCAGCTAATGCTGTTGTGTTCTTTTGCATATATCGGGTCAAATCAATATAGTCCTTCGCAGTGTTTTGATGATGGAGCCGTTAGTGTATGATTGATTTTCTAAATCAATGTGGTACTTTGTAGCTTTGTTTTGGTTTTGGTAATTGGAGGCAATGCACTGATCCCATCTGCAACGGTAGTAATTTTTAAGTTAGCATGGAGCGTCTGATTACTTATGTACCAAGGAGCATCTACAATTTCCAGGTTTGATGATTTTGCGCAGCCCCATAACCACTGACTTAATTACGATTTTGTACAGTAGCAATTTATTGCATATGGAAAGTTTTGAATTACAGCCGAAGAACT
This sequence comes from Sinelater perroti, assembly GCA_036346155.1. Lineage (NCBI taxonomy): Eukaryota > Metazoa > Arthropoda > Insecta > Coleoptera > Elateridae > Sinelater > Sinelater perroti. Next base: position 36,864,906 of record JARFIY010000001.1, read on the forward strand.
AGTATCTTTGGCAAAATATGAAGTTCATTTGCTTTTGTTTCGTTTAAACATATTTTTTCTAGGTAAACTTCTGGTCCAGGATGCATCCGTTTCCGACTTTCTAGGTATCTTGCCAATTGTCACCAGTAGACAGGTGCTGCGTCTGGTAGTAAACACAACATAAACTGACTTTGATTAATTATAAACCTCCATTTATGGTACTAGTCAGGTGTTCTGACACCCTCTTAGATTATTGTTTACAGTTAAGAGAACCATATCATCAGCAATGAGGTAATTGTAGTATTGTTTATTTCAGGGATATCGGTGGTGTACAACAGGAAAGAAAGTGGTCCAACTACGCTACTTTGCGAGATACTAGATGCGATAGGTTAGAAGTTAGATTGTAAGTCATTGTATTAAACGGTAAAAGTTCTTTCGGTGAAGTAGGATTTGAAAAGGAGGTAGAACTTATTGGATAGAAAATTTTTGAAAAATAATAAAATGCCACGCTCGGTCAAAAGTGTGGGTTGTATTTAAAAAATTGCACTGCAGTCATTTTTACTCTCTATGCGCTTAGCTATTTCGTTGATTATTCTATGTATTTGGTAGATCATTGAGTGGCATTTGCAAACTCTACACTAGTAATTGGGTAACGAAAGAAAGTCACGTTCTTTTTAATAAAAACCGTTCAAAGGCTTTGGTTATTATGGGTAAAAGACTATTTGGTCTATAAGAGGCTGGTTCGTGCCGGGTTTGAGCATTGTGATAATTTCAATATGTTATGTTAGATCCGGAAGTAAGATATACTGAGCAAGCAGTTGTAAACGATTATTAGTAGAACAATGGCTTTCCAGGTAAGTTTCGTAATGCGCCTTATTATTAAGTCATACCTGGGAGTCTTGTGTGCGTTTAATTTATTAACTTTATGCTTGAGCCTTGAAAGGGAGGGCACGATTGGCATGCTGTGTCAAGGAAATTCTTTGCTTTTTAATCTGTTGTTTGCTAGTCAGATTTAAAAACATCAGCAATGTGTGTGGCGAAAATATCAACCTTGACTTTGTCCGCGCGTACCTACTAGTTATTAGATTTGCTAATTGGGGGATAGGTAGTAGAGGCCGTTTGAGCTATTTTGTGGCTTTGCACAATGTATGATAGCCAGAAACATACTGTTTGAAGAAGTTTTCTTAGGACTTGTACTCTTTTCTAAGTTTTATAGATAACAAATTATAACTATGATGATCAATTGGATTTTTGATCTTTTCCATATCCCTCTAACTCGCCTTTCTTTTCCGATAAGTTGGCGAATGTGCAGTAGAATGTTAATGCTGTCTGATGTTTGTTTGTTTTGTAGAGGTAGAGTGCCAGGCAGCTTCTTGCAAAGCTGTTGTAAAGTGCTGCACAGCTTCGTCCAGATCCTCAAGAGTTTTGGTTCTAAGTTAAAGACTTATGTTGGTTTCTAAGTAGTCGTGAAATTATTTTCAATCGGTATTTTTATGTTAATCTGTGAGAAGAAAACTTGTTAATAATAATGGTATTTATTATAGCAATTTCCGGGATATCATCAGTTGATTCTATTAAACAGTTGATTTGAGAAATTTCATTGATTATGAAAAACTCTATGACATCTGGAAGTTAGCTGGGATCTGTTGGTGCTCTGTTAGTGAGGTGGTCATAATTGTTTTCTGTTATAACACGCAGTAGGTTTAGGCCTTTTATAGTAATAATTCTCTAGCTCTAGTGTGTGTGTTTGGCGTTCTAGTCACCCCCAACAATAAGTTTAGTTTCTAGAGCCTGGAAAAAGTTTTGATATTTTTCTAATAATATGCCGTGTCTTGATATGCTGTAGATTCAGTTGCCGTAAAGTTTCGTAGTAGAGCTTTTAGTATGACATTCGGATCTTGTCCGTTTGATATTTAGATGCTTTGTAATGAGAAATTGATTTTCGGATTATTACAGGTAAACCCTCATAAGCATTATTATTAGGATGAGTATTATATACAGGACTGTCGGTTAATAGAATATACAGTTGCATGAATCCAGTTATCAGCAAAAGCAAAACCGTAAGTATGCATTTACGTTAAAAGTAATTAAACGTGTGTAAATTTACGATTCTACCAATGTGCCCTGTATTATTGTATCTATATTTTATATACTTTGTAATTGGATTAATAATTAATGTTAATGATAATAGGTTAATAAATTAATAAATTAATAAATAAGTTAATTAATTAAAGTCTTCCATTATTGATATAATTTGATTTATTTCATCATTGAGTATTTTTTCTTCTGGGCCATATACCGAGAAGAGATCCAATTTTTGCTTGCATATCATTGTAGTGATATATATGGTATTCTTAATGCTATATAATAAACTTTCTCTATGGAAACCTCATGTATTACTCCATCAGTTTTAACACCGCTGTAGACAAACACACACTCTCCATACAGAAGTACACTTTTATTATTTTTCTTGGTTTTACTTAATGTACTTAATCTATTTTCTAAAATTCTATAATAATTTCTTGATCTTTTTGATTCCAATATCTGATAGTCTAAATTACAACTGTATTTTGTTTTTTCTTCTAAAATTAACCCTCGCTATGGTAATCATCATTTGGTCAGTTCTATTCCCGGGCTCCTATTTAATTGGCAACTAGAGAACTGGCCTGATTAGGAAAAGTTCTCTCCTTTTCTCTCAAATGGGTTTGAGATCGGCTATGGCTAAATTATTACTATTAGTAAACTATGAAAATATATATTATAGAATTAAGAATGTCTTATATATTAAACAACAATATTAAGAAGAAATTTAAAATTATATGAGTAACAGACGTTATTGCCAACTAAAATTATTTGGATTTTTAAAAACCAATCTAAATAATATCTGTTAAAACGTGTACAAACAATTTATAGAATATATAACAAAAAATTAGAAATCATAACTGGAGGAGACTAAAAAGCAAGAAAAACTAAAATAAACATTACATTCAAACTATTTTTTTGTACTTTTTAGTTAGAAATAATTGACAATAATAATAAACAAAGTGCAAAACATTTGACGACACCACCAAATATTTGGTATGCAATAGTGCTATAAGTTGAAGTCACTAAAAAACACACATAAGTTGTATATTATAAAAAAACGCGGGTAATAAAAACTTTACAACTGACATTAAACACATTTAGAGCAGGTTAAAGCATCTGACTTATTACAAGAAATTTAAAAATATAACTTTTATATACTTGCAATTTGTGCCACTTGTATTTCAGTCAATTCAAAAAAAAGACGTATGCGACGGCTAAATGTAAACGACTAGATATTTCGTATAATATTATAATTAAAGCACTATCCAGAAATATTTACGAGAAGAATAAATAGCGAGATTAATTTTAACAATTGACAAATTTATTTCTTAAACATCAGAGTTAATTGGGAAAAATTAAACGGAGAGACTATTTACAAACTTTAGGCCTATAATCCCGGCAGGGTTGACACGTGTTACCGTAATCTGATGCATGGAAGCATTTTGCAAGTTGTTAGCATTACAAACATGTTTCGAATCTAAATTCTTGGCATTGCTTTCCACCCACGTCGAAATTTATCGCCCGCATTCGACCGTCCACCTACACCATTTTTTGGTATTAATTAGGGAGGCGACTGTCAGCGTACTTCCTGTGCGCGTTTCGATAAGAGCGCGAAGTTTTGAATCACTGCCGTTAGTTTTAAGACGGCTAAGTTTCTTGTGTGTTATTTTCTTAAGTAATTAAGAAAAATACGTAAGTATTAATTACGGTCCAAGCTTGAAAAACCCGCAGCTGAAAACCTTGCATCTGCTGTTGCAACAGCTGTTAACCGTAAATTCCTCGGATGTTATCACTGCTGTCATAATTCCAGCAAGAAATCCATACCGCGCTTATTATTTATGGCGGTCTATTTAAAGTTGGGTATTTAGAAAGGCATTTGTGTTTCTATGTATCACTATTACACACTTTTCTAACCATGACGCAGTTAATTAAAAAGGTCGATTTACAATTAATCGAATAAAATTGCAAAAATCTGAACAAACCATAAACACTTGCATAGTAAAAAGATCGAGTAGCCTAATGCTCGAGGGACAGAACTCTTGTTTCGGCTCCTAGAAAATGTCGTTTTCCGCGTGCTTCGCCCGTTTGTTCTGCTTTCTCCAAATTGACTTGTAATTCGGATATACGGTGCTGTTGGCGCCGGCACGGGAACCAGGACATGAGATATTTCCACTTTAAAATTATTTACTCCATTGAATATTTCACGAATCGCTGTAGAATTACCATCGGGGAATAATGATGTGCGTATAATCTTAAATAAAAAGAGCTAAATAAGATGTGTGTATGTTACGATTATACTACTTTTTTAGAATAACTATTAAAACAAACAGTTTTCGCATATTTTTTTACATAGATATTAATTCATCAATTTATAAGAAATATAAAAAAAACTATTAACATTACAAAACACAGATACGTTATCTAGAGAAATCCTATTTTGTTTATGAGTTGGGCTTTTTAAACAAATTTATTTATAAATAGTTATAAGCTGATTATAACAAAAACTATACTTATATTGGGTGTCCCAAAATAAACGCAGGATTTAAATTGTATGATACTTTTCTCTGCAAGATTGGCAGCGTTCTACTTGGCGACATTTTGTAAGACACATTGCGGTTAGTTAATATGGAACGCTACTCGACGGAGGAGCGAGTGACGTTTATTAAAATTAATTACAAGCACGGAGAACGTTCTGCCAAGACTGTGTGAAAATTACGTGGCATTTTTGGAAGAAAAAAATGCTTGAAATAAAACAACGGTGAAAAGGTTAATTCAAAAATTTGAACAAATAAGTTCGGTTGGAGACCGATAGTGTGACAGAGCGTCTAAAAATTCCAGTGCGCTGTCGATCACTGCAAATGAACATTTCAAAAAACAGCATGCATTATATTTTAACAATAAATCTGTATCTGAGTTTATGAAGATATAGAGTCTCCTCAGTTAAGATAGGCAAAATGCCCCCCATCGCAAATATTCAAATTAACCTATTGCATATCTTTCTTGAGTTAAAAAAAAACATGTTTGGCAAGGTTGGCAGGTCACGTACCCCCTCCCTCCTGGCTAACGGCCAAAAAAGTGATTTTTTCATTTTTTCTTCAAATTTATTCATGAAAAATTCTGAAAACATTCATAAGTATAGGTGACAGCAATATCTATAAAAAAAAATTATTTGCTCCCGATACACCGGATATACCCCTAAAAAATTAAAATTGCTCTAGATTTACGCCGAATTTTCTTTATTTTTATGAAAATTTATGTCAAAATGCACCTTCATGATTTTTGGCCATTTTTCGCCGTTTTATTAGCTTTCAGAGCACTGGGATGTGTTTTTAACGGAATTTTACTTCATAATCGGATTCTACAGATAATTTTACTTACAATTAGTATAGGCGCCAAGCATACATTTCACTGTTTTTCGCGTTTTTTAAGCAGGTGAAGAACAGTAAACTTATATGTTTCCGGTGTCAACATATATGTAAATTTTTTTGAAAAATTAGATTTTGAGGTTAGATACCCGTAAAAACACACCCCCTTGCCGTAACAGTCATTAGAAGAAAAAATGGCAAAAAACGATTTTTTTTGGGAAAAATGCCTTAAAATCTTAAAACTGCCTGAAGAAACGCTAAAAAACAGTGAAATTATATGTGCTAGCTGCCTATACCTATGTAAAAAATATAATCCTATTTGGTAGTCAGATCCCGTAAAAATGCACCTCCATGCCCTAACAGCCTTAAAAACGACAAAAATGTCGAAAAAATGCATAAAAAATGCTAAAAAACAGTCAAATTATGTATGTTTGGTACCTATGTTTATGTAAAATTTTCCGTAAAATCTGATTTTGAGGTCAGATGTTCTAAAAAGCCATCCCTGTGCTCTGAAAATTGATAAAACGGCGAAAAATAGCCAAAAATTAAAAAAAATCGATTTTTAGAGTCGGCCCCAGCGCCAAAACATCTAAAAAAATTCATAACGGAGTATTTTGACTTAACTTTTTATAAAAATAAAGAAAATTTGATGTACAAAAACATTTCTTTAAATTTTTTTAGGGGGTATATTGACGATACCGGGCAACAAAAAAATTATTTTCGAAAGGCATTCCTGTTAGCTATACTTAATTTTTTAAATTATTCGTTCACGAAAAATTTGATACAAAATTCGTAAAATTACTTTTTTTGGCCCCTAGCCAGAAGAAGTAGGAGATAATAGTTAATTTTTGTGGGGCATTCGGACGGCATGGATGAATTTTAATTGCAGTAGGATGTCGCCACACCTGTCTTACAAATGTAAAACAATCCGATTGTCAAAGTAAAATTTTAATAGACTACTTATTTCTTAAAACAGTAAATAAAGTGCCCATCAAGATCTAACAACCTCACGCCGTGTGATTTCCCCTCTGGGGATTCGTAAAGACCAAAGTTTATGCTACGTAAGTAAGAGCAATTCCTAAATTAAAAGAAAAAATCTAAAGAGTCAAATTTTTAAATAAACAAATAGAAATCACGTTAATAGTATTACATGGAAAAAAAAACAATACTACCAAAGAAGAAAAAGCTTTTAGGCAAAATAAAAAAGCATATTAGAAAGTATTGAAAGACGTCTCACAATAGAAGGTGAATTTAAATAAAAGAGTGGGGATAACAATTGATCAAACAGAAGCGGCTATAGAAAAACATGGAGAAGAAACTAGAAGAAATTAAAGAATAAGACTAATCCATTTCTGTATAGTGGACAAAATAATGAGAAACACATTTTTTAAACTTAAATACACCAATTAATTTAAAAGTATAGTAAGAAATTCGTAATTGACTTTGTAATAATTAACAAGCTCTATATCGTCATCGTAGTTGAAGGGAGGGCTGCGGTGTGGACGGACCTGGGTTCATTCCGGGAGCTCTCTGATGCCTGGCGGATAGCCTACTCGGCCACTAAAAATAATTGAGTACCTGCGTTTACTTCGAAGAAGGGGTAATAATGGCGGTTGTCTAAGGCGCAATGCTTGCCACATTTCCCCGTATCAGAAATGGTGCGCGACGATCGGTCAAAGTTGTAAACATATGAGAGCTTTAACCTTTCAGTATGAAGGTCCTATTACCATGCAGGGTATTAAGAGCCTTTACATTATTATTATAGAAAATACCCATGTACCTGGATCTCGTTTTACCCTTGTAAAACGAGATGCAGACATTTACTTGGATTACTTCCTAGTTATGTTAAAAATAAAAATAGAAAATAAAAAACAGGCAGAGAAATAATAGTTTATAAGGCGAAATAAATAATAGCCATATAACATACAGAAGAAAGAGATGCACGAAATTAAAAAATGCAAATAATACAACACTAGAAAATAGAAGTAAATTAAAGATAGTTTAATTTATAAAATTAACAATTAGGTAAGTGAAAGCAGAAGACTAAATAAAAGCAAAAATACCAAATGGTATAATAAAAAAATAAAAAAGGAAAAAGTAGAAAGCAAAATGGAAAACATTTCCGGAAAACAGAGATGAAGAAAATGACATCACATATAAACAAAATTAAAAGCTAGAAAAATAGTGACAAAGCAAATCTACAGTCATGGGAAAAGTTTGCTAAAAAAAATAAGTATGGACAATTATAAATTTTGTCTATAAAGAACATAATGTATAAATTGTAACATAACAAATAAAAACAAAAAAGATAAAAAAAATTAAATGAGAACGAGATAATAGAATACTGAAAAGGGCATTTTGAGAACATATTAAATAAGAAGCAAAAGGTAACAGAAAATGATAAAGAAATACAAAAAATAACACAAAATACAGAGAATAAGCAGATATAAAGATAGAAGAAATAATCGGAACAATGAGAATGTTGAAAAAGCGAAAGTAGCGGCACAAGATGCCATTGAAATATTAATAATTCTGTTTAATAGAGAATGGAAAGATGGTGAAATATATAAGGATATAATGATCAAATAAAAAATAGGTTATAACAAATAATCCACAAACTACAGAAGAATAACCATACTTAGAGTAATTTTAAAGTTTACGAAAAAGTAATATGGAAAATTAAAAGATGTGGAAAAATAATTAGATGTGGCACATAATAGATTTAGAAAAGAACGGAGTGTACAATACCATCTAGTTACCACAAAACAATTAATTGAGAAAAAATAAACAACATCTTAATTATTTACGCACGTTGTGAAGAAGAACTGCAATAGAAAATTAGAAATGTGGAAGAAAATTTTTTCAAGTTTTAAGGACTCAGCTCGTGCCCCACTCTGCTGGTGGAGTGCAGAGTTTCAAGGTGGAAGCACGCTGAGCCCACTGAGGGATGCGGGGATTGTTGGACGCCGGAGGCGCCTTTACGCTGATTGAAAAATGCGCCGGCGCCCTTGCCCTGGTTGGTAAATGCCGTGGCGGCTATGGTCGGTGGCGTTCGGGTCGACTCGGAATCGCGTGGCACGACGCGGTGCGGTAGGTCAACTATCAGTGTTGCACACGGCACCATAAGGTCGGCCTCAGGTAACATTCCTTTGGAATTATAAATTCCAAAGAAGGGCCTTTGTGTTGCGCACGAGCCGAAAAATTCTGTGTCATGTAACATCCGCCCCGGCGAAATCGGGGCCAGGTAACACTACATTGGATGAAAATATCACTTTTTCTACAATCGTTTCTCTTTAAGTGAATAAGATCAAGAAATAAAGTGCAGCAAACGGCCGATATTTGAAGATTCCGTACATATCATGGCTTTAAATTTCTAAGTTGCAATTTGATTTTATTAGCGTACAGATGGGCTATCTCCGCTCCATCGCTCGAAAGTGCAAATGTAAACAACTATCAGGTGTTTTTAAATTCAGGTCGCTCGCAGATAATACTAGTGATGTGCATTTCCCACAACAAATATAATAATCCATATAGTATTTGGTGCCTGCGACGTGTTCACCAATGTTTGCGTCATCAACTATCTGCCAGCTGTCAGGATGCGCATGCTTTGATTTATGTGGCCCGCACTAAATTTATTACAGAACCTCTGCGGAGGGTTTCAGTACCATTATGAGCAATAGTAAAAGAAGCAGAGGTAAAATTTCACCGTCAGACTATGAACCGAATAAAAAATACCTGTTCGAACTGCAAAATTTAATCGCAAAAATAAATTCTATATAAATAAAAAGCAAATTGAAAATGCTGGTAAAATTATATATTAAAGTAAACAAGTCGCGACTAATCAATCAATCTACACCAGAATCCGCTGAAATGAAAATAAAATCCGACCTCTATATCTACACAATGCCGACAATCTTAAATATTTCCGGAACCAAAACTGAATTGTCAACAGTTCAAAGTTTTTACACAGCTAACAATCTTTCTGTAATAATTTGGAATATTCTAGTGTTAGTGATTGAAAAATAAATAGAAACCGAGCTAAGAACCCTAAAATACCCCATTAGAAAAATTACGAGATTGTATAACAAGAATAGATATCCAATCCCATTATACGCAGTAAATCTTGAAAACACACAAGATATAAAAATCTTTAGTCTAACAAGATCTAGTCATAGCATAATCGAGGTTGGACCGAGCAGAAAATCTGCAGAAATTTGGCAGTGTAAAAAATGTTAACTACATAGCCAAACACACAACTAATGTCAATCTCAACCACGATGTGTAAAAAGCACAGTTAACCATCTATATATTAACACTCCCAAAAAGCCAAATGAGGACCCACAGTGCGATTCTTGCTTAGAAAAGTACTCTGCAGATTATAGAGGATCCAGTTACTTTCTTAAGATAAAATAGTCAATAAATAACAGCTACAGAGCACTGAAGGGATCATATGCACAAGCAACCAATATTAATCAGGGCACACTTATAAAGCAGACAACTTTTTCTAATAAACGCTAAAGACATTCACCTCAAGCCAATACCAACACTTCTGACGCTCCCCAAAACACAACCAACCTCGTCACAACTATACCAACAAAGTTGGTTGAGCTACTCACGTACATCTGACTCATGGGCCCAAATAATCACCAAATAGTTACTAAATTAACTTTGACCAACTAGAATGCCAATGGTCTTAAAATGCAACGCTCTATTTTTATTGACTTCTTAACTCGCTATATCATAGACATCCTATGCATAACAGAAACCCACTTTATTAATACTGTATCTCTAGATATCAAGTGCACGAAGGACAGAGAAGGTGATAAGGCCTCAGGGGGAGTAGCAATCATAATAAAGAAAAAGCTAAAACATCACCTACTTTCTCTCACTGACATAGAAAACTTAGAAGCTATCTCTATACAATTATACATAAGAAACGGTTTTCTCCTAAAATTAATATCTGCGTACAAATAACCTAACAAAAATTGTTCGGTAGTACAGAGCCCACAATGCTTTTAGGTGATAAAGGTAAACTCAAAAAACATCATATGGGAATGTCGAACTAATAACTCTAAGGGCATAAGCTTACATAACATCATGGCAAACCATTTTACCATATACTTATGTCAATCCCAAATAAATTTACCTATTATCCGTATAGGATTGACCATCAGCCTGATATGCTAAACGTTGTGTTACACAAGCACCTGCATAAACTAATTCAACAAACGGTAAACAATGAGCTAAACTCCGACCATTTTTTCGTAATCATATACCTCAAATAAAGCCACCTATACCTAAACTTATTGTTGGAATAACTAACTGGAAAACCTTCCAAACAAAAAGCTTGAACAAAAGCTAAGGCAGACGGGACCACTTCAATTTTCTTTGAGCATCGATGAAGCAGTAACACAATATAAAACTTCAATACAAGAAAGCGCACAATAAGCTACAACACCGAGGAAACAAAGAAGTACTTCGTACAATATAACGCCCGACTATAAAATAAAACTTATAAAATCAAAAAATAGATATAGAACAGAGTACCAAAGGATAAGATTACCTTACTACAAAACATTACATAATAATCTAAAATCTAATAGAACAAGAGCTGGATAAACTTCGGATAACAAGATATAATAGTTACCTAGAAGAAATACAACCCAGCGACACAACCATGTGGAAGGCAACCAAAAGATTGCTGAGACAGCCATCTACCCATTAGTAGCTAACAACACGATATACTCATCTGAAGAAGAAAAGTCAGAAATCTTGTTCAAGCGCTTAGAAAAAATTTTTACTTCTAATACATACGATTTGGTACCCAAATAGCAAAAACTACAGATAACTTCCATTGATGCCACTGAAATAATCCCTATGTCTCCCTCAATAAATTAGACTATACATACGACAAATTTCAAAACGAAAGTCCCTAGGGCAATATTTTAAAACATCTATTAAAAAAAGCAGTAACCCACCCATCTCAATTTGCAGCGGATATATGCCCTGGTGAACTGCAAACGTAATTTACAAAACTGCAAAAGACAACACAACCCTGACAGTTAACGACCCATTAGATTATTGTCTACATTAACCAAGCTACTGAAAAACGTGGTTTTCACTCGACCGCAATATTTTATACTTAAAAACAAAGTCATCTCGCTTCATCAGTTTGGGTTTAGATAATCACATTCAACAGCTCACCAACTTATTAAACTAACAAAAATAATCGAGAAGAGGTTTGAAGAAAAGGAATACACGGCAGCAATCTTTCTAAATCTGGAAAGAGTCTTCGATAAGGTTTGACTGAAGGGACTCTTGTATAAAATGATTAAGCTAAACATTCCAAACTACATAATAAAAATTATAGGCTCCTTCCTAAACAACAGAACGTCCAGAGTAAAAATCAACGCAACACTATCCAGCAACAGAACACCAAAAGCAGGAGTTTCCCATGAGCCTTTTGAAAACAACCTTGGTTCATAAGTAACAGCCGAATACATCAAGAATTAAATGTTCCACTAATCACAGAGTACACCCACAAACTAACTAGTAATTTCTTTAAAAAATTAGTGATATGTACAGAAATGAAAAATTGGAAAAAAGAACATACAAATAAGGCTTACGCATAAGCTGTTACCACAAGACATACTCTAAGTTAATTAACCTTAAGTAACATTAAAATCTATAATGTAGTAAGCTAGAGGTGTGAATCCACTCACTTAATCCTCTCTCCAAATTTATGTAATCTTAGTTATAAGTATCTTTATTGTACTAAAGCCGTGTATTGCATCTTGTTTGCAAAGCCAGCTAACCTGCAATAAAAAAATTACAAACGATTGAAATTGTAGCATATTACAATGGAGTTTTTCAGTTTTAATAAGAAAATTATAAACATACTGCTTGCAAAATGGGTTCCATGTTTGCTGTTTCTAAAGAATTAATTAAAACGAATTAAATTTCAGGAGTCTGAAGAAACTTTTAATGTCATTTTATGATTAGTGGTGAAATTCCTGCATGGAAAAATTATTGAATAGATATAATTTATATAAATAATTATTTTGAAGGTCTTTACTTAAAACTACTTTAAAGGAAGTATTCAGAGGTTTTATCGTAAATGCACACTGAATTAAGTGGAAACTGCTTAAAAACATAAATATACTTTAATTAAATTTTTATTTTTCTTACTCTCTCATATAAAAGCATATACATATATGCAAAGCATACATATTTAAACTTACAAAAAATATTTAAAATAAGCACAACAAATTGTTTATTTTGCTCGAATACGTTCTCAATAGTAGCTATTATTTAAACTTACCTGTAAAGTTTTTGTTTTACACTCATTCAATTTAAATTTTGTTTAGTGCTCCCAAATTATAATTAGTTAGTTGCTAGCATCTTTAAAAATTTGAAGTAGAATTTAATAATGCACTTCATTAAACCGTACTGCAAATGTCTGTAAACAGACTCGCAAGCCTTGTGCTTTGTATCTCTCTTTTGTTCATCGGCGCAGTGAAGGTAAGTTCCTAGGAAATGCAATAAAAATGGAAAACTTCTGAAACAGTATTTTCCTAGAAAGTTTATGTGCGGAAAGTAATCGTAACTTGTGACGACTAAAGAATTGCTGAAAGGGTATATATTTCACTGGAAGTTCAGTCGGTGTGTGATCATTACATTTGTCTTAAAGGTTAACCTTTATACACATGCTTTATTTGTTTTTTCCTATAGCTTTTGCTGAATAATTTCTACTAAGCTTTTGAGCACGGTGCATTTTAAATTAATTAAGCCATACATGACGTATGACTACCTTATAAAGATTAATGTCATTTTAATTTCTTAAATTAAAATGGGCTTACTCTAACAATGATAATTAAATTTGTTTTATTATTATTTATTATATAGTGTTTTTGATTTTTTTTATCCATCTCCTTATAACGTATATAATATATAATCGGTTATACTCATATACACATGGGCGAGTGCACGCACACACACGCGGGCACTACCTATCCTAACGTACTTCTCTTATAATTTGATGTGTTACTTTTATTTTTAACTTAATCTGGGTTTTTTAGTTGTTCATTTAACTTTTTTTAAAATCTATCCAAATCAATGTTTACGTTTATCAGTTTTGAAAATACAATTTTGAATACAGAGGTAAAAGTTATAAGTACTGAAAGGTAATCCAAGTCATGTTCTGAAATTACGTTATGTCGTATTGTACAGTGAACGTTTTTGGCAATTATGATATCTAACAAATTATCTTGATAACCTCTTTTGTAAGAATAGTTTGTGCATTTGGTAGGTACCTATATGTTTAGATTATAATTTATTGCAATCTTGTTTAATTGGCTCAGCATCCTGGGAGGACCTATTTGCTACTAGGCTTCTATACCTGAAAGGGAAGCCTAATAAAATCGGTGCGGATGCCTGTCGCGACTTTCAACTCGAGAACTACTTAACCTAGAGACATAAAGGGGATATCATTTAAAAGCCTATGGCCTACCGGGTTTACATCTGAGAGCTGGCATAGGTGGAATGTCCTACCACAGTGCAACAAGGGTTTTTAGTGGACCCAGCTTCCAATATGTCGTTCCTTATAACTCTTGATCAAGGCAGCTTTTAAGCTGGAAATCAGCTTCTATTTCTGTCGTTTCTAATATCTGTCACGCCTAATAATTTTTGATCTGTGATAAATAGAGACAACATTTTCAGTACTCATCTAAGGACCATAAGTCAAGTCCAGACGCAAAAAATCAGGCTGATCGGAAAATCTCGGGACAAGTTTGACCGGAAGTGGCCGCAAATTTTTGTTTATGTATAGGACATCGGCATCGGTGAAAAAGGAGTTCCCTGTTCGTACTTGTTTGAATTGCCTATTAGTGATATTGTCAAAGGTACGCCAAATAATTTAATTATGTTTCTTCTAACGTTTTATTTAGTTGCACGTTTTATCTGGTGATGGTCTGTGGTGTTGATATATTATCTCAATAGATGTGTCACATCAAATTTCTTTTCTTAACCATAACTGCTATGCCCCTATGCTATTTGAGTATGTTTATGTTTGCTAAGTATCTGCTTTTAAAAACTTTTTCAGATAAACGAGTCTCAGTTTGACATGCATATCAACATTATATCTAGCTATATTGCCGTATTTTTTAGATTATTAGTTTGAAATTTTATATACGACAATTTTCCATTGAAAATTTTCATATAATACAAACATGTTTGGTAATAAAAAAAATAACTAACATTACAGTACATCTTATACAAAACGAATTGATAGATCCCTTGGCTTAAATTTCCTAAGTCTGGGTTTTTCGTTGTCAGAATTCAATAGATCATCGACCAACGAGTTAGGGTGAGCACTTATCCTGTTACGATGGCGAACATTGCACTTTTGTATTTTCTCGTTTACCATTGTAATACTTGCCACTTTAAATTAAAATCCTCTAATTTCAATGTTTGACGCTCCTGCAGTTCTTCATAGTTGTATATCGTAGGACCAAATAGGCCGAATAATTGATTTATAAAGTAACATTTTACTCCAAAGACAGCTGTGATTTGCAACCAATCAGCCAGTACATTATCCGAATTTTCAAACTCAGCTGCTTTCTTTTAGTGAAAATGTGTTTTTTCCACTTAAGACACTTTTCTGAGATAGGATTAAAGTACTGCATACTAGTCTGGCGGTAGTACGTTTATAATTTTAAATAACAAACTTCGTGCCTGAACTTGTCAAAGGCCAACACAGCATCAAAGAATACGACTAGGCAATATTTTTTATTTACGAAGTTCTTTAATATTGTGTTTACAACTCTATAGATTTGTTCAGTTGTGGCGTGCCGCTTGCAAATCCCAAATTGACGGTTTGGAATGATATTATTCTCCAGAATTACAGGCAGTAGTTTCTGCAAATACAGCTTTTCAACAACCTTAGATAATATTGGTAGAAGGTTAATTGGTCTAAAAGAAGATAGTTCATCGCTTGGTTTGCTTGCTTTGAGTATTGCTCGGGAAAGTATTGTAGTCTTATTACGACGTTAAAAAAATTGGTAATGTGTTTGAAGCCTTCCTCTGGTAGCTCTTTAAGAACTTTTACTTTGATTAAATTGTAACTAGGCGTTTTATTGGGATCTATTATAATTATTTCTTTGATTTTATTTATTGTGAAATGTTTAATTTGTAAGCACAATTGAAAAAGTGCATCGAGATATCGGCGAATATCGTCTTCTTTAGTTGTAGCTAATTGCGAGTAAAATGAACTAAACAACTTTGTTGAGTGGGTTTCAAGGGCGGAAGCTTTGTCAAGGTTATTTCTAGACAGCTATTGTTCTCTAGTCGCATTGAAGCTTTGTGATTGGAGCTATTTTAAATCAAATGATTTTTTTTATTAAAACGCAAATTTTTGAGTTCCGTTATTAGTCGAGTGAGCTTTCTTTTATGTTTTGTTGTTTTATGTTATATGGAATCTTCTTTGGTGTTGTTTTTCAAGCTGCTTGTTGTATGACTTTTTTGAAATATTACTGCTGCTATTAAATTATTATCGTTTTCAAAAAAATGTCAAGTGTTTTACTTACTATTTACCTGTAGTGATCCCAGTTTGTGCAACCTGCTATTGAGAGTAACTAGATTTTCTATGTGTAGTACTTGAGTAGACAATGTCACTATTATTGGTTACTCAATAGTTTGGTTTGATGCCCTTTATAATGCAAAAGTCGAATCAGGCATTTTTGCCTTGTGTGAAGGTTAATAGATTGGTTCATCTGCGTTCTTTGTTAACAATTATCTGCCTTTCGTGGTGGTTACCAAATACTGTTTGTCATTGTAGTATCCGACCAAGATAAATCTGTGACCTACCCTTTCAGAGTATTCTTCAAAATTCTTGTTCTTAATGTTGCATTTTTGGAAGGCAATAGGCTGCTGATACGTTTAATAGATCTTTCCAATCTTCAATCGCAATTGTAGTTGATTGTCGATGTTGTGGGTTGTGTTTAGGTAGCTCGTGGTGTTTTATGTTGTTTTTTACTATAATTGCTAGGCCCTTAGGGAGCTCCTATATATGTAGTGGGATACCGATATTAACATATCAATAGATTGGTTTATAAGGAAAGCTAATAGTTTGTCGTTGTGGTTTATTAGGCCAATGGCATTTCACTGCAAAGCCATATTTTATTTTTGTGGCGACAATAGTTACAAAAGTTAGTAAGGTTTCCGTCTTTTAACATTCTTTTAGTTCAGCTACATTATTGGATTTTGTAGATTGTTGCTGCTGAATCATGTTAGCACCAGTCTGTGGTATTTTATACTACTTGAGGATAAGCAGGGTTTTTGGTACTGTTGATCTGTGTGTTGTTTTATATTTGGTACTTGTTTGTAGAGGCTGATACGTTTTTTGTTAAATTTCTTCGTAAACTCTGCATCCGGGTGGTTGCCGTTAGAGTTGATGCATTTATCATTGCTATCTTTCACTTTTAGTGGACATTGGAAAATTAAAAGTTCATAGTGTGATCAAGTCACTGGCATCTGGCACATTGCAGTACCTCACATTTAGCAAATGTTCGTTCACAATTTACAACACGTACGGACGTGGAACTCCTGTTCTACCAATTTCCGGGGCTTCCATGCATAATTAAAAATTTGCCGCCACTTCTGGTCAAATAGGTCTCGAGATTTTCAGATCAGGCTGATTTTTGGCATCTGAACTTGACAGAAATACATCTATACATATATATATATATATATTCGGATAGGTTTCCGCGGATAACTATGTTTAAACAACTTAGTTCATGGGATGAACCTGGTCTATTTTGGGTAAATTCTCGACGTTTCGGCATCGGCTTTGATGCCATTTTCAACAGGTTAGCTCTTCACTCGGGGTCTCAATCTGTCTACTCCCCAAGGAGAGCTATGAGTCTTTGAATAAGACTGACCTTTCGTGTTACCTGCTTGATCTTTTATAGGGCTGGAAGTGAAAGTTTGTAGAATTAAGGGTGTTGCGTAATTGGCGGTGCGGAGCAATAAAAGACTTCCACATGACAGACAAACGCTGGCTCTCATCTCTTGTATTGAGGCACTGTGGGCGTTTTTCAATTTTAAATGCCTTGCGTACTATTCTGCTGGTAAAATGGGAAATGGGGGCAATGGTTTTAGCACAGAGAAATTAATTTTGTGGCCTGTTTCTTTGCTGTGTTTGGCAAGTGCCGAACCATTATCGCCTTTCCGTACAGAGTATCCCAAAATTGATGGGTTACACCTATTTTCATATAAATTAAAAACAACTAGTATCGATTGGTGCAAACCTTATCCTGATATCTTTGACCGTTTTGGAGATACAAGCTAAAAGTTATTTTCGTTCGATATTTATATGAGATGCCAAAACTTTCTTGCTTATGAATACTTTTTAAACGGCTAGAACATTTTTGATGCAATTTTTACTAAAATGAATCTTTGACCAAATATTCCTACCCCAATATTAATATTAAACCAGTCTTGCACATTTCTTTCTCGCATTACATGTTTACTTTTTTTTAATAGATTTTATCACGCTCTTCGTTTTTTATAGACGTTTTGTATTTTTTAATATATTCTATTAGCACTTTTTTTACTGATATTTATTTCCTCTTCTATTTTGTGTACTGAAATATTTAGATTTATATTTACTGCAGACAAAACATTTATTTCCATTGTTTCTTTGTTTAGATTCTTGTAGTTAATGGCCTGGATTTTTAAATGAACCAAAATTTTTTATAACTAAAGGGATAGAGATTTATTCCAACCAATTCCTTTTTAAAAATGGTCCCGACCAGTTTCTTTTCTTCTAATTCATACTATTGTCACCTGTACGACCGTTGTATTGATAGCAAAACCCTTGCTTTGTCAATAAGCATGCCACTTGATTTAAATTTTTGCACTAGATCACAAATTATAAACCCACTAGGTACATATTATTACTGGCAAACAATTATACAAGTTTTCTTAGCGTGACACTAACTGGTCGCTTGTTTTTACTAATAAAGTTGAATAATATTGATGCACAGTATACGACACATAATGACTTTGCAGATCCTAGAGTTTATATATATATATATATATATATATATATATATATATATATATATATATATATATTTAAACAACTTAGTTCACGGGATGAACCGCGTCTAATTTGGGTAAATTCTAAAGTTTGTAGTATTAAGGGTGTTGCGTAATTGGCGGTGCGGAGCAATAAGGGACTTCCACATGACAGGCAAACACTGGCTGTCATCTCTTGTGTTGAGGCACTGTGGGCGTTTTTCTATTTCAATTGCCTCACGTACTATTCTGCTGGTAAAATAGAAAATGGGGGCAATGGTTTTAGCCCCAGAGAAATTAATTTTGTGGCCTGTTTCTTTGGTGTGTTTGGCAAGTGCCGAACCATTATCGTCTTTCCGTACGGCCAGAGAATGCTCATATATTCGGCTAGATATTTGCCGATTTGTTTGACCTATGTAGATCCTTTGGCAGTCTCCACAAGGTATTTCATACACTCCTTGGGATTCATTGGGGCAGTGATCCTTTTCTGAGCGAATAAGCCCAGGTATTTGGTTGTTGGTCGTAAAGACCGTGCGGATATTTTGCTGCATTAGTATGCGGCTTATTCTAGCGGTGATGCCTCTGATGTAAGGTAGGAATGCTTTTTGTTGGTCAGGAGGGTTTTGGGATTGAGAGTTAGTGTTTTATTTATATTTTTGATTATATTGGTTAAGGATTTGTTAGAATATCCATTTTGCGGTAGGGTGGTGGTAATGTATTTCATTTCTGTTTGGCGATTTTTCGTATCGGAAAGTCTGATGGATCTGGTTGTGAGGGATTTTGCAATCGAATCGATTTGGGCAGGGTGGTGATGAGATTGGCATTTAGGTAACGGTTAGTGTGAGTGGGTTTTCTGTAGACAGTGTAATAAAAGCTGTCATTAGAAGGATTTCTTGTTATGAGAGTATCTAGGAAGTGAAGGGAATTGTTATGTTTCGTTTCCATGGTAAATTTGATATTTGTGTGGATTTGGTTGAGGTGGGAGAAAAGAAGAAATCCACTTCCAGTCCTATAAAGGATCAAGCAGGTCACACAAAAGGTCAGTCTTATTCAAAGACTCATAGCTCTCCTTGGGGAGTAGACAGATTGAGACCCCGAGTGAAGAGCTAACCTCTTGAAAATGGCATCAAAGCCGATGCCGAAACGTCGAGAATTTACCTAAAATAGACGCGGTTCATCCCGTGAACTAAGTTGTTTAAATAATATAATATAATATAATAATATAATAGGTTTAACCAATATGTTGCGTTTTTCCTTTGTTTTGCTTGGCTTTGCAATTTTTCAAAATTGTGCCCACATTTCTTACTGTTGGCTACATACCATTTAGCATCGTGAGATAGTAGGGCTATGTTTGGAGTATTATTTAGTTGCAAATATGTGATAAAGATTATTTATTGGCAGTTGCTGGGAAAACTGGCAATTTTGTTATAGACACTGGAATTGATAATTCTATTTTACTTGCAAATGCGCAAGCTGTTGTATGTTTTGTACAGGTGCGTCTTGATTAAAATAAGTCATGGCGGCTTATTGTTTATTAAATTAGTTCTATGGGTTAGTTAAATTAATGTTTCCCCTCGAACGTAAGATTGCACAATTATCTCTGAAAACCAAAATAAGCATGAATATTAAGTGCAAGTCTGACCTAACTAACTCAGGCACCTTCGGGGCCTCGGAAATTGATATCTCGCAGCACACACGCTCACGTCCGCCCGCTTCATAGTACAAGTGCAGAATTATTTAATAGAAAATTTCTTTATATTATATATTTTTTAGCTGCCTCGTTTGCCTTTAAAATTACTGCACATATTGGTCTGGGCTGTTTGTCCGTATTTTGTAATCGCGTTATGCTGATTATTAGTAGACTTTCAGTTATCAGTTCTGGTTTAATTTAATTAACTGAAAGCGATCGATATTGACAAGTTTTTATCAGTACAGATAATTTTTTGTTAAAGCATCAATTCACTTAATGCAAAACGTCAGAAAAGAACTTATTTTACATTTAAATTTGAATTTTATATTTTTCCATTATATTACAAATAACACATATGAACAAACCACAATTTGTGATTGACTGTTTTTTACCGGTTACCACAACACTTTAAATCAAAAATAATACATAAAAAATCATATTCCGTTAGGATGTTTAGTTGTGAATAATTTTGTCTCTAACTAAATAGAAGCAAACAAATATCTGCAATCTACTGTTAGACATTTCGCTACTCATTTCATAGTTTCTGGTTATTATATTAGTACATTTGACACATGAAATAAAGGAACAGATAAATAATTTAGTATCTAATGTGCCCTGTTAGATCAATAAGTAAATGTCATCAAATTGTCAGAAATAAATGAACTTCTCGCACAACACAATAGACCAAAGAAGTAATAAAATACAGATTCTTCCTTTAATCTAAAACACGCTCTAATAGCAGAATTGTTAAAACAACTTAACAAAACCGGCCGAGAAAACATAGTTAAGCATTCCAATTAGTTCTCTCAAACAATATGATTTCTAGAATTCCTAAATCTATATTATCTTCAATTAAATTCGCTTTCCGAATACACGCGAAGGGGGTTCCAATTCGTTTTAAAGCCTTAATTAGTTTTACTAACAATGACTGTTTAGCATTTAAATCGAGTTTTAGGAACTGAAATTAAAATGATCAAATACGTACCACTTTAACAATAATTTTAATCAGTGCAGGTATTTCTCAACCTATAAAGGTGCAAAAATCATATGCATTTACTTGTGCATGTGTTCGACTTCTTACAAAAACTGCATATTAATATGTTACAAAAAATGCATAGTTATTTTAAGTAGCAATATTATTTAACAAATGCATTTGGTAATCCTACTTTTACCTGTATTTATTTGTTGCTGCTGTTGCTTCATTATTTTATAAGTGTAATAATTTTTACGGCGGTCAATAAGCTTTTATTTTCACTTTACATTGTTCTCATCGGCAAACGGTTTAATACATATATTTGATTCTTTTTAAAACATATATATGTATCTAAAAATTAACATTAGACTAGTTAAAACATTTTTAATTGTACTTAAGTTTATGTTAGTTTTTTAACATGCTGGATACAAATATCTGAAAATTAAAGTTTATAAAATCTGTAAATGAAATGCATTCTATAATCCAGTAATATACATGGGTAATTTAAAAAAATAATTAGCAAGCGTTGTCACTAGTAAACTCCTTTAGTAGTTGTTTCTAGTATTCATACTTTTTAAACATAAAATGTTAAACAGCTTTTTGAACTTACCACTTGAACGGTGAATTTTGTTTATAATCATGGATTTATTAATTTCTAAAGTAAATTGTATGCCAGGTATAAGTTGAAATGAAACGAAAGAGACAGAAGATGTTTAAATATTTATTTATTTATAGATTTTTAACATTGTACATAAAGTACACTATTATTTAAACAGCTAGCACGAATTTATGTATTTTGTAAAATAAATACAACAAACCCAATTATCAATATCTCAATAATGTTTGTTTTGAGACCTTTAATTATATCATTTGCTAGAACAAACAAGAGACTTAATTCCACAAGACAAAGTTAAGTCGTAAGATCTTTTTTAAAATACTCTCGTACCTAAACTTTAATCTAAATAAAGCCATAATATTAGAAAATTATACGTCATCTTATTGAAAATATTTCAAACAAATCAAACTTATATAGTTTAAATTAAAGGGAGAATAGAGATATAACGCTCACTAGTAACACTTATCATTTTTCGTCATTTTTCTAAATGTAAGCTTTATTATTAATGAATTTTTAAGAATAATGAGGATCCATTCAAATACGCTGTATACTTCAATAAGCACAATAAACGAAGGCCAGCTTGTCGCCTTGTAAGGATTAAAACCTATGCCTCTACACAGAATTAATCATTAAAATTTTTAAAATATACTATATTCATGAGAATGTCGTGCAGTCCATAAATTTGGATCCGTATAATACTTTGTTTTTACGACAGCACAATGATGTAGTGGTCCATAATTTAGCTATTGACTTTGTTTTTATACACTACACAAGCTATTACGTGTTTTAAGAGCGATTATGATGCCGGAATTTTAAATAAATGTTTTTTTTTATTAATGTAAACAAGTATGTTACCAAATTTTCTATAGCTTCTAAAACAATTATAATTACTTTCTCCCACAAATTTTTGTAAAAATGCAAAGCGACTAGACATCATCTTTTAATTATTTTTATTTTGAATGGTGACATTTTGTACATAACAAAACTTTAAAAAATAAAATATTCGTTAAATGTTAAATTATTAGGTTAAGTTTGTTTTAATTAACAAATATATTTCATCCAGTGTGCAGAGAGATTTTTTACTATAATCACTTTCATCACTACATGAATTTGAAAAGAAAATCCAATTTTAAGCTTTTACCAATGTGTAATCTTTATTTATGACGTCGACGGGGGTATTAGAGTAAAGACATTGCGTGTGTTTTGGAAATCGGAGACCACGCCAAACAACGCTATAATGCTCTAACAGGATGTTTGCTAAGGGAGACGAAATATATTTTCAGTGAAGTTTGTTTAGTAGGTTAATCAACAATTTCCTTTTGCAGATAGATTCATATTAAAAACGTTATTTGTAAAAAAAAATTATTTACTAAATTTTAAAAATGTAGCTTTTGTTTTATAAAACACCTACTGATGAAATGTTTTAGTCGTAGGATAGAGCTATCCTCTCTTTAAGGTTAATAGAAGATTATTAAGAAACACAAATAAGTTTTAAAATTGCCTTAAAATTAATTCTACATTTAATAATAAATAAAGTTAAAAATAACAAAACATCTTATGTTATTTATAAATATATATATATATATATATATATATATATATATATATATATATATATATATATATATATATATAAAACACCCAAACAAGGCAACCGTTAAATTAAATTTAACAAGCTTATTATTCTTTTCGCTATTTGGTGTACAAATACGTAAGTTGATAATATTACATTTAAATTTTTAATCTTGACCGCAACAGATATTTAAAAAACATAATATTTGAATTATAAAATTAGATATGTGTCAGTATTCGCTCTCGCCAAAAGGTGCTATTAACGACCAATAAGCTGCGAGATTTTCATTCTCCATTTTTTATTATTTCTATCATTGGTTAGGCATTTATTTTTATTTTATTAGTTACTTCATTCATATAAAGTTGACTTGACCCATTAGTTGTAATAAAAATGGTTAATAGTAAATGTGTTGTGAATGTGCGTAAAAAATTTCTATCGGTGTCCGAAAGCCGAGAAAGACTTTTGTGAACATCGTGGCTTTGGTCAACATGTACGAGATTGGTCCCAGAAGTACCCGATCCAACAAAGAAAACGCAAAAATTTTGGAAAAAGATATATTTATTTTTCAACATAATCTCCTTTCAGCTCTATACATTTTTCCAAGCGATGTTCAATAAGTTCGATGCCCTTTTTGTAATAAGAACTGTTTTGCTCCTCAAAATAGCCATTAACAGCCGACATCACTTCTTCATAGTTGGAAAATCTTTGACCACTGAGCCATTTTTTCAAGTTTGGGAACAGAAAATAATCCGAGGGGGCTAAATCTGGCGAATATGGTGCATGAGGTAGCAATTAAAACTTTAATTCATTAATTTTGGCCATTGCAATAACGGATTTGTGATCTGGTGGATTGTCTTGATGAAACAACACTTTCTTCTTAGCCAAATGTGTCCGTTTTTGCTCGATTTCTTCGCTCAAACGTTGCAATAAGTTCGCATAACACTCGCCGTTGACAGTTTTTTCTTTTTCAAGATATTCAATGAAAATTATCCCACGCGCATCTCAAAAAATCGACGCCATGACCTTCCTTGCAGATGAAACGGTCTTCGCGTTCTTTTGAGTCCATTGTTTTGATTGTTGACCCGTGTTCTGCTTTGTTGCTGTGAAACTTCGCTAAACACTCAATTGAAACATCTTCACGACACTTTTGCTCGAGTGTGAGCAAACGCGGCACCCATCTTGCACACAGCTTTCTCATGTTCAAATTTTCAGATAATATGCGATGTACCGCACTTTTTGAAATGCCTACTATGTCTGCTAGCTCGCGCACTTTCAGTCGACGATCATCCAGTACCGCTTTGCGGATTTTCTTCACCATTTCTGGAGTCGTCACCTCATTTGGTCGACCACTGTGATGCTCGTCTTGGCAACTCGTACGGCATCGTTTAAACTCTGCTACCCAATATTTTACTATTGTAAACGATGGAGTAGACAGCTTTTATATTGGTTGAGCTGAGGCCCTTCAAATAAAAGTATTGTATCACATAACGATTACCAATTTTCTCCATTTTCACAAATCCACTGACAACGTTCACTATTGATGGCTGCCAAACAAATACTAAATAACGTCGCGTCTTCAAACCTGAAACATATGCTTTATAGATTGTGTAATTTCTAATACAGTGATATTTTTCAAACAACTACCGCCATCTCTAGGTCAGGCCGGGTACTTATGGGACCACCCTCATACGTTACTTCTAGAATCAAAGTCGTGGATTTTGTCCCTTTCCAGTGGGCAATGCAATCCATTGGATTTTTATTGATCGCAACCGTGGCCAATGTAAATTGTAAATTAGCGAAATATCTTGAAAAATTTGCCATGAGAAATTACAACGATGTATTGCAAGCAAATGTTGGTGAGAATAGCCAGCCCAGATAAGTGATTAACGTGTTTGGTCATCGGGCACACAAATTGTCTTGGCTTATTCGCGCATAGGAACGCTATAAGGGACGACTTACAATATTTTAAAAAAAGTTCGAACATTGGTATCACATACAGTAGAAGTGGTTAGCCGATTAATCAATTAGCCGCTTACTCGAATGTCGACGACAGTCGAAGCCGAGCGGTGCATGCAGTAAGAAGTATTGAGCCGTGTGCGCTGAGTAGTTGGGCGTTAGTTGTGCTGGTAGTAAATGCGGGTGCAATGTTCGACGAATATTTAATAATGTATGACGGGAGTGACAGCGAGGGCCCCGACGAGTGGCTGAGCGAAATGCTCGGTCATTACCCGGACTAACGCAGTCTCTGGCTCCTATTTCAGCAGCGCTATCTTGAAGATCCTGAGGGTATCTTTAAAATCCTCAGTCCTCAGCCCCGAAATACGTTTCCAAGGAGGAACTCAAACAGGAGCTCTTAGACAACAACATTCCCATCTTCATGGTGCGGAGGATGAGGAAGAGCCCCAACTGTAGCTGTGATATGCGTTAAGTTTGGCCAGGACTATTACCCCGGGGAGTGTAAGAAGCCCCGTAGTGAGCCTGCAAAGTGCGCGAACTGCCAGGGCTTTCACCCACTCAACACCGCATTCCCAAAACGAGCACGGCGAAAAACTCTTGTTGTTCCACGGTGCTCACCTATCAACCTGCCGCAGTCAGAACACCGAGGCTGAGCAACTGGAGCAGCTCTGCGTGCTTGAAATTCATAATCAACATCGTGGCGGCCATTTAAAATGTCACGAACGACATTGAGGTGGTGGTAGAACTAGTGTCTTGCAAAGTCAATTTTACCGTCATTTTTGAAATTTTTGACAAACAATAAACACGCCTGGATCGTCAAACAAGCTTCCGACATCTAGGAAGCACTTTTACGGGACACCAAAATACAACATCAGGGCTCCCTAGAGCAAAAAAGTTAGGTGCTTGGACCCAAGTACCTTGACAGCCAAACATGTCGATGTCAACGTCGAATGCCGACTGAGCGAAAAGTCAACCAACGAAACCGCCTCATTAGTCAACGAGAGACCATTGGTCTGGTTTAGCTGTAAGCAAAGGATAGTCACAAACGAGAAGCAGTTGATAGCTGCTCAAAAACATATAATGCTTGACTAACAAAGACATAATATATTTAGAATAAGGTTTGATTTGTTTTGTTTGTGTTTTGATTTTATTGTTTAATTTTGAATAGTTCATAAAAAATTTTAATCGATTTAGTCAATTTTGTATTTCTACCACAGCAACTGAATGTTAAAAATGTGTCAGTATTTACTCTTGCCAACTGGGCGACAGAGTGCAGCAGTACGTGCAAGGTGGCACTGACGACCAATAATTTCTGCAGTTAGTTTCAGCAGCAGCAGTCCTACTATATTTTTAGTGGCCATATGTACCAAAAGCATCTCTATGTACTGGCCACAAATTTACTTTTAGGTGTGTTATCCATCATGTTAACTTGTCATTATATTTTATGAGGGGCAACTTTTGATCCGAAAGGCCGATCTTAATAAATTATATGTCAATCGACAGGGCTTAACGAGCTGTTATTAAAAACATAAAAATATCTAAAGTCAAAATCGTTTTAGGAGTAAAACTCTTGATCTGAAAGTACGATCTTAATAACACATATGCCAATTGAGCGGGCGTGATCAGCTGTTTTAACTTTTGATCAAGGCAACTTCCAAGCTGGAGATTAGCTTCTGTTTCTGTCTTTTCTGACACCTGTCATAAATGTCCATATAACGTGGGACTAACCAACTAATTATTATAAAATAATACATTTAATAATTGGTCTTGGGGGAGTTTTCGTTTTAGCCGGGAGTGAATGTCCCGCTTGCCAAGGTTATAGTGAGCTGCTCCATCGCATGACCTAATATTGTTATATGAAATTTTTGTTGCTTTAATAAGCATAAAGTATAATGTTTTTAATAGTGGAGAATTAAATTAAAACAATGTGAATAATTATACACTTAAGGTTTGTCTGGATGCTAGAAATCAGTATAATTATTTTTCATTATAGTATTAGTGTTGTACTTGATAAAAGCCTTCTACGACTCGAAGAACAAAGTCCATAAATTGAACAATTTCTTTACATTTCCGGGACATCAACTTCTTGAATACTGTTTTGCTTCTGTAACATAGTTACATTGGCAGCTCAATATTTTTGTTCGAAATCCATGATTCCAACATAAACTATCAATGATAGCTCTAAATACAGTATATGTAGGTAACGCAGATATAGTTTACCTGCACTATACTCTATTTCCTCTATTAATTCATAAATCGGTGTCTGGTTTTAAAAATGTCGCTAATCAATAGGCTTTTTAATACTCTTTACAAAGATATGACTTATGACTCAGAGCGCGAGTTTCATTTATCAAACAGATTTATAATTCAATAATGTCTGAATCCTTGAGGCGAGGTTAGCAACTTTGAATAAATAGGGGAACACCAACCTTAGGTTAATTAAATTTTACTGTAGAATGGAATGACACGGCGTTTGCCAATAAACAGAATGTTTGTATGTTGCCATGGTATAGGGAGTGAGCGTAAAACCTATTGTTGCGAGAGAAAATTTGTATAGATAATTGGGCTTACAAAGCAGGACACCGCTTTGTATGTTATAGAAATATTTTATGAGCACAATACATATTCAATAATAAGTCACCTTGCACTTCAAGGTTGGCAATTTATAAAGATGTTACACTGCTTAACATGAAATTTAAAGGAATGCGTTTCTTAAAAATTTATGTAATGTGGAGAATTTAAATTGACTGTGAGACATTGGTATTTTCAAATAATCAGCCAGTAAAGCACCATTACTATGGGTTTTGTTATAATCTCATAAAAGAGCAGTAGCCGTAGTCCTTACATTGCACATAAAATATATGTGTAAAAGTAAACTCGTTAAAAAGGGATGTTGATAAAATTTTATAGATTATATTGCCAAAATATTCTTATTCTTTTAATAAAGCAACTCGCTTTGTGTAACTTAGTTTTTATACATTAAAAAATCGTTTGAGATATGTAAACTGAATTAAATATAAATTATTTATATATAGTTTCAGAAGTTTTAATGTTATAAATATTACCAATATGCACGATATAAAGAATTATGTTATGGTTATTGCTGCTTAATTATAAAGAATAAATTAATATAAATTAATATCGAACTAAAAAAGTACTTTGGGATTTTTTCCTATATTCACAAAATTTATGGAATAGGAAATTATTTTCAAAGTAAAAATTTACATAAATGTGACGCTAAACTAATAGTTTTATAAAATTTTGTACGAATTTTTATATACAACATACATACAAAGAATTTACCCATGAAACAAAATAATAATTTTATTTTGCTACAGATAAATGCAGTAAGCGTTTGGACAAGGTATAAATTGCAGAATGTATTATTTACAGCAACTAATTATTTTTTTGAAGGTACTAAAACAACCATGCTTTTATTGATTACAGATATGTTAAAAATTATCAAACTTTCTATAAAGAATAAAAATTCATTTCTTCTTTATCCAGAATATTTAATTAATAGGATTTAAACCTATATCTTGTTGTTGATCGGAATATGTACAGAGTCATCGAGGTAAATCTCTTTAGGTTGTTTTGTGGGAAAGTTGAAAAGCCGTTTCAATCCCCTGCAATAATAATAAGTCTCATATATTCCCCAGTGAGTTATAGAGTTTTTGAATATTAATTCCATTTTCTATTTTCTTTTGTTATTTCACTCAGTTGCGTCGTGTTTTCCCGGCTCCAGTTCGATGTTTCTCTTCTTCATAGATGTTTTCTTTGAGTATGCTCTAACCATCCATACTTTCTTTCCTAATTCTGATGTTAATATATATTTAATTAGTTAGATCCAAAAAGTTTTATTAATTTAGGGCCATCCATGATTAACGCCCATAGAGTCAGACAGGTATAGCCGTAACATCAAACACCCGCACTTTAGTATTAAGAGTCAAAGTTAGTCCCAGGTACATACTACGGGCTTTATTCATTCTATTTAACATGTCTTTTATTACATTATTATTTACAGCCACAGTACAACCTAATATATGAACTCGTTTACATATATTTTTTATAGTAATTTGTAAGTCAAATTCCCTCTCTTCTACATATAAGCTAGTGAATATATAAAGTAACATAAAAGAAGACAATACTTGCAAAAAATTGTAAAATCACTACCCCAATGAATCCCAAGGAGTGTATGAAATACCTTGTGGAGACTGCCAAAGGACCTATATACCTCAAACAAATCGGAAAATATCTAGCCGAATATATGAGCATTCTCGGCACTTACCAAACATAACAAAGAAACAGGCCACAAAATTAATTTCTCTGGGTTTAAAGCCATTGCTATTATTTCCCATTTCACCAGCAGGATAGTACGTGAGGCAAATGAAATAGAAAAATTCTCACAGTACATCAACACAAGCGATGACAGCCAGCGTTTACCTGTCATATGGAAATCCCTTATTATCCCGCACCGCAATATCCTTAATCCAACAAACTTTGTCCAACCCAATGCATTTCCCGACAAAAAACTTTCACTTCTAGCCCCATAAAAGACAAAGCAGCACACACGAAAGGTCAGTCTTACTCAAAGACTCGTAGCTCTCCTTGGGGAGTAGGCAAATTGAGACCCTGAGAGAAGAGCTAAACTCTTGAAAATGGCATAAAAGGGGATGCTGAAACGTATATATATATATATATATATATATATATATATATATATATATATATATATATATATATATATATATATATATATAAAATTTGGTTAAAATGAATTTGCTGCGGTTTTCAGGATCATTGATAGTGACATATTTTACTAGAAAATTCAAAATTTTATGTCTTCGAAGGCGACTGAAAATCACAGATTTTCTTTTTCAATGTACATAGCCGATTTCTGTCGTGATTTCGAAGCAAATGAATAAAATTTGTGATTTAGAACTTGAACAGGATAGAGTTTTCCCATTAAATTGTCAATAAAAGTAGTTTAACATAGTTTAACAAAAAAAAAACATTAATTTTATGAAACATGAAAATTAAGTCACTGAAGATTCATCTCAGCCACAGCTGTGACGCTGAGGTTGCAGTATCACTCCGAGAAGATCCTTTTTTTGCCCTAAAAACGAATAAATAGTCAATAAATAAGCAACGAATTGAAAAATATCAGAGTAAACTATCATGGTAAATACTGTTGGCACGAACCTGTATTAATTTCTGGCCTCGCCCTTTTTTTCTGGGACAATTTGTATATGAGAAGTAGTGGTGACACTTTTCTTGGTTGTTGCACTCGAAGCAACTCAGGGTATTGAAACGAACGGTAGCCGAATCTTCTCTGTGCCACAAAAATTGATGGACTTTCAAGGAGCCAGGAAACACCTTGCGATCTTCAGCTTGCAGGTTTTCAACATGACGAACATCATCAAGTGTGATGACATCAAAATGTATACTTCTGATCAGGTCTTGCATAACAGTTACAAACGAATCGCAGTTTGGAATATCTGTGTTATGACGCACAGCATCAACAGCTAGCCGTTTTACAGTGGCCCCGATTCCGTCCGCCGGTCCCTTGCCATGTCCTGCCTCTGTATAGTTGTACGTTATAGTACGAATTTGAGGGAAAATACTGCGTTATAAGATAGTAGATCATTTTGTTCCTGCATTGCGCTGTTGGTCCATCACTTTGCAGATATATATGATAAATATTGGGGAATCTGGCTAGATAGTGGCTCAAAATTTTCTGCAAGTGAGCTATGACTGCCGAAGCAGAGTGGTTTAAACATTCTGAGGCTGTCAGGAACCCTTCTTTGAATTTACCTGGTCCATAGAACATGCCCGTATGTAATGTGATTTGCTGCCTGCTGGCGCCGAAATGGAAAGCATGAACTTCAGTCTTGTATTTGCATAAATAGTTCTCGCTGAAGTCAAATAGGAGAAACATTCACCATCAGCTAAGTTTTCGCGTCTTGCTTTCTAGGATCTTTTTTTTCAATAACTCGGGTACCTTGTCAGCATCTATGCTTTGTGTCGCTTTTTTTTGTTATGGTCGGTGTAATTATTTTTTGAGTGGTGGCGCTGACCCTAGTTTTTTTTTCTGTGGTCCACTGCGGATAGGAAAATAGACCAGTATTGTTTTCGGTAGACAGCTGTAAATCTGAATATTTGCAACTGGGGCAGTTTCGAAAGTAACACTCTTGAGATAATTGCTTTTTATTGCATGTCACTTTGGCCAGAACTTGAGATGGTGTTTTCTCCAAAATAATTTTCTTTTTGTGCAGAGCGTCAATCAATAGTTTAAAATTTTCAAAAATCCGGCAAGCACATGTGTCTCTCTCACTGATTGATGGTTGAACAAAATAAAGCGGACGGAATCTGCAGAAAGTTTTATATGATGTTTTTGGCCAGTTTCTCTCTCGAATTTTGAATGAAAATCTCGTAATGATCCATTTAGATAATGTTTCTGCTGCTTTTATTTTTTCCGAGTTATAGTACTCTTTTTAACGGGATCGACTTTAGTGTTTGCCATCAAAAATTCTTTCACTCTACTCTTCATAGTGTTTGTTCTCAGTAATTTCCGGTTATGAAGATGATTTTTGATTCCGCTTCTATTCGAGATCCCAACTAATTTGCGTACTTGACTCTGTTTCTTGTATTTCTGGATGATACGACCATATATGCAGTACTTTATTCTTTTTCGACTGGATGATTTTTCTGCAAATTATTTACGAATCTGCTTCCTTAAAATAGCATCAAAAACCTAAAAAATCATCATATGGTAAAAGTTCTTATAATGAAGATTATATAAAAATGTTCGTAGAACCTTGGGCTCTTACCAGGCAGTCCTCAACCTCTTTTCGCACTGCGCGTCCCTTCAAAAACTTTTTGACTCCCATTACTGGAGAAGCTATTATTTGGCACTTTTCTTTGGCTGTATTAGCTCGCTTCAATTTCTTCTGTAGATATTGAATACGTGTTGCTTGGGCTTCTGTTTTTTCTTTCAATTTCTGATTTTGCCAAATCCCATCACCACCCTGCCCAAATCCATTCGGTTGCAAAATCCCTCATACCCAGATCCATCAGACTTTCCGATACGAAAAATCGCCGAACAGAAATGAAATCCATTACCTCCATCCTACTGCAAAATGGATATTCCAACAAATCCTTGACCAATATAATCAAAAATATAAATAAAAATACTAAGTCTCAATCCCAAAACCCTCCTGACCAACAAAACACATTCCTACCTTACATCAGAGGCATCAACGATAGAATAAGCCGCATACTAATGCGGCAAAATATCCGCACGGTCTTTACGATCAACAACCAAATATCTGGGCTTATTCACTCTGCAAAGGATCACTGCCCCAATGAATCCCAAGGAATGTATGAAATACCTTGTGGAGACTGTCAAAGGACCTATATAGGTCAAACAAATCGGCAAACATCTAGCCGAATATACGAGCATTCCCTGGCCGTACGGAAAAGCGATAATGGTTCGGCACTTGCCAAACACAGCAAAGAAAAGGCCACAAAATTAATTTCTCTGGGGCTAAAACCATTGCCCCCATTTCCCATTTTACCAGCAGAATAGTACGTGAGGCAATTGAAATAGGAAAACGCCAACAGTGCCTTAACACAAGAGATGACAGCCAGCGTTTGCCTGTCATGTGTAATTCTCTTATTACTCCGCACCGCGAATTACGCAACATCCTTAATCCTACAAACTTTAGAATTTACCCAAAATAGACGCAGTTCATCCCGTGAACTAAGTTGTTTAAATATATATATATATATATATATATATATATATATATATATATAATACATACATACATACATACATGTATGTATGTATACATATTCATACATACATAGATATGTATCGCGCGCGCGCGTGTGTGTGTGTGTGTGTGTGTGTTTGTGTGTGTGTGTGTTTGTGTGTGTGTGTGTGTGTGTGTGTGTGTGTGTGTGTGTGTGTGTGTGTGTGTGTGTGTGTGCATATAAACTCTAGGATCTGCAAAGTCATTATGTGTCGTATACTGCGCATCAATATTATTCAACTTTATTAGTAAAAACAAGAGACCAGTTAGTGTCACGCGAAGAAAACTTGTATAATTGTTTGCCAGTAATAATGTGTACCTAGTGAGTTTGTGGGGTGTAGGGGTTGCGTCGGCGAGGTAGCCCCCTCTGTCATGGACGGTCACTCCAAGCGTCATAGATGGGCGGAGGTTCATGGCAGTTGGTCCTCGCGAGGCACCCAACTCTCACTTGATGGCTCCAAGCGCCACACCCTGGTACACTGTATTGACCTACAGGCTAAACCAAGTGAGGGTAACCAGATATGGTGAGAAGCAGCGTCTGACCCAGAGTGGGCGGCTGCGAACAGCGTCTGACTCCATGTTAGGGGCGGCTGAAAATCACACTCGCCAACACGCTCGGCAAGCGCGGCGTTTTAAATGCCAACTACCTCCCAAAACCAAATCGAAATGTGGTCGAATTTACAAAATCATATACCCCAGGTGAGTAGAAAATCTCACACTGCTAACTCAGCAGTCTGCCCCAATTCGGATTCTGGGGGGGGACAAAAATTCGATAACACATAACCAAAAACCCAAACACAAAGGCTGCACAAGTAACTTTTATATAGCTACGTACAATGCTCAATCCCTAAGTAACGAAGAGAGACTAACTGAACTAGAGAACGCCTTGGAATCAATAAAATGGGACATAATAGGAATCAGCGAAACAAGAAAAGAGGAAAAATTTACTAATACTGAAAACAGGACACATGCTGTACTATAAAGGTAATGAAGATAACAGCCTACATGGAACTGGATTTATAATTAATAAGAAATTAAAAACAAACTTAAAAAAAGTAGACTGCATATCATCAAGAGTTATCTATATGATACTACAAATTAACAAAAGATACAGTCTAAAAGTCATCCAAGTATATGCACCAACACCTGCTCACGAAGACGTGGAAGTTGAAGAAATGTACGAAGACATCGATAAAGCACTACAAATAGAACCGACAAAATACGTAATCCTAATGGAGACTTCAATGCCAAACTGGGCCAGAGACAGCAGGGCGAAGAATATATCGGATATTATGGATATGGACAAAGAAACCCCAGAGGACAAATGTTGATCAACTATATGGAAAAAAAAACTGTTCTGCATGAATACTCACTTCTATAAAAATATCACAGAAGATGGACATGGCAAAGCCCAAACGGCGCTACTAAAAACCAAATCGATTTCATTATGACAAATAATAAGAATATTATACAAGACGCAACAGTCTTAAATCAGGTAAACACAGGTAGGACCATCGGATGGTTCGCGCAAAAGTATGTATTCAAACAAAATTAGATAGATTTAAACTAATATCAAAGGAACTGCCAGGTTCAACATCGAAAAATTGCAAGACAGTGAAATAAAGGAGAAGTTTAACGATAGACTAGACAAAAAATGACGGAAATACACAATGAAAACGTAGATCAACTTCAACAAGAAATTACCAAGAACATAATAACTACAGCAGAAGAAATACTGGGAAAAGAGGAAACAAGAGAATAATAAATATCATTGGACACTAGAAACCTTTATAGCAAGAAGAAAAGAATTACAGAGACAAAGTAACAACACAGACAATTTCAGGTTAAGACTTGAAAGAACTGAACTAAATAAAACTATAAAAAAGAAAATACGAAATGACATAAGACAGTACAATACTAAAATAATAGAAGAGACCATTGATCAGAATAGAGGTAGCAAAGTGTTCAGGCCAAAAATATCCAACGCTACTAGCCAAATAAATAAAATTAAAGACGCGAACGGACAAGTAATAAATGATAGAAATTCGTTGTTAACAATAGTGAAAGAATTTTACCAGGAACTATATAATTCAATGAAGCAAAAACCAATAGTTAATCAACACCCACGCGCGAGACTATCTAAACGTCTTACTGAAGATCTCCTTGATATTAGTAAATATGAAATAAAGTTAGCTTTAGGGAAAATGAAAAACAATAAATCACCAGGCGAGGACGGAGTAGTAATTGAACTACTAAAGAATAGCGGAAGAGAAACCTAAATAGTGCTTCAAAAATTGTTCAATAAGTGTTTAATCGAAGGTATAATCCCCCAAGCATGGAAAATAGCAAAAGTAGTTATAATTTACAAAAAGGGCGATCGTTCAGAACTCCAGAACTATAGACCCATATCACTACTCTCTCATATCCACAAACTGTTCTTTACTATATTAACAAATCGAATTGAAAATAAATTGGACGAAGCCCAACCCCCGGAACAAGCGGGATTTAGGAAAGGATTCGGAACCGTAGACCACATTCAATCGGTCAGAGAAATTGTACAAAAAACTAGAGAATATAACATTGACGTAGTAATGGCTTTCGTGGACTATGAGAAGGCGTTCGACAGTATTGAACACTGGGCCGTAATAGACGCTCTACGAAGAGTAAGGATAGATCAACATTACATAGCTTTAATCCCTTTACAAATTAAGACCTTTACAAATCAAGCAGCTTCAAAGTACAGCTCCATGAATGTACGGATCCGATTGAAATAAAGAGAGGAGTCAGACAGGGAGATACTCTCTCACCCAAGCTTTTTACAGCAGCACTCGAAGATATCTTCAAAACATTAATATGGGACCAAAAGGGCTTGAACATCGACGGAGAGAAGCTTTCGCACCTCCGATACGCAGACGATATAGTAGTGTTTGCCAACGACCTGGATCAACTACAAAACATGATCAGAGAACTAAATGAAGTATCAAAAACAGTCGGACTAAAACTAAACATAAACAAAACCAAAGTCATGGCAAACTTCAATTTAGGAAATAGAACAACAATGATAGAAAACTCTACAGTAGAAAACGTTCAGGAATATATATATATTTAGGCCAGCGAATAACACCTAATAAAGATGGACAGGACGAGGAGGTGAATAGACGAATCAGACTGAGTTGGACGGCATTTGGTAAACTAAAAGAAGTATTTAAATCAAAAATACCCCAAATACTAAAAACTAAAGTATACAATGAATGTGTTTTGCCCGTAATGACATATGCTTCAGAAACGTGGTCACTAACAAAAGCACTACTTCACAAGCTGCAAGTAACCCAAAGGTCCATGGAAAGGGCAATGTTAGGTATAACTCTCAAAGATAGAAAGAGAAACGATTATATAAGAAGCCGAACGAAAGTACAAGGTGTTATGCATAAGATCCTAAAACTAAAGTGGAAATGGGCAGGCCATGTGATGCGAAGGCAAGACAACCGATGGACGAAGAAGTTAATAGAATGGAGACCCCACACAGGACGCAGGAGTGTTGGAAGACCCAAAACTAGATGGAAGGACGACATTGTAAAAGTAGCGGGCAGAAACTGGATACAACAAACATATGACAGAGAAAATTGGAAAACATTGGGAGAGGCCTATATCCAACAATGGAGTATACAAATGGGCTGAAGAAGAAGAAGAAGAAAAAGTGAGTTTGTAATTTGTGGTCTAGTGCAAAATTTAAATCAAGTGGGATGCTTATTGACAAAGCAAGGGTTTGCTATCAATACAACGGTCGTTCAGGTGATAATGGTATAAATTAGAAGAAAAGAAACTGGTTGGGACCGTT
This sequence comes from Sinelater perroti, assembly GCA_036346155.1. Classification (NCBI taxonomy): domain Eukaryota; kingdom Metazoa; phylum Arthropoda; class Insecta; order Coleoptera; family Elateridae; genus Sinelater; species Sinelater perroti. Next base: position 36,901,875 of record JARFIY010000001.1, read on the forward strand.
TTTAAAAAGGAATTGATTGGAATAAATCTCTATCCCGTTAGTTATAAAAAATTGTGGTTCATTTAAAAAGCCAGGCAAATAACTACAAGAATCTAAACAAAGAAACAATGGAAATAAATGTTTTATCTGCAGTAAATATAAACCTAAATATTTCAGTACACAAAATAGAAGAGTAAATAAATATCAGTAAAAAAAGTGCTAATAGAATATATTAAAAAATACAAAACATCATCTATAAAAAACGAAGAGAATGATTAAATCTATTCAAAAAAAAGTAAACATGTAATGCGAGAAAGAAATGTGCAAGACCGGTTTAATATTAATATTGGGGTAGGAATATTTGGTCAAAGATTAATTTTAGTAAAAATTGCATCAAAAATGTTCTAGCCGTTTAAAAAATATTCATAAGCAACAAAGTTTTGGCATCTCATATAAATATCGACCAAAAATGTCTTTTAGCTTGTATCTCCAAAACGGTCAAAGATATCAGGATAAGGTTTGCACCAATCGATATTAGTTGTTTTTAATTTATATGAAAGTAGGTGTAACCCATCAATTTTGGGATACTCTGTACATGAAGAACTAAGCAAGTTAATTCGTCGCTGCTCACAGCAATTACATTTTTCATACGGCACTATGCAATGCATTTTTATAAAGGATTTGTATTTACAAACGTATAAATTTCAATTGATTCGACAAATTAAAGATGCGGACAACAAACAATGCCCTGCATTTGTGAACTGAGTTTAGAGAACACAAATTCTGATGCTATGGCCATCGAGGTCTTGCGATCTGATCCCATTAAACTTTTTCCTTTGGGGCTAATTGAAGGAAAGTCATGTAATTGCTGAAATACGGCCGGACTTGTGAGAAAGCATTATAGAAAACTTTTCTAAAGAATGGTAGCACGCCAGCAGAGTCGTGGAGCTCACGTAACTGTTATGTCTGTACTTTACACTGATAGCAATAAAAATCGTGTTGTTCCAATATTTTGCGTTTCCCAAAAAAATCCTAAAGTACAGTATTAATATTTTAATATCTTAAAACTTATAAACGAAATGTTAATATTAGTTACATAGAGATGGTTTTCTTAGTGTATGGAATAATGTTACTAAGTTTTTCACGGGGTACTTTAATATTTAAATATAATAAACACTACAGATTTCCCTTGGGAGGTATAAATTCTCCCTCCGTTATGAGAGTCAATTTTTTATTACTTTATAGAAAGTTTACTTTTCGTTCTTATTCTGGTTCTCGACTTGCATTTTTTATATATAGTATTTAATTCGATTAATAATAATAAAAATGTATATATCACAGATTTCGTCTAGCGGTGCATTTAATCATTACAAATATAATAAGCATATTAGTAGAAAATTTTTGGTTATTATTTTTCTAGGGTGGTTTATATCAAATCTAACACATCTATCTAGCAATTATCATTAAAAATGTTTAAATGTTACATACGTTAAATTAACTGGATATGTAATAGAGGCTTTTCACAACCTTCTATCCGACCCTGCTGAAGTCGCTAATGTCTTAGCAGTTGATTATTTCCTTTTCGTTATTTGAACTTTAGTTCTCAGGGAACTTTGCGTGGTAAAATACAGGCGTAACTGGGGTTAGTAATTGCTAGACGCTCAGGAAACGCTTCGTTAGAAACGCGGCGGCTGTAAACGGCCAACAAAGTATGCCGGTGATTCGTCTTTTGGAAAATTACATAATGCCGGGACAATTTTGCTAATAAAACGTCAGTCGACTTCCAGGAATTGACTGTTTCGCGATGTCGTTTTTTGCATAATTCAAGATGCGGCCCAATTTATTCAGGGGGTTATATAATAAATTGGATGTAGTTATATTGAATACTTCTAATATAACGGTTTCAACAATTTTTACAGTGTTTCTATCCACATAAATAACTATTACAGTTACACGAAAAACCATTTTATGATTTTTAGGTGTTTTATATACCATTTTCGTGTAAATTTACTAAAAATACTTTTAATATGCTCGTTACGGCCTTTGTTTTTTCAGGCTAAAGTAAAAAAATTCCAACTTTTACGAACAACTTTTTAACTGTTTACCCACTTTACAGCTTTTTCTCGGTTATCTTTATAACGTAAAAGTACATAACTTTCATTTTTCGCTAGTTATGATAGTCATGGTAAACATTTAGTTAACCCCTTCCTTATTTCGCAAAAGGTCAAACGAGCACAATTTTTCTTCGATGATACAAATCTAGAATTATGCTAGATGTGTGTACCGTTAATATACAACCGCACTTATTTATTTTACATTAATAGTAGCCTGCCTTAATCAATTCAATTAATTAAATTGGGTGCTTTAATTTTAGAGGTAAAAGAAGTATTGGTTTTTATTTTCTATATACTTAATTATCAATGCGTCTTTTGGGTTATAATTTTATGAAGCTTCTTTAAAGTTGAGAGATGTTGTTTTAATATTTTTTATTAGAATAACTCACAAAAACTATTGGAAAAACATTTAACTATTAATCTAATAGAAAACAATAATTAAAACTATTAAAATAAAATACATAAAAATGTTGTAGTAAAATTTTCACTTATATAAAATTTTGAGATAATTTGTCTAAACTAAGTAAATATAAAATTGAATACTGATAATTTCATTAGCGTATAAAAATAAAATTATTATAACTTATTTGACAAATACCTGTAAATTGTTCTAAGCGTACGTATTCCACTTGTCCATTTTTAATAACCACATCACGCAAATATTTCTTGTTATAAATCTCTAGAACTTTGTATAGCATGAGTTTTCATAATTCTTGAAAGGCGGAGTATTTCGGAACACCTTTGTAAATGAAAACTCGTCTATTTATCTCAAAAATTTCTACATAGCACATTCATTTCAATATTATTTACAACAGATGTAATTTGAAAATTAATGCCAGCTGTGTTCAGCAATTCTTGTGTTCAACCTTGCCATTAATCTTATCAAATTGGATATATTACAGTCATAATCCAAATTGTTCTTAACATAATTGTTAATCAAAATACCTCGATTCCATATTTGTCTCTTTTCAAATCATTTTTGTAATTTAAACTATTCGTATGTTGCAAATATATGAGCCCCAAGATAGTAGGAATTGTAATAATCTTAGTAAAAATAATTTCCTTGAATAGTATTATCTGCAGTAATATCAATTATTTGACTGTCTATAAAGTTATTCCATTTTTTTTTCAAATGTTTTATTACTAATGTTATACCGAATAAGTATATATTTCTTTCTACCTTTTTATACTTATACCACCGTTTCCATGAATGATGCAATGAGAATCGTGATTGTTTCAACTTCATCTACATCTAAAATGTTTTGTTAGGAATTGCTTTCATGACTTCTAAAAAAACTTGTTAGTCCACCTCGGATACGTAATCATAAATTACTTGTATGTCGTTTTCATTCTTTTTCTTAAAGTTTCTGCATGCGTTGTTGTTCTTTTTTATAATAATACATGACTAAAGTAAAAAAAATCTAATATGAAAATTAGTAAATCAGATGTTTACTACAAAACATAACTTTTCTCCGTTGAAACGCCCTTATTGGATGCAGCCTCAAGGGCTTATTGTGTTTATTAACGTGCAAGTTTAATATTACAGTCATGAGTTTCCAGAGAGACTAACTGGCCCGCGCGCTGGGTCCCCAAACAAAGGAGCAATGCTCCTGACTACTATGCTACAGCAGCGGTCCTAAAATATATCTTGAGTAACGTACAAAGAAGATATCCCAACAAGGGAGCAGTTAACATTGCGACTCCGATTAACCTAGTATTCGACTCAAAGGTAACCTTTGATGACTCGATACTAGTGGTAGATTATTATGAAATTCGATGCGTAAAATTTTTTACAATGGGCAAAAAAGTTATATTTCTTAACATACCTGCTATAATGAACATACGTATTTTGAGCCTGTAGTTAACCCCCAAACCAACCATATTTTTGAGCAAAACATTAAGGGTAACAAGGAGATGAGGCAAGGTTAATTTTGGATAAATGTAAAGTTCCGTCAACTTCTAATATTGCCGCCAGAGTCCGTCAAACATTTGACATTTTTTGTTGATGTTGCGTTAGAAAACGGTTCTGTCTGATGGAGTATGGTGATAATTCAAATTTATAATAAATATTGAACACATCCGGCCACTAAGAGGCGCAAAATCGCCATTTTATGAAATAGTGATTTCAGTGGATTTTACAGTAGACTGTTGCCCAATTTAAATATGATAATGACAACGCTTTTTATATATGTGAATAAGAAAATATTTTAATGGCACACTATATTACATTGTATTATAATTAAACATTAGTGTGAAAACGAAATCGATAGAAATTGATGGAATACGTTACTATGAAAATATATACAAAACGGTAAATAATAAATGGACATCAAATAAAAATGTCAATCTTCAATGTTAATCCAAATTGGCTTCGTCCTCTGACACACCTTACGCTTTGTTGACGATATTGATGTCGAAGGTCTTCATCAAATTGCGATAATTTTTAAATTTGTTCTAATGTCTGACAAAAGCGAAATACCAAACAACGGCACAGACAAGAAAACAACATCCGACAGTACGACGTCCAGTTTTGCATTTGCAATAATATCGGGTAGTCGATTCGAAGCTTTCACCATTCAGTCGGTATTCGATGTAGACATAATATGAGGAGCACGATTTGTGTTGTGATTAAATTTTGACACGATATTTCATCGAAATACACATAGTATTCAACGATGAAGTTTTCTTTGTTTTAGAAAATATGTCCCATAACATATTTCTGACTGCGTGCGATTTGGTAAGATCCAAATGTGAAACACTTGATTTTTTCTCATCAAGTTTTGGAAAATTCGGCAGTGATTCGTGATGGAGTTTTCTTCAAAGTGTCGTTTTGGTTGATTTGACGCACCAAATCCTTCAGAGCGCACGTGACTTCATAACGACGTTTCATTTAACTGACGACAAAGTTTTGTTCATCGACGTCCGATTCAAGAGGTTTGAAGAACTCATTGCAGAGGGCACTGGCTATCCTCTAATCATCCATTGCCGTGTCAATCATTGAGTTAGGTTTTGTGTTTGCCAACAGTTTGAAACGTTTTAGAATTTCGCTGACAACTTCGATTTTTCATCGACACTTAGTCGCAAATCTGTTGTCGTTTGCATGTTTTTCAGTCAACTGAATTTAGTTTTATATTAATTTAATTGAGAAGAAAAGTCAGGTTTGCAAGCTAAAGAGATACTGCATGTTGCTTACATTGCTGTCGCATTTCATTTTGATTGGTTCATATAAAATTTGTAAAAAGATCTTAATTATGTGACATAAAGCTTGTTGTTCTATATTTATTGTATAACTTTGCATTGCTCTTCTTAGGAATTGATATAAATACTGATATATGTATATCATTAAGAAACTACAGATTGTAATTAGAGAACTATTTCAAGATGTTTTACAAACACTTAAGCTTCTCCGGCATCATTTTTCATACAAATTTTCTCCTTTTTAGTTCCAAACAAATATTTAGGGTTGAACCCAAAAATGAATACCGATATTTCACTATTTTTAACATTCTATCGTTGTTTTTCTTCAAGCTATAATTTTCTTTGTAACGATCTCATAATTTTTATTTTTCTACTATATTATTGAGTTTTTGGAGTTAATCTTGTATTATAGGTGCTGATTCTAAGGCTATAGTTTTTACTGCAACCCCCCCCCCCCCATAAGTTTATAATGTTCTTGCAACGTCGTTGGCAATTTTAGCTCTACATTTATAGACGTGGTTTCTTCCACTATCTCTCTAAATTAATTCTAATCAGTTCACTAAGTATGTAGTTAATAAGATAACTTACTTTTATCTTTGTAGATGCAATTAATGTCAGCAATGCAGAGAAATAATTTGAATCAATACTTTTGCGGATAAAAAAGAAATTTTGCCAGATTAGTTAGCCAGTAGTTGTAGATGTACCATCTGATCAAATTTGACACGGACTGCTCCATATAAACCGCGCGCGCAAACTGAATCGGTAAATTTTTTTTCTCGGTTGATACACCCTTCTTTGTCATTCGTGTGAAATTTGAGCGAGATACGTCAATTAGTGTGTGTTTGACAGCCATTTGTCTACGACGAGAAAAGTTTGTCTGGCGATTTTTACTATGGAAAAAAATTGAACAACTAGTTTGCTTAAGATTTTCGAGCACAACTTCCTTCACGTTTTCGATGTTATCGTCGTTAATAGAGGTGGATGGACGACTCGCATGAGGAAAGTTTTCTGCGACCACACGACTCTGACTGACTGCTTTATGTCACTCAAATACTTGCGTTCGCGATAGAGTAGACTCCCCAAAACACTTCTCCAACATTTTCAATGATTCCGTAGCCGTAATTCCATTGGAAACACAAAATTTCAAGCAAACTCGTTGTTCAATTTTTTCCATAGTAAAAATCGCCAGACAAACTTTTCTCGTCGTAAACAAATGGCTGCCAAACACACACTAATTGACGTATCTTGCTCAAACTTCACACGAATGTCAAAGAAGGGTGCAAAAACTTAGAAAAAAATTACCGATTCAGTTTACGCGCGCGGTTTAAATCAACCAGTCCAGGTCAAATTTGATCAGATAGTACATTCGCAAAGAGGGTGTTTTGCGTTAGAGTTTATTTTAACGATTTAAATTTCACCTTTCATGTAGCAACCTTATTGTAATATTAGAATGTTCCACTCGTAAAATAAAATTTTTGTGTTATATAGGTTTTTTAAAAGTTAGCCACGTATTTTCGTATTTTTCAAAACGAATTAACATTTTCAAGAAATAAATTAATAACTAATTTTCTACTTAAAATGGCGTAATAAGATCAAGAGGTATACACCTTAAAAATGAAAAAAGGAAAGCAATATTAATAAAAAGATAGGCAAACCCAGTCTTATCTTATTACGTCACTAGCAAAATTCGAATTGTAAAGTTAAGAACATAATAGTGTTTTTTTCTGTTCGATATATGCTAATTTATTTAATTAACTATGTAATTTTTAAAGCTATTTTTATCTATAAACATATTATTTTTTGTGGAATAGTTTATTCCGTAGTTACTTGCTTTCTAAATGCAGCAGTTGAATTAGAAAATGTGTTTATAGTCTTTCACTTTTCCCTCTCGCAGCAGATCTATTATCATAACGTTGTACTTTTGTAATTATTGCAGTATTTACACATAGGTTATTGTTCGCGCCAATCTCAAAATTATATTTATTTTTGAAGTTTTAAATTAGGGTCCGCTATATTTTTTGATTCCCTCTTATATATATTTGAAATTTGTGATTTCGGCCCAATTGTTCCGAGCACGCGTTGCGATATGGCCGGCGGTCTGGGCCGCGGGCCACGCAATTTACACTTGGCACTTGCTTTTCGACCTGTTTAGTTCGCGGTTTTATGCTTTTATCTTTGTGCATTGCATTCCGCATTTTTGTTGAGAAAGATTCGACTTACAACTAAGCTAAACTTTTAAAATTTTTACATATTTCCTTTATAAGCTTATTGACAATAAAATTCTTTTGTAGTTATAGACAATGTTTCTTAAGTATTCAAAAGCAGTACTTTTAAAGGAATTTTATTCATTGGGAATCACTGCAACGACAAGAACAAGACACTTTAGGATTCTGTATTGTTGCTATAAATATTGTTACTACACATATCCCAATAAAATTCTTTAAATAATATATCTGAATATTCAAAACATAAAGTCATTGATAATTAATTTTTAACCAGTATGTGTTAAATTTTTTTCTTTGCAACATCTGCATGTCCAAGAAGGGTATGTGAAGGTCTATAAGAAGGAGGAGAGCTATACTATTAATTATTATGTTCAATGCTTCTATAATTTTAAAATTTTATGTCCATAACAAACAGAAGTGTTCCTACATACATATTGCTAAATATACTTTCTATGTTTGTAATATATGTATAATGCTCCCATGTTGAAAAACGCGACATGATTAATAAAGAATTGTTTTAAGAATATGGGCCCCAAAAACAAATTAAAATTAATTAAAAAAATTTATAGGAAAAAAATATCAACTTATTATATGTTTATTTATATTAATTTATATTAAGTTAATTGGGTGGACAAAAGTTGCACCACGTTAAAACGTGAGTTGTCTGAAGCATTTATTCTAACACATTCATACTTATTTCAGTTACTTCAGTCAAAAAACTATCATATTACAAATAGATCTTTTATTTGAATAATACATTCACCTTTCTTTTAATTATAACTACCTTTGTTTTATTTCAAAAGCAATTTTTTTACTTAATTTTTGACAATTAGAATATTGTAATAAGTGAAATTTGTAGACATTTCGTATTTACTTAGGGTATTAATAAACTTTTATTTAATTAGTTTTTAGACTGTTGTTATTAATATGTAATAAATAATAGATCTTAGGAAATTATTTATTCTAATTATTTTATAATTAACCTGTCTGTACTTGTTCCAATGTGTGCTTTGATATTACATGTTTCCTTTTCTGCAACGAACATATTTTCTGTTTGACTAACAAGTAACTTTATCAAACTAGAAGTTACGCTAACCATCACGTGAGTTTCTTGCTTTGAAGTTTTTAAAACACGTTGCTTTTTAACTAACTCCGATTAAGTAAACATCCCGTAGCTATTTGGCTTTAAAAAGAAATTCTAAATACTTTAGTTGGTTATTTACTACACAATTATTGTGTTTGCCCACCATAATTGTTTTACTGCAGCTGAGATAAAGATAAATAGCAATTAACATCAATTCTCATATGTGATGTTAATGCTATTTTTAAAAATCTACTTTGTAACCTTATGACTTTCGTTAATATATAACCTGATCAGTACAAATAATGTAAGTTATTTATTTGCTAAAACCGTAGCCGAATATATACAAACTTGAAATATAAAATATAAATTTACCACAATATTATTAATTAAATGCCTTACGCACGTATTACTTAAGGTACATAATTTTAATCTGAAATATTATTGTTAAGAATGTAGGTACTATATTTTTTACTGTTTTGGTTATGACAAGACCAAAGCAAAAACTATTACTTGCAATATTATGAAAGGTGCCTTAAAATTATTATTAATCAAAAATAAATAAAATACAACACTAGTTTTCGAAATATAACCCATTATGATCTGTGGCTTATGTCTGTTGTATTTGTATCTTCACTTACGTCTATAAGAAAATGATTGAAATAAAATTAAACTGATGTTAAAGTATTAGGACTATAAATAGAATAAGCGTTGCGAATGTTGGCTTCGAGCTACACAGAAAAGAGTTATTGTGATACCCATGTTCTGTTTGCAAAGGCACGGCTAAACTAAAATAACGTATATACGTTTTAGTTAAGCTTGCAAGGAACACTTCCCATACGATACACTCCGATTTTAATAAAACTTTTATCATTGAAAGAACTTTTAAAATGATGAAAAATGGTGTTAGTTTTGTGAGCCATTAAATTTAAATAGTTCAAAGTTAAATATGAACTTTCTATTGCGCATGTCATTCATTGTACTACAACAGTTTTTTTTTTATTTACACATGTAAATTATAAAATTAATTAAAATTATAATAAAAAAAATAAATAACAAGAAATTCTACCGAGATTTTATCCAACTGAATTTTGTTTCGCAAGTAATGGATCCGAATGTCATGAACGTGGTGAAGTTCATTTTATAATTTGTGGTTGGTTTAAAAATCATTGTTTTCTATGCTGATTATTATTACTGTGATAATTACATTGCATAAAATAAATAAAAATAATTTACAATAAAATTATACGGGTTTTTATAAGTTGCAGTAAGAACATTTAAAAATATTTTTCTGTCATTCCAGGTTTATAATGGCCACTAAAATTAGTATCATTCTTTATCATTTTCAGAATACTTTCATGATAAAAGCTTCATTAAAATCGGAGTGTATCGTTTGGGAAGTGTTCCTGTTAGCAGTGTTTGGTAGTCACCGAAACAAATTTAAAATATACATGATTTTTAAAAAGTTTACAACACAAATTTGTGTTAAAATACATTAGTTTGAAAGTAAGCTCTGATATTTGTATGGCCATTTCTTATGTATAATTAGTTTTTAGCACAATTTCCAGTAATTACTATAAAGTGGGGATGCACAGATAATTTTGTAATCCAAACTTCACCCGAGATCTGATTGTTTTAAATAGCTTGAGATATATAGTAACTGAAAAATGGATTTTTCAGTAATGTCAAGGTTTTTTGCACTTCTGTCACTTTTTGACCGAGTTTGAATGTTATAGTGAAAATTTCTAAATCAGTAAAATTTGTCTTTTATTTTAAGCCTTAAAATGAATTAGTAACAAGGCACCTGATCAAGGGGCGTAAGGAGTTACTAACACCAATCCATTAGAACTCATTACAAAAATATAATTGTAACCACAACGATTACAAAAAAATGTTTCTGAATTTGGCCACCATCTTGCAATAATTAAATTAGTGGCTAAAGCGTCTATTATTTATTTAACTCCTCACCAAAAATTAGGGTAGATTTTTTCCAAATTATGTTTGAGAGAAACTAATTAAAGAAATCTTATACCTACTAATCATAGCCTGGATAGAAAGCTTATTGTAGATTTAACAATTAGGTAAAACAATGATTTAATCAATTTCTCCCTATGATGCCAAAATTTTTTAAATGTAAAACTTAATAATTCAATGCGAATATTGTCAGGAGCTGCATAAAACCACTCTTGTACCTATGTAGACCTATGGAATAACGTTACGTTATGTGCAAACAGTCAAACAAATTAATACGTTAACATTAGTCAATGCTTTCCACACAAAGTGTTATGTATGATAGCCAAGGCTGCTTGGTATGTCAGTAACATGCCTTTCATATAAAACATGACTTCCATAGAAAATTCGTTTATGAAGAATTTAAAAACTGTGTAGCAAAATATGTAACGCGCATACTTTATGCACCCTAACACATAAATAGTTGACCAATTCGTACGAAAGTGCTTGATCATAGAAGGAGAAGAAATTGTTTAAGTTTATGTAGACGTTGCTAAGTTTTATCAAATAGTAGTTGCTTATTACCCAATATGAATATATATGAATATGCATATAACGAAAAACACCAACGCGTAGCAACTTCATTCATGTTATGTATTACTTTTGCTTCTTTGTATCTAGGCTAATTGCAAATATAGTTATATTAAATTAAAAGAAATTATAGAAATGATATGTATTTGACAGTAATTACTGTGCCACGATACAATATTAAGAGTAATTTGCTACAACGCCAAATGGCACCCCACAGAATTATGCTAACTCCTCCATATTTCACAATCTAGCGATAAGTGTATAATTTAATTGATTTAACAAATCCATATCTAGGTCGACCATAAATGCCAAATGGTAAAAGAAATGACGGATCGCCAAAAGTCAGGCGATCGATATGGCACCTCTGTTGCTCATCTCTATAGGCACTTTTCTGTGTACCTCCACATTATATACTTAACGGTAAATGAACTCTGTTTATCCTCAACACTCTCCTAGCCTTCTATTATCCAATTAATGTAGCATATAAATTGATTTGTTTTGTGTTGAATATTTCTAATACAAATGCAACTCTAATTTCATGGAAGGTAAAAATGGAAAATGGAAAACTAAACAAAAATTGGATATAATTAATATAAATCAAAATTTTCCGATAGAAACGTGACACAACAAAATTCATCAAGCGCTGTCCTGGCCTCCACGTTCTAAATCTACCGTCGTTACATCCAGAACTAGAGCACTAGGGCAGAATTCACTTAACATTTTTCTCAGATCTTCACCCACGGATGCCTCCTTATTAAAAGAATTATTGGCAAAATCTGGAGCCGATATGATGAGTTTAAGGTCAAGTCCGGTCGATCCAAAGATTTTGGAAAAAAATTAATTATTCTGCATAGTCTCATCGGCTGCCACTAGGTGACCACACCTTCAAGTGGGCGCTGTCGCCCCAGATGGGTCACGCACCCACTACGTTACTGCACTGTCAACGCACAGTGGACATTTACGGTGTGGGCGGTTATTGCGCTCGTTGCATCATCGGCTCGATGCTGTGTTTTAGTCAATTTACCCAATTTCTATAGCCTGTTTACTCAATTCTGCCACTACCATGTCAGCAAAAACCTATCCAACTTGCAACAACTCCAATTTGCAGAGCTTCCAGCCACTCAGCTACCTCAAAAGGCGAATTCTACCCTTCTATAAATTCCACTATCACCAACAACCTTGCGCCAACTCGAAGACGATCAACGAACTACTTGATACAGTGGCCAAAAAAGTCGTCCATCATTGGGAAATGGGCGGGAGTATCTACGCGCAGAATCTGGATGCCGTTAAGGTAAAAGTCAAGCGACAATACGAAAAACAGTGGCGCACTGGTTTCATAGGCACGCGGCGAAGAAGGAGACAGATGAGTGGAAAGCGAAGATTCGGGACCACCAGGTCATCGTTCTCTCTTCGGCAATGCTTTTTGCCAATCTAAGCTGGGAATTGACTGCAGGTGTGTGATGTGCACCAAGCTAATGTAGAAGAATGTCGTAGAGTGACGCTCAGCGCGACCAGCGTGACAAGCGACGCCGTCACATATCCCCTTTCGTGCTCAGCACGAAGATAAGCTGCGACACAACTCATCCAAAACCATTTGTTTCGATGGAAAGCGATTGATTAACCACCTATGTAAACGGCGGGAAGACGGTGGATTTCACTCGGAAACCAGCGACATACGAGCATGTGACGGTGCTCTCGATGACTTGAGTGGACATTGAGCTAGAGTTTTGCACCTCACTCACCATTCCCGAGGCGGACGATGACAAGAAGCTATGTTTGCTATTGTACATTACCTAAATTAATTGTATCTATTTAACTGCAGGCCGTAATATTTTGAAGATTGTGGGATCGATATCGGAGCGAGCCTGATGCTCGTGGGGTGTGACGGCTGCGTCGTGAATGTCGGAAAGTGGACTGGTATCATTCGGCGACTCGAAGAACGTCTCAAGAAGCCACTCCAATTGGTGATCTGCTTAATGCACGTTAACGAAAAACACATCAACCTAGAAAGGCTCGCTGTGTGAAGAGATTAAAAGAAACGACCTCTCCACTCTTCCTATTGCCAACTTTCGACCCATTTCCTGGAAGAACGAGCAGAGCATTCCCTTTTCTAACTGGCCTGACAAATTTCTCTTGACATCGGTGGACAATGACCAAACCCAGTTGTACCACATGTGTCTGATAGCCAAGACCGGCCAAATTATCGACTCAATTATCACTCAAGGATCCCAGATCTTAACCACTTGCGCTAGCTGACAACCGCTTCTCGCATCATCCGTCGATTCTTGGCCGAAGAGAAGCCCAACTCGGCCCCTCAAACTGACCCCCATGTCAACGTACATCGTCAAGGTTTACTGCCCCATCTTTTTTCTCATTTGCAGAAACCCAACAGTTTTTTCTGGACTCTACATCTTCACCAAGTGGCGATGCACACCCTGAGGAATGCCAAGAGCTGATGCAAGAGGCAGTGGACAAAGTCCTCGTCGAAAAGCTTGCTTTGCTAGTCCAGAGTAGATCATTACCGCCATAATCCAGAAGAACTCTTCTCTGAAAACGAGGGTCACCTCTCGCCGTTCGAAAACCGCGCCTCCGCCTCTTCGGCAGTTCTACAAGTCGACAAAGTCTGAGCTCAACCTATTGGGCGATCACTACTCGCAGTTGGTTGACATCAATGTCTTCCCTGTGGAACCACCTCTTCCCAAAGACGTTCTGGATTTCTCAACTATCTCATTCTCTTCCTAAATCCACCTCAAAACTAAGCACGTCGCTTCTGACTACGCTCGCAACGGGAATTTGATTATCAAGAAGGAGTTCAATATTTAATGTATGTTATCTATTATAACAATAAAGTAAATCAGCTGTTTTTTACGTTGTTAAGTAGCATTTTTAGAGCCAAAGCCAAATTGGGATTTGGAATTACAGGAAAATGGGCTTTTCCCTCATGCCCCCCCCCTCCATAAATGTCTACTGTGCGTTGGTAGTATAGTAACTACCTAAAGGTGTGGGCACCTAGTGGCAGTTGATGAGATTACTCATAAACATTAATTTTTTTCTTAAAATCTCTGGATTGATCGGACTTGACCTTAAACTCATCAGATCGCCCCCAAATTTTGCCAGAAATTCTTTTTAATACATAGGCATACATGGGTGAATGTGAGTTAAGATCGGAGAAAAAATGTTAAATGCATTCTGCCCTAATTAGCACCCTATTTATATATTTACCACAAAAATAAGTATAAAAAATGTTCTTTTGATTGTAATTAGATTTTACTAATTATTAATTCTAAGTACTATTTTCAACACGTAATTCTTGCACCTCCTTGACCTTGTTTGCAAGAAATTATAAACAGTAAACATGTAAAATATTTTTTCTTGTTATGCCCTAATAAATAATACTGGTTTCACATAATAATCCAATATATTTTTCAAAAATAACTGCCCTATAGAAATGTTTGTTTCAGTTTAATTATACGTTCAAAGACTAAAGCTCGTCTTGAAATAAAGCGACGTTATAGAATATAAGGGCCACGTTTTTCATTAGTGCCGGTCTGAAACTTGCCTTGTTAGCAGACGACGACCCCTTAAATTTAGCTGATGTGGTTCTCGTTGTGAAACAAACATACGGCCTCATTAATATTCTTAGAACACGCTTTTATACAGTGATAACAAATAATAAATCTGCCATTCCGTGATGTATCTTGGGAAGATAAATTTGAATAAGATCGCTGTTTAATGGAAAAATTCGAGTTTTTACGATCTGCAGCAACTTACATTTTTATAGAGGAATAATTCTCTATTTTTATTTAAATCCAGCAAGTCCAACACAGTTGTGTATGACAATTATATTGTAATTGTTTGTTTAACTGCGACGGGAGTAGTCTTTGTATTGTTTATAGTTTGTGAAGAATTTAATTTTGGTTGAACAGTGCATTTTTGCATAATTCTTACATAATTTTTTTCTTTCCGTCCGCATTTTTAATACAGGTTGTGTAACTGATGACGGTTCATGCGAAACGACAGCTCCAGCTGTGCGCTTGAGGTATAATGTCGCGGTCCGGATATGAATTCTACATTCCCTTTTCATCAAACCACTTCCATATTTCACGGTTCGCAAATAATGAAAGTTTGAATTCCACGTTTTATTTCGCAAGGCTGCTAAAGTTCTGATTACATTTGCACCAGATATTACACAGTTATCGGCGTACCTCTGCGAGTAAAAAATGCTTCGCTATGGGAAATCGCGCAAACGGAGACACTTTGCCTTAAGGCTTTCCAGCATGCTTGTTTAATGAACATCTGCTCCGCGTATAAAGATGGCGCAGCAAAAGTTATGGAAATTTCCAGCTCTTTGATTAACTCTTGAGCCACCGCCGACAGCGTGCACTTGGAGAACTTTAGGTGTAATGCAGATTCAGCACATTATCAATCTCGGTAAATACATACATACTTTGATACACACAAAATTCCAAAAGATGAAAGTACGCGCCGTATACTGCCACTTTGCTTACTTTTAAATGAAATATTAATCATACGTTTCCAAAGATATTAATGAGTTACATATAAGCAAATATAACATAATTGAATGCTTAATTTATTTATATAGTTTGTTGAGTATACCAAATAAAATTGTTTGTTTTAAATTTTCTCGCGTAACCTTTAATAATGTAAATATAAGTAGCAAATGCTCTGTTATTTGAGATACTTTAATGACGTTAAATATCAACATTATGTAATATATTTTACTCATATAAGCAAAACAATAACGATAGTAGAAGAACATCGTTGTTAATAATTTTTTATTTACAATCACGCTAAACTCTTCTACATTACGTTAATTATTTTTAAATTTTGGATTTTGGAAAAACGTGTGACTATTACAAACCTATCAGCTTAATAATGTGAACAATGTACTTCTAAAAATTATACACCGACGTATTTATTCTAAATGTCAATCGACAACAGAAGAAACACAATATGGATTTAAAAACGGGTTTGGTAGAAGAGAAGCCGTTTTTGCACTGCAGACATTAGTCTAGCGTTACACCATTACGATGTCTGCATTTGTTTTTTTATTATTCAAAGGCTTTCAATTGAGTCAAACATAAAAAACTCTTAAGTGTCCTCAAAGAAGTCGGTACAAACAGCAAAGATCTTTTTCGTCTCCTTCTACTGCTTTATAAGCTTAAAGCTTGTTTAATTGCAGCGCATTCTTTCATCTCTTTCTAGGTTTAACCGGTGGCCTCCTCTCTCTCTAGGCAACGTATCTCTAACTTCTCTACTATCCTGGTGTCTTCCATCTTAAGTATATGGCTATTCCATTCTGATTTTATTATTTTGACCCACTCATCGATCTTTTAAACTTCGTAGCTTTGTCTTATTTCCTCGCTGCTTATGTGGTTAAGTTTAGTTATCCCCATAATTTTTCGTAATGTCCTCATCTCCAATGTTTTCAGTATTTGTTTTATCTTTAGCATATCTGACCTTGTCTCGATTGCGTAGGTCATAATCGGCCTTATGACGGGTTTATATATTCTAACTTTGGCCTGCCTATTTAGATGTATGTTGTTCCATATGGTATTGTTTATTTCTTTCTGAGCCTGATATTCAACCTGTCTCGTCAATATTCTTTTACGTGTTTTTTATGCCTAAATATTCCATTGACATCACTTGCTCTACAACAGATCCAGATACTTCGAGTAGCGGTTCTTTGCTGATTGTTATTACTTTGGTTTTCTTATCCGATACTTTTAACCCAAATGTCTCACATCCTTTAGTGAATTTAAATAATAACCGCTGCAGATTATCCTCATTATCCTCAAAAACAGTTGCGTCGTTCGCATAGTATATTACTGAAATTTCCTGATTTCTTATTCTGTATTAGCGGCGATATTTCTGAAGTGTTGCTTTTATTATTTCGTTCAGCACTAAGTTAAACTAGAAAATCCAGCTACGCTTGGCTGCTATAGAGAATGCGAGTGTTACGAATTTTCTGTAGCAATCGTTACTATTCTGCAGCTATTTCTTCCGATGTTCTTTGAAAACGTTGCAGTCGCCTTGCTTGATTTCTTACTGCTATTTCTCCCGGGGTTCTTCGTAAACTTCGCTGTCGCCTTGTTTCGTTCTCTGCAGCTATTTCTTCCGGTGTTCTTTGAGAACGTCGTTGTCGCCTTGCTTGGTTTTCTACTTCAACTTCCTCCGGAATTCGTTCGGCATATATACGTCGCCTCGCTTCATTTATCGCTGGCCCTTTCATCTGCAGTCTGCTCACTTCTTCGTTTTCTCATGTAATTTCTGTGGTGCTCAGCTGTTTGTACCCGTTTCATATTAAATAATGTTTATTTGCAAAAAAGAACAGAAAAACTAAAATAAGATATATAATTTAATTTTAATTTAAGTTTTCAAAATTGCAATGTGCTTTAAAGATATGGCCAGTGTTCCGTATTTCCGATCGCCCCGAACGCGTCACTCTGGCAACTAATGCTTTTCATACAGCCGCGGTCGGGCGACCGGAAACAGGGGACCTCTGTATCGCCCTTCAAAGATATTAGATAATAGTGAGCCGAGCGAGTCCCCTTGTCTTAATTCCTTTAAATTTCTTTGCTATTAGCCTACTGTCATTCTTTATTTGGGTATAGTTGTCATTATATATACTCTGTATGGGAGAAATAAGTCCACTTGGCACGTTATTTTCTTGTAGCGTATTTATTACTTTCTGAAAATATTAGAATAATATCAAAATTGTATAGGAACCAGGCAGCAAAAGCCACGATTCAAAAAAGATACATGACCACAACAGAAATTCAGAAAAGTGTAAGTCAGGGGTATGTTTTATCATCCATACTATACCTGAAACTATGAACGATTGTGTCGTCGGTATAAAGATAAACGATGAAACAAATAACTTCAGTTTGCTGATAACTCTGTAGTGATTGCAAGTTTACTGGAAGAACTTAAAAACTACG
Organism: Sinelater perroti; assembly: GCA_036346155.1. Lineage (NCBI taxonomy): Eukaryota > Metazoa > Arthropoda > Insecta > Coleoptera > Elateridae > Sinelater > Sinelater perroti. The sequence goes on from JARFIY010000001.1 coordinate 36,919,975, forward strand.
ATCAGGCATATTGACCTTACGAAACACTTATGTAGAATGCGTAGAAACAAATACTTACCTGGGCATTGCAGTCAAGACTTTTTAGAGAAAATACGAGGCTCGGGAGCAACCAATATTTGTAAGGTCCTTCAAAATTTAATATAAAATTGTAAGAAAAATAAAATCAATGATATTTAATGCTAGTCGATTATAACATAAATTATTTCACGGAATTCTTGGCTTTAAAACCATATTTTCGATCCATTTCATTAAAATTTTATAAAACTTCATAAAAATGCTTAAAATCAACACGATAGTCTATTTATTATAAATTGATAATTTTAATAAAAACGATTAAATGAAAATATCTTACAGCAGATTTTTAGTCTTTTAATCAAAGATTGATTTTAAATTTTATATTTATTTTATTTTCAGTTGAATTTTTCTTTATATTCTCAAGAACCGACTTCCCCATTTTCTTAAATTGTTCTCTGTCTCTAATTAGGTACTCAATATTATATTTTTTAACATCAAATGTTGATTTACGGGATTGGATGGTGAGATTAGTTTGATGAAACAGCATTAGTATTTTCAGCCAAACTATGGAGATAAGATCACATTAAAATTTTGACAAAAACAGTAATCTGTATTACGCATCAATAAGAAGACTTCTTAAATTGATATCATTTAAAACAGGTCTCAGACTTCAAAATTTTTAGCCACTGGTTTTCCTGTTTTTAATCTTGGTGACAATCTTGTTTTAAATAAGGAATGGGGTGCTAAATGTTTTTTTAAACCTCTCATCTTTCGGCCTTTCACTAAAAAATTTGTAAATTTGCTGGAGACTATTTCTGCTTCTTTGCAAGATTCTGTTGTGTCCACTTTGATAAGATTTAAAATATGACTTCCACAACCAGAGAATTAAAATTGCTATTTCACGAAAAAGAACTTGCACACTATTATATTTTCCTGTCATATTGGTTCCGTTATCGTAACCTCTTCCTGCACAGCTTTTAAAATGAAGTATTAATTCCTATACTAAATTTAAAACTAAGATAGCAATTTTTGACCCTTTTTATCAGAAAAATTATTAAAGTACACAAAGCTTTCTTCAATTGAATATACCATTTTTTAAACTTGACGTAACGAATAATTAACGTAGTTAATGAAGTTGCATTAGCAATAATAGCAAAATATTTAGCTCTATTAACTTCCTTAATAACTTTTTTGAACAAACGAGGCCCAAATATTAATAAACTTGTTTTGTATTCTTGTTCAAAGGTAATGTACCCCCATTCTGTTGTCTTTTGTGCAACTCGAACTTTTAAAATATGGTCCGATACTATTGAACCACATATACTAAACAATTAATGTAATGCAAGAAAATTACGTTTATGCTGACTTTCAATGCATGAATAAAATCCAAAAAACAATTTTGAACAGTATGCACCAGTTTATCTGTTAAATAAGAAATGGAAGTGTATTTTTAATGTCACATGTTCTGATATTGCAAAGAGGTAATCGCAAAAAAGAGGGGACACAGCTATTTTAACAAATTATTCCTATCTATCTGACTTGGGAAATGCTCTCGAGAAAAAAGAAACATAAACAAAAATAAAACATAAGAAAAGGGTTTTTGATTATAGAAAAAAAGAAAAACAATACTAAAGTTACCAAAAGTAATATTCCGCGCTTGTGCTTCGGAGCGGACGGTCGAGTGCCACGCTCCGATAATAAGTGTCCCAAAACTCTACCTGCTGCTAAGGTCAGGCCTACAATTTCTATTATAATTAGAATTACGAGTCATTTTATACATATTCCAAATTACAAATCCTAATTTGTTCGCCCTTGACTTTCGAAACGTAAAGAACGTCAGCGATAAGTGTCGGCTGTAATACGAGTGTTATCCGTTATCATTGACCGTAAGGTCACTGATACGACATGTATCATTCACTCTTTGTTATTTTATAAACAAATTAATTTAAATTGAACGCATATAACCTCGCAAATATTTAAATTATGAAATATGTCCTATTCACAACCTAACTATAATTCATATCCAAACCAAACCAATCTACAACAGCAATTTCAATATCAAACCTGTAATGCATCACAACAACAAACTTTTCCTATACAATCCCAACTTCCCATGTACCAACCAAATCCTTACCATGGACCGATGACAAATATGTACCCCATAAATCAGCATCAACCCTCTACGAGCCTCTTAGCTAGTAATGTGACAGGCAACGAATGGCACACTATCAATTACAAAAAAAGACCCAGGAGACCTGAAGACACTACAAATAATCAAAGGCAAGAGAAAAAAAACCAATATTGGTTAGACAACCCGGTTGAAGCTTCTAATAGATAGGACCCGCTAAATATTGAATTAGACGACAACCAAACAAACACCACACAGACAACATTCGTTCGGAAGGACCCCAAACCTCCACCTATCTACGTATCCGATGTCAAAAACATTAATCCGCTAACGATACTACTGAATGAAATCGCCAAAAACAATTACACATTAAAAGCACTTGGCAACGAACAAGTCAAAATCCAAAGCAACACAAGTAAAATCTATACAACTATTATTAAACACCTTTTAGATAAAAGCACAAAATTTCGTACTTACAAACCAAAGCAAGAACGAACATTCAGAGTAGTAATCAAAAATATCCATCACTCAACAGACATCGCAGAAATAAAACAGAACCTAGAAAATCTTGGTCACGAAATAGTTAATATTTGGAATATTAAACAACAATTAAACAAAACCCCTCTCCCCATATTTATTGTTGAAATGAAACAAAAAGACAACAAAGAAATTTATAAAACCACGCTATTCATGAACACAAGAATCACTGTTGAACCGCCACATGCTAAAAGAACACTGCCACAGATGCCAAAGGTTTGGACATACCAAGAACTATTGCCAACAAACATCTCGTTGTGTCAAATGTATAGGAAATCATCCTACCAAAGAATGTCCGAGAGTAACTAAAGATGATCAAGTTAAATGCGGAAACTGTGGCGAGGGTCATCCTACTAACTATCGTGGATGCATAGTATCTAAGCAGCTCCAAGAAAAACTCTTCCCAAGATTAAGAAACGCCGTTACACACACCCGCACGCCTACTTATAGAATCCCTGTGGTCACATACGCTGAACAAGCAAGACAAAATACTCAACCTCCACAAAACTTGGCTTCTAATGCAACCCCACAAACACAAGCGATGGCCTTAAATCACCCGTCAAACGACATGGAAGAACTAAAATCCATTATGAAGAACTTAATTACACAAATGGGGACTATTATGAATCTCCTAACCAAGCTCATTAGTAAAATGACATAATGAACCAACTATTAACTATAGCAGTTTGGAATGCCAACGGGCTTAGCCTGCACGCCCAAGATGTCAAATTCTTCCTTGAACTTAATCAAATCGACATACTGCTCATAACAGAAACAAATTTTACTAGCAAAAGCTATATTAAATTTCCAAGCTACTGCATATACAACACTAACCATCCCGATGGAATCGCCCACGGTGGAACGGTAGTTAACATAAAGTCTAACATAAAACATCACGAATTGGCTAAATATGAAACAGAACAACTCCAGGCTACTACCTTCCAAGTAGAAGACAAAACAGCAATCCTAAAAATTTCTGCCGTCTATAGACCCCCCAAACACTCAACAAAAAAGAGACTTATTCAAATTTCTTCCAAAGTTTTGGAAATAGATTCTTCGCAGACGGCGACTTTAATGCGAAACATCAGGACTGGGGATCTCGTATTACAAGAACTGACGGACGCGAGCTATTGGCAGCTATAAATGCAAACAATCTACAATACCTATCAACTGGTGAGCCAACCTATTGGCCAACAGATCGCCGAAAGATTCCAGACTTAATTGACTTCTATATAACTACAGGGCTAAATACAAGACAATTTACAATCAAATCTTGCTCTGAACTTGCAGCTGATCACTCCTCCATTCTAATTACACTCCACTCAGAACTAACACAAATACAAACACGATCAGTCCTTCACAACACTAAAACGGACTGGGACCTGGTATTCCAAACAATAATAACTGAACAATTGAACCTGGGAGTTCCGTTGAAAACCAAATATAATATAATATACAATTAACTAGTACAATCCAACAAGCAGCATGGAAAGCCATCCCTGTGATGAAAACTACTTATACCATCAGCTGCCCGACACTATTAAGACAAAATAATGGAAAAAAGACGTCTCAGAAAACGCTGGCAAATTACCCGTCTAAAAGCAGACAAACAAGCACTAAACCGGGCAACAAAGAAACTAAAGAAACTTCAACAACAACTTAAAAACTAAGGCATACAACGCTACCTTGCGAACCTTACAGCCACTGAAACCATCGACTATTCTCTGTGGAAAGCAGTTAGAAAACTCAAAAGGCCAATAGCTCACATACCTTCTATCACCAAATCAAACGGCCAATTAGCTCTTACTAGTAAGGATAAAGCTGAAACGTTTGGTGACCACCTAATCAATGCATTCCAACCAAACCCTAGTCAGTGTCCGGAGGAAGATACTAAAATAAAGAACTTTCTGGAATCTCCATTCCAAATGAGCCTACCGATTAAACCATTCAAGCGCTAGGAAGTACAAGAAGTAATTAGAAAAGAAATCAACATCAAGAAAGCACCAGGCTTTGACCTTAGCACTCCAGCAGCTAACTGAAACCGCACTAAGAGCAATCATTCAACTATACAATGCTATCCTCTCCAACAGATACTATCCAACCGCTTGGAAAGTAGCACAGGTCACAATGATTCAGAAACCTGGAAAGCCACCCACTTATCCTGCTTCCTATCGTCCCATCAGCCTCCTACCTATCTTATCAAAAGTCTTTGAAAAATTGTTCTTAAAACGCCTTCAACCAATCCTAGATGATTTAGAATTGATACCTAAGCACCAGTTCGGTTTTCGACACTCACATGCAACTATCGAACAAATACATCGACTTGTAGATGAAATTCATACCGACCTAGATGAATATCGATATTGCTCCGCTGCGTTTCTAGATATTTCACAAGCGTTCGATAAAGTATGGCACTTGGGCCTCTTCTATAAATTAAAAAAATATCTACCATACCAATACTATGAAATACTAAAGTCTTACTTAACGGATCGACATTACTTCGTTAATTATCAAGATGAACACACGAACCTCCACCCAATACTATCGGGAGTCCCCAAGGCAGCATGCTAGGACCTATCCTCTACTTACTCTTCACAGCTGACTTACCAACTACAAGCCTAACTACAACCGCCACTTTTGCTGACGATACGGCAATTCTAGCTTCGCACCTAAATCCGAATACTGCAACTTTCAACCTGCAAACCGCTCTGAATAAATTGCAGCAATGGCTCAAGGTATGGAGAATCTGGGTAAACGAAACCAAATTCCAACATGTGACGTTCACCATGAACCGTGATAACTGTCCACCGATCTCACTTAACGAACAACAAATAAAACACGCAGACTCCGCAAAATACTTAGGATTCCATCTAGATCGACGCTTGACCTGGATAACCCACATATTTAATAAACGCAAACAGGTAGGGATACAATACAGGAAACTATACTGAATGATTGGAAGAAACTCTGTACTCTCGCTAGAAAATAAGCTATTGCTCTATAAGGTGATTCTGAAACCAATATGGACCTACGGTCTCTCACTTTGGGGAACTGCTAGCAACACCAACGTGGCCATCATCGAGAGGTTCCAGAATAAAGTGCTTCGGGCTGTAGTTAATGCGCCGTGGTATGTGCCGAACAAAGTGATATTAAGTGACTTAAGTGTTCCAACCATTAAAGAAGAAATAGGGAAAATTGCCCAAAAATACAAAGACCGATTGACAGCACACCCTAACGACCTTGTACATTCTCTAATGAACGAACCAGATCGCCCAAAACGCCTAAAGCGTTTTAAACCAAACGAACTACCAACGCGTTTCAATGCTGTTCTTGAACATTAACCTATTCCAGTGCCATTCCATTAGTTTATAAATTAGTTAATTACTTAAAGTACCTTTAATTCAAATCATTCGCTGGCAGTATAGTATAGTGTATTAATTGTAGGGGGGTTTATTGGAGCCTGACCCTGCATGTCCATTAGCATGTTTTTGCTTATTGCTTATAATATATACACACCAACTACTTATTGTCCATAGTATAATTAAGGCAGATTGTAAATAAAGGGGTTAAAATAAAAAAAACCAAAAGTAATGCTAAAGAAAAAGAATAAAAAAGAGGAGCAACTACAATCAAATTAAAAAACTAACGGTAGATTCATCGGATAGCGATAAATATGATGCTTAATGTCTTTATTGTGAACATTTTTATTTCATCTATGATAAGATCTAGATTTCCTGTCAGCAATGCAAAAAGTGAGGCCGCAACTCGTGTACGTGATTAAATAGTGAAGACAAGTAGCTCCTATTTTGTAACTCCTATGAATAATTTTTTTTTGGATACCCATTTTTGCCCATGCTATAGGACAAAATGAAATAAATAACATTTAGTTTTTAAAACACAATTTACTTGTACCTATGCAGCACAGCAGGAAAGTCTTCACTAAAATAAAAAGACCTAATAAACATTATCAAAAAAAAATTAAATTATTTTGGCCACGTTATGCGACATGAAGTATGAACTTCCACAATTAATTCCGCAAGGTAAAATTGAAGGCCGAGACAAAAATGTACACTTTGAACAGTAAGTTAGAGTAAATAACGTCAACATATTTCGAAGAGCTGTAGTCAAACCTAAATGGGTCAATATGGTTACTAACATCTTCAGAGGATAGGGTACCAGAAGAAGAAGACGCAGTACGTTAGGCCCCTAATATTGTCAGAGTTGGGGCAGATTCCCCTCTTAGTCTCTAATTTGTAGCAAAATAGAAAAAGCTCAATCGGAATTTTTGAAGATAAAAGGTCTGTTTATCAGCAAAGACCTGAACCTGTTTCTGAAGAACAGAATATTACACTGTTACATTTTCCCAGTTCTGCTGTATGGCATGGAGGCCTGTAACTTCACTGAGATACTGCTGAGAAAGCTAGAAAATTTTGAGATGCAGGCATGTTATCGCATATCGTAGGCAAACATTTCACGAACGACTCGGTATCAAGGAGGATGCAAAATCAGAAGAAAGTTGTATGTATTGTCAAATAACGTAAGCTCTAGGAACGATAAATATCGCGTACTGATGTTGTAGGCTAAGATGGAAAGTAGAAAAAGACAGGGCAGGAGGAGGCCCTCATTATACAACCTACAAAAATGGTGCGGCTAAACTTTTATTGAACTCTTAGGAAAGCCGTCGACAAAATAATTATTGCTATGTTAATTTTACATATTCGAAGAGAATAAGGAAGATTAAGAATAAGAATTTTTTGGTCTTAGAATCCTATTCTTCTATATGCTTTTACTGTTGTGATATTTTATAGTCTGTCTTTTTATAAATTTTTTAAATAAAATCACTTCTATTTTTTGCTCTTTCCTAATGAGCCAATTGTCTTTTTCATTATTTTAATTTTCTACTGTACAAAATAAGTACATATTATATTCTACTAAAAAAAGTTATAACAAATATCGCTTACATTCCCTTTGTTTGTTTGTAATAAAGCGTGAATAACAAAATGGTTTTGTCATCAGGAGTCAAGTACAATCAATATTACTTTTTACTTTCCTTATCCTATAATAATGAAAGTAATGTAATCGGCGGAAATTTGACCTACCCAGTTTTTCACATTTCTGGACGAAATATAGCCTCAGGACACCAAAAAAGTTGGTTTGGGCCATTGGTTCGTGTGTGTGTCTGTCAGTAAACAAGATATCTCGAGAACCGTAAGAGCTAGAGACTTGAAATTTGGTATGCTAGTTACTTGTAGGTAGGGGACGCAGTGCGAAGCTTTTGGTAAAAATCGGCCAAGCCGTTTGGTCACAAAGTCGCAAAATCGGTCGCAAAGCGGTCGCGAATCTAAACGGTCGAAGATACAAAAAATTTATGAGAATAAAAATGATTTGTTATCATGAGATAAACATGAATTTAAAATAAAAGTTGGTAAAATAGGAACTCGAAAAAAAATTGAAGCTCAGGATTTTTAATATACCGGGTGTTCATAAAATGTTTCGGGAAATTTATATTACCGGATAGATCAGACCGAGACGAACAAAAAATTAAAATGAAATTTTTTGATCCGAGGTCAAATAAATAAGTTATAGCCGATTAAAAATTAATTAAACGGACCAATCACAGCGCGCTCGGAGAGCTACCGGCCGACTGCGGAGGACGGGGAGCGCTTGCGCTAGGAGGGAGCACGCAGGCTGTGCGACCGAGCTCGCACGGTTACCTTCAGTGACGTAGCAAAATTGTAAGTAGAGTCAATTATTGTCTTGTACTGTTTATTTTAATCAGCTTTCGAGTGTTGAACTCGCGCCTCGTCCTTTTAAAATAACAAGTTTTGGGACGAGAGCAGCGCAGGCCGATATATATATATATATATATATATATATATATATATATATATATATATATATATATATATATATATATATATATATATATATATATATATATATATATATATATATATATAAAGGATAAGGAAGGTCGTGTGATGTTCACACCAGATTTTTCACATAGTCACCGTCAACATTGAGGCATTTGTCATACCGGTGAATAAGTTTTCCGATACCTTCTTCATAGAAGGTTGCCGCCAGCGTGCTGAAGTAGGTTTCTACTACATGTAAAAGCTCTTTATTGGTGCGGAAGTGCTGTCCTAGCTCTCAAAAAAGATTAAAAGTCACTCCACAACAAATCTGGGATGTACTCCGAGTAATCAAACACTTTCAATTAAAATCGTGCAGAAAGCTGTTACTACAACAGTACACGGTAGTGCGTTGTCATGGATCAAAACAATTTTAGAAGACAGCATGTCTCTTCTTTTGTTCTGAGTGGCTCTCTGCAGTCGAGGTAATGTATGACAATACATGTTTGCATTGATTGTAATCCCCGACTCCATAAACTCCAGGAGTAGGATACCTTTCTGATTTCAGAAAACGGTAGCCATAGTTTTTCTTTCGTCAACGTTTGTTTGAACTTTTCGGGGTTTTTTCGGGGAATTTATGTGAATCCATTGATTAGATGGTTCTTTCGATTCTGGATTGTCATCAAAAGTTCAAGTTTTATCTTTTCTGATGATTGATTTCAAGAACTCTTTCCTCTCATCAGCATAACGTTTTTGAAAGGTTACGGCTGATGCCATCACCGTGTTTTGTGGTCCTCGGACAACAAAGCTTTTTGTAGTGTAGGTGTTTCGTTATAATCGTGTACAGAGCTGTCCTTGAAATGTTCGGAAAATCCACAAACAATTCACTAATGGTAAACTGTTCTGTCGAACCACTTCGGCGACTCGCTCAACAAGATCTTAACTAGCGACAGACTTGCGCCTTTGTCCACCTTCATTATGAACATCAATTCGGCCATTTTTAAGTTTCCCACAGCATTCTTGCACAACACCATCACTCATAAAGTTTACACCATAAACGCAGCTCGTTTTTCTGCGCTATTCCCTTCTACCTATAGAAAATGAATGACATTTGGCGGAAAAATCAATCATGCCGGACTTGCAGCTCAGCTCCAACTGATGTTTTGGACTAGGCAGTGCCAAATGTTATGGTGGAAAAGCTGCGCAATAACACAGTGTGCAGGTCCGCTCGGCTGGTCACTTAGCAGAGCTATAGGAGGTTAAAAAAATAGCCATCGTATATAAATTATTGTAAAACATACTTTTTAGCACATTCATTTTGAGCTCCTTAATAGATTTTTTTATTTAAATTTAACTTTTAAAATTTGCTAAACATCTCTCTGAACAACATAATGTTTATATGTATAAATTATTGATTACTATAAGTATTCTTTATATGGGCATTACTTTTGTATTTATAAATTTATAATTTAACATTTAGATTGTAAATTTTAAAACAAATAAAAAGAAGCTTTATTTAACGTTATCTTACAACTATAAACTCGTGCAAGATTAGGCTTTAACCGAAGCGCTGCCCAAACAACAACAAAGTATGAATTCCACACGGCCAACAGCAAATGTACCGGATAAGAAGCAGATAAAACTAGTGCTTTACGTCCTACTAATGCTCTATTAAATTGTAACATATTCCACGCCAAAACAAATTATCATTAATTCACATACCTACCGCAAACACGTGATATCTAAACAGAATATTGCAGCTGTGGTACAATGCTAACTAATACCTACTATACGTAAGCAAGTGAAAAATATACAATTATTAAATATAACGTTTTTGAAAGACAAAATACATATGTATACTATATTTATCACAAAGAAAACACCGTTATAACCATAAACATACATTTGTATAATTTCTAAATTTTCATATTATTAATACGAAATCTCAAAAAAGAATAGCCCTACGTTGCTACGTTTTAAAATTTTATCTACTCTGGACACTGAAATATCGCACGCCCCACATTATTGAAAAAAGGTAAAAGTGTAATATATTTTAAAGACAGTTTATTAATGATTTACAAAGAAATTGCTTTGAAATGTAAAGATGCGTGAAATAGCTAAAAATTTTCATACCTATATATAATAATAATAATAAATAAATAAACATTGCGCAATTATAAATTTTAAATTATATCTAAAGGCGGTATCGTGTTTATCTGACAAGCAAAATTTAATATAAATAATCCATAATTAAATAAAAGGGCGTATTACAAGTTATAAAATTTATTTTTTATTTTTCTAAATTTTTGTTCAAACAAAACACCTTAGAAAAATGTTCGTCTTTTGCGTTAGATGATTTTTTACAAACTACCAAAACTTTTCTACAAAGTTTATTGAAAATACATAAATTCGTAAACCTCTCCTATTGCTATGATTTTAGCAAATTAAATGTCCAAAAATTTGTTTTAAATGATTTCGACTACATATGAATACTATTAGTGCCCGTTTTGCCTTCATATAGTAAGAATGTTCTCGACCCGCGTCTCAAAAGTGCACCAGTATGATAATGATAATAGTTGTTGATCATAATACGCAGTTACCGCGCTAAATAATAAAGTGACGCAAAAACAAATAATAAACTTTATTTGACATTTAGATTTTATTTAAAAATTTCTATGTCAACTATATTGCGGTTATATTGTGGTATATATAAATAATTACATCAAAATTAATATGGCCTATTGGTTGGTAATGAACACAGTTCGTTGACACAACATAATTCCAATAGGAATAAACTCCTCATTAACAACAACTATATATTTTAAGTAATCATACACAAGCAATACCTATCTACATCTTATAAACAAATATCACTGACACATGCAACGGTATCACAAATTCAACTAATACAGTCATTTTAATATCAAGTGCACTCACCTTCCCAACAAACTTTAACACAATCTACCTCAACATAAAGAGGCCAACAAAAAAGATTAACAATATAAATAAAAATAAAAACATGGTCGATAACAATAACGCGTTGCAGAAGATCATTGCAAATAAAAGAAAGACTAAATCAACCATTTCAGTTAACACAATCAAATTCTCAGGGTTGGCAATAGTGACAAACTTAGCAAGTAGCAACCCAAACACTGGCACTAGAAAACAAGGTGTTAAAATACCAAAACGTCGACAATATTTGCGCAAGCAATTATAAACTATCAGCAAATGGTGGATACCAGCACACTCATACAAACAGAAACAATATACAAGGTGGTTCAAATATGACCAAGACTGATTTGTATGTAAACAAGCCGCACCGCACACCAGGTGTCCGATCCTGAGAAAGTAGAATCACAACTTTTATCCTCGCCCCTGGTTGGGTTAAAACCTATTTAGTCCTGTTTGGGAATTGCTAGAGTGGTGAAGAATAGAAGGTACCCCGAAGCATAAAACGAAGCATTGTGATTAAATTTCTTGTTGGACAAAACGTCCTGTCCGCTGATATTTACCACAGACTCCAACAGCAGTACGGAGAACAGCGACTCTCACGGATCCGTATATTTTAGTGGTGTAAATGCTTCAGAGAAGACAGAGAGCGTGTAGAAAATAAACCAAATGATCGTCGGTCGTTGTTCATCAATGTTGATAGTATAGAAAACATCGTGAAAGACCATGTGCATTATTGCAAGGTAAATTCACGGTAGGTACCAAGCACTTTGACGGATGTGAACAAAACGATTCGCATTCAAGTTGCTAGTCATCTCCTACATCAGTTTGAAAAGAAAAGTAATAAATTTTTAAAGTCTGTAGTGATTCCCGATGAAATGTGAGCGACATACCAGTTCTTCCAAACCCAAGAGAGTGCGGAGGAGCCGTTCGACAGGAAAAGTTATGGCAACGTTCTTCTGGAACTGGCAGGGGGTTATCCATGTAGACTTTCTGACGGATGCTAGATCAGTCAATGCAGCTTATTATTCAGACCATCTTTCAACAAACGTAAAGGAAAAGATTCAATCTAAGCGGAAGACAGGTGAAAAGCGGGTAGTTTTTTTCTAAGACAATGTACGCCGCCAAATGACCAAAACAACAATGAAAACTCTCATAAAATTAAAAAGAAACCTTTTGTCACATTTGTCGTACAGTCCCAATTTGGTCCAAAGTGATTTCTACCTGTTCGGAAGGCTCAAATTAGACTTACAAAGCATGTGGTTTGCCGACAACGATGCCGCCATCCAGACTGTTTGGGAATGAATATGCCGCTAACTAAATGCCTTTTATAAAAACTGGATCAAAGTGGTTCCTGAACGTTGGAAAAAATGTATTGACTCCGAAGGAAAATACGTGCAAGTAAGCGTTTGATAATTTGTTTTTTTTTGGTAAAAAAAATTGGTAAAGGTCATATTTGAACCACTTTGTACCACCAAATGTATGAAAAATAATATCCCTAAAATATGTGTTATACACATGCTCGACTCATACAGGAAATTTATCACCTATTTTTTAGATAACAATGTCATTTATCATACATACCAAATCAACCAGGAGCGCGCATACAGAGTGGTTATTCGCCATCTATGTTCCACAATTCCAACAGTTAATATAACATAACTAGCAACAAAAAATCATCATCAACATAAATAAACAAAATTTAGCCCAATGCGCAAGATGCTATAACTTCAGTCACACTAAATCCTATTGTAATGGCCCATTGACTATATATAACCCCATTACAGCAATACAATCACAAACATCTAACGATTTTACCCTCACAAATTTTTTTTCTGATTTTAAAGAAATGTTTAATCGGCTGGTTTCGAAAAACAACATTATTTTTAACATGCAACTGTGAATTCCAAATTAGCCAAATAATGATCTAATTCTTTAATATTGCATCATAGAATTCCAATTATTTTTTAGTCAAAAACAAGATGTAGAAGTCTACCATAAAATGAATAATATTTTACAAGAGCCTTTATGAAAATACCTTATTATTGCATCTACCACGCTAAACATTCAACAAACACGATTCAAGGTAGTGCGGTTATTATCATTCGTAACATAATAGTCCACAATGAATTACCAAAGTATAAAGAACCCTTTTAACATGATTCAATTATTAAAGTCAGTAAGCTTTCCAGCCCCAATACATTGGCCTTTGTATATTGTCTTCTCATAGTATAGACTGACCAAAGACATACCACAACAATTTTTTCAATTTACTAGGTCCTAAATTTTGGTTGGTGGTGATTTAATTGTAAACATAAAAGATGAGGATCTAGACTGATAACTACAAGAGTTAGATAACTTGATCAATTTAACATACAGAACATTTAATGTATATTTCTCAACCCCAAAGTACTAGCCAACTGATGTAAATAAGATTGCAAATTTACTGGATTTTTATGTAGGTACAGATATCTTAAGGAATTGATTAGCTATAGCTCCTAGCTACGATCTACCTTCCGACTATAGCCCTGTACTTACTACTATTAGTACTACAATTATTAAGAAACTACCTAAACCAATACTCTGTAATAAAATAACTGATTGAAATAAATTTAGACAATACGTGCACTAACATATAAATACTAACGTAAGTTTAAAAACACAAGAAGATCTAAAGCGTGTAATAAATTACTTCATAACGACAGTTCAAGAGCCAGCGTGGAATGTTACATCACTGATTGATCAAATGCCAGACTGTATTAATGTTCCGAAATACTAAACTGGTGAAAGAAAACACACGTACTATACATGATAAAACTAACCAATAAAACAACCAACTTACCAATAAACTTAAGAAAAAATGAACTGTTCGTTTAACATCGGAGTAATTTAGATTTAACTTTAACGAGATTGGCGAAGACGTTGATAACTTTCTCGATGTACCGTTAAATTAAAAAATCAACACTTGATGAGCGACGAAACAAAATAAAATGGTTAATTGATATAAAAGCACCACATTTTGACCTAATTACTATTTTTATTAGCGTTGTTCAACGATGTTAATTACAGTTAAAATATTGGCCCTTGCAATCCAAAAACTTGAAAGCCCCTAAACGAGATCAAACTTTACCGCTCAATCAGCTTACTGGCTGTTGTCCCCAAAATTTTCGAAAAGCTTAACAAGTTCCCAAACTTCAGATTAAATTTTGAAGAGGGCACTCCACTATAATATGATCTATATGGACCTACGACTGTAAATTAGGGAGTTACGTTAGCTAGTTAAACATTGACATAATATAACAATTCCAATCGAAAGCACCGAGGAACATCTTCAATGTGCCTTGGTACGTAACAAACCGTACACTTCACTCCTACCCTAACGTACAAAATGCAGGCGACTTAATTAGATGCTACAAAGCATCACAACGAACTTTTAAGACATCCTAACAAACTTCTTACACCCCTAATACAGCAACCAACTTTACAGACTAAATCGCAAGTGGCCATAGAATCTGACAGAACACATAAAGTAATTTTAAAACATGTATTATTCGATTAAAGTATGAGTGAAAACTGGGTGTTTGTAAAGACAAAATACGAGTGCAAAAATCTTTCTTGCAGACAGTTTTGTTTTAGCCTTCTTTCTTATTTTTCCTATAGTCTTTCTCAATCTATTTGCGGATGTAGGCATTGTCTTGTTTCTTCCATCTTGTCCTTTTCTGGGCGATTCTTTTCCATGCAAGGCCGACGCGACGCTCCACATTGCGTAATTTTACGGGTAACTTAAGAGGTATTGGATCGTCTTGACAAATTTCTCTTTGCATCGGGATTGTGTTAGTTTCTTTTGACAAGTTAACTGTCATTGTTGTATTTTCGTGGATATATTTGATGAGCGTCATATACCTGTGGTCTATCCTGCTATTCAATAGACTCATGCTATCAAATTATTTCTCATGGTCCACCAATTTTATGTATAAAGAAAGATGGTATTCATTTACTTTTTCTGTTATTAATTTAAAGGTTAATATGTGATCCACTGTACTGAACCTTTTTCGAAAGCTGAATTATTCATCAGATAGATACATTCATATTTCATTAGTTAATCTTTTCGTTATTATTTTTCATACAATTTTATACACTTTAGAGAGTAATGCTGTAATTTGTTAAATTTAGTCTATTATTTTTTTTGCACAATACTATTGTGCTTTTGTCTCTGATACTCCTTTTCTAGTTTCTAAACAATTATTGATCAACGTTTTTGACGCTCTTATTGTTTTTTTCCCTCCTTTAATCATTAATTCTTTTATTAAATTGTTTTTTCCGGCGGTATTCTAGTTTTTCATTTCCTTTAATGCGCTTATTATGTCTTCTTTTATTTCCGGCATGCCTTCAGAGTTTGTGTTCATTATTTTCTTTTTTAACATTATTTGTGGAGGAATTTGTCTTTGAGGCTTAAACAATCCCACATAAAATTCTTTGACGGTAAAATTTATTTCGTCGTTATTTCCTACTTCTTTTCCTTCTTTATTTTTTATTGCTATTATTTTGTTTTTGCTCATGTTGAGTCTTAATACTTTTATATTTTTATTCTTTCCTATAACTTGTTGAACTATAACGTCTTTTTTTATGATTGCGTTTTGCCTTTTAGTACTTTTTTAACGTACTTAGTTCAACAAATTCTATCTCTTTTGCTGGTTACCTTCTTCTTCTCAGTATTTTTTTAGTTTGTTTTAATTTTCTTGTTTTGTTTTGAGGTTATTTTTTGGACCGAATCTATAATTGTTTTTATTAGGGGTTTGTTAATTTCGTCTATTTCCACGTTTGTATAGTCCTTGTCTTGTAACTGTTTTTTCTTATTTCTTGATGTATGTTAGAGATTTCCTTTAATGTTTTAATTTTTATTTTATATGTATTACTCTTTATTTTTTTATTCTGTTTTATAATTTGGCGCTGATTAATCTGTGGTCGCTACCAATAGTACAGTTATTCATCACATTAATATCTGTAACCGTTTCTTGCTTCTTGTTAACACGTAATCAACTTCGTTTTCGATATCGGTATTTGAACCAATCCATGTCCATTCATTTTGCTTTTTTTTAGAATAAATTTTTTATAAATAAGTTTATATTATTAAATAAATTTATAAATAAATTTCGTATTCTGTGCTCCCCTTTGCGCAACTGCGTATTAAAGTCTTCTATAACTATTTTAGATTTTATTGAATCGTCCTAAGTTGGTTGAATATATCCCCAAAGCAACTTTGTGCTTTTTCGTCTTCGATTATTGAGTTGGGGCATCAACTTGAAATACTATTAGGAAAATTTTATTTTTTTAGCTCTATTATAACATATGCAACTCTTTCTGATATTGATTTGTACATTTTTGTTCTGTCCGTTATGTTTTTTGATGTGGAGAATCTCACGCCTCTTGCTCCGTTATGGGGGTTTCTTCTTTTCTTCTAACTTCTGTCAGGCCCACTTTGCTCCATTTTTATTTTCGACAGTTTTTCTATTTTATGTATTCTATCGTTGGATTTTAAAGTTTGTAGTATATATGTCCCTATGTGCAATGTTGTATGTTTGTTTTTTCTCTTTTTTTGTATATAGCTTTTTATCAACTTTTTGTCCCTTCTCCTTCTTACCAGAATCTGTAGGACAGACTACCAAAGTAGTGTGGAAATCGAATATTTTGTTTCACCCACCTGAGGTACTTGATGGGTTCTCTTTAAATTCAACATTTGAAGTGTAAATGGGGGTTTTGGTCATTAAACGCCACGCTGGCCAGGCGTGTTGGCGAGTACTGTTCTTAGTCGATCCTCTGAATGGAAACGCCATTTTGAGCCTCCCGCTTTGGGTTAGACGCTGCTATTAATTTCATATTAGCCCTAAAATCATGGGTTCCTACTCCCGTTGTGTCCGCCGAAGTTACCTTCCTTTTACCTTCCCTCTCGTTGTAAACTTCATCCGTAACCCTGGGACAAGGAGCCCTTGCTATCAGCCGGAGCCAGCTAAACCCAGGTGTTTTAGTGAAATATAACTCCTCGATCCCCACCTTTTGAGTGGTAAGACTCCAGGCTTGGGACGGCCTTAGCGGAGTTCGTTTTGATAGTGGTAGGTGTATATTCGTATTTTGTTTATCACGCCGTTCTTGCTCGTTTTGAGTTAGAGATTATAGACTCAAGTATCATCATGCATCGGTCTGATGCAAAAATTTGTCTCCTCTTCCTTGTAAAAATAGATCTTTTGAGAAATATTAATTGACATAGTGCTTAATATTAAAAAGTGCATTCTACGGGATTTTAATTTCAACATGTTTTTATTATTAACTAAGCACTACCATAACTAATATCCATTAAATCAACTGGTGATCCTCAAAAAGCTCATGAGTTCAAACAGTATTTGTCTCAGCGTAGTTGGTGCAAAAATAACGCACATGAATTACATTTTTAACACCGCTTTGTCCCGTAGCAAATATTTAATGCCATTTAAGCATCTAAAATTAACTACTTTAATATTTATATATATATAACGCCATGCATTTTTTGACGTGCAAACCATATTAAAGACCAAGAGGCAAGCTGTTTAATTAAATTCTATTTTTGTGCACTAAACAAAGCAGAATTAATAATGGAACATGAAATAAGGGAAGTCGGTATAATAAATTCTATAAAGTTCTGACTCAAATCCGAAAAGTCATTAAACTAAACAGGAAAGTTACGGAAAACCTGGTTTCTTACAATAATTGTCCCATCTCTACAATACAGCGTTATTCGCAGCTATTGAATTAAGCCGTCTGAACAAATGTTTAACTGTTTTTGCACGAGACACTATCTGAAAATATATTTCCTAAAAATCCTTCCCGTGCACAGACCTGCACGCACAGCATAATAACTTTGTATTAACTTTTTATATTTAGTAACACGAAGCGGTATATAGAAAGAAGTTTTATTTTAGCCTATTAGGCTTCATTTTTAGCAAGTTAAGTAGTACCCCAAAATTTATTTTACACACCTTTGTATGTTTATTGCATATAATTGTTTTGGTTTAGCGTTTCCTGAAATTACAGCAAATTAACATTGCAACTGCCATTCTGCAAGCAAAATGTTTAAAATTATTACTGTGTTACTTGTATTAATCACCAGCAATTTTGCTTCTTCGCTTTTTAATTTAATTGTTCAACTGTTTTGTTAAGTTTTTAATTTACATAATTTATAGTTTGGAAAGTATGCGTTATTTGGAAAGTTTATGTCTGTAAGTCCCTTGATTAATTGATTTATATTACATAACAATAATAAATAAGGCCGGTTAAAGAATAGAATGGTTCTAGATTTTAAGTTGAATGGGTATGTTTTAATATTATATCGTGACACATTACCTGGCAGGTTAAGTTCTACCTTTTTTTATGACATCCACAAATATTTTTTTAATTTTCATTTAGTTACGTCCTCTCATGAACTGTAATCATTTTTTAGAAGTACACAGAGAAAAAGTTAGCAGTAAAACTTGCTCTAACATTTTCAGTCAATACATTTACTAATATATATATATAGACATACACAAGATATATCCATAATTTCCAAAAAGTTGTACAATGAAATAATTGCTTAAAAACTAATAATGAAAACAAAAAGTCTTAAAACGATAAACCTACATAAAACCATTTCTGTCTATGTTAAAAATGGTAGAAACTAGCAAGAGAAAATCAGATTAAAAACAAAATAAGAACATGCCAGCAATAATAAGTACATGAAAAGATGTATTGGACAAGATTGTATAATAAAATAATATTTGTTTGTTGATAAATAATTATATTTGTAACAAACCGTCAAAATGACGCCCAGATTTTCCATTTTATTTTAGCAAAATTATTAAGTAGAGTTTATAAAAATAAGAAAATTATTTTATATGCAAAATTTTTATGCATTACTATAATTTTCAAAGCTTTGTAAAATACTTGAATATAAAACAATTCTCAAATATACGTAGATCAATCTAATTTAAACGACATGTTTTTGTTTTATTGCCACTATAACAATTCTAAAGAGGTGCGATTTAAAGAAGATTGTTAGGGCGTGTAGATTATCTTCACATTAGGTTTAACAGGGAAAAATATTAAAGTATTTAGTTTTAGATGCTTAAATGACATTAAATATTTGCTACGGGACAAAGCGGTATTAAAAATGTAATTCATGTGCGTTATTTTTGCACCAACTACGCTGAGACAAATACTGTTTGAATTCATGAGCTTTTTGGGGACCACCAGTTGATTTAATGGGTATTAGTTATGGTAGTACTTAGTTATAAAAACATGTTGAAATTAAAAATCCCGTAGAATGCACTTTTTAATATTAAGTACTATGTCAATTAATATTTCTCAAAAGATCTATTTTTACAAGGAAGAGGAGACAAATTTTTGCATCAGACCGATGCATGATGATACTTGAGTCTATAATCTCCAACTCAAAACGAGCAAGACCGGCGTAATAAACGAAAGACGAATATACACCTACTACTATCAAAACGAACTCCGCTAAGCCCGTCCCAAGCCTGGAGTCTTACCACTCAAAAGGTGGGGATCGAGGAGTAATATTTCACTAAAACACCTGGGTTTAGCTGGCTCCGGCTGATAGTAAGGGCTCCTTGTCCCAGGGTTACGGATGAAGTTTACAACGATAGGGAAGGTAAAAGGAAGGTAACTTCGGCGGACACAACGGGAGTAGGAACCCATGATTTTAGGGCTAATATGAAATTAATAGCAGCGTCTAACCCAAAGCGGGAGGCTCAAAATGGCGTTTCCATTCAGAGGATCGACTAAGAACAGTACTTGCCAACACGCCTGACCAAAACCCCCATTTACACTTCAAATGTTGAATTTAAAGAGAACCGATCAAGTACCTCAGGTGGGTGAAACAAAATATTCGATTTCCACACTACTTTGGTAGTCTGTCCTGCAGATTCTGGGAGGAAGGAGAAGGGGCAAAAAGTTGATAAAAAGCTACATACAAAAAAAGAGAAAAACAAACATACAACATTGCACATAGGGACATATATAGTACAAACTTTAAAATCCAACGATAGAATACATAAAATAGAAAAACTGTCGAAAATAAAAATGGAGCAAAGTGGGCCTGACAGAAGTTAGAAGAAAAGAAGAAACCCCCATAACGGAGCAAGAGGCGTGAGATTCTCCACATCAAAAAACATAACGGACAGAACAAAAATGTACAAATCAATATCAGAAAGGGTTGCATATGTTATAATAGAGCTAAAAAAATAAAATTTTCCTAATAGTATTTCAAGTTTATGCTCCAACTCAATAACAAGAAGACGAAAAAGTGCAAAGTTGCTTTGGGGATATATTCAATCTACTTAGGACGATTCAATAAAATCTAAAATAGTTATAGAAGACTTCAATGCGCAGTTGCGCAAAAGGAAAGGCAAAGGGGGGCACAGGATACAAAATTTTGGATATGGCACAATATATATATATATATATTTTTTTTTCCAGCCTTGTAGCGCCCAGTATTTAGCATAGGCCTCCCTTTTTGGGGGGGATTTGGCAATTAAACGCCACGCTTGCCGGGCGGGTTGGGTATATATATATATATATATATATATATATATATATATATATATATATATATGCAGAATATTAAGTATGCGTTACGTACCACAAACCGGCGGTTCACTAATATTTATCTAATTCACTAAGTCTTTTGGCAATCTTTTTTGAGTTATCTTCCTACTAGAGGTTTATTATAGAATTTACCTACACTAGTTAATTGTTATAATTAGTACTTCTTTCTTTTGATTTGCTTGTCAAACAGAGCGATTGTATTGTTTATGAAGGAAATATGGAGATCCATATAATGAGTTTGATTAGACACAGACCAGTATCCATTTACTATCATTCGGAGTATTTTTGACTGAAAGATTTGAAGTATTTTGATGTTATACGGTTTGCTGCAGCCGCAAAGCTCAATTCCGTATGACCACATCGGGTTACGAATAACTTTGTAAATTAATAATTTAATTTTAATTGTTAATTTTGACTATCTACCAAGTAACCAGGATATTTGTTTCACTTTTAAGTTTATTTGAGTCTTATTTGCCTCACTGTGGTCTTTCCCAATACGCTTTTGGTCTAGGTGATACCAAATATATTTTATTCTCATTCGTTTTAAGATTAGTTTATTGTTCAAGTTGACACTAAAACCGCTACGTTATCCAAGCGGATTTTTGAATTAGGTCTATTATGTGCTTCACTACTTTTTCAATTTAATATTTTTTTATACGATGTCTTAATATAATTTTTTTTAAATTAAGTTCTCAGTTAGTTTCTTTTGAATATAGTTTGGGTAACAGCTCTCTCCAAATGAAGTTTGTGCTTAATGTTATTATTGCAGTATGATGAGAGCTTAAATCTAGATTAAACTTTATTTTACGGTATTTATCACATATTCCTTTGATGACGTAATGTAACGCGGGGGAGAATAGAGTTGCGACAGTTAAAGGTATGTTCGGTAATTTAATCACAATATTATTTCTTGAAACTTATTTGTCTGACAAGGTTGTAGTATATGATGATTTAATAATTATAGCTGCACCTGCATGTGTCGTTCCGTTCGGATGGCGCACATAGAATAGAGTGTAGCGTGAATTTTATAAATGCTCTTTCTATTGATTGCTTTTCCGAGATCAGTATAACATATATATTGTTGTAATTTGGGAATAAAATAATTTCTTTTATGTGATTTGTTAGCTCGTTGGCATTCTAAGCAGCAATTCTTAGTGAGGAGTCAATTATTGGGCTAGTTTTCTTCTAACTGTAGTTAACATGGTTAAAATCATGCTGTTTTGGTTGAAAATCAGCATAAACATGTTCTTATATTTACTGAGAAAATCTATTAGTTTATTTATTACGTTTTCTTTCTTTCAATTTTGATGCGTGTGATTGTTGTTGTGTTCTATTATTAGTTCTTATTGTTTAAACATAGAGTTGGAGAGTTTTAGATAATCGGTTAGTTTTGAGATACGGATGTGGTAGTTTGTACTTGAGTAAGGATGATTTATCAGTTGTTTGGGTCATTTTTAACGGACCCAGCTTCCAAACTGGAGATCAGCTTTACGTTTGTTATGTCTGCCGTCTGTCACGTCTTATAATTTTTGATCTGTGATAGATGAAGGCATAACGTTTTCAGTATCCAACTAAAAACCATAAGTTAAGTCCAGACGCCAAAAATCAGCCTGATCGGAAAATCTCCAGACTGATTTGACCGAAAGTGGCCGCAAATTTTTCGGTTCCGGACGCTAAATTTTTGCCGCTATTCACTTTCACTCGAATATAATTCACTGTCATTCGCTTCAATAAAATTTCGTTAAACCCTATAGTTTAGTTTCATGCATAGGGTCCGCTCTGCTTTACCTGTAAACCAAATTTTCGTTTGTTATTTATTATATTTGTAAAGTATCGATAGACAGTGCACACTTTATAATTTACAGTGTAATTTCTATTACACAGCAAGCATGTAGCTGGCCTGTTATTAAATTTTTTGCACGTTTTATATCATGTGGCTTTACCCCTATTACACAGTTAAATAGTTTACCACAGTAGATTTTGGAATAACCATGTTCTTGACATCCAGTACACTGCATTATAAATTTCTTAAGTGTGGTCGGCATTACTTAAATTTAAAAGTATTGCAATTTTGTATATTCATTCACCATATTCATCTACAAAAATTCTTCTTAAAAATCTACAAAGAATAAGAAAAATGTAATTTGTTTACTCTATGTTGGATATTTATGATGTTTCTGACCTTCTGTCCTTTTTTTAGACATCCGTTCAACTAGTATCACGTAGTAAATTTTTTGTATAACTGTTCTGTAAGCTCCGTTTTGTTTTAAGAGACACGTGTTATGTTATAACGTTTTCTTCGTGAAGGTGATTAATTAATGTTTGATAAGTCCATATAGTTGGATAATTTATTTTTACAGTGTTTTTTGTCGGAGCTTTTGTAAAATATATGTTTTATTATCAACTGACAAAGCTGAATGATTTACCATTGCCTTGTAGCTTGTCATACCGTAGATATAGATTTGCGCAAGTATGGGATCTCTTATCAGTTGGCTTTTTTACTTTATTTGATTCAGTTGGGTTTTGATCAACATCTGCTAACGGTTGATATTTATTTTAATTTATGTACTTTTTTATTAATACTTTTGCAAATTACCCGTTTAGGTTTATTTAGAACAGTTTGGCAAGCGCGTTCCTTTACTTCTGTGATAATTTTATTGATTTTTAAGTCATTGCTCCTGTGCAGAATAATGCATAATATGCAGCGTCTTTATCTTAGATACGTTTGCAATTGCGTGTAATTCAGATTTAATAATAACTGTTAAATATTAGCATTTGTTTTATCAAACAAATGGAAAGGCTTTGTATTATTGGTTGTTTATAAATTTTAAAAATTTCCTTCTAGATATTCCCGCCGCAGTTGTGGACTAAACGTCAAGAATATTTCAACCACTACCTAACAACTAGAGCTTCAACATCACAGTTTGTTCAATTTATTTTTAACTTTGGATACGTTTGTGGTAGTGCTATGCATTATAGTATGATAGAACATCGAATTAAATAAGGGTGTTTAGATTATATTAAATGATTATACAAGCTCGGCACCATTATTAATTAGCGACTCCTCGACAAGGATAATTCTTGACCAAAAACATAAAATAAAATTACATCTATTTGTTTCTACCTAAAAAATGAAATAATTGCAGAGATAGATGAATACTTATTTCTTAACAGAGGAGGATTCCAAAATAGGACTGGATACAGGTTTTCTAATCAAGAAGGAGAAAGCAATAAGCTTGCTTTGAGAATAAGGGAACTACAAAATAAATTAAGTATAATAAATGAGCACTGACCTACAGAAAACGCATATAAAAAAGTAAAAGGTTAGTTTTATGATAATTTGTAAAAATTGTACAATAGAATACCTAAATATGATGTCAAAATTACAATACGCGATTGCAACGCAAAAACAGAACAAGAAAAAAATAAACCAGCAGTAGGAGGGTATAGCCAACACAAGGAATCGATTGAAAATAGACAAAGATTAATTAACTTTGCTCTAGAGAAACAACTACAAATAAAATAATATCCTTAAAACACCGAGAAATATATAAAGGATATTGAAAAAGCCCTGGTAGTAAAACAACAAACTGAATAGACCATGTGCTAATTGAATAGAAACACAACGCATGTATAAAAAAAGTAAAACTGTATGGTGTGGGCAAAAATAAATTTAGAAATTCCTCTGAAAGAATGCGAGGGAAACAACAAATTAGGGGAATATAAGACCCCTACAAAAAGACCAAAAGATAAAAGAGAAATACAAACACGAATTGAAGAAAATACTAAGAATGAGACAAGGAGACCCACTCTCCACAATATTATTTAATATAGCATTAAAGAAAGTGATGAGAAATAGCGGAACAAGTAGAAGTAATCCTTAAAACTCATACCGAGTAATGTGTATATGCAGACGATCTGATAATTATTTCTATAACAAAAGGGGAGCTAAATATATGTATATATATATATATATAATATGTTAACAATATTACTAGACTAGTTCATTCTATTCTGAACTATGAACCACCAGTTCTAAACGTGAGGAACCGCAATGTGCCAGATGCCAATGACATGATAACACTGTAAACCTCCAATTTTTCGATGTCCTCAAAAAGTGAAAGATAGAAACGTTAAATGCGGCAACCATCTGTATACAAAATTCACAAATAAATTCATCAAAAATTTATCCGCCTCTACAAAATAAATCACTGACAAATGCAAAGCAACACACAAAGCAAAAGCTCCAACAAAACCCCTCCTTTACTCAGGTAGTAAGAAACACCATCAATCAGACTGGTAGAAACATGATTCAATAGCAATAATCTACGGATCTAGTGATCTAGGTAAGCTTAAAAAATGTTAAAAACCCTAATGGAGCAGATTGGAACTTTACTAAATCTTTTTAACCGTTGTCTTTACAAAAATAAACCATAGCTCTGCAGCTTAAGATAGCCGAGTGGCCTGACAAATTATAAAGGCGAGCTAACAGCATTTCTTACAAACCAATCGAAACAGTAGGTTACAGATTCATCTCTGTCGGAAACTACAATGCTAAACACGAGTATTCGGAATCAAGAGTGACCACTACGAAAGGCAGAGAACTGCTAAAGACAGTAACGAACAAAGAATTACACTACTTGTCTACAGGTGAGCCAACCTATTGGCCTTCAGACGTAACGAAAATACCTGACCTACTAGACTTTTATACTACAAAAAGCCATACTATTAATCCATACTACTGCAAAGTTGGGTCCTATTTAGATCTGTCTCCTGATCACTCGCCAATAATGACATTGTCTATTCAGCTATTACACATAGAAAATACTGTTACTGTCAACAACAAATTCACCTACTGGAATCACTACAGAAAAATAGTAAAAGAAACTGCTTCAACGGAGTAGTCCAACAAACAGTTTGGAATACAACACCAAAGAAAATGATAATAATATACAATCAATTTTTCCCACTGAAGTTAAGAAGAAAATAGCCGAAAAACGCAAACAAAGAAGAAAGTGGCTAACAACAAAACATCTAAAAACAAAAGGAAGCTTAATCGACTAACAGATCTCAAAAAGTTGCTTTCCGATATAAGAAATCATTCGATCCAAAACAATCTAAAGCGTCTTTTACCTATCGATTCAGCAGAATGTACGCTCTAGAAGGCAACAAAAACATTGAAACAGCAACATAGGTATATCGCCGATACGACTAGAAAACGATAGCTGAGGTAGAAGTAACCTTGACAGAGCTGCCGCCTTTGCAACACACTTAACAAAAGTGTTTAGCCCATTTGAATCACAATCAACTACAACTGAAGATCTTCGACAATATCTCGATACGCCCTTTCAATTTTGACCACCAATTAAATCTTTTACAGTAAATGACTTTAAGGCAACACTTATATCATATTTGAATGCAAACAAAGCGCCTGGTTACAATTTAATCACGGGAAAAGTTCTTAAAGAACTACCAGAGAAAAGCTTCAAATACATCATTTATTTATTTAACGCCGTGATAAGACCACAATGGTTTCCCGACCAGTGGAGGATTGCAACAATCATACCGATACCAAAACCGGGCAAACCAAGCAATGAGCTATCTTCTTTTAGACCACTTAACCTTCTACCAATATTATCGAAGGTTTTTAAAAATCTATTTTTGCAGAAACTAATGTAGTTCTGGAGAATAATATCATTCCCAACCATCAATTTGGCTTCCGCAAGCAGCACGCCACAATGGAACAAATCCATAGAGTTGTAGATACAATATTAAAACATTTCGAAAATAAGAGATATAGTTCAGCTGTATTCCTTGATGTCGTGAAGGCCTTTGAAACATGATAACTAGTTTTTTATATCCTGAGTTGGACAATATTGATACTTAGAATATGTGGTTTCAACAGAATGGTGGTACGTGTCATACGGACAGAAGCAATGGACTTATTGAGTTGTGTATTTTCTGAACGTATCTCAAAAACGGTATCGTTGATTGTCCTCCTAGATCAAGTAATTTAACTCCTTTAGACTATTTTCTTTGAGGCTACATTAAAAGCCAAATGTACAGAAATTATCCACAAAAAATTGATGCTTTGAAAGCGGAAACGACTCGTATCATTGAGAAGATTTATGTGCAAAAGTTATTGAAAATGTTAACAAAAGGATGAATATGTAGAGCAGCAGAAGATGGTCATTTGCATAACATTATTTTTAAAACATAAATAGAGAATCTTTGTATTTAATTTAAAAAATAAGCAGTTTTCTAATATAAAAGCTATTTCTATTTAACTTTAAAAACATCTTTAATGAAAAACCTCATACGTATGATAGAATTGGAAAAATGCACAGCTTCTTTAATCATCTTATTACTTCATTAAAAGTTGAATAGAAAACGAATATTTTTCTTGTTAAAAACATTCACTGAAAAGAAACTAAAGGTTCATGCTTCAAAATATTGGCTGTACTTATTTTGTATGTATTTTATTAACCCAGCTATTTTTTCTGCATTGGATCACTGCTTTTAACTTAAGTTCTTATTTTAACTTATACAACACTTTAAAATTTTAATTTTTTAAATGATTTTCAACTTAATTTGTGCCATTGCAGTAATGTAAATTTTAATATTGTCACTCGTTATCTGTTTTCTTGTAATATAGCCTCAGTATATTAGTCAGTATATTACTTAACATGTACTACAATTCATATAACTTGCTAGTTATATTTTTCTTTTGCGTTTGCGTCTATTATCATTACTAATATGCATAAATAAAAGAATTATAAAATTTAAGTATTATTTAATTGCAACTCACATATCGACTGAAATTCGTATTTGCACAAACCATTCTTTGATGCGCCGTTAAAGCGACAACCCCTACACGGCAAACCTACAAACGGAACAGCATACACACTCAAACGCCCCTATGTGATGGCCTTTCGGCTTCCCCAAAGGTCATACTTCGCCCGAATTTTAACGCTACCTGGCGCAAAACGTTTAGAATAACAGTCGACCCGCCCCGAAGTCACTTGCACGGCGTAACACTGGAAATCAGGCAAACTTGTATCCAAATTTAAAGAAGCTGACTGAAGCGCTATTGTGTTCCCCGAACTCGATTCTGTTGACAAGAGCGAGCATTATGAAATGCTCCACTGCATTTCATTTCTGAATCTGAGGAATGAAACTCTGCTGACTCGTTAGCTTTGTGCAAGAAGGCGAATTTTAAGTCGGCCGTTGGGTACTAAGTTCGCTCTACAGGTACCGCGAGAAGCGCAGAACCATCTCATTTAGCCCCTACAAATATTTGTGCCTCGCGCAATATTACGCCGATTTCTTGGAAATTAATATAGTACTTCTGAAAGTTACGTCGCATTTGGCAGTTTTAGTTTTTCGTGTAATATACGCCGGTCACAAATATATTTAGCTAGTTTTAGAATTCTTGTGTCAATTTTAAAATATTGTAAGATACATCGTAATTAAACTGTTTAATTAATTTTCATTTTATTAAATTTATTTTATTATACAGTTACACGTTTGTAAATTGCAAAAGAGATTATCTATGTTAAAGTATAAACTGTTTTAACTGATTAAACCTATTGATTTGTCGCCATAAAATATTCTTTACTTATAAAATTGTAAATACACTGCATTATAATCATAGTATTATAATTTAAGAAATAATTTTAACATAAAGTTTGACATAAAAAAATATTTTTAACATTGTACTGTTTATATTGTTCCTATAAAGTATTTTGTCGACTCCTTTGATAAAATTGTACCAGCAATTTTTGCTTTTAACCTTGAAACAATCAATCTTGTTTTTATAACAATTTTTAACTTCACAAAACATTTTTTGTTATATCGGCAACTTATAACTGAGGTCGGTATCAAAATCAAATCATACCAATGCCGACGGCTCTACAATTTATTCCGATGCAAACAGAACAAACTCAGCTGATGCAATTTGTTCAACAAAGCTATCAATAGGCTCATAATTTCCCAAATTTAAATCAAACAACCACATATTGCCCTGCTCCAGATATATCTGTAACTTCAAATGACGCTTTTGATCAGCCTCACTTTATCTATCAGCAGCAACAAATTCCTACAGTTTCTTACAACACATGCTTGATAATTAAGCAGAGTTAAAGTAACTCGATAAACAAAACAGGAAATAAAACAAAACGGAGCTGTGTAAGCTATATATTGGGCAAAACGAAATTAATCACAAAGTAACAATTAAGCAAAACAAAGAAATTGAGAAAAAACAAAAACAACTATAATTAAATAACTTCAAATATGGTGGGCGGCAGGCCAGACTGCGGAAAAGAAATGCTGTTGGGAACAAATGCACGACGGAACAACTTTGCTTGGCCAGTTGTACTAGGGCACCACGGACGGGGCGGAACGTACAAAAGGCAGCGACAGCGTGCAAGCACAACGCAATAGAGCACCTGGTCAGCTGGCTGGCGACTCCGTCGCTCACGAGGGTTCGAATCGGAATGCCGAGCGGCGGTAAAAATCCCGTTTAGTTGTGACTAGGATGGGTTAGCGTACAATCAAGGTTACAGGTAGAGATGAGATTCGGGACAAGGGCGTTTAGAGATGATCACCAAACATACCGCCCACCAAAAGTATCAGTGAGGTAATTTTCTTAAAGCAACAGAAAGTAAAATAAACTAAAATAACTGAGGAAATTATATCTAAGACTTAACTTAATCAAGATTTCTGCGGCGCCGATAAGGGACACAGTTTAACTAGAGGTCTCTTGACACACCCATTGGTCGTGCGCACAGTGGCAACACGACCAATGCCGTCCCGACCAGGATGTAATAAAGGTTTCCCCTGCGAAACACGGACTGCTGGCGCATTTCCCATTGGAGGTTGTATCGGATGGGGATTAACTTTAAAACAACGAATGCATTTTTCCAAATAAATTCGAACAACCTGACGTATTGAGGGTACCCAAAACCTTTGTCTTACTAAATAGCAGGTGGTATTCACACCAGAACGCAAGTTTTCTCATGGACATTTTTGACTATAAGCTCTGTTAGCTTATGTTTACGGGGGAGTAAAGCGGCATATTTTGTGTCGTACGGCAGGTTGGCTTCCTGAAGACGTCCGCCCACCCTCAACACACCGTTTTGGTCCACGAAAGGAGCTAATCTTTGTAAAGATTTGGCACACGGCAAATTGTTGCGTAGTTTATCTAATTCTTGCGATAGAACTTGGCTTGAACCATTTTTATTATCATCAATAAGGCATTGAATAATTCTAACTCACTCAAGGCGCTCGTTTGAGGAGGGTTCCATTTACGACAGATATTAAAAATAAAAACAGAACGCTACGATCCCCTGAATCTTTCGTAACGGTGAGAATTGAGTCAGCAAGCTGTCAATTACCGAAGTTTCGGTTTGGGCAACGAATGACACGATTCGTTTTTCAGACGCTAAATCTTCTAGGCACGTTGATAAGGTATTTCCTAGTGACCATGAATCGGAAGGATCTATTAAGCATGAGCGACCCGCCCACCACAAGGAACATGGTGCGAGATCTTGAGACAATAAACCCCGGGGATGCGGAGTCAGCAGGGTTGTCAGAGGAGCGAACGTGCTTCCACGAACTGGGTGGTATTCTTTCTTGTATATGCGTGACTCTATTGGACAAAAAAGTCTTCCACTGGTGAGGAGAAGAACAGATCCATGAAAGGGCACCGGTAGAATCACTCCAAGCAATGACTTCATCGAATACAATACATGACTTATAGGTTTTTAGCACGAATGCCACCAGATTGGCAAACAACACGGTGGCACATAATTCCAATCTTGGGATTGACAATCGTTTTAAGGGGGACATTTTCGACTTTGCCATTATTAGAAATGTCTTTATTGTCTGATCTTCATCGGTACGCCGAACGTAAATTACACTTGCGTGTCCCGCTTCAAAAGCACCGCAAAATGCGTGTAATTGATACGTTGATGTGGCAGACCCTTTCCAGCAACGAGGAATTGAAATATTGGTTAATAACTGCATGGATGCTTTAAAATTTTCCCATTTCGTAACGACGTGTGCAGGTATCTGGTCATCCCAACCAAGACCCAAGGTCCACAAATACTGCATTAGTCGTTTGGTAAAAAACGTCACAGGAGCTAGGAAGCCAAGTGGGTCATAGATTCTTGCTAGGTCGGACAAAATTGTTCGTTTACAACAGGACTTAGTAAGCGGCGTGACTGAAAATGAAAATGCATCTGACGAGGACAGCCATTACAAACCTAACACCTTTATAGAAACAGGATCCGAACCAAAGGCGATGATACTGTCGAGGCAATGTTCGGGAGGCAAATCACTCTGTAGCGTGGCGTAATTACTTGACCATTTACGGAGCTCAAAACAACCCCTTTTTAATAAATCGGTTAATTATTGTTTCAACGTCTCGATTCACCTAAAATATCCGCGCCAGTTGCGATGTCGTCTACGTATAAATCAGTACGCAGACATTGTGAGGCAAGAGGGCACTGATCGTGCTCTTCATCGGCTAATTAAGAAACCCTTCTAATTGCCAGGAATGGTGATGTGGAAACACCATACGTGATAGTATTGAGTTCATAACTGCTGATTTGTTCTGAATCCGAAAATCTCCAGCGAATCAATTGAAATCGGCGATCTTCCTCGTGCATTAATATCTACACATTTGACGGATGTCACAAGTAAAAGCAAAGAGATGCCATCGAAATCGAAGAAAAATGACGGAAATATCGTTCTGCAGCTTTGGACCGACGAAAATGGTATCGTTCAATGACACCCCGATAGGGTCTTTCGCCGATGCGTCAAAGATGACTCTGATCTTAGGGCCGTCGAATTGTTTTTTCAGAACGCAATGGTGTGGTATGTAGAAACAATTAGGAGAAAAAAACGGGGCATTTCTCACAAGGGGCATATGTCCAGAAGATATGTATTCCGCCATAAATAAATTATACATTGTGCGAAGAACTGGTTCCCGGTGGAGCCGTCGCTCTAGGCATTTAAGACGTCTGTCCGCCATTTCAATGGTTTTTTCAAACGTTGGGGGATTATTTTCCTTAAAAGGTAACCGAACACCAAAACGACCGGAAGGCAACCGAAAATGCGTTTTGGAAAACCAATTTTCCATTAGCTCATCTTCTGGGGATTTGATTGCAACATTGGGCACCTCCTCTATTTTCCAAAAGTGTTTCAAAAGACTGTCGAAATTTTCCATGAGCGCTAAAAAGGAGTGTTTGATTGGCTGGTCTTGCGCTACTGACGTTGAACCTATCAATAGCCAACCGAAGGTAGTATTAATGTATAAACATCTTCGCCCAGAAATAGGTCTACGGGCACGGAAATAGCCCCATCTGGGTCGGCTAACTGTAGACCCCGCAGGTGAGGCCACTCAGAAGGGTTTATATTGTATGTGGGTAGGGGCGAGAAAATGTTAGGGAAAACGATCGCGGGAGCTTCAAACGCGAAAACAGTCTTTAATGATGAAGCTGGATTGTGATCCAGTATCAACCAGCGCTCTTACCCTTTTGTAACAGCCTGAATGATCCCAAATTTCTAATATCGCGGTAGATAATAGTACGGTTGTGGATTGATCGTTAGTTGAATTGATGCTAGCGCAAGCATTGGTTGTATTGGTGACAGTGGCAGTTGAGGGCGCCGTGGTTTACGCGGCTCACTGCGATTTATCGGCTTGGGATGGAGCAAGGTGTGATGTTTTTAATTGCAATGCTGGCAAGAATATTTGGATCTACACTGTGGCGATCTTGAAATGGCTTCAGTTAACGAAGAAATACAACTGTTCAGTGTGCGTTATCGAGACCGTATTAGTGGTCATTCACACTGGTGGAGTACTTAAACGAAAGTAACGACAAATTTCAACCATGGCTAAAAGATTCAAACCTTTAGATCGCATAAGCAATAAAATTTGAATAAGTACGTGGTGTAGTGTCGCAAAACTTATAGATTAGTCATAGTTTGTTAAATTAATTTTAGTTTAATATAGATGAGCATTCGTTAGATGCTTAACCTCCATGTTCTTATCAATTTGTAGTCGTTAAACTAATTCTTTGTATGACAGCTTGTAGTGCAATATTTTAAATTAAAAAAATCTTAAGAAAAAATCATTCATTTGTATTTTCGAGTAAAGATGACTAAAAAATATTCAAGAGTAAAAAGAAGAAATATAGATAGAAGTATGGAAGACACGATCGTCAAATGTAAGAAAATTGGAAAATCTAAAATTGATTAAAGAGAAATAGACATTTAGGTATACATAAATGAACATTTGGTCACAGTTGGTATATTTTTGGAACAAGCGTAGAAAGAAATACAATTATAGCATTAAATAAAAACACGAAAAAACGATAAAACAAAAAAATATTTAGTGTCAAATTTGAAACAAAATCAACAGACACAATACAGATAATGGTATATATTCCAACCACTGACCCTATACAAGGTAAATTAGAAGAAATATATAAAAAGATAAATTAAATTACAGAGAGATTGTGTGCGAAAAAGTGAGAATCTGATCGTATACACTATAGCAAGATCATTTTGAAGAATTTTCCAAGACTCTGAATAATAAACTTATTAAAACTCTAAATGTCCGTTTTGGGAGGGAGGAGGGGTTATATTAACCACTTACAGAGGAAAACAGCTAAGACGGACCATATACGAAAAACATTATAACCCAGTAGCTATAGGCAGATCTATATACTGGCCAAATGGTCCAAATAAGCTACCAGAAAGCCATGGATTTCTTCATATCCATGGATTCCTTCATAGTCAAGAACATCTCACAAAACTAGTAACATTATTAATTTCTATGATCTAAGCTGCTACCACTCTTCATTAATATGTACATATAGTAACTCAATAATCAAAAAGTCTACACGACCCAAACTATACAACGGTCCTACAAACTTAAACGTCTTTAGATAATATATAAATAATCACCTGGCAGTCAAATATCCATTAAACATATTAACAGAAATTGAGGAAGCAGCTTAGCATGTCATTTCCTCCAAAACACGAAACACATACGGTAGTAACATCGCTAATTATCCTCTACCACACTAAAAATAACTAGAAAAAGGATAGCAAAACGTAAAGACAGATTTCAAGGAGCCTCGCAGCTAAACTAATAGAAATAAGTATATAATAGAATGAGTATGTGAAATACTAGCGGAAATAATTAAACGCCTCGATGAATGTGCCACACATATACTATATAATAAATTAACGTGTCAGATTTATGAAAGAGAACTTCTTGGAGGCTTCAAAGAACTTAACAAAAAAAGCAATTCATACAAATGCAAAACACATTGTATAATCAGTTGAACTTTTCAAACTTCAAAAATCCTCCCAAGAATTATAAATCAAAGGATAGGAAAAAATAGATAAAAACCTTATTGAAGATAAATTTGGGTTTAGGAAAAAAATACAAGGGGAAAAATTAATATTGATTTCAGGACTAATACCAAAAATTAAATTAATAAAGGATAAAAATATCTTTATTGCTTTTACAAATATCCAGAAGGTTTTCGATTTTGGAAATTGGAACCATAAAATGTACTGTTTTTTCTTTTTCGTTGCTTGCTTATGTTCCATAAGTTATGTGGATAGGAGGAATAGTAGTAGTAGAATGTTTAGTTTCTGGTTGCCTTCCAATAAGTGTAGTCGTCGTGAGCTATATGATAAATTTTTGTAGAAATTTTTATTTTTCCAATTATTTTTTAGACTGGTTAGTTGTTTGGTTAGGGTATTTTATTTGCTTTGATCACTGAGACTTCTAGTAGAGACTTTTGTTTCAGCAATTTTGGCTCTAATATTCAAAAGATAATTGTTGTTCCACGAAGTACTAGTTGTGATTTTGTTAAATGTGTTGCACTCGATATTGCACGTAGAAGGCTGATAGATGTTTTACTTATTCTTTTATTTTATTTAGTGTGTTTAATAAAATTTTGATTGTTATATTTTCGTTCAGATATTCTTTATTGCAGATTTTCTATAATATTCTCAATTGAGTCTTATATTCTTTTTCCGTTCCTGATATCCGGAATTTTTTTTTGTGATTGTCCATAGCTGCTTGTTGGCTACTAGAGTTATAAATTGGAATTTGTTGCATCATGCAAAGCATTATTTATATAGAATACATGTTGTGGCGTCTACATTGGCATTGGCCACTGAAAAAAATAAATTGCTTTATTAGAGCTGACTTACTTGCTAGTCAAATACAATAAGCTTGTTTGGTTGCACAACCTCTTAATAGATACGCTGGCCAATATCATAGCATATATCACGTGATAAGTGACCACAGATATACTTTATGTTTAGAGGAAGAAATTATTTGCGCCTGTAAAGTAGAACGGCAACTTATGCTTTTATTTAATAATATTATACGCCCCAGGCCATTAAATGTGCTATTCTACTCGAAAAATAAAATTGTATATGTTATTAAATTAAAAGTTATTGCATTTTTCTGAAATAATAATTGTTTTTAAAAAGATATTATAGCGCTGTCTTACACAGGTCAAAGTTCAATAGGAATAAGAGCTTCAGGTGAAAAAAGAAAACGAATACTAATGCAAAGCGATAGAACAAACAGTTCTGCAATAATAACACTCGTTATTTTAATACGTCACTAAAAATACTGTTTCTTAAGTAACGTAATAGGAATAAGAGCTATAAAGTGAAAAAAAGAAAAACAATACTAATGCAAAGGTAAGCAAACAGCTGCAACCAATAATACACGCTCTTATTTTATTACGTCACTAGCAAAATACTGATTTTTTATGTTTAATTTAAGACAATTTACTTAATTACCTATGTATTTTTAAATCTATTGTTTCCACATACTTTTTATTTTTTGAAGAACACCCTATTCTATTGCCTTTATTCGAATGTTTTATGGTCCACTAAAATTAATTTTTATTTATCGACTACGTTTTGTATACCTGCAACAAGTTCTGTTTACTACATCGGTTGTAACATTAATTTATTATTTATATATTCTGCAATCTCAAATTAATGATTAATAATTGTAACATTTGAGTCATTACTAAAGATTAGAAACTATAAGACGGATCACTGAAAAAAGAAGCTCAAAAGAGACGAAGATAAAAGACCACTTTCATTTAAAGGGACAAGATTGGAAACAAATAGAAACGTTCGTGTCTTTTCGTTAGTAAACGATGAGAATTCAAAATGACAACCAATAACATTGCAGCTTCTACCCGCGTACGCACGAAATTAGTTTATTCGTCTGTAGTGGTCCTAACAAACAGTGTTTAGTTCACTGCGTGCACTGCTAACGGTAACTCACCACGAGCGTGTCATTTCCACTCACATTTGAATGGACAAACGCTTCAAGGTCAACAAAGCGATATGCCAAAAAACAAAGAATTCGACGCGAGTGATCCATCTTAACAGTTTTTAATATTTGCCGTTACTTAGATTTTCAAATATTGTGCAATCAATTTTAATCGATAACATCTAATACATTATGTGGTCAATTTTATGTATTTATAGTTATTTGCTATCAGGTAGATTAAATACTAATTCATTTCAAGATATAAATTATCTAAAAGTCATATTTCAAATATAGCCTGTTATTGTTTACTGATATATTAATTATAAATTAATCCGACTGTAATTCGGCTAATGTTTTTAATAAAATAATAAATACCAATTACTTTATTATGATTACTAAAGAATACATATATTTATACGAATATATAGATATATAAATGTTACAATAATAAGCATCAGCCTTTTATTTTCTCAAGACCGTGAATATTGATAAAGCAAATAAAATAAATAAAATTTCTTGTCTCTAGCCAAATTAAAATTATAATAATTAAAAATACATTCGCTTATTTCTAGGTTGCCTTGCAATTAATTTTCTTCGAAAAGACATCTGTCACTTAAATCTCAATCTTTAGAGTTAGTCGGCTGCTATTAGCTACTTCAATCATTCTAGTGCACCACAACACTCTACGTGATTTCGAACACTAATAGAAGGCTTAGTGGAACCGCATGTTTTCTTTATGAGGCACGTACTACAACCCGAAGCTTGAAAAGGTGTTTCAGCTTTCCTGCATCTGATCCTACGGTGCAATTCCCTGATTCCATTAATCTTGGTACAGTAGATAAGGCTTTCGCTGGACTGCTCAATTTTTAAATGTCTGCCAACTAAATTGGAGCTACCTGACTTCTGAACGCCACGTAAACTTAGCTAAAGTGTTATTATCGCCAACTCAATCATTTTTAAACATATCAACATTGATCATCTTTATATCTCAATATTTTGAAAACAAATGTGACTTATTAATAAATATATTTTTATTACACATTTATTCTAAATGTTTTAAATTAGGAAAGTTTTCATACTTTTGCAACAATAAAACTATTTAGCTGTTTAATTGTATTTTTTTATTTTTAGCAATACTATCAACTACTAATTTCTATACGTGTAATGTAATTGTAATAAAAATACTTTAACTTAAGAAATATGTGTATCAAAGTAAAAGTGATTTAAATATAATAATAATGCTATTTAGCTCTTATGTCATGTTATGTTATGCTAGATGGTTTATAGTTAAAGTTTGGGTTTTTTACGTTTTTTTAAATTTATTTTTTGCGGTGATTTTTAACAGGATCTTTAATAATTTTCTATGTAACGTTGCTTTCAGTTGAGTTAAATATTCCTTAGGAAGGACTGTATTTTTTATGTATACGTTTTTTGGTGGATTTATACATTTGATGTACAGCACAAGAAATAATAAAATAAATCTAAATTAATCTACAAAATAATTGTAAAGAAAAATAAAAATGTATACGGAAACATTGTAAAATATATCGCGCAACTTATAATTGTAATTTTAATTATTTAATATATGGCTTAAAATTTCTTCATAGCCTCCATCTGTATGTAGTTTAACTTCTATTAGCATCGGAGTGTGTTTACATCACAATTATGTACTCAATACAGTTTTATTTCTATCTTCATGAAAAGCACATATTGTATTTAATATAACAAATTTTCACCGCTTTTATTATAATTCTAAGCTACCTGTATTTCATACTTGTCCCCATTTAAAGAGTAAGAATTTTTTTCTTGTCTTGGTAAATTTATCTTTGCAGATTAAGAAGCAATCTAACTATCCCTACAAAGAATGTATTTGGCATTGAAAAATAGACAATTGTGGCCGAAAATTTACTGAATCTGACGTAAAAGTTTTCATATTCTAATTTTTGCCACTAAAGATTAATTTCATGTACTTACAAAAACAGTTAGGATAAAACTGTACAGGTTGTAATTATTTAGCTTATACCGTTATTATAATTCCTGGAAGAGAAAGGTATTTATAATCGGTTACAGGATGTAGGGCTTTAAAAATGTTTTTATAAATTAATTTACATCGCGCCATTTCTTCTGCAGTTTTTTTGGCAGTGCATTTCAACGTGCTAAGCATATTTTTTTATTTCTTTAATCTTTAAACTTATTCATTGTGCTATGGGTACATTTGCATTCAAACTGGTTCTTCAGTATAAAATTGTACTGATCTTTTCTTGGATATCTTGGAGTGTAAGCTAATGGTCTTATAAGATGCGATGTTTGTAGGATTTTTCTAGATAAATAAAGTATAATAGTCTATACAACCTTGCCCTGTCTGAGAAAATATTTAAGTCTTTCGTGACGTCTAAAGTTACACTAGGAATTGAATCCTTACCCGACGCTACTTCCTCCAGCACATCTTTGTTATTGGAACGGACATGTTTCTTGTAAATACTGGCATTAAAACTTCATAAACGTGAACTGATACTACAGAGCTATTTTTTTTTACTTTAAAGGACCACTTGTTTTCGACTAATGTCAGCACTTGAAGAAAATGGATGGACAAGAACGCAGGACTCCGAGAGTCACAATTTAATGAACTAAACTGAACCGCGCCGGACAAAATTACAACCATAAAATTCGTCGCTTGTCAACTGTGTTTTTTTTTCTAAATAACACTGCCCAGTGTACGATGCTGAAAATTAAACAATAAGTCCCCCTAACAAGATAATGGCAACACAACATTGTTCACTGCTTCACACGTATTTAACGATGGCTTTTCTTAAGTGCCTTTATACACATCTATTTATTAGAATTACCTCCTTGATTTTAGCAAATTATTCAATGCAGCTTTGCTACGGGGCGACGTAAGATTTCTACCACTGTCCTGACATCCACGATACGAGTAATTTCATCTTTCCCTGGATACACGTCTTCCACAATTCATTCCTCTGGTGGTTGCAATGTACGCTAAATTCCTAGCTTTGACATCTGCGGTACTTTTATTCCACTTAGTTCTCAGTGCCAATCTGGGCAGGTATTCTTTGAGCCACCGACTCCATAAATAAAATGTCTCCATCATTTTTTGTGGCATAGATAACCTTCCACAAACTCTCCAATAGCTGCGTAATACTTGATGTCTCCAAAAGAAAGCAGTTTGGAGTGATGGATTCCGAATCACCAGGGCTACATGATACGCTGGTTGACCGATGCTTTAGGCTCTGCAACCACAGTCAGCAAAACTTAATCGGTCAAGATTCTATTCTCCACAATCAGAACTCTACCTTCCTGAGGCTACTCTTCTTTGGGCAGTAATAAGAATGATAGCCCATTAAAGCACCTACACTCTGTAGTGACGTATTTTTATGACCAAATTAATATCAAAAACAACTGTTTTTCAAAATACAACTCATCGCTATTAATGACTTTTTAACAGTGCTCTGCAAGCTGTCTAATTTGCCCACGGTACTAAACTGCTGACTTTGACACAAAACATTCTTGACATGCAACTTCAACTTTATTAAAGTTCATATTATTTCAAAGCAGTCACATGGCTAACAGTTTCTTGTCTTATGGGATCACAAATTTCCTTGTTGACAGTTGCAGTGTTTAGTAATTGCAGATCAAAGGTCATAGCTCAATTTTGCCACATCTTCAGAAATTCAAAAACAAAAATTCTTACCACAACACAAACAAGAAAAACGACATACGTAATAACTCTAATTTAAAATAAAATGTATAACTTACTGTTTTACTGTTACACTTATCCAAAAACACCTGAGGAACGTAGAAGGTATTTTTCTTTATTTGCATAAATAATTGAGGTGTTGGCACAGAAAGAAAATAAAATTATCAAATTTTCTTAAATAACTCAAGAATAAATGACAATAGCCATTTTTAAGCGTTAATATTTTCTCAAAAAATGAGAAATTGAATGCCCATTTTTCATATTTATTATAATCATTAAGATACTTTATGGAAATATCGGAATGTATGTAGATTTTTAAAACTTTTTGCATTAACTACTTATAGGGCTGTTAATCATGATGAATAAAAATTTAAGAAAATGAACTGCACGGCGGACATCACTACTGGTAGATGTAGTTATTTTAGTATATTGTTACGTTTGAGCAACTAAACAAAATTAACTGTTACTCTTTACTCTTGTCAAAAAAATCTGTAAAAGGAACTTCGCGTGTTGCTTGCATTAAAAAATATTTATTCTAAAATAAGATTAAAATAAAGCAAGATATTTATATATGTTATATATATATATATAAAGCCTCTGGAAACTCCTGGCAAATGCATCTTTAGGAATAGGTCGCTATTGCATATGTCTACAAAATGTGCATTTTTCATTACACTCTTTAAGAGTGGAGCCTTGTTATAAACGGTAATTAAATGGGACCTGATCTTTCGCTTACCCAAATATTCTCAGGCAATAGTACTCGTCGTATTTTTGCTTATGTCTAATTTCTGTGCCGTCAGTGGTAGAGGTAATCGCCAATTTTATGCCAGCATATGTGGCACTCACTCGATCATGCCTGACGTAATCATTTTCTTCCCTTCGCAAAGACAACCAGTTTTAAACACATTTTCTGGTCGTAACTTCCGCCCGTATAGTTGAATTAACATTTAATGTATTTCTGTCGCTGCTTTCTCCGGTTTGTAACTGAACCTAATGTTCAATCGTTACTCAGTACTCTACCCTAGGTGTCTCTAGATAACCACGTGCATGCATGCGCACCTAGCTTTTGTTACCATTAAAACATTAAACCGTTCACCAAACTTTACAAACACGCCTTGCATGTTTATAACATATTGACTGTACTATTAAAAATATATTTATAATAAGTATTATGTGCCGTCCCAAAAATTCTGCAACACCTAAAAAACAATTTTTCTGGATAAAGTTCTTTAAAAGCAACAAAAAATAT
Source organism: Sinelater perroti (assembly GCA_036346155.1). NCBI lineage: Eukaryota > Metazoa > Arthropoda > Insecta > Coleoptera > Elateridae > Sinelater > Sinelater perroti. The sequence continues at coordinate 36,961,384 of JARFIY010000001.1, forward strand.
TTTTAGAGATAGAAGCTATGCTTTTCTACGAAGTTTTGTCACCGATGTGTAAGTTTTTGGATCTAGTCGAAGTACCACTCGAACGGCTTTGAATCGAAGAACTCTTGGCACGCTTCTTCAACCAGTGATTACACAAGAAGTATTCCATTGAGCAGAAGAGGCCATAATCTGACGGGGCAGCGTCTGGACTGTCGGTTGGATGCGGAAAAACTTCAACGCGGTCCAAGTCTTTAAATTTTTCTCTAGTCTTCTTGATAATATGGGCTTTGGCGTTGTCTTGTTGAAAAAAAATTGCTTTCGATTTACCAAGATCGGGTACTTTCCTTCAACTTTTCGCAAACACGGTTCAAATGCTGGAAATAAAGGTATTAAGCGCAACCATTTGACACAAGTTTAAAGTGCAAAACTTCTTCAAAGTTCCATCAAACCTTTTTGACGAAACTTCAACGGCCGACCAGAACGAGACTGATGTTTGAGACTCACGTCGACCGAGAATTGAAGGACTTGTTTTATCTGGAGACAGTAGAGTTGTAGACACTTCCTTTTGCTTCTAGCATTGCTGATTTCCTTTGCAGTATATCTCTTAACAGAAATCCTCTTTTTCAGCAATGGTGCATTAAAATTTAATTTTAATCAGAAATTATTTTATATCCAAAGATGTAACTTGTTACTACACAAAAATTGCAAAAATAGAATTTTTCGGAAGTGTTGTAGAACTTTTGGTACATCATAGTAACCATATAACATACATATTACATTTATGTTATACGCACATACACAATTACATACATTATTAGTAAATACAATTTAAAAATACATCGACTTCTGTTAATTCTGTTTATAACAGCTTAAAATGAAGTTATGTACATTTTAACATCAATACCAATATCTGATTTATCGTCTTTGTTTATATATAAGCATGCCTTGTATTATTTATACTAAATAAAAATAAATAAAACTTGCCACTTAATGATTCGTATATTATTCTGTAACAAATATTTAAGAAATATTATAAAAAATTCTGTTATTATTATACTCTTAACGTGTGACTAATCTTTTAATTATAGTGAAACATTTAAGATATTAACAGTTATTATGGATAACAATCAAACAGTGTAAGTTAATTTAAATTTTAATTGCAAGTGCATTACATGAAAACAGAGCAAACGTCTCCATAAAACTATCCGGGATTTTCAGGATTCCGAAAGAATATTTCTTGCACAATCTCTGCCCTGTCATATCTCTCTCTGACTGCGCTTTCTGTACGGTCTGCTGCCCACTAAATCCCAACAAAAGTTCATCCAAGCCTGTCTGCGAGGAAATGGACCAAATGAAGTAACCGATTCAGGGAACATAGTTAAGAATAATGCCATTACTTATACTCCTTTTCGAGAATCATAATATTCTGCTGTTACCGTCTGCTCCGAGAGCTGCTCTCCGGCTACTACGTAATTGAATTTAGACGCATACATCATTACGTAATGCCCCCATTGGTTGCTTCGTTTTATAGATTTAATTAGATAAAACGTAAGAAGCCGTACAGCTCGGACTCTAAAATGTACGAGCAGTACGTTCAATAAATGCAAAATAGGCGCGGAGCGGCCGTGCTGACAAATAAAACAGCTGAATATAGATGTCGGCGCATAAATTCCAAAAGAAATATTTTGATTCCCGGTTTTATAAATCACAAAGTATCAGAAAAGGTCTTGAAGTGGAGAAAGTTCCATGGAGTGAGAATCGAACTTTTGCTGGCTTGGTTGGATTGAACGGCGACCAGTCGACTGAAAAATAAACTCTTTGGTCACGATACATATATTCTGGAGATCTAAAGTAAACAAGTTTCTTTTTACGGATATTTGAATGTTTTCCATGCTTTCGGGGGACGAGTCCGGCGAAACACTGCGCTTCACAATTATGCTAGCAAATATTTGAACGTATAAGAAATCCGAGATGTAGGCAACAGATGTACGCATTTAGGAAAAGAAAATTAAAAACTACCATAACTACATAGAATTGCTTCTATTTTAATAATCTTAAATATATATGACGTTTCAATTAATTAAGAGGTTTGTAATAAATATATAAGGGAGTTTAATACATAACATTGCTATATATGCACATAAAAAGGTTAAAAATAGTAATTATTTAAATAACGTATTATATAAATTATAAAGGATAAGTTTAAAGTTTTGATATAAATAGAAACGCAACTCAAATGTTTTTGAAATAGTAGCGATTTGAGATAGCTAAAATAAATTATTTTATTTTTTATTATTAGCTTCACAAATTGTAGCTAAGTCAACCCAAATTTCTCTTTTTATATTGGCATATAATTGATATCTTCTTTTTAAAAAGTTTGATCTTACTTAATTTTTTTAATAGCTTCATTTACTTTAACTCTCTGTTGCAATTTGGAAGATTATTTACTAGTAATTTGTATACTACACTTTTCAAGCAATTAAAATGCAATCTAATTGCGCCAGGACATCTCAAAGACCGTGAAAAGAGATTATTTCATTCTATGTTTAGAAAAAATCATCTAGAGGTTATTAAACTAACGGAAAATCCTTTTCTTCTTCCATCCTTCTTTTACTCTTGAGCGTGATCGATTTTTTTTTAATTTGTTGCCCATTTTTCTCATTTCATACAGCCCAATACAAGTACTCCCATTTTTGCTTTCGTCTCTCCTGTCCTGTTTCTCATTTCTTCTATTCTTTGCATCCAGCTCTTTCTAAGTCTTTCTATTCTGCCAATTTTCACTATCTTCTTCACCAAGATATTTTGGTTCATCCGTATTATATGGTAACACCAATTTAGTTTTCTCTCTACTTGCGATATAATTGCTTTTCGTTGTGTCATTTGTCTTAATTCTTCATTTTGTTTTCTATCCATCTTTGTTTCTCTCGCTATCTTTCTAAAAAACATTATTTTTGCTGCCTTAATCTTCACTTTTATCTTGTAATGTCCACGTTCCACTCACGTATGTGACTACTGGTGGTACCAGTGTGTTGCACATTCTTATTTTAGTTTTCTTGTCTATTTTCCTTTTTACGAAAATTATCTTATTTAACGCGCATTCAATTTTAACAGCTTTATTTATTTTGTTATTTATATCATTATTTATATTCCCATGTTCTTTTTACACTTCCTAAATATTTGTTTGTTGCTGCCATTTCTAGTTTTTCTTCTTTAATGTAAATTTCTCCGTTTTCCTCTTTTATTTTCTTATTGATCATTGCTTTACTTTTGTTTCTATTTATTTCCATTCCTAGCTTTTCTAATTTTTGGTTCCATATTTTCACCAGCTGTTTTATCTTTTTATGATGATCCACTATTAGAACTATATCGTCTGCATATAGTAGACAGTCGATTTTTATTGGTATTAGATTATTATATCATACTACTGCTTGGTTATGCCTAGTTCTTATTCTAGTATTTGTTAACAATCTGTCTACAGTTACTATGAAGAGTAACGGGTTTATGCTATCTCATTGTTTTATTTCTACCTCCATCTTAAATTTTTCAGATTCTTCTCCATTTAGTTTGACCATTTTGTTTTCTGTTTTATATATACTTTTTATCATTTTTAATAGTTTTCTGGACTGCGTCAAAGGCAGCTTTTAAGTCAATAAATGTAACAAAAATTTCTTCTCTCTTTTCCTCTTTTCTAAAATGTGTATATTATCATGAGTTTGTCTTTCTGACCTAAAAGCTGCCTGTTCTTCTAATTTTTGTCGATATTAGTTTTAATACTCTTTCTGTTGTTTTGGTATATAATTTAAAAGGTGGTGGGAAATAGGCATATAGCTCTGTAGTTCTCACAGTCTGCATAACGCCCATTTCATATAGATTGAAATTATTATATTGTTTTACCATTCTTCTGGAATTTCCTCTGTCTGCCATGTCTTCCTCAGTATATTCAATAAGCATTCTCTACCTTTCTCTCCTAGGAGTGTTATCATCTTAGGTTCTATTAACGGAAAATGAAATAGTCTTAATTTTAATCTACAAAATTCCAATCAGATATTTACAGATATTACAGCTTGGGACGGCGCTGAGGCAAACTGGTCAAGAATTAATGAACGACTAGTCGCAAATTCAGTGCATGGATAAGTTCTACTCTCGCAGGACACTTATAAATGTATGTGACTTTTAAGTACTTAAGGTTGTATGTTAGTAGCCATAATAAATCTTTGAGACTGCAATAAAAAATAAACCTCATCAATAAAAGGACGTAAAGAAATTTTAATCTGATTTTCGTAGAAATCACTGATATAATATTTTTTTTATGTAGTGATAAGAATTAGTTAAGTCGTATTTATTTTAACGCAGCTTAGAACAAAAATACGACGCAATCGCATAGCTCAAGTGTTTATATTAGTTGAATTATTATTATAAGTTGCAAGAAAAAAGAAATTTAAAACCATAATTGTAGAACTACATTTCATTTTGCTGCTTTAGTCATTAATAATTTATTGCTGGTTTTAAACCCCGGAAATTGTTTCTCTACAATTTTTTAATATTATCGTTTTGATGGCTTTTCTACGCTATTAGAGTTTAATCCTAAGTTGTTTTTTCTGTGGCATCTGCACTATCCGTTCTGTAATACCGATATATTTTATGTTAGTTAGCTGTATAGCTTTATTTATTATTCTTAAATTTTCAATATTTTTTTTATAACAGTTGTGGACAAAACGTTAAGAGTTTCCGAACTCCTATTATGATCTAACAATCCCAGTACTGACCACACGACGCACCATAACAAACGTATTATAATTTGTAACAATACTGAAAAAAGTTTACTAGCATAATTTATTACAACATTACAAAGTATGCTTTTTTTAATATTTAAATGTTTTGTGCAGACAAAATATTTGCATTTATCACATTTCGTGGAAAGATCGACTACAAATTTTACATCGGCCACGTTTCTTTCAATTTTCTGATAACGTTGGATTTTCTGAGTCATTTGAACAGTCCGTCAACACCATATCCATGGCGACATGAATATGTTTATCTAAACCTTGGCGTTGTTCGAGAGTTTATGAAAGGTCTAACTAGCTCAAGACCCAAATTTTGCAATAGAGCCTCCCGCTGAAAGATTTTCCTTTTTTGTATTCGCTCTATTTATTCCACCTACGTCAATGAAATTGAAAGATAGTACTAGGGGCCATCGTTTTATATTTTGTTTGCAGGAATATTCTTTTGCCATTTTATCTAAGCTATCAACTGCACCCTTATGTCGATTATAATGAAGTATAGCTTGAGGTTTATAAACTGTTCTTTCACCGCTAATATTTAGGTTAAAATATTGTGTACTTAGCAACAAAACGCTCCAATTTTTTTTTGAGGGGGAAACTAAAATGGCATATTTCTAGTATAAAATTTCGCTTGAATATTCTGGTTTCTTTTGTTAGAGAATAAATTTCTTAGGAACCTTCTTTTTTTTCTAATTGTTCTTGTTAATGTTTTTGATTGCTGCAAAAGCTCTTTTGATAATAGTAGCTAATTGATAAAGCTGTCTGTCGTCACACAATATCCAGATCTTATTTCATCAACTAAACGAATAACGACTCGTTTTCCTGAAAAAATGTTTACTTATAGCTATATCATATATTTAGTTATTTATATTATTATCTTGCTCTTTTTCCGGCTTAATATTTGTTACTCCTATATAAGCTTGTAAATTTTAGCAATATATATTAAATGAATCACACAGGACCAAAACTTGTATGCCGTATTTGTATGGTTTAGATTTCACGTATTCTCTAAACGGACATCATCTACCAAATGGCACAAGTTGTTCGTCGATACAAATAATAGAGTTAGGAATATAGACCTTTTTACAGTTTGATGTATTTCAGGTATAGCAGCTAGCCTATCTGAAATACGTATTTCTGGGAACGTTGTCAAATCGTCAAGTCTTATAAATTATATATATAAAAAAAATTATGAGTGCTGCTGCTGCTGCTGTCACACAGGTCAAAGGTCAAATCGTTCGTGCCGTTCCGTGCCGACCCGAGTGCCTCCGAAGGACAAATTTCGGCCCGGCGACAGGCGCGACCGAGGTAATATATTTCCGGAACCGCAAGCGATGGAAAATTTTCGTTTGAGAGCGGGTAATAAAGCACTTATATATAAAAAAAATTATGAGTGCTGTCACACAGGTCAAAGATCAAAGTTCAACTCTAACTGGGTATACGTAAATGCGTTGTCATGGCAACGGCGTACGTCAATTATGTCAAACAGAGCTTTTTAATCGTGTTTTTATTTTTATTTAAAAAATACTATGCGAAGGGGCTCAAGCATGTCGGAGTTGGACAAGCTCTCTGGGGGGCTGCTGCTGCTGCTGCTGTCACACAGTTCAAAGGTCAAATCGTTCGTGCCTTTCCGTGTCGACCCGAGCGCCCCCGAAGGACAAATTTCGGTCCGGCGGCAGGCGCGACCGAGGTAATGTATTTCCGGAACCGCAAGTAATGGAAAATTTTCCTTTGAGATGGGGTAATAAAGCACTTATATATAAAAAAAATTATGAGTGCTGTCACACAGGTCAAAGGTCAAAGGTCAAAGTTCAACTCCAACTGGGTATACGTAAATGCGTTGTCATGGCAACGGCGTACGTCAATTATGTCAAACAGAGCTTTTTAATCGTGTTTTTATTTTTAAAAACTACTATGCGAAGGGGCTCAAGCATGTCGGAGTTGGACAAGCTCTCCGGGGAGCCGCTGCCAGACCTCGTCTAAGTAAATATTTTATTCTTTGTGGCACGGAATATGAGCCTTTAAAACTCTGGATTTTTAATACTCCACAACTTTAGAATTGCTTACGATTTACCTTAAAACATCAATTAGCAACAATCCGATAGAAGCACACAATTCTTCCTTGTTGAACCCATTAGTTTCGTGATTATTGTTTCGCAAATGACAATTTCTATTTCATCAAAAAAAAATTTAAGCTTCCACTTGAATCGTGAAGTTTGGGCTGTAATTTGTCTTTCCAGGTTGTTAATTCAAAAGGTTCCTTGCACAACGCCTTCTGACACTAGATTTGTTTTTGTTCCACAATTTTCCAAAATGCTTTCAACTTGCTTTATGGCACCACTATCCCCTTCCGTATTACTTGAACTGCTTTCGACATCAGTCAAATCATCTTTCAATATTTAATTTTCTGATAATACTTCATTCTTTATATCATCATAAAAGTCACTTACATTAGTTGTTTCCTCTAATTTAGCCGTGGTAAGAACATAACACTAAATAAACCACTAATGGTTGCACTAAAACAAAGATGGTAACTAATCCAAAATTTAAAAAAAAAACATTGATTTTAAATACGGTCGGGTGGGTTGGTTTGTTTCACAACAGAAACTCGTTGTCATCGCTATGCTTTGTCTGTGTTTTGTCTATTTTTGCCGCTATGAATATTACATACACGAAGCTCAGGGGCAGCTAAAAAATATTGAGAAAAAATAAAAGATATCTATAAACTTATTTCCAAAAAAATGTATGATGCGGTCAAAATTGACCACCATTTGTCATCTAAGGTTAATTTTGCCTTATATTATTCCTCTATTTAGATTTGCCTTTGCAACATTCATTTATATTCATATTACTATTTTGTTCTGTTTAAGTTTAGGTTGAGTTAGAAAAGTATTATGATTACGTTGTAATAAAAAAAGTGACTCGCACATTTTAACAAATTTCTTTAATGAACCTTGCCTATTTTTGGCATTTGTCACTATTTTCTCAAATTTCCGTTTAAGCTTCTAGCTTCTTGTGGTTGGTTCTCGGGTTAGAAAGCCGTGGTCGGAATTCAGAAACTCTTGACGTTTCGTCCATAACTGCGGCGGACATCTTCAAAACAAAATTTTCTAAACATTTTTACAAAGTTTCTTCTTGTGGACGAAACGTCAAGAGTTTCTAAACTCCGACCACGCCCTTATAACCGAGAACCAACCACACGGTGCACCATAACACCGGTCGTGAAAGCCATTGCAAGCTTCTAGTTGTCTTTTCCTTAGCCCTTTCCTTGGTTTCTTAGTCTATCTGCAGTAAAACTCTTGACATTCTTTCCTGGCCAATCTGTTGTGTGTACTCTTTATAACTTACTCAACTTTATTTATGTTTGTAGAGATGTTCGGTTTTTTGTTAATACTAGATAACTCTTTAAACTTACTCATTTTTAAATATTTTTCTAACTACTTTTTTCATATATACTACTTTCTCGGATAACACCTAATTATTAAAAAAAAACAGTACTAGGGTAATTTAAATGGAAATGATAATTTGATTTTTGCAATAATAAGTGATAAAGTATAAATCCAATAATTTTAAATATTAGAGGCATTTCAAAAGGTATTTATTTATTATAAACAAAGTACCACCTAAGAAAATAATGTTATAAAACTAATACTAATTGGATTAAGGGTCTAATTAAATCTTTTGTAAATATAAGTACAAAAATATCTCCCCAATATTTTTAATTACAAAAATGTATTTCCTATTCAAAGAAATACTCTATTTATCTCAAATTATAGTATACATTTCTATAAATTCTAATAATTTTCTGTACACACATATAAAAATTGAATTTCTCGTATATTAATAGGTTGCGTTGCATGTAGCTTGTTTTCTCTTAATTGAAATTGAATCCAATCGATGCACCACACTTCTTCAAAAATAATTGATGAACTAATTGAATGTGCACAAACGGCATTTAATAAATTAGATATAAACAAATTGCACAACGTATTTTTAATACTATAAAGTTGTATAGCATCAATCCTGATCGCTAAAGGTGGTGCGATCATATATTTGAATAAAGAGCAATTTCGTCAAAAGAGGAATTGTTGTTACCTCTTATGTGCAGTGAATAAGAACTTAACATAATACTGCAAAATATTTCGAACACGGATCATGATTAAATAATAAAATCAAAATTATGTATCTATATTGTAACCTAGTCATATTAAATATAATAAATAAATAAAACTAAATTTAATTTGAAAGTTTTGTACACCATAATTTGGAACAAATAAATTCTTTAATGTAAACGATGTTTTGAGACAGATGAAATATTAAATAGAAAAAAATGCCAACGCCAATTTAAATTTTCTTGGTCTATGATGTTAAATTTTTAGTAGGGAAACAAACTAAAATTTTAACGATATATAAATTTACATAAATGCAAAAAACAATACCTAGAACAAAATTATAAAAAATATATATATTTCTTTACACAAAAAATAAATAATAAAAATTTTATTAGGTATAGTTTTATTTCAAATTTCTACAAATAAAGTATCAAAATAAATATGCATAATATTATATGTTTAAAAATCAAGTTTATTTTACTACATAACTTATCCTTTCAAATTTTGGTTCTTCCTATACAATAAATTGTTATGGCTAACATTTTCTGCTGGTGGGAATAACAGGCGTTTATATTTAACTCTCGTGATGGAGTGGGCGATTGCAGAAATCGTGTGGATGTTGTCACACATCCTGAAATACAAACGGGGAAGTTTTTAAACACTCTTTCAAAATATTATTACAGCAGAGAAAATAGATGTACATTATGTTGATTAACGACTAGTCGACAACAAAAATGCAATAATTCATAGAAGAATAGTCGCATTTATCTTCATCTTATTTTGTAACCTTTTGTCAGATGGCAGATAGCCTTAACAATTAAGTATATATGTGATCTGTCTTAAAAATATAAAGTCACTCTTAATATAATCAAAGCAGTTTAACATGGCAGCTGATAAGTGTAAATTGTAATGCTGAGTAAGTTGGAAGTTAGACGTTGGCTGATAAGTACAAGTAGTGTGTGATCGTAGCATTTGCAATAAATGAAAAATGGAGCAGTGAATTTGAATGGAGCTTGTCTATTCACTTACTAAATTCCAATAAATCAAAAGGATTCTTGGACAATAGATGGGACAATAGAGTAGTTATTTTCAATTCCAGTACGGAACTATCAAAATGCTTTAAATAGTGAAAACGACGCTGAGAGATTATTTCAGATCTCAAGGTGCTTATTTTAAAAGGGACTAAGACTACGTATAATGTTTCTTTTAACTTTTGTATTATTTTCACTAAATGTATAGGTTTTTTTATTATAATCACGTATATCTCATATATTATGTAAATAAACTAAAGGTTAACAGTCGACACAAATATTATTTTGCCGCTGATAGAATTAATACAACAGTAGAAAATAAAAGTAAGCGTAAAGCATAGTTATCAAGAGAAATAGCATAAAAATTTTTATCAACTAATAAAAGAGACTTATGAAAAGGTGTCTCTAATTTATGTTTTTAGAAAAGAAAAATAAAAGTTTCTAATTATTTATATGGTTAACTTTGAAACATTTTAATAGGTTTGGCACTAAATCAAAATAATAAAACGACTCAGTTGTAGTAGAAATAAACACATATGCCTGTACTCTTTTGATTGATTATTTTTCAGCTTCAATCGTAACATTACACATTATAAATTATATATAGACTAGGAAAAATCACATACGCATTGCATAACACTTGATTTATATATTTTTTCTCCTTTATTAGCAATCAGAATTATATATATAAAAAAAAATTATGAGTGCTGCTGCTGCTGCTGTCACACAGGTCAAAGTTCAACTATTGCTGTCAATGATGTAGTGATTTGAGGGAAGGACTAATAAAATAAACAAATGAGTCATTAATACTAAAAAAAATTATTCTGCCTATAAAGACACATCATACATAATCCGAAATTTGTTGATTACGCACCATGTAGTAAACCGAGAAGATTGCGGCTTCTAAGCATTGTAGGTAGAGATATCTAAAGGGGATTCCCCACGTTACAATAAATTTTATTGTCTTACGAGGTAAAGTACTCTAAAAATGGCGTTTTTAGACCCCACTCCAGTAAGGAATCTTCAGTCACCTAGTAGATTTGCTGACCAGTTCTTCTTTAATCTTCTTTCCATAGGTACTTTAAGTAGTAGTTGAAGTAAAGGATTCGTGTGATTTGCAATTCTGTTGTGGTTTTTTTATACTGGCAGCTAGGACAACCTCCTTGACATATGGTACTCGTAGATTTGCAAAATAGTTTGGTTCATCACGTACCAAGGTGCACTGACCAATGTTCCAAGGATTTTGGACTGACATCGTTGAATTATATCTACACTGGATTTACTAACACAGCCCCACAGTTCTGTTCCATATCTCCATATTGGTGCGATGATAATCTTACACACAAGAAGTTCATTTTCCAGAAACAATTTGGAGTTTTTGCTCGACAGCCAATATAACTTTTTGGCTTTGAGATCCATTTGCTTTCTCTTCTCCAAGTAAATCTATAATTCAAGTAAAATGCTAGATGTTTCGCATAGGAAGCTGTGGTATTTTCGTGTTGTTTATGTATATCGGCGGGCATTACTCAGGTTTCAATGCAAAGGTGACGCGTTGATATTTGTTTTTTTTTTTTTTTTTTTGGTTTTAATCTTTTACTGGTGGAGCCAGTTTTGCAGCTGAACTAGGCGGTTTTGTAATGTTTGAGAGGTTCTAATTAGATCTTTGTCTGTGGCAAGAATAACAGTATCGTCTGCAAAGGTTCCAGTGACAGTATCTCTGCTAGTAGGGATGTCGGCAGTATAAAGTAAGTACATGATTGAGCTTAACATGTTTTCTTGTGGGACTCCTGAGTTTATTGGGTAGTTTTGAGACACTTCTCCATTTACTTTGGTTTTAAATTTTCTATCACTGAGGTAGGATTTTAGCAGGCTGAAATATTTGGATGGAAGGAACTCCTTGATTTTATAGAGCAACCCTGGATGCTTTGTCGAAGGCCTGGCTAACATCTAGGATGACTAGTTCAATATTCTTTTTGTCCAAATACCTGATGTATTAGTAGAGTTATGTAGTGAGCTTGTTGCGCCGTTGAGTGGAGTGGTCTAAATCCAAATTGATAGTCAGGAACACAATCTTCGGCATATAAGTCTGAGTAAATTCTCAAAAGTAAAAGCTTTTCGAATATCTTTGATATAATCTTCTTCTGCCTTTGAAATCATTATAATTTCAGCAGTTTTCATTTGTTTAGGCCAGTAACTAAGTTGTAGGATTGTTTGGTGTAAAACTTTGATTAATGGTACATTATGGGGAACATTAGAAATTTGCGTGTTTATCTCTTCATATTCTTCTTGGTCGTTGGGTGTGAAGACTTCAGCAAGATACTCTGTAAAAAGACTCGCTTCATTTTTATTATTCTTAGCGTATTCTACAACAGGGAGAGCGGGGTTACGTATTGGAGGAATCCTGGATTTGGGTTTGGTCCTGAATTTGATTGGCTACTTGTTATATGAAACCTTAAATACGAATTGAAAACTGTTAAAATTAATGACCTTCGATTGGGATAAATATATATGAATACAAACAGTCGTCTTAAATATATATAATGATAATGATAACCCCTAAAAAATGATTTCTTGCATTTTAAATAGTTTTATTATGAAGATAATGTTAAAACTGAAATATATTGTAATGGGTCAGATGTAGCGATTTTAAATACTAATCAGTATTTCTTTATTTATTTTATAAACGTCTCACTCATTGGTATGATATGAAAGTATTTGTTATTATCGTATATTATTTCAACAAATATAACAGTATTAATGTTGGTTATTGTCAAGTAAATTATATCCAAGTTTTATATTATATTAACAATAATGTTAAAAAATTCGACTGATTTAAATTTTAATTTAAAGATAGGCTAAAATAATCTAAAGTGAGATTTATCTCCAAAAACTCGACGGAGAAATATCTGTCTATATAACGATAAGCTGAAAATAGCAAACCATTATGTAAAAAAAATGTGACTGCACAAAATTTATGGCAGTACTGCAATGAATTTTTCAGATAGTGAAAGCTGCAAAAATGAGGTAGTATATTAAGTAATGTTTTTTACGCTGCATTAATTCTTGTCAGTTTTTCTAGCTTTTGCTATTATTATTATGTTTATGTTATAACTAAAATATGTATTAGTATGTTTACAGAAATATCTACAAGTTGTAGTGCAATTTAATGCCTTGTATTCAACCAGTAGGTTTTAATAATGCCTATTTTACGCATGGTTAATTTGAACAGGATATAAATCGGAAATTAAAAGGGGTTGACATCTTATAAAGAGTTAAAGAAACAATTAAAGTACAATAAATTTTAGTGTTAAAACTAAGACATTTAGAGATATCGCATGAATAAGCCAAAGAATTTAAAAAACCTTGGGCTATGGTCTATGGCCGTGAAAGTTATGATGTACGCTTTCCTTGCAGCGCAAATTTGGCAACTATAGCCGGTACTAGAAAAGCAATCAGGTTAAAGTGTTAGCGTATCCGTGCGAGAAATTCAATTTAGGACTACGAGTGGCCGCATAACACTTGTTCTTATCTCTTTCCCTGTCCACGGAGAGTATCACGCCCTACGCTGAAACTCTATTATAAGCTCGATCATGGAATCCATTTCCATGGCTCGCGCTGTACCAAAATTCTTTGGAGAGTAGCCAATACAAATTCCAGCATTTGCATGCGAATCGCTTTCCATGTTTCCACGCTCGGAGCTATTGTTATATAGGGCTCCTTTGCACCTCGCATATGCATCGATGTAAAGCTGAAAAGCTACAGCGCGTCGTTTAACTAGTACGACGCAATTGACAGCTGTCTGACGCAAACATCCACTTATAAAAGTAGGGTTGGTGCATCCAAATTGACTCAGCAGAAAACGTTTTCCTATGCCGGTGGGTAAACCGCGCGGATGGTACACCCCGAGAACGTGCTTCGTATTATATCGTTACTGGAACACTTTTTGGACAGCTAATATAGCCTGTGATTTGTTTTACATAACGTGTGTGTATTCTATACATTATACATTATGCGCTACTTTATTATTTGTCCACAAGCCTTTATTATAATAATGTAATAATTATATTAAAATTATTATATCACAACCAAAAAACATAATAAACATCTTCTTAAGACTTTAAAATAAATTTATTTATTTTATGTGACACTTTTTATATCTTTGTAATACATATATGTACTTTATTTATACATTAAATGCTGTTTAAAATACAAAATGTTTTTTTGTTAAAGTATAAATTGTACCATTACAGTAATTAAGCTTTAAAACACTGTTATAAATTTTAAAATATCGATCATGCAGAAGCAAACAATTAATTTAAGCTGCAGCTTTTAAAACACTGGCAAACTACAAAGGCAAATTTTACTTAATTATATATAATACCTATCAAATAACTACTTTATCTTTGACAATGTTTTCTAGTTTTTTATCGGTAGTATATTATTCAGTTAAAATTCTACCAACATGTGATTTTTAAAATTTCTAGGTCATGTAAATTAACTGTTGGCAGACTAAAGGCTTTTAGTATTATCAACTATAACAATTTAACAAAATGCATAAAATAAGTTTGGTAATATTTTTATCTACCTATACATTTGAATAGAAAGTAAACAAAGAAATGTGGCGTAATTTTCGGCACTTGATTTATACGAGAAGGTCCGTGCGTAGTAAACAAGAGCAACCTACGCATTTAAACGGTAATTAAACAAAGTCGGCTGATATAAAATTTAGCGTGCCACGCTCTAAGCGCTTAATTTACACGAGGAGGTCCGTGCGTTTGTGCGCGCACGTTGGGGCCGTTCTCGATCCTTGCCGAATGGCCGAACGGCCACAGTGTGTCATCGAACCGCTGCATTGCCGAACGCAATGCACGTCTACCATGATCATTTGGTTTACTTCCGCCAAATAAAGTTTTGATTGTAAGCTCCTCTTATAATGGACGTAAGCATAAGCCGCCTATAACAAATACGTATGATGCAAGTAAGCCTTATGTAAATATTTGAAAGATAGGCATGCCTAAACACAGTGGCGGCAGCAATATTCTTCCAGAAATGTTGCATAATTATGTTGCCTTTGTATATTTACTAACTTAATTAACAGTTCCCTATATATATATATAAAATTAGTTTTTGCAATTTTAAAATAAAACAAACATTCCGTTACTGCTGCCAACATTAATCTAGAGAAAAATTAAAAATTACTGTAAATGAACGTAAGAAATGTGTAACGTTAAAGCGATTTCATCTTTTCGTATTTTTTACGTTTGAACGTAAAACGTAAAAATTACGGGAGTGTATAAGCTTTGCATTGATTTAACTTTACGTATTACGTATTTCCTATGGGCGGCTTATGCTTTTGGAGAGGCAGGCGTGTAAATAGCCGCTCTCGTGATGCGGTGTGGAAACGTAGTACGGCCCGTTTGGAACGTCAACTGAGAAGGCCCAAATCGTCCCTTAAACGGCCGTCGCGTAAGCGGATGGGGGCGGCTACCGATATCAACCAACGAATATTGCCAAATCGCTCACCTGAATCGGCTTCGGCTTCGTCGGCAATTCCAAAGTGGCCACCTCTGCGCTGCGGATCGGGTTTCTGCGGGTAGCGAATATTCTTGCGGGGTGAAGACACGACCGAATTGGTCGCGCTGCGGATGGCGAGTTTCTTGCGGGTTGAGACACGACCAAGTTGGCCGAGCTGCGATGCGTGAATGTGCGGTGTTAAAACACGACCAAATTGGCCGCGTTGCGGATTGCGAATGTATGCGGGTTGAGACACGACCGAATTGGCCGAGCTGCGGTGCTTGAATGTTGCGGTGTTAAAACACGACCAAATTGGCCGCGTTGCGGATTGCGAATGTTGCCGGGCTTCGCGCCTGGCTTGGCGGTAGGTCTTTTCGGGCAATTTGCGTTTGCCAGCACCTTTCAAATCAAAAGGTGCCGCCGACGGCGTATGCAGACTTGTCGGCTGAGCAAAAGCCCATATGCCGTTTTGTGTGCGACGGCAAAACGTAGCAGACATCACAGCCGCCAGCATGCCGCCGCGATATAAGCGGTTCAAGGGCGAAAAGGCCGCCACACCAGCTTTCGTCCATTACAAATGTAGCTAAGTTAAATTGTTCTGTGTTTCGGATCCAGGAAGAAACCGATCCAATTAAAAATTTATACATTCCCACCTTGCAAAAATTTGAGGGAAGGCAGATGGAAAATTGTCAGCCTAGAATTACAAAAATACCTTTTGGCGGGCAACCTCTAGTATTCTACAAAAAAGGAACGTGATTTATCGACATTTTTTTTGGGCGCACTTACAGGCACTGCAGTCTCAATGGCTTATTGTGACCACTAACATGCACTTATTTAAGACATTCATACACACCCATGGGTTGAGCGACACTCGAACTCGCTAGAGGACAGAGCCAACTGGTTGAACTATCTGAGCTCCGCGTCTTCTTTTATCGACACTAACTACTAAGGTGTTCCTCCTAGGTACTCTTTTATATATTCTCGTGATTTAGAAACACACAGATAGGCATTGTGACACGAACCAATCACACGGACGTCTTGATAACGTCGTCGTCAATTCTGTCAATCCGAGTAAAATAAACGGCGTATTATGACATCGAACCAGATCACACGGACGTCTTGATAACGTCGTCGTCAATTCTGTCCTCCGAGTGATCTAAACGCGTATATAATCGCTTAGATTCTTTGATATAAATTTAGGTAATTGTAAAGACACGGTGTTGTCGTAAAACAGGCTGTTATACTTGAGAATGTGGCAAACAATGAAAATATTCTTTTCAGCCACGTTTAGTAATTCGTAAAGACGTCGGTGACATTTGTTTTAAAACCAGGCTCTTATACCTCTGAGAATGTGGCAAACATTTTAATATAGTTCTTATTCAGCCAACTGTGCTTTAAGCCTTCGGCAGACATCGGTAGAAACATTTTATACCGTCATTAGAAACTTAACAAAACTACATGTACCTCTTACTCTTCATTGTGATATTGACTAAAAAGCAGTAGTTGTATCCCAACTGTGCTTTAAGCTTTCGCAACATTTAGAAAGATTTTATACCGTCATTAGAAACTTAACAAAAATACAAGTACCTCTTACTCTGTCATTGTGATATTGACTAAAAAAGCAGTAGTGTAAAGTACTCTATAAAAAAAAATCTTCTTCGAACTTTCTTTTTTTTTCATTAGTTTGCACTTACCGTGCACTTAAGGACTTATTGTGCTTTCTAATATGCACTTATACTAATAAAATAGAACGTCACATAAGCCTATAGGTTTAGCAGGTTTAGGCAGAGGAACGATGATCTTGACAACTAAGCTAGGACGGTAGCCTTCAGGCATCCCTACCTACAACGCTTATAAGCCGCACCTCTCACCGTTTACCTTATGGAGTTACAAAAAATCCTATTTTCGCTCTCATATAATAGGCGCTGTTTTGCTATTTCAAACTAATATATAGCTAAATCCTCTGTAAATGGATACTATTTATATTTTAAGGTATTTCGCAGAAGTTTTCAATTGCATACAAAGAGGAATTCCATAAAATTCAGGACTTTCATAACTAACGCACCGACCGCTCTTGGCGTTTGTTGTTTGATTTTATTTATCTTCTTTTTTTAGAGCAATATTGGGTTATTAAGCAAAAAGTTTTCAATGCTACCAATAAGAATATAGGCTTGATAAATTATTTTTATTTATTTCAAAACTTATACAAAAGTTACATCTTATCCTCGACTTCTAACTGAAAATAAGTTCACTCCAATGTGTGAAAATAATAAGGATGTGGCTAAGAATGTTAATGATAGTAAAAATTGAAAACAACTAAGCGACACATCCTTCTCACACACAGAAAAAAATGCCAATGATACTATAAAGAATAAATTACTTGATCTATATACTGATATTAAAAGGAAAAAGTCGTTCACACAATATAACTATAATGACTTTGAACAAGATGAAACTTCCACCGGAAGTATTTATTGATAAGCCCATCCGAGCATCAAGTTTGTTTTTCTATAATACTGTTATCAATAATATGGTCACTTTCACTAATATTGAAGTTTTACGTATTCTTGAATATTTCTGGAAATCAGTTCATGACGCCAAAATTCGTGTTTTTTACGGTTTTTTTTTTTTAATTTGCTCATTTGCTAATTTACAATCTACTCCTATAACTAACAGAGTAATGAGTAAATATGAGGCAAGGTTCATGGCAAGTGTTGGGTACCGTCCCTTGACGGTTCTCCACTTTCTCCTAGTTAACTAGGTCTTCTGGCCATTGTCTTTTAAGTCTTCTTTCAATTTGTGGTTGTGTGTATAGTTCACTTATGAGTTGGTTGCTGTGGTTGGTGCTGCGTTGTTTGGATTTGTTGGCGTGGTGGTTGATCACTTCTTTTATAAAGGATATTCCAAAATCGTTGTGAAGGGTTTGATTGGACACGTACCAGGGAGCGTCGGCCATCATGCGAAGTGTCTTCGACTGAAAGGTTTGTAGGATTTTTGTGTTGGAGGGCTTACTGCATCCCCACAGTTCGATACCGTAGGTCCAGACTGGTGTTAGAATTATTTTGTAGATGATCAGTTTGTTCTCCAGAGATAGTTGAGATTTCCTGCCTAGTAGCCAGTTCATTTTCTTCACTTTTAGGTCCAATTGTGTCCTTTTTGCCTTAATGTGCTCTTTCCATGTGAGTCTCTGGTCTAAATGTAGGCCCAAATATTTGACTGTGGCTTTCTGTGGGATCAGAGTGTTATTTATGTTAACTTGTGGTGAACGTGATCTGGGCGGACTTTTCGGTGTTGACCTGGATCTTCCATCGTTTTAGCCAGTCTTGTAGTTCGTTTAGGTGATCTTGCAGTTTATTAGAAGCTCTTGCTGGATCGATATCGGACGACAAGATTGCTGTGTCGTCAGCAAATGTGGCCATCATAGTGCTCTCTGTGACGGGAATGTCAGCAGTGTATATTAAGTAGAGTAGTGGCCCAAGGACGCTGCCTTGCGGCACTTCAGCTTTAATTGGGTGGTAGTCGGAGAGTGAGTTGTTTACTTTTACTTGGTAGGATCTTTCATTAAGGTAAGATTTTAGGAGTAGGTATATGGGACTGGGAAAATGCCTTTTTAATTTATATAATAATCCGTTGGTCCAAACCTTATCAAAGGCCTGCTGTACGTCAAGGAACACCGCAGCACACATCTTCTTCTCTTCAAGACTTTCTTTGATTTTGTTCACAATTCGGTGGCATTGCTGTGTTGTGGAATACTTTTGTCTGAATCCAAATTGGTGTTGGGGGATTATGTCGTTTGTGAGTGTTGATTGGGTTATTCTGTCGAGAAGAAGTTTTTCAAATATTTTTGACATTTGTGGCAGCAGGCTTATTGGACGGTACGATGAAGGTTCGGTAGGTGGTTTACCTGGTTTTCCAATCATAATTATTTGAGCGTGTTTCCACTGAACTGGGAAATAGCATAATCGAAGGATGCTGTTGAATATGGTAGTTAATAGCACGGTTGCCTTTCTTGGTAGATGTTTTAAGATCTCCCCGACTATGAGGTCATACCCAGGGGTCTTGTACGAATTTGTATTGTTGATTTGTTTTCGAATTTCTGCTGGTGTAAAAGGCTTAACGGGCAGTGATAGTTGACAGGGGGCGTTAATATTGTCTTCAATTTCTTCATCTTGGTTGTCATTGTCTGAGACTGGAGAGAACACTTTTGAAAGATGATCCGCGAATACATTGCTTTTTTCTATGTCTGACTGCGCCCAGTTTCGATCAGGTTTTCTTATGGGTGGGGTTTGTATTACTGGCCTTTTAATTCTTTTTGTTGCTTTCCACAACGAATGGTCTTCGGGGGATAGATTCGTGATGTAGTGTTTGAAGGTGTCGTTGCGGGCTTGGTTTAAAACAGAGTGGAGTTGGTGTGTTATCCTGTTAAGGTCAGTTTTGTCCTGAGGGTTTCTTGACCTTTGCCATTTCCCACGTGCTCTTCTTCTTTTTGTGATCAATTTTTTAATATGCAGAGGAATATTATCATTTCCTTGTTTTGCTTTGTTCCTTAGAGGAGTGGCTTTCCATGCTGCGGTTTGTATTGTATTCGTTAGATGCTGTACCACCTCTTCGATTTCGAATTGCTCTTTGATACGATGATCCAGTCTGATTTCTTCATTTATTAAGTTTTGGAACATTTGCCAATTGGTACCTTTTGTGCATAAGGTAGGCATTCGCTCTCTGTAGATAACATTGGTACCGAGGGTTAATATTATGGCGCTATGGTCATGGCATAGATCTAAACTAGACTTAATATCAATGTAAGTATTTGATATGCCTTTTGATATAGCAAAATCAAGTAAGTCCGGAATTTTATTCCTGTCCGTGGGCCAGTAGGTTGGCTCTCCCGTAGAAATATAAGTTAGGTTGTTTAGTTGTATTGAACGGAACAGATTGCGACCTTTAGGTGTGATTAATCTGGACCCCCATGTTGTATGTTTGGAGTTCCAGTCTCCGATTGCTATAAATTGTGTTCCAAGATAGTTGAAAAAGTCACTATATTCTTCTGTCGTGATATTGTGTCGTGGCGGTGAGTAAACTGCCTCAATAGTAGTTGGTCTAGGAAGTGATTCTAGTTTTATTAACGTTGCTTGGATTTTGGCTGTTTTAAAGGGTTGGAGGACATGGTGGTTAATAGTCGATCTAATTATGATGGCTGAGCCTGCATGCGCCGTACCGTCAGGGTGATGAGTATAGTAAATGGTGTAGTATGGGATTCTGATAAACGTTCTTTCAGTTGAGTGGCTTCAGAGATTAGGAGAATATCAATTTTATTGTAGTTTAAATATAGGGTGATTTCTGGAACGTAATTTGATAGCCCGTTTGCATTCCAGGCAGATATTCGAATTTAGGAGGTCATTGTTTGGTCAAATTGCTTATGACCGTGGTAAGCATGGTGAGAATCATGCTGTTTTGGTTTAGTAGCTGGTTGAATAGCTTTTTAAATTCGTATAAAAAGTTTTGCATTGTATTAGTAAGGTTGTCATTATTATTTTTATTTTTATTTTGATTACTTGTTGCTCCTGCGGCTACATGGGCATAAAACTACCTCTAGTTTGAGGAGGCTGTTGTGTTATCTGTTGAAAAGCTGGATTTGTACTTGAATGTAATTCGAGGATTGGTTTATTTGTGAGGTTTGATTGTGTTTATTTCTGGACTTTAATAGATCTCTGTAAGTTGTGCAGCCCTTGCAGTTGGCAGGGTGCCCTCCGCCACATAGTGCACAGGTAGCCGGTGTGTCTTTGGTTTTATTACAGCTTTTTGAATCGTGTAGTTTGCCGCATTTAACGCAGTTGTATGCTTTCATACAATACGATTTGGAGTGTCCATAGGCCTGGCATCGGGTGCATTGTATTATAGTGTCTATAGGCCCTGTCTTGTTTTAGTTGGTAAGTATGATATACTATTTTTTCGTCCTTCATGTGCTGGATTAATTTTCTGTAGGTGTCGGGTGTCCGTGCATTTATTTTTACTGTATTATCTGGGAAGGTTTTAGTGTAGTAAGTTTCGTTATCTGTGACAAGGGATAGATTTTCGGTCATAGATTTGTAGTTGGTAACTCCATAAATGTAAATTGGGGGTGGTTTCGGGTCTTGCGGCTGAGTATTGTTCTTCATATTGCTCGAATTGTTAGTATGAGTTTGAATGGTACTAGTATCTGCTTCGGCAAGTGATTGAAATGTGTTTGTTGTTATAGTTTGAGGGGGATTTACGGAGACTGTTTGGATCTTAAACCTTTTTCTCTTGTTTGTGACGTTTTGCCAGGGATGAGAGTTTGTAATTTCAGAGTCATTCTCCATTTGTTCGTCTTCGCTGGTCGTGTAATCGAAAGTTTCTTGCGTTGATTTTGTGTCGTTGTAGTTATTATTTGGCGGCATTAAAGGCTGTATGTTATTTAAAGGAGCGAGGTTAATAGGAAGTGGTGGGAATTGTTCTGTTGTTACTTGATTTTGGTAAAATTGTGGAAGTTGCATATTTATAGCTGCTGGATTTAATTGGTAATTGTGTGCATGCGGCATTTGTGCTGGTATTTGATTTTGAAGTAATGTAGGTGGCTGCATAAGGGTGTAATTATACATATTGGTGTTTAAACCGGGCCCATTCCCGGTTGGGAACATCTTTGCAAGGTATAATGTGTTTCAAAAATCATAAATTCTTACGGTTTTTAAAGGTGAAACAGTTGTTTATCACTTGAGTTAAACGTTGATTGCAGCGGCCTTGCGGCCTTCACACTTATAGGTTATCACAGCACTTGATATTTCGAGCGTTCAGGCACAACCTTATTTACCGAAACCCAAATGCGAACTTTTTATTGGTTTTGGAAAAGTAAACAAAATATTATTTAGTGCGATGATCTTCGGAAATCTTTATATGGAACTTTCATATGTCGAGCACGTATGTCACCAATTACATTTACTCAACTTTACCAGGACTTTCCAAAAGTAGAAAAACAAGCTTGAACAAATTAGGAATCTGTAGAAATATGTTAAGACTTAAAATACTCTCTTTCTGTTAGTAATCTCACCATCCATAAGTAACTATTTTTTAAGGGTCGAGTATATTTCTGGTAATATCTGTCAAAAAGAATAGATAAGTATGGTATAAAAGTTTAGTGTCCCTGCATAATGAAATTAGTTATCCATCACAGAAAAAAATGGTTAGCTAACACCGGTTTTTAGAAGACGATGACTTTGATATCCTATTTATATATCAAAGAAATATCTCTGTTACACTTCTTTTTGCAGTGCACCATAATTGGCGTGTCAATGAAAAAAATAACAGAAATCAATACATAACGCAACTTTATAGAAAAAGAAGTTTACAGTTTTGATTAAATAGTATATGAAACTAATAGATAGTCTTTAACAAAGATTAGAATAAAGGATTTTAGTAGAGGCATCCCATTGGAATGAGCTTTTCTCATTCTATCTGTTTTATAAAATATTGCATCTAGATGTTATTTAACGATACATCAAATAATCTTAATAATTTGTTTTGTATAAAATAAAGGTGTTACAATATTTACTTACAGGAAATAGCAATGGAACGAGTAAATGGATTTTATCAAATGGCATAGTTTAAGTAATCTGCGAAAAAGTCACACTTTGTTATTTCAATCTACATTAAAATAAGTGATAGTATTGATAAAATTTTCTTTTCAACAAAAAAGGAACAAAGTCATGTTTACTCATCAAAAAAGCAGAATATAAATGTAGTATTGTAAGTACGTGTAAGGAAACATATTTGTATCGAGTATTGGGAAAAAGTATTTGCAGAAGTTGCAAAAAACAAAATAAAGTTTTCAGTTCATTTGCTATAATGTACTATTTTTAGATTATGCATATTTTATAAAAAAATATCTACATCAGCAATGTATACAAATGGATGTGTAGGACTGAGATTAATAAGTAAAGTTACGATACGCAATACATTGTTGCAAAAGTTTTATCCGGCCTATTATAATTTTTTAAATGTTGATACAAAATATTGTAATTTTGGTATCATTTGATAGCGTAAAATCTGCGGGGTGTTTTGATATATGACTCGTAGCCCTTTTTTGTAGGATAGAGCTATTAAAAGATATTAGACTGTTATTCAATTTCAGTACGGATTGAAATCGAACATGAGTGCTTCAGAAGCGGCTTAAATGAATTTTGATTGCTATTATTCAAGGACTGTCAGAATTCTGAATGAGTTCCTCAAAACCCGGAAGAAAGCAAAGTAACTAAGCTCAAAAGACAAAACATGTTGATGCCACCAGCGGCGTAAATAGGGAGTAGCGGTGGGGGCGGTCCGCTATGGGCGGCGACACATACCGTCCGTCGCGATCTGGAGTTACCGAAAATATAAATGAGGGAAGCAGTGGTTTTTAAACCACTATGTCTATGTACTTTGGAATGCATTTGCACTTTCTCATTCTCACTTTTACTTAACTAATGAGGATAGGAGCAATTTAACTATTAAGGAAATTTTGGAGCTCAGTAATTGCCAGCAATTTGGAAATTCTTGAAGTTGTGCAATTAGTCCATAATTTTTAATTCCAGCAAATTGTTTACAAGGAACTTGCACCTTCTCCAGCCATACATTTTTCAATGATTGCGAAAATACCATGGCTAAGCTACTTCTTACTTTAAACTTTCTTAATTTTGGAAACACTTCATTGGTAAATTTTCAACTTACCACCACATTCGCGCCCATATAAAATTGTGTGCCACTGTCATCAACAAATAGTAGATACCTACAGTACAGTACGTAAAAATCTTTATTCGATCCGGAAGTTTGAAGATATTTGTAAATGAAGCGTTTTAAGGAAAGCGGTGCCTCGTACCAAAAGAAAAAGTAGGCAAGAGAAGATGAGAAGAGGAAGAGTAAAGGGTCACTGCTGAAATATTTTGGGACCACTGGAGATAAATCTGCGAGTCGTAAGAGCATAAGTTCCATCGTAGCAGAAAACTTAGAAACGTGTGGTAGTCTTGAAACCGCGGTGGAATCGTCAAGTCCTGCTGACGAAGTTCTTGGATGATGTATTCTCCTTTCAAATATTTGTTATTTTGCTTTTGCTGTTGTTTGTTTGGAACTGTTACTAATCCTGCAATAGGATTTAATTCTGAAAATAGATTTAGCAAATGGTGAAAACCTAATCTTAAGCTGGAAAAACTTGAAACCAGCGCTGCTCATGTTGGGAATTTTACGCAATGGAAAAGCTTAGAGATTGGAATTCTACATAGAGCAACCATTGATAAGGCAGCACAAGAAACCATCCGAAGTAAGGAGCAGGAATGGATGGATCTGCTGTACTGAATTTTAGATATCATCAAGTTCTTAGCGAAGTAGAACTAGATTTTAGTGTTATTCCCGCAACTGACAGATAATTTTAACAATTTAGTATATCAATGAGATGGGGTGTCACTTCATTGGTCTGATGAAGTGAGAATTCCCTTACTGCTAGATTTAATGATGAGCTAGAGACGATTTGGTATTTTTCGGCAGTTTTCAATCTTTTGAGGGATACATTAAAGATCTGATCTACATGCCACTGATGCCAATGACACTAGTTGAACTTCAAGACCTCAATACTGCTGCTGTGAGAAGTATTAATAGCCACAAAATACAGTTTATGTAAATCAAACTAGACTACCATTTAGACTTGTGTCGTGTGAAGCGAAGAGCTCACATTATACATCTGTGATAATATGAATAAAAACTTGATTATTTCCCCTTCATTTTCACGTAAGATTTAATAATATTTCTATAATAATTTGTAAAATACATATTTTTAAAAATAAATGGTTTCTTTATAATGCAAATCTTTATATGCGTTTTGCATCACTTTTTTGCCTCTTTTTAAGAGCATTTTATTTCATCAATCTTTTGTATCTAGTATCTACTAAAATGGCTTTTGCAATTAATTCTTATATTACATCTTCTATAAAAGCTTAGAACTGATTAAAATTACCTTTTACCTATTCAATACACTTAATGCAATTTTTTTGATCAACTGCAAAATAATTTTAAAATGCTCTTTTGCAAGTTTTATTGCCTCTTCTTTGTTTTGTTTCGTTATGCGACTGCTAATTCAAGTACTTATTTATACCTACTTTGTATTTATGCTATTTTTTTGTTATTATGACTGTCTGATTTTATTTTATGCTGTTCATATGCATTATATTAAATGTTTTAATTTGCTTGTATACTTTATCTTCTCTGATAGTATTTATTGACGTATTACACGTCGTTCGTGATTTCGAGTTTCTATTTTTGTTATTTCCACTAATTCGTTTTTGACCGTTTTATTTTGTCTGTCTCATCTGCTAGTTGCGTTATAGAAACTTTTTTATTTATTACTAATTTATTATTTTACTTTTGATATTTATTCTTTATTTTTCCTCTGCTTTTGAATGTCAAATAAATGAAAATCTGATTAATATTTGCTTTTCAATTAATTCTTAACAATATAAAAATATATTTGTAGACGACGAATAGCATCAGAACTTTCGATAAAAAAGAAAAACTCCGTCAAGCGACAGATGTTATAATTTTTTAGAAAGCTCCACAAGTTGTGAAGAAATTAACAAAAATATCATGAAGCACCTTTTTGAACCTGTCACCGAATAAACCTAAATACTAAAATTATGGCCTTTGCAAATAATTTAACCGAGATATTGTAAGCTTTTTCTTTAAATACGATAAATGATATTTACTTTAAATATTCATGTCTATAAGGCAATTTATTATAAGTAAATTCATATAAAGCATCCGGACATGTTATGAAGAAACTTCCTACTACAGACGTTAGTTTAGTAACCTACTTATTCAAACCAATATTTAGATTATGTTTCATTCCTCAACAATGAAAAGTTGCCAGTTGTTAAGTAAAATGTTGCTCATTTCAACTAACCAGTTTATTACTGTTATTATTTAAGATATTTTAAAAAGTGGTATTAAATTATATTATGACTGTGCTTCTAGACAACAGCATCATATATACACAACTGTTGAAAAAATCCTATATCTCTAACATTGTTAAAAACTTTTAAACAAAAAGATGCAACTTAATTTTTAAAAGTATAAGCAACAACTAACCTTGCTTTACAAAATTATTAGCAAGTACTGATGACAAGCATTTTATCGTCAAATTTAGAGAATATTAAAATGCTATATTTCCTAAAAATTATGACGTCCTTCAGAGTTTAATCTTATATATTTTATTTACTGTATTATCTTCCTACTACTAAAAGCACAATAATTGCAACATTTGTCAAAGTTGTATTATTAGAATGTATTTTTTTAACTTAAAATATAAACATTTAAAGATGCTTATTTTCTTTGCTAATTGTTTTTAATTTTTAATTCGAAGTTGGTAAGAATAAATTCTTGAAACACACTAAGGAGGTTGTTAATTGTTTGATTCATCTTTAAAATAAAGCCTTTATGATGCAAAAATAAATGTGGAAAACAATTTAAACAATTACAACCCTTAGGCAGAGAAGTCCAATAGAGTAAGAGCATGCGCATGTACGTAAATAATAAAGCCATTTTATAAATAGCCTAATAGTAACTGCCGTTTTAACATTCTTATATAATAAAACTATATACAAGGTGCGTCCGTAAAGTAATGCGCCCTATTTTTCTGCCGCGACTATCCGTCGCACAGCGTTACCGCTTGCACGGGTAGAGGGGAGTCTTGGGAACACAGCGCGCCAGTCAGCTCTGAGCTCCTGGAGCGTCACAGTGCCTGTTTCAATGAACCCTTGTGTGAGTGCTCTGTCGAAATTAAGGTGGAACAAACTCTCGAGCAGCGATACGCAATAAAGTTTTGTTTCAAACTTGAGAAGACACCGTCGGAGACTTTTGAGTTGCTTCAGAAGACTTTTGATGAGGACTGCAGGTCATATTCACAGTGCAAAAGGTGGCATAAAATGTTCAAGGAGGGTCGTGAGGAGGTTGCCGACAAACAACGATCAGGTCCCCCTCAACGTCGCGAGATGAAAGTTCGGTTGACAAAGGGCGCGAATTGTTGAACTCTGATCAAAGAATGAGTGTCCGCCTAATGTCAAAAATACTTGACATTCCAAAAACCAATGTGCACGAGATTGTGACAAAAACTTTCAAATGCGGGAGGTGTCCGCCAAACTTGTCCCGAGAGTGCTCATCGATGACCAAGAGAACAATCGAATGGAAGTGTGTCAAGAATTGTTGCAGTGATGTGAGGACGATAAAACGCTAAATTCGACGTCGAAGTACTGAAAAGGCTAAAGCAACCGGTCAACCGTGTTGGGAGCAAGATCAAGAATTTCCCAGCCACACCGCCTTTGTGACGAGCGACTACCTGGCCAAGGACGGCATTTCAGTGCTCCCCCAGCCGCCCTACAGTCCTGATGTGGCCCCGTCCGACTTCTTTTTGTTCCAGAAGATTAAAAAATCCCCCAAAGGACAACATTCGGGGACCCTGGAGAACATCAAGGCGGCTACGACGAGATTACTAAAGGACATCCCGGTTAAGGACTTCCAGGCCGCATATAAAGCATGAAAATCTCGTTGGAACAAGTGTGTTGAAGCAGGAGGGATGTATTTCGAAGAATATTAAGTAATTGTACGATCCGTTCCATAAATCTCTTAAAACAAAAATGGGCGCATTACTTTCCGGAAAGACCTTGTATATCTGTATATAAGTTTTTCTAATTTTCAAATTTTGTACTAATATTTTTATAAAGCAATCTGATGATAATATAAATCACGCTTTTCATGATATATTTTTATTAAATAATATTTAGTAAAAAAAATAATAAATTACTATATTTTTATATATCAAGTATGATATTATGATTTGATATGTAAAAATTTTGCAACAATCCAGTAAAGATATAAATATAAAACCTAAAGGTATAATTCATAATGCCATTTACAAACATAATATATTTTTTAAGAAAAATTAAAGTTATTTTAATTTTTAACGAAAATAATTCCCTCTTGGGTAGTTTAAATAAGAAAAAGTCATTAGAACGGATGAAACTCAAAAAATTACTATTCTGTTGCTTTACAAAGTAACTAAAGTTAAAATCTTAATTAACGTCTAAAGTTATATAAACCGATTATACAAAGAATAGTCGTGTTATTTTTTTAAATCAATATCACGTCTTCTTATTATAGTGGTTACTTCAAATAAATTAATAGTTTGTATATTAATAATTGCACGTTTTAATCAAAACAAATGGTTGAAAATTAAAATCTTATTATAAAACTTTAAAAAAATAAAATCGTCTGACGGAAAAAATTTAGCAAAATTTAGAGATGGTAATTCAAATTATATTACGCCATTTGTACTAGTCTAGTGTTTTTACATTTTTTAGTAATTTTACTAAAATTTTGTTATTAACTAGTATATCAGCATGCAATGCATATAACAGTCAACGCTTTTTAGCAATCCTTATTGCCCGTTTTGTTTTCGCAAAATTGACGTAACCCGTTGAAAGGGCAATAAGAGCGATAATGGCAGAAGTAAGTACAGCGAATGATTGTTCCAAACTGCTCCCAGTGTGTTTCCACGGAAGTAATTTAATAAAGAAACTAAATGTCTTTGGGCATTACTTTGATTTATTGCATTGTGTAATATTTTAAATTACATTTTATTATTTGTAGATAGAGATACAATAAATATTTTGATCTTTAAATTGTCCTTTATTCTTTAGTAGTAATATACGTGCATATTAAATTGTATGCACTGGTAAGAAATTACAACATCCTAAGAATCATGCTAATTTCAGTGTGTGCAGGTGATGCAGTAAAATTTATTTTATTGTTGTATTTACTTTGTAATCCAAAAAATATGATGTTCTAAAGCAAGGATTATTATTATGCATTCGTAAAATAATCGCAAAAATTTTATAAAAGTTTTGTTGTAAATTATTAAGAGATAGAACAGTTGTATCAAAAAATTACTACACATTTTAATCACGATGATATGAACCTCGTAGTATAAATACACGTCATTTTGAGAGAAACATCTACGACATAGAAAGAGTAAACAAAGCTTCGAACCTATTAAGCCCGTTTTGGTACTACTTCTTTTCTAACTGCAGAACGCTGTACACATGTCTTATGGTATTCTAATAAAAACATCTAGACACTGCAACGGTGTATCGTTTTGTTAACTGATAAGAGCAAATTTTGTATTTGTATAAATGATGGTGATATATAGATCATCGAGGTGAATCCAGAATTTCTTCATGGTGTATTTAGGGAAAGCTTTATACGCATATGCAATCCTTTATTAAGTAATAACAAATTAGCTCTACATAAACAACAACCTATAATTTTTTACACAAAAAGCCAATAATATGGCCGCAGTGCAGCAGGATTTCCACTACAAGTTTTTCGTCCTTAGAAATTTCCAAACCTCGACCGACAAAAACAAGATGGGCAGAAAGTTAAAGGCCCAAGTATTGCTGAACGACGTCAAACACGACAACGCTAGCTTCCAGAGATTCTTTTCAGGCGACAAGAATTTTATCCACGACAGGCAGATGGATCGCCAAAATGATCGTTGGATCTGTCGAGATGTCCCTGAATTGCTAACTGCCATGCAACAAAAGTTTCTCTCCTTTGTGATGGTGGCGTTTGTAAGCGATGAAGGGGATGTCATAGCACCTCACCTTGAGGAAGGCCTATTTCCAATTGCCTATAGCTATATCAACGTGCTGGAAACAATTAGCAATTTCTGGATATAGAAGATGGTTGCTGGTTATACCACAGGAAAGAAAAGTCCAGGTATAGCTATACAACAATTTATATTACCACTGGTCCTTCAAGCCATAATCATCCTCTCCAGCCCAGACTCCAGTCCTTTTGACTACTACGTGTGGGGTGTAGTCGAGGCAAAAGTTAATGAGTGGCGTCATAACACCAAGGACAGCTTAACACCCCCCATCTTAAAGGTAATGACACATACGGACAAGAAGAAAGTTGTGCTGACCTGCAAAAGGTTAAAATTAAATAAGATGATTCTTGATACTATTTTCTGAAATTGTGCCATGTAAATAAATTTTACATTTCTTCTATTTCAATGTTATTTTCATTGTTTCTTCATTTCCTGGATTTACCTCGATGACCCTGTATGTCATTTCTTCCCTATAACACAACAAAGTTCTGTGATAATAGAGTAGAGTATATTCGAAATAGTATTTGATTTGTTTTGTGGCTATTCTTTCTTCAAAAAGCCAATGTGTTATTTTAGGAAAATAAATCAAGCACATGCATTATCTTCGTCACTTCTTAATATACAATATATTTCTTGGGCATTAAAATATCTAAATTTCTCTTCTATTAAACTTTTTTTTGCAATTCGAGAATAAACGAAGTTTTGAGGAGCGCACGTAAGTTCTTTTATAACTGTTGCGTTAAGTTTATCCAGAAATATTTTATTGTATTGGTTATAATGTGCTCCATCTCTTTAATATGAATGACTACCAAACATTTTTTTAAAGATTTATAAATCAGGTGACTGTAGATTTACATTTTAAACCATTTATTTAATGTTAAACATATACCTGTTTTGTTGCTAGTTTATGACAACGGTTTATGGTCAACTGGTGCCTACATACGTTACACTACTAACCGCACTCTAAAAATCTAGCAAATAGGAAAGGTCTATGATCATTTTTATGAGTTCGTAGTCAAAGACAAAACGTGAATTATCTCGAAAAAACAGCGTTCTTTTGAATTGAACATCTGCAAAGTAATAGAGCAACAGTAATTAAAGTGATTTACTGTAATGTATTTCCAAAAAGAAATTTAAATATACGTGTAATTATGCATTAAGCAATATTTTAATATGAATATAATCTTAGTTCTTTAAGTAAGATTTAACTTGGCGCAGTATGTATTAACCTTGCATTATATGTGACCTACTTTGTTTTCATGTTTGGTTTCACCAAAAGCGCTGTAAAGAGCAGAAACGTTACAATACTATATTACACTGCTATATTATAGCCATATTTTAATAGATTATCCACAGTATCTGGAAGTCTCAAACCTTTGAAAATAGGAGTAGTACGAAGAAAGTATAATAAATTTGGTACAAAGAGGCAATGTAGAGTAAGATAATATGGAAAATAAGATTTGATGGTCTTCAGGCAGAAAATGAGTAAAATCTCCGATACTTTTTCTTCAAAAATTGGCATAATTTGGCACTCTATTAAACTGGAGCGCCAAGTAAAGAAAGAGCTGTTTTGACTATTTTTATCCGTGGTGAAATAGCCTTGAATTCGATCACTATAGATGAATCAATGTCACAAAAAAACAACATCTCATATTTGTTTGGGTTGGTGACAAGTTTTTGAATGTATATAAAGTCTCGTAAAATATTCACCTTCATCTTTGATTCAAGTTTTGTAATCGTAGGATGGTTAAAATGTAAAGGTCCGGAAGGATCACCTTGTTGTACACCAATCCTCGAATCAACAGATTTCTAGCCATGAAAAAGTAAGAAATTTTGATCATAACATTGTAGGAAAAAAAGATAAAGTAATGGAATTATAATACCCTTCATAGTTTCCAACATATCAACACGTTCGAGGGTATTAAAGGCGTTATTGATGGCGACGTTAAGAATAGCTTTCTCAGCCCCTGAATAACGGATAATGCAATTTCTTATAGAATGTAGAGCAGCTTTACATATCTACCCCGAGAAGCATAGCCTACCTACCTGTTGATATTTTTAAATTGATTTGCAAGCAATTTTTGGGGCCAATCTTTTAGAAAAACTCCCTACTGTAATCGGTCAAACACCAGCATTCTATTTAGAAATACCGATGCTCCATACAAGATAAGAGTTATTGACGAATAAATCATATTGCACAATTTCGTGAGAGGAAGAACTAATTTGTTGACATCATCTCCAACAGAAGCACATAAATCCATAAAGTATTGAGGAGCAAATCTGTTTAACCCTCCTGCAGATCTCTTTTAAAAGATTTGATTGCCAAGATAACGTCATTTTTACCGATAGTTAAAAATTTGTGCTTTGATGCACCAGTAAAGTATTGCTTCGGAAGGGGATGTTTTTCAAGTAATTATATATAGGTAGACGAATCTTCTGGGGCTAACTCTTTGAAAAAGAAAAGGATCCAAACGGCTCTAGAAATATCTTCATCAGACACCTTGCTTTCGATACGTCTTGAAATGTTGGTAGTAAAGCTTAATTTTTTTAGACAATGTTGAAAAAGGCTTCATTTTGATGTTATTTTTTACGTTATATGCAAGAGATTTCTTGTTATTTGCCGGAACTTAAAGAGTAAGTTGAGGTCGCCAAGATTTTGAGTCATTTTTGTCCACACAGTCTGTTCGCGCCAATCTCCAATTGTTTTTATTTAGATTTTAAATTAGAGCTGGCTGTCTTATGGCTCCCTCTGCATACGTGCTTTAGTTTTTATTTGACATAGCAGCGGCTAATTTGCCCGCGTGCGGCTGCGGCGATGGATCTTCGTTCTTTCGCTAGTTGTGATGGTTTAGA
This sequence comes from Sinelater perroti, assembly GCA_036346155.1. NCBI lineage: Eukaryota > Metazoa > Arthropoda > Insecta > Coleoptera > Elateridae > Sinelater > Sinelater perroti. The sequence continues at coordinate 36,994,349 of JARFIY010000001.1, forward strand.
AAGTGTGCGACCGGATTTAAATTTTCCGTGTCCGAGGCCATTTTTACCGAGAGTTCGCCGGCGTGTTTTGTTTGGCGGCAAAATTGTCCACATCTCGGGGACCGTTTTTTTGAAGGCTATTTTATTGCGGGATTCGATACTTTCCCAACCAAATTTTTCTCTTCCCGCAGGTTGTTTTGTTGGCCGATTGCATTTCGGGAGTTGAAATTTTGCCGGCGAGAAGACTTGGTTCGGTTTCCTTTGTATCTGACCCAGCGAGGAACTGAGAAGGAACCTTGTTGCACCAGGAAAAACGCTTTCGATCGGCTCCGTTGTGAAAATTGGGGTAATTTGTCTTATCTTTTTACCCACACCTTTATTTTCTCTTTCTGGATCTTCCCAGGATTACAGCACAAGGAACCAATTTATGCTGGAGAGAGCCGCTTCCAAAAAGGTAAGTGTTTCAGCTTTGCCTTTTGTTTGAAGTTCTTTTGTTCAAATTTAAAATTACGATACAGTCCACAGATACAGGCCATAACACAGTAATGCAAGCAAGTGTGCAAGCTGTGATAATTCGGGGTGCTTTAGGAATCCTCTTAAGAACTTCAGATTTTCTTTTTATATTTGCATGGTCCACTGTAAAAGAATTATGTGGCTTTGAATTATATGTTGGCATTCAATTAAGTCTGGGGCTTCTGGTTTTTGTATAGTTCCATTAGTCACACAAGATTGGCAAAACCAGAAAAGGGACGATTTCCCCAACTTCACAACGGTAATATTAGTTAAGAATACTCATTCAGCATGAAACCAAATTGCAGAACATAGCCTATGTAGTGGAGGTTTTATCAAGGCGACTGCACGGGCTGAAAACATATACATATAATATACATACATACATACATAAATTTTTCAGGCGAACATTTATTATTTACGAAATATTCCGTTCATTTTTTTAATTAGTCTGATATACCAAACACTCAAAATATTTTTAGAAATCATTTACAATGGGATTTATATTAATAGGTGTATAAATAAGTTCTCACCTTTTTCTGCAAAATTAAAGTTTTATTTAAAAACAAACAAAAAAAGCTTAAGTATCAAAGTATTCTCCGTTGGCATCGATGACCTTTTGCCATCTTTCGGGTAGCTTGCGAATTTCCTGGTGATAGAAGCTTACCGGCTTCGAGACGATAAAGTTATCGATGCATTTTCGGAATTCTTCTTCTGTTTTGAAGTGCGTATCAGCCAAGTGACGTTGTAACGACTGGAATAAATGATAATCGGAAGCGGCCATGTCTAGGATATGCGCCGCATGTGGGAGAAGTTCCCAGCCTAACGCGTCTGCAGCTCATCCGTGTCAAATGTTTGAGGGCGTGCAGCGCGTGGTTGATCTTCAAGACTAAACCCTCCTCCGCGAAATCTTTGGTACCACTTTTTGCACGTTGCATGACTTAGAGTATTCTCACCATATGCAGCACAAATCATTTCGGTGGCTTCAGCAGCGTTTTTCTTAAGATGAAACGCGAAGTAGATAGAAAATCGAATATGCTCTTTTGTGATTGCCATCGTGAACACAGCTGATTATTGAGGTTATGCGCATCAAACGCCAAATCGCATGATGTTTCGAAAGACCAAATGTCATTGGTTTAAAACCGCAAGAGGGTGGACTAATACGTTACATGTAAACTGTGATTTGCGTCATGTAAAATCTAAAGCTGAGAACATATTTATACACCTATTACATATCAACAATCGCTCAGCGAAACACAACTGGGTTGTCGAGGCAAAATGGGCACGAGTAAAGCACTGCTTAGGATAGAAGTTTTAGTTTAAAAATGTTTGGATTACCGCAAAGACTTGTATATATGCATTACGTGAACTGCTCGATATTTATTGCAAATGGGCAATCCTGCGTGTACCAGCTGAGATCTGACGTTTGCATTATAGGGTTTAACATTTTTGACATACTCATAACGTTTTGTCGTACGGATGCTATTTGTTTTGTTGTCATTAAGTTGAAAAATTCTTCTCGGCCAAAAATGGAACTAAACTCATGAACATCGTAGGATGATGTTTTACGAATATTACCTACGTGGATTATCTCAACAATAGTGCATCAAACAATTCACTTTGACTTTTGGTGATGAATTTAATGAATTTAATCGTTTACGAATGAATTTAAAGAAGGCCGTCCAAAATCAGCTGTGGTGCCAGTAAACATCGATGTCGCGTTCGAACAGATAAAGCAAGATAGTCATGTGACTTAGGCATTAGTATGGCTAGCTTGCATTCAATATCGCATGAACATTTAACCGTGAAAAATCTGTATGCGCGTTGGATCCCGCATAAGTTAACGATCGTTCAAAAACAGTCGTCAGAAATACGTACACGGGGCTTTAAAAAAACGTCTACAAGATCGCAATAGGTGACGAATCTTAGATTTCTGCTTATGAGCCCGAAAATAAACAGCAATCGACTGCATGGGTTTTTCAAGATAAACCAATCCCAACAAAATTCGTTCGCTCTCAAAGCACTTCAAAGCAAACAGTTCCTTTTTCTGGAAAAACGGGACATGCCACAATCTTAGTTAAATTCCGTAAAACAGTCAATTCTGAGCCATTTGTTTATTAGAAGTCTTCGTAGAAATAAAAAAAGTACGCGTGACGCCGGATTGTTCTCCACCATGGCAATACGAGCTTACACACATCGACGTAAACGACTGGATTTTTGAGCACTCAAAACATCGAATTGATGGGTAATTCGCCGTACTGTCTTGATGTGGTTTCCTAACAATTTCTTTCTGCTCCAACACGTGAAGAACAAATTGCGTGGACTACGATTTTCAACCCTGGAAGGGCGGTTATGTTTTGGAGATAACCGATTCACTATAGACAAAATTAGTTCCAGCGTATGGAACAATGTATTGATCGCCCGAGACTGTACGATAAAAAAGTTTCCAATATGAAATATTTGTTTTAGTTAGCTTTTTGCAATAGATATCGAACCCACGTATAGATGACGAAAAGATATTTCACAAACTCAATCACTGAACACTTAGATATTAGAAATATTAGAGAGTATTGAAATTAACTTTCAAACAGTCACAATACCAATTAACCGTAGTGTACGTAGGGTTGCATACTATTACCGACATGATTTAATGTATACTCTGAGTAAGCGATAGGAAAAGCTTTGACAGATTAAGGAAAAGTAATTAAAATACCAGGCGAATACATCAACTACATCAGATATGCCCCATTAAATGGCTCTGTTTGCAATCACTTCTGTAAACTTGCAATATCTCTTCAGCAAAGACAATGGAAAATTCTTCAATACTTGTTTAAAGATAAATTTAAAGAAAATCAACATAATAACGTAAGCAAAACTCCTCGAAACTATAGTCATACTATGTTGGAGAATAGCAGATTAGAAGAAATATCAAACTGTAAATACAAAAAAAATAAAAATCAAAAAAGTGATGGCAAGAAACAACTCTAAAAAAATAAAAGACTTTCTGTGTAACAAAACCTTAAATTCATCTTAGATGGTGCCTGGTCAAATGTTTCGTATTGAACTACTGTAATATTTTGAGACTTAAAATCAATATTATTAACAAACTGGATGTCCTCGAAATGTAGATGTAAATCAGAATGTCTCTCATCTTCTAGACTGACAGGATTACAAATGAATAAATATATAGAATAAATAAAAACCACAATAAACAGAAAAGGGCAAAATATTTCCAAATATTCTGTCTTATAATAATGGGAAAAATAAAAGAGATGCAGAATTGGATGAAAGACAACTTGATATTTGCAAAATGTGTGTATTAGGAGTGGACTAGTGGTACTAGAACTAGTTACAATAACAGGGTCTCGAGAACAATATGATGAACATCACGACTTTGTGACAGTACCCGAAGAAGAAGACGAATGAAATTTAAAATTAAAAGATAACTGGTGAGTGACTGCAAATTCATTTTTTAACTATTTTACTTACAGGCGATCAGAATCACTTAACACTATTTATGTATACAACACATGAAATTAATAACAAAGAATCACACTGTATTTATCTGCGACACGCAGCTTCCAAACTTAAATTCGTTTTGCTGCCGCCACTTTGAATTCCTCGCGTCCAAACTCTGCGCGACATTTATTCCTATTTGGCTTCTATTAGAAGGACTGTAAAATTTCTGGAAAACATCTTGCAATTTCCTGTTATTTGAGCCTCGCACGTGCACTTACAGCACTGGATTCTTGGAAGGCATTATGTTACTCTCTGAGGTGTGACGGGGCGCAACAAAAACTGCTACTGCGCATGTCTAGTGGCCACACGCTATGGAGCGTGTTAAAAAATTCGTTACAGTATTTACGTACTATGATACTTTGTGGGTTAAATAGACTCGCCTGCTTAAACCCATGTAGAACAGCCTTTTCAACCGTCTTACTCTTCCCCGCTCTTTTCCGCTTTATTGCAGCATGACTTAAATTGGAACTAAGCTCTAGCTAGACGAGACTTAATCCATCTCATTAGCGTGGCTCTGTAGACTTTTAGATAATGTTATTGTTTTAACTTTTACTAATACTATGGTTTTCGCGTTAAAGTGTAATGATCGTACTAGGTTCACTTCTTGAGATAGGCTGACTAACTGTGCCGAAATTCCCTGATATTAAAAGTCAAAGAGCAGACGGTTCAATGAAAAAGCCAACTAATTGTGAGATAGAAATGGTTTACTGACTTGTTATCAAATATCCCGACATTGGAAAGCAGTTCAATGAGAAAGCGCAAAGCGGAGAAATAATTAGTCTAATTATCCGAAAAAACGGTTCAGTAATTCCGTGATAATGTGATGTAAACTGTGAATCTATCCAGTTTCTTAGAATTGTGGTCCATAATGGTTCTTTTAAGTGGCATTTAGTGTATTAAATAATATAACAATAAAAGCTATTCATGGAAAAATAGAACCGTAATTTCCTCTTGCTTCCCGTTTCGCAAAGCTGATACAGTTGTAGTTATTTTAATTGACCTCTCAGCTATCTGACATCAGTCTCTAGTAGGCCTCATGCAGTACTGATACCACTGCTCTCCAGTATAAGGAAAAACAAACGAGTCATTTGCAATTGCCTTCTACCTTGCTACTTTTAATCGGCCTCTGGTATTTTATTTGGTGGGCATTCCTCTATTTGCCTCCCGGAAAGCTCCTGTTCTAGCATACCCACATGGGAATTTTGTTCATAATCTACTTAAATAAAGAATTACTTTGTGATTATGGCCAATTATAATATTTACATTTGTGTGATTCCAAATATATTTATTTTATAACTGTTTGTTTTATAATCAAAGCGATAAACTAATTACTTGTCCCATTATGAGTTATAAGTTTTTACAAATTTAATTGAGTTTTTTTTTGTAAGGAATCAGTTTGAAAAACTGCAATTTAAACTAAAAAATATACGACCAAGGCAAACGAAAAGTGAGTGAACAAACGAAAAGTTTCTACGTAGAAAAGCGCAAGACAGAAGAAAATCAAGATTAATAATCATATCTGGAATTCAACCTTTTCCAAGAAGTCTTTGTCAACAAAAACTTCAAACTCGTTTCATACTATAAATCTGAAATTGGTTAAAGCTAGGGCACACAATTTTAAAAAAGGTAATTTTATCTTTAATTTGGTGTTGTAATATGCGTTTTGTGCTTTTTATTTATTTCCCACAATTTTCATTTTTTATTTCTCCACATAATTAGCGAATTATTCAACAGTTGTATAGAAATAATAATGTGTGGTTACCACACATTAAGTACAGTGATTTGTAAATATAAATATCACTTATCTTTCCTATTAACACAATTGTAGTGCATATTTGACAAATTAATTAATTTTTATTTTTACCATTCTCATTTGCTTTTATTTAAAACAAAGGCTCGCGGTTACAAATATTTTATAGTATAAAATATGCAGTTAGTAAAAAAATTGTTTTACGGATACACATGTCTAACTGTTAGAATTGTTATATAAACTCCTTTTGTATGTTTTAAACATTTATCTATGTTTACGTAAATACACATGTAGATGCAATTCTTTAAGAGTTAATAATCGAACTCGAATATATGATTAGGTAAAATTTAGTAAGAAATTAATATTCAGAAGTAATTCCTAATAAGATAATCTTGACGTTATGTTACAAGTTCAGAAGGATTAAACTCATACTCATGGCAACTACCACAAAGTGCTTCGGTTGTATTTAATTGTAATTAAATTTCACGCCCATTATGTAGAATGATTTATTGCTGAAGTTTCTTAGTCCTTCCTACCAGTGAAGACAATTTATAACAACTGTCCTATTGCTGAAACTTCGCAATAATCATGACGCAATAGGGCTGAGATTGGAAAACACTATAAAAAGTGTTGTTGCGTGTTATATTTTGTATAAGTTGTAGCGCTAATTTATTATACATTAAACGGTATACTTACATTTTTATCTCACATATTATCTCCCATTTAAATTAAATTTGCTGCTGTATTTAAAACTCCACTATTTTAAAATTTACATGAAACGCACTAACAATAAAAATTGTCGTTAACATATAGTTTCCGTTATTACTATTGGCTGGTGTTCTAAAGGTAAAATCAGTAATTAATATTAATGGATATTGTTACTCTGCAATAATTTAAAATTATTACGTATTTTATCATTTACTTTTCTTATCAAACTATTCTATATAATTGTTTCATGCGAGGCACATCCTTGAGCAAAATCCATACGAACGATATAAGAAAGCAGTTTCAAATAGCGGCGTTTACAGTTGAATAAAATATAGCTTTTATTGATAATAAACTGCGTTCTCCATACATTTTTTATTGCAATAACTCAAAGCGAGGGCTGTTTTTATACATAATTTTGTGTTCAAAAAAGCACTAAAATAAAACTGATTACTAGAAAGTTTAGTAAGGGTTTGTTTCGGTTATTTAAGTAGGCGGCATAGATATTTAAATAATAGATGTCTAAATTAATTTTGAAATTTTTAAATAGATGTTAATGTTTATTTATATAAATTAAAAGTACACTTTAATAAAAAATATGTTTTAACAGAATATACGCATATTTAACAAAAAAGTAATAAATTCCCGTGAAATAAGAGAATAGATCAAATCAATAACGCATTTTCCTACTCCTTCGAATTAATTAGAGTAAGACCAAATAATGTTCGTCATACCGGAATAATAAAACATCTGTAGGGACTAGATGTGATGAATATATCGAAAGTGGTAACATTTTCCAGACGCATAAACAAAATGTGACTTTAGTTGCTTTTTTGGTGTGTGATTTTATGTTATCTTGCACTAAAATTAATGTATTAAGGGGTTATACTACCTAGGCGTACCGAAAAATGACCGTTTTTTTGGGAATTTTTTTCTCGGAAACTATTCAATGGATCAAAATGAAATTTTGAGGCTTTATTAAACATGTTTTAAGGTATTTGAAAAAAATTTTTATTGTAACTTTTTATACAAAATGCCGTCTTGACAAGTGATAAACCGAACATGGATTTTTTACGAGGAGCCAATCTGCGTACATCAGAACGTTCTCCAAACAGCACCTAGAGCAAATAAAAAAATTTTTCGTTAAGCTACATGAGGTTTTCCAGGGAAGTACACACGATTATTCATTTTTATCAAAAATTCGCAAAATGGCGGCAGTTTGAACTTTTTTATTCGTTTTTTCACTAAAAATCGACCTTAAATTGTTTATAACAATCCCAATTATTTCTTAATCTTCAAAATCGTGTGTAATTCCCTAGATAATCTATCTAAGAAGTTACAGTTAAAATTTCAAGTGAATCCGACGAAAATTGACTGAGTTATGGGGTACGCAGTTTTGAAAAATGTTGTTTTGACAAAAACGCGTTTTTATAGTTTCAAAACGTATTTACTACATGAAATTTTTTAAATATCGGCTTGTCAATTTTTTTACCTTTACTCTGCTATATCAGCACCGTATAACTGCCCTTCCAAGCATTCATTTTGCTCTTCTGCTTCTTTTCTGAGAGATATAAGGTCCTTTGGAACGCTTTTTCGGTGTTTCGATGATGAGCGGTTTGCGACTTTTACTCGATGTTCATCGGTTTCCATGATAAAATTGTATAATTCTGAACTGATCCTCAGCTGAAGTGTGCTCATGACATCTAAAAGTCCTCGAAAACCATCGTTGTAGGTTATGACAGCGATGTCAGTGGCGATGTCAACCACTGCTTTCCCAATGGAAACCGCTTTCGGTGCAATAGTCCAAACGACGGCATTTAGGCTTTCATTAGCGTTTTGAGTGAATCCTCCAAGACAACGGGAAAGAAGATCGTCTTTTGTCAAATCTTGATAGATTTTCTGTACAGCATCGAAAACTTGCTTTGTCATGGCCGGTTTATGAGCATAAATATCAAGAGTATTCGAGGCTTTTGCTCTTTGCCATGAACACCAAGAATCCTCTCCTACTGGACACTTGTCGTGCTGAGGCTTTGCGTCGGTAGATATTTTATGATACAATGTAGCATAAATTTCCTTGCGCATGTTTCCCACTGAATCAGTATTTCGACGTATAGCAAGACCATAATACACACTCAGTTCATCTATTAATTTACCAGTCAACTTGCCTCGACGTCCAAGATTTTTTACATCCTTTTTTAAATTACGCAGTCTCGTTTCAAGCCTTTTTTGTACGTGTCCGATGCACTCTTTCTTAGTAACAGAAAAATCACCATATGGTTTGGCATCTTGAATACTTTTAAATGTTTTGCTGTCACCATCACCGACGTAATAAGCGTAGCGAACGTTATACGTGGACTCGGATCGCGAAAACATTTCTACGTTGCGTCGGGCTCCATTTTCCCTGCACTTCCACTATGATTGGCATTGCAGTATGCTTCGTGCGATTCGTGCCATACTTCGTACTCAGCACTTTCCTTCCTTTTCTGCCAATACTCGCACTCCTTGCAATACTTTGATTTCACACAAATATCTATAACTTTTCCTGTAAACCAACCAATCAAACTTGCGAAGCCATAGAGAGAAGAGAAGCCCCGCCTTCTCCATGATCCGTCTCCTGACACTGTGAGTCCCTCAAGTTGGCCTTCTTCAATAGAAATTTTCCTTTCGTCCTCAGCAGCTTTCCGTAAGACTTGATTTTACAGCGTCCGTTGCTACAGCTATACTTTTTACGATTTCGTCATACGACTTTTGAAACACTGGTTTTGGGAGACACATAAAGGCGCAAAACTTGCTTATTCCTTGAATTCCAATCCCAGTAAGCCTCATAGCTACAGTGAGCCGCCTATTCACATCGTAAGCACGGCCATTAATTAGAGGGCTACTGTCAACACTTGTATTCCCGCACTTTTCACACACAATTACAAGTTTGAATCCAAGGCCACGTTTGCATGACTCCAAAAATGTCACACTACCTCCACATTTTTTGCATGCTAGAATTTGAGACAGTGTGCTAAAAACAGCAAGAAAATTAATGATTCGATAGCCGAATGTAGCATCCACTTCGATTTCAGTCTCGGATGTCGAATATTTCATTTTTTTTTGCTAGCCTTGATACGTCCTCAGTATCGCCTTCGAAGCCGTGACGATTCGGCTGCTTCTTTGCGGAGATTCTGCTTCGACTGGCACGAGAAGAGGAGCCTCTTGTCCCTTTTTTGTACACTTTCTCACTCATTTTTATAAAAAAACAACAATATAAACACTACCGTAACGTTGGTAAGCGCGCAACTCGGAATAACACGTGGAACTGTTTACTGCGTGTTTCTTCGCAGTTTAACGGTTATTGTAGCGTCCAATATGGCTTTTCTGAGATTTATTAACGCCATCTATATGTATTTTGATTGAATTAAATCGATTTGTACCGACAAAAGTTACCGACAAGCTATAATACATGTATAAGGCAGCACGCACGTGAGCGGTCTTTTTAAACGTTTAGGTGCGCTCGGATTTATCATGATAAAAGTAGTTTTTTGAATTTTCCCCTTCAAAATAATATTTGCATATCATTCTTGGATAGTTTATACATCATTTGAGCCAATAAAAAAAATTAAAAAAAAATTGCTGGGTAGTATAACCCCTTAAGCACATTTCACGTAAAACATATCTTAATTTTGCCACTTAAATGCAAAACTTGATGGTTTTAACATAAAGCAAAAGTTTAGCTTGGTTTCAACAGCCCTAATATATCACACTCTTAAAGTTCTACCAAATGTCCAAAATGAGTTTCTTGCCGCTTCTTAGGATTTCTGTAGTAATACACCGACTTTATCGCCGATTATTATTTTTATGCAAAAATTTTTTATGAATCGGTTCACTATGATTAAATGTGAAACCCACCCTTTCAAGCGCATATAAACAGTTTTTTGAGTAATTTTCAATGCCGAAACTAATTTTGTATAGGTTTGGTATGTAAAGTGCTTTTTAAAATTTTCATCTTTTAACCTTTTTGGTTGTTCAGGATGTTTGTCATCTTTTGGATTAAATATTTTACTCTAGATATTCTGAACATTTTTGGACACACCAGCAAACACAATACCATTTAGCAGTATTTTTGGCATCCTAGGATGACAAATTTTCATCCACCTCCCCTCAATCTTTGCAAAGTAGGCACTTATAAATTTTTAACTGTATCGGCTTTTTTTCCTGGCTCGAGAACGTGAAACAATTTCACTTACAATCAAAACTCCGTTCAGCGAAAGCAAACCAAATGTGCCGTGACAAACGCGCTTTTTGTGTTCGGCAATGCAGCGGTCCCATAGCCGCAGCCAACTGGCTATTCGGTAAGGAGCAAGAGCGGCACAGACGCTGGGACCTTCTCGTGTATATTAAGCGCGGCACGGTTAATTTCATATCAGCCGTCTTTGTTTACTTTTTGTTCAAATGTATAGATAGATACATGTTCCTGAACCACCACGACTTCTACTTTTTAATTTAATGTCTTCTTTCAAAGATTGCTAAGTATTACAACAATTTTAACTTTTCTAAAGTTTTCTAAAGTATTGAACATATGGTAATCCAACCCATTCCCTTAAGTTAATATAATAATAATCCTTTATTGTTTTCCTTTACCTGCTATTTTACTCTGCATAATTAATTGTAACATTTCCTATCTAAAGGATGTTCATCAAAAAATTTTCCAGCTTAAGAGTAAATAAAAAAATAGAATAGTGTAATTTATTCTTTTATTTGTTCAAATTGTATATAGGAATTGCAGATTTTATTTTTTAAAAACATTGTCCAAATGACGAGCGTTTTTTTAATGCACTTTTGCAGCCGGTTCCTTATATTCGCGAATACGCTAAAGCAAAGCGTTGGTGTAATGGCAACAATTTTATTACGGATATTTTCTTGTAGGGCCTAAATTATACGAGGACTTTCAGCTTGAGGTAGCCCCACAAGAAAAGTCGCATGGTGTGAGGTCCGGCGAGCGAGGTGGCCAGGGTATGTCTTCGTAATTGGTGATTAATTTACTGGGAAAAATTGCCCTCAACTTCTCCTTCGAGACTCTAGCTGTGTGTAGAGTGGCACCGTCTTGCTGGAACTGCGTTCTGTTATTATACCCAGGAAACTGCTACAGTTACGGCAATAAAAACTTGTCGATCATTCGCCAATACACCTCAGATATGACTGTCTCTCGCTGATTAAAAAAATATGATCCAATTATTCCTCGCGCACAAATTGTAACCACACAGTGGTTTTTATGTAATATAAGCGTTTTTGGTGGTGTTCTCTAGGATTGTTGGAGCACCAATAACCTATGTTCTGTTCTGTTTATTAACATAGCTATCAATATGGAAATGTGCTTCGTCGCTGTTTGAAAACATTTCAGCATTGTTCTGGCGAAGGTTTCTCGCAATGCATAGTCATCTTCATTGAGATGCTGCGCAATTTGGATTTTGTATGAATAGTTTTAGTTTTTTCCTTAAAATAAAGTACACTATTGAGGTCTTAATTCCGGTCGAGGCCGCTACCTTCCGTATCGCTTTACGCGGATTCGGTATAACTTCGATTCACCGCATTTTAAATATTGCTTGACCGCGAACGCGGGGTTTCTCCCGACTAGTGATTCATAGCGACTGACAAATTCGCAAATCATGCGCGTCGATCGATACCCCTCCTGCTTAGCTCACTCCGGTAGCTTTTGAGCAATTACAATTTAAACTTAAAATTTCGCTGGGCACCCTACAAACAAGTTGATCCTTGTATTAAGTGCTATAGGTATAGTAATTTTACCTTAATATCTAAGGATAACTTGCGGCTAGTCTACATTATGTTAAGGGCTTTGTTGTTAGTTACTATTTTTGTTTATGATACTTTCAGTATACGGCGTTATAACCCAATCTCAAAGGGTTTCATTTTTTTATTGTTTTCCAAGTTATAGTCTAGATTTCCATTTCATTCATCAGAATTGGTGGTCTAGATAAATAATAAAAATAACATTACAATACAAGAAGATTTACATTTATTTATACTCTTCAGCACGTTGATATAGCTGTCAACGTTCACTTTTAGGTCTTTTTCAAAGAAGTGGGACGTGATGACATTCCCTCTGTTGCTAAACAAACTCTAGTACCACCACAAAAGCGAAAAACTTTGTATGCATGATGATAAGCCCTTCAGAGAGATCTTGGTAAATCCAAAAGACATTTTGCAGATTTACCTTAAGTTCTATATAAAGTTGTTTTTGCACAAAAATAATTTTAGGAAGTCAGCGCTATTGACCTTGGACCTATCTATCTCCTTGTCCATCTCGTTTTTCTCAGCCAACAGTTAGTGGTTTCTGAGGACAAAAGACTTGTAGAGCAGGTCCTGATACACTGCTAGACTGACTGACAATCTCCCCACGCCCATTTCTGTTGTCAGGTCAGTCATGCTCCGCCCAGGATCTTGATCTATCGTCTCTTTCAATTTGCTAGCGAATTTATCACTTGCAATCAGATTACTTGCTGTAAGTTGATCTATCAGCAATTACTTCTTCCTAATCGTTATATTCCCTGTACTTCTTGGATATGTCGTAAAACTTGATCTTTTCTTAGCTAAATTGCGAAATAATTCTAGGCTCATTTTATCATCGTAGCTTATTGATATTGAAAGCTTAATTTTTGTGCTGCCTAGTAAGAGAATGCGTATGCGCATAAGATAGCTTTTCAGTTCACATTAAAGCACTCGCGCACGCAGTTTCAAACTGAAGTAACGGTTGTCAACAATTTCTTCATTTTCACAAAAACTCTTCTTGGTTATTATATTCTTGCCAGTATTTCTTAGCTATGTTTTTCATCTAAGTATATCAGCATGCCCAAATACAATATTAATATTGTTTCACTTGTTGAACAATTTCGTTGTTTATTGTTAATGCTAAGCTTTTTAGTATTACCATAATTTTAGTTTTCTTAACATTAATGTTGAGACCATGTACCTCACTAATTATATTAACTTTCTTCACTAAGTATTGTAAATCGTTTATATTTTCCACAGTGGTTATCGTACGTTTGCGTGTTTAATGTTGGTGGTACACCTTCTATTGATTTCAGTTCCAATATTTTTATTATCAAATGCTTTTCTAAATACAGCCTTAGCATAAATGTTAAATATAAGTGGTGATAAAACCTAATCTTAACAAACATTTTAAGTACGTGGCTCAATAAACTAAAGATATAAAAGTCATCACAGTTGGAGGCATTTCAGATTTTCGTTAGTACTATATATGTCGATTATAACCACTAATGCTGTATAATAACATATTGTATATAGTATTAAAAAGGTCTATTAAAATAACTATTATAAAATCGTCATATAATATCAAAATGTCTGCATCTAAAACTACAGCCATTCCTGTCTCAATGTTTTTTATCGCATATTTAACTTCGATATTTTTTTTACAGATGTATATTTATTAGCAATCAGAACTACTACATTATATGGGCTAATTGTATATAAGAATTTCAGCTTGAAATGACGTGACGAGAGCTCTTCCAGTGAAGGACTCTCTTAATCCACAGGAAGGTCTGCTGGCCAAAGTCCATGTAGTCGTCGTGGGTGTTCTCTTTCCAGTAATGGTTGAAGCAGGTTATTTGAGTGGGCTGCCAATCTATCGTGGTAGGTTCTACTTCGTAGCTTGATGACATCTTTGACATAGGGAATCCTCAGGTCGTCGTGTAGCGTTTGGTTTGAGACATACCACGGTGCTTGAGATATACGTAGCACTTTAGATTGGCTTCTTTGGAGCAATGCTATATTGGATTTGCTTGCGCAACCCCAGATTTCTATTCCATACGTCCAAATAGGGATGATGATTGTTTTATATAGCAGTATTTTGTTTTCTAGGGAAAGTTTTGAGTTCTTCCCTAACAGGCAATAGAGTTCTTTGATCTTCAAGTCAAGTTGTTTGGTAATGTGATCTTCCATGTTAATCTAGCGTCCAGGTGGAATCCAAGATATTTGATAAATATAGCTCGAGGGAGTTTGACGTTATTGAGAAAAAGCGGAGGACAACGTTTGTGTCTTAGAGTGAAGTCTATGTGATGTAATTTGTTTTCGTTTATTTTAATTTTCCAGAGATGCAACCAAGCCTGGAGTACATTTAAGTGGATTTGTATTAAGTTAGATGCTATTTCTGGGCCTTCATGAGCTGGTAGTATGGCAGTGTCATCAGCAAAAGTACAGATAGTAGTTTCAGTGGTTGTTGGGATATCGGATGTATATAGGTTGTAGAGGGTCGGTCCCAAGACGCTTTCCTGTGGTACACCTGCTTCTATGGAATGATAGTCTGATTTGGCATCTCCTACTTTGGTTCTAAATTTGCGGTCCGAAAGGTAGGATTTCAAGATGTCAAAATACTTTAGTGGGAGGGTTTCCTTGACTTTCTATAAGAGACCTGTATGTCAGACCTTATCAAAGGCCTGGCTAACGTCCAGTAGAACTGAAGTGCAATAATGTTTTTGTTCAAAAGCGTGATTAATAACTTGGATCAATCTATGTGTTTGCTGAACTGTAGAATGTCCTGCTCGGAAACCAAATTGATGGGGAGGAAGCCAGGTATCTGGTGATATCGGCATTTAGTCTCTGTAGTAATAAGCGTTCTAATACCTTGGAAATTGTAGGGAGCAAACTAATTGGACGGTATGCGGTTACGTCATTTGGGTTCTTTCCTGGCTTATTTATTAAGATTATTTCTGCCGTTTTTAGCATTGGAGGCCAGTGCTGCAGTCTTACAATGGCATTAAAAATGTAGGTAGTAAAGAGTATCCATTTTTTCGGCAATTCCCTGAGCATTTTTGGCGTCGCACCGTCTGTACATGGCTTTTCGGATGTTAAGATGGTTAAGTTCGTTCTGAACTTCTTGTGGAATGAAGGATTTAATTCGAAATGGGAATTGTGGAATGTTGGATAAACTTGTTACAATGTCATTAATTATATCTTGATTGTTGGGCTTAAAGACAGATGCGAGATGATTTGCAAAAAGATCAGCCTTTTCTTGGTCGTTTCTCGCTCATTTAGCGTTGTGATCAGCAAGATTTTTTATTGGAACATTGTGTTCTTTCGGTTTTTTCTTGGATTTAATTGGTCTCCAGATAGAGTTGTCGAATCTATTTAGTCTTGTCACGTAGTCATTGAGGGATTGTTCACAGAGTTCTCTAAGTTGCGCCTTTAATTGATTGCTAATGCGATTCAGTATATTTTTATCCACGGGTGCCTGGGTTGTGTGCCACCTAGATCGCGCCTTCCGTTTTTATTTCAAGTGGTATTGATTTTGTAGTATTAGCTATTGATAGAGATGGAGTACTTTCCATAACTGAATGTTTAAGGGTACGTGTGAGGGCATCCAAAGCGTCTTCGACTTCGTTATGGGTTTTGAGGCTTGTTTTTAGATTAATCCGTTTTTCCACTTCATTTTTGTATTTATCTCAGTTAGTTTTGTTGTTATGAAGTTTAGGTGTAAAATTCTTAATAATTACGAAAGTACTAATAGTTGCAATTATCGGGGAATCGTCAGATGACAAATCATAACTAGGAAATACTTCCATGTATGGTGAGGAGGTTCCGTTGGTGATGAAGATATCCAACAGATCAGGAGTTTTATTTTGATCACTGGGCCAGTATGTTGGTTTACCGGTGGACAGAAATAAGTAGTTTTTTTTCCTGGATTAGATTAGCTAGCTCACGACCTTTGGTAGTTGCTAGCCGAGAGCCCAGAGAGTATGTTTACTGTTGAAATAACCTCCAGCAATAAATTTGGAGTGTGTTGAAGAAGTCCCTGAAGTGGTTAAGTTTCAAGTAGTGCCTAGGAGGGCAATATACTGCAGAAACTGTTATCTCGTAGGAGGACGTTTTGACTTTGGGTGAAGTGGCTTGCAAGTGATTTGTTTCATACTTTGGTAATATGTAGAGACTTATAGTATTATATATTAAAATTGCAGTACCTGCATGTGCAGTGTTGTCCGGGTGATTTGTATTATAGGTTAAATAGGATGGAATACGAAAGAAGGATCTGTCGGTAAAGTGCGTTTCGCTAACAAGTAGTATGTCGATTGAATCGTGATGTAGAAAAGTCTCTACTTCGTTTTTGTGTTGAATGATGCCGTTGGCATTCTATTGGGCAATTTGTACAAATTTAGCTAATTTTATTGATGAGCGTTGTAAGCATGGTAAGAATTGAACTCTTTTGATGCATTAGCTGTTGGAACATATTTTTGAACCCATTTAGAAAAGTGCTGATAGTAATTGAGTTTTCCTATGGTGGTTTTTGGTGGTTTTGATTTCTTAGTATATTCGAATACGTATTGGCCTGTTGTGCCTGAATTATTAGTTGTATTCTGTGTCGTGGGATAGAGTGTATCGGTGCTGGTAATTGTTGAATATTAAGTCTGTTGTTGGCATTATTGGGTTGTTTGAGGAGAGTATGGTAGAATTCGCATCCTCTATAGTTGGCAGGGTGGGTACCACCGCATAGTGCACATGTGGTAGGGGTGTTGTTTGGTTTTGTACAGCTTGTGGAATTATGAGCTGCTCCACATTTCACACAGTAGTAAGGTCTGTTACAATATGTTTTAGTGTGGCCATATTGCTGACAACGTGTACACTGAGTAAGGCCCTTGGTTTTTCTGGGTGGCTCGACTTATATTATTCTGTTCTGAATACCTCGTAAATTATATATTTCTTTATTGTTATCCGCTGGCTCGAGGTATACAAAGAATAGGTAATGGTTCTTTAGACACTCTACTTCTTCCATTTAAAATATTCCTGACTTGGTGTCCCTGATTGGCTAGCTCTTGCTTAATTTCATTTATGTCGGTTGTAAAGTGTAGGTTTTTGATAACTACTCTGAAGGCACGGTCCTCTTTTGGCTGGTACGTATGGTGAACAATGTTGGCATCTTTCATGTGGTGAATTAGTTTCCTGTAGGTTTCCGGGGTATGACTGTTTATTTTTATGGTGTTATCTGTTAAAGTTTTTGTGTTAAATTGTTCAGTTTCCGCAACTGTATTTAAACTTTTGATCATGTCACTGTAGTGTGTAACTCCGTACACAAATATCGGAGGAGGTTTTATGGTTGTACTGTTTACTTGTCTGGTAAGGGTGCTTCCCTCTTCTTCTTTATTTAGCTGGTTCTATCTGTTTGTTAAAGGTATTTGCGTAGTTTCTTTGATAGGTTGGGATAGTTTTCTACGTTTAAGACGTTTAACGGTTTGCCATTTGTTAGTGTTGGTGGATTTATCGTTTACGACTTCTTGAATTTCTTGGTCACTAGTAGACGTCATTCGATAGAGAATTCTGTCGTTGTTGGTTAAAGATTGTGAGGTAGTTGCCATCAAATTGTTGTTGAGGTTGGTGGGAGGATACTGATTTTGAGGTAAATTAAAATTGTTACCTGTTGATAGCGGTTGGCTTACGAATTGAAGGTTGGTGGGAAGTGAAAGTTGCATTGGAGCACCCGGAGCGTAGTTGATGTTCGATTATTAAGTTGTCCGTAGGTGATGCTTGTTTGTTGATCCATTTCCATTTTTGTTGTTTGCTAGCGCTGTTTAATCACAGGTATGTGGCTGGGCCGATGGCGCGGTGCGGTTACCGATACCGCGCGAGAAAATCGCAGGAGACACTCTGAAAACACTCTGTTTGAGCTACAAAACTCGAATGCAACTACGATATGAAAAATATTTGGTGTTGCTTCTGGCATTTCAAATTCCCCATTCTATTATCATTAAATAATTCTAACCATATTCCTTTCATTTTTATTTCTATTTTTTATGTTTGTTTTAAGGAGTCATGTTGTAACTATATATATGAAACCAAAATGCACTATATCTAATGCAGTCATCAGATTTACCTAGAAGACGTTTTTTGGGTTAAAGTCTCCCGTTATTATAGTTTTTTTTTTGTTAGTCACTAAGTTTACTGCATCTGTGACACGGCTTCTTAAATCGTCCAAAGTTGTCAGTAGGTATGATACATAAAATGCTTTTTACACACACCCATAAGCTGTGAGATCATGAGATCTCGGGGACCAGAATATAAGTGTCCACTTTTCATTCTCATGTGGCATATTTATAGTTAAGGTAAAGATTCAATTCAGAAAACATTAGACACCTGGAACATAGCTTCATGTTGAAAAAATAAAGTTTCCTAAATATTGATTGAAGGCATTTTTGCAACATCGCGAAATACGTTACTCCAGTAACTGTGTTGTTATAAAAAAATAAAAGTTTATAATCCCTTATTTTTAATATGACAGAGAATGTATTAGTATTCAGTAAATCCCTCTCATGTTTTAGTGTTTTATGAGGATTTCCGTAGCTCACATTAGAAAATTCTAGCTTGTTGTTTGAACGAAAAATCTGTACCAGTTGTAGGAAATATGGTTTGAACATTAAACGGCACTCCAACACATATTTATGGGAGTCCAAATTCTCTGCTCACTCTACGGGTGGACTTTATTGAGTTAGATCCTAAATTCATTCAAATTGGTCCCACATTTTCCTCTGTTACACGCGTCTGTTCGCGCTTTTACCTTTACAAAAACAGCCAGTTTAGTCAAATTGATGATTTCAACGACAAATCTTTAAAATTTTATGTGAATTATTCACACAAAATGTGTAGTTCAGGAAATATAGCCGTGTGAAATTAAGTCCATCATTTTGAATCAGCTTGTACTGTACGCCTTTTGCTGTTCTTATTTCACACCAAATTAAACCACCTTTTCTCGTATTTATTATTAAATTAGAAAACGGCGTACCTGCGTGTCCTTGATCAAATGTAAAAATTAGATGCGTTTTTCTACTTCTATCTTTAACTTACACATTTTGCTTATGCTTGTGCCTCTCTTCCGTTTGTGTTGAGATTTTCACTATCTCTTTTGCATTGTTTTTGAACTTTTCTTTTCGTTCTTGTACTATTTGTTGTTTGCCGTTTCGCTATATCCAAACATCACTATTTGTAGATGGATCTTATAGCATAATATCGCATAATTTCTTCTTCAATAAATAAAACGACATCGATTGCACGATCTTTAGCACTTAAACCCTTGATATTTATTTGATATTGCTTATTTCAATGGTTACATCCTTTGTAATATCTTTAAAATTGTGTTAAAGAGATTTATATATTTATAATGCTCGACTGCCTTCATATTTCTTCTTTTTGAACATAAAACTGACAGAGCTATTTGATCACTTATTTGGTGTTTTGTAGTGAGGAAGAATTTTATTAGTTAAAATAATTAACGATTAATTGAAGCATTGTTCGTAAAATATAGGTAATTCTTTGGGGATTTTGTCTTATCTTGGGCTTTTTGCTACTCTTATATTTTTACGCAGCTTCTAAATTACTCTCAGCGCTATAGCTAATTCTTTTTATGTGTATATTTCTCACTTTTACGGGAACATTAGTATTTTCTAAATAGAACAAGCTTAAAATTATTTTATTTTGTTTGATCATTTTCACTGAGAATTGTAACATTATGGTTCAATTAACTCCAGTAATTTTGGTGCTTTTTTAGTAGCCTTTAAAATCTCCTGGCTGTGTTGCTATTACTTCTATGCTTAACGACGTCCACAAGTAAAGCCGTATTTTTGCGAAAACTTGAGATCACTTCAGGTCTTTTTTCTTCAAATGCAGCTCTGTTATCAGATCTTCAAACCTGCTAGATTTTCATACACCGGTATAAAATATGTAATATGCACTCAAAAAATCTGATGTGAGCATTTAAGGTTAACAATCCGTATTGAAAACTGCTTGTGTTGCAAGGTTTCTTTATGATAGCACTTATGTCGTTCGTTTCCTTTAGTGTAGCTTGGCAAATGTCGCACGTTTGTGTTGATGGAGTCCTAGCGTTATTTTTAATGTATGTTCTGTATTTACACATTTCTCTTCAATATTTACCTTGGTTGACGTCATGCTAAAATTTGATTTTCTATGTATTTATTTTCTTTTGTTATAATACCTTGCCTCTAACAAATTGAATTTCTATAAAGGCACATAATCGTGTGGATGACGAGCGAGGATTACTCCAAACGATTTTGTTGATTTTTCTTTCTGTGTTTCACATAGACAGTGAACAATGTGATCAAGAAGACTTCGTAATTTTACCTCACCTTTGCTTTCTGTTATTTCTATGTCCTTGGGATAGCACCCTTTTCTAACTTTTAATACTTTATCGTAAGATGGACACTTTTGGACAATTTTCTTCTTTAGATCCTTTCCACAGTTTTAGATACTGAAATTTCATTAATTTAGCATTCACTATCAATGCTAGAGAGTCTGCAAAGTATAAAATTTTATACAATTTTTTTGATAATTTATTATCTTCAGTGATCTCAATGCGCGAGGACTTGTAACTCTACTTTTTTAATAACATTAGCAACATTTCTTTTTCCTATTTTTTTGAAACGTGTTTGAGTTGCAAATACCAGTTCTGAACTGTGGCTAGCTACTAAGTTGTTCGTTCGCCTTTTATTTGTTCTAATATTTAATATGTCAGGTTCTTTAATTTTACGCTCACTGCTAGTGGATGTAGCAGTGTTGAGCTGTTGCAAAGTTAACTGGGTAGTGGTTTTAAATATTTATTCCTCAAGGCAGTCTCAGTTTCGTTTTAAAAAGCTGTTCTTATTTGTTCCGCTTGATTTTCAACGAATCGACAGTTCTGTTGAAAAAAAAACGATTTATCCTTTCAATGTTAATCTCATCTTCTGGGGCATCTGGTATTTCAGATAAAATAAAGATGACCAATTACATCCTTATATTTACAGTATTTGCTCGAAAAACAATATTTCTATTCAAAAGAAATTCGTATATTGCGTTCGCGTTACTCTACGCCTGATACCTACCGACAAAAAATAAATAAGAAATATAAATTTCACAGGCCTGCGCACATTGGAAGTATTGTCATTCTATAACTAGAAAAGTATGTGACGTTAATATGTAATTCCTAGCTCGAAACAGAAGATACTATTTTTTATACGTAATTTAAGTTGGAACTTCTTACTTCAGTTAAAAACAGCCCAACAATAGCCTTAGCAATATTAAATAATAATAAAAATCATTTCATAATTAACCTAAAAGACCAGCATCCATATTGTCATGTGAATTTTTAATGTAGAATACGAGAAAGCACTTCTGAGAATTAATAAACACGACATACTAATAGCGCTGACAAAACAGGACTAAGAACTTTGTTTAACAAGTGTTTTCCTCAGCATTTCTGGCTCTACAGTTCCGTCTCTTATCGGCACTTGTAAGTAAACAGGCATTATAAACATCTACATTAAAATTTTAAAATTTTAATGAACCACTGTGTGCGGTATGAATTTTTAGCCAACAGTTTATTCAAATTGTCACAGTTTAAGTTAAATTTTGCATTCCAAAATCTCTGCAATTTCTTTTTGTAAGGACTATTAAATATGACGGCAAATACTTCACTGTCTGAAAAATGGGTAAAGTTAAAAGAAAGTCTATTGGATATCACAAATGACCACTGTAGACAACAAAATACGATGTTGCGATGTGGCTCATTCTTTATTATCTAGCATCATATAAAACACTGTCCCCGTAAAATCACAATCAGAAATGAAGATTTGGTGTGTTATGGTAGATATCCGTAAAAAGAGCATAGAAGGCTAATTCAACAATACGAAACGTTCTTGACTGTGTTTTTTTTACAACTAAATACATCTATTGCTTTTGTGCATTACAAATATTAACTTTTGAGTTTAAGTGGAAAAGCACAGCTTATCTTTTGCGGGAAACCGGTCTAAGCTGCTTATTTTGCTGTGAAATAACCTAAATCCATACATGACTAAAGCGGCTAAGATCACGTTAGATTTGTTAGCCCCTACAAAATATTTAGTACATTCCCACATGACAACTTTAGAAAATGCAATAGTGATTTTATTTACTCTAAAATTATGATCTTTTATTAACGAAAGTTTATCACGTACCCGAATATTTCTGTAGATTATTTTTTTTTCTAAAATGTTTTTAACCTTATATAAATAAAGTCAGTTAGATTATAAAGTGTAAAAAATGTGTTTATAAACTATATATATGATGACATAACAGTGCATATTTACTGGTGTACCTAAACTTATTTTCTAATTTTAATTATTGATTTATACACGTAAATTCATAAGTTATCCATGGCACACAAACGATATATTTCATATGTAAATCTGCGATTACATTTTATGATAAATTTCCTGGTAACGATTTAAGTTATTAAATAATAATTAATAATAAAAACATTTATTTAATAATTTGAAAAAATATATAAAGAGGTTTTTAGAGGTTTATTACTCACTAAAATTGTAATTTAAATATATATTTTGCTTTTTTAATAGCATTTTTTATAGCAACATAATTTTTGTGTATACTTATTTTGTGTATATTTTATACTCATGAAGGGATGCATGTAAAATGAAAAAATATCAAAATTTTTGGTCTATTTTTGGACATAGGCTTCTCTTATTTGTTTTCATCTGCCTATGTTCCGTGCCTCTCTCATCCATGATCAACCATCTGTAAATTTTATGTCGTCTGTACAACGCTTCAGTGGTCGTCTTCTGAATCTTTTTCTTTGGTATGGTCTCCATTGTAATACTATTTTTGTCCATTTTTTCGTGCGATTTGGTCACATGGCCTGCAAAGTCCTGATTTTAATGAAACACCTCTCCTATTCTTTTTATTTCACAAAGACCAATAAGATCCTATTTTATGTGCTTCATGTCGTCTTCTAGTTCGTATAATTGGGAGTCGTTCATTAAAGTCTTTACATTTAAGGTGCCGACCGTTAGCTTTGTTTTTCCGTGTTCTGATTTGAATGATTTGGTTATAGGTGATATTAACGAACTTTTACTTTTTCCAGAATCTTTGAGGCAGACTCTTTTAGGGGTTTGGGATTTATTACCCTCCTGCGGTACTGTTCCGTCTGTTTTCAAATTTGTCATTTTTCACATGAGGGGTTTTAGCCACAACTCGCCACGCTCGCCAAGCGGGTTGGCGAGTGGTTAGGGATACAGGTAAAGTTAACTGTGGAATGAGTGAAGAATTTAAATGTTAGGACATGGTTCCTCTCTATATAGGGGAGGTGAGAGTAAACCAAGACTTGCGTGAGTAGGGTCATATACCTGAAGTAAACCTATCTTCGTCAGCATTACGAAGCTATCATTTATTTTTGAAAATCACTTTCTAATACCATAAGCTTCTAGTGAATTTAAATGTTTTACAATTTGATAAAAAATTTTATTGGACAAATAGGCTAAAAAAGTGAAAAATTGATTTCTTTTTTAAACTTACATCGTTTTCTAAATTTATATATTTTTTTAATTTTTTGGGTTCACATGGAAACCAACATATTAAGAATTATATAATTTATTTTAGTTTTTTTAGATAAATGTAGCAGGTCCTATTATAATGCACGCCAATTAACAACTCCTGATTGGACGCACTGAAAAGAAGCCTTCATGATCAAGAAACATTTTAATTATTTAAAAACAACAAAATTTACAAATTTGCAATCTATTCTTTTCTCCCCAAAAAATTCATGAAATTTGTGTTTTTGTGAGCCCCCTTAAAAAATATTTAAATATCTATGTGAATGTAAGTTTCATTCCGATTATTTTTATAAAATCAACTTTAATTTTATAAATTATTTAATAAACTAAAATCCAGTAACATATTTGGAATATATAATTGTTTATTGTGTCTAAAATCCACGTACTTGGTACAAAGTTAAATGTTGCGTCTGTATTTATGTCTCTCGTAGAAATGAAAAGCTATCTTATAATTATTTTTAAAATTTTTTATTTTACTATTTGGAAGAATTATTTAATTGTAAATATACATAAAACGCTAATATCAACTTATAAAAATAAAAGTACTATTTATGCTCCCCACAGACAGATATAGCAAATAAATCATTTGCAGCTACACATGTTTTGTAAAAACGAGGGTAGTTACGGAATCCCGACGTTTTGTTCAATTGGCGCCGCTTGGCTGAGCACCGCTTTTTATGCCGCTGTAGAATTAGTCTGCGAAAGATCGCAAGAACTTAAGACCTGAGATTTGATTTCGGTACAGGAGTAGGAATGCAGCCGGAGACACAAGCCTGCGGGAACCATCCTAAAGGAATGCGAATCCGACATTACACTGGGAATTATTCCGAAACTTTACAACACTGACGTTCGACAAAGTTGCCTGTTTAATTGAATTCCATTGTAAGTTAAACTTGTTATAAAATTGCTGTTAGTTGAAAGCGCCGATTCCCGAAGTTATATACGCATTTTTAATTCAAACTTAAAACTGAACTTCTTACGGTGAAGTTCTTTGGGTGCGCGCCCGCAGTTTAAAATTCGATAATAATGCGTTATTGAACAACAAGTAGACGAAACTTTAAATAAATTGTGTAGAAATAATAACATTACTGTTTAAAAAATATTGGAGCAAACAGCATTTAAATGAAAATTTTTATTCAAAAAGGATTTTTCATAGGCAATAATACAACTTTTATGTACTGTTAATATGATTTGCAACTTGCTAAATTTTTTTTATAAACCTTATTAATCAGCAATCCGAATTTTACATTCTTAAAGCGAATATGATAAACATACGATCTAAATGTATCAATCCTTTTGGTGGGATGTGAGCTTTTATCTAAAATCTGAGATCGGCTGTCTAACATTTGTTCATTTTTTATTTTCTTATTGTCGTATTAGTGCTGCCACTAAAGGATTACTTTTACAAATGGGATGCTGAGATCAACGTAAAGCGTTTGGTTAGATATATGTCAAGGTGCGTTGGCGATTGTACGAAGAATCTTGGATTGGTATCTTTGGAGAACTGCTATATTTGCTTGCACAACTCCATAGTTCGATGCCGTAAGTCCAAAAACGTTTGGTAACTGCTTTGTAGATTAAGTTTCTTTTTCGAAAGACATTTGGTATCTGTTTCCAATTAACCAGTATAATTTGTTGAATCTAAGGGCTATGCGTTTTCTTTTCTTCGATATATGTTACTTCTAACTTAGATTTGTCATTTAAATGTAATCATAGATAACGAAATTCTGACAATTCACGAATGACTGTGTTGTGTAGCCTTCCTTAGTACAAAGATTATCTGTATTAATTTAGTTTCGTTAACTTTAATTTTATATTTATTAACCCCTGTTTTCTATGTTTAGGTGGTCTTGTAAGTATGGCTGTGTCATGGAGAAGATCTCTTTAGAGTAGTAAATAGATCAGTCGTATACAGTATGTAAAATTATGGATCTAATACATTAATCTGAAGCACTGCAGCTTTAATTGTAAAAATGTTTAAATATTTGCCGTTAACCTTTGTTTTGAATTGCCGGTCGCTTAAAGGCGATTTTAAGAGGTTGAAGTACAATAGAACTGCTAGTTTCAAATGTTATAATGATGTGCAAAAATACTGAACTACAATTTCTTTTTATTTTCAAAGAATTTGTTTATAGCAAGAATGATCCGTTGGCATTATTGGATCGTTGGTTCATGTTAACAAAATCAAAACTTGTTTCCAGGATAGGATTAATACGGTGCATTATTGACTTTTTCAAGCGCTTAGATATGGTAGGTAAAAAAACTTATCAGCCCGTAAAAAATATATGGTTTGTATTAGTGCCAAGTTTTGCTATCATTATTACTTTTGCTGCCTTTAATTGTTGAATCCAATAATAGAAATACGAAGCAGCATTACATAGAAATGTTAGCATTACGGTGTTTTTCCCTCGAAGTTCTTTTAGCATTTTTGGTGATATTTGTTCAGACGATTTATTTTACCTTTGATATTGTTAGACGTTACTAGTTCTGTGGGATCAATAGTACACGATGTATTGTTCAGATATTTAGATATTCCTTGCTTGGTGTGGTATTGTTTTGAGTAAAAACTTCAAGATGTTCGGTGAAGAGGTAAACCTTTTCTTTATTGCTGCATTATAGTTTACAATTTCAACTTTATAGCAATAGAAGCCAATGAAAAAGCTATTGCAACATTTGCAAATTATGCTCCTTCTAGTTTAGCAGTTCCTCTTAGTTCTAGGAATTACAACATAAACGATAATCACTTATACCATTACTCGAAAAATATATAGCTACCGTAGAAAAATGCAGACATTGCACCTTTTATTCATTTAGAAAAAATGTGTAATCAACAGTCGTTGCAACAGCCTTTTATAAGTTCCTTAGTTAGTGGGTATCTACAGAGATTTAAAGAATTCAAACTACAAATGTTACATGAGACGTATTATAGTCTCATCCTAGGTTCATGCGTTTTTTTTTTCGTTTACAAAAGCAAGGCTACAATTTGGTGGGCATAATTTTGAATTATTACAGAATGCTATCGATATATGTATGTATTTCACTATTTAAACAGGCGACCAAAGTCAACTTATGTACAGCATTGTAAAAATAGCTTGCATGGATCCAATATCATAAAGATATTAATGGAAACTGTTACAAATAAATTCAATAAAATATATGGTTTTACAAAATATGGTTTTTAATATACCTTATAACTTTCAGTTATATCTTCGCAATTTTATTGAATACATTTTGCAACTAAAATTCCGTTGCATTTTAAAAATACTTTGCCTAAGCTAAAAACTAAGTAATTACAATATTTTACACCAAAACACGTGTTGTGTCAGAGAGGATTTTTTGAATTAGGTAAGTTTTGATGTAGCTTTATCGACAGCTCATTATATCTACCACTTTTTTGTTTTAACTTCACTCATATAACATTTTAAAAATTGCCTTATTGTGGTAAACCCTCAGTAACTTTAATTCTGTATCTATTTGATGGTAATTGTACACTTAAAGATTACGCAAAGGACTGTTTTCAACTAAACTTTTTATTAATCACCTAATTAGTGTATGTCTATATATATATATATATATATATATATATATATATATATATATATATATATATATGATTTGTACAATGGATGGCGCTAACGACATATGTAGTCGACATGCATGTCTAAAGTGATGTTTTTTTATACCTTGGGCATCTGTTAACAATAACCAGTCGTAAATACCAACACATATGGCAACGCAAAAATATTTTTTCTAACAACGAAGATGTCGAGTTTTGTGCCAAATAAACAGCATTTGCGGGACGCTTTGCTTTTCTGTTTTAACTTGAAAAAATGCAGCTGAAGCACGTCTTTTGCTTAAGGAGACTCACGGCGAACAGGCACAATCAAAAACTACCTGTGAAAATTGATTGTAACGCTTCAGAAATGGTATTTCAAGCAGACAAGGAGCGCCCCGGAAGGCCAAAAACAATTGGGGACGCCGATCTGCAAACGTTATTGGATGAAGATGGTACGCAAACACCAGATAAATTTGCAGATGCATTAAACATGACTCGTTAAGGTATTTCCATACGTTTTTTACGTGTCATGGAAAAAATCCAAAATTTTGCTTTTGCTTCATGAAAGAAAGAGTTTGATGCATCGAATTATTACTAGCAATAAGAAGTGAATATATTTCGGAAATCCCAAACGCAAAAAGTTGTGGCTTTTACGTAGCCAAGCAACAGTGTCGACGGCACGACTGAATCGTTTCGAAAAGAAAACAATGCTCTCCGTTTGGTGGGACCAGAAATAAATCGTGAACTATAAGCTGCTGAGACCAGGCGAAACTGTCAATGGGCATCGCTACCGATAACAACTAATAAGTGTGAACCATGCATTGCTCGAAAAACAACCAGAATGGGACATAAAACACGAACGAGTCATATTGCAGGCCGGCAACGCTCGGTGCTATCCCACTTCCATCGTCTAGCACACCATAAAAACGCTGAAATGGAATCTGCTACCACACCTGCCGTATTCGCCAGATCTGGCCCCTTTCGATTATCACTAGTAGCTGGACTGCACTTGGTCAATTCCGAAGAAGTGCAAAATTGATTGGATGAATGGTTTCGGTATGGTATTCATGTATTGCCACAGAGGTGGCAATAATGTGTAACTAGCGAGGAATATTTTGAATAAACTATTTTTGTATTTCTCTTAATATTCTCCATTTTTTATTGATCAAAAAAACCCGGAAACTTAGTTGCGCATCTAATATATACACGTTTGTGTGTGTGTGGACAGTCTGAAAGAAACCATCCTACTTGTCAAAACCGTTATGCTACTACAATCGTATATGCTTTAAAAGATACATGTGAAAATTTCAGCCATTCTGGCTTAGTCTTTTGTAGAGTTTTGTAAAATAGAGAAAATCAAATATTGTGCTATCATAAAGTGCTTTTATTTACCACTTTGGCTGACGATGAACGTTCGGGATTTTTCTTTTTCTACGATATTAGTAGAAGTTGCAATCATTTCATTGCAATTTTTTACCTCGTAATAAAAATTTGTGTAGGTTTTGGAGTTTTTAATTGAGGATTAGCAGCATTCTTAAATTACATTATTTGTTGTGTTTTGCAACACAATTTTGTATTTATTGGATGTGCTTTGTGCGTTTGGTAAAAATTTGAATTTCAAAGAGAAGAGGTCTTAGTTGCAGTAGTCCCTGGTGGCACAAAATTGCCATTATAGGTTGGAAACACATTTCAATAATGAATTGAAACCAATATCACTAAATTGTATGTATAGTTTTAAAGCTTCCAAGAAATGCTTATTTGGTTGTGTTTAAATTGACCTTCACTGTGACATGAAAGATAACTGAGAGCAATAAATACGTACATCCTTACTTTTTAAAAATAAATTGCAAACTAGAAACTATATTATAACTACAGTTTATTTTTCATCTGGTCTTAGCGTGTAAAATTTAAATATAGATAAAAAAAAACCTTATTTTAGAGAAAGTGTTTTATTAGTTAATTTAATCTTGGAATATTGACTATTTTTTGCTTTGAAACTCTAATTTATATATATATATATATATATATATATATATATATATATATATATATATATATATCTTAAAATTGGATAGACAATTAAACCTATGGTAATTCTTACTTTAAGAATTCTAATTTCATCATAAAGCGAAAAACAGACAAAAAATCATTTGTGTTAATAAGTTATCAGGTAAAATTGAAGTTTAAAATTAATATGTAAGTTGTCACTTCATTTATAAAATAATGAACGATTATAGAATTGTACGATATAATCTGATTCGAGCACATATAATAGAAGTTTATTGTTATTTCTTTTGCGAGTTCCTATGTTCATTAATTCATTAAAAATTGTTATACGTGACGATGTGTGATTACCTACTGTAATGGGACATATGACAGAGGTGAATGTAATTTGTTATATGTTTACTTTGAAGGAATGGTACCGTTTTAATTTCTTCTAACATGATTGTAGTGTGATTGCAGAACTTAATCTGCTTAATTGGAACGTTGTTTTGACTTAACGCTATTCTGTCTGTGTAAACAGAAAGCAGGGGTTGCAGTTTAAACAACGGAGGTCGGCATTAGAAATCTTAATCTTAGTGAACTCTTGTCTTACTCTGTTCATTTCTGTGATCTTTCGCTTTCAAGAAATGTTTTACTCTAAATAAAAAATATTGTGCAAATAATGAATACTAGAATTAGTTGAAAGATGTATATATATATATATATATATATATATATATATATATATATATATAAATATATATTTATATATGTAAAAAATATAGCCAACAAAGCTCCAGCAGCTGCACGTAGAAAAGATTCTAGAGAATTATTTAGAAACATAAGGAACATAACTAGAAGAAAAAGCACAAGCACAAATGTAAAAAGTATAACAACAGATGCAGCAAGGCTTAGAGTATTTTAATTAAACCCTAAATACAGACCTACCAGACGAGGAAAAGCTGCAGGATGATATACACACAAAAATAGCGTTCAACACGGATGTTTACACGAAAAAAAATTATAAAAATCATTAAAAAATTGAAGTGGAAAAAGCTGAATTTGTAGATCAATTAACAGCAGATACATTAAAAATTAACGTATAGGGTATGGCGGCAATACTGAAGAAACTAACAAAAAAAAATCTGAATATATGTGTGATTTTCAAAAAACTGGAGAGTAGAAGTGGTTGTAAAAGTACCAAGAAAAGGAGATTTATCAGTATGTGATAATTGGAGAAGAATGGCGTTGCTCAGTGTAGCAAGTAAGATATGTTGTAACATTATCTGGATACAGTATTATTAGTACTGGATAAAAAATTGCGGAGAAAACAGTGCGGTTTTAACCCTTAAACTTTAACTCATCTTTCTACTCAACATTTATTGATTTTCAAACGGCTTTTGATCGCCTACGTATACAAAGTATATGGAAATCGCTGGAAAATAAAGGAGTGCTTCAGAAATTCATCAACTTAATCAAAGATAGCACAAAAGGAAAAATTGTGGGAACTTTTCCAAATTACAAACGATGTGTAACAAGGTTGCATCTTCTCACCTCTGTTGTTTGTGATGTTTTAAGGATGGTGACGAAAATCGAGCGACGATACCTACAATGGAATCTGTGTAAAACTCTAAAAGATTTAAAATTTTGCACATGTTTATTAGCACATACAGAAAATTGCATGTAGGAAGAATTAAATAAATTGTGTCTAGAGGGGAAGTCGGCTTAAAAATGACTATAAAAAAGATTATGTATATGTGTATAAATGTAGCGGTACCTACAAACTTGAAGGTAAACGAAAATATAATAGAACATGTATAGGGTTCTTATAATTATGTTGTACATTGGCTGTAAATGATAATGTAATAAAAGTCATGTTAAATAGAATTAATAAAGCTTGTAGTATCTACCTCGGACTAAAGAATGTCTGGTGTACAAAACTTTGACTCTATGGCTAAACCTGTCTTACTCTATGGGCGTGAATCATGGGTGGCCACAGAATTAATAAAATAGAACTTACAACCTTTTGGACCTACCTACTCAAATATACATTAACACCGAAATAAGTAAGAAAAGTATGGATGGCTAGAGCATACTCTGAGAAGACATTCGTAAAGAACATGGAAAAAACATAACGCAACTGACCGAAATAGCAAAAGAAAATAAAAAAACGGAATCAATATTTAAAAACTATATAACCCACTGAGGAATAATGAGATTTATTATTATTATTATTAAAGGGGATTGAAACGGCTTTTCAACTTTCCCACAATACAACTTAAATGTTTCGGATTTACCTCAATGACTCTGTACATATACCAATCAACAAGATATGGGTTTGAAATCTTATTACTTAAATATTCCGCATAAACAAAGAAATGATTTTTTATTCTTTGTACAAAGTTTAATAATTTTTAACATACGTTTAATTAATCAAAACATGGTTGTTTAGTACCTATAAAAAAATAATAGTTGCTGTAAATCATATATTTTGCAATTTATACCTTGTCTAAATGCTGACTGCATCTATCTGTAGCAAAATAAAATTATTATTTTGTTTCATGGGTAAATTCTATGTATGTATGTTGGATATAAAAATACGTACAACATTTTATGAAACTATCAGTTTAGCTTCACATCTGTTGTAAATTTTTATTTTGAAAATAATTTCCTATTTCATAAATTTTGTGAATATAGAAATAAATCTAGAAGTACTTCTTTAGTTTGCTATTAATGTATATTAATTTATTCTTTATAATCGAGTAGCAATAATCATAACTTATAATTGTTTACGTCCTGCATATTGATAATGTTTACTTCAATCTTCTGAAACTGACATATATGAATAATTTAAATTTAATTTATATCGCAAATTGTTTTTTTAATGTATAAAAACTAAAAAGTTAAACAAGGCGAATTGCTTTATGAAAAGATTAAAAATATTTTGGCAATATAAACTGTAAATTGTATCAACATCCCATTTTCACGAATTTACTTTTACACATATCTTTTATGTGAAACGTAAGGACTACAGTTACTGCTTTTTTATGAGATTATAACAAGACCCACAGTAGTAGTGCTTTACTGACAGGTTATTAGACAATAATGACTTTAATACCAATGTCCTTACAGTGAATTTAAATTCTCCACATTACATAAATTTTTAAGGAACGCATTCTTTTAAATTTATGTTAAGCAGTGTAACATCTTTATAAATTGCCAACCCCTGCATAATAGTAATAGCGCACCTTGAAGTGCAAGGTGAGTTATTATTGAATATATATTATGCTCATAAAATATTTCTATACATACAAAGCGGTGTCCTGCTTTGTAGGCCCAATTATCTACACAAATTTTCTCTCGCAACAATGGGTTTTACGCTCACTCCCTATACCATGGCAACATACAAACATTCTGTTTATTGGAAAACGCCGTGTCATTCCATTCTACAGTAAAATTTAATTAACCTAAGTTTGGTGTTCCTCTATTTATTCAAAGTTGCTAACCTCGACTCATGGATGCAGACATGATTGAATTATAAATCTGTTTGATAAATGAAACAATCGCGCAGTATTGTTGCGTAGCTTTTATTACAGAGGCATTTATTTATTTCGTATTTACTTATTTTTATGTGAGATTCTTCTAAATTTATGGCTTTTTAGAAGTACATATTAAATTGGAAAATAGCAATTAATTCAGTAAGTAAGGTTAAAGAATTTGTTACTGCTTTTGTATAGAACAAACATTTAAAATAATTGCTAAATGAAAACTATAAATATTTAACTATTTTTCGACATAATTACCAGGGTTTATGAGTGAACAAATAGTCGATTCTAAATGAGTCAAAGTTGCGTCTAATTTCTATCAACCACTTTGAGACTACCTTTCATTATCTGTAGAGAAATGCTTGTATTTATTTTGTTTAGAAAGGCAAGAATAACTTCATTCATTCGTCTCGTCTTTTCCAGTCTGCACCACAGTAGAGTTCAATCCTTAAAATAGCTGGGATTAGTTTGTGATTATGTGGCATAATATTGCATTCTTATAATATACATCGATAATTTGATGACAAATTTCGTTCCCATTACAACTGTTCTTAACAATCAGACGATAGAGCACAATTTAATGTTGAATAACATCATTATACTGCGTGCAATACTCACAAGATCCCTGTTTTCATAATAAACCAACTATAACGTTGCTGGGAAAAACAGGAGAATCATGTTATAGTCGATATTATTATCAGCAAGGAAACATATTTTATTACTTTCATTATAAGGTGACATGGTATAATATGTCAAAACTTAATTTTATTATAAACATTTTTTAAACTTCATTACTGAAGTTTTTTAGGAGACTGTAGTATTCTTTAGAGAGCAGAGATCTACTTAGAAACTTTATCTAAGTAGCTCAAAAAACCTTGATAAAACCAATTTCGAACTTTTTGATATTCTCCATAAATTAAGCTCCTGCAATATTTACTCTTTTAATATGTGACAAAGCGTTATATATGTTTGAAGAATAACAAAAAAATGTAAATTTTTTAAATTCCTTTAAAATCAATGACACAATACTTAACCATTACTAACCAATACCATTATATACAACCTTTCTAACTTGGCCCATTGAACTCCGGAAAAAAGGTTTTAATTTTGCTATTATCCCAGATCGTGTATCTACCGACATTACATCCTAAATGTAATCTTTCATTTCCACTCTAAAAACAAGGCAAAATAAACTTAGGGAAGATTTAGCTAATGTGCCATGTACCAAAGTCAAATGTTAAATCCTCCAAGTTACGTACCTTACAAGCTCTAAACAAAATAGCAATATTACAATATTAATAATATTTACAAGCAGACAAGAGAAATGCTACATGATACTGAACACACCGGGTTATATCGGTAAAAGAAAAACTTAAAATTATCCGACTATCGGCATATATCTAACAATTATATCCCCTACCTTGAAAAGAACACTGAATTTCTCATTACTAATTTTAAGCTACCATTAAATACTGAAAGAATCCTTATATACCAAGAATACTCGTCTAGATCTCTAAAGTTTGTAAAAAGGTTGCGTTATTTTCTAGTTGGTGCTTAAATTCTTCCACCCACAAAATTTTTCATCATCTAATAAAGCAATTTTTTACATCTGAAATTGTTACCTTACTCATATTGAAACCAACTGACAATATAAAGAACGATACCCTCTCCTTAATTAACCATTGCTTATCCGATACCTACTTTAGCTTTCAAAATAAATTTTGCGGCGAAACTAAGAGTCTCCCGAAGTCTCCCCCTTTTACCTCCTTTCACCTGTTTGGTGCGATATTTTGATTCTGTTAATGCTTTTGTTATCTGACCTTAAGAACAAGATGCGCTTCCCGAATTTCTTTCCCACCTAATCTAAATCCACAGTAACATTAAGTTTACTATATAAACTGAACAAATCAATTCTCTTCTCCTCTTCCCCTATTTCCTAGGCACTCTTACAACAAAAAAAACATTTCAATTATAGCATTAATCATACTATAGAGTACATCCCATACCAAACGCTATTTAAATACAACAACCCATCATCCTGCCCAAATTCAATCGGTTGCAAAATTCCTAATCGTCAGATCCATCAAACTTTCCTCCATGAAAAATTATATCAGTTCGATCACCAAAAAG
Organism: Sinelater perroti; assembly: GCA_036346155.1. Taxonomy (NCBI): domain Eukaryota; kingdom Metazoa; phylum Arthropoda; class Insecta; order Coleoptera; family Elateridae; genus Sinelater; species Sinelater perroti. The sequence continues at coordinate 37,029,404 of JARFIY010000001.1, forward strand.
CAAAAAATGCCAGGTTAATAATGATATAATGGATTGTTTCGATAGTTATGACCAACATTATCGAAATGGGGTGATACATTAGTAAATCTATTATAAAATAAATGCGAAGGCTTTCACGACCGGTGTTATGATGCATCAGAGTTAGAAAGCTCTTGACGGCTACAACTGTTATGGACATCTGAAAAAGCAAATCTAAAAATTAAATTACTGTCCCGTGCGTTTTCGCTCTTATACTCGTGCGAGTGTGTCAGGGATAGTCTTGGGAAAGCGTTGTAGACGTCACCAGGTTGTTTACTTAGGTAATGGGGCTAGCTGCTGACGTTAATCGGGTCGTTGCAGGCAACATTTTGGCATTTACTGGTGCCACTTGCTCTTTTACCAAATTGCTATCTGTTTTTCCCTTTAAGAAAGACAAACCAAGAATGAGTTAGATTTAATCCGTCGTCCCTGTCAAAATTTATTTTTATGTTTGTAAACCTCGGGTTTCTACAATAAGATAAAACTTGTATTTACCCGAAATGCATTTCGTGGTCAGAATTTTCCAAAGCATGTTTACCAATTTCTAATTTTTCGGGTTGATTGAGGCGTAGGTGGCGTTTGTGTTCCCTTATCCTGATAGTAATTGTTAGGCCCGTGGTCCCAATTTAGACCTGCTTACATAAACAAGGTATGCAGTGTACCCCTGGTGTATCCTCTGGGTTTCTTGTGTCGTTGGCTGGTCTAAGCATATCCCATATCTTGGTGGTAGTAGTACAGATGATTTCCACCTTATGTGTAATTAGATTTTTCTTGCCCCGTCTATAACCCTGTAAAAAAGCTTTGCTTACCGCAACCAATTTCGGTTGTTTAGTTGCTCTATATATCTCCGTTTTTAATTAATCATTCTCTTGTAAGACTTGTTTCAAAAATTTTAATTATTTTTCAAAAACTGTGATTGACATATACGACGTGCTCGATCTATCAATGTTTTCACAGCCGTTCTCTTTTGACTTGGGTGGTGATTTAACTGCTTATGAAGGTATTGGTCCGTATGCGTGAGTTTTCTGTACACGATGTGTTGTAAGTGTCTATTATTGTGGTTCAAAACCTGTACGTCTAAGAATACAATCGTAATGTTCGATTCCAGTTCCATAGTAAACCGTATGCTTGGGCGTATAGAATTAAAGTGTTCAGAAAATTATAGCATTGTCTCTTTTCTGTGTCACTATATCACAAACATGTCATTGAGGTTTCTAAGCTATATCTCGGGTTTTGATGGTGCTGTACTGATGGCGACCTATTCAAATTTCTCCATGTAGCAATTGGCGACTACAGGGCTAAGTAGGTTACTCATTGCTACTTCGTATTTTTGTTTGTAATATACGCTTTGCCAAACAAATTAACTAAACATAAGACACTATTGAAATAGGTGTACGATATCGTTAGAAAAAATTTTCTTCAAGTGACGTAGGGCATCGGATAAACAAGGATGTTACATCGAAACTGACCATTATATCTACCTCCTATAGCTAGATGTCTTGAAGGTGGTTGACAAAATGCGCGGAGTCTTTGATGTAACTGCTGGTAAGTCAATGTACGGTTGTAATAAACTGGATAAGTATTTGGCCAGCTAGTAGTTAGCGCCGCCGGTCTCATTGGCATTGGGTCGCAGTGGTATATCGTCCTTATGTATTATAGGGAGCCCGTATATTCTTTGGGGTAGCACCTCTAATGTTATTAGTCTCTTTTTGATAGTGTCTTTCAGAGAGTGTAACGTAACGTAGTATTCGTGTCGGGGATCGCGTTTGAGCACGGTATAAGTGGTTCTATCGAACAGTTTGATATTTGTATAGTCCTTCTATAATATTATAACTTTGGTATTACCATTATCTACTGATAAAACAATGATGGTGTCGTCATTCTTGAGTTTACCTAAAGCATTTAATTCTGTTCTTCTTAGGCGGCTTAGAAAGGCGCAGAATGCGTAAAGTCTCGACACGCGCTTTCCCTGCGTCATCCGCCGGAAGGTTCCACATGACTGTTTCTATGTTAGCTAAGACGTCTTCAAGCGGAATAGATCTTTGCTGGAAGCACAGATGGTTTTCTAGCTAAGCTCGTGTTTGAAAAGTTTTATAATAGTTTGGTTATAGTCCAGCTGTGCAGAAGTGTTTTTCTTCTGTAAACGCTAAACTTAGATGATTCTCAATAAGCACAAGCTGAAAATTATCTATACTACTACCACTAAGATACGGGACTTGCTTTGACCAGCCGAGGATACAAGAAACCTACAGGATACACCAGGAGCATAATGCATAGCTTGTTCTGCTGAGCAGGTCAACAATGGAACTACGGGCTGAACGATTGCTACTAGGTTAAAGGAACACAAACTTCATTTACGCCTCAAACACCCCGATAAATCAGCAGTTGCTGAACATGCTTTGAAAAATCCTAACCATAAGCTAAAATTCGGGGAATCATAAGTTTTATCTAATTGTAAGAACTATTATCCGAGATTACCTAGAGGCGGTGGAGATATAAAATATAACAATAATTTTACTGGGACAACGGGTTAAATCCACCTAAATATTGGTTTATTCTCTTAAGGAAAGAAGCAGACCGCAATACGGTAAAAGAGCGAGTGGCATCACTAAATGCCGAAATATTACTTACAAATATTTAATTGACGTCAACAGCTAACCCGATTACGTTTGCAAACAACACAATGACGTCAAAAACGGCCCCCCAACACCATCTCTGTCCCTTTCGCACAAGTATAAAAGCAAACACGCACGGAAAATTACTTAATATTTAAAGATTTTCTTCTGAAGATGTCCGCCACAGTTGTGGACGAGACGTCAAGAGTTTTCAAACTCCGACTATGGCCTAACAACCCAAGAATTAACCATACGATGCACAAAGTCTGTTATAAATTTTATACTTCTTTCGGAACGAGTTATATTAGTTTAATTAGTGATTTACATCGCTAAATTAAAAACGCATTTTGGAGACGACGTAGCTTCTAATCACAACTTAGTAGTCTGGGTAATAAAAGTACGGTTAAGAAGAACAGAAAGATAACGAGTAATAACAAAATAAATGTCACAGAATTAAGAAACTATAACATCTCTACCCAAGTTACTTCTATTATAAATTTAAACTCCAAGAACTTAAAAAGATACAACAAATAAACATGGCCTATGAGAGTAGTTTAGCATGGCATCGATTGAACGATTCAGAACAGCAACAAATAAAGATAGCTATTATGATAAGCAACCTCTGACAGAGAATCTAAGTTAAGAAAAAATTGTCATACATATCTGCATAATATTTAAGACAATTTGGAGTTTAATACATGTTTTCTAGACAAGATCTGTTTTGATTATTAAAAAATGTTTTTTAAATGTCATTATATTATCTAAATATAAACTTAATAAAAGTTTTTCTTTGTCTGTGATTTCGATCTACGCAGTTTTTATTTTACATTTTTGATTATACGAAATTTCTAAAATCTACAGAGTTTTAACTTTTTAATTTCCCAATCTACATGTGTAGTTGCCGATATGATGCCATTATAAATCGGCCGTTTCTATTATTTTCTTGTTTCCATTTTTAATTAATGTAAAATATTTTTTTCTGAATTGAAAATATATATTAACATTAAATTTATTACAGTTTTTGTTACCGGGTGTTATTTAATTTTTTAAAGTATATGTTTTTTTATTTAATAAACTTTATTCTAACAATGAAATTAACTAAGGAAATTTTGTTAATTTATTAATTAATAATGATTTATTACACAAACCATTGTTCCTACTTTCATTCATAATAGTATTACTTCATTTCTGAAAAGTAGGATATTAAACGAATAAAATGTTCAAGGGTAAAAGGTTAGAATGACTGAAATGTTGTGGCTGTAGCAAAACTTATTTTCTAATTTTTTTGCTGCAGTGACGCAAAATGGATTACATCTGGAATTTTCGTACGTAGACTCACAGATTCATAAATAACACAGGTTATATTTACTCCTTGCTGTTAAAATGCCACTTTCGTCGCATTAGTCATTATTAATTCTCGTTTCTTTTATTTTATTTCTACTGCCTAATATACCGAAAACAATTTGCGATCAGTATTCTTTATTTTTGGTAAGCCTTGCTATATATTTTAAGAAATCGGTTTTATGCTTTGCTGATTAAGTTTTGTTAGTGTTATATATAAATTTTACTTAATGTCTTTAAAATTACTACAAATTATAGAAATGATGTTTAATGCGGTAGATTAGCAACTGCCGCATAACGTGTGATGTTATTGGAAAACAGTGCGAGTTTTATATTACTAACAGAAACATCTGAAATACATGGCTTGAATAGCGCAGGTTCTATAACTGATTTTGTGGATACAATCTTTTCTTTTTACTTCTAAAAATAGAACTAAAATTACGTAAAAGTTTCGAAAAATCACCGAATGCGCTTTTAGTCCAATTAAAAACCTTAGCAGTTATTAATTGGTTTTCTAAATTAATAAATCGGATGTTTAGGCATTTATAACAGTTATCTCCTAAAAGTCAAAATGAAAAAGATATTATTTTCTAGAATAAAAAGCACGACCATTTGTAAAGGAATTTATCAATTTAAATAGTAAGGCAGAAGCTAAACAAATAGGTCTAATATTAAGTGATGATAATTTAATTAAATAATTGATCTGACCATAGTTTATATCTTCATAGAAATTTTCAACAGTAAAGTAACCTTTTTTAGAAAACTGTTTCGAATTTTTTCCATATTATCTGTACGGATATTACAAGAGGGACGCCAAATTGGGGAATAACACTCTAGTATAGGTTGCATGATCAAATAATACAGAAGTTTTAATGTATTAATATTATTAAATGCACGAGTATTTTTAAGAACAAATCCCAACATTTGATAGTCTTTACTAATAATTATAGACGAATATGATAGATAAACGATAGGTTATAATCAAACAGTATATCAAAATCTTAACAATATCAGACATACTAATAACTTCACCATTTATTAGATATTAGAAATACTTAAAGTGATAAATCTCATAAAATATCTATAGATATTTAACATTTAATTATAAGAAGTTTGAATTAGCCAAAGCAACAATTTCATTAAATGAATTTTTCTGTACAATAGAATCATAAGGAAATGACATCGATTTAAATAATTTTAGGTTGCTCCCGAACAGCAGATGTTCTACATTCTCCAAATTTGATCCAACATCATTTATATGTATCAGAAATATAATGATCCAAAATGCGAAGTCTGAGATACTCTTGAGGGAATCAGGAAAATCAAAATAAAATTTTTAATTTTTTCTTGAAGAGTTTGACCACGTAAATAAAAGTTAGTGTAACTTAACATGATGCTTACTAAACTAGGAAATTCATTCATCAATTTGATATGTTATGGTTTCACTGGTAAAAGGCTTTAGAAATTATATATATATATATATATATATATATATATATATATATATATATATATATAATTAATGTCTTTAAAATTACTACAAATTATAGAAATGAGTACATTGGAGATACATGGCTTGAATATATATATATATTATATATATATATATACATATAATATATATTATATATATATATATATATATTATATATATATATATATATATATATATATATATATATATATATATATATATATATATATACATATATATATATATAGTTAAATTATGTAACTCTTTTAAAACTCTTATGTACGTAATTAACAATAACCAAGAAGTTTAAAAATGTTTTCTAGTCACAAAGCTATGCTGACGAGGAGAAGTGTTTGATTTATATAGTATATACTTTTTATTTATACGTTCATAGTTTTCTATATTGTATTTTACTTCTGTCTTATAGATGGGCAATATGAATCCCGTTTTCCCTTTTTCAGGAAATGAATTTTCCTTACCTACTTTTCTAGTAGCCAGTTCAGCATGAATATTTCTTAAGAATTCACGCTGATCAATATATTTGGTGATATTCCTAGACCTCTATCCTAATTTCTATAATAACTTATTTTAAAAAGTAAAAAAAAATCACTGTGACTAACGCAGACTAGTTTAAGCAGTCACGGCTTATCAAAAATTGTATTCAACACTGTAAGCATTCTACAACACTATTCGAACCGTTAATTTACAAATAACTTTTGATAACAATGCATACATTAACATTTCACAAACGTTTTTCTCGACCGGTAATTACTTGCAATATTCCTTATCTTTCAGCAAGAACGTATCATCATTATTGCCATATTGAATCATCTCTATATTAAAAGCTGCAATCTTTGATTTCAATTGCAGCAAGAGCTTATTAAAAGTCGAAAGTTGTTACAAAGATAAGTCGCACTCTGGACAGAGAAGCCTAAAGTTTATTGTTAATGTAATATTAGCTTTTAGAAAACGTTTTTTAAAAAATTGTAAATTTTATAAAGTTTTGATATTGTTTAAGTGATTTCTAAATAATATATTATTACATTTCTCTCGATATATTGCTAATTTACTGTTTATTTGTAAATTGTGTATAACTATTAAGATAACTAGTCAGTATTACATAAAAATTATTTAAGCGTACGCACTAGCATCTAAACACATTGATAAAAAGATTGAACAATGCTATAAAGACATAGAGAAGTCAATGGATATAAATAAAACCTATTATACACTTGTAATCAGAGACTTTAACGCCAAAATTAGGAAATATCAACGATGAGAGATATACATGGATAGTATGGAGGAGAAACATGTAATAACAAAGGGCAAGCGTTAGTAAACTTTCTTGAAGCGCATCAATTAAAAGTAAAAAGTACATTTGTTCTAAAACACCGGAAATAAATGTAGATAAGCCCTAATGGGATCACAAAAAGCGAGATCAATTTCATCATCTCAGACCATAAGACCATTATACAAGATGTATCCGTCCTCAACCTAATAAACATCAGCGCCAATAGAATGGTAAGAACGCGAGTAGAAATAAATACAAGATTAGAGAGAACAAAATTAATTAAACGAGGAGCTAGAAACATAAACCATGCAAAGGTATGGAACAAAGAGGATACCTACAAAATGTATCACAGAAGACATTTTCAAACAACCCGATTAGAAAGACCGTAAATGCTAAAAATCTTTATAATTACATCTTCAATAACATAAAACAAACTGCAAACAGCGTTCTTAAAAAGACAAATAAAACCAAAAGACAAACTAAACTTAAAGAAGAAACAAGAAAATAAATATACCGAAGAAACAAAGAAAAATTCAATATGTCAGAAGAAGAGATAAAATAAATTAACAATAACATCAGAAAGCGAGTAAGATCGGAGTGCAACAAGATACCATTGAAAGAAACAAAAGATTAAAAGTATTCAGGAGGAGAATACAAGAAGGAAAAAAAATGGTAAACATACTAGATGACGAAGGGAACGCACTGTGCAATTGTAAAAATATCTTAGAAAATATTGAAAAACTTTACTACGACATATACTCGTCGAAGTCTAATGAACCATCAACTAGCCCAAACAAAAAACGAGCGCCATCGACCAGATACTATACAAGGGACTTATTCACAATTAATAAAATGAAATAAAATATTCACTAAGGCAAATCAAATAAAGCTGCAATAATAAAATTATAAAAGCAGAGAGGGAGTTTTTCTAGGGCATCTAGAAACACTACTTAACCAGTGCTTAGATACGGGCATAATACCCAATCCATGGAAAAACGCTATTGCTCTGCTAATTTATAAAAGAAGGACCTAGATAACCATTGGACGACCTTGTTGATATCTCATATATATATAAACTTATAACGAAAATAGTAGCAACACAAATAACGAAACGTCTAGATGAATTTCAAACCTTAGAACAGGCAGGTTTTAAAGAGAAATATAGCACCTTAGATTACATACACATCGTAAAACAAGCTATGGAAAAAGCAAACGAATATAACTAACCTATACACCTAGCCATTATCAATTTTGAAAAGGTGTTTGACACGGTGGAAATGTAGGTGCTGGTCAATACATTAAAGAGATCCAGAATCGATTACAGATATATACATTTAATCAAAAAAATATACGAAAATACAACAGTGACACTCCAGATATTCGAAAAGAGAAACCCGATAAAAGTAAAAAAGGAATTAAGCAAGGGGATATTATCTCCCCAAAGCTCTTTACTAATTTATTAGAAAATGCTTTTAGAGCTTTGAAATGGAATAAATTAGGAATTAATATAAATGGAGAATATCAGTCTAAATTATGGACTGACGACGATATTGTTTTATTGGAAAATAACACATGGAAGATTTGATGACATTGATGAAAGACAAGAAAAGTCAGGCTAAAAATGAACATTACAAAAACTAGGATTATGGCAAACAATGACGATGCAGCACCTATTCGTTTCGAGCATGACCTAATAAAAGTTGTTGACGAATACGTATACTTAGGTCAAATACTTACTTTTAGGACAAATACCCAGGCAGCAGGAATTAAAAGAGGGATAAAGTTAGCCTAGGCTGCTTCTGGAAATCTAATAAATGTGTTCAAAACAACAATATATCCGCAATACCTAAAGACTATAGTATTTAATTAAAGCATTCTTCCATATACCTCGAAAATATGATCTGTTACGGAAACCATAATGACAAAACGGAAAGTTATGCAAAGAAGAATGGACAGATCGATGTTGGGAGTACGAGTACAGGATAGAAAATCAATCAAATAAATTCCAGATAAAACCCTGAAATCACAATTAGCAGCTCATCTTATGTAGACGATAAGTAGAGCAAAAAAGTATCAAAGTGGAGACCAAAAAGAAGGGAACGAAGAAAACCGAGAATCAAATACAAAGGCGACATCAATAATAAGTTTAGTAACCCTTATTTCAGTTTTATTGTGTTTAAAGTAGTAATTAAAGAAGTTTCTGTTTAAAAAGTGGGTTAGTTTCATTGCATAAATCCCTTAGTAAAACAATTTTAAAGTTTTAATTGGAATTTAAGACCTAAGCAAGGCATAAGTTTATAAATGTGGTGGTTGTAGTCATATTAAAAAAAATTTTTTTTTTTTAGTTTATTTGCAGATTAACAATCAGAACCATTTTACATGATAAACATATAATAAGGTCCTATGAGCTAATGAGATGACGCTAGTGACGTGAGGGGAGTCCATCCATCGATGTTATCCCGTTAGTTTTTTCTTAGATCAATGGGCCACGTTTTTTGTAGTCGTCTAGGAGGTGGATCATGTTGCAGGCTGGATGCCAGGACATTGGGATGAACTTGAAATCGCAGGAAATGGTTGTTGCTTCTTTTAGTACGTTCTTCTACTACTGTTGACATTTCCAGGTCGGTATGCAGGGTGTCGTTGCTAACATAACAGGGAGCATTGGCTAACATTCTCAGTGTTTTGGATTGCATGCGTTGGATTATGTTTACGTTTGACTTGCAGGAGCATCCCCACAGCTCGACGCCATAGGTCCAGATATGTTTAATTATTATTTTATAAAGTCGAATCTTATTTTCTAAAGATAGACACGATTTCCTACCAAGTGATCAGTACATTTTTTTAAGTCGTAGATCAACTTCCTTTCGTTTCTTTAATATATGCAGTTTCCACGTGAGTCTTTTGTCTAAATGAAGGCCCAGGTAGCGGGATTCATTTTCTTGAGGAATTTCTATATTATTTAGATGCACCGGCGGGCATTCCAAGCGATTTAGGGTAAAATTTACCTGGGTGCATTTGGCTTCGTTCACTTGGATTCTCCATTTGTTTAGCCAGCTTTGTAAGAAGAACAGATGATGTTTCAAGTTTAAGGAGGCTGTTTGAGGATTGGTATGATGAGAGAGAAGGACTGTATCGTCAGCGAAGGTGCTTATAGTTGTAGCTACTGTTGTAGGTATGTCTGCCGTGTACAATGTATATAGAAGAGGTCCAAGAACTCTGCCTTGTGGTACTCCGGAGTTGATTGAATGAATGGCAGAATATTCTTGGCCATACTTTATCTGGAAGTGTCGATTTGACAAATAGGATTTTATAAGCAAATAATATTCACTTGGAAGGTGTAATTTGAGTTTGTATAAGAGCCCCTTATGCCATACTTTATCGAACGCCTGTTGTATATCAATAAATACTGCTGGACAGTAAGATTTAGAGTCCAGTGCTGTGTTGATCATATTTACGACGCGATGACATTGCTGAATGGTAGAGTGATACTTTCTGAACCCAAACTGGTGGTCTGGGATGCAGTTTTCCAATATATCTGTTTCATGTATTCTCCTGACTAAAAGTTTTTCTAACAGTTTAGAAACTTGGGGCAGTAAGCTTATTGGACGGTAAGATGTAATTTCCTCAGCAGGTTTACCTGGTTTTGGTATGAGAATTATCTGTGCGAATTTAAGTGGTAACGGCCAATAATGGAGACGTAAGATAGAATTGAAAAAGTTCCTTAGAAACACCAGACCGACTCTAGGTAATTCAGCAAGCACTTTGCTGGATGTTGTGTTCTATGCCATCTAGCTCTCACTCTTCGCTTCTGTCGAACTAATTCAAGTATGTCATTAGGAATATTTATATCTCTTTGAACGCTGTTTGTGATCGTAGGTGTGGATTTCCATGCTGCATTTTGCAGAGTAGTGATAAAGTGATCAGTAGCTTGCTCTAATTCCTGGGGAGTTTTTAAACTAATATTTGATTGTAGGGTTTCTTGAAGAATGGCTCTATATGAGTCCCAATCTGGTTTATTGTTATAAAGTGATGGTCTTGGTGATTTTTTAATTATCGTTGTACTGATTGTAGCGATAACTGGTGTACGATCTGAAGATAAGTCAAGGTTGCTGATAATATCCGTGTAGTTAGAAGAAATTCCATTTGTGACAAAAAATTCCAGCAAATCAGGTGTTTTATTATGGTCCGTGGGCCAGTATGTTGGCTTCCCTGTTGATAGGTATCCATATTTTTCTTCTCGTAGGAGGTTATATAGAGCCCTACCCCTAGTGGTAATTAGCCGAGATCCCCAGTAGGTGTGCTTACAGTTGAAGTCTCCACCGCATATGAATGTACTGCCAAGTGATTGGAAAACGGCTTGAGGTCCTCCTTGGTAATATTATGTCTTGGTGGACAATAGACAGCAGATATGATAATTGGGTTTGGTAATTTACAAACTTGCATTGTTGTTGCTTGTAGGCATGGATCCTCTTTTTTTTTGTAGTTCATAATGAACTATTGAGCTCTTTATGAGTAGCGCTGTTCCGCCGTGGGTCGTACCATCCGGATGTTCCGTATGATAGCATGTATAGTGCGGAACTCTTTGATAAGATCTGTCCGTAAAATGTGTTTCTGATATAAGAAATATATCTATATTATGGAGTTTTGAAAATAATTCGATTTCTTGAATTTTTGATTGGATGCCATTCGCATTCCATAAACATATTCGTAAGGACTTAGACATTAACGACAAGTTTATTTATGACAGTAGACAACATGTTTATTACCATGTTGTTTTGTTGCATTAGCTGGGTGAACATCATTTTGAATTCTTCTAAGAACTTTCGTAAGATTGTGTCTTGACTGTTGGCTTGTAGAGTGTCACCTTGTACTACTTGGCTGTATGTTGAGGGTGTTAACTTTGAGTGTTGTCTATTGTTACTGGGTGGTAAGTGTTTTGAATTGTTAAACCTGTTTTGAGTCTGTTTGTCTGGTTTCAGTCTGTTTTGTAACTCTTTGTGTACTGTACAGCCTCTATAGTTCGAGGGATGATTACCGCCACATAAAGCACATTTAGCCGGCAAATCTTTTGATTTCTTGCATGTCTTAGTGTCATGCAGTCCTCCACAAGCGTAGGGACGGTTACAGTAGGCTTTGGTATGGTTATATTGTTGACACCTCGTACACCGGACAATTGATGTATTTTTACGTGGCGGCTCCACTTTTATAACGTGATTATTTAAGAATTTAAGATTGTAAATGTCTTTATTGTTTTCAGCAGGTTCCAAGTCTACAAAAAACATTGGTAAGGGTAATTTTGTAATTTTGTGTTTGATGTGTGTTACAGCTCTTACTTTGAAATCTATCTCTTCCAGCGATTCTGCTATTTCGGTAGAGGGTACAGTAGAATGGAGGTTACGAATGACAACTCTATAAACTTTATTTTCTCTCATCTGATATGTGTGGTAAATTATACCTGATTCCTTCATGAATGTTACTAACTTACGGTATGTGTCTGGAGTGTTTGCACTTATCTTAACTATATTTCAGCCATTGTTTGTTTTATATTGTTCTATTTCAGCAACAGCTGTAGAGCATTTATCATTTTATTATAATCTGTAACTCCAGTACAAATATCGGAGGTGGTCTGGGTATCTTATTTTGTTGAACAACCGGTGCGACGTCAGTAATATCCTCATTAAGGCTATTAAGGGCAGAATATCTATTTTTTGTGTGACATGTACTGCTTTATTTTGTGCTGATTGTTTTGTTATTCTTTTCCTTTTTGTTTTGTACACTTGCCATTCTTTATTGGGCATTGTATTCAATTCCACTTCACTATCAGTATCGGGTTATTCTGTTTGATAAATTATTTGTCGGTATGTTATTATTGCATTGATGTAAAAGTATGATTAGTTTGTGTATTCATTTGAGATTGTAAAAGTATGGGATCTCAGTTTGGCACATATGTCAAGTTGTATGTAAATAAGGAGTATTGTAGAAATTGGGAGCTATCCATCAGGGCGAAGCATTATGTGATTGAGATGCTAGCTGTTGACGGAATATAAATTATTATGTTGCATGCCATTTTAGTAGCATGTGGATTGGTTTCATAACTATTTTACGAAATTTGAGTTTATAATTACTTATCTCATCAGAGAAGCGAGTATATGTGACTGAAGACTGGCTACGCAGCGACCCTGGCGTTGACGGCAATGATATAACATTATTTTGCCTGTATGCATGACGGTCATTTTAGTAGCATGTGGATTGGTTTCTTATAACTATTTTACGAAATTTGACCTGGAAATTATTATACTTCACTCAGATTAAACCGTCGTATTGCTGGCCTAAGGTCAGCGATAACCGCGTTACACACTTTCACTATTATCGCTCAGCACACGTCTTAGCGGTATGAAAGTCAAACGCGAACTCCCCTGAAATTTTAAATAAAAGCTCCTAATGCCACACATTATCGAAGACTTGTTCAATATTTACACATATTTGGTAATTTTGTCCACTATACGGTGTACTTGTTCAGTTGTGACATGATGTTTCTGGAAACCGAAATAATGATCAGCTATGAGGTTGTTATTTAAGATAATAAGTAATTTTCTTCAGAGTAATTTTTCAAAAACCTTAGACAAATGTGGCAGTACACCAATTGGTTTATACGAAGATAGGTTAATAACTGGTTTGTCAACTTCAGATATTAAGATAATTTTAGTAATTTTCAACTGCCCTAGAAAATGCCTTAATCACAGTACTACCTTAAACAGGTAGGTGATAAATATTAACCCCTTTTCCGGCTATTCCAACACTATTGCTGTAATTAGGTCATAACCGGGTGATTTTCTTGATTTTAGTTCTGTCGTGATTGTGGTCTGAGATTGTGTAAATTACAAGTTTGAGACTGGTGGCACAGTGGAAACAGTGTTTCTGATTGGATTTCTTGTTCTTCATCAAACGTGTTTGTAAAACTATATGACGTAAAAACTGCTTCCAAATACTTGGCAAATGCAAAAGTTTTTTCTTCGTTACTTCTCTCCCAAGTATTATTTGGAAAACACAATGGTATTTCATGTTTCTGTGTTTGCTTTCATCTTTTTGTCGTCCTTCAAAGAGAGTATTCTGTGGTTCTAGTTCATAGATAAGTACTGTAGGTAGTTTTGGACTAATTAATTTTTTATGTTCAATGGAAGCTGAGTCTTCTTTTATCATCAAGGTACCTGGTAGTTTACCATTTTCTACGCAATCTACGTTTTTAGAAAATCTTTTCTTTTACTACGAGAGGACAATCCATGAAAGCAATATTCTGGGTGCTTAATGATTTCAATAATTCCACTGCCATAAATAAATCTTGTGCTTTTAGAAATACGTCAAGCGGCGGGCTTTCCCGCAATTATCTCTCTGAAACGATGCGAGTTCGTGTATTTGTCACAGAGACTAGAAAGTTTTGAATTGATGGTCACATAAATTCCTATCACTATTAAGGTTTGTAAGTGCTCACCTGTGAGATCAAGACAAGATGCAGCATATTTGCTGGGTCCTTTGGGTAGGTTTGCCTGTGAAGATATACTGCAGTCCATTATTGGTGAATCTTTTAATAATTCTCTTCCTTTGGTTATGGTCAGCTGGGATCCCCATAGGTATTTTTACTGTTGTAACTGCCATCAGAAATAAACTTGTTACCAGAGATTTGGAAATAGTGCTCGTTCCATAAAAACAATATTTTATCAATAAAAATAATGCAGTTTATTATTAGAAAGCATTCAAATTCAACTTGTCTAAAAGAATTGATTATATTGGTAGCTTATATTATAATAACGTACGTGACTTTACTTCTGTTTAGGAATTATATGAACTTATTACATAATTTCTTTTAATAAACCTTAGCTTCAATAAAATATTTATTGTTTTTTATTGAGTATCAAAACTTCGGTTCTCGATTGACGTGGATGTTGACTTGAGCTAAATTAATTTGATATAACTGGTCCTTACATTTATAGTCTGTTTAGGTTTTCTATGTAATAAGTAATCTACTTCACTAATAGAAAAGTAATGTTTGATTTGCTGTACATCAAACTCTAGAAACATTGATTTGTATTGCAACAGTGTCATTTGCTCCAACTCGTAACATTATTCAATATATTTTTGCATTGTAATAAGATGCTTTTTATTATCAATTCTGTTAGTCACTTACATATGTACAATTTTTATGTTAAACACTTATGTGTAACCATACAAGTTCATCCCAGATTATAATATGTAATTATCTACATTTATATCTTGACATGAGCCCTCTTAAGGATGTTTCCGTACTAATGCTAATGTTTTTAGTTACCCAGGCTCAGTGCGAACATTTAGCAATTATTGAATTACTGTAAAATCTAATTGGCACTTAACATTTTTTACAATTACTTTTTTATTGTTGTATAAGTAGGTGTAGCATAAAAAATTATTGTGAATTGAAAGATATTTTCATTATCATTACTTCTACTAACACACAGGTGTATTTACTTATTAAGAATAAGTACTTTTTTATAAATGTTGAAATATTAACATCAGTTGATATATCTTTGAATCCTGATCTTGATTTTTTATTATTTTTAAATCGTTTTAAAATTGTTTTCTGTCAATTATATATGCATAATTTCTAAGTAAACAATTTGGCTATGGTATTCGAGTAAACACAAAAAAATATGTAAAACATGCATGTCTTAATCCCTGCATTCTAATTAGTTCTTTACTCATAAAAGAGACACCTTACTGCATATGTCAGTAGTCAATGTATTTTACAATATCTGTAAGAGTATATCGTAATTATTTGACATTGTTATTATTCATTTAGTTTAATAAGATAAAACTACATGGGTTTGCTCATTTTATATTTTTAAGTTATATTTATTATTATTTAAAATTTTATACCTGTATGTAGATTATCTCTTGCTCGTTTTTACTACGGAAATATTATTACAATTTTTTTAAACATAGTTAACGTATAGAAGTGCATGCATTCATTAAAATTACACCGGATAATAGCCTCTCATTAAGGATAATTTATTTCTTCTTCATAGAGCAAACGAATATTATTCAAAGCTGTCAGGGTTGTTATTTGATTTTATACAAATTCAATATTCGCAGTAAATCTCTCGTATTTGTCTTGTAAGGCACTTTGTTGATACATTTATATCAAGTATTTTTTTATATATTTGTAATTGTTTAATTTTAGTTTTATACATTTTCATTTAAAGCTTTTTTTGTTATAAATTTATAAAGTTGCTATTTCAAATTTAAAATAAACGCAAGTTTCCCTTGCTTTTTAGCTTTATTTTGGCTCATAAACCCTATGCAAATACTGACCTTAGTGTAGTTCAAATCTACAAAATACGTAATACAAAAGTAATAGAAAATATCTTATTAACCTTTTTTATAGCTAAGAAAGAGGCATTCCACAAAAATATTACACAAACTATTCACAATCGAACAACACTATAAAATTAACGAATTTATTACGAACATATTATGTAAGCTCAAAACTACACTTTTATTTATATTATTTTGTTTAAACTTTTGATAATAAATTATACCATTTATATACCATTTACATAATTACCTGATGTAATACTTTTATGTGCCTTAATTAGATTTACGTTTATACGTAGTTCCCTGAATTTTTAAATTAATATTACTAGTAATGTTATATGTAAGAAAAGCAGATCGTAACTGCTTAAAATATTTTATATCTAAGTCATTACTTCTTATTGTTTGAAGCATTGATTACTGATTTATTTACTTCGCAAATCGGACAAACTAATATTGTAATTATATTGCAAGATATTATTGCAGTACAATTATTGCTTAGTGATGTTCATGGCTTTCTACATTGATTTATGGTATATGTTGAGATTGTATATTATCATTAGGCATGACAACCGATAATTATTCAAGGGTCTGCCGTCCACAGAGTGATTGCGTTCCAATAAGTGATTAATCGTATTTTGTTCAAAATAGGGCGTTATAAATGGCACTCTCTTGTATTTTACATTTACGATGTATTAGAGATAATACATAGCCCAAACCTCCATTACAGCGCATCTTTCGATTAGTAACGAAGCGAACGGCACTGTTCGCCATATATCTGTCACCGGGTCGGTAGCGAATTATTGTCCTCTTCTGGGCTATTTGCTGTTAACGCGGACTCGAACCCTCGATCTATAGCCACATCAGCTGTGAACGACAACTGGTTTAATGAAATGATAAATTCCATCGACCCAGCCATTTGCACGCATAAAAGTACAACAGTAGTCGTCCTGCCACTGTTATTGCGCCTTACACTGTATGCATCATCTTGTATTAATTCGACTGGAAACGGTCCCCTCGAAGAAACTTTACGGCGGGGGAATATAAAATTCATGGCAGTATAAATTTGATAGCTGCAATAATAAGTAAGAAGTTATGCAATATTGTCGGTACAGCAAAGCATTGTAAAACTGTACAGCTCAGCAGCGCGGTGACACTCGACGAGCTCGTAAAGGCAACCACGCAGCGCGAATGAAAAGTAAATAACTGAAGGGTTGTAGATGCACTTTAAACTTTCATAGCATTCGTTAAAAAAGGTTTCAAGTAACTTCTGCTTTACTTCAGAAAAAAAGATATAACAGCTCTGTTAAAAAAAAAACAAGTGTAGCTCCTTCAGAAGAAAAAAATTAAAAAAATTAAAAAACGTGTTTGTGAATTAAAAACTATTAGAATTCTTGCTGATAATTATTTTTTTTCGTAACAATGATCTTAATTAATTATTTAGAAACACCTTTCTGCACAAATTTTATTTAGTTATGTGAAGAATAATTTCTAATAGAATTTTTAACTACAAGGTGGTTCAAATATAGCCAGAATTGATTTTTTACAAAAAAAAAACAAATTGTTAAACACTTTACTTGCACGCCAGTCTTCAACGTACTCCCCTCCAAAGTCAACACATTTTTTTAAACGTTCTGATGCATTAGCAAACATGCATCACCTTCGTCTTCAAACTGCTGTAGATGATGCGTCGTCATGTCTTGCACTTGACGCATTTGAACGGTAGAAATTGGTGAAATGACCCACATTTGCAGAAGATTTCATTCAATTTTGGGGTTTTCATTGTTGTTTTGGTCGTATCGTACATTGTTTTACAAGCCTACTGAACTATTTTCTGTCCACTTAGACGGTGTGCTCATCACGTCTGTTACCAAAAAGTCTGACTAATAAGCTGCGTTAACTGTTGTGCTATCCTTCAAAAAGTCTACATGGATAATCTCTTGCCAGTCCCAGAAGAACGTTGCCATCAATTTTCGAGTCGAACGCCGGTTCTCTCTTCTCTCTCTCTCTCGGATTTAGGAGGACTAATATTCCGTCACTCGCCTGATGACTGCTGAGACTCCGGGATAAAGTAATGCATCAACGTTACAGACATTAGCAAACATGCATCACCTTCGTCTTCAAACTGCTGTAGGAGATGACTGGCAGCTTGCATTCGCACCATTTTGTTCACGCCAGTCAAAGTGCGTGATACCCAACTTTGTGATAGTGCAGGTGGTTTTCAAGGTGCCTTCTACACTACCAACACTGATTGACAACATTGTTCTAAGTTCCTTGACGGTGGTGAGCTTATTTTTATGAATAAGCGCATGTGTATGATCAATGTTTTGATCGGTGACAAATATTTGCGATTCAATTTCCACGAGCTTTCTGCCCTCTTTTAAGTACTTATACCACTCAAACACACGGGTTCGTAAGAAATCCTATACTGTCGTTGGAGCCTGTGGTAAATTTTAGCGGACGGGACGTTTTCTCCAAGGAGGAATTTGATCACAATTCTACCCTCGGCGATATCTTCTGTTCGCTCATCACTCTGGCAACTCTCAAACAGGACTGAACAGGTTATAACACGAACAGAAGGGAGGGTGGAAATTATTGCCCCCCTCTCTTAAGTTTGCACAGATGCTGCGCATTGCGGCTTGTTTACGTCCAAGTCGTTCCCGGTCATATTTAAACCGCCTTGTATATTCCAAACTGTAATTTGCAAAATTACAATTTATTTATTTAAAGCTAAAATATACTTAGACAAAAAAATTTAAAATTTTAAGCAAAATTAATTGGCTACTAAATGTTTATTTAAAATATTAATTTTAAAGAACATTTCCATTGCCAGCGTCAAATTTACAGTGGAGATAGACATTATCAACTGTAAAAGCGTTTTGTTTGATTTTATTAATAGCCGTTTCTAATTTTTTGTCTAATTTTATTTTAATTTATTAACTTGAATGCGCGAGGACGTCGCTATAAAATGCATCACGATCGGCTATCTGTGTGTAGCCATTATGGTATTTGGAAACTATTTGACCGATAGTTCGACATTGGATCAGTGAACTTGTTAGATCTGGTGCCAGTTTGATCCACATCCAGGAGGTCGTATCAATGTTGTAGGCCGATGTGCGTACGGAATTGGTTGTTATATTTGCCGACGGAGACAACTCAGATTTGTCAAGTTTGAATATAGATTTATTTTAAAGTTAACCATACGCGAAGACAAGATTATAGACGACTAGGATAATAATACGCAACAAATTTGCAAATATCGACTTAATGAACGAAAATAGGTATTTAATTTTAAAGGAGGCATTTTTAAAATCGAGTAATGTGATCATAGAAATAATTTATGCTATAAATAATAGATGTATCTTACATGGCACTATTAATTTAAAAACTTAAAATTTCAAAGAAACACATAAAATTTAAAAAATAGCTTTATTAAAAAGCCCTAAAGAAAAAGAAATACTTGTAGTAACTTAAAAATTATTAAACAACTATTCAAAAATGTTTCGAGAACTTTAAATTAAAAATTTATGTAGATTTTCGGCTAATCACCAATTCCTTTTATTTGGGTCTTAAAATAATCAGTTCATAGGATCAGACGTCTTGTGGCACCCCCTGTACGCGTTTTGTTTGATTAGAAATAGCCGCGTCAGTTTGTTCGCCTGAGCGACGACGTCGCTATAAAAGCTCAGCGGCTACGGTCGTTTTTGGTGTAGCCATGATGGTTTTGGAAACGTTTGACCGAGAGTTCGACGGCGTGTTTTGATTGGTGCTAGGAGTTACCACATCCCGGAGGTCATTTGTTGTAGGCCGATAGTGTGTACGGAAGTTGATATTTGCCGACGGAAAAACTCGGACCGTTTTTTTTTTATATTTTGACCCGGCGGGGAAGAAAGGAAAACCCTGTTGTAAACCTCGGACACGACCAGCTGAAGGACCCACATCAAAAAAGGCTCTTCCGATCGGTCCCGCAGCAAAGAATAGGATAACTTGTCCTTTTTCAGCCCACACCCTTCTTGCTCTTCCTCAATCCCCCCTGATTACAGCCCGGGTAAACCGATTCTTGCACCAGAGCGTCCGCTTCCACGGTGAGTGTCTTCCAGCCTTTTGGCCTTTGTATTGAAATTCTTTTTTTGAAATTAAAAATACAATACAGTCCGCTTAAACCTAACCAGTGGATATAATGGTTTATACTGATAAAATATGTACATCATACTAAATCAAAATGATAATTTAGATTATTTTCGCAAATTGCAGTTAAAATTATAAAATCAGAAGATAAATTACAATAAAAATAAGAAAAGAAATTCAAATCTTGATATAGTTTCATAGATTTTTTTAATTAGTTTATATGCATATTTACAATCTAGTTTGACAAAAGTAATAAGTAAATTTGGTAATATTGTATATAGCTATGGAATGTTGAACTATTACTGTTTTCCCTGATACATGGATGATAACATGGAAGTTAATCCCGGATCATGTATTGCAGTAAGTCTTGTGGCCATTGCTGTTGTAATATTCTTTCGAGTGCTAGCTGGTTCTATAGCTGTTCTACTAGATGGTTTGGGTGTCCCACGAGATTGTTGTGGTATGCGGTTGTAATACGTCGAATTTTGTTAACGATATATTTTATTCCAAGTCTTTATGCAGGGTTTGATTGTAAACGTACTATCGTACGCCTGTCATTATTCGACGAATTTTAGACTGAATCTTTGTAGTATTTTAGTATTTAATCATTTGTACAACCCAAAAGTTGTACTTTGTAAAACCATATAGGTTTCAATAGGCTTGGTATATTAAAATCTTATTATCTTATTTGTTAGGAAAAGCTCCGCGCAACATTCAAGCAGCCAAGATGTTTGTTTAAGTTTATAGCCTTAATATGCGAACTCTAAGTGAGTTTTTGGTACAAGGCATTTAACTTTAGTCTTTCACGGCCGGTGTTATGGTGCATCGTGTGGTTGGTTCCCGGATTATAAGGGCGTGGTCGGAGTTCAGAAACTCTTGACGTTTCGTCCACAATTGCGGCAGACAACTTCAGAAGAAAATCTTTTAAAAATTAAGTGACTGTCCCGTGTGTTTTCGCTTTTATACTCGTGCGAGTATGATCGGGATGGTGTTGGGGGGGGGGGGGGTTAACGTCACTGGGATGGTAGATGACGTGATCGGGCTAGCTGCTGATGTCAATAGGGACGTTGCAGGTAATATTTTAGTATTTTCTGGCGTCACCCGCTCTTTCGCCATATCGCAGTCTGTTTTTTGCCCCTTGAAAGCCATAAACCAAGACCTAGGTAGATTCAATCCGTCGTCCATGTTAAAATTATCTTTATATTTATAAATTTCAACCGCCTCTCTGTATAATCTCGGGTAGTAATTCCTACAGTTGGATAAAACTTGTGTTTGCCCAAGTTCTATCTCGTGGTTAGGATTTTCCAAAGCATGTAAGGTAAAAAGCTTTGCCTACCGTAGGCAATTTTGGTTGTATTCTTCGTGCACATTTGTTAGGTTTGATTGCTCTATTTATCCCCGTGATCGGGTAGCCATTTCCTTGTAAGGCTTGTTCCAAATGTTTGAGTTCTTTATCCAAAAACTGTGGTTGACATGTACGTCGTGCTCGATCTATCAATGTTTTCACAACCGTTCTTTTTTGACTTGGGTGGTGATTCGACTGCTTATAAAGGTATCTGTCCGTATGCGCGTGTTTTCTGTACACTGTGTGTTGTAAATGTCCATTCTCCGATCTCAACACCTGTACGTCTAAGAAAGCAATCGTATCTTCCGATTCCAGTTCCATGGTAAACTGTATGCTTGGGTGTATAGAGTTCAAATGCATAAGAAATCGTGGCAGGGTCTCCTTTCCGTGTGTCCATATTACAAAGTTGTCGTCGACGTATCTTAGCCATATCGCGGGTTTTAAAGGTGCTGTATTGATAGCGATTTCTTCAAAATTTTCCAGAAGTTTTCGGAGTAATTAGAAAAACCAACGCGTCACGCCAAACTATTCTTCATTATAACGAGACAAGCTCTCACACACTGATGCAAGTAACTGGTTTTTGTAAGAATTCAAAATTGATGAGTCATCCGCCGTACAGTTCCAATTTGGTCTCTAACGATTTCTTTTTGTTCCCACACGTGAATTGGTAGACAACGACTTTTGACACCGGAAGAGGGGATTGACACGTTCAAAACCCGTGTTTCGGAGATACCTGATTTGCTATGAAAAAAATGCTATAAAAATTGGTTTCAGCGTATGCAACAATGTATTGACCGTCAGGAGAAATATTTTCAAAAACAATGAAAATTTGATGGTTCGTTTTTTGCAATAAATATCGTGCACCCTACGTATATATTAGTGGAGGTTTTCGTATTTTCAGTTTTCTGTAGACTGCTGGTTACATTTTCTTCATCATTATTTTCCATCTAAGAAATAGAGTCTGTTTTTCATGATTATTTGATTAGAGTTAGATACGTTTGTTTTGGGTAGTGAATTAGTCCTTTTCCTTTTCTTAAAAATTTGCCACTCATATCTACTCTCCACTGGCATTTCTTGGGTGCTTTCATTTAACCATTTCCAGTTTTATTTAAAATTCCATTTGTATTGTTTGCCACTTGGCTCTAGTTGATGGGTTTGCGTAAATTGGGAAGATAAAGTTGCATTGAAATGTATTGGTTGAGAGAGTGACGTATTTTAATTTGTATAGCTTACGGAAAGTGAAAATTTGACTGTCTAATGTAGTGAACTTGTTTTGATAATGATAACTTTGATTATTTGGATAATTGTAACTGAGTCCTAAACTTGTATGCGAAAAAAAAAACTCATATACAGCGATGAGGCACATTTTTCTTGAAATTATTATGTGATAGCCAGCATTGTTGTATTTGGAAAAGTAAAAATCCATATTCCACTTACTAAAAACCAATGCATCGCTATCAGGACATGCTAGACAGCTTTTGTTTCAATAAAACTAACGGTTTGAGCTTGAGTGACATCTAGTTTTAACATCATAGTCACATGTCATATAGCAGGTAAAACATTCACTTTACTTTAAACCACATTTCTTGGTTGTTTTATCTTACAGAGGGATAACATCTATTGGATACCGCTGTCTCGAAGTTTAACCTCATCAGACTTTTTCCTCTAAGAGTATTTGAAGAAAACGGTTTATGTCGGCAAACCTGCAACCTGCTACAGTTTTAGAACATCAAACATGTAATTTCTGAAATAGAGCCGTAGCATGATTGTTTTTTGCTATCGATGTCTCGGGCTCACCTAGCGGACCCATTCATGCGCTTCCCGCGGGGAGCATTATTGTAGTGTTAGTAGTAATTAAATTATGTATATACAATTATTGAACAAGGCTGCGGCTCTGCCGCCGCAACAACACAGTGCAGCTGGCCTCCACGCGCCTCGATGTACGACGGCTCGTGGGCTCCATGGATAATAATCTCGTGGCCGCTGGGTCTTGATAGTACACACAAGCACTTACTATTTCTGAGCGCAAAAATACACCTGAACGCTATGAAAACCGAAAGTAATTTCAGAGATAAATTCATTTATTGATAGAAATACAACAAACAAGTTCCTTTAAAATGAAAACGTAATAGGCAATTTAATACCGTCATAAATGTTAGAAGGATGATGCTACTTTAGTCCAAAGCTACTTGTTTACTGTTGATATTATTATTTAAAGGGTGATCCAAATTAAACCTTAGAACGTGTTTTCTGAATAAAACTTAAAATATTGAAACAATCCGAATTGTATTGCTATCAGTGTAAGGTACAGATTTGGCAGTTAGTACTAAGTATGACATTGGTCAAATGGCCTCCACGGCTCCGCTTATCCGAGACCACTCTTTTAGCGAAGTGTTCCATAAAATCAGCACCGACTGCTGTGTTTTCTAAAACAGTTGCCGAGTCAATTGAATTTTGCAGCTCTTTTGTTAAAATGCGTTGCATAATGTCGTATAAAAGATTCAACTGCTGTGAACGGCCACGAACCGACGTGCTTGGTTATTTATGTACACTTTCACCTACTCGAGCAATATTTCCATCTGAACGACAATTGAATTAATAGCAGACTTATGTTTTCTCAATAAACTTAATACATGTTTCAAAATTTTGCACTACATAAATTGCATATTTATTTGGCACATAATTGCTTCTAAAAATGATCACAATTTTCTTCGCCGGTCTTCATAATAAAATTGAATGATATTGCTGTATTGCTGGACAGTATACAACTTCATAATTACTGCACGTGTTTAGATGCCAACTGTACAAATACAAACTTTCAAAGTTCTTAGCACGCAAACGGTGCGCCATTCAAATCCTAAATTTGAATTTGGATCACCTATTTTTATTTTTAACCTAATTTTACTTTATTAAAAAAGTAAGTATTAGGTTAAAAATAAGAAAAGTTTATAAATAAATTACTAGAAGCGAGTAAACTTTGACAAAAATGACCATAAAATATATTTATCAACTTGGATATAGAAACCGTAAAAGAAATCATAAGATTAAAATAAATTTAGATTATATATATATATATTATCGAATGCCCATTTACCAATTGGTGTAGGGTTAAATTTCTACATGTAATTTAACATTTACTAATAGACCTAAGTTAACTAAATGTATTTTCTAATAACTCGTACATACTTAACTTAATTCTAGAGTGTTTTATTATTGTATTGTCTTTCCCTCACTTGTTTGGTACACAAACTTACTCCACTCCTTTTTATTTTGAGCTAATAAGCTTGCTTCTTGCCACGATTTCCCTCTCTCTGCTAATATCTTTCCCACGACGCTATCCCATGTTTGTTGCGGTCTTCCTCTTCCCCCTATTTATTGTCACCTTTGCTTTCCATACTTGTTTAACCTGTCTGGTCTCATTCATGCGTTGTAGGTGTCCCCACCAACTCAGTTGTCTATTCTCTATAAATTTGAGTATCGTCTGGATTCTTAGTTCTTGTCTCACTTCGCTGTTCCTTATCCGATCTCTTAAGGTTATCCCTTTTACTCTCCTTAGATATCTCATCTCCGCCGCTTGTATTTTACTTTTCATTCTTGCTGATAACACCCATGTCTCACACCCGAAGGTTAGTATAGGTCTGTATATTGTCTTAAATACATTCATTTTTGTTTGTCGTGTCACTTCTCTTTTGTTAATAAATTTGTCCTTCATGGCGTAGTAAACTTTATTAGCCTTTTCTATTCTCTTTGCGATGTCTAGTTCTTGTTTTCCTTGTCTTCTATTGTGACTCCTAGGTATTCAAAGTGGTCTATTTGTTCTATGTCCTTTCCCTCAATTTGTATTTTTATTTTACACTGTTCCTTCGATATTACCATCACCTTTGTCTTGTCTGTATTTAATTTCATATCATATGTTGTTAATACTTCGTTCCATATTTCTAGATTTTTTTGTAGATCTCTCTCATTTGCAGCCATTATTACTACGTCGTCAGCAAACGCGCATTCTGCTATTTCTACCACTTGCAGATTTCTATATCCCACTTTTATCTTCTTCGTTCTTTTATTGCACTCTTTTATAACGTCGTCCATTAGTACGGTAAATAACACCGGGCTTAAGACTCCTCCTTGTTTCAGTCCTTCTTCTGTCCTGAAGCTCTCTGATGTCCTGTTTCTGCTCATCACGTAGTTGACATTGTTGTTATATATGCTCTTGATGGCCGCTATCAATCTTTTATTGACCTGTCTTTTAATCAAGCTTTCCCATACCATGTTTCTATTGACTCGGTCGAATGCTTTATTTAAGTCTAAAATGCACAGAACACTTTTTATTATACCGCACTGTTTTATTTATAACTTCTTTTATTGAAAATATATGGTCTTGTACACTATAGCCTTTTCTAAACCCACTTTGTGCTTCAGATAACGATTTCTCAATTTTCCCCTTAGTTTTTGTCCAGTATGCGCTCATAGATCTTCAGTACTACAATCAATAACGTGATTCCTCTATAGTTGTTACAATTCGTACTATCTCCTTTTGTAAATTGGCAGTATTTTTCCTATTTCCCAGTCTTTCGGGATTATCCTCTCCTTCCACACTTTATTGTAAATTGATAGTAGTATTTTTTCTCCATCTTCTCCCATGTGTTTTATCATCTCTATCTTTATTTTGTCGTGTCCAGGTGCTTTGCCATTTTTTGTATCTTTAATTGCTTGCCTCATCTCGTGTAGCTCTATTTCCTCTATATCTTCCTCTTCCATGTCTTCTGCATTCCTTTCCTCTAGTTTTTCTTCTTTTCTTTGTTCTTCTCCTTGGTTCTCTTCTACATTTTCCTCTGCTTGTTTTGGGTTCAGTAATTCCTCAAAGTATTCTCGCCATCTTTCCATAATCTCTTTGTCTTCTACTAATATTTCCCCTTGTTTATTCCTTATCCGATCATTGTTCAGTGGTTTCTTACTTCTTAGTGTTTTTAATATTCTATAGAATAGTTTCTGGTTATCTTTACTATTTTTCTCTAATCTTTCTCCGAATTCTTCCCACTTCTCCTGTTTAGCTTTAATTACCATGTTTTTCACTCTTATTCTTTGCTCTTTGTATCTTTTATATGTCTCTTCTTTCCTGTTCCTTAAATAGTCCTTCCATATTTTCTTTTTGTTCTTAACTTCATTTTAATGTTTTCGTTCCACCATGCTGTTTGTTTCTTATTATTTGATGTTTTGAGGGTTCCACAAACTTCTATTGCTGCTTCAATCATAATATTTTTGAAAATGCTCCATAATTGTTCTAGTTTTGCTTCTTTCATATTTTCTTGTCGTGCTCTTATTTTACAGCTTATGATTTCTTTATATCTACTGCTCACTTCCTGTTGTTTAGTTTATAGGTTTTGATTGTCTGAAATTCTACCTTCTTGTGTGTAGTATCTTTTCCTATGCTGGTTATCTTGTTTTCTTCTACTTTAATTTTTGCCACCACTAAGTAGTGGTCGCTATATATTTCAGCTTCTCTGCTAATCTTAACATCCTTCACTGCTCTTCTGTTGGCTCTTTCAACTAGTATATAATCAATTAAGGATTTTCGTTCCTGCTCGTTACTTTTCTTGTAAATTTGTGTATATCTTTATGTTGGAAGAATGTATTAGATATTATTAAGTTGTTTAGTATACAGAAATCTATTAGCCGTTCTCCATTGTTATTCTTTGTTATTTCTCCAAACTTTCCTAATGCTTTTATAGCTTTATTTTCTTGTCTACCCTCTCTGCTATTTAGATCTCCTGCTATGTATATTTTTCCTCTGCTGTTTTCTGTTATCTCCGTTAGCTCTTCCCAGAATTTGTCTTTGTTTCTTTGGTGTCATTTTCATCGGGTCCATATACTACTATTATTGTTACTTCATTTCCTTTATCTTCTTTTAATTCTACCGTTAATATTCTCTCACTCCATCCCTTCCATTTTATTATTTTTGCAGAATGGTTTTCTTTAATTATGCACCCAACCCCTGCTGCCGCTCTTTTGTTCTCTGCTACTCCACTATACACGAGAATATGTCCATGTGCCATTTCTGTTATTCCTTCCCCTTTCCTTTTGGTCTCTGTTATAGTTAATATATCTAATTTTGTTATTTCGGATTCATCTATTAATTCGTTTTCTTTCCCTGCTAAGCTTCTGATATTCCACGTTGCTAGTTTCCATATTTTTGTTTTCTTGGTTATTTTGTTTCCGTGTCCATTGCATTTTTCGTTGTCTTTTTTCCCATCCGTTTCTTTCCTGATTAGTTTTTTGTCCATGTAGTCTTGGTTATTTTCCTTAGCTTTTCTTCTATGGTGTCTCCGTTCGGTGATCTATCATTTACTGTTCTTTTATAGTTACTACCTGCCTCTTTTTCCTTCTCATTTTGCCACTGTTGTTGAGTTTCCGCTTTTATTTCTTCGGAACTGTATATTTTATTATTTATTATTAGTTTGTTATATTTCAGTATCGCTTTTTGTCCTCTTTGCCTCGCTTCCTTCATGATTGGTATTAGTTTTCGTCGTTCTTCTTGTGTTTCTTTAGTGTAGTCCTCGTAGCCATATCTCTGTTCCCTTAGTCCCTTCGCCTTCTTTAATATTTCCATTTTCTTGCTAAATTTACTCAGTTTAATTAGTATCGGTCTCGTTCCCCCTGCCTTGTATTTCCCTAGCCTGGTGTAATCTTCTATGTCTTTCTGTTCCAAATCTACTTCTATCTTATTCGTCATTATTTGTATTTTCTCCATTATTTCTTTCTCAGTTTCTCCTCTTCATCTTTTATTCCTGTTGCTATAAGGTTCTTCTTTCTAGATATTCTATTCTTATTTCCTGTTTCACAATTTTATCCTCTAATTGTTTATTTACTTGCTTTATTGCGTTTGCATCTTTAACTATCTGGTCTAGTTTAGTGTCCATTCCATCTAGTCTACTGCTTATTTGCCGCAATAACTCCTCTATATTTGCCATTTCTTGTGCTTTGTCCACTTAGCTGCACACTTCGGTGTTCGGTGTGTTGCCTACTTTCGGAATTTTGGCGTAACCCTGGTTTGTTTGTTATTCTTTACTTATCAGTTGTTAGTTTCATGCAATTCTCCACCTTATTGCTTATCAGTTAACCTCCACCGGTCTTATTTACGTCTAATTACTCACTGGATCCGTATTTTCCCTTGTGTTTTTATCTTCCCGGGTTTGAATTTACTTATGTCTGCCTACTTGTACCGTTTTTTCTTGTGTTGAGTTGCTCAGTATGGCCCTAATTGGACTTTAATCCTGGAGCTTCAAAACACATGTGCACACTTCTTATTTATCATATTCAGTATCTAGATTATATTTAAATCAAATTAAAAGTTAATTTCTACGATACAAGTTAGTCATAACAAATATAGATAAATTAGTCATCTGAAGAAAAGCAATGCGCTTATTAATGGTCAAATCATAAAAAAAGCTAGAAAAAATAAAACATTAAGAACTAATAAAAAATACTTAATTTGCACAACAATTAGAACTGATTATTCAAATAGGACTGTAATAGATTTTTTTATGTGTTAGGTAAATAAAAACTGTTGCTGTATAAGTTCTTAATAGCGGCATTAATTTTTATTACGTATATGTTTTCTAATGTTAAACATTAATATTTTATTATAAACATATTAGTTTAGAATTACCTATTTGAACTTAAAATAGCAATTGTTCATATGTGATAAGATATATCGAATAAACACTTTTTATTGTAATAGTATCTTATATTCTTTAGTTGTTATTTTAGACGCCGAATGTGAAAAGTTGTCGCCCGCTTAGCGAAGTTCAGTGATCCACATTCTGTTCCGCAAGCTCGGGCCAGACGAAAATCCATTTTATAAAGAATTGAAGGAATGATCTTAGAAATGTCGTCGAGAGCAATCTTTTATTGACAGGCGAAAATCTTATGCCACGGGATAAAGGATTTGTATTGCCGACACTCCAAAAGCAATAATAACAACTGCTACACCAGACCAATGATGTATGTTGAAGTATCCTCGGCGGCTGTTTTTTCTAACTAATCTACTATATCCACTTTAGTTTCCAAGTTGTTTATCTTATAAATGTGTATTATTCTTATATTACGATAAAAAATTGTTGCAGCCACGACATTTAGATAACAAAAGAAAATAAATATTAAACAATAAAATATGAAGTATTGAATCTTATTAAAAATAAGATTTATTAAAAAATAAATGAACATTCTACAACACCATTTATTTTTAACGCTAGTGACATTTAATTATTATTATAAAAATATTTTTTTTAATTTAAGTAGCAATATTAATGTCACAATGAGATTACTATACTAACTAAAATAAATTTAATTTTATTATAAACAACTACAAATATTAAAGACGATTTTTTCATAAAACCTTTCACAAAAACTTTCCGTTACTAGCTATGAAGGGCTAATCATAAAAAATTTCTCTTTGTAATAGAGAAAATGTTTCTTGCACCAAAATGACTAAATTTTGAATTACATGATTCTAACAAATAGATTATTTATTGCAGAAGAATCTTAAGAAAACCATGCCATGTAGTGGATGAGTATACCACTAACCCTTGATTAAGGTCAGATAAACGCACTGGTGCTTTACTAATGTCGAACCATGCACTGCTCCAAATATTACAAAATATTTGAAATTTTCAGCTTTTATTAAGTGAACAGAACATAAGCAACTGTACCACTATACCTTGAGACCGTGCCGGTTAAAGTTTCTTTAAGAACATAATTCTGAAATGAATAGGTCCACTTCGGTACTTTATGAAACACAAATAGAATGGGAAAGTCTTCAACTCCGATATAGCGTAACTCAATAGCTATAAATGTACAGGACCTATGCAAATAAGATATGGCCAAATAAACACCTTCCAATCAACGAAGGATATAAAATAATAGAAAAGTTATTTCAACTCTGAGTCAAGGTAATTAATAAGACTTGACGTTAGATACTTATGGATGGGAGTCTTATACAATGTGTCCCAAAAGAAAGCTTATTTTTAAGGTAGATATAAAAAAAGGCGTCTATTAATAAAAACTTATTGGTTATTAAAATATAGGCTTTGGGAATTTACCTTTTAAAAATAGTATCATCTAAATGTGATCCTGCATACTCACCACACTCTTTTAAACGAGAAGCAAAATTTCTGAGCACTGCGCAGTACATAGTTTTCGTAATAGCTGCCATTTCTTTACGGATATTTTCTTTCAATTGAACTACAGAACACGGATTGCTACTGTATACACTTGATTTAAAATATCTCTACAAGAAAAATTTATTTTAAATAAAATTAGGGCTGCGCGGAGGCCAGTTTATATCACCTCTTCTAAAAATCAATTTTTGGGGAAAAATTCCACGAACTTGTGGCAGAGATGAGTTAGAAGCGTGCAATGTTGCTCCAACCTGCTAGAAGAATGTTCTTTGATTATAGCCAGCAACATTTTGCAATTCAAATACCAATAAATTGTTTAGCTTCTCCGCTTTAAAATCACTGTTAATGCGCGGTCTCTTTCATCTTCAAAGAAGTACGGGCCGATTATTCCTTATTGCCGCCCATACAGTCACTTTTGGTGAACAAATTGGTTTTTATGCTTGCATTGTGGGTCTGCAGCGCTCCAGTAACAGAATATGTTTGTTAACGTGACCATTGAGGTGAAAATGTGTCTCATTTGAAAACAAAATGTTGTTGAATGAATTGAAACCTTTAACTGGCATCGATGGGCTTTAGTTCTTGCACCAATTAAATTTTATAAAAGTTCAGACACAAACCTTTGCTCAGAATACGGTGTAACGATGATCTAGGCATATTCAAAACACTTGCCCAGTTTATGAACAGAGAGGTCAGGAGTCTCGCGAACGGATCGTCGTACGCTCTCTACGTTTTCGTCAGTTCTTGATGACCTTGTCCACCTCAACTTAGGTTTATTAACAGTTGAACCGGTTTCTTCAAACTTACGCACCTATTATCTGATAAGAAAAATTCTTGGCACTTGAATTTACGTCACGCAAAATGATAATTACTGAAACTTCTCATTGCAATAATTTCATTTTTTGTAAAGTTCTAGAACACAAAACGAATGACTCGCTCCCGAATAATGTTTTATGGCGACTACATCCCCAAAACCACACTGATATGCGCCCGTCCCTCTTCGTTCGCGCAGTGAGTCAGTCAAATCAAAATTTTTTTTGGGGCACCTAGTATTTATTTATCCAGCTGTAATATTGGTCAATGTAGAAGGAAACAAAAAATTACTACATTTTAAAACAATAATTTCTCTAGTATAATTGTTAAGCAAGACAGCAGTCAATAAAAGGCTCCAAGTTACGACCACAGCTTCGTGTAACAAGGTGGTAAGAATCCTAGGAAATAACATAAAATATCAAAATTAAATACAACGCAACATTGGCCAACATAGCATTAGAGAGTTAAAATACACCAAAAATGTTTTTAACTATTTTCTACTTGTAATTAGAATTGATAAGGATATTGCCATACATGATTTTTAACAATCGCATATATAATTATCTGGGGTCACAGTTGTCGAGATGTTCATCATAAGACTCGAAACGAACAATTATTCACTATTGATTATCAACTCACCAACGAAAGTGGAGTTGTGCAGGTCTTGTGGATGTTTTCGCTTTAGCCGGGTATGATTTTCTTTGTTCTGTTTTGTAATGTGTTGTCTAGAACATTTGTTTTTAATTGAGGATAAACTTTTTAGTTACATTTTTAATTAAATGCAATATTTATTCGATGGCGAGTTTATCATGTATTTGTTTATTTGTTACAAACCACGGGCAGTTTGGAGTTATTCCAGCACTTTGTTTTGAATAACCTGTATTTTATTTAATTGCAGTTTTTGAGCGTTTCTTCACACCAGACAGCAATTGCTGAGTAAAGATGTAAGTATCGATTTATATATTAATTTAGAGCATTCTACTTTTAAATTTTTTTATTTAGGATGAATGTAGCATCGCTAAACGAGTATGACATTTATTAAACTTTTTATTGATACAAAAACTGCAGTTGAGCTGTGCGCCTATGTAGAGCACCTAGGTATTTTATATTTGAGTCTCTCGGATTCCATTTAATATTGGTGAAATTAATTTCGCAGAGTAAATATTTTGCATTCGCACTTTCTCATTATTGGGATACTAAATTTGTTAATCAAGTAACGCAGAAATGATGCTAATATTCAATGAAAGAAGTAGAAATCTTTACCAAAAGAAGTTTAAACAGAAGGATCAGAAACATAACATGACCAAATTCAGAAAAAATTTACTCAAACGACTAATACATATTACTCCAGTAATCATTACCAGGAACATTATAATGGTATAGACATTATCATCTCAGAGTTTTAATAACGTTGTAAGAGGATTTGTTTCAATAACTTTTTCTAGTACTTTGGCGCAGTTATTTCATATAAATGCTTGTAGTACAAAAATTTTATCACTTGAAGATTGCATTTCACTTCCCGTATCTTATTTGCAACCTTTGTACTCTATGTTACCACCCTTCAAATTTTGGCGTTTTTGGATTAGTCAGCAAGCTTGTGAACTATTTTATAGAATTGATTTAGGGACGAATTTATAAAAAGTTAAAAAACGAACTGCTGATCAATAATATTGGATACATCTCTTCGTTTGTAGCACTTGACTACTTTAATATAGAGACAACATTTACTTTTATTGCTGGCCTTTATCACTGTGATATACAAAGGACAGACAGTATGTCCTACATTTTGGGCCACAAAAAAATCGCGTTTTAAAAGAACGTTAAATTTTTTTAAATTTATTTAGCAATCAGAATAATACAGAATTCTATAAGCTAAAGTGCTGACAGCTACTAGATGGACTAGTGGCAAATAACATGCTCAGAGAAATATCCAATGATATCACTTATGTAAACTAATACAATAACTTAAATTAGTTCAGTTTGTCACAGCTTTTTTAGTCTTTTGTTGATTAGTGGTTCTAAAAGTTCTTCCATTAGCGGTTTAGGATAATTGTCTAAGACGGCATAGTGCTTGGTGGCTTTTTTGCGGATATTTCCTTGTACTGTTGAAACATGTAGGTCAGTATGTAATGTATGGTTTGTAACATACCAGAAAGCGTCCAAAATTTGAGGAAGTATATTGGATTGACTTCCTTGAATCTCTTCTATATTTGATTCGGAAGCACATCCCCATAGTTCTAGTCCATAAGCCCATATTGCTTTGATGACTGCTTTGTATATTAGAATATTGTTTTCCATAGATAGCCTTGATTTTCTTTCTATTAGCCACTGTATTTCTCTTAATCTCTACTTGTTTTTTCTTTTTTGCGATGTGTTGTTTTCAAGTCAATTTGATATCTAAGTAAAATTCTAAATATCTTAACGTTTGCGTTTGTGGTATCTGTGCCTTGTTTATTGTGACTGCAGGGCATATTTCTTTACGGAGGGTGAATGTAATGTTGGCTGATTTATTCTCGCTCACTTTTATTTTTCATTTTCTAGCCATGATTGTAGGTTATTAAGGTGCCTTTTGTTTAAAGATATTTGAGTATCTTCGTGGCAGGAGAAAATAGCTGTATCGTACTATTTATTCATTAGATCTTTTATGACAATCAGTGCTTCGCCTCGCGACACTACACCGACATTGGCCCTATTTGATTGGTAACCTCCATGGGTTTAGTCAATTTTGACTACAAATTAACCTAGCCGTGGTGACCGCCCCGCCCCGGCATTCACCTTTGTGTAGGACTCGGGAAAACCACGTAAAACTCGAGTCAGGACGGGTTATCTGGGGCGACTCAATCCCCCCATAATTCACAATATGAAACCGCTCTATTTAACTTAGTGCTAGTTAAATTTAATCCTAGTGGTGCCAGTTGATACACTTTGGCAGCCCTCTCATTATTACACGCTTTCTTATTATCTTAAAACTATGCTACCTAAATATCAGATCAGTTCGCACCGCGCTTATTGAGCCCTCGATATAAACGCTTTCCCTTAAGATATGCAAGCGTTCCATCGCTGTGTCAAACTCGGAGAACGCCATCCACCAGGTTTTCTGCCCCGCTAGGTTTGTAATATTTTACATCGTCCGCGGCCACACTAGTCCGTCTTCGATGCCAACTCTCCGCTCTCAATCGGTGTTGCTCTTTCAACGGGCAGTCCAGGAGCCCGCGTTGGACGTCCTCTTTTTCTACGCATTCGCACAATATCGCATCCTCTTGCAGTTTGCCTATCATTGCGTAATAAATTGCACGGTGTTTCTGTTTATAAATTCACCAGCGGAGTCGCTTGCTGCCGGTGTAGCAATGAATGCTCTAGCCAAGGCCCTGTAGTAGCCGCTTGTCACCTGTCGCTCCACTTTATGTTCGTCCAGGCCCGAATCCTCGCCTTCATCAGTGATCTCGGGATTGTACCGAACTCGGATGGTCCTTTAGCTTCTTTTGCCAACTGCTCAGCCTGTTCGTCTTCTGGTGAGCCCGCATGTGCTTTAGGCAGTGGAAAGAATAGCCGTATCGTCGGTAAAGTTCCTGTTGTCACATTTTGTGCCATTGCTAAATCTGACGTGTGCAAGATATACAGCAGTGGTTCCAGGACACTGCCTTGAGGCAACCCTAAATTAATAGGAAAGTAGTCAGATTTCTCTTTGTTTACCTTAGTTTGAAATCTTCTCTTATTTAAATAAGATTTTAGATGGTTGAAGTAGGCTGGTGGAAAGTACACTTGATTCTATAAATTAATCCGGGATGCAAGACCTTATTAAAAGCCTGCGTGGTGTCTAGGAAACTCCACTCCAATATTGTTTTTCTAAAATGCTTTATTTATGGTTTCTGTAATTCAATGAACTTGTTACATTGTCGAATGCTATAATTTTATACATTTTGAGCAGTATCAATGTCGTAAACTAGCATTATATATGTAAGTTAGCTTTAGTACCCCCTTCTTAGATAATTTCTTCATCATTTTAGCCGTAACAAGATTAATTCCAGGTGACTTTTTTTAGATTTAAAAGTTTAATTTCTTTCGCAATTTCTTTTGATGTCAGTGCTTTGATAGGCGTAAGTATTACAGGTGGATTAGAGAGACTTCCTTCTATTTCTTGGTCTACTACATTTCCTATCGGTTGAAATACGGAAACCAAATGTTCTGCAAACCGATTTGCTTTCCCAGCATCACTTTTTGCACATGGTTCTTTGATGTTTTTCCTTATTGGTGGAGCAGGAGTTATAGTTTTTTTTTAATTCTTAATTGGCTTCTAAATGGAGTTATCTGTTCTGCTTGGTTTAGTTATATGTTATTCAAACTTCTGATTTCTTACTTTTTTGAGCCTGTTTATTAATTTTTGACTTATTTGGATATAGATCCGTTTGTCGGTTGGTGTGTGAGTACACTACCATTTTGATCTGGTACGTCTTTTTTCTGCTACGGCTTTTTTTTATTTGTTATCACAAATAAATATACTATCGTATATTCAGGGTTATTTTTATGAAATTTTTGTGTAGATCCTTGTGCAGCTTGTTGTAATTTGTTTATAAATGTCTTCTGTAGCTGTTTCTAGTTCTTTCCGTTTCTTTTAAATTGGATTTTTAGATCAATGTTATCATTTAATATAGTACGGAAAGTATCCCAATTTGTTTGAATATTGTGTAATTTAGGTGGGGGTTTCTTGTGTATTACATAAGTTTTAATTGTTGCTATAATTGGAGAGTGATCAGATGACAAGTCGTAGCTGAGTATAATATTAGTGTATGTCGAGTTGATTCCATTTATAACAAAAAAGTCTAATAAATTAGAAATTTTTTGTGGATCAGTAGGCTGGCATAGGTTAGTGTGCCTGTTTAAAGAAACGAATATCTATGGTCTTCTATTGTTTTAGACAGTTTACTGCCTTTGGTTGTTATCAGGCGTGAGCCCAACCTGGTATGTTTGCTGATGTAATCAGAACCAGCCAGAAATTTATTGCCTAATGTTTGAAATATTCTTCGAAATCTGTCTTTTTTATATTGTGACAAGATGGGTAATAGATAGCTTCAATTGTCAGATCATAAAGGAGAGTTTATACTTTTATTGCGGTGGATTCTAGATTTTTTTGATATTTCGGTAGTTCGTAGTGGTGGATCGTATTTTTAATAAGAACTGATATGCCTCTATGCGCGGTACCATTAGGATGGTTAGTATTATATGTTACACAATTTGGTATTTTAAAATATGTTCGTTCTGTGAAATCTGTTTTACTGACTAACACGACGTCTATATGATAGTTTATCAAAAACATTTTTATTTTTTCTTTGTGCTGTTTAAGGTCATTGGCATTCCACAGTGCAATTCGTAAGAACTTAGCCATTAATAAGCCAGTTTGCTAATTAGCGTTGTTAACATGTTAAGTACCATGCTATTCTGTTGAATTAATGATTGATCATGGCTTTAAATTCATTAAGAAATTGTGACAGTATATTGTTTGATGGTTGCGGTGTATTGATATTATTTGGTTAATTATTGTTGAATACAATGCTATATGTTCTATTTTGATTTTGATAACTGCCCTGGTGAAAATTAGGTCTGATGTCTACATTATTTGAGCTTGTTGGTTTTATAGCACTAGCCTTCTTTTGTGTCTGATTACCCTGAATAAACTTGTGGTCACCTCCGCACAAAGCACAAGTGGCTGGCGTTTCTTTAGATTTTTACGCATATATAAGGTCTATTGCAATAAACCTTGGGGTAGCCGTACAGTTGACATGTCATACACCGCACAACATCGTTTTTGGTTTTGTAGGGTGATTCAATCTTAATGCTTATGTTTTGTAGTCTTTATATGTTGTATACTTCTTTATTGTTGTTTTTTGGCTAGAGATCAACAAAAAAAAAAGATTTAAGGGCTCCTTTGTAGTTCTGTGTCTAGCATTTATGATGTTTATTACTTTGTGTTTTACTTTTGTTATTTCTGCAATTGGGTTGGTATTATGTAGATGTTTAATTACCACTATATAGACTGGATCCTGTTTTAGTTAATAACTGTGGTTATATTTTCTTGCTTTAAGTATTTAATTAATTTTTGGTAGCTTGCTATAATATTACAATGAACCTTGATGGTCTTACTAGTTAAGCTCTTCGTGGTATACTGTTCATCCTCTAAGAAGTTTCTTATTTGCTTAATCATTTTTGGATAGTCGGTTACACTATATATGTAGATAGGGGGAGATGTGTTGATCTTTGCAGTGGGTTAAGTGTTTTAGCGGTTGTTTTCTTCATTTTTGTTATAATTATTTGTAGATCTTGTGATCCTCTTCCGTTTTGTACTTTTTACTTGTTGCTATGGAATATAACGAGTTTCTGTGCATCATCTGGTTTGTCTTCACTCGTAGATGCCATTATTGTAATTTTTTGAGAGTGAAATCCCAACTGTGATAGATTTGTTGATGTAGAAAATAGTAATTGATACTGTTTGCTGAAAAGTACTTGAGGAACCATGTCATACCCTAATTGGTGAGGTATCGTATTATAGCTCACTTGTTGAGTTATATGGCTTGTTGGGTATTTTGCACCATTTGTGAAAAATTATTTGGATACGCCACTGACGTAATAGGAGGAAACGATTGCGTGCACTTGTTTTGTTGTTCTAGATTCATTGCGTTTTCTCCTTAGTTACTACGAGATATTATTTTTTACATCTTAACAGTTGTACACTTTTACTCCGGGCGGTGCGTAATATTTAACGACCTCGTTTTTATCACTCACGATATCATTGCACTTACACTTTATAGCGAACAGATGACTCGAACGTCTTTACGCTAGGAAGCCAAGTGGGAACTCTGTTGAAATTGAAATAAAATTATTTCTTGATGTGACACTAAAAACTTAAATCTCCCACTTATCCCGGAATTTTAATATTAATTTATGTTTTCTCAAAAGAAAATAAAGTTTTTCCAATACAAAATAAGTAAATATTTGTATTTACTGTAGCATTGAAGAATATTAGATTAACTATAATACACTCCGAAATACCGTTTTATAATACAAATATAGACTTTGGGTCTTTTAATATCCACTGTTCATATGTAAACTATATTTCATCAGTTGTAATAACTAAAACGTAGTTAAGACTATTTACAACTGTATTCAAAAATCATTAATAGAAGTTTACGCATATATTATTACCCAACTGTTTCAACCATCGCCAAATAATTTTGCTACGAATTAAAATGACTAAATACATGACATTGTTTTTTGGTACATTTATGTTACATTTCTTCATTACTTTTGAAAATTGCTTTTCTCTGATATTGGGCAAAGCTAAGACATGTTCCTTATTTTATGGTTTGAACTCACTGTGTGTGTACGCCTATACTATGTTCACATCTTAGTTACAATATGTAACACAGCTGTCTTGATGACAAAATGAAATACTATACGACAGGAAATAAAAAAAGAGGAATCGCACAGCGGGATGTAAAAATGAGAAAGTGAAATGTTTAAATGTTGAAGAACGAATTGATCAGTACAGGAGAAAAGACACTAAATGAGTGCATTTCAATGTCTGCCGCGATAAGAAGGGCTGATTTTTCATGTCTCATTGGAACTAAAGGAAAGATATAATAAAATAAAAAATAGAAAGACCTAAAATACACAACAGTTGGTATATAATATGTAACTGTAACATCAATGTGTGAAAAAGAAGTAATATGAAAGTACGAAAATTTTGAGATATTTTGATATTAAACACTGCTTGCAAAACATAAAAATTAAGCCAAATAATAAAACACACACTATTAGATAAGCAAATGTAGTGTGAAAAAGAACGATTTTGTGTAGGCAATAGGTTCACAGTCAAGTCAATTATCGGAAAGCATAAGAAATATAACAGTAAAACCTACATACTTTTTATAAATTACTGGACATTTAGTGTTAAGAAAAATTACGTTATATTTAATAACCTCTCTAAACTAAATTTATTGGGTTATACTAAAATTTTATGGGCCAGACAAAGCATTTACGCAATGACTTAAACTAGATTAGTCACGTGTTCACATAACACTTGCTACATACTTTTTTATTCAATAACAATAAATCCATATTCGAAGAAATTCTTATGTTATATCTTAGTTTTGCCTTGTTTTACTTAAACCTTCTTTGATTGAAAGAAGTATTGATCATAAAAATTGCAATTTCAAAAAATATAAACAGAACAGCTTTGGTATACTAAAATAAGAAGACATCTTGTCTACACTTTTTTAAATGTATGTATATATTGATAACCTAATTTTTATCAAAAAATTAAGAAAAATCAATATTTTTTGCTGATAATAACATACTAATTACTAAAACGTCACAAGAGAGCACGACAGCCGCGAGGTAAAGGCCTCAACCTGCCAAACTGGCGCACGGCGGCTCCGGGTTCGAACCCCGGCAATCACAAAAACATTTAATGCTCTCCGGCCGTCATACAAACACCTTTGGCGGTCGTAAAAAAAAGTTCATTCACTATCCACTCGCCAACCCGCCCGGCAAGCGTGACGTTTAATTGCCAAATCCTCCCCTAAAAAGGGAGGCCTATGCTCAATACTGGGCGCTACAAGGCTGAAGAAAAAATAAATTACTAAAAACGGAAATACACCACAAAACATTATTTACCAATTAAATTAAAAAATAGAGAATAACGATATTGGTGAGAACAGGGCGACTGCAACGTAATTGCCGACAGGCCCTTCTTCAATGCAGCTTCGCTGAAAGATCTTGTACTATCAAAAGAGTTGTCACAGAACACATGTATATTATTGCAGGTGAACAATGGGTGCAAGCATGCAAGACCAGACAATTAAATCCAATTAATAAAAAGCTAAATTAAACTTTAAAAGGACAGAATTTAATTAAACAAATGGGAAATATTATTTAGATTTTAAATTTTAGTAATTTTATAGTTAATTACAACAGCAAAGAGCAGTAAATTGATAATTACAAATTTATATCTATTAAATGTCTAAACTGTTTATTAAAAACCTTGTAGCGCTCAAAAGAAGTTTGTATTTACTGTATTCGGAAGGCACTTCACCTGTAGGCCACTGATGTTACAAGAAGGTAAAATGACGACAGAGGAAGTGACGTCATAAGAATGCACGTTGCGGCTGCGGTGCTCAATCAAGACCTTGCGGACGAATGGTGGTGAAATTGTAATGCAAAACCTACCCTGTGCGTCCAAAACGGTGCTAGATGTGTTTAGTAGCGGAGAGCAGTTTGTAAGGTAACCTCCAGGGGTGACTTTTTGTACATAGCGGTGGCATCAATGCCATTTGGCGATAACGGGCAGTTAGCGGTAGTAGGATTATTCTTGAGGGCTGATTAAGCTCCACTCAACGTTACGCGACATAAATCCTTTCCTTCAAATAGTCCCAAAGGAAAAAGTGTAGTCAATGTCATCCCTCTATGATAGGACACAACCAAGAAAATTGCTCTATGTCATTTAACACAGGTTGATAAAGTTTAAATAGTTAATTCTACTAAAAAAAGGGTGCTCAGCATCTCCTGATAACCTACACCTTTGACAATAACCGCGTTTCTATCTTTGTCTTTAAAAAATACAATACAATGAATGCTTCAGACCACACCCAACAGTGCGTTTTTCTGGATGCATCCCACAAATATTCAAATAGTCCAGACCCAAAAATTTTGACTAATCACAAAGACTAATCAAAAAGAAAAATAAGCTACATCCCTCAATATGTGTTCTTTACAAAAATTCGCATCAACTGTTGTGTTCCCTGAAACCAAGTTTACAAATATACCGTGTTTCTGGTAGTAGCTTTTTTTTTAATTTTTGAGCCAACTAAGTATACACCTATAAATGTAGATCTTTCGTTCTAATACGTTACGTAACACCGTCTGAAAGATTTAATTGCTGTGAATGACGACGAATTGAAGTGCTTAGTTCTTCGTGCACCTGAACGGCCATTGCATTGATTGCAAACTCGTGCTTTGTTTACAACCATAACACTTATTTCAAACTTTTGCACTAAATCACGAATTACATGCTCACTTGGCACATTATTGCGTCTAAATAATAAATAGTCACAGTTTATTTCACATAATCGCAATTGATCGCTTGTTTCCATAATAAACTTGAATGATATTAACGCATTGTTGCACAGTATATAGTGCGATAACGACCTTGTCTTATATTTAGACATCAACTTTACAAATACAAACTTGCAACAAAACTCAAACGACGCGCAATTTAAATCCTAAAATTTTTGTATCACCCTAAAAAAGACAAAATAATATAATTATTTAAATGTTATTATATACATATAAATAGTTGAAAAATATATAAAATTATATAATCGCACAGCAGTTTTCAACTTTATTTTTAAAATAAATTTTAAAACGATTATATTAAAGTTCACTATTATCGGTATTTAATTAGTCTATGTAACGCTCTCGGTTGTTAGGTTGCACAACATAATTAGAGATAAATACGGCTAATTTAGAAAAACGTTAAGTAGAGACATCCCAGCGGTAAATATTTTAGCAGCTTCGGCGTAAGAAGGGGCGCAAACTGCCTGGGACAAGCTTGTTCGGTATTAACTGGCACAATATTTATTTTCGGGCTTGTTGGTTAGTTGCAAGAAATAATGTAAATGACTACACCCAACTCATTCTAACAAATTGTGCAGTTAAACGTGGTCACTTCAACCAACAGGCCGTGCAGTTTTAGGTCGAGCAGCAGCCGTTTTCTTACCTTTAAGATGTGAACTGTCAGCTGCTCCCGTAACAGCTCGAGCATTAGCTACCGAAGGTGCTAGTTAAAATAAAGAATACGTTTATTGCAATGCCAAGGAAGTGCAATTACAATGCGAAATTACTGCTGTGGTAACTATTTTGATATGATTAAAGGAAACGACCCAAAGCTTTAATTGATCTTTGTTAATATTATAACACACATACATTTATCTGAAGTAATAGTGCTATGTGTGGTAAATGATATAGCAGAGAAAACTTATAAGGTTAATTAAATTTTAAATAGTCTTCGAATAAACAAAAAATTTAAATATATGTAATAGTTGTTAGTGTATATTGTTCATATTCTTCCTAAATGTTTCCAAAACATTTTATAATACTATTAATAAGTTTAAGTCAATAAATCTGTGTTGAAGGAACTACAATACATATGTTCATAGCAATATGAAGGAAGAAAAAAATATACTGCTAGAATTTATTGATAAATGAACTCTTGTGCAATATATATATATATATATATATATATATATATATATATATATATATATATTTGTAAATGCGCGTATGCGTGCGTGTCTGTTTTGAATGAGGAGTAGCTTTTAAGTTCGGAAAACATGAAACGAAAAACTATAACAATATTTTTAAAAATCGTGACTAGAGGTCATCTGCTTAACTAGTATTTAAAGAACATGATTATTTACAGTTAGAAACACATATATTTTATATAGCATAAGATTCGTCATTCTTAATAACTTTATACGTCATAGAAGCCGCGCTGGAGAGTTCGAGTCTCGCTCAACCCATGGGTATGTGCGTGTGGTTGACACGATTGATGAAAATTTGTGTCTATTGTCTGTTGATCTTAATGTTAAGAAATTCGAAAACCTCTCAATGACCTTGAGTGAACCCTATAATGCTGGCTTAAGTTCACCTTGAACTAAAATCTGTGTATTTTCCAAAGCTAACTGTTGATTTTGCAAATTGTTTGTTACGACAGTGGAATAAAGTTCTCATAACTTACCGCTTTGCAATTGTGTTGAATAACGATGTTTTCTTTAATTCGGCTAAGTAGACCAAATAGTACGATGCTGATGTTTAACCATGCCCTTGCTTTGTGGAGATAAAGGCTTCTAATCATTTGTATGGTAAGATATTTGACCGATGAATGAGGAAGTGATGATTCGAATTATCTGCCACGATCTGACAGAAGGGTTCCTTAAAATGAGAAAACTGATACGGCTGACCATCATGTAACAGTGTCGGATTTAACTAATTAATGAATCGGTCTACTATAGTTAGTAAAAAAAATTGCAACATCTTGTAAATAAACAGATAACGTCGATAAGCAGATATTCAAATGATTTTTTGAAATCGGGATGTTGCTGATACGTGACAAATCTGTAAACAAAAAAAAAATACAAATGTTAAATATATTCAGTTGTAAGAAAAATCGATAATTAGGTCGGTGCAGATTTTAGTGCTAAAATGTGACAAATTGTGAATTACCAATAATATTTGTTTCACAAATCTTCAGGCGCGTAAAGTCTAGCCTTGCCGAATAAATGCTAACTTTGTAATAAAAACTAGATAACAAAAAACTTTGAGGAAAACGGCTCTGAAAATAAATCTAAGTACTCAAGTATTAACGACAGATACGATTATTATAATTTAATTTTTTATGTTGGCTTTAACATGTTGGCTTAACTAGCTTCTAGGTTCTTTAAGATTTATTACACCTTTGTTAAAGTAATAATAGATAATAAATGTAAAAATACGATAACAAAGTAACAATTATTTCGTTTAATATCAGAAACAATGCGCCAAATAATTTTATACGCATCTAAAGACACTTACTGTTTAATTGAATTACAAGATAATATATTTTTTCTTTGTAGTTGAGAGTTTATGTTATATTTTGGCTTGCCCTAAATTGTCGATATTTTGAAAAAATATTGAAAACCAATTATAACTAGGTACAAAAAAGAAAATTCTATTTTCTACTATTTCCGATTAAGTATTAAAACTATCAAGTCCTAGTTTTTGCACTTGTTTATTGAGATGAATTTGCTAACGATTCTTTTATCGCCTACAACGCGTTTTTCTTCTTTAACTGTCCGCATATGTAAGTCTCGTTGCAATACTGTATTTAGTATGTACCATAGCTAGTCCACTAGTATCGGTATGATACGCTCACTTGAACCCGTTGCAAAATTGCAGTATCGAAACAACTGACCGCCCCTCCCCTTTATTGTTGGTCTATATGGGTTTTGATATATATTAAAATAAGGGAAGTTTGTATTCTAGTGTCACCTGACATATTTATTCGATCAGCCAAATATATTTGTCTAAGTTTAAAGTCTAATTGCAAAATTGGCCGTCGCTATCTCAAATTAAAACTAAAGCGCGTATATAGGAAGGAGCCAAGAGATGGCCGGTCCTAATTTAATATCCAAATAAAAGTAATTGAAGATTGGCGCATACAACCATATTCATTATGTATTCAGGTGGATAC
Source organism: Sinelater perroti (assembly GCA_036346155.1). Taxonomy (NCBI): domain Eukaryota; kingdom Metazoa; phylum Arthropoda; class Insecta; order Coleoptera; family Elateridae; genus Sinelater; species Sinelater perroti. The sequence goes on from JARFIY010000001.1 coordinate 37,074,226, forward strand.
TTAAACATTTGCAGCATCCGATTGAGGCAATTTATAGTTGTTTATCATTACATGAGAACAGATGTCTTTTTAAAGTTAAAAGTGAGATGCGGTGATTTTATGTTATTAACTTTACTCATGTTCTGACCTAAGATTAGAATTAGTTTAGCTGGTCTTTAAGTTTATTGAGGCAACTTTTAGATAGACGGCCGCGTCATCTGCATTTATAGCTGTTGTAGTCAGTCTCTATATTGGAAGATTTGCCGTGTACATCGGCTATAAAGTTGGTCAAAAATGTGTCCTTGACATACCCCTGACCTAATTTTATGAGTATTGATAAGATTGCATCTTACTGTTTGACGTATGAACATCTGCTAGTTGTGTAATGTTTTAAAAGAAATTCTATGAAGTAGCCGAAAATTTAATTTAAAACATAGACCGTCATATGTACCATACCTATCGAACTGATATCAAGGAAATATGCGGAGCAGTAAAATTTTCTTTTTATACTCTTCCGCATTTGCTTAACCACTCTCTGAACTCGCTCAATGGTGCTGTGTCCATTTGGAAAACCAAATTAGTGGAGAGGAACTATCTGCTGATCTCCAACGATTTAATTGAGCCGCTTTAGTAATAATTTTTCAAATAGCTTAAAGAGGGTTTGTAATAAGTTGATACCGCGAGGGTTAGCTGTCGGTCCGTAACAGGCGCCTTCCTAGGTGGCGGATAGGGGAACGCTCACTATATATAGTGGGTGCCAGAAAAATAAAATATCCGCGGTGGACCAAAACCGACAGATAGAAGAAGGCAGCGGTTCTTCTATTATGAAATGAAGATGGAGATTCAGTGGATTGGAACAGATTTATAGCAATACAATTATGGGCTGTAGAGGAGGGCTCTAAAACCGGCTACAATACCACGATGTGTAAGGCAAGGAGAAACCAGCACATTAACTTTCTCAAAAAAATTAACGTGGCAGACACAATTAATAAAAAGGCCCTCAGTCCCCGGTATCCCTTAAATGGGAAGAGAGTGGTAAGAATCCCAAAGTGGAAATTAACAAATAAAAATACAAGAATTGGAACGTGGAACGTAATAACATGGTATGAAGCTGAAAGATTAGCGAACACAGTGAAAGAGATGACACACTTGGATGTAAAAATCCTCGGAGATAGTAGCACAAGATGAAAAGGTAATGGTTCTTTGAAACAGATAATAATATTTCAGTGTATTATTCAGGAGATGAAATGAATAATCAATATGGTGTATCAATACTAATAACACAAGGTGCAAAAATATGTGTGAAGTATTTTGTACCTTTGTCAGATAGAATCATAATTCTGCAAATTAAAGGATCACCTATAGACATCAACATTAAACAAGTGTACGCGGGCACCTACTGCGGAAGAAGAGAAGATTAAAGAAATGTACGATAAGTTAAGAAATATTATAAAACAGCTGAAAAGGCATGACATTACTATAATTTGCGGAGATTTCAACTCTAAAATAGGAAAAGGTCGAGTTGATAAAATTGTAGGTGACTATGGTCTGGGTGACAGGAATGAACTAAAAGATAAACTAGTAGAATTTTGTTTGGAACAGGAAATGATAACGAATACATGGTTTGCATTAGCACCAAGACGAATATACACTTGGAATTTCCCGCAACATACTAAATAAAATATTATAAGAAACCAAATTGACTATATTATTATGAACCAGGAATTCCGGAATAGTATTAAATGTGTGAAGACATATCCAGGAAATGACATCAACTTTGATCACATCCCAGTAATAATAATTATGAAGCTCAAGTTAAAAAGAATACAAAAAACTAAAAAGGTGTGCATGGATACGAGACAATTTAAAGATGAAAAGAAAATCGAAACACTGGTCAGCAACCTAGAAGACAAACTCGATATAGATAAGTTTAAAAAAATACATTACGTGGAAAGTATGTGGAATAAGATGAAAGAAGAAATATCAGCGTCGGCAGAAAAAACCTTTCAGAAAGATAGATACAGGGGTAAAGGGAAAGAGTGAATAACGGAGATACTAGATTTGATGGAAGAAAAAAGAAAATTTAAACAAGAAAAATATCAGAATATACACAAATATATAAAAACAAATATAAAAGAAGCAAAGGAAAATGGTTAAGAGGAAAGTGTGAGGAAACAGAACAACTAGAAAAAAACGTATTAAAGAAATGATCGGTAAAATTACCAAAAGATATTCAACTAATTTAGTAGATTATGTAAACATACCAGTTTTCAATATCAAAAACAAAAAATAAATATGAAAGTCATATATTGAGGAATTGTTCAATAACGACAGAGACTACAAAAACGCTGATAACACGGATAATGCAGCAGAAGATCCTGAAAAGGTAAAGAAAGTCATAAAAGTGTCACGACTATAGAACAATTAGTGTAATGAGCTATTCCCTCAAAATAAGTATAAACAATATATGAATAATACTCAATACGGAACAGGAATGGGCACTAGAGAGGCTGTACTTAGTTTGACTGTCCTGACTAAAAAATGTTTGGATACGAGACAAGATTTGTATGTATGTTATATTGACTTCACTAAAGCATTTGATAATGTTCAACATCATAAACTGATTAAGATACTGCAGGATCTAGGAATATACAAGGATGTACGACTAATTAAAAATTTGTACTGGGCACAAACAGCAAGTGTCAGAGTAGACAATGAGCTTACAGAAGAGGTTGCAATTAGAAAAGCAGTTAGACAAGGGTGTCTTCTCTTGTCCCTGCTTTTTAACATTTATGCTGAAAAATAATTATAGATGCTCTTGAAGATAGCTCAGAAGGTGTAAAAATGAATGGAGTCTTAGTAAATAACATTAGATATGCTGATAGCACGGCTTTGATAGTTACAAACCAACAATAGATTCAAAGAATTCTAGAACGTGTAAAAATGGAGAGTGAAAAGACGAGACTAAAGCTAAATGTCAAAAAAAACAAAAGTAATTGTTGTGAGTAGAAATCCCCCTTAATATAAATATTACATTTGACGACGTAAGAGTGGAGCAAGTGAACAAATACAAATACTTGGGTCGAACAATTGACGAAAGTTTAGACTGCCATAATGAAGTACGACAACGAATAGAAATATCTAAAGCAGACTTCAATAAATTTAGAAAAGTATTATGCAACAAACGTCTAAATGTAAAATTACAAATACGCATGCTAAAATGCTATATTTGGTCTATACGGATGCGAAACATAGACGCTGAAAAAGAAAACTCTAGATAATATAGCAGGTAGAGAACTGGCAAAGGTAGAGAGCTAATGGATAGCATAAAAAGACGTAAAATAGCATTAAATACGACACGACAAATACCTATTGCTACAATGCATACTTGAAGGTAAAGTTGAAGGAAAATGGGAAACAGGAAGAAGAAGAACATCGTGGATGTCCAACATTAGGAACTGCAGCTAGATAAAGAACGGCTAATTCATACTGCTAGAAATCGATGGAAGTATGCCATGCTAATCTCCAACTTTGATGTTACCTAAAATGGCATCAGGAGACAGAGAAAGGTGATGGGTCGACGGAGAGTACGCTAATTACTATTTGCGCTACCTTTTATTGGTTTAGGTAGTGCCCTGTTCTTAATATTATATTAAATAATTAAGTAATAATAGCTTTAACGCATTTTGCCTCTTATTAGATAATAAACAAAAAGTTTATTCAAATGTAATTATTTAAGTATAGTCATTTCAAATTCAGCCTTGGTAATTGCTTTTTGTGGGAAGAAACATTTTATAAGGTATGTTTATATAGTTTAGTATTTTACTTTCTTCATTTAGCCTGGTCTCATAGGTAAATAGCGTGGAGACTTTAGTTACACAAATGTTGTTACTTTTTGTTGGTCACTTCTGACTTAGCTAATATCAGTAGTTTTAATAGCGTTATTAAAGTTTGATATTTGTTTATTTTCTTTGTTACTTTCAATAGAGCATAATCGAAAACCTTGGTAAAAGTTAGATCGCCAAAATAGTTTTAAATATATTAATTTTTTATCTTTAACAACAGTTTTTAAGTTGTTTTGCTCATTTATTATTTCCAGCTCCATTGATTTTCCATAGCTTTCTGGCTTTTCGCTTTTCGGGTGCTTGATTCTTATTGGACCCTGGATTTATGGGATTTTTCCATTTTGTCTTGGTTGGCAGTTTACGTAGACGTAGCTGAAGCTATTGGCTCGTTTAATTTACAGTTGTAGATGGATTATGAAAGTATGATCAGAGGTTAAACCAAGACAGGATTCAATTCTGAATTTTTCAGGTTGAAACGTTTGATGATACAGAAGTCGAGATATGTGATAATCTATTCTGATCAGTGGAGCAGTAATTAAGTTGGCCCGTTGATGTGTAGTTCATCATAGTGCGCGTCGCTTACAATGGTAAGTCTAGCGTCCCACTACGTGCTTTTGGAATTGAAATCATCGTCCACTAAAAATCTGTTGCCAAGAGAACTGAAAAATTTATCGAAGCTCTTCTGCTTATTGTTTTTAGGCGAACAGTATATTGCTGAAGTCCATATTTCGTTAAAGTATTGTAATATTTTATAATAGCATTAATTGCTTGAATGTTTATTAGTTTGTATTTCTCTCTTTGATGATGTGTAACGTTTTGATTTATGATCACCGCACTGCCTGTGTCTTATTATAGCATAAAACGAGTTTCTAAAATTAACATTATATCTATATTATTTATGATCAACAACAATTCGATTATCTGTGGATATCGAAGCAGTCCGTTGGCATTCTAAAGTTCTATGTGAAAACCCATTTTATTTACAAGCATTTTCAACAATCAACAATCATTTGTTTTAGTTTTTCTATGTCACTTTTTTGTTGTACAGATGATCTAATATGTGACTGACTTACATTGGTGCTAACCATCTGTCCATTACGTTTTGTCGCTTGGGTGTACATTAGCTCCAGTTGTACTGCATGTACAGTTAGGTGTCTTTTATGTATGTTTAGATATAATCTTTGTTCAATCTGTTTATGTATAATAAAGCCTCGATCAATTGTTTCTTTACAATTAACACACAAGACATTCCATATGTTTGCAACTTTATGGTCGGTTTCTATTATGCTTTGTTTAAGGACGTTCAAGTACATTAACATACATAGATTCTTAAACACAACTCGCAAACATTTGTTTTGTTTAGGTTTATGTGTAAAATAAGGTATATTTTAAAGTTTTTTATAATATTAGTGTATGTCTCTTTCAATTAATTTTTTAACTTTTGGTACTTTATGTTAAAAAAAATAATTAAGTATAGTACTTTTTATATTTTCCCTGGGATGCTTAAAGAATCATAAAAATGTAAATATAAATAATTTACCTTTGATAACATTATTTCAAAAATGTATTTAAGGAATAGTAAGAAATCAGAAAATTTTCTTTTAAAATTTTTTTTTTATATTAATATTTAAATTTGTTTATTTTAAAGTATTTATCCAGATGTAAAAGTACTACATCTCTTTGATACATCTTATATTTTAAAATACTTGTCAAGGAAAGTTGCTAAAGAATTATTATATTATATTATATTATTTAAATAATTTTAATGCTTTTAAAATTACATGCCGGTGATAATGTAGTGCAGTGAAGTTTAAAGCATCAAATATATTTTTCTTATAATTAAGTTTATTGATGATAGTTGCCTGGAAAACTGTAAGCACATTTTCGCTTATTCGTACTGACTGCTGCTATTTTTATGATCTTAGTCTTGAGTGCTATATTTCCCCTTCAATACTCATAGAAAGTGAACATGAACTTTAGAGCGCCCTTAGACTGCAGAGGTTGCTTATTGCTCGTCAATTGACAGTTGTGAAAATAAACCGGGTTGACACGATTGATGAAAATTTGTGTCTATTGTCTGTTGATCTTAATGTTAAGAAATTCGAAAACCTCTCAATGACCTTGAGTGAACCCTATAATGCTGGCTTAAGTTCACCTTGAACTAAAATCTGTGTATTTTCCAAAGCTAACTGTTGATTTTGCAAACTGTTTGTTACGACAGTGGAATGAAATTCTCATAACTTACCGCTTAGCAATTGTGTTGAATAACGATGTTTTCTTTAATTCGGCGAAGTAGACCAAATAGTACGATGCTGATGTTTAACCATTCCCTTGCTTTGTGGAGATAAAGGCTTGTAATCATTTGTATGCTAAGATATTTGATCGATGAATGAAGAAGTGATGATTCGAATTATCTGCCACGATTTGACAGAAGGGTTCCTTAAAACGAGAAAACTATGATACGACTGAGTATCATGTAACAGTATCGGATTTAACTAATTAATGAATCGGTCTACTATAGTTATTTAAAAAAATTGCAACATCTTGTAAATAAACAGATAATGTCGATAAGCAGATATTCGAAATGATTTTTTGAAATCGGGGTGTTGCTGATACGTGACAAATCTATAAACAAAAAAATTACAAATGTTAAATATATTCAGCTATAAGAAAAATCGATAATTAGGTTGGTGCAGATTTTAGTGCTAAAATGTGACAAATTGTGAATTGCCAATAATATTTGTTTCACAAATCTTCAGACACGTAAAGTATAGCCTTGCCTGTGCAAATGTCATATCGAAGTTTAGTGTTAGCATCCTTATTACAGATATCAACATCTTTGTGACCATTATGGTGTCATAATTTAGATGTCTTCACGGATTTGTTTTTGAACGAGTTCGACATAATCGATAAAGATCGAAAATGCATCGAATTAATACGTAATAGAGCGTTGGCTACGATGTTATTACTGCTGACAAGATAAGTGATCTTTGTTAAAAATTCAGCAATAAACCTAAGCAGTTATATTTGTTTTGGAGAAACGATCTACACATTCTGATCTAATTTGCAGAATAGTGAACAGTCTATCTTCTAAGTGTTTTATAACTGCGTAAACTGTAAACAGCGCTTTGTAAAAGAAGCAGAGAGGTTAGCCTTTACTGTCAATTTCATTAGTCGTATTCGGCACATTCGTCGTATAAGTACTCGGTGCTTTCGTTTCGAATTCACGAGCAGTGTGGCGTTCGCTAAGATGGTTTTTAGGTTTTCGAAGGCTTTTCATTTACTGTTAAATTATTGCAATTGCTTTTCAAAATGCTTGGTATGACTACTTAATGACTTGTTGGTTAGTTAAATTTTAACGCATTTATGAATTAATGGGCGGTAAAAGTTTACCATATCCAGAAACCGGTTAAACGCTTTGGCAATATTCGGAAGTTTTAATAGTTCGATTGCTTCAACTTTAGTCTTAAGCAGACTTAATGTAGTCAAATATCCGAATTATTTTATCTTTGACTGTCCCTAAATGCATTTACCTGTCCTGTGTCTTTAGTTAAGTAAAAAGTTGTTTATTTATTTTTAGAAACTAAAAGTATAGTTCTCTAAAAATATCATTCATGAAGCACTTGAATGTAAGTGCAACAATTTCTAGTCTGATGATAAAAAGTGAGAATTTAAATAGGCCAATAGTTGTATTTCTGGCTGTTTTTGCTATGTCATATTTACGTACTGCAAGCTGATGTAGTTTTTGAGAAAATACATTTTTAGATATCATTTAAATTGTACTAGCCCAACTGCTATTCGATAAATGATGTAGAACAACGAAGACTTCCACACAAGTATAATTGAGTAAACAACTAAATGTTTTCTTGACCATGATAAAGAAGCTGTTTTTATTGTCATCCTCAGAAGATACTCGGAAATTTAGTTTTTGATTTAGTGAACAAGCAAGATTTTTCATACTTTATAACCTACTCGACAAATGTCCTTGTTGCGAAAAGTAACTGGGCGCAATCGATTAACAGAGTATCTATTTATATTTGAAATTACGAAATTTGTTGTAGACTTTGGAGCGTTACGTTTAAATGATTAGGGACGCAAGATGTCATAGATGGTTCTTGCAATTCCCAAATCTGATCTCTCAAAACCGGGAGCTTATAGAGTAGATCCAATGATATCGATAAAACGTTGCGCATTACATTCAGCAGAGGATAAATCCAAAGTATCTTAAAAACCGTATAATTGATTTTTTCTGCGGCATTATGCTGCAGGGGCCATGCACCTCCTGTTCAATTAACACACTTTGCGGTTTTCAACACTCGATAATCGGTGAAAGTGTCTATAAGACGCTTTTTAGTACTTCATATTTTTGTTTTCGGGAAGATTAGCCGAAATATCAGAGACATTGTAACAAATTTCCAAATGCCCCTCTTAAGGCGGTTGATTGATATTTGCGTTGCGTCACGTTCGGCCCCCAACTCTTTTAGGAATGCCGTTGGCGCGCATGTGTTCGCAACCTTTTCAGGTTCGAGTGCGGCGTTCTCAAAGGTTCGCGGCTATTCCGATATATTAGAGAAATAGAAATAAATATCGCGCGGCGAACTGCTGGGACTGATTCCGAATTTAAACTCCGATTCAATTTTAAGTGAAGCAAACGGGAGAATCTAGGCTGTAACTGTGTTTACATAAATAATGTGCAGTTAGTTGTATCCAGTGCGAGTATACATAGTGTTATAAATTCGTATAACTGTAAGTATGTTATAATAAATAAGTAGTCTTAAGTAAATTAGTAGTTTTATTCACCACTGACAAAGGCAGATACGATATAATATAGTTGAGTACAGCAGCGTTGATGGCACCAACGTTGTAATCGTGTTTGGTTTGGGCAATTAAAAATTTTTCCAATTCTCAACTGTGATTTCAAATAGGCAAAGCAAGCGATTGGATCACCTTTCCCCTTATTGTTGGATCTCGGGTTTTCCTTTGGATTGCCCTTTCAACTCACGTCAAGTTTATCAGTTTGTGGTGGAATGTAGTTTATAGAAGGAATTTATTGCATTTACATCTTATTTAATTAATGGTAGTTATTGGAAAATTTTAATACTCCAAAATCCATCTGACTGCACATACTGACTGTTGTTTGTTGTGTAGTGACTACACATTATTTTAAAATATTGTTAATTTGTATATTTACAAATGAAACCACTTTTAGTTAATACATTGAAATATACTTACTTTTTGTTATTATCTATATCTCTTTTTGAAAACATTTTATATTACAAATTTGTTTTTGCTCACAAATCATCATAAGTTATAGTTCACTTTTTAATAATTTATTACTTCTGACACTCCTAATAAAGCTATATTTTCTGTAAATGTCATTTCAGTAAATTATAAAAAATGTGGAAAGCTTTATTCTTAAAAAACAAGAGCCGTAAGGATATAGTTATTATCATAATTATAATAAAGAAAGCATTAATTGTGAAAATGATATTTAATTTTGGAAACGTTTAGATATGTAATATTACAATTAAAAACCTTTTATATTTTTACTGACAAACCACAATTAATACAAAGCTGTTTAACCATAATTGGTAAATTATTTATGCTCCATTAAATATTTGTGATTAACTTGTGTTGGGAGTTGAGTTTGTGGAGCGAAAGCGGATAGACACGAAATTGGCTGGTAGCGATAAAATACTCGAATACGGGCTTTGTCACACCGACTTATTCGTGAAGTGTAGCTAACTTAATCCGAAAGAGAAAATTAATAACAATTTAATAAGAGTGAACAGTTAATTATAAATAAGGAGCAATTATAGGGCAGTGTAAATAGGAACAATCAAGAATACAAACAAAGAGAGTTTTTAACCCGAAGGCCAAACGTTCCCTGCCTTGCACGGCCAGCAGACGGGAGATAACGCCACCGGACGATACGGAAAGTTTATTTGCCAAACGTACAAAAATCTAAATTCAGATAAAATATTGACAAAAAAGGGATTATAAATGAGTTCCGGATCCAAAAGAGATAGAGATCTAAACAGTAGCGAAGAAAAAAAAGAGATCTTTAAGAAAAGTAAAATAGTAATTAGATCACCAACACTAAAAACAGAAAAAATAACAGTAAGTGAAAGAAAAATGGGGGATCTAAAAGAAATTAAAAACATGATTAAAATTATGAGAGATGAAATTAATAAAAGTACAGAAGAAAATCAGAAACTACGAGAGGAAATGGCAAAATGGGAGATAAAATGGGAATCGGAGAAAAAACAACTCCAAAAAAGAATCGAACTGGAAGATAAGTTTGAAAAAATAGAAAAAGAAAAACGACAGTGTAGGTTGATAATCAAGGGTGTAAAATTAGTAGAAGATCTAAAAGAAGAAGAACCAAAACAATGCCTCGCAGAAAAATTGGAAGTTGAAGTAGAAGTAAAGGACGTAGTAACACTGCAAGGAAATAAAGGTACGACTACAAGTCTGGTTGAAATGAAAGACTGGGATAATAAACAAAAGGTCATGAAAAATAAATATAAACTGAGAGGATCCACCGTATACATAGACAATGATATGACGCCAAAAGAGAGGAATACAGGCCGAAATAAGAAAAATTGCAAAAGAAGAGAGAAGTAAAGGTAGAAGAACGAAGATCGGTTATAAGAAAATCATCATAGAAGGAGTGGAATACTTCTGGGATGATGAGGAAAAAGGGTTATAGAGAAATAAAAAAACTGATAACAAAAAGAACCAGGCCGAACTTATAAAGAAGTATGCGATGGACATGGACGATGATAAACAATAGAAGATGAACAACAAAAGAGCGTAAGAATAGACAAAACTAAAGAGAAAGAAAAGGATAAGAGGAAAGTAAGCAAAATGCAACAGGAAAAGTTGAGAGTAGGAACATGGAATGTGAGGAGCATTAAAGACAAAGAATAAGATTTAGTAGAAGAAATGATAGAACATCAAGTGAAAATCCTAGGAGTAACAGAAACCAAGAAGAAAGGAAAAGGTATGAAACGAATCCATAAAGGATACTGGTTAATTTGGTCAGGAGTGAAGGAAATGGAAGGAGCAAGATGTGGGGTAGGATTAATAATAAATCCAGACATGCTAAAAGACATTATAAAGGAAGAATACCTAAATGAACGGATTTTAACATTAGAAATGAAGCTAATAGGAGAAGAAATATGGAGTGTTATAATAGCATACGGAGAAAACGAAGATGCTAGAAAAGAAGATAAAGATAAGTACTTTGAGGAAGTACAAAGAGAAATAGATAATGGAGGAGAAAATGTAATTGTTATGGGAGACTTAAATGGCCGAGTAGGAAAACAGAATACAGGTATAGAAAAGTACTTAGGGAAAGAAGGAGAAACGATCAGAAATAATAACGGATACAGAATAATAGAAATCAGCACAGAAAACAATTTAGTGATCGCAAACACAAAATTCAAACATAAGGATATACACAAATTCACAAGAGTTGTAGAAAGCAGGAACGAGAAGTCAATTATTGACTATTTCTTAATAAGTAAACCAAAATGGAAAAAGGTACATGACGTCAAAGTAACAAGACAAGCAAAGATAGGAAGCGACCACTACTTGGTAAAGATGGACCTAAAGAATAAAAAAGAAGAAAAGAAGATAAGAGGAGAAAGAAATCAGTAGAAACTATAAAAACATATAAACTAAAAGAAACAGAGAACCAAATAAAGATATAGGGAAATTATAACCAAAAAATTTAGAGCAAAAGATAATACAAAAGGGGTAGAAGAAAAGTAGGAAAGATTTAAAGATACCATACTAAACGCTGCGAAAGAGATTTGCGGGACAAAGAAAATAGCTAATAAAAATATGAAGAAAACAGCATGGTGAAACGAAGATATAAAAGCAAAGATCAAAGAGAAAGCAGGCATGGAAGAGATACTTAAGTACAAAAAAAACAGACGACTACGAAAAATATAAAGAAACAAGAACAGAAACGAAAGCGGCGGTGAGAAAAGCAAAAGATGACAGAAAACTTTCGGGAGAACCAAAAACTATTTTACGGAACCTTAAAACAACTTAGGAAGAAAAAGGAATATAATATGATGAACATAAAGGGAAAGGACGGAAAAATAATAACAGAAGAAGATCAAATAATGGAAAGATGGAAAGAACATTTCGAAGAACTAACAAAAGCAGAAAACAGTACAACAGATGAAAAGAAAGAACTAGACGAAAGAGAGGAAATCGAAGAAATACAAGAGAAAGAAGTTAGGGAAGCCATAAAGAAAATTAAGTTAGTAAAAGCAGCAGGAAGAGACAAAATAACCGGAAATGATAAAGTTTATGGGAAATGAAGGAACAACTAAATTTACAGAATCGCTAAATGAAATAATGAAGACAATGATAAGTGACAAAAGAGAATGTGGTAATTATAGAGGAATTACGTTAATAAGTGTCCCCGCAAAAATACTGGTCAGAATAATTGAGAAAAGAATAAGAGACAGAATAGAAAATACAATAGAAGAGACTCAATGTGGTTTTAGGAAGGGGAGAAGCACACAAGATTTAATATTCATCATTAGACAAATTAGCGAAAAATCTATTAAAAAAGGAAGGGAAATACATATGTTCTTTATAGATTTAGAAAAAGCTTTTGACAGAATACAAAAAGAACAAATATGGAAAGCACTAGAAAAAAGAGGAATAGAGGAAAGAACGATAGAAATAGTAAAAGCAATGTACATAAGTAATAGAAACGTAGTAAGGACTAACAATAAAGGGTCACGAGAGTTCGTAACAGAAATAGGAGCAAAGCAAGGATGCGTGCTGAGCCCCTTGCTGTTCTCAATAGTGCTAGACGAGGCGATGAAAAATGCAAAGAAAAAGATGAAGAAGATAAAATTGGGATACTGGCAAATGGAACAAACAGAAATAAACGAACTGATGTTCGCTGACGACATGACGATAATAGCCGACACAGAAGAGAATCTACAATACAACCTAGAGGTGTTAGAAACAGAGCTACGGAAAATAAACATTAAAATAAACATAGCGAAAACTAAAAATATGGTAGTGGCAAGAGAGAATATAACACACAAAATAAAAATACAAGAAAAACAAATTGAACAGGTAGAAATTTTAGATATCTAGGATCAATAATCGAGAACAACGGCAAAATAGATAAAGAAATTAATGATAGAATGGAGAAAACAGGGAGAATCTACAATACTCTGAAAACGAACTTTTTAGGAAAGAAAGAAGTACCAAGAAAAATAAAAACAGAAGTAGTGAAAAAAGTGGTGAGACCGTCAATAATGTATAGTAGCGAATCGTGGTCTTTGACAGAAAAACATAAAATAAGACTAAATGCAATGGAGATGAGGTTCCTAAGAAGGATACAAAATAAAACGAAAAGAGATAAAATCCGAAATGAAACGTATAGACAAGACTTAAAGATAAAACCTATAATGGAAAAAATAGAAGAAGGACAATTAAGGTGGTTTGGTCATGTGTCGTATGCCAAAAACAGATTAGTGAAAAGAGTGTATGAATCGCGAGTGCCGGGTAAAAATCAAAGAGGAAGGCCAAGGAAAACCTGGGAAGAAGGAATAAGAGAGGCAGCAGCAAACAAGGGAATAAACTGGGAAGGTATAAAACAAGTAGCCCAGGACAGAAAACTATGGAAAGAAAAGTATACAGCAACATAACAAACTCTTCTCCCACCTGCCTTACACCTAGCGGTGAAAAGGGCATAAGTATTAAGTAAGTAAATATTTGTACTTTTTATGTTAATACACACACCCATATGTTTTATTCTCACTTAAACATATTTTGTGTTATTATATAATTTGTTCGTATATATAGTCTTGAAATGGTAAAGTAATGCTTATTAGAAATAAATACCTCTTTACAATAAGCAATAAAAATGTTTTTGTGTTTAGTTATAAATAATTAGATATTCATTTTCTCTATTCTTAGAAAGAAAAAGTTTTGAGAACTAAATAATTATATAACAAATGAAAGATAATTCAATAACTCGAACTGTTTATGTGGTCATATTTCAGTAAAGACTAATAGCACTAAACCAGAAGAAAGTCGAAGAAACGGAATTTGAAGCAAGCAAACGTGTTTAAATGCGAATGCAAAACTCTAAGACGATTTCAGCGTTCGAGTGCGATGCCTAACGACATCAATTTCAGCAGCTGTAACAACCTTGATAAGGGTAGGACAGCGTTTAAGCAACACATTTGGCGTTAGCTGCTTTGCATTTCGCTCGCAACATCATTAAAGTATATGTCTCTTGGATATGTTCAAAGGTCAGTTGGTTTTAATCTTTTGAAAGCGGGGCCTACACAGGAATTATAAATGTTGCCTACGCTTTCCGGAATAAAGCTGTTACGAAGGTGTTTCGGCGGACGCCGCCATAAAACGAATTTGCGCGCCGGAGCGGGCCGCAGGAAGCGCGCAAAAATATTACAAAAGTGCTTACTGCAGCATTAGGCCATAGTTTCGTCTGCCACGGAAACTGAAATGTAATTTGATTCTGGCCGTTCGAAGTCGCGGGGCTTTTATTAAATGCATTTTTAAAAATTTCCTCCTTAGGAAACCGCAGATCCGTTTTAAATTTGCATATATAAGGTCACTTTGAAGTTCCTTTAACAGGTGGTGTGCTTTTGAGCGTAAACTTAAAAGGAAAGGCAAATCCCTGTTAAATTTCTCCATTTTAAGCTTGGATGCTATGCGGTGCAGAGCCCACGTGGGGCCCGACGCCTTTGTGAATATTACAAAGCCACTCAAGGGGTTCGTGTGTTTCTCCCGAATCACTTCTCGGAAATAAATACTCCTCGCACCTACTCCCAACAAAATTGACCTTTAAACTTTGTGCTACATAAATTTTATCGAATTGATACCTTTAGCGTTTATGTTCCTTTGCGCTAACCGTCAATTAAAAAAGTAATTTTTGTTTACAAATAATTTAATAAACATTGGATCACAAAAAATACATTTGCGTATTTAGTTAAGATGTGTTTGAGTGCACAATAATGAATAATTTGCAATTCTTTTTTCAGTAAAAATGTGAGAACAAAAATTGTTGAGCAATTTTGCTTTTAACATCAACGGTTCATGTGTTACATTTTGTAATCCATCCAGCAAAATAGCGTAGTAGCATCGCAAATATCTACAATTGGATTGGAGAATATTACTAATACATACAATTTTCCACCAGAAGATATTTTACAGCAAATAATTTATCCAGCAGGCATCTTTTTCCTTTTTGCAGAGCGTGAAATATTTTGTAAATTTAGCGTAAAACAATTTTTACTAATGTTTTGCTTCTACACTACTTACGCTTTATCGCAGTATCCAGCTAAAAGCATTTTATAAAGTTAAAAATTAAAAAGGCCATTATAACCTGGAGAACTTGGCAGATATAAAATTTTAGAAACTTTGATATAAAATGGGAATGTTATTGATATTTCATGTATACAAACCTTCTTGTTTATACATTAAGAGTATTGTACTACCAAAAATACTATAATTACAATTAAATGTGACCAAAGAGTGAATTAAAGCAAATCAACGTATGTAGAACTGTACAAAATAAAATTATTTGTACTACAGAAATGCAATTTTTTCAAAATAATTCTTCTTCTTCTTCAAGTGCATACTCTTCGGGAAAGAGTGTTTGCGATCATGATTCGGGATACTGCAATTCTAAACAGTTGTGATGATGTCAGTTTATACCAACTCTTAGGTTTCTCAGCCAAGATATACGTCTGCGACCTGGTGGGCGTCGGCCGTTAATCTTGCCTTGTAATAACCGCAATAACCGATATTTAGTGTTTCTCATAATGTGGCCGAGGTATTGCAGTTTATTTGTTTTTATTTTCTCAATACATTCTGTTTCTTTTTGCATCCTTTTCAAAATTTCCTTGTTACTCACTCTGTGGATCCATGGAACTCTAAGCATTCTTCTGTATGTCCACATTTCAAAAGTCTCTACTCTTTTAAGGGCATCCTTCGTTAATGTCCACGTTTCTGCACCATAAAACAGCACAGAGTACACATAGCAGCGTAATAGTCTGATACGTAGCTGTAGATGTATCTCGTGAGAGCATAATGTTGCTTTCATTTTCATAAATGCTGAGCGGGCCATTTCTATTCTCACCTTGATTTCTTGCAGACAATTACACTGATCGTTTATTCATGAGCCCAGGTAACGATATTGAGATACGTTTTCAATTATTCTATTGTTATGCCGTAGTACTATTTGCGTTGCTTGAGGATCTCTGCTGATCACCATTGATTTTGTTTTTGTTGTGTTTATGGAGAGACCGAAATCTTGACTAATGACTGATATCTGGTCCAGCATTCTTTGCAATCCTTGAGCTGATTCAGACATTAATACCGTATCATCCGCATATCTTATTGAGGTTATTCGTTCTCCATTTAATAGTAATCCATCATCAGAATTGTCAAAAGCTTGTCTAAAAATCTCTTCTGAATACAAGTTGAAAAGTAAGGGTGATAACACACATCCCTGTCTTACTCCGCGCAGAATGTCCATTTCTTCCGTACTGTGTCCATCAACTCTTACACCTGGAGTTTGGTGCCAGTATAAATTGGTTATTACACGAATATCAGCTTGATCTAGTTGTATCGCAGTCAATACTTCAAGAAGTTTATGATGTTTGACTTTGTCAAAAGCTTTTTCGTAGTCAATAAAGAGCAGATATGCATCTTTATTTACATCACGGCATCTTTCTAATAAAATTCGCATAAACAATAAAGGTTCGCGTGTACCCAATCCATCCCTGAATTCCTAATTCTAGAATCTTTAAATGCAAGAAATTTAAATTAATTTTTTCTTGTTACACAAAATTACAATTTATGTTTCTACCTTCAGATAATCATTAATTGATAATGTACCTTACAAAAGGGAAAAATTATTTCCTCTGGAATAATTTCAGATAATTTAAAATGAGCAAGAAATTTAACACAAAAAATTTTACTTTTAATGCTTTTATAAAATTTAGTGCAACAAGAAAGCGATTTAGAAGTTTTGGTAAAATACTTGTTGAAAATTAAATAAGAGAAACATTATACATTTGCTATCGTAATTAATTTTTTGTTGCGTTTTATAATATGATAAAGGAAACTTTTTTAACATTTGACCCAAGTAGTGTGGTAGACATGAACTTTTATTTTTAAAAAAAAGTTGTGTCTTAAATCATTAACGCTAATTCCTGTTAATAATTATATTTAGATAAATATACACAAAGACGTAATCGATGAGGTTTTAACAATATTTATTTATGAACCGTAAATAATAAATTATATAATTGCAAATGCAACACAAACGCTGTAGTTCATGGTCAAAATCCATTAATGATCCGTTGCAAAAATATAAACTCAATGTTAATACAGAATCCGGCAGAATGGTCTCCTCTTTTTGAAACAACAATAAAAAGAACAACATAAATTATGTTTAATATTTTATTGCAGTGTCACGTAGAACAATACTTGACATTAGTCGTCAACCAGTTTTGAAGATGATTTTGTGCAAATGTTTACTCATATGAATAATACACTCTTGTAGTTTTACCTTATAGTTTTGCATTGCTACCCGAATAATTTTCACTGGTATTTCGGCGATCGCCTAGCAGTTAACATTCTTTAATTCGTTAATAGTCTACGGCCTACGTTGAGTGACTTCAAACTTTAAATATTCCTTAGATGTAACCTAGCGGACCATGGAAGCATTTGTTCCAGAACTTCTCGAGAAAAGATAGTCGCGTGCATTGTAGTGCCATCTCATCGGAACCATAGTGGCGTATTTATATGTTCATTGAATCTGCAATTCAAGAAATTGGGTAACATTTAGTTTCTCAAAATTATGGCTCTATAATGCTAAATTTCATAATAGCATCCAAACTCTTACACGCTGTTGTCGAGGATTTTGTGGAGCCTAATATTAAAAATTCTACTTATTAACGCAACCCAATAAACGAAAATTAGCTTCGTCAATACTGAGCACAACAGCATCAGCTGAAAGACTTACCAACATGTTCTCATAAGCAGCCTGCTAATCAATCACATTCTTTAAGTTTCTGGATGATATCAGTTTAGATGGATGAAATACAAAATCTCAGTGTAGAATTCTTCACATGCTGCTGCTGGAGCTACGTATAACGTTTTATGCATTTTATAATATTTTGTTAAATACATAGGTCTTCTATTACTTCTATAGGTATTAGGGTGGTAAATTATAAATATAAACACAATCGATGTACGAAACGTATATTTTAATGTACGCGATACAGTGGTAGGCAAGCTGAAATAGCAAGAGACAATCTTAAGTTGGCAGACGTGCACCTGGCTACGGCTGACCGCGATTTCCGCTGGAGCAGGCAGATGTACACTTTACAACGACTGCATGCAAACTCCTATTTTTTTTGTCGTTCGTAAATCGATCGGAACTTGAGCGTATTCCTATAATTTTCACAGGAAAATGAAACCAAATTATTTTTCCGAGTATTCGCTCCGCTGCACTTCAATAGTAATTTTTTGTTTTATACGGATTGATTTTTCAGGTCAGACAACATAAACAACATTAATACAGCATTTGAAATAGTTTTTTAACAAAACATCAAACAGGCAATTAATGCAATTCAGTACAACGAATACATTGATAAATACAGAGAACGTAACTAGAGCTACAAATACAATACAAAATTAACGTTTTCAAAAACGAAAAAAGACGAATATAAAGTATTCTGAAAGTATATAGTAGTTTTGTAAATTAAAATGTTCTTAAAATATTAAATGAATAAATTTTAATTTGCAACAAAGACATACAAAACAATTCATAGAAGGAATAGTAAAAATGGATAAAATTTACAAAATGAAAAAGTGGTGCAAGGCAAAATCGAGTTAGTAAGGTGAAAAAGAAACATATTAAATAATAAGTAAAACTTAGTTGTATTTGAGGATACACTGAAATCGAACAACCATACGAAAGAATTAAATATATGAAGGATTCTAAAATCTGCCCGTGAATGATTTGAATATTTCATTGCAGACAGGTAATTCATGTACAAGATGTGTATTATGTGCTATAGACACTGCCCTAAACGCAGCCGTTTCAAGCCCTGTCGGTTTTTGAGGTGAACTTCGCCGAGATAAGCCATCCGAGAAGTCCATATGAACATATTTGCTATGCACAAAGTTGGGAGCTGTTCAAAGTAAAGGCAACTTCAATTTTCAACAGATTCGAGTTGTAAGAAAACAGAACAGCGCTGTGGCAAACGTACGTTACTTCATTTCATCAGGATTTCAAAACAAATAGGTTCATACAAGCCAATATCCAGAAGCTCAACATGCCCGAGGGTGGCGGTCTCCCTGAACAAACAAACGACGCTTGTATCCAGCCTCAAAGCTTACGGATTCACGGGCGATAGATTTATAGTCCTGCAGGACTTAGAACCGACGCTGTTTACGTACAGTTTCACACAAACGTGTATACACTAAGTTCATGTCAGAATGTCTAGATCTAATTTCCGTCTGCATGATTTATTATCGCAAACGTATTGCATATTTTACCAAAATGCGGCCCGCGCGCTTGATTCAAATGAAGTACTGTGTTTTATTGCGCAAATAAGTTGCGGAATTTTGTAGTATGCTACTCGCGTAGGCTCATATACATGAAACAGGTAACAGATATTATTACATTACTCTTGTTAGAATACAAGTTTGTTCAAAGTAAAATAATAAACTGTGGGGGTTTGATTTAACAAATAACATTTGTCAGAATTATTTTGTGTAGTATCATTCGCAGGCGTAAATTGTTGCAGTAGTAAAATTTTAAAATAGCACCTTCTCTATTTTTTAATTTTAGTATTGTTTAAAAACATTCTTTTATATGGATGTGAAACATCCAGAGAATTACATGTAATTATTAGTGAGCTTGCTGTTATGCTAAACATCAAAGCGTGCACAAATTATTATATTACCGGAATTATTTGGAACTACTGGTTTCATTAGTCTTGCATCTGTAACTTTGCTGCAGATAATTGCTTTGTTCCAAAGAGAATACAATGTGACTAGCATCCTAAGGAAAATTAGACACACTTAGCTAAGAAATTCAAATTCATATAGAAATTTGAGATTCGTCCTAACCTATTTTAATTTTATTTTCTTTTATTTATTTAAATTTAATGAACATTAACTATTTGGATGTCTAGAGTCTTAGTAGTACAATTAATATGTAATAAAATTGAAAAGCATTTGTTTGCTCTTTTGATTTTACTTAATAAAGCACTATAGTTGTACAGTAAATATGAACATTTTTTTAAACTCATTACTTACAGGAATTTTATCACTATAACTAACAAGTAGATCATTTTTTAGAACTTTTGCAAAAATTTATATTTTATTTTCCGCCTTTTCCGTCCACAAACAGCACATTCTTTTTCAATGTATTATGGCTATTAAGCATGCTTTTTGGGTAAGTAATGTAAAGTTATATATAAAATTTTAATGCATCTGCACTCATCTGTTACTCATTTGCACTTGTTCTTTGGTTTTGTGTTATTTTTTTAAGTTTTATATGTTTTGTTATAAAAATATTATATATAATATTGTGAATTACTATTTTATTGTTATAAAATTGTTATTTTTTGGTAACAAATTTAGTTATTTTAATAAAAAACAAAAATGAGTATGCTTACATACATACATATATACATACATACAAAATTAGAATATTTAAACTACTGCATATATTCTAAAAACAAACATGCCAGGCCTATCACTGCGCTGTGTCCAAATGAATCTCCTTAAGGAAGAAGTTCAGATCCCTCTAAATACCATATGAAGTCCCTGCGCTATTTTCTTTGAATAAAACCTTTATCAGAAAAGCACGTGGAATAACAAATGGTGTGGTTAAAGAAAAATTTAGATCGAGATAGGGACAATTTTATCTTCGCAGGCGAGTTTTCAAATCTTTTTCTTATCAAAAGCACGGTCAGAAAGAGTAGGAGAATTCTTTGGCGCACAGTAAAACATCCGGTAAAAGTGCATGGTTAGAGATATTTCTGTAAACGTGGTTTTGGTTGTCTCTTTTTGTTTACGGACAATTCAGTGCCGTCAACACGTACACTATCCACCAGAATGTTTACTGAAGTCTGCTGAAAAGTTTTTCGGTTCTTATAAAACAAGATGGGTGCTGCAAAGAGACGATGGCCCTAAACATCACAAAAAATCTGCAGTGCTTGGAAATAACAAAATAACGTCAGAAAGATGGAATGGTCGATAATGTTCTCAGATGTTAATTATATATATAAAAAAAATTAAGAGTGCTGCTGTCACACAATTGTTCGTGCGTTTCCGTGCCGACCCGAACGCCTCCGAATGACAAATTCTGGCCGGGCGGCAGGCGCGCCGAGGTATTATATTTCCGGAACCGCAAGCCATAGAAAATTTTCGTTTGAGAGGGGGTAATAAAGCACTCGTCTCATTAAAATATGTAGTCGTACACGAAAATAAAGCTCAATAAAAGGCCATTTTAAAGCAGCTGCCATTTCAAAAATATGTGGTGAACTTTGACAAATGATTATGAAGAAATCCTGGTCGAAAAAATGGAAAAATATGTGTGAATCAGTAATAGAGAAGTTGAAGCAGATATTAGGTAATCGTGCAATGGTTCACAATGTATACTGTAATAATAAAAAAAAATGTATATACATTTTTATTTTTTAAAATTACAACGGTCACTTTATTGCTGAACTGTATGTGCTATATCTTTAATATCAATAATTAAACTAGTAGCTACCGCTTTGATTTCTCGATAAAAGAGATACTATATAAATGAGTTTTTCAATATACAAAAATGTAGATACAAATGTACACACATGTATAAAAAATTGATTATTAAACTGATATTTTAAAAGTTAGGTTTCTTTTCAGTTTTATAAAGCTAATTAAATTTATTTCAGATAACCTATAGATCCTTATTACTCTAACTAAATATTATTTTATGTAAATTATCCTACAAAACGGCATTTTGTTTGAAATCAAATTCTTCTGTTATACCAAATGACAAGAAATATTTTACAGTGATGCATTGTTATAAAAGACAAGTTTCACATAAAAATGAAAATTAAACCTACTAATAAGAAATGATCATGGTAATACCTTACAAAGCATTAGGCGTTGTAAAATTATATTTTGGCTAATTGATTTCTTATCCTCAGATTTTACCAACAGTGATTTGCTTTTTCTGATTAGAGAAAAATATTTAGATGCAACAAAACAAATTACTGGAATATAATAAATGCTTTCTACAATTAATGAAAAAGTGACTTAATTGTTTGATACGATTAAAAAATGATACATTCTATGGAAATTCTTTTATAACATACTAAAATTAGTGCTGTATATTCTATACTTTAAGGCGGCGGCAACTGAGTAGCTTGAACGCTCATGAACTTGCCCCACCAGTTCGGCTTCAAAAAAGAACACAATACCGTCCAACAAATAGCAAGAACAGTCAACGACGTGACCATTCACCATAACAAGCAGAAAATTGCCACCATAGTACTCCTAGATATCCAGAAACCTTTTGATACCGTCTAGATCAGAGTTTAAAATCCAAACTCATTAAACTAAATTACCTCAAGCCAATAATAAAACTTATTTACTTAATCTCAATAATAGGAAACCAACGTTTCGATTCTATAATAGATATTCGACGGCGAGGTTTTTAAAAGTGGAATTCGTTCCCAAGATTATGCGCTGTGTTCGAAACTCTTTACAATATTCCTCTACAACTTGCCATTATTCCCAAAAACTAATAAAAAATAATAATATATGCTTACTTATTCAGCGCAGAAGTGGCACACAAGCAAATGCAAATCCACATAAACTTTGTGCAAAAATATCAAAAATAGAAAATTAAGACCAACTCTCAAAAAACGTAACTATTATCTTCAGCAAGAAACACACAAACCCAAAAATATTAAACTCTTTAAAAATAGAAGGACGCTATAAAAATAATGAAGGAATGGAAAGTATGCATCAGTGCTAATGAGGAATGTAAATAATGAACGAATGGGAGTATCGGTAAACTGTATGTATATCAATATGAATGTGAAATACCATAAAAACATGGTGTAGCTTTGGCCCCGTGTCGGATTATAACCTAGCAACTGAGAGGATAAAGGCTCTCATATATTCGATTTGTTTTGCCTGGTCGTCGCATACCATCTGATACGGGGCTGTGGCAAGCACCGCATCTTAGACGACCGCTATTATTACCCTTGTTCGAGTGAACGCAAATACTCAATTATTTTCAGTGACTGAGTAGGTCACCCGCCAGACACCAGAGTGCATCGGGAATGGAACCCATTCGCATCGCAGTCTGCGCCTCAAACACTGGACCATAAGAACATAATTATGATTTATACGTAGAGCAGAGCATACAAAAAATATTTTAAGCTAGATTTTGTATCAATTTGTAGCGGAGTATATTTTCTATAACGGTCATATTTTTAATGGCTTTAAGGTCGGTCGATACTAACCGCAATTAGCCCGCGCCAAATTAATTGTGGATTTAGTTTCTTTTACCTGACAAAATTATAGGAAATATTTTCCTTCATTTTCTTCAAGATGGACAAGTTTCAACTATTACCTGCGACTGGTTTACGAAAAAGCTAGAGTCTGTCGGCTAGAGTGCAAGCAATAGAACGAGTGCCTGCCAAACAAGGACCAGAGCTGTTAGTAAATTCGGCGACGGATAATGTCTCTGGGTTGCGCTATACCAAAATAACATTTCTCGTCGCCGATCTATGCGTATATTCTCGCAGTAAACTAAGCGGTTATAAAAATAAAAGTAAATACGAACTCTTCGCGGCAAACGGCTTACGGATTGCCACTTATGGTACGATCCTATTAAACCTGGACTTTTCTCGTCTCCGAAAGCTCAGATGACAATTCGTAGTCGCAGATGTTGAAACATCGACTATTGGCATTCATTAAAACCATAGCAGGGACTTCAATGTACCATCGGATCTTAGAAGAATATCTCGATTTTACTCGACTGCTTGGGTTCAATAGAGCGCAGATAAAACATAACAACGAGCATCACATCGAAACAACTCCGGACCCGCCTGTACACTGCAAAGCCGTCGCTTGGCCCCTGACCGGCTTAAAATAACAAAGATTGAGTTGGCCCTGATGTTGGAAATAGAGATAATCCTCACATCGAAGAGTCCATGAGCCTCGCTTCTCCACCTCATTTAAAAAGACGGAAATACCCTAGCCTGAGCGACTACAGCGCACTCGATGCCAGGACAATTCACGACAGTTACTCGCCACCCCACATCGAGGACATATCACACATGCTGCACGGAAAGAAAATCTTTTCTAAAATAGATTTGATAAGAGCATATAACCAAATACCAGTTTAAGAGCCTGACATAAATAAGATCGCCATAATAACTCCGTTCGGCCTATTTGAATATTTATTTACTAGTTTTGGTTTAACGAAACGGAGTACAAACATGTCAATCTTTCATCGTTCAAATTACTCGTTCTTTAAAATTTATTTTTGCCTACCTCGACGACCTGTTAATTGTATCAGAAAATGAGAAACGACATGTAGAATACGTTAAGTTGCTTTTTGGATCGATTAAGCCAATACGGAGCTATTAATTCCGCAAAATGTATTTTAGGTATGAATAAACTAGCCTTTCTTGACTATAGCGTCAGTGTGCAGGGAATAAAGCCTTTCGGTGAACGGATAAAATCGATCGAAAAATTTTGCAGTTCGAAGCTATTAAACAATTACGACAATTTCTTTTATTATCGCCGATTTATTCCGGGAGCTGTCAACATTTGGCAACCATTGAACGATATGTTAAAAGGTTTGAACGAAAACCTAGCTAAAAGCTGAAAAAAGCTAAAACCGCTTTTTCAAACTAAAAGTTGTCCTTGCAAACACAATATTAGTACATCCAGTACCAGATGCACCTGTTAGTGTAGTGTTAGACGCTTCCGATTACACGATGGTTGCAGCCTTGCAACAATTTGTGGACAACGCATAGCAATCTTTAGGTTTTTCAGATGCTCTTTAACTTTGTCACAGAAAAAGTTCAGTGCATGCGATCGCAAACTACTAGCTGTCTAAGGTAGAAAATTTATAGTTTTTACTAATCAAAAGCCACTAATTTATATTTTTAAACAAAATATAAATCAATGTAATCCATGAAAATTTCGACATATAAATTTTAACAGTAAATTTATTATTGATATTCGTCATATTAAAGGTATTGAAAATAATGTTGATCAGACTCTGCAAAACGCACAAAATAAAGACAACGAGTATCTTGAAATGCCGCTTCCCTATTGTGTTCATTCAAATTTAAAAGAGTTTACTTTAATGATCATAATGTAGACACTTACTATTATGTATCAGGCGACATTTTGCGCCCTTTATACCAAAGCCTTTGCTACGCATGGTTTTCGACTCTCTACACAATCTATCACATCCGGCTATATGCGCTATGCAAAGACTTATTAAGAGCAGATTTGTCTGGCCGTCTATTAATAAAGATTGCATTGTTTATGAAACATGTAAAGTTACGTGACATATATCAACACCCATCGGTGACTTTAAAGATTTATCTGACCGTTTCAAACACGCACATATAGTCATAATCTTTTTGCATTACTCGCAGGGTTATAGATATTGTCTTACAAGTATCGACCGTTTCTCTCGTTGGTCCAAAGCTATGCCTATCCTCAATATGGAAACAGCAACCAAAGCTTTCGCTTTTATTAATACTTGGATTTCTCGTTTCGGCATATCCCTACGTATAACTACAGATTAAGGACGTCAATTTAAATTCGCTTTATTTAACGAACTGTGTAAAATGTTAAGCTCTAAGCAACAGCTGACCATCCTCAGTCTAACGGTATAATCAAAAGACTGCATCAGCAACTCAAAACAGCAATAAAATGCCACAATGTTGACAATTGGGTCAAAATTCCCCCTATAGTATTATTAGGCATACGCATCACCATTAAGGAGGACTTAAACGCGAATGCAGCCTAAATTCTCTACAGTACCGGCAGAAATCTTTATAACAAGTGATGTCGGAGCAAATACCCAATTTGTTGAGCGCTTAAAATAAAACATGAAGAATGTAAAACCATTTTCTATTTCTCTACACAGCCCTCAAAGCCCATCGTATTCTTCTTACCACGGGCCTATCAAAGTAGTATCACGCGGCGACAAAAACTACGTTGTTAAAATTAGCGAGGATCCTACAAAACAACTAAACAACAATTGTAATAATAACGGCGAAAAAGAAAAATTTACTTCGCGCACAAGACGACGCGTCCTCTTTCCGGATCGATTTAACTAAATTTAATTTAAGTGTGCAGGTGTACTAATAACGTATATAAATAAACCTGCAAAGCTTGGAACGCATAGCGAAGTGGCGAAGTAGTCTCCCAAATTTGAGAACCCTCTGGTTTGTAGGTTTATGTTTAAATTAATCAATGTTCAAAGACGAGTTGAATGATATGCTACAGTCCTATGTTGCTATTTTGAAAATTTGAAATCGTAAAGGTCACTAACGCTAACCTTTAACCAATCAGTTTCAAAATCAATAGCAAACCAGCCTTTTTGGTCACCTGTCGATTCGTGAAAACAGAATTTGGAAATTCCCAGCCGTTCTCGAGTTTTTGCTCGAACGGACAGACGAACGCACAACATGAAGTTAGTAAGTGACTCCGCTTCGCTTCGCCACTTAATAATAAACTACCATTAATTGTACCATAAAATTGTCAAATACATTTAATTTATATTATTATACCTAAACATCATTTAATATTTGTATCATACTAATAGATCATCGTTAACCTTTTATGTAAGATCTAGTACACATATACCGCCAGTCAACGACACAAAGTCCCGAACTTACTCAAGCCATCTCCCATTTACAACGAACGACCAATCAAATATTTTCTTTTCTGGTTTACCAAGTGAAATATACAAAACAATTCTACGAAGTGTCAGGCCAATGTTTTCACCTTAAAACACATTCCACATCTATCTAACATCAAGGTCAATAACATGGATATCAAATAGAATCCTTGCTTTTCGACATCCAGCTGACGTGAAAACTGCGTATCAACCACAAACTTGATCAAAGTTTTGCCCGACTGGCGTAAATATACCCCGCGATCAATAGGAAGTCGACACTAAAAACTAAATGCGCAATCTTAATGTATAAATGCTAATCCTGTATGCTTCACCAATTTGGAGTTACACTGCAAAAACTTATATAGATAAGTTCCAAAAAAAGTGCTTCGCATTGCAATAAACGCACTATAGTTTACTAGCAATGAACAGCTGCATCACGAACTGCTTGCGATGGTTCAGCGCATTATCGTCGTGGAAGACGAAAATATGAATATAATGCTTAACCCCAATATATTTACTTAGAGATGCCAGTTTACTTCGTAATTTGTATTTAATTCTCTACTATGTATAACAATAATGTTGTTGATCTGGTAATAAACTAACAAAATAATTATACGGACCACTATTACTCGCTCGGTTAATAAAACCATTTTCATGTGACGTATTTTTATGGTAGTATTTAATGATTACTTCATAACAAATTAATATACAACCCTTCTTGTTGAAAAAAAGAATGGCATTGGCCAAATTACAGTATATAATCAGTCTAATAACAAACACAATGCAGCAAAATATCTTTTTGATTAGATATTCGATGATAGAAAATGTAAAAGGTCATATCGATACAAAAACAATAGGTCGAGGGGTAAAACGAAACGAGATAAACATTTAACCATAGATGTATTTAATGAGGTATTAGTAGTAATTCTAAGAATTACTAAAAGGGCATGTTTTGAGAATGATTCAACACATTGGTTTAAATCAAAATGTGTTCATTAAAGCAATTTTGGACTTCAAATTTATTTTTAGATAATGATAAACTGATACACGTAGGTGGGCAATTAAAAAGTATATTTAAAAAATATATCACATTGGTTTATAAATTTATCATATCACCAAATTGATAATACAAAAACAACATTTTATAAATTTACATAGTAGAACCCAACGCAGTAAAATCAAAACACTCTAATACTAGTAAAGTAACTACTAAAACGATTATCTAAGATTGTATAATTGCTTTTCTAGCTAAATCGATTAACTGCTCATATTTTGTATATGATTTCCCATACAAAAAGTTAAGGTACATACATACGCTTTTGTAAGTGTCTTCACAAAGGCGGTTCATATTCAGTTATTGTTTTGTTTAAGCATAAACACCTTTATAGAAGGTTTACGCAGATCCTCTCTTTCTAAACCCGTATTCTAACACGATTACAAATTTTGTCAGAGCAATACTAAACTAGACAAATAGTCAAATTAATTCAATCGGAGGCGCGTAACTTTATAACGACCAGATATTTAACGAATAAAGGTAACATTTCTCAATCAAATTATTCAAGTATCATCGCTTAATAGGACACAGCTTAATTACTTATATAGGATGCAGGATTAGAAAAGTATAAGACTCAAATGATTTGTATGCTTTTCGCTTGATTTCCTTATAAGAGATACCGGTCAACGTTTGTCTTTATTGGAAATATATCCAACATATCAAACGGCCTTTTTAAAAAAGATGGTACAAAAAAGTATTTGAACTAACTCAATCCCAGAACAAAATTGCGATTGCAATCAGCAAATATTAAAATCCATACAATAGTTGTGTTAAAAGGATGTAACACACTCCTCTACATTAGTTTTTCGAGAAAATAGTAAACACATTTTTGTAACGGAAACTGCAAGTTGGGAGTAAATTAAAGGAAAACCTACTCTGAAGTGATAAAGACAGGTTAGCAAACCGTATTTGTTATTTATAATTCAAGTAGAAAAAAGAGACCGTTGAACGTAGTGTTCAAAGCGTGCTTTCTTCATCTTCTTCTTCTTAAAGTGCTGTCTTCTTATAGAAGGCAAATTGTTCTCTATCTTGTGCTAATATTAGCAGCGACTGTAAATGTAAACCAGTTCAGTCCCTCACAGTTCTCAACCAAGAGCAGCGTTTTCTGTCCGGTTTTCTTCTAGCCTCAATCTTGCCTCTCATTATCAATCTTATAAGCTCGTATTTTCTGCCTCTGTATGTAAGTATGTCCTAAGCAACTAGCCTTTCTTCTTTTTCAAGAATTTCTCTGTCTACGTTAATTCTTCTTAAGACCGTTTCATGTTATTTTGAGCATTCTACGCATTACCCACATCTCAAAGGCTTCTAATTGTCGAATCGAACAGGCTTTCACCGTCCAGGATTCACTTCCATATAATAGAATTGAGTATATATAGGTTTTCACAAATCTGCATCTGATATTTTGCGAAAGTGTGGGGTTTGTTAGTAAACTTTTTATTATAAGGAATGCGCTCCTTGCGTTTCCTGGGTTTCCTGGGTTAAAATCCCTTGTTATTTAGCATCCTAAGTATTTGGATTGGTCCACCTGTGTTATTCTTTTGTTGTATATAATTATATTGGTGTTTGCATTTGTGTTTTTGTTTATGGAGATGAGCATTGTCTTTGTTTTTTCTGTGTTTATCTTAGGGCCAAATACATCTCCATTACTTGTTATTCCATCAATAAGTTTTTGAAGCCTTTCTCGGCTGTTAGCTAATATAACGGTATCGTCTGCGTACGGTATATTATTGACTAATCTTCTGTTTACATTTATACTCTCTTCGGTGGTTTCTAGTGCTATCTAAAATACTTTTTCTCATTACATGTTGAACAAGACTGGAGAGAGTACACAGCCCTGTCTTACACCTCTTCTGATGGGGATGCTGGTGATCAATTAATCTTCTGTTCTTATAAATGCTGTTTGCTCCCAGTTTAGATTCTTAATTAGTTTGATGTCCTTTTTGTCTATTCCTTCTTCGTAGAGTCTATTGATCATCTCTGTGTCTTACTCAATCAAAAAATTTTTTGTAGAAACATAGGTAGACATCCTGCGATTGGTCTCAATCGATATTGTGAGCACTTTGTTGCTCCGCTCTTTTTAGGTATCGGAATAAATATAGATTGTACAATATATTTTATTCAAGAAGATTGTTAAGAGATTGAGGTTTTCATCGTCTAATAGTTTAAGCATCTCAGTATAGATATTATCTTTACCCGGGCCTCTACGTATCTTTGATAATTTTATTGTGTGTTTCACCTTTGTTATAAGAATTATAATTGGTTGGTTTTCTAGGCCTATTTGTCTTGATTCTGACCCCATTCTGATATCATCACCTTGTATATAGTTTGTCCGTACTTCTTCTATTTTTTCTCGGTCTATTGTTTGTTTGTTATTATCTGTATCTAAAATACCCTGTTCATAAGTTTATTGTTTGTTTGTTATTATCTGTACCTAAAATACCCTGTTCATAAGATTTATTTTTATCTCCAGTTATTTCTTTTATTTTTTTTTATGAATGTTAGAAAGATCGTGTTTTTTGCAGATTTTCGAGTTCTTGACAGCATTTCTCCATCTAGGACTCCGTTGCCACCCTTATAAGTCTTGTAATTTTTCTGTAGATTTTTTGTATTTATTATTGTCCTTGCATTTGTATTTTCTTCTTTTGTTCATCAATAATAAAATTTCTTCAGTCATTTCTGTTTTGTTCTCTGCTCTTGAATTCTCAGTTCATTTTCTTGTACCTTATGTACTACGTTTTTAATAGATTGCCAAGTGTTTTCTATTATTTCTGTTGTTTCCAATTGTACCGTTTCCTTGAACTTACTATTCAAAACTTTATTATTTTCTCTTTTGTTTCTGGCTCCACCAATTTGTCAAAGTTATGTCTTGTCTTTTTTCTTTTCTGAATTTTTTTCAGTCCATTCTCAAGTTTCCAACTACAGGCTTATGATCAGATCCAATGTCTGATCTAGGATAAGTAATCTGTAATTCCCTTTCTATATCGTTTATCTATCAGTATGTGATCTACTTAATTTCTTATAATATTTTTTTTGTTGTTTCCTGGTCCTTTCCAAGTGTACAATCGCTTTTCTAGGAGTTGGAAGCAGGTGTTTGCTACCATTAAGTTTTTTTCATTACAGAATGGTACCCCCTATCATTCCGTTCTCCAAGACTATGCTCTTCAACAATATCTTCAACTCTTTTCTTGCCTATCTTTGCTTTGAAGTCACCCTAGATTATATTCACTTTATTCTTGTTGGTAATTTTTAGTATATTTTTGATTCCTTTATAGAAGAGATTTATTTTATGATCGAGTTTGTCCGCCGTGGGTGCATATACTTGAATGCTGTTTATGTCATTTGAAAATTCTTTTACTTGTATTAGGACAACTCTGTTTGAAATTGGTACAAACTTTTTAACGGATCATCTGCATTTTTATCCTCCATTATTGCGGTGCCATTATAGTATTAAAGGTCGTTGTTACCTACATAATACATTATATAGTCATCGATGTCAATGTTATTTGTTCCGGGCCACCTAACTTCACTTACACCCAGAATATTTATGTTCATTGTCTGCATTTCTCTAATAATATTATGTGTCTTTTACTTTAAATAAGAATTTAGTATTCCATATTACTATTTTAAATGTATTTTTATGCTGTTTTTCCACTTTTGGGTGGTGCCTAGCTTTCTTCTTGGGAATTTTTAGCATCCCTTGACCATCTAAGATCTACCGCGGGCTAGGGGCCAAAATATGTAAACGATTTGTCCTGTTTGTTTTCTTGGGATGTTAATGTAAATCTTTAATACGGTTGTTTCCCCTTGCCTTCTGTATCCATATGTCATGACCATAGTTGGTTCCTCCGCCTTTTGAGATTTCTTCTCAAGAACAAATGAGTGTCCTTTATCTTGTCTCTATATAATCCCTAGAAATTGGGTTACCATCTATGCCGAACCCGCCGTAACGAAGTTCTTCTTCTCTGTCTTTTTCGCCAATGTGGACTTCGTCTGTATCCCTGGACAAAGGGAATGCGATATACCCTGTACCGCTGAGTCCCCATCAGAACTTAGACTCTGATATAATAGTCAGGTCCACCCTCGCAATGTAGACTCGCTTGTTGAGAATTACCTGAGTGGATTCAAAGAAGATGGCTCTGATTGCCCTTAGGCCAAGTTAATGCTTGCGTAAGGAGCCATAAGTAAAGACGCTTTCTACATATGTGCAATAGTACGCTCCAATCCAGTAAAAATAATGCAACCGTCAGCAGTCACACGAATAATGGTTTGTCAGCGTCTAACCAGGGCAGCATAGACAAGCTATTTAATGCCGAGGGCACTTCTGCAACAACTCCAAAGGTCAAAACATGCGAAGTAACGCAACCCGAGCATGAAGATCGTTACTAAATTGTGTTCCATTTTTTACATTAATAAGTTACATCGCTTATTAATTTAAGTTGTGCAACAGGATACTACGCCTTCGATAGTTTATCGTTGTACTGTGTCCAAACAGGATAATGAAATTGTGCTAGTAGGTAGTTTTTCAACATATTTACGTAATTTTTGCAATAATATAAAATATAATGACTTTACGATGAAAAAGTAAGTTTAATAAAATAATAAAATAATTTAATTTGGATTTCTTAATTTTTATCTTTAATTTGGCATTTTTATTTATATATGTATTTTTACATCTGCATTATTTACACAAAAAGGTAATTTGTTGAAAATCCGTTAATAAGCAAATGAAAAGTCTTCAAATATTTCAAAAGGTAACGTGAGGTACTACAGTTTAACTATAAATTAATTTTGTTATGGTTTTAGCGCAAAAAGAGTTACAAAACTGCATTAATACTTAATTTTATCTAATGGCTTTTTGTAACAAACAACATATTTAAGTTATTATCTAGTGCCAATTATTTGTAGGTTTGAGCAAATTTATATAATATAATAATACACACATTACCTATTGCAACGTTAGTTTTTTTAAATTAGAGTTCAGAGTACATCAGCACTTTTTTACCTAAAGCTACTAAAGCTACAACAAATGTTAACAGAAACATTGCTATAAATATAGTATTAATATTAATGTTTTATTTTTAGTTATACCACTAAAAGTATAAGCGGAAAACTTTGCCGCATAAGCCAATGCCTTTGCTTCAAAAATACCTTCTTTAGTTGAGGTAGTTTATTTTACTAAAATTGACCTTCAAAAACTAAAATTTCACAAATACACCAGCTATTCATTGCACAAAAGTAACTTAAATTCAGATAGAACTTCTTTTTATAAATCTTCATTATTCACTACTTCTTAAACACGAGCCCCTCTTTTGATGTATTTGTTTTAGAAAATAACCAATTTTTTTAATGGCAATTGTATAACATATCGTGTATTGTCTTAATAGTTGCTTTCAAACCACTGCTTTTCTAAAACATCTTTAAGGAGTCTAAATAGATAATAACCGCTAAGGATTTAAGTTAAAGCTATAAGGAAATTATACACTGTCGTCCAGTCCATTTTCTTCACTTTGGCTTGAGTTATAGGTACGCTGTAGGTTTGGTTGTAATCTTAAAGAAACAACACATTTTTGATGAGAATGCCACGTCTTCTTTATATAATGAGCAATTTACACTTTAACCACCAGATAGTATTAAGCATGAATTGCATTTTGTTTTATTAAGAAATCAGTGATTCTAACACAATTGCAACTTTCGTTTGGGCTTTGGTAGGTCTATATTCGTCTTTTGCTACTAGTCCACACTTGATTGTTTAATTTTAGTGATATAGTTCAAATATATTTAGCATTAGCATTCAATATAAAAATCCCTTTTACTCCTCTATGTAATAAATCAGGAGCCTCTAAGGGATCGTAAGTCGCGCAGCCTTTTCTTCAGCATTAAAAAGACAGACTATTTTGAGGACGACAATACCCACTTTAACGTATATTTTGATTCCAAAGGCTTTCAATAAATTTATATTGTTAAACAGCGTTCTCCTTGGTGTTGGTAATGCAAGCGGAAAGTAGAAAATAGTTATTGGTTTCTATTAGTTGACATGTTTTGAACGGATTTATAATAAACCCTCACATTCGAATTCTCTGTATTCACATAAATTGTTTTTTAAATAAAACAACGTCAATTCAGTTTCACAAACTTTTAGTTTTCTTTAAAAAATACTTCAAAACTATAAACAATAACATTTTAATGCGTTGTATCATCGAGTCTAGACTTCCTACAGTTTTTAATGTTTTCTCACTAGCTTAACACTGACAGAAATAAAGCATTACTGAAATATTGTTACAGTCTTAGCTTTTTAGAGCCTTCAACATACTCTTCGCTTTGAGAGTTATATTTTTCAGTGTACAAAGTTAGCGTTATCAATAAAAAATAATCAATACTTACGATCAGTCACGACATTAAATCTTTTCAATAAACCTTGTGCGATAAGAATATTTCTCCTAATTTATACATAAATGGCTTTAGGTTCTTAGGTTGCTTCTACCAATATTTCAAATTTCCTTAAATCGATCTAAAATATAATAGATAAAACAATTCATTATTTCGGGTTTTGAAAATTACATCTATTAAGTAGT
Organism: Sinelater perroti; assembly: GCA_036346155.1. Classification (NCBI taxonomy): domain Eukaryota; kingdom Metazoa; phylum Arthropoda; class Insecta; order Coleoptera; family Elateridae; genus Sinelater; species Sinelater perroti. The sequence goes on from JARFIY010000001.1 coordinate 37,108,651, forward strand.
TTTTAATGTTATTTATTTTGCCAATAACAACTGCGACCATTTTCAACTGTTAATGTTTAATAAACCACCGTTTATATTTGAACTATTTCAAGTTCTTATTACTGTGGGATCCTTTGATAATGCTAAAAAAAACTTTTGCATCTTAGGTAGGATTTATATATCCTGTTTATAATATACAACCTCTGCAAAAACTAAAAATAGGAAATTTCAAATTCTTTTACTTTATTTAAATTTATAATAAATTAACAAATACTCTATATAGACATATCTTACAGTAACAAAAGGTATATAGAATTTATAAGTGCATTTCTACATTATATGGTTTGTTAAAATAGTAATCTATAAAAAAACAATACACAAAATTAAAAAAAATGCAAACCTACATATTTTTGGTGAAATTTGCCACATATTTTTATTTTTAATTTTAAAAAATTGTGAAATTGTTATTTACAAAATAAAATTTATAATTTGTATTATTAAAAATATTCTTAGAAATGGATTTTGATTTGCAAGAAATCATTAAAATAAAATTATCTTTTTCTGATACAACAGAATGTAATTAATTAAATGTTTGTTACTAAAATAAAACATATATAATATATATATATATATATATATATATATATATATATATATATATATATATATATATATATATATATATATATATATATATCAGTAGCATTACATAAATAAGCAATGATAAATAATATGCTGGTTGGAATATCGAATCTCTTTTACCTTAGTATATTTAATATTACTAATAGATATGCTGCGAAGTTATTGAGCTGCGCTTAGAGCCTGTTACGGTAACTTGTGCTGAATTCCTTCATTACTTTAACGAGCATATCTCTGTTATACTAGCTAGCTTAAGATACATCTTGAAGCTCTAAGTTCTTAAAACTTTACTTTGAAATATCTGTAAAATTACTGAGTTTTAGTTACTAAATACAATTATTGGCTGGAATCTTCTGCCTATTAATCAATACAGTTATTAAAATTTTAATTTTGCTCACTCCTTTGATGTGTGTGTCTTCTAAGTAAATCGTCTATTTAAATATACTTCGAAATATTTAATTCTGTCTTGTTAGAGACTTAGGTTACCATTTAAGGTTGCTCTTTATCGCAAAGTCAGTATATCATAAACCGATTTTTCTAGTTTACTTATTCCTCCATTTTTTTAACTAGTTTGCAGCTTTTTAGATGCATAAGAAATATTTGAGATAGTGTCTTTGCATCACTGTATAAAACTAACGCTGCAATATCATCGGTTAATGCAGCTACCAATGACTGCCTTGTGGGGGTAAAGTTTGCACAATACATATGACTATAATACAAGTCCAAGTATGCTACTCTATAAGATTCTTGATTTTACTAAATAAAGTAGTGTTATTTGTGATATTTGAATTGAAAATATTTTTGTGTAGGTACTATTATATCAAGCTACCAGAGATACTTTCTGATCTTGAATAACAATACAGTGTGCCACACTTTATCGAAAGCGTGATTCACATCAAGAAGAACTGCAAAACAATATTTTTTAATTATTAAATCATGAGTAATTTTGGTAGCTTTTAATATATGACATAAATTTTAGTTACAGAATATAATTCCTGATGAGACACGTAACAAAAGTTCAGATAAATATATTTTGAAAATGCACATAAATATACCAAGTAAATAGCAATAACAATTTTCAGGACATTATTTCTCATTATCTCATTATTCCATTTTCGGTATAAGTTTCTTTTTAATCCTAGATGATCTTAAGAGACGTGTTGTGAAATGCCGTTAAAATAGTTTTTTATTTATATCAACAACTAGCAAAATAATTTACGCATATAAATAAAATTAAAATGTACCATACAAAGTGTTTTATTCCTTTTTAAAATTTCTTGCCATAGTCAACATTTGCCATATATTTATAATTATATTCAAACATTTTTTAGTAAATATTTCGAGCCACATATATCAGCACGCATTATTAATGTTTAGTTATTAGAGAGCTTCTCTATTATTTGCGTTAGTGAAACACGATTCTTAATCTCGCTTAGTCTTTAACAATTATGTTAATCGTTACTTCGACATACGGAACTCTCCTTTAGCCATGTTACTCGAGATAATAATATATCAAAATATAATTAAAAATAAGTAACAAATGCATTTGATCTAATCAAACTGTAGTTACTGGTGCAAATAAAATTAATTCACTTCCTTGGCTTTATTTAGATCCACTATCAGAACTTCATTACAACAGACTTTTAATTATAAGACATTAGATTTTTGTCCATTTTAAAAGTAACACTATCTGCATTTTTAAAAAGTTTACACTTACAAACAATGCGTAATTGAAATTATAAATCAAACCAACAAAAATTGATTTGTAATTACAATATTAATTGTTATGTATCAAAATAACTATAAACTATAAACCTACCAAAAAATATTTTGTAGATTAGAAGTTTGTTAGATAAAGAAAGCTGTCATCGGGTACTAAGTACCCACATCATTTGCTTAAGTTTTAAGTCTAGTTGCTTTCTCTTAGCTTTTATGTGGGTGCTCCATGTGAGTTTTTAATCTAGGTGCATTACCAGGTATTTTATTTTTGTCTTTATTGGGATAAGGACATTGTTGATTCTGGCTTGTGGACATGCGATACGTCGAGTGGTGAATGTTACATGTGCGGATTTATCGGTGTTAACTGTAATTTTACATTTAGAAAACCAGTCCTATAAAGAGTCCAGGTGGGCCTGTAGGTGTTCTGCTGCTATTTCAGGTGATTTGTTGATTGATAGGAGGACCGTATCGTCAGCGAACGTGGCTATCACTGTATTTGGTGTAGTAGGAAGATCTAAGGTAAATATTAGGTATAAAAGTGGTCCTAAGACACTGCAATGTGGTACCCCAGAACCTATGTGGTGATAGGAGGATGTTGTGGTGTTAATTTTTACTTGGTAAATTCTGCTAGGTATGATTTAAGCAGAAGGTACACCTGGAAAATATAGTTTAATTTTATAGAGGAGTCCTTTATGCCAAACTCGGTCGAATGCTTGTTTTATGTCCAGAAATGCTGCTGTGCATATAGTTTTTGTTTCTAGACATTCCAGTATGTGATTAATGATTCTATGGGTTTGATGGATGGTTGAGTGAGATCTCTAAATCCGAATTGGTATTCTGGTATAAGTTGGTCGAGATCTACAACGTCTTTGATTCGCTTAAGTAGGAGTCGTTCGAAGAATTTGGATAGGAGGGGTAGAAGGCTTATTGATCTGTAGGATTGTGGTTCTGTAAGTGGTTTGCCAGGCTTAGCAATCACTATTATTTGGGCATATTTCCATGTAGTAGGGACATATCAGAGTCGTAGGATATTGTTATTAATTGTAGTGAGTAGTCGTATGACTTTTCTAGGAAGGTTTTTAAGAATTTCGCCTACTATAAGATCGTATCCAGGAGCTTTCCTTGAATTTGTTAGTTTAAGTTGTTGTAGAACTTCCGATTTGAATGGTAATGTTAACTGGCACGGAGCGTCAAGGAATGAGTCAATTTCATCTTCTAGATTGTCTTGTCACTGTGGTGTCTGGAAAACGGTGTCGATATATTCAGCGAATACGTTTGCTTTGTCTTCGTAAGATCTAGCCCAAGAACCATCTTGCTTTCTTATGGGGGGAGGGGGTATTGCTACAATCGGTCGTTTGAACTTTTTGGTAGCTTTCCATATGGAATTGTCAGTATGTGTTAATTTTGTGATATATTGTCTGAAGGTTTCATTGCGTCCTTCTGCTATCGCCTTGTGGAGTTGGTGGGTAAGTCTGTTATAGAAAGTTCTATCCTGTCTTGTTAGCTAACGCTGTTGCATAGTATTGTTCTGTAGCTACTACAGTACTGATGCTAACGGTCATTTTTTTGTAGTCATTCACTCCAATAGTAAAAATTGGCGGTGGTTTAGGAGTTTTTGTTTGCTGATTGTCGGGAGTTTGAGTGGAATTGTCGTTGTTCTTTGTTGTTTGTGATAGAATTCATATCGATTGGTAGTGGTTAATCGGTTGATTTGCTGTGTGTTGTTTTTTAGTAGGTGACTTATTTTCCTTTTTTTTGACTGATTGCAAATCGTGTTTAGCTTGTGGAGAGTTTTCTTGAGTATCATCGTCGTCTGTGTTTGATGAGTCATCTTTATCATATGTTGTTTTACCTACGCACATATGTGTTTTTTGATTTGGGGTTATTTGCATTGCTAGTAGATATTAGATTGCGTGAGGGTTGGGTACGTAAGAGGCAGGTATTATTGTTTGATTTTGAGATGAGTTTGGAATTTGATGAACTGGTTGATTGGCATATTGATTTAGCTGTGACAGATATTGGGTACTTTGCGCGTTAGGTAAGGGAAATGCAAAACCGTAATTTTCTGGGGCAGGTTGAGTATTTATTGCCGGATGCCAGGATTCAGGCGGTCTAGAGCCGTAGTTGTTTCCAGTTGGAAACATTGCTTTATGTAATTACATGCACAATAAAAAGAATGTGTACGTACAGTTGGCAGGATGTTGTGGTGTATTTAATTTAAATAGCGATTCAAGCAATTGAACTGATCAGCGTGTGGCACACAACACTTTCGAAGCTAACGGAGCAGCGAGTCTGTTTACTCTTCGAAAGTCAAATGGCAACTTCCAATAAAATATGAAGAAATAAATTGATAATATTAGAATGAATTAGAATTTAGATTTTCTGATTCAACTTTTAACAGTGATATTTTTTATTTTTAATTACAGATACATATAATTCAAAATGACATTGCTTAGACATATTATTATTATCGCTCGCAAATATGAAAACAACGAAATATAAATAATATTTAAATTACACGCAATTACTTTAGAATGGGTACTAAAATTAAAAATAGCAATCTGTTAAATAAAATTGCAAAAAATTCCTATTTGTAGAAACTAAAAAGCTGTATTAAACGCTTTGTAACTTTTAAGATATTTAAATGTGGACAAACTGTATTTTGGTAGTTTTTATTTTAAAATGAATATGACACAGTAAATCGGTTATCAGAGTGCCCACGCACAACCGCGATTCCACGATTAAAGTGCCAACAGTTAATAACTCAGCACAACATTTTAAATCGCCGGCCAGAGAACTTTTATAAAATAGAGATCCGCTGCAACTAGCCGAAGTTGAAGGCTCCAATTATACCGTTAAATACTTAATTGTCTTATGTTAAAAGCACTCCGTATTAATCCCACTATGACACTCACAGTTCATCGAGACTTAAACTTGAGGAAGCCAGTTACGTAAATGACTGCCTGAGTCTGCCTAATTACTAATAATTTGCGGCTGAACTTAGAACAGCTTTAAAGTTGGTTTAAACTTAAAGCTCTATTCTCATTTATTACATATTCTGTATTTGTAGTGGTACAAGATTAGTTACTTACGCTTCAAACTGTCTTAGGGATTAGAAATTATGCCGAAGTTTTAAAGTTTGAGATACTCCGGCACCTCCACGGCAACACAACGACTATAAAACGAGCCGAGTGCGTCTTCGGAATATAGTAATGCGGCAGCGAACATGGTTATAATCATTTCATTCTCCGCTAGCTCTTATTTCGTTAACTGCTGTAAAACGAAATTATTCATTAAAATAAATAGACCCGCTTTACTAGTGTGCTTGGGGGCTGAATTAAAATAATAAGGAAACTTTGTGATTATTCCTTATTTACATTAATTTATCTGAATACAACTAGCGGGAACACAAGTGTAATGTTTAATATTTAAACGAGAATACTCCTATGAAACTCTAAAACACAAAGAGTACGTAGGTATTAATGTTTGCCATTTTAAAACAGTAAATTTTAAACTCGCTTTATAAGGTACAGACATGTTTTATTTTTTCTTATTAAGCTAACTGTTGCTAATTACACTAATTTATTTATGTCTGTTTTATATTTAAACTAACTGTTAGTTTAATTATTACAACTACATAATGAACATATACTCCAAACTAAGTAGGTTAGATATTTAAAAATACCCCTATATAAATATCTGACAGAAAAAGGAAAAAAATATGTTTAGTGATTTCCAAAAGGTTTTTAACTTACAAATATCGCTTATAAGAATTTCTACAAACTTGGCTTACTATCTCGGGAGTTTTATGACTTTTGACGCTTACAGGTGAAACAATTTTTTTTATTTATATTGCTATCTCATGGAATTTTTCTTTTGTTAGAGCGCACTTACTGGCACTGCAGCTGCAAGAAATTATTGCACCTAATGTGCGTTTAACTAACTTAATACTTCGATGCTACATACACCCATGGCTTGAGTGAGACTCGAACTCTCGTATAATGACTTTGAACAAGTGAGCTACAGCGACAGCCCCCCTAGTTTATGAGCAAAAACATTGTAATTTATAGTTATACGATGATAATGCTATATATATATATATATATATATATATATATATATATATATATATATATATATAATAGGTTTAATTCAGATCTGTTTTTTATTCGTTTTTTTGTCAATTTTGCAAGATAGGTTACATCTAATTAATAAAATAGACTTAAAAAACGCGGCTAATTTCTCATATTTTCATTTACATCTGTACAGTTCTTCTAAAAACACAATAAATACATTTGTAAATAATAGAAATTTTACTGTGCATATTTAAGTTAAAACAAATAGAATTTTTTACTTACTCAAGGTTGAAATCTGAATTTTCTCGCGTCACTTTGGTTGAAAATTATAGCAGTAGCTAAAAGTTTGAAGTACTGAGTTATGTATAAGCATAAGAACTACTGTATCATAAATACTAGTAACCCTAAAAAATTAAAAAAAGGTACTGCCATAAAAAGACTATTTATCGATTGACGGAAAATTCGCTGCAGCATTAAAAAATTAAAAAAAAAACTACGAAAGCATCAAGTATACAATCATCAATTTATAAACAAGCTTTTTTTAAATATTAATTTTTTAAATAACTAAAAATACTTTATTACAGTAAAAACAACAATAAATTGAATAATTCTAATTATGTAAACATACAAACCAAAGTAATACTTTTAAACTCTTGGGGGGGTTTCAATTATTTTTATTTATTAAATAATTTTACAACCTGTCATGATTACACATTTCGTAAGCATTTGAACAAATATAGCATAATTTCTAAAAGGAACATATAAAGTCTACTAACAATCACCTTTTATATAGCATATTTTTTCCACTAAAGTGCATGTCACTCACATATCTAAACAAATATGTTTGTCATGTCTGCAGGCTTGAAAATTCTTGGGTCTCGGTTCCTCTTCGTAAATAATTAGAATTTCTTATAATGGGGTATACTAGATTTTTGTATTTTATATTAATGGTTGAAGCATGCAAGTCTCGTTGCATAACAGCAATGGTAACAAACCATGGGACACCAACAATGGAATGTAGTATTTCCGCTTGAAAAAGTTTCAGTATGTTTATGTTGGAATCGTTTGTTGTTCTCCAAAGTGGCATTTCGTAACTTCATACAAGTTTGAGAACGGTTTTATACAGGTGAATTTTACTGTTAATGGTAAACTGGGAGTCGTGCCCTATTAACCAATACATTTTAGAAAAGATTTAGCCCTATTGATTACATTTCATATGTTATCTCCAGGTTAGTACGACTCGAGTGCTCAAACCGGGCACATGCATAAATCGTATTTTACCGTTATCGTACAGTGAGTAAAGTGATAGCGAAAATAAATTATTTTTCATTTTTGCATTGCCTATTTATATATTAAGAACATGTATGTAAGTAAAATTAATTATTAATGTGCTGCCATTTGGCAATGGTCTCAACTCCACGCAACAATTCAACCCAACAATAACGCAACAAAATACATCTTTTTACCAACAATATCCATTTATTTCAAATAACAATCCACAACAAATAACATATGAACATTGCCAGCAATGCCCAACAACTACACAATAACATTTCAAATATATACATTTCAACCCTATCAATATGGTCATCCTCCAATGTGCCAATTTCAAGTCCAACTATTCCTCCAACAATACAGTATAAAAACCAATAGAAATTATTATTAGCGACATAAAGAAAGAAGAAAACATTGCAGGCGTAAAAACGCTTGACAAAATTCTGATAACCTAAAAAGATAGAGAAAAAATTATTAAACACACAAAATCTGCCACAATAACTTAATCTAACACTAACCAACGAATTCTCAAAAACACCAGAAGTTTCAGATGTAACAAATAATAATCAAGGTAACGATGATAAACAAAATCAAATTAAAATACACATAAACCACCTCCAATATTTGTGTACAAAGTTAACAATTATTAAAATTTGATAATCAGCTTGCAAGATATTATGGAACAAGAACAGTACACCACCAAAAGTATGGTTGACAACGTACTCCCATTTAATGTGCACAACCCGGATGTATACAGAAAAATCGTCAAACATTTTCAAAAAAATATTATATCATTTACTGTACTTATCAAATCAAGCAGGATCCTGCATACAGAGTAATCCCACGTTACATATATACTTCAACTGATATAATAGCTAAACTAATGACTCGTAACCACAAGGTTAGAAACATTAACAATATAAAGCATAGAAGAACTAAAGTAGCATTACCACTATTTTTTGTAAACCCAGAACCAGGTAAAAGTATGTAGAAAGATGCGGTTTATTTTAAAAAGTGCTAGAAATATTTCTGTAACAACGTGTAATGGTCCGTTTTTTCTTCTTGCGTGGTGAAATTCTCATCAATATTCATCGCCAAATGAGGGAGACATGCAGTGAAGGCGTTATGAATGTTGAAAATGTGCTTTTGTGGGTGCGAAAATTTAAAGAACGTAGAGAATTTTATGACAATGAACCGAAACAGCCTCGGCCACGAACCAGCCGGAACAAAACCATAATTGCGCAAGTGAAGCAAGCTGTTATGGAAGACCGTCGATTAGGTGTGCGCAATATCGCCTCTAAACTTAGCATTCCATGGGATCTGTAAAGTTTATTTTGCATAATGATCTGAAAATGTGGTTAAGTTTCTTCAAGCTCTCGCGAATTCTGACTGACGAATACAAGTCTGCGTGAGTGGCAATGTCTCAGGACTTGTTCACACATGATGCTGTCATAAATTTCCGACCATAAAAAACACTCTCCGTGGTTGCTCATTTTCCAATTGAATTGTTGTTGCATCAGCAATTTTTCAGTGGACAAAACACATTTCTAAATAAGTGTTTCAGTAGTCATGGAACCATGGCGACCATATTTTAAAAAATGTGTACGTCTAGACGGAGATTACGTTGAGAAGTAACAGAGGTTTTAACTTTCTTAAGTAAGTATTTTTAAACTTATAGACCTTAGAACTTGAACTTATTATTATATTATTATAACTTAAATGTACAAAAATATTTCTGTAAAATTGACGCACATAAATACAAACTTGGTAACTGTACTAGGTTATTGGTCACCAAAGTACAATCATACAAAGCCATATTATAATAGGCCATACGCATATGTTAAGTATGGAAAACCTCACTACTCTACAATATGCAAAAAACAAGATGATACCCCTGCTTCTTGCATTTTGTGCAATGGTGCACACCCCGAAAACTATAAGAACTGCAAAATATATCTAGAATTACAAAACAAAATAAAACCGAATACATAACCACTTATAAACGTACATACCTCTTACAAGCCAAAACAACACAACTTTCCTCTGCCCCAGAGAAGAACTACTGAAAAATGTCAAATGCAAGTTATGGACAGATAAACATAAATAAATCTCAATTACATTAAGACCTAGCTCTCACACAGTTCTTAGAAGAATTTAAGGAAATGTTCAACTATCTAATACAATAAAATTGTATCTTAAACATGCTTGCGACAATTATAAATAAATTAGCTCGATAATGGACAAATTCCTAAGAATTGCATTCTGGAACGCCCACGGCCTCGAATCAAAAAAACAAGAAATTGAAATCTTTCTCGGTTTCAACATCATTGATATCCTTATAACAGAAACCAATTTTATCGTAAGATTGCATATAAAAATACCTTACTATCTGACTTGCCACAGCAAACATCAGGATGGTACAGCACATGGCGGCACCGCCATCATCATTCAAGAGGCAACACGTTACGAAATGCCAAAAATTAGAGAAATTTTTTTATAAGTTATAGCGATAGAAATAATCTATTGTCTCTCTTGGTAAAATACAACCAAGTTCATGTTATAGCCATTTTTTGACTAATTAAAGACGGTATTTAGAAGTGGCGGGAACTTTAACGAAAAGCACACCCGCTGGGGTAGTAGACTGATTACCGCAAATAGCAGAGAACTTGATAAACTCTTAACTGACTAGGATTATGCATGTTTCTTAATAGGTAGTCTAACGTACTAACCAACAGACCCAAGCAAAATCCCGGATTTGTTAAATTTCTTCGTTACTAAAAAATCACTCTTTAAGGTGTTCCAATCTGTTAGCTTTGGGTTTTCTTCTAATTACTGTAGCACTAATAGTAAGTATAACAGGTGTGGGGCAGACGATATATCATAATTTTATGTAATATCTACGTAGTTACAAGAAGTACTGAAACCCGGCAAGCCGTCAAACAAAAGACAATCTTCTCATCGTATGAATCTGTTTTTAATAATATCTAAACTTCTAGAAAAACTGATTTCAAATAGCTTAAATAAAGACACACCTTTAGACGATTGCATTTCAAAACACTAGTGGATTCAGACGGAATCAATTCAGTATCCAACAGTGCCACCGTATGTCTATCGTAATACAGAAATCTTTTGAAAGTAAGCAGTCCTGCACGGCGGCATTTTTGGATATCGGACAAGCGTCCTCTAACCGTCATTACCTAGAAAAATTCGGAGATAAAACCTCGACGCTACTAACAATCACTGCAGGGGTTCCCCGAGGCAGCGTTTTAGGCCTAGTCCTATATTTCCTTTTCAATGCTGATATACGAAGAACACCGTACACAGAAATAGGAACATTCGCAGATGATACTGCCGTCCTCGCGTGCAACAAAGATCTTTTGACTGCTACAAAAAGTATCTGGAACAAAAGGTTGACCTGGAAGCAACATAGAAAAAATAAGCTCAAGGCAATGAATCTGAAATTTAAAAAGATGTACTAACAAGTAGGAAATCACCCTAGAGTTAACTTCTTATATACAAAACCATCCTACGTCCTATTTAGACGGATAAATGTGAGGTGTGAGACTGTTCTAGCTATTCTAACACAGACATTATCCAGAAGTATCAATAAAAAACGCTAAGAACTCTTATGAATGTTTCATGTTACATAATGAACCTCACTCTACATACCGACTCCACAACCCCATATGTTCGTGATATAATTACAGAACGGGCAACCAGATACCATAATGCTACAACCAAATTTTTAGCAATTAAAGTGGAAGTGGCCAAATCAACGTGAATCCTTAAGTGTGAGTTTATGGAAACGACGAGAAAGTATCAGTGGGTGCCAACCGCATCAAACCAACCAACTTTTTCAATAAATTAGCTGATAGAATTTTTTTGTTTTATTTTTTTTTTTTTTGTTGCCCTGAAGTCGGTGATAAGTTTTTGAGACGACGGTCGTTTGATCAGCTGCTTGTAAACGTCACGATAGCGAGACATCCATGACCGTAGCTCTTTTTTGAATTTCAAACGCCTTTCAAAATTGTCATCAATTTTAAGAAAATACTTTTCCAATTTGTTGCAAAGCTGGATCCCTACATATATTTTATCCGCATCATAGAATCCGGTTCTTCTTGTTCGTCTTCAAAATCTGTTAAGTTATTGATTATGTAACTAATATTGACGGTTTTGTCCTTAATCATTTTGACATGATCATACCTTTTGCTAGCACTTTACAATAATTCTTAGCAGCTCTTTGATCGGCGGACGCAGCCTCGTCTTGTATGTTGTATGTTGTATGTTGTAAAGTGCGTGTCGTTGTAAAAATCTAGCTAACCAGCTATTGCTCGTAGAAAAATTCAGGTTTTCAAAGTAGGATGACGAACTAGATGGTTCTAAATCCTTCAATGGATTGAAATACTGTTTAGCTTTCTCTTTAACTAAATCTCCGTCAATGGGGATTCATTTTCGAGTTGAGTCTTTAATTCAAAACCTGAGAGCCTTTTCCGTTTTCTCTATTACAATATCTCTACAATATAATCCTATTTTACTGTTTTCGTTTGTTACACAATTAATAGATGCATTTATTTTACTTTCACGTTTTTGTATGTCTCTTATAGTCAATTTACCTAATTTAAATTCATTAGCAACAGCTGTGGGTCCGTCACAATCTGTTAATCTATTTAATATTGCAATTTTAGTTTCTAATGCAATTGTCTTTCTTTTCACTTTTTTTTTGGATAGAATTATTCATTTTAAGAAGAGGTTCTTACTAAGCTCGATGAAAATATTAATTTTTTTTTTATATTTCGATGGCTTATCATATGTAGAATAAGAATACATCCCCAAACGGTTTCGTCGAAGTCAATTTTATAAAAAAATTTGCATTATATGGGACCCCATTTTTTACCCGAAAATAGAGTTTGCACTGTAGTGCGTATCTCACATTAATATGTTTATGCGTTTTCTGAAAAATCATGTTTTTGAAAATGGCCGTCACTGTAACTCAAAAAATACTTAATGTATCCCATTTTTTTAAAATTTTAAATTAGATTAAATGTATCGGAGATTATACCTACGTGCAGATAAATTTTGCTGTTTTTGAATTTTGTGTAGCACTTTAGAGAGGCAGGCGTGTAAATAGCCGTGCCCCTCGTAGAGCGGTGTGGTAACAAAAGTAAGGATCGTCCCGAAGTAAGGCGCTGAGGCCCAAATCGTCCTTAAACAGCCGGCGCAAAAGCGGATGGGGGCGGCTACCGATATCAACCAACGCGTAAATTTGCCAAATCGCTCACCTGTAATCGGCTTCAGCGGCGTTGATTTCCTGGTGGCCATGCTATGATGTCTTCGTGCCTGGCTTTTTTGGGGGAGTTAGCTGCGGGTAGATTAAAACACGACCGCACTGGCCGGGTTGAGTTTCGAAAGTGTCGCTGGGCTTCGCGCCTGGCTTAGCGGTAGGTCATTTTGCGGGAAATTTTGATCCGACAGCACTTGTCGGCATGTATTTCAAAAAGCGCCGCCGACCGCAGACTCCCAGGCCGAACGAAAAAAAGCCCATATGCCGTCTTTTATGTGCGATAGCAAAACGTCGGCCGGCAGATATCGAAGTCACTCGCACCGCCTCGAGACACAGACGGTTCAAGGGCGGAAGGCCGCCACACCACACTTCAAAGAGCGAAAAAAAGTGAAAAATCGGTGCCACAAATTTATATATCCGCCATTATTAATTTTCGATTTTTTATTGATATTGTTGGTATAACCTCCAACAAATACGATATATTTTATACAAAAATTTAAATTTTTGATTTCAAATAATTTTTGAAAGCCAGAGTGGCGGCCGATTGGACGGACACCTTTTTTATATACTTTAAGATCTTATTAAACATGTATCAAAAAGCTTTAGTAGTTAATTTTTTATTTTATGAAAAAAAATCAAGACAATCAACTTATAAATAAAAATATTTTCGGGTCGCTTTATGAGAACCTCCACTTAAGGGAGTACTTATGACTAAAAATAATATAAAAATTATAAAAACTATGTCTAAACAAAAAAAAATAATTTACTTTTAATCTCACTATAAAATAAAAAAGACACTACTAGATAGAAAATAATGGAACAGGTAAACTCTTTCAAATTTCTGGACTTATTCAATATATATCATGGGAGAGGTCGACATCCAAAAATGATCGAAAAATTTAACTACTACAGTGGCAGAATAAAAATAACACTCAAAAACAAAGCACAGAAGGAAACAATAATAAAGTTCTATAAAGTAACAGCTCTCCCAAGCCTAACATACGGTAGTGAATGCTGGACCATTACCAAAAACAACAAACACAAAATAACTACATCAGAAATGCGATTTCTGAGACCAACCGCTGATACAATCTCAGAGATAGAAAAAGAAACAAAGAAATTAAAGAATAATTAAAAACATTACGGACCAAATAAAAAACTACATACAGAATTGGAAAGAATATTTCGAACTAATAAAAAATGACAGCCTATCCAATATATACTATAGATATAGAGCAAAAGGAAGACGAAGCTCGGAAAGACCGGAAAAGAGATCGAAGGAGCAAGTATAAAAATACAGAATCGTAGTGTCGCAACGGATTATATGCAAAGCATAATGGAGAAGAAGAAGAAGAGGAAGTCATCATATAGCTTATATGTAGATTACAATGCACTCTAATTGCTGTTTTAGATTAAATTAAAAAAATCATTTGGCACATAAAAACTTTTTTACAATATAATAAAGTAACAAATTATTGTTCATTTAATTTTTTAGCTATTTGCATAATTTTTAATAACACTAAATAATATTTAATTATTATAGGAATATACTAAAACAATTTTTATCAGTTTCTTGTTTTATAAATTAACGTGTCTTTATTTTGCACTACACATAGCAGTACTTTATATAAATATCTTTCCTAAAGAGAATCAGTTGAGCAATCTTTCAGCAAGATAATGTTCAACCGCATCAAACTTTATTCAACAAATAGTGGAAACTTTTCTCTCGCGGGCCAATCATCTGATTTGTCACCGATAAAAAAATGGCAATTTAATATGCAAGTACCGTTGACAAGTCGTAAGAGTAGAAATAAATTGTAAAACAATCGCCCAAAATAATCCGTCATTAATTTATGTACAACAACACATTTGTTTAATATGGCTGCAACGTACACATCTATTGACACTATATATGTAAGTGCAATAAAATAATATCTCCAGCTACTTTATGCACCAGGATATATTAGAATTAAATTAAACAAATTGCCAAGTAACTGCTACTTCTGCAGCTTTTAATGTATAATTACCCGTTCGTGCCTTTCGGAACACAGAAACCCTCTTAAAAGCTTTTACTTGAGTAGGAAAACAGGTTGTGTAAAGAGTAACACGATAGCATGCGTACCAAGATTATTTTCACGCTTATTTTTGGCACCCTAAGCTGTCTCACTTTCGGCGGAAAATTTAGTAATAACTTTAAGAATCTAGATATAAATATATAATTAATTTATAGTAAACTTATTTTATGTTCCGTTTGTATAACTAGGCACCAAAATACAAGTATTTAAAAATAAATTAATTGATTTAGAATTTTTTCTTTAGCTTTAAGATGTAATAAAAATTATATACCTACTCAGGAAACAGAGCATATGATTTGTCATTTCATATTTTGTCTTTGTAAGTTGTATTTCAAGAAATCAGTTTCTTCCATGATCTAGCATTATTCCCATATAAAATAGAATTTAGAGAAACATTTTTCCTTACAATTTTTTCGATACAATACTAATGTCAAACATTTTGCAATAAACCTGATAATATGTTTTAAATAACCAATTGCCAAATTTTTTTTTAGTATTTTAAGAAATGGAAACTATAACTTTTATTATTTTGGTGTTCGATCTTTAATCATAGTATAACACTCATTTTCTTTATTCTAAAAAAACTGATCAAGAGAATTTATATTTTAAAAGACTATGCGCGTTTGCTAAATTTACCGCCTTTTCTCTCAAAACTCCGACACTGCAATAAACTGTTCAATTTATTAAAGAAGTCTTGGAATGCTCGGAGGGCTTATCCTGTAAGTTCTACTGCTTTAGAACCTTTTATCGAGCCTGTAAGTAATGCACTTAAAGGAACTTGTATTTGGGCATCATGCGAAAAAATAAAAGTTAATCATGCCTAAAAATCTCCTCAGTGTTTTGACGTTTTAACTGGGGGAAAGTGCCTGATGACCTGTACTATCTCGTCAAGTGGCTTGGTTCCGTGCTCTGAGATACGGTATCTAGAAAGGTAACCTTGATCAGCATTCCGTAGTCTTTCAGCCTGCTGAAGATAATGCGCAAGTGTTTTCATAGTCTTTCGAGGTCGAGCTGAAGATCAGAAAGTTATAAAGGTAACAGAAGCAGAAATTTAGGCATCTGGTTATCTTATCCACCAGCCTTTGGAACGTCTGACCTACATTCCGAAGGCCGAACGTCATGAAGGGAAACTCGAAGAGGCCAAACGGTGTTGTGATGGCAGTCTTCGGACATCCTCTGCGCTGACAGAGACCTGGTTATATAACCAGGTGATAGCCGGGTGAGTGGTGCTGAAGACCTTACATCCAGCGATACTGTGGGTGAAGTTGCGAATGTGCCTAATAGGATACTTATCCGGTATAGTCCGGGGGTTGAACATGCGATAGTTAGCGCAAGGTCGCCAGTTGTTATCCTTTTTAGGGGATCAATGGAGTGGCAATGCCCAACAGGAAGGTCAGCCGTTGTGCGTACGTGGTTTACAGTGTTGTGATTGCAATTTGTGTGTATCGTACCAGCTGGTCATATAATGTCGCGAAACTCAGCAAGTATTTGATGATGGAGCCACTAGTCGCGACCTTCACGAAATCGATCGAAGCATTTGAACAAATAACCATTGCAGAAGCGGTTGTAGTTACATCAATTAAGCGTTTGTTGCGTATTATAAAATGATAAAAAATCTACGCCAATGATTGCTTTGGTAACGTCAGCAACAACAAAGCGCCAAGCGAAGTTTCTGCGCAGGTCAATTTTTAGTGTGAGGTTTACATAGTCATAAATGTATATTATGCTTCCGTTAGTTGCACTAAGCTCACAAGATTTCCGGGTACGTCGATCGTAGTAGCAAGCTACAAAGGAAAACGCGGAGGTCGCTTCCGGTATCACCCAGAAACTGGATCTTTGTGTGTTGGTCGTTGACAAATAGGCGAGCGATAACTGAGTGCGGGCAATCGTTGGTTGCTGCTGCTGACTGCCCTTGGGGTTTTCCGACGGCTGGTAATCGCAGGGTCGAGTACCAACAGATGGAAAGCTTGCTATAGCTAGAGTGTGATCTGGTGGATGGTAAACGACTGCGACCTCCTTGCCTGTCTCTGAAGCCGGGTCTACGTGTCATAGTAAGTGATTTCAGCTCTCGACTTGATTCAGCTATCTTATGCGTCAACGCCTCTAACCCTGGTGGAGCCTTCGATGTTAAATCCACGACTGGTAATGGGGCTACGATGTCCCAGACACAATCAGCGAGGTTTGCGAGCGTTTCCAGTTCCATCTTAAGTTAACCTGTAAGAAATGCTTGGATATTTGCTGGTAGTCTGCTTACCCAAATCGTTTGTAGGAACATCCGGTCCAGTCAGGCTCTGCAGATGTCGCACGAACTGGGAAAGCTTGCGGTTCCGTAACTCCTCGTGCGTCAATAACTGCTTAATCTTACGCTTCCTCGAGGCGCTCAGGCGCTTGATCACCTCTCGTTTCAACGTGTCATACTTGTTTTGCGTTGGAAGATTGAGAATGATGTCTTAAATTTCTTTTGCATATTGGTTACTAATTTGCCTAACGACAGTGAAATTCTGTTGTGTCACTAGTTACAATAAATATTAAAAGTTGTCCTTTAGCCTGCGTAAACCATATTTCTGGTTCTTCTGAACAAAATGGAGGCAGTCGTACATCAACTTTAAAAATATCATTGTGTCAGGCTGTGTAGCAGTCCCCTGGCCAGCAGTAGGTGAGTTAAACATGTTGACCGCTCATGTTGAACGTGTAATCACGTTCGGGGTCACCAGTTTGGACGGGGCACAAAATAAATGAACTCCTCCGTTAAATTTAGTATATTGCAACGTAATAACGAGTACAAAAGTAATATAGAGAAGAACAAGCATGCACTGCGCGTCGTGATGTCGTCTTAACCAGTGTAGCATGCGCGCGGGTGGCGATTGTCGATCTGTGTGCGCTCCACGAGACGTCACAACCCGTCAAAGCTAATGTGGCTATAGCGTGCGACTTAGTCACTCCCAGTTGTTACGACACTATTTATGCAGATATCATGATTATGAGGTAGGTACCCACATATGTTTTGATATAAGGATTGCACTACTTTGATCCATTTCTCGTTACCTTCCATTTTCTTCATCGCTTGCCATGTCATACATCTGGGCATGTTGTGATATACTTTTTCCAAATCCACAAAAGTTTTGTGAGTTTCTATGTTATTTTCTTGTTTCTTTCTGTAATTTGGCTTATACAACAGATGTTATCTAGACACGACCTATTTGCTCTAAATCCACTATGCTCTTCGTTAAAACCTTTAATGTTCTTCAATTTTTTGCTTTAAATTTTTTAAAAACTAGCTATTGTAGACATTTCTAGCATGATCTTTTATCAACCTTTTCATTTATAGAAATTACGTGTGTGTGATTCCATTCCTCTGGTGTGTCTTCTTTGTTCTCTATTTTTTAGAATATTTTAGTTAATATCTCTATTACTGGCGTTCCTCAATTTTCAACAGTTTTATCCTGATATTTCCCGGTTCTACTGACTTATTGTTTTTACTGTCCTTTAGTTCTTTTATAATATCCTCTCTTCTTAAGTCATTATTATGTATTGTTTATTTGTTGTTCTCTTATTCCTCTTTCGGCTCTGTATATTCTGGCTCTCTTTCTTGTAGCAGTGATTCATAATCTACTGATTTAGGGTTATTAAGTTTATAGTTTTTTTTTATTATCTTGTCTTAAGTTTTGAATTATTCTACATGCTTTCCTGAACTTGCTATATCTCACGGCATTGGTTATATTCCTACAGACCGAGTCTCATTGTTCCTTCTTTTCTTGTCTAATTTGTGCTTTTATTTGTCTTTTACATTCAATATATCTCTGTCTAGATTCTGGTGTTTTTTTCAGATAACCACTTACTATACATTTTTCTTTTCTTTTCAGTTTCTTCTTTCAATGTTGTACTAAAAGTTTCGGAGGTTTAGTTCTTTTGTCTTCCATTCTAATGCTTCTCGCGGTGTCTCAGTTATACTTTTTTTTAGATAATCCTATAGTTCATTCGACGTCCCATGTTGACTTGTATCCAGCCTTATATTTAGTCTGACTTAACATAGTGCCTTAATGTTGTCCTGTTTTAGCAAGTCTGTTTTGTATATGGGGTACTTTAATTTTGCTGTTTGTTTGTCTTCCTCTTTTTTACTACTATCATATCTTTTGTAGCCCTTTATCAGAAACATTACTACAACCATGTAGTGATCTGATCTACATTCCGGTCTCACGTTCTAGACCATTATATTCCGTTCTCCCTGAACGAGTCGGAGATCTCGTGTTGGTTGTGTCCGTGTATATTGGTGTATGATTTTGTACTCGAAAAATATTTGCCATTTTTATTTTGTTTTTTTTTCCATAGAGTAATTAGCCTCTCTTCATTGTTATTTAGTGTATCTTTACCAAAACCTCCCAATATTTCATCTTCGGTTCTTTTTCCAACTTTACTCTTCATGTCGCCTATTAGTATCTTTGTGTATTAGCGTGAATACTTTAGTCCTTGCTTGTTTAATTTTTGGTACCCCACTTTATAGATAAAGGTAGTTTCCATATTCTTCTCGTCCTATTCCTTTCTTCTTGCTTTCTGTTAACACTAGTATATCCTAGTTTACTTTTTTTATTTCTGTTATTACTTTTTCGTTTATTTGCTAAACCATTTGTGTTCCACGTCGTTAGCTTCAAAATCCATTTTTTTGCCTTTGTTGTCTTCTGTTTGTTCCGTCCGGTTTCTTTCGAGACTCGTTTTTTTAGCATATTTAACCTTTTACGAGTACAAGGTTGCTAACCCAACGCCTTAAGCCCCTCACTTGGAAGAAGGGTTTTCTTCCTCTAGCATTTAGTGAACCACCAATTTACTACAAGACAGTAGTATAAAAAAAAACTGAAATACCGTTCCTAACCTGGAAACCCGTTGCTTTTTCTTTCTTCATTTTAATATTTCTTTTAAAACAATTTTTCCTGTCTTTTCTTAAAGATTCCTTAATTTTTAGTAAATTTTATATTACTTAAACCTAATCTAAATATACAGACCTCACTATACTATTTATAAACTTTCATGTATATTATTATTTGTCATTATTTGGATTCAACAAAGCTTAATGAATTTTAGTGGTAATGCGAGAATACCAAAATATTTACTTATAAATATTAAAAAAATGAAAGTAAGCCTTTACAGGGAATCCTAATCTTAGAAAAAAATTTGAATAAAAGCTAACAATATCTCTGTATTTACAAATACGCCGAATTTTAAATCTAAGATTTTAAAACTTTTTGCTCATTAAATACTCTAAGAAGAAATTTAACTGTAGCTATAGTGTACCTCATTGCATTTAGAATGCGAACGCCCGTTTTTAATTGGGAGGGCTACACATTGAATTGGCAAGCGCAGACTACGCCATAATTTGAATCCTACGCCCCCTTGACATTAATCAAAACTGCTCGGCGCTATTTTCATCATGCCGAATGTTATTGCTGAAAGCTCGTTTATCGGTGATTGGCGAACAGTTATTGGCACATGGGACATAGGAAAATTATCAAATAAATCAGGCACTCACGTTTCGTTAATGCAGCAAAAGGTTTTAAAGCCTAATCCAATTGTGTACAGCTATGTAGCTAACCGGTCCCTGGTGGCTTATATAGGAAATTGCTATCGCTGGTACTGTAATGGTATAAAAGTGCCATTTTAGTATTTTAAAGCCTATTTCAATTTTGTGTCGGGAAGCGCGTAACGCCTTTAAAGTTGCATGAAGCGGAATTTTTCAGGTCAGATATTTTTGTAGAACTTGTTAAATTGTATTTTTGATGAAACTTGTTTGTTTCAACTTGATATTTGCAAATTTGAAAACTACTGTGTAATAATTAGGTTAAAAGTCAAGAATTTTTTTCTATGAAGAGATAAAATAGAAATCTTACCGGTTAAAATAGTTATTTGAAATTTATATTATTTATTAGTAAAACATAATTGTATGGCAATCATAATTAATTTATAATTATAATGTATACATATATATTAACCTGAAATTAGGATTCATTGTTATGTATTTATAGTCACATTCGAGTGTGTGGTTGTCAAAATGAAGTTTGACAATAAATTTGCTTTTTAAATGCATGCATTTCTCTTTAAACCATCGTACTAATATTAAAAAGTTCCCTTGGAGTTTAAGGGAATGGTCTCAGGAAAACGAAGAGCAAAAAACATTGGCAAAAAATTTGCAGTCTAGTTAACCAAATATTAATGGACTAATAAATAAACTAACTCCGCCAGTGATTAGTATACCATCACTGTCTGTCTCAAGCCAGGATAAAAGAGGAGGGGGAGAAGTAACAACCTTGCTAAAAAGCAGGGTTCAGATGGTCCGGCTGATTGTACCCTGTAAGAAGCCTGGGTAGAAACCCATAGAAAAAGAATGGCAAGGGCTTTGAAGGTGGAGGATGACAAATAAACTCACAACGATGGAAGAGGCTAAAGAGCAGGCTTCAATATCCCTATTGGGCGACCCCACATAGTGTCTGACTCCAGAGAGCGGCTGATTAAAAACTCGCCAACCCGTTTAGCAAGCGTGGCGCTTTAATGCCAATCACCCCCAAGTAGCTTAACACGCACAAGTATTTTAAAATTCAAATATCCCGGTGCGTACAATTAATCGCCCACAATCCCACATTGATATTCTGGTCTGCCTCGCGATGATTCGAAAATAAGAGATAAAAAATAGACCGCCCTGTGAGGTTAACGATTCAAACTATACATTTAAGATCACTCTGTACAGAGGACAGATCAGCACATTTGGAAAAACTGATACATATTAAGTGAGACATTGTTGAACTGAGCGAAGTCAAGAGAAGAAGAGAAAAAATGCTGGTTGTAAAAACAAGAAACATATTATATTATAAAGGAAAAGAAGACACTAGTATGAATGGTGTTAGAATTTTAATAAACAAAAAATTGACCAAAAATATTTATTGAACTGTGAAAATATAAAGAGTTATATATATCTTTGGTCCATTCTTTGTTTTTCAAAATTCCAGCACCATTATATATATATAGTAAATATACCGGATAAAAACAAAACCTATTATACATCTCTAATCGCAGACTTTAATGCCAAAATTGGGAAATATCAAAGAGGAGAGATATCCATGAGTATGAATGGTGTAGGAACACGCAATAACAGACGGTAATCGTTAGTAAACTTCCTTAAAGAGCATTAATTAAAAATAAATAACCGGAAATAGATGTGTCCTAATGGGATCACATAAAACAAGATTGATTTTATCATATCAGACCGTAAGAAGAACCTAATAACATCAGCGACTATAAAATGGTCAAAACAAGAATAAAAATAAATACAAGATTAGAGAGAAGAAAATTAAGTGAACAAAGAGCTAGAAACATTAACCATACATAAATGTGGAATAAAGAGGATTCCTACAGAAATGTACTAAGAACTCCGATAAGGAAGACCATAAATGTTAACAATCTTTATAATTACATCATCTATAACATAAAGAACCTGCAAACAGCGTACTTAAAAAGACAATTAGAACCAAACGACATACTAAACTTAAAGAAGAAACAAGAAAACTAATAGAAATAAGGAACAAAGAAAAACTAAATATGTCGGAAGAAGAGATAAAAGAAATTAACAATGACATTAGAAAGTGATTAAGATTAGACATGTTATAGTACAAGGTGTTTGATGCTCACCTTTAAACCCCCCTGTCCCGAATCCCATCTCTACCTGCAATTTTTATTTCGTCCGCTATCTACCCTAGCCACAACTAAACAGAATTTTTAGCGCAGCTCGGCATTCCGATTCGAACCCTCGTGAGCGACGGAGTCGCCAGCCAGCTGACCAGGTGCTCTATTGCGCTGTGCTTGCACGCTGTAGAAAATATAACAGACGATATAAGGCATGCGCTGTGCAATAGCAAAGACATCCTAGAATATATTAAAAAAAATTACGAAGACTCGAGAACCACCAACTAACTTAAACGAAAAAAAAGCACCATTGACCAGATACTGTACAGAGGGCATACCTACAATTAGTAAACATGAAATAAAACAGGCACTAAAGAAAATGAAAAATAATAAAGCTGCAGGCCCACACGGGACAGTAATGGAACTAGTAAAAGCAGGTGAAGAAGTTTTTCTAGTGCATCTAAAAACACTATTTATTCAGTGCTGTGCTAATTTATAAAAAAAAGAAATAAAAGGACCTAAAAAACTATCAGCCGATCTTGTTATTATCCCACATATATAAACTTTTAACGAACATAATAGTAACACAAATAACAAAACGTCTAGACGAATTTCAAACTTTAGAATAGGAATATTTCAGAGGGGGACATAGCACTTTGAATTACATACACACCGTAAGACAAGCTATAGAAAAAGCACACAAATGTAGGCAATTATTCTACCTTACATTAATCGATTTTGAAAAAGCGTTTGACAGGGTAGAAACATGGACGCTGCTCAACACATTAAAGAGATGCATGAGCTATTATAGACATATAGATTTAATCAAGCACCTATTTGTCTCAAGAATGACCTAATAGAAGTTGTTGACAAATACATATACTTAGAACAAATATTTTCATTTAGGACAGATACACAGACAACAGAAATTTGAAGGAGGATAAAGTTAGCTTGGGCTGCTTATGGAAATCCAAGGAATGTGTTCAAAACAACATACCCAAACACCTTAAGACTAGATTGTTTCATCAATGCATTCTTCCAATACCGACATATGCCTTGGCAACATGGTGCCTTACGGAATCCGTAATTAAAAAACTCAAAGTTACGCAACGAAGAATGGAAAGATCGATGTGGAGTGCCACTACAGGATAGAAAATCAATTGAACGGATTTGAGGTAAAACCAAAATTAATAACGTAGCACGACACAGCGAAATCTTGAAATGGCAATAGGCAGGTCATATTATGCGGTGAGAAGAGGATAGATATAGCACAAAGGTAACAGAGTGGAGGCCAAGGTCAGGAAGAAGGAAACGAAGAAAACCGAAAACCAGATGGGGAGATAAGATCAATAATGTCGCAGGAATACAATGGATGGAAGCGAGGGCGGATCGAACGGCATGGCGAAAACTTGAAGAGGCTTTTGTTCAGAGATGGAAATAATAATTAACGAATATACTAAGAGCCAAAATCAAAGAAATAAAAAACGAGTCATTAGGAGGGTATGTAAAAAATCTAAATAAATAATATTATTTAATCTGGAAAGCCACTAGGAACATCGATAACTTACAAGCATTTACTCCACTATTACGTAATGAAGCAGGAGTGGACCATGCAAAAGCAAAATTGTTTACAGGACATCATGCGCAAGTATTTCAACCATACTGGGATCAACAAGGTGACATCGTTGAAGAGTTTTTTTTTTAATTCTTTTACAATTGTCACTATCCATCTAAGCATTGTCCTCGGAAAGATACGCAAAAAAATCACATATTTGCGTAACAGTAAAGCAGCAGGATAAGACTTAGTATCAGCTGAGATATTAAAAATACGCTTCTTACTGTGATGTTTTGCAATTAGCATACTGGCCTAAACAATTAAAATGTGCTCAATTAATCTTTAGCTTCAAGCTAGGTAAAACTTCTACAAAATTAACTTCCAGTTTTATTAGTTTTTACTATAATCTCCTGGAAACGCTCATAAACAAATGAACTACAGAATAGTTGGCTGCCTTCACATACGTTTGGGTTCATAGAAGAACATTGCACCGCACAACAGTGCTATCGTATAGTCGGCAGAGTGGGTCAGAAAGAATACTGTACAACAGCATTTTTTAGTACTGTCCAGGCTTTTGATAAGCTCAAAGCAAACCTACCACACATGTACTATGGACTTGGCTAGCCTCATCTAACTGATCGTTATTTTCGCGTCAAGTATAATAGCAAAACATGGAAAATTTACCCCATAACTTTAGGAATACTAGAGTTGTCCATTTGGACCAATGTTATAATTACTTTATACATATTATTTTCTAACTACTTAACAGACTCAATCAGGAGCTTTTGCCGATGACACAGCAGTCCTAGTCGTCGATGCTCTCTAGTATGTATGGAACAGAACCTTGTATAAGAACCTCAAAATCCTTTTCGTACATAGTTAAGAGATCTATAAAATATCAAGTAAAAATAATAGTTCATTCAAATAAACCAAACAAATCAATAACAAAAACAAGAGCTAGGATTATAAAAATGGTGTTGGTGTTGTGTCTTTAGTATTAGTAAGTACAGCAGCTTCCCCGGTAGCATCTTTGAAAGCTCTCGTATTACGGCATTTAAACATAAGATTAATTTATAGGATCGATGTTTTCTGATTACTAATAAAAAATACGAAATATAACAAAAAATGTACTAAAACCTTTTTAACCGATAAAATTTAAATAAATTTTAATTTACTGAGCCGAAATAAGTTATAAGCGATTGTTAATAATTCTAAGAAAAAAATAATCTTAGAGATTATTATAAAAATGAAAAGTGAATAATATATAATATATCGATATATATATATATATATATATATATATATATATATATATATAAAATTCAGCTTGGGAAAAAGAATTTTCTATTTAGTCTGCTTTAGTTAAATATAATTTCGACGTTATTAAAAAACATCTAAATGCACTTATAATAAAATTTTAAAAATATTTATTGTTTTAAAAATTTATAAATAAACAAAAACGCGAGATTCTCATTTTCATAAGGTAAATGTTTAGTTTAGTGAATATGAAGATTAAATTACGTATATATAATACCCTGTGTTGTAATTGTAATTCTTTCTTATATACATTTTTCTTTTAGCTTGGCCATTTTTAATTTTTTAAGACTGTAGAAATATTAAAATATAAATCCATATTTCTTCTCCCGCATTTCGTAAAGAATTATAAATCGTACAAGGCCGGGTGTTTTCTATATACAATATTATTACGCTAAAGTTTAGTACAAAATTATAGATATATTTACTTCAATTTTCTGATTTAGCAATAGCTAAACTGTTCAGATGTTTTAGAAAGATACTGAGGTATACATAGTCAAAAAGTGCGAAAATTAAAATTCATGTGGACAGTTGTCTATAGTAACACAAAGCCAAAAATCTAAATTAACACTGATAAATTTCAAACGTTAGGTGCACATTTTTGAACTATAAACTACGTTTATAATAACGTATATCACAATGTTAATATTTAAAAAAATTGCTTTCAATAGCTATTTCTTGCAGAAATAAAAAGCAATCGAAATTAGGTCATTGTCAGTCAAGTAGTAATACATGGCCTAGAACTTATATAACAAACGCCAAAGGAACAATCAAAAATGCATGCAGAAAAATCTACTGCCCCTAATAGTACAGCTGAAATATATTTCTATGTTGAAATACTATGGTTATTGATGTGAAAATTGTGAGATGTTTTTTATTATTATTTAATAAAATTAGCTCAGCATTTATTTATGCTATACATGATTGCGTTAGATGTTTGTAATAAATGTCTTTTAGTAGCATGTTGAGGATAGTATATCTCCTCATAGATTACATTTTCTTTTAATACACAAAAATAAGTAGTTAGTTCATGTCAATCAAGTCTTACGTATGTTCTTTTGCCCAAAGTTGTAGTACACTGCATTATCATACTGTTTAATATTTTTAAAGAACTTAGTACACTGTATATTTATAAATTCTGCTATAGTTGGTAATTTCAGTTCTGTACGAAGTTGTGCGTTACGCACAATCCACGGGCGTTCACTGCAAAACGGGTGATTTTATTTTGGACGACTCGGATTTTTCTCATGCGAGTTTTTGTTCTATACTGGACACGTGTAAGTTAAATAGTCCTTAAGATTGTCTTATAAATTAACAACGAACAATCTGTCTTAAGGTGCGATTTCCTGTTTATTAGTGGATACAAGATTGCTTGTCTGACCTTCCATTCATTTAGTTTTTTGTTTATGTGAAAACCTCATCTGAGCCGGGTGTCTAAATACACCCCTAAATATTTAGTTGGCGAGTCTCTGGCGTTACACTCCGTTACGGTTTATCCTAAAAGTACATTTCGCTTTTAATTTAAAATTAAACTAAATATTTTTACTTGGATTTTTCCGTGTTAATTTTTATTTGCCATTTATCGTACCATTGGTACATTTCGTTCAGTGATTATTGCAAAGATTCGGTAGCAATTATCAGATTTTTGTCTTGGGCTATTACAAACATACCATCAGAAAACAATGTCAGGGTTACATTACTTGTGGTTTGTAGGTCATGAACGTACAAGTTCAATAAAAGTTGGTTCCCTGTGGGACTCCTGTTTTGATGTCCTTTGCGTTGGATAATGTTACATTTACTTGTATTGCAAATATTCTATCGCCAATAAATGAGGTGATGATATTAATGATGTAGTCTGGGATTACAAATTTAATGACCATTATATCTTAGTCCCTATTTTATCAAAAACATTTTGTAAGTCTACAAAAGCCACTACTGTATATTTTTTGTTCACCAAACCTTTTTCAATAGTTTCTATTCTGTTTTGAAACCAAATTGGCATTTGGACATAATATTTTGTTCACTCGGTATTGTTTTAAATCGTGTGTATATTACTTTTTCTAATAATTTAGAGATAGTAAAAAGTAAACTTATAGGACGACAGCTCTTTGCTTTAGTTTTATTTTTCCCGCTTTATGAAATGGAAGTATGTGAGCGTGTTTCAATTTTTTTCTTTGGAAAGTAGTTTAATCTAAGACCAGTCATTAAAGATCGTTTTGATATTGTATATGTTATCAAATGGGAATCCAAGAATTTTTTGTCAGACAAACGTGCGATGTATTGTTTATTTTCTATGGGCGAGGTTGGTACACTTTCAATCGGATCTTGAGCAGTAAAGTTATTATTAATTCCTCTCACTTCTTGCAGATGCTTTTCAGTGCATGTCGTGACATTAGGAGTAAAAACTAATTTTAAATGTGAAGTTAACGCATTGGCTTTTTGTCTATCAAATTTATAATATAAATGAGTTTAAATGTGTTGTTGGTATAATCTGCCAGCGGACGTACAATATTCGGTCCTCTAGTTAGTCCCTTAGTAGCTTGCCACCTTGTGGCGTCTCATACTTGCAGTTCTTAAATGTATTTGGTGTACTGACTAAATTTACAATTATCCAATTTTCTTTAATCCTATGTATTAGTTGCTTTAGTAAGGTTTTTAAGTGAGGTAAGCGTGTCCTTTGCCATTCACGTCTAGTTCGGATTTTTAGTTTAATTATTTTAATATTCTATTGGTGTTTGTGGTTTATTACACTTTTTTGTTTTTAAGGTAGCTGCTAGAGAAACACTAACTTTTACTGCTCCTGTAAATTGTTGCACTACATTATCTAAATTTTCAATTGTTGAAATTGGTCCTGGTTTTTCATATTCTTGTTTAGCTCTGTATGATAGATCTCCCGATCTATTTTTTCTTTAATTAATTTTGGCATTTGCAGTTTGCTGTAAAACAAAGCTCAATTAGAATTGTTTGGTAAATAGGTTTGCTGAAACGTTTATGTAAGATGACATTTAGTATATCTGGCTGTGATTAGGTCTATGTGAATCCTTAGGGGCTGAAATTTGTATGCTGTGATTTGTATTGAAATTATTTAGCCTGGAACAATTAGGATTGCTAGTTTTGCAACCTTAATCAGTAAACTTAAATCTCTTATCAGTAACGTTGGATCGTTACTGTGAAATATTTCAAAACCCTTTTATTTGGCTACTTGTATACCACATGAAAGATAACTTTAATGCTGATACCTAGAGTCAGTTTTATTGCCACAGATTCCAGGTTTTCTAGACTGATGTCAAGTAGTCCGTGGTGTACTCATCTATGTCTAATTAATATCTCTACTCCTCATATCATTATTGTGGCTGTTCTGTCCGTTTTGTAAACTATGTGTCCAGGAGCTTTAAATAGTTCTGTATCAATTATGTGTATCTCAGATATACATGCGATATCCACGCTATCTCTTGCCATAAATTCTAGTAAGATTGTGTATTGTCCCTTTACGCCGTCAGCATTCCAATTTAGAATTGTTATATTATATATTACGTGCTGTTTTTTTGGATCCATTATTAGATAGTAACTAAATTTTTGTTGTAAGAAATGGCATTATTTTATCTTGAATGGTCAACTCTATTATCGTTGTTAGTTGGTTGCTTGGTGAGCTATTTCTATTATAGTTTATTAAAAGTTCCAGAAATTATCTGTTATAATTTTGTCCTAACTGCTGGCTCTGTTGATTACTATTTATGTTTTTGCAGTAGTTAGTGTTGTCCATGATTGTAGTCTAGTTTGTTTATTTTTCTTTGTCTGGGGAATAATTGTTTTATAGTAGGTGCAACTTTTATAGTTGGCAGGGTGCAATTTTCCACAGTTGACACATTGTGAATGTATTTTCGGATATTATAGACAGTTATTGTACTTATGGCTTCTTGTGCACTTTATATATTTGGGTTCCAATTGGCAATTTTTTCCAATGTGACCATATTGCTGGCACCTTTTACATTGAGGAATATCTTTAGCTTTCTTTCTAGGTTCTACTTCTATTATACTATATTGGAGTTTTGTTAATTTCAGAATATCTCTAAAAATATCAGTATTTTCAAAGTCCAGAGTACACAGTGGTATAAGTTTTTATTTTTGCTATAAAGTATTACTACTTTTAGCATAGGGTATTTTAGCGTTTTTAAGCTCCTCCTCAATTCTTCGTTCATGATAGATCTGTGATATTTCTAATAATAACTAATAAGTTACTTAAATTGTTAAATGTCTGGTAAATTAATTTATATTAATTATAAAATTTTATCATTTGTCTGTAATCTTCAGTAGTATTTAAGTTGATTCATATTTTGTCGAATTCCCCCTTATCTTGTTCTTTAGGATCTTTTATTATTTTCTGGTATTTCAGTGATAAAGCATAATGCAGGAATATAGTTAGTATTTTATATTATTTTTCTTTATTAAGCTAGGGTTGGAAAGGCTAGATTGTGGGTAATTGCCCCAGTGTGTTTTTTTGATAATTTTTTTTTTATTTTTGTTATTGTTTGATAAAAATATTTTATTTGCTGTAATTAGTCCTATCTGGTTCAAAGTAATCTTTTTTGTTTTGAACTACTGGTGGTGAAAGTTGATTTGTGTTTCTCTTTAAACCAATTGTGAGATCCCTCCTGAAGAGATCGCCTAATCAGTAATAAGCACCAGTATAATTAGTTGTTTATGTATTAATGGTGGTAAAAAGTTTATATTTAAGTTTATAAAATGTTCACTTTTAAAATTCTAAAATTTGTATGAATGTATTTACATATTACTTTATCAGCTCGGCTACTTCAATTCTTATCACGCGCGGAGTGGTGGTTCACCACATCCTCACGGCATGAGAATCAACCAATGGAAATGTGGGATGTTTAAACTATGTAACTAATGTAATTTCTATATTTGTAAATCTATTAAGACAATTCGGTAAGAAACTTCCGTTTGAGCAGTTTACTTGTCTGCTAGATCAATTGCAAATGAACACTACCATAAAAGATCCCGCCAAATGTAAAGCGCAAAGTAAGCTTGTTTACAATGCTTGAACTTTCTGTACATTTCACCCAACTTTTTTGGACTGTTTTGTACGAGGTAATGACAGAAGATTTGGGATACCAAATGTACCAATACTCTTGTCTAAAGAACATAAAATATTTCTGAACAGGCTGGCGACGAGACCTTCTTGTGCACCGCAGTGACAATTGAAGAATAGAGGAGCATAAAAGTTATCTTTTATAAAAAAAGTAATTGGAGGCTCATGTCTAACGTTATAATTTTTGCTCTTTAGCTATTGTACCATTTGAATGTACTAAACAAGCGCGCGAATATGATAAATTTTTAATATATATATTCTTGAGCGTCGAGAGCCATGGTGGTCTAGTGGATAAGTGGCTAGACTACGAAACTAAGAGTTGCGGGTTCGAATCCCGCTATCGCCAATTCAATCGCTGGCATTTTTACGGCCCAGCTCGACTCAGACTGCAATAAATGAGTACCTGGAGGTCAAACTCTGGGGTAATGATAGGCGGTTGGTACGTAGCGCTAGCCACGTTACTGCCCTTGTGTACTGTAGGCTCTAAATTATAGCAGACCTATACTGTTACGATCCTAAAGGGCCTTTGAGGCCTGTTACGGGGAACTATTATTATTATGTCTTGGCCGTTGCAGCGGTGCAATTTTTTAGTTGCTTAGAAGAAACGCATGTCTTCATTTATATTAATGTAAAATAAATACATTATTAACCAGAAAATCCAGCTTTACATCTACAAGGACCGATTAGTAAATATAACATTACTTTGAGCTAAAGGAAGACAAATTAATATCAAAATTAGCAAACTAAATACGTAAGGTTACAATATTTTACTATTATAATGAAAACATATTTGTACAAAAAGTGAACAATTCATACCTATGCAAATCAATCCAAATTAATAACTGCAATATCTTTATCAAAATTGTTGATATACACAACAAAAAATGCATATTTTGCATTGAATGCACATGATACATTACCAACAACTGTTTTGTAATTTCAAACACATATGTGTCCACAAAATAACATACGTGATCAACAGTTACAAAAGAATAGGAACAACTAATCAGCTAATTTAGAAAAACTAAAACATAAGCTGCAATAACACAGATATATCACAGAATATACAGCAGAATGTTCTCCCCTTCTTTAAATTGACCTCCACACAAATGTATTGATAGATGAAGTTCAAGTGGTACACCCTTAAACAGCACAAGGCATTTTAGTACCCATTGTGGCATGGAGTGATGAACATTGTGCGTTTGTGTTTGAGGCATATTTTAAAAATAAAGTACGCCGTCACAGAAGGAAACCATAATGTTGTGAATACACAATCCCCGACAAACTGGATCAGCAATAAAACAGAAATCATCCGGTAGACAAGCACTGCACTTTAAATGACCCCATTATTACCCTTTGTTCGAAGTAAAAGTAGATGCCCCATTATTTTTAATGACTAAGTAGATTCCTGCTAAGCATCTAAAGCAAAAGATTGAACCTAGGGACACTTCAACAGCTTGGCTATACTGGAACTGAAATAGTGAAGTAGTCTTTTAAATATCAGTGGCTTACTAACCATCATTACACAGTAACAAACAAGAGCGTTACAAATATTATTTAAGTATATTGTAAAGTAGATTTCATTCCCTAGTTGTAACTATAACACCAAGCATATACATTGAAGTTGAAGGTTAAACATTACTAAAGCTAAAGAATTATCGAAAGCAATAAAGAGCAATATGCGATAATACATACAGGTAAATCATTAAACTAACCTACAAATTCGACATTTCTTGGTTTACTCACGTTTTATATCATTAAAAGAATAAGTCTAAGTAGAATATTTACAATAACAGTGTTTAAGCAAACATTGATTAAAATACTTTTTTAAGTGTATAAAATAATAAACTATTTTAAGATAAAGCATAGTAAAAAGTTATTATAGCAGTTAAAATAGAATAATCTGTGTGGTACCTTATACTTAAAAATATTGTAACAATAAAAATCTTGGTTATCTTATTACAGTCAAAAATCACAGAGAAACGTAAATTACGCAAAAATGACGCGTTACGCAGATGATCACTAAGTATTATTCAAGCAGTGAGTGGACACCAAAAACCAAACATTAAAATAATATCTATTACAGTATTTTTTCACTATTTGCTTTAGAAAGCTATCTAGAATCTTAAACTGCCACGGCAGAATTTTTTCGATTAAAAAATAATTAATGTTTAGAAGTAATCAAGAAAGAGCTACAGCATTTTTGAAATGTTTATCTAAAGCGTTTAAATCATGTCCCTCTAAAAATACTAAAAAATTTTAAAAAAATCAAATTTTAGAGCATCTACAAGTACTATTTCAAATGTAAAGTTAAAACTGCGATACTTAAAGCTTAAATTACCACAAAGTTATAATATACATAGCAACGGGAAAAGTACTTAAGAAATTACCATAAAAGTGACATTTATGTGTTACCTATTTATATGTTGCAGCTCTAAGACTAATGTATTTCTTCAGACAAAAAATTTAACTATAATTACATTCGTATCCAAATCTAGAAAGTTTATGGAAAATATGTCTTTTTCAAAAATTATCGAGTTCCAAATATTACACTAATACTTGTAAACTATAATTTAATAGTACTTGATTGTTAATTTAATTTCCATATATAGTACTCTACTGTAGAAGGACTGCACAAAGCTGTAGATGCAATTACGATAGATTTTAAAAGCAAATGTTACTATCCAGCAACCTTTATTAATTTCAAGTATACTTTTGATTACTACGAAATATTAAAACTATATCTACCAACCGAAAATTCTTAGTAAATACGACGAGTTTTACACATTTTACATATATATCATTAACCCAAGAGTCTTCGAAGGTAAGTACTAAAATCAACACTGTACTTGTTATTTATATTACCTTACAAATAACATTAGTCATTATATTTTTAGGCACCTATTATTGTCATCATACCTTGACTCTAGTATTGTATTCTTATTATATGTAATCTTTACTACTAAGAAGTGCTTGTCAAATGATCTAACTAAGTAATTCAACAGATATCCCCATTATAAACGATTAAATATCTCAAAATGCATCTAGACAGAAGAGTAAATTAAATAAAATACATCTAAATAAAA
Organism: Sinelater perroti; assembly: GCA_036346155.1. Lineage (NCBI taxonomy): Eukaryota > Metazoa > Arthropoda > Insecta > Coleoptera > Elateridae > Sinelater > Sinelater perroti. The sequence continues at coordinate 37,142,422 of JARFIY010000001.1, forward strand.
AGAAAGAAATTATGTATTAATTACAAAAAATTTAACTGCTCCTAATATAACACTACTGACTAAAACCAAAAAAAAAAACTGTTTTGGACTTATATGCCTCCAAAACCCATTTTCAAATCCATGGTAGACCAACCTTGGTATGTCCCTAATGAAGTTATCAAAGAAACCTTAACAACCCATTAAATAACGAGAAAATTCAGAAATACAGTATTTATTATAAAAATTTACTTAGTCTGACAAATTTATCAAACAAGGATGTTGAAGAATCGTGACTAAAAAGATTTAACCTCTCTGATTCACCAACACGATTTCAGTCTAGTGTTTAAGTTTAAAATGAAGTATTACGTTAAAATATTTGACATAACATTAGTATTATTTGTAGGATAGTTTTTTGTATGTATTTCAACTGTATAAATAAAAAAGATTAAAGAAATTTTATAATATCAATTATTAAGAAGCGCAAATGCCTATAAAAAATAAACAGTCTAAACTCATAAACATAACTATATATAATTTTTTATATACTTTCATAAATATGTAGTTATTATAAAATAATTAAAGTAGTAAAAAACAAGTTTAATTTAAAAATATTCTAGACGATATCCTATATATTTATATAGATTTATATAGATATGTAGATATCTATAACTAATTTACTAAGAAGAGGTGTAGGTGTGTCGGTTACAGATATTACTTCTATACCGTATCGGACGAACCTCTTACGAGATCGACTTGATGTATTGGTTTTTACAGGAAGCAAAAACTCTCACTTGTGGTCCCTAGAAGCAGTACTTACAAGCTGCGGCCACACCTCGGCAACGACGTCGTTTCGCAGGCTAGGTTGAGAATATCTAGATATGATAAAATATGAGAATGTGCAGCGATTTTCTCATTACTGGCTATAGGTAGAGATCAAAGGGATTAGTATAGCAATAGTACAGGAAATAATAAAATAAATCGTCTGTTATTCCACAATGCAAAAAGAAACCAAAAAATTACTGCATTATTTATTTGTTCCCTAGTCTCCGGCAGACATTAAACGGTCAGAGGCTGCTAAGAATCCCCGGACTAGCCATTAAGATATGTATATAGAATGTTCGTACAATGTACTAAACCGGTAAACTACACAACGCTTTTGCAAGAAATTGACAAAAAATGTAGAGACATTATGGGTATTAGTAAAATAAAATGGCCCGAATGTGAAAAAGTGCAATCAGAACAATACGAACTGTACTATTTAGGTGAAGATACTGGACAACATGAATACGGTGTTGGAGTTATTGTCAACACAAATGTTATAGAAATATCTGAAAGAATAACTGTGATACAGCTAGAAACTACACTAATAACACTAAACATTATCCAAGTTTACGCACCAACATCTGGAGAAAGTGAGGAAAAAGTTGAAAAGTTTTATAATTCATTATCAAGTGTTCTGAAAAAACTTCACAAATTCGATATCAACATAATTATGGGCGATTTTAACGCCAAAATAGAAAACAAAAAGTGGAGATCTAGTCGGATCTTTTGAACTTATGGTTAGTGAAAGAAATGAACAAGAAGACCAACTGTACGACTTTTATTTAGAAAACCAATTTGTTATCAACAAACACACTCTTCAAACTCCTACCTCGTAGATTATATACATGACGTTCGCCAAGAGACCAACCAGATAATATCGTATAAAACCAAATCGACTTTATACTGATTAACAAAAGGTTCCAAAATAACTGTTTATCAGTAAAAACACACCCAGATGCCGATATACAATTTGATCATGACCCCCTAGTTGGGAAGACTAAATCAAATTAAAGAAAATAAACAAAAAACTAGGGTAAAAAGATAAAATTTACAAAAATCGAAAGAAGCACAAACAAAAAACAAATAAAAACGTATATCAATAAAAACATACAAGAAATTAATCGAGACACGTTTAATGTTCAACTACAGCTACAAAATGCAACAAACTATAATAAAAATTAGTAATAATCACTTCATAGCAATGAAAAGAAAAACAAACTATGGACGACGAGAAAGATTCATGACTTACTTGTTAGTAGAAAAACGAAGACTGATAAAACACATAACCACTTCAACATCCATAAAAAAGTAAAAGAAGCTGCAGGAATATATAAGCCTCAACTTATAAAAAAACTAACAGTTGACAACCGTAATATAATACTTGATAAAGAAAAGAAGATTGACACATTGAAAAAACTGTATCGCTTTGCTCTTCAGTAACAACAGAATAATAAATGAAAAGAAATTGGAAAATCACACAAACCCAGCAATGAATGAAGTTCAAAAAGCCAGCAGGCAAATAAAAGACGAAAAGGCACCTAGTCCGGATAACATCCGAATTTTTCTGAATTTCTAAAACTGATGTAACCGGCTGACAAAAAATTTATAACTATAATTACACGTTCCGTTAGATACCTCAATTATGGCTAAGATCAACATTTATAACTTTTTCTAAAAGCAGAGTGTCAAACAATGCTCAGACTATTGACTAATCAGTCTCATGAACACAACTTGGATTTATGAACGCATTGGGAACCAGAGAAGCAATTTTCTGCGTTTAATTTCTATTTCAAAGGTGTCAAGACATGAACTAAGACATATAAGTATATGTCTATAGTATAGACTATGAAAAAGCGTTCGATAAGCTTGTTGAAGTTCTACAAAGAATTGGATTAGACAACAATGACCTAAACATCATTGACAATTTATGCTGGGGTCAAACAGCAAAAATAATAACTGAAGGTGAAGATAGCGAAGAAGTCGACATTCAAGGAGGAGTACGCCAGAGTTGCGTCTTTTCGCTACTTCTCTTCAACATCTACCCTGAAGAAATTTTTAAAGAGGTTCTAGATGATATAGACGCCGGAATTTCAATTAATGGCCAAATCCTTAATAATATCATGTATGCAGACGACCCGGTGATATTCGCAAATGCAATGGAAAAGCTACAGGAACACATGAACAAAGTGACGAATATTAGTGAGCAGTAAGGCTTAACGCTCAATATAAATAAAACTAAATACAAGGTAATAAATAAAGAAGTTGTAATAGCAGCTAATCTGACGGTTAATAATAAATAAATACAGAGCCACGTTATATACGTATTTAAGAACAACGCTTAACAAAAACTGGGATCACTCTCTAGAAATAAAATGTCTCACAGAAAAAGCTAGTGCGATTGTTTTGAAAATGTTGAATGTTTTTAAAAGTCACGATCTTAATCTATGAATCAAAATAAAACTATTGTATATATTCCCAATATTGCTGTACGCAGCGGAGACGTGGACTCTGACTGCACAAGCAAAAACCTTGAAGCATTTAAGATGTAGCTCTATCGAATTTAAAACCTTAAAACACCATGGCAGCTCACATGACGAACGCCAGAGCAATAGAAAGATTTGGCAAAGAAACAAGGATTCTCAAAACCGTCAAAATTCCTGTGTCATATAATGCGCAACAAGCAACGATACAAACTTTTACAACTGATTCTTCAAGGAATGGTATTAGGAATAGGCATAAGAATCTAAGAGCATGGTTTAATACTACAACAACTGGCCTTCTTAAATCAGCGTTAAACTAGATGCAAATTGCCAAGATGGTCGCCGATATTCGTTAACAGATATGTACCCGAGAAGAATAATTACTACAAAACCACACGAATATGTCCACGTTTTTTTTTATTAATTTACACATTTCTAATTAAAGAAAACGTAAAAGTAGAGAAACTCAGAATGGCTCAAAGTTTAGCAAATATTGTGCTAATAGTAGCGGCGCAATGTTAATAAACAAACATGTAAATGTTATATTCGTCTCACGATCACAATAGCCTGCATCTGAAACTGCAATTGTGTGGAAATGAGTTTACAGAAAGCCCAATAACTGCATCAAATATTTTTCTGCAACCATTTAAACCAAATGTTTAACGCTTCGCAATGGTAATGCTGCTGACCCAGATACCGCTTGAGAATGAAATCCGATATTATTAAAAGCTGCACTCGTTCCCAATGCAGGCTCACGCTGGGTGTCGGATAGCAGATTGTTGTGATTTTAGAGTAATGCAATACGAGGCAAATCAGCAATATCCGGACATTATACGTTACTTTAGCAGATTACCGCGCATATCACTTAAAACAGAATGCTCTATTTGGAAGCCATACATTCAAATAGCATTATGTGCTTTGTAAGCTTATTAGCTTATATGTGTATTGATCACAGATTATAGGAGACAAAAATAGAAACAAGGCGGCAGAAACAACCCGGATATAGCCTATGTTATGGTCTTAATTTTGAAGTAACAAATACAGTAGAAATAATTTCCTTTGTACAATTTAATGTTAGATGTCTTTTGCTATTTTTATACTATTTAAAAAATGTATACACAATTCTTGGAAACGGAAAGCGGGTTATATTATGTATAAAAAACTTTAACATACAAATTTTAAAAAATTTAAAGTAAACTAAGTCTTGAAGAATTTATGCCTTTAGAATAAAACTTTTTTTACTAATACAACTTATTACAAGAATGAAAAATGAAAAGGAAAACTTTAAATGTACTGAAATTAAACGAATACTGTGGTAGAGACTATCCAGATAAATAGATTTTCTTTGTTTCTTTTGTTACAACACTTTGAATGGTATAATTTTTTTGTACCCAATTTGTTTAATTTTATTGGCGAGTAAACTGTGCAATCGAAAAATTATTATAATTTTCAATATTAATGGCCGCAATGTCTTTTGTTAAAAGTACAAATCTCAAACTATAAAATATAATTTCTAAAGGTTCTATGAACACAAATTCTAATTACTCTATTTAACAGTAGCCCTCGTTACTCATAACTTTCATAATTTAACCGCTTAACAAACTGTACAAAATTTAGTATACTACAATAACAAATTTAGTATCATCGGATAAGCTGTTCAATAAGGCTAATTTATAAATACTAACTAATTATTCAGTAATACCGACAGCAGTTCTACCTTACCTTCAGTTTTATAAATTTCTCATTTCACTTACGTAATATGTAGTAACTGTCGCTTTAAGCATTAACGAATGGATAATGCATGCATTAATATTTGTTTCATTTGAGTAATACCTTTTGTTAAATATAATATTATTGACAAACAATGTAAAGTATTTTTTAATTTTAAGTGTTCTTAATTTTATTATTGTTATAAGAGCAGTGCGTTATCTAATACGTAACATAGTTAGATTTTCCTTTTTATAGTTATTGTACATCTTTTATGGGGTTAATTTGGGATTCTAGACTGACTGTCGAACTAAAATACAGAAAATGGGCTACACAGTATTTACTTTGTACATCCAAAATAAGACAGAGTTTCTTTGTAATATACGAGGTCTCTCCCGAATATTAATATGATGCGAACGATTTTTTATGGTTGAAGAACAGATATCCTACAGCTCGTACCTCTTTCTACTATACTGTTGATTCTTTGTTACAAAACCGCGCGAAAATAACTTCGTGGTTGGGTGTAGCTGAGTAAGAAGGCATTGTTCACTTCAGATGAGATACTAGTATTTTGTTTTATCCTTTCTCAGGTTCTAGCTAATCTAGCAATTGCTCTCAAATTTCCTTCATTTTATAACATTCAGTTTACTAGATTTTATAATTTTAGTATTTTATATTTTGTTTCCTAATTTCTGCCTTAGGTGATTCATAACATAATATGCTCCGCCATATTACCTTCGTCCCCTCAGGAGCTATTATTTATCCTTTAAATTTTCTTTAAATAACTGCGGAGGCACTTATATCCACTTAGTATTTGCGAAAGCCAGCAGTCAATCTGCCCGTATTCCCCCCCTTTTTTATGTTTGGAATAACCTTATTGTGTCAGTTTTCCCGGCATACCGGTGTCCTAGTATCTTTGCTATTTTGTGCGTTCTTTTTCTCCCCATATGTTATTTTCCGTTCTTCTGCTTTCAAATCCAAGAATAAAATAGTACAGCTTCGATAGGGAGTGTCCGATACGTACTGACTATACGAATTGCTGTGGTCTCTGTGCAGTTTATAACTAGTTTACATATTTTACATACTTTAGTGATGTGGCCTACATCCGAGCGGCATATAATATAATGGTCTCCGCAAATATTGTTCGGGCAGCTTCTGTATCTATTATATCGTGTCACCTTGCTGAATTAGACGCGTTTTGCACATTTAAGATAATTAAAATACAATATCTTCTATGTCTAATAATGTAATTTTGTGCTTTCTTTGCTACTGCCATCACAATGTTTATGACATCTGCTGCACCTCTAACAAACCCGAATTGGTTTTGCTAGACCACTTCTTTGTATCTCTTCCTGTTTAATAATTTGTCAAGTATGTTAATTACACATAGCGGTTTGTATTGGCTCGCATCTTCTAATTTCGTCTATAAGGTATTTGTTCATAATATTACGGATTACTTTCTTCTTCTTCTTCTACTCTTATATCGGCTATTAGCCTGTTTCTAACTACACATTTCGTGTAGTACTATGAGCCATGTTGGGCGTACCCCGGGCAGGTGGCTAGTCTGACCCGTTAGAAGAAGGATAATGTACTTTACGACCGCCAAAGGTGTTTGTATGATGGCCGGAGAGCACTCGATGTTTGCCGTTATTTTTGACCTGGGAGTCGAACCCAGGGCCCGCCGCGCGTTAGTCTGGCAGGCCGAAGCCTTTAGGTCGCGGCTGTCGCGCTCTCGGATTACTTTCGGTGCTATTTTATTATTGCCTTGATCAGTTTGGCTATAATACTATTCCATCCTGGTGCCTTTTTATTCCTTATTACATTTGCTATCTTTTCCAGTTCTTCAGTGGTGATGTGATCGATTTTTCTGCATGTTCTGCAACTTCTGCATTTATTCCCTAATCTCTTCTTCCGTGTACTGGAAACAATGTCCTCACTATTCTCATCTCTTCATCGTTACTAGCGTTGGTTTTTGGTATTGTGTATCTGAATTTCTTGGTGACAGTCGTGTATGCTCTTCTCTAGATGTTTCCAATTCGTTAAAAAGTTCACCCAACTATGTTTTCTGGAATGGTTAATGGCTACCTTGTAGTTTTTCTGTCGCATTTTATATATTCTTTGAACATATCTTGCTTTTTCATCAGTTTTATTTCTATCTATTTTTAGTATACGCCACCTTGCCTCGATGCATTGTTTTCTTTTTTGCGATGTGGTTTCTTGCGTTCCTTTTTTATATTTTTTCTAGTACTGATTGGGTCGTCTCTGGACTCGGTGTGTTCAGGTCTCTGCTAATTTTGCATATATTCTAATTTCGTCGTGGAAAACTGGGTGACTATTCTCATAGATATTAATCTTTTCCTTTGTTTTGCCTCTCTAGCAGCTTCTATTTCCAGCTTCATGCTTATTATATTGTGGACTAAAATTGTCCTCATCTCTAAAATGGTCCTTTCAAATGTAGGTAACTCGTCACTTAGTATGGCAAATTCGTGGTGAGCAATTACTTCTCTCATCACTATTCCCTTTTTATCGGTCTTTCTCGAGCTCTATTCCGGGGTTCTTTGGTTATAATGATTGGTGGTATTTCGTGCTCAGTTCGTCGATAAACACTTCAAATGGGTAATGGTTTGTTGGGTAAAAAATAGCAATTATACGCGACATGATAACGTGGCTCCATTATGAATTGCCTGTTGGTGCTTTTGTCAACATCGGTGTTTACTATAATGATTGCAGCATCTTTATTTCTACGTCTACGTCACTTCTACGTTTGACATTTTGTTTCTCTATGTATAGTATATCGTACTCCTTAGCTTTGGCTAGTAGTACGTCGGCAGCTTCGCGTCTTCTGTTAGTATTTAGTTATAATATTTTGACATTTAATTCATCACTTTTATTTCCTTAATTAGTTTGTGATATTATTAATTTTTATTTTTGGTTTCTTTTTTCTTTCTCCTTATTTATCCTAATTTTCTTCTATACACCGGGCAATCCATATCCTCAGGTTCTTCTACTATTATGCATGTTCCCCATCTTGCTGTATTTTTAGAGTTACGTGCAGTGCACTCAACATCTATGCTGTTATAGGACCTCTTTATCATTTCTTCCTTTTTTGTATATTCTCTGGCTATGTATCTCATATACAAGGACTTATAGCATCTGGATAGTTTTAGCATTTCAGTAATACTGCATTTCGTCCATTCTACATATATTTTGTTTTTGGCTAACAGTATATTAGCCACCTCCATAGGCCGGCTAACTATTATATATTAAATTGGTTTATTCGACTTTTCTTGTAGTTTCTCATTGGTGGTGCCAATTTTTTCATTTATTGTTTGATTACTTTCTTCTTATTAGCTAATTCATCTATGTCCTTAATGAATATTATTTTCCTCTTTTGTAATCTCAACTGTTACTGTTTCGGACTATCTGTCATTTGTTTAAACGTATGTGCGCCTTTCTTATTGCTATTTTCAATTTGTAACTTTACGCACTTTTCTTTATTCGTTTGTATGTTTTAGATCTTTATTACCGCTTTCTGCTTATCAACTTTCCGAATTACTTTCATCATTCCTGAAGCAGTTTGCAGCATTGCTTCTTCTGATCTTTTGATTATTGTTTTCTCATTTCTTTGGTTTCTTTTTCTTCTACTTCGTTTCCCATTTCTCACTATTCTTTAGTAGTGTGGCTTCTTTCTTTTTTTTTATTTAGTGTGTGTAACTGTATGTGTAAGTCAGTCTCTTGGAATTTAAATTGGAATATTTTTTCAATAATATAATTTCGCCTACAGAGTCTTGTTTCTTTTGCCATTAATATTACAACCCCTGGTATTAAATAAATGTTTATTTCTTTGATGACTTATTCTACTCAAATTCTGGTTCTCGTGTTTATTTCCAACATTTGTTTTACATCTGCGAAATCTTCACCCACTATTTCTGGGACTTCAATGTATCTTTTATTTATCAATTTAGTTAGGTATCCATTGTTAACAGTATAACAATATCATGGTCTGTCGCTGCAGCGACTATTGATAGAAACAGTTCGTAAGGGTGTTATCCAACCTGAAAACAGATGAGAATAAGCCACAATGCGCATATGAAAATAAGGACGATTTCACTGACCGGACCAGTTGGGACTTGACGCCGATGAGCAAATACATGTCGTGTATGATCGTCGCATTTGCAATAACTGAGCGGGTAGCGCAGAGCATCGGTGTTAAATTTTGTGCCGAATTAAAGCTATTCAAATGATTCAAATGTCTAAAGTAAACATAAGTTTGCGTTTCATAATTAAAATTTTTTAATTTCTCCTTATTTATGGAAGATTTTTATGTTGTTCGATTACCTGATATAATCATTTCTATAGTGTTTGAAATATCTTACAAATGGCATTATTTTGCATAAAAACGTAGAAAAATGTCATAAGTTGTTAAAAATTGGTATTTTTGACTTTTAATAAAACCTACTTATTATTTTAATTACATTGCAAACTCTAAATTTGTTTTTTAATATGAAAAATTTAGCGAATAAATGTGCATCTGTGCCATACCATTTCTAAGTCAACTTTAATAGTAGTTTATATACACAGTAAGACAAAGGGTGACATTTAGATCTAATTATTCGCTTCATAACATTAATTGCTGTATTGAGTTGGTGTAATTGTTCGAACGTTTTATTGGCCTGTAGGTGGTATGTTGTTATACACGGAATTCCTAATAATTAATACAATCTTTAGAAAAATTCTGATTTTAGTTATCTTACTGAATTAGAAGTTCAAGGTAAATCGGTCGATTTATGTTAAACAATGTTTGAACATTAAGTATTAATTTTTAAAATTATCATTAAGCGACTCAGTAAAATATTTTTGGCACTATTTGTTCGCGGTATAAACGCGTTACTTTTCTTGTTTCTTTTAATAGTTTATCGATCGACTGTAAAATTTACGAGACACTAGGAGTAAAAGATCGTTAAAATGTTCATAACTAAGTATATGGGCGATTATTTTAATTTTCACGTTCTGAATAATTTAATATTATACCCGATCTTTCAGTGGCTTGATAATGCCTGAAATATAATAAGCCTGAATATAATTAAGGAAATACACATTTTGCTGAATTAATTCTCATGCTCATTGTGCGTTCAAGGAGGATCCTTAAATGCTGGTAAGTTCTGTTTTGTCGTGAAAGGCTATTAAAATTTAATAAATGCGCAAATAAGATCTAACTCTTGTGCAATTGAATCCATAAATCTTCACAAGTTTGAGCAATGTTATTTAACTGAAGGATTGATTTCGTTTTTTCAAAAAACAAATATATTTTTCAATATCTTTTGGCACAAATAGTGTCTGACATGTTAAAATTAAGTTATAAGTTATAATTACAGTGCAAAGCTTTAGATGTGTGGCGATGAGTATTTGTTATGAACAATACGAATGTTGAGAGTACGACGATTGCCAAGTAAACACATACACACATCATTTTCTCGACTTTGGGGGTCCCTGGGATCTGGGCCCCTAACCCCCTTCTCTGCTTAAGGGCCGCCCCCGTTCCGCCAGACGAGGGTTCACTTTTTCTGGGCGCTTTTGGCGGGCGCCGCTGTTCATGTTGAGGTGTTCGGTATATTGTTTTTGCTTTGTCCTTCTTTTTAGTTGTTTGTCTGATCAGGTTTGTTATTTGTTGGTAGTCGGTGTCTATGTTTGTGTCCGTCTTGTTTGGTTTACCCACGTTTAGGTAGTAATAGTTCCTGGAGTTCAGTCGCATGTGTCATCAGTCTGCCAAATATCTCTCCAGCGGTGGTGGATCCGTTTAAGGTGTTTAGTAATTTTGGGATTAGCTGTAATAATTTTTCGATGTCCACACGCTGGAGGAGATCGAATATGAAACCCCAACCTTGGTTGTCTGGTTGGGGAGCTGGTGGAGTTATTGTTGGTGTTTCTTCTGGCATCGGTGCAGCTGTTGCCTGTCCAGAGAGTGCTGGCCAGGGTGTAGCGGCTGGGGTTTCTCTTGCTGCTTGGGCGTGTGATCTTCCCAGGATTCTAGTCGCTGCTGAAATCGGTGTAGGCACCGTTGATTGCTGTGACGTTTGTATGGGTTTCGCTCGAGGGAACGACGGGCACCCTCTATAGCTTGCTGGGTGTGCGCCGCCGCAATTGGCGCACACCGCTGGTATATCGCGGCTCTGATTGCAGCTGCTCGTAAGATGGTGTCCGGCGCATTTGACGCAGCGCGGGGGACAAAACAGTTCCGTTGAGCATGTCCAAACTTTTGACAGCGGTGACACTGCCCAACGGTTCTCTTTTTGTGCGGCTTCTCTGCTCGTACATCCACTCGCATCACTTCGCTGATGTTGTATATGGCTTTTCCTGTACGCTCGGCCTCTACGAATACAAGAGGCATTGAGTGTTAGGCTCTTGTGCTCCGCATGCGGCGCACTGATCGTACTGGAATTCCTTTTCTTTTCAGGTCTTCTTGGACCATCTCATCCTCTAGTGTTTCTGGTACTCCCCTGAGTACCCACTCGCAGGGGCCTTTCGGAGGGCAAGGCGTAAGTGTGTAATGGTATTGCTTTGCCCTCCATTATTTTTGTCATTTCCCTGTAGTCATCGGAGGTAGCAGGCTGGATTGCTATTGATTCCGCCCTATTTTTGACCTTTGTAAAGTTAATTTTTTTAGTATTAAAAATTTCTAAGAGTTCTGGCCAATACTCTTTTGCTCTCAGAACAATCGGTGGCACTCGCTGTTTTGAATTGATGTCGTCATCGCCTACTATGGGAGCAAAACGATTGTTTGTCGGTACCTTTGCTGCCGGCTCGTCCTGGACTGGTCGGCGACGTCCCCACTTCCTCCCTTGTACGAAGGTGTAATCATCGTCCGTATCGGACGATTCACCCTCGCTCACTTCCATTAGTCGTGCTTCAGTGCTGTCATCTTTATCTTGGTTATTAACAACCGTGTTGAAGCTGCTCCTACTGCTCTCCTGAGAGAGCGAGCTCGCAGGTTGAGACTCACCCGTCGACGCTGCTGGTAAAGGTGTACCTGGCTCGGCGGTGTCGCACTCCCATGTCGCTCCTTCATCGGGGGTTGGGGCCGGTGACGGGGTCGCAGGGTTAGGTGGCGCTGATGTTTGCGGTGCTTGTGGTTTGAGGCCTTTTCGTTTGCCCAGCGGTGGGGTTTTAGGGCCCAAAATCTCACCAAGCATCTGCGGCTGGTTTGTCGCTGGATCTCCTTGGTGGCTTCTCTTAGGTTTCGGTTGTCTAGTTGGTCTACGAGTTCCCTGATTCGGGTTCGCACTTGTTCTTGCTCTTCGTCCATTCTGTAGCCCTAACGGGCTGTTTCTTCAGAGTTCCAGGCGGAATGCTTTGCACACGGATTACCGCGATATTTGGGTTTAACTTTTCACGTCGCGCCCAAAAAACTGCTAACTTACGTGCACTTGCTCCAGTCGGCAGAAGTACTGACTGGAAAATCGCTGTGATGTCACAACTTTGTAGGAGCGGCGTGATACGTCTGCTCGCTACAACAGTTATCGGTCGACTTCTTACACTTGCCAGATAAACAGACGTTGCGCAATGTTTAAATACCACGCATAGTGGTGATACTCACACGTTCTTTAAAAGCCATATTATCCCCTACTTTTTTACTTAATTCATTCGAGGTTTATTGGAGATGAGCGTCTATGGTGTCCTCAAATCGGGAATCTTTGATATGATATTTAATCTATAAAGATTTGTTTATTAAATCAACTAACCCTTTCTGAAAGCTCAAAAGTCCAAACTGATACGTAGTATGTCAACATCAGCAATTATAAATCTTGCCGCAATAGAAAATTCAAATCGACTGCGAGTGTGTAGTAAATAGGAAAATTGTGTGCCGTTCAAATAAACAGTACGTGCACTTGTGTAGATGCACATACAAGTCGCACTATTCGTGTTTATTAGTAACGTAATTATCGAGATTTTGATAATTTTGAAGAGACGAAACTATCTCATAAACGATTTTTCTAGTTCTCTGAAATCCATTTACAAAGCCAGTTGATTTTTTAATTGAATCTTTAATGATACCACTAAAATCGGTCATTCGTGTTAGCAATTCTGGCTGGCTACGTGCAATAGTGCTTGACAGTTTCTGCTTGCGTTATTCATCTAGTCTTCTTGCTTACAAGTCTTTGTATCGCTTCGTTGTTAATCACCGTGATAATTCCTCCTAATGACATCCTGATCTTGTATATTCACCTGATTTTTCCGGTTAGAGTATTTGTATGGCGCCTTGCATACGTCTAGCACATGTTGCAGATGTATTATGAGCTGGTTACACCAAACATCTAAAACAAAATGGTTTATCAATGTAACTTTGGTCAGTTTAAGTAGATCTGAATTGAACTGTAATATTGTTTTGCTACTGATACTTTGTGTCAACAGATCCGCGTAGGACGCGTTCGAACGTGTGAGACATCATATAGTTGCTCCCCGATGTTTTCTAGCGTTGTCTCTAGCTACTCGCTTCAAGTGGAAATGTACTTAAATCAATTTATACTTATGATTAATATGATTTGTTTACATTTGCTAGTATATTAAGGTCTGCATTACACACTGAAGTTGGCATTTCGGCTTCTGTCGCTGTAAAAACATTAGGTGTTTTACAAAATATGTTAAAATGTGTCTATTTTATAGGTATACATTTACCTTTTGCAAATGCACCATGTTGGGTCGCAAATTTTTTTATGCTTATCGCGTGCATGTAAAACAACACGCATTGTACTGCCGCAGACTTTATTGATAATTCTTAATTACAATCTAAGTTATTTGTGAATAGAGAATTAGATTTTGAAAGCTGATAGCGACAACTCAATTATAATAGAGCTAAATTCTTATGGCGATACGCCTTTATATTTTAACCAAGCAAAAAGTTTCACCGGGGATCTGGAAATTGCACGCTGTGTTGGAATCTTAGTTTATCTATTAGTAGATATGATGCTCATCCTGAATCTAAGATTTGATAATAAAACATGCCCATGTCGCTACATCAACGATTGTGACAAAAATACGCATATTTTCTGGGAAAGCATGTTATCAACTATATTATATATATATTGAAACCCAATAGTGTGGGATAACTGCAAACATCACACCGTCTTTAATTATGTATATCTTTGGAATAGTATTTTATAATATTTATAGACTTAAATATCTTATTTTATTAACTGTTTGTCACTAGATAAATTTGCAATTATTGCCTTAGTTCTTTACAGCAACTTATGCATGCTTTTATTTTCGTAGTTATCCTTCTTCTATTCACATATTGAAAATGTAGCAATTTTGCAATTCAAATGTAAGAACGCCCTTAGCCTATCATGAATTTTAATGAAAGAGTGGACTATAAATGTGTACAAATACCTTACTATTTTTCAATTATCAGGTAATAAATATGATACCCAAATTTAAAAACCAATAGATAAATAAGTAGGTAAAAAAATAATTCCAAAAATATAAAATTGCAGTGTTATTAATGATGGTTATAAAATTTATAGATAACTGGGATTGCTATGTTTGAATAATGTTTTCAAGTTTCATCAACTATAAACTTCTAACCTTTGGTCAAAAAAAAATTGGGATTTGTATATAAGGAGCAACAATAAATGAAAAAAGAAAACATTTTTAATAAACTACGTCTAATTTGATGTTAAAATGGTTAGAGCGGAGAAGCAAGCAATAGATAAGTTTACATCAATTGAATAAGATAAATATATTATAAACTTCTTAGTTTTCGTAGACTAATGTTACCAACAAACCAGACAAACACGGAATCAAGATTATCATGCTTTGTAACTCTGACTTAGTTATATGGATGACGCAATTCGTATAAAATAATATTACATTGTATAAGACAATTACGTATAAGTCAGAATTTCTGTTCATTATCAAAACACTATGTCCCATCATTGTGTGAAATCAGTTGTTATGCAAACAGAAATATAAGAAGAGATAACTGGTTTACATCCGGAGAATTGGCTATTTTACTTGAAAAAACTCCTACTTTGGGCGGAACAGTAAATAAAAAAAATCTGGTGTGAACATCACACGACTTTCCGTATCCTATTATTATATATTATAACGGGTCCATCGTCTCGGCCCTGCGCTGCTCTCGTCCCGGAACTTGTTATTTTAAAAAATGACGAGGCGCGAGTCCAACACTCGAAAGTTGATTAAAATAAACAGTACAAGACAATAATTGACTCGTACTTAAAATTTTGCTACGTCACCGAAAGTAACCGTGCAAGCTCGGTTGCACAGCCTTCGCCATTATAGCCTACGTGCTCCCTCCTAGCGGTCAAGCGCTCCCCCCGTCCTTCCGCAGTCGGCCGTTTAATTAATTTTTAATCGGCTATAACTTATTGATTTGACCTCGGATCTAAAAAATTTCATTGTAATTTTTTGTTCGTCTTGGTCTGATCTATCCGGTAATATAAATTTCCTGAAACATTTTATGAACACCGGTATTAAAAATCCTGAGCTTCAATTTTTTTTCGAGTTCCTATTTTACCAACTTTTATTTTAAATTCATGTTTATCTCGTGATAAAAAATCATTTTTATTCTCATGAATTTTCTATCTTCAACCGTTTAGATTCGCGACCGCTTTGCGACTGATTTTGCGACCTTGCGACCAAACGACTAGACCGATTTTTACCAAAAGCTTCACACTGCGTCTCCTACCTACAAGTAACTTGCATGCCAAATGTTAACTCTCTAGCTCTTACGGTTCTCGAGATATCCTGTTTACTGACAGACCCACAAACAGACAGACACACACACACACGAAGCAATGGCTAAAACCAACTTTTTTGTTATCCTGAGGCTATATTTCGCCCAGAAATGTGAAAAACTGGGTAGGTCAAATTTCCACCGATTATATTACTTCCCTTAGTATAGGATAACGAAAGTAATAAGGCCCATATTCCACCTGCTTTTCGACAAAAAAACAAATAGCGTCAAGTTTTGAGTTTGTTTCCAGTGTTCTTTATTCCTGAAAAACAAAAATTTGTCATATTGTTATCATCTATTTATGCTATCAGAGTTATTAATGAATATGTATATAAGCCAAAAAATGCTATTTTCTAATTCAACCAATTGACTAACTTTATCTCGTTCTCCCCAAATTCTGATTTTATCAATACCGAATAAAAAGATCAAAGATGATAAGATATTTCAAAATAGTCTCTAATTGGTCCATAAGCTCTGCTAAATATGCTCACGTTCTGCAAACCGCAAATGAAGGCATATGTATACTAGTTATATGTGCCCACCATCAAAGGCCTTCATGTGGTGAATATGCAGATAATTTGTAAAAAATTATTGAAATAATGTTTTTCATTTACAAAATAAAATGTTTATAAATAATTATTAAATTTGTACAATTTCAATTAGTATCGTGTATTTATACGCTAGTGTAAGTAATTCCAGGATAAAAATCGGCCAACCATTTGTAAGTATTTAATTTTGTTAAAAAATAGTAGTGTTATTATCTTTAAGGCGCATTAGGAATTCAAAAAATTCAATATATAAAAATTTTATTAAATAAATTTATCAAAGCAACAAATAAAATCAAGAAAATGGAAACTCAGAATATCCAATATAAAGTATTACGGATTTTTTTTAGTAAAATATCTTAAAATTTTCCTTAAATTGCTTCAAGAGTTCTGTTAGAGCATTCAAACGGAGCGAATGTTGCGTCATCAGTTCGTGTTCTGTGCAACAAGTGTCAAAATGTGTTAATGTGCAGTGATCGTGTCGAAAAAACGAAAACAATTTTCTCAAACAGAGACTTGCGGGCTGCTAGCATGTTGGTGGCTCTATGCGCCTGTCATTGATATAGCCTAGGTTACCTAGCCTGCAGCTCCTGCCGCCATAGTCGCTGGTCTGAGAGGAAAAAACATTGCATTGGGTTTCTCGTCATCTTAGCAGAGGTGGGACAACAGCTTTTATCCTGTGTCGAATACTAGAAACTGTTATCCGAAAATATACGCCAGTTATAGAAGTTCTACATTAAATGACAGTTTAGTACGCATTACGTGCGTTATAGCTACAGATGAAAAGTCGGCTTCATCTATTTTTTTTAATATTATTTTGCAAAAATCATCTTAAAATAACCAAACGAAAGAAAGTATAGGAGCTATTACGGCCTTGTTTCCGGTTTATGGAGGTATTAAACCTTATCAGATGCCACTCCCAATGATTTTAAATCACAAATACTGAAACTAGACTAAACAGCTAATTCCAACAAATACCTGATAATTTCCCAGTACAATCAGAACAAACACTTTATTACCGACCCTTTCTCCAAACCCAATACCATATTTACACCGACACACTTTCTAAGCTACTATAAAACAACAATAACTAAAAACGACTCCTATAGAAGAAGTAGACGAATTGAAACCCCAAAACCCGGCCTCCATCATCAAATCATATTAATCACCATTAAACACAGAAAACTACTACCTACAACAGAAAAAAACGCAGATAAAACAGAAAACAAAATCCCAAAACCTTGCCAAATTTTTGTAATTTCAGATTCAGATTATTGCGCCACTAACACAACTTTCTGATCAAATAACTAAACAACAGGAAATCAAAAATCAAACCCTTTACTAATAATCAAATAAAAGTTCAGCCTAAGACATCCGAGCATTATAGAAATAATCTCAAAAGCCCAGACTGAAGAAAATTACAAATAAAAAAAGAAGCTACAAAGTGGTATTAAAAAAACTGCATTTGCTTGATAGTGAAAAGATCAAAGCTGAAATGGAAAAATTAAGACACCAGATCACAAGCATATGTAACATCAAATAATACAGGACCAATTTGCCATATTCCAATGTATTCTATGTTGAGTTAAAACCAGCCTCCAACAACAAAGACATTTTCAATGTTGAAGATCTGCAATAATATAAAATTAAGTTTAAACCCCCCAGGTCAGTGTTCTATATGTCAAAGATGCAGATGTACATTTGATATGTGTAAAATGCTCAGGCGATCACCCCACATAACAATACCAAAGAAAAAAAACTACGCAATGTCCGCTGTGTTCTGTGTGGACGGAATCACCTCGCGAATTACAAGGATGTACTATATATAAAGAACTATAAGGAAAACAATTTTCAACCCTTAGTCAGAAATAGTACTCGCCACCCTCACAATTCAAGAGGTATCAACCAACGCATCCTGCACTATCGTATTCACAAGTAGCTGATGGGCAACAACATAATCATGAAACTCCAATCAATTTCCCTAAATAACAAATACTAGTCAACCTAATCAACAAACCAGCGAACTAAAAAATTATCTCTGATTACACCTGGACAGAAAACTCACGTGGCGTAAGCACACCTTCACAAAATGCAAAACAGTTGAGGTTAACTTTAACCAAAATATAATAGTTACTGGGACGTAAATCCAAACTTTCAATACATAACAAACTTCTCTTATATAAGACTATACTCAAACCAGATTGGAGTTATGGCATCCAACTATGAGGCACAGTTGCCAACTTCATCATTGCAATCCTACAACGCTACTCATCGAAAGTATTGCGTATGATTGTGAACGCGCTCTGGCTTGTGTCCAATGCGACTAGCTGTAATGATCTACAAATGTTAACAGTAAAAGAACGAGTTAATCATTACAGTGTTAAATATAGTGACCGTCTTAGAGCACATCCCAACGCATTAGCAGCAGGGTTCTTGTTTACTCCAAATCAAAATAGAAGACTTCAAAGATATGTGTCAAACGACCTGCCTACCAGATTCCTTATTTAAATAATATTAAGTTCAGCTTTACTTTTGTTTTTAGTTTGTAAGTTTCTTTTTAGACCCAAAAGCCACAAAAGACATAGGTCTACTGTTGCAGGTGGATATTCCTACATGTCCAAATAATTAGTTCTATTTACTAATTGTACATGTACATTGGGGGGACATTAATAAAAAAATACCACAAAGTTATACAATTTCTTTAACAAATTCATACAGAATTAGTAAAACGCATGTGCAAGACTAAAAAGGCAAAACTGAGGGCAATTGATGATAAAAGTGGTGAAAATTTTTGCTAGCACATATTAGATATGTAAAAATGATATATAGATAAGCTACAACATTATTGTAAGATGGGTTTATTCTTACATTTTAAGAATAAATAACAATATTACTATCAAGTAGCACATAAAATACCATAATTCCTGAAACATCGTGTAAAATATCTATTTCTTTAAACACATTTGATCTTATCGTAAGGAATATTTTAATATGCTTTTTTTGTCCATGGGATAGTTCTTTCTAAATTTTAATGACCAGTTTTATATAAAAAAATTAAAAGAAAATAGAAACGTGAAGATATATTTTTTTATAAAAAAAGGTTTGTAAAACAATAACCCATAGTGGACAATTGTTTACAAAAATTTTTGATTAAATACTGTTACGTACAATTTAATCCTTGACAAATTTCATTGCAGTAATAATTTTCTGTGGATGGACACTTTTTTTTTCTACAAGCAACGGTTCCGTCAAATATTTAACCAAAAGGAATATATGAAAAAAAACATTAAGAGGTAATTTGCTTACAATTTATTTTTTCTGTAAAAATTTGCATAGTTATGCATACAAAAATGCGTATTTTAATAATACATAAACCGGATATAAATAAATAAAGCAAAAATCATACATTTACGTGTATCGCACTATGGGTGTGCTTGAAATTTTATTTCCTCCATATTTTGAAATTTAAACAGTAAAGATGAAAAATTCTAAAAAAATTAAATTAATCGGCCTGTGCTTAGTCAAAATAGCAAATTTTTAGGAGGAAAAACAGTATTAAGAAAATATAGAAAATAGTAAAATATGCGGTAGAACCAAAAATATTTACGTCTGTTATTTAATGCCATGCTATAACCACGTTTTCCAAAACTATGAAGTAATCAAAACACCAAATGCACAAGTTTCCTCAACTTACCTTCAAGAAGGAATTAGCCGCACGGTACGTGCCGGCAACCACAGATCTAATCACGATAGCACGTGTTAACTTATAAGCAGAGGCCGCAGCACGCGCGCCCTTGAAAAGAACCGGAACAGCAAAGTGCACATCCAACTTATGCAGAAACTAAGCATCTGAGCGGCAGTTTTAATAAAGCAAAAATGTTTTACAACATTGTGTACAAAGCGGTTCGTTATCTTTTACAGTTTTTATTACATTTGATAGAGCTAGATTTATTGATTGTACCGTTGTGTTATTAATTTTTATTGAAACTTAAGCGTTATGAACCACGGCTTATTTTAGTTGATTTTAACATTCCATTTTTCTAGCCAATGATCAATTAAATAGACATGTAAATGAAGAAGTCAACTAGCTAATACAGGATCTATCGGTTAGCCGTATCGTCTGCAAAGGTACCAATCTTGCGTTATTGGTATATCAGAGTGAAAAAAATATATAGAACAGGGCTTAATACATTCCCTTGTGGTACACTTAAGTTGACGTTGCAGGATTGAGATGTTGCAGTTTCATGTCGTTCAGTAAAGTATTGGTGATTTACTAATATTTTAGAAGCAAGTAGTATTTGTTGACACATACTGATTTACAATTGAATAAAAGCCCCTCGTATCATACTTTATCAAACGTCTGAATGACAGCGAGAAACAATGCTGAGCAATATTTTTAGTCATCAAAGGCTTTTTTATATTTTTTTGTGTTCATCCACTTTGGTTCGTTTTGATCTTTGTTATATTTAGAAAAGCATTTTTTTCAACAATTTAGATGAAACCTAGTTGGGTGGCTTTCTAGATTTTAATAAAAATATAATTTCTGCTTTTTTAAGTTTTCTGGACGAACAAGATAAATTAAGTGGCCCATTAAATATTGTAGTAGTTGATATTATTCCTTTTTTTTTTGAGAAATGTATTCGATATTTGCCCTGTTATTTTATCATTTCTAAATACTTTATCTCTACATAGCAACTTTATTCCTTTTTATACTTTTTTTGCAGTGAAACAGTTGAAATTGTAAATTCAATTTGTAATAATAAATTCAGGCAATTTTCCATTTCTTTAATTAATGTTTTTGTAAAATAACATGCAAAAGCATCTGCCTTATCTTCATCAAATCTAATCTAATTTAGAGCTCGCCAAATTACACATATACTAGCGACATTTTTCATTTTTAACTTTCTTTAAATAAATTTTTAATTTATTGGTTAATTTATTTTTATCTATGTTACGAATGCGCTGATGATAGATCTTATCCTCTTTTTTCTGCAATTAATTTCTTTATTTCTATGGGGATATTGACGAGACTTTGATATTGTGATCGACTGAAGGGGGAGAGGGGGTAAATTGTTGTTCCTTGTATGGTTCCTATTAGATGGTCTAAAGCTTTATCCATTTCTCCTGGTTTCCTGATTCTATTTTTTAGATAGATGTTTTGGTTGAACTACGTGGGTAGTCTGAAAAGTTTTGATTCTCACATAAAAACAAGTATTTCTTCTGTCAAATTCAATTTTATTTTTAACATAGTCTCCTATTAAGTCAATACTCTTTTACCGGAGTTGTTTCAACCTCTTCAAACCGGTCCAGATGGTAGTTGGCGTCTTGCTCTGCAACATAGGCGTTTACCTCCGTTGACCTCCTCGTTTAATGAAAATCTCTGTCCTCCAAGCCAAACTTTGAGTTTAGGAAATTTTGGTCATGGTGCCTGCCGAAGTGTGAGCCGGTGCATTGTCTTTATGAAAGAGCACTTTTTTTCGTTCCATCAATTGGTCGGCGTAGTACGACGCCGTCGTTGTTCCTTTCTCTAACTAATCGATAAATAGAATTCTCTGATTATCTTAAAAAAAAACAGCCGCCATCACCTTTTCGGCCAATGAAACTCTCTTTGTCTTTTTTGGAGCAGGTTCACGCTTCGTAGCGCACTGTTTTGATTGTTTCTTTATTTTAGGAGTGTAAGTTTTATAGACAGTGATAACTCGACGCAAAAAGTCCTACTTGTTTCGCTGAAATCGCTTAAATAGATCCTTGGAAATATTCATTCAAATAAATTTTTGCTTAGACAGCTTTCTTATCCCCAATTCTTCAGTTGATATATGAAAAACCCATTCTTTTGATATGCCCACAGCCTCTTTAATCTTGATTCGACGGTCGACCAGTACCATTTAATAAACCTTGTTCAATGTTATTGGTGGAGGTCGCAATTGTAGCCGTACCGAACGTTCATAACCAACTAAGCTGGTACAACCACGTTTAAATACAGCTGCCTATTTTTCACTGTGGCAGATGATAGGGCAGAGTTCGTGTAAGCGGCGTCTAATTCGGCTACAATTTGCATAACGATAGTGCCTTTCAAGTGGAAGTAATTAATTACGACACGGTATTCGATTTTTGCTGTTTTTACAAAGGCACTTACATCGACTGATACAAACAACTATTAAACAATAATTAATCCTCCAAAATGGCTAAAATTTTTAGATATCTTTCAAAGCATATACTATTGTAGTTTTTACGAGTGGGGTCATCTTTATGTTGATGCTCAAAACTTTTTAGACTGCCTACATAGATACGAAAGATATTACAATTTGTGTATTTATTATATATTGTATTACTGCGCTGTTTTAAAATTGAGAAGGAACTATCTGTTGCAATTATAGGGAAGTGGTTTGAACAGATCATAGTTGGACTCTCCATATTAGTTATAAATCGGTTTTCCAGAAAAGAAGAAACCACAGTTATTTTTAGTCAGATATTTGTATAGTTCTCTATCATTCGGAATGCAAATCTTGTGCCATGGAAGAAAGTACATTGCAAACACGACTAATGACCACTTGCTACAGTCAACTTGTTAATCTGAATAGAAGTGGCTTGTACAAAGCTTCATTTAAATTGTGGAAATTCGTAAAGCACTATATTTTGTATTATAATAAATGTTTCCCAGTGAATTGTTCTGTCGGGATACTCGATGTAGTATTTTAACATGTATCCTTCGATGTGATCTTCGAAGATCAGCATGACAAAAATATTACTTATTTTAAGAAACGCTTCAACTTTATTAATGTCTAGCTGAAACTCACTTGTGTTCCATAAGGCTATTATTAGAAATTTACTCATTATGATGTAATTTTATTTATTACTATGGTTAGCGTATTTAAGATAGCATTATTTTGTTAAATGAGGTAGCAGAAAAGATTTTTAACTTTTTCTAAAAAATTTGTGAAACTTGATTGTTTATTATTTGTGCTGGGGTTGAATTGGACTTTGAAATATGATTATATCATTTACTTGAGACGATTGAAAAGAAGAGTTTGGTCTGCGGGCACTGGAAATCAACTATGACTTAGGATTGGAACTGAATTCTTGCGTAAATTTCATTTTGTTAAAACTTTGTTCGGTTGATATATTTTTGTGAAGTTTTTGATAAACTGCATCACCTTAGTAATTTGCTGCAGGAGGACCTCACGCAAAAAACTGTTTGCCGGAGTTTTAAGGTCTTTAGCACTTGTTGTTTTAGTATATCCATATTTGACACAAGTATAAGGTCTGCTGCAATATGCTTTCGTGTATTGCATGCCAGTCACTGTGTGTATTGGACTAATTCTATTCTTTTTATGATTTTACTCGAATACTTACATGGTGTAGCTAGTCGAGACTGCAAATATGGTTATTCTTTTCCGCAGTGTTCAAAACCAAAGAAATAACAAGAACGGTGTAATACCGTAAAGGAAACTTTCTACAACGGTGCGAAATCGTAACGGTCACTTCCGGTTAACGTTTACCTATTTGGCTGAAATCCCATGAAAGGTACTGACCTAAGATGTGTGTATGCCAAGTTTGAAGTGAATCCGTTGTATAGAACGGAAGTTATTGTATCTCCAGACACACAGACAGGATCATAATCTCGTTAACTTTCTACTATAAGCTCCGCTGTAGAAAGTTAATAATACGGGCAACATGTCCCTAGTGGTCCTGCTCTTTATGTTTTAGATGTTTTTAGTGTTAAAGACATTTTTGTTAATTCTTCTTTAATTGTTTCAACAAAAATTGAATGAAACGTTTATTAAAAGGATCGTATAGGCTCAATTCTTCTTCATTTGGAAATTATGATGTACTATATGTTTTGCCTGCAAATATTTGATTAATCTGTGATAAGACACATTTTTACATTTACTTTAACAATGTTATCTGGCATTACTTTTTAATTGTACTGATCTTAGGTAATGAATAAAGGTTTTTAAGTATATTACAGAAAATGTTAACACAATGCAGATATATGAGAAAAGGTTCGAGAATTTTTTTACTTTGACTTTTTATGATTTATCTGTTGTCTTGGGTTGATCTAGTACGATCTCGTTTTTACTTTTTGTGTGGCTAACGGTGAATATTCGAATGATATGCTTCAGCCGTTGTTACCACATTATTTGTTTTTGATCTATTTCCAAAAGATTTAGTTATACGTGCGTATAAATCTGTGTATTTGCATTTCTGAATATACAACAGTTGCATAGCTGGATGTAGGAAACTGTTGAGTTTGTATCAGTTGCAGTATCACAATGTGGAGAGTTGTGTTTTGCACAAAACTAACGGGGGTCTGGCAGCATAACCATTATTTTATTCTATGTTGGTTGTGCACTAATTGCTTGTATTATTTGCTGTTGTTGAAATGATTTTTCATATTCTAAGTAATTCATCACGAAGTTTGAATTTAATATTATAATTTGGTTTAAATCTGTTGCCACGCTTTGAAAACTAGTGGAATGTACGACTTACTAATTATTTATTTTCAGTAGTTTGTTTTGGATAACGTTACAGAAATAATATTAATTAATTCAATAAAACTAGTAAGTTTTGTATATATTGTATATATGTTGTATTTATCGAGTTAAGCAGTTCAGCTATAATTGCATCTTGAGATTTGTAGTATAATAACACAGCACGCATCTAACGCATATATTCTTTAAACGCTTGAAAACCCATGTGATGTCATTTAGCCAAAATATTCGTTATAAGCCTCACTACTTTTATATAGTAATTTTTTAATGAAAAATAATAAATATAAAAGTGGTTAATAGTATTGATAACTCACTGACCTTATAACAGCCTCAACAGTATCAAAGGTGCCTGTTTCAGGAGAATGCATGACCTGGACTACATATTTACATATACACATACATATATAATTACAAAATATTAATGTAAACCGCTTTTTTCTAGAACTTTGTTGGTTATTTTTACATATAAAGATAAATTAAAAAATTCAATATTATTTCAAACAATTAAAAACACTAGTAGTGTTGTTTTCTTTCGCTTCAAGAATGAATACAAACAATTTCTTCAAAATAAACCCCAAACTGGACATTTTAATTCTCTGCCATTACTTCAAAAAACACTGTAGAAAAAGTAGTAAGAAATAATCGATATTTTACCTATGTCACAATTCGGATAACTTTGAATAGGAAAGATTTCAACAAGTCTATTTCGTTAAATCAAAAGTTCTGATATATAACTTGCTACTATATTTAAGATGGTATCCAAAGAAAGTTACAAGCGCGTCCTTTTGCTGCATTATTACAAAAAGGGATTGGAAGCTGCCGCTGATGTCAGAGAAATTTGTGCTGTAGAAGACGAAGACGCGAGCAGGAGGAAGGCATTCGAGAGTTTTTTGTTTCAAAAAATTGAGATTTTTATCTAATTTGATCTGATCGTTAGTTAAAATGGTCGATGGATTCTATTTTCAAGAATAAATATTTAAGTATTTTATATTAAAATCCTAGAAAGATTGCAGGCTTTCGAATATCACAATTGCTAAAAAGTTACGTGTAAAAAATAAAAACAAGACGCACTTTTAAATCAACCTATTTATTAATCTTTCATGCTAAGAAGCTTATGTAGTTGTTCTTAACTTTCAAGAAAGCAAATACAAATCCGATTAAAATAATGTTATTGATTATTAACAAAATTTAACGCCGACAATATAAATGGATATTTGACATTATATAATTAGCTGTAGAACCTAGATTTATTAGTTACAAAGTACATATCTTTTAGAGCTTAAAGGAATAAGCTGAACAAATGCAACGTTGTAATATAAACTTCATAAGTATAGCTTTGTTTACCAAAACTTTAAATTTTACTCTACTAATACCTATACGTAGTGGAATATTATTATAAGAAATATTCAGACATTAAATAACAGATCGTTATTAAAAAATATATAATTTATAAACCGTCTTTAATGCTTGAAGTATATAGTTTTTTTGACATAGTGTGAACCATTTTACACTGAACTACTACGTGTTATGTGCTTTCGTTATCGAAAGGTGCCACAAGTCATATGACATTTAGATACGATTATGTAAAACATAAAGACATAAAATGTAAAAATTACAAAAATAGAGAGACAGAGACTTCACGGAGAATCGAGTATTCCTTCTAATTTTTCCTTCAAATGCAGTCACTATGCTGCGTTTGTGTTTCGAAGCAAGGCGGACGTGTGTTGTATTATAATATTAGTGTCTAAAGCGAACAATAATTTTATCTGCTATTTAAGGTCAGGTCTGCACTTTTGTTATTAATATCTGTAAGTTCCATACATATCAAGAGCGTTAGTTTGAATTCCGTAGTGTAAACATCGATGATAAACCTAATGTGGGTTTAAGTTAAAGTGCTTTGTTTAACAACGCGGCCACGGTTGCCTTATTTCTAAATGCTTTTAGGGGTTTTTAAGCTACATAATTTTAGTGATAAAACCACAAAAACGGGTAATGTCTTTTTCAAATTACAATGTTACTAGTAGGAAATGGACTTGGTTTCAATTACACAGTTAGTCAAACAATGTCAAAAAACATATAAGGTTAACATCTAACAAGTGCTTAAATGCTGCTACAAATGTTTCTCAGAATCAATACCTTGTAAACAGTCAAATACTATTACCATACATCACACAAATAAGTAAATTAACAATAGGATCCAGCAATTATTTCCATCCAAGTCAAGAATAATTCATGGCACAGCAGCCTATAGGAAGTTATCCAAATCAGAATCCCCAACAACTCTTTAGAATGGTTTTCAACATGCGATGATGGAATAGAAAACATCTTTCCATCTAGAAAAAAAAACGCTTGACAAGTTGCTAAGGCCACAAAGTGTAGAAAAATAAGAAGAAACGTACAAAAAACAATAAATTCAGTCTAATACGACTTCTTAACAAATATAGCATATTAATAAATTTTTAAGTAAGCAACTCCAATAGCAATACAAAAGAACCCAACAAAACACTCAAATCTCCAATGTTTGTGAAGTTATGCATCTACTAGAAATTAAGAAAAACCTGTTAAAGATGTAGAAAAAGAACAATACGTCACCAAATACTCTATATGTGTAAAAGAGAAAACCCTCACTCACTGACTGACTGCTTTATCAACGCCCAGTCTAAACCGCCGAACCTATAATCTTGAAACTTTAGGGTTTTATTCTTTGTATGTCGCAGGGACGTGCTACGAAAGGATTTTTTGAAATTCGCCCCCCAAAGGGGTCTGATAGAGGTCCAAAGTTTTAGGCTTTTTCGAAAACGGGTCTAATTAGAAACGTGAAACTTGGCAGAAATGATTTGCGGCCAATTTAAAAGGACCCGTATTTTGAAAATTTTTGATTCGGCCACTCACAGGGGCTAAACTGAGGGTTAAGCTGGAGACGAGCTTCTATTTCTGCCATTTCTGACATTTGTCACGCCTTACAATTTTTGATTTGTGATAGATAGAGACAACGTTTTCAGTATTCAACTAAGGACCATAAGTCAAATACTAGATGTCAAAATCAGAAAACCTTGAGACCGGTTTGACCGGAAGTGACCGCAAAGTTTTCGGTTCCGGCCGCTAAATTTTTGCCGCTGTTCACTTAAAAATAGATGACAGTACCTGGATTTGTTGTAACCTTCTAAGTCGTAACAGGTCATTTCTTGACTCCTATAATTATTTTATTTCTCTAAACAGAGGGATATTCTCCATCTATATACTTAAAGGTATTTGGCAGGAATAATCTATAGTTAAAATTAGAGAACCTGTGTTGCAGGATATTTATCAATTGGGGTTTATGCTATTAAGAGGTGCACTTTATTAAGTAAAAATGCATCCCCGCAGGGCTAGAGGTGGAAGGGGAGCCGAAGGCGACCCGAGCCGTCTAGTTTACCATATATATAAAATTAAAAGGGGAACGCGTGTTTAAGATAGTCATTAAACATCTTCATCATTTATTACGAATGAGGATGTAAACGCGGTAATCACCGAACGCGGTCACCAAATCAGAAACAATATCAAAGCAAAACATGTAATAACTAAGGGTTCAATAAACCTATTCTTCGTAGAACTGGAATCATTCCAAAACAATAAAGACATCTATAAAATACAACAGATACAATACAACGATATGGTAATAGAATCACCAAGAACAAGTAAACACATAATATAATACATGCAGTGCCACATGTATAGTTACACCAAATCATACTGTTCCCCATCATATGTTTGTGTCAAATGTGCCACAGATTACAGCACAAGCCGGCGAGAAGAGCAAAGGCACACCAGCAACCTGTTACTTATGTGGAGAAAATTACCCAGCCAATTACTGAGGATGCGAGTACTACCATAACTTATTCAAATCCAAAACTATAAATCAAAAACCTCAAATTTCTCTCAAAAAAAAAAAAAACTAAATTCCATATTATCAATTTGGGTTTCGTAGATCGCGCTCAAAAATCCAACAGTGTCACCGGATCGCTGTTTTAGAAGAAAAAGGCTACTGCACAAACATCCTAATGGACGTTAGCTAGGCCTTCGATAAGGTTTGACATAAAAAATATATATATATAAAATTTAAGAAGCTTACCACTTCAACTTCAGAAACTATAAGGGCCCTACTTAAGTAACCGGCAGTTTAGAATACAAGTCAAAGATGAAGTCTTAACACAATGTCTAATGCAATCACAGGTACTTTAGAGAAGCGTCTTGGGAGCTTTTCTATATCCAATATTCACCTCTGACCTCCCTATCACAACTACCATAACTATAAGTACCTTCGCTGACGACTATATTCTCTAGTCACAAAAATGTAATTATAGCATTATGCCCATTTCAAACTCACCCGAATCTAGTCAAAAAATAAAACAGAAAACTATGAATCAAAATCAAGCCAATGTAGAGTTAAATCTAACGTAGTTAATTGAACTTACTAATGATATAAAAAACTAGCATCAAGCTCATACGGACCTACAGGGTAGAACTGTAGGGTGGCGTAAGTAAAACCAACATCTTTGTCATGCAAAAATGGCAATCTAAAATCCTACAATCAATAACCAACGCGCCGCGGACACAACTAATCAATTAGTATTTAGTTTATAACAACAGCGATAGTCTTGTCAGAAAAGGTAGATTGTCAGAAGACTCGAGAAACCTTGATCCATTGATCTGCACTAAAGAGGAACGACCTATTACTGGAGGGCCCTCATCATAACAGTTTTGAAGACATAAAATTAATTATTTTAAGGAATTTTGATTGCTGATCTTCTGGTTAATCAAAAAATGCAATCACTAAAAGCGACGCTTCGTATGTATTTATGTGTTTATCTCCATGTATATCTCGAACAATTTAACCACTCATAAACTCCATAAATATAAAATAATACGATGTTTCAATGTTTCTCAAATACAAAAGACACAAAGATCAAATTTCACATTTCTAGTTATTATAAACACGTACTTTGACAGTGCATTGCTAATGAATCAACAAATATAGCATGTATAAGCATTACTGAAACTATAGCGTTGCAAAGGCGCAATTTTAAAATATCTTATTTTTAATTATTTCCATACGTAAATAATAAATCTACTCTGTATTGTAAATTATTAATTTATATTAATAAATATAATAAAATAATTAAAATTTAGTTTAAATGTTATTTGAAGGTAGCGTTTGTTAACTATTAAGTAAAAAGTTTCTTATAAGCATTTTTAAGAAATCATTGCCTGTTTTAACATCCATTTAAATTGAAACATATAATTAACTGTTTATTAAAACTCCGTTGATTAATCTAAATAAATTTTAAATAATGAAAGTAATAAAATGCTAAATGTAATTTTATTTGTGAACGCCAGTTTTTTGCAGTAGTCACAAATTAGAATTTATCTAAATATACATGTATTTATTTCATTTCTTCTAGTTTTGATAATATTTAAAAAAAATAAAACATCCCAAATAATTTTAAGTTTAAAACATGTCTGCTCTACAATAACAGCAGCGCCGCCCCAACATTTCTGTTTATGTTTTAGAGCGACCGATGCAGCAAATTAAGCATCTTTTTAATTCAGCAGCAAAATCCCCGCTTTTGTTTCGGATCTTTCTTATTATGTACTGTTCTAGGAAATTCGGAGCAATATTTCACGAACTAAGCGCTCGCGGCTATGCCATTTTCTTCTTTTCTAGAGCGCATTACCCCAAGTCCATTTCTAAAATCAATACTTGAATGGCCCTCTAGAAATGAAACATTCACATCACACCATAGATTTTCATTTACAGCAGTTTCGTGCAAGTGTAGGGGTGTCTCGCAGCCCATTCCGCCACTTAGCGCCGGTATCTAAATGGTTTCTTATTGTGTATATTAGAGCAGGGCGAATCTACCTCGCAGGAAAGATAAGGGAATGTTTAAGCGGCGCTCGAACCTCGCAGCTTGCTTTGGGATACAGCCGACTTGAGCGTTGCGCTTCTTGGAATGTAGAGCCACAAGAGCTGGACTAAAAATAGAGGTTCGAAAGTCAATTATCCGATAACTGTCTCCGAAGAGAGAATTTCGTGCATCACAAAGTTTTGATTAAATTAGAGGGTTCAGTAACAACTCCAACTAATGAAATTAGTTAGTGTGCAAAGCAAGCGTTAAAGTCGAATTAACTAAAGTACGCAGTACTGTATGCAGTTTACGTAATGTCACTACAAAGTTTTAATTCTTTCGAAGCATTTGACGGAAATTGTTACTTGCGTTAATGGCAATGTGCGCTACGGTTCAGTGCACGTAAACCGGAGTTAACATTTTAAATATTATGCCATTTTACCATGTTAGACTAGCTCTGTAATACCATCATATTTTCCATTCACTTGCAACATTATCAAATTCTTAACGGCAACATTTATAAGAACAGTAATTAATTACATTTTTTGCTTTCATTGGTACCTCTACTTTCATTAATTATATACAATTTTCAACGTCGATAGGCAATGCCAGGCCTGGGAAAAGGATGCTTACCGAGCCTCCAAAATAAAATAACTTTGTAACTTCATATTTTATTACAATAAAAATTACCGTAAAATAATATGATGCTATAAATGTTACATATAATAATAGTACCTATAACAATGTAGTAGTAACGCTGTTATTTAGAAGTAAATATTTATTTATTATTAATGGGTAACTTTTTACATTACAAATAATTGCGTATATTTTATAACAAGACGTTTATGACTTTTGTGTTAGCAAATATTTAGATCATGTTATCAAAGTTAAATTGTCTAGCTAATTTCACTTTAATAGTCAAAGTACCCAGACCTCTGAGACGAACTTGATATACGCTGAATGATCTATCAGTTACTGGTATTGTATAAGACATTCTTAAAAAATGCGAATGTTTGAAAACACTACTTCAATACGTAACTGTTTAATTTTATTTAATAAATTGATTTTGACCAAATATGCTACACGTAAAGTCTTCAAGAAGGTTATTATATCACCGATTTAATTGAAAATATTCCAAGTACATTCACCAGTTCTAACTTTAATGTCTTGTCTTAATTTCTCAACATTACTTATCAAATAAAAATTTAAATAAAGTATAGGTATATTTCATTTACAACTCGATATCTCCAAGCCAAATTTTATAAAACACTACAGTTTGTAAGTATTCTATAATAGTCATTTTATTTATATTTTAGTCATTTTCATGAATATTTGCATTTGTAAATCTTTGCTTAAGTCTGCGTTTTTGTCAAGTAAAATCGTAGAATATTTAATTTAATATGCTAAGATGTGAACACGCTCCTATCGCGGCTCGGAAGTGTGATTGAGACTTATCACCGTTTGTCCTCAGTGATAACCACTTAACGCAAGCAACATTCACTTTCATTTTATTTCTGGTAACCAAATTTTATTTAATTTATTAAACATTAACAACTTTAAGTACATCTTTCACCCCCAATAAATAAACAGAATAACCACGTCCGTATTAAAAATGAACTCGAATCATTAATCTGCATAGATCACCGACCCACAAAAAATATCTTTGGAAACCCGAATCGTTAATAAAAAAAAACAGATATTATCTACCTAACAATCACCTTGAAGGTTTTGCTGTAAATGAAACAAAGATAACTAAAGACCCAACTAAAATGAAAATTTTAAAGAGGTAATCAACGACATAAACAAAACATTCTTGCTAAGAAAGAATTTACAACGTCCTTAAACTCAACTATATTAAAAATTACGCTAACAAGTCAAGACGACTACAAAACATTAGCTAAATATTATTTAGACAATAAAATAGAATTTTATACATATCAAAATTCCAATAACAGATCTTTTTCCGCAGTTATAAAAAGTCCCATCTTTCTTAATTGAATTTCATATTTAAGAAGAACTTACTATACATAACCTACCGATAAATCATGTCACAAGGCTACTATACAAAGACAAAGCCAGTCTGTACAATACTCTTAACAGCCGACCAAAATCAAACAAAATATTTAATATTAACAGAATTTACCACTTAGTAGTGACCATTTAACCTTGAAAGACCAATAGCAAAACCCCCCAACATCATATATGTCAACTTATTGGATACATTAGAAATTACTGCAGGCTGGTACCAAAATATGTAAAATGTCAGTGCAATCACTTATATACTAATTGTAGCAAACTACTCCAAGACTCCCCGACATGTACCAACCGTAGGAAAATCACCTAGCTATTGTCAGGGGATGTAAATATTTTACTAAAACCAGGAATTAAGAGAGACGACCTCAAAATGAATCTCACAAAACACCAAGAACGCAGAACATTTACGTACCCCATAATAACAGAAAAAACTTCTCCTAACTCCCATGCAGTACCTTACAAATCAACTTGCCATGGCAACCCAAAACGAACACCTTAGCACCGGAAATCTAATCCTTAACCAAAACTATACTTTTATTCCTTATCAATCTGATCCAACCCTATATTGAATAAATTAAACAATTCCTAATAACTAATGTACCCTCTCTTTTCAGTGGACTATAAAATCAACAGAACCTTTCAAATAAAAATCCTCAACTGAAACTTAAAACTCAAGATAGCTGGACATCAGTTCTTCCGCATAGACAAAAATTCTAACAATGCATCAGGAGGCAAAAAATTATTTATCACGAATGTCAACCAATCAATACTATAACCTTGAGAGTGTTAGAATTAAAATGAAAGCACAAGTTAACACCGCAGTAAACGTAATATGTGCCTATAAGCGACCTAATAAACGACTTTTGGAGCAAAATATATCAATAATATTCACCAAAAATGAACCTAGTCTGCTTATCGGAAACTTAAAATTCCAAAATACCATTTGGCAAATTCCACCAAATTCTACGATTTGACACCTACATAAACTTACTACAGAAACGACCATCAACCCGATGTACTGGACTTTTTTAATAAGTAAATGTTATGATTTTAATTACATGACATGAGGGGATTCGGCCAGTGCCTTAGCTCCATATATATTTTTACTAGTATTAATTAATTATCGGGAGGAAATAGGTCCTGTGGCCATTTTCTTTTTAGCCTCTTGGTGAAGGTAGGTTGGACGGACAGTTGTTCCACGAGTTGATTAGTATGCTCTGCCAACTTTTTGTACGATTTAGCTAGTCTTTTGATCTCATCCGCTATATAAGGAATTCCAAGGTCATTGTGGAGAGTTTTATTTGAGATATACCACGGAGCATAGGTTATGGCTCTAAGAATTTTTGATTGGCATCTCTGTAGGATCTTGGTATGTGATGCCTTGGTACAACCCCACAGCTGGATTCCGTATGACCAGATGGGCTTTAAAATTATTTTATATAGGAGAATTTTATTTTGTGAGCTGAGATCGTCTCTCCATCAGCCAGTTCATCTGTTTTATTTTTAGGTCTATTTGTTTTCTTTTCTTTTTAATATGCTTGCTCCAGAGTAATTTCTGGTCTAGATGTAAGCCAAGATATTTTATTTCAGTTTGCTGAGGTACGAGGCTGTTTTGTATAATACGGGTGGGCACACGATGCGTCTATTGGTAAACGTAACATGAGTAGATTTATCGCTGTTCACTGATAATCTCCATTTGTCGAACCAGTCTTGAAGGGTGATTTATAGCTATGCTATAGCTGTTTCCGGATTTTCGCTGCTTGAAAAAATAGCCGCATCATCGGCAAACGTTGCTATTAATGTATTATTTGTGAGAGGAGCATCAGAGGTATATAGTAAGCATATCAAATGTCCCAACACGCTGCCTTGCTAGGGTATGACTTTAATAACAAATATAATTGGCTTGGGAAGTGGAGCTTAATTTTGTATAGTAGATCTGCGTACCATACCCTGTCAAATTCCTGCTGAATATCCAAAAATACAACTGAGCAAATTCATTTTGTTTCAAGGCTCTCCATTATTTTAATAACGATTCGGCGAGTTTGATGAATCGTCGAGTGTTGTTGGCGGAATCCGAACTGTAATTTGGTATTATGTGCTCTAATCTACGTCACTATGGATTCTCTTGAGGAGTAGCCGTTCGAAAACCTTGGATGTCAGGGGTAAAAGACTGACTGGACGGCGGGAAGAGGGTTGTGAAAGACGTTTTCCAGGTTTCTCGGTTGCAATAAATTGGGCAAACTTCCACTGGGTTGGAAAATGGCATAGTCTGAGGATGCTGTTAAAGATTTTGCTGAGGAGTACTATGGCTTTTCTAGGAAGATTTTGAAGGACTTCTCCCACTGTCAGATCGTATCCTGGGGCTTTGCGAGTATTGGTGGCTAATATTTGTTGTCGTACTTCTCTTGGTGAGAATGGGTTGATTGGTAACAATAGGCATGGGCCTCCAGAAATGAATTAATTTTAGAATCGTCGGAATTCGGTTGGAATTGTGGTGTCGTGAATATGTTAGCGAAATTTTTCGGCCTTGTCTTGCTCTGATTTGGCCCAAGTGTCGTCCGGTTTCTTGATGGGAGGTATGGTGGCAATTGGTAGTTTGAATTTTTTGGTAGTTTCCCCCAACGACCGATCGTCAAGTGAAAGATTAGTAATATAATGTTGGAAGGTACTGTTCTTTGATTCTATTAATACGTCGTGTAGTTGATGTGTAAGTAGGTTGAGTAAGGTTTTGACTGGACATTTTAGCTTGCAAAAATTTTAATAAGTAAGCACTCTAACAAGTGCTCCCCGATCTGGATTCAGACTACTTGCCAGTCATAATTTCATTTATAATAACACCTGCAAAAATCACAGCAGAGCCTTGATTAAGTAATGTGATAGTCAACTGTAAACTCCCAAACACGCGTCATGACCAATAATTAAAGTACTCCAACGAACTATAATCCCCAACCCATATAGACAAAATAATTACAAGGAGTATTTAATTTACCCCCTTTAAAAACACAGTAATTTCGAACTATAGATAACAACCAAACGAATGTTCAAACACTCAATTTCGATGAGGAAAAAACCGAAGCTGTCATGGAATATCTCGATAACCCCAGAAGCCAACTTTAAACTTACTTCCAATATCATATTAAAGAAACTCACCAACAAAAGCAAATGCATACTTAGAAGCACTTTTTAATGTGTGCCTAAAGTTAGGGTATTTTTCCAATGCATGGAAACATGCAACTATGCTCATATTTCCCAACCCGGGAAAAGATAAAAAAAAACATTAACAACTCTCGACTATTTCGAAACTTTTATAAAAAGTCGTTAATTTCCGGTTAAACGACGAAGTCCAAAGACTGCAGATGCTGCGAATATTTTAATTTGATTTTAGAGAAGGCCAGTCCACTTGCCATCAGTTATAACAAGTGAGAGATACCATTAACAGACGATTTGATTCCAAATAATTTACATTAAATCTGTTTATTGATATCCCACAAGCCTTCGATTGCATGTAGATAAATAACTTTGAATATAAAATATCACTTCCACCAATACCCAAATATATAAAATCCATACTATTCTTCTTCCTAGACAATCAAACCTAGACAAAACTAAACGAAGGACGCAGGAGATTAATTTAATTATACCCACTTATAAACCGTATATTTACCTTGCTCGCTCAATGCACCATTACCTTATTAGGCTTGTCGGCAGGGAGGAAAATCGGTAAGAAAGTGAACTCGTCGGAAACAGGTTATCTTATTGTTGGAATCGCTTCGTTTTAGGGTGTAGTTTGCTAAGAGATTGGCTGTACGCTTCATTTCATATTTAATAATTAGTGGAAAAAACGACTTGTTTTCATTTTTTGCTTATATCTCTGTTCCTTGGCACTTTTACTATAGCACATGTAATTAGAAAGTTGTTCCTTATTGAATTTCTTAAATTTTAAGCCCTACCGTGTATAGCTATGTTTTATTTTTAACTCCAAAGTTGAAAAATGTCATTTTTTTTAGATATTTTGTTTCTTGAAGATTAAAACGCCTAGGGGACTGAAAAATATCAAATTTGAAGCGAATAATGCAATATTACATGAAAATAACTAATAGTCGTCTTGAAAAGCACTTCTGGGATACTACAGCTAGAATTTTCGAAAGAGGAATGATCTAATCTTAAAAGTAGAAACATTTTTGAAATTTTAAGGCAGTTTATTATTAATAAATAAAAGACTTTGTGACTTACAAACATGCTTAGTTTCAAAAAAAGATTGAGAATTGCATAGTTACGTTTTAGTACTGCATTCATAGGAAAAAATTCTTTTGTGAGCGAATTTTGCTTGCTAACATTGATATCGATCGCTAAATCTATCAAGTTTCAAACTAACTAGTTCAACTTCACAATATTACATAACATTATTAAGGATATCTTTGGTTTTTCTGACAATTATGCTTAAATAAATCAAATTTTGAATTGCTCCACTTCCAATTGCATAAAAAATCATTTATTCGGTGTGTTTATTTGTTCTAATAAGTTTCTCTTGCATTTAGAGCATTTAAAAATGATTCGCACTCTTTTAAAACTATGCTTGTGTTGTGGGTTGAAATATGAGCCAAATGTGTGTGTGTGACAATTAAATAATAATATAGATGAGATTACAGAGGACAACTAATGAGTTATTTGTGCAGTGTTACGAGTAAAATTGTAAGCAAAACAAAAAACTATGTAAACAAATAATTATGGGGCGAGATAAATTTCATAGAAAGCTTCGAACGCGTTTAGTAGGTGTGTGTATGTATACGTGAATAAGCGTACCGAGTTGCAAAACTGTGTGTTTCGCTAAATGTAGGAGTTCAAAGGAGGCAATGACTGAGCTGAGAAATGCAAAAGCAGCGGCTGTCCATTTCATTAAATGCGCTTGAACTATGTATTATTTAGCCTGCGTCCGCCTTTATAATGGAAAACAAGGGAATTATATTGGATGCACTGGCAAATGTAACATATCTTTCTCGCGGAACTTTGCATGCCATTATCCATAAGAATTTAAAGAAGACAAGGTCTAGAAAAATGGGTTTCTCAAACAGTAGAAATAGAAACATGTGTAGATATACTAATAGTTATTACATATGTCCAATGTAAATCCGAAAACGTTCTTTTAGTGCCTAGTCACAGTTGACAAATTATTGTTCTATCGGACAAGTCCTACCTTAAAAATATAGCTTTTCTTCTACCTATGCTTACTGGTGGGGCTCCGGCGCGCTTTGAAGTTCTCTACGAAATCAGGAGTGCAAATATTGAAGACCACTAACAATATAGGTGTTGTTCGGGAATCGAAAACTCATGTAGTTACATGAGAATATTTATTTTACAAAATAAACGACCAGAATATGTTAAAAAATCGGAATGCTCAGTATACACGTAGACGGTGCATTCGCCGAGAACGTGTAGCACGCTTAGTGTTTGGTGAAGCAGTGATGCCGCGTACCCCGGCCTTGCTGTACCTGCAACCCCAAGCATTGTCCGGTAGGCCCGCAGGTAGAGAAACGACTCCGGTGCCTACTTAAAATTCAGGAATTTATTACTAAAGTTGCAAGTACAGCGTCTCCAATATACACCAAGCAAGAAAAATGCAGGCGTTAACATACCGCCCCCCATGAACGCCGGAGGCGTTTATAAAAACATTGTTACGTTGTTTACCGGTAACCACAAGAAGTACAATACAAGAGCATACACAAACAAAATGCAAAAATATTAAAAAATTACACAAGAATAATCGGTGTAAGACATGACATAAAGTTAAGAATAAAAAACACACACGTCAATATGCAGGTTATACGGAAATCCACAAAATAAATGCACAAGTCAATGTGCGACAGAACACATAAAAGGCAAAGTAAAAAATATGAACAAATATATACAATGAATACATAAACTACGCAAAACATATATACAACAATAAAAAAAACTTAAGTCACTGTCTGAAATTGGTAGCACTCAGATTTTAACTATAGGTCTCTTCAACACCTTGTTTTTTGTTTTTACACTCACCACACGAACTAGCCCGTCAGGCCCAGGATGAAACTCGACGACCCGACCCAATAGCCACTGTAGAGGTAGCACGTTATCTGCCTTGAGAAGAACCAATGTCTCCTTGGCGACAGTGTTATTGGTGGCTGTCCATTTTTGTCATGTCTGAAGGGTAATTCTTTGGAGCATCGCTGCCAGAATTCGTCTTTCTTAGGCTGGATCAATTGCCAACGGTTTAAACGATTGATTTTTAGTTGCCCTAGACTGGGCTCGACGGGCATGACGAGAGTGAGCAGGCGTGAGCGCCTCTAGGTCATTTGGGTCATGGGACAGTGGGATGAGGGGACGAGAATTTAAGATGGCTTTGATGCCTGTCAACATCGTGTACATTTCCTCATATGTTAATAACACGCTTCCCATTATCTGCGCTAAGTAAAACTTTATTGATTTTATGCTTGCCTCCCATAGCCGTCCACAATGGGGAGATCTGGGAGTGCTAATTGATGGCTAAGTCTTGCACTGTAATCGACCCTGAACCCTGAACAATTTTTCGAATTTAATTGAGCTTACCCTTTGCCCCTATAAAGTTAGTTGCATTATCGTAATAAACGTTCGCGACATGACCGCATCTAACAATAAACCGCTTCATGGAGCTTAAGAAGGTTTGAGAAGATAAGTCGGTGACCAACTCTAAGTGAATCGCCTTTGTGGAAAAGCACACGAATGG
The DNA here is from genome assembly GCA_036346155.1 of Sinelater perroti. NCBI lineage: Eukaryota > Metazoa > Arthropoda > Insecta > Coleoptera > Elateridae > Sinelater > Sinelater perroti. Next base: position 37,181,858 of record JARFIY010000001.1, read on the forward strand.
TACAATATAAGCCTTGTGTTTTGCGCTTTTTCCATATTTTACGAAAAAAGGTCCTGCCAGATCTAGTCCGCAATTAATGAATGGCTTAGCTGGTTGGAGATGAACTGTGGGAAGGTTTTCCATAAGCTGTTCTTGCGTTCGTGATTTATTGCGAAAACATTGCACACACTCGCGTAATGATATTTTTACTGCACTACTTCCCGCAATTGGCCAGTAGCTCTGACGTAGGGATGCCAGCGTGGCTTGTTGCCCTCCATGTATCAATCTATGATGCTCGTGTCTGATAATTATTGTGGTGATATGGTGTTTATATGGCAGAAGTATTGGATGCCTGGTATTATACGGAAGGTTTGCTTCTCGTAACCGACCCCCCACTCGAATCACTTGGCTTTTGTCTAGAAAAGGGTTTAAATTAAGAGTTTGGCTCCCTTTTGCTACGCGTACTGTTTTTATCAGATGGCGCATATCCTCTTCGAAGAGGATACCTTGTACATGCCTGCAAATGCAGGTGGTAGCAAAGTGAAGCTTGGATTGTGTTAACTGCTGAACAGTTTTTTGATCTCTTAACCGGAAATTGTTTATAAAGCGCAAACAATATGCGATGACCCGTACTAATTTGGACCATGACGAGAATTTTGAAGTTATTGGCCATGTTGGTTTGAGTGGTACTGCTACAAGTGGCACTGCCTTGCGTTTTTCTGGAAAGTCTGATAACTCGTTAATGTAGCCTTTGTTTTGTGCATATTGAATAGGTTCTGTTTGTATAAGAGGTGGTTTCATCCACCATAGCTGTAGGCTCACCAGCTTACTGGGGGTAACACCCCTAGAAATAAGATCGGCTGGGGTTTCGGCCGTTTTTATGTAATGCCATTTTGTGGTATCGGTCAGTGTCTGAATTTCAGAAACACGATTTGCGAAAAGGTTTCCCAGTCGTTGGCCTCAGCTGCAATCCAAGCAAGTACGATCTGGGAATCAGTGACATGTTAAATCTAGCGATAAAGACTCGCGAACCTTTTGCATTAAGTTAGACAGCAGTTGAGCGCCACACAACTCCAATCGAGGAATTGATGTGGTTTTTATTGGAGCGACACGGGATTTGGAACATAGCAAATATGAAAAGCAGTTGCTGAGATTGTCGACTGATCGCATGTAAATGCATGCGCTGGACGCCATTTGTAAGGCGTCGCAAAATCCGTTTAGCTCGCGGTCATTTCAGTTTGTCAATCAACGGTTGATTTTAATTTCTGTTAGCCTTGGCAGGCTAGCGACCAAACTGTTCCATGTATTTTGTAAACTTGTGAGGATGGGATCATCCCAGGCGAGCGTTTGAGCTCAAAGTTTTGGGATTAGAATTTTAGAAGTGATCAAAACGGGTGTTATAAGATCGAGAGGGTCGAACAATTGAGCCATGGTTGACAACATCGATCGTTTTGCGAGCATTTTAATAGACAATTTAAATTTGTCGTCATTTTGTGATCATATTAAACCCAGTAATTTTGTTTCTGTTCTTTTGTCAAGGTCAAGGTAGCTAGTGGAATAGTCAGATTTGTCGAAATTGAACGACCATTTGTCAAGTTGGAAACCCCCCTTTTTCAATACATCCGTTAACTCTTGCAGTTCTACAACGTCTGTCAAAGTATCCGCTCTGGTCAGTATGTCGTCAACGTAAAAGTCATTGAGAATGGCGTGCCGAATGGCGGGAAGGATTTGCATTTGTCACTTGCCAATGTTGCAAGCTTCGAATGGCCAGAAAGTTTGCAGTTCATTGGCAGGGTTGGCTCTCCAGTAAATTAGCTGATATCGTCGATCCTCAGAGGCGACTATTATTTGACTATACATCTTTTTTATATTTCTTAACACAAATTTATGACGGCGAAAGCAAATCAAAATGGAGAATAACTCTGCCTGAATATTTGGCCCTACTAATAAAATATCATTCAGACTACACCCAGAAGTGCTCTTGGCTGAGCCATCGAAGACAATGTGCAAGGCTTTGTCCTTGATAACGGCGTGATGCGGTAAACAGAATATGTCAGTGTCTGATTCTGTCACCCTGGCAGGTTCCATATGACCTAAGCTGAGATATTCGTCCATAAACTGAGTATATGCTGCCTTTAAAGCAGTGTCCCTGGCAAGTTTGCGTTCGCCTGGCGATTCAGCGTTTTGTTTAAATGGCAGACGAACGATATAGCAAACTGTTTTCTACCTAGAGATAGTTTTTCAGAAAATTTCCTCGCATAATCGTTCGGACTGTGTATGTACGGATTTTTCTGGAGTGGTTTCCAGTTCCCAGAATAGCGCATCACGTCTGTCTAAAGAAATCAAAGTTACGTAGCAGAAGTTTGTTAGAGATGGCTTGGAATTGATTTTCCCGCACACTAGCCAACCGAGTTTGCTTTCTCTAAAAAAGGGTTTGCTTTGACCTAAGCTGTCCCAAAATAATTCTATGCCGATTAGCATGTTGATCGGTCGACTGACATTGAATTCTGGATCCGCCAGATAGAATCCGTTTGATATGTTGAAATTGACCGTGTCGAAACTAATGAGCGGATGTTGCCAGTGATGTTGACAAAACTAAACATGAAATATCTGCTTGGTAATTAAAAAAAATTGATTTGAATTGAATGCGATCCTTATAGTTTACCACAAACGTAGCTTGGTTTATACCATTGATTGGTATATGCGTGACATTTAATTGCAACCTTAGTCGTTGACATGCTTCAGAGGTAATGAAGTTTAATTGGCTGTCTTGATCAAGTAAACATCTTGTGTTTTGAAGATTGTCGTCTACTTGAACAATGGCGGTGGTCAGGAGCAATTGTGCAGCCTGAACGTGACAAAAGGTGTTGACGGTTTCAACGACCGATGCTGACTAAATTGATGATGTTTGAAGCTGTAGCGTGGGTGGATTCTGAACTATGATTACAGTTTCAGGCGGGATATGCAAGATCGAATGATGTTTGCGATTACATATCGGCAAATTCGGGTAAGTTTAAAGAGTAGTTTGACATGAACTTGTGTGGGTCCTGTGAGTGAATTAGGCGTTCTTGCACTTGGAGTAGGTGCCGACCTGGCCTTTATCATGTCTTTAGCTCTTGCTACTATATTAGAATAACTGTTTTCAAATGTGTCGCTTTCGTCAGTCTGCTCCTGACATCCGCGTCATTACTGCCTCTATAGGAGACTGAATGCTGTCAAACTTGCCCTATGCTAGTTCCACCTTGTCCAGCCGAAACTGAATTTCGGTAGCGCTAACATCGTCGTCGACGGACGCGATAAATTTCTAAAACGGGTGACGGATGATTTTACTCTACCGCGCATTTTAACTAGTTGTTGAAAGGTTTCAGCCATTTTTTATGTGCAATTGAGTAAAAGTACGGTGTGAAATATACACGTATTGACAGTAAAGGAATGAAAAAATTAGGAAATGATCCACTAATTTTATTGTAGACTACTGAGTGACTGCGACACCGATTGACCTTCCTGATGCCCAGATGCGCAGAAATGCGAACTTTTTTCAAAGATGAATTTCCGTTGTCCGCCTTTCTTCAACTCTCCGACGCGCTTTGAAGTTCTCTACGAAATCCGGAGTGCAGATATTGAAGACCGTTAATAATTTAGGTATTGTTCGGGAAACGAAAACTCATGTAGTTGTACAAGAATGTTTATTTTATAAAATAAACGACCAGAATATATTAAAAAATCGGAATGCCCAGTAAACATGCAAACGGTGCATTCGCCGGGAACGTGTAGCACGCTTGGCGTTTGGTGAAGCAGTGATGCCGCGTACCCCGGTCTTGCTGTACCTGCAACCCCAAGCATTGTCCAGTAGGCCCGCAGGTAGAGAAACTACCCCGGTACCTACTTAAAATTACTGAAGTTGCAAGTACAGCGTCTCTAAGATACACCAAACAAGAAAAATGTAGGGGTCAACACTTATATACATGAAATTTTGAGATTCCTATTGTAGAATTTAAATTTTTTATGAATCTATCTTGTAAAATTAAGAAATTACAAAATTTTGTGTTTTCCATGTTCTTATAATATTTTTAATAAGTGGTGAGCTTTAGTGAGAGCTAGTGGTTCTGTTCTTATGTCAAGAGCTTTGAGTACGAGGTGCGTTCAAGTTTTAAGGTTCCCAATTTTTTCTGAATTTGTATAAATATATAAATGGTAGCACCATACAATGGAAACAGATCAAATTACCGCCATTGTAATGAGTGTTAAGTGAGACATACGATAAAGGCGTTATAGATGTTAAAAATGTGAGTTCTTCAGTGCGAATGAACCGAAGCAACTTCGGCTACGAACCAGCCCGACCGAAACCATGATTGCGCGAGTGGAGCAAGTTGTTGTGGAAAACTGTTGATCGGGTGTGCGTGATATCGCCTCTAAACTTGGCATTTTTGTAGGAGCTGCGCAGTCCATTTTGCAAAGTTTCTTCAAGGTGGGTTCCACGAATGCTAGTCGACAAACAAAAGGCTGCGCGGGTGGCCATAAATTTCCGACCATGAAGGACACTTTCCGTGGTCGCTCATTTTTTAATTGAACCGCTGGCGCAGTTAGATCACTGTAATTCTTTTCTGATTTAATTTAAAACTGTTAACCTTCTTTTAATTTTTGTTAAAATACAATTTAAAAAAATGATTTTATTTACTTCCGAAGCTCAATACAGTAGTTTCACATACTATTCACAGACCTTTTTAATTATTTTATTTGTATTTACGGATCCACATAATTTATATTCTTTAATGGTATTATTGTCTTTGAATGTAGCTTAGTCCGCATTTTTGGTGGCTTTGGTTAATTTATTTTATACACACAATTTGTTAATCTCTTGAAATACATGTTGTCCTTAAAGCAATAGCACTATTTTATGTGACAATATTATTACAATTTTTTTAATTTATTTTATTTGTACTTGTGACTGCTTTCATTAGTAGATTTGAAAATATATGATTTGTATTAAATTAAAAATGTTGAAATACATTTATAAACTAGTCAATAATAACTGCACTCTTTTACGTTAATAAATAATTTTTAACTTCCTAACATTCGTATTAACCCACCTATAAAGATTTAGTGGTTTAAAAGTAAAGCTGTCAAACCAATTTCTAAAAGTCATTAAAGAGATGTCAATAAAAATATTGAAGATAGGGTAAAAAAGATAAAACCTAATAAAACGAGATCAAAGTAACAGAAAATACAAGAAATAGTCTGTCGTGATTTTTACATTACTGCTTTGCGGTGATAAAAAGTGATGCGAATCGTCATTTTGTAAAGTCATGATATTATCTTCTACTTTATTTTTTTCTTTACGATTTGAGGCAAAAGTAGTTAATGCTGTCGGTAAGTAAACATAGAAGCGTAGCTGGTAACACAAATTGTATTTTTTAACATATGCTATGATGACTCAAATTTTAAATTTTCCCCACAGAATATAAGTATTATTGGATAATTAGTTATAATTTACATTTGAACTGTATTTATAATTGTTTAAATTAAACAATATTTTTGACAAAATGGTTTCCTCTAACGAACTAATTAAGTTCTTGTTATAAACTGCACAATTGGCTTTAGCCGACGGCGGTGGCGTAACTAATTTGGTAAACACAAAAAAGAATAGGTTAAAAACGTTTTTCTTAGACTAACCATTTATTATTTCTAGCCAACAAGTAAGATAAAATGTCTATATATTTTCAAATGCAAGATGCATTTGATAAAACAATACCATTATAATGACATTATATCCGTTAAAAATTAATTCGTTCTGATAATTTTGATTTTCAAAAAAAAGTTAATTTTGTATTAAAACCTTTTTATTAAATTCCTATGATTTGTGTCGACGTATATTTTCATATTTCTTAGAGAAACAATTTATAAAAATGTTTCATTACATAATGTTATGTGCTTCTTTATTAATATGATTTTTTTACGTATTATTGATAATCACTATAAATATCAAGTCATTTTGGGTGAAATTATAACAAGGGGTTTTTAACAAAGTTTTATTTGCAGTTAAGGTTTTACATTAGGTAACAAATATGTTTTACATCAGTCTACAACAAATTGTGTTTTGATTAATTACGCATTTAGTTTAATTCACAATTACCCCTATGCCCTCTCGAATACTTCACCTTTGCGCAATTGCAACTGCCGTTTGATTGTTAATGATTCCTAAACAGAATAGATTGTTTTGGCGTAATATCTTATCTATGCTATTCTAGGTATTCCATATAATTACATATTTTAACATTTACGTAGTCACTTAGTTTCCATATATACATATGTAATCACAAGATTTACAGTTCAAGCTGCTCCGAGGCCTGCTATAGTACATTTTGTTATTAATCTATAAATATCAATTGTCGAAGGTTATCTACACAACGTTTAGTACCCACTGTCCACTGATGAAGACGGCTTATCCAATTTTATCACAAAACGTATCCTCTTTGCCACATACAATCGGTTGCAACACCAAAGTCGGCAAACGTCCACCGTTACCGTTAAAACAATGCAAATTACAGGTATTTACAGTTACTGTTAAGCTCATTCTTGTGATTGTAATTTCAATATTTCTCACCATTTAAATTACACGCGCCGTTGTTACCGGAAAACCACTCGGAGGAGGAGGGCGTTGTTAATAATGAAGCATCCTATGAGCGATGACGAACCTGAAACGAGACAGAGAATTAAAAAGGCAATAAACGGCGCATACAGCAGGTGACTCGACTACATATTAAAAGAGGATAAGACTTTTCTGCAAATACTCGGAGTTATCTCGGCGATGTAATAAAGTCATGAAACATAATGCGTTTGGACATTTTAAGGACAGAGTGGCTGGGCGTTAAGAGCACATAAAGCGAGGTTCTTTATAATCATTATCTCTGAAACCAGAGGACCGGGCAATTTTACTTATCCACGTGCTCTTGTTTATCTTTATCATCTTACTTTCCACCCTATTTATCGGGGCCGTGAAAGATGGGATTTGCTGAAAATGTAGCTTCTGCATTTTTGGCAACGCTTTATTTAAAATTACTCTGAGGGCTATAAGCTATTAATAACTTTTGTTTAAATTAACAGATATATAGTTGTGGCTACACTATTGCACACTCAAATTAAATTTCATTTTAAAACAAATAAATTAAATTAAAATATATTTTGCTGGAAAAACTACTTCTATTACAAGTAACTAGATGCAGTAAACTATAATTCGAATTAATTATTATGTATTAATTTACAAATCGTCTTTATAAAGGGTATCCCCAAAATCACGCAAAAAATAATTTTGGTAGAAAACACGGGTTTTGAATTAAAAATTGTAATTTTTTATTGATTCATGAAGTATACAGTGTAGAGTTACGTATGGAATAGAATACCGGATAAGTAGTCTCCACGGCTTTGCTGTCATATGCGCACTCTTTTGTTGAAATTTTTCAAAACCATATCTCATAAATATGGCTGAATATTGTTGATACAGCGCTTAATTTTCTCCTTCAAGGCATGGATGGTCGTGGCCTTGTTGACATAAACCTTAAACATAAAAAAAAACCCAAAATCGCACGACCTGGGCGGCCACATCTGATCACCATAATGGGAAATTACACTACCAGGAAATGACTGATGCAGTAATTGAATTGTTTCGTGGGCTGTATGGCATGTATCTATCTGGTTGAAACTACATATCGTATATATTCATATCTTGCAATTTAGGCACAAGGATTATCATGTCGAAAAGCGACCACTATTAACTGTTATTGCCTGACCAGCCGCATTTTCGAAGAAGAATGGTCCGATGATGGCTCCAGTCCAAACTCTGCACCAAACAGTGACACGTTGTAGATGCATTTATTGCACAACAGTCACTCGTGGTTTTTCTAAACCCTAAATGCGACAATTTTAACGATTAACGAAGCGCTCAAGATGAAAATTAGCCTCATCGCTGAAAGTGATTTTGTCCGAAAGATCAACGTCCACTTGTTGTTCCATAATTCATTCAACGAAGTCTCTTCGCTATGCGTGGTCAGTTGACTTCAGTTCTTGATTTAGTTGAACCTTGTAAGCATGAAGATGCAAATCTTTTGTGAGAATACGCTGAAAGAGCTTTTCGAAATGTGCAATTTTTGACCACGGCGCCGAATTGATGTTCCTGAACTCTCAGCAACACTGTTGAAGGGCGGTCAGAGTGTCTATTACCAATGATTGATCTAGTCTTCCTCAATTTTTTAATTAATCTTTACACAATTGATGAATTTAAATCATTATTCCGACTATATTTTGTACTAAAATTGCGAACTGTAACTGCCAAACTTTCATTATTTTTAAAATATTGCTCAATAATAAAAACGCGTTGTTGTTTCGTGTAGTGCTCAATTTTTAAAAAATCCTTAACTTCTAGCTGTAACGCTGCCTTTTATTTTTGTTGGCAACACTTTACCGCACCAATGGCGCAAAATTCAAAATTTTGGGACACCCAATAGCACTCTACAGTAGTGAAAGTTATTGTTATGTAACTTACAAAGAAAAAGCTTATAACAGGGTATTTAGTATTATTAAGATACCGATAGAAAAAAACGTATACTACATTATTAAAGATAAGATTCCCTTGGAAGGGGGAAAGTCAGATCAACACGTATTAGCAGGTATTGTAAATGTTTTTAATAAAAATAGTTAGCAAATTGCTGTATATTAAAAAAATTCACTTCAACTAAAATATATTTGGATTGAAAAATATGGATCGAAAAGAGAATCTTGAACTTCTTTTAAAAATTTAAAATAGATAATTCTTTAATAACCCAACAGCGAAAAATTAAAACGGATTTAAGAGATATGTAAATACATATGCAAAAAATTAACTTACTTTAGAAAAAAAATTGCAATAGCTAAACATTATTTGACTAAAACATAAAACTTGACTAAATTATTTTCACCTATTAATATATGACGAAATATATATATAACCTTCTTTATTAATTTCAAAATATCTGAATCCAAAATGTATGGGTCCATTACAGTCTTAAATTTCTAATAATTTTTTAGCTTAATATTTTTAGATAAATCAACAATGGAAAATCTTGAATTGTCAAAAGATGCTAGAACTTTAAGAAATGCTGAAAAGGATCTCATAAAATTTATATTATAGATACTGTAATAAACTTATAAAAATGTTTTTACGGTCTTTAGCTCAATAATGTGAAAAAATTATTTAAAACATATGGAGCAGGTATGCAATATGATACGCTTATCGCAAAGAAAAAAATAGTCAACGAATATTTTAGAAACAAAAATAAATTCATTTACTTGAATTTTTAGAAAATATCTTGTATATTAATACATAATTAAAAATATATAATTCTAAGAAAAATTATTGTAATAGATCTAAGATATGGTCATGAGTTAACAACTCTTATTAAATTTTTAAAAATTATAATAACCAATTAGTTTAACATGCAATATAAGAAGAATTTAAGCTATGAAAGCCGATAAGAGATATATTACAAAAAAAAATATATTTGGTGTTCAAAACCAAATAAACTTATTACAAAATATACATATTCATTGAAATATAGGTTTAGTTTTACATGGCTAAAATGAAAGTAAATGGGCTCAACCGAGAAGGACGAGGCTTCTGAACCAAAACAGATGCCTAAAATAAATTCCCCCATAGAATACTTCACATTATCTTTCGGGACGATATTCTTAAGAAGACTCGAATATACGCATCGTACAAATCTTTTTGGGAAGACGAAAAGCAATTGAAAATGAAGATCCCTATTGTCGTTAGATTATAGCTGTACGACGAAGGAGTACATTTGTTTTTTTTTTAAATGATCTGTTAACAGTTCGTAAAATCATCGAAAAGTAGAAGGTTTCCAATATGAGACGATATTCTGCTTCAAGACAACTCCCAGTTCTATGCATTTATCAAAATTAGATAAAGCTTGCAAAATTGGTTTAAACTACACAAGAATAACCTATTTTTAGTCTGGACGCATTTTGTCTGCTAGTATTTTTCGCTTTCATTGCTAAAAGAAGCACTAAAAGGACAGAGATTTGACCACCATTTTACTATCGAAGCAAATGTGTGCGATTGGTTGTATCACAATCACTTTCAATTATGTATATATATATATATATATATATATATATATATATATATATATATATATATATATATATTTTATATATATATAGGTTTTAACTTTGCTGCAATACCAAACCGCATTCCCACTGAACAAATTATAACCCAAATAGAATCCTCCATTTCCACCCTTCCCGAAAATGTGGCAAATGAAACCAGGCAAGATGTAGCCAAAGTGCTACGTACAGCCGAACTACCAAAACCAAATATCAAAGCCTCCGAATTACGCGACTTAAAATCGCTAAAAGAAAATAATGATATCACAACTTTACAGGCATATAAGGGCAACCCTACAGTGATCCTAAATACAACAGACTACATCGGTAAGATGCACAATTTACTTAAATCCTCTGATTATTGCCATGTACCCAATAACTCCACTGCCTACCTCGAAAAGAAAACCAAAACCCTCATTACTAACTCCAACCTATTATCTGATACCAAGAAACTCCTCATACTCCGAGAAAAATCTTCCAGAATTCCCAAATTGTATGGTCTCCAAAAAATTCAGAAAGATAACATTCCTTTACGCCCTATAGTTAGTGCGTTCGGTTCTCCCACCCACAACCTAACCAAATACCTTGCCAAATTCCCTCCAATCTCTCACCGAACAGGCATCATCCTACGTTCGAAACTCCTATCATTTCCTAGAAATACTGAAAACCTTTCCTGTACGCAAAGGTAACATCATGGTCAGCTTTGATGTAGTTTCTTTGTTTAAAAATATCCCAATTTCTGATACCCTACAGTTATTAAAGTCAACCTACAATATAAATAATAATATCCTCTAACTAATAAATTATTGCCTATCTAATACTTACTTTATATTCCAAAATAAATTTTACCGCCAAACTAATGGTGCTCCCACCGGTTCCCCACTTTCACCTGTTATTGCTAACCTTTTTATGACCGATTTTGAAACAAAAACCCTCGCCTCTTTTCATCTTAAACCTACCTGCTGGATACGATATGTCGATGACACTTTTGTTATCTGACCTCATGGACATGATACCCTTCCAGAATTCCTTTCCCACCTCAACCAAATCCATACCAATATCAAATTTACCATGGAAACTGAACATAATAATTCCCTTCCCTGCCTAGATACTCTTATAACAAGAAGTCCCTCTAATGACAGCTTTTATTACACTGTCTACAGAAAACCCACTCACACTAACCGCTACCTAAATGCCAAATCCCAGCACCATCCTGTTCAAATCCATTCAGTTGCAAAATCCCTTATAACCACATCCATCAGACTTTCCGATACGAAAAATTGCCAAACAGAAATTAAATCCATTACCACCACCCTACTGCAAAATGGATATTCCAACAAATCCTTAACTCATATAATCAAAAATATAAATAAAAACACCTCCTGACCAACAAAAATTATTTCTACCTTAAATCAGAGGCATCACCGATAGAATAATCCGCATACTCATGCGGCAAAATATCCGCACGGTCTTTACGACCAATAACCAAATATCTGGACTTATTCGCTCAGCAAAGGATCACTGCCCCAATGAATCCCAAGGAGTGTATGAAATACCTTGTGGAGACTGTCAAAGGACCTATATAGGTCAAACGGAAAGGCGATAATGGTTCGGCACTTGCCAAGCACAACAAAGAAACAGGCCAAAAATTAATTTTTCCGGGACTAAAACTATTGCCCCCATTTCCCATTTCACCAGCAGAATAGTACATGAGGCAATTGAAATAGAAAAACGCCCACAGTGTCTCAACACAAGAGATGACAGTCAACGTTTACCTGTCTTATGGAAATCCCTTAGTACCCCACACCGCCAATTACGCAATACCCTTAATTCTACAAACTATATATATACTATACTATATCATATTACGCAAACAAACTTTCGTTCAATCGATATTCCAGCCCTATAAAAGACCAAGTAGGTCACTCGAAAGGTCAGTCTTACTCAAAGACTCGTAGCTTAGGTTTTCTACTTTTATACTGAATCTGTCTCATAATAAGTTTCTTTAGTGTACAAATACGATTACTCATTTATAGCATAATGCTAAGAAGTTCCAAATTTATAACTCATTCTTCAAATAGACTTAAATAAAATCTAAAGATCTACCTGTATTTAACTAATAAACAGATAATATCTGCGTATACGTTTGCGAGCATAAACTACAAATATATTTTTTAATATCGATAAATGAGTGAATGAATTATAAAAAGAAATTTCCTTTATAAATTTCATGAGTAAAAAAGGTGCGAATTACTGCTGTAGATAATCTTACATTACGACTTCTTTAATAAATATCACTGTGTTGAAACAACAACACAGAAATTTTAAAAAGACTAAAACAGTTTGGTAAATGCCCTTAAAAAGGTTTAAGGTTACGGGAGACACAAACAGTTGTTTAAAGAACGAAAAATAATTAAAAATGCAGCTCATCTACATGTTTTAAGGACTAATGTGACTGAGGAGTATATCTACATTTTCGTTACCTTCTCGAGGACGATTAACGGTTGCTAGAGTTGCTTCCACGTTAGACAAATTTTCCTAGCCCATAGTTTCTATAAGCTCTGGTAAGCTCCAATATATTGTTCTTTAAATTAATAAAATTTTTATAATTCGTTATTGTGCAAATTAAAAGAATTTATTGGTAGTGATAAATATTTGGATATTGTTTCCTTACGTTTAATAGAAAAAATCGTTTTAAATGATATTTCAGGTAATGTACGTAGTTTGTTACGAATGTATATAATACAAATAATTAAAATTACAGCAGCAAAAATTTACAGGTTTAGTAATATTACTACAAGATAAGTAACATTGCACGTAACTTTAGTCACAAAGTCAGGGCTACTGAGCTATTGTTATCGGATTGTCGATGTAGACCCACGTTTTATTTTCAACTTTTTTGAAAAACTTCATTCACAGCAGTTTGAACCAAATCATTAGCACACTATTTTGTGGCTCTCAGACTGTCAGTCGCTGATTCTTGCAGATTGTGCTCCATACAAGTTCAACATTTTTTTATGTTCTCCTAGTTGCTGGTTTTCCAAATCGTGAATCACTTACAATTGATTTTCTCCAATCTATGATCGTTTGCAGTATTTATTTATTCATGCTTCACCAATTGCGTAGTTCTGCAAACAAATGTTCCAGCTTCGTATAAAATGTGATGCATTCTCATCGGCTCCCAGATTACATCACAGTTGCATAAACGTTTTTCATTATATTAACATTAGCTCATTATTTTTGGAAAGAACTATACATGTTTATCACCTGTGAATTTGCATAGTTTAGGGCAGTAACAATTTAAATTGGTTTGTTAAGTGAGTTGTAAAACTTTGAATTCAACTCTAACGTTATTTAATAATTGTTTTGATATTAGTAACATGTAAATTTTAAAAATAAATCTCTTGTGGAAAAATAACCAAGAGAAAGATAATGGTCGAAAAATAGCGATTTAGTACTAATTTCTACAAATTTTAGAGTTAAAAGTGTGGGAATAAAAAATATTTATAACCATATCTCTCCATTCTCTTAACGGATCACCTCAATTGGTAATTATATGCTTAAAAACTTAAGAACTCTAAAAGTTCAGTAAAAAATGTAAAGCTTTTTCTCCCCACTCCTTTGGCCAATTTTGTTCCTTAAAAAACGCCCAGATATTGGCTCAATAAATGTTTCTGGAATATTTTATTCAAATCCCATAAACATTCTTGCTAGTGCCTTCAAGCAGACCGAACGTGCGTGCCGAGCTATACCCGAGTTATCACAACGGCGGAGCCGCAGCCGTAGCCTCGCTTAAGGTCAGGCAAATTTATATATTTATTAATTTAATTTCAACGTTTAACTCAAGTGATAAACAACTGTTTCACTTTTAAAAACCTTCTAGTGAAAAAACATCCAGCTAGGTAATCTTTCTTTTAAATTACCAAAATGCTTCCAGCAGGCAATGGACCTGGCTTTAATTACATATATAACCAACCATATTCACCAAATATACAGTGTCAACCTCAATTAAGTGCCCAAAAGTTACAAATTCCAAATACGTATCAAACTCAAAGTTTCATAAACAGTCAAACTCCTGCACCATACAACACACAATCACTTCAATTATCATCAGGGCCCAGTAATTATTCCCCTCCAAATCAAGAACAATTAATCACTTACCAGCCTCAAGGAGCCTATCCAACTAATAATCCCCAACAACTTGTTAGAATGTATTCAACTAGCGACGATGAAATGGAAACCCCTACAACATCGAAAGAAAACTCTTGGCAAACTGTTAAGGCTATGAAACGCAGAAAAATAAGGACGAACGCACAACAAAATGGTGACGAAAATGTTACACAAACCTCCAACAAGTATAGCGTATTAACAAATACAATAGATGACACTCCACAAAGCAACACTACCAACAGCATCACTACAGAATCAGCCAAAATACCCAAACCTCCTCCGATTTTTGTGTACGGAGTAGTAAATTTTCCAAACATGCTCACCCAAATACGCGATCATTTAGAAGATGAACAATATAGTACAAAGAGCTTAGCCAATAATACAATTAAAATTAACTGTAATACAGTTGATGGATACAGAAAATTAACAAAATACTTCAAGGAACAAAACATAATACACCACACATATCAATTAAAGACGGAACGAGCATACCGAATTGTTATCAAACACATTCATCACTCAATGAACACAAATGACATTTCAGAAGAATTAGAAAATAAAGGACATAAAGTTAGAAATATTATAAATGCGAAGCATAGAATAACCAAAGAACCCTTAAACATGTTCTTCATTGACATAGAGCCAGCAGACAATAACAAAGATGTATATAAAATTGAAAGAATACAAAATAGCGTAGTAATAATAGAACCTCCGAATAAAGACAAAAATAATATTGTACAGTGTACGAGGTGCCAACTCTATGGCCACACCAAGACGTATTGCAACAGGCCCTTCGTATGCGTCAAATGCGGTGGAGCACATAATACAATCAACTGCAAAAAAAGCAAAGACACCCCAGCTAGCTGCGCATTATGCGGGCGAGACCACCCAGCCAACTATAAAGGTTGTGATCATTATCAACAACTAATTCGTAGAAATAATCCACAAAGCAAGACTAGAACCTTCGCACCACAACTATCAAAATAAATGTTATCCCCAATCCACAAACCAATAATGCAAACACCGCAGTGCAAACAGAGTCACTGAATCTTAGTCAACATCATAAATCTTACGCTAATGCAGTAACCAACAACTCCAACCCCTAAACAATTACAATGAGTCAACACAAATGTTAAACAACGCTCTCCCTCAGTTTTAACTGAATTCAAAGCCATGTTTAATCAACTCATTCAACAAAATAGCATGATTCTAAACATGCTTAGCACGCTAATAAATAAACTAGCCTAATTATGGGTAAGTTTCTCAGAGTAGCTCTGTGGAACGCTAATGGCCTAACGCAACATAAAGAAGAAATAAAATTGTTCTTATTACATAACCACATAGATGTACTGCTAATAAGTGAAACACACTTCACACAACAGACTTACTTCAAAATACCTCATTATGAACTCTATCATACCAATCACCCAGACGGTACTGCCCATGGAGGTACAGCCATTCTTGTCAAGCAAACAATTCAACACCATGAAGAAATAAAATATCAGGAAGACTTTATCCAAGCCACCACAATCAAGGTACAAACATTGCCATATGAATTGACACTTGCTGCAGTTTATTGCCCACCCCGACATAATATCAAAAAAGCAGATTTTGACAAATTCTTTCTAACACTAAGTCACAAATTCATGCGGGAGGGACTACAACAGTAAACATACTAGATGGGGCTCACGCCTAACAACAACGAAAGGTAGAGAACTCCTTAAGTCAATGGAGGACAAAAATACTCATTTATATCAACAGGAACACCAACCTATTGGCCCACCGACGCAAACAAGTTACCAGACCTACTAGACTTCTTCGTCGTAAATGGAATCAATCAGGCATATACTACTGTAATACCCAGTTATGACCTAACTTCCGATCATTCTCCATCATACTACAATTGGGGCATCTATAGTAAACAAGAAACTCACAACCAGATTACACAACTCTAGAACGGACTGGGCTACATATCGTAATATTCTAAGCGAAACCATAAAATTAAACATTCGACTCAAGGAATGCGAAGAAATTGAAACAGCTACTGAAGAACTCATAACAAAACTCCAGCAAGCTGCGCAACAAGCTACACCAACCATTTCACAAAAGCAACTAAACATTGACATACCACTGGAAATTAAACGAATGGTCGCAGAAAAACGTCGTGCTAGAGCTAACTGGCAACGAAATCATACACCTGCTGCCAAAAACGCCTACAACCATATGACCAATAAATTAAAAACAAAACTCAAAGAAATCAGAAATAGAAATTTGAGCTCTATGTATCTCAATTAAATCGAACTGATGATTCTATCTGAAACCCATCAAACAAGCTAGGAAACCAAAATTCAAAATACCACCAATTAGAAAAAGCAACACCGAACCTTGGGCAAAAAGCGATAGAGACAAAGTCAGACTCTTCGCTGAACATCTATCCTCAGTCTTTCAACCACTTGATAGCGCACCAGACCAAGAAGTAGAGCGAAGTCTTTCCATCCCTCCTGACATACGTCATGAAATTAAACCCTTTACCCCAAACGAAATAAAATCTGAAATAAATCTGCTAAACCTCAAGAAGACCCCAGGAACTGATCTGATAACTGCCAAAATGCTGCGTGAACTCCCAAAAAAGGGCCTAGTGCTCTTAACTTATATTTACAATGCAATCCTGAGGCTAGGATATTGGCCAAAATGCTTTAAGGCTGCACAAATCATAATGGTCGGAAAACCCGGAAAAGAACCAACCGACGTTACATCCTATCGACCTATCAGCCTCCTCCCGGTGACCTCAAAGCTGTTAGAAAAACTCATACTTCGTCGAATTAATGAAGACTTACTGCCCCAACATTGGATACCTTCTCATCAGTTTGGGTTTCGACAGGCTCATTCTACCGTGCAACAAGTACACCGCATTACACAAACCATAAATAAAGCACTAGAAAACAAAAGTACTGTTCAGCTGTCTTTCTCGACATTAGTCAAGCATTTGACAAAGTGTGGCACCCGGATTACTCTTCAAAATTAAGCAAACGTTCCCTTTGGCATACTATAATTTACTAAAATCATATCTAAGCGATAGAACATTTCAGATAAAAATTAATGAAGTAACATCAGATTACCACCCTATCAACTCAGGCGTTCCACAAGGCAGTGTTCTGGGGCCTTTACTCTATGTCCTATATACATCGGATCTACCAACGACACAATATACAACAATAGGAACATTCGCAGACGACACTGCTATACTGTCCAGACATGAAAATCCTGCAACTGCATCGGCCAACCTACAAAACCACTTAGTACTCCTTCAACAATGGTTACACAGATGGAAAATCAAAGTTAACGAAAACAAGTCGGTACACACAACATTTACGCTCAAAAACAGATATGCCCACCAGTCGTAATAAATAATGCACAAATACCACAACTGGAAACGGCAAAATATCTAGGCTTACACCTAGATCATAAGCTAAATTGGAAGGAACACCTCAAGAAAAAAACAAATAGATCTAAAAGTAAAGGAACTCAACTGGCTAATTGGAAGACATTCAAAATTATCGCTTGCAAACAAAACCCTAATCTATAAGACTGTTATAAAACCAATCTGGATGTATGGAGTAGAGTTATGGGGCTGTGCATCCAAATCAAACATCGCATTAATCCAACGTACTCAATCAAAAATATTACGTCAGATTACAAATGCGCCGTGGTATGTATCCAACAACACGCTGCATATGGACTTACATCTCCCAACGGTCCAGGAAGTAATCCAGGAGAGAGCTATCAAGTACCATGCAACCCTAGAAACTCACTCAAACCCCTTACTGGAGCAGATGCTGGAACCCAGGGTCAACCAAAGACTAAAGAAACTATGGCCAATAAACCTAGTGTGAGTGTCGTGGTATGGCCAACAAACTCGTGTGTGTGTGTAGTGTATTCCTAATATCTATTAGACTCTAATACTCTCTAAGTACAAAACTGTAATTACGTAGGTTGTATCGTAGGATGCAAGCCTCATCATGTTATTCTTATCGTTAGTATCTATAATGATTGTTAACCATTTAGCTTATAGAATGTAACCTTGTTCTGATTGCTAAATAATTACATAATAAAAAAAAATCCCATAAGAATTACGTTATCATGTCTACAAGATGCCGTTATATCCAGCACATGCTAATTTAAGATATAACTAATTTCATTTATTTGACATTTTACGTATTTTTTTAAAGTTTTAGTTAACTAACCTAAAAAATTGCTAAATTTTATTTGACCCACAAAATAGCAAAATAAAATTTATAATTCTAAATGAGTGTTTAAGAATCTCGGTTGTTACTAAAAACTATAGGTGAAATCCAATCAAATAGAAGCTATTGATTACAACAGGTGCAGTTTGTGCGCGAAAAACCCAAAAAAGACTGGATCACTGCAATCTTTATCAATAATTGTAAAAAATACTCCACCTAATATATCTTGTATTTGCAACTAAATTACTTTTTGAGCAAAAATAGAAAATAAAAATGATATCTACACCTATAAGAGAAGTGTGAATGGAAGACAATTATGGTAAAAATGTTTTGTTTGTTAAGGAAAACCATAATAAACAAATAAAATCAAACATATAAATTTTTAAAGCGCAAAAATTGAAATGAGCGTTTTTAAAGTAATAATTCCTTTTTAAATAGGTCTTATTTTTTTCATATAAATTATGAGACAAGTAATTTCCAGAATTTAGCAACATATAGAGAACAATATGTACTATTTATTTGTAATAGTAACTTCAAATATTAAGTAACGCATTAGCTTTCGATTCTCTATTATAGCAGTGAGCGGCCAAGTAAGCTCGCCTAGACGGAGCAGGTAGGGGTAGCCAATTACGGAGGGTTCAGCACACCTTTTGTTTAATTACTTTGGATCAAATAATAAATCTTCTACAATACAAAATGTTTTTACATAAATAGATAACAAAAAATTGCAGTGCATAAATTATCCTGCTTTTAATGCAAATGTGACTATAGAACACTATAGTAATGTGCTCACGTATTAAACAAGCTTAAAGTTTCTTTCAAAGAATGAGAAAACTTGCTAGATGTTATACTGTAACATCCTTTTTCGAATATTTCTTCTTTCGCGTTTTGTTTTTAATTCTACTACATGTATCTATAATTGGAAGTGTTCAAAATATGTATACACAGAAGAATGCTATTATACCACAGATGGATCATAAACAAAGATGAATAATCAAGGAAAATAAAACATTTAAGCAGCATAAAAAGGAAAAAGCTAGAGTATTTTGGTCATATTATTCAAACGACAAATATGAATTTCTGCATAATATAATCTAAGATAAGAAAGAAAAGACAGGCGAAGAAGAATCTCTTGGCTAAAAAACTTTCAACCTGTTGACAAGTACAAGTCGCCGTTCTGGTTACTAACATTTTCGGAAAACGCGGAACTTGATAAAGGAGAATAAACGTTATTTAAATTATTTAAATTCAAATGAAAATTTTTAAACCGTATTATTTTTCCATTCTGGCGCATACATGTACTAGTAATTTTTTTGTCATCTATTATTAGAATTATTTTTTCTACAACTTTCTATCTGTCTGAAAATATTTAAATAATCTGATTTCTAATGGGAAAGGCGCAAATACCTGCACAGTATTCAAAGTATCAGTTGAAAAATATACCAGAGCTATATATATTAAGCTTTTTAGGTAACAAACTCAAATGTACCTACTTTTATTAAACAAAACATGCGGGGAATAATTCAATAACACACAATGCATCAATGTTCTCAATTAATTTGTAAGTAGATAACATAAATATTACAATTACGGTTATTCCTTTATCTTAACATTTTTTTTACTCTTCGTGTTTGTTAAAACATCTGAGAAAAATATAAGCGCTTGCACGCATAATTTAATAAGGTGTGTTTATTATTGCATAACTATTTTAAGAAGAAAGATAAACAGTTGCTAGGGATTAGCAAAATTTACTGCGCAGTAAAGGTTTACTCAGAAAGGTATTAAAAATGCATGATAAAGGCATCTGTGTAATTAACGCTTACACTCGCGACGTAAATAAACTATGAGAATAGAAAGGGTGCCTCGTTATAGAATTACATAATGTAATTAGCACCGTGGTGTGCAGTCGTAATGCAAGACGTGCAAGCTTTGGGCACTTCGTTCAGAAGTCATCCCATTCGTGTTTTTTTATATATACATTTCCCTATGCATATTTTAATTTTGTATGTAATATTTTGAAACTTACTGTTTACAAGAGAGAAAGTATAAAATAACGCAACGTTTCAAATTCGGAAACAAACCATCAAACATAAAAATCATCTGAGAAAGCAACTACTGTTTGTGTGTTAAATACATCTACAGTACGAATATACTTCTTCAAGTGATAACACAAGTTTTCTCAACGACTGCTTATAGTAGGAACGAATTACTTTCGGTAAGAAGAACAAATATTTACTTAGTAATAATAAAAACTTTGTTTCAGGGTTATAGTTTTTAAAGCAACATTTATTGGTGTTTACTTCTGTATTATTTTTCAAATACTATGACTGAAAATGTATTTACAAATCATGCAAAATATTTCATAGTTCTTATAAATAACATTTATAATTGTTATTACTGAAGTTACATTGTTTATTATTCCATTTTAATTATGTAGATTTAAATTTTAATATCTAGTTTTAGAACGTATATCTTTTAATGACTCTTTAATTATTTGATGTTTAAAAAGAAATTATAAAGTACTTATTTTCTACATTACTACTTACAGAACTATTTCTACTACATTTTGTAGAAGAAAAAAGCAACTGTATTTAATTTTCTTCGCGTCAGCACAATCCACTATTGTTAATTTATAAAAAACATTAGCATTATTTACATATCAGTATCGCATATAGATAAAACAATGTAGCTTACCCCCACTTTTATGATAAAACGGCGGTAATATGTTTAAAATTAATTATTTTATTACATTGTACATCTAGGAAACCAGAGTGGTTACAACTCTAATTAGCATTTTTAAGTAAAACAGGCTACATCTTAAATGAAAAATCTATTACCTAATCAGTTCAAATATTGAGAACGATTAACAATCATTGCATTTTTAATTGAATAATTTCTTTAGGAGAGGCATAAATTTATAGCATATAAATTCTTTATACTTAGTCATAAAAACAATTTATAAGCTTTTAGTTCTTAAAAATACATTTCAAAAGACTTTTATTTTTATAGATAGCAAAATAATGGTGACAAAGTTTTGGTTCCAGTAAACAGCACGTCTGAATTTCGTACGCTTTGAATCTATTGCTCCAAATTTTTAAAAATGTATTTTAAAACATACCAAAAAACTATGTATCGTCTTATACAATAGAATCGTAACAGAACGAACTCACATTTATGAAATAGCTGAGAAACGACGACATCGCAGAAGGTGGCGAAACACTAAACATCCTGAAGACAAAAAGAAGCTCAATAAACTAACAGACCAACTCATAAAACTACTGTGCAGTACTAGAAACAAATCGATTCAAAACTATCTGAGGCACTTGACACCTACGGAAAACACGGATTATTCACTCTGGAGAGCAACAAAAAAATTGAAACAACCCCAACAACACATACCACCTATCAGACTTGAAGACAACACCTGGGCTAGAAATGACTATGATAAAGCTTGTGCCTTCGCAAGACATCTAACGAAGGTTTTTAGTCCATTTGACACCCAAACCACACCAGACGTGGATCAAGAAATCTATCAATACCTTGAAGCGCCATTTCAATTGAATCTACCGATCAAGCCCTTTAAAGCCAGTGAAGTCAAGGCTACAATCCTGACGAACTTAAATCCACGCAAATCCCCAGGGTATGACTTAATTACGGGTAAAGTTCTTAAAGAGTTGTCAGAGAAAGGGTTCAAGTATATTACCCAATTATTCAACGCGGTGTTGAGATTGAGACATGTACCAGAGCAGTGGAAAGTAGCCATAATCATTATGAATTCATAAGCCCGGAAAGCCAAACGGAGAACTGTCATCTTACAGGCCAATAGCCTGCTTACCAATTCTATCAAAAGTTTTCGAAAACTTCTACTTCAGAAACTAACACCAATAATTATGGAAAGTAATTTACTACCCGACCATCAGTTTGGATTTCGCAAACACCATTCCACCATTGAACAAGTCCATAGATTAGTTGACAGAATTCTGAAGAGCTTTCAAGACTAAAAATACTGTTCAAGTAATTTCTTGACGTCGAGAAAGCTTTGACAAAGCTGCACTGACGGATTGTTATTTAAAATCAAGAAGGCACTACCTCCTGACTACAGAATACTGAAGTCATATCTCACCAACAGGCATTTCCTAGTTAGGTACGGAGACGCTCACACATCGCTATCTCCTGTCAAAGCTGGTGTCCCTCAGGGAAGCGTGTTGGGACCGCTGTTGTACATCATATTTACAGCTGACCTTCCGACCTCAACAAGTACTACAGTTGCCACATTCGCTGACGACACAGCAATATTATCATCACATCACCAAACATAGCATCCGAGAAGTTACAGCCCCATTTAAATAATCTAACTGAATGGTTTTAAAAATGATGTATTCATATAAATGAATCAAAATCAACCCAAGTAACGTTTACAACTAGAAGAGGAAATTGCCCCACTGTAATCATAAACAACAAACAAATCCCACAGAACGAAACAGTTAAGTACCTAGGTATGCACCTGGACAGACGGCTAACGTGGAGAAAGCATATATTCACAAAGCGTAAACACTTGGGTCTAAAACTCCAAAAAATGTATTGGCTCCTGGGGGAAATCACAATTGTTACTGGAGAGCAAAATACTACTCTATAAGACAATTAGTTCGTCCAATTTGGTCATATGGATACACCTCTGGGGAACAGCTAGTAGATCGAACATCGACATTATAAGGCGGTTCCAGTCAAAGGTACTGCGATGCTTAGTCAACGCCCCATGGTTTGTACCAAATGAAATAATTCGGCAAGATTTAGGACTATCAACTGTGATTGAAGAAATACACAAGTGTAGTGTTCGTTATCACGACAAACTTAGTGCTCACCCAAACGCATTAGTAGAACACCTCCTGGATCCCGACGATGACGAGCCACGGCTTAAGAGATTCAAGCCTCTTGATTTACCTACACGATTCGCGTAAAAGTGAAGTGTAGTGCAATCAAACTGTAACGGTTAACTTCGGAAAAATGTTCGCTGGAACGTTTTTCATCATGTCCTGTAATATATACTGTTAAAACAATTACTAAATGTCAATTTTATGACAGATTGTAAACTATAAATAAATTAAAAAAAAAAGATTTCTGCAAACGAAAACTGTATTGTTAGCAAAGAAAAGTTTCGACTCAAGTCATTAGTCATTGCAGGGGCATTTAAAAATTTTCCAGACCATTAAATTTAAAGGGCAAGTTATATTTTACAACTAGCACGTCAACGGAGGTATTAAAATAAAATGAACTTTTTATATAAGAATAATTTGTTAAGCAAAGATAGTTGGGATTGTTTGCCGACCAGCCAATTAATTTGTTTAATCTTTAGATCCATTTGCCTGCTTAATGTTTAAAAATGTGGTTGTACATACGTATTTTGCTTTTAAACTCTCCATGATGCGAGTAACAATTCTATAGCTTCGGTGAGTTGTCGAATGACGTTGTCGAAAGCCGAATTAATGGGATGGGATTATACTATCAAAGTCAACAGTTACTTGAATTCTTTTGAGAAGCAGCTTTTCGAAAATCTTAGACAGTAAGAGCAGGAGTATGGGTGGTTTACTGGGCTTAGCAATCATAATAATCTGGGCGTATTAGCATAATCGTATTGTAATGATTGTAAGCTTTATGGGAAAGATTTTGTAACACTTCATTCACTATCAGGTCATATCCAGGAGTTTTTCGAATATTGGTGAGTTTAATTTAACTACGTACTTCGGCTGACAAAAAAAAAAGGTTTAACTTGTGTGTCATTTGACATGGTGTTGTAAGAAATAATTTAATTTCAATATCACCATGTGTACCTTTGGGGTTGCGGTGTTCTAAAAACGTCAGCGAGATGGTCGGAAAAGGTATCTGCTTTTTCTTCTTTTGATCTAGCCCGGTTGCCGTCAAGCTTTTTAATTGAGGTTATTATATCTATCGGTCGTTTAAGCTTTTTCGTTGCTTTTTATATAGTTTGGTCATCAGGCGAGAGTTGGATGATGTATGCAATGTGTCATTCCGTGCTTCCATTAGTACGTTGTGTAGCTGGTGGATGAATCTATTGTATAAGATTTTATCATGTCTGTTTTTAGTTCGTTGCCACTTCTTTTGTGCTTTGCGATTTTCAACAACGAGGTCTCGTATACAACGGGGAATGTTGGTAGCTTTCAACTGGTTGGTTATTGTAGTAGGCATAGCTTGGCAGGCAGCATTTTGTGTCGTTGTTGTTATAAGTTGGGTTGCTTCGTCGAGATTTTAAGCGTCTTTGATTCATATAAAAAGGTTAATTTGATTTACCAATAGACTCCGGAAACGATCCCAATTGGTGTGTTTGATGCAATTTAGGGGGGGGGGTAGAGAAGTTATGCTTTGGGTAATGATAACCAGGGTATAATCGGTGGAAAAATTATAATTAGATTCAGTTCGGGTGTAAACATTTGCTATTTCACGAGTTACCAAAATATTAATAAGATCTAGCAATTTATTTGCATCGATAAAAGAAAAAAAGTTTAATAGTTTAAATTAAAAGACGATGCAGATCGATGATTGACTGGACAACGCCACGAAGCATTTTTTTAGAAGCTGCGAGACATTGGCTTTCGATTTTCTTTCGGATCATCAATTTTTGCTGATTTCGTACAGCAAACATTGTATATGAGTTATTCCCAAAAAAAGAGTTTATTAGGGTGAAGTCTACCCGCAGGAGATTTAGCAACACATTTTCGTCCAACCTATTTGCATCGCATCAAGATGGGTTCCTACACCACGATGATAGCAAAGGTGCCTCATTTTGGTGAATATAATCTCTTCACTACCACACTTTCCTTGAATGCGTGGACGAAATAATTTCTGCAGCATGTTTAGTTAAACCACACCAATTGAATAAAAAGGAATGGATCTGGATGTTCTATGTTGGTACTTTACACCACACTGTAACCTTTGATAAGTTTATTTTATAATTTTTTTTAAATTTTGATCTTGTAGCAATTAATCAAGCTATTTAACTTAAAAATTGTCTTATTGCTCTAAGCATTTGCTTAAACAAAATTGCTTATAAGCCACTAAATGCTGCATTTATTATATAATTCTCTTTAAGGTCGTGTTAAATTTATTATTATTTACATCTAAAAAATAGGTTTTAAATGATCAGCATACTTTATATTTAAAAACCCAAAGTATTGCCAAAAATAGAACATAACGAAAACACTGTAATTAAATAATAGTCGCCAAAGAGTTATACAGTTCAGTACAAGTATAATATCTATAGAAAGTTAAACGTGACAGTTGAAAGCAAATATGTTGACAAATCTAACGAAATTGTCACATCTGTGATTGAGAATTAGTCGACCAAGAGCACAAGGACGACAAAGTTAGTGTTTCTAAAAAGAGCAAGAAAAACTTATAACGAATTTTCTTAAAACAAGTTTATTCATTATTACTAATAGTATGGATTAATTTATACAAGATTATTCAGACGATGTGTTACAAATACGATGTTTTACTATCGACAATTGTTTTCTGAATGAATAAGAAAAAATTGAACGATGCTAGACAACTTCCTAGTAAAAAAAAAATAATTCACAAAACAAGGAAAAACCTTCCTCACAGCAAGAATAAATTTTTACTAAAGTATTTTTAATTTTTAAGGATAATTTATAAATACGAATCGACAGTAGCAATAAAAAATGTCTGTAAGTAGTGAACAATAATATGTGTATATTTATATATTTGCATAATAATACAAAATAAATAATATATAAAGGGTGTACAAATAAGTCTCCGCTTTTTTTTTATCAGAAATTGGGTATTTATTGTAAAAGAACGGAACCTTATGTTTTATTCAAAGTATTGTCCATGGCTAGCAACTTCTTTTTCCCATTTGCTAGCAATATACGGATATCGCGTCAGAAGAACGCTTCATCTTTTGAGACTACTCACGAATCGATCCAATTTTTGGTATCTTCATGTGATGTGAAGTGCTGCTCAGACAGGCCATGTGCCATCGATCGGAACAAGTGATAATTGGAAGGGACAATGTCTGGTGAATACGATTTCCCAATTGAGTGTTTTCAAGTAGGTTTTTATCGGCGCCCCAACATATGGACGAGCATTACCATGCAGGAGAATAATTTGTTGTTTCTGGAGTATTAGTGGGCGCGTTTTTCCTTGAGTTCTCGGCTCAATTTCATTAATTGCTTTTGGTAGAGAGCCCCAGTAATAGTTTAGTTCGGTTTGAGCAACGCATAATACACGACGCCAAGCTGATTACACTAAATACACAACATGAGTTTTTTTCATGAATATTCGCTTTGGATATCGATGTTGAAGCATGGTGGTTCCCATAATTTCCTCTTCTTTGGGTTATTGTAAAAGATCCATTTTTCATCACCAGACTATACGATGCAAAAAAACTCTTTCGTTTATGCTTGCAAGCAGCATTTTACATGTGCAAAATCGGCGTTCAACGTTTCTCGGCTTCAGTTCATATGGAACCCAATTTCTTGCTCTTGAATCATTCCCAACGATTTTGAACGATGTGAAATTGCTTGTTGAGCCACTCCTAATGTAAGTGCAAGTTCTCATTGTGTTTGGTAAGGATCTTCCTGCAATAATGCTTTCAATTTTGCGTACACTCTCGGCCTTCCGCTACGATCTTCGTCTTCGACGTCAACTCACTGTTCTTAAACTTATGAAATTACTCACGACAACTTCTCTTATTTAAACCAACCTCGCCATATGCTTTTACAAGCAATCGATGCACATCAGCTGCAGGTATTTTCAAATTAAAGAAGGAAATCAAAAGTTACCCCAAATGACGCTGATTCTGCTCAAAATTCGACATTTTTGCAAGAATATAATTATGATATGCTAATACAAAATCGTTAATATCTTAAGGTTATGGTGTTGCCAGATGTACAACCTTACGGTGTGACGTTTTACATCAGACAATTTCAACCATAACTTATATTTATAGTTTATTATTATTATATTTTAACAACTTATTTATACTCCCTTTACTACAAAATAAAACAAACAAAATAGTGTATTTCTTTATTCTCTGTATTGTCTTACCTATTCCCATTATTCATATGTTAAGATAGATTTTTCTAACATTGTTCCATTTAGCACTTATTTTTTCAAACGAATTTCCCGTATTAAACTAATATCAACATGTTAAACTATCAAATTGAATCATATAGTTGACACAATAAATATTGTAGTGCTTAAAAAGTAACAAGTAGCACCCCTGAGAAAATGATTTATGGGGCGTTAGGGAAAAATATTTTGCGGTCTAGTACGTATATAAAGCCATTCCAGAGGTTCGAAAGTGACAATTTTAACTTAAAAAACGACGAACGTCCTAAACAAGAAAAAATTAAAGAATTTACAGAAGCTATCAGAAATTACGACAAACTCAAAAAAACCTATCTGTTGCAATAGGAATTACCTAGCTAACTATTTTTTCTTGCTATAAAATAAAATTAAAAAATAAGTTATGCAACCACATTAGTCATAACAATAATCAGTGAACATTAATCAGTTGACTATAGGTGGTATCATAAAAACTGAAAAGTCAGCAACTACAAGCTTATGGTGAGTTACCGGTCTGAATTGATATGCACCACTACAAATGTTATCTTGTAAATTGTAACAACGTTACCATAAATAAAACTTTTTAAAAATCTGGTTTACGAAAACTAAAATATAACTAGCGCTTTTGTAACTGATATAAAGTAAATGATATCCTCTTTTACTTAGCTATGCTTGGACCACACTAATAAGTCAAAATTGGGGAAAGGCACTAGATAGCACGTTAAAATAATCAGAACCGTGAAATTCTAGTGACAAGGTAAATCGGTATTAAAGCAAAAAAGTTAAAGTGCAGAACAACAACAATTTTAAATGGGTAACCAATTGGAAGACACTAAAACGCCAGAGTCGACGTCGTAAATCCGAGGAAAATCGCCGATAATAAAAATTAAACAACTGCAACCTTAAAACTGAGTTAAGGTAAGTAAATTGTATGGATTATATTTGTATAAAAGGATAGAAGAACGGCAGTGAAAATATGTTTATGCAAGAAAATTGTAAATTTATGAGTGTAGCAAACCAGAGTGTTAGGATTTTCAATTTCATTGAATAAGTTAGAAGAATGAAATTGGCTGAAAAATTAACACAAAATGACAACCGCAAAAGTAAAGTCTATTGTTAGAGTAAGTGATTTCTGAAATTATAGCCACATTTTAGGTAAATTTGATGGAAAATCACACGCATTAGATTTAATTTTGAGGAAAATAGTTTAATATTATAATAGATGTGGCAGAATGAATGACGTAACATTAACAAATTATGTATTTTGCTTTATTAGCAGTAATATACAGCGAGTTATTTAGTGAAGCATATGAGTTAATGTCAATATGATTAGACGTGAAAGATTAGCTTACCCTGCGCAACATATTCCAATTATTGATTACACCGATAGTCCTGCAATCTAAAAATTTACGGATAGGATGATCGGAAATATTGAATGACTTTACTGAACGCATGAGAATTTTAAAAAGTTTTATTTAATTAATATATAATATTAAAAATAATAGCCCGCCATTATTATAACCAATTTTAGACGTGAAAGATAAGACAGCAATATCTGAAACCATTAATAAAATTTCAACGTTGCTAAATACTTACAAAACCAGATTTTAAGTAATCGCAAAATCAAACGCAAACGGCACCCCATACGTTTAAAGAATTCAACTCCAGACACCAACCGTAATTAGAAAATTTCTTTCATTACGTACCCAAATATCAAATATTTAATAATAATAAGCGTAAATTTACGAAAGGACACAATCCACATATGGGACCTTACACGAATTTATTTTTAGGAATTATCACAAAAATACAAATGGTAACGTTTTTTAATTAAAAGGATATTTTAATCAGGGAAATGCGAAAAGTTGTGGAACCTATGTCTACCAATAATATTAGAACAAATTTTTTTTTAATAATCATTTAGAAAATACACCTATGTCTAATAGTAACCTGAAGAATAATCAGTGTCAAAATAAAGCAGTGATTAATACAGTAGGAATTAAAGCTTAAGCAAATCTATATAATGAGAGCTATAAAAAGACAAGGAATAACGGAGATTGCAAACAAAAATTTTGAAATTTCGCATTGAAGAGTCAGAAGACTCATTATCGAATTAAAGCTCAATACAATTAGCGTCAGCTCTCCATCTATAAAATATAAAATCCCAAAATTTTGAAAATTTTGAATATGACATCAAATCACATGTCGAAACGTCGAGAATATTATTATCAACAACGCAATTCAACCCGTGAACCAAATAATTTATATAACATTAATTGCGGAATTGTATTTTAACATATGTGTATATGTGTGTAGGCACGCGCGTGCATATGTTTGTGGGTATACGTGAGCTTGTGTGTGTAAACATGTTTACTGATTAAATTATAATATTAATAAGTAAATTTGAAACGGTAACTTATAACTCACACCTTTTAACGTTTATTTATATTTTATTAATATTTTCAAAAGAAATGCACCTGCTGAGCATGCAAATATTTTTGTTTTTAGGGCTCAAATGACGGTCGCCCAATTAACCGTCACCCAGTTGGCTATTGCCCAAATGTCTGTTGCCAAAATGACCGTTGCCCGTTTTCTCTTGCACAGTGGGATATATGCCTGATTTAGCTGGCCAAAGTAAACTTTTTAAATTTTACTAAAACGAAAAATAATGATGAAAGTGCATGGTGAATTACACATACATTACATTTTATAGCACATATAATGTGTCAATTCTTTTAAAAATTGCAATTGTTAAAACATTCATGCATTAAAATCTGAAGTACTATAGGGAAGTGTTCTAGGCCCAATCTTGTATCTGCTTTTTACGTATGACCTACCAAAAACTAGAATGACAATTGCAATGTTTACCGATAATACGGCTATACTCTCCTCTCATCCAAATCCCATAACAGCAATAAAAAACTTATAAACTACTATAAAAAAAATAGAAGAATGGTCGAACATAGATCAGCTGAAAGCAAATGCAGAAAAATTTGTGAATTAACTTTCAACTTAAAAAAATAATTTTCCACCAGTAATGTTAAATGGAAACCAATTTAAACATTATGACCTTATACTATAACTTAATATATAACATTTAGGCATATATGTTACCTAGATCAAACACTTACATGCCGTACACACATATTAACTTAGAGAAAGCAAATTGGTCTGAAATTTAGGCAACTCTTCTGGTTGCTTGGCAGAAAATCTTAGCTCACAATCGAAAATGAAGTATTGATATGTAAAGTAATTATTGAACCTATATGGACCTACGGGCTGCAACTCTGGGGATGTGCCCTGGTATGTCCCTAATATAGTGATACAAAAAGATATGTGTGCCGGCTGTAAAAGACGAAATAAATAAATGTAGTGCAAAATATAGTGTCCATATAAAGGTGCATCCTAACAAGTTAGTCAACCAGTTAATGAACCAGACGAAGAACTAAGGCGCTTAAAAAGTCACAAACCGTCAGATCTACCTAATAGATTTAAGTAGCTATTACCTGTTAAGATTTGTAAAACTTTGTTTTAAATAGCGTAAGACAGTAGCCTAGGTTAGGGTTTCCTGTAAGTCTGTATCAATAACTGTACATAACAAGACATTATTGTTTAATTAAGGCAGATTGTTCATTATAAAGAGGTTATAAAAAAAGTAATGACACTTTGGTAGTTCTGCTTTGTAATAACATAGACAATTTTCAGATATTTATTATATATATTATATTATATATTATTTATATTACTTCATTACAAATTGATGGAAAACTGAAAAATAACAAAATATGTAAAAATGGCACTGTATTAGTATTAATAATTATTTCAGTAATTTTTTCAAGGGGTAATAATGGCGGTCACCTCGCATGAGAGATAATATGCAACACCTTGACAGAGAGCGAACATATGAGAGCCGTATCTCTCAGTTTGTAGGTCGTGTTTTCACGCGGGGCATTTAGAGCTTTACCATTATTATTATATATATATATATATATATATATATATATATATATATTATTACACTTAATAAAATAATAACGAAGTTGCGGCTGGGTCAGCGTACGGCGACGGTTGTGGGCTTAAAGTGAGCGTCGCGGTGAGTGCGGAACAGAGCCGCCGCTCTTTCGGGGAGCGAGTGAGTGGAAGTGCGAAAAAATGCGAAAAAAATGCGAAAAAAAAACATGCGAAAAAACACGTTTTGCCTGCTGGCGCCCGCGGCTTGCGGCGGATCGCCAAGAAAAAACTCAGCTATATGCACGGCAGCAGGGGCTATCGAACGGTGTGCCGCATGCCTGGGTGCGGCTCGCTGTTTCCGGAAAACAACCTCCTGAACGATTTCCGTATTCAGCCACCTCGGCCTTTGTTTGCCGTCCTCATTCCTCACTACCGGCGAGTATGGCTCTGGCGAGGGTCTCCTTCTACAGCTTCGATAAGAGCATCAACGGTTTCGCGGTAACCCATGTTCGGCAACAGTCCGAGAACAACAACGATCAGGAAGACGACCAGAAAGAAGAAGGTGCGAATGCCCGCAATGAAGAAGACGAACGCCTACGAGGCATGAGCGAAGTATTGGGCGAAGACTTCTTCAACTCGCTCACTCCAAATGGGATGCCGCCTCACAAGCTCATTTTGAATGTCGGCACTGTCTGTATCATCTGCCGAAATCTCAATTCTGCTATCGGCCTGAACAACGGAACTCGAGTTGTTATTCGACAAATGCACCCCGACTTCGTTATGGCCCAAGTTCTGACAGGACCGCTGGCGAATAGCGATGAACTCGTAGTCATCCCTCACATCGACATGTCCACCAACGAAGAGGACTGCTGCGTTCCTTTTGTGAGAAGGCAACTTCCGCTCATCCCTGCGTTTGCGATGACCATCAATAAAGCGCAGGGACACTCTTGATCGTGCCGATATATTTCTGCCAAGTCCTGTGTTCAGCCATGGGCAGCTATACACAGCTCTGTCGAGAGCATCGGATCCGGACCATTTGGTTGTTCAGATTAACCCCCATCGGATGACTGGCGAGCACTACGTTGTTCCTGAGGACAAGACGATTGAAACCGTAAACGAGGTGCACTTCTCATCAACCCAAACGAGCCTCTCCGTCCCGCCGCTAACCCTGCGATTCAGCGATCCGTTCCCGAGGATCCGGCAGCGCTGGATAATTCTGATATCGATACCGACCTGGATGATTCAACGGATGAGGATTGAAACTGCTCTATCGAACCATATGCGACCCGACACCAACAAACCGTGGAGAAGAAAATGTTCATTATCTTGTATATTTGTAAATATAATGTTTGATATTTATTAGTTAAAGCCGTTGTTTTTAATGGAAGTCAATGGTGAGGCTATGAGGAGTCGATGGAGAAGCAATGGGATTCAATGGGGAGGAGTCAGGAGTCGATGGAAGAGGCTATGGAAGTCAATGGAGAATTATAAGAGTTCTGGGTTCCATTCCCGGTGCAGACTTAGGTGTAATGTAATATAATGCGTCAAAAAATATGGGTCCAACACTACTGCAATGGGTCATAAACACTAACCGTAGTGGGCCCCTCCGGCAGGAGCTAGCGTCGGTGGAGCGCAGTGGAGCCGACGCTTGTATATATATATATATATATATATATATATATATATATATATATATAATTATAATAATGGTAAGGCTCTATGTTAAATACCATGGGAGCATGACATTGGTCTAGTAAAAAAATTTAAATGAAATTTAATAATTACTAAAGTATATTACATACATCTGCTTATTCGATTCACTATAATTTTCAGTAAATACAATATGTACAAATAAATATATATATATATATATATATATATATATATATATATATATATATATATATATATATCTGTGTATTTATCAAAATCAGTTCAAATTAAAATTTTCATTTACTGTCAATGGTTTCATTTACTTTTAATTGTTATGTTAGTTTTTTACAGATTTTTAAATAATATGGCAGTGTGCTGAATAATAGTTGCTGTTCAAATTGTATATTTGTGTAATGACATTAATTTAAAAAAGTTCCTTCCGACTATTTGCATAAAAACAAGACCACAAATCCTAAGGGTTTGTAGTAAAAAAAAGGTGTGCTATTAAAAGTTACATATATCTTTTTAGAATGAATAAATTTGAAAGAGGAGCTAAAGAAGCACACAGTATTTATACGACAACAATATAAAACGTATTATATAAAATTCACAAAGACAACAATTAATGCCGTTGAACATAAAGCTTACGTACAGTTGTACAGTTGTACCCATATAAATTAATTCTGCTTCAATCAATATAACGCACGATAAAGTTAAATTCGATATTATTCTTGAATAACAATATCTAACTACGAGGGTGAATAAAATATAAACCAAAATTTATTTTTTATGATTATGCATCAAATTTTTACTAGTTTCTATAGACAGAAGACATAATGCCATAAGATAGTAATTTCTAGTATGCTCGTAGTAAATTTTTATGTACTTATAGGAAAATAAGTTTTAAATGGTTTGGTTACTAAAAAATCTTTAGGTTCGATGAAAACAATATTTAATATGTACTTATAAGATCACAAAAACATCCATTAATTAGCTAATTATAGGTAATATACCAGATTAGATAGATTTTCTAGATTTTTTGTTTAATAATTTATTTTTATTTGCAATCTGTATAAATACAATAAGTAAAGTTGATGTTAATGATAGGGTAACCGGACATGGCTGCTAACATGGAAGAGGCATTCCACTGAGTGCCTCTCCCTATAGTTACTTTATATAGTTTACATCACATTGGAATGATTTTTATCTCTATCAGAAATCTTAGTATCTATATAGTATATCTAGAGGTCAAATAATTTGCGTACTATTATCTGACAGATTCACCGTGTAGGCATCTGGGTGATATGAAGTTCTGTTTAAATAATTACCAATGCATTTAGGTGTTTCGCTTTTATTAAATTTACTTTTGGATCACTCCGCGTTCCTAAATAAGGCGCACGCTAATTGTACGTAACATTTTGTTTTAAAATTTCTTTATTATTTAATTTGTTGAGTTGGGTGCGGTACCCCAGAGCTGAAGACCATATATTCAAATAGATTCAAAAATCCATTTTATATACTAGTAGCTTATTTGAAAGATTTGGAGTTATATTCCAACTTGTAGTAATGTTTTCTGAACCTGAGACCTAGCATTTGTTCCTAACGTGACTTTTCTACATTCGCCCTTTGTCTAAATTTATTCCTCGGTACTTGATTTCTTGTGTGGGGTATCAAGACTGGTGGTGTGTTGCGTTTGCGTTTTTTCCATTGATTTTTATAAGCCAATTCTTCTTCAGGTTATGTTGGAGGATAGTGACGGTGACTATAGGATATTCATATTTAACTAATACTATCTTATCTTCGGCAAATGTTACAATAAATGAATTTCTATTCGTAGGGAAATCTGCTGTAAATAATAGAGTATTTGACTTAGTGTGCTCCCTTGTGGAAGTCCTGATTTTATTGGATACAGGTCTATTATTTCTTGGCGATATCTAATTTGGAAGTATTTTTCTTCCAGGAATGACTTAAGCATAATGTAATAACAGTGGGGTATTAATGTTTTTAATTTAAATAGCAGTCCGTCGTGCCACGTTCTATCGAAGGCCTGGATGTCGTCTAAAAATACTACTGTGCAATACTCTTAGTCTTCAAAGGTTTGGTTTGATATTTTGACTATTCTGCGTACCAGTTCTGGGATCGAATGGCCTTTCCTAAACCCAAATTTATAGTCTAGAATTAATTTCATTTCTTCAATAAGAGGAGACTTTGTTTTAGGATTTGTTTAGTTTTGGAATTAAAACTACCTGCAAAACCATTGATCTGAAAAGTATCCTAACTTTAGTACAGTGTTGTTTATTGTTATTAGCATAATTTTTAATCAGTGCAATAATAAGATCAAAACCTGAAAATTTTTGGGGTTTAGATTTTGTTTGATCATTCCCTTAATTTCGTTAACTGTAAATAGGTCTGGAATTGGTGACATTTGTAAAGGTGCATCAAGAGTTTTTCTTAATTCTATTTTTACTTGAGGGGTTGATGTCATTGGTAGTGGCTGAAATACTGATTCAAAATAAGTAGCAAAACCTTCGGCTTTCTGTTTGTCTGATCCCACCTAGAAGTCTTCTTCTTTTTGTGTGGGTGGAATGAGCCTAATTTGCCATTTAATATTTTTGGTTGCTTTCCATAGGTTGTAATTTGCGTCAATGGTAGCACCCAGGTAAGCTAGGAAGTCTTGACACACTCTGTTTTTTAGATTTTTGATTATTTATTTGCGTTCTGAAGATACTTGGTTGTATTGTTTTTATCACAAGGTTATCACTAGATTCTACGTAATCTTCTTTTTCTAATATTTTTTGTGTTATCACTGAGCATTTCTGTTTAGTCCTTTTGATTGGGACCTTCCAAGTAGTTTGCCAATCAAATTCCTGAATTGTCTTAGTTAAATATTTTACTGCGGCCTCTAAGTTTTCAATTGTTTTTAATAAGATCTTCAAGTCATGTTGGTTATCTAGTGGTGCTCTGTAATTCCAATCTGTGGTTTCATTAAATAGTTTAACCGGTGGGTCTTTTACTACGCGGGGGTATTTACTATGACTGATGAGTGATCTGCGTGTAAGTCCAACACGATTTGATCGTAAGGTAATCAGGAGCGATACCCTTAGTAACAAAAAATCGAATAGGTTCGGTTTTTTCTTCGGGTCGCTGGGCCCACTAAGTAGGTACATTTGTTGAAAAGTGAGCGAGTTGGAGTTCTTGCACGACGGTGTGGAGAACTTTTTCTCTACCAGGTGGTGATAGTTGTGAGCCCAACATTGTGTTTTGCGTTGTAATCACCTCTCGTCATAAATCTGCTATCCAGAGAGCAAAATAAGATTATGAAGGTCTCTTTGTTTGCAGGATAGTGTGGAGGGCAGTAGAAGGCTGAGATTGCCAAAAATCCGTCCTAATCTTCTATCATAATGCTGGTTGCTTGTAAAAAGTCTTTCTTAAAATCTGGTAATTGATGGTGTTTGATTTGTCTCCTAATTAGGATGGCTGATCCTCTTCTAGCATGTTTTTCTGCGTCGGAATGGTTAGTTATATAAATGTAAAAGTTTAGTATTTTAAAAAAGTTTGTGCTGGAGAAATGGGTTTCTGATATGAACATTATGTCAATTACATTGTTTTTAAAAAATATTTTAATTTTTGTTTACAATTGGAGAGATAGTTTGGGTGACATCATACAATTTTAAGCATTTAGGCCATTTTCAAGCTTAGTTCGAGTTTGATTTAGTTTGTCAGTTTATTTATGATATGTTGTGATTGAATAGTTTGTTGCATCCCCGTTATAACTGCGGTTAGGTCGTTTGTTTGTTGAACTGTTAACTGTGTGTTTATATTATTATTTGTTAAGGGAGCTAGGGTACTTTGAAATTGGAATGATCCACATTGTTGTTGTTGATCCAGAATGGTGTTGCTGTCTTTGGCTTTACTGTGTTGCTCGTATTTTACGCAAGAGGCTGGTTTTGTGCATCCGTTACTTGTGTAACTATTACACTGACAGTTTTGTCATTATAGAATCGGTATTTGTTTCTTGAGTTCTTCGAACTGAAACATTGCGTTTCCCATATAGTTTATATTAAATATTAATTTAATATTATCTTTGCGCTTTAAATGTATAGAGAATAAGTTTCTTTTATATTTCGTTTCTCTATTAATTACGTTCATTACACTGACGATCTCATGACCTTGTTTTAATAGGTCTGTGATTGTTTCGTGTTTTGCGGAGTAGTGGATATTTTTTATTAGCACTCTGTACTTATTTCCCTCTTCGAGATTGTAAGAGTGTCTAGCTAGTTTGTTTGTGTCGAGCAGTTCTCGTATTTCATTATAATCTTTTTTTTTAATTATGTAATTATTTAGCAATCAGAACAAGGTTACATTCTATAAGCTAAATGGTTAACAATCATTATAGATACTAAGGATAAGAATAACATGATGAGGCTTGCATCCTACGATACAACCTACGTAATTACAGTTTTGTACTTAGAGAGTATTAGAGTCTAATAGATATTAGGAATACACTACACACACACACGAGTTTGTTGGCCATACCACGACACTCACACTAGGTTTATTGGCCATAGTTTCTTTAGTCTTTGGTTGACCCTGGGTTCCAGCATCTGCTCCAGTAAGGGGTTTGAGTGAGTTTCTAGGGTTGCATGGTACTTGATAGCTCTCTCCTGGATTACTTCCTGGACCGTTGGGAGATGTAAGTCCATATGCAGCGTGTTCTTGGATACATACCACGGCGCATTTGTAATCTGACGTAATATATTTGATTGAGTACGTTGGATTAATGCGA
This sequence comes from Sinelater perroti, assembly GCA_036346155.1. Taxonomy (NCBI): domain Eukaryota; kingdom Metazoa; phylum Arthropoda; class Insecta; order Coleoptera; family Elateridae; genus Sinelater; species Sinelater perroti. The sequence continues at coordinate 37,219,901 of JARFIY010000001.1, forward strand.
TGTTTGATTTGGATGCACAGCCCCATAACTCTACTCCATACATCCAGATTGGTTTTATAACAGTCTTATAGATTAGGGTTTTGTTTGCAAGCGATAATTTTGAATGTCTTCCAATTAGCCAGTTGAGTTCCTTTACTTTTAGATCTATTTGTTTTTTTTCTTGAGGTGTTCCTTCCAATTTAGCTTATGATCTAGGTGTAAGCCTAGATATTTTGCCGTTTCAGTTGTGGTATTTGTGCATTATTTATTACGACTGGTGGGCATATCTGTTTTTGAGCGTAAATGTTGTGTGTACCGACTTGTTTTCGTTAACTTTGATTTTCCATCTGTGTAACCATTGTTGAAGGAGTACTAAGTGGTTTTGTAGGTTGGCCGATGCAGTTGCAGGATTTTCATGTCTGGACAGTATAGCAGTGTCGTCTGCGAATGTTCCTATTGTTGTATATTGTGTCGTTGGTAGATCCGATGTATATAGGACATAGAGTAAAGGCCCCAGAACACTGCCTTGTGGAACGCCTGAGTTGATAGGGTGGTAATCTGATGTTACTTCATTAATTTTTATCTGAAATGTTCTATCGCTTAGATATGATTTTAGTAAATTATAGTATGCCAAAGGGAACGTTTGCTTAATTTTGAAGAGTAATCCGGGTGCCACACTTTGTCAAATGCTTGACTAATGTCGAGAAAGACAGCTGAACAGTACTCTTTGTTTTCTAGTGCTTTATTTATGGTTTGTGTAATGCGGTGTACTTGTTGCACGGTAGAATGAGCCTGTCGAAACCCAAACTGATGAGAAGGTATCCAATGTTGGGGCAGTAAGTCTTCATTAATTCGACGAAGTATGAGTTTTTCTAACAGCTTTGAGGTCACCGGGAGGAGGCTGATAGGTCGATAGGATGTAACGTCGGTTGGTTCTTTTCCGGGTTTTCCGACCATTATGATTTGTGCAGCCTTAAAGCATTTTGGCCAATATCCTAGCCTCAGGATTGCATTGTAAATATAAGTTAAGAGCACTAGGCCCTTTTTTGGGAGTTCACGCAGCATTTTGGCAGTTATCAGATCAGTTCCTGGGGTCTTCTTGAGGTTTAGCAGATTTATTTCAGATTTTATTTCGTTTGGGGTAAAGGGTTTAATTTCATGACGTATGTCAGGAGGGATGGAAAGACTTCGCTCTACTTCTTGGTCTGGTGCGCTATCAAGTGGTTGAAAGACTGAGGATAGATGTTCAGCGAAGAGTCTGACTTTGTCTCTATCGCTTTTGCCCAAGGTTCGGTGTTGCTTTTTCTAATTGGTGGTATTTTGAATTTTGGTTTCCTAGCTTGTTTGATGGGTTTCAGATAGAATCATCAGTTCGATTTAATTGAGATACATAGAGCTCAAATTTCTCATTTCTGATTTCTTTGAGTTTTGTTTTTAATTTATTGGTCATATGGTTGTAGGCGTTTTTGGCAGCAGGTGTATGATTTCGTTGCCAGTTAGCTCTAGCACGACGTTTTTCTGCGACCATTCGTTTAATTTCCAGTGGTATGTCAATGTTTAGTTGCTTTTGTGAAATGGTTGGTGTAGCTTGTTGCGCAGCTTGCTGGAGTTTTGTTATGAGTTCTTCAGTAGCTGTTTCAATTTCTTCGCATTCCTTGAGTCGAATGTTTAATTTTATGGTTTCGCTTAGAATATTACGATATGTAGCCCAGTCCGTTCTAGAGTTGTGTAATCTGGTTGTGAGTTTCTTGTTTACTATAGATGCCCCAATTGTTAGTATGATAGGAGAATGATCGGAAGTTAGGTCATAACTGGGTATTACAGTAGTATATGCCTGATTGATTCCATTTACGACGAAGAAGTCTAGTAGGTCTGGTAACTTGTTTGCGTCGGTGGGCCAATAGGTTGGTGTTCCTGTTGATATAAATGAGTATTTTTGTCCTCCATTGACTTAAGGAGTTCTCTACCTTTCGTTGTTGTTAGGCGTGAGCCCCATCTAGTATGTTTACTGTTGTAGTCCCCTCCGCTACGAATTTGTGACTTAGTGTTAGAAAAATTTGTCAAAATCTGCTTTTTTGATATTATGTCGGGGTGGGCAATAAACTGCAGCAAGTGTCAATTCATATGGCAATGTTTGTACCTTGATTTTGGTGGCTTGGATAAAGTCTTCCTGATATTTTATTTCTTCATGGTGTTGAATTGTTTGCTTGACAAGAATGGCTGTACCTCCATGGGCAGTACCGTCTGGGTGATTGGTATGATAGAGTTCATAATGAGGTATTTTGAAGTAAGTCTGTTGTGTGAAGTGTGTTTCACTTATTAGCAGTACATCTATGTGGTTATGTAATAAGAACAATTTTATTTCTTCTTTATGTTGCGTTAGGCCATTAGCGTTCCACAGAGCTACTCTGAGAAACTTACCCATAATTAGGCTAGTTTATTTATTAGCGTGCTAAGCATGTTTAGAATCATGCTATTTTGTTGAATGAGTTGATTAAACATGGCTTTGAATTCAGTTAAAAACTGAGGGAGAGCGTTGTTTAACATTTGTGTTGACTCATTGTAATTGTTTAGGGGGTTGGAGTTGTTGGTTACTGCATTAGCGTAAGATTTATGATGTTGACTAAGATTCAGTGACTCTGTTTGCACTGCGGTATATGCATTATTGGTTTGTGGATTGGGGATAACATTTATTTTTGATAGTTGTGGTGCGAAGGTTCTAGTCTTGCTTTGTGGATTATTTCTACGAATTAGTTGTTGATAATGATCACAACCTTTATAGTTGGCTGGGTGGTCTCGCCCGCATAATGCGCTAGCTGGGGTGTATTTGCTTTTTTTGCAGTTGATTGTATTATGTGCTCCACCGCATTTGACGCATACGAAGGGCCTGTTGCAATACGTCTTGGTGTGGCCATAGAGTTGGCGCCTCGTACACTGTACAATATTATTTTTGTCTTTATTCGGAGGTTCTATTATTACTACGCTATTTTGTATTCTTTCAATTTTATATACATCTTTGTTATTGTCTGCTGGCTCTATGTCAATGAAGAACATGTTTAAGGGTTCTTTGGTTATTCTATGCTTCGCATTTATAATATTTCTAACTTTATGTTCTTTATTTTCTAATTCTTCTGAAATGTCATTTGTGTTCATTGAGTGATGAATGTGTTTGATAACAATTCGGTATGCTCGTTCCGTCTTTAATTGATATGTGTGGTGTATTATGTTTTGTTCCTTGAAGTATTTTGTTAATTTTCTGTATCCAACAACTGTATTACAGTTAATTTTAATTGTATTATTAAGCTTTTGTACTATATTGTTCATCTTCTAAATGATCGCGTATTTGGGTGAGCATGTTTGGAAAATTTACTACCCGTACACAAAAAATCGGAGGAGGTTTGGGTATTTTGGCTGAATTCTGTAGTGATGCTGTTGGTAGTGTTTTTGTGGAGTGTCATCTATTGTATTTGTTAATACGCTATACTTGTTGGAGGTTTGTGTAACATTTTCGTCACCATTTTGTTGTGCGTTCGTCCTTATTTTTCTGCGTTTCATAGCCTTAACAGTTTGCCAAGAGTTTTCTTTCGATGTTGTAGGGTTTCCATTTCATCGTCGCTAGTTGAATACATTCTAACAAGTTGTTGGGGATTATTAGTTGGATAGGCTCCTTGAGGCTGGTAAGTGATTAATTGTTCTTGATTTGGAGGAATAATTACTGGGCCCTGATGATAATTGAAGTGATTGTGTGTTGTATGGTGCAGGAGTTTGACTGTTTATGAAACTTTGAGTTTGATACGTATTTGGAATTTGTAACTTTTGGGCACTTAATTGAGGTTGACACTGTATATTTGGTGAATATGGTTGGTTATATATGTAATTAAAGCTAGGTCCATTGCCTGCTGGAAGCATTTTGGTAATTTAAAAAAAAAAGATTACCTAGCTGGATGTTTTCTTTCACTAGAAGGTTTTTAAAAGTGAAACAGTTGTTTATCACTTGAGTTAAACTTTGAAATTAAATTAATAAATATATAAATTTGCCTGACCTTAAGCAAGGCTACGGCTGCGGCTCCGCCGTCGTGATAACTCAGGTATAGCTCGGCACGCACGTTCGGTCTGCTTGGAGGCACTAGCAAGAAATATTATAATCTTATGTTTTTTATTTGTAGTTTTGCATTGCTACCTTGTATTAACTGATAGCAATAGTTTTTCTTTTTTACATGGGTTTTAATTACTTTTATCAATAGATTTAATGCTGTAACGTAGTGTAGAATAAATGGAAGGATTTTCTCATTTTTTCCTTTGTAGTTGACTTGTTGTTTAGATTATTTTTATTTATTGTGTTTGTTAAAGGTTGGAATATATTTTAAGTTGACGTTGGTGGTTTTGGTATTTTAGGCGTTGTTTGTTTTTTCTCTTGTTCTTTTCGTCTTACTTCTAGGAAGTCATTTAGCATAATAACTTCTTCATTGTCGCTATTGATTGACATATTGTTCTTGTTTGGGCCTGCTAGGTTGGATCTTAATTGTGATGAGGGCTTGGCTAATGAGTAATGATTTAACTGCGACATTGATGACGCTGATTGGCAACCGGCGTCTAGATGCTGAATTGTTGTCTTTGTGTATGGAATGACCCCAGAAGATTGTGTTATTGATAACTTTGTAACTGCCATGGTTGCGTCCGATTGCACATAGGGTTATATTGTGTTTGGTACATTTGTTGTTGGGTACTTATAATGCCTTATAGAGCTATATGGTTTTGTTGCAATGGGAGTTGCATATTTGTGTTTTGCAGTTGGTGTGGTTGCACGTCGGAGCCATTGAGTGGATTATTGTAATAGGAAATACTTGTGTTAACAACGTAGCCATCGCTGCTCTTTTGCATTTTGTAGTTATCTTTAATAATTTAAAAGGGTATACACTTACTTAATAATTATAGCGGTTATGAACCCGGTCTTGTCGGAGCTCACCGCGAGCGCTATCTTGAACGATAGCGAAGCTATATACGAGCAAGTCTTTGCACTTGTAAAGTAAAATGCGTACTTTGTAGAAATAATACTTCATGTCATGACCTCCAAAAAAATTCATTTTGGTTTTTCCTTACATCTCAGACCTCACAAGCACCACCATTTAAAATTCGACACTATAACTGCTATAGTTCTTATTAGATTTAATTAATTAATTTATTTTGTATATACATTTATAGAGCCAATATCTGGGCTAAGAAAAACAGCCTTTAAATGTTTTTCAATTGTTTATGATTTTCACAGTTGCTGCCAAACTTAGCTGAAATTTAGCAGATATATTCCTTACATCTATACCTAGGCACAGTCTAAATGGGAGGGACGAAATAAGGAGATAGAAAGATATATTTTGATTTATATGCTTAAATCCCATAAAAACCAAATCGCTACATTATAAAATATACTTACCTTTTAGAGTTTTTTCACAATATATTTCTAAAAATTAAAAATGTAGGAAATCAAGTAAAATACACCAATAATAGATATTTATAAATCTAAACATCCATTTTATAGATGATAGCAGTTTCCAATTTACAAAACTATGTAAATTATGTAGCTTGGTATGATTTGGACTCTAATACATCATTTTTCTTCAGAAGGGTACAGAAAATAGGAAATACTGTTATCTCCTCAGTCAATGTTTACTGTGAACTGTTTGTGATCGTTGATTTTTGGGAAATTACCGACAATTCAGCATCTACTTTGATGCTATTTTCAAGATACTGGAGGTAGTTCTTTACTCGGTGTCTCAATCTACCTACTATCCAGGGAGAACTACGAGTCAAAAAAGAAGACTGACTTTTGGTGTGTTCTGGTTTGCTGTTTGTTAAAACAGAAGTAAAAGTTTGAGGGGGACATGGTTTTTCTGGAAATGTACTGGGTTGAGAAAACGTTTCCCCAGGTTCATAATTTATATATATATATATATATATATATATATATATATATATATATATATATATATATATATGGGGCAAACCGCGTCAACTGCCCCAGCGCTACCACAGGCGACCGCGCGAGCGCCAACACGACGTTTTCATCTAGTCGTTTCGGCCTCAAAACATTAATAAAAAATGATTTGAAAACAAAATATTATGTATTTTTTTCTCAGCTTTCTAATGGTACCATTATTTTTAAAGAATTTTTACTCTATAACCTCAAAAAATGCGAAAGTTTGAAAAACGTTATATCTTTTTATGTTTAATTTTTTGAGTTTTTTAGACCATTTAGATCGAAAGATTAGACATTTTTACATAAATATAGTTAATAAAAATAGGGTTTTTTGATTTTATCGAGTCTTTAAACGAGAGCATTATATATATATATATATATATATATATATATATATATATATATATATATATATATATATATATATATATATATATATATATATATATATATATATATATATATATATATATATATAATATAGTGTGTCCATTTAGCTGGAAATTGTTATATATCTAAATCATAATGAAAACTATTATTCAAGTTTTTATGTTTCTCATATTTTAAAAATATTTTTAAATATACAGGATGGCCCTAAAACACATGGTGAAACTACACTTAGTTTTTTTTAAATGGAACACTCTGTATTTTTTATCCAAATGATACTACTTTTAATTGCCTTTCTTATTTTTAAGATTCTTTTGCGCCGTTGCCAAGCTATTCAAAAAAAGGCAAATCAAACTGAAAAATCGGGCCCTAACAAAATTAATCACAGCGACTTAAAAATTAAATTTAAAAAAATGATATTTGGCGTCTTTAAAGCGAAGAGTCTAAACTAACTGAAGATTATCCAATTTTTGGTTATTATTGTACAGAGTGTTCTGTACAGACTAATATGGTAATTTTCAAACGTTAATTACTTTAGATTTTCAAATTGAACACCCTATATTTTATTATTTCGTCTTCATCGCAATTAATTCGTTGAATTTTTCTTAAAAACTGTCAAGCAGTCGGTGAATGCTGTATACGATTTCGTTTGTGCTTTGTAGTAAACAGTTTTGGACTTTGCCACACAGCTGTTTTCGACCTTGACGAGGTGTTGCACTTTCGATACTTCTGACTGCATTTAAAGTAGTTTATCCAAAGTAGAATAGCTTTTTAAAAAGGAAATGAGCCATTTAACTTAAAAAAACTATTTTTCCTTTGGAAAAAATAATTGAATCACACAAGGAAACAAAATAATATCTATTTGCGACTATAACACAAATATATAAATAAGGATTTAGTACCAGAATAATTTGTAATTATACAATATATGACTGTAGTTATAGACAACGCTTTAAGGCTTACTATAAATTAATTATGTTTCCTGGCACAGCTTCTTAGAAATGGAATTCTGTTCAGTCTACGTTTTAGATGTTGCTTCAAATTGTAAAAAACTATGTTTAAACAATTTAACATAAATAGGTAACTAGAACATTTGTCCAGTTAATAAATTATACACATCTGTTATTTATATTTTAATTACCTGTTTTATATAAGCGATAATATACACTTAATATTAATTTCCTGCAACAGGTTTCACGGAGGTTACAATGTTATGCATTGTTTATTAACTATGGGCCTATAAATTATTATCATTTTGCTGCAAAATGATTTAAATTAGTTTTCAGTGTATTTATTGTTTTACTGTAATAGTAGTTACTCTTAGTTTTTAGTTATTTGCATTTAGCTTTACTTAATAAATAAGAATACGGCTCATTACGTATACGATCCAAAATAAAAAATCACAAGACCAGTTTTTATTGTAATGTTCTGTAAGTCATTTCACTATTTATGGGTTTTTCTTTATAATTATAAAAGTTATTTTAGTTTGTATAATTATTACTACTAGTGTGTCGCAGGCGACTTCAAAGAGTTAGTAATCAAAAAATAGAAATAAGACGATTTCTTCCTAATAGTGGTAAACATCATAAATTTATAAAAAATTAAAATTATTAAATTCAAATATTTAAAAATAGAATATAATATCAAAAAAGGTAAATACGTTTTAAATCAAATTTTATTAATTCAACAAAATGGCTTATTTTGAGAATAAATTTTGTAATAGGAGTCCAAGATATGACAGATGTGCCAAAACTAATTTAATTTCTACAAGAATATAAAAAAAATAATTACAAGCTACAACTATAATAACAGAAGACTAGATATGGTCGTTTGTAATATCAGCAATATATAAGCAAAAGCAATATGAAGATTACATTCAAACTTGAGTTTTTGTAAACTTCAATGTCAAACATATAGATAGCATAGTGATCCAACTCCGACTAAGGCCATAGAGCTACTACCCGCAAAAAATAATGGCTTGCAGATTCTAGTTAGTAGTGAGACAACGTATTGGTTGTCGAACTCATACAAACTGTTTAATTTTAATGTCTTTTGTGTAGATAAAGAAATCAGTTTGAACTATCTGATGTCAAAACTTCGTCTCAATTTATCTGTCGATCACCCGCCCATTACAACACGTACTAATATAACTGGAGAAGCCATTGTACCAAACAAGAAAATCACAAACTGTGGTGCATTTAAGAACTAATAGATAAATTGTTATTACTAGATATCCTTTTAAAATCGAAAAATGATCTAATTACAGCAGTGGAGCATTTCAACGCTATCTATCAACAACATGCCTGAGAAACAATTCTAGACAGAGAGTAGGTGAAAAGTAACTAGATATTAAAACTTGGTAATAAAGTATATCTTTAATAAAAATGTATTGAAAAAGTTGTACACCTGCTTTATCACATATAAAAATAAAATTCATTATATTTCAACATAAGCACCGATGACGTTAGCCAACTTTTTCAAACGATCGAGACTGAAATTAAGTTTTCTGAAGGAAGACTTTGAGACGTTGCTGAGAATTTCCTGAATTCGTGTCTCCAAGTCCTCTAGTGTAAAAGGTTTTTTCCAGTACACCTCTCCTTTGCTTTGCCCTGCAGGTGAAAATATTAAATGCAATTCATGACGTTCACAAGATCCCAGAAAACGTCTTAAAAAATAATGGTCTAATCACGCACTATTTTGTACGAAAATAAGGTTGCCACTGTTATGTCGGCCAAATGCCAAGCTACTGGATGTCTGCATACATGGTGCCATGCACAAAATATAGGCTAATGAGTCTTGCATTTTGCACCACACGGTTACCTTTGTTCGAGTTTGCGTTCCGGTGATGCCCATTACTGGCTGTTATAACGATCGACATAACCGTCGACATAAGATACGGCTTTGTCACTCCAGAAAATATTTGAAAACAAATCTGGCGAATCTTTATATCAAACCAGCATTAACTCCTCATTTTTCATGCTACGGTCACAGTCCATCGACGTATAAAATACAAAATCCTATTTAATACTGTCTATATATACTCCAGTAATACTACAAGTTCTATAAATTTTTAATATCTAGTTATTTTACCTACTCTGTATATATTTATAAACAACGATTGCCTTGCATCGGATAACAAAAGATCGTTAAAATACTTACTCAGCAAGCAGTGGTAAACAACAAAGCATTCAGTTAATAGACGTAGACTACATTAAGCTACTACTAATCTTTAAAAACTGCTTTTACATTATAAATCGATTAGCACCAAATTACCTGAAACAAATGCCACCCATGGAGGCAAGTGAATATTTCATTTAAAATAATAAAATGAAGCAATTTCAACACAAGTTGTTTTTTTGAATAGCTCAGATAAGGCGCTAGTTTTTGCAAATCACCTAATTCATGTATTTACAAGTCGCATGTTTAATGAAGGAGCGGACGAATTAAAACAATACTTTGAATCTTGCTTTATAGACGTGTTTTCAAAAAAAGTTATTTAACTAGTTATATTTATATACACTTAATATTTTTTAAAATAACATCCTAGAAGATCATTACACCAGCAGTTTTGCTACACGTAAATTATCTGTAAATTTCGAACTGGAATCTTTTTCAGAAATATGATTACAACAATCTGTACATTTTAAACAGTTTTAAAATAGTGTCTTTTCAAGCTGGATTTGAGGCGGAAAAACAAAGAGAAGTTGGCCAGAGTCAGGTCTGAGTTGTGTGGTGGTCAGAAACTCTCTACTAGCAGTTACGCATGGCTAGGCACATTACGCTGGTAAACAACCCAGGGGTTGATGACAATAAGTATAGTTTTCATCTTCTATTTGCTCACTCGAGCCTTCCTTGGCCTAGAAGACAGTAGTGTGCCACTCAGAGCTGTTTATTTGTCTCCAAATTGTACTGAAAAACTCATGTTCCATCGTCAGTTATCACTTTTTCCAAGAAATCGGACTCACTTCTCACACGATCCAAAATTACACGAAATATCGGCACTTAGTTTTTTTTTGGTTTCTCGATCAAAACCTTGGAAAACAGTTTTGCACAATTTTTCCCATCCACAATTCCGTTGCTACGATTTCATCCTCAATGAATTTTAAAATTTCATTTTATCTGCTAGCGATCTAACACTCAAATGTTTATCAGAGTCCAAAACCGCTTTCACCTAGGTGACAGTGAGACATTGACAAGCGTCCTGTGCGTTGCTCATCCTCGACGACCCCTCTTCCTTCTCTAATAATTTTTTCCTTTTAAACCCCTGTGTTTTCGATAAAATATCTCTTCCTTAAACTTTTTTGTATTGTAATAAACGTCTCAGTTAAGGATTTTTTGAGTTTAATGTCAAATTCTAACGCGTATCGCTGATCGACACTGCGCCGCATTGCGACCCATGACGCGATACCCAAACAATTGTCCACTTCGTAAGTGATCCGCGCTTTGTAAAGGTTGAAAGGCAAATGTACTGGGTCTGACTGTTTAACTGACATCTCCCACAAACTCTCAGGCTTGAAAAATGCTCTCACCGCCTCGGATTACGAAAATCAATATTTCTATTTTCCGGATTTACCTTATACCTTACTGACAAGTACTTTTAGGTTGAATATAATGACAGGTGTACTAAATCAATTGCTCCCAACACTGGCATTCACAAAGTTAACTTCTTAGACCCGTTACTATATCTTATATTTATTGCGTACCTGCCAACTGCAAGAAATACAATAATAGTTACATTTTCGGCTAACGCAAAAATTATGTTACAGAATTATTTAACTCATTAATAGCTTCAAAAATAAATTAAATAACTTTTGTTACAATAACCAATAAATATCAGCAGCAAAGGCACAAAATATTTAGAGATTTATCTATACAGAAAGTCAATTTGAAAAATACATGTACGGACAAAATACAAACTAGTAGGTACACTATTTAAAACAAGTATATTGACCCACAAATATCAATCACGATTAGCTATTCCTATAAAACAAAGTTCTCTTATACAAAGATATTCACACATCCGTTTGTGGAGAGCAACAACATAGATATATTAAGAAAATTGTAAGACAAACCACTAGGCTCAATAGTTGTTGCACCATAGTATGTATCAAATAAGGTCATATGTTTATAACATTAATATTCCCACAGTTGATAAAGATATTAAAAGATAAAAGATACTTAATAGAAGACAAAGAGCTAAAAAAAGTTCAAGCCGCCTCAGCTAACAAATTGTTTTAAGTTATTTGGCGTGAAAAGGTTTTTTAATTCGGTACAAATACCGAGTGTTATTCCAAAATTATGTGCGACACCAAAACGGTCGAGTTTGAAACGACCAATACTCGGAGACTACTAGACGGAGGACAACAGGGAGAGCAGCGTTTGATAAAGGAAAGTTGAAAGCGATAAGCAAACTAGCCAAAATTTTCCCCGTCCCCTGTACGACGCAAGGGAGGAGGGGACTTCGTTGGGTAACAAAACAACGTTTTCACGGGAATATCACGTTAGTAGCGCCGAGTACTACCCACCATTTTTAATATTTACACAATTGCGGAAAAAAGTTTAAAATACTATTTTGCTGCAAGTATATCGAACACACACACGAGAGTTGAGTATTAGATGTCGGACTGCGCGGATGCGAATTTTATAGCAGGTGGCGATATATAAACACCGTATACGGGCTATATCACACCAAATGAAATTCGTAAATTTCAACGCGACGCAAAACGTGTATATAAAACAAAGCGGATTTAGTGACGAAAAGTTAAGAAAAAAGAGGAAAACAAAGGGATTGTGTGCAGTGTTCTGAGATTTTACGCGTACAATGCAGTGAATGAACCCAGAGCGGACGACAACGAACGGGCGGCGAAAGTGTGATAAGCGAGCGGTGCAAGTGCGGATAGCGATAAAGGTCGCGGTCAACGGAGTTCAGAGGAAAGACAAACAAATAAACAAATAAGCGTGCTATAAAACTTGAACAAATATTAGGGGATCACATTTAAGAGCTAACTGGATGGAAAACACAAACAAAAGGGAACGGGAGTTAAATAGCAGGCCAGAATTGGACCAAGAACTCTGTAGAGAAAGCAAGATAAAAAAGATTACCAAATCCCCCCTGTTAAAAATCACAGGATCAGCGAATACCAAAATGTCGGAAATAAGTGAGCTGAAAATATTGTTTGAAGAGATGATGAAGGAAATAAAGGAAAACGCGAAAGCTAACAAGGAGCTTAGAGAGGAGTTCAAGAAGAAGGAAGAGAAGTGGGAGCTGGAAAAAGGCTACCTAATCAAAAGAATAGAAAAGCTGGAAGGAAAACTAGAGACAACAGAAAAGAATAGAAGGAAATGCAATATTGTAATAAAAGGGGTTGAATTCAAAGGACAGAATAAGAAACAAGTCGTGATGGAGTTCCTCGAAGAAAAATTACAAGTGGAGGCCAAAGTAAAAAATGTACATACCATAAAGCCAGCACTAACAGTTGTGGAGATGGATTCTTGGAATGAAAAACAGGAAGTAATTCAAAATAAGAAATCTTTGAAAGGAACAAGAATATACATTGAAAACGATCAAACACAGGACGAGAGAATAATACAAGCGGAAATCAGGAAAATAGCAAGAGCGAAAAGAGCAGAAGGAAAAGAGGTAAAAACTGGATACCAGAAGATAATAATAGACGGAACTTGCTATAAGTGGAGCGAAGGAGAACAAAGAGTCATAGAAGAGACTCCCTCCTCAAAAAACTAAGCACCCAGAAAATAAAAAAAACAGTCACAAAAGGTGACGAACAGAGCAAAGGACACGGACACGAGTAGAGAAACGAAACAAAAAAGAGGAAATCAGGAGTATATAAAAATAGGAACATGGAACATCAGAAGTATAAACGGAAAGGAGGAGGAACTCATAGAAGAAATGGAGAAACAAAAGCTGGATTTTATGGGAATAACAGAGACAAAGAAGAAAGGGTAAAGACATACGAGACTACACAAAGGATATTGGATGCTTTGGTCAGGAATAGAAAAATCTGAAAGGGCACAAACGGGAGTGGGTTTAGTGGTTCACCCTGGCAAAATGGAAACAATAATAAATGAAAGTTATGTAAATGAAAGAATAATGGCAGTAGAAGTCAAACTAGGGGAAAAAGAAGAAACATGGCAAATGATTGTGGCGTACGGACCTGATGAAGACGAGAAAGTGGAAATAAAAAACCAGTTCTTTGAGGAACTACAAAAAGTAATAGATACGAAAGGAAACAATATTATAATTATGAGGGACCTAAATAGAAGCGTAGGAAAGGATAATAGAGGCAAATAAATAGAAACGGTACGAAAATTGTAGAGTTCTGCGTGGCAAATGATTTAGTAATATCGAACACAAAGTTCGTACATAAAGACATACACAAATACACAAGGGTGCAACACAGCAGAAACGAGGAATCAATTATAGACTATTTTCTAGTGAACGGGGAGAATTGGCGAAAAATCAAAGATATTAAGGTGAAGAGAGGACCGGAAATAGGCAGCGACCACTACTTACTCCAAATGGATATGAGGGTGAGCCAAAAACAAGCGACAGAGAAACATAGAAAAATAACTAAGGAGAAAATTAAAAGCCACATGTTACAAGAAGAACACATTAGAAAGAAATATCAAGACATCCTAAAAAAGGAGTACGAGACAAAAAATATCAGACCAAATATAGAAGATAAATGGAAAACGATAAAACAATGCATGATAAAAGCAGCGCCCAAATGTTGCGGAGTGACAAAGGTAACTAACACGGACTTTAAAAGAACGGCATGGTGGACAACTGACATAAAAATACTGGTAAAAAAGAAAAAAGGATGCTGGCGCAAATATCTACAAACACAATTGAAAGAGGATTATAATCTATACAAAGAGAAAAGAACGCAGGTAAAAAATAAGGTGAAGGAAGCAAAACAGAAAGCGTGGGAAGAATTCGGAAACAAAATGAAAAAAGAATTTGACGACAACCAGAAACTATTTTACAGAACTTTGAAGCAACTGAGAAAAAAGAAAACTACACCCACAAAAAACATCAAGGATAAACAGGGAAATGTACTGACAAATGAAAACGATATTATGGAAAGATGGAAACAATATTTCGAAGATTTTTGGCAGCAGGGAAGAACAGAGAGGATTGGAAAAAAGAAGAGGGAGGGAAAATACCGACTTTGAAAAAGATACGAACTCAACAGAGGAAGATAACGCAGAAGGCAAAATAACAAAACCAGAATTGGACATAGCAATAAGGAAACTCAAACTAGCAAAAGCCCCAGGCATAGATGAAATTACCCCAGAGATGGTAAAATACATAGGAGAAACAGGCAAGGAAAGGTTACTAGAACTATACAACGACATCTTAGTAGCAGGAAAAGTACCGAAGGAATGGAAAATAGGAATCATAATACCCATATATAAGAAGGGAGACCGAAGAGAATGCTGTAATTACAGAGGAATTTCCTTACTAGGCATCCCAGGAAAGGTATTCGCAAGGATTCTAGAAACTAGACTCAGAGACAAACTAGATAAGACAATAGAAGACACCCAGAGTGGGTTTAGAGAATGACGGGGGTTACAAGACCACATATTTACAATCAGGCAGCTAAGTGAAAAGGTCATAGAGAAAGGGGAAGAAATACATCTCTGTTTTATAGATCTGGAAAAGGCCTTCGACAGAATAGAAAGAGAGACAATATGGCAGTGTCTAGAAAAAGCAAACATAAATTACAGAGAAGTAGCAGCCATCAAAGCACTATACGAAAATAGCGGAAACATAATAAGAACGAGACACGAGCAGTCGGAGGAATTTAAGGCCAATATAGACCTAAGACAGGGATGTGTACTCAGCCCGCTGCTATTTAATTTAGTATTAGATGAGGCAATAAAAGAATGCAAGAAAAAAACAAGAAGATACCATGTAGGAAGCTGGAATATGGAAAAATCTACATATCAGAATTACTTTTTGCTGATGATATGGTTATATTCGGAAAAAGTGAGAAAGACCTACAAGAAAATATCAATGTATACAACTTAGAACTAAAAAAGAAAAACATGAAGATAAACGGAGATAAAACCAAAACAATGGTAATAGCACCAGACAAGAGAATACATCGTATATATATAGAGGGAAGAAAATTGGAACAAGTAGAGAAGTTCAAATACCTAGGTGTATGGATACAGGAAAATGGAAAACTCGATGACGAGATAAATGAAAGAGTAGGAATTACAGGACGACTACTTAACTCCATAAAGTCCTCTTTTCTAGGAAAAAAAGAAGTACCAAATGACGCAAAAGTAGAAGTATTCAAAAAAGTTGTAACACCAATACTCATCTATGGCAGTGAATCATGGACAACAGTGAATAAACATAGGAGCAGGGTAGAAAGTACGGAGATGAGATTCCTGCGTAAAATAGAGGGCAAAACAAAGAGAGACCACATCAGGAGCACAACATTTAGAGAAAATTTAAAAATTAAAGCGGTAGCGGTATTAGTGCAAGAGAGACAGTTAGGGTGGTTGGGACATATAATAAGAATGAACAAAAACAGAACAGTGAAAAAAGTGTTTCAAGCAAAACCAAAAGGGAAAAATAGGATAGGAATACCGAGAAAAACATGGAAGGAGGAACTAAAAGAGGCAGCAGAATCAAGAAACATAAAGCACAACTCAGCTCAATAGCCTTACACCGAAAGGTAGAAAGGTTTTGGATTAAGTAAGTAAGTATATCGAACACTCGATACAAATTTGCAGGCGAGACTCCTAGCAAGAGTTAAACTCTTGAAAATGGCATCAAGGCCGATGCCAAAACGTCAAGATTTTTCTCAAATACGACGCGGTTGATAGAATAATGGTAAGGCTCTACACCCCTGCGAACTGAAAGGTTAAAGCTCTCATATGTTCGCTCTCTCTGCCCGATCGTCGCGCACCATCTCTGATGCAGACGATATGGCAAGCACCGCGCCTTAGACGATTGCCATTATTCCTCCTTGTTCAAGTGAATGCAAGTACTCAATTATTTTTTGAAAGTGAGTATGCCACCGGGAATGAACCAGGGTCCGTCAGCATTGCAGCCTGCTCTTCAACCACGAAACCACGCTGCAATATATATATATATATATATATATATATATATATATATATATATATATATATATATATATATATATATATATATTAATTAGCGATTTGCTATGAAAATTTATAAACTTAAACGTTTTTTTATCAAACAGACGTGATTGTAATTTCCGATTCATGAAACATTTTGCGCCGCAGTGCACTTTTAAATGACAATTGAATAGTGATCTGTCGTGATGACACGATAAATGTTTGTTTTTTAGATATTGATTGCGTATATGGTAATGCGGTTGTTTTACTGCGGGTGACACCCCCACTGGGTTGCAGCTAACAGGCCTAACAAAACCAAACGTTGACTGAAATCCAATACCGTCGTTCTTTTGCAATACAAACATTTTTGGTCTGTTTGTTATTACGCGTGCACATATTAAAGCCGTGTCTAGTGTGTTACCTCTATATAGTAAATTAACATTTAACTTATTATTTTGTTATATTATATGACAATTAATTATTTATATACATGTAAGACAAAGAATCAGACAATTGTGTCTAGGCATGTAGATTGTCGTGTATGTTTTAAAAGCATTTTTTTTATATTACATTTGTTTCATCAAAAGTAATACATAGTACTTTGGAAATTAAACTGTTCTTGAAAATGTGTTTAATGTATCTTTTGTGGAATAATTATTAGTAACAATTTTATGTAGAGAGCTTTGTCGTATTTATTATTTTTTCTTAACCACCTACTGCAATATTACTTATTTTTTAATGATTAACATTAAATAAATAGACGAAGTTAATTTTGTCAGCAAACAAAAATTATTGGTGGAGTCGATATAAACTTTTAGTATATTATTATGATAAGTTGTATTTGCCTTTAATAGTAGTACGAAAATAAACTATTTATCATTCATTGCTTGCAATGTATATAAATAGTAGTTATTTTCTACTTCTAAAAGTTTATGTTATTAAGAAATTAGAAAAACTACCTGGGGGTGACAAATAGGTGAATTGAGTAGCCCTGGTGTTACCACTCCCGGTCCCAAGCCAGAACAAAGGAGGTTTGGGGGGGCCGGACCAGCAACCCACCCCCACTTAAAATCTAACATTCTCTCACGCAACCGGAAATTGGACTCGGAACAGTACTGATCCACAGACGACAACACATGAAATAAAAAGTAATACGAGTTGAAAAAAAAAGAAACACAATACGAATAACAACATAGAACATAAAGTCATAAAATAATACAGACCAAGAAATAATAGATCTTAAACAAAAGATGATCAATATATGCGCCATTCAGGAAACCAAAAATAAAGTAAAAGGTCAAAAGGACTATGGAGAGTACATACTAATCTATAGTGACGTAGGACAAGAAGTAAGAGCAAAAATTAGAGTAGGCATCTTGTTAAATAAAAACTCAAAATCTTATATAGAAATGCATATACTTGGCTAATAGTTTTTGTTTAAAAATATAAATCTTAGCTGCAATGCCTAATAGGTAGATTGAGTAGTCGGATGGATTAGCAACCTACTCACCTTGCTCATAGAACCAAGCATATGAAAACCATGTGCGAAGCTAGAAAATGACAAAGTGACAACAACGATATTAGGTTCATGCTGTCGAAGTAATTATAAATAAATAAAAAACAATGGACAATAATACAGAAAGCCTCTGATACCGACGGTAAACAACGATGACAAATAAGTAAAATAAGAAATAAGCAGTTAAATAATAAAAATATTATAAACGTGGGAGTATGGGACAACAAGTACCGAGGGAGATGGCCAAAAAATAATAAGTAGATGTGGTATTTTTGAAGCAAAAAAGGTAAAAGCGTCCTATGTAGAGAACTACATTTTGGTTTATAGTGAAAAACAAAAAGCGAATATGTGAATGCGGGAGTGAGAATGCTTCACAATTAAGGTTGCAAAGATATATGGAAGGTATTATTTATATTAACCAAAATTACTAAATACAAGATTAAACATAACATTTTTCCGTAATATAATAAATATATGCACCTGAGATGACTAAATCAAAGGAACAAAGGCGGAAGTTTTATGAAAAAGTACAGAACATCATAGACAAAATACCCCATAACCACTAAGTTACGTAATTGCCGATTTTAACGCATGAGTAGCCAATATGCTTTTACAAAACATTAAACGAGCATTCAACGAACAATAAACTAACGACAACTGGATCTTAACCGATTTCTGTGCTCAAAATAATTTACATATATATATAAAACCTTTTTCGATCCTGATACGGCATACAATAGTAAAAGAAAATGTTCATCGACAAAGGTAGAAAATAAATATATATTTGATATAGTGTAGGAATTCGAGTCCCATTTTTTTATACTTGTCATGGATATAATTATACGTAAAGTAAGAAAATTACTCGGATATAAAATAAGGCAAACAGACATCTCAGTAGTATGTTACTTGGACGGTGCAGTCCTAATTACGCGAATGACTTCTATATAAATTCGCTACGACGACAAAGACAAATAATATGCAAGTCTCAGTTAATGAAACGCAATCGATAATAACATTCAAAGAATCAACTCTACGCAAATTTAAAGTAATGTTAATTAAAGGATGTATATAACATCGTAAATATAGCCCAATTTGTAAGAAAAAAAAATAGAATAAACACGTTAAAAGAACTAATGATAACAGACTCATTAAAATAGCAGGTAATAATGTATCACATGGTAAACGGCGGCAGGGTAGATTACAAAAAAGATGGGTGGAAAGCTGGATTTCAACTTCGATGGAAACTCTGTAATTAAGGATAATCTATCGTCATTTAGATGGAATTGTTGGTTGATATAAAATAAATATTAATTTTATGTCATCATAAGGATGAATTGAGAATATATGCTAAGTGGCGCTTTATACATTTACAGTTGCATACAGAAAAGTACTTATAACGTTTTAGATTACTCAAAATTATACAGAGGCACTAAAAATTCGTAAATTTAAAAATAGTTAGAGCTCCTTATCTAAATTTTGGTTTGCAATCTTAAAAGCTAACACTGTTATGAAAAAGCAGGAACAAACAGTAATATCAGCAAATGACGAAAAAACGATATCTGTAACAAACCAATTGACATCAGTTGCTAGGCCGTTGTAAACATAGAAATCCTCCAGTACCATACCTACTCTTTAAGAGCACAAAAGCTAAATCATTTAAGATTTTAAAGAACATTTCTTCTGAAAATGTTCACCACGGCTGTGGAACGTATGCTAATAATAAGAAGTAAATAGACATTTCTTTGTAAGCTACCAAGTTAAAATTATAAATCTACAGCCCGTCTTATCTGCAATACCTAAAGGTAGTGTGCTAGGACCAGTTCTGTACCTACTATTCACAGCCGACTACAAGATGACCTTCACTACTACCTTGACTAATGACACGACTGACCTGGCTTCATATATCATCCTAAAACTACATCCCGCAACCTGCAAGACTCGCAATAATTTCCAAAATAGTTTCAAGTTTCGAAGAATCCTAATATGTCACCTTCACCATGAACCATAATAACACACAATGTTTGGGGAAACCCGTATTTTCAGTAAACAAAAACAACTTGGGTTCTAACTCAGAAAGATATACTGGATGATTGAGAGGAGAACTAAACAATCAGTAGAATTTTTAAACGAATTATTTCTCTCTGGAGGTCTGCATCGCCAACTCGGATATCATTGACAGTTTCTAAAATAAACGTCTACGTATTATAGTTTGTACTGCTTAGTACGTGTCAAACAAAGTAATTCTACATGATTTGTGCATACCAACTGTAATAAAAAAGATACAAATCTCTGTCAAAAATATAAAGACAGATTGCTAGTATATCCCAACTAATTGGTGAATACTTTAATAGACGAAACTGATAAACCAAAAGCATCTGAAGTGATTCAGTTACAATAAACTCCTAACGGCATTTTAATTTTTTATATTAACTGTAAAATCCGAATTCTAATTGTAATTAAAGCTTAATTTTCCTATCGTTTTTATAATTCTCGCTCAAACTCTCACTTGTAATCTAGACTAATTACTGCCACTCGTACAAAATACATAATGTCCTTATAAATAAATAATGTGTTTCAAAAAAATAAATTTATTCAAATATTTTCAATATTTGGTTTATTATTAATAAATAAGATATTTATTACGAGACTTTTTAAAATTAAAATTAAAATTTTAAAATTAAAATTATTTAGGTTTAAAATTTAATTACGATATAGTAACATTAACAGAGAAAATTAATTATTATGATGGAATATAACCCCATTCTTTGAGGAAAGCATAGAACTTCTTTTAAAACAGTTGAGTTTATTAAAAACCATTATACGTAGTATTGGAGTACTACTCTGAACTATTATGAAGTAAAATACAAAACCAGTCGTAATAACGCTTGATGTTATGCCGGTTCAATTTGGAAACACTATTTTTTAACCACAAGAGAAGCTTGTTTAATTTGAATATAAATTTATTTTAACTAAAAGTAATTATAAGAAAAACTTATGGTATTTTCTTCGCAGTTGAATATAGATACAATTAATTTTTTTTATTGTGTGTTACTTGTGTTTAACAAATACGTGTATCCAAATTCGTAAAAAATACTTTACTGTTACATGTTCTATTTCTTATAGAGATATCCAACATTCTTTTTCAATAACTTTTTGCATTATTCGTGGCCAATTTGCACTTTTCTTTATCAGAACCATGGTTTCCATTCCATATGTAGCTATTGGTATAATACATGTGTCAAATACTTTTTTCTTTAGATATATGCCTATATTTTATTCTGTAGTATGTGTTTGAGGTATCCAAAAGAGGCCCATGATAAATCGGTTCTTCGAGGTATTTCCAAAGTTTGATTTTCTTTACCGATGGTTGTATTAGTTCACGGGTTAAACCGCGTCGTTTAATAAAATGTTTAACGTTTTGGCATCAGTTTTAATGTATGGTTTCCCAAAAAATTATAAATAAAACATTTCTTTAAGCCCCATAGCTCGTGCTTTTGGTTCTCCGACCCACAACCTAGTCAAAACTCACCAATATCTTACCAAGCAGGCATCATCCTATGTACGAAACTCCTATCACTTTCTAGAAATTCTCAAAACCTTCTCTATACGCGAAGGTGATATCATGGTTAACTTTGACGTCGTTTCTTTGGTTACATATATCCCAATTCCTAATACCCTAAAGTTATTAAAGTCAACGTATAATATAAATAATAATATCCTCTTCTTAATAAATCATTGCTTATCCAATACTTACGTTACCGTCCAAAATAAATTTTAATACGACCTAGACGAAGCAATTTCAAATTTAACAAAAGCAATTTAGGAAACCCTTTGGAAATCTACTTTAAATCTACTATTAAAGAATTAAAATCACTATTTGATGGACATAAAAATCAAAAACTTGAAAATTACGGGACACCGAAAATACTAAATATTTTTTATGGGCGATTACAAAAAAAATCAATCGAACACGAATACGTAGCGCCTCCTATTGGGACTGTACATAGCGATTAAAGAAGAGACGACATTAAGAAGGCAATAATATTTGCGTAATAGATGACTACAGTTTTTACACATTTTCCGTTAAAAATTACGTCTGATGAGGAATCCCACATTCACATTTCTTGATATCTCATTCCAGATGAAAATAACTAACTACTAATTTTCAGATAA
This sequence comes from Sinelater perroti, assembly GCA_036346155.1. Lineage (NCBI taxonomy): Eukaryota > Metazoa > Arthropoda > Insecta > Coleoptera > Elateridae > Sinelater > Sinelater perroti. Next base: position 37,242,049 of record JARFIY010000001.1, read on the forward strand.
AGAAATGAAGAGGATTACAATTATTTTAACTGCTATTTCAAGGCTTGCATACTTTCGCGCTAAGTGAAATGGAGTTTAAATAATCTTAATGCTTAAATCAAGCAAACCACCAACCGAAGTAGTCGTACAGACATATTAATGTACACTGCCAACAATACCAAAAACATTTGAAAACTGTTACAAAAAATGCTGCCACTCATCGATAGAAAGGTATTAATACCAAGAAGTCAATTTAGCTTTTGACGACAACATTCGACTGTCGAGAACATACATCAAACTGGCACTAAAATAAATTATGACTTGAACACTAAATTATAATGCAGCATTCATAAATTTAACCAAGGCATTCAGTAAAGCTTTAATCCTTTCACATAAAATGAAACGTAGTTTACCACATGCATTTTTGTTAATAATTGAATCTTATCTCACTAACAGATATTTTATGATAAAATATATAAATATTACCAAATCTTCGTTGGCTAGTAAATTTAAAGTTTCCTAAGATGATGCATTCGGCTTAGTGTTATATCTTATAAACAGTCTCTCGTCAATAAGTGTCATTTTAAATTTTGCTCTATTTTTACCTGTTAATGATAATACTGTCATTCTTCATCATGTGAGTTGTAATAACTATATAGTTAACAAAAACGGAACGATACACGCGTAAGCAACGTATTAAAATTGTGAAAATTCTCTATAAAAATAGCGAAAATTGAAGAGACTTTCGTAAATATACTTACATATACCTTTACGTCGAAATTGAATGCCTTGTTTCACAGTAATTGTAAAACTAATCGGAAAATTCTAGCTTTTCAGTCAAGTTTATAATGCAAAAAAATTAAAGCCTGCTAGCTCAGCCATACCTAATGGAAAAATCGCCGAGGTAGCTGAAAGTGTTGCAAAAGATCTAAATTTATCGATTTCAATACGTTGTAAGAATTGAGTCTACGTCACAAGACCTCAAGTCAGCAGATCATCAACGGCGCACGTTAGTTAATATTATTATACTTTTCTTTTCTACACATTGAATCCATTATTTAAAATATTATACTCTCACTTCATCTGCTTTATTTTGTCGAAGAGTTATTTTTGTCATTTTTTTATTTTAAATATTAGAACTTTGCCTGTAAGAGTTGTCTTATTTATAAATCTACCATAACTGTCAAAATTAGAAGTACTATTATAAAAAAAAAATTAAAGTTTATTTTATTACCTTTATGTGCTTTTAAACGTCTATGATAACCGTAAGATATATTATCTTTTTTACATCTAATTTTTAGCTGGTGCCTATAATTCTTCTGTATTAACACAATCAAACAAATTATAATTTTAAATGTTGTCTATAAGTTAGTATACTTGTCCATTTAATATTAACGCCGCTTAGAAATCTAGCAGCAATTCTAATGTTGCTCAATATAGCTTTTGTATTCGGAATTTCCGACCTTAATTCGCAAGGGCTATATCAACGCTTATATAATAGGTGAGATTAAATAAATACTATAGAAAAGGCATATTTTTTGTAACATCGTAAAGTTTTACAAATTATCATGCTATTAGAACCGGAAAAACTCAAATGAAACAGCATCCTATCGCCCAATATGTTTACTACCAATTCTTTCAAAAGTGCATGAAAAAATATTCTTGGAAAGCCTCAAATCGGTATTGAAAAACAGTTAACTTATTTAGTTATTATTATTTAAACAGGCACACCGGATAGTTAACGTAATAAATGACATTAAAAAATGTCAGTCAGGTCTTTGATAAGATCTGGCGCAAAAGACTTCAGTACAAGCTTGAAAAAATGTGGTCATCCAATTTATTTATTATCCTTAAATCCTATCTAACTAAAAGACTGTTCCTTGTAAAGTACTGGAACATATACACGGACTTACTACCAATCAAGTCTGGAGTGCCTGAAGATAGCAAATTAGGGCCTCCTCTATACCTCTTATATACAACGGATCTACCAGTAGTAGTAGCAATACATGCCAACCTAACGACTGGATTAGAACACATCCAGAAAAATCTAAATAAACTACAAACTCGGCTAACCACATGAAAGGTCCAAGCAAATAAACTAAAATCAGTACATATTACATTTACACTAAACAGGGGTACTTGCCCTTCCATTTCACTAAACGGCAAACAACTAAATCAAGTAGATGATATAAAATACTAAACTATACACATGGACCGACGTTTAAGGTAGAAATAACATATATTCACGAAGAGGAAACAAGTGAGACAAATTTACTGGTTGATTGGAAGGCAATCTCAACTAACATTAGAGAACAAGATACTTTTGTACAAGTCTATCATTAAGCCTGCGTGGGCGTACGGATACAGATATGGGACACAGAAAGAAATTCCAAATTGAAAATATAGCAACGTTTCCAAAACAAAATTCTTAGAACAATAATTGATGCCCTTTGATATGTTCCGAACACTAGCATTGTCAGAGACCTGCAAATACCTTGATTTAAGGAAATAATTAAACATTATTGTGAAAAATATAGTGACAGAACTCAAGTACATGCAAATGTGCTGGCGAGACAGTGGTGAAGCGAGACGATTAAAACAATTTAAACCCATTCAATAATTTAATTAATCGGTTTAATTAGGATTAGCAAAAGTAGATACTAAGATAGTATTGTTATATATATATATATATATATATATATATATATATATATATATATATATATATATAATAGAAGAGAGAGAGAGAGAGAGGGGCATATTTTACATTAATTGATTTTGAGGAGGCATTTTACCGGATACCTCAAAAACGAAAAGTCGCCGATAAATATAGACTAAAACACGGTAGTATATTAAGCCGATACCCTTTATATTAATAGACCACTACAAAAATTAAAAAAAATTAAAATCGTGTATAGGAACCTATAATCAGTAGAATATAATCCGTTAGAATATAGGAATGTGCATTTGCGGATGACGTGGTCGTAATGGTTAGTACTGAAAGAGACTTACAAAACATTTTACATGTTTGGAACGGAACTCTCAAATCGTACAAGCTTAAAATAAATGTTAATAAAACAAAAGTAATGGTCCCAACAAAAAACATAAACAAGAAAATTAAGATAAGACTAGAAGATGTAAGGATACAACAAGTAACAAAGTTTAACTATTTGGGTGTGATAATTGACAATACCAGAACTCACGAAACGGACAAAGAACACATAGAGAAAGTAACCAAAACATATTACTGAATTTGCAAAACTATGGTAAAAAAGGAATTGTCAATAAAAACAAAAATGAGAGAAAATGAGAAAACCTACCTTTCAACCCATCCTGCTTTTCGGTTGTGAAATTTGAGTATTATCTAAAAGTATAAAGAGTAGAATACAGGCGGTTGAAATGAAGTATCTACATGCAATCAAAGAAATAACAAGAAGAGACCGAATAAAGTATCATAGGCGAAAGAAAAATTGAAAGTTAAAGCTGGTGGAGACAATCGAAGACAAGAAGTTAGGATAGTGAGGTTATTTACAAAGGTTACCAAACAATAGACATGTGAAAAGAGTATGGGAAACAAAGACAATAGACAAAAAAGCAGAGGCAGACCAACTGAAACGTAGTTTAACGTAATTGGCAAGTTATTAAACAAAACTAATTAATTTTGCATGCAGCAAAAGCTTTAGCATATAACAAAAAAGACGAAAAGGTTTGTGTATAAAGTACATGTACTACTATTACGTTAATGTAAAAACATATATACCGATCTACATATTTTGGTATAAGGGAATTGTTTATATATAGGTAATGATTATAAACTCTTTTATTAAATAATTTGAAATAAATGAAAATAAAGATATTTTAATAAAATATTTAAAATAAATTTAAGGCACAAGAACTTCGCAAAACAACTCTAACAGCGGCCGAATTTAGAACCTTGCGCGTTCAGTCAATCTCCCACTCATTTATAAGTGTTCGAATATCTTAAATAATAAATGAATCAGTGACTTACTAAATTGTCCATTGTTACAAATGGTTAAGATAAATAAATTAAATTTGTTAAATTAATAAAATTGTATTTTGAGATTTTTACTTATAAGTTTTCTTTGGATAATTTTTGCTTTCATTGAATACTTTCTGTTAACAATTAGAGCTTATCTAGTTTATTTTTGACTACCCACATAACTACATACATATATAATGAAAATGTTTATTTGAAAATAATAATATTTACAAATTCTTACCAGATGACGTGTCTCGCGTCCCAAGCACAGACGAGGGCCGTGGACGGGGGCGCTCCTCTTCTAAAATAATTTCCGCTTCGGAATTATAAAGGTGAAACAAAGTGGCGACGCACTGCAAACGAGCCTTGCCGCCTTGAAAGGTATTGCCGTCGATATCGAGTTCCAGTCCCGATACGGTTATCTTCGGCACGCGGCGGCTCTCAACTGCGGTGGGGTCTGATATATACAGCAGCGAGCTTTCGTTCACCTAAAACAAGGGCCGCTTTAGTTCCTTGCTGAAGTTCCGCACCCTACGTGTAAGGTATCAAAATTGGCCAACTAAGGGCATTTGCGAATAAGAAAAATGGGTTCTGCGACAATAATGAAGTCACGTAACATGCGCCTGCTCTGCTTTTGACGCCGAAAGAAAATGTTTTCGGCTACACGCTAAAAATTAAACTCACGATTCATTCGCGGCCTGCGTTGGCGGATTTGGAATTTTAATTTCGGGGAAAATTAAACCATCGCTGAAAATTCTTTACTGAAAAGCGGTTTTATTAGAATGAAAGTCAAATATATATTTGGGATTTTGCAACGATACCAAATTTCTTTTACAAATTTTTATTTGAAGCCTTAGAGAGTAACCACCAAAAAATTAACAAAAACCTAATTAACATTGAAAGGTCACTTACAATTAAACTTTATCATTGAGTGTAGCTTAGTGCACCTGTGCTATTTATTATTATAACAAATAAAAGTTATACGTAGTCTCTTAGATCAATTTTAGTAAATACTAGATTAATTATATAATTGAAAAAAACCTCACAAATATTATCACATATATTTTTTATCTATTGGTTGTTTTCTTAAAGCAAATATGTAGAGTAAAATAATGTTTTAGCTTTTAATAGTAACAATATTTTTTGAAGTATTCAAATGTGTAATAATTTACCTATACAATATCAGGTAGCAAAATTGATTAAACCAACAGTTAACTCACACCAATAAGATTAAAATTGTGATTATTTTGGTAAAAATAGAAAGCATTTGAGTATATATATATATATATATATATATATATATATATATATATTATATATATATATATATATATATATATATATATGTAAGCAATAGATGCAACCTTTTTTATAGTTGATGGAATTTTAGATATTACACACATATACCCCTATGTACACACCCACACGCACATACTGTTTAAAAAGTAAGGTGACTCTTTCAATAGCACACATACTATTTATTTGTTCATCCCAATTTTTTTTGTTTCTTTCAAAGTAATTTCTTCCGTTGCGATACACATACGCCAACGTTTAATCCAATCTTGGAGACACTTCTCATATCTACTTTTTGAAATTTCGTGAACACCTTTCGATTCCAACTCAAATCGAGTTCCTTGAGTATTTTTTGATACTGTCTACTGCAAGGATCACATTCGCAATTCACATGGCGTTTCCGCCGCAAAGCGTCAGTGCAAGTCTTTGAGGGACCAGTACAGCCGGATATACCGTAAGCTACCAAGATAGGGGCGGAAGGGTGCAAGTCAGGGAATGTAGGGATTTGCTTAGCGCACAAAGGCTACTCGCAGTTAAGGCGGTAAGTGCTTATCCCACTGTAGCCACTGAGACTGTCCTAGTATTGAGCCAGTTACTTCCTTTGCATTTTATTTTTCAGGAGGCGGCAGATTGCAGGAGGATAACAACCGGTCCGGAGCAGCAACTTCTAGAGGAGTTGGGACTGCGGCAGGGCATCATCGAGCGGAAGCGGTCCATGGAGGAGACGGGGTATCCGGCTGAGCAAGATAGCATTCCATTCAGCGTAGAGAAGCCGGAGGGGTGACAAGTGTGCTGCTATGCGGGCGGATAACGGAAGAGAAGGGGCCCCGGTGGTGGTCACGTGAGGAAATCTATTCCAAATGCGCAAAACTCGCAGACTGAAGCACCATCTTCCAGCGAGCGTTAACAGCCATGAAAGAGTGTCTGACGCATATCCAGAGGCACAGAGCAGTCGTCCCAATATGCGCTGTAAGTCAGTGCTACTTGCTTTCAGAAGTATGAGAGCGCCGACAAATTTGTAAATCGAGGTTTGGAGCCTTGCAAAGACGCTGCCAGCCGAGATCGATGTCCGATTTCATGGGACCATAGCGCATTCCAGAACTCCAAGCAACCAGTTGACCAAAGAGGCATCGGCGGAGGCAGGACCGCCGATTTTCTAGACAAATTTCAATAAGGCTCGTAAAAAACTACTACGAGCTAGGACGAGAGCAAGATGGGAGCAGAGATGGCAACCAGTGGAGACGGGGCGACATGTGCGGATATTCATCCCCACGGTCGACATAGCGCAACAGGTTGCGGAGTGCTTTAACCGGCACGCTGTCCAGCTTATCGCTGGATATAGCAACTTCCGGTCTAACTTCATAAGAATCCGGAAGCTGGCGCAGGACCAAGACAGATATGCATCTAAGGAGGTTGACGACTCCATGCACTTCCTGCTAGCCTGTAACGCGGAGGAAGAGACGAGGACCAGGGCGGAGAAGATCCTGATTATAAGCGACTGGAGATGGCCACGAACGCGGGAGAAGATCGAGAGACTTCGGAAGTGCGCAAATGGTAGACGGCTGTTGCGGTTTTCGCGGAACGATACGCGAGATTACGTGTTGACGCTAATTTGTAGTGGGCTCGTGGGAGTTGGGAAAATTAATGTTGGTGCCCGACATAAATCCTGTGACAATGATTAATAGACACTAAGTGCGGAGTAGGTTAAGGTAGATTAGTCTGTTACTTGGAGTAGAGCTATCAGCGGATTTGAATCGCCTGTCTTGATTCGGGTTTTTTGTGGTTCCTCCGAGTCCTGTACTAAGGCAAATAACGGGGTAGATAAATTTACGGCCACGATAGATTTTAAGAACTTTTGAGAATTGTGCCAGACATCGTGTGGTTGGTTCTCGGGTTATAAGGCGGTGATCGGAGTTCAGAAACCCTTGACGTTTCCTCCACAGCTGCGGCAGACATCTTCAAAAGAAAATCTTTTAAAGATTAAGTGTCTATCCCGTGCGTCTTTGCTTTTATACTGTGCGAGTATGGTAGAGATGGTGTTGGAGGGCCGTTGTCCGCCGCAGTTGTGGATGAAACGTCGAGTGTCTGAACTCCGACCACGGCCTTATAAACCGAGAACCAACCACACGATGCATTACAACACCGGTCGTGAAAGCCTTCGCATCTATTTGTGCAAGACGGTTTGCGGAAAATCGTAAATGCGGTTGCGGTAGTGCTGGTGTAGCGCCGTAAGGCGGAGTACCAGCCACTTCTCTATAAAATGTCCTGTAACGTATTGTATATATTCAACTCAATACGAAGCCCGCTTTACATTTCAGGGACGTCATATCCTCCGACCCGGCGTTCCATTTTCGACAACAGGACACAGTTGACTAAAATGGAAAATTCTGGGCTTGAACGTTGAAGGTTGGAACGTTGAAGTATTAGAGACAATCCACGTCGCACCTTGAGTTACACAGCTATATTCAATCGCCTTCTTTATAACCCGCTCTCGATGCGTTGATGTCACAGCGATCATTCATACGGTCACTCGCGATGTTGATGTTGTATCGCACGTTGTCGTGGATTTCTATAATTCTTTTTTCAGGCGACTGTTTTTTTTCAGGTTTACTTCCAAAGAGTAAGTCATAGGGTAGTCTTCAGTTTTCGACCAAAGAGAAAGCTTAGATGATATTAAATCTGTTGATTCATAGACATACGAACGATATGCCAACAAGATAGAGATATAGAGACGACTTTTGAAAGGTATTACTTCCATTGTTCTGTTTATGCGCTCAACCTTTCCATCTGAATGGGGGTGTAAGGAGTCGTTTCGGTTTTCTTGATGCCCAGTAGTTTGCATACTTTTGTGAACACTGTTGATTCAAAATTTTGACCGTTGGTCGGAATTTAGTTCTAGCGCCATTTCAAATTTGCTGATCAGTTTTTTCACCAACATCTCCGCGATGGTTGCGACTTTTTGATTTGGTGACGCATAGGCTTCCACTTATTTGATGGAATAGTCTGTTGTGACTAAAATAAATTTATCTTCACTGTCACTTGTAGGAAACGGACCAGCTATGTCAATGGCAATTCTTGAAGGGAAACCCAAAGTTATATAGTCTTATTGGTGCATTCAGCTTCTTCTGCATGTTATTACTCGTTGCACATACCATACATTTCCGGTACCAATCTTCTTTACAATTCACCAAGTAAAACCGCTCGCAAACCTTCCCCAAAGTTTTGCAATTTTATATGGCCACCAGACACACCATTATAGAATTGTTGCAACACTTCTGGAACACTGCTTGGTGGGACCAATAACTAGAGTTTTCTCTAAGATCCATCTTCGCGTTTCAACACGCGCTGTAAGATATCGTCTTCTACGTTGATGGAATCCCAATCTATCCAATACGACTTTACTGCTGGCGAACACGAAGCCACCTTCTGTCCAATTAGGTTTTCTTTCAGCTTTCTCTATTTCCAGACATATTTTAAAGTTCGGGTCTTCCTTGTGGTCGCGTTTGAACATGCTGGGCTGTCACAAGCCATTAGACGCGGTCCTCCGCAGTGTAGGGGCCATTTTCTCCTCTGCACGGCAGCAGTGGCTGCACTCTTCTGCACACGGTCTCCTCGACAAGGCGTCGGCGTTACGAAGACTATTCCCAGCTCTATCATCTGTCTCAAATTCGTATTGCTGAAGCCTTTCGATCCAACTTACTACTTGGCCTTCTGATTTTTCAAAGTTCAAGAGTCACTTTAGCGGAGCATGATCATAAAAATATTTATGAAAGTACTCCACAGATTTCACAATAGCAAGAAGCTCTTTCCTAGTTATGCAATAGTTGCGTTCAGGCTTTGACGTTTGAAATTCGTTACAATATATATTATAATTTCATTAACCGACTTTTAACAATTGTACATATAAATAATCATGTATTTTTTGACGCTTCTTAATTTATTCATCTCTCGTGTGACATATTTTAAAACATGGTATTTGGTAATATCCAGAATGACAATTAGTACACCAATATCTGCACAATTTTCTGAAGATTCAGTTATTTTTACTTAAAATGAAAAATCTTCACGCAGATATTGAAAGTCTACAGATTGCAATTAATACACTTAATAAATGGCTTAACAAATGGTGTACCACTCTCAACTCAACTAATGTACAACTAAGATTTTTACACTCAGATGAATACAGGAACACCACAGTATCCGCACGCAGGATAAACTAATTCCCTGGACTCTAAAAGCAAAGATGTGAGATATCTACGAGTTTATTTGGGCACCAGACTACCCAATCGAGAAATCAATGTACCTTCTCCTATACAAATCGCTTCTTCGACCAGTTGTAACGTATGGTTGCCAAGTGTAAAGTACGATATCCAAAACTAACTATAAAAGGATTCAGATATTTCCAAATAAGATCCTTCGCATCTGAACATATCAATGGTATATACGTACCCAACAAATCCACCCCAAATTAGGAATTTGCACAATTGAAGAATTTTTCCGGAGAACAACAAAAAAAACATAAATAAAATTAACACAAAAGTAATAACAAACAAATTTGAATTTAATGCAGATCATGAAATGGTAAGAAGTATTGTAATACTTGAAAAATTTAGTAATAGACCAAAAAAGAGATGAAGAAGAAGAGAAAATCCTGAATGAGAAAGGAGTTACAAGAGAAAAAGTAACATAAAAAGAAAGAGGATTGATGTTAAAGATGAGTGTCAAATTCAGAATCTATATAACGTGGTAAAATAAACAATTATAAAAGCAAAAGAGAAAGCAGAGAATAAAGAAAAAGAAAAAGTTGGAACAATAACAAATAAAACTAAATCTGTAATAAGAAAACAGAAACACTGAAAAACAAAAAGAGTCGAAAAAGAATAGAATATGTTGATTTTGATCGGTTAATAAAAAATGAAATTATAAAAGATCTAAGAGCACTAAAAAAAAGAAAAAAATTAAAGAACTTGTTAAAAATACGGAATCAATGTGGAAGGTGAATAAATAATTAAGTAAAGAAAAAAATTGGATTAGAAATAGAAGAGCGAAGAAAGGAAAGTAAAAAAAAAACAACAAAGTAGATCGTACAAGTGAAAAAGATATTCCAAAATAATGGCTATGTGCTAAAACGCTACTAATACATAAAAAGCAAAACAAACATAAAATATACAAGTACATTGTTATTACCCTTATATTAACTTTGACAAACTCTTCGCTACTATCATTAAAATAATCAGACATGTTAAATAAAAATTAACCACCCGAGTCAGCTCGTTTTAAAAGAGACTACTCAACGATTTGCAAATATTAAATCAAGTAATAGAAAAAATCCAAGAAACCAAAAGACCCAGAGACTTTGCATTTATGGATTACATAAAAGCTTCCGACACCCTCAAGCATGACTTAATCTTTCATTTTCTAAATCAACAAGGCATGTCTTTAAAATACATAGAAAAACACACGCACTACAGCAGACTATCATTTATCATCACACAACAGCTTAAACTACATCAATACTGAACAATAGCTAAAAAGGGTAAAAATTATTGTCCTGAGGCAATCCCAAAATTGAAAAACTAGTAGGTCAAATTTGCGATTAATATTCTATTATTAGAGGATATGGAAAGTAAAAATATGTAAACAAGGGGAAGCCAAAATGAAACTAAAAACAGAGATATTTTAACCTTGAACGAGTTACCCAACTTGTATGCAAGCGCTTTAGATATAGTCTTCAGAAATCTATACTGGGAAAGGTTTGGAGAAAGCATAGGAGAAAAGAAATTATTAAATTTACAATTTGTTCATATTAATTTTTTAGCAAAAAACAAATACAATCTAAAAGATATTTTGGAAAAGCTAGAAAGAAAGATTAACAAAGTAGGATTCAAAATAAATTTTTAAAAATTCACCAGGTCACCAACATAAAAGCAGATGACCTTCGATAAAAAAAACAATAAAATATATGTAAGAAGTTATCTATTTTAACCAATTGATATTATCTAAAAATAAAATAGAGAAAGAAGTGTATAGACGAATAAATCTAACATGAAAGTGTTATTGATGCCTTAAACAGATCCTTAAAAATCAAATCTCCATATATCTTAAAAGTATTCTTTGACCTACGGTGCTCACACATTAAATACAATGTTGTGTAATAAAATAAACATGACGCAATTAAAAATAAAAGGATCCACGTTAAATCTAAAACTACAAGATAAAGTAATGATCACAGACATAAAAAATGAGAACAAGAGACAAATTGGAAGAATGTGAACGTTTATAATGAAATTAGACAGGACGTCTAGGAAGGCTTGAAGGCGGGAGATAGACACAGTTAATAACGAAATGTGTTCCACAAAATGGAAACAAAAGAGCAGAAAGTTCAAGACACCGGTGGGAAAAAAAATTGTGGAATTATCTAGACCAGTATGTAGGTGGCTCTTAATAATAATAATGATTACTCTTCCAGTGTTAGCTGCATTATCGGAACGAAATGAGTAGTAAGTTCGATAACTGTAAATACTGAAGCAGTTGTAGTTTACGAAGTGTGCTTTGAATGTTATAAATGTATCAATGCTTTTGGTATTGAAAACAGCTCCTATTTTCAAATGGTGTTACCATAGTCCGTTTATGAATCTATTATTTCCAAATTTTATGATGTGTCACTGTTGTTAGGATTTTGATTTTTAGGGTTATTATATATGTGTAGTGTTACGGACTATTGTTGTCTCGCAGTAAATACAGCATAACTTAATGGGGATTGTCCATTATATTTGACAATAAGTACCGTTAATTATATTTTTTTAGGCAGTTCGATGCTTATTAGTATATTCAATAAACATTTCAGTTAATCTAGCTCCTTGTTTTGTGTATTAAGCTTTATAAACACAACCATTTAGGGAAATGTGTTTTATCTTCTCTACGAGAGTGAGGTGAAAAGTTCTCGGCCTGACACAGAGATGGTGCTGCAATCGGCAAACAATTATACTTACTGCATATCAACTGTCAAAAAGTGGGCAGCTGAATTTAAACGTGGTCGCACATCCCTCGAAGATGACCCACGTGAAGGACTGCCAAAAACCGGAACCACACCGGAAACCATAAAAAAGTGCATGATATCGCGTTGGACGATAGGCGAGTGAAGGTGAGTGAGATAGCTGAGGCTGTGGGGATATCGGAAGAAAGGGTGCAAAACATCTTGCACGAAGAATTAGGGATGCGAAAGCTCTGCGCAAGATGGGTGCCGCATTTGCTGAATGTCGATCAAAAGCAAATGCGCAAACGATTTTCGCAGCAATGTTTGGACCGATTCAACAGGGATCCGACCGATTTTGTGTGGATGAGACATGGGTCCACCACTATACGCCAGAAACGAAACAGCAGTCCAAGCAGTGGGTGGAAGCCGGTGGTTCAGCGCCAAAGAAAGCGAAGTCGATCACATCTGCCGGAAAGGTTGCCAGCGTGTTTAGGAATGCGAAAGGGATCCTGTTAATTCATTATCTTGCAAAAGGTAGAACAATTACAGGCGAATATTACTCCAACCTTCTTGACCAGCTGGATGCCAAAATTCGCGAGAATAGGCCTGGCTTGAAGAAGAAAAAGATCATCTTTCACCAGGACAACGCACCTGCGTTGGCGATGGAAAAACTGCGGGATTTGGAGTATGATTTGCTCGGCCATCCCCCCTATTCTCCTAATTTGGCACCCTCACACTTCCATCTGTTCCCAAACTTAAAAAAACATTGTTTCTGGGAAACGCTTCGCATCCAAAGAAGAACACAATCTTCCAGATTCTCACTTCCGAGAAGGAATACTGATGTTGGAGAGGCGCTGGATCAAGTGTGTTGAAGTCAAGAGAGATTATGTAGAAAAATAAAATCATTTTTTAACTAAAAGTCGCAGTCTTTCATTGTCAGGCCGAGAATTTTTCACCTTACCTTTGTATATTCACTAGATTGTAAACATTTTACCCCTTCTTTCAAATATTTTTTTAGTTTAATATCTACTGTTACGCAAAAGCCTTATGACAACTCTAAATGCTATTCTTTTTTAATTTTATAGGTATGAAATATTATTTCGTTATTGAAATGTACTAGTTAGTGATAATTTTAATAACGCCTTTTGCTAGCATTTCAGAACTTTATTATTCGAATTTTCGTCTTTGTTTGCTTCACATCGTTGTCTTTTTGTATGTTGCTTACCAAGCTAGACATATTACAATTGTTAGTTTGACTTTTAGTTTTAAATTGTTATCAGTAGATCAAATTTTGTTTTTTATTTACTACTTTCCATGCATGCGAAAATGTTTGGGGGCAGTTGTATGTATTGCATTTCAGTTTCTAACTGCTGATTATTGAGATTCCAAAGAATGCATGGAACAAAAAACTACAATAAAATTTATTAATCGTATCGGAAAGTATTCTGCAACATTTAATATTTTTACGAAATTACTTTAAATACTAATTATATATTTTTGACATTTCTAGACTTACGATGTAATTCTTCCAAACATTTATTTTCAAATGTCTAACTAACTAATGCAACCATAATTTATATATAATAATGCATACCAAAATTTAAATCTGATAAGTACATGTAATATGTAGTAACTATAAATATTTGGCTACAGAGTTGTTTGTACAAGATTATAGTTTGTTTATAACACTAGCTGTGCAAAGCTAATTGATTGTGCAAGTTTGTAACACAGCAGAACTGACTATGTGTAAACTTCTCTAATGGAGTAAATAACGCTTGGTCGTTTAGTCAACACAAGCTACCATTTCCCGTAAATATTTTATACTCAACAATGGTTGCGTCGCCGTGTTTATTTCTAGAATCCTAACTAGACACAAAACGGAATTTAGTCATTTACAGCGGACTGAACGCTTGAATGTGAATATTGTACATTAATTTTTTTCATTCCCTAAATGTTGTCATTGTTTTGCTATTTCGCAGCGAGATTTTTTATGAAAATTAGTAATTCTTAGATAAGTTATCCTAAAAAATTAGGAAATATCATTTTTTATGGTATTGTAATAGCTATTTTTATAATATAATAAAATTGTAGGTATTGCACATACAAAACCTTTATTGTGTAAGTCTGATCAGACTTGAATATTTTTAAAATTCCTTTTAATGGTTCTTATTAATGAAAAGTTATCTGTATACAGGATGAGTCAAGGCTTCGTGTGTTCTTTAAAACATTTTAAGCAAAAAACACCCAATAACATGGGTCGATTTTACAACCGTTTTTGAGACCTTTATAAAGCAAGTTAGGGACCTTTGGAGGTGCTTGGTCCTAAAATTTTATTCTTCCTCTAAGTATTATCATTTTAACTTGCTTTGCCAGAGAAACTAGACGTAGATAAAGATAATATGTACTTAAAAGATTAGTTCTTAGTGACATGGCTATTACCGGCCTGAAATAATAAATTTACGACCAAACAAATTCGCATTTATTTAACAATTGATTAAAGCTATTCGTAATAACCTCCTCCAATTTCTGAACATAAAACAATACAACGTTTTAGATCCCGTCACGAATCGTATCGGAAGCTTCCAGAATTCTTTCAGTAAGTATTTCTCTTGAATCAGCTTGCTTCTACTATACACAAGTAACTTCTCATGTCATTTTAAGTTGTTTTAAGTAATATAATCGTATGTTCAATAAACGCGAAGTTGTTTTTATCTTAAATTTATTATTTCAGTCTTGTATCCATACGAGCTTGAAAATGACAAAAACCTGTTATAATGTATTTATAGTTTCACCGCTTAGCAGAAGTAAAAAACCCATTCGTTTTAAGCCAGTTGCTGCAACTATACTAGCGTAGATCAGAAGATGTTATTTTGTAGTTCTGGTACGAGATGTCGGAAAGCTAAAATGGTAGCCACGTTTTATTTTGAAATCAATGAGCGTATTTGACTGATGTATTGGCTACTTTTCATGAAAGCATTACCAGTGGACGGTGTTGGAAGTCACTGAAGTAAAGCCACCGCAGGAAATAGAAACGCGGCATGTTGCTTCGACATGATACGCCTCACATTCCATGTCGGGCAGATCTTGCGCTTAGTGCTTACGTTCTGTTTGGTGGAATTAAAAGGGCAGTGCGCGTTAAGGTCACCTCAAATGATGAGTTTAGTCGACTGTGTGTAAGTAATGCCATTCTGCATCTAAAGAATGGTTTGCAGCAGCTTTGTGTGAACTACCGGACCGACGACAATAGATAATGGAGGAAAATTAGTGAGGAGAGATGTCTTAAGTCAAAACTTTAGTTTTGAATTTATTACGGCGGTAATAGTCTAATTGTGTCTTCTTCAGTCTGGCGATTAATGAGAGAGTTATTTTACTAGTGAATTTGGGTGTGCGATTAGATTGTGGTTGTATGGTGTTGTAAATCGCTTAACTTCGCTACCTGAATATTTTTATATTTTAAACTAGAGAGCTATATAGCATTTTTTATTAAATTATTTCACACAACTTTATAGTTGTAGACTACACGAATAAATTGCTTTTAAAAAATTTATAAAGAAAATTGATTTATTTGTGCTCTTTTTCTTGCATCTATTATGTCTTGATCAGTAAAAATATCTTAATTTAATGATTGGCAATACTTACCAATCAACAAAAATAGAACGATAATTTTATAAATCTAAAATGAGATCCCTTATATTATAAAGTTACTACAAAGGAATAATCGGATTTTAAAAAGATATATTTAACAAAATATTACACATATATTATATTAAATGACAAATAAAAAGAAAGAGAAACCCAAATTTTTATTTATGGCATTAAAAATAATTTATGTGAGCTCTGCGTACCACACGATACACGTCTAAACTATAATCCAAAAACAGAGCAGTCCTCTTAGTTTCCGAGACAACTTCCTTCACACAAACCACACTTGGATTCCCACATGTACTATCTGATACAGTAAATTTTAGAGTAGTTGTAGTATTGACATCTTTAATATTAAATAATTTCTGTTTTTTATGTGGCGGTTGCACTTTAATTTTATGATTGTAGAGGAATTATATTTTGAAAACCTGTTGTTGGCTTTTCCAGGTTTAAGATAAAAAAGTAGGAGTGTGTCTTTAATTATCTTATATCCATTATATTTCGTATTTTTTGTATCATTTTTTATAGTTTTTTCTTAATATTTTTGGTTGGTATTAAATAATGAATGTGTCTGAGTACTACTCTATATGCACGTTGGTCTTGAGGTCAATATATGATGGATTACGTTTTATCCTTTGAATGTCTGAGAAATCGCTGGTTGATTAGTTACGTCCCATAAGTGCACCATTATCCAGGTGCTTCAGTAATATCCAGGACCAAGTAGCAAGTGTGCCAATACAATTATTGGTTATTTCTTGGTTAGGAAATCGGCCAACTGATCCTTCGCCATAATGTATTGAACCGAGATAACTTTGTCCGCCCGCGTTTCTGTAAGAGAGTATCATTGAATGTCAATATGTCTGGTTTAGGTCAGAACCATTCGCACAGCGCTCTGGTTGTCACAATACAATGGTGTCAAATCCGTATTGCAAGCACCCATATCTTCCATGAGTTCTCTCAACCACATCGTGTACGTAGATGCTCGACATGAGGACACATATTCCACTTCTGTAATCAATCTATAGATAGAACGATCGCTGACGCGTTGAGGTCCAGTCTATAGCACCACCTACAACCAGAAACACTGGTTTACCGTTGTGTTTCTCTACACTCTAAATCATAATAAATTCAAATTCTGACGTATTATTTTGGTAGTGAAACGACAAGCCTTTAATCCTTTTTAAATATTTGAATACTCGCTGCACTCTACAGCAATACACTGGCTCTGTCTTTTCTAATCAGTTCCAAACGCGTTATTACGGAATTGTTTATGCTGTTTATGTATTTTCTTAAAGTTTATTGTGAGAAAAGGCAGTTTTTACGTCAAATTGATATAATACACTGTCTATCTGTATCGCAAGCGTTGACAGCATTTGGAATAGTAATTTTTTTTCTTAATCGATATTTTTTTTGAGTACACTCATGCACGACTAATCTAGCTTTGAATTGATCTATCTGTCTTTATTTTCAGTTTAGCAATCATTTGCATGACATTGGTCTTCTCACACGTTTGACTTCGTAAAACTTAATTTCTTCTTTAATCATTTTGAATTAGTCTCCCACTTCTGAAGAATCCATTGCTTGTTTCAAACTCTAAGATTTTTCCATATCGGCTACCATAGCACATGCAAAATAGTCTCGCACTGTATTCCGTTTTTCAGATTTTTCTTTGTAGATTCAATATGCCTCGGTTCTTCATTGGAACTTAAATCTTTTGGGATTTTTTGCTCACGTTTTTATTGCTATTATTGCTGTATTATAGCATCGTACTGTTATCGCACGCAACGCCTGCGGAAACTTTGATCGCTTTTAGTTGTATATAATATGCATGCATTTCAGGTGGTCATAACTTGTTAAGCTAGTGGAAATTTCTAGGATAGTTTATCCCTCTTTTTGCTCGGGTAGCAAATAACCAAGCACCTTGATTGCTATTTCCACTTCTTCTGTTTTGACGCCAGCGGACTTTATTTACGCGACCAATCTTTACACTCTGGGTATGAATGCGGCCATTGTTTCGACAGGCGTATAAGCTACGCCATAATACTTCTGCAACAGCATAGTTCGACATACGTGCGACTGGTATTCGATGCTTTCGATGCCTTCCAACTTGAGCCTATCGCTCAATCGCTGGAGTTCTTCACTTCTTGTTTGAATTTCTTCTGAAACTTTTTTTCATGTGGTTCAAATATTGGCGTAATTATTAAGTTGTTTAATAATAAGTTTATTAATGATAATTAAAGAATGATTACATTTACCACAGATGTTATATAAGTCACAATTTAGGATATCAATTTTACACTGACGAACGGAAAGGGAAGTGATATCACAAGTAACGCAAACATTCAATAACTGTCAGAGTTAGAACATTGTATGCCTCTATCCGTAGCAATGGTAAACTAACCTTTGAATTTGCTGAAACAATTTTCATGTGGTTCAAATATTGGCGTAATGTGCACTTTTAGTTTACATGAAAATAAGTTTATTAATGATAATCTAAAGCATGCATTACATTTACCACAGATGTTATCTAAGTCACAATTTAGGTATCATTTCACTGACGTTCGGAACAGCTTTAAGTGATATGACATATGTTAACGCAAACATTCAATAACTGTCAGAGTTAGAACATTGTATGCCTCTATCCGTAGCAATGGTAAACTAACCTTTTGATTTGTAACAATTTTTGTCTCAATCTGAATGTGCACTTTAGTACATGAAAAAATTATGGCAATAAAACTTCATCAGCACGTTAATTTACTGGAGCGACTAATCTTAACTACAAATTAAGTACTCTTTCCGCGTTCACAGCTTTAATTATGAATATATTAAATAAACTCAAGACACGTTTGATTGACAATATGATACAGTAGCACAATAATTTTGTTTGTCTACAATGGATAAGCTAAATATCTCCAAAATTATATAAACTTCATCAGCACGTTAAACTGGAGCGACTAATCTTAACTGAAATTAAGCTTTTCTTATTTATGTGCAGTAAGCAGAAAAGCGAAAGTTCTGAATGTTATACAAAAAATTTTGAATAACACATATATCAAATATATAAAAATTAGCTATGAATCAGGTACATTCTTACCACATTAATTATTAGTTAAATTTGAAAAGTTATACTTCTACAAACCGATATGACTATGTCCATGTGTGGTAATACGTTTTTATAAATTATTTCTATAATCAACATCTTCTTAACCCACCAAACAACCAGCATTTAGTAGTAAAACTGTTATGTACATCTACAATTACTCAGTATATGACTTCATTTCCATGTGTTGTATTTATAAATTATAGAAAATTTCTACTTTAGAGTTTTAAAAAAGAAAAATCAATTGATATATGTAATGATATATTATTATTTGCATAATATTAATTAATCAAGAGAGATGTAATCTACAAAAGTAAGAACTATTCCTTATTATAAAATCCACTTGTTTGCTTGACAAAATTTTGCAGAACGAATAAATAACTCGAGCTCCACGTCGCCTCGTCGCTTGTTTGTGCCAGTCGGTATTAAATTTAGATTTATGGTAGTAATTGTATTTGTCGTTTTAATTGTTGCTTACTCGTCATTGTTACCAAACCAGTCTACCCTATCATTAATTAACAAGTTTAATTAATGCTGCGCCTGACGCGCTAACATCACTTCGAATGATTTACATAAAAAGATTTCCGCGTTTGGAGCGCGAACATGAAATATGCGCCTGCTTTAAATTCGAAACATAATGAAGCGCATCGAGAGGCTGCAATAATACATTTTGCAGCAGAAGACATTGACTCACCCTCTTTTTATTAATGTACCACGTCAGATTTACAGCAGGATAAGAAGGCGGAGACGTGCAGTTCCCTCTCAAAGTGTATCCTATTTCGTAGGAGTCTTTTTCTATTTTCATTTGTGGCTCCCCTTTTGGTATGTCTGTAACAATGTTAGCATAAATACAAATACGTACAAAATCTAAAAAAAGGTTTTCTTGCCTAGAATTTTTACTTATGAGTAAAATGATAATGCAAGAATGGCGTGCTATACCTGCTTTAACTCCAGAATGAAAGTTTAAGTGCTTAAACCTAAAATATTTGTTCTACACACGATATATCAAGATAAACGAAAATTACTTTAAGTCTTTTTAAATTACTTATGGAACATAAAATTTGTACTGTATAATGGGTGTCGCAGCGATAAACCCTTTGATCATTCTACAACATTCTCAGAAGCATATCTTAATTACACAGCATATTTTGTTAGTTAACGAAAATTCATTAACTACTTGAACGTTTGATCGCAAGCAACAGAGGTGCTTTGCTTTGTGCGACAAGCTCTACTTTGAAGCTCTCTGTGCATAACTGAGCAATATACTTTGCTTCTTGTTTAATTTTCGCTAAGCAAAACGGCCTACATCTGCAAAGCGAGAAGGACCTTAAAAAATATAAGTATCTTTTATTTGTCTTTGCATTATCAGTTAAAACTAATATATAAGCTTTCGACAAAGTTCAAATTTGCCTATGCTGGGTGGGAATTATTCCTTGACCACGAGCGCAACTCCATCATACGATCAGTTAAAATTATAAAGATGTCATATTAACCACTGTGTTCAAATAGGATTCGGTATCGCGGAATATTAATTTAAAATCTATATAAATTAAAAAATCTAATTTTTATTTTACATATTATTAATTAAGAGTAAGATGTTAGTCTTTATTTTGTTTATTTTTTTTTCTATAAGTTAATATGCTTTTAAAACATTTTCATGTCTGCTGTATACACATATTCCAACAACTTTTGTGTGGACTGTATTACTATTTATAGGATTGTGTGAAAGTTTAGAAGATACATTAGGTCGAGGAAAGTTTATTGGTTTAGAAGTGTTGCCTAACTATTGCTTATATAACAGTATATGACAGGTAAACATTGGATATAATCTTTTGTATTCAGAAATAGAAGGCGTTATTATATTTCAATTACTTCACAATAATTCTGCTGGTATGATGGAAAATGAAACCAATAGTTTTTGCATGGGTGAATTTGATTTTGTGGATTATTTCTTTATTGCGTTTGGCAAGTACCGAGCAGTTATCCCTTTTCGTACGGCCAAGAGAGTGCTCTTCTATTTGGTTAAATAATTGCCGGTTTGTTTACCTTATATAAATTTTTGACAATCTTCATCAGGTATTTCATATGCTTTAACTTATTAAAGCAGTAACATTGGATTGAAGAAATAGTCAGCTGCTTCATTATTGATCATAAAGACAGTATTTATATTGTATTATCAATATGCGTATTACTTTAACGGCAATGCTTCTGGTGTAAGGCAAAAACGACTCTTGACTGTGAGTTGGTATTTCTATTAATATTTTTAATTATATAAAATAAGGAGTAATAATTGTTAGTACTGATCTTTGATTTATCACGTCGGAAAATATAATGCGTATAATGCAACTTAATGAATGTTGAAAAATGATAATGGGATTTGACATTGAGTATGAGCAAATTTTTATAAATAGTGTTATAAAAGCAGTCGTTATAAAAATCTCAGATCCGCCCTAATGCTTAAGATTATTTTTCTAGAATAATACATAACGAACTGTCATATATACTCGAAGGGACAACCAACATCCAAAAATGTAAAATTTACATATTGTGCAAAAATCAACTAGCCCATACCTAATAATATTAACCAACACCATGCTACACAACATTTCCAACTAGCACATAAGCGACATAGGTATTCAGGATTTTGAAAAATGTTTTAATCTTGTTGTCGCTCTAAACTTGTACCTACCCAACACATCATATCCCAAATAGAATTTTCATTTACACTCTCACCCAAAATATGTCAAATGAAATTAAGCATTACCAAAGACAAATATTAAAACCTCCAAATGAAGTGTACTAAAGCTCTGAAACAAAATAACAATATTACAATTTTAGACAGGGTAAAGCTACAGTGATCCTGAACAAATTAGATAATATTGGTAAGATAGAAAACTTACTATAATGATCCGACTATCGTCATACATCTAATAATGCCACAACAGACCTCAAAAAAACCAAAACTCTCAGTTACTAACTGATATTTACTATTTGATACTACAGAAACTCCCATAAAAATTTTCTAAAATCCAAAAATTATATGGTCTCTTAAAAATTTACAAAGAATGTGTTTTTTACGATCTATAGTTAGTGCATTCGTTTTTCTTACCCACAATCTAGCTAAGCACCCTGCAAAAATTCTTCAATCTTTTAAAAAGCAAGCCTCGATCTCCTACCATTTTCTAAAAATACACAAATATTTCTCAATATGCAAAAATGATATCATGGTCAACTTTAATGTTGTCTCTTTGTTTACTAATACTCCAATTTCAGATACTTCACACTTTATACTGAAATCAACTTATAAAAATAATATCCTATCCTTGATTAACCATTTCCTATTCAATACCTACTTTACCTTTCAAAATAAATTTTTCTGGTGTACTAACGGTGCTCCTATGGCTTCCCCATTTTTATTTGTCCTACACTACAGGTTACACTTCAATTTTCGATACAATATATCAACGATACTTTCGTTATCTAACCTCTCTATTACAAAATGAACATTTCAACTATTACTGACTCCACGTGGTTACAAATATTAATAAAAATATTAATTTCTCCAATACCAAAGCTTTCCGAATTAACAAAAATCGTTTTTGCCTTACATCAGAGGCATTACCGATTAAAGTATTTTGCATATTAACGAAACAAAACATACATACCATCTTAACGACTAATAACAAAATAGCTGTCTGTATTCGTTAAGCCAGTGTCACTACGCTAATCCATCTCAAAGAGTATATGAAATAACTTGTGGAGACTGACAAAGAGCTTATTTCAGGACAACGACACCGCTAAAAGTGATAAAAACATAATTTCCAAATAATACACCATTTTGGAAAAATACGAATATGTGTTTTACAATAATATAACCAATTAGATCAAGTAAATTTGTAACAAAATAATATGTACCTTTGCAAATTATATAGTGTATTGTGAAAAACTCTGTTCCTGCTTTAATTATTTATTGCTAGACAATTATTTTACAATGTATTGCCACTATTTATTTCTAAAACGAATTAATCAGTACCTAAGTTATTTATTTACACTTTCTTATGAACAGTTTATATGCTTAAATATCCACGTACGATTGCCAAAATTTTCTAAACTACGCGTCGGCTTTCTGAAAAGATTTCTGAAACCTTCATTCATAATTGCGCTAAAACTTATTTCTCTATATCGTCTGTATACTTTATTCTCAGAAGATATTATCTTCATAGAAATATTTGTGAATATGTACTCTGAATTTCGCAACCGTTAGTAATTCCTCTAGTGTGACACAGTAGTTGTGTTCCGTTTTTGACAAAACTACGTCAAACTGATTAACTTTTATTATCTATCTTGTATCTAAAAAATAGATCTTCTGAAGTACTGTTTGTAATGTTGGTGTGCAGTATAAATTTTGGTCAACTTGAGAATGACTTAAATTAAATGCCCCAATTAAAATTATCTATCCATATATATGTGCATCTCTCCTCGTTTAACTTGATTAGTGTTTTTCTTAAAATTTATAGAAGGGAAACTATCGACGGATTTTTAGAACGGCATTTTTCAACACTATTTTAGCCTTAAGTTTCTTTAAAGAATCCATCCCAAAAATAAACTTGTAAAAAATGTCAGCCAATGTCATTCAGTTCCTAGGGTCTATTTACCAATGTTGTCATTCACCGTAGCTGTTTCATATAGTTATGACGTCGTCTGAAACCTGTTTGAAATGTCGGATTGTTGTTTTGTATTAACCCCGTGTGTGTGCAATAATTTTCGATGCTCCCATGTTGGCAAGTAATAAAATACTTAATCTATTGATACCACCATCAATATATAGCCTTCTGGTATCTTCTAAGGACATAACATTGATAGTAGTTACTGGGACTTTATTTTTTAAAGTCAGCTATTATAACTACGTTTAGTTTCCCAACGACCTTTTCGGCTTTTATAAGACCATTGCATTTAAGTTATAAATGGTCCTTTTGCCGCTACTTTTTCAACGTAGATCCACTGCTTTGGTATGTTTTCTACCATTCCTTTAGAGTTTCCTTTTTTTTATCCTAACTTTGATACGGTGGCGCTCCTGCGATTGTTGTTTTACGGCTTTGTATTTTATAGCATACGCTGGTGAGTTTTAAGCTTCTTTCAACTAGAAACCGTTGCTATTTTTGGTGATTTTTTGGTATAACACAAAAAATATTCATAGATCTACTTCATAATTCGATTATTAAGTGGTTGTCGAAGTGATTTTTAATTATCTAAATACTTAAAGAAGAATATTTTAGTTTTATTATTATAAAATGTTCCATTTTTACTTTACTGTCCTCTATTTCTTTTTATATTGTTTTTTTTTTGAGGGGAGGGGGATTGTTATTCTTTCTTATATTGTATCCATTATTTTGCCTTCTAGAATTATAAAAATTTTTGCAATTTTACTTTCTAAAATTTTACATTTCTTGGTGATCCTATCATCCACAGCTTCAGAATGTTCTTCAAAGTTTTTGATTTAAGTTTGTAGATTGTTTTTCCATATTCATTTTAAATTATCACCTAAATGGATTAGATCAAATCTTGTTCTTTTAATTTACTTTTTAGCTCTGCCACTTTTAATTTGTACATTATGGTTTGCTTCAACAGCAATTTGTTTAAATAATTTTTCGAGTCGCAATGAATTTCTCTCCTAGCACTAATTAGTTTTAAGAAAATGGGTTTTAATTTGATTATACATTAAGAGATTGACAATTATTTTACAATTTTTAGCCATTATTTGTCTCTACATTTGGTCAGTAGCTAATTAACTAACATTTTATCATTAATTATTTATTTCAATTGGGCGATCCGTTTTTCTCCACACTTCCAGCATCAAGCGAACTGTATGTAATTGTAACTCTATTTTTGACTGTTTCTTGCACATGCCTTTTCAGAATTTTTAAATATCCACGTCGGCACCTCGAGCAGAATCGGAATCTTCTACCGCAATTGTGTCTAAGAATTCTTTAGATGTTTATGTAATGTTCTGGTTTTATGGTTCATTTTCCAAGGCTGATTGCTATAATATTTGCTATCGTTGTATTGTAGAAAAATAAAGCAAATAGAGTAATATTTACTATATTTTTATGTATTAATATTACTGCATTTGCATTTATCAAAGCAACAAAGCTTATGAAATCAATTAAAGCTATTTATCTGCTTTTGTAACCAACAACACACAAGCAGCTTTCTTGAAAATTTAAGCTTGTTTATTACTACATTACATCTTACTTGAAACAAATTGTAATCTTATTTTAAAACTTTTTGACTCATTACTTGTAAATCGGTAACAAATATTAGTAGTTGTTAGCTTTTGAAAGCATATAAGGCGTAGGCGAAAGTTAATCCGATCACGATACTGTCTGTCTGTCTGTGTGTGTCTGTCAACACGATATATCCCGAACTACTTGACCGAATCACTTCATATTTGGTCAGTAGATATCTTAGGTCGGTATCTTCCATAGTATTTCAGACCTGTAACACTCATTTGACCCAAGATATGGAGATCACAAGGTCACATGCATAACTTGCTTCGCTTTCGAACGTTGCCTTTCCGGAATTTACATTAGTCCTGTTTAATATTAAAATAGTCAATTTCAGAATGCGAGAATAGCATTATTCTTAATAGAAAAACAAAAAATAATTTTAACTAAAATATTATCACTATATAGAAATGTAGTATGCCCTAGACTCTACACATATTTAGACTCTGTAACAATCACATTCACATTCCTAACGACTACCACTAAATACAGGTTTTTGTAAATTCTTGTCATTAAAGCCCCATCTTATATATCATAAGAATGTCTAAATTATGCTATAAGAAGTCCAAAAATCTATTATATAATACACATTCTCAAAATGTAAATAAAGATGTTTTTTTATAAAAGTTTTTTAGTTCATAATTTCTGTAATTAATAATTGATATAAAACGCTTTCAAGAACGCCTTAAGTAAAGTCATTTAGCTATATTTTCATTGTTCACTAAGAAATTTAATATCTACAATAAGTTGTTATTTAAAGTTTATCTGAATAGAATATTATATTAACGGGATAAGCAAACATGTTTAACTATTGTTGCAGTTTTGTAGCTTTTTCAAGCTTTTTCTATAAAAACAGAATAATTTATTTTTAATATGCTGTATAAGAGTTCCTAAAAATATATATAAAAACAAATGTTTGTAGTATTATTAATTAGAAAATATTATTGCTTCTTTATAATAACAAAAAAAAATGTTTGGGGAAAAACAATGTGCACGTTAATTTATGTAAAAATATTTCGAAAATATATTTGGATTTTTCGCTTTTATAAAATTAGCGCTTCACTTAAATGAACCTTAAACTGCTAAGCGCCTTATCTTGACCGTTGACCATTCAGACCAGATCCGCTTCCTTTTTCTATAAGCTGCTTACGTACTTAACAGACTTCCGGAATAAACCCAACGCGACTGCTGCATTCTGGAACGGAAAATGTGCGGACTTTCCCAAAATTCTTTTATGCTTTTTCTCGCCTGTTTATGTGGCTATTTAACTCCGCTTTGAAGGTAGATATGCTTTTATGTTCCAGCGATAAGCCACCCTATCATTCAGAAAAATCCCGTGTACATTGTCGAGTTTGAACTCTCTACTGGCCCTATTAAGCCGGATATCGCGGTCTCCAGTAAGCCTAATCAACTGCGACCGCTTGATGGATAGACCATTATGAGCTTACAGAGGTTTAGGCCTGGAAACATTCCCCCGATTCTATGGGCGCATGCCTTTCTAACGCTTGTGGGATACAGATAATTAGTACTAATCGAAAATAACAGGCAAAGTGTTGAATTATTTATATAAAAAATGACGGTATACTGACATTTACGCAAAAACGAGTTCTAAATGTTAGCACATTGCATTCATAAAATACTAATGTTTTTTTATTACTTAAGATATCATTTGAAATGGCGTGTTTACAATTACTTTAGCAGTACCCTGCCATAAATAAAACAACGTTGACAAACAATGCGGTTAATAAAACGTTATCTCTGTCGTTTCATATATTTAAGCATATTAAATTTTATGACTCATTACCTTCTAAAAGCTCACGACCGCGGCATTTTATCATAAAAGTGTTGGATTACGTAAAAAAATATTGCAAAAATCTGGGGAGCTTCTGGAGAAAAAGAAATAAAAATATTTAAATAATCCAGTATTATAAATTTGCTAGGATTGCTTACTAAATCAGTTGATAAAGAAATTTAAATTAATTTATAGATTATTAAAGAACTCACTGGAACGATTGAGAATACTTTAGTGCGGACATTTTTTTATGGGTTTGATAACATCAAAAAGAGTAATAAATCATATTTAAAATATATACAGTCTACAAGTTCTTAGTATTGTTCCTAAGCTATTAGAATCAAGTATAACCTTAATGTAAATATTTTACATGTATTTTGGGGATCATAACAATTTAGTGGTCTTAAATAGATAAACGCAGATCCGTGGTGGCTTAGTGGATAGATTGCTAGACTACAAAACCAAGAGTTGCGGGTTCGAATCCCGCTCTTACCAATTCGATCACTGACATTTTTACGGCCCAGCTCGACTAAGGCTGCAATAAACTCTGAGGTAATAATAGGCGGTCGGTACGTAGCGCTAGCCACGTTACTACCCTTGTGTACCGTAGGCTCTAGATTGTAGCAGATCTCTATCCTGTTACGAACCCAAAGGGCCTTCAAGGTCTGTTACGGGGAACTATTATTAAGTAGATAAACAACCATTTATAATTCCATTAAATAAAGTAGTAAAAATTATGTGCGATTAATTCTGAACAAAACAATATATAATATACTTCCTAGAAGACCATATCAAATTGTCAATGTTTAAAAACAGTCAATCTGATTTAATGTGTTATTTCTAATTTGTAGGTAGATAGTACAAATTATAAAAAACTTTTAAAAAATTCATCCACAAACTATATAAACTTGATAGTACCTCATAAAAGACAAATAACGCTTTTAAAGAAATTGTCTAACGTTCATAAGAGAATACTTGATATAAAACTCAGATTTTTTAGCCTTAAGAAACAGATTACACATTTATTGTTTTCTTACATTTGTTTGGTATATTTATTTACATGCAGCTGCGTAAAGCTCCTTACCTGATAATTGCTGGAAGTCTGTTACCACATATTTTCTATCATCAGTTACACTAATATGTAATGTTTTGTTCTTTTGAAATGAAGAGGTGTACTGTACAATTTTTTTCGCAGATTCCAAAAATGGCATATAGTATTCCATATCACGTCAGGTTTTTCCGCAAATCACAAAAATGTAAAAATAAGAAAAAGAAATGTATATTTTTAATTAGATTGATATATGGCAGCGTTTTTAATGTGGAAAAATGTAGGAGACAGAATAAATGCGTGAAGAATGGATAAACATAGTTTGTCTTGTAATTAGAAAAAAGATAGTGTTGATAAAGTAAAAAATCTTAGTAACGGTGTAAAACATACATTAATAAACAGTCGAATTTATGCCAAACAGTATTTTTAGATAATGGAAGCAAATTGTTGCATACGCATTTAGTAGTGAACTAAAAAGCATTGCATTTAAGTTATCTGATAAATACTATTTCACACTTCTAAGACAGTGACTTAGAAGTTGTTGATACCGCATGTAATCAAAAAAAAATCGGTCTGCTGTAAATGACCTGCAAAAGTCAGGTATCATTTACAGTTTGTTATATATTTGTTATATTATTTATTAGCGTTTAGTGTAAATATGGTTAATATATAATTATGATTACTGTTTTAACAATTATTTTTATAACACATGCACTTAAAGATAACTAGAATCAAGTGAGTGTTTTTTCTGTAACATCTAGCTTTATACATTATGTTGCTCTAATGAATTATTCAATTTTGGTATTATAATTTCCAAAAGCTCATGGAAATTCTACACCATAAAAAATAGCGCTAAAGATCAATATAAAAATGAATGAAAATTAGAACAAGAAAATAGATACACTATTTAATAAAGTTCTAATCCTAATCCCAATCTTATCTAATCCATATTTAATCCCTACATATATTTGACAATTTGAAATTTAAAATAAAAAATAAAAAAAGCAAAAATAAATCCTATGAATACCAATTATTAAAAAGCTGTTCAAAAGAAAATTTATGAAAAGAGATCAGATAAACAATGACAATGATATCAACAAGACGTGGAAGGCACTTAAGTAACGTACCTACAGTACAAAAAAGAAATTGATGGCTGATGAGATTTTATATATAATGAATCAACTAACGATATATAAAGACAAAAAAACACTTAAATGTAAACAAATTGAGAAACATGCCAGAAAGAAGATACGACAATCAAGAGAAAAATATTACAAAGGCAAGTGTAAACAATTGAGGAGATTGGGAATGAATACGATTTATTTAATCCGCATAAAAAAGTAAAAATCAGTAGACTCACAAAAACAGAACGAAGATTTATTTGCGAATAATAGAACTGATTCAGAGGAAACATCTACAAACCAAGATAAAGTTGGTTTGGGTATTATCAACGAAGAAGTATTATATGCGCTTAAAAATATAAAAGATGAAAAAGTCCTGAACCTAAAAAAATTTCAAGTGACGTCTTAAAAATTATTGATATGGAACATATGGATATATTGATCAAAAAATTCAATAAAATATACAAATTGGAAAGCATTCGTAAAGAATAGTTAGTGTCTACTTTTATCTGACTGTCTAAGAAAACAAACGCAAAATAATGCAGTGATCATCGTACCATTAGTTTAATGTCCCACACTTTAAAATTATTCCTTAAAATTATACGGAACGAAATATATCGGCAGTTGAACAAGAATATAAGCGGCACTTAATGTAGATTTTGAAAGCAACTGAAAGCTCGAGAAGCCTTCTCATTTAATGTATTGGTTCAGGGATGCGTAATTGTATTGTAGTCAAAAAGTTACAATACGCACTGACAATCAAATATCAGAATAAATACTCTAAATAAATCCTTAAAAAATCTCCTGAATGAGAAACGATTGGAATGGAAGTTAATGGAACACCAATTAATAATATTAGATATGAGGATGATACGGTTATGTTGACAGAAAACATTAGAAACTTACAAACTCTAATGAACCGAATAACCGCATGTAGCGAAGAATATCGATTAACACTTAATATTGGAAAGGCCAAATTCATGATAACATCAAAAACTCTCAGAAGGAATGAAAGCCTTAGTAGACTCGAGTATAAAGTTAAGGAGCTGATTAGCAAACGGCCGTTAAATGTAACAAGTCTCAATAAAATTGAAGGGTTTAAAATGTGAGTGTACAGGAGAACCCTCAAAATATCGTAGATGGATAGTATACTAAATATAGAGGTCTTAAAATGAATGGAAAAGGATAAAAATTAGTAGACACCGTTAAGAAGTGAAGGCTGGAATATCTTGGATATGTCACAAGAGGAGAAAAGTACACTAGATTGCAGTTAATAATAGAGGGCAAAATACAAGGCACAAATAATATGGTAAGGAGAAGAATATTATGGTTAGGAAACCTCAGAAAATTATTATGATGGACCTCTAGCCAACTGTTCGAGCAGCAGCTTATAAAATTATGATAGCGATGATGATTGCTAACATTCGACACGGAGATGCAAAGAAAAAAATACTGATGCTAGATTAAAACGCGAACGTTACAAACTAAAGATCACAAATATTTGTAAACAAAAGTAATATACAAAATTAATAAGTTATTATAAACTGTATGGAATAGAAGTTCAAAGAGGAAAATTGAATTACAAAAGTTTGATATAAGTTATAATAAACATTTTAACTGGAAAATTTCTGACAAATAAAAATAAGACAGAAAAATCACATACGACTTAAATAAACTTTTTCAGAAAAGTAGTAAAAAAGCCACAAGAAGCAAAGTTTGAAGTAAAAAATGTCAATTAAATAAAAGTGGTCAACTGGTTGTATACAAATACTTAAAAGGAATAAAAAGTAAAATACCAAAAGAGTAAATAAATAAGTAGTAAAGTAAAAGAAATATAAATCCAAGAAATTGTAGCCGTGGCAAGAGTACGATCAAAATAAAACAAAGAAAGATGAAATGATTTCCAAAAGTGCATTCTACTACACCGATCCACAAACATATGCAGACATGTCATCAGTTTGTACTGATTGGATGAGCTGACTAATAGCGATTTTCTTCACAGACAGTCCGTGGTAGCGCACTTAAGGGTGTATGCCGACAGATTATTAAAAGTTAAAAAAATAGTTATAGTTTTATTTTTCACTTTGAGGTGGACTAAGATAAAAATAGATTATAAAAATTGGAATAAGTAAATATTTAGTGGAATTGAAAATATAGTTGACAAAATTTGTGGAATAGCGGGGTATTTTATGAATGAAAGTTGTTTAATGTTTTTATATATATTTTTTATTATTAACATAACTTTTACTTGAAATAAGAAACGATTTTAAGATATAAAAAAGTAAAAATAAATATACGATTTTAATAATTAATTTAAATTATATGGTTTTTACATCAACATAAAGGTGGGTAAAATAAAATTTTATTTTAACCTTAGCTTACTGTAACCTTAATGAATATCTTCTGTTGCATTTAGAAAAATAACTCGATTCGAAGGCTTAATGTGTGCATAAAGAAGTAACATACATAACACAAAACTCTTGTTACAAGAAACTCCTTCATCAAAATTGAGATTAATAGACTAAATTAAATATCTGTTTTGCTGATTTTAGTTCCATTGTTAGCCAGTGAAATATAAAATCACAAATTATCATACAAAAATATATATTATGATGGAACCTTGTAATTAATTCTACCTAATTAAACAAATCCAATATCTTCATAGGAGTTTGCAACATTTGATACTACTAGCAAAAGTACTACGAAAAATTTGTTCTAAAACTCATTTACTCATATACAGGATGTTTTAATAATCCGATTACAAAAATCATAGCTATTCAGCTTTTAATTCGTTTTGATCGGTCAATGTACTATTAAAAAAAGGAAATTCGCGAGTTTCACTCGGTTGTCGATAGGTAGCACAAACCCGCCTCGTTCACCTGCCACATCAGTGTTTGTCAAGGTGGCGACTGGACAACAGAAAGTGTGAGTCCCTAACAACTGTTCAGAGTGATTTTCATGGATAACACGGTGTTGAACCTCCTATCAAACATAACATTAGGAGACAGTGTAAAGAAAAATCCAGTTATCATCCTCGTGGGTCAGACAAAGATGTGGAGCGCGTTCAGCTGAGTTTCGCACGTAGCCCTCAAAAATCCACTCGCCGTGTCGGTAGAGAACTAAATATTTTCTTAAAGTCTGTCTGGCGTGTTTTTCTGTGACGTATGATTATGAAACCGTACAGGATTCAATTAATACAAACTTTTATTGCAGGTAACAAACACCGACGTGTAGAGTTGTGTGAATTCAACCTCGAGAAGGTGGCAGAAAATGACAGTTTTGTAACACGCTTAGTGTTTTCTGACGAGTTTACTTTTCATTTAAATGGTAAAGTAAACCTCCATAACATTATAATACGGGATACGGAGCAGCCATATAAAATTGTACAGCAGAAAGAAACTCCACTACACTAAATGTTTTTTGTGCAATTTGGCAAGAAAAAAGTGTTTTTCTTCTTAGAGAACACTGTTACAAGAATCAGATATCCAGATATGCTTGAAAATTGGCTTTTCCCAGTTAGAAATAAATTCGGATGACTTCATTTTCCAGTAGGACAGAGCACCACCACACTGGAGCCTAGAAGTTCAAGAGTTTTTAAATAATCAGATTAGATAACGATCGATCGGTCGTTTGGGACCTAACAATTTAGTTTACATCAATGGCCTCCAAAGTCGACGGACCTCACTATGTGCGATTTATTCTTGTGAAGGTTTATAAAAGGCTGTTTTCTCTTCCAACAACAATGGTCGAACTGCGTAACCTCATAATAGCAGCTATAGCAGCAGTGGATTCAGATATGTTAGCAAAATTTTGGATCGAATTTGTCTGCCGTATGGACTTATGCTGTGCATCCCAAGGGGGGCATATCAAGCACCTATGATTTGGTACGCAAAAAAAACTTTAAGAGTAATCATGTAATATTTTTTTGTTGAAGTTGCTTATTTACAATTTACTCGCACGCGAGTAATAAGTAAATCCTATGTAGTTTTACATGTCAGTAGGAAATCCGGCCAGCACTTTTTCCCCCCTCTTCTGAGGTATGGGAGTAATCTTGACACTGTTTCATGGTCTACTAATGCATGCAATTGTGCGTAATTATTGCTATTGACTGTAATTCGCCATTTATTAAATCAGTTTTGTAGAATATCTAGGTGAGTTTGTAAATGGCCTGCTACAGTTATTGGGTTTTCGTTGACTGAGAGGATAGTTATGTTAGAATAAGTAGAGTATTATCAGTTCTAGGTGTGTCAGAGGTATACAGAAGATAAAGTAGCGGTCCTAGAACGCTATCCTAAGGTACTAAGGAGGCGATTTCATGGTATTAAAATATTGTGTTGTTTATTTTGACTTAAAAGGTCTTTATGATTTTAATATTAGGTATAGCTGGCTTGGGAATGGAGTTTATTTTATATAGCAAACCCTGTGCCATACTTTGTCGAGACCGGCTTTATGTCTAGGCATACCGTTGTACAAACGCACTTAGTTTCTAAAGTCTCCATAATACTGTTAACAATTCGATGCCCTTGGTGAATAGCTGAATTATGTTTCCGGAAGCCGAACTGGGATAATTTCATATAGGATTCTTTTGAGAATCAATTTTTCAAATATTTTAGACATAAGTGATAGTAGGTCTGTAGAAGGAGGGTTGCGTAAAAAGTTTTCCAAGCTTAGGAAGCATAATAATTAAAGCATGTTTCCACTGGGCAGGGAAGTAGCAAATACGTAGAATGCTATTGTATATTGTGATAAGTAGAACTAGGGCTTTACCAGGAAGGTTTTGCAAAACGTCTCCTACTATTAGCTCGTAGCCAGGTGCTTTACGAGGTTTAGCTAGTTTGATTTGTTGGCTGTTGGGAATGGTCTGGATGGTAGGGACATTCGGCAGGACAATTTCGGAAATTTCGGTGTCATCATTGTTTTCTACCGGCTGAGCTTTTAAAAACACAGTAGCGAAATGGTCGGAAAATACGTCTGTTTTTCTGATCTTGCCTTTGTATCTTCGAGCTTTTTTATTGGAGGTATTGATACTGTATGGCCTTTTAAATTGTTTTGTTGCCTTCCGTATCGTGTAATCAACAGGTGATACGTTAGTGATGTAATGCTAAAAAGTATCGTTCCCAACTTTTAATAGTTCAATGTGGAGTTGATGAGCGAGCCTATTATATATGGTCTTGTCTTGTCTTTGTTTATTTCGCTGCCACTTTTTTCGTGTCTTGCGTTTTTCTGTGACAAGATGTCGTATGTGACGTATCTGCTGGATAAATGCTTGTTGCACTGGGTATGCCTTGCCATGCTGCGTTTTGTATCGTTGTGGTTAAGTTAGCTACACTAATTTTGTAGTCTAGTATACTTCTAAAATGGTCCCAATTGGTGTTCTTGATGCAAAGTTTTGAGAATGGTTTTCTGATGGATAATGAAGGTATTTAAGGTAATTAGAATTGGGGTGTGTTCAGAAAAAAAGTCATAGTTTGATTCTGATTTGGTGTATGTGTTCGCTGTATCACAGAAAATAGCGAAGATGAGCAAATCAGAAATTTTATTTGTGCCTGTAGGACAATAAGTGGATTTTCCGATTAACAGGTAGTTGCAATTGTGATTTTGTATTGCTTGGAGAAGGTTACGTACTCTTGGATTAGTTAGTCTCGATCCCCAGGCTACGTTCTTGTTGTTACAGTTTTCTTCAACGATGAATTTTGCATCAAGAGATTGTAGCAGCTCTATGTAATCTTTGCTGGACTATATACTGCTGCTATAATTAATAGGTAGGGTAGGACTTGAACTTTTATACTAAATTTTTAAAAGGAGTTTCACTCATAGCGAGGGATTGAGTTTTTGATAATTACAGCTGATCCGCTATGTGCCATGGCATATGGATGGTTGGAAAGATATACAGAATAGCGCGGAATTTTGATTACCGTTCTAACGGTTGCATGGGTTTCGAAAACGAATAACACGTCGATATCTTGTAGAGTCAAAGATGTTGTTATTTCAGATATGTGGTTTGATATCCCATTGGCGTTTCAAAGCGCTAAACGGAGAGAGTTCGCTATTATTAAGCCAATTTATTTATAACAGTGAAAAGCATGTTTAAAACCATGCTACTTTGACTAATAAGCTGCAAAAACATTGCTTTAAATTCCATTAAAAAGTTATAGAACATCTGGTCGACGCTTGTCTGATGTTCTTTGGATATATGAATAGGAGATCTTCTGTCTGGTGGTTGCAAGAAGGGGGGTCTGTGGTAAGGATGGTTGGTGGCTTTTGAATTTAAGCTAACATTTCGTTTTGCAAGTGGTAGAAATTCGGTTATATTTGGTGGCAACTGGTATAGCCTGGTTTTGTTTGTGAATTCCTTAAATGTTCAATTTCTGGTTCTTTGGATGTCTTAGTATACAGAGCACCCTTTGTAATTGTTCGGGTGCTGTCCATTGCATAAAATACAAGTGAGTGGACTGTTGGGTTTTTCCATAAGTGGGTTATGTGACTACTACCACATTTGACCCAGACAAATGGTTTATTACAATATGCTTTCCTATGGCGTACTGTTAACAGCGGGTGCACTGAGGTATGGTTTGTGTTTTCCTGGGAAGTTCAACTGTAACAGTCATATTACTTAAATGTTTTGCATCGAAAATCGACTTGTTATTTTCTTTAGGTTCTAGGTCTATCATGAACAATGATAAAAAAATTTTGATCACTCTATGTTACGTACTATGTGGCCAAGAACCCCAAGTTTATTTATTGTTTCTGGCACTGGTATAAAATGGTGAAAGTTTCGAATAGCCTGTATGCACGTTTTTCTTTTAGCTGATATGTGATAAAATATATTTTCATCTTTAAGGTGTTTGATAAGTTTTCTGTATGAGTCTGTTGTATTAGTATTGATTTTAATTATCATTATATCATGGTGCATTAGGAATACTGAACGTAAAACCCTAATTTTCAGGGGCTGCTGGTGCATCTGGAAGCTCGGAAACGTGAAGTAACACATACTTCTTTATAGCAATAGATCTAAATTGTACATACAGTTTTGAAGTGGTATGATGCAGGTTATCAATACATAGTTCGACACTCGTCACTTCCAAAAATAACAGGGCGTAGCAGATGTGCTCACTTTGAAAGTCAAATAGCTACTTAGTCCTGTAATATAAGGTTAATCTCAAGTGTCTATACTCATTGTTTTTCATAATACAAACATTTTAAATCTGATCATTCTTTTTGAAATACTCTGTATTTTTCAAAAATATTTCGTGTATGCATTTGATTAGACAATAAATTCGACCGATGCACTTTCCGTTGCGTTGAGGCAAAATTCATCGAAATCGGCAATGCAAATCATCTTGCCTAGCAAAAATACTAATCGGCATAGTAAAGATGTGCCTTTGCATTAGAAAATTGGGTAAAAAACTAATAAAAAGTTGTCTGTGAGATAAGCTGTATTATATAATTAGTGAAATTAATCTACAGTTTATTAGATATTACACATATACCTTTTTAAACAACTCCACTATGTAAGAGTATTAAACAACAATAATATTTGATAATGCAACATTAATTAGATATATGCTAAATATGAATACAGTTTAGTCATAAATTTAACGTTTCCAAGTCTTTTCAACAAGCATTTCAGCAATGATCAACACTGAACTGGTACATACTTCCGGCTCCACAGTTTCCAATCATTCGCAACGTTTACACTGGGATTCTCTGAGGCTTTCTGTTTTAAATTTAAATCCAGCTGCGGCGTGGCGCAGACAGCCTCACCCAATCTCGTTTGCGCTAAACAAATGCGAGCCACTCGTTTCCACCTGGTGGCCGAAAGAGACTGAGCGGCTGCTAAATGCCGTCCTCTTCGCTGACCCCATCTATTCTCAATAAAGTCCGTGTGATTTAATCAAGAATAGTGTAGCACAAGCTTGAAGTAGGTCAGGAGAGATGTATTTTTCCTATCCCGGTTCCGCTAGACAAAGGGCGAATTACTCTCCCGAAAGAATCGCCCGACCAAACGAAATCTGCCCGCGATTTGCCTTCAAGAGCACTTGATGAATATCATATCGGCGATGATAGATGTTTCGTATCGGCGGCACATTCCCAACCCTGATTTCGGTTTTATTTAGGCTGATTTCCCCCGGGTGGAGATCTGTAGCCACATGAGCCAATTACCCTATAACTTCCACCTCGTTGGCTACGCCATAAATCTAAAAAATTGGTTCCACTACACAATCTAAGATTTATTTCGGGGAATCCGCAGTGCAATTTTTAAAGGCGATGTAATTATACAAAAACATACCTTAATTCAGCGCCACATAAAATTGCCTCCGTCGTGTAATATTCAAAATAGGTGATAAGAAAGTCTGAATACCACAGCACCCGTTATATCTTAAAATATTTATTTTTGGCTTTATGCGCGTAAACCGGAAGCATTCTTTTACCTGCGCCTGAGAGTGTCAGGATGATATCAGTAACATAAACCTTGATGGAATTTTAAATTGAGGTTATAGCACCTGTCATTAAATGTAGAGCTTTGAGTAGCGAAGTGAAGGCAGAAATGGAAATAACACAGTCACTGACACATTTTTTCAATTTTTGGAATTGTACTTTATTTTGTTGTAATAAAATGTGTTATATTTAAGTATAACTATTTTTGTGTAAAAAAAATTTTAATTTTTTACATATTTGTTAAATTTATTAGTTTGATTATAATATAAAAACATATTTAATTATTCCAATTGCTAATAAATACATATATTATAGCTAAACAATTATCAAAAACTCTCCGCTACGATCTTATTCTGTGTGTACGTGTGCGCGTGCACACCTGTGTATGTGAGGAGAGAGAAAAGAAGTGAAAAGAGATAAATAGCCCTAGAGTAATATACTGAAAATGAACACTTTGAATAGATACGCAAAATCATAAGATGTCAGAAACAATGAATTTATAATACAAAAAAATCTAATAATAAATTAGAATTATAAGAAACACATAAATAAAATAGTCGACTCCTTCCTACCCTAGACCTTGGAAATTATCAGTGTCGGTTCTGTTTATCTTTGTGGTAGGCAGATCGTAAAGAAAAACCTTAAACACATACCGTTTTCTGTAGAAGCTTCTTTATTGTCATTAAAATTTATTAGCAATCAAAACATACATACTAAGTTATATGAGCTGATTTGTTGATTGTGCAAATAACATGTAGACAGTAACATCCAATATATTATCAGAAATTACTCAATAAGAGGTAAATATTTAGATATAAATGACAAAATATAAAATATTTATATTGCTGCATCACTGAGACATTATTATTTTAGCCTTCTTTGGGGTGAGTCTTTAGTCTTCACAGGTGCGTAGTTGTTCATTGTAAAATTAAATCATTGACATAGGGAACTCGGAGGTCCTTATAGAGGGTCCAATTGTTTAGGTACTATGGGCCATCAGTTAACATGCGTAAAGTTTTGAATGATAACGCTGTAATATATCCACATTCGACGAGCTGAAGCATCCTCGTAGCTCTATTTCATACATTCAAATGAGTCTAAGAATGGTTCTATAAAGGAGGAATTTGTTTTCGAGCGATAAGTGTGAAGATCTACCAAGCAACCGATACTTTTATGTCAATTCCTTCCGCTTCTTCAATATATGTGAGACTTCTAGGTAAGTTTTTTTGTCGAGATGCGTTCGCAGGTACGGTGCTTTCTTAGACTGTAATATTGCAATTGACTAAGACTATTGTCGAATTGTAAAGTGGTTCTGGAATAGTTCGTCAAGTATGACATCATGGGGCAGTGTTTTTGGCAGTAATCGGGAAGAAAATTAATAGAATGATATTAAGTTGTTGGCCCGTTAATATCTTCGCCTGGTTTCAATGTCATTATGATTTGAGCAAATTTGGACTGCGCTAGCCATTAACTGAATCGAATTGAATAAGGCAGTTAAGAAGGTAATAGTTTTTTGTGACAGTTATTTCAGTATCATTACTGTAATTAAATCATATCCAGGAGCCTTGTTCAATTTCAGAACTTCTATTTATTCTTTAACTCACCAGAAGAGAAATCTTCTATTGAAAGTGACAATTACAGGTGTGTCGAGGAACTCCTCATAGTCTTTATCTGGCTCTCCCGTATGAGGTTTAAATACTTCAGAAAGATGCTATGCAAATGCTTCAGCCTTCATGATCTGCTCTAACCCATCTACTTGTTCTAGTAGGCAGAAGCGGAATGAGAGTTTGCAAGCGCTTAAGTCCTTTTATTGGTGAAATTTTTCATTTTGAGCTTTCTTTAGTTTGCTTTTAAGCTGTCTTGCGATACTATTATACTCCCTTTCATCATACTTTGCCATTTTGGTCGTAGTCTGCATTTACAAGCAATTAGCTTTTTTATTAGTAGTGGAACATTAATGGATTGATTAGTCGTAGATTTCATCATGGGAAGATACAATGAATGGACTTGGTAGTTTATTTATTTATAATACTATGGCCTGGAGATAGTTATATTCATAATTAGGTAACTCATGGTAAACGATGGTATCTCTTATAATTATTGCTATGGCGCCATGAGCCGTTCCTTTAGGACATTGCGTACAGTAGATGTCATAATGTAAAATTTTGAGGTATATTGTAGTAAATTAGATACTAGAACTATATCGATTTTGTTTACATGAAGATACGCAGTAACTTCATTTTTGTGCAGTCATTGGCGTTCCATAAACGCTATCCTTAATAAGACCATTATGACACAATTTTGTTGATAACGGTAATTGGTGTTATGTGAATGGTTAAAATAAAAAAAGATACAAAAGAAGAAAACCATTGCTTTAGTAAAATTTGTATTACTATAAAGATGAAACAAAAAGTAGTAACTTTATTAATTTGTTTAATTACACAAGCTAGCAAAATGTGGGTTACCTTAGATCTTTTAACTTTTAATTGTTTTCTATGTATTTTTGGCGCTGAATCTGAAAATGATTTTTATTTTTTTCATCATGTCAGGATTTCTCGCAAATTTCAAAAGTCGAAAAATTGCGAAAATATGAGATTTTAAAATAGACTTAAAACATTTTTTCTTATAATTTATTCATGTTTTTGGCTTATACTATGCATTCTTATAGCTAAGAAGATGGGCGGTTTGTAAAGGAGAGCAGGGGGTCATTGACCCCTTAATTTCCACAAAATTAGCATAAATTTCTATTTTAGTGCATTTCTAAATTAATTTGCTTTTATTTATTTAATTAACTTTTATAAGGTACGCCATGCCTTTGGAAACAACTTTCCGTATTCACCCATCCTTAATGACAAAGTTTGTAAAATACTTTGGACGGTACATATTCTGTTTAGTCTAATGAAATATCTTATCCATCTCTTGGCTAAAGGGACCCAGATTTTCAGAAAAGTAGCCCAAATATGAATTTAGGAAGTGAACCTTCAATCTCATGAAACAGACTAAATTTTTGTACTTCTGAAGCATGTTCTCAATGATTGATTTGAAGTTTGAATCCTTCTTATTGCCCACAAACTTGGTTACTACGTCTTTCAAGATTCCTCCTGGCTTCTTTTTCTGCAACTTCCCTTTGTTTCTCAACATTACTATCTTTAAGAAGTGTTCTAACGCCAGGGCCAGTAAAGACACCCTCTTTTGGTTTGGCGGTTGATAAGGCTAAAATATTTTTAGCCATTCTTCCTTTATCTAATAATTTTCTCTGTCTATGCTATCCAATTCACACAAAAAACAAGGAAACTTTGTGTAGCCTCTTTGCTGTTCTAGGAGCATCGATATTATTTTGAGATCGCCGCACGTAATCCATTTACGATTGTTATATTTAATTTTATTTTGAACGAATTCCAAATTTACGTAGCACTCTTTTAAATGGACAGAATGTCCGACGTCATCTTCAGCTCAAACAATTTTGTAGGCTCCCTAAGAGACATTTAGAGAGAAAAAGTGGTGGAGAAGAGGTTCCAAGGATCCATTGTAGCTCTAAAAATTTTAAAAAAATATTAAAATTAAATAAATAAATAATGTAATAAAATAGAAAATTAGGCTCATTTATAAAAATTTTCATCAGGTTAAGAAACCCCTCCACCTCTCAACCGATCTCTCAACTCGTTTTGCTATAAGAATGCATAGTATAAGCCAAAAATGTAAAACTGGTAAAAAGTAAAAATTATTTTCTGATTTAGAGCTAAAAAATACATAAAAATCAATAATCAAAAACAAAAAATCACTACCATTGCAGACTTATTTTTCTTTTTTGTAGTTCGTATCTCTATCTGGTTTTCCGTCAATAGAAAATCATAATTTTTACTGTCGATGGCTTTCTTTTTATTATATGTTGTTCAGAAACTAGTTCTTATTTTCTATTTGTAATCCAGGTGTTCGCGTGTATTAGTTCATATGCTCCCCCTATATTTTATTTGTTTCTTTATGCCAAAGTGTTCACCATTGCGATAACCCTTATTTTTCTATTTATTGTCAAGACGTCTTTATATTTCTCTATGTTTCTGGTTAGT
This sequence comes from Sinelater perroti, assembly GCA_036346155.1. NCBI lineage: Eukaryota > Metazoa > Arthropoda > Insecta > Coleoptera > Elateridae > Sinelater > Sinelater perroti. The sequence goes on from JARFIY010000001.1 coordinate 37,283,790, forward strand.
GTAAGTCATAACTAGCCTAACTATAGATTTATATATATGCGATTTAATTTCAATTCTCATGTGCTTATTTTTAAATAATATTTAAACGTTATCAGGTTGTAAATTAGTTCTTATTTTCTATTTGTAATACAGGTGTTCGCGTGTATTAGTTCATATGCTCCCCCTATATTTTTATTTGTTTCTTTATGCCAAAGTGTCTCTCCTGCGATAACCCTTAATATTTTTATTTATTTCGAGACGTTTTACACTTTGTATGCTTCTTGGTAGTGTAAGTCATAACTAGCCTAACTATAGATTTATATATATATATGCGATTAGATTTCAATTCTCATGTGCTTATTTTTTTTAAATACTTTTTTAAATTCTTTTACTTTATTTGATTTTACCATTTTTACTTCTTCTGTGCTGTCATGTGGTTATTTAATTCACTTATATTTAATTTAATTGACTATTTAAACATTATCAGGTTGTAAACAAGTGTTTAACGCTTTTGGTTTTTATAATTTATTTGTTGTTTTTTATATATTGAAATATTGGCGGTACTGTACACTTTAAATTGCTTCCAGATGGAAAAACTATAAATGCATTGTTGTATAATGAACAACTGAGAGGTGTTTACAGTCTTAAAATAAAAGTAAACGACTTTAATAAGTTTAATAAAGTTTGCAGTTGCAAACGTGTTCCTCTGCGAGAAAACTCGCCTTTTTGTCAGGTCATAATGGCCACAAACAACATTTCTGAACCGGATGAAATTGATAACTTGCTGCATTTTGCTTAGAATCTCGAACTTGAACCTTCCGATTACGGTCTATCTCGATCTATGGAGCACTGTTTGCACCATTGTGGTAAGTCATTTGATCAAACTCAAAGCATGTCAAGAATTCTTAGGTCTCAATCGGCAGAATGGTGCCGTGGGCAGATTTAACAACTAACAGTATCAGTAAAAAATTATTTATAATGATGGATGGTATTTTGTTAAATGCTAATTGTTTTTGACGTTCACTTGGGCATACAAGTAAAAATTTTTGAGGAGCTTTAATTTACAACTTTTTCAGCTGGTAATTTTATTTTTTGTACTAGTATTAAATTACTAAAATAGTCTATGTAAGTCATCTTCTATTTTCTCATTACCTGTTTATTCTATGATCTTTTCTAATTCTTACTTTTTACTCTTCTAAAAATGTATGGCGACAGGACTAAAATTCATCAAATATATGGTATTACAAAAAGTTAAAACTATAATATATTTTAAAAGGTTAGTAAGTTCCTCCAAAGAGACCTAATGTGACTTAATAATAAAAATTAGTGAGAAAAGTATTTGATATCACGTTTTGTGTCTCGTCTAATAAAACTAAATATTTGGCTATGTAATAGTCTGATACCAGCTTACGGCTAGAAATGATGGACATTAAATAAGAAGAAAAATAACTTGTTTAATACTTTGGACAAAAAAATTATTATAAACGGCATTTGGTGTAACCTACAAGAGCGACAAAATTGGAGTAAGAGTAAGAATTTAATATTTTATGTTCTTTTTAAATAGTTAAATTTAGAATGAAGTAAGTAAAGATTGGTAAATTACTAAATAATAATCGAATATGAAACAATCCAATAAGTAAGATTACAATCATTGGTTCAAAAAACTAACATAAAATTTTCTCTAAATCGCTGTCATGAAAAAAAAACGGTAATTGTACAGTATGGATAAAAACTAAATAGATATGAAAAATTGGTAGTAAAGTTCATATTTCTAATGCAAATTGATTGAAAGAAACTTTACTGAAATTTTGTTGTACAGGAAAATAAAAATAATTATTTAATGTCAACGTAAGCACCAGTAGTATCAATCAGTTCCCTCAAACGACCGGAGATGGAAGAAAGTCGTTTGGGATATTGTTGACAATTTTCTAAATTTGTGCCTTCAAATCTTCCACCATGCGAGGCTTTACGTACCCTATAGCTAAAAATCACGTGGACTGTGATATGTACTTCTTCGTGGGTATTTATGCATCCTAACCAAAGTTTTAATGTAACTACTTATCTACAGTATGAATAAAATGGGATGGTGCACTATCTTGCTTGAAACTAAGGTTACCTATGTTATCCCAGTTAGATATCTCAGGCCATGCGTAATCTTCAAGCATCTGAATGTAGCAGTCTACATATACGGTGTCACATACAAGATACGGGCCGATCAATTTTGTTGCTATCATTTTGAACTATGCGGTCACTTTTCAATCGAGTTTATAGTTTCTCAACCGTCGTTTTAAGGTCAGTGTTACCTGACACCCAGTAATTGCAGATATGACGATGAATATAAAAAGAGAAAACGTTTTCAAACAATTCAGGCCAATCTTCATACCAATTCAACTTTAGTTTCCCGTATTCAATTTTGCAGTCACAGTCTTCACGATTTTGTTTTTGTACGTAAAAGGGTTTCTATGAGCAGAAATTAAATTCTTTATGCAACGTATATGTATACTTATATATTGCATGTCTTGTTAGTCCACTTTCGGGAGCTGCCTGGTATATTTCTTTTTTACTAATTAGAGATAAGCATTTCCTGCATTATCAGCGCGCTCTCTGCAGACTTCATAACAGACAGGCCGTCACTCTTTTGCATCGTTCCCTGAATCTGTCGTCATTAGCTTTGCATGACATTATTTTATTGTCTCCGGACGTAGTGTTGCTTCCCTCTTTTTACTGTACACCACCATATTTATGCAAGAACATTGAAATTCCACATTTCATATCATGCTGAGATCTTAGCTCGCTCTTACAGGTCAAGTGGTCGGTCATCTTTGTTTATGTTGCATATACAGCTTGCCGCAACCGACGCAAGATATACAAAATATTTAGATATTGCTTCAACAAAAGTCATCACAACGTATTGTATAATTAATGGAAATCTTCTTCTCAATTCAAAACAAACATGCGAAAAATGTATAATAAATCAATACCGAAATATTTATCAATACTTTTAAATTTATATTGTGTTCTGGGTAATTAAAGAACACAACAAAAAAGTTGTTTTTGCCTTCGCGCAAAACATAAAAACTTTTTATGTCACTACAGTTTTCCTTGCGGATTCTGTTTCTTATACCTAATATGTGTATAACTATAAAGTAATAATAATAGCAATAAATACATAATTTATTTAATATTGTTGAGAACAAACGTATACAATTAATTTTAAAATTATTCAGTATGCACTTATCCGTTATAAAAAAGCATTTATTAAAGATACTTACTGATGACATACATGTACCCAGTTTCTATGTTCGTAAAAAAATTGGGAGAATCAGTGGAAACTTCACATCGATATCGTCCTGACACTTCCGGTTGGACATTTCGGAGCACAACTTCGTTGGGGTTCGATTTACTAAGCTGCAACAAAATAAATATCATCAACATTATAAATATACTATTTTTAAACAGCCACTATAACATTTGTCAGAAAAGTTCCAGGACTAAGTATTTAATTTTTGCACGTGATATTTAAAATTGGTGCTATTTAGTCATACGTGTTTTGAATAGACATGGCCTTGGAGGCGTTTCTATGTAAACTCACTAGGTGGCGAAAATGTGCTTAGCAACTCACTCATCGATTTGTTGGCACATTTAGTTGGAAGATATACGGGTAACATAATAGGCACGAATTACTATCGTAGAGTTATCATTAAATTCTGCGTTAAGCTAGAAAAAACTTTTAGTGAAACATGAAATATGACGCAGGAAGCATATGATGGCAAGACATTATTAAAAAGCTTTTTTACTGATAACAACTAAAGTTAAGGAACGAAGTATGAAACATTATCAACTGGTAAGCCAACTTACTGGCCCACAGATCCAAACAAAATCCCAGACCTCACAGGCTTCTTTTTAGTCAGAAATATCTCGGCGAATTACTTGCACGTACAAGAAGCATGGGATATAAATTCAGATCATTCTTCCATTCTTCTTGGCCATAAGTGACAGTGTCATCCAGAAAGAAGCGCCTAGCAAACTGGTAAATATACTTACTGATTGGCAAAGCTTTAAAATCACTCTAGAAAACCCCATTGATCTATTGGTTCCGCTAAGGGCCGAAGAACAACTAGATAATGAACTAGAACTGCTTGTCGAAAATATTCAGTAAGCAACGTGGAAAAATACCACTGAGAGAAAGGGCAATAACTACCCAAAGATCAGAAAACTTATTGCTGAAAAAAGAAAAATTAGAAAAAGATAGCATCAGCCCAAAACACCTGCCGACAAGACAGCTCCAAATAATGCTACTTAGGAGTTAAAACGGGAAATACAACGTATTAAAAATGAAACGCAAATCACGCAGACCCAGTATTTAAAAATATAGTGATAAATTATATAGAAACACATCAACCAATTGCTGAAGCTAACTTTAAACCAACGTCACCTAGGGAACTTGCGTCTATAATTAAAACTCTCCCGATAAATAAATCACCTGGATGCGACAAAGTACCAAATATAATACTGAAGAAGCTGTCTAAAAAAGTGCTAGCATACCTAGCAAGTACTTTTAATGCCTGCCTAAGAATAGGATACTTTCCGAATGTATGGAAACATGCAATTATTCTAATGTTTCCCAAATCAGGCAAAAATAAGAAAGAAATCACCAGCTATCGACCAATCAGTTTATTAACAACAACCTCAAAGCTCTTCGAGAAAATCATTTATCTCCGACTCAACGAGAAAATCACAAAACTTAGTATTCTTCCCACTTTTCAATTTGGATTTAAAGAAGGCCACTCCACCTGCCACCAACTTCAGCGTATGACCGAGACCATTGAACGAGGCTTTGAAAGCAAACAATACGTTACCACCCTGTTTTTAGATATAGCACAAGCTTTCGACCGCGTTTGGACAGAAGGCTTAAAATACAAAATAACACATCTACAATTACCCGAGTATATCAAGTCTGTATTATTTTCGTTCCTTGAAGATCGCACATTTGCGGTCAAAATACACAATAGCTTATCGGCTACCAGAACTATACACGCAGGGGTCCCGCAAGGCAGTATACTGGGTCCCATTTTATTCAACATCTACATGTACGATATTCCAGTTCCCAGCACAAACCTTGCAATGTTCGCGGACGACACGGTCGTGTTAACTATGAATGAACATTTAGAACAAGCTATTGCTGAACTTCAAGTTGCCACCAATATTCTAGGCAGATGGTTCAAACAGTGGAATTTATCAATTAATTATTCTAAATGTGTCACTAAAATATTCTCTCTTCGCAAAATCAAAAATCCATCTCTTATTTTAATTAACGACCATCCCATCCAGTGGAATGCTAATGATGAGCCCGTGAAATATCTTGGTATCTACCTCGACACTCGACTTACATGGAAATACCACATACTAAAAAAATTGAACGAGGGACACACACGACTAATCCAACTTTATCCACTCATCAATAGGAATTCTTCTATGAGAATCGACTGTATGACTCTTCTCTATAAATCATTAATACGTCCTTTAGTTCTTTACGGATGTGTGGTATGGGCTAACGCCTCAAAAACCAATTTAGATCGAATCCAGGTCCTACAAAATAAAATCCTTCGAATGACAGTCAACGCTCCCTGGTTTATTACAAATCAGCAGCTCCACCATGAACTAGCTCTACCCAAAATTCAAGAACAAATCGCGAAGTTGACCAAAACTTTTCATAAGAACCTTACCAACTGCAGCGGTGCCACCTCTTACAAACTAGGTCAAAGAAATATCCATACACGTCTAAAACGCAAGCTACCGCAAGACATATATGAAAGTGATAGTGGTGAAAACTAAGTGCTAAACAACAATCAAACCGAAGTGAATGTGAACTTTTTATATTTCAAGTGGATATTAATTTCCATTCAAATTATTTCATTCTGTTAAGTATTATTTGTTAGAAATACCTTGTATAACAATGTATATTGTTGAGCAGGTACAAGTTCTATTAAAAAAAAAAATGAAACGACTGGTGAATACCCGAGAGAACTTACTAATGACAACAAAACTGACTACGCTCTATGCAAAACCACTAAGAGATTAAAAAGACCCATACTTCAGAATCCGCCAATCATAAATGCTGATGGGAGTTGGGTTACAAAAAGCATCCAGATTTACAGAACATCTATAGATTACAGTCAAATTATGGAGATGATACCTAGGAATGGGCTGAACCAAGACAAAAGGATATTGTCACCAGACCTAACTCTCTAAAAGAAGTTTCTGATGGAATTAAAAATAACATCAATCCGAAAAAACCCTGGTTATGACCTGATTACCGGAGAGGTTTTTAAACAACTCCCAAGAAAAGCTATTATAAAACTGACTAATCTTATCAACGCTTCGTTCAGATTAAGGTACGTTCCTAAGATATGGAAAGTAGCAAAAGTCATAATAATCCCTAAACCTGAAAGCCCCCATTAAGTTTCTTTTTACAGACCTATCTCTCTACTGCTTGTTATTTTAAAACTCTACGAAAAATTGTTACTAAAAAACTAAAACAGATAATAGAAAAAAAAGGACTTGATTTACTCCCATCAGTTTGGTGTTAGAGAAAACCACTCTACAATTGACCAGGTGCACAGAATTACTGATATAATAAAAAATCAATAGAAAAAAAGATTTGGTATGAAGGCTTGTTTTACAAACTGGACATGCTCCTGTCATGACAACATTTTCAACTTTTCAAATCCTATTTGTTAGAAGGATACTTTAGAATTAAACAGGAAGAGGACTATTTTGAAATAAAAGAGATCAAGGCAAGAGGGTCGCAAGGTAGTGTGCTAGGTCCGGTACTATATTTGCTGTACACTAGTAACATCCCTGACATTGAACACGAAAAAATAATAATGTTTGCTGATGATACAGCAGTTCGAAAAAAGCACGAAGAAGCTGCCGAGAAGCTTCAAACCTCTATTGATAGAATTAATAACTGGACTAAAACCTAGCGCATCAAGTTGAAAAAAAGTAAGTCTATACATATATATTTCACTAACAAAAGAAACAATACCTACCCATCAGAATTAACGATACCCAGATTCCACATGCAGAGTCAGCTAAATATCTAGTCATGAACCTTGACGCAAGACTATGCTGGAAAATTCCATGTGAGAAAGAAAAGAGAAGAGCTTAGATCAGAATACAAAAAAATGTACTGGTTGCTTAGGAAAAACTCAAGTTATCTGCATACAATAAACTGCTTCTTTACTAGCAAATTCTAAAACCTGTTTAGACATACGGCGGCATCCATCAGTGGGCTGTACTAGTAAAAGCAACACTCAGGTCATTCAACGATTTCAAAATAAAGTACTAAGAAACATTGTTGGTGCACCTTGGTACATCCGCAATAGTAACCTCCACCGAGACATGGGAATGGACACAGTTGGTAAGACTATTCTTAAATTTGCCAGACACCACGAACAACGATCGGCTCCTTCATCACGTAAGCATTAAGGCGTTCGAGCTCCTTGATAACACTAACATCATAAGAAGACTCAAGAGAACTAAGCCATTTGAGTTAGTTCAATGATTATATTAGTGAAAAGCAAAGTATTGTGCACACGTTATTGTACACTTTAATTCCAAAGTGTAATTAGATTACCAGACGCTAAGGTGCACTAGTGAGTAAGACCTTAGTTTGAGATTTTACGCAGTTAATTTAAGACAATAAAATTACTTATTGGTCTTAGACCAGATTGTAATAATAGAAATATCCCTAGAGGGGTATTTTAATAAAAAAAAACCTTTTTTAAGATGCAATAGATTTTGATAGGTAGAGATACAGTGCAAAATAATTCCTGTGTCAGCCGCCTACCAACATCACATACCGCTGCAAATGTGGAATGTGTAAAGCAATTATTACAAAAAAAGAAGAGCTGAAGTTAAATAGGGATAAGTGTCGTGGAATTTTATCTAACGATTTATAAAAAAGAAAACTTAATTCAGAAAAAGTCACTCACACACTGACACAGAAACAGAAAGAAATTAGATACACAGTGGGAAAAGGTCGGTGTGAAAATGGCCCTAAAAGGACATCCTTATGAAGGTTCTGTAGCAATCCAATTTGGTGTGACAGGTGCCGAGAAGCACCCCATTGAAGTTTCCTTTGCTTGTTTCTATGATCACCAGTAGCACAGATAGCCGAAGGGCTGCTTTAACAAGACTTAGGATTAGTTAGTAAGTTGAATAAGTTATTTTTTAAGAATCAGAATCTGTATTTTTTTAACAAAACTTTTTTTTAACTAAAATTTCTTAATACTGCTATGGTTATATGTATATCCTAAGTTACTTTACACACCATCAACATATCTGTAACATTCACATACGGTTGCAATTGTAAAGTCTTCAAGTTATAAGTTACATTGTGTTTATTTGGTTTTTTACCAATCGACTGGGGTAACAACGAAAATCGTATTGCTGTAATAAGTGTGGAACTGAAACAAAATAATCTTCGAGACTAGACAATCTCTCAGAATTAACTGTATGATAATATATATAGGGCTATAAAATTGTTTAATAAGACTTGAGGTGTCAAGAAACACCCAAGATTTGGAATATAAACTATTTAAGCAGACAAAGCAGTAGGTGTTCGAAAGGTTCTCTTCGTAAACAGAATAGAGAGATACATTTCCAAAACCTTTAATGAAATTCAATATTAGTATGCTTAATGTATATCTTACAGTGACATTTACACATGAACAGATGCTACATAAAGACAGGTATGAAATTGTAAAATCTTCAAGAGGTTGATGTACCTTGAGTATGGTCAATGATGGGGTACAAAAAAATTGTGTAATAAGTGTGAACTGAAAATATTTTACAGTGTTGAATCTTAAATCAACAAAATTATAGGATATACGCTAAGTTCTCAAATAATGCATTTCAAATAATGCCAAGGTTCTCATTCAGCAATAGTTTGGTAAGGTGTGTTTGAATGAAGATACACCAAAATATATAATTTATTGTTAAAAATGGAATACAGAACATTTAGCTGATATTACTCAGAATGTATTAAAATAAAAGGTTGTAGTAAATGTCATGATGCTACAAATTTTTTAAGAAATTTTACAGCTTTGGATCTTCCAGCAAGAACACACCAGCAAGCAAAGCACAGTCATCTCAAAGTTAGCTGAGTGCCCAATTGTCCAACAGTAAGAGATTGATCTTTTGATAGCCTAGATCTCAGTCCGTTAGATTACAAATTATGGGCAGTTTCAAGAGACATAGATCGCCCAAAAAGACGACCTAATGTTAATTCTTTGAGACGAATCCTGTCGGGTGCAATCAATTTATTTACCTCTAACCATTTAATAAATCTTGAAAATATTATGCAAAAACACTTAGTTGTTTTATTTTGTCGTTCTAATCAGTGTGTAACAGCATTTGTCAGCATACTATGAATATATGAATATATATATATATATATATATATATATATTTATATATATATATATATATATCCCAGAAAAAGCAAAAAACACTTTACTGCTATTTGGTGTACATCTGTTACATAAAATTCGATACACGACGCAAAATTACAGTCGACTTATTGATGCTGCTTTAGTTTCCTACGTTGCTTTCTGACAGTAAGAACAATATTGAATCCAAGCAACGAACGTTCGACAAAAATAAAAATGTAATACTCGAAGCAATGTTGGAATTCCTTTATTTGTTTGATACATGTACCCTACGAAAATTCCTAAAATATTAAAAAAGCAACATTTTTTTGCTACATTATTTATTAAAGTACAAAACGTATATGAATATTGTAATGTGTTTAATAAAAAATATTGAGTAAAGCAGTTTAACAGATATAGTGGCATACTGCTTATATACAAAGTAAACTTACGTCCACGTCAATTCCTGGCAGAGGAAAAACCTGCGTATTAGGAAGCTCCTTTGGTAAATATCGGTAGAATTCACTTTGACCCTTGTACCATTTCACAGTATATAAAGGCTCGCCTTCTAAGTTGTAACGGCACTGCAGAGTAACTGTATCTCCAACGGTGGCAGCTTGAGGTACTGTTACGGATACGTCTTTTAATCCCAACGTTACTGGAAAGAAAATAAGTCAATTACTATTTATTACAACGGATACCAAATTGAACTTTAATACACCGAATTTGCGCTTAATTGACTACATGTGAGTTACGTTTGATTTTTATGTTTTAATTAATAAGTAAATGTTCACATGAAGTATATTATATTGGTAAATAAATTCTCATGTAAAGCTTAAAGTATAAACATAAGAAATTTTGAGATACGAAACTGAGATAGCAACATATTTGTGATACTATGTACGAGCAGCATTTTGTTTCAGTTTGGTTACAGAAATGCATATTTGAATATTTATGTTATTCCTACAAGCTAATTGCAAAAATTTTTTACGTAAACTAAGAAGCCCGTGAAAATTTCGAGAATACATCATGGTGAATTTTAATAATACAATGAACCTAATTACTTTAACGGGTGGATGAGCGAAGGATTTTTCACTATTTTTCTATATCAGAAATATGAAAAACTCGTTTACTGCAAGCTATAAAATTATATCGCAGCCCTTGACCTATCGCTATGAAATAAGCCGTTTAGAAACAAACCGGAGCTATAAATACACAGCGTTTATGTAAATTTCATGTTATTACTGTGACATTATATTCTGTATACAAACAGCAAATTTAAACGCTATCTACGGCACATATGTACTTAGTCTGTCGCGAAAGTATCGAGTCTTATTATATAGGGTGATTCAAAATAGTAAACTCAATACACCATGCATGTGAATTACTCATATAACATTTCAAAGAGGATGTCTTAGAGTTTCAAATACTACCGCTAGAGCACTCGCGCCTAGTACATAGTTATAAAGCAGCGTTAGTTGAGAGCGTCCGTTGTAAGCAGGGTGGCTACAGTATGGCAGTGTTTCTGCATTCGTGAGTTCAGTAAAATAAAGTTGACGACTGCGGTGCAACTTGCATTTTGTCGTTATTAAAACATTGAACCTTCAACGAGCACAAGCGTCTGTCGTTGGAGTCGTAAAATTGATTAAACTGGCTGTTTTTGTAAAGGAAAAACCATAAACAGACCGCGTGTATAATAGAAAGTGTGGGACGGATTCGAGAGATTTTAAAGCATAACCCGATGAAGTGAAACCGCAGAGAAAACATAGAACGCGGATTACCACAAATAACTCTTTCGAAACGACAAGCTAGTGTTTAGAATTTTCCTCATCCTTCTGGGATTCTTCACCATAAATTCTTGACTTGTCTATTGTCTGGCAATCTTTCTAGATGTCCTAACCATTGAAGTCTTCGGGCATTAATTACCTTAATTATGTTCGGCCCGTTATATAGTTTATGTGCCTTTGTCCGTCTCTCCCATACGTCATCTACCTTCTTTCCCCCATATATTCTTCGCAGTATTCTCCTTTCCCATACCTCTAAACTGTATTAGGCCTCCTTTGTCATAGTCCACGTCTTGAAACCGTATAATACAGTCGGCCTTAATATGGTTTTATAGATCTAGATTTGTTGTTTATTAATACGCCCAAGTACACGTATTCTTCCACCTCTTCGAATTTTAGGACCTCCTCTTCTCCAATTTGCACACTCAATTTTCTTTGGTTATTTGCCCCTTATTTGTTCTTAAAATCCATATATTTAGTTTTACTGACATTGATTTGTGATACTATTTGTTTTGCAGCGTTAATCAGCTTTCTTGCTACTTCTTCTAATTCTCTCCTGTTTCTTGCTACTAACAGTATATCATCAGCGTACGCGAGGCACTTGTAACTATTATTTAGAATGTGGAAGTAAACCGACACAATATTCAGATATGATGGCTACAAAATCCGCAAGTAATACTGGAACGTGAGAGGGACTTTCCGAAACCTGATGTGTTCTGTTTCGTATCAAAAATAAAGACTTATTGACCTTCTTTTATGGTAATACGGTTGCTAAATAAACCATCCTGTATTTACACTGACTTAATATTTTTGAGGCAAACGTCTTTTATAATCTAGTTGCCAATCACATTAGCGTCATCCACAATTAGCATAAGGTAGCCAGCAGATACGTCCAATTTTATCACAAAATTTGGTTATGTGTTACTCTACAACAAATCATTATATATTTATCATTTAATTGATCTTTTTTCTTAGTCTCAATTAGAACTATTATTTTAATCTTTATTTTTTCTATTTCATTTATTAACTTTTTTCTTTTCTACTGATTCCCCTTGTATTCCAAGTTGCCAAGTTTTGCGTTTGTTTTTTTCCTTTTCAGATTTGCTTCTTTTATTGTTGTTTTTTCTATATTTATAATACAGTGCTTGCTTAAATGCTTACATTGCTACAAGTATAATTTCATACTTTTTTAAGATCTATTCATTTCTACTCTACCTTTTCTAAATATAATTTTCTGTGTCCTATTTTAACTCTTTTCCCTATTTCCTTTTTTCCTGAGCCCTCTTTCTCCATGATACTCTTCTTTTAATTATGCGCATCTCTCAGTTCTATTAGGCAAATTTTCTCTCCTAGCTTCTTTGCCGATTTATTTTGTATTTCTAATTTCAAGTGTTTCTTTATCCAACACTTGTAAGAGTATATAGGATACCAGAGAGAGAAGAAGTGTTCCTTTATTACGTTTGTGACATCTTCCTTTAATTTCTTTCGGTTGTATGTATCTATGACTAATACTTACATCACTACATTATTTCGTTTTCCGATATTTCTACTCTGCCCTTTATATCCTTAATTTCTCTTGTCAATTGCTTACTCTCACGTTTAATATTTTCATTGTGTTTTTTTAATTTATTGATTTCATCTTTGTACTGATTCTGAGCGTTCCGAATTTCTTTAACTTCGATTATGAGATTTTGCATCATGATATACATTTTCTGTAGTATATTCTCCTTACTTTGCTTTTGCCAGCAGGTTTTATTTGCCCTGTGCATATTCTTTTCTGGCTCCTGTCATCAAACGTATATTCGCTATCTTCATTACCCGAACTTGCTATTGTAGCATTTATCTTGTATTAGGTATTAATTCTTAATGAGGCCCTCTTTTTTGTTTATATTCGGTCGCATGCATGAGGTCTATGCACCGCGGTAAGAGCCTTGCCTAAATCGACTTCTCAGAGGTTAGGCTCTTCTGGGGCACTTGTTAGTTTTGACTAACAAGTTTCACTTACCTTATATAAGTATAGAAAAATTGACTTGTAGATAGATGGATACTATACACCAAAATGGTCTATATTTTAATTTTTAATTTTGTGTCCACTTTAAAATATTAAATAAATAATTTTCAAATTATAAAACAGACTTTACACCACCCTAACACATTACGATGTAGGTTTATGTATGTTCAGAAAAACAATTTATTTGTATTATTCTCTCAAACGCTGTTCTAATTTGACAACTCGATTGATAATTAATGCGAATCAAGTTTCAGCTGATTTGTTGTTTGTAAAATAGCTAATTTTACACAGCATCTTTTTCTTCTTTATTAGTTGCTACTCAAATATTGAGTTATAATAAAACTACAGATTATTTATCATTTATAAAAATGTTTAATACAAAGTCAATAGTTTGTTACATTGTTGACCAACTTTATAGTCGATTAACTATATAACATACAACAATATCTAATAACGAAACACACAGTCACGTAAATACGGCGTCAAAACATTTTCAAAGCAATTAATAACACTGAGAGGAAGTTTGCTGTCTAAATTTAGTAATTACAACATTGTAATATTTTATTTAAATAAATAATAAAGTGGAATTTAACAATAGTTGCTCACCATACAACATTTCTAAACTTCTGTATATGATATTAATTAGAAATTTTACTTCAAACTACACAATAATACTAACAGAGCATACCAAACCTAACAGTGAACTTATTACCTGTCATTTGTTATAATTTGTTTGATTCTTCCCCACAATCACCTATAAGAGTAAGTTAAAGAAATATTTTTTGGTCAGCGTTACTTAACTGACTGTTTCATAGAGATTTTGTGTACATCAATACACATATTTTATGGGACACATTAATTAAAACCTACAAAAGTTTGAATACAAGTCCGATTGACAAATTATAGTTATATGTAATATAATTTGTAAAAATAATAAAACTAAAAAATAATTAAATAATGGAATAATCGTCCAAACAGTAGGTAAACGTAAAACGTTCTAGAAATTTCTAAAGTTTGTACAACTAGCTATTTTAGAAAAATATCTATTCAATTTTACTCATTATTAAACAATAGCTTGATATTTAAAACTGATTTAAACTATTAATATTATTGAACGTAAATTTTATTTCAACTTATTGTGTTAAATTATGCAAGAGATTATTATATTGACCCTTTATTATAAATGTTTCGTTTTAAAATATGTAATTTAGATACAATTGTTTTTTTATCTCTTTATTATTTCGAATTACCAAATTTTAAAGCAATTGTATTTTTAAACCAAAATTGTTGATACAAAAAATATTTATATAATAAATGTGCTAGCAAATAACTTAAAAATAAATAAATTTTTTTCAAAAATTAATCAATAATAGAACATTTAAATTTCTAGGCACATTGTTATTGACTTACTGATTTACAAGCTTTATTCATGAATCGTTTGCTAAAATAATAATGATTCAAATCTCGCAGAATGAGACGCTAGTGAACCGGCTGCAAGCGAAAGGGGAATCTGTAAACTTTTGCAGCTACATATTTTGCTCGATTTTATTGGAGAACTAATCGCAAGTTGCTAACAGTGAGAATTCTTCGAAAAGTTTTTCTGATGTTCCACACTTTTTCTTTACTACGACTTTCGTGACCAGACTCGCTCGTTTTATAGCGGCTTCAAAAGAGGTTTATGCATTATTATGGCCACAAGCGCACGATACGTCCAAGATAAATATAACAATTAGCAATAAACGCTGCGCAAATTAAGTAATAATGCCGGTGAGTAGACATTACACTCTGGCTTAATGAGCGCTAGTTAAGCATATTTCGTAGACGAGCGTGCAGCGCAGTGGAATTCTATTCAGGGTAAATATGAAACAAAAGACGCCATTACAATTTTACAGCTAAACTAGCTGTAGTAAGCATGCAAATTAGACTGATAATTTAAGGAGCGCCTGTATTTTGGTAATTTGCAGGCGTTCGCCGAAAAGCGCTATAAAAACAAATCGCTATTTAGAGCCCTTCGGCATTTGCTGATGATAGGAAAACATTCCGAAATTCAAACGCTGTCCTCGACCAATTCCCTTTTTATTTTATTGTCGTTGCGTCGTCGTATTTTTACGATTTCCGTATTACTCCTCTATATAAAATGTTATCTAAGGGTTCTTTGGTTAATAGTTTAAACGAAATAGCTTGAAGTAATTACTTCTCCTAGATTCGGCCATTAATTTTTATTCGGAAACTGCTAGTTACCCGGTCTAAAAATATTTATTCATTTTCTGTGCCTCGCATATTTTAAGGGGGAGATACAATTAGAAGGCCAAAAATTAAGCATTTTTCAAACATTTTTTTTACCAAGAAGTTTTTATTCAAATTCAACCAAATTTGGCACTATATTTACTACGTATCTAAGAAATAAAATAATATTTTTTTGCTTTTTTTTTACAAAATGGCGGACTTATATACGCCCAAATACACCAGGTCCGAATCTGAGGCATCGATTTACGGGAATTCTGGAGGCCACAATTTTTATCTAAAACAGCCCAGCAAGAAAATTTATGTTAATTACTTATATAATTTCTATGTGAACCAATAAAAGCAAAGAAAAATAAAAAAAATTAAAAATTGGCATAAGTTTTTCGAAAGAGGTCAAAAATTTACCAAAAACTTGCGACTTTTGCAATAATATTTATATATTGCTAAGTCGAATCTCAACAACTTTTGGTTCACAAAGCAGCTAATAATATAGAGAAGAAACCATTCAAGTTTCATCAAAATCGGTTGAGAACTCTTTGAGATATATTTCCCGTAAATCTAAAAAATGCTGATTTGAGAAAAACGCGTTTAGATTTGATTACCGAAAATGATTTTTACCTTCTAATCGGCGATTCCAGGACCGGACAAAAGACCTTCAAAAAGTGATTCTCTTTAGCCAGTAAGCCACGTATACAATCCTCCCAGGTATATAAATTCTTTTCATAAGTACCCCAAAATAAGATACAATAGAAAAAGGGTCCTCTCATCGATCGTTTCAAAATACCTGCTGCGCGCTTCGAAAGACATCTTCGACAAAATATAGAAGGACTTTGAATTTCAATTCCGGGGTTTCACCATCGTATTCTGTTTAACCAAAAAAAAAAAGAAATCGAATTTTTTGACTCTTTAATCTCCCCCCTTAAGTCGAATTGGCACCTAGCATTGCTATTTCAATAAAATTAATGGAATTCCTTTTTTTTCGCTAAGGGCTTACAACTGATCCACCATAAAATATACTATTGTTTTTACTAAGCTTCTTATAAATTCTTTGCTCTATACCTAATTAAACTTTGATTCAATTGTACTACAATAAATTTGTCCAGAATGTAGTCTTTTTACTAAAATGTTGTAAGAATCTACACCCTTGAAACTTTTCTAATTAATATCATTTTTGAAACTAATCGTCTGCTCTCAAAATACATAATTTTTATATAATTTTTTTAAATAAACAAATTTACAGAAAAGGAATTTAAATTAGTTTTTTTGTGGAACAATTTTTTTATAAATGCGTGTATATTCACTGAAAAAGAGAATTCAAATTATTTAGAAAATTTCAAAATGGTAATTTTACACTAATTTAACTTTAAAGTTTTTGTTTTTGTTGATTTCTAATTAATATAAAGTACTAAAACAAAAAAAACCCAACCAAATTGCATCTTATGTAATGGTTCGCACTCTGCAGGCACCCAAAGGTTGAAACAGAGAAAATTCCTACCTCTACGTTCTAAATTATCAACACTTTAAGAATACTAAGCAGCAATGAAGGAACATTGACTTAAATCGTAGCAAATGCAGAATTTTCTTTCAACTCAAATGTATTGCAGACGTAAACATAGAAAAGCTAAAGAAAATGGTGATACAACTAGCAGAGAACATAAAAACAATTCTAAACCTTCCCACAGCTATCGTTTTCAATTGAAAACATGGGACCGGCGAAGAGATTGCTCTGTAAGCAATCCCAGAACGAACTTAAAAAACCTTTCGATTTCGATTTCGAATTTCGGGAAAATTCGAAGTCGAATATCTCGAAAACTATTCGACATAGAATTTTTTCGATTTCATTATTGAAATCAGCGTAAAATTTCCTATAAGAATCCATTTTAAAATTTTAAAAAATCCATAATTTTGTGACAGCGACAGACAGACCGACAGACATATAGAATTCAGTAACGAACTTTTTAAGTTCGTTGATAATAGCACAAACACTAAAGATTGAGGAATAAAATGTCAAGAGCTTGTAAAACCACGCCATAGAGTTAGTAAGATTGCAATTTGGACACATTTTTAATATTCAAAACACACTTTACAAATAAAAGTTACTTTAATATACCTAACTATATTATTTTTGCGACACACAAAATTCTAGCAAAGACGCACACGAAGGATCACCAGCAACTATATAAAGTTCCTTCAAACACCATCAAACAAACAAATACAATCATGAGCACATCCAAGCTGCAAGGGTGACCATTCGCAGTCATAGCACTATACAGGCACAATATAAAAGCAGAATCTTACACCCAGTTTTTTTTAGCACGCTTGAAACATCTGCCGAAGCAATGGAATACTCAATATGAAAGGGAATCTAAAAAATTATTTAGGTTGAAGATGACGAGACGCTGGGAGAGCATGCGTTAATACCTGTCGGACATTCTATCCATTTAAACGAGTGTTACAAAAATGTGGAATTCGTTCTCGATAAAATTAAATACGACAATCATAAACGGTTACGTGAGGCGATCTCAAATTACCATCGATGCCCCTAGGGCAGCAGGGAGGGTACACAGAGTTTCCTTGTTTTTTGTGTGAATTGGATATCAGAGACAAAAAAATCACTGAATAAAGAAAGATTGGTCAAAAAGGCTTTTACCTCTGCTTATCAAGTTAGGCTTGATGAAGCAATTAATTAAAGGCTTACCAAAAGAAGGTAAATGTGTTAAATACACGTGTGACAAATTTCCAGCCTATCAACCGCCCAACTAAAAGATGGTGTCTTTACTGATCCTGACGTTATAAAACTTCTGAAAGATGGAAATTTTGGAAAACAAATAAAAGTCTGGAGGAGCCTTTTAAAGATGTAGCAACCAAATTTGTGGGCAATAAGAAGAAAATGGAAAGGATGTATCAAGAAAAATGTATTACTACAGTAATGGCTAACTATTGTTGGATGTTACACAGAGATGAACCCCACAGGGAACATAAAAGTAAAACCGCAAAGCAGATGATGAGCCGTCCAAAGAAACTTCGACACATGGAATAAACTTGTAAGTATTTTACATACTTTGTCATTAAGGATGGATGAATAGAGGGACTTGATTCTAAAAGCATGGCGTACCTCATAACAATTATAAAATAAATAAATATAAATTAATTTTAAAATGCACTAAAATAGAAATTTAGGCCAATTTTGTTTCAATTTTTCTTAAAAATTAAAGAGTCAATGACAAAACCCTCATTTATACTTCCAAATGTCGAATTTAGAGATTAAATAACCCTGGTGGGTGGGACAAAAAGTTTCGCCTCCCACAATAGATCGGAAGTCTGCCTCGTGAATTTGAGGGGAGGGAGCAAAAAGTTGATAGAAAAAAAGACAGTACATACAACACTGCACCAAGGGACATATGATGTATACACTTTAAATTCCAGCAATAGAATACATGAACTAAAAGAATTGTTAAAAATAAAGAGAGCATAGTGGGTCTGGCAGAAGTCAGAAGACAAAACCATAATATTGAATTCAGGCAACGTTTTGTATCACTTAGATCGCGAGCAAAACGGAACAAGAGGGGTCATATTCAAAAACATCGCAAACAGAATAAAACGGTACAAAGGTACAAATCAAGAAAGGTTGCATATCCTATAATAGAGCTAAATATTAAAATTTTTCTACAATAAATTTAGATATTTGCTTCAACTCAATCATATGAAGACAAAGAAGTGGAAAGTTATTTGAAGAACATATCCAATGTACTTAAAGATGATTCAACTATATATAAAATAATTATAGAAGACATTAATGCAAAGTTAAGTAAAGAAAAGACGATTAAGAGCACAGGATGGGAAATTTCGGCTATGACAGAAGAAATAATAAAGCTAAAATGTTATATAATTTTCTAAAACATAAGAATATATTTGCAATGAATTCATACCTTAATAAAAACACACAAAATGAATAAACATGGATCTGTCCAAATAACGATATCAAAAAAGAAATCAATTACGTGTTAATAAAAAACAAAGAAATAATTACAGATATCATTGTGCTGAATAATTGTGCTATTGGTAACCACCACTGATTAATTAAGGCCAATTTACACATAAATATAAAACTAAAAAGAATAAAAGAAATGAATAGTAATACATATAAAATTAACACTCAAATATTAAAAGAAAACTCTGACAAATATCAAGAAGGAATAAAAAACAGTTAGAAAATAAAGACTATACAAACAGAAATAGAGGAAATTAAAAATAAACTAAAACAAACTATTATATATTCAGCGCAAAAAATAACCTCAACACCCAACAAAAAAATTGTAACAATATCCACTACAGTAAGAAAAATGTTGAAGAGAAGAAGGAAATTAGCTCAACAAATCAAATAATAAGAAGAATTATAAGACAAAATGAAATCACAAAATAGAACATTATAATTAAACAAGATATAGAAAAGAATAAAAATATGAAAGTATTTAAACCCAAACACGGACAAAATCAAGGTAATAGCAATAAAATATAAAGAAAAAAAGTAAGAGATAACGACGAACTGAACTCTACAGTAAACTAATTTTATGAGGAAATGTGTAAGTCTCAAAGAGAAGCTTCCCCACAAATAAAAAATAATAATAAACATGAACACAGAAGACATGCCGAATACAAAAGAAGAAGAAATAATAAAAGCATTATAGGAAATAAAAAACCAGAAATCCCTTGGAGAATACAACCTAACAAAAGAATTAAGGATTGAAGGGGGGGGGGAAGAATTAATAAGAGCGTTGAAGACGTTGTTCAATAAATGTTTGGAAACTGGAAAAATAGTGTCAAAGTAAATACTGTAACAATATTATTGTACGAAAGAGGCAATAGATTAAATTTAACAAATTATGGATCTATAACATTACTATCTCCAGTGTATAAACTTTTATTGAAAATAATAAGGAAAGATTAAATAATAAAATAGAAACGTATCTATTTGAAGATACACTGGTGGACTATGAGAAATGTAATTTAATTTTAAATTTAATAATATTGAAACGTAAGCAATACAACAGTGTATATGGAATAGCAGAATAGGCTACAGATATATGGAGCTCATCAGACATCTACGAAAATACAACAATAATAATTAACTTGTCAAAAAAACTGATCCAATTCCAATTCAAAAAAGAGTTTATTAAGGAAATCCATTCTTATTAGCTCTTGAAGATGTTTTATAGGACTAAATTGAGGGGGTAAAAGCAAAAATATAAATGGCAAATTTTTGAATAATCTAAAATACGCCGATTACGTCATATTTGCAACAAACGGAGAACAACTAAACTCAATACTACAAGAACTAAATGAAGCTTCTAAAAAGGTGGAATTACAAATAAACACCACAAAACATTACGACATACTCCGAAGAGGAAATGACCATAGAAAAAGAACAATACGCCGCAGAGCAGGTAAGAGAATATTCATATACAGGGCAAAGGTTTACACTTAATAAAAAAAACAAAAATATAAATCCCAAGAAGAACTAAACTGGGATGGGTCGCTTTTAACAGATTCAGGCATATATTGAAGAACCGAAAGTTATCCCAACACTTAGGTCAAAAGTATTCAATAGCTGTATACTACCTGTTATGACTTATAGAGCCAGACCTGGACTTTGACAAAAAGAAATGCAAACAAGCTCATAAAGACCTAAATAACCATGAAACGCCAAATTTTATAGATAACTCTAAAAGACAAAAACCGGATAAGAGAAAAAAACAAAAATTAGAGTTACAAGAGAGAGGAAATAGCCAAACTCAAGCGGTAATTCGCCCGCCAAACAGATACTAGGTGAAATGCGCGAATCTTAAATTGGAAATCACGGTTAGGCAAATGCGATAGTTAGACGATGTGAAAAGTCAGGCCGGTCTCGCATGGAAAGAATCGCCCAGAATACGACCAGATGGAGGGCACAAGGCTACATCAGCAAATTGATTAAATAAGGCTAAAAAGAAAGAGAAGAGATATTTGTGGTTGTTTGAAAGTTTGAATTATGAGATTGCCTTTTACCTTTTATAAGGTTAAATATATTTGACACTTTTTATAATTATTTATCATAAAGCGCAACTTGTAAGAATGTGGTTTTGTTGCATAAAGATGTAATATATTCGCCTTCAGATTTGACATATACATATGCTATCGTACAACAAATTTTTGTTTTCAGTAAAATCTGCTACATTGTACAATGTCTATTTTCACTTGCAGCGCTTTTACACTAACTTCAGACTCCATAAAATAGTATTTTAAATATGTCTTTTCTGTTCTCTTTAGGTTTGAGGTCAATAAAATGTAGCGAGAGAAGAAATTTCTATTTTTTTTTATTTCTTCAGTATAAAATGAAAGATGGAGGCTTCTAATTACTGTCCTACATTTTATGCCCTCCTTCAGTTGAACTATATAGTATATTATTTTTGTATACTGTTTTTCTTTAGTAATAATTGTAGTTATTCCATATATAACTTTTGCGATTAGTATATCGAAGCATTATAGAATATACATATATGGCCATGGTATTATTATTATTTGAGTATTAGATTTGATTACTCATCATCCCAGCCTCATAATTTCTACATCTTCAGTTACACAAAAACAAATTCTTTGATATTATTTTATTAAATTCCAATATATAATACCAATATGCATAAAATAGCATCAGCTAATTTTAACCAGAATTAATGTTCTATATCACTAAGCTATTTTATTCTGAAATTCTTTTTGATTCTGCTTTTGTATTTGTCCTGATTACTGTATATATTTGAATATACCAAAATATAACTTAACTTTACGTACACACATATTTATTATTTTATATTGTTCCAAAAGTTCTCTCAAAATATATTTTATGATAAGGTTCTGCTTAAAATGCTGAAATTTAGTTTTATATTATAGGAGCTTATACACCATTCTAATAAATTGGAACAAATTTTGTCTTCCTAGTAAACAATTTACTTTTAGTCGTTTTAATTTACATTAATTAAAATCTTCCTACTCACTCTAATTACGCTGATTAATTAAATGTTAAGATGAAATTCTGCTTTATTACGTCGCCGTACCTTTATTTAGAACTTAATCAACGTCCTAATTTTCATTAATCCTGATTATTACTTACATCTCATTCTTGGTTTACAAATATTTATATATTAATTTTATTTAAACAATAAGCGTTAGTGTGATATGTTAAGATTCATTTATTGTTACACAAGTCACGTTACAAATGTTTATATAATTGCAAAAATCGCCAACTAACGTTAAGTACCTAAAATCGTGAAATCGTCATGTATAAATATTTATATTTTAGTATCAGATTTAAAATTCTATAAACAGGCATGACTTTTATGTTACTAAGATGATAGATACATTATAAAATATTTAAAGAGCACATCTTTGAAGATAAATAGAATTCCTAGCAAATGATGCTTACAGAGTCAAAGGAGATAAAAAGAATTTATGTTGGTATACACATAATATGAATAATTCAATTTATTATTATTATTACATCATGTAATATAAATAACTAATTATTAAATGTTGTTTATCAGCCAACTCACGATACTTGCGTATTTTAGTATACCTAAAAATTGTTGTAAAGCGTTACTGGTCTTTCACTTGTGTGCAATATTTAAGTAATAGGAAAGCTTTGATTACTCATTTTATATATAATAATATAATGTAATATTTAAAATAACAAATTAATTAAAGTAAAATGTCTAAAAGTGAATAAACAGTAATATAGATATGCCTTATTAATAATGAAACATCTCCAAAAGAGGAATAACAACTTTTACTTTACTTACTAATGGGCAATTTGTAAAATTATTAAATTATTAAAAAAAATTATAATACGCAGTTAAAACTAAATTAGGGCCTCTTATTTATTCAACTAGTCAAAGAAAATGTTAGTCACTAACAAAACTATTAAAAGTGCGTTAACGAAAATCATCCTTAAAGAGGTAATTGAAACTGTCAACAAATCAATTGTTAATAATATCCACTAAGGCGTTAGAGTGAGACAATGAAAGTTGATACTTCATATGGAATAGTAAATTCTACAAAAAAAAGGTAAACATCTAAGCAACATTTTAAAACATCTGTGAATGGTTTAATGTTTAAATCGCAGTATGCTTACCTGAAAGCAAAGATCTAGAAAATTGCAGTCATATATATACTATGCACTAAATTGACCATATTGCTTGGTAATGAAAATATGATAAACGATTCACTGATAATACCCGGTTTACCAGGATCCCCAAAACAAACAAAAATAACAGTACTAACAATAAGAAAAGTTGTTAAAAACCTACAAAAACAGTAAACTGGCAAAAATATCAGAAAAAAACGGGCTGTGCAAACGCTTCTTGAAAAAGCCTTGCTGATAACTTTCCAAAAAGAATATTGGTAGACTTAGACAATAAAAGTGCCTTTTCGATTGGATGACCCTTGTTAATCTGTTGCTCTCTTCAAAGAAATGTGGTAATTAGTCAGAGATCAAATCTGGGTATGTAAATATTTGTCCAATCGATTGGATGACAAATTCTTTCAACATACTGTAAAATATGGAAAAAATAGCATAACAGTATGGGGTACCATTTGGTGTGGTAGCAAATCAAGCTTAATTTTATATGCTAGCAGTGTATATGCCACCAAAGGCATTAAAACGTAGAGTGATGTACCTGTAGCTATTTTTAAAAATAAGATTCTCATTAAGAAAGTTTTTATAGGGGATGGCGCCACTTTTAACCGCTTGGAAAGAGGAGCAACAAATTGTGTTTTGCTATGCCTGAGACAGTTTTTAGATAAACCCGATTGAAACTCTATCAGTAACAGTAAAATTTTATTAAATTACATCAAACATAAAAAATTTAATGCTCTGTAATATAACCAACAAATATGATTATATGTTAGATTATCGAAATTTCGGCTTTAATACACGACACTAAACAATGTGCAAAAAATTGATTGTGTATTATAACTTATTAAATGTTAGATCCGGTCACTCTGTGTCCGCTTACCATAGACCAATGACTTCAGTTCTTGGCTCAAAACAATTTTATACGGGTGTAAACCCAAATCTCTTCGCAAAATACGCCAAGTTGGTGTTCTCCTAAGCCCTAGTTCTTGAGCACGAGGGGGAATCCATAAATTTGGAGCCTCTGCAACACTATCTCGTACAGTGACAATGTTCTCTGAATTTCTTGCATTTTGACATCTTGTTGGTATTTTTGCATCCTAAAGAGTAAAATCTCTTTCAGACACAGAAGGGCGATTATGTGGACCATAAAATTTTTGGACAATAACCAAACGTTCTTAGAGCGTGCATTTCGTCATGATGAAATGTCAGAATATACTAAACACAAGTGACAACTAGTAAAAGTTATAAAATTTTAAACATAGTTAACATTTCATTTCAAATCATATCATTCTTATTGGAAAACCCTTTATAACTACTTAAGACAATCCGGGATCTTTATGAGACTCCTTTGTATCGTTTTGGTTATTGTGGACCTGCTCAATTATAAAAACTATTCCGTTCGTAAACAAAGTATTCGCCAGTTGATCAGCAGCGATACAACGCTTTAGTTGTATGTATATTTTTGGCCGTACATGATTGTTTGCACCAGAAAAATACCATCCCTTTTAAAATTGGAAATCACTGGACGATGCTTATTTTCTACAAAAAGTGTAGTTTTCTGCTTAATATACCTTCTTTCGCATTCCTTCTCATTTAAACTTTTGAATTCTGCTAAATTTCCTTATGGATAATTTTGCAAAATCTGTAATTTATTTTTCTACTTCCTGAGTGATCTCCATTATGAAATCGCTACTCCGTTTTAAAACCTGTTTGTGAAGGGACACCAAAAATGCAAACATTGTCTCACCGAAGCTTTCTACTTTCCATTGCCAATAAAGAATTATAATAGAAAATATTAGTAACTGTAAATTCAAACAAAACGAATAGTCTTAAGATTATTATATTTATTTCTTTATGACAATATAACTCCCTGGATTATAATTTTAATACTAACTATAAAATGCACCGTAAATATTATAATTAATGCCATAAAAATGCTAATAATTGTTGCTATAGTTTTATGCTACTCCTTTCTCAAGTAGATATTTAATACAAAAATTAGATTTTGGAATAGGACTGATAACTATATTGACACAAATACAGTTAAGATAAAGAACAACAACTTTGTATATCTCACACTTGCTATAAAAAACTTACTTTGTTCTAAAGGACAAACAAGAGTATTGTTTTTATCAAAAATCTTATGATGTATTACAATAGAAATTTGTTTTATTAAAGAAAACAATAGATAGTACTTTCTAAAAATTTTTCTTTAGGTTTTTCTTTTCCATAACAATGAGCTTCTATTATTATTTATTAATATATTATAGATTTACTTGTTCAAAACGTAAACAGTACAAATACATTACAGTTCTGATATTTCGCGTTTAGTAAATTATTTTTCTACAAATCTTATATTGCTGAAACATTTTTTTTATCTGCATTACTTTTTTTGAAATAATAATTCAAATACTTTAATATTACTATTACTTTGGTAATAATACTCGAGTTAAAAGTTTTAAATATTAGTTTTTCCTTTTCATATAATAGTAGTTTTTTCAGTTCTCTAACGTTAAAATTTCTAAATTACTATGTATCAACCAATACAGTCTGTGTGACAAAACAATGACCCTCGAAATTTGGTAAGAAATTATCGCAGCGCCATTTATGTTATTTGTTTTAATTTTTATTTTGTGCTCTTTTCAGCGGTATGTAGCTTGCCAGCATATTGTGTTGTTAATGTCAGTAAATTCGTTATCTTTAGAATCAGTGCAAACTTCCTGAAGCAGAGTTAAGTAAATCATGCGAAAAAACCGTAACTGACGTATAAAGCGGCTGCAAAATATATGCGAAAATCGAAGGCATTCGTTAAAAAGTGGGTAAAACAATATTTGGAGATCGGGAATGTGGACGATTTTTCGGAGAGATAATAGCCGCGTCATAACAAAGAGGAAGGAAAAAGTAGTCTTGCGTCTTTTTGAGGAAAATCTTGGCTTTTTGCTACGTTGTTTCCAAATAAAACTCGACAAGAAGGAAATTCATATCTTTCTAAGTACGATTCAGTCGCCTGCGCCAAGAAAACATTTCTTTTTGATCAGTTTTGCAGAAACTTCTATAATCAGAAAGGCACCTGGAAAACGACTGAGGTATGCAAAGAAAAATTTGGATCGAGATTGGGACAATGTCATCTTCACGGACAAGTTTTCTTTACAGACATGGTCTTCCTTATCAAAGGCATGGTCAACAAAAAGTGCTAAGATTTTTCAGCGTACAGTAAAGCTCTTGTAAAAGTACACGTTTGGGGATGTCTTTGTAAATGCGGTTTTGGTTTCTTTTTTCTGTTTACGGATAATCCAAACGTCGAATAAATGTGCACCATTTACCAGAAATGTTTGCTAAAATTGGTTAAAATGTTTTTGCTTCTGACAGAACTGGTTGAGTGCTGCAAGAAGACAAAGACACCAAACATTGTAGAAAATTACAGTACGTAGAAAAAAAATAACCCTAAGTGACAATATGTAGTCGTACATAAAATGACGCTCAAATAAAGCACAGTGAATATGAAAAAAATGATGAAGCTATAATCAGTAATAGAAGTGAATGGACCAGATATTAGGTAATTGCGCAATAGCTTAAATTGTATACTTCAATAAAAGGAAAATACTATCTCCACTTTTATTTTTTCAAGATTACAACAGTCACTTTATTATGGACACACTTATCATTTTACAATGCTTTATTTTGTAATACATATTTGAATACATTTTGTAGGTATACAGTAATTTCTACACCATTTAGGCAACATAAGCATTCGTTTCTTTCCACATATTTTATTTTAATGCAACCAAATTTTTATAATGGCGAAATGATAGTTATCTAAACTTACCGTGATTATACACTTTAGCTCAACTGTCACGTAAGTGTTAATACTGATGTCAAGGTGGTAATTCTAACATTAGTGCTAACATATTTCCAAATTTAAATTTAGCAGCACAATAAAGGGGAAATTACAGCAACGAAGATAAACGGCGTCACCTACATTCCCTTTTAAATTTCGTACCATATAAAGAAACGTATTAATACTGAATTATTTCAAAAAAAAGTGAGTTTTATGATGGATTAAATTAAAATATGGGACATGAGTAAAATTTTAAATTTGCAGATCAGCTGCTCAGTATTTCTTAGGAATTCTAACGGGGTGTTTCAAATGCCTGCGCCGAGCAAAACACGCACAAGATCCACATTTGTACTGGCAGATGTCAACGCTGGTGTTAACAGTCCAGAAATATTCTGGCTCCCTAACATTATCATCACCTATGATATTATAATTTTTTAAGGTGTGTTCAAAGCAGATTCTAATTTTATTATACTGTAAGTGGCGTTATTATGGGGGTACAATTCAGTCGTGTTTTAGCTTTAAAGAGTATTTCATATAAATAACGTTTTTTTTGTGAATTCGTATTGTAGATTTATTTATTATTAATATAATAAAATAGTAAAAGAGCTAGAGTATAAGTTTAAATATAGAACATATAAATACATTAACATTTTAATGATAAAGAGGAATGGAAGTTAGCATAGAGGTGACATTTGTTAAGGCGTTTTATAACTTTTTAGATTTCGATTCCTTTTCGCCTTATTAAAGTTAAAACATAAACATAAATATTGTCAATTTTATATGGAAAATGTAGCCTTTTGTGTGAAATCAGACACAATAAATCTGAATTTTCTTTATACCAATTAAATATACAATTCATCTAAACAAAGACTAAGGTGCACCTTAAAAAACATTTTCTAGTAAATAGTAAGCACTGCTAAGGCCGCCGCGTAGTCCAGTAAGAGTCAACGTCCTTCTAGCCAAATACATCACAGACAAGTTCGACTCTGAAAACTCATAGATGTATGTGGCATTGTGAGTCATGTACTTTACAAGGTATGTCTAATGGGATTTATTTTCTTGGTCCAAGCAGAAGTGTCGGGCACCGAGTCTTAAGCTTGATGATAGGTGGAAAATCTTAGGTAAACGGTCCGAACCAACTCAAATATCCTTTGAGTAACTTCATCTGTCTAAATGCAGCGCAGTGTTGCATTAAATTTGAAAAATCCACAACTGAAACCCTTGCTATGACATAGAAGGATATTGTATCGAAATCACAAGTTTAGGTCAGCATACCAAAGTTCAAAGAAAAAAGAGCGGGCGTCGAGGAATGAGTAACGCTCAGTAACTTTAAACAGAGAAAACCGTATGTTAAAATCTTGTAAGCCCAAAGTCTGTTCTAACGACTGCTTTAAAGGAGATTCGAGTTCAAGACTTCCAGGAGAGCTATAATGCATGACAGAACCGCTAACACCGGTGTATTGATGCTAGATGATTTTATTTTAAAGAATATTTAACATACACCTTTTCAATCAAACTAATTTTCTGGAGTCAGCCTCAGAACTTTCCAAGTGTATTTTTTCTACTGCGTCTCAAGCTTAAGTTACTTGTTACAAGGCATAATAGGCCAGTCACAGTGTTGATTTTGCGGATAGCAAAAATATATGTTTGCGTTATTTTTTTATGCTCATTTTAAACTGTAAAAATAATGTTAATAACTTAGATTATGTTTACTAGACAGATATAAAACGATACACATGCGCATGGGCATATCTTGTAAAATTATAGTATCATGACCATCAACCATGACCATCACTGTGAACACTTAAGCTAGATATACATTACACTTCGCTCATCCTCTAATCTGGCCCTATTCAGAATATCGTGAAATACTGCCCTTCATACTTCGCTAAGTTCAACCTTATTACAGTAAAGATAATAGAAAAAAATATTTTGATCAGTACGCGAGCGAAACATCGCTATTATAACTGTTTTTTGAAATGGACTACGGATCAATAGATTTTACTTTCTGCTCCACAATAAATTGAGAAAATATTTTTCAAGAGCACATATTTCGTATTCGATTTGAGTAAACCAAGATTGGTGCCTAATCCACCTAATGTGAATGCAAAATGCGCAAAACTTACACGAATCTTAAGTGAAGCACATTGTATGTCTAGTCTAATATTATCAATACTGATACTAGGGACGTTAATATAATGATAATATTGTAAATAAATTAATTCTCAGCAATACCGTCGATTTACGATTTTAACGAAATTTATTAATTTTTTTTTATAAAATGGTTCCCTTTCAAAACAGTAAGAAATAAATAAATGAGTATTTTCATAAATATCCCTTTGTCTTAGATGCTCTAAAAGTTAAGAACTCATATATGTATTCATTACCAGTATTATGTGGATAACAATGGGTTAGTGATATTAAAATAAAAAATAATTTCATTCATTTATTAATGGCTTGAAACCAATTTTATTTCAGTATTTAATTTAGTATTTAATATAATAAAGAAACGGTATTAACAAAAAATTATAATTAATATATGCTCTGAAAATAAACTTCTAAAATCTTACACTGCTGTTTATGTAAATTATGTTGCATTAAATGTTTTATATTCAATGAAGCTTACTGTAATGAGGAAACGAGTTAAGTTTCAGAACCACATGTTTACGTCTGTACGATATTTAATTATATCGTCTCTTAGATATGAGGTCTGGGGAAAGTAGTGATATCGCGTGTAAAATAGGCACTATGTAAGAATTATCAACAAGTTAGCGAATTTAAAAGAGACCGTACACTTAACTTATGCGAAGGGGATGTTTCTTTGCCAGAAATGAGACAAAAATTGGTAGAAATAGTAGTACTGTGGTACGAATATGAAATCAGTGGATCGAAGAAGATACTCATTCGCTAAGACTGGAATCTAGAGCAGTAGACAAGACAACCAACCGGGAAGATCGTCATCTTTTGAGGCTTACAATTATAAACTGTAGTACGACTTCAAATGTCCTAGTGCAACAATGATGGACCATTACATGGAATCCGATTGTCTAGCTCTCCTCTGTTTTACGTATTAGTAGCATTGAGACTAACACTCTGCACCAGCTACAAAGGTTATCATGGGCAACAAAGAGGAATCTGTAGACACACGAGTGGCATCATAAAGATTTTGTATAAACCGAAACGACGGTCAAATATTAATACTCTGAGTACTATGGTATGGGGAGCTATCAGTCATGATAACAGGTCACCTCTAGTTACAGTTAGAGGCAAAATTACTTAGACCTACATATACACGGTCTTATAGCTCGTAGTACTTATTTCCAATAAAGAGTGCCCCACGCAATATTTCAACAAAATAACGGTCGACCACATACGGTACGTAGTACATTAAAATTCCTTTAAGAAAATAGTTTAGAAAATATCTTGTGACCAATTCGATTACCTGATCTTTCACCGATACAATGTATCTAGAATACTATTGCAGAAAGAAAAAAAGTGAGTATCAGTAATGAACACCATTATTTGACTCAATGCTAAGGAACAATGGACGCAGTCATAACAGTTCAAAGCAAGACCATACATTATTGAATAAATGTAAATGTTTATAGAAAATATTTTGCAAGTTTAATAATTTATTTGACTTATACTATCAAATAAATCTGCAAAGTGTCAATATTTTACTTGCAGTTTTTAATGCTAAACTTTTAATAAAATCTTATTTAGAACAACTTCTAATTGGTTAGTCAACATAATAGTTTTATACAACAATAAGTAAATATAATAATTGGATAATAACTCAATATACAGTAGATTACATATAATTTCAATACCAATAAACCTGCAAAGTGGCAAAGCAGTCTGACCACGCTGACCTTTGACCAATCAGTTTCAAAATCACTAGCAAACAAGCCTTTTTGGTCACCTGTCGATTGGTAAAAACAGAATTTGGAAATTCCCAGCCGTTCTCGAATTTTTGCTCGGACGGGCGGACGGACGGATCGACGGACCGACGTACCGACGGACAGACGGACAGACGGACAGATGGACAGACGGACCGACGTACCGACGGACAGACGGACAGATGGACAGACGGACAGACGGACAGACGGACAGACGGACAGACGGACAGACGGACAGACGGACAGACGGACGGACAACATGAAGTTAGTAAGTTAATAATTGAGAATTTTTAGTTATTCCCGTCATACTAGCATCATATTACAACGCAAATTATTTTTATAATTCTAACACAAAATTTTAAGGTAGTCTTTTATTCGATCTTTTACCACTTCTCTTTATTGTAGTCTAAATCATAACTAATTTACTTAAATTGTTAGATTAGAATTAGCATTGGATTTTCCAGATTTGAGTAACGTTATGATCTGAATTACTTTACACTAAGTGAAGACGAATTCCTATCTTAAAACTGCTTTCAAAGACGTACGTAATTGCTTTTATATAATTTTTAGAGACTTCTCTTAAAACTTTCCCTGTCATAAGATCAGATTCTGAGGCTTTTTAGATTTTTTTGTTACAAATTATTGTCTTGACTTCACCAATTGTAGTAAGTTTGGGTGATGGGCACATTTGGAATGATGCATCAAGCAATTGTTGACTGTTATTTTTATTTTGAGGGGCAGTTTCAATATTATACGTTTGAAATACCTTTGGGAGTTAGTCGTTGAGTGGAGTGAATTCCTGTATATTACTTTTTAACCAGTTATCGTATGTAACTTTCACAGGCACCATTGCGGTGTGCGATCTTTTTAATTTTTTAATCGTCCAGCTCAGTGAGTAGTCCGTGGTTTGTGAATCGTCTAGCTTGCGTAAGTATTCTTGAATAATTCATTTTTATATTTTCAAGTCCCTGATTTAGTCCTTTAGTCATTTTAACTAATCTTCATTTGTTATCAGAAAAATGCGTTAACTTTCATTTTACTGGAGATTAAATGTTTAACATATTGGAATTGCTTTTTTAATATATATTTCGCTCCACCAGGTATTGATTACTAATCTGTGGTAAATAGTTTTTATTTGCTACTTCAATGTCTGTTGGGATTATTAGCGTAACGTCTAGTCTAAAATACTTCATTCTATAAAGAGATAGATTTTTGGGCTTTTCTAGTGTGTGGACGTATATAGTTATTATAACCAGTGCATGACAAGAGCTGAAGTATAATTCTACTAAAAATTTTCTTGTCTCGATACTTTTATCGACGCAAAATTCCAAGGGATCTGGTCTCTTACGTGGATAGCTTGACCAATTCACCCATAGAAAGATAGCTGATGTCGTTGAGCTGCATGTTGGCTAATAGAAGTTTTTCCTTTGCTGTTATGAACCCCACATAATGCGTTTGGCATTATGATCTACATTTATAAAACTATTATTAAGTATTTTGAAGAAATTACCAAATTTTTTGGATTTATTATCGTGTTTTGGAGGGCACTAAACTAAAGCAAGTGTAAGTTCGCATTAATGGTCATAGAAAGTAATGCTAGTAGTTTGTATATTTTTGTATTTGGTTTGTTTATAATGTAAGTTTTGTTTAATGATTATTGCAGGATGTTTGTTGTGATATATATTATCATTGTGTATGTTCAGGTAACTTAGATCTGTGAAAAGCATTACAACAATATTATGAATATTTAAGAATAGTTGAATTTCTTGAACATGTTTTAGGAGTTCAGTCGTTATGTCGATTTTGCAACTAACGTTATTAACTACTGTTTCCATTGGCTTTATAAGATTATGCGTCATGTTTTTTAATTAATAATAAGTTATCAGGGGATTGAGCTGGTGGGAGTGGGACAAATGTTAGTATGTTATTATCAAATTGAATTTTTGCATGTTTTGTTAAGTGGTTGGACATATGTTGTACTTGGTTGGATTAATCTAGTAGGAGTACTTCTATTTCGTAATGTGGGTATAGTTTTTGTTATAGCTGTTTGTGCATCATGCAGCCTCTATAATTATCTGAAAGATTATTATTACAATTTGCACAAACAACTTTGTTGCTTTTGGTTTTTTTGGACACTCTTTAGTTGTATGGTTGGCAATGGACACAGCGCGGAGTGTTATGCCAATAATTATTTATATGACCGTACCTATAACATCTCTTACATTGGAGAATCTCCCTTTTGGCGTTTAAACTGTACATATGGATTCAAAAGAAGCTTAACGTTATAATATCCATGTTTTTTTTTTTGTTGAAAATCCATAAATAACAAGGAAAACTCTATCTTTATTTTGCGTTGTTGTATATTCCAGATACGTATTTTGTTATAAGCTAAATTTTAAATCATTTATATCAGTGGCGGAGGTGCCTATTTTTTAGAACGGTTTTTCATGCTTGGGTTTATTTGCGGAACTTTGCTTAATAACTTCATTGTATACTTGTCCTTTGATAGATCTTTAAGCTCTATAAGTGGTTCTATATTTTTCACTCCTGCTAAAAATATAGGTGGTAGTTTTGGTTTCTTGCTCTCGTATTTAGTCTAATTGATTCATCTCGCTATTCTGAAGTGTCATACCGGTTTTCGATTGGTATTAGATCGCCTAACCAGTAATTTAGATTTTCACTTTCGATTTCTGTTTTAATGACTGTCTTTTTTGGTGTTAGTGCCATCGATCTCAAAAAAAACTTAATAGTAAATGCAATGCTTGCTTATAAGCTTAATTTAATATTTATGCAATAACAGAAAATTGTGAATAATATGTTGTGTTACTTTGTGATTAAATTTATTGGGGTGGCAGAGAGGTTGAATCATTGATGTATTGGCGGGCTCAAGTACTTTTGGTGTAATTGGATAGAATTATGAATATGAGCTATTGACCTTGCTCTACAAAATTTATAATACAGAGACACTGGTTCACTCATTTCGAAGTTGAAAGTGTTTTCTAATTATACAAAGCGGGTGAAAAGTAACTAAGCATTAAACACTTTAGTATCATTGAAGTCGTGATAGAAACAACCACTAAATAGACTATATTAGTTAGGGTTTTATATTTTTTGCATCAACAGTACAGCCATCGGCTACGAGGGCCAGTACATGCATCGTTATATCCAGATACTTGAAGATTACGTGTGACCTACGGTATCTGGTTGGGATAATATCGGCGAATTTATTTTCATACAGAATGATGCTCTTGCGTGCGTGGTTAAACCAGCATTTTCCAGGGCGTTAAGAAGGATGACATAAATGTCATAAATGTCCCCCAAAAAGTTCAGATTTTATTCTATATGATTTTTATCTGTGGGGCAAAGCCTCGCACAATGCAGGACTTGAAGACACAGATTTAGGAGGTAGTTACCAGCATTCTAAATGACTTTCTTCGGAAGATTGTGAATTCCAGTCCTGGCTGTTTCGGAAAATTGGTTGACGCTACTTGTGCCTAGGTAGAAATTTAATAGTTTACTTTCATGTTTTATGTAATAAAGTGCATTTATAGGTTGTCTTAAATATATGAATTTTATTATCAATTCTTTCACCTACTCTGTAGCATGATTAATTTAATATAAAAGTTTCAATATACTTTTAATTGTGCTACAAATTCAATAATTATCAATGTATTTAAAAAGAATAATACAGATAGAAGAGTTTCACAACCAATGATTTAATGAAAATTTAAGTTCAAATTAAAAATGATTGAATGTTAATGTGATGGCAATGTATTTTTCAAACTTAAATCCAAATTACACGAATCATTTAAGAATTGTAAAACCTGATAAATTGCTCATTAACGCAACAAATTAATGTATTGTTCTTTATTTATTTGTTATAAAAATTATAAAAAAGTATAGACTTAATAAAATTTATTTGTATGGCGTATATTAGAGACAACTAATAATGACAGCTTTTAATATATAGAGTGTAGTTCTTAGATTTCCATAGTTTCAATATTAAAAAAATATATATCATTCATTAAAAACTAATAATTACAAATATTTAAGGTAATTTTTCATGTATCATATCATAACAATAATAATAAATTCTTTTGTTTTAATATACGTAGACAACAATGCCCCGAAAAGATTAGATTTTAAAATTTTAAACAAAGTAAATTTATCTAATATTACTCTTGCTTCGTTCTAGAATGTATAAATATAAATCTTAAATGTTACTCCAGATTATTTTTACATCCCGTTGCAAACGCGTTAAAGATTTCCTAAGTATTTTAATTGGGGATATATCGTAAATTATAGAATCAACTCGAAATCCCCAATAAATCACTGCCAATTTTATTTTTTGCCGATTGCAAGCTCTCTACCGACGTAACGAATTAACGGAGCCTCTAATAGCCCTCAAGATTCCAAATTCTTTTTGTTCGCTTTCACTTGTCCCGAAGCCAACATTATTATGAATGAAATCGCGAGCACCAGATGTTCGCCTATAAATAAAAGCGTCACCGCGCTCGACTGCTGAATGAACGGCAAAAAGATCCAAACAGGCTGCGAGAAGGCGGAAATTACGTGTAGGTGATAACGATATACTCCACAAAAATGAGGAAGTTTGCCAAGAATATTTTCTAACGACTCTGCTTGTCCAAAAAGTACGCCTAACGCGGCTCGGGGCATTTCAGGTGGGCGAAAGTTTTAAAATATCTGCGGTTAATTAAAAAGCTGGATATTCAGAAACAATATTTTGATGCATGGATAGCTAGCAGTAATTAATAACGGCCAGGGCTTCTTTGGTTTACTTACGAATGTTATTTAAGGAACATAATAACGCAACTGTTAACATTTTAAAATAATATTGCATAATTTCCGAGTAATCAGCAATTTCCTTCTTCGTTCTACAAGCGAATTACCTTGGCTGATTCACTTTTTCACAGAAACCGTTTAAATTTCCCAGCCGTGTTGAGCAAGGGTGTAATTAAATTTTGCAATTCAATTTCCTCTACACATTTTTTACTCACAAAGGTAATTTAATTTAATTGTAATTGCATTAACATGTATTTCTTTGAACTCTGAATGTATTAATTAACTTAAGTTTTGAAGTAGAGTTTTTGCAGGCCGCAACCAAATTAAGTAAACGACATTTTATACCATCAGCTCCGATTTATAGGTTTCTGGGGTTTTATTTTACTTAATTAGTGTTTTACACAGGGCTATGTACTTTAATTTCAGAATTCTTCAACTTTATTCTCTTAGAAAGAGTCCAAAGAATAGAAGCGCATGAAAAGAGAGCCCTTTTTGTAGTTTTATAAAAGCATTCCAAGCTGCGGTATCAGCAAAATAAGGGATATTTCTATTCCAGCATTGTTTCTCTTTGCCAATTTATCCCGAATCTAAATGGAAAAAAATGAAATCGATGTTTATAGCTTTGATCGTATTCTTCTTCGGCATTGTTTCCTACTGCAAACATTGGTTTATACTGTATTCGGAAATCTGCCCCTTTTCAATTCGCGCAATTTATTATTTCTATACATCAACAGACCCAGATGTCGTTCAGAAATAGCGCTCCCTCACCCCCGATGCACTTTATATTCGTTGTCTCCATACATGATAGATACTCGCGGCCTGTCGACATAAATATAATGCTCAAAATAATATGCGTTCCGAATATGAGGACGTGCAGGGAAGATATTCCAGTCGTCTCTGGTTCACTCACCTCCGCGCCCGGTAGGCTTTGGCAAAGTTTGATCTGCCGGATGCTGTATGTCATTTTGCTAACCAAATAGATGCGTTTCGAGATTTAATGAATGCTTTACTGAAATTCAGTTTAGCAGCCGTGCCCGCAGCTGACGCCTCGGTTGCTGGTTTCCGCTGCATAAGCAGCCTACGCAGATCGTGTCGCCAAACCAAAACATTTTACGATTGCCTATTTATAATTTGTGTCTACAAATATAAAATTTTCTTTCAGCAGTTTAGAGTCATTAAGTTCGGTTTCGCTTTTGACTTTATTCCCGATACTAATCGTCTTAGATTTAAATAACATTTCTTGTTGATAGAATTGCTAATACTATATTTTATTTTATAACCTAATTTGTTACTTTCCATTAAATTTATAGTTTGTGAACTAAAACATACCTTAATAATTAGTTCATAAATCCTCTTTGTTTTATTTTTTAATTAAAATTTCTTTTCTTGCTTTTTTAAGTTTATCATATCTCTCCCGACCATTTCTTAAGCTATCCTTTCCCTTTATTACTTCTTTTTTCGTTTACTTGTCATTTGTCTGATATAATATTATTAGATTTCTATTTTCTTTATTTTCTCTTAGCTGAGTTTTTATTCCCTGTTTGTATTATTTCTTGATCTCCCTTATTTCTTCTTTTCATTATTTAAATTATTTAATTTTTTCATCTATTATCTTCAGGTATGTTTTTATTATTATAAAAATGTAATTGGAATTGAAAACTCTGTACTATTTGCTTTCTTATCCTTTATAATATCATGAAGTTCATGTGGTTTCTAGTTATCTTTTGCACCAGAAATCGCGTAATTTTATATTTTTTATGTTCACATTTAGTGCTGATTAAGTACATGTTTATTGTCCTGTAATAAAATGTTTATTTTTCCTCAATATTGTTTATTGTTTTTTAGATATTTTGTTTTTCCTTTGGCATCTATATTTCATGTTATTACAAGCATGTCGTGTTTGAAAATGTTATTTAGTTTTTATAGATATATTGTCTTTCCTACAAAATCTCCTTTGTAAATATTTACCAGTATAATATTTGTTATATTGTTTTTAGTTTTAGATATTTGCTTCCAATTATTTTTCCCATGCTACCGTTATTTCCTTTATTAATCTTAGGTTTCGTTCCATTTTATCCTTATGTACTCTTGCCTTCGCAGTACAAATGTGTAATTTTTCTTAAAAATTCAAATTTTTTCCTTCACCTAATTTCCTGAATATTTTTATCGTTCGATTATATTCCATTTTGCATGTTCCCATTGTTGATTTTGTTATTATTCCAATCTTTTGTTCCTGTTTTATCGTTTATTTTTAAATAGTACCGTCATCTTTATTATCTATTCTGTATTCACATATTACTTATTTAATTCTTGTGTCTTCCTTCCTTCTTTGCTAAACTTACTGCCTAGAGCCATTCATTAGCTGTAGACTATCTATTTAGTTGTTTTTCGATATTTTCAAAAAATTTTAATACTGTGGTTTTTCCTATCAATTTACAAGGTGACTCTATATCCTTCTTGTCTAACTCTTCTGAATAAGTGAATTAAATGCTTTCTATTTATGGAACTCTTTTATATTGTCGTCATCTAATCAGATATTCGATTTGTGTCTCGAAAGTTTGAAAGATCAATCTACTCTTGTATAGTTTAAATGCATTTCATATCTTCATTACGTTTCTTTTTTGTGTCTGCTAGATAAATGCCCTATGTCAAAATTATTTTGCCGCTAATTGTTACGTTATTTAGTGTTACTTTTTTCTACCATACTGAGTTTTTTTAAATTAATTTTATACTTAATTTTGCATTTTTAGTCTTAATTGCATAATTCCTTTCCAATTGTTATTCCATTTAATATATTTTTGTTTTATAAGTTGCTTTATACAGTTTTAATTTTTTAGGTACGACTATTTTTGCATTATTAATTTCTTACAATAGCTTGTATACATAGCAATATTTTTTTATCGTCCTATTTTTAAATAAGAACCTGCTTATATATTTGACAACACCGCTAGCAAAACCTAACCCCGTAGACCTTTTTTTTGCTACTCTTTAGGTATAATTCTTCTTTTAATATAATTATAAATATGCCTGTTTATTATACTTATGTCACAATAAATTCTGATAAGATTCACATCAAATCATTACATTTTAAAATCTATCTGCTTCTTGAGAACTTTTCAACCTTTTGGTCAGGTTAGGACTTTATGATAGGTCAACGAGATTCTGTATGTCACCCTATGATCCAGATTTGTCACCCTGTGACTTATGAATGTTTGCACAAGTTAAATAACTTTTAAAAGAAAAAGTATTCTAGATCTTAATCCAGTTTCAAACCAATAAGACGAGGCAGTTACAACATAGAACTATACAAAATGTTTTATATATGACGCTCAAAGTAGTGTGCGAGATCCCAAGATGCTTACTTTGTAGGAAACTAAGGCTACATACAATGTTTCTTGTACTATTTTTACTAAATATGTAAATCTTGTTGTAATTATGATTATTGCATTATAGGGTTCGATACATTCTGAATAGACAACTTACATACAAGGACAATTCGGAAATAAACTCCCGTTCATTGTTAATAACAGACACGCGTAGATACAGAACCTGTATTGTACACATTAGAGACTTACGTTACATGCGATATAATCGTCATGCAACTTAAGGAATTTGTCATAACATCTTACAAAGTTTGAAATACCTTTTACAAAAAAAATTCTCCTGTCTAGGAATAAACGCATCCTGTAACGGCATTTTGTATGACATCCAGGTCTTATCGCCGATTATAATTCTGTTATAATGAAATAGAAAGTCTAAAGCAGAACCTATTCATGTTTTGTACTCCTCAGATAGAGACAAAACTTGTAATTCCCAAATTTTATGCCACTACCTTATGTAAAGTAATATGGGAAATTTGGGGAAAGTGCGCAGAAAGTCAAATATCTTAAATCGACAGCCTTCGTGGACCTTTTTGTCAATTTTTTGCACAAATTTATTGCTGGATACAGATAGGCGACCAATTATTGCCTCATCGTGCACGTTAGTACGTACATCTTTAGACATGCAATACGTTTGCCCATTACGTTTGGCCGGTAAATATTATACAGTTTTCCATAAACTCTTCTTCTTTCTGTGCCATATCCTCAATAGACGTTGACGATCATTCTGGCCTATTTAACCCTATCGACTGCGGATTCTAAATAAGTCTTTTCGGTCCATTGTCTCAGATTACACAACCATGATGTTCGGCGTCTTTCGGGTCCTCTATTGCCGGCGATTTTTGTTTGCATAACCAGTTGCAAAATGTTATATTTGTCATTTCGCATGATATGGCCAAAGTTTGAGAGTTTTTTCTCCTTAACGGTTTTCATCACTTCTCTTTATTCTTCTTTATTCATACGTTGCAGAACGTCTTCGTTTGTTACGTGATGTGTCCAAGATATTTGTAACATGGGTCGACAACACGACATTTCACACGTAACATTTTAGAACACGAGTTCGTAGTTGAATATTTAGCTTCATGTTGCATAGCACAGTTCTCATGTTATTAAAAGAGGTTCGTAGTTTTTCACTTCTTATTCTTGTTTCCTTGGGTTGATCCTAATTTTCATTCAGTTGTATTCCCAAATATATAATAGATGGTATTGTTTGGATCTGGGCGCCATCTACATGAAACACAGCGTTATTGTTGTTATTTTTGCTTACCACCATGACTTTAGCTTTGCTTATATTTAAACGCATGTTATACTGCGCACATCTCCCTGCTATTTTCTCTATAAGTTGTTGCGCTCCCTCTGCAAACAAGACTGTGTCGTTCGCGTATCTTAAGTCATTAATAAGAACGCCATTCATTAGAATGCCATCTTCAATCTCCTCTAGTGTTTCAGTAAACAGTCTCTCGGAGTATGCGTTAAAAAGTAGCGGATATAGCAAACACCCTTGTCGAACTCCCTATTCAACCCCAAACTCCTACTATGTCTTGTCTTCTATTCTTACAAGCGCTTTTTGTTTCCGATAGAGATTAGAAATTATGCGAATATCCTTATCATCAATATTTGATTGTTGAAGTATTTCTATTGTGATTTACTTTATCAAAATCTTTTTTAAAGTCTTCCATGAATTACAGCTGCCAAAAGTCTCTTTCGCACACACAAATCCTATTTATTACTGGACGCACTTTGCATTTGGCGGGATTTTCTATAGAATCATTTATTTTTAATTGATCTCGGACTGCCTGCTGAACTACGACGTACAGCGCCGCAGAACGGGCGTCGCTTCTTTCGAATTGCCCTCGTACAATAAGTTTGTACCAAAATTCAATATAACAGTGAAAATTATTTTTATTAAATACCTTTTTTATTTGGCTTATTTACACATTTTAATTAACAACGCCAAACTAATTTATAAAAATAAAATTGTAATTTGGTACAGTCACTATCAACAATTCTTGAATAGTTCGCAAGAACAAAAAATAAGATAAAGTTATTATTTCTTAGCTAGTATTAGATAGCCGTACTTCAGAGTTCACAAGATTCTAATTTCCATTATTGCCAAACAGCACATAAAAATACTTAAAAAGCAATAAACTCTTAGTATAAGTATTAGAGTAGAGAATTTCACTTATTTTTAGTAAATTGTTTATGTTTTGTGGTATCGCTAGTAAGAGTAGCTTACCTCTTTACTCTTTACCTCACCTCTCAAAAAAATACACACAAAAAATTAAAAAAAACTGTTGAGTTATGTAAATGTTTTTATTATTTATTTAGCAGAAATTAACAGTCTGATACGTAATTATTTGACCAGAGATGAACTAGACTGAGAAACGTCTTTAGACCTGGAACGTTGTCTAATCAATAGGATGAAGAATAAACAGTAATTTGTTATCGTCCTGTACTTAAACGTTTTTTATTTCAAATGCCTCAAATAATTTTAATATTAAAAAAATATAAATAATATTTTTAACTTATTATGTTGAAAGCTCGGAAGAGTTATTATTGCCTTCTCATATGATCAGAACATGCTCATATAACTAACTTAATATAAATTTTTCTAATGTTTCTTTTTTACAGTTTCGAAAACATATTTTGTACCATCCTTAAAATTTGTAAAAGCATAAAACAGATGTGTTGGAACAAATGCAATAAATTTTTTTTGAGAAATCATTGCAAGGATTCCTAGAATCTGCTAGGTGGTCATTAAATTTAAAAGCCTTTTTTCCTATAAAAAGGTTAATTTAAAATTGTACCATTATACTTTTATAAAAGGTTAATTTAGTATGTTACGTTTATTGCTTTATTTTGTCGTGTATCGTAACTATTTCAATAAATAACCTAACATTTAAATCCATTGACGCAATTATCACTCAAAACATGTAATTTATATTACTGATTTAAAACTTTTGGCGGCAGTGTAGTTTAGCAGATAATTTTATTATTGGTCATAAAGATTATTCGGATACTTTTCTGCATCAGTGCTTAACTTATATTTTTTATAAGATTTCTTATATACAACAAGAACGTTTTTAAATGATCCAAAAAGCTGTGAGATTAGAAGTTTGGATTTTTAAAAATTTTCTTAATTATTTCCGACTTTTAAAAGTTTTATTTTGCATTAGATTTTTCAATAATGGTAATAATCTTTGTCAGCTTTTCGTGTTAAATAGCCTGATAATTTCAATGGTACATAATTAGGAAAACTTAATATATTTGAATAGAGTAACGGTAAGCAATTTTTGATATGAATAGGTTTTTTATAAAAAGTATAATAAAAGTTGTCATATAAAAGATTTCTTTCTTACAAAGATGTGCAGATAAGGAAAGATACTGTTTATTGTATTTTCATGATTTTTTGTTTAGCTAAAAGGGAAACTCAAAAAGCACATTTTTTTATGCGACCATATAACAAAAGCATCGTCTACACATTTATTCAATTTGAGATGAAAGGTACCGAGGGCTTTTATTTTAAAAATGCCCATGAAAAGGATCGCTTTAAGAGGTAAAAGTATAGAAATACAGTTGTTACATAGTATTAAGCACATAAAATGTTAAGGAATCTTTATAATCTCTAAAATAAATATTGTAACTTTGGAATTCTCTTTCATAGTTTTTCAAATATATTTTTGTAGTACTAGATAGCAACATTGGCAGACCGTGGCATACCAAATAGCTACAGAGGTACATATATAATTTCATTATTGCTGCAACAGTAATTTCAATTTAAGTTAAAAGTATGACAAAAAAATTTTTTATAGAAGCATATAGTTCTATATTAAAAAGTATAGAATACATTGCGTTTTTTCAGTGTATCTAATATCCTTCTTTTCTAGCATGAGTTATCAACTTTTTATATTTAACACTAGTGTAAATTAACATTACAAAATATTTATATCCTTAAACTAAAAAAAATATCATATTTAATTAGTAGTTTATAGCCTTCTAAAAGTTGATACTGGGCTAAAATTGATGTAATAGTATTATAGATTTCTTTTTTAATTCGAAGAAGAAATATTGCGTTTCCCTAAAATAAAGAAGGACTTATTTATTATATGATCTCCGTTCAATGAAAGTTTAAGAAACCGTTAAGTAGATTAAGTCAATTTGAGATAATTAAATAACATTAAAATGGTAAGATAAGTAATAATTTTAGTATATCAAGACCAATTAAATTTATTTTTTGTACAGCACTTCTTTAAGATTCTTGTGCCAGTCCTTACTGAATAGTTGCGACATTCCGGTTGGGTCTATTATTAATTATCCATAAATAGCTTATCTCTTGTGAACCAAATCCCTATACTTGCACAAAATATAGCGGGCTGTCTTTGTTTCTCTGCCACATTGTCTGCAACTCAGGTTTCCATTGTACAACATTTTTGTTAAAGTTTCTTCTGATAAAATAATGTCCTGTACTAACAATTATTCATAGTCTTTACTAGATGGCCCTTTTACAAAGTTTTTTCATGTGTTTGTCCCGATGTATTTTCCCAGTTTTTTTGTGTCGTTTTCTGACCCATTCTCTCACCCGACTTCCTATTGTACTTTAGGTATTTCCAGAGCCGGTTTAGCGCCTATATATGGAGTACATCTTTTTTTGATCTAGTTTATGATATTTCTCATTGTCTACTATTCTACAGTGCCCCGGAACTGACAACAGAGTTAATTTTTGTAGTTTGCCACAGCATTTCCATACCAACCTGGATGTTTTCAGGAATGCCTGACTATCCGTGAATATGTTGGTTTGCTTATTTTGATAAGCCCTTAAATTATTTTGCCTAGTGCACTATAGTATAACAAATATCTCCGCCTGAAAAACGGATGATAGCTTCCTGGTGAAAAGTTTAACTGCTCACATTCCAGGCTCGGTTTTTGAGCAATCTGTAAATCATATAAC
This sequence comes from Sinelater perroti, assembly GCA_036346155.1. NCBI lineage: Eukaryota > Metazoa > Arthropoda > Insecta > Coleoptera > Elateridae > Sinelater > Sinelater perroti. The sequence continues at coordinate 37,328,274 of JARFIY010000001.1, forward strand.
TATCCGGGACCTGTTTCTGTTGCTTATTTTATTTATATATTTATTTTGATTTATAATATAAACCTCGTATTAGGTGTATAAATAAGTTCTCAGCTTTTTTCCTCAAAATTGGTTTTATTTAAAAACAAACAAAAAAAGCTTAAGTATTAAAGTATTCTCCGTTGGCATCGATGACCTCTTGCCATCTTTCGGGTAGCTTGCGAATTCCCTGGTGATAGAAGCTCACCGGCTTTGAGATGATAAGTTATCATCAATGCATTTTCGAACTTCTTCTTCTGTTTTGAAGTGCGTATCAACCAAGTGATGCTGTAACGACCGGAATAAATGATAATCGTAAGGGGCTATACGGCGCGTGTGGGAGAAGTTCCTAGCCTAACGCGAAGATGTGTTCTTGCGTCGCCTTCGCAACATGTGGTCGCGCAGGATGACTTTGCGACTTCCTTGTCCAGTAAATAGCCTCTTTTCTTCTATTGCGTCGCTCAAATTGATGAGTTGCTGTTGGTAGCGATCTGCCGTCACTGTTTCACCTGGTTTCAAGAGTTCATAGTACAGCACACCTTTCCAATCCCACCAGATACAGAGCAAATTCTTTTTGGCGTGGATATTGGGCTTTGGAGTCGATGTCGAAGGTTTGCCAGGGTCTACCCATGATCTTTTGTACTTGGGATTGTCGTACAAGATCCATTTTTGATCGCCCGTAATAATTTTATGCAGAAAATCCTTTTTTCGGTTTCTTGAAAGCAAATGGAGTGCGGTGTCACGCCGTCGATTTTTGTTGTCTTCGGATAGTTTATGCGGAACCCATCTGCCTTCCTTTTGTATCTTACCCAATGCATGCAAACGTATGGAAATGGCTGGCTGAGTGACGCCAAGCTGTTCTGCAAGCTCTTTTTCAGTTTGCGCATTGTTTTGATCCAGCAATGTCTGCAGCTCATCCGTGTATAATGTTTGAGGGCGCCCAGCGCGTGGTTGATCTTCAAGACTAAACTCTCCTCCGCGAAATCTTTGGTACCACTTTTTGCACGTTGCATGACTTACAGCATTTTTACCATATACAGCACAAATCATTTCAGTGGCTTCAACAGCGTTTTTCTTAAGATGAAACGCAAAGTGGATAGAAAATCGAATATGCTCTTTTGTGATTGCCACCGTGAACACAGCTGATTATTGAGGTAATGTGCATCAAACGCCAAATCGCATGACGTTTCGAAAGACCAAAGGTCATTACTTTAAAACCGCAAGAGAGCGGACTAATACGTTACATGTAAACGGTGATTTGCGCCCTGTGAAATCTAAAGCTGAGAACTTATTTATACACCTAAAATTTACGTTATTGTGATATTAATATATCACAGATTTGTAATATGAAACCTAACTTTTCAAAACCCGCTTCTTGTTTACTTCCTCTAATTTTTTTAGTTACACAAATATTTTAAAATTGCTTCTAAAGGAAAATTCATTTTACGACCAATTTTACTACAAAGCTGTAATAAAAAATACACCTACTTTGTTTACATGTTATTAGTAAAATAAATTATAAAACAAAAATTTTTTGGCACTCACATAAACTTAGGTGAATTCAAGTCGACCTTTGAAACATCCGAAATTTTATTAAAGTTAAATCTTCAATTGCTCCTTAGTTATACTTTAATAAAGCAGCAGCTGCAACCTAACTTCCGGCACGGCCGTTAGTTATTAATTTGCAGCAGCTAAAAACTGCAACTTGTTTTGTCATTTGCAAAGTCTAGCTTCACCTTTTAGAACGCCTTGCAAAGTTTATAATGAATATTTCCAGTGTTCCGCGACAGTTAGGTTACGTCACTAATTACGACTGGTGGAGGAAACGGTTCGTTAGTAGTGCTGTGGGTTGTAAACGACTGGCAAAGTATGCAGGGCATTGTTTTGTTGAGCCAGACTTCAACGACGGAAATGTATCTGGCTGTTTCGGAAATATAATGACATTTAATAGCAGAGTGCTTTGCACGTGTACAAGTTTAAATTACGTTCGCTGATTAGAACAATGCGATGTTTTATGGCAAACTCTTGCACGAAAAGCGTTTCAATTTTGACAAAGCAAGCTGTTTTGGGCTTATTTGGACGGTTTCAATTTTCTGTTCGCTGGTAGAGGCGGGGTTTTGTATTTCAAAATAAAAGCATCAGTTTTAATGTAATGTGCGCGCGGTAGTTGTAATTACTGTAGCAATTATTAGTAATTACCTTTTAGTTCTTTATTTGAAAGCAACAGCAATATTATATTAGTAGCATAAGTGCTGTATATAAATAAACATTAATTTAATTGTCTTATAAAACATTCAATAGTTTTATTACTTATAATTTAAGCTTAAGTGAATCTGAACGTAACTGAGTTTTTACAACATAATTCAAAATATTTTATTTTAAAATTTATTTATTTAATAAGACTTTGTCAAACCTCTATTTCAATTATTTAACTTAATTGAAAGTAAGTGCGTCTCAACAAAAAAGCCTCTTTTTGCTAGCCAAAATGATGAATCTCAAACTCATTAACAAGCATCTCTACTATCAACAAACGCAACCCCGCAAATTTTCATAGATAATCCCAGAGATTTAAAAACAACGGATTTATCGAATTAATTAACAACAATAAAAGTTTAAATAATAATAAGTCCAGCTCGTGCAGGCAAAGTATTTGTGCAAACTGTAATTGGCCATGCTACAATGACTGCTAATCTTAATGCTACTGTGAGCAAAGAACACTAAGTACCTTTTAAATGACGCAGTTAAAATTAACGCAAATTCGTCCAATATACATTATCAAATAAGAAATACATATAAATACACATAAATACACATACTAACAGAAGGAAGAATGCTCATAGTCGTAAGACATCTCCATCTTTCGATAAATTTGGGAGAAATAAAAGATAAATTAGCTAATAACGGTCGCAATGTACGCAAAATTATTAAAAGTAAACAGAGTCGCTAAAATCTTTTTTCTTTTTATCTTTATTTTTTCCTTTAACTTTTGTCAATTTGAAGCCAGCTGATAACAAAGAACTTTAAAATATTCAGGGATTACAAAACAACAATGTACAAGTTGGGCCCCAAAAAATAAGCAGAAATATCGTTCAATATATAAAAAAGGCATTCTTATTTTATACAATAGAATTCAAAATCACGTTTACAAGTTTTAGAACTCATACAATAAATCAATTTAAATTGTTACCGCCTATGCTTTCGTGTGTGTAAAATACGATTTGTCCCAAAAATATTCAGGAACATTGGGCAAATTCTACTGATTCACAAGGTTTTTGAGAACGACGTGATAAGCGCAGTACAAATAATGCTTTGAATAGCGGCAACGCCTGTTCCGAAAATAACCAGTCAAAGATAATATGACAAAAACAATTTGCGTGGTCTTAATGTAACCTCAAAGTCTATAAGAGCAGACTGTAATGCATGTGCACGAAGGAGGACGCCGTCAGTGACCATGCCAGTTGAGAATTACACGTTGCTGACTAAGCCCGTATAGTGTGTGATGACTGAGCGAGTAGAGCAACAAGTGTTCATCAAATTTTGTTGGCAAAGCTGGAGCATTCGTCCACAGAAATAGTAGAATTTTTCAGAACGCTTTCAGATAAGATGCAATAAGTGCAGCATAAATAAAGGCACTGAGCAAAGCACCAGAAAATGTTAAACTTGCATGGGTTACAATAAATAAGGGTCAGTGACTGACAGACGGAGAATTAAAAGATGAACTGACTACCATTACCAGAGCAATTGCCAAAGATTTGCTTCATATTGCTTTTATTGCACCCGATTTCTTCAATAGGGTCATGGGGAGATGAAACGTGGGTTTACGGCTACAATCGGGAAACAAAAGCTTCTCCTAATGGTAATCTTATGATTCGCTACGTCGGAAAATTATGTGGAACTTCAAGTAATTACTTTAAAAAAACTAAGGCTACGAACAACGTTTCTTATAACTTGTAGCATTTTTACTGGTTGTATAAATTATTTGTTGTTGTAATTATAGTATTTTGTATGAGATGGCTCAATATTTTTGGAATAGGCCAAGTATTTCACTACGAATGTCATTTCAAACTGTTTTTCATTAGCAAAAATGTAAAGAAAAATGATGTAAGTTTGTATCAATGTCAACCAGCTTTTCATTTATAGAACAATATATTGAAATGTGCCCGGGACTCTAAAAACTTAATATAAAGGGACCTACAAAAAGAATAGAACTGCAAACGTACAAGTAATACATCAATTATCATTAACGCTAAATACTAGTCAATTTCTTCAACGCAAAATGTACCAAACCAAAATAAAAATTGCCATAAACGTTTTACTGAAATATTGCTTTTAAAGTTTAGAAGTTCAACCTATATTTAATCACTTAATTCCACAAACCAACACGATACGTATATCTCTGTGTAAAGCCAATATTCTCTAATAACATAAAATTAAGACAAACTATATTTTGCAAAATAATAACATCGACATCTAGCTGGTAATAGACACACATTTTACATAAATAAATATTTTTTGTACTTCCCATTGTATAACGTATTAAATAAATTATTGAGGCGAAATAACAAATGCAAGCACAATCATATTAATAAGTCAATCCATTACTCACCGCAAATTACCCAAATTTGAAAAAATGTCACTACATCTGAAATTTATAAGATGTAATGAGATATAACCATTTCATATATATAGTCTGTCAAAAAAGTAACGAAAATTTGTAATTTAAAAAACCCCAGCTAATGATTTAAAGAAAACTTTTTTTGCGTAACATGGTAGCACTGTCCCTAATTGTGGAACAAAAATTTGTGGATAACAACGATAATGCAAAGAGCAGGGATTGTGCCGAATTTTAGGCCAAAAACGAGACAACTACCATCGATCAACCATCATACTCACCAGATTTGGCCCTGTTCTATTTCTTCCCAAAACTAAAATTGCCACTTCGTGGAACCCATTTTGAGTCAATCGAATCCATAAACAACATTTGTGCAAACAGCTGAAGGCTATACCAAAAATATGTTTCGAAGACTGGAAAAAACGCTAGTATGCGTGTTGCATCAAACGGTGCCTACGTTGAAGGCGATAGAATAAATATTGATAATTAAACAAAATTGTGTTTCATTTAATAATTCCCGATACTTTTTTGACAGTGTATATTACTCATTTTCTCGTAATATTAAAAATATAGAGGTAAAATTGATGCATCGGGTTGTTTATTCTCGAGCTCTTAGGCTGGGATCGGAGTTTCGAAACTCTTAATGTTTAGTCCACAGCTGCGGTGGTGGACATCTTCAAAAGAAAATTTTTAAAATTAAGTTACCGTCCCATATGTTTTCTTTCATACCCATACTCGTGTGGTAGGAATGTTAGCTGGAGATCCTTCATAACTGGGTTAGTTACTGACGTAGCCGGATTTTTACCGGTAACATCTCGGATTAGGGATAGAATTATTTTTTTACATATTGGAACCAAGATTTATCCACAGAGATACTTAAAATTATACACGTTCTGGGAGTTATAATTAATAACACCAAAAAGGAATATTTATATGTGATTTGATTTACAGGAACACTACCATATTGGTCTTCTGACTTCTAAAATGCTTAGATCTTCCTTAGTTTTATATTACTAATAGTATATTTGTGGTTACGGTACATATATGCGAAATAAAAAAGACCAAATTGTATAATGCTCCAAATGACTGAATGATGATTAAATATATGATTTATTACAATTTTTAATATCAAGTTAGGGAATAAAATCTTAAACAATCTCGAATATAAAAATATATAGACTGAAAGTTCTACAATTATTCCTTTTTAAATTAGACAAGTACTAAATGGAAAACGAAAGATAGGGTCAACATGGCAACAAAGTTATAGCTTTATAGAAGAAATCAGGAGAAGTCAAAAGTAAGAGAATTTTAAGAACAATGGTTTAAAATTTTTACAAGTAAACTGTTTAGTCACAATTACTCTTTACGGAAGTGGGTAGAAGAACTAAATAAATAACTATGTTTACTCGTACGCACCGATATGGACAGATACGATCATAAAAAGTAAAGGCGGAATTATAAACACTACATATTGCAAGTACATTCCAATTTTGTAGCAATCCTGTAAACTAAGATAAATTTTTTTTATCGCAGTCACATCAAACATTTCTTGAAAATATCGCTCTCATACAAAAAAAGTTGAACATTTAAATCCCAGCAAAACTCTTGGATTTTGCCTAGTCACTAAAAAAGCATTAAAATAATTACTCTGTCCAGGTGCCATCCTAACTTCTTATTTAGTTAATGCCATTTTATAAAATAATAGCCTGTATATCTAAAATTTGCAAAAACAATTGTGTTGTTGAAACCCACAAGTATTAAATTCTTCTTAGACATTATATAATAATGCTAGGATAACTAACATAATTAATAAATTCATAAAAAACAACTAATGCTTACTTAGTAATGCTTTTTTATGATCAGCAAGTTTTTGATAGGATGTGGCATCTAGGCTTGCTACTGAAAATTAAAATAATTTTATATTAACAATGGAAGGTGCTGAAGTTTCATTTAAATGATGTTATGTTTAATAAAGTGCAACGGAGGGTCATCACATTATTTTCTTAGTAAATTATGTGTATCGCAACGTGGTGTTATAATACCAATTTTCTACATTTTATGAAGTATAGAATTAGGCACTATATGCAAGACCATTTGGATCTTATCCAAGTATAATTATGTAAATGGAGGATAAGAATTAATGAATGTAAGTTTTACCATAGTTATGCTTAGACATGACTTAAATATAATATAATAAATATGCAAATATAGTGTATGAAGTATAATTTTGATGTTTTAAATAATGTTAATCGTTATTTGTAAATCTTATCAAAATCAAAAACCAACGTACCCTCAGTTTACCTTTCAGGAATCAGAATAATTGAATTATTACTGCGTTTATTATCACTTATATAATAAATAAATTCACTTTAAAAATATTGAATATTGGCTGGATCAATATCCTATTAAAAACTTACGTTTATATTATAATAAAGTGTCTTATCAAACCAAATACAGAATGCTACACTTATAAACTTAAATTGAGTAATTCTTGAAATATTCATCTACCCTTCAAACTGACATACAAAATTTGCATTACTCTTTGTATTATCTTGATTGGTAAATCTACACTTATTTCTTGTAATGTAATAAATGTGTGAATGAAAGCAGAAATGTGGATGACTTTTCAAAACGGTTATTTCCAGATGCTGCGCTGTTCTCTGTTCACTTTACAACACGTAAAATAAAATTCGTTTTACATTTGATTTACCTACATATACATGGCGTATTTACTATAAAAAATTTTACAATGTGACACAGGAAATGTTCGCACGTTGTGGCAAGTTTAAACAGTTTGAACAGGTTTAAAGCAGAGTTTGGAGAGAATGATTTCTATGCTGTGAGACGATTGCCCTTATCGTACAACAATATTCAAGTGGTACCTGGGGTTTTATAGGAAAAATGATAGCCCCAAAGAATACCAAAAATTAAGTCGACCATCCTTGTCTTCAAGGGAATAAATATCATTTTCGCTAGTAAGACACTCGAGTCTGAGGGGCATGCGACTTATCAAAGAAAAATGTATTTAGATATTTCAGTGCCAGCAATTAATACCATTGCACATGACCACCTTCAACTAAGAAAAATGTATTTCTTATGGTTACCCCATGCATTAACACTTTTTGGAGTACTATAAGATGTTTATAATAGTACAGGGAAATGCGTGTGCTCAGATCACTGTGGAAATATGAGAGTTTGAGGATTAGTTTAGAAAGATTATAAAATTTTAAAAAAATTAAAGATTATAAAAATTAAAGGTGTATTATAAAACATTCCTAGTGTCTAATTTATTTGAAATTTATTCGTTTTAACTATAAAAGACAGATTAGAGCGTAATCAGTTATAAGGTACAAAATCGTCTTTAAAAAATCACTGACGCCACATGTTACACTTTATATATTCATCAGTAGTAGCACAAATCATTGAGGCAAATTTTGTAATTTTTTTCTTAAAAATGAACATTAAATGATTAAATATGTCCTTCATGATACCGTTTTTTACTTTCCTTATTATAGGATAAGGAAAGTAAAATAATGTAATCGGCGGAAATTTGACCTACCCAGTTTTTCACATTTCTGGACGAATTATAGCCTCAGGACACACAGTGTGTGTGTGTGTGTGTGTGTGTGTGTGTGTGTGTGTGTGTGTGTGTGTGTGTGTGTGTGTGCGTGTGTGTGTGCGTGGTGCGTGCGTGCGTGCGTGCCTGTGCCTGTCTGTCTGTCTGTCTGTCGGTCGGTCTATCTGTCGGTCTGTTTGTCGGTCTGTCTGTCTGTCTGTCTGTCGGTCGGTCTATCTGTCGGTCTGTCTGTCGGTCTGTCAGTAAACAGGATATCTCGAGATTCATACGAGCTAGAGAAATTTGGTATGCGAGTTACTTGTAGGCAGGGGACGCAGTGCAAAACTTTTGGTAAAAATCGGCCTAGTCGTTTGGTCGCAAGGTCGTAAAATAGGACGCAAAGTGGTCGCGAATCTAAACGGTTGAAGATACAAAAAATGCATGAGAATAAAAATGATTTGTTATCACGAGATAAACATGAATTTATAGTAAAAGTTGGGAAAATAGGAACTCGAAAAAAATTTAAGCCCAGGATTTTTGCCAGAATTACCCAATTAATAGGATAAGGAAAGTCGTGTGATGTTCACACCAGATTTTTAAAAATTGAAACCTTTCTAACCCGTTTTAAAATCCTTAAAATAATTTTACATAATGATTGTGCACATGCTTTTTATATGCAGATTACATTGCTCAAAGGAATATACATATTATCTTACTTTATTGGGTTTCGATTTTCTTTATACGCTCCTCATAAAACACATTATTTTATTTGAGATGCCAAGCCTCTAATATGCTCTTGAAACCTAGAGATGCGTAAAAATATTTTACTATCTTACAAAGAATATTCTATTAAATTATAATTATTATAATGGCCAACAGTAACCAATGTATTTAGAAAATTAGTTCCAGATAAATTGAATGACACTAGAGGAAAATAGGGATGTGAGAAGAGCTACGAAAATTTATAAAAATCGAGTACATGCATAAGTCCACACAGCGTGTTATTGTTATTGTACAGTACACTTAGAGCAGTGATAAAACAGTCCATTAACTTGGATAAATTACCTTCATTTTGTATTTTTGGATATTACGTGTTGCAAATTAAGTGCATGTAAGTAAACCCAGTTATAAACACAGCTTCACCCCTCGCAACTAATGAACCCAACAACAACACAACAAAATTTACCATTTTGCCAACAATACTGACTTATTCCAAATAGTAACGCAGAGCAAATAATACCTGACTAATACCAGCAAATGTCAAATAGCTAGCTATACAATGATGCTATAAATACAATACATTCCAACCATATCCATATAGCCACTCTTTAATATCACAAATTTTGCTTTGTCTAATACCTACACCAAAAAAATATAGCACAACATTTAATCTGTATTATTAGTGACGCAAGAGAAGAAGAAAATATTGTAGACCAAAACAAAATATGGTTCGAAAAGTGTTAATAACCTAAAAATAAAATAAAATAAACAGCTCACAAACAATAATTTAAACAATCATAAATAATCAAGTTCTCTAGATTACTAGAAGTTTCAGATAAAACAACAATAATTAAAATAAATAGTTTTATCAAACCCTCTATAATTCTTGTATATGAAGTTAGTGATTATAAGGAAATGACAAAAAGCCAGAAATAGTATTACGGAATTAAAACAGTACAATACCAAAAATATGGCTAACTTAGTCAAATTTAATGAGCATCACCTTGATGTGTATAAAACACTAGTCAAGTACTTCCAAGAGAATAATATTAATCGCCATATTTATCAAATTAAGTAAAATCGCGTGTGTAAAGTAGTCCTGCGTTACATATATTTTAAAATTCTAGTAGCTGAACGACCTGAACATAAACAAAAATATTGCTAACGTAAAGCATAAAGAAACTAAAGAAGCATTACTATTTTTGTTTGGTGCACTTACAGGCACTGCAGCCTCAAGGGCTTATTGTGACCACTAACATGCGCTTATTCTAGGACATTCACACACCCACACACTCATGGGTTGAGCGAGACTCGAATTCGCGCGCGCCGTCTAGAGGACAGAGCCAACTGCTTGAACCATTTGAGCCACCGCGTCCCCAGCATTACTATTATTCATTGTTGAGTTGGGCTATTAATGACAAAGGCATCTATAACTAAAAGTACTTACAAAACAAATAGCTTTATACAACCGCCCTATAAAAGTACAAAGCTGCTTCAGTTCACTAGATGCAAAAACTACAAACATAAAAACATACTGTAATAGGTCATATGCCTGTATAAAGTGTGGTGAACCACATAATTCTTTACAACTCCGACTACTGGTGCATTGTGTAACTAAACGAATTCCACAAACAACAAGGTGGTTCAAATATGATCGGGACTGATTTATGAGTAAATAAGCCGAACTGCGACCTTGGGAAAATGGAGTCACAACTTCGACCCTCCTCCTGCTCGGATTATAACCTGTTAAGTACTATTTGGGAGTTGCTAGAGTGATGCGTGGAGCGTGGATCAATGTAGTGTGATCAAATTCCTCGTTGGAGAAAACGTCCCACCTGCTAAAATGTATCACAGACTCCAACAACAGTATGAAGAAGAGTGTCTCCTATGGACCCGTGTGTTTGAGCGGTGTAAGTGCTTCAAAGTGGACAGAGAGCACGTGGAGAATAATCGCATAATCGTCGGCCGCAAACATCTGTCACCGAGACAAATATTGAGCGTGCAAGCACGCTGATTCGTAAAAGTAGGCGCAGAACTATGGAACTTAGAACAATGCTGTCCATCAGTGTTGGTAGTGTAGAAGGCATTGTGAAAAACCACCTGCACTATCGGAAGGTGAATGCACGGGTGGGTAACACGCACTTTGACGGGTGTGAACAAAATAGTGTGCATATAAGTTGTCAGTCGTCTCCTACGGCAGTTTGAAGACGAAGGTGATGCATTTTTGAAGTCTATAGTAACCACTGATGAATCGTGGGTGCACTACTTCATTCCCGAATTCCGGCAGTTATCACACGGATGGCGGCATGCCAGTGCTGCCAAACCTAAGAGAGCGCGGAGGAGCTGTTAGGCAGGAAAAGTGATAGTAACGTTCATCTAGGAATTTGTTTTTTTGTAAAAAATTATTCCCGTTCATTTTTGAACCACCTTATTATATAAGGGCTGCTCAAACTACCGAAATCTATACAACAAAATTAAAGAGAGCACAGAACAAGAAAGGAATAGACCTGCCTCCTGCAAGCTACAACTGTATACCTTTTCTCCTCTATTAGTAAAGAATACCTGGAAGGGACCTATAAATATACAATGACAAAAAAGAAACTTTAAGAAATGTTCAACCAACGAATGAATTGAAATAGTATTATTTTCAACATGCTTACTACAATAATAAATAAAATAGTTCCTTAATGGGCAAATGCCAACAGATTCCAATCGAAACAAACAAGAAATCGAAATCTTTCTCCTCTTTGATAACATTGGTGATATCCACAAGGAGAACCCATATAAAAGTACTACATTATTTTAACTACCACACCGAACGTCCGGATGGTATAGTATAGAAAAGCACTGCCATTATCATTCGAGAAGCTATAATGCACCATAAACCACAAAAATCTGAAGAAAATTTCTTGTAAATCCCTGTGATAGCAGCTAACATACTTACAAATTCAATTACAATAGCGGCAGCTCTCGATGTAACTTAACAAAACCCATACTACAACTATTCCTCGATTCATTAGGATCAGGATTTATAATTGGCAGGAATTTCAAAGGATATCAGTGGAACCGTAAAAGGCAGAGACCTTAACAAACTCATAACTGATAACAGTTATAAATATTTTTTAATAGACAAGTTGCTGGCCAACGGTCTTAACAAAATCTCAATCTTTCTAGATTTGTTCAATGTTAAAGAATTTTCATTTAACTAAGTAAACATTTACACCCAGTTTTTATCTGTCATTAGATCACATATCAGTCATATTATTAGTGCTATAGTAATTAGAAAAGAAGCCAAACCAATGTTAAGTAATAAAAGAGAGATTGAAATCCCTACAAAATACATGAGTTGGCATCTCAATAACCATGTGTCTAAAATTACTAAAAAGTTGGACAATGGAGTTAATAAATTCATAATTACTATACAGTTAGTAAGGTAGGCTACACCGCAAATGAAAAGCTAAAAATGAAGCTCATAATTGCTATAGAGGTGAGCGAAATAATTAAAGAAAAAAAATTAGGGCAATCTGGTAATAATCACATAAATATAGATACCTAACAAAATAAAATAAAATTATTAATAAACTCAAAAAAATTATTCTTTTCAGGAATATGTAACTTCTCATCCCAAGAAGATTGCAGTATATGTAAAGCTGCAAATGAATTAAAGACGTCACAAATGCATATACCTCTATTACCTAACCGAAATGAGATGTGGGCCAGGTCAGAACAAGATAAATCTGATTTATTTCTTTAATATCCAACAGAAGTAGACTTATAAGAATTACGCAAGAAGATAAATATTATTGAGCAACAAGGAGGCATCAAGCTACGATCTTACGTCTAGTCCCGTCCTTAAGCAATTAGAGGAGAAAAGAGAAAGACAATTATTAGAATTATTTAATGTAATTCAGCGTTTACTTAGTGGCTGGTTGGACAAAATATTATAATATTAAAACCCAGCAAACCGTCAAAATAAAATACTTAATCTATTATCAGCATTATCTAAAACTCCTAAAAAGGCTAGCATTAAGTCGATTAAATAAAGATACATTGTTAAACGATTAGATTTCAACCACCATGACCATACGACCTGTGTCTAACATAAATGTATAACATTCAATTTTTCTTTGAAAGTAAAAAGTATTGTATAGCAGTCTTTTTTAACGCCTTTTAAGAAGGAGTGGCACAAAATATTGTTGGTTAAAATAAAAACATTATTCCTATACTAAATTATCTCCTTTTCCAATACTACCTCTCTAATCGCCATTTCCAAATAAAATTCAAAACCAAAACTTTGAGGCTACAATCAATTACCACAAGGGTTCTCCAGGGAAGCGTTAGAGATCCAGTTCTACACTTAATTTTAACTGTTGATACACCAATCACACCGTGTACAGAAATGCCAATATTCGCAGATGAGACTGCTGTCTTGCGTACGATGAAGACTCTTTAAGAGTTACGAGATTACTACAATAACACATAGGTATACTAAAAGAATAGTTAAACAAATTGATAATTAAGATAAATAAAACAAATTAGTACATATACAATATACACAATCTAAAGAACGGGCGTACCTAGTACTCCCATAAATACTGTTACAAAATCAAATCTACCTTTGCCGTACACAGCATATAGATATCCGTGACTTTAATATACGGTTGAAATTGTATCAAGCCTTAAAGTTGAAAGTCAAGTTTAGTTATTTACTAAAGGAGTGAGATAACAAAAAAACCGTATTGCTGCAACAGTATTATATAAGTGTGGAATTGAAAAGGTGTAATCTTGGGGTTGTTGCCCGAGTACACGCATGATGGCGATAAAAAAATTTGATTTGCGGATAAAAAAAATTTACTGTGGAGAAATCTTTAAACAAACCAAATAACAGAGTATGCTTTAAGTCACCCAAAGAAGCATCTCACCCAATGTCAGAGGTTCAGAAAGGCCATCATCCAGTAGCTGGAATAGTTTGATAAAGAGTTGTGTTGTGAAAGAGTAACTAAAAATAAATTTTTGTAAAAAGTGAGTCAAAACCTTGGCCGCTGTGTATCAACAGAATGGAAAATGTAGTGAAACCTCTGAATTACACCCATTTTAGTGTTGAGCCTTAGATCTTTCAGCAAGACTCCGCACCCGTCCACAAATTATGGTTAACTCTAACTTGAACGAACAACAATGTGCCCTTCTATCAGTAGAGGGTCGACCTTCTGGTGGCCCAGAACTCAATTACAAATTACAGGCAGTTTAAGCGTGCATAGTTTGCTCAAAAAGCACCCTAATACCGATTCTTTGAAGCGAGCTCTGGCGGCTGCAATCAATACTTTTCCCGTGGATGTAGTGTGTGCAGCCATAGACCTTTGTAATTATACTAACCAATAATACTTAATAAATCCTGAAATTAATATGCACTTATGTACTTAGGATCACATAGGGGCAAAAGAAAGAAAATAGCGCCAATGTTCCAATCCAAGATATTTAGAACTTTTATGGGTACTCCATGATACACGACAAACTTTACGTTACATGCAGACTCCAACACATGCAATACTTGCATGATATAATTATAAAATCAGCAACTAAACACTATGGTAGACTTTCAAATCACATCATAGAGCCACTAACACTACTACCGAACTTTGGGAAGTTAAAGGGATATGATCTTCGGACCTGCAGGCCAAAAATATTCCAAAGTAAATTAACCATCCTTAGTTATTACGTGAAGGTAACGGCGAGATACCACTGGGTGTCATCCTCATCAAGCCATTCAACTTTATTAACAAACAAACTCATAGAATCTCTTGTAATTCCGATGTTCAAATAAAAATAAGAATATCATTTTGTACATCCAACTAGATCTTAAAAGAGTTTAGTGTAGAAGCAAAACTTTAAAAATTATACGAAAGGAAAATAACGGCAAAACAATTAAATATTGAGATACAATTGACCAACGATTTGTCCGTTTGATAACGCACTTGACAAAGTTAGCTTTTCCTCTTGAAAGTAAAATAAATACCAACACAAATATAAAGAATTTTACAATTGTCACATTACAATAGCAGTTAACGTCTTAAAAGAATACAAAATTTTAGGTGAAGCTTTTTTCTTAATAATATATTATATACTAAACAAACGAACAATTATTTATATAAAAATAAATTACTGATTACTTATTTTTTATTTTGCGTTAAAAATACGAATAAACTTTATTGAACGGTCATTGTTACTCATAAACGATTATATATTAAACTATTGAGTTAATTCGCACATTTCATAAATATCACTAGACATAAGATTTTTAAAATTGCAAAAAAAATTCAAAACAATGTGTTTTACAATATTTAAAAATTTTGTAAATTAATGGTATTAAATTATAATGGTCGTTAATGAAAACTCTAAATATAAATTTTGCATTGTATATACATTAAAAAATGTATTACTAAACTATTTTTTTGCCAGCTATTAATTGCGAAAAATAATTCTCACTTTGGAGTTTTTAGCAGGCGTTGTTTGAAAACACTAAACGAATGCAACTAATTTGTTAAAATGCACAGATAAATCTCCCTGCCTCTCTTTCTCCCTCTTAATTGAAAGTGAAATTTGATAACGCATTAGCTGATCACCACCTTACAGAAATGTTTTAGGGAATTTTTTAAATAATTCAAGACTTTCTGAATGTACAAAAACGTTAAATACCTACTGCGTAAGGCACTTTCACAATCTAATTTTTATTTAAAAGTAGCAAAAACGCCGTTCCTTAAAGTGTTAGTTAATTACTTTCCGTCCTGCGAGATCTTTAAATTTCAATTTAAATTAGCTCGAAGGATTAATCAATGTTTTTGCTAGCAGAAGCCAGTACTTTGTAACTTCGGATATAAAGTATAATTTTTTTCGTTTAATCTTCAACGAAATTTTGCTTGAAAATCAGAAATTACAAATGGAAAATGCTAGACATCAAGTTTGCACAGTACACTTTCTTATAAAGGATTTGCAGCAGCATATTGACACTTTCGCCTCAAGCTTACAAATATTATATTTATTCAAAATTTAAAAATAATTAAAAATATACATTTAAAAAAGCACATGTGCATGTGCATTTATTCATTTGAATGTGTATGTTGAATAAAGTATATTATGATTCAAATTGAACTTTAGAATTTGTATTATGCCCCGATTGCGTTCTATGAACGCCGGAAGTTTGAATTTGTACAGTCGATATCTAAACATACCATAAAACAGAAAAACCAACAGTAACATTTGTAAATTGGGTGTCTAGAGAATGCGGCAGCTGATGATGATTTTTTAAAAAGAAATTGAGCTCTGAATCTTTAAATCGCTTTATGAATCATCGAAATTGTGGCACTTGAGGTAGTAAAATTCTAAGTTTTGTATGCATTGTAGGCTAGCGGAATCATTTATCCGACTTTTTTGAGGACGAATCTGACAACGCTATTATCAATGGTGTACGATATCGAGAGATACTGAACAACTTTTTCAATTAAATCAACGTTTGAACTTGAATGACTTGCGGTTTCAATGAGATCTGTCCACACGCCACAGAGCACGTGAAACACTCACTTTACTTCCAATCAAATTTCCTGGTCGTGTTACTTCGCAGAGGTGTGATATTGATTGGCATCAAGGACTTGTAATCTAACCCCATTAGACTTGTCATCTGAGGCTATTTAAAAGAAAGAGTTTATGTCAATTAAACATTAGGAAAATGTAGATTTTAGCAGATATTAATTAATTTAAACAAATTGAAGTCCAAATTAATCAAATAAAAATACAAATAAAAAAATGTTAATTTTGATCGTCGCATTTTTATACGTACTCAAATAAAGTACATGTGGTAGTGTTAGAAGAAGATATCTATTTCCCTCCTCGTTGAATTAGGACGGTTTGTTATAGGCATTTATTTAAATATTCAAAATTATTTATTATATTGGTGTTAACACATCGATGGCTGTGTGTTTAAATATTTCAATTATTTCCATTTTGATTTTACACCGTAAAAATATGAGCACTCCTTGCTTAACGACCTATTCATTTAACAGCTGCTCAGACTTAAGCACTATCAGCTGTCCATTATGGGGGATTTTCTTTCTCAGCCGGACTAATTCCTGCAGTTAATCAATATTTATTATATTATTACGCGAAACATCTGCAATCTTTAAAACCACATAATTTGATCATAAAGTTAGACTTTATTGTATACTTTATAGTTAAAGATAATTAGCACATATTCAACTAAAAAAATCAAATAATTATTGATCTTAAAACGATTACGAATTTAATAAAAATAGTGAAAGGGGGAATCTGGAAGAATAAAGTAGACTGAAAGGAACTGTGCAAGACATAGGATCTATTTATTAATATATTTTATAAAGTTACTAAGAATAGAAACTATCGTCCATAACACACCCAAATTTATTTTGTGAAAAGTATAGGGAAAAATGTAGCTGGTTTCCAAACAAAGCTTAAGCACCATCAGCTGTCCATTATGGGGGATTATCTTTCTCATTCAGTCTTATTCATGCAGTTAATCAATATTTATTACACAAAACGTTTGCAATCTTGAAAACTGCATAATTTCTTTATAAATTTAAAGCAGATTGATAAGCACATGCTGCCTGTTTGCCATCCTATAAGGCATACGTTTATTTATTTTGTATTGCAACAGTGGTGCATTTGCTACCACATGTCCATAGATCGACGCCATTGGTCGATATCGGCTAAATGACTTTATATATTAAACTCTTATTCTCCAGTGACAGCTTGGATCTTCTTCCAAGCAACCAGTACGGATTTCTAAGAAGAAAGTCCATTTATTTCTTTTTTGTATATGTTTTTTCCAAACAAGCTTTTATTCGAGATAAATTTCAAGATATTTTACATTTGTTGATATCGCAAATTGTGGTTGACGGTTGCCGGTGAATATTGCTGCTTTTGTGAAGTAAACTTTACATGTAGAAATGTTGTTTTATTTTAACTTTGCATCTGTCTAGCCATTCTTGAAGTGGATTATAGTGATCTTGTGTAGACATGTAACTGCAATCAGGACATCTTTGTTTATTGCCATAATGCAAATATTTCTGTGGTTGTGCTGATAGTTATGGGGAGATTGTATGTACATATTAAATATAAGAATGATCCAAGAACACAACTTTAAAAATTACCGATTTTAATTAGATAAAAGGTGAAAGGTTTGCCATTTACCTTAGTTACGAATTTTAGATTCCAAATCTACCATGTTAGTAGTGTGTAGTACAGTTCCGATAGTGTTTAAGTTTCGTGTAGAAAATGCGTGTTACAGACCTTGTTAAATGCTTGACTCACATCGAGAAACGCTGTTGTATGGTACTTTTTGTCATCAAGAGAGACTAATATAGTATTAGCTATCTGATTGCACTATTGTGTTGTACAGTATTCTGAACGAAATTCAAATAGATGATCTGGAAATATATTTTCTAGAGTCGTTCTAATAGTTTCGGTATTAAAATTAGTTCTAAAGATTTCAGTTTTTTTGGTCAGTGTTAAAGTCTAATTCTTCTTCCGTCGTAGGTTTCTTGTCAAAAGTGTCGTGACCCAAGAACTGCTCATTCTCCATATTTTTTTTACCATGTCTCACCATCTACTTCTGTTTCGGGCTGTTCCTATGGTCTGTTCAATAGTATGGCCGGTGACCTCTTCAATCTGGTACGCCCATCTTTTTAATGCTCGTCCCCGCGGTCTTGATCCCCGATTTCGTTGAACATGGCCAAAGTATCTTGGAATTCTTCCGTATATGAGTTTGGATAATATTATAGGTTCTTGGATTTCTTCAATGATAGACACATTAGTTCTTCTTTCCGTCCGTAACACTCTGAGTAATCTTCTCCAGCACCATGGAGTTGATTTTTCGCATTATCCATGTTTATGGGAAATACTAATCCAATCATTATATATATATATATATATATATATATATATATATATATATATATATATAAATTATCACTACTGATCCTTTTTTGGGAGTACTTTGAACATGTTGGAAGTAATTTAGCATAACCCTAGAATATTTTATTATTTATTATTTAAGAGTACTATTTCTGTCCGTATTTCGTGGACAGTGAAATATTGCATACTATGTTTAGGTGCGTTCAAGGTGTTATCATTTAGGAAATCTAAAATGTCTCTAGTTACGAGTTTGTTTTTCTCGTATATAGGGAGATTTAACCTGTATTGATAAAAAATTTATTAATTTTTTGAAACCTTCATTGGTTTCCAAATACTGCTGTCACATCTATTAAAGTTTGTAATGTAATGTGACAAGTTGATGTCTACAAATTCTGTTAGTTTTAATTTGATCCTCTTACTTAGGTGATTGTATTACACCTTATCTGTTATAATTTCAGTAATAAGTTTTTAAATTTCAAACAATATATTATCTACATTTTCTAGATTAGGTATAGCTTATTTGGTAGCTTCTTACATAATTGTGATTAACATGTTAATTTCTTCTTCTACTTCAAGATCTCTTTAATTTAGTTTGTAAATTAATTTTAGTTGTTACCTCATTTATGTATATATCTCAGTTTGTTTTGTTGTATACAATTGTTGATAAGAAGGACTCTTTATTTTGTATTGCTTGTGCATATGTTGATTTTCGTCCAAAAATATGGAGTTGGGCATTTGATTACATTAGTGGATTAACATTTAGTTTTTGTGATAATAATTGCTAGTTTTGTATAGGTTAGGATAATACTTATCGTTTCTATTTATTTTGCTAAGTAGGACCCACCACACATTGTAAATTTTGCTGTAACTTGTAATATTATAAGTACCTCCATATTTCCCATATACATGATCCTTTGTGCAATATACTTTATTGTGATCGTACAAATTACATCTCATATAGTATTAAATATTCTTATTTCACTTTTTGGTTCTGTTAGTACTACATTTTGAATTTCATGTAATTTCTTTGTTTTGTCTATGTTTAATATTCATATTTGTCAGTTTGTAATACCCAGCTGTTTTTTTATTTCTTCTGTACTTACGGTATGATGTAAGTGATTTAGAATTGATGTGTACACTTCTTTATTTTTAGGTTAGTAATTGTGATATATTATGGTATTTCTTTTATACCTATTTGGGGTAATTCCACTAATTTTTATTGTACTGCAAATGTTTTATTGAAGGTGGGTGCGTCTGCATTTGCGGAGTTGAAATAGCAATCATTTATAGCTGATATAATGGCTTGTGATAATTGATGTGTATTTAGCAATAGATCATGCTATAAAAGATTTAATGGTTGCACATTGTTCACGTGCCCGATAACGTTCTTAGAAGAGAACATTTTTATTATTTCTTTCAATCTGTTCTTTAAAGTTAATTTAATTTTTAAATTGTAATTTTAACAGATTGTTTATTATTTAAATCGGCAATAACTCGTGTATCATTATTAGATGCACTGGGACGATTAAATTCACTCCTGCATACCTACTTCAAAGCCAAACACATATTTTTAATCTTTTAATGGCTATTGAATTTGTTTTATAAATTTAAGCCACGTTATCTACAAAACTATTTATATTGTTTTACTTTAGAACACCTCGTGGGCGTGTTATTTAATTCACTAATATTGACATTCAAATATACACATAACCACAGATTAGTACGCGCTAGTATTATCATAGCGGCCGGGCGCCTACACACCCGAGGGCTCCAAAATTCAAGCGATAGATGACACAAGATTTATTTGAATATAATAATATCTATAGTAAATTTTTTTTGAGAAATAGTTTACCAATTATTTTTTAGTCTTTTAGTTACAGAAAAATCATATGTGACTATATTGCATTTTTTTAATGTTGCACATAGCTTTTAAACTGCATCTTTTTCATAAAAAGACTAATTGAATATTATTATAAAAATCAGCAATTCTTTGTCTTCGTCTTTTTTACCAATGACCTTCTTAATAATTATTTTATTACAAACACAAGGACAATGTTTAGTCGTTCTTTTAATATCTAAGAACAATCAAGAAACGTGGACAGGTATTCCTTAGAAAAGTTGCTTTATATTCATATATATTCTTGATATTAACAAAAAATTAGTACTTTTTGTAATTACAGTTCATAAAATATCAAAAATATGTAAAGTTAATATATGTACCCGCTGCACAATAGCAGAATTTTTACTTGGTTTGAAATTTAAGGTATTCATTGTCTTGTTTGTACTCGTCTACATGTATTATTAAATTAGTAAAGCAATAAAGTTATATTCAAGACTTAAGGTATCCAAACAACATAAATAAAAGACCAGAGCCAACAACAGAATTTGCCAATAGCTCAGATAATTATGGTGGATGAACAAATTATAGTCATTAGTAAGGTACAATATTTACCCAAATTTTATAAAAATCTAGGTTAAAAAGATGGCTATAAAACTTTTATAATGACATCATGCAAATAAATAAATTGCCATTGCTATTTAATAACAGCCATGACCATACTGAAATTCGTTAAAGCCTCCAAAAAAGTCAAGAAATTTAGATCGATTTCCATCTGGTTTGCTATAAAATGTTTAAAAGATCCTGTATCGCAGTCTGCTGCCGCCAGTTCAGAATCAAAACTCATAAAGGCAAGTTGAATTATGCCTAACAGCAATTGCTGCAACCAGATGTTATACTTAAACATTTATATTTAAAGTAGATTTCAAAATTAAGTTAAAGGCCTGCGCTTTGTTCATAAATCTGAGTGTTTCCTATGCTAGGATTTGAAAATATTGCGTCATGCGTAAGCTAAATAATTTAGGGCTTTGAAAGAAAAATTTCATGAATAAAAAGATCAATGATCGATTCTTTCAAGTCAACGTATAAGAGAAACAAGCAATTTCAGAAACCTGTAAAAAGACCAACCCAAAGGTCAGTGCTGCCCCTTCAATCTGCTTTTTAGCAACTATGTCTTTAACCTACCAGAAAACCCATGTTGATGACATGGCCTTGGCTATCCAAACTAACAATTTTAAAGACGCAGAATGAACACTTACAAGTGATCTCGAGAACACGCATTCCTAACTTATTAAATTCCGAGAAAGCAGAAGCATGCTCGTTCTATCTAGATAATCATTCGGCTACCTATAACCTGTACACTGAACTCTAAGGCACGCGAATCCGCCACAATTTACACTCCAAAATACCTACAAGTTAATCTAAAAACTCATCTGCAGAAGTTCTCAGCCTGAATCATAAATAGAATCAACATAATTCAAAAATACACATAATCTGCATGGGTACAAATGCTGAATAACTTCGAACGTCAGCAGTGATTTTAATCTAGTCCACTACAGAGTATGAGAGCACGACAGTCGCGAAGCGATCCTGGGTTCGACTCCCAGATCAAAAGCAACGACAAACATAAAATGCTTTCCGGCTGTCATACAAACCCAATGGTTACAAATAGGTACAAATAGGCTAATATATTATAGAAGACTAGAAAAAGACTAGAGAGTATTGTTTTCCTGTATGGCTGAATAGTAAACAAGTTTTAAAATTCACCTAATAAAGCGGCTTAACAAAATTTTGCCAATTTTACTAATAAAATGAGAGAGAATAGAAAACTGGCGATACAAAAAAAATCAGGAGATTATGGAACAAATTTAGATTTAATCTGCCATCGAAAATGGTGGAACCTTAACAAAATATAGACGGGTCAAGAAATCTACAACAAAAACTTAACTCGATGGGGATACCCCATATCTCTCCTTAATGCAACTCTAGCTGAGGAACAGCTAATCACACATCTGATACGAGAATGTTCCACAAAACGCTTCAAAGGAGCTCTAGAAAACTTTATACCAACTAACGACAAAGTACAGCAATGGTTGGGAACCAGTGACTTACAGCTGTAAAGAGAAATTTAACAAAACTTTATTTTATGTTATTATACATTTTAGATTATATTAGTTTTTCTACTTATAAAGTGCATATGTGTGTTCGTTTTTTAATCTAAATCGCTTACACCAAACTCTTCCATCTGCAGATCGTAAAATCTTTTTTAATGCACAATTTGAAATTTCGTTTTTCGGTATTATTAAAACAAATTATATGTGTCGTATAAGGGGAGTGAAACAAAACGGTAGTAAAAATGTTAGAATTGTGCAAAAAAATTTCTCAAATGTCTCTTTGGTAAGTTTACATTGATAGTAGTAGCAGCAACATTAAAAAGGAAGACATTATAACACCAATAAAACCTAAAATAAACAAAAATCTAATTAGAATACAAAACCACTGATAACTTTATATCTTAAGGTCTAGTGCGTACTGATGGTATGTTAGCTGTAAAATAATACGCCAAATGGTATATTTATATAATTACATTTAAAGAAATTTGAAAGTAAAAATAGACGATAATCGTAATACAGAAATAATATACAAATGTAATATGCATATGAGTTTTGTAAATTGTCATTGTAATGGCATATTTCTTATGCGCTGAACATTTATATTTGTAATGCTTTTACTTTATATAGAACACGTACTGCTAAGAATCCTGAAATTAGCGATTTATGCTTGAAAATAAAATTAAAGCCCAATTGCAAAAAAAATGTATATGTATGTGTGTATACGTGACCGTGTGTGCGTGTGTGCATTTGCAAATATTCATCAACAGGTTATGAAACCATGGATATTAAAGACACATTTAGAGCACACAGCTGAATATAATACTTTCGCAAAATTCTCGTCATTACGAGAGATTTTAATTTTCTACTTTAATATAAAGAAATCTGCAGCTCACGTGTCGTGAATGGTTTCAACCCTTCAAGAACGGCCATTTGACATCGAAGACTGCTAGTGGTGGAAGAGAGAAGGTTTTCAAAGATGCAGAATTGGAGGAAATACTTATGAATACTGATGTCAAACGTAGAATCATTAGGAGTGACTCAACAAGCCATTTGAAAACACCTTAAAACCATGGGAATGATTTAGTAACAAGGAATTTGGTGTCACGTAAATTGAAGCCGATAGATATTGAATGACGTTTGTTTGCTTGTGAACAGCTGCTTGAAAGGTAAAAACGGAAGGGATTTCTGCATCGAATTGTGACTGGGGACAAAAAATGGGTTCATTACGATAACCCTAAGCGCAAAAAATCATGGGGGACTTCCCGCCAAGCTTCCACGTCGACTGCCAAACCGAATATTCACGGCTCCAAGGTCATGCTTTGTATTTGGTGGGACCAGCTCGGCGTAGTGTATTATGAGCTGCTAAAACCGTCTGAAACAATTACAGACACTCTGTATCAAAATCAATTAATACGTTTAAGCCGAGCATTAAAAGCCAAACAGCCGCAATATAACGAGAGGCACGATAAAGTAATTTTGCAGTACGACAATGCTCGACTCCTTGTTGAAATCCGCCAAAACATACTTGGAAACGTTGAAATGGGAAGCCCTATCCTACCATATATTGCTCCCTTTGACTATCACTTGTTTCGATCATTGGCACACGGCCTGGCTGACCAGCACTTACGTTCTTATGAAGTCAAAAATTGGATCGATACGTGGAATGCCTCAAAAGACGAGCAATTTTTTCGACATGGGATTTGTACGCTGCCCGAAATATGAGAGAAAGTAGTGGCCAGCGATGGACAATATTTTTAATTGTAAATGTATAACCAGTTTTTTACAATAAAGCCTCGAATATCGGAAAAATCGGCTAAAGCAAAGTTGTGCAACTATTAAAGTAAACTACAGTAACGAGAATATCTTTACTGCAGTTGTCTGATTCTTAAGAAATGCCGACAGTTCCTTTTCCCGGGTTTTCTACATTGTTTCCCTGTGGGTGTTTTTCCAAGGGGACTATTCGCTAATACACGCAAACCATACTTCCGGTATCATTTCTTAACATTTTGAGCACAGCCAACCCATTACAATCGTCCTTAAAGTTTTTAAATTCTAACTTTTTCTCCTGTCGTTTCATCATGTAGTTGTTGTAGAACTTAATACACTAGGTTTCCTAGAACTACTAATAACCGCGCTTAGATTTATATCGTCGACGTTCTGTAAGGTTTTCTCCAAAAGTCCATCTTCTAATTTCAAGTAAATCTCATTGTACTCCAAATCATTTGTGGACAGTGCGCTGATTTCTTTTTATAGTCTCGCCTCTTAGCGCTTCTATCCAGCACCACTCTTTATTATGAGTTAAGATACTATATTCTCTACAACTCGCGTGGTAATCACCGATCGTTAGGAAATCTCAAACTGGAATAATACTTTATTTCTTCTCTTGAGCTCCGAAAGTATATTTTCACACTTATTTTTATTTCTTGCAACTTTCCTTTTAATATACCGCTCAAGCTTTTGGATTGTTTTTTAAGTTTACTTTTATCTCTTGTAACTCTTCTCTCAGTTCTTCGACTTAACTTCTAAAATATCCATTTACCTAAAATTTCCATTTTAAATGTGCACAGTATTCTCCTACATTTGTTTCAAAATGCTCCTCTTTTTCAAAATTTTTTGGTATGTTCTTTCGAATATATTTCCGATGTTATAATTTCTTAATCAAATTTTTAAATTATTAGAATATTTTTTGCAACGCGCCTAAAACTCTTTGAATGTTTATACTTTGCTGCAACTGTTCAAATTTCCAGAAGTCGACCATCACATTACGTATCTTATTGAAATACATAAAGCTCAACATAATAAAAACGAAATGTTGGTAATATATATATATATATATATATATATATATATATATATATTATATTTATATATATATATAATATATATATATATATATATATATATATATATATATATATATATATATATATATATATATATATATATATATATATATTAGTATATATATATATAATTATTTGTTAAAACACAAACTTAATTAATTAAACTACTTAATAATTAATGAAATATTCATCGTTTTAAAGTTTCTTATGTAAAATATACTTTTGATCTTTGCCTTCTTTTAATTGTATGTAATTAACGCGAAGACTTAAATATAAAATTTAACTTTTGCAAAGGAAAGCGTAAAGTCATAAATAAACAGCGACTGCCTCATTTATCTGAATTTATAAGACAGATTGTTCAATTTATCGCCCAAAAAACGAATTGTCATTTTTAATACTTTCAAGAGTTTGGAAAAGTTTCTGTCGCGATTCCGTTCTGCGCGTTTAAGGTATTATATTCGAGAAAAGTAGATAGCGTTTCACTTGATAAAAACTAAACAATTACTTTTTTTATTATATAGTTCCTTTAATTAATTCAAATGCTTGTTTTAAAACATTATAGTACATAGAAGGCAGGTTCGTCGAGAAGCCACGTGGGAAAGACAATAAAATTTCCCGAATTCGTGATTTTTTAAAAGCCAGGGTAAGTTCCAACATATTGATCTTTATTTTTTTCATCAATGCTCCAAATGTCCACAATTAGGTTAGCAAAATTTATTTGAAACGATATTTGAGATAAGATACATTCGTTAGCCACCTATAAATTATAAATCTTAGGAGTAATGACTTGTAATGTCTTATTTTATTTAATATGATAATATTTTTTATTAATTAGCTGTACTGTTGATTTAAGATTAAAAATTATTAGATATATGTGTCTTGGATACGACCGATAGGTTTTTAGAAGATCTCCCGGTTAGTGTAGTTCCCATGCATTTCAATTTTTTTCTTTCATTGATATTGTGCACAAGCAGGAAACGGAATTGCCAACTTCATTTAAAATACCATAAAAAATACGAAATCTCAATCGTCAGTTCCTATAGCTGGATATTTGACAACGGACCCATTATACATATACATATACATATACATATACATATATATATATATATCTGTGTGTGTGTGTGTGTGCGTGAGTGCGTGCGTGCGTGCGTGCGTGCGTGTGTGCGTGTGTGTGTGTGTCTTTAAAGTTATTTTTTGTAAACCATTTTTACCTCGTCGCTGTCGTTAACTAAATTTTTGTAGTGTACATACCGTGAAAACTTGTATTGCAGCACGTTTTTTGGTAGTGTTAAAAGATTATAAAACATGTTTGGAATAGTGGCAGTAATGGAGTGTACAAATAAAAATTCGCAAGAGTAACTAAAAAAATTAATAAAGGAAAAACAACATCAAAAGCTTAACTTTGGAATTGGAATTATTTAAAAAAAAATATGGTGGAATTTTTAATGAATTATTGCTGAGATACGTAAATTTAGAAAAAAGTCTGCAAATAGAATTGTTTGTGATATTTATTAGACAGTTAGTTTTAATAAATGAATGTTAACTAGTACAAAAGCTAAGAAGTCCTATTGTAAAATATCTACAATTTTCCTTCAATTTAAGCGCTTCAGCAGAGCGATTAAATTTTTGTTAGCGCTCTCTTTAATATTACTTTAAAGTTTACATTTCTAAGCTAGCTTACAATAATCAAACAATGCTGTTATGAACAACATGGTCTGTAAGCAAATACAAAATACAAAAATGCTTCAATACAAAATTAGTTTATTGTTCGGCCTCTCTTTAATTTGTTTCTGACTTCTTTAGCAAACTAAAAAAGCGATTAACCAAGTTCTCTGTTAAACTTAGAGAACTACTGCTTAATTTTTCTATTAAATGTAATATTTGTTATAGCAGATTGTTGACTATAAAATTTATTCGTAAACGGTGATTCTTATTAAAAGCCTTTGGCTTTTTCTTGTTTAATTTAGCAAGAACTATAATCAAGATTCTATCTCAAGAAATACCAAACAACATCAAGGTAACACATGGGAATTCCCATGTGAATCTAAAAACTGCAATAACACTTTCGAGGGATGAACATTCTCTAGATTTATTATTTTCCTTGGCATATTGATTTTTGTATCAACGATTTTCCTCTATTGCAATATCGCACCGGTACTGTACGCAGTATATTTCATGTGTGCTATAAAAATTCCTT
The DNA here is from genome assembly GCA_036346155.1 of Sinelater perroti. Lineage (NCBI taxonomy): Eukaryota > Metazoa > Arthropoda > Insecta > Coleoptera > Elateridae > Sinelater > Sinelater perroti. The sequence continues at coordinate 37,356,113 of JARFIY010000001.1, forward strand.
CTGGCCTTGAATGTGCTTAAGAGAGCAAACATTTTTGTAGCAGTAGTGTGAATTTTCTACTCACAATAATGTGTCAAAATTTATATTTAAACGTTTAATGTATTTATGATGTTTGATTCTAGTTCATAAAATGTAATATATCTAAAAGAAACCAAATTTTTATAGGCATATATGTATCAAATGTGATTTACTATACTAATGATAATTTGTTCAAGTGGAAAGTGGGTAATGTAAAGTTAAATGAATTTTTTACAATTTTGTAATATTTTTATTTGAATAAGTATCTCACCAAATAGACACCGAAGAACTAGTCAGAATCCTAAAAAATGTAATATGCATTTATAAAAGTATATTTAAGGTTGTTTAGAATATTTTACAATAAAAATATAAAAAATTCTTGATCTTGGGGACAGTTTATTTTGATCTGCCTAGGCTGGTTGCGTTAAAAAAAATCATCCAACAGTTATTAGTTTCGTTTTTTTTACATCGTTTATGGCATTCTATTAATTTAACCCTTTTCTTTCCAAATTTTAAAATTAAAGGGAGCCATCGTTTACAGGTTGTATTAAAATACAGTATAATTGTATCTATATAAATAGTTATATTTTAAAAATTATGATAGTTAACTGATGTAGTTTATGTTGATCAACGAAATATTGTGTTGATTAACAGTGAAAATATTACGTAACTCACATAATTAAAAACATTATATATATCCTGTTAAAATAACAAATATATATATAATATTTAAACTAAAGAATTCAATTTTAAACTTTATCACGCAAACACAATAATGATCAGAGAAAAAATGTAAAATATGTATAGAAAGCCATTCTATAAAAAGGCATCAAAGTATAAGATTTGGCACGTGTTACTTATACGGTGTAAAAATGCGTCGTCGTCGATAAAGGGTACATTATCAACGAGTTAGTAAATTTAAAAGAGGACATGTTATTAGCCGACATGAAGGGAGTGTTTATTTACGAGAAATAAGTCATTGATCGGTATAACAGTACTGTGTCGCGAATATAACATCAGTAAGTTGAAGAAGGTACTCATTCGGAGTCTGCAGCAGTACGCAGGACAACCAACTGGAAAAATCATCATTTTCAGAAGTTTCCCTTTATAGACCAAGTGCCTTAGCACAACAGTACTGAACAATTGCACAATAGCAATTGTCTGTTTTTTCTCTTCGAGGTTGAGTACTCGCAATAGGACTAACAGCACGACATCCTTTCTTGCAACTACAACTGACTTCTATACACCAGTAACAAAGATTACAATAGACAACAGAATAGCGCCTGTAGACACGCGGAGGCATTCTGATGGATCTAGATTTTGAGATTTTTAGAATGAAAGTTGGATGTTAATAACTCGTAGAGGCATGATAGATACGACCTACCACAGAAAATAATGATGGGAAAGATAGAAGGGGAGTGGGAAGAAGAAGATGTCGTGGCTCAGAAACATAAGAGAATGGACGGGGATCACCCTCTTTAACATAGCAAGAAACAGAGAACGATTTGCAAAAATGACAGCCAACCATCACTAGTTGGAGCGGCACCTACAAAAAAGAAGGAGACGCAGAAAAGGTAACAAGAAAACTGCATTAGTACGAGACATACGATGCTAACTGTGGATATTATTGATATTACAATATATCACTTAAGATAGGTCATCTTTAGATAGTCAGAGAAAAATTACTATCCAGAAATACCGACGGTCTTCGCCGTTAGACGGTGTCAGTGAATAGACGCGTGTTCTATCGCCGCGAAATTTAATCCGTTCTGTGGGAGTTCGAGTGCGTACCACTGATCAAGGAATGCGATTTTAAGAAAATTAAAGGAACAGAAGCAGTATCCACGTTCATAACAGACAAGCTAAGAGTGGAAGTAAAACTAAATAATACAAAAGGAATTAAGAAAAACTGAGTCAAATAGTAGTAACAATAGTAACAATAGACAGTCTGTAATAAAAAACAAGAATAAATTAAAGGAAAACCAGTGTTACATAAAGAATGACCTAACACAAAAGGAGACATGGGTACAAAAACAAATACGAGATATTATAAAAACTGAAAAGAAAAATGTAAGAAAATAAAGGTTAAATACCAAAAGATTTGCACAACACCATATGGTGGAAGTGGAACTAAGATAAATAAGAGCTGGAGAAAATAAAGCATGCCAGTCAGCGTCCAAGAAAAGAGAAACCTACTTACAGTAAATAAAAAAAGAGGAGAAACAGGAGGTCGACCTTGACTATGGAAACGGTTATGAATATGAATACAAACAAAAAAAACAATAAAGATAAAAATTCTATTGTAAACAGGACTATAAGAATTTGAACATGGAATGTGAGAGCAATAAAGGACAGAGAAGCAGAGATTATAGAAGAAATAAAAAATATAAAGCGATGTTAACAGGAATAACATAAACAAAAAAGGAAAGACAGAAAATAAAAAGAATACACGGAAATCACCTACTAATTTACAGTAGTGTAAATATACAAAATCACAATAATGCCGGTGTAGATTTAATAGTACACAGAGAGTGGGAAGATAAAATAAAAGATTGAAATCTATATATTGAAATAAATAATAAAGACTACACTTTATAATAATTTATGGAGCGAATGAAAATGCACGATATTTAAGCATGAAGACATTCACAAATTTACTAAGTATAAGACTAGAAAGAACAATTCCTATCGATTATATAATCATACGAAGCACAGATATAAACCAAATAAAAGATACAAGGGTATACAAAAGAGCTAAAATAGAAAGCGATCACTACTTGGTCTTTAAAAAATTAGAGGTCTAAATAACAGAATTTAGAAGTAAAAGTAGACAATACGAAACAATAAAACGTTAAAAATTAAAAGAAGTAGTGTGTAAAAAGGTTTGCAGAAATAACAAAACAAATATAGGCAGATGTATATAACCTAACTACAAGCAACGACTTAAATAAAGTATGGGCTGCATTTAAAGGCATACTGCTAAAGGCAGCTGACCTTATATCTGGTAAAATTAAGATAAACAAAAAACGAACGTTATGGTAGAATATTAATATAAATAAACTTAAGGAAAGAAAAGAGAAGGTTACGAAAACACTATTTAATATTAAGAAACGGCAACGACTACAAAAATTATAAGAAGGAAAGAATCTAAGTAAAAAATGAGACATAAAATACAAAAACGCTTAAAAAGCTTATGTACAGAGTGTTGAAAACTTGTAAACTTGAGAAAGCAGTTACGTTGCCACAAATAAAAGACGCACACGGTAACGCACTGACAGAAACCATTGTAAATCTGGCATGAGAAAGACAACTATACTAAAATAGTGGGAAGTAACTGTCGTTGTACCATTATATAAAAAGGCAGATACAATAGACTGTGGCAATTACCGAGGAATATCATTGATTATTGTAGAAACCAAAATACTATATATGAAAGCATAGTGAAAAAAAACTAAGCACTATAGTAAAAGCTAATTTGAAAGACCAACAGCATGGTTTTAGACTTTCTACAGGAACACATAATGCAGTATTTATAATGAGTCGGCTATTGGAAAATGCAATTGAGTTTAGACAAAAGTTATTTCTATGTTTCATAGATATTTTCATGACATTCGATAGTGTAAGAAGAAGTATATTATAGAAAGCTTTAAGAAACCATTGAGAGCATCAAGAAAATACACAGGAACACAAGGCATGTAGTAAGAATGAATAACCAAACGTTTCAAAAATTTGTCACAAACATAGCAGTAAGGTAAGGTGGAGCTTTGAGCCCATAACTATTCATAACCTTAATGAATAAAACCACGAGGAAAATAAAAAATTACTTTATTACCACATTTTGTTTTTTTTAACTTAAGACCTGTAATAATAAATGTGCTGGTTTATGCAGATTACTTAATATTGATTGCCAAAGATGAAAAGTCACTTCAACATAATTCAGAAATGCAGAATCAAGCATTGACAAGACATAATTTGAAGATAAATATGGAAAAACAAAAGCAAGATTCAGAGGAAAGTAAGCATAAATATTGGAGGTAAAACTTTAGAGCAGGTGAAAACATTTAAATATCTGGGACACATAATAAACGAGGCGGGAAAAATGGAAGCAAAAATCAACAATAAAATTACAATGACCAATAAATTATTTTTCCAACTAAACCAAAAATGTGTTTGCAAAAGAGAAGTCTTTAGAAAAACAAACGTAGATATTACAAGTAATGAAAATACAATATCTAAGAATGATATTAGGGATTAGGATAAAAGATAAAATAAGAGATGGATTACAAGTCAAATAAAACACGGGAAGAACATCAACTGAGATTACTGCGACACATTAAGAATGGATGCGGAAAGATTAACTCTTAAAACACCAAAAATAAAGACTGGGGGGAAGAACAAAAGGCAGGCCACCAATTACATGGAGAAAAGAAGTCAACAAGATACTTTAGACAAAAGGGGTCAACTGGAACGAGCCAAAAAGTACAGCAAGCGACAGAATAGTGCGATTTATTAAGTTAGTGCGAACTTAAAAGTGTGCATAGAACTCTCGTACCTTTACACTAGATTCTCGGTAGAAGAGGGTTCTGGCTAATTATCAAAATATTAGATAAATTTAGAAACTCCCTTTTGACTCGGCTCCGTCCGAAATCTATAATGTGCATAATAATTTCTAAATAAATTTATATTATAATGTTTTGTAATCAAAATAAAATAAATAATTAAAGCAGTAGTTTTAACGTGCACGCACTTATATGTTGTTAGACACGCACACATACATTTATTAAGTTATTTATTTAAGTTACCACTACTCGATAGTAATTGTATTCATTTTAGAATGCAATTATAATAGTCGATTTAATTTTGAAAGAAGATATAAGTTTTATGTTATTAATTTTATTAAATCATGCCACTTTGCGGAAGCCAGCAATAAAGCACGCCCAGAATAAGAAAACAAGAGAGGCAAAACTTGGTAATATGCGAAGGCTTTTTAAATTAGAGCAAAATTCAGTCAAGTGGGGAATCACATCTCCTGAACATTAAACTGAACAAAAAGAAACGAAATTAGATCACCGAAGACAAAGAGTTTGATTAATGGATGCGGATAAAGTGCAGGCGGAGTTGTGGCACATGATTAATTGTACGGCTAGGAACAACGGTAAAGAAGTATGGAGTACGAGATTCTAAATTTCATGCTTTTAACGAATTTCGGGAAAACACAAAAACGGGCGCGGATTTATTTTCGGATTAACATCATGGCGCGTGCGCTCCGATTTCGCATTGCTGTGGGTTTGGCGTCTACCTATGTATCTGGCGCGTTTGAACGCAAGGTGATGCCAATTATTAATTACGGTAATGTTCTTGCTTCTAAAGATCTCTGCTAATTACTGCAGACTGGAATATGCAAATGCGTATTTTCACTTTTATATCAATCTCGTTAAAAATATAACTTGTTTAAAAATAATAAATTACAATTGCATAAGTAACTAATTAATATTAATGAAGTTTTTGTATCAAAAATTGTTTAGTTAATATGTCAATTGTTCAATAAACTTAAAATAATTCCTAGTTTGATTATAAATTCTAATTTTTAAATTAATGACTTGTTTATTGAAATAACTGCTTAAATATTCATTTTTTTGTATAGAAGAGTTTTTTTTAGTAAATATTAACATAAAACCCTTGTAATTTACCTATATAAAAATCAAAATTATTCATTGTTAATAGTATATTTGTGAATAAGTTTTTAATATAATATTTATTTATATACATGTAGTTAGCGTTCTGGTAAAATACATTATATTTAAGATACACACAAAATGCAGGTATTAATATAGCAAAAAATATTATCAATAAAACATTGAAAATAATTAAATATTACGTGCAATTGTATGTATTCGACCGGTGTTCTGTGAATATGTCACAATAACATTTTGTGTACATCATCTTAAACGCATACCGTAATTTATAGTATAGACGATTAAAATCAATAATTAAAGATTATCAATAAAATACTAAAAAACATTGATATGTTTGCTTATTTATAATCTGTTCTTATGTGCATCACTAATGTGTAAATAATACGAGGATTTATTTTGAAAAATTGATACATCATTTTAAACCTTGAATATTCCTCTATTTTCCTACATAATCACTATTTCTGTCGATGCATTTTTATGCGTTGGACTGCTTCTTTCACTTCGCCATCAAATGTTTTTTTTAACTTAAAAAACAAGTGGTAGTAACTGGGTGCCAACTGCGAACTATAGGGTAGGTGGATGATTCAAACTGTTGCAGGAGAGTGGCGGTCGTACGAGCGACGTGGCGGCAAGAATTGTCATGGAGGAGGGATACGCCCTTGCTCAACATTCCTCTATCCGGTTCTGAATTCCTCCATTTGAGTTTTGAGTCTCACAATACCTGTCAACATTTATTGTGGTCCCCATTTCAATACCAAAACATTGTTATAGTGACTTTGCCGGCATACTGTGCCTTTTTGAATTCTTGCGGCATAGGAGAAAAGAAATCCCGCACTTACGTCTGTAACTACGAGGTGGAACGCTTAGGTTTCGTCACCCTTGACAATCAAATTCAAAAAGTTGTCCTTTTCGTCTTAGTCTGAACGGCAGGTAATAAATGAAGGTGGGTGCCTGAAAATTATTTCGAAGTTACTGATATTTTGGTGTGTTGTTTGTGAGTACTCTGTGGAATCTGAGTTTTTGACTTCGAGGATCCTGTACTAACTTAGAGGGAGCCGAAAAATATCGAAATTTTCAGACTCTTTCTAGTTTTTCTCTTTTAACTTCTAAACCACGTATTTTTAGAAGAATATGCTTATTTGTAAAGTTGAAGAACATTAAATTTCCTTCAAATTTTACTAGTGAAAAGTATGGTTTGACCCACTATTTATCGAGATACAGTGGTTCAAATATACAACAATTTTCTCAAATTACCAAAAGCCGTAGAAATTGTAGGGGTTTTTGCCTTATAACTTTCATTTTTCAACATTTTTATGAAATTTTGGTAAGTGCAGAACTTTCCACTCTCTTCAGGTAAAGGTATCGTTAGGAGAATCATTAAAATGGACTTCGCGTAACCCCTTCCTTAGGTAACGGGATCAGGTACAGGTGTTAGGGGAGAGTAAAAGACTGATCTCTCATAACCCCTCCCTTTACTCATAAATCCCCTTCTAACAATCCTTCTTTTACGTTCCTAAAGTAAGGATTGTTTGCAGTTCAGTTTCGTTGTAGCTGTTTGAAGTAAATGTTCGTTGGTGACTTCTTATTTGAGTGATATTACAACACGTTTTTCTTGGACTTGCTGTAATTCGAATTATTTTCGTGGTGTTGCTGAGTTAATATGTCATATTCAATAGTGTTAGAACGGTGTTTCATATGAATAGAAAGTTTGGCAGAACGTAAAGTGCCTGTAGTTAAAAAGAGAAGAGTTGTTTCGTTTGTTGTCAAACGCAAAAAGCCTGAACATTAACGGTTACTGGAAGGATTGGAGAAAATTACAGTTCACAAAGCTTGTCAAAAAAAATTACAACAACAATAAACTAATTTTGGCCTCTTTACGTCGCGAACGTAACACCTCCATAACTGCCCCCTACCCAACCCGCTCAGATAAGCCATCATTATCAATTGATTTCAACAACAAATCCTTCTTATGCGAGGAAAAGGTTATTGGAGAGTACAGACAACAACAGACCAAGTTACCCAAGGAAAGGCGCAATCCTGTGATCAAAGTGACGTTCCCAATAGTAGCAAGCACGATTTTGTCATATACAAGACAGCAAAGTGATGTACGTGTCCACAATAGACCGGTACAACCTACTTCCAACGTACATTAAACCACAGAAATTATATTCACCTTTCTCGAAAAGAACAGTGATGCGTGCCAGTTTTCCCTTGGACAGTTGCTTGACGACATACTTCAAAATTTTCATTAAAGAATGTTAAAACTGTGAATAAGCGCCTGGAAAAAAGTATAAAGATGACATAATCATTTCAAAAAGTAAACGGAGTTCACTGAAATCGTAGAAAAAGAAATGTCTTACTCTGACACATGCCATTATGCTAGCCATGTGACTAACATAATTCTTGTCTTCCATGGGGTTGCAACGTATGTTTACAAGAAATTTGGATCCAAATTTTTTCTAAACCTCCTAGCGACATTAGGATCTTTAGCTACCTATGATGAAGCTTCTAAGCTTGAATGATCGTATGTGCTGCAGGCAAAGAAAGACATAGTTGATGAGTCAGCCAATCCATTCAGCCAGTTTATCTTCGACAACGATGAACACACTGTAAACACACTGGATTTAAAAGGCACATTCCACACCATGAGAGAAATAATGGCAATCACCCCCGAGATGCTGGAACCAGTGCCTCTAACTCTGAGTAAAAGTGAGCTGCTATTATGATTGATAGCTTTCTTGCCATTATACTCAAGTACTGTATGCTTCGTACGAATGCATTATTCTTGCTCCCTTTCTCTGCAACTATGACATATTAATATCAGAACTTTAGTTTGATTTGACAAAATACACTCGTGTGTTGGCAGGTGCCTCTCTATTGTCCATTGTATCCTTCCTTGCCAAAGCAAAAAAGTCAATGGTAGTCACAAAAAAGGGCGTCGTACTATTGGTCCTACTAATCGACGTTGAAGAGAGGAAGTAGACAATAAATGTCAGTTTTCCTGTGTACTGCTTCAGACGCCAGTTTTGCAAATAAATACTTTCTTCTGCTTCATATTTGCAACAAAATATTGCTATGACAACCAATTATTAAGCCTATTCCTCTAAAATAAGCAATCCCCTTCATCTAGGCTAACAATACGCCCTTTTAAAATGTTCTAACTTTCTCAATAATTAGGGATTCTTACATTGTGTAAGTTCTTTAATAATAATGCAATTGCAAAGAATAGTGCATTATGTTTGTTTATCTTTAGTTCTGTTAATTTTGTCTGTTTTCCCATAATTTAGAAATATTTTGTGCTTTTTAAATGTTATGTGTAATTAAATATTATAACAGTCAAGTAATTAACAGTTAGACGTTGCTTATGTAATAAAAATTGGCATACATGCACAGAGAAATAAAAAAAAAATAAGGCAAGCTATCTTGATTTTCTAAATATTAATTCTTATTGTATTATTTTATACATTAAAGTAACAGTTGTAACTGTCATTTGCAAAAGAGCTATAGTGCATTATCAAAAACACACTATATTAAATTGAGTCAAACACAAATTTGCTACTTAACAAAATATAAGAGAGAGTGCTAAGATGTCACTTTAGTTTCTGACTATAAAAAAATCTGCTTGTTAGCACGAACATGATATTTTCAAATAGAGTAAAATACTTTAAAAAAACTGATGACTAAATATAAACAAATATGTATATTAGTTAACAAAAGCTAATGCCACATAAGCAAATTTAAACTTAATACAGACCTTTGTTAATAGTAATGAAAAATAACATAGTAAAACACAGCCAAATACTTTTATAGAACTGAGAATTAAATACAGAGAAAAATGTTTAAACACGTTTATTAACTAAAAATAGTAACGACTACCTCGACAGTTTCACAAATTTTCAATTAGTGGTTTTACTTAAAATCAAAACAAGTATTTATCTTGAAAGAGAAACTTTTCTTTGCAGTTTTGAGATTAGTTAAATTAGTTCTACAAATCAAACCGAAAATAATATATTTAAAAACTTTTTTTAATCACTGCCTTAATAAGATAAAAAATATATAATCATTAGGCATCATAAATTTGATACATACAAAGTGTGTAAACAAAGTAATGAGACTGCATCATTTTATTAGACAATGACAGTTACATTTTGACATTGTCCTCTTCAAAGTAATTGCCTTGGGCTGCCATACAGCGTTTGAGATGGTTGGTTCTTCCACTTGTCACAGCAGTGCTAGAACTCGGATACTAAAATCGCCTTCAGCTGGTTAGTTACGGCCTTTTCAGTGTTTCACGCGTAAGAAAAGGAAAAAGTCACACGGCCTCAAATCGGGTGAATAAGGAGGCTGTGAAGCCAGAGACGTTTTTACTTGCCAAAAATTCATTAATTGAAATTGCTGTGTGACAAGGCGCATTATAGTAATGCAGGACCCAGTGGTGTTTGATGTTTGGTCGTACACGCATGACCCTTTTTCGCTGTCATTCAAGTACGCTCGGTGGAGTTGTTGCTTGATCATGTCGCCTTGAAACACAAACTCCTTGTGGACGATTCCCTAGCTATCAAAAAAAAAACAACAACAACAAATCAGCACGCTTTTGATCCTCGATTTGTTCATCCTTCCTTATTTCGCCTGGGTGAGCTTAAAGTGTGTAATTTCTGGCTCTGGCATTTTGTTTCAGGGTCGTACTGAAACATCTAAGTCTCGTCGCCAGTAATAACACGTTTCAGAAAACGAGGATCCTTTTTAATCCATTCCTAAAAATCAAGATACGTGTTCTTCCGGTTGTCCTTTTGTTGCAGCGAAAGGTTTTTCGGGACCATTTTCGCACAGATTTTTGCATCTCCAATTCGTTAGTCAAAATCTGATAAACGGTAGTCTGCGTCAAATGCAACTCTTCCCCGATTATTCTGACTGTCAACCAACAATCAGAACGCACAAGCTGCCAGATCCTGTTGACATTATTGTCATTCCGTGCAATTGCAGGCTGTTCGCTGCGCGGTTCATCTTCAATCGTCTCTCTTCCTTCTGAAAATGCCTTAAACCACCGAAACGCCTGCGCCATTGACAAAACAGTGTTTCCAGAGGCCTGCTGAAGTTTTGCAAACGTTTCTGTCGCACTGTGCTCAAGTCTGAAGCTAAAACCGGATCGCACACCATTGCTCGACCTTACTCATCCTCAAAACGCCCTCGCCAAAAACGTTTTATGAAACAAATCGCTACAGTTAACGTACCGTCTCGCGAGCGTTTCCACTCGCACTGAATGCGCATCAGAATGTCAATCCGCCTCTCCGTGAAATGGGCAACCCCCGTATTCCCAGATCGCACGCTACACTTTCAATCTCATTACTTTATTTACACACCTCGTACATAAATCTTTAATATAAATGACAGATAGATCATCGAATGCAACAATATCAAAATTTCGTCTTTAACGAAGTTAAAAGAGATGAAACGTATTAGGTAGATTTTAAAACCGATTGACTGTAGAACATATTTTTTACATATAAATTTTCTATTAAAATTTATGATTTGTGTTTCGCTTTTTTTTAATCCTCAAGAGGGTAAAACCTATAAAAAAATATTGCGAGAATTAAAATTGAAATTCTTTTATCTATGTTCCGAAGGGCCTAAGACATTAATTTTTAAAATTTAAATTAAACGCTATAAAAAATTCTTGATTTTTAAAATTTCCTAATAAGGAAAGTGATGATGTAAAATTGGAATCCAGAAATATTTGGACATGCGGCACATATATATATATATATATATATATATATATATATATATATATATATATATATATTTGTATTTGATGATTGTTAGAATAACTGTAACAAGAGCAGAAAATAAAAAATTTCTTGAATAAAATCGAAGAATAATAACGTGCGACATATCATTAGACAACAAATTAAAAAATAAATTTGCTTTTATCGTTGAAACTTCCTTTACTTGATTTATTCCTAAAGAAAATAAAATGGGATTAAGGTATTACAGTCCAAAAACTCAAAACATTTTAAACATCATTGTAAAGTGAATGAAATGTATCTTCTATTTGTCCAATTGATTATTAGAGTAGTTGAAGTGAGTAGAGTATGAAAATTCTCTTAGACATAAGAAAATCTTAACATGAGGCGTACCATTGGATTAAAAATTTAATTATTCATTAATTTTTAGTATTCGCTCTACTTTTAAAAACTAAATATTTTTAGATTTTAGATATCATTTCTGTAATTTTTTCTCATATAACGATGAAATGAAAGAAAGCTTGAAAATTCCATACCAACCCTTGCAAAGAAAACTAATGGGCATATAATATAGCAATGAGTGAGAAAGTTAAAAGAAAAAAGAAGAAAAAGAGGAACATAACAGTAAAGAGGGACGAGCGTGATCGGAGAAGGTATTTAGATGAACAGAGGGGGAGTTCACCAAGGTAGAACAAAGAAGAAGAAACAATATGAATTTTGAATTTTCAGGAAGAATACAGACGGATTATTAGAAATCTCAATTACTATTCAGTTTTTAATGAAGAAAACTAGTTAAATTTAGCAAAACAACCAGGTGAGGGTGTTCGCAAAGTGTTTATAACATGCTTGTGTTATATAAGTAAATATCGAAACCAACCATGATAAACACATTTTAGGAATATCCTAAATAATGTAATATCGATCAAACGTAACTGTTTAAAAATAAAATTTAATAGACTAAGAAACACAAAACATATTTTATGGTAGAGTACATACAAAAAATCCGAAAAGCACAAACAATAATTATTCAGTTTGAAAGTATAAATTGTTACATAGAGTAAAACTTAAAAATATTTAAAGTATAATTATTTAATACCAAATAAATGTTTATTTTATTATATTTCACTTACAAAAAGATTATTGAAAGTAAATATAAGGATTGCCGATTTTCGATTACAGTTATTGCAATAACATTAGATATAAAATGATACAATTAAATTTCCCGTTGCTCGCCTGTGAAAACAAAAAATTCCTGACGCAAGCGCTGAAAATTACCATTCAATTGATATTCCGGCCGCTATTTTCCAAAGCCCTTTACAATTACTTTTTCAATTTCAGCGGCGCGGGGATATTTTATGTGAAGTGCGAAGTGCATCTCAGATAGACGGCTCCCCGCATAACCTCCTGGGAAATAACAATTTACAGCTAGATCTGGCATTTTAGTTCGCCACTTTACGACGCCTATTGTTTGTTCAACTGGTGTAAAACAACAGATGTATGTGTCGGAGACGAGTGCGAGCAGTAACAAGAGGTTTAGTCTGATAAAGGGTTGAAAGGTCCCTAGGTCCCAGGGTAGAACTCTCCGCAATCAGCTGTTATCTCAACGAGCGCTGCAGCTTATTGTGGCTGCCTCTCTGTTGACCATTGTTATATCGACAAGTTAATGAGTTTAGCTTAACCAAGTGGAACGGGAACAGCTTCTAATTACTGGATTTAAGGACCGTACGGGTGCTATTGCCGTTATGTTATATTAAAACCGCTCATAAGGGTAAATGAGTTTGCATGACTCGCATCCCAACACTAGGCCTCGTTTTAGATACCTTTAGGCTTATGTTTGAATGGTCATGCTCTAATAATTATCTGAAGCTAGGCATATTTGCTAATAATACGTATGTACCCATTATTTGAGATTTGTTCTCATTTTTAGTAAATACACTTTCGTGATTTATTCAGAACACTTGAAAATTTAACCGTTATAATAAGAAAAATTTAAATGCCGTAAACTACAAATTACCAGTCGCTTACAATTAATTTAAACCTTTATTTTCTTATTTTAATATTTATTTTATAGTTCATAGTTCATTAATTTTATTTGTATTACAATTCTACAAATGTTCTTATTAACTTTTCTCAAACAATAATTTTAATTGTTTGCATTCATTTCCTTGCCACACTTCATTATAATTTTTTAACGTATACTTAAATTAGAAACTGTTTTTGTGCTTTTGCGCTTAATCGGACTATTTCTACGATCCAACATAATATATGTACAAGTTTAAGTTAAACAATAAAAAAATTATGTTTAAGAATCCAAATAGATTTATATTTTAAACTATTAATGCACATCTAAGACAACTATATGACACGGTTTATTAATTAAATATGAGTATCTCTAATACGAGGCACTTTGATAAGTCACTGACTTTTTGAATTTTTCACGTAGTAACTTTAAAGGCAACACTACTTCTGTCAACTACCATCTGTTAATAGACTATTGTCAAATTTTGAGCAAGCTGCATCATTTAGATTGTGTTTAACAGCCACTGAAAGCAGGCAACCTGGTCAATTTCGACAAAAATAGAAAAAAGTGAACGTCGTGTGCTCATCAAGCATCCCCGAAACCAAGGAAAGGCTTGATAAATATTATGGGGACTCTGCACTATCAATTTCAATGGTTAAGAAGCGATTTATTGAATTCCGTTGTGGTTGTACCAGCACAAGTGACGTTCAGCTCGCCCGAAAGACGTCGTCACGCCAGAAATCGTCGATAAAATCCATGGAATGATATTGGACGATCGGAGAATTAAAGTGCGTGAGGTGGCTGAGGTTGTAGGCATCTTAACTGAGTGGGTGCATCACATTTTACACGAATATTTGCACATGAAAAAGTATCCGCGCGATGGGGGCCGCGATTGCTGACACTCGACCATAAGCGCAAATGTGTGACCACTTCAAAAGACTGCAATGTTCAACCGCAATCCGAATGAGTTTTTGCGCCGTTTCTTAACCGTGGATAAAATATGGATCCATCACAACACACCAGAGACCAAGGAACAGTCAAAGCAGTGGACTTCTCCGGGTCAACAAGGTCATGGTGACAGTTTTTGAATTGCACGCAATGTCATTCATATCGATTACCTTGAAAAGGGTAAAACTATCGCCGGCGAACGTTATTTAGAGCTGTTGGACCGATTTGACATTGATTTGATGCAAAAACGACCGCATTTGGCGAAGAAAAAGGTGCTCTTCTACCAAAACAATGCACGGGTGCACACGTGTGTAGTCGCTACGGCAAAAATCCATAAATTGGGCTACGAACTGCTACTCCATCTAGCATATTATCCAGATTTAGCCCTTTGCGACTATTTTCTGTTTCCGAACCTGAAGAAATGGCTCAGCGGTAAGAGATTTGGGTCGAATGAAGAGCTCATCACTGAAACAAACTCCTATTTTGAGGACCTTGAGAAAACCTATGATATGATTTGGAAGGGATAAAAAAATTGGAAAAATGCTGGACTACATATATTAAAAATTATAACGTTTTTCGTCGAAAAAATATCTTTTATTTAAAAAGTCACTGATTTATCAAACTGCCCTAGTAGCTATCACGTTGTCGAAAAATAATGTTTACTTTTAAGTTGTTTGACTTTTGAATAAATAGTTTATTTTTTATCATTTATATCAGCGCACATTTTGATATTAGTTTATTTTTTAATTGTTGATGTTGACAAAGACAAATTGAAGGTTTTGGTGGAAGCAGATTTATGTACAACGGTTGCCCCAAAAAAAACCATCTTTGACCACCCGAATCAAACATTCAAATCAAAAAAGCTATACAAATGGGTGTCGCACGAACTTAACGAAAATCGGTATTACAAAGTCTGCTCAGAGTTTTTATAGTGCCACCCAAGTGACCCTTTTTTTGATCAACTGTGACATACGATGAAAAGTGATGAGTTAACATACGATATACGATGAAAAGTGACGAGTGGTTGAACCAGGAAAAAGCTTTTCGGCAATATACAAACCCGAATTGCACCAAAATAACATTATAGTGACTGTTTGGTGGTCTAAAGCCGATCTGATCCATCACGGTAGAAGAATATGCCTAGAAAATCCAAGAAATGCATCAGAAACTGTAATACTTTTGCCTGGTATTAGTCAACATAAAAGACTCGATTTGGCTCCATGACAAAACCGACCTCTTGTAAAACCAACACGACAGTAGTTGGACGAGCTGCGTTACGAAACTTTGCCTAACCGTTATATTCAACAGATCTGTTGCGTATTGACTACCACTTTTTAAGCATCTTCGACAACCCCATTACTTCTAGAACTTCCAAATTTTATGTAGCAGGAGTAATAAACTTGTTTGTCGTTAGCAAAAATGTGGATATTCTAATGTTTTTTTGTTAAATTAATATATTCTTCTTAAGGTTTGCATATACGAGTTTAGTTATTACCATTATTTTTTCACAAAATAGTTGGAAATAGTTGGAAAATTTGAGGAATTTTCTTAAATTCCAGCTTTTCCAAGAAAATTTGTAGTACAAAAATTGTAATTTAACTTGTTCAAAACTTAAAAACATCCTATAATAATATGAAGCCTATATAAAAATTAAAACTAGAGGGGAGTCAAGGAAAAAACCATAAAATAAATAAACAATGAAAATAATATTAAAATACAAGGAAAACTAAATTTATTTACACGAAACATAGCACAACTACCACACGTAGTATCTCAGAGAATTGCAGTCGGGACTGGAAGATAGCAACAAATCGGAGGACAAATGATAATACAAAGTGTTGTATAGCTATACTTTGGTCTTCCATGTCTTATGGGCTGGAACGAAGTCATCCTGGGACATGTACTCCCGCCAAACGGTTATCCTTATCTATTTAGGTCTTGACAACTTTCACCAGTATATTGATGTAGCTGGCGACTTCCTCAAACAAGTAGAGGACCATGACATCTCTTTCGTTGTTCGTAAGTCCCACCATTATCAGAAACGGGGAACTAGACGCCTGACGATAGACACTTCAGAGACATCTTGGCAAATTCAACGGTCATTTTAACGATTCGCAGTCCTATCCTGAATGAAGTTCTTTTTGTTAGAAAAGAATCTCAGGAAGCCAACGTTGTTGTCCTTGATGTTGTTCAGTGTGCATAAGCCTTCAACTTCCCAATTTATTTTTTTTCGGTCAATAGTTTGCCGTTCTTCACGGCAAAAGACTTGTAGTAGAGATTCTGGTGTACTGTCGATTTCACCATGCTCATTTCTTCTTTCAGGTCAGTCATGCCCCGTCCAGGATCCTGATCAACCTTTTTCAATTCCCAGACGAATTCATCACTTCTGTTGCGATCATAACGCTTGCTGTCAGCAGTTATCTCCTCTTGGTGGTCAAATTCCTTGTACAAGGTGGCGCAAATGTTGTCACCTGATGTTCTTTGGCAGTAATTTTTTTTATAGATGTAAAACTTTGGTTTTGCTTTTTCATTGTGTTTATTTGATGCCTTAATTTTTTTCAATTAAGTCGAGAAAATATCGGCCAAGTGGCTGTCGCCAGAATTAATGACCTTACGGGCTCGATTCCATCATTTTCCATCACTCTTGCCAGAATTTCCGGCGATAAGTTCTCGCATTTTTGACGGATATTCTCTTTGAGGGCTTCAAGAGTCTGAGGCTTGTTGACATAGACTCGTGACTTCAAGAAACCCCACAAAAAGAAGTCTGGAACGGTTAAATCGGGCAATCTTCCCGACCAGTGCAAATCACCAAAACAAGAGATTAGGCGACCCGAAAATGCAGCCCTCAGAATTTTGGTTGTGTCTCGTGCATTATGCGCTGTGACTCCATCCTGTTAGAACCACAGGTTCTCCAGTCCCAGTTCATCCAATTGAGGAAGGAGAGAGTCGTTGAGTATGGCTCTGTAGCGCTCGCCGTCCACAGTAGTCGTTTGGCCCTCGGTGTTTTCGAAAAAATAAGGCTCTATGGCGCATCCAGCGTAAACGGCATAGCATGCAGTAACTTTGAGCGGGTGTAATGGCTGTTTGTGGGTTATATGCACATTTTTGGTCCCCCAGAAGCGATAATTCTGCTTATTCACATATCTACAGAGACGGAAATGGGCCTCGTCGCTCATGATGATTTTCGATGAAAAGTTGTCTTCCTCATAGTTGAGATTCAGAATGGCTTGAGCGTAGGTTACACGCGCTTGGCGATCAATGGCTAACAGCTGATGCATTGTCTGCACTTTTTAAGGGAACATCTTCAAGTCATTCACCAAAATTCTCTGTGAAGACCGCCGATTTATACCCAATTGCGTGGTATGTCGTCTGGTCTATACTTCGGGGTCCTCTGCGACATCTTCAGCCACAGCCGCGATATTCTCAACAGAACGGCTGCTCCGGGGCCGGCCAGACCTGGCGGCATCTCTTGTTGTCCCATACTCTTCTAGGTAAGCGGCTAAACGCCGTAGTGTTTGCCCAGTTGGTGTCTGACGACCGGGAAATCTGCGCATAAATTAACGCTGTGCCAACACCACCGACGAATTATTCCGCAAAAAAATCGAAACAATTATTAGGCGTTCTTAAGAAGTATAGCGATTCATGTTTTGTTGACGTGTATTTTGTATCTGTTTACTTCACAAATGTCAAAGCAGAACTGACATTTGCCGCCATTTGCAAAAGTTATAGCATCTTCTGATAGGGTGATGACTTTTGCGCCAACTAGTATTTCTCGACCATGTCGTAAAATTAGGTCTTTTTGTAGCCAAGCCACACAATAATTTTTGTCCGTGATTTTCCAGCAGGAAGGGATTCGAGCAAAAGCCCTGCATATTTTTTATTATTTATTATTCTCGGTTCATTTTGTCGATAATCGTAGCTTGTTGATAAAGTCAAGTCAACTTGTGTTACCTAGTATGTGACTGTGCATGCAAATAAGAATGCCTTTCGGTTTTTCGCCAATATAACTTAAAAAAATTCCGAATTTACCTCGACAACCCTGTACATAAAAATTTTATTATCCGAAATAAAAAAAAAAGATTATTTAGTTTACAGCGCAGATCTAACGAAATTATACATAATGACAACGAAGCAATGCATGAAAGTAACGAAACTATTTTTTATTTATAATTTTTAAAGCTGCAAATTGATATATATATATATATATATATATATATATATATATATATATATATATAAAATACAAATTGTAAATATATCTTTATGTCCATATAAATTGATAACCTTATTATAAGATAAACATATGAAATTTATTTGTTGTTGTATTATGTATGCAAAATTAGAATTTAATATAAACAATAAAATGTTTGTTATTCTTCTTTGCTAACTAATTACTGGTATAAAGCTCCTATTTACCTGTAATTTGAAATCTTAGTTCTACTTCGCTGAAATGTGCCACATAAAATTCTATAATACGCTACATAACGCTTTACACTTACGTTCGGTTTTTATTATTATCTTCGATTACATTATTCACGCTCCAAATGTTGTAGATGCAACGAAAAGTAGCATGCAATAAATACGAAAGTAAACAACTCGCTCGAAAAGCGTAAAAGCCAAACGTTTGCAGCACTCGCGCTGCACGAGCGTTCAAACAACCGAAGAGGAGATTGGAGATCGACGGAACTCCGTAAGGCCGTTTTACTTTTGCCGTGAACTGAAGCATATTCCAAGATTTTGACGCAGGAAAACGCTAAACCAATTTTTCACCTGTTCTTCAAAATTTGATATGCCTCGCAAAATCGCGCGCCTCGTCGCCTTTCACGACTTAGTTATGCACAGACAGTCTCCGGCGTCACCTTTTACGCCTCGTCACCCCATCACCCTAAATAACGACATCCACTTTTCTTTTTATTCTGCATGTGAAAATGCTTTTTAGCATTCAATATTTTTAATTTATTTCAGCAGCTGAAAATAGCAATTTCGTCGAGATGCGAGCGAGTTTATTTTCGCGTTTTGTGCGGAAGCTTTGTGCTTGGGACGCATTTGGATGACGTTTTATTAAAAATATTTCAGAAGTCATATTTAAAAGTGTAATGCTTTGAATCAAGCAAACTGAAAAGTGAAAATCTAATTTAACTTCTCATGCTTAGGTATGATTAACGTACTTGATGTATGTATTTGTTTTATTTGAAGATAACAAATATTTACTGTAGTGCACTATTATTACAAGAACATAGACATATTACGTTCAAAATTGTAAAAGTTTAAAATGTATCTAGATAATATACACCATCCATATGCATGTAACAGTATATTACGTTCCAGTAAATTAATTACCCACGCATTTACAACAAACTAGCTTTCAAGTACAGACGGTTTGTATGTGACATACGTTTACAATTGCACAGTCGCAGTAAAATTCTGTTTGATATATAGACCTTAATACAATTTTTAGAAATTTTGGTGTAAAATTTATACGGATAAATGCTCATTTTATAGACACCGACTCTCTTTCTTTCATTTTACTTAGCTTTTTTAGAAACATAATTCTGTGTAACTCTTTCGTTTTTGTTTTCTTACTGCTTTCGCCAATTGAAATATCTTAAAGCATTTTATCTTAAAATATGCGTTTACGTAATTGTGTTACATCTGAATAGCTGAATATAATTAGTGTAATCTGGGAATTATTATTAAAGAGAGATTATATGCTTGTCAGGAAAAGTTAGCATATTTATATATTACCACAGGTCTTTTTAAAAATCATGTATTGGCATTACCAATCAAATTACTAAAATCAATTTACGTATATGAAAGAAATATGTACAATTGGTGAGTACAACTAAGTATTTAACAGCAGAAAATATTTATAAGTACAGCATTCGCTAGCTAAAACACAATAATCGTAAAATAATGTTCTTAAAATTTTAAAATATATGAAATGAACTGCATTTTGTTTGATAACCAGGGATTTCGACGATGCGTCCCTACCAGCAATCTTTTTTCCCACACATGCCGTAATTTATTTATCCAGCCGCTGCGTAAAAGCTTTTTTGAGTATGATATCATATATCCAGGCTACAAACATGCCATAATTTAAGATAATATAAACTCTTTTTACCTTCAGGGTAATATATATATATATATATATATATATATATATATATATATATATATATATATATATATATATATATATATATATACCCTTATTTACCCTGAAGGTGTAAACGTTACAATTAACTATTTACACTTTACAACTTATATCCCTCATCCTTTACTATGAACGGCTTTCCGTTCTGTCCTGCGCTAGTCTCATTACTTCTGTCCACATTTTACCTTGTTTCTTGAGAATTTTTTTTGTTCAAGATTTTTTTGATCTTTCTCTTTTTTTCTTCCAAGGAGTTTTGCTTTCCCATACTTTTCTTAACGGTACTGCTCCATTATTGTTAAGTGTCCTCACCATCCTAGTTGTCTTTGTTCTATATATTCTTCTATTGATTCTACATTACGTTCTGCTCTAATTTGATTATTCTTAATTCCTTCCGATTTATTACGCCTTTAATTCGATGCGAATATTTTATTTTGGCCACAGCCAGTTTACCGTTGTCCTTTCTTGGTAGAACCCATCTTTCAAATACGTATGTCAGAATATGCCTATATTGTTTTGTACACTTTTAGTTTTGCCTGTGCGGATACTTCTTTCTTATTTATGAGACTTGTGTATTGCATAATATGCTCTATTTGCCTTTTTTATCCAATTTTTTTAATTCCTTATCTTGTCTCCATGTTTGGTCTATTGTGATTCCCAAATATTTGAAACTATCCACTTGTTTTATTAGTTTTCCCTCTATTCTTATTTTTATGTCCTTTCTATTTTTTGATATAATCAAAATTTTTTTTTTCCTTATTCATTTTCATTTCATTTTCTTTCCAAGCTTCGTTTCACATTTTAATGTTGTCCCCCAGTTCATTCTCATTTCCAGCTAAGATTGCCACATCATTGTCGAAGGCTCATTTTGCAATGTTTATTACTTCCAGGTTCCTAAACCCCATGAACAACAGTTTGGTTCTTTGTTGTGTTTTTTTAATTATCTCGTCCATATAAGTAATAAATAACAGCGGGCTTAAACTTTTTCCTTGCCTTACTCCCTTTATCGAATTCCTCCGATATCGTGTTTTTGCTTATTATTCAATTTCTCGTTTCTTTCTACATACACTTGATTACTCTAATTAATTTTTTATTAATCTTCTTCTTTATTAAAGATTCTCATGATATGACTCTCCACACTTTGTAAATACTTTCTCCATATCGGAAAGGCTAAAAAGACTGTTCTATTTGTTGTTAAAGTCCTGTTGATAATTTCTTCCAGTCTAAATACATGGTTTAAAGTGCTTCTATTTTTCCGAAATTCACTTTGAGTTTCTGCTGGTTTCTGCTTGGTTCTTTTTGTTTTTTTGTTTTTTTTAAATTATTTCTTCAAATCATTCTATTCCCGTTCTTAGCAAAGTTACGCCTCTGTAATTCTTACAATTTTTATTATCGCTATTTTTATAAAGAGCAAGTATTAAGTCAATTTTCCAAGTCCTTTGGTATAAGCCCCTCATTTCACACTTTATTATATATTTTTAGTAGTCGCCATATTCCTTTTTCTCCCAGGTTTTTCATCATTTTAGTTGTAATTTGCCGTCACTTGGCGCCTTGCCATTTTTTAATTGTTTTGTGCCATCGTTTTATTACTCCTGTTCACTTCACTGTTGTGGACTCAGTCCTAAGTAATTTTTGAAAGTGCTGTTTCTACATTCTATAATTTCTATTTCTTTTGTTAATATTTTTCTAGATTCATTTTTCTTGCAATACTGTCCACTTTTTTAATTGTTTTTAATATTTTCTAAAAACTTATAGAACAATTTTTGGTTACTCATATCTTTTTCCAGTCTATTGCCAAAATTTTTTCTGTTTTTTTTTACTTAAATATTCTGTCCATCTCTTCTTTACAATTTCTTCTGCCCACCATACTGTTTGTTTTTTATATTTTGTTTAGTTTACTTGTGCCACATGTAATACGTGCTGACTTTGTAATACTTGTTTTACACATTTTCCACATTGTTTTGATATCAGTACTAGACGTCACTTCTTGTAAGTTGTCAATTTTTGCTCATTTCTTCTTTGTACCTACTCGCTATTGTTTTAATTTTTACTTTGTGCGGCTTATCGTCTCCTAACTTTTTGTGTTTCTTTACTTTACTCTTAATAATATCGACTTCGATAGTTTTTATTTATGCTATTAACAGATAATGAACACTATTTACTTCATAACTTCTTTTGACCGCAACATTCGTATTTTTTTTGTTTTCATTCTTCAATTATGTAGTCAATAATTGATTCCTCGCCTCTACTTGGTCTCTTATAAAAGAGAGCAACCAATTAGAGGCGAACATTTTCTATGAACACAAGACATCTATAGATATATATCTATGGATGCCCTTGTGTTCATAGAAATTAAATGATGTATTGTACAGAATTCCAGTAGTCTTTTTCCATTATTATTTCTTTTGTTCCACATGTTTCGTATAACTCTTTTATCGTTGTAGTCTCTTTTACCAACTCTTTAATTCAAGCCTTTCGTAATGTAAGTATCTGCTTTAGCTATCCTATTATCATATTTAAATCTTCTCAGAACTTATCTTTGTTTTCTGATATCCCATCTTCATCTGGACCACATACTGCAGGCACTGCCTTCGAATTATTTATTGAGTTTTTTGCTTTTCTATTTATTATATATTGTATTCCTGCACTATCCCGCTCCTTGTCTTTTACCCCCATCAATACCAATTAAATGACCATCTTCTAGTTTTGTTATTTCTTTCCTCTTCGTGTTTGTTTCTGTTATTACTAATATAGGGAATTCTTTTTTTAGTTTTATTTTTTCCCACTCAGACTTCTAATATTCCATTTTCTTAGTTTTTGCCCTTTTTCTTATTACCATTTTCAATATCTTTTGTTTATATTGTTATTTTCCTCTCTTTCGCCTACTTCTAGTTTCATCTTCAGGTTTCCATCTTGTTCTGGTTTTTTTTTTCCATACTTATTTTTGTGTTTCTTTTCGATGTTTTTCCTTTATTCATAGACTTTGTTTTACCTTTTCTTGAGTGATTGCCAAAACTCTTACTCCTTGTTTATCTTTTTTATTAATTTCAGAATTTTCTTGTATTTCTATACGTTTTTTGAAGTCGGGTCTTTATTTATTTTTGTTAGTTTTTCCTTAATTAAACTAAAGTAAATAACACATTTTGTCAGGAAGTATCGGGAATTTAAAAAGTAATTTAAAAAGCTCCGGCTAACGATTTGCGTAAGTTAATAGCAATGTCCGTAATTACTATGCCGCGACTTGTCAAACAGTTTGCTAACAGCAGCTGGTTAAATCAGCACACCTAAGTAATGCGTCACGATTTTTATAATGAACAAAAATATTGAACAAAGAGTTTGCCTTAAATTTTGTTTTGCGAACGGAATGTCGTGTGCCGACTCGTTAAAAGTGTTAGAAAAGGCTTATCGTAAATCAAAATCGTTTTATCAAAAGCATGGGCCTGCGAGCACAAAGCGTTCAAAAAGGGTCAAGAGATCGTCGATAACAACCCTCGTTTCGGACGACATCTTCAAAGGACGAAAACATAAAAAAGTGAAGAAATTCGTTCCGGAAGGATACACGGTTAATAAAGAATGCTATGTAGCCGTATTAAAACGCCTTCATAAGAAAATCCGTCAATAACGGTCAGAATTGTGGAACAACAATTTGTAGATTTTGCACTATGATAATGCACCATTGCATAGAGAAGCAATTGTGACCAAATTTAAAGTCAAAAACGCGACAAATACCATCGATAAACCACCGTACTCACCAGGTTGGACCTCGTCTGACTTCTTTTTGTTTTCGAAAATAAAATTGCCACCCCGTGGTACCTGTTTTGAGTCGATCGAGTCTATAAAACAACATTTGTGTAAGGACCTGAGGGCTGTACCAAAAAACGCCTATAAAAAATGTTTCGAAGAATGTAAAAAACATTAGCGTATACGTGTGTTGCGTCAAATGGATCCTATTTTAAAGGCGACAAAATAAATTTGGCGATTAAACAAAAATTGTGTGTTTTATTTAATAATGCCCGGTATATTTTTGACAGAGTGTACTAATGTAATTTGTTCCTGTCGTCTTTATTTGTATTTATCTTATCACACCATGCTAAAAGCCACAGGCCGGTTGACCAGTTGGACCTTGGCCTTTATCTCCGTATGAATTTTTGAGTTTGTATTAGTATTAAATTTTCCTATTAAATTTAACATATTAACTAATCTTACATTTTAGTTGATAGTAATCTGTGAAATAATCACTTTACACCTTTACTCATCCACTTCTCAAACTTTGTTATTTTTAATTTTCCGATAATTTGGAATTTTATTACGGTCAAAAGTTAAGTAAATTATACTTCAGTTAGCACAGCTCGAATATCTGAAGTAAAAGACGAAAGTGCAGTGGAACCAGACAATAACTTTGCTGATAAAAAATAAATCTTCCTGCGCCACCACCAGATTTTATTTCTGATAAGGTGAGTACAAGATCTCTGAGAGATAAATTGAATAAAATCACCAAACGCGGATTTATTATAAAAATTATTAGTAGAAACCAAGTCAAAATCATGCTAGATAAAACAATAAATTATCGAGCGTTAATAACTAGACTAAATTATTTAAAAGTATAATTCCACACGCACTAGCTGAAGAATGTGCTTTAAGATCTAAAGAACCAGACGTTTCGGGCTTGCTTAAAACCCTCTATTACACGAAAGTAGTAGATTATATTCTCTAACGTGCCAGTAATTACTCAAAGCACCCAGAGCTTACCAATAAAAAATTCAAAATGTAAAAATTTAAATGGACAATTAGAAACAATATAGATTCGAATAAAGCTTCAGGTTAAGGCATTATTACGGGTAAGGTCCTAAAAGAACTAGGAAGATTTTAAACTTATATCAAATTTTCAATTTTGTACTACTATCTCCCATTAGAGTGAAAGGTAGCTCAAACTGTTTTAATCAGAAGCCAAAGAAACCACCTAAATAAACAGGATCCTACTTTTCCATTAATTTGTTGCCAGTGGCATCAAAGGTGTTTAAAAAGCTGCTTACTCAAGAGGCTAAAACCACTACTTGAGCAAGATGATCTGGTCCTAGACCATCAGTTGGGCTTCAAAGCTAAACAACATTAAATAAGTATACAGGGTAGTGAATAAAATTGACCAGACGTAAAACTTTTTTTATAGTAGTCCTTGAAACAGCTCAGGGTTTTGCAGTCTCCTTCCACATACGTATTATCAGCTACTTTACAAATCAATTTTCAAGATGACAACAAATTTGTATGCCGTAGAACTCTAGGGTTTTTCAAAGAAGCATGCTGGGCGCTATTCTCTATCTACTTTATACATCAGGCATTCCCACCATACTTCTTCAAATGACACCGCTGTATTAGGTCCTCCCGAATACGCAGTGATTGGCATCGGAAAGTTTTTAAATCGCCTTAAATTCATTCAGACCAATGAAGTAAAATCCGTATGTGTTATCTCCGCTATAAAACCAATTTGTAACCTTGAACAATGGTTAACTACTTCAATCAGAAGGCGCGAAATAGTTAAGGATTCATTTGAGTAAGAAGTTAATTTTTTATTGAAAGTGTCAGTTATATTTTTTATTGGAATGGCCCCTTTAGTTTTGTAGCAAACCGCCATTATCTTATGTCCGTACCACAAACGAAAATTCTATGCCACTTATCTCAATAGTTAATTATTTTCTTACTACATCCATATTACCACTGTCCGCTATTACAGTTTTAATATACACTACTCATTCCACTGTAGCTTACATTGTAGTAACATTTCTATCAGTTCTTTGCTTGTGAACATCGAGGAAATTTAAAAATGATTTAGATTAAGACATTATAGGATGAACATAGTGTTAAAAAATCTGGTGTGAACATCACACGACTTTTCTTATCCTATATTATATATATATATATATATATATATATATATATATATATATATATATATATATATATATATATATATATCGGCCCTGCGCTGCTCTTGTCCCAGAACTTGTTATTTTAAAAAAGGACGAGGCGCAAGTCCAACACTCGAAAGCTGATTAAAATAAACAGTACAAGACAATAATTGACTCGTACTTACAATTTTGCTACGTCACTGAAGGTAACCGTGCGGGCTCGGCCGCAGAGCCTGCATGCTCGGCCGCACAGCCTGCGTGCTCCCTCCTAGCGGCCAAGCACTCCCCCCCGTCTTCCCGCAGTCGGCCCGGTAGCTCTCCGAGCGCGCTGTGATTGGTCCGTTTAATTAATTTTTAATCGGCTATAACTTATTTATTTGACCTCGGATCAAAAAATTTCATTTCAATTTTTTGTTCGTCTC
Source organism: Sinelater perroti (assembly GCA_036346155.1). Lineage (NCBI taxonomy): Eukaryota > Metazoa > Arthropoda > Insecta > Coleoptera > Elateridae > Sinelater > Sinelater perroti. The sequence continues at coordinate 37,383,015 of JARFIY010000001.1, forward strand.
GGTTTGATCTATCCAGTAATATAAATTGCCCGAAACATTTTATGAACACCCGGTATATTAAAAATCCTGAGTTTCAATTTTTTTTCAAGTTCTTATTTTACCAACTTTTATTTTAAATTCATGTTTATCTCATGATAATAAATCATTTTTATTCTCATAAATTTTTTGTATCTTCAACCGTTTAGATTCGCGACCGCTTTGCGACCGATTTTGGGACCTTGCGACCAAACGGCTATGCCGATTTTTACCAAAAGCTTCGCACTGCGTCCCCTACCTACAAGTAACTTGCACACCAAATTTCAAGTCTCTAGCTCTTACGGTTCTCGAGATATCCTGTTTAATGACAGACAGACACACACACACACGAACCAATGGCGCAAACCAACTTTTTTGGTGTCCTGAGGCTATAATTCGTCCAGAAATGTGAAAAACTGGGTAGGTCAAATTTCCGCCGATTACATTACTTTCCTTATTATAGGATAAGGAAAGTAAAAATGAAGCGCAGTTTAATCTCGCTATAGAAAATAGAGCCTATAAAAAACTGTGCGCCATAAGCACTGATAAGTTGAACAAAGAACTAAAAAACAAAATCATTTCAGTACAGTAGCTCTTTATTGAGACAAATATTATTAAGCTTCGTAAACACGGAACTGGCGTGTTGTGCTACTTTATAGAAGTGACCAAAGATTGTTTAAAGTCGATCATATTTTGTTTATCATATTCGAGATTATTCTTGCATATAAATAACAAAATTAACATAGTTGGATAGCAAATTTAAAGCAAGGGATCCCTTATGTAAAAATGTCCTATGTATGAAGGTATCAGAGTGACGTTTATTATAATTGTTGAAGCAAATTTAATGTGTAGTCTTAGTGTTACAATTAAGAGAAAGTTTTGTTATTAATTTGCCAAAATAGCAAACCAACTTTAATATAACAAAAGCACTTTACACTGGTTTGATGTAGCTTGTCAGCCAATGAGAATGGACTATGCATATTATATTCACATTCACATACGTGAATGATGGTTTTATTGTTTTGAACCGTTGCAAGTTACACTAATGAGTTTATGTAGTGTGTGATCATCGAACCAGCATCAAATATTAGTGCGATTACTTAAAACAAGTTTTGTAACTGGAAAGATGCGTTTCAGTGATTTTCCTTCTCTTAAACTTCACAGCTAAGTTCCTTTTAGCATTTTTGTTGCACACCCCTATTTGATTTAATAGAATACTTACTAATATTTGTCTTTCCAAATTTTTTTATTAAAAAAACTGATATCGAAATAAAATTACAGATAATTTAATCTTTCTTCTTATCAACATAAACGAGAAATTGTAAGCCTATGCATATTAAAATATTTTGAGGCAGTAACCATAGCATTGTGCTTCAGTTTTTTTCACATTACTGCAACAAAAATTGAAAAACTGTATTTCGGATTAATTTTTATTACCTGCATTTTAACCTTAGGGTTTTGATGTTTTCTTTTTCTTGTGATTCCTATCCGTTACCAGATGTTGGCAATAATCATAGCTGTTCGCGATTTGTTAACCGCGGCTCTAAAGAATTCCGTTGTTGTCCTGGCGTACCATTGCTTTAGGTTTTTCAATTATGATATATTATATGTCTCCTGCCTGGACCTGTCTTTCCTACTATTTTTCCTTATAATATCAGTTGTAGAATTTCATATGTTTGGGATTCCTCATTACATAATCTAGATATTACAATTTTTGCCTTTTTATTGTGGCGAGTATTTCTGTTTCTTTTTTCGTTCTTTCTAAAACTTCCTTGTTAGCTACGCGGTCAACCCATGAGACTTTTAATATGCGGCAGTATATCCGCATTTCAAATGCTGCCAATCTTTTGCCTGCCGCCTCTGTTAGGGTACATGACTCAATTCCGTACAAAAATACAGAGAAGACATAACATATGAGTAATCTAACCTTCGTATTTAGTTTTATGTCGTGACTAGAAAGGACCTTTTTCATTTTCATAAATGCATAAATTTTATTTCTAGAGAGTGATCCCATTGTTCATCTATCGTACTTTATAGGTATGTATATTTTGTAACTCTTTATATTCTTTGATTGTCAACGTTTAATTGTCTAAGAGATATAGTGTTTTTGCTATCTATTTTCTCTTTTGATAATTTAGTGATAGTCCATATTTCTTGCTAGCTTAATTGGTCTTATTTAACATCGTTTCCAGATCGGCTACATTCTTCGCACAAATTACTGTGTCATCTGCGTATCTTACATTATTAATTGTTCTACCATTGACTGCTATTCCAATATCATTATTCTTCTGTTCCGCTTCTTTAAATATCATTTCCGAGTAGATATTGAATAATACAGAAAACAAAACGCAGACTTGCCTTACTCCTCGTAGTATTTCTATTGAATTTTAATGTTTTAGTTGACTGAAATAACAGAGTGTATACTTTAAAAATATTTAATTCTTATTAAATCTTACTAAAAGTAAAAGTTTCAAACTACATAAAGCAAGAAAAAATATTAACTTAAATTTAAAAATACGTAAACTTTATTATATAGTAGTTAATTTAATTTTTAACTAAGTTCAGTTTACATTAAAAAATTGAAAACGTAACTAACAGTAGTAAATTGAAACACAGTAGTGCGTTGAAGTAACCAAAACAAAAATAGAAGGCGGTGTACGAAAGATGTACATCTTTTTTTTTCTTTTACTGCTATGTAGTCTACTAGCCTGTTTCCAATTACACAATCTCACTATAAACCATCATGTAATATTTTTTGAAACGTTTTAATGTAAATGTGTGATACTAAGTTACTATTCTCAACCCTCTTGTTTTATATTAATATTGGGAAGGAACGATAAATAGTCAAGTACATCTATATGTTGTTCTTGAAACCAGCATTAAACGTTGTATGCGGATTAAATACTGGCGTTTTTGAAAGATAAATGCCTGATTTGCCGTAGCATTTGAAAATTTCTTTTTTACCTGTTCTAGAAGCTATATGTATTTTTCTGAGTTCTGCTTGGGTGTTAGTATTAGCAAATAATTCCTACTGATACATTTTTTTTACGTAATTGCGTTTTTCCAGCTGTTAATGGAGAATTTTGTGATTCGCGCAGTATGTTTTGGTATTCTCCGTCAATTGTAACGCCGTTTAAAACGATTTCCATGATACTTTAGATCTTTGATCAAACTGCTCACAGCTTGGTACAAAAAATTTAATTTTCTTTTAATAGCTTTCAAAGAATATCCTTTTTTACTAATTTCCTCTTTTGCCGCATCATTTCAGCGCATAATACTGAATTTAAAATGTTTTTAATTTGTTTTGCTTTTAGGGCATATTTTATTACTGCATCTTGTTGCGTTAAAACTATGCTTTGATCATATCAAGTGGCACGATATTTGTACACGTACACAGTATCTAGTCAGGTATTACATAACGCAAGCTAAAAATAGGCAATAATTTGTATTATTTAACACACAATATCACCGAAATACTACATTAATATGAGATATATTAATTATATTAGAAAGTTGAACAAGAATCTACTGGTCGAATTCATGTTAGGCGGAGTGTGAGCGTGTGTGTGTATACAGGTTATTTTACTTAAGACTCCTAGGACAACAATGTACTCCTGTCGCAATGTTTATAAGGGATGTCTTTCTCATTTTACCTCACGGTTTCCAAAAAGTTGTTAATCATTTGTCAAAACGATGCTCTACAAAAAAGTTCTTTAAAGCAAATGTCCCATATAATTGAATTATTAATTAACAATCTAAGTTTAACGTTTCAGTGGTAAGTAAAAAAGATTCCAGTAAGAGTATTAACGTGTCTCATGACATGAGTTAAAAAAATAATCAAACAAAAGATTAAACACAATAGCATATTTTCGCAAAAAAGAATATTACAGGATAATATGGGCTATAAAAAATATAGATCACGATTAGGGTAATTTGGTGTTCAATAGCAAATGCTTCTTTTAGACATGGATTTTATGAAGAAAAGTTTAAACAATTCAGGGAAGTTTTTATTATAGATATATCGATTGATCTATTAAGGATCAAGTCTGCGTCTGGTTAAATTCATATTAGTATTTTATAGGCCTTAACCTACTCTCGTAATGCTGAAAAATACTGCTGTTATAGTAACGAAGTCTCTTATTATCGATTAAGAAGTGGTTTGATAAAAATAATGATAATTAGGTCTTACAAAGAGATAATGATCTCAAACGTAGCGCGCAGAAGATGCAAAGCGGTATCCAGATTTTGAATTGATGGTCACAATCCTCTTCGAGAAAAACAAACCTGCAAAGCTTGCAACGCATAGCGAAGTGGCGAAACAGTCTGAAAACGCTGATCTTTGACCAATCAGTTTCAAAATCACTAGCAAACAAGCCTTTTTGGTCACCTGTCGATTGGTGAAAACAGAATTTGGAAATTTCCAGCCGTCCTCGAGTTTTTGCTCGGACGAACGGACGGACAGATGGACAACATGAAGTTAGTAAGTGACTCGCTTCGCTTCGTCACTTAATAACTACAACTGAATTCCATAATAATATAAATTTATTCAATAGACTTAAATAAATCAGTAAATATTCTTTATATAGTGTTATGTATACGCAATAAACTCATTTTACAGTAACTTTTACATTATTCACGGAAGAATACAACAATAACTTATTCGCGATTTTGAGTAATTATTAAGTGGCGAAGCGAAGCGGAGTCACTTACTAACTTCATGTTCTCCGTCTGTCCGTCCGTCCGTCCAAGCAATAACTTGAGAACGGCTGGGAATTTCCAAATTCTGTTTTCACCGATCAGCAGGTGACCAAAAAGGCTTGTTTGCTAGTGATTTTTAAACTGATTGGTCAAAGGTCAACTAAAAATCAAATCTCAAATTTGGGAGACTGATTCGCCACTTCGCTATGCGTTGCAAGCTTTGCAGGTTTATTTATTTACATCACCATTATCCGACTAATGAAATTTTAATGGATACTTATTTAACTATACCTAGACGTCTTCGGCCAGCGTGGTCCCGTGGTTGAGAGGCGGGCTGCGGTGCGGACAGACCTGGGTTCATTCCCGGAGCTCTCTGATGCCTGGTGGGTGGCCTACTCAGTCACTGAAGATAATTGAGTACTTTCGAGCAAGGGGGTAATAATAGCAGTTGTCTAAGGCGCGGTGCTTGCCACATCGCCCCGCACCAAAATGGTGCGCGACGACCATTCACAGTGATAAACATATGAGAGCCTTAACATCTCACTTTGCAGGTTGTGCTCTCATGCGGGGCGTTAGAGCCTTATCATTATTATTATATGTCTTCGATCAGTTAAATATATCAGTTCAAATCAAGTATTTGTCTTGTGTACAACTCATGGAAGATGCCACCAGAGAGGAAAAGTGTTTTCGTAAAATATCCGTTATGGTGTAAATTGAACGAAAATTTAACTGTGCATTGTAAGAGGTTGTTTTCTAGTGCAGTGGTATGTAATTTTTGAATATTTTGTTTTAATTTGACTACAAATATTTACCCTTCTAACCTGCCCAACTTAACCAACACAATTAGCTGCCCATGTTTTGAAACTCAATACGTGATATTTCCTTTTGCTGTTATTCATGTTTTGGATAATACATGTATGTAGAGGCATCTGGTTTGACCTTAGTTGATTCACTGAAAATCCTCGAGGATGCATAACAAATTATTAACGCCGAACCTGAAAACGTTGGCAAGGGCTGCCAAAAGAAGTTGCAGAAAGTGCTAGAACAAAATCCTTTATTGACGGACATTAAGAAAGTAGGGTATGCTCCTGTAAACGGTGTTGACAGTGATTGTTCTTTAAACTGTCACATAGTAAGTTCACTAAATTTCGCTCCTATTACATCCGTAGATGTGGAGCGATCTTTCCCATATTATAAAAATATTTTAACGGACAGAAAATTTAAAAAAATGTTAATTTGTGCTTGAGAATCTGTCAATATTTACAAAGACTGAATTATTTATATGGTGTAAATTATATATACCAAAATTGTAAATATATGTACAAAATTTACTTAAACTATTTTACCTTTTTCATGTCTTTAATTTCCACTTAATTAACTCTTTATTACTATTTCTTTCGGTCGTTTTATTTTACTTGTATGCTGGTCTCTAGTTATTAATATCGCTGCTTTTTCTAAACGAATACACAAATTATTTTTTGGACTCAACAAAAAACAACTAAATGGATTATAAACAAACAAATTTGTATATTTCGGGATGGAAAATAAAAATAAATGCATTATACATCTAAGATCTATTATTCCAATAATGATATTGTTGGTTATTATATAAATATCAAACAGCATAGAGGCGAGAAAGAAAATCATTATTAAAATATAGATATTTTACTCAACAAAACATATAGGACAAATAATCTTCAAGTGATCTAAGCAGATAAAATGTTTGCATTTCACATATGTTCTACGCGTTATTTGGGAAAGGAGTGGGCGTTTTCGATTCTAAGAAGAGTCCGTATGTGAAATGTAGTAATAGTTAACTTAACACTATATTCGTAGCCTTATCAGTATACGTGACAGTTTTTAATAAAATCACTCTTTAAAATGTTTTGTTCTGCATTATTTGCTATATAAACATAAAGTGCATTTATTACACAAATATTTAGTAAATCGAAAAATACGACCATTTCCTAACATTTTTTCACCGAATTGTTTCGCCAAGTCTATTACTATAATAAGTTATCAACTCTAAGTTCTCTTCGTCTTCTATTTCTGGAAAAATAACACAATCATTTTTTAAGAGTTGGTTTCGCTGTCCGCGCCGGCGAGTTCGAATCTCACTAGAAACCCATGAGTGTATGTGACGTCGTAAAATTAAATTAGTTGTAAGTGCATGTTAATAGGCATAATAAGCCTTTAAGTCTGCGTGCCGGGAACTGCGCGTTAACAAAAAAAAATTATTGTGCATAGAAAAAACTACATTTTATTTTTCTTATAACAATAAGAAACTAATGTACGGTTTTCCTGACAAGAAACCAATTTTATATTTCTGTTCTTATTAGGAAAGAAGTCTTAAATGTAATTCAGTTTTGTTCTCTTTTGTGGTACTTCTTTTGGTGTAGCAGTTTTTTGCCAATGGTATAACAGTAAACAAATTGTTACCTGGTTAGTTTCTTCCATTGAGTGAACATCAAGTACATCTTCAGCATTAGTAATAAACTTCTACGGATCCTTTGGCTGAGGTGAGGCTCATATTTCGAATTAAATATATAATATGTCTTGGCAACTAAAGCAAATGCTTTTATTTACAGTTTTTGTCAATTTATCCAAAATATATTGTTAAATAAACATCATCATTTAAATATCAATAATTATTCATCTATACAGAGATGTTTACTAGCGATAAAATTATTTTGGAAAAGGATAAAGGATTCTATTACATTTAACATATAATTAAGGGGAGTTTATAAATATCTCTTTGATTTTTCTAAGTTTTAAATTGTCAAATCTTAGGCACTAAGAAATCCAAATCGTTTTTGGTTATTGTAAAATAACACAATATGATTCCATTTTCTTTGAAATTGTCCCAAAATTATATAGATTTTTTCTAGAACTTCCTAGAGTTCCAATTAAAAACAGAATTTCTACAAGAAGTAATTTATGGTTCATAAGCTCATAAGCAGTTACAACCAACCCAAACGATGTTGTCTGTCACAAAAAACATTCGATTTCAGATACCGTGTCACGTATATCACATTTTGCCAGAATAAAAATTTAATAGTGTTGTGAGATCGAATCCTCAGTTGTATTAGGTTGTTGCAAAAAGTTTTGTCCGGCCTACTATAACTTTTTCAATTTTGTGACAGTGTTGCAATGTTGGTATCAGTTAGTGCGTGAAATCTCTCTACAGAAAACCACGCATGAGCAAATAATACCAAATTATATTTACAACATACGAGTAAATTACCTAATAGATTAATTTCTCTATTAATACTGAAGCAACTGTATTATTTTGGATACATAAACACACTTTTCTACTTTTGAGGTAATTATAATGTCAGAAGATCAATCAACAGTGTTTAACATTATAATTACTCTAGCATTAAAAATTACCTTATATACTTAAAAGTAAAAAAAAAATTCAACTTTTGTAATAGAATTGGTACTTCTAGTCTTGCGGGCGGATGGGTGGTCTAAGGAATTTCTCTCACTCTCTATGTGTAGGTATGTCTTAAGAATATCTTATGTCAGGTTTATAGGATTTGAGAGATGCCGAAAAAGCTGTTGGTTGAGCGGAGTGGAAGTGGAAAGGAAACTTGGTGGTACTAAACACAAATCAGAATAATAGATCACTAATGGGGATTACTAGGCGGTGCCGTTGCTTAAAGTCTTATTACTTTTAATGGTCACCAAAATGACTCATGCTAAATTAAGCTTACACCGAGAAATACTTGTAGTTAAAATATTTATAACTTTATGCACAGCTATTTACTTAAGTCGTAATGTCTGCCAAAATGTTATTTTCTCCAAAACTTTTTAAAGTGACGTAAATTATTTGATATTTTTTGTTTTATTGTAAATAACTGCTATTTTAATAATTACTACATATGTCAATAGCTCTACATAATTTCATAACAATATTTTATTGCGAATATTTGTAACTGTAACTGTTCCCTTGCGTACTTCTAATGGATTGGACCATAAATCATTGGAAATGACATTATGCAGTCATTAAGGCCTTTAAAGAGCGGAGCCGCTGAGTGCGGCCGTCTTTCTCAATTAGCATTCCTTCTTCAACTTTCACTCTGTTCCAATAACAACTTTTCCCACTCTATTCAATCATATAAAATCGGTTACAACAGATTTTCGGCACATGCACACAAAGAAAAATTTTAGACTACTCATCCGCTTATCATAGTTCTCTTAGTGGTATGCAGTAAATGAGAGACTACAAGTATCGCCTTCATTTTTGAAGCTCGTCTATTCACACAAACCGCAAATGCAAATGCAACTTTGATATCAACTAGCTCTTAAAGTCTTTGTTTTTCATTCCAGGCATAAGAAATCCTTTTTAACTATGTAAAGTTCTAACACTATCGAGACTGTGTTGAAAAGCTTCAAAATGGCAAATATGTGTTACTTAAACAAAATTTATTTTATAGAACTATATATTTCAATTAATTTGCGTTGGTTTTAAGTGGGTTAATTTACTTGTGATGCGATATAATCATACGCTGGTTTTAAACACAAATTATAATTTACTTCATACTGCATTGTAAAATATTAAATAATTGCTAGTAATGTGTCTCTTATATTTGAATTAATTCGCGGTATTGATAAGTGTAGATTATAATAGTTTAATTAAATGCACCAAATTGTGCACCACACTTAATTTTCTTATAAAAATTACGAGGTTATTCAAAAGTACAAAAAAATATGAGTTTTTGTGAAATGCAATATTCCAAACAAAATTTGTTTAAAATAAATAAAATATATTTAGTTTTAAAATATTTTCAATGTTTTTAAGTAACATACATTTTTGTGCAATAACTTAAATCTAAAAATTAGACGTATGAATAAACAAAATAACAATTTCAGCTTAAAAGTCTTACGATTTGTATACTAAGTCTGCTCTCTATTAAGAAAAATAATATTTAGGATACTTGCAAGTGATTTTACAAAAGAATTCTACTGTTAACATACATTATTTCATTGTAAATAGAAAACAACAGCATGTAGTAAAATTTATTCAAATCTTATTGTTCTTATAACAGAAAATTGTGTAAAGTTGGCACTTTGTCAACATAAACTTAGTACAATTGTTTTTTAACCACACAAATACACATAAAACATAAAAATTTCATTTTTAAGCCTCCGTACTGCACAAACTAGCTTTCACGCTTTTCAAGAATTCAATATAATCAAGTGTAAAATCCGGCCAAATGTTCAGAGCGCCTTCTGCCGCACATTTTAGTGCAAGTTCGATCATTAGTGTATGACCCTGTTCAAATGTTCGTTTGATGTAATAATGGACTGGAGCTGCGCCGTTAAATGATGATCCGGGGAAATTTCAATCTCTTGCAGGAATCTCAACCCCGGCCATTCAGCAAAGCTTAGGCGATGATTCACTCGCAATAAAGAACGGCCGGGCATATGATAAGATCGCAGCGTGGACTGTTTGGCAATCGTTCTAATCTTTCTCATCTTCTTTACAGATTGCTCCAAACAGCGGCTAGGCGGCGTAGATTTCGCCGTCGTTGGAGAGCGCCCCTTGTGCATGCTCCCTTGCTTCGACTTTGCATGTGCCAACCGTAAAAATTTTACTAGCTCCCATAACCCTGAATACACGTAATGTCAATATAAGCTGTGAACGGAATCCTGCAGCTGAAAGCCGCCTGGCAATACTTTCGCGATTTTGTTACCGAAGGAAATCGCAGGGTTCCTTGAAGAGCGAATCAAATGTTCTAATATTCTGCATTGAACTTTCTAACTGTGGTTTTACAGGAAAATAGGTTTCAAATACAAATCGCTTTTTACATATAAAATGCATTGCAGTTATTTTAAATAGAAGAAAAGAACTACTCCTTAATAATGGTTAAGTGTTATTTATAAATTTATAAAATTATATATTTTCTTATAAAACAACAAAGTTCTAAATGTACATTTTGCTTCAATAACTTTAATTGTTGAATAACTTCTTAAGAGTCTATTTTTAGCTGCCTTTTTGCAATACAATAAATTTATTACCAAAAACTTAACGATAGCTTTTTTTTCTACATCTACTAATCAAATTATTTTTTATTCGTTATATTAAGTGGCGAAGCGAATGGGAGTCACTTACTAACTTCATGTTGTCCGTCCGTCCGAGCAAAAACTCAAGAACGGCTGGGAATTTCCAAATTTTCACCAATCGACAGGTGACCAAAAAGGCTGGTTTGCTAGTGATTTTGAAACTGATTGGTCAAAGGTCAACTAGAGGGTTCTCAAATTTGGGAGACTTCTTCGCCTCTTAGCTATGCGTTGCAAGGTTTGCAGGTTTATCTTTATCTGAATCCACTAAATTCTGAAGGCAGCATTCTTTAAATGTACATCATTTTATCATTTTAACTTTTACTTCTAATGTATTTTTGTAAAGTTACCCCTCCGTCCGTAATCTGAAATTTCGAGACATCGGCCGTAATCTGGGTCATTAATGTTTTCCCCAAGAAAATTGCGTTCAAAAAATCTGAAAAACTTCTAGAATACTTATTTAAAATTTTATTTTATATCACAATAGTTTTTTTTAGTGATTTACATTAAACAAAATTGTTTATAAAAATTTAGGTCGTAAAATCGGGAAAAAATCACATTTCAATGAAAATTTCATCTAAAAAAATTCCAACGGGATTCTACAGCTGAAGAAAAAATACTGAATATATGTAATTTAAAAAAAAGTATAATTATTTTGACTTTCGAAAACGTCGTTTTGTCGGATAGTAAGAAATTCAACAAAATAATACTTTTGGTGTCAGTTTCACTTTATTCTAACAAAAACTTTTACGAAATCACACAAAAAATTATGTTACATACAATTAGTTATCTTAAACATATAAAAAAATAGTTATTTAGTTTGAAAAATGTTTATTAGAGCATGTCAAACAAAAGTTAGTTCGACACTTTTCGCATACGGCTGCACTGTACAAACAACAGCAAAACGATGTTTTAACATCATCAATATACGGGCAAACTGAACATATTTTGCGTTTTATTTTAGTATTAAGATTATATAATACATCATTTTCAACTTCTAAGACTTCTCTTATGTTTTGCTTTAAACTTGTTCTGATATGATGTGTTTTATTCAGCCTTTTTTCCAAAAAAGGTCTTGGTAATGGTACGGCTTTGAGGCCTCGTGTGAAAGCACGGCCTACAAACTGAGAGGTTAAGGCTTTTATTTGTGTCCGACTTTATTTCCCGGTCGTCGTACACTAAGTCTGGTGCGGGGCGATGAGGCAAGCATCGCACCTTAGACGATCGTCATTGTTTCCCCTTGTTCGAAGTGAACGCAGGTACTCAATTATTTTCAGTGACTGAGTAGACCACCCACCAGGCATCAGAGAGCTCCGAGGAATGATCCTGGGTACGTGCGCATCGCATTCCGTGCTTGAATCGGTTAGACCACTCTGACGATAAAGAAGCAATGAAATTCCGGCACCAACCGTAATGTGGGTCACTAATGGCCCGCTATAGACTTTCACTCTCTGTTGCTCAGGTATAAACTAACGGATCCCGGCGACCTTGTGCGCACGAGTTCTCCCCTACTTAGTTTTTTTTACAGAGATATTTGACCTGAAAATTTAGTTTGTGCTATTAATGACCCGGATTACGGAGGGAGGGTTACATACATCATTTTTTAAAATAAACTCATGTTTATATGCCTTGGAGAAACTTATAAGCATATTTTCTTTTATCTATTGACTTAACAGTTGTACTGAAATAACCACTCATTTAAACCGTCGATGTGTTCGACTAGTCACGAGCGAATGCTCCTCTCTGGGAAACCAGCGCGTGGGTGAGTTCGAGCCTTACTGAAAACTCATAAATGTATGTGACTTCGTAGAATTTTACTTGAATTGTACAATAAACTCCTGGAGGCTGGAGGACTAGTAAACGCTCCTCAATAAAAAAAAAACACCATATACGAAAAGTACTAAGAGGTAAGCCAGAAACAAATAGCTGTTAAATACAAGAAGATAATTCAGGTATTTCAGCAACTGTTGTATTTAATGAAAAAATGCAATCAAAAATCGTACTGTAATATAAAATATTGTTTAAAGTACGTTCCTTTTTTAGTTTACATTTGCACTGATTTTTTATTATACAACTGTATTATAAAATTGACACTGCTCGTAGACATTGACAAATATATCTATCACCATACTAATGGCCATTGTGTTTGTAAATCTATCATAATAAAAATTATGTTACAGAAAGCATAACTTTGTACTTTTTTATATTATATCTTTTAGTACTTATGCACCATTTAACTAGAAAAATAGGTCCGTTTAGTATTAAAGTAACTCAATTTATAAAAATAAAAATTTAAAGTTTTTCAATAAGAATGATATAATTTTGAAAATAAACATGTCAACTATGTTTAAAATGTTACAACTGCCATTAGTTGTCATTTGTGTTAGTATAATTTGACAATTCATTATGGCAAAATACGCGCTTCAAGAGCGTTTGGTTATTGTCCAAAAATTTTTGTGCACACTCAACGTGCTCTTCACAAAATCTATAGTCTACGTAATCACCCTTCTGTTGTTGCTATTCGTCGAATCGTTAAAAAATTTGAAAGGAACTTTATTTTTAACGATGCGAAAATACGAATAATCAAAATGCAAGAAATGTAGAGAACATTTCTGCTATAAGAGATAACGTTCCAGAGGCTCCAAATTTATCGTTTCTTTGTCGGGCTCAAGAATTAGCATCAAGAACTATAACTTGGCGTATTTTGCGAAAATATTTGGGTTTACATCCATATATACTGGCCCATCCTACGCACCATGGCTTTGCTGCTTAGACTTTAAAGTAATTTTAAACGGTTTATAATTTTGGGCATTTGTCTTTTCAGATGAAGCTCATTTTTGGTTAAGTGGATATGTTAACAAACAAAATTGTCATTTTTGGTGTGAAAATGATACACAAGAAATTTACCTGCATACGCAAAAGGTATCGTATGTTGTGGTTTATGGCATGATGGCACCATCGGACCATTCTTTTTTCAAAACAAGTAGGAGAGCTATTACAGAGACTTGTGAGCAGTGCCGATTGATGTTAACAATTTTTTTGTACCCAAATTTAGATGAAATTGATTTGTAGGACATGTAGTTCTAACAAGACGATGCCACATGTCACTATGCTAATACCGTTATTAACAGATGGCAAGAAAAGCTTGGTAAAAAGATAATTATAAGAAATGCAATTGTTAGTTGGCCTCTAAGAAATTGTGAATGATTGCTTTAGATTACTTTTATGAAGTTATTTAAAACCTATAGTCTATGCAAATAAACCACGAACCCTTGATGCATTAACATTGAACATCGAACACTACATTCGTGACATTAGACCGGAATTAATGCACAAAGTCGTCGATAATTGGGTTCATCGAATTTGGCGAAGTCGAAATACACTTAAATGATATGTTATTCAAAACATAGTAAAACAAGTAGTTTATTACATAAACTACTTGTTTATTACATAAACTACTTGTGCTTAAGTTGTATCTGAAATAGTTTTTATTTTATTTAATTTTAAAATCATATCGTTCTTATTTGAAAAAAATGGAAAAACGTCTTACGGTGCTAGAAACATATCATTTAAAAAATGATTAAAATCAAAGTTATAGCCAACAAAAGAAGCGTAACTATTGTAGGAGTATATGTCTCCGAAGAAAAACGAACAGTGAAAACAATAGAGTTCTGTAAAATACTAAAAGGCAGTTATAATAAAATCAATAAAATCGATTATGTTATTGTAATTGGAGACTGAAACGCAAGAATAAAGAAATTTCTAGGCCAAATATATACAAAGAACAATTCGCTGATATTTACCTTGGCCACGCCCTACATGTAGTAGCCAAGAGGATGGCAGTCGAGTCTTGAGGGCAGCCACGTATCGGTGGACTAACCCTGATACAAATTGCTGTATAGCAATTCCTGGGCCTTTCTTGCAGGAATACATACTTCCGCATAGCGACTAGCTCCTCTATTCAGGACTTGACTGTCTCTAGCACTTTCATATAGCTGTCGACGGTCACCTTCAAGCCTCCCTCAAAGGTTGCTCACAAAATTCACCACCGTTGTAAAGTCGGAAAATTTTGTATACATGGTGGTAGACACTTCAGAGGCATCTTGATAGACCCAATCGTCATTTTGGCGATTAATCTTTCTGTTCGGAATAAAGTTCTTTTTGTACAAAAGTAATCTTATGGCAACCAACCTTGTCGTACTAGATATCGTTTACCAATACTTGGTCCTTTAACTTCCTGTTGATTTTCTTTTTCCCAATCAACAGTTCGCTGTTTTTCAGGACGCAAAACGTATAGTGCGCCTGTGATTAATTATTAGACTAATCGTAGACATCGGCATGCCCGCTTATTTTGCCAGGTCAGGATTCTTATCAATTCTCTCTTTAAATTTGCAAACAAATTTATCAATTGTCTTGCGATCAAATCGCTTACTGTGAGTTACTACAATGTCAGCAGTTGCCTCTTTTTGGTAGCCAGCTTTTCTGTACTTTGTGACTGCGTCGTTTAAAAAGTACAGAAAAGCTAGCTGCGTCGTTAAATATTTGAGTATAACAGCTCTGCGGTTGTGTTCTCGGTTTATTTTATCGACAATCGTAGGTTCAATATGTGAAACTAACTTGTTATGTTGCTTAATAGGAAATTGCACATGCGCATAAGACAGACTATCGGCTTTCTGCAACAAACCTAAAAATTCGAATTTGCCTCAAGGACGCTGTAAATAGCTTATTAGAGGTTTCCGCTTTCTGATCTATTACTTATTAACAAATGAGAAAACGCACTCTGTAGTACAGGACCTGCATGAATACCGAGGAAACCACATCGGTTCAGACCACTACATTCTTATCGGAAAATAAATTTTCCTATTTTTGTTGATTAAAATTATAAAATAACAACCAAAATAAAAATAACCAAAAAACTTGTAAAGTAAACTTGTTACTAAACGACGAAATACGATATCTTTAGTAAGCAAGACTAAAAAAAAATTATATATCAGAGAGAGATGTACAAAAATATATAAAACAAAAATAACAAGACTTTAAAAAGCTCTACAAAAGCTGCATATAAAGCAATAGCGAAAAGGAAAACAAAAGGAAATATGAAAGGATTCAAAATATGAAATAATAAAGTATTCCGAAAAGTAAAGGAAAAGCAAGAAGTTTACAAAACATTTCTTAGACCAAACGCTGAGCGTCAAAAGAAATATATAAACGAAAATGTACAAAAGTATAAATAATCTTTATAGGAAACCAGCATAGAAAATTTGGAAAACTATATTAATATCATTGAAAATAATATGCAAAACCGCCACTAATTTGCTTTTAGAACAATAAAACACCTAAACAATAAAAAGACAGTGGAAATCAATATAATAAAACATGACACATGGACCAACCACTACCGATAATTGTAAAATAAAAGACAAGTAATAAATAAAAATGTGAATCCAATACATCTGGCAATATTGTAGCCAACATAACGTTAGATAAACGTATTAATGTCTTAAAAGCGCCAAACCGAAAAACATAGATGACAATATGTAATTTTGTATATATGGAGTATTAAGGCTATATAATAGATTATTACATTTAGTAAATTTCTGTTGGAAGAATATAATTTTCACCAAAACATGGAATATAGCAAATTTTAAACCTTGTCTACATCAGGTTACAAAATGTATGATAGCATAATAAAAGAATAGGATTCAGGAAATAGCTCAAACACTGCTAAAAGAATGACAACATGACTTCAGAATAAAACAATCTTGTATTGATGCCATATTAACACCAAAATGAATAATCCAAAAAAGACGAAAATACAACACAAAAAGGGATATTGCATTTATTGACTACATAAAGGTGTTTGGCAAAGTTGTCAGGCATAAATTGTATAATATCCTAGCTAAAAAAGTAATACCACATCATCTAATAAAGCCTATAAGAATCCAGTATCAAAATAAAAAAAATTAGCTTTGATTGCCACAACACAATAAACAAATTAAAAAATAATAAACTAAGCAGAAAAACGCTATATCTAGAATTTCTTTAAAATTCAATCGCTACAATTAAATACCTTTGCCAACGGCTAAGATTTTAATTGCCAATTGAGATCCGCCAAGGCTGTACAAAATTAGATAACAAGTACATAAGAAAGTAACTCAATATTAAAAGGCAAAATATGAAATTACTAATCTGGATATGATTATATATGAATTGTTAAATAAATAATGCCTACGTCTAGCAAATGATTGCTAACTGAAAAGACGACATAAAGGCGAAAGACCGAGAATCAATTAGAATGTTTAGCCGGAACAGGCCTAATCCGTAAACATTGATGATGATCTCAAAAGCTGATAAATCTTAATCTTAATTTTTTGTATGGTCATACCTTCACTTGAGGTCGTATAGAGTGTCAATAATATAAAAACAAAAATGTACTATGCACATTGCAAGAATGCCTCCTCAATTTATATTAGAATAGTCCAACAGTAAACCAATATATTAAGTTTATATTCAGCCTATCTTTGTCCGTTTATCAAATTACATCACACCGCAGTTGAAAATCGATTCGGATAAACTGAGTCCTAGCTTCTGCGTGAAACACTTTTTTACGTATTATGTATTCAGTGTTAAATGTAGGATCAAAGCTAGTTGCACCGCTATGTATGCCAACCTACTGAAAGTTGAAATGTTCATTTCAAATTCAAGTACTAATTTAAAGAAAGTAAAGTGATAAATTGTAAAAAGTTGCTATTAGTTTAGAGTTTCTGAGATTATCTAATCGGAAAAGTAAAGAAAATGCTTTTGTTTGTTTGCAAATGGTTTACGAATAGTTATAACACACAATTTTAATTTCCCAAACAATATTAAACTTGCTAATGGAGAATTTATATTAAAATAATTTCTTGGTATTAATTTCTTGCCTCAATAATTATAATGAAAAGAGTCAGTTAGAAAAACCTAAAAAAGGCGCTATGCAAATGCAAAATCCTTATACAAGGTTCGACAGAATAATAGTACCTTTTTAAATTGACCGCTGTACACTAGTAAAAGGCACTCGAGTTGTACATCTTTGAGCACACAAGGCATGCAATTTTAGTGCCCATCGTGGCATGGAGTAATAAACACCGTACGTTTGTGTTGGAGACTTATTTAAAAATAGTAATTTCGTGATCGTGACACAACGGTTATGTTAAAGAGTTCCAAGAGACCAAAAAGCCATAAGCGGCTTAAATGCGAGATAGTTTCACAATTTCCGACAGACTGATTCAGTATTTAAACTGAAATTAGTAAGTTTCATAACTTTCAGACACTTGAGACTGTCGCAGCATTGAGACTGTTGTCACATCGCCACAACTTTCCCCCGCTAGGTATTCTTTTGCATTGAAAATATTCTACAGAGGCACGAGAAGAATTCTACTACACTGAGATTTCATGTTCAATCCATACAAACTAATAGTGGTCCAGGAATTTAAAGAATGTGATTGGTACGCTCAACAGGTTGCTTTCAAAAATATGTAGAAAAATATTACAGCTGATGCTTTTGTGCTTTCCTTCATTGGAATTTTAAGTACCGAGTCTAAGGATTTAACCTTCTTTTTCCGGGAAGCTCTGGTGTTGGATGTAGGTGGCCTCTTGAGCTCTTCCAGGGTATAGGAAGCTTAGTAGATACCCAGGTAGTTCAGACCACCCTAAACATGCCAAGAATGGTTTGGATTTCTTTGCTGCAGGTCATGAGGCCTGCAATAATATCCGCAAAGTTGATAGCGTTTTCTGTCGCCGCTACTATTTGTTGAATAGATTCCAGAAACGTGGTGGGGTCCACATCCTGGAACGACCCGGAGATGGTAGCCCAGCCCTGGTAGTCGGACTGTGATGGTGGTTCTGCGTCATTCGTCACGATGTCGGTTGAGATTGTTGGGGAGCGGGGACATACCCTCGGGTTGCTGCTGCGTAGCTGCGGCCTCGAGTAGCTGCCGTTGTTTAGAGCACTAGCCTGAGTAAGACAGGACATCTTCGGAAACTAGCTGGGTGTGCTCCTGGCAGTTGGCGCACGTGGCGGATTCGTCCCAAGGCTTCTTACAGTCTCTGGAGTGATGCGTGTCCCCACACTTAACGCACTTCAGGGCAGCACGACAGCAGAGCTTCACGTGCTCAAAGCGTTGACAGCGGTGGCACTAGGTTGTAATCTTTCTTTTATTTAGGCTGTTCCATCGTTACAGCCAAATCGAAGATGCCGTAAACTTTGAATATTATTTTGCCCCTTTTGGAGCGCTCAAGTTCTAGGAACATAAGCGCCATCTGGCGGCTCTTCGGTCCTTTCTTTATTCTTCTTACCGTACGGATGGGAATATCTCCATCCAAGAGCTCCTACCTTAGCTAATATTCAGTGACGTTTTCCGGAAGTCTACGCATTACTGCGCAAAGAGGCTTATCCGACTTCAATAAGTGGAAGTTATGTTAGATTTTTGCTTCTTCTAGGAGGAGAGTCAAACATTGGTAGTCCTAGGAAGTGGCGCTGAAAATGCTGAATACATCCCAGATGTTCTTGGCCTTTACGAGGTCTACGTGTCGCTCGTTGACAGCCTTCCTGACAGCAGGCCAGGCCTCCTTCTACCGCAGGATGATAGGTGGAATCCTTTCTCCATGGGAAGCCTTGTCTAGGCGAATTAGAATGCCCGGGTGGGGGCTGGTGTTGAAAACGGTCGGCGTCTCCATGTCTTCTTCTGCGTGGTCCCTTAGGACAACGAAGGCGTTGATGGTAGTGGTGGTGGCCGTCGCTTCGGGCAGAGACGAAGTTTTTCTGATCCTCGCTGTGTTTTTTCTGGGTGAAGGTGTCGTACTCCGAATCGCTCTCCGTCAGGGCCGGCGGAGGCGATCGTGGAGCAACAGCACTGGTTGATGGGGCTGGGGCGGCTGGAGCAGTTTACTCGGGTAAAATGGTTGGGGCGGCTGGATCTCTTACTTCACTGCTTTTCCAGGACTCCTTCGAGGATTTTGAACATTCATCCCGGGTCATCAAGGTAGCGATACATCAGGTTTCGCCACAGAGATTTCTGGTTTGGGTTTGCCGTAAGGATTTCGTCGAACCGCTGATCCAGGCCATCGTCGTTGTCACGTAGCTGTCAAGTTGACTGCTAAGTGGGACATTGCGCAACATCCGGTTGGAATCGCGGCGGTTAGAGCACAACTTAGCGGCTCATACGGATAGACAAGTTCGACGGCATGCACTGCTCCGCTGCTAATGTCAGTAGTGACCTAGCTCAGTTTCTTTTATCAGGCTGTGTTAGTAAGCAGAATTTTCAGTATTAGGCCAACAGAATTCTCGACAACCCCATGAGCGATCTCTCCGCAGTGAACATGTGTTACTGGTTTACTGTTGCGGAATTTGACATCATAGAGCTGTATTTTTTTTTGAGGAATCAGAACGAATACGCGCTGACTGTCACATGTTACAATGTTAATTATAATTTCTTGAAACCCAGACTCAACGAAAATTGATATGCATCACTGTGGTTCCAAAAGATGGTGCTATCGCACATACGGCAAGAACTTCTCGAAAAGTTCTGGGACAAATGTTTCCAGGCCTCAGATCATCTCATCTCATTATATGGTTACATCCGTGGCTGGCTCACTCACCATGCTGTGGTGCTAAAGGCTGAAGTTTTTCAAGGTAGACCGCTGACTATTGAGGAATTAAAAGATGCTATTTTCAAAGCCATGGCTACTCATTTGGGCGATATTATTTTCAAAACTGGTTGATAAGTAAATAGCAAGCATTGTTCTGTGTTATGGTACAATAAAACATTGAATATTCTGTCTGACTCTGTACTTTGAACTAAAATATATAGTAATTTCAATATTGTAGAAAGAAATATGCGTATAAATATGCTTTTACATCACGGAAAATAATTAAAAGTTTATTTTTGTAAGATGATTCTAATTACGTTCTTCGTAAATTTTTAATTGGAATATATTTCATATTATAACTTTAATAATTAACATAACATTAAAGAAACATAAAAAAACAATTACTCATTTTTGAGAACCATTATATTCCATGAAAAAATATAAAAATTTAGTTCCTAACCTGAGGTAATGCTCTTTTTCTACTTAAAAATTATTAATTTTTATTTTAATTTTGTGAGAAAAAAAAGACAAAATCTTAGTAGTAAATAATGCCACTGAATATAAATGATTAGTAAACAAGTAACAACTTTCATTTCAATTTATCAAAATGAAAATACATTTTATCGCCAGTGTTACTCGCTTTTATATATTACATGATGGAAGGGGGGGAGGCCCTGTGCGTCGCGAACGTTGAAATAAGCCGAAATTAAATGAAAGTGGGGCGGCTTAAATTTGCGAGGTAATTTTTTGGCGGTTAGATTAAATGGAACTGACCTCGCCCTGCGGCATCTGAGCTTTGTTTGATACGGATTAAGCGAAAGTGGACCCGCCATATCCTTTAATCCTCAGTTCAAAAAAGTCGCAACTGCGACTCGAATTCTTTAAAACGCTGCGACAATGGTCACCGCCGCCATCTTGCCGAGTTTTAGCGATGCCGGGAAGTGCCTAAAAATAGCACGTAAATTATGCGAACAGAACGGTTATTAAAAAGAAGAGCGAGGTGCACGCATAAACAGGCAACGTTTCAATTTGCTCCGAACGTAATTTAGAAATTTCGCTTTGCTCCTCGGGCAGAGCAACATTTTAGGCGGAATTCGTTAAGGTGCGGGGTCAGAAAGCACAATAACGACTAAATTCCTGAAATTATTAAAGAAGGGGAGCAGGAATGTACAATTGGACGTATATTGACACTTCCGTTTGACCCCTCGCTGAAGCGTTTTTAATTATAGATGCGCCGCTGTGCCTCCAATTAAAAGGGCTGGTGTTTGTCACTTAACGCTCACAAATAGAGCCTAATCCCCGTTTCCAATTAATTGTGAAAACCGGCATTTTATTGGGGCCGTAGAAAAATTACAGACGTTAAATTGTGTCAAATTGGCTTTAATTTGTTGTAACTGTTGGAACAAGCGAAAGATGACAATCCAGTTTGAAAAATGTCTCTGAAATAATTTAGAACAGTTTATTTTCATTTAAAATTATATTATTACATACAATTTTATGAAGTACATGATATTATTTCTGGTATTTTATATTCTATTTTTTGTTATTCAGAATTCAATTATTTAAGCCTGGACCCTTCATAAAATGCAAAAATTTGGCCATTTCATTTTAAATGTACCAGCTTTATAAGGCTTTCTTTTCTTCCTCATGTTAAACATCAATATCAAAGTGTGCACATGCAATATAAACTTAAATCATTTTACTATTAAATGCAAAAGTGTACTTTTAGTGATAAATTAAAAACCATATTTCTTGTTAATCAAAGTTAATTTATTTCTAAATGCGTCTAAATAAGTCTATTTAATAAGTTTAATTGTTTTAGTGAGGCTCAGCAACCTTAACGTATACATTCAATAACTTATCTACAGTTCTCAACTGTGCTATTAAATTTTTTGGATCCAAATAATTTAATAAAACTACTTGGCTCAATAACTTACTTATCAACTACCGAGGGGACAAACGCTTGAGAAGTGCCAAGGTAGTGGGAATGCAGAATAACCTGCTTTGTTTGTTCTACGCCTATATAGGGAACCCCACAAAAGAACTATTTCAATCTTCATACATCTCCACTTGGTCGATCACACTTTAAAGGCATACTATTAATCAATTCTTTTAGAACTTTTACTAAATGCAAAAGTGGCATAAGTAATATCAGAAAACTCTAGCAAAAAGTATAACACATAGAAGTACAAAAACAAAAAATATAACAGGAATATAATACAAGGATACATTCAAAATTTCCGGTATAATAGTAATAACAAAATTTATATAATATGAGTTACATTTTACTCTTTAACGTAATCCTTTCAACCCTTAATATATGATATCGTAAAGCGAGTGGTTGTGCCGTACCGTGATCGCCTCGAGTTATCATAAGTGCACGTGCCCAACCTCTGACCCATATTAGATAGCACCTCTACAATGTAAACTAAATATGTAAGTTAAAAATACAGATAATAATTTTAAGCCAAAGTAACGACCCGAATATGTACTTATTACAACCGCAAATCACACAACTCCTTTACACTTTGCAACAACCAGTGTTTGAAAATCAACAAGCAACTCAAAACTCCTGGTTTTCTACAATTCACACAAAACAGTCACAACTAGTTCAATATCCAAATTTCATATCAGCATCCTTAGCCTTTATTAGCACACCTCCATTTGTACCAATAAGTAATCAAACTTATAACCCTCAATTAACCGACAACACACAGTTCAATAACAGCGAAATGAAAAAAATACGTAAACCTTCCCCAATATTCATATATAGAGTTACAAATTACGCAAAAATGCTTAAAAACCTAATAAAAATACTAGCAAGAGAACAATTTAATACAAAGGCTTTAGCAAACAAAACAATTAAAATCAATATAAATACTCCCGAATCATGCAGTCAATTAATCACACATCTCAGAGTCGACGGAATTATGCATCACACTTACCAGCTGAAGGAAGAAAGGGTCTATAGAGTGGTACTTAAAAACATACATTATTCAGTAGATACCGAAGAAATAAAAAAAGAATTAAAAACGCAAAGTCATACTGTACGAAACATCACAACTGTCCAACACCGAGTAACAAAGGTACCGCTACCTATGTTCTTTGTGTACCCCGAACCTGCGGACAACAACAATAAGGTATATAAATGAAAAACGTTAACCACCAAATGATAACGGTGCAACCGCCAAGTAAAAAACTACAATTACCCAATGCACCAGATGCCAAACTTATCAACACAGTAAAAAAAGCTACTGCACAAAATCTTACTTATGCGTCAGATGTAGAGAAGAGCACAGTACTATCATCTGCAAAAAACCGAAAGATTCTTCCGCCAAATGTGCGTTGTGCCAAGAACCACACCCGGCAAACTACAAGGGTTGTCAGGTATACCAACAACTGCAGTTAAATAGAAGAAAATCAGCTGCCCCCTTAGAAAAATAAGGTATAAGAAAGGTCAATGTACCGATTACTATATGTACATTGTGCATACTTTGCAAATGTAAATGGTCCAAGCTACTCACAAATAACGTCAAGCCACCATAACAATAATCCAACCCAAGATAGTAACAATAACGATATCTCATTGTCTCAATTTCTGTCTAACAGTAAGTTTGAAATTATGTTCAATCAACTTATGAACCAAAACAGCATATTGTTAAATCTGCTTACTCCGCTAGTTACCAAAACCAATAATGGATTATCTCCGAATAGCCTCCTGGAATGCAAATTGGGTTAGCACAGCATGACTACTAGTTGAAATATTCCTAAAAGAGGAAAAAGTTGACATCTTATTGATCTCTGAAACTCATTTTACAGAAAAGAGCTATTCCAATATTCACAATTATACTACACACTACACCAACCACCCCGACGTAACAGCTCACGCTAACTCAGGAATTATAAACAACAAAATATCTCACCATGCCATGAAAGCGTTTGTAACTGACTATTACAGGACAATATCATCAGCGTTAAAAGTCCAAATGGTTCACTAATAATAAATCAGTACGAATAATTCTTCAAGAAACAAGGCAACAGGTTCATAGTGGCGGCGAATATAATGCTAAAAATCTGATCTGGGAATCAAGGCTAACAACCACCAAAGGGCAAGAATTACATGAGGCTATGCTGATAAACAACTATAACTATTTATATACCACATACTGACCGGCTGACTTAAATAAAGTACCTGATGTCATAGATTTCTTTGTTACCAAAGGTTTATCTCCAAGATATTGTAAAGTGAAAACGCGCTTTGACCTTATTTCAGATCATTCAACTATAATAATCACAATTAGCATTTCTGTTATTACGAAGCAAAAGAATGTTTCTTTGCAAACAATTACACAAATTGGGACTTGTTCAGGGAGTACTTAACGAACATTACAACAATCAAAGTTTTGTTAAAAACAAAAGATAAAATTGAAAAAGAAAGTTATTGAAAATGCCTATTATACACTAAAACCAAAATTGCCGATAAAAAAAGCCAGACCAGTCTGACACCAAACGAGAAACCCCATAGACAAAAATAACCTAAATAGGTTAACCAAAGAGTTAAAAATAGTTTTAAGGGAATAGAAAAATAAAACATTTAATGAATACGTTGGTAACCCGCTAATAACAATTACACGCTTTGAAAGGCAACAAAGAAACTAAAAAATAACCAAAATCTTATTCCTCAAATTCGTATGGTTCGACACCTCCTGGACGAGAATATGAGTTACAAAAGCTGAACCTATCAACTATAATCAAACCGCATTTACAGTTACTACCCCTGAAGAAAAACAAGATATTATAAATTACTTCCAAGCTCCTTTGTAACTAAGCACACCAATACAATTTTTCCCCTGAAGAAATTAAAGCTGAAATTAAAATCTAAATAACAAAGAAGTGTCCGGGTACGACCTAATTCCTGCCAAACCACTTATGGAACTACCCCATAAAGTAATAACATGATTGACACAAATCTTCAATGCAGTCAAAAGATTACAGTATTTTCCAATCCTGTGGAAATTCTGCCAAATAATTCTAATTCTGAAACCGGACAAACCCGCACATAAGTTACCTCTTAGAGACCGATAACGCTACTACCAATACTGTCAAAAGTACCAGAAAGGTTGATACTAAAAAGAATGGCAACAAGAAGCACTAATTCCACAGCATCAATTTGGTTTTTGTCAGAGATACTCTACACAGAGTTGTCGATGTAATAGAAATGGATCTTGAAGAACCTAGATATTGTGTTGCAGTATTTTTTGATGTCAGTCAAATACTTGACCGAGCCTGGCATCGCGGGCTGCTATATAAAATCAAACGGTCGCTGCCACACCAATACTACCTAAAACAAGAAGTATTATCAAATCAAGTACGGGGGAAGTTCGTCTGGACTACACCTAATAAAGGCAGGCGTTTCTCAAGGTAGTGTTCTGGGACCAACCCTATACCAGATATTCACAGCTGACTAACCATGCAACAAAAATGCAATGACGGCCACTTTCGCAGACGATACCGCAATATTAGCTTCTCACTCATATCCAACACAAGCACTATCTTACAAAGTAGTCTAACATGCAAAAATGGTTGCGCAGGTGTCGCATACAAATCAATGAAAATAAATCCACAGCTGTCACATTTATGACAAAACACAACTCCTCCGGTCACACTAAATGGTATACAAATCCCAATTAAAAAGAAGCTAAATATCGACAGGCACTTAACATGGAAAACCCACATTACAAAAAAGAGGAAGCTATTGGACCCAATGGTAAAAAAGATGTACTGACTTCTAGAGAGAAAATTTAATTTATCGCTACAAAATAAAGTGCTACTGTATAAGACAGTTATAGTTCCAGTATGGGCGTACGGTATTCATCTATGGGGCTGTGGAAAACATCAAACATCGAGATTTTTCAAAGATTTCAGAACAAAACTCTTCGTGTTATGGCCAATTCTAGTTGGTTCATTAGCAATAAAACCCTTCATGAGAACCTGAAAATTCCGTGGGTCAGAGAGAAAGTTAAAAGACGTACAACCGCCTATGCGAACAGAATACATAACCACCCCAATGTATTAGTGGTCAACTTACTAGACAAAGCTAATATCATTCAAAGATTAAATAGACTCGAAACGTTAGACCCTACTGTATTCTATTAGTATGTACAGGGAATCGCCAACGGGCGACACAACCTTCTCATGACAGTGTTATTTAGTTTAGTATTATAGTATTAGAGCAAATTTGCTTGTTAGCCTCACGGCTAGTTGTAAATACGCAGTTAATTTAATAAAAAGAAAATCTTTAATATAACAAGTGCTTTATTACCCGCTCTCAAACGAAAATTTTCCATCGCTTGCGGTTCCGGAAATATATTACCTCGGTCGCGCCTGCCGCCGGGCCAAAATTTGTCCTTCGGAGGCGCTCGGGTCGGCAGCAGCAGCAGCAGCACTCATAATTTTTTTTATATATATAATTAGTTTATCTTTAACTTCTTGATTCTTCTCTAGAAGTGAGTTTCTTCAAACTTGTCGAAATAATATACAGTTTCAACCACCTCTCGTTTGACTGAAGTTCCTTTTTAACAACAAATGTTTTGAATCTCAAGAACAAGTAGAAATTTGAAGGAGCCAATAACAAGTGAACAAAGTGAATTTAATTCCGTTAACTTTTACTGAACGATAGTACTTGAATGTCCTAAGCTCTGCTATATGAAAATATTTTTTCTTAATCATTTCGGTGCAGTCTTCAATTGTTCCTAATGCTCATACTAAACCCACCCAAGTCACTATTGGTTTTACGATAGTTTTATAGATTTTAATTTTGAGGGCCTTTGATAGATTTTTATTGTACATACATTCTTGTAAATATAAACCTACATGTGTCTCGGTTTCTCACCATAATTATTCTTTGTATTTCTTTCCTCAAATCTGGTGTTCTGTAAGTCTGTACTTAAATATATGGGTTTATCCACTTCTTTGAAGTTGTACCTCATTCCTTTATTTCTTGTTACGTTTAATTTGTTTTCTTCATTGTACTTTTAATCCTTCCATGTTATACACTTGATTTTATGTTTTATATTTAATTTAAATATTTGATGCTTTTAATTCTGATTTGCTTTTTGCTGTGATTGCTAACTCCCCCGCAAATTCTAGGCATTGATGCTTATTGTAGCACACTAAATCCGTTATTTTTGGCTCCGATTTTCTAGGAACATTAGTACACAGGTGAAAAGTTTTAGTGATAGTGGGTCCCTTTTTTCAATCTCTCGTGTACTTAAACTTTTCGGACATGATATTTCCTATTCTTGCTATATTGTCGCTTTATTTCAACTTTAGTTTTAGTAGTTTTAAGAACTTTCCGTTTATTCTAAGTACTTGTCTAAATTCATTAAAACTATGTATGTTTCTTTCCATGTTCACACCTCCACTTGTAATTCTCTTAAAATAAATACTTGATTTATTATTGATATTCCTATCTCTTTCTATATTTTTGTTTTTAAAATACTCTTTAAATGTGTAACTAGGATTTTATACTCTACGTTAGAAGCACCACGCCTCGGTAATTCCCGAAATTTGATTTACCTCCTTTTTTATAAATCGGCAAAAACACTGTTTCATTCCATTGCAAAAATACTTTTTCTTTTGGCCATATTTCTATCATTGGTTGTGTTACTTGTAGCGTTCTACATGCAGACCATCGTTCCCAAAACTTATGCTACCTTTAAGTTTGTTTATTATATTTCCAGTTTATTTTATAGTTGATGGTTTTACGTTATCTTGGTTGTAGTTATCTTTAATTTCAATATCATCTTTTGTTCCTTTCTTGTCCTCTGTAACTCTAGTAGGCCTTCTTATCCTCCTACTAGTTCTCCATTATTGTTTTTACAAAGTATTTCCTTTGATTGATATCCTTTCCTTTCTTCGTTCATTTGTTGGTATTTTATTATTCCTACAATTATTTTTCATACTGGCAATTAGTTCTTGATTGTATTTTCTTTTCTCTCTCAAAATATTTTTGCATTTTCTTCTTTGTTTTGTGTACGCGGCTCTTGCTTAGTTCGTATTTGTTTTAAGCATTTCGATTCCGTTTATGTGCCTCTTACGTAGTTCTTCACATTCTGCACCAAATCATTTTTATTTCTCTTTTCTTTAATGTCACTGTACTTATGTGCGATCTGTTTAATTATTTTGCTTAGTTAGAGCAACAACCGGTTTATATTGTTGATTTATTTGACTAACTTTATGTTGTTACATAATTTTTTTGGTATATCCTTTCATTTCCTATTTTTATCATTCTGGATTTTTCTCGTTTTTCCCGTATTCTTTCCTGTTGGTACTTTCTGCTTGATTTTTATGAAAACGAGAAAGTGGTTTGTGTTTTCTATTAAGATGTATTCTATTTGGTTAACTTAGGAGCCATTTGACGACCTTCAAGATCTATTTTATATATCTTATTATTGGAAAATGTGCTCTTTACTATCGTCTTTTGTCTTCACGAAATCTGTTAGGAATTGTTCATTTTTGTTGGAGTTTTTATGTTTACTGTGTTGTCCCACATAAAGTCCAAACTTCTTTTCTTCTTTACTTCTGCATTTGTAACTCCTAATACACTTTTGAGATCCTGCCTAGGTATTATTTCGTATTCTTCATCTGATTTACTGTAGAATTCCCGTTTTTTGCTTACATATGTATCTTCGGTTGGGGCATGTATATTTGCAAGTGTTATTATTTGGAATCCCCCCCCCCTCGAGACTCTTGTTTTTTGTTATGGTTTCAAAATCAACTATTACGGGCCCTAATTTCTTTTTTATAATAAAGAATACACGTAACCTTCTATTCTCTCCTTCACTATTAAATTACACTTGATTGCCCATTTCTATAATTTTTTTTGTATTCTTTGTGTTTGTATCGCTATTATTATTATTATTTTGTATCTTTTCGTTTTTAGTATAAACTGGTTTAGCGATCATTCTTTGTACGTCCTTCTTACAACCCATTTTCCCATTTTTATATATTCGACTAATATATTATATATTATCAATATACCTATTTACCAATTGGTGTAGGGTTACAATTATCTACAAACTATATAAATTAATTTTGATTGTAAATAATATTTCATAAACTAACTTTCAAATGTCAAAACCAAAAATTAGTCATAAAATTTATTTAAATAAAGCTGCGTTCCTTTTTTTAACTAAAAACTTAAACTTTTATATTACTTTCGCCCACAATAATTTTAATTTTGATGGACAAACGCACTCCACTCTTTTTTATTTTGCGCCACTACAGTCGCTTCTTGCCACGATTTTCCTTTCTTGGCTAATATTTTTCCTACTACATCATCCCACGTTTCTCTTGGCCTTCCTTTGTCCCTTTTTTAACGACCTTTGTATTCCATACTTGCTTAACCTGTCTGCTGTCTCCCATACGTTGTAAATGGCCCCACCAGATGAGTTGTTTCTTCTCTATAAACTGATGTATCGATTCGATTTCCAGTTCCTCCCTCACTACATCATTCCTTATTCGATCTTTCACTCTCCTCAAATACCTCATTTCTGCTGCTTGTATTTTACTTTTCATCCTCAATGATGTATCCCATGTCTCGCATCCATAAGTAAGTATAGGCCTATAAATTGTTTTGTATATATTAATTTTTGTTTGTTGTGTCACTTCTTTTTTGTTGACAAACTTATCTTTTATTGCATAGTATATTTTTTGGCTTTTTCTACTCTCTTTAAAAGATCTAATTCTGTTATCTCAACTTCTTGTAAATTTCTGTATCCCAGTTTTAACTTTTCAACACTTTTATTACATTCTTTTATAATGTCGTTCATGAATACTGTAAATAGCAATGGGCTCAGTACTCCTCTTTGTCTAAGTCCTTCTTTCATATCGAAACTTTTAGACCTATTATTTCTGCTGATTACATAATTGGTGTTGTTCCTATATGGACGTTTAATCGTTGCTAACAGGTTATCATCGATATTTCTCTTGGCCAAACTTTCTCATACCATATTTCTATTTACCCTGTCAAATGCTTTGTTCAGGTTTATGAACGCAAACAGCATTTTGGTATTGTACTTTACTGATCTATCTATTATCTGTTTTTTTATTGTAAATATATGATTTTGTACACTAAAACCCCTTCTAAATCCACTTTGCGATTGTGATAATGTCTTCTCGATTTTTCTTCTTCATCTTCTCTGCAATATACGTTCATAGATCTTCATGGGTATGCTTAATAGAGTAATTCCTCTGTAGTTGTAGCAGGTAGTTCTCTCTCCTTTTTTGTGGAATGCGAAAATTTTTGCTATTTCCCACTCTTTAGGTATTGCTTTTTCCCTCCAGACTTTATGATAAATCGTTAGTAGTAACATTTTTCCGTCTTTGGCCATATATTTTATCATCTCTGCCTTAATTTGGTCATGTCCGGTTGCTTTTCCAATTTTAATTCTTTGTATTGCTTCTCTCAGTTCTTGCAACTCTATTTTTTCAGCGTCTTCACTTTCTGAACTCTTAATGTATATTTCCCTTAATTTATCCTCTCTTCTTCTTTCCTCTTCTTTATCCTTTTTATTCTCTATCTCTGTCGGGTTCAGCAGTTCTTCAAAATACTCTCTCCATCTCTCCATTGTTTCTGTTCACCTACTAGGATTTCACCTCGCTTATTTTTTATCTTACCGTCATACATTGGTTTACCGTTTTGTACTGATTTTAGTATTTTATAAAATAATTTCTGATTCTCCTTGCTATTTCTCTCCAGTGTTTCTCCAAATTCTTTCCATGTATCTTGCTTAGCTTGTAGTACTAAATCTTTGACTCTTATTCTTTGCTCCTTGTAAGTCTCTTCCTTTCTGTTATTTAAGTATTTCTTCCATATTTCCTTTTTGATTCTAACCTACTTCTTAATGTTATCATTCCACCATGCTGTTTGCTTTTTGGTATTTGTTATTCTAGTTGTTCCACAAACTTCCGTTGTTGCTTCTAGTATTACATTTTTAAACATTCCCCATAATTGTTCTAGATTTGCTTCTTCTACACTACCTTGCAATTCTCTTATTTTTCTACTAACGCTTTCTTTGTATCTGTTCCTTGCTTCTTCATTATTTAATTTTTAAGTTTTTATTGTTGGGAATTCTACTTTCCTGATTATCTGTTATCTTACCTCTTCAGTATTAGTTTCTTCTCTTTCTACTTTTGCCACTAGTAGATAGTGGTCATTAAATATTTCTGCTCTTCCTCTTCTTCACTGTTTTTCTGTTGTTCATCTGAACTTATGTATAATATATTACAAATCTTTCCTTCCTGCTTGGCACTTCTCTTGTAAACTTATGAATGTCTTTGTGGTTATAGAATGTGTTCGCTGTTACTAAATTATTTAATGTGCAATAGTCTATTAACGGTTCTCCATTGTTGTTTTTTGTTATTTCGCCAAATTTTCCTATTACTTTTATATCTTCATTTTCGTTTAATCCCACTTTGCTGTTTAAATCTCCTTCCTTTGCTGGTTTTTGTTGCTTCTGTTAACTCGTCCCAGAATTTATCCTTGTTCACTTTTGAATCGTTCTCGTCCGGTCCATATGCTACTATTATTATTAGTATATTTCCATTTGTTTCTTTAAGTTCTATCGTTAACATTCTTTAGTTCCAGCTTCATTCTCTTTGATTATATAACCAACTCCTGCTGCTGCTCTTATTACTCATTATTCCTTTGCTTTTCTTCTTAGTCTCGGTTATAGTTAATATATCTAGTTTTGTCTTTGTAAATTCATTTACTAACTCGTTTTCCTTTCCGGATAAACTTCTAATGTTACAGGTGGCCAATTTCCATAATCTGTTCTTCTTATGTAGTTTCAGTACTTTCTTATTTGGTATTAAATCCATTTGCCTAGTCACATTCCTTCGACAAATATATTGTGATTATTTTGTAACTTTTACTATTCAAGGCTTAAAATGTTATTATTTATTGGCTTTTTTGTAGCAGCTAGATAACGCTGTAGGACTAAAACTAAAGCCAATTACAATTAAAAGATTAAAAAATTAGCATGTTTTTATTGTTTTTTTTAGAATGTACATTGCTTTCTGTTGAGAAATTCAAGAAATGTGGATGAAGATTAAAGATTGTGCATCAAAAATGAAACTTTATGTGGCAAGAATATCAAGTAGATCATTGTGCTGCTTCCATGAGCTACTCATTTTTCTGGAAAAGCTTTATACGGTTTTCTAAGCTATCTGAGAGCTTTGAAAAAGTAATACTTTTAGAACGGGGGCTGCTTGATATCTATTGCGAATTGGCAACCTTGCGCGTGCTAGGTCGAATAACTCAGTTCTAATTTTGGCGACAAAACCCCACACAAAGCAATCGATATTGTTGGTTCAATAAATATAATCGTGGTGGTAGTTCGCTAGCAAGTATGAATTTAAAGAAGAGCGTCCAAAATCGGATGTAGTGTCAGCGAATATCGATGCCGCGGGCGAACTGACGAAGCAGGTTAGTTGTGTGACCTATTGTAAAACTGAGGCATCTTTAGGCATTAGAATGATAAGCATGCAATTGATATCGCATAAAAATTTAACGGTAAAAAAGCTGTGTGCGCGTTGGACCCTGCATAAGTTAACGATTGAGCAAAAACAGGCTCGTGTCAATTAATGAAAGAAATATCAAAAAATACGACCGCTGTATTTCAAAAACCGTTTACAACATCGGCACTAGTGAGGAACCTTGGATTTATGCATGTGAGCCCGAAAGTAAACAGCAGTATGGATCTGCCAAGATTAGACAAACCCAACAAAAGTCGTTTGCGCTCTAAGTACTTCGAAGGAAATGGTTTTCTATTTTTTTTAGAAAAACTTTATATGTTGCAACCATGGTTTTAAAGAATCGTAAAGTAGTCAATTCTGAATGGCACACAACTAGAAGCCATCTGAGAAATAAGAAAAACCATCGCGGGGCGCCAGATTATTTTCACACACATCGACGCAAACAATTATCTTTTTGATCACTCAAAACATCAAATTGATGAATAATTCGCTGTACAATACTAATATTCCCCTAACGATTTTTTTTTGTTACCACACATTAAGAACAAACTGTGTGGACAACGATCTTCGACGCCAGAAGAGGCGGTCGATGCGTTCAAAACCCATGTTTCGAAAATACCTGATTCGCGATAGAAAAAATGCTATAAAAATTAGTTTCAACGTATGTAACAATATACTAGCCGTCGGAGAAAATACTTTGAAGAACAATAAAAAAGTTCCCAACATTAAACATTTGTTTTTGTTAGTTCTTCGCGATAGATATCGAGCACCCCACGTACAATGTTAAAGCTTTAAAAATTCTCAAACTGGGTTATTGAGAAGTAGAATAATAAAACTGTTCTTTTATTCTTAAATACTTCATAAACTTATTTTATTCTGCTGTAACATCTAATTCAATTTTTATGCAAATTTTATGTTAAAATCTTATTCTATTTTTTTATAAGAGAATATAAATTTATATTTAACAAATTCTCTCTTTATATTTATAGTCCTAATATTACAAAGGCACTAATTTATATAATTTATATAAACTAACAATTTTTAGTTTGTAAAATAAATGAACATAACACGAAAAGTGAAACTATCTGATATGGAGCCATTTTATATGTATTTAGTTTTAAAAATTAACTACTACGATATAAATAACACATTAATAATATAAGCGAATTACAGGAAACTGCTTTTCTCAGACTCATTTCTATTTAGATTATAAACAAATGGTCAAAATCTGCTCGTCGCTTATAATAACTATAATATGTGTGATAGTTTTAGACATTTGGTTTAAAACTATATATTAATTATTCGGCAGCTGTCTCCAGAATTTGCAAATATTAACAAGTAGATTTGAAAATTACCCAAAAGTTAAGTGAAAAGAACAAGTATTCGTTATTTACAAATCGTATCCTACTAGAGAGAAGCTGTAAAAATTTTAATAACGCATTTTAAAAATCAAATCCAAGTTGAAAATGCCGATAGTTTTGTAGAAATAATTTTAATTTTTGTATATAAAAATAAATTTTATTTTAATCTATTATTAATAGTGTAAAGTTTATAATATGACATTATTATGCACTATCACATTCAGTGTTACTAAAACATATTTTGATTAATATTTAATACGCTTGGCTTTTTGCCCTTCGTAATGTAAAAATAAAGTAATGCACATAATAAGTAAAATTATTCGTAGCAAAAACAACCGCAATGTGACTAAAATTGAAAGAGCGGCTAAAACCTTTGTAGCTATTTTATGCCAAAACTAAGTTAGCGTTAAGCAGCATATCAGACAAATATATTGTCAACAAGGCAATTACACATTCAATAACGCTGCCCGCCATTTACTCAAGAGATAACCATCATCGGGAATGACGTGATAAACGTTTATGGTGTTTATATGTGGGTAGGCTGATCATCAAGTGACTAGGGCCTTTTGCCCAATATCACTTAATTGACGGATTATTAAATATCTTCGTCTGCAGTTACAAAATGGTTTTTTTATGTTTATATTACTCAACAAATAACAGTTTTCAGCAGTAAAAGCAAAATAACACTGCAAACATAAGTAAGCAAAATAGTTTATCTTTTCAACAATTAAAATCGATGGGATGAACTTAAAACAAGATTCATAATTACATATTAATATAAGCGTAAATTTTTATTTGAAAAACAAGTATCATTACAAAAAGAATTATGAGTTTGATAATTTAATAATTATACAATTAAACTAAATATTCTGTAAGTACTAATCAATATGAGTGTCTTTTGTAAAAAAAATAATAGAATATATGTATATCGGTTTGTTAAATTAAAAAAAATTAAATGAGCAATATTAATATTTATATTACTTATTTGTTAACAATTTTCCTGTTAGTGTAAATGTCTTATTTTAGCAAAACAATGTTGGATTTGTTTGTTGTATAAACTTTTCAGGTACTAAATAAATATCGCTTATTACCTAAAACCGTTTAGTTAACACATTCGAGATTTACATTTATATGTGTGCATACACCACAAGTGTCTCAATTTACATATTTGCATTACTCAAAGTCAAACGTCCTTTAATCATTTCGACTTAATGAAAATTAGTGTGATTACATATGTACGTTAAACGTACCCTTTTATTTAATAAATAAAATCAAACGTGTATTTTTTGCAAATGTGTCATGGTTTGATTGAAAGTAATTGAAAACACGTATGTATGTAGTCATAAGCTACTAATAGAACATTAACTCATGATTTTAGTGGTATTCAAATATTTCCATACTTAATAATAATAAACATAAATTCTAATAGATGTGTTCTAAAAATCTATAGATTTGATATCTTCCATTAATTTTCTGTACGTAACGGATTGCATTTGTAGTAATAACATAATTTTTGGCTATGTCAAAAATGTCGGAATTCCAGCCAAATAAGCGTCATTTACCGGAAGTGTTGCTTTATCACTTCAACATAATTAAACAGTTTTTTAATCTCGATAAATGCTCGTAATAATAGTGTTTTTGACAATTTAATTGTAGCAGTTTTTTCGTGGAAGGAAAATAATATTTAGGACGTCAAAACGACACAAAACATCTTGAGAAATATTGTATACTACTCATTGTCAGTCTTTGATATACATACATTTAAAAATCCTGGAGAAGGTTCACAAGAAATGGAAATAGATCCCATATGAATTAAAGAAAGAGACATCGAAAGATGAAAATATATGTGCAAAATTCTTCTTGACATGCAAGAGAAAAGAAATTTTGCATTGAATTTTTACTGGAGATAAAAAGTAAATATATTTCAATCATCAAAGCTGAAAAAATAAATTTGTAATCTAGGCTAGCCATAAATATCGACGTCAGAACAGACTACCAAAAATAATTAATCGATTTTAACCGATTATTGAGAGTCGAACGTTCAGAATACGTCAAACACACGATAAAATGGTCTTTAGATAAAATAGTGTTTGGTCACATGTTGAGAAGCAGCGCCAAAATTTGTTGATGGGATTTAGTTAAAGTGTTTTACTTTACCTGTTGTACTCGGCAGACATTGCTCCTTCCTATTACCACTTGCTTTGCTTTTCACCTTACAACAATGTGTAAAATTATATCTCTCGATGGATGCTCAAAAGACGGGTCGTTCTTTTAAAGCGGAATCTATAAGTTTCCAGAAAGATAGAAGGTATTCATAGTTAACAACAGCAAATACATTAGTGAATACGCTTTTTTATTTTACTTGTGGAATAAAGGCTTATTTTTGCAAAAAAAGGAGTACTACTATTATTAATAGTAGCAGCAAAAGCAAAACTCATGCCCCTTTAAGTTTAAATTACGTAAAAGCTAAAGATGCTCCTCCAATTTTTGGATAGTTTTTGGTCACATAGTTTTGATGCACTTTTATCGTCATCCACTATGGAGGCCTATTAACATGCAATGTTAAACCTAAGACGCTACAGATATTTATGTATTTTCAGTAAAAGACTAACTTTCTCATCATGCTGTTGTTATATTTACCAGTTTCATATTTTTAAAAATACTGTCGTGATAATGATAAAGAAAAGGCAAAAGTTAAAAAAAGCATTGTCGACCATAAACACAAAAAACTTCAAAAAATGTAGCCATACCACGAAACACCAAGAAGTCGAACTTTTTAAGCTACAGGTAAAAAGAACAAAAGCTATTTACAATGTTGTTAAGGAATAAACTAAAACAATTTAAAGTTTATTTGTGCTTCCATCAAAAACATAACAGGTTTAAGCAAACGAAGGTTCCGCCTATAATTAATATAGCTATAGCTAACTATCTCGATAAAATGATTTCTTAAAAGCTCATAATTTTTTAATTATTTAACTCAGTAAACAATTTCATATAATTAGCGAATCAAATTTATTTTGCCGCATTCGTGTCCTAACATACTACAACTTAAACTGAGAGTCCTCTGCTTGTAAAAAAGTTATAGACCACAAGTAAATCAAGAAAAAATTTCTGAATTTAATTGAATTATTATTCTGCGGAGAAACATAAGAATATCTAGCTTTTGAAAATACTTTACCTTATTCAAAACTTCACATATCCCAAAACAAATTTTAAAAAATTCTGTTTGCTAATATTTTAAATAAAAGAATAAATATTATTACAAAATCCGACAAGAAAAAATTAGAAAAATTAAGGAAAAGCGTTGAAAATGGCAGATAAAGGAAACAATAAAAAAGGGGAAAATATGATTATTAACAATGTACGCCAAAAAGACAAAAACCGATTTCAAATCATTCATATATGTATTAATTTGAATTGTCAAATTTATTTTATCAGTATAAATATACCTGAATTACTTTATATTTTTAAACATTGAAAATATATATATAAGAAATTAGTCTAATAAATCAGTTTTGTTATTTTCTATTTTTTTTATGCTTATTATACTAGGTTTATATGTTAAATTTACATTAAATAAAATACAACAATCTATATTTAAATTAACTATTAAAAACTTTCTGAAAAACAGGTATATGAAATTTTGTTTTCTAAAATATATATTTTTACAAATAAAAAAAGTTCATTTGGACGAGACCATTTTTTTCTAATCAAAATATCAGCAAGGAGTCTAAAGGGGATTATTTTACATTATTATTTAACATAACACAAAGACAAAAGGGTTCATGTATTTGAAATAATTACGGTTTGTGCATCGAAGCCAATTAGATGTGTTGTAAGCCATCTACAAGTGTTCTATCTTAGCTACAAAACCGCAGCCCTGTTAAGAACAGACGTAGGTATTTATTTCCCGATTTTGTTTAATTTTAAATTTTGCATGCATATCGCCGCTCTATGTGCGTAAGTGCAAATACACGATTAAACACTCGCGATTAGCGCGTGGTCACCGGGTCAGTCTTTGATCGCCGTGACCCTTAATATACTATTTAAAAATTTGCTATATCATATACCAATCGGCAGACGATTAATTATTCTGCAAACAGACTAAAACGAATTACATGCACCATCAACAACGAATGCAGCTTTCGGATATCCACCTAATTAAATAAGTAATCCAACTAGAAATTATATTTTTTACTCAACTCCTTGTCCATCACAAGAACAAGTTCCTTATACCTTTCTGTCAAATAATATAACTCATATAACAACACCTAATCTACAGAATACACCGTCTATGCTTAATCAAAATGTAGCTCGCGTACCACCACATTTTTCAGCCCAATTATCAGCCCCTCAATCATCTAAAGATACTGTAGAAGGGAAACAAAAAATAGCGTATGAATGGCAAGTAGTTAAAAAAAAAAACTTGCTCATTCGAAAATCTTCCAACTGAAGTACATCAACCACCTATATCAACTAGTAACAAAAACGAAATCAGACAATACTGATACTCAAATTAGTAACTTTAACAAACCTGTTAAGAGGCCTAAACCAGCGGCAATATTTATTTACCGTACAAAGAATTTCAAAGGTATAGTAGATAATCTTTCACTAGTTACCGAAGAAGAATCATATGATTGCAGCGCACTGGCAAACAGTAGGAGTAAAGTCAACGCCCATGGTTTGGAAACACATAGAAAGCTAATAAAACATTTAAGAAACGAGAACATAATCCACCGCACGTACCAGATGAAGCAAGATATAACCTAGATAGAATTGTAATTAGAAATCTGCACCACTCGATTGCAACTGATAACATAAAAAAAGGGCTAATTGCAGCAGGTCATGAAATCCATAACATAACAAATATAAGACACAGAATAAGTAAAGAACCCTTATCATTATTTTATGTTGACTTAGAACACGGCAGTCATAAAGTCTATGAACTAAAATTCATATGTAGAACGACAATTACAGTAAACCCCCCTAGAAAAAAAGTGGTGCAATCCAGTGTACCAGATGTCAGACACCCCAAGACTTATTGCAATAGGCTGTTCGCTTGTGTGGAATGTGGACAACAGCACAATTCTGCTACATGTACAAAAACAAGGCAAACCCCAGCAAAATGGGCTCTGTGTGAAGGCGTTCATTCGGCCAGCTACAAAGGCGGTAAAGTCTATCAGGATTTAATAAACACAAGGAATAAATCCTTCAATTCGCTATAACGTAACACAAACAACCCATGTCCACAACACGACTGTCAACCTGGTATCCTCCCGACAACTACACCTCCTAATAGCTTGAGAAATAACAGATACAAATTATTAAATGCTCAAACTAGAACGTACGCAAATATAGTAGTAGAGAAAGACGGAATAAAAAATACAAATAACACTAATTCAACTTTATTACTACAACTAAACACATTACTATCTCAATTTAAAATTATGATTGCGCAAATAATGCAAGAAATAGTTGATACTAAATCTACTAAATACCATTGTCAACAAACACTAATCATGGCTAAATACATAAAAATCGCAACATGGAATGCAAGGGGTGTCACTAATCACAAACTTGAATTAATAATATTACTGCAGCTTAATAAATTTGATATTACGCTTATCCTTGAATATACAATACCTGTCATCCCGGTGGGAGAGCTCACGGGGATGCTGCAGTTCTTATTCGCAATGGAATTTCATACTTTGAATTGCCAACTCAAGCTACCAGTGAAGAATTATAGCTCTATCTTTGTTATTCGCTGTTACTGCCATTTATTGTCCTCCACGTCATACTATAACAACACAACAATATAAAGAGTTATTCCAAACATTAGATCAAAAATTTATTGTCGGAGGTGACTGGAATACGGACACCTACAGGTCATTTTAAAAATAACTCTTACTAAAGGACGCAACCTGTGATGTGGAACAAAAGAAAGCCATTACATACATCTCTCTAAGGATAAACCTACCTTCTAGCTTACTAATCCCGCTAAGATTCCAGATTTACTCGACTTTTAGTAGTTCCAGGTTTCTCTTCATATTATTTTCTTGTTGAAGAAAACTATGACACCGATAGACTTAGTACTGAAGGGATAAGCAAGCTTTTAAATTCTAGATTAACTACTGATTTAACTGACTGGGAGGGGTTTCAAAGTTATATAGAGGAAGACATGAAACACAATCTGCGCATCAAAGAAATACATAAAATAGACGATAGGGTAGAGCACATAACGCAGCTTATCTAAAACGCTGCTTGGTTTTCAACGCCACGCTACAGCAAAACACAAGACATAAATAAAAATATGCCACTTACAATCCGTGAATTAATTACTGAGAAAGGATAGGCGAGAGGTAGATGGATTTGTTTTAGCGTACACTAAACAGATTAAGGGAAAACTAAAAAAAAGTAAAGTGAGAATACCAGAACAAGTCCTTTCAAAAATGCATCACTAAAATAAACAAAGATCACACTATTTGAGAGCTACCAAAACATTTAAATCACTTATCCAAAACACAGGTAGTACTCGGACACGCTATGACAACGACAAAGTTCTTGAGGGAAGTATTTAAACCCTTTGAAGTAACACCTACTGTAAATATCAAGGACATAGAAAAATTCTTACATATTCTCACGTCAGATGTCCCCGCCGATTAAACCTTTTACTCCCACCAAAGTGAGATCTGATATAAATGCGCTAAAAACGCATAATGCACTACGCTATGACCAGATATTTCAGAAATTACTTAGAAAAGCCATTGTTGTATTAACTACTATATGCAACAGAATGCTAAACCTATCATACTTTCTCATACAGTGGAAATATGCACAAGTTATCCTGATACCAAAGCCAAATAAGCCACCGTACCTACCAAGCTCTTACAGGCCGATTGTCCTATTGCCATTACTTGACAAACCTTTTGAAAAACTTTTGCGGGAAAGACTAAAAGCAAATATCGATACTAATACACTGATAGCTAACCACAAATTTGGTTTTCGTGAAAGGCACTCCACTATTGAACAAGCCCACCGTGTACTGTTAATCAAATAGCACAGAGTGTTGAAGAAAAATGTTTTGCACTCCAGTGTTCCTAGATGTGAAACAGGTCTTCAATAAAATCACTAAAGAACATACTCTCGAATACCTATTACTTGCTGATAGAGTGCTACTTAACTCAACGTTATTTTACTGTACAACACACAAACAAGTTTCAACGCTTCAACTAATAAAAGCAGAGGTTGTGCAGTGTTCTATAACCTCTGCTATATCTTTTTATACCTCTGAAACCACAAACATGTCAACTGCTACATTTGCTAACGATGCTGCAATATTATTTATTCATTCTAATGCTGGTGTTGCTTTGCAATATCTGCAGATATACTTAAACAAACACAGACTGATGTATAACGAATTGCTATAAGCAAAAGTAAGTCAGTTCAAGTACATTCATTACTAGAACCACAATGTGCCGTCCAATAACCATTAAAGGCAAACCTATTCCAGTTAATAAAATAACCACGCATCTAGGACTTCGCCTTCATCAACGGCTAACTTGGCATCAACATCTCAAAGGAAAAAATGCAGATCGACCTCAAGTTTAAACAAATGTTTTGGCTTCTCGGACTAAAATCAAAACTCATACTGGAAAACAAAGCATTGCTTTATAAAATAATTATTACGCCTATCTGGATTTACGGTGTCCAGTTGTGAAGCTCTGCTAAGAAAACAACGAGTCCAATCCGAAATCCTTAGAGCTATAGCTAACGCAACCTGGTACGTTAGTAATCAGAATATACATGATAACCTTCATGTTCCACTTAAAAGAAGAAATACATAGCTGAACCATCACCTATGTTAATAGAATAAGTGAACATAAAAATAACTTCGTAGAGCAGTTGATTGAACCACTACCGAAAATTCGAGAAGCAGTAGCCCATTGACTCGAGCTAAAGTGAACTTCAACTCCGTCAACACAACTCCAGGGGTAGTCGATAGATGAGCACCCGGACATGACAACATGCACAATACATTAACTAAATATTTATTAATATATTATAAAGTAGATTATAAACTAGCTGCATAAAAAGAATATAGAGGTTTTTTTTGGATACGCATGAATTTAAAGCAAGAAAGTTTAAATATTCTAGGCTACAGTATGAAAATTGTCCAATACCTAAAATAGTTTTAAGCATTTTGTAAAATATGTTTGAAAATCAATAAAACTCGGGAAGAATATTCTGAGTAATAAATCTAAGATTATAGGTTGTAGTAATGTTAAATGATCTTTTCAATAGTTCAGTGGCGCCTATGATTAGAAGCACATCTTAATAAGAAAAAAGAAGAAGACAAATTTACAGATGGTTGAAATTCTAAATACAAATATTGCTTTCGTAGTTATTTTTTGTATTACATAACGCACAGCTTTATATAACCGTTGTAAGTGTGTGTGTTAAACCTTAATTCCATAAAAGATTAATAATACAACGACAAGCAATTACTT
This sequence comes from Sinelater perroti, assembly GCA_036346155.1. Lineage (NCBI taxonomy): Eukaryota > Metazoa > Arthropoda > Insecta > Coleoptera > Elateridae > Sinelater > Sinelater perroti. The sequence goes on from JARFIY010000001.1 coordinate 37,425,829, forward strand.
TCATATATCTCACCTGAAAGAGGTTTTAGTTTTTGAAACAAACCTTGATTTTATGCGTCAAACATGCGCATAATTATTGCAAGATGTTGTCTTTGTTATAAAAGTGTTGCTTTAATTCAAGAAACGCTACACGGAAAATCCTGCAAGAAAGCTAGATTTCCATTAGTTTCCGTAACGCCGAACTTCATCGAATTAACTTACGGTAGCGTTAAATACTCGCTTGCTGCTTGGCCCAACTACACATACTTGTTCCAATACCAAGATAACGTCATTTAACGTAGCACTGTATTGGAGCAGATTAAATTCAAAGCAAGACTGTTAATAATAAAGCACTCCATGCATCAGCCAGAGCAAACAAGTTTTGCGTGAGCAGGCACAGATTTGATTAAGGTTTCCCAATTTGCATGGTAGTACCAGCCTATCGCCGCGCTCCCCAAAACAAATAAATTTCGTCAACAGCAGTCGCATTATTGCATCACTGATCGCGGCAAATTCTAAACAAATAGTCGTTATTACACGCGCATAAAGATTTATGTACATAATTGAATTGTTACACCGGACGAATTACGCAGAGGTAAACGGCAAATTTGTGTTCAAATTGTTGAGAATATTACTTCAACTGCTACACAATTTTCAATATTATTTAATAATTTAATTTATTATTTAATATTAACAAAGTTAGTTTAATTCTCTTAACTGCAAAAAATGTTTGCAAGGGATTTATCCAAATAACAAGAATTGTATCAATGTTAATTTAAATTCTTAAGATACAAACTAGTGTCATTGTTTGCTACATCAGCAGTATTAGTCTTAGATAAAGAAATATTTTAATCCTTAATCTTTGCAAAATTTCCTTAATTAAAATACCTTACTTAAAATTGTTTTAGGATAATCCCTTCCTTTAATAAAATTTTACTTGACAAACAATTTTTATTTCTTTAATCAAAGACCACAGACTACTATTACGTTTATAGTACACTAGAATGCTATTATAACCCATTAGCTATTAGCACATGGCCATAAAGTGCAGTGCGAATTAAAACGCAGACCAAATAATTATAATTACCTTTGTAACACGCACAGCGCACTGGTGGATTCATAAAGCGACCAACTGCAAGTGCCGGCAGACGGAAATGTTTGCATCATCGCTACCCCATCACTAGCTGTTCAAACTGTTGTCTTAACGCCACGAGGGTATTTCAGATGAGGTTGACATATAATTTAATCGCACGAAGCAGACACAATGGTACACCTACAGAGGTAATTTATTAGGCAAAGCATTAGTTTTAGGCTGAAATGTCTACGGTATTGAATTAAATCGGGAATAAATCTTTTTGCTGGCATTGATTAAGTCAATGATTTTATTCTAAGTGAAGCCAGGATTGTAGTGATATAAAAACCTTGTCATGCGATAAAAATGGCGCAAAAAAACATTACATTTCCTTTTTTTTCTTTTAAATATCAATAAAGTTAATTTTTTAGCTTTTATTATTTTAAAAATATGAAAACAACTATAAAATTTACGAAATGGTACGTTAAAACACGAAGATAATATTTTCATGAGATATAGTTTGTGTTATTTAAAAAAGTTTTATAAAATAAGGTAGTATAATTTACTTATTTAAATGTAGAACAAAAGATACTTAAACATATTGCAAAGAAAATTTAGATTAAGACGCACAATGGTACAATAGTATAGGTGGTTACTAACTTAAATAAAATAAATTATTAATATAGAATAACTTCGATAAAAACAAATATAACGTTGCTATTGGTTTACTTGAGAAACTCTTTTTGTGCTGAAGATGAAAACATTTAAACTCCATTTATTCCACATACCTCTCTAATAGCACCACCAATAACATGAAGAATTTGGTAAAGCGCTTTGCAAGTCATCAGCATGAGTATCTTCAGTTATAGAAATTAATATAATATTAAAAAAAAAGTTAGAAATATTGTTTGACTTTATCTTACTCTAAAGGTGATTTTATTGCAAAAAAATTAACAGTAGGGGTTAAGAACAATTACTAGAAACTATGAATAAAAAGAACATAAGTTTTGCAACAACTAGATAATTAACCTCATCAGTTGTCATTAGAATATTTACTTATAATTATCTAATAGCAATCATTGAAAACCTTAATATTAATGTCACTCAATTATTAATAAGAAATGGAATTCATGCAAAGAGTCGATCAACTGAAGATTCAGTGAAATATGCCATTAATAACATAATGACATTAAATAAATCAAAGACAAAGTATATAAACTTCTATTCACCTTGCCACCTGAAAGAAGATAAAAATTTCTTATAATAACTAAGTAGAAAATAGATGACAAAAGGAGATTCGGAAAACCTGGCCATTCACAAGTAAACCAACTGACAAGATTAAATTTAATAAACATGTTGCATAAGTTAAAGAAACAAACAATACACGAATGTTTATAGTTACTCTCTGTAATTGATGATGTTAATTATTTATTATGGAGAGCGATTAGAAAATTGAAATAACTAAATACCAGGTGTACCGGAATGTGTTTACCGTTTTTTTAAGAAAAAAATGCATAATTTTCGAAATAATGGAAAAATTTATTTATTCAAAATTATTGACCATTTAATTCTGCACATCTTGCCCATCCCATTCCAAAAAAATTGTTTTTCCTTTGAGCGAAACCATTCATCGATCCATTTTTTAACTTCTTCGAAATTGGCGAAGTGCTGCTCTGCTAATGCAGAGCCCATTTATGCGGACGGGGCAAGGTCTGGAGAGTACGGCGGGTGCTATAACATTTCCCACCCAATCGCTTTCAATACTTCCTTGACCGGTTTTGATGTATGAGGCGGCGCGTTATCGTGCTGTAAAATCACTTTACCGTGTCTTCGGGCCCATTAACCTGGTCAACAACAGCTGCAGCCAGCAAGAAAAAATGCCAAAGCAGAACATATTACCAAATCGTTTATGGTCAAGAAAATTGATTCAACTATTAGATATTTAAAAGTAAGAATGTTCCTCTTCCAAATTTAATCATTGACAATTGCCTGAAAGAACTATCAGAAAAAAAACAAAAGAAAATTATAAATGAGAATAAGTTCTTCTTACATCAATGGAAAATAACACAAAACCGCATATAATGCCATATAAGTAAGCTTGACAGTTTTCTTACAGACTTAGATAAAATATTGGAAAACTAACTTTAAAAAGTAATGAAATAAACTCTTTTAAAAATAAATGTTATACTGAACTTGCAATTTGGTTTTAGAAAAAGGCACGCTGCCTTAGAACAGAATCGCGGAATAGTTCTAAAAATCATTTATGGATTATAATTTAAAAAAATCGTTTTTTTAGTGAGAGATCAAAAAAATTCTCAACCTACTATTAACTATCAAAATTATGCATAAACATGATTTCAGAGAGTAGCATACTCGGGTCCATTTTACACCCGATGTATACTGCAGATCTTTCCTCGATGAGAAAGACAATGGTATTCACTTACGTTGAGGACACCGCAATGCTGATTTTGCACGGAGATATGAACGTATCATCTCAAAAACTTAAAAATAGTTAAAGAAGATGGAAAATTACTTAAGGATCTAGTGAATTAAAGCAAATACAAAAAATATCAGTCCATCTTACATTAATCTTGCATCAAAAGTCTTGTGGTCTTGAATGGCAACTCAATTCCCAACAAAATAACGTTAAATATTTGGAAAAGTAGTTATATAGCCGACTTACCTTGGAGACCCGCGTTAAGTTTAATGAGTTAAAATTAAAATAAATGTACTGGTTAATCGGTCGAAACTTCCAACTAATAACAAAGAAAAAAGTGTGTATTGCACAGAAACTTTTATATTAAATTATACTTACGATAATCAGAAAAATGTTAACGTTTGAGAACCACATGTTTATGTTCGACATTTGGCTATATCGTTTCTTATATATGAGGTCCGGTAGAAGTAGTGATATCAGGTGTAAAATAGCCTGCATGAAGAGGTATCCCTTTACCAAAAATAGGCCGTTCTTGAAACTGTCACTAACTTTTTGTACCGGCAACGAAGTTTACGACGGCCAACTAAAATGCATGTTTGGGCACGCAAGTGGCATAGGGTCGTATTTTCTAATAAACTCAGATTTTATTTTAAACTAAATAGTGATAGAGAGGGTACTCTAAACAATCTTTTAACAATAGAACATTCGACTACATGTGGCACAGAAAATATTAAACTTTCTTCAAAAAACATTGAGCTGACCTGATCGCATAAACTTTCATTTAAATGAATTATATATATTTATGTGTGCATTATGTTAGCGGACACAGTTGCCTATTTTATATATTTAAATAGAAGAAAACTTAATAGTATCATACATTAAAGAACTTCAACTATTATTGTATGTACTGGGTGTTTTTTTAAAATTACATAAGATTATATAAATATAATAAAAAAACGAAGAAAAATGCAATATAGTCAATGATCAAAACGCAAGAAGAAATAAAAAAGGTTTTTGAAAAACATTTGTTGACAAGAAACAATTTGCCGACTGGAAATAATAATCTATCAGAACATAGCACTTCAGAAAACATATTAAAATGATCTTTTCATCACTATTAAATTTCATGTATTTATTATAGACCGACAAATCTATTATGACTAGTTAATACATATATCAAAAATAAGTTATAAACCGGCGTATTAGCAAACAAAAAAAACTAACGTTGCGTTAGAATACCCGGAATTTATCTAGTAACCTAAAGATTGCAACAAGATAATGCAAAATGTTACATGAAAAAAATCACGAAACAGCCACACCTGTCGTTGGGCAATCAGATTAATTATTTTGATGCAAATCTGATAACTAGTGCTAAAATAAAGATGATAGCGAGTTATTAGTCGCAAAAAGAATATAAAAACATATGTTGAGTTCGAAGAACCATTTTATGTATTATATATTATGGGTTATACCACTTTGAAAGAAAAATGTTATAAATAATGTAATTTACTTAAAATATGTTAAATTGTATCCGCATAAACCATTAAATTATTTATATTAGTACTCATCTCCGTTTATCAAATTATTAAGTTAATTAAAACTATATTACACAAATTTTATGGCAATGGTAGTGATAGTAATGGCAAAGGTTTGTAAAATATGATATTATATAGTAAGATAAAATAGTCTTCAGGTGCAATGTTCTCCCAACTAAATTTGTTAATAACAACAAGCATTCAGTCAAAAGAAGTAGTAACATTATGAAATTAAGAAAAATTACTACATAAATAAATATATTAATATCTGTTTTAAGTATATAGCAAGTGAAATTTATAAACGCTCCAAGAAGCACCTCCTTTTTTGCAAATCACTAAAATCTAGGAGAAAAGAGGTAAACAAACAATATCAGGAGTTTTACGGAACCCACCAGGGGTCATCTTAAAAAATATTTTAAAGAATGATTAAAAAAAATTATAATGGTGTATTAGATAATGCGGTTTCTAATGTAAACCGTGTGTTATATTGGCTTATTATATTTGTTGATTATGGTTTTGATATTACATTATTGATACATTGATGATGTGAAAAAATCCTGCACCATCGTCGCTCAGTAACGTATTTAGTTGTAATACAATTTTTGCACATTTTTTTCTACTCGCACTAATTATTTGGCAGTTATTATTATATTAATAATAAAAATTTGCTGACAACCTGTAAAGTAAGCAACTAAAAATACCTCTGTTCAAAATTATGCTGGTCTAAAAGGAATCATTCTGGCCGGAAGAAGTATTAATTTTACTGAATTGACAAAAGCGTGGTGCAGAGCTACCAATGTTAGAATGTGTATATCCACTGTAAAGTGGCGATTACTTGGTTGTGGATTAAGACGATGTAAACCACAAAACAGTTTGCTTCTAAAAAACAAAGATACCTTCTTTTCCAGTGGGCTAAACAACAGAGAAATTGAACGACAGAGCATTATCAGTTGATGCTATTTATTGGAAAATTAATTTTTAAGATTAATAATGCCGAAAATAGGTGTGTTAGAGATTTCTTAGATTAGCATTTTTAAGAAAATGTGTACTCTAGAATAATGCATATTATGAGGTACGTTAAATTATTGCAGAATTATATATTGCCTATTGGAAGTTGATTGAATATAAAAATTTTAATTTTTAGTGTAATAATACATCAACAAAATTAACAAAGCAAAATGGCTGGTGCCATTCCCCAATTTAAATCATAAAGAAAACTTATCACAAAGAATAGCAAAGATCATATCTAAAAGGAAATTCGCAATAAAAACCGAATAAGAAACTGATTAAAATATGCGAATTAGTTATCAAGGACAAGTAGTAGATTTTATTGTTTTTCTACTTCTTTCCTACTCTACTGTTCAGTTTATGTAGTCATGTAATTATAATAAATTTACTTTTCAATTGTATTTCCTTTTAAATGAAACTTATTATAAATAACTATATGTGCAACATAGAGAACAAATAATCAAGAAATGTTATACAATAATGCATATTTGTTCAATTGTCTTTAGTTTTTGAAGTGATGTAAAACTTTCTGGCAATACTGTAAAATTCAGTCAATCATGGAGAATAAAAGAAATTTAATAAATCAAACTTTTGTAAAAAAATTAAATAACAGAATATGCTCCTTGTAGCAAATAATTTGCCAATATGTAACGTATAAATGCCCAAAAAGCCATCTAATTTTAAAAAGTGAGTTCAGTTTCAAAACATTACAAAACAAAGTGTTTCCCATCGCGACAGACTCAGTGTACACCCGAACACTTTAGCTAGTGATTTAACAATTATTGATAACGGTGAAGTTTGGAGACTCAAGAGGTTCAACCCTCGACCTACAAAATAGATTCACTTAGTGCCTATGTATAATGTAATGCATAGTTAAGGTTTAGTTAAGATCTTAGGCTAAACGCTTTATTTTCGAAACAAGTTTAACATAGGCTAATGTGTAAAGAGCAATTACCATTGAGTAATTCCTCACGTACCATTTTCATAGATTCATAACATTTACAAAATGCTACTATGTAATGGTAAATAATAAAAAGAAATCAAAACAAAGTGAATCATTAGTTGTAGTGGTTGAAATATCGTATATTTTGCTTACAAGTTTTTAAAAAAAATTGAATAACAATGCACATCTCAATTTGTTAACTCATTAGACGCACTATCTCATATGCAACAAAATAGAGATATTGTAGGCAAATTACTTTGGAAAATACATAAAGATAAGAACTAACCTGCAGTTTGTATTCGTGTGTATAAAATTTATTACAAAGTGTAAGATTTACTAAAAATATTTAAAAAATACATAAATCAGCAATTTAAAAAAGTGAAAACCTATTAAATCTAACTTATAAGTAGCTTAAAATAAAACTTTACGATGTAACCAAAAATCAAAAACAACTAAGAACGAAAAATATCTGAATCATCTGAAGTAATGCGTAGAAATAGAATTTCCATTATGTCATAAATTTGTGTTGCGGGACTATTAAGATCCACAAAATAACCTCCTGTATGCAGTTAGTCTAGCCGACATACCACAAAGTTTAACGGTACCAACACGTATGTTCTCATATCGTTTGAAGGTGTTTTAAGAATACACTGTAACAGAATCAGAGTGTAAAAATTCAGAATAAAGTTTATTTAGAAATTTTCCTAAAAATCTTATATTTTCAAATATCTGAAAGTTATTTAGCAACGATTAATTTTACTTTTCCCAAGACTTTGTGCAATCCATTTCGATAAACTTGTACAAATCTCATTAAAGGGAAATATCGCCAATTTAAGCAGTAAAAAATTGTCTTCTTACCTATCAGATTTTTAATCTTTCAGATTATGTGAATATAAAACTACTAAACAAAAAGAAAATTTACTTTTTTAACACTTTTTCTACGGTGTAAATATTTTGATCAAAAATAAATTTACTGTTATATGAACTAATAAAATTCTTTCAACTTTATATACAAATGTAGCACATGACCATTTCAGACATTTTTAGTGTTATAAATATTTTGTATAAATCTTATATTTACAGCTATTATAAGTAAACAAATAAATATATATTATTTTATGCCGTTCATTATATGACCAAGTTTGGGTTTCACTTACAGTTGAATAAGTTTTTTAATTATTAGTTTCCATTCAAACAAAATTCGAAATGTTCTGTATTGTTTATAATTACAAGTTACCTGAAGTAACAAATTTCAACTAATTTATACTAATGAGAGTTTTATAACATACAAAAACTTTTTAGGTGTTATTGACAGTCATACATCCCATGCCGTATTGATATAATAATCTGGCTCTAATGGAATGTTGATGATAGTCACGATTATTAAAATTGGTTTAGATATTGAAAGCATTAAAAGTTCTATAATCTAACAATAATTGATGCTTTTTATACTTTTACACATAATTGTTAATAAAAGCGTCTGAAATATTTATGTGATGTAAAAGAAAATTGAATGTATAAAAGACTGCCTTATAATATTAAGATTTTCTATGTAAAAATCATTTAACTGCCAAATTTACAAACGAAATCTGGACGAATTTACTAACTTTGCCATTTTAAAATTGCATTTTACCAATTCCAATCCTTAATATTTAAATAGCGGCATGCTATAAAAAATGCCACACTGTTTATTCCACAAACAAAATTTGCCATGATGGGTAATATTTAACTATTTGATTCATTGGCGCAATTTTTCATGCACTAACAGCATTATACGCCAGTTTATCGCTAAGTAAATGCGTTTTAATATTGCAGAAAAGATTTATCGCTGGTTTACTCGACAGTATTTACATCATAGGCTTCATATCGCGGCCGAAGTAATTTAACATATTGTATCAAGCAACTGCGTGAGAAAACATGTATAAATTAGATGCGGTCGAAGCACGAAACAAGCGAAGTTTAAATTTAGGAAACTTTTGGGGTTATTCGGGTTGCGCTTTTAATTAAATTTATCAATACTATTGCTCTCCCAGCTAAATACTGAAATTAAGGAGTTAATTAGCTTTGCGGCCGCAAGCATTAGGTTCGAGTTTAATCCCTAGCAACTTTGCGATGTATTAAATGGGGGGAATTACTTTAAACAACAATATCGATTGTTGTTCCGCATTTGCTAGCATTTCTTATAAATCTGTAATTACATTTCGGTAGAGCAAAAATGTTTAAACTACACAATTATAACAATTCTACTATAGAAATGTTTTGTCGCTACGCAAATCATATTTAGTAAAAATATCTAGCAAAAATGCGTTCTTGTTATGTTTATAAAATCGTTATTTATATACTTAATAAAATATACGGATTAAAATTAAAAACATTATTGTAATTAATTAAATCACTCTTTTTAGACAATATTAAAAGAATTAAAAAATGTAGCTATAAATTAATTTGGAACTGTTTCCAGTAACTTTTATATTTCGCATATTTGCAACTTAAATTTTTGTATAAAGAAAAAGAATGTTATTTTTTAGCTACAGTATAATGTTCATTTGCATGATTAAACGATAGCTGCATTTAACAATAATAAATGTATACACTTAATAAATTTGACTTGTGCAAAATCATCATAATCTTCAAAGTTGTCATTATAACAAACCTTAAAACACAACATCCAACTTCTCTCTAAATATAAACAATGCTTGTATAAGACGCTCCACCGCAGGGGTTTTCTTATGTGGCAACACATTTTATAAGGTAGAACACCAAACAGCATTATGGCAGCAGTGTTCTGAGACCAAAGTTTGAGTAGGTCAATCCTCCAGGAGAATCCACTCCGAAGTATTCCAGATTTATTCAACACATGTGTGTTTGTTCCGTTTACAGGGCTTTTCAAATCCTTGTTTTCAAATTTGCAGTTGCAAATTTTATGTTAAATTAGACATAGAATTAAATAGCAGTTGCATATTCTTCCTCAATAATGGACAAAGCAGAAATTAGCATTTAAAAGGCAAATATGTTTTTCTTATAAACAAATTTTTTTGTTTAATTTGTTTTTGTTTTTTGAGGAATATTATAAACAACATGTTGGTTTTAATTTGTCCAAGGAATAAAAAATTCGACTTTGACTAAAAGGACAAGATTATTGTTGTACGCAGTATATATTGGATACTGTTTTTAATAAAAGAGCACAACTTTGTCTGTTCTAATACAAGAAAAAATAACGCAACGGCACATTCTCATTACTTTTATAACCATTGTGTTAATTTCGACATATAATAAAATAAATACATAAATTACATAATTATAATAATATAACTAAATCTAATTAGTAAACAAAGACAACGCCTATCTAACTGATTAAAAAATATTGTACAGCCCACTTTATCTACGTCTGGTTAATTACCGCCGCAATTCAACGAATTTAATTTTAAGCCCGTATTGTAATACTGACTGACTAAAAAGTATTTTTATGTAAGAATAGTTTTTGGACACAAATCGATTTATTAGCACAAGCTGGCCGTTTTCGTTCAAAGTGATATAATAAATAAAGTTCTCTCTGTATATTTCTGTTTATAAAACTTTGTGTTATTAATTATTTTAAGAAATCTCTAAAAGTTATCTATAAAAATTTGTAAAACACGTGGAATGAGCTTTATGTTATACTGCTCGTAGTTAATATTTTACAAATACACAGTGGTTATAGGAACGATAACTAATTTCGTTCGGATCAAGCATTAAATATAAAAACTTGCAATTGAAACACTAACCAGATATGGCTGCTAGCAAGAGCAAGAGCAGGATCCATTTCCCGCTCGGAATCCCCAGTGCCATTCCTAAGCAAGGAATATGTGTTCAGTGAAGCACTAACCTATCACCCACACTGATAACAATGCACTAGTATGCGGTTCGTCATTGGCGGCTGTTAACATTGTAACACAAGTTTATCTCTGGCCACTGACACTCGGCGGCCCGACCGCACTAGGAAAAATCCCCGTCTCGGAAGCGGCCTCGCCTCGGAAAATCGCAAAAACAGGTGCCGGCGCTGAAAAGCTGCAATACAGCGACTTTCTGTTTGGAAGATCGCGCGGAAACTAGAGAGAGGGACGTGATTATATGAAGCTGCGCCGCGTCGTTTCCCGACAGACGCAATAGCGACGCCACTCCCACTCACCGCTGAAATCTCTCCGAATTACCTGTAGCGGCGTCTCCTTTTTCAATAACACTCTCCACACAATTTGGTCCCGCAACCTCAACCTAAGCTGTTTGTACAAACGCCCGGAATTCTGAATCGGCGACGGTGTCGGGTTAATTTAAGATCCAATTTACACTACTGTCGGTTCCCTTAAACCTAATTTATTTCACTAGATGAAATGTTAACATCGGCACAGAGAGCACGGACCCATTAATTAATTTATTAAGCCGGCTTTTTAAATTTCGAGCTGTTTCACCTCGGGACGCCGCCACTTGAATGAGATTTAGGGGGCGTGGGCGCTAAATTGCCGGAAATTGAAATAACTCCTTAATGCGAAATTGCAGGAAAATGCCACGATTATACAATAGAACGCTAGTTAGAAGATGGTAATCTAGCAAAATAACACCTTGTTACTATTACTGCTGTTACAATCAATTATGACAATTATTTTATTATTTACAAGTGTCGTTCAAATATATATGCTCTAAGTGAACGCCCCACTAAATTTATTGTTATTTATTCCAAAGGTTTAAACAATCATACATATTTTAGTATCAATAATAAAAATAATATTAGTAATCTACAACAAGAAAAAAATAACTAACATTTAATATTGTTCTAGTCAAGCAAAACCGGATAAATTCTTTTGTTGCTAACAATAAACAAGTACAAGAATTTATTAAGAAATACAAAAATATATACCAAAACCTGCAGTCCATGGTTTTGAAAATATAATATTTAAGTGTGGATGTAATTATATACAAGGTCCGCCAGAATGATCTCCCTTTTATGAAGTGGCTGTGGCGTGCAATGTATTAGTAGACGGCTTCCAACTCGTATAATTTTGAGCAGCACAAAACGTGCCATTTTAGTGTTCATCAGGGCGTGAAGTGATGAACACTGTGCGTTTGTGACGCAGAAGCTATTTCGTATGTCGTCACGGAAGAGTTGCCATCAAAAATAACCATAATGTTGTGAGTACACGATTTCCAATAGACTGTTTTGGTTTTCAGACGGAAATCACTAGCTAGATCTCGTAACATTCAATATCCGGGAATATCGCAGCAGTGAGGCCGGCTGTTATCACATCTCCACAACGTTTCACCGCTATACATGTCTTAGCCTTGGAAATATTTGGCCAGAGCGTGCAAAGAATTCTACACTGTGATGTCATGTTCCATCCATACATACTGATGGTGGTTTAGGAATTTAAAGAATGCGACCGGTACAACCGACAGGATGCTTATGAGAACATATTGGCAAATGTTGAAACTGGTGTTGTTGTGGCCAGTAGTGACTGCATCAATAAGCAACATTTTTGTTATTGACCTCCATAAAATCCTCGACAACTCGATGAGTGACCTCTTCGCAGTCGGCGCGTAACTGATTGGTCAGCTGTTATGGAATTTGGCAACTTAAGGTGCATTTTATTGAGTGACTAGAATGTGGGGTGACTTCACATCTATTTGATATGTTGAGTACAATCTGAACAAATATAGAAATGCACCGCTACGGTTTTAACAAAATTGCGCTTCCGCATACACGGCGAGAATTTCTTGAGAAGTTCTAGGATAAATGTTTCCGTGTTGCCTCATATAATTACATGGTGACATGTATTTCCTTGTGATTTCTTTCTGTAGAAACACCTAAAGGTTGAAGTGTTTCAACCCGTCACGTACTATTGAGGAATTAAATTGTCCTATTCGGTACATGATCGCAGTACTATGGAACTTTAAAGTGAGGCAGTTCGTGGCAAACATGCGAACGATATCATTTTTAAAGCAGGTTAATGACTAAATGACAAACATTGATCTGTGAGATAATACACTAAAACATTGAACAGAATCTGTGTTGTTGTTTTTATTCTGCCGAATCCCTGTATATAATTTAACAGTATTACAGTTTACGTTAGCATCTATTACTCTCTAATGTAAAGTAATAGTAGAAATGATTTTTATTTTTTGTTTAGACCATACAAAATTTAAATATACAGGTATTGAACAAAATAATGTAAAAAGTAGGATATGGTAACACTGGGCACTGCGTAAATCAACCGTCCTTTGTTTATTGCAGGTAGCATGGATTGTGAACTAATAATAGAGTGAGACAGTGTGGTTATGGACGTTGTGCAGGTGTGGGTGACCAGTATGTCCGACCTGACGGAGTTTCAAAAAAGCCTAATTGTTGGTGCCGGTCTGTCTGAAGCATCTCTGTGCAGAACAGCGACGTTATGCGATTTAACACAAGGCATAACGCATGCATAATGTACGGTAAATTAGGGTAGGTGAAGCATAATAGTGGTCGAAAGACGAAGTTGCAGAATAGGGACCGCCGGGCCTTGAAGCGTATTATGACGTCGGAAAAGAAAACAACAGCCAAGAAAGTGACTAGAGAATTTAATTAGCACCTAAATACCCTACTGTCCTGCAAAATAGTAAGGCGCAAACTGCATAAAATAGGTATCCATAGGCGCGTTGCTAATTCTCAAACTCCTAATAACAGACACAATTGCTCAAAGGTGACGTGCATGGTGCAATGCACACAAGAACTGGTCGTTGGAGGACTGGCAACGTGTCGTTTGATCGGACGAGTCTCCCTTTATCCTTTTTTCCACCACGAGTTTGCCTGACGAACACTCTCTAAAGCATATAATATGGACTGTCTCCGCCCAACTGTCAAACATGGTGGCGGCTCTATTATGGTCTGGGTCGCTTTGTGGTTATATTCGGCACCCCCCCACTCTAGTCATATTACACGATTGAGTCACAGCAGCAGTGTATAGAGGACTCTTGGATAACCAGGTTTACTCAATGGTATAACTTTATTTCCAGACTGAAATACCATGTTCCAGAATAATGTTTCTATCCACACCACTGGTCCTGTTCAAGAGTTTAAGAGCATGCTGGTGGTTAACATCTTACCTAGCCCGCCCAGTCCCCAGACTTAAATATTATTGAGCCCCTATAGAAGGTTTTAAAAAACACGGTTTGGTGTCTCTTTCCACATCTTTCGTCTCTACTTAAACTGGAGGCTGCATGAAAAATAGCTTCAAATTCCACTCACTACTGTTGAGAACTTGTATCGGTCTATTCCGTTTAGAATTCAAGTTGTATTGCGTGCTAAAGGTGGACCAACACCGTATTATTACAAGATGTTCCGACTTGCACAAGAGTTTCAATTATTTTGTCCAATACCTCTACGTTGTATCCCTTCTTATCTTTCCTATTTTCTTATTTTATTTTTTGCATTGCTCTAGGTAACCATTCACTTTTTGTTTCATAACTAATTCCATCTACTTGTTCTAGTTACTAAATCACATCATTCTACCCGCTTCATTGTTATAGATATTTATTTAAAATTGTGTTTAAAAAATGTTTGCTCTTATCACTTTTTAGTAAAGATCTGTGTATAGATTTTATTATGTTTTGTTTAAAACAAACCACATTTTCTAACCAATTCTGTATTACTGTAACACAAAACATTTTTACAGAACAGTATGTGCATATCTCTTTATTATCCCAAAACCAATCTACTGCAGGAAAAGGCCGAACTCTTGTACAAGCTAATTCTCCTACCTTTCCCCCTTCTTTGGGAGCAACTCGCCGACACGCTCGACCACAGCGGCGTTTTAAGACCAAAGTCCTTTATATTTTAAAAGAACAGATTAAATACTCTATATAAGTAAAACAAAACATTCAGAATTCTATACTATTCTAGTAGTCTACTTTATAGATGCTGGAGGGGAAATAATATTATATTGACCGTTTAATAGTCAGAATAGATTAAAACACAATAGTTGGTGCATACATTGTCAAAATTATAAGCACAGGTAATAGAAAAAAATACTAAAATAAAAATTAAATAGAGTATACTAAATTAAAAAAATAAGTAAATTTCGTAAGATCTTAATACGGGCTATATTATGTGAAGTCTGCGATCCCAATGAAACGATAAAACAGATGGGTTTTATTACACCTAAAGACACTGTGCTTAAAATAAAAATATGTAAATTATATATGACAAAGAGTATATAATCATGTACAAGCATAAATAACAATTAACCTATCTATTAGAAATTAGACTTATACATTCTCCTACAAAATTTTATAACGACCAGAAAGTAAAAGACTTTTGTAAAGAGAAGTGCAAAAAAATAAATAAACAGTAAAACAAATAGGACTGAATACACTAATAAAAAAACCCAGAAAAAAACACAAAATAGAGAAAAAAATTCAAGTCGTAAAGAATTAATATATAAAAATACTGAAGTAAAAATTAAGAAAAAATCCTTGATAGCAATAAAAATAGAAATGGTAAAGAAGTGATAAAAATAAATACAATAAATATAAAAATAATTTACCAATACATTACAAGACTTACATGAATTATGAATTATGAAAAAAATTAAAAACGAGATATTATATATAAATTCAAAGGACCTACCAAAAATTCAGTTTTTAAACAAATTAAACCACGATATCGAGAAAAGATTAAAATTAATAAACTAATAATATAGGTTCAGAAAAGATATAAAAATACTGACAATATTATTTAATAAGTGCTTAAGAATGGAAAAATTAACGGCATAAAGAGAAGCTAGAACAACGCTGCTCCATAAAAAAAGACAAATTAAATTTAAAAAAAACTCAAAACACTCTCATATCACACATATGAAAATGTGATTGCAAATAATAGTAAAAAATTTACATTTACAAATAACATTTGCATGTTAGTAGACACAATAGGGCTGCAATGCCAGTAAGTAAGCCTCAACGAACAATGCATAAATGAGTGTTCGAAAAGATTTAACATGGCCGCTCATCTGTTGACTATTAAAATTTTATTAGAAAAAGCATTTACAGGTATTGCAGTCCTCAAGGGCTTATTGTGTCTACTAATATGCGACTTAAATACTACGACGTTGATTACACCGCGCATTGGGTTTCTGTATATAGTAACAACGTTCGTGACCATTAGACTACAGCGGCGACCCCACTTTAAATACTTTAAGACAGAAAATACCTCTATTTTGCAATTAAAATTGTTCGATCCACCCATTTCACCAGTTTTGATGTGTAGTTGACAGACTTGTATACAAAAAAAATGTAGGCAGAATAATAAAACTTAAAGAGTCGTGAGAGCATAGGCCAAACTTCTGATGTGAAAGGCGACTAATGTAAAGCCCTACAAAAAAATGAGAGACTGGCGCATTGATTATAAAGAGCCCTACGTCCATAAATGGATTAAAGAAGGCTAAAAAGAGAAAGAAAGAACCGTTCTTTTATTTTATCTTGCACTAGAATATATTTATTTATTTTTTCTAAAGTTTCTAGCCACAACACTTCCAGGAATGCAAATTTACAAACAATTGTAACATGCAAATGCCCCAATATATCTATGCTCTTTGTTCTCGTTTATTAAAATTTTTAATACGCCATCTAACGCAAATCAAAGTTGTATAGGCAACAACATATAATATTGTAATATGTCCATTCTTACTCAAGCTTTTGTGGAAAAATCTCATCATAATTTACTTTAGATAAGCAGGCATTGTATCTGCCTTTATGTTTTACTATTTTTAAGGTACATCTAATTTCGTTATCTGTTGTTGCCTATAATATTTGTTATTTATAATAACAAACTCGGTTTGTTGATTCGATTATTTATGTTCACTTGACATTGCACAAAGACTTCTACAGATCACTAGCCTTGTTCTACCACAGCGGCTGCCTGCAGCTCTTCCAAAGAGACAAAATTCCAGGTAGTCGGTTGTTATATTTAAAACCGTTCTTTTGTAGAACCACTTGCAAAAAAGCTATAGAGCAATCGTTATTATATATGTAGGACTTACTACATTTAGCTTTTTAACACCATCAAAATCAACATAAATACAGCGCAAACAACTTTCGTTAAGATTCTCTTCATCTTCTAACTTTAAGGAGTTGCATTGTTACCAATAAACTCCTAAATACAAGTCTTGGTTAATCGCTATCACGTTAACTTTAAAGGGTAGCTCAAAAACATTCAAATTGTAAAAAAATAATTTGTTAGGAGAAAAGTAGTTTCCACCAAATAAAATAGATTTTTTTCACAAAAATTGTTGAGCATCCAGTAGGAGATAAACTTTTAAACCTAAATTCGTTCCACCGTGTTTGCCGGCGATGTAATTTTTATTTCATGAGACTGTTTCAATCCCTTATTCACTTTGTAAAATTGGTGTTTTTCTTTTTGCGATTTTACAAAATCATTAAAAGGTGCAGTCACCCAGTTAAATTAATATAATTAAGCAAAATAATGTTTGTCATCCAATGATCATACGGCAATTTCAAAATATTGCGTGGCAATTTATAAAATGTGCCTGGAAGTACTTTTACAAATTTTCAACACTAATTTATTTAAGACAACTATAAAATATTTATGTTTTTCGGTTCTTTTTGGCATCATATAAAACAATAAATGAATAAAGTTTTATTGACACGTTTCCAATATTCAGTCAGATTTCTTAAAGGTCGTAAATACCCCCGCTGTAGTCTTCGCGCAATGATACTCTAATCATTTTCGATAGGTCTAAGGTCAGGTAGTCGATCAGAACATAGGAAAATGTGTACTCTCCTTTTTTATAGGAACTTCAATGTGTTACATGCCATAGCTTAACCTCTAAAGGAAAGAAAGCACCACGCGGTATAAAATTGCGTTGATACAGGTGTGGCTGCATCTAACTTTAACTAGGGGCGACCTGATATGATAACTATTAGTTTAAACAAAATATGTGTCCACAGACGTTTTTCTGTTGCCCATTGTAAACTTTATTTCCGGTGCAAAGAAGTCAGTGGTAGTCACGAGAAAGGACGTCGTGGTATTAGTTCGATTGCGAGTAATCGACGTCGAACAGAGGAGGTAAATAATTGGTACCATACAATGATTTATCATTGTTATACTAGGACACTTAAAGCCGTGCTATAATCTGTAATCGCAAGCCTCTAAAAATGTTCATCCGGCGGATTCGTTGTCCTGCGTACTGCTCCAGATCTCGGTCTTCGCGAATGAATATCTTTTTTGAGTCACTGGTACGATATTTGCGCTACAGTACTACCATAGTGGCAAGTTTTTTTTGCCTATGTATCGTAAAGAAACGCCCCATTTATTGTTACATTATTATATTATTATTTACAGTACGCTCATCTTTAAATTCTTTAACTTGTTGATAATGTGCCCTTTGTTAAAGACGAGGCATTCTTACACCATGTAAGTTACACATACCAAATCTGAATGCTTGAGAACACTTCTATGTCTATTTTACACGTTATATGAATACCATCCCCTAGACCTCATATCTAAGAAACGTTATAATTAAATCTTAGACAGAAATAAGCACATGGTATTTAAACTATAATAATTTTCTGACTGTAATATGCTTATTTTAATATAAAAGTTTGAGAACAAAATAATTTATTTTTAATGGCGGTGCAATTTCAAATTAGTACTAGTGTACTACACGTTTTACTACTTTTCCATGTTTCTGTACAAATCTTTAAGCTAGCATCAACAGTGGGTAACCGATATTTTTAACATTATGTTTTATCTAGATGCAGAACGGAAATAAACACTACTTAAAATTAATTAAAATTAATTATATTTTTGTTATTATATATTAAACAATTTTTGTGTTGTATGCATTTATTTACCAACATACGCTTAAAATGTTTCTTAGCAGTATTTCTGTATAAATTTTAAAATTTTGATTACGTTTGCTCTTCATACTAAAATTTTGACTTACTTCACCGTCATAATATATGCAAGACCCTTGATTTTTTTTTAAACTTAGGAGTACCAGACGCGCCAGCTCAGTTTAGTTTTAATCAAATCTCTCTTAAAGTACAAAAGGAATCTGATATCATTTGTTGTTAGTTTGAGAAACCCTCTTCCGTTTAAATTATCAACCTTTAAAAAGCATTAGTATAATTTTCACAGTCGAGTGAAACGGTTCGGGGTCACCAAAGGCCCCAGCGTGTCAGTTTTAATGATTTCCAGAACTTTTTTAAGATTTCTTTTATCATTTTTCGACGTTAGTGCAGAGGAAAGTTAAATAATTTATAATATATTGTGCTTAATTTTTTTGAACTTATAGTAATATTTAGATATTACGTGGATGTGGCGTATCATTAGGTTTTCAGGCTAGTTAAAGCAGGATTATCGTAAAAATAATCCTGACGAATAGAAACGATAAGAGAGATTCAATGATTTAAAGAATGCAACATTAGAGTGATCCAAGCTTAGGGGTGAAAATGAATTTGTAAAGGAGAAAGGGAGCGCACTTATGTAAGACCAGGTATTCCGACTTTGTTATAATTCAAATTTTTTCAAGATATTAGCAAAAATTTTGTTTATAAAATAAAAAAATAGTAATTATAGATATAGGGTCATAAAATATATTTTTATTTAATATTCCATTTTTTACAGATGCAAAATTGCTCTGGTAACAATAAGTATTATTCTCATGTACATTTTTTTGACTGAAGAACATATTTTAGTTCCTTTGTTTTTCTTCACATACTAATATTGCAACCTATAAGCTTATTGCGATGAGTTTCAAACGAGATTCGAACTCGCCTGCGCGCCGAGGTTCCCGCACAGAAGAGCATTGTTCGTAACATGTAACCGCCCTAGTTTCTCTGTTACCTGAGCAGTGTGTTATTTAGTAGTGTTTTTCTCTTGTTAAAGAAAATGTGAATTTAGTTCTTTTTTCCTGACGTTCTTTGCCTTGCAATTCAGCTCCACAATTTCAAATATTCTTTTCTTGTATAACATCTAGTCATTTATTCTATCCAAATTAAAGATATTGTAAAATACATGCATAGACTATATATTCTCACATTTCATACTATATTTTTTTGTCGTTTGATCAGTCAATTTCACCCCGAATTTGGTGCTATTGTAAAATTTAATGGTTTGAACTCTTCTGGGCTCTATCCGGGTTTTAAGATTAAGATAATTTCTGCAGTTTTTCATTGCCGCTAGAAAGAGTTTAACCTTAGGATGGCATTGAATATGTAGGTAATCGTTTTTACTCATTTTTTGGAAGTTTCTTAAGGTATTTGGCAGTTATCAAGTCGTATCCTTGGACTTTATTTAATTTTAGGATTGTTATGGCCCGTTTTGTTTCAGATACTTGGATAGGTTTGATAATCTCTAGTAGTGTGGAGTTATTTGTAATAAATTCTTAGACTGTTCTGTCTTTTTCTGGAAGTCCGGGGGAAGTGCTAGAATACTAGTTTTAGGTGATTAGCAGAAGCGCCTGCTTCTTCTTTAGGACTTTTAACCCACTTTAAATTTGGTATTCTAATGGGTTGAATTGTTGATTGCGATCATTTTTCTTTGTAGCTTTTCTTAATGAGTACTGCGTGTTTCTGTAACGGTAAGGTTCAATAAGTATTCTTAGACTGCCTGACTACTTATTTTGTGGAAAAATTCCTTTAGTTCTTGAGTGGTTTTGTATGAAAATATATCACATCTTCCTGCGTCTTCTTTTCTCATCTTTTGTTTAATAATCAAAGGACAACTTTCCGATTGTTCTTGTTTTTCATTGTTCGTAATAAAGGCACGAACGGCAAGTTTAGTTTAAATATTTCACTGTCTTGTAGATGTCTTCTTAGGTTTTTCGTGGTAGACTTGGTTGAATCTTATCATTGATTAGTTCTAGAAAGGTATACCAGTTTGTGTTCCTGTTGTGTAGTGAATCAGTTTTTTTTTGCGTTTTCAGCGTTTGACTGCTATCTAACGATAGATTGAAACCTGGATGTTGCTTTTATGTTTTTTGCACCTATATGATGCAAAAGTTTAAAAGGTTTGGGATTTTGTCCGGATCTAAAGGCCAGTGAGTAGACTTACCAGTAAATATATAGTTTAGCTTAACATCACTCATAACTTGAAGTAGCTACCTATCTCTGGGTAACGTTAATGTAGATCCTAGTGTCATTTTTTTACGTTTAAATCGTCTGTAGTTTAGTAATAAAGTGAAAATTGAGTGTGTGAAAGAAAAGTTCAAATTTTTCTTATTTGCTGTTTCTTTTTTTTTGGGGGGGGGGGGACAATATACTGCTGCAAAAGTTATATCTGTTATCATCTGAAACAATAAATTGCATGTGGCTTGGAAATGTTCTTGTTAGTGTTGATGACTAACGTAATGTCGAATTAAGTTCTTAATTGTTATACAGTTAAGAGCGGATACGTCCAAATGGTTTGTGGTATAGATAGAATACTGAAGTATTTTTATATAGCTCTTATAAGTAAAATGCGTTTCTAAGACGAGTGCGATGTAGACATCTTTATTTATCATGAATGTTTTGACTTCTTGGCTATGCTGAACCAAACCAAGTTGACATTTTAGAGTACAATGTTTAGAAATATAGCCATTATTTTAGTTTACAAAAGACAGTGACAATTAGATTAATCATACTATCTATTCTTTTCATTAGCTTTAACAGCATTGTTTCAGTTTTGTTGTTCGTCTATTGAGTCCGTGTATGTATTTGCTGTTGATTGTCAACTTGTGGGCGTTGTTCACTTTTATTGGATGTTTTTTGGGAACAAGATATACTTGGTTGAACTAGTTGGGAAATTTAGTTTAGGTCTTATTGATGGAAATTTACGATTGTGGATTTCTTCATTCACCTAGCATCCTCGGTAATAATTGGCGGGGTGCTTACTTTAGCAATTATTACAATTTTATTTTAATTTTTTAATTTTCAGAATTTTTAAAATGTTCTTTAGCACATTTGACACATGTGGGTAACCAATGGCAGTAGTTTTTTGAGTGTTTAAATCTTTAATATTTTTGAGTTTGTATTAATTCACGTTTAACGTGTTGTGGTACAAAAGTGATTCTTAATTACATTAAGAATTCTATGTTATAGAATTCCTTATTGTTCGAATTTTGTCCTAGTTCTAAGAAGAACATGCTTAGAGGTGCTTTGTTTACGTTATGTTTGATGTAGAATTTAATTAATAAATTATGCCCTTGATCGTTAATCTTTGGTATGTATTTTTATATTTACTTTATAATGCATGTTACGTAAAACTACTCTAAACTTTCTGTCTTGTTTGCGTTGAAAGCAGTAGAATTTGATGTTCTTGTCTTTTAGCACTATAGTTTTTAGTATCATTTAACTGGATTTTGACATTTCCCATAATTTTGATGAAGTATTTGTCTTTAGGTTGAATGTCTAGCATGTTCGTTAGTCGTTTTAAGCAAATTACTTTCTCGATTATCTTCCTCGTCTGACAAAATTTCAAACCTGTTAGGTGTTGTCGGAGCACTTAACTAATAATCCGTTAAATTTTTGTTTGTTTAACATGATTCTTCTTGTGTTTTCTATTATTTTGTGTTTGCCATTTCTGTTATTGGAATAACGAGTTTGCTTCTTGCTGATTTATAAACTGCAATGAGTACATTGTATGTGTGCTGAGATTGAGATATGAGGCAAAGATGATTAGGATAAAAACTACATTAATAATTGTAGTTTGTTGATATTGCATAAATTTGTTTTGTTGATACATGATATTGTTATGCATTTAATATGCGCTATTGTAATGTACTTGATCTTGAACTATTTGTGAATTTGTTGTGAACTGGGTACTGTAATTTGACACACCGTGTGTTTATTTTTTTGATTTTGTCAATTTCAGGTCATCCTTCAGCGATTCATGGGAAGAAATTATTTTTTTTATTATCTGTAAGTTATTTACAATTTTTTATAATTTTGTGTTTGAATTAAATTCATTATGAAGTAAGTGCTTGAAATAAAAAATATAACTAGAACATATACAATTATTTTTAGAATTGATCACTAAGATGATCTGCGGTAATTTTAAATTAATAAATAATATTACAGTACCCAAACATAGGCATCTATTGTTTTTCATTTGTTTCAGAGCTAGTCTAATTTTATCAATGGATATTTCTGGAATATCTTCAGAGCCTGCATTGAGTAAATTTCTTTGTGTTTGTGATTCCTTATGCGGTGTATGTGCTGCATATAATTCGGTATAAAGTGTTCAATTGCTCTGATGATGTCTTCCGGTTTTGTCACTTATATTCCCTCTTTGTTCTTTATTTTTGTCATCAACAAATGAAAAACAATAGATGCCCCGAAGAAGATCGGGTAACAACAGAGATGATAAAACTTGGAGGAACAAATCTCGAACGTGCAATACATATTTTACTAAACAAGTGCCTACGAGAAGGAAGAATACCTGACAGATGGCACAATGCGGAAACAGTACTTCTGTTCAAAAAAGGTGCGATTACTAACATTGAGAACTACCGCCCAATCAGTTTACTATCACAAGTATATAAACTGTTGACGAGAATTATTACCAACCGCCTGACAAACAAATTCGATTACTACCAACCAGTGGAGCAGGCGGGCTTCCGCAAAGGATATAGCACTATTGACCATCTACAGACTCTACTCACTATCATAGATTTCTACAAGGCATTCGATTCTATAAGTACGGCTCATATATTAGAATCAACGAATAACGCAAGAATCGACAGTAGATATACTACTATAATAAAAGACATCTACGAAAAGGCAACAATGCACTTGAAAATAAATCAAGATCTTAAAACGGACAAAATAAACATCAGGAGAGGCGTACGACAGGGGGTCGTTATCTCCCCAAAACTTTTCACTCTAGTTTTAGAAGATGTTTTTAAGAAACTTCAATGGCAAGAGAAGGGTTTAAAAATTGACGGTTGCTTCCTCAGTCACCTACGCTTTGCTGATGATGTGGTGATTATGTCTGAAGACCCAGAAGAACTAAAAACCACGATACAAGAACTCAAACAAGCAGCAGAAAAATCAGACCTGAACATAAATCCTGCTAAGACTAAAATCATGAGCCAATATAATATGCAAATTAAAGTAGACGGCCAAGCGCTGGAGAACGTGACAGAATATATATGCTTAGGACACATCATCAAATTAGGAAAAGAAAACCAAGGTACTGAAATTACAAGACGAATATCTCTGACATGCCTTTGGCAAATTGTCATATATCCTAAGGAATCCAGATGTACTGATCAACCTCAAACGTAAAATTCACTATACTTGTATCCTACTAGTGATTAGATACGGTATGGAAACGATGGCTCTTACAAAACGGAATGCAAATAGATTGAGAGTGCTGCAGAGAGCTATGGAACGTGCTATGCTGGGGATATCACTAAGAGATAAAATCCGAAATGAAGGAATCCAACGAAGAACCAAAATAACTGACGTCATAGAACGCATGGCAAGCCTCAAATGGAGATGGACCGGACATATCGTGAGACGGGTGGATGAGAGATGGACAACGAAATCACTATTATGGCGCCTCCGTGAAACTAAGCGAAAAAAAGGTCGAGCTCAGAAACGATCGGTGGATGACATTCGGAAGATAGCTGGTAGTAAGTGGACAAAACAAACCAGTGACCGACACAGATGGAGAGAAATGGGTGAGGAGTGAATGGCAGAAGGCTGAAGAAGAAGAAGAAGAAACATAGGAGTTTAAAACGAAGAATTCTTTATTTATTTTTACACTTACAGTAGAGATTTAACCTGGAATTGAAACGCTATTGCATGATAGTATTGGTATCTACTAGCACATAGAATTATTTTAGAGTAGATAATGTTATAAAATCTTAAACAAGTCAATTAATAACACATGTATTTTAGAATAAAAATAACTGTGCATTAGGTTCAGGAGGAGCTAGAGAAAAGCACACAATTAATTTTATAATAATTAGAGAAAAAGCTAAAAATCATTTGAGAAAGAGTGATTAAACTTTTGATTACCTTATACATTACTGACAAAAAACAAAAAGATTATCTTGAATGCATATAATGTTAAAATAACCTATAAATAACCACAATCGCTGCTTTAAACAAACCTCAGGCGCCAATCCTTTATTATATGGACTGTAAACCTAACAGCTGCCGTTTATGATACCTGATTCATAGATAAAATCGATATATACGTTGCCATAAAACATGCAATTTAAATTCCATTAAAGTTTCTAAACTCCATCTTAAAATTTATTGTTCTTTCTAGAGCCAAAAAGGAAAATGTCACTATCAGGCAATTTTATTCAAAGGATTTCTTTCGTCATAAAGAAGAATTTGGCTTTATTTAATTAGAAACGCCGTATTAATTTGTTGTGAAAGTGATGTTTTCGTTTTTGCAAAGTTCTTAGGTTTCATTTTTTTCGAAACTTTAATAATTAAATCCTAAATTCGTATTTATTTAAAATTGGAGATTGCGAGCTTACATATTTTTAAAAGTAAGGTATTAAAAGCTTTAGTTAATTAAAACTTACAAACTTGTTAAATTAAAGTGAAAAACCTTATTTTCATATTAGAGTAATTGTATTTATTTAAGGTAATCTTCTTAATAATAAATAAAATAAATTATGTATTTCACATTACTTAAAATTTAAATAAAAATGATAAATTACTACTATACCTTAAATAGATTCGGTAATGATCAAAACTATTACACATATATAACAATAACTTATCTTTTCTACTACATTTATGTTTATTTAAATTATAAATAATTCTATAATATTTTATTGTTAAACTGGGAATATACTAGACGTAACTGGAAAGTTTGCTGAAGCACTAATACAACGTTACGTAAGCGTTAGTAATTCATTAATATATTACCATTATAATAAAATATTGTGACGCTTGGTCTTATTGTTAGATTTAAACATTTAACGAAATGAAGCAGCTATTACAGGCAAAATTAAAGTTGTTATCTTAAAGTCTGATTAAAGTTATTGACGCCCTAGGCTGAAAATTTTGCATGTTTGAAACGTTACCAAAAAATTACAAAGACTAAAACATTTATTTTATTTTTTAATTTCAGTTCGCATTTGAATTTCATAGTGCAAGATTCTACATTGTGTGGTGAGAGCAATACGAGCGCTATCAATATCTCTAGCCGGCAGGTCAGTGATATTATTAAGTATTTACAATTTTTATTTATTCTACACATAACTTGGCTGTATTTATCAATTATTACCGAAATTACAATAATAGAGAATGGCTTTCAATCAACCGACTAATTATTTCACGGGGCAAACAGAACAGCATCCGACATAGCAAACAATGTACAGCATGCCGCAATAAATATATTCTACACAAAATCAAATAATGCAGCCCCCAACTCATTCTTATTCATACTCACAACATATAACAAACCTTCATCCAACAAATAAAGTCCCAATTTACAGGGAGCAATTATATCCCGATCTGCAAAATAACTATTGGCAAATCATACCTAACAGGAAACGTAATCGAAGCCCTAAGGAAACGAACAATCAAGCAAAAAGAATTCATACTGGTTAAGAGAAACACTAGAAACCACTAACAGATTTGATACGCTATCGTAAGAAAAGGAAGACAATAACGAAACACAAGAACAAAATTAACCCACTACTAAAATCCCACCGCCACCCCCAATCTTCTAGGAGAGGTCAAAAACAAAAAACCATGAAATGAAATTGCTAAAAACAATTACATTCTTAAAACCCTAGGTAATGAACAAGTCAATATACAGAGCAAGACAAGCGAAGCATACTCTACTATTATCATACAACTTGCTCAAAAAAAGAAATTTATACATTCCATACATATGAACCTAAACAAACACACTACTCAACAGACACAACCGAAGTCAAACAAGAACTGGAAGAGCTAGAACACACTGTAGTTAATATTTGAAACATTAAACATAAAATATCAAAAAATCGCTCCCAATGTTTATAGTGGAGCTGAAGCAAAATGATAACAATAAAGAAATCTATAAAACAAAAATATTACTGAATATAAGTGTAGTAGAAGAACCCTCACACGCCAAACGAACAATTCCGCAATGCCTAAAATGCCAACGCTTCGGACACACGAAAAATTACTGTTAACGTACTCCCAAATGCGTCAAATGTACACAATAATATCCCATAAGTGAATGTCTAAGAAAAACCAAGGACAATAAAGTCTAGTGCGTGAACTGCAACGGCGACCATCCGGCCAACTACCGCGGTTGTTTAATTCACAAACAATTACAAGCAAAGCTATACCCTCAACTAAAAAAAGATGACACAAAACTGTATAAAAGATCATACTTTCAATCAGAGACAATACTAGGAACTTCATACGCAAACAGAACAAATCAAGGGACAATACCAACCCCACCAAAACTTTTAAAATTCTCAACACAAAATCAAACGCTACCACAAACTCAACAAACTAATGACATGGAAGAGACGAATAATATGATGAAAAATTTTATTACACAAATGGGGACCATTATGAATCTCCTCATAACGTTACTCAATAAACTAATATAATGGCACAATTCTTAAAATTGTAGCTGGAACTCCAACGAGCTGAGCCAACACACAATCAAAATATTTCTTGAAAGTCACAACGTAGATATCCTTCTTATCTTTGAAACTCATTTCACCACTAAGAGCTATATTCAATTTCCAAATTACAATCCCACGCGGGGCGTTATAGCCTTACCATTACACAGAATTAGCAAACTTCTGGATTATGTCAACAAAGAGAAGGTTCTGTAAAAACTTTTTCTGTTTGTTCTTCCAGTTTCGTCTCCTATCAAAGCTTGGAAACTATCATTGCAATTTGCACCTTGTTCACAGCAGCTCAAAACATTTCATTTGTACTGCATCCGTGCCATTCCCTTATGTTTCATGGCCAGGAAGTTCTTCTTCGGCCCACGTTTCTCTTTCCTTCAATCCTCCTTGTATTATAAACCTTAATAACAAGTAATTTTTTCCTATCATTATATGGGCTAGGTATTCCAGTTTTTTCCTTTTTATAGTTTTTATTATTTCACACTCCTTCCCCATCTTCAGCAGTACTTTCCTATTAGTTATCCTTTCCGTCCATGATATCCTCCGCACTCTCCTGTAACACCACATTTCAAAAGCTTCAATGTTTTTGATATTCTCTGTTTATAGTCTATGCTTACATACCATATAATAACGCGGAGAAAATGTAGCAACGTAACATACGCATTTTAAGATGTAAATTGATATTTTGGCAGCATATTTTCATTGTAGTAAACGCTTGCCTAGCTGTTTCTATTCTTCCTTTAATTTCTCTAGTTTGTTTATTTGTTTCAGTGATCCATGCCCCTAGATATTTGTATAATGCGACTATTTCAATTTGTCTATTAGAAATTATTAAATAGATTTGGCTTCTTTGATATTACCATTAATTTCGTCTTTTTACTATTTAGTTTGAGACCATAATTGTTACTATAAGTATTTATATTTTCGAGTAAGTGCTGTAAATATATTCTGTTATCTGCTACTAGAAGTGTATCGTCAGCATAACGAATATTATTAATGATTTCTCCAGAACACAACATTGGCGTAAGCATCGGCAAATTTCAATTTCATTTTCAACTTTGATTTTTGCTGTTTGGTTCCAGTACAATTTGGTTATTATGTTAATATGTCGATTGTCAATGTTTTTGCTTTTGAGAATTTTATATTGGTTTTTATAGCGGACCTTATCAAATACCTAGTCAAAGGCAATAAAGCATATCTTGATTTATGTTTAGACACCTTTGGATCGATACATGCAATACAGAGCTTCCCTTGTGCCTAGTCCGTTCCTAAATCCTAGTTGTGTGGCACTTATGTCTTCCTCAAGTATTTTTTTTAAATCCTTATATGAATGATTTTAAGAAACACTTTTAATGGGCGACTTATTAATGCGATCATCCTATATTCAGAACACTCTTTTGCATTGTTCTTTTGTGGAAGTGTTATAAAAGTTGATAGAAGCCACTCTTTTGGAATCACACCCGTTCTATAGATTGTGTTAAAGAGATCTACCATTATGTCAATTGTGTCGTTATCTATGAGTTGTAACAGTTCTACTGGAATCTCGTCCGGTCCTACAAACTTTCCTTTTTTTGTACTCTTAATGGCGTTTTCTATTTTGCTTTTTAAAATTTCCGGTCCTGTCTCTTCCGTTGCAATTTCGATTTCTGATCATCTTTAAACAGTTCTTTTATATACTCGGTCCACCTCTTTAGCTTATCATTTATATCGATAATTGTTTTGGAAACTTTGTCTTTTAATGCGGAAGTTTGTTTTGACCCTTTAGTACCTGTTATTTCTTTAATCTTTTTATGTATATTGAAGTTATCATATCTACTTTCGTATTCTTCTATTTCTTTGCAGTTTTCTATTAACCATCTCTCTTTAGCCTTCTAAATTTTTCTTCTAATTTTTTGATTTAGTTCTTTGAACTTTCTTTGCTTCTAGCTTTATATCCACGTCTTTCCTCTATCAGGTTGACAATTTCATCTGTCATCCAGTCTTTTTTCTTAACCTTGCTTGGAGATAAGATTTTTTTTCAGCTTTCAGAAGTGCCATTTCTATGTTCCTCAATTTATCTTGGACATTTTGGATGTTCTTATTTTCTTCTTTGATGTTCCTGATATTGTAATTAACTTTTTCTTGTGTATTATTTAATATACCTGTTTCTTTCAATCGTTTTACATCTACTTCTTGTCTGTTATCTTTGTGTTATAATTTCTTCAATCTTATATTTAACACTGCCACTACGGGATTATGATCAGACTATATCTGTTCTGGGGTATGTTTTCGTTGATGTAATCGAATTTTTGAACCTCCTCATTATTAGGTAGTCTATTTGATTTCTGACAATGTCTCGTTCATTGTCCTTGGGTGATCTCCATGTATTTACTATTGCTAGTTATTTGTTCTGACAAAATTCTATTAATCGTTCCCTCGCTCATTTCGTTTAAGCTTCCCAACTTCTTTCTTGAGGGAATTCAGAACAGTTTCTAATTGCTCATAAAACTCTTCAATTTCTTGTGCTTGTTTATTCACTGTTGGTGCATACACCTGTATAACGATGATTCTTTTTTTATTCGATTTGTTCTGTATTGCTATGAGTCTGTCGGAGTATGGGATACAACTTGTTACTGATTTGTTAAATTGTTTTTCTACTATAATACCAACACCATATCTGTGTGTTGTATTATCATTTCTCGAATTTGTAGTTGCACATTTTCCAGAACCTGGCCATTGTACATCAATATACCCAGTATGTACAACTTTAGTCTTTCTATTGCTGTTATGTTGGCTAATTTTCCCGATGCGTATAAGCTTTTTGCATTCCAAGTAGCAATTCTCATATTTCTTGTTTTACTTATTGATAATATCACAACTTTGTTCACAATCGTTCCCCCGGAGATCCGACTGGGGAACTTATTATTCCGAAATATTTAGTCCTAAACATTGCCATGACGGTTTTTGCTAAGGAAATCCATATGAATCTTTACTGCAGTGGTTTCCCGTTACCTTCTGCATCCTTGTGCCGTTGACCACTTACCTACATGGTTTAGTGCCTTGCCCCTGCCAGTTCTTCTACACCGCACAGAGGAAAACCGCTATACCGGCGGTTAATCGGTGCCTTCATCTTCTGCTATTTTGGTCCGCCCCGGGTTTCCTCAGTAGCACCCTATATCCGAGAGGCGCCCGATGGAGGACTAGAAACCCCACACGGGGTTACTCTCAATAAATAAAAAAGTATAAGGCCCTCCATTTTTTCTTATTTTAACATTGATCTTAAAAAGGTTTTCACTTTTTTAAGCGTTGAAAAGAATTGTTCTCCAGTACAGTTAGCACCTGGAATATTTGGAAAAATTCTTAGAACGATGACAGTATTAGAACAAGCAAAAATTTGCTTTGCAGATAAAGTAGAGCAGACCCTATCCATGAAACTAAACTATAGGGTTTAACGAATTTTTATTGAAACGAATGACAGTGATTATATTCAAATGAAAGTGAATAGCGGTAAAAATTTAGGGTCTAAACCGAAAAATTTTGCGGCCACTTCCGGTCAAACCGGTCTGGAGATTTTCCGATCAGGCTAATTTTTGGCGTCTGAACTTGAGTTACGATTCTTAGTTGAATACTGAAAACGTTATGTCTCTATCACAGATCAAAAATTATAAGGCGTGATAGATGTCAGAAATGAAAGATATAGAAGCTGCCTTGATTTCAATAATGATAGGAGTCTTTGTGATTCGAATTGTGTTTTTGATTTGGTATTCTTATCTTCTTTGTCAATACTTTTAAGTGCACACATTCCTCTGGGAATGTGTTATCTAAATCAGAAATACACTTTTCTAATAGCTGATTTGATACTTGTGTACAGATTATTCTTTTTCGTATTAAATTCAGCTTTAGAGAATCATTTGTAGCATAATGCATATCTACTACGAAAGACTGTGGTCCAGAGGACTTTAACTTCTATCTCTGTTTTCTCAAAGAGAAATTTTTAGCTTCCTCTTTCTTATAATGTCTGTTTTGTAGACATACATTAATTTTGCTTTTTTAGCTTTGAACACTCATCTTGTTTCGAGGAGTATTTTGTAAATGATTCTAAAATGTTGTCTAGAGTAATAACTTTTGTTGTGTTCTTACTTTCTTCTTAAAGCATCGCACTTATTCTTAAGACCTTACAAGACCATTGTTCCAGAAACATACCATAAATGCCACTTTAAGACACTTAAGTTTTTTCAATGTCATATTTGCTTCATGCTGTACGTTTTGATCATGATACTCCGATCACTATCATGAATAATGTATGTTAGAACATTAATAACCTCCTGGTATGATTTGTATAATGCTTCAGTGGCATCAACAAGGGCACTCAATCAGGTTGTCGACAAAGTTTTTAAAGATAAGAAGTTGAGAAGGTGAGATTGCAAGATATTCCATCTTTTGATTGAAGAACTAAAGGAAACACATAAATTTTTTGTTTTAAGTATGAGAAAACACCTCTTCCTTTATTTGTAAATTTCACTACATGTACAGCCATAGAAAAATCAATAAAATCATTTTACACAACCAACAAAGTTACCCTTTCTTATAGAGCTAAGAATTGATAATCCACGAAAAGCTAAAAACTTCACAACTTTAACAAGTCTATTTTAAAATCTACTTTTTGTAAAACATAATTTACTAATAAATTTTAAAATGCGCTCTTTATTCAGAGTGGCTGTTATGATCGTTTATTATATAGTTGTTTTTCTTATCATCAAACCCCTTACTTGCTAGAAACGTTATTCCTTCATAGAGTTTGTATGGCTGACAAAATAGTCCCCCGATTGATTTTTAATAAACCAACTATTAGTTTGATAGGTTTTCCATTTATTAATAATTTATTAAGCAAGTAAATGGTACAAAATCTGTTTCAAGTGGCATAGTGCGTCTCAGATTTTTTAAAGTTACAGTTATTGTTTTGCTAAATATTATTGCAGACCATTAACTCACCAAGTTAACATTTACGTACCACAATGCTAAGTCATCGAGTGCTATAATTGAGTCTAACTCTTTTAGAATATTTTTAGAGCTTCTTGAGTTCTAAGCCTCTTGCAGCTATACATTTGATACACTATAATTTGGGCTTGAAGTTACTGAAGTCGATGGCAAAGATGGTGATTGCTACACACTATATATTTAGTTCTGATATTACCTCGATCATAGCATCTCGTCGTTCAAGGCGCCTTTTGGAACGTTTTCTTAATTCTGCTCCACTTAGAGAACTTATGTATTTTTGACACTCCCCATTTAGCCTTTATGGTAAATGAAATGTAATTTTAATAATTTTATTCAAAATTAAGCTTTATTCACTGCTGCACAATAATTATAAATTTTAATACTATTAAAGCAGCAGTCACAGTTGCTCTTACAACTAATTGTACTATTATTCGCTGTATGTTTTCTTCTATTTAACTGTTGGGAATGTCCATCAGCTGTGCGACTTTATAATTTGAACCCAAGGGCCCGCTACAAATTTCGCAGGCTGTACTCTATCATTTTAGAAAGTTCTTGATTAATTTCTTTTGATATTGTATTTATGCTACAATATGGACGATTTTAAAAATTTATTTTGCATCAATGAACTATGAGTGTACAATTTTAAAGTTCAATAGCTATAACCCATTCAAAGTTTCTCGGACTGAGCTCATTTTTCATTTATTCTAATCAAAATTGTAAAGTCCTAGGCGCCTGTTTAATCAGCCTATTAGTTAACTAGGCCCTGATTATCTTTTTTGCATCAGGGGAATTTACAAGAACAAGCCATGCATATTACATATAAAAACATTATTTGTCACTTTCAGAACTTTTGACATAAATGTCCTCAAATTTTAAAATTACTTTGTTTCTTGATTTATCATAGAGAAATTAAAGAATCATAAGTGCATGCTAAGCACTGGAATGACTACTTAACATTTACACACAAGAAATAAGTAGCAAAAACTATTAGTTCTTAAGTAAAATAAAATGCGCCCCTTCTCTTTTCCCAGACATTTACATAGTTGCCGCGTTGCTTATAAAATTAATCCAACTTATAAGGAGCCAACTTTCAAACAGAAAAAATATTTAAAACTATATATTATAAAAAAATATCATTTTACAAAAAATTAATTTTTATTAAATATTGCACCAGTAGGCGCGGTCTTAAGCAAAATATTTAATAATATTACAACCATTCAAACACCACATCCGCATTATTTTGCAAAATACAAAAAATTAACTTTTTTATTTTACAATTAAGACTGTATAGAAATCGTTTTTAGTCTCATTGTCATAAAATATTAGTTATCCACTGTCCAAATTATTTCATATGGGATAATAAAACTCCTATTACATTTTTGTTTGCAAATTCAGACTACAAACAGGTGAAAATTGTTAAACTGTATCCTCCATTAATACTTTTTTCCAATACTCTACGTTAAAGACTTCGTTAATTGGCTTTGTTAATTTAATTTCTCATCTTACTCAAAACTTTATCGTTAGGGGAATAGAGCGCTTCACAATTCTCTTAATCAAGATGCTCTCGTTACCTACAGTTTAAAATTATTGAGGCTTGTGCTAAAAACGAAAACATTTAAATAATTTGGTGAGCAGGCTAACCAGCAAATTTCTTATACAAATTGAAATTCTAAAAAAAGAGCGAATGGATTTAGATTTTGTAAAACACGAAATGATCACAAAATTAAATATAAATAAATTAGTAATCCCTTACAACCAACACAGAATATCCGTCCATGCAAATTATACAGAGATATTCCAGTATACCGGTCCAACTCCGTACCAGATACAATTTGTGCTAATATAGCAGACAACTTGCTGAATTACCATTTAATATCTGAACTTATAGGATGCTGCTTTAAACATTTAGATTAATAGGAAGCAAAAACTTTATCACAAAATAAATGAAATGATACTTTTACATCATAAAATTAATTAACTTACAAAGTTTTACACCAAACAGTTATAATGGTTTATAAACTTACCTATACATTGCTCAATGGTGGATTAATATCTGTAAATACTACTTCTAATAAGATCCACGTCGCTCACCTTACTGTTGGTTTATGCATTATAATTTATTAGTAATGTATTGTTAGTTTTAATTATAAAACTATTTATTATTAATACACATTTCTTAGTATAACTGTTGTGTTTAATAGTTAATATATGAAAGTCCATTATAACTATAATAAAGCATACTAACTCATTATTGACTATATCAATTTCAGGAATGTCGTACTAGAAAACAATTATGAGGGTATAAAAAAACTGAAAATCATAAATTTAGAAGACGGTAAAAATATAATGTTTTTATTATATTCAGTAATTAAAGGTTTCGTTAAATGAACATGGGATAAAAAATTAGATGCAAGAATAATTCTCAAAAAAAAAACTCCGTTTGGCTATCAATGACAGACATGCGTAGATGCAAAACCTTTATTGCAATCTACAACGGTGCATTACTTTTTAACATAATCGGCATGCAAATTGAAGCAGTTGTCATGACTTTTTAAAACTTCTAACAGCATTTTGAAGAGCAGTCGTTAAACCGGTGCGACGTAAACCGCACAAGTTTATCGCTGACTACAAATGGGCGGCTACTTCTTGCTTCACGTGCAAGTGAGTTTGTCTTTAAACAGGCGACATTGAAGTACTCACCTTTACTCATCAGGTTTGACCCGTAAACAATGTGCAGCTCCCGAGAGTTTTTTACACACAAAAATTAAATTACTACACGCGCTTCACAATCGGCAGGAATTTCTATAGCAGCCTTCATTTTCAATTGATCTTATGGACGAGTAAATCATACCACAACCTTCTTCTTCCACTCCGCACTACCTAATGAACTACAGCGTACAGCACCACAAGATGGGCGTCACTATCTTCGTCTATTTCTTGCGTATGCCCAAATAGAAGTTTCTTTACGAATTGCCTTCGTATTATTAGGTATGTGAAAAGAAAAGTGGAAGGCTTAGTTATTGAGAAAAAGGGTTTTAATCATAATGTTATTAAAAGTATCAGAAAAAAAACTTGAATATATGTAATAAAGTAAGTCAGTGCACATAATATCCGAAAATTATATTACTTGTAATACTGTTGATAAAACATTATCATTTACAGCTAATATAAAATTCGATAATATAAAAATTATAAATGATCAAGGATTCAATTTTCATGTTTCATAATTTAATAAATATTACAAATTGATTTCCAAAACAAATGTAGAAAAAAGAAGTGTTGTAATCTTATTCCTTATTTATGAATTATTATTTTCGAAAGCTTGTGGCCTAGACATACATTTATCATTAGTGCAAAATTAAATTAAAAAAATGAAGAATGGAATAAATAATCAACAATTGCAGAAGTGACTATTAGAAAAATACTGTCGAGTAAAGAATTACTAAAAGAAACAAAAACAACGACAAAATTAGTAAATAGCAAATGAAAGACGCCAACAATTTGAAGGTGTTGAAACGGCCAAACAATGATACATAAAGAGAGAATGTAATAACACTACAAAACACAAAAACACTAGTTTAAGTTATATTAATATCAACATCTTCTTTTTCTCACACCCTTCTGCTTTTCAGCGACAGATTTAAGAGTCTGTGTCCTCTTACATCCACTTCTTCAATTTACTTCTATCTCTTTTCATTTCGTTCAACGTTTTTCCACTTTTCTTCCCTATTTCAGTAATTTGTGCTATCCACGTTTTTCTCGGTATTCCCCTTTTTCTCTTCTTCATTCTTCCACTTCAGTCCTTTTATACAAAATCTCTCTGTATCTAGTTGAGTTGTCTATTTTCAATTTTCCTAGTTATTGATTCTTGCTCTAGCACCCCTCTAATTTCTTCATTTTCTATTCTATGCAATTTTATTTTATTCTCTATTCTTTTTACATATTTTATCTCTATGGCTGTTATTCTTTCTTTATGTTTTGCTTGTAATGTCCAATTTTCGCTGGCATTGGTATTGTAATTGTTTTATGTACTATTAGTTTCACTTTTTTGTCTATCTTCTTTTTTCTTTGCATAGTACATACTACTTTTTTTACTTACTCGGTTTGTTATTTCTGCTTCTATTTTTCTATTCTTTGTGATTATAGTTCTTAGATATTCATATGTTATAACTTTTTCCAATTTGATTCTATTGAATTTTAATTCTCTGCTTTGGTATTTCCTTTATTTCTAGTTTTATTAATATTTACCTCCATTTTCATTCCCCCAATTTTTTCTACCCATAAATATATCAGACTTTGCATTTTCTTATTTGTGTCTGCCAGTACCACTATGCTATGCACTATTGGTTCTAAGTTTCTATTGCCGATTACTGTGTCTGAATCCTTCCTTTTCTTATTTTATATTTTTTATTATCCTATCCATAAGAAGTATGAAATCAGTAGACTTAAGCTATCCCCTTGCTTTATCTATATCTATATATCTATTATCTTTATCTATATTTATATCTCCATAATGAATTCTCTTGATCTCTGTCCAGCGATTTGTTTTAATGTTTTATATATATTTCTTGTAAAATCTATTAGTTCCGTTGGTACATTTAACTCCTTTAAACTTTTTTATGTTTTTCTTCTGTCGACTATATCAAATACCACTCTTAAATCTATAAATGTTATAACAGTTTTTCTCTTCCTTTATTTACGTTTCTATGAAGTTTGTCAATATAAATATATTATATCTAGTTGCGCTAAACGCTACTTGTTCATTTTTTAACTTACTTTCTACCACATCCTTCAGATTTTCTTCTATTATTCTGGCGTATATTTTAAAGCACACCGAAGAGAAGTATATTGCTCTATAATTATCACAGTTCGTTTGATCCTCTTCTTTATAGATTGGGATTATCAGGTTATCTTACAGAGTTTTTTGGAATTTTCTCATTTCTCCATGCATTTTTGCAGATTTACTTATTGATCTAATCCAATTTATCATTTCTAGTTCCAAATTATTTTCTCTATTTGCTTTTTCTATTCTTATCATTCACAGGTAGTTTCCCACTTCTTCTCTCGTTTTAATTATAATTTGTTCTCCCCATCTCTTTGTCGTTCTTCTTCTTCACTTCTCCATATTTTGATTATTTTACTTTTATCTATTCCAATCAGGTTCTTCTTGTCTCTAATTCCCTTTTTCTTTGAATTCCGCTCATTTTCTCCTTATCTTTGCTCAGAAATTTCTACTGTTTACTTTATATGATTTGTTTTATTTCCAAATTCCTCCCAGCTCTTTTTTTTAGCTTCCTTCACTATCTATCTGTTTTGCTCTGTTTTCCTTCTTATATATTCCTTTTTGTGTTGCTGTAGTCCAGTCTGCTTATATTATTCCATGCCTTCACTTTATGTGGTCCTCTTCTCTTACCTAGTTATTGCACTATGTTGTTTTTTCTGTTGTTGCTCACTTTTCTGATTCCACCGATTTTAGTTCTAATTTATGTAATTCCTCATCAGTCATCTCCTATTACTTTTGTTTTTTTAGGTTCTTTATTATTATCTTTGTAGACATAGCTTCTTTTTCTTCTAGTTTATAGTTCTATATATACCATATCACGTTTACTAGCCTGTAGTTTGTTCCTAATTCCGCATTCTGTTTTGAGTTGTTGAAAACTCAATTCCGGTGTATAGTTATATACAATTATATTTTTCTCCTATTAGTTCTTTGTTTCTTTCCGTATTTTCTTCTTACTTATTTCTATTTTCCTTAATTGTTTCGATTGGTAGTTTTCAAATGCTTTTAATTGTTCGAGAGTAGGCCTCATCATTTACTATTGGTTTATTGTTTTTCATGACAGCTAATTGTCCTTTTGTTCTAATTAGTTTCATATGTTTTACCAATACTTTCCTTTGTTTTTATATTTCTCTTGAATAATCTTTCTCCATGTAAATTGTCTGTCATGGATTTGTATAAAGCCCTTTTTTAGGGCAATGAATATAAAATTTCAGTGCTAATGTTTCGAATTAAGAACTTCCCCCCCCCTCCCCTTCCGCAATAAATATGGGCTCTAATGTGTCAAAATCGTATAGTTTGTTATTATATGCTTTGGCGAGCAAAATATTGCAGTTAATTTTAGAAAACCATTCCAATCCTCTACGGCAATAGTTTAGATATAGATATTCTTTCTTGTATTTGTTAGTCTCGTAATGTTTTACTAAATATTTTAATTACTGCTGGTCCTTTACAGGTTGACCCATCTGGGTATAATGTGTCATAAATTTGATATCCTAGTACTTTAATTCAGTTTCTGCCAGTGAAGTGTGTTTCGGAGATTAGTATAATGTCAATTTTATATCCCTTGATAAATATTTTAAGTTCTTAGGCATTATCACATGATAGGTTAATACTTTAAATTGCTAATTTGTATGTTTTATCCATTACTGGATTTTGTTAAATAAGTTTTGACTGCATTTCAACTTGTTCTGATAATAATTGTTCCAGTAATTTAAACTAACTTTTGCCACGCGTCAGTTTAATTATTATTTTCTGCAGTTATTTGTGAGTACGGTAATCTTGTCATAAGATTAAGTGGTAATCTTGTAGTGTTCGTAATTATATTATAATTATTTGAGCTGGTCCTAGTATTCTTCTTTCTTGTATAGGTGGACATTTAGATTTCTCTCTGGTACTTTGGGTGTTATCTGCATTTTTCTGTATAATCGTCCATGCATAAGGTACATGCGGGTTTTGTTCTTGATGCTGATGTTGGATGACCTGGTATGTACTTTACACATTGGAAAGATCTTTTATGCGTCCTAAATTTTGACAATAGCTATATTAAATTATTTGCTATTTTTCTGAGCGGCGGTATAATATAATATAATAACTATAAATATAATGTCTTGTGCGTAATTAGCAAATTATCTTTCTTTTATCCTAAAATAAATAGGTTTCTTGGCTGTAGACTAATCTTATTTAACGTAATTAAATAACGCAGCTTAACTTTTAACAATAATTAGAGGTAGTCTAAATGAAGCTATTTTGTATGTCCAAGGGTTTGAACTTCTTCAGTTGTCGCTTTACTTTTATTATGAACATTTACGAGATTACTAAGGTATTTCGGTGTGTACCGATTCGATCACGATCATTGCCACTCATCTTCATAATCATTTCACTAGCCAACTTACTATAAGGTTGGGTGTTATATCATATCAGTTAAAACGTACCATAATAAATTCGCAATTTTAGCTGGTATCTGTGGTAGAGTTATCTATTAAACTCTATAACTGCCTAAACTCAACGTAAAATTACTTTGCAAAAAAGTATTTTATGGGCTATTAGTATCTATAAGTCTCTATTTAGCAACTAATATTGAAGTCCTAATTGTTTTCGTTATTTTCAAAACATACTAAGAGGTAATGGATGGCAAGTCTCTTACCTCAATGTAAATATTATGTGTGTAAATTTAATTTCCTTAGTTCTATCGCAAAATTTTCTAAACCAGTTTTGCATTTCATTAACAAATTTTATTCTCAAATAATGGAATGCTGCGATGGAGTCTTGATGGGCTGACAAGATGGCTGTATCATCAGTGTATGTTATATTTGGTCATTAGTCTTGTAGCCATTCACTGTGTAGAGTAAGTACAGCGTAATTCAAGAACGCTCCTTTTTGGCATTTTAAAATTAACTCTGTGTAAATCAGTGTATATTGGTTAAATTAAAATTTGATTACTTGGTAAAGATTTGATTGAAAAATATATTCGATTTTGTAAAATAAGACATTAGCAAATTACTGACCCTTGTTGCAAAACAGCATCTTTTAGTTTCTAATGCATTAATTACTTTATCTACAAATTTATGCACCTACTAGATCCTAAAGTGCTGCCCACAAAAATCATATTGATGGTGTAGGCGTAAATTATTTTACTAGATTGTTAGTCTAAGTTG
The DNA here is from genome assembly GCA_036346155.1 of Sinelater perroti. NCBI lineage: Eukaryota > Metazoa > Arthropoda > Insecta > Coleoptera > Elateridae > Sinelater > Sinelater perroti. The sequence goes on from JARFIY010000001.1 coordinate 37,466,327, forward strand.
TAATAGTAGTGTTTTGCATACTTTTGAAAGAAGAGGGAGCAGACTTATTGAACTATAAGACGTCACCTTTTCAGATGGCTTGTCAGGTTTCAGAATAAGTATTCCAACACTTTCTATCGGTCAGAAAATTGTTCAGTTTATGTACTACGTTAAAATAACTTATCCAGATAATCATATTTTTCTAGTAATTCCTTAAGCACTTTATTAGTAATTAAGTTGTAACTTGGCGACTTGTTGTCTTTTAAGCCTCAAACTACAGATCCATGAAAAGTTTTGAAAAGTTACTGGCACATAAAAAATACATTGATTTAAAGCTGAAGAAAACTAAAAGTTGCATACAATTTAAAAACATTTGAATGTCATTTTTCCCATCACCTTGACCGATTATACATATTAACGAACAGAGCCTAGACATTACATCTATGTTAAAGGGGGAATTATAAAACAAATATCTATAACACATTTTTTTAAATGTTATGACACCAAGGCGTCTAAAATAGATAGTATTTCTACATCTACGTAAAATATAATGTAAGTATAATGAATATCACAACTGTGATTTAACTGTTATTTACAATAAATCATAGAGTATTGTTTGTTGAGAGGCCTGGCAAGAGAAAGTATAAAGCTGTTTTATATTTAAATAGGAAACATTTAGGCAAAAATAGAAGCTTGCAAAATTAAAAAAAAACCGAACTCCTTTAACAAGAAGCAAGCCACATTTATATTAGCAACCTTGCTGGCATTTTCAAACGCTTTGAATGGCAGTTTTCAAGATGGTTATATTAATTTGATAATAGCCATAGATAAAATTAACGGATTAAAAAAATAATATATTGTTTACTTCAATTGAGGGAACGCATTTAAAAGATCATGGGAGATTTAGCTAAATATAATATAATAAATTTTTAGCAACTTTTTGTGGACATGCGTCAGTTTATACATATTCAAACAATAGGTCTGTTTAATTTTCTTAAAAACATTCAATATAATTATAACTATTATAGATAAATACTGAATCTATTTTTAGATCACTCCTAACGTACTAAGGTTATAACAAACACAAAACTTATTGAAATATCAACTAATGAAATGATTTTTTTAAGATTATCTTTAGACAAAAAGGATGCAAGATCATATTGAAGTCATAATTAGTAATTAAAAATCGTTTTCAAGAATATTAAAAAAATTTATAATCGTACTAAAAGAGCAAAAGTAATAGGTAAATTAACTTATACAAGCTAAGGCACCGTCGATAGAAATTATTTAAATATTGAAAAATACACGACAATATTTATATAAATTAACCAAAAAATAACAAAAGTGCATAATTTTATTAAAATAAAACCACATACAAAAAATCTTTTAGGAGCATAGTGAAATAAATAGGCCTGTTATTATTTTTAACTTATTACATATAATTAAAAAAAATACAACTATGAATATTTAACTTTAGGACATGAGGTGTTGTTTTTCTTGTTATTATTCAGTTAAGACTCATTGAGACACTTCCACAGTTTTTAGGTTTTTCTTATTGCAATAAAGTAGTTCTGCGCAGTAGTGTTCGAGTCGAGTACGAGCAGTGAAGCGGTGAGGATGCTTTGCATTCGCTCCGATAATAGTGCAATACGCTTGACCTCAACGTTATTTATATTAAATCTTAAGTTATTCATGCCTCGTATAAACACATTTAACAATTGCTAATCATGATTAAAAATGGATTACCAATTACAAAATAAACGTAAATTCTATAAATTATCAGTGCCTATTAATGAGGTACAAAAACTCTACACGTGTTCCACTCAAGATCTCTTGACTAGTAACAAATACTACCTACCGCCACATCTAGAAGCAGAAGCAGAGCCCTCAGATAACGAACACTCAAAAAAAATCAATTAAGCGAAGAACAAACAAAAACAGTACAAACTAAAGTTCCCCCTATATATCTACACAACACTGTCAACCATAAAGCTTTAATCAAAGATATACAAAAATATTCAACCGGATCATTCACAACTTCATATAACACTACACTTCATATCAATCTATCCAAAGACGAAGATTGCCGTATCTTAATAAAAAAACGAATGAAATTCCATATCACACCTATCAAAACCACAACGATAAACCGACTTCAGTTGTAATAAAAAATGTTCCCCTTTCTCTAACACACGAAGAAATAAAAAATGAACTAAGCAAAACCTTGCCAATCACAAAAGTGACTCGCCTATACATGAAAGATAAAACTTCGCTACCTGTTTGCGCAGTGGATCCAACTAAAAATGAACAAGCTAAACGTATTTTCTTACTCACCTCAACGTACCACTCAACTATGACAGTAGAAGTCAGGAAAAAATCAAAAAATTTACCTCAAAACCAACGATCCAACCAAATGCGCAAACTGCGGAGGGAGCCATAGTGCTAACTACCGCGGATGCTTATATCATATTGAACTCCTAAAGCACCAAACTAGAACCCAAAAAGACCCCTCAGTAGACAAACCAACGTGAACGATGTTCAGACGTACGCTGAAACACTTAAGAACGCGACAAAGACAAATACAAACAACAACGTAACCACCTCTACAAACTCAACAACCTTACCCAATAACCTCATACAACTACTTATTGATCTACTAGCTCCATACTTAACGCAAATTAAATCTTTTATCACAAACATCCTACTGCATTTGCTCCTTAATGGATCTTAAACGCACAAACGTTTTACAAAACTTAACAATCCTCAATTGGAATGCGAACGGAATTAAAACGCAGCGCCCATTACTCGTCGCCTTCCTGGATCGATACAATGTATACATCGCCTGTATAACAGAGACTCATCTAGATGACACTATCAAATTTAATCTTCCAAGATACCACACCTTCCGTAATGATCGGATAACAACAGCAGCTGCAGGAGTAGTGGTGATCGTTATTAAAACAAAGTAAGTGCACACACAACTACCCGAAATTAAAGACCTAAAAATTTAAACAACCGCAATAAAAGTTACGCTAAATGACCAAAGTCACATAACAATAATATTTGCCTACAGAGAACTCAACAAAAAATTATACAAAAAGAACATTAAAAAAATCTTCGATACTAATGGTCCACTACTAGTCGTAGGTGACATAATCGCCAAAAACACCTTATGGGCATACAGAGCAACGAATCCATATATTCCAAGTCATAACACCCGACGAATATACTTATTATCCCTACTGACTCGACCATCAGCCCGATATCCTCGACATCGTGTAAAAAAAAACTTCAACAAACCAATATTCTTAAAACGTAATTATAGAACTGAATTCAGACCACCTTCCGGTGCTTTACCAAAGGATCAAAATTATTCCCCTAGGCGATTATTTAGTGGGCAAGATACACTCTTAAAGAAGTGTTCTTAGAAGTCATAGAATTATGGCAACGACGTTGTGAAAAATGTGTACGTCTTGACGGAGATTGTGTCAGGAAGTGCTTTTAAAAAAAAAAAAATGGAAGGCCTTAGAACTTGAAAGAACCTCGTAGAATTACGTCTATAGTATGTTTTAAATCACATGATGCATATTATTTCCTAATACATTTCAATTTATATCACGTATTAGTAGCAGATCATCAAGTGGCGGATAACTCTCTGAAGTTACTCTACATTAAAGTATATCTTTAATAGGTTGCAACCGATATTCACGTATTGGTCTTTAATTACCCGTGTTTGCAAGTTTGGAGTATTGTTTAATGGCTAAACTCTCAAAATAGGAATAACTCTTAGCCTCTACAATCGAGTGAGTCATAAAATCATTTTCTTTTCATAAATATTGTTGCTGCTTATGTTCTAGTAGATGCAAATTCTTAACAAAATAAATCTTATACAAAATAAGTGCAAATATCTTAAAATACAATGCAATTAGCTTGCATTCGTCAATTTATTTATACGTCGAATGTTTGCATGACTTTTAAAGACAAAATTTGTTCAACTAATGTAGAAGCAATCAAAAAGTCCTTGAAAATAAACAATTATATTACATGTAACAATTTTTGCCAGTGTGTCTCGTACTGAAATATTTGATTCCAGCATTTAAATAATTATATTCAAAATTAAACTTTTTATTCTGTCCTTTAAGATGAGCTTTTCTGTCATATAACTCAGAGGTTTATATTTCTATACCTGAAAAATATTTAGCCTTATTACAGTCCTAAAAAGTAATTAATTTTTAGAATAGCTCAGAAATTTTTAGCCTGCCCTGGACCCCCTTTACTATTATTATTAAGAATTGTACCTTGCAAGCATCCATTTTAAGTTAAACCCATTATTCACAATTTTTAAAAAATTTCTTAAAAAAATTAAATAAACAAAATTATTTATCTGAAAAGTTGCACGTTACCAATAAACAAATTAGCAATCTAAATCCAACTAAACTTAACATTACAAAATAGCTGAGTAGTATATCTAAGAGAAACAATATTAGATAAAAATGACAAATTAAATTAGTATTAAGCTATCGCTCCTAAGGTATATGATGTTATAAACTTATAGAATAACGAATTACTGTTATACACACACACTATTAGAAATATTGCTAATTTATAATTTTATTCTCAAACAACATAATTTCGTTTATATAATAATTTCTAAGTAATTGCATATTTTTAATTTTTAATTTAAATTATTGCCAAGAGTGATGTATCTTTCTGTGGTAATTATTTTCTGTCGTGCCAGGTCTGTTTATAAAGGAGCGATGAACTCTTATTTTAAGAAATCATGCATTATTTATGACTCACGGGAAATACTGTGCTTTTGTATAAGAAGAGAAGACAGAGTGTTTTGACACAAACTAGGAATGCGTTTAATAAACCTCATAATCCAAAAGCAGTTTTTTGCCGCACAAATTTCTTTGCTCTGCGTACGCTGTCGAGCAGATTACACTTTAGGAAGATAAAGCACAAGAACATTTAGCGTGGGCCAACCGCGAAGTCGTCCGACATTGCCCATACTTGGTTGCACGTAAGTGTATATCATCGCATTACGTGGTGATGTGTAATTTACCCCAATAAAGGGGTTGTTAAAATTAGCTTAGTTAATGAGAGACGAGAGTTCGCGGTTTAGTCTGGATTTACGTGGTCGGTGGATGGTAATATAGACCGGTTCCAGCCACAAACACGTTAATCAAACGCATTTAAATATTTAAGCACAACGTTTTTCTGTCTCGTTAGTGCGGCTGTGCGCTTCATACTTCTGTAAATTAACAGCCATTATGTTTATAATCCGCCCTCTGTTAGAAACGTCACATAATTTATTCAGTTACTGCCTATTACTTTATCTTCAAAATTAACCTCAACATTATTTGTTTTGTATGTGACCGGTAATCCTGACTTATTACACGTAAATACATAATTTGTGTTTTGGCGCTAAACTAACTAAAACAAATTTTATTAGACATTTGACGTTTCCTTATAAGCATTAAAATAAAAATAACATATACTTTGACAAATTACTATTTAGAAACCATAAAATAAAACTACAAACAAGTAAAGATCTTTTTATTTTATATAGTTAACGATCCTGGGCACAAACGTATCAAAATTAAAAAAATAAAAATATTTTGTAAAGTTTGCACTCTATTCAAATTCAATCTAAAGGTAAACATGTAATAAAAATTAACACTTTCAAAGAAAAACTATGAGGAAAGGGTGACCTCGGTGGTGTTGTGTTAGGTTAACCTCTGATTGCGCAGCAATAATAGAACAAACTAGCTGGCCCAGTCCCAGACTTACATACATTCAAATATCAAATTTTTAAAACAAATTTAACAGACTAATTTTAGAAATCGAGAAAACAGGCATATAAAAACCAGAGGTAATCGAACCAATTTTAAATGAAATGGAAAGTAGGGAAATAAAGAGCAATAACACGTTCTTAATGTGCAATAACAATTACTCTACTCATGACGCAAATAGAGGGGTAAACGCAAGGAAAAATATAAAGTACGGAGAAAGAAAAAAGTGAGGAAGCAGAGAAAACGGACTTTTTAGGAAATCTAAAAAAAAAGGTAAGTTATATAAAACCTAACAATATTTGATCAAAATGGGATATTATGACACGATAGGTAAATATGGAGGAGAATCTATCATAAATAATAACGGAAAAAGAATGATAGACTTTTGTGTTACCAATCAAATGTTAATCGGAAACAGCCACTTTAACCATAAGATAATACACAAAATTACTTTTGAGGCAGCAGGAAGAGAAGCGAAAAGCATTAACGACTATGTAACATACAACAGAGAAGCGAAATATGCCATAACAGATGTAAAAGTAATAAGGGGGGCCGAACTGCATGCAGACCACAGACTGCTAATAACAGACACCAGATTTTATAGCAGGGAACCCAGGAAACAAAGAGAATATCAGAAAATAAAAATATCAGTATTAAGAAAACCAGAAAAAGCAAAAGAATTCAAAACAGATTAGAAGACACCTTAGAAGGATGGGAAGCGAAAGAAGCAGAAGAAGGAAACCAATGGCCCATGGAAAAGAAGTGGACAATACTAAAACAGAAATAGTGGAACAGGCAGTAAAGACCTGCGGAAAGGTAACAGTAAAGGAGATCAAAAAGAACCCGGTGGTGGAACGAAGAAGTAAAAGATAAAGTAAAGATCAAAAGAAAGCTTGGAAAAGGTATATACAAAGTAAGAAAGATTGCGATAAACAACACTATATAAATAAAAGAAATGAAGCCAAAGAAGCGGTACATAGAGCAAAACAAGAAACTTGGGAGGAATTCGGAAAGAACTAGAAACGAAATTCAACGAAGATAACGGAAGACAGTTTTGCAAAGTAATCAGAGGGCTAAGAGGAAATATGGAAAGCAAGTATGGAGTATAAGGAACAACAAAGGCATAGTAGAAACAGAAGAAGGAAGAATCTTGGAGGCATGGAGAGTATTACAACAACATATTTAAAAAGATGATAATATCCGGGGCAGAGAGAAGAGGAACAGTTCAGGAAGAAGAAGAAGAAATAGACATAGAAATAGAAGAGGTGATAGAAGCCGTAAAACATATTAAACAAGGAAAAGCAGGAGGTAGAGATGGCATAACTCCAGAAATGATAAAGAATGGGGAGATAGAATATTAAAGTGGATAAAAGAGATATGTCAATTAGCCTGGAAAGGGGAAAAATACCAGATGACTGGGAAGAAAACATAGTGGTACCTATACACAAGAAGGGAGATACAAACGATTGCGGCAACTACAGGGCAATATGCCTTTCTTCAATAGTACAGAAGATATATTCAAGAATACTAGAAAGAAGATTACGAGAAGAAGTTGAAGAAAAACTATGTGAAGAACAAGCCGCTTACAGGCCACAGAGGCAAACACAAGATCATATCTGTGTACTAAGAACAGTTACAGAAAAGAGATTAGAAAGGGGAAACCCTTTGTATCTATCATTCATAGATACAAAATCAGCATTTGACACAGTACCCAAACAAACAATATGGAATGCGCTAGCAGAACTAAATGTATCATACCCACTACAACAGGCCATAAAAAGAGTATACGTTAATGCAAAAGGAAGAGTGCGAATTAAAGGGAAAGAATCTCAAAGCTTTGAAATGGAAAAGGGGATCAAACAAGGAGATTCACTGAGCCCCCCACTGTTCCTAATAGTAATGAATCAGATTATTCAGGAAGCAAAAGAACCAAGATTCAATGTGAAGGTAGGAAGTTGGAATTTAGAACCCATATATATATACAATGCCTCATATATGCAGACGACATCGTGCTTCTAGCAGACTCAACTAGAAAACTACAACTAGCAATAAACAAATGGAATAGAGCGATAGAAAGAAGAGGTATGAAAATAAACACAAACAAGACTAAAATTATGAAAATCGAGAAAAATGATACAAACGAAAACACAAGAATAATATGCAATGGGGAAGAACTAAAATGGGTCAATAACTATGAATATTTAGGAACGATAATAAATAAAACTGGCACGATAGAACAGGAGATTCTGAATAGAAGAGATAAAGCAGGCAAAGTATATTATGCGATTAACAAATCAATAATAGCGAAAAAAGAAGTAAGCATGCAAACAAAGCTTAGGGTATACAAAAGCATATACACACCAGTATTAACGTATGGGGCGGAGAGCTGGACAATACAAGATAAAACCAGAAGCAAAAGTACGGCGAGTGAAATGAAATATCTAAGAAGACTAGTAGGTAGAACAAAAAGAGATCGCATACGAAATACAATAACCAGAGAAGAAGTAGGTCAGCAACCGCTAATACAAGAGGTAGAGAAGAGACAATTACAGTGGTATGGGCACATAGTGAGGATGTCAAGAAATAGAGACCCCAGAAGAATTCTAGAAGCAAAGCCAGAGGGAACAAGAAGCAGAGGAAGGCCACGAGAAACATGGGAACAGAGCTTAGAAGAGAGGGTAGAACAGAGAGGAAAACACCTAAGAGAAGTAAAAAGAATGGCAGCCAACCGGGACAGCTTCCGAAAGTGGTTAGAGGACCCGACGCTTAGGGCATAAGGGAGAAGGAAAAGAAGAAGAAGGGATATTATGAAGAAGTTAAAAGAAAAAGTGCAGCAACTACGGAGTGACTAAATTGAGTACTGAGAGAAAGCAAAAATGCTACAAAATACAATTCTAAAATAATATCATAATTAAAATGAAGATAATGAGTAAGTTAAAAAAGAATAATAATGTATTAGAAGAAAATGTAAATAATATTGTAACGTATGACTTGAAGATATACACAAAAAATAAGAGAAATTTTAAGAATAAAGTTAAAAAATTTGTGCAAAAAAAACTAGAAGTATATATTTAAAAGAACAGCAAATAGGATTAGAAAATAACAAGAATAAAAAATGATATCCAATAAGCCAAAATTAAAACATTCTAAGGAAAAGAAGTTATGCCTTGATAATGATTTGATCAAAAACAAAGAAATATGCAATGGCAAATAACAAAGAATCCGCAAGAAAAATAAATTATCGGGAATGAGTTAAAATTGGATACAATAGAATAGTAATAGATGCAAGAGAATGGCAATGATCAGAAAGAACTGGAAATAATAGAGACAAGAAATAAAAGCAAACATAAATGAAGTGCAAATGACAATGAATGGATAAAAAAAGGATATGTATATAATTAGGTTAAGTATATGGAATATTGGAAATATATACGAAGCAGGTGCAATATAAAATATAATAGAAATGATAGAATTTTATAAATTGGATTTAATGAAAACCGAAGAAACGAAACCAAGAGATGCTGGATATTTAGTGTTGATAGATATGCCTTGTTACATGGTAGAAAGGAGCATATACTATAGAGTAGTTTTTTTGTAAATAAGAAGTATAAGAACTTAGTTATAGATTTTAGAAGTTTCACAGAGTGTATGCAGATAATGATAAGAGGAAGATATAAAAAACAAGAACGGTGTAATACCGAAAAGGAAACTTTCTACAGCGGTGCGAAATCAGAACTGTCATTTCCGGTTGCCGTTAACCGATTTGGCTGAAAATCAATCCCATAAAAGGTACTGACCTAAGATGTGTGTATGTCAAGCTTGAAGTGAATCTGTTGGATAAAACGGAAGTTATAGTGTCTGCAGACACTCAGACAAACATGAATTTTCGAAACCGTAACAGTTACTTTGGGGTGTAGGGTGTCATTTAGGGATAGCACCTCTATATCCGGAATTATCGGACTTGCTGAAAGTCGTTCTGGACTATTGGTTCTCAGATGACACCTGACTCTCACTTATGGCTCCCAGAAGATGTACATGAAAGTATGGCGGCCACACCCCGGTAACTGTGTCGACACACAGGCAAAACTAAGTGAGGGGAACCATCAGAGGCAACTTTCGCAATTGAATTTAATGGCTCTTTTGGTGAAACTGCATTAAGCGTTCGGCAAGTTAATGTTAGAAAAGGTTAATATAGTATGGCGCAGGTCAAGATGGGATGCGCCCGTATATCACCGGTGGTGGAAGATCCTATAATATAGGACAACAGCAGCGGAAAAAGTCTTAGTTAGTTAGACTACCATCTAATCACCAATACGCAAGTTTTCCAGCGTGGTGGTTTATAGGCCTTTCAACCCCCCCCCCCCAGTTTAACATGAATAGAGTTGATGCGAAAGGGCCCTCAGTTCTCGACAGCTTGGTGATCCCTTGCCAAGGCAGCGGTCAAACCAGACATCAAGCAGAGTGTACGAAGAATCCCCGAGCTACGGCAGGCTGCCAGAAGAAGATGATGAACGTCGCTACTTATACTGTTAGATCGCTGTTATCAGATAATAAGCTAGAAGAATTAAAACTAGAGCTAGGAAAAATCCAATGGGATATAGTGGGACTGAGTGAGATCAGAAGAAGAGGAGAAGAAGTTGTAAAACTGGAATCAGGTAATACACTGTATTATAGAGGAAAAGACGACAAAAGTACTTGTCATATGGTACCGAAAACATATTGAACGTATACGCCCCAACTAAAACAAAAGATAAGTATAAAGATAAAATGTACAAAGCAGTAGGACATACGACAAAAGAAGTACCACAATATGACATAAAAATCAATCGGCTAACAATCGTATGATAAAACCATTTCTTTTCTTTTAAAGTAAAGACGCTGAAGAAGTTATAGAAGTAAATTATTTTCCACCTTGTAAAAAGAACTGCTAAAAGTCATACGGTACAAGATTTATAATAAATGTTAAATATGTATATATTTAATTTTGTGAAATTCATATATTTTCTCTATGACTGGCTGTTGAATATAAAAATGTCAGTTATACCGCTGAAGAAAAATTTACGGTTGACTAAAACGGTTTTTTAAGTAATACATTGGTTTAGGTTGTTAAGAATATACATCAGCGTTTTTATTGTTTAACTATCTGGAACCAATTGTAATCAAAAGTTTACGATTAACTAGAGAATTTCATAACTGTTCTCGATCTAACTGCTGCTTTTGAAAATCTGAACTATTTTTTCATCGCACGTAGCTATCCTAAACAGAAGTCATTATGTGGTAAAGAAAACAACTGACAGCAGGTTATAAGCCAACGTTGAACATAATTTTCGCTTAATTTCGTGGCACCAATTTGACAACTCTTACAAAATTTACTCAAGGATTTATGGTAGTAATAAATTATATTTTTATACGGAGCAGAGATATCCGACAATTTACGAGTACTTTTCAGCACTTCACATGTTGGCTCGATATTCTCCATAATAGATCACCCACTGTGTTTATCTCCCACGCTTTGAAAAGCTTAAAATATTGCAACTAACATAACCAGGTCTTTTGTTTCCACTTCCCATATTTTTTTAAATACTTCGGTGACATTTAACTATTGTTTTCTATAATGCAGTAGCAACATGTCTTTCATATCTTCCAGTGTAATATCACAACACAAAATATAATTTATCCATCATGCTCTTCTATACCGTTATGATAATTGCATGGAAACATTTATGTAGGGTAAGTAATAAAAACGCCAGTTATTATACGTTTAAAAGATAGTATAATCGATAGCAAAAGATTCAAAACCAAATAAGTTTCCGACATCTATTACTAACAATTAAACAATCCCAAAGTATTTTTTCTTAAAACTCACGGGTTTGGTATAAATATCACTACCATGTATATTCAAAATAAACTCACCTAAGTGAGTGGCAGATAAATTGTCTGTTTAATATTAAACAACTTATCACAAACCCCGTAAAAGACCGTATTCTCTGATATAACAAATTATTATGTAGTTAGGAAAAAATTATTTTTAACGGTAGTGTAAGTAGTCTCTGAAATACATAAGTAAGGTTAATAAAATTAAGCCTAAACAACAAATTGACTAAGCTAAATAGGAACACATATGTTACAATTGTTAATTTTAATATAATAAAACAATCATTTAAATATAAAAAGTAAGTACATTAAGTAAAATTACTTATATTTATAAAATTATTATAAAGTAAAATATCACGTCCATATTAATGACACGAAAGAAGATATACAATTTAATAATAAATCAAAAGATATGTCTTTGCTACGTCTTACTTATCTACGTACAATGCCAGTCAAAAATATATCAACCTTTAGTATTTTTGCCATAATTTTTATTTTTGTTGAAATTTTTAAAAACTTTTTTCGAGATATTTCACACGGCCCCTCAATGGATTTTTCAAAAAACAAAACACAACTTTACTGGAAGGAATTTACTAGCACAGCCTAAAATGATCAAAATACAACAGACATCAAATAAAAACACCGGAATAACTCTAAATCACCGGGAATCTACCAAAAGTGGACCACAATAATCTAATACTTAGAACAAAATTCTTGGGATCAATGGCTGTCTAGCACCTGCGCAGCATGTAGTTCATAAAAGTACCGATGAAGGAGAAGAAAATGGTCTTCCACTCCTCCTTGAACTGGGCATACTTCTAAACTGCATTCTTTGCTTTTATATCCCCAGAGGCCCTTGGTGATATTCAGGTCAGGGAATTGGCTGGGCCAGTCGAGGAAAGTCTTGTTGGAAAATAAAGCCTTTACCCATGTTCTGCAAGGCATTTGGACACATAGTATTTTCGAAGATATCCTCATACAGATATCGATGCATAATGCCGTGGATTCTCCTGAGGGGACGTGTGTAAAAGTCGGTAACCCCAGACCACGACAATTTCGCCTCCGTCCCTTATTGTGGGAATCTAATTAAAATTAGTGCCTTGGAGACAAGGAATCCATTGAATCCCGTCCGTTCCGAACAACACATACTTGCTTTCGGCACTCTAGAGCACATTTTCCCACTGTTTCCTCGTCCAGTGCTCAAGTGCCTGCGCCCATTTCACGTGCGCCTTTCTGTTATTTTCCGAAATCATAGGCTTGCTACAGACGACGTCTGATAATACTAACAGATAGTTTCGGACTCAGGGGATGACACAATTGGCGAAAAATATTGGCTGCCGTGAGATGGGGTTGCCGTAGTTTCTCTCAAAGAGTCTTGAAGTAGTGTTGGGACGATCGGCTTTAGACTTCTTCACAGAACCATCTTGAATTCTCCAGCACTTAATAAAATGGAAAATTATGTCCTTGTGGAGGTTATACTGTGCTAGATGTTCAACGAGAGTTCGACCTTGGGCTTTTTTTTTTTGGATATATTTGAGGAAATGTTGCGGAACCAGACTGCTAACCCATACCTTCGACAACCATTATTATTTACAAAATCAAAAAATACAAGAAAGAACGATAAAAACGATGCGAAATACAAGTTCTTCTTAAAGCAGAAAAGCAAAGATCCCGCAAATGCTGTTTATTTGACACAAAACTCGACATCTTCGTAGTTGAAAAAATATTTTTGTGTTGCGATATGTGTTGGTAGTATGACTAGTTATTGCTAACAGATGTCTAAACTATAAAAAAAACAACTTCAAACATGTATGTTGAGCACATGAGTGGTTATCAACATCCATGTCTGTAACCGGGAAACTTAGTTACGTACCTATATATAAATTTATTTTTAATATTTTAACATTTTTTTTTAATTATTTTCTGATGAGAATGTCAAAAAGCAAAATCTTATACTATATTTTTAAATTTTTATTAATTTATTCACATTACATATTTTGGACGTTGGGTGAATATCATAAAATTCTATATTCTTATGTCAATTACCTATATTTTTATTTTATATATATATATATATATATATATATATATATCAATTAAGAGTGAAATAACAACAAATGATACTGCTTTAGTATTAAAAAGCATCCCATTATCGTATGAATATTATTATCTATTGTTTCTTATTAAAACTTTTCACATCTAAGTTTGAGGTTTTAGTTTACTTCTTCGTCCCAAACTGCTTTATTGATTTAATTAATTAAAATATTATTACTGCTATATATAGCTTCTTACTTTAAAAGATATATTTTATGAGAGTTAGAGAGACTAACATCAAGACCTAGTAATGCAATCCTAAAGCAATTATTTTTTTAATAAAAATTATTAAATTACTATTGTCCATAACTAGTCTCTAGTTTACAAGTATTGAAACTAAACAATATGCCATTAAAATTACTTAAAGTATTTCCGCACTATTTCTCAATATACAAGTATAATATAAAATATGTAATTGAATATCTTTCTGGGGCCCATAATAAAAATTGCATGAAAATTTCTTGAATCCAAAAAATCAAAATTTATTTCTGTTATTTACAGACGTTTGTACCGTGTTCGGCTGCTAAAAATCTTTCATTTCATTTCTGATATCGCAATCTAAAGTTGCCAATCTCCTTCTGACAGTGATTGCTTATTGAAGGAAGAAAATTGAATACCTCGCGATATGTGAGGTATCAAAATTTAAAATCATCTAGAGGTAATATACGCTTTACGGTTTAATTAAATTGCATATCTGACATGCCGATATTATACATGAGACGACGCACGCCTCGGGAAACCTTAACTGCACTATTAAGGAGATAACGTTGTAGTAATAAATATCACTTCTTTATACACATAGGCAATAAAATAATTTAAGTATTATAAAAGCACACATATATTAACGACAGTTTATCAAGTAAGTATAATATAATTTTTCTATGTCATTATTACGGACATTTACTACCAGTTACAAATAGGATGTAGTTTTCTACAGACTTTACGTTTAAGACACCACACAAATTCAACTTTTAAACAAGTTACGAATAGAAGGATTCATGTCAAGTATCTCCTTTATGAAAAGTAACTATACGAGTGCGTACATCTGTATAAATATCTATTTATTAACAATAAATTACAGACAATAGTAGCTTTGCTTCATACATTATGTGTTTTTCTAAATATCTTAATTTATTTAAGCATCTCTAGTAGAAAACAAACCTTTTATGACATACAAACAAAATTTTTAAATTCTAAATTGTACATTGCTTTAATAACCTAAAGTATTTTAAGTAATTTGTATAATACTTTTAATATATATCAATAACTATATATAAAATTTTAAAACTATAGTTATATAGTGATTGAACTCTTGCGTTAATTATTATTTTAAATTGAATTTACATTTTTGGATTTAGCTTTATTGAATTTACGATACAATTTATTATTAAAGAATTTAAATCTTTCTACTATCTTGTATATATGTCGTTCAAGTGATTTAAATGTATAAACAATTCGCCTAAATAACGAACCACTGTTCCACATATGTTATTTTCCAAATTCCACAAATATATTTATTAAACCCACTTGTAAGTTTTCCTAAAAAATCGTTGAAAATGTTTCAGCTATAATCTTATACAAAATATATCTTATAATTAATGAGAAATAAGCAAATACTGTGAGAGTGTTACAGATTTAAAAGAGATCTATCTATTGATGTTACTCCTATGTGAAAGACCAAGGCATAAGATCATGTGGCCACTAGTGGTTTAGTTTTTATGATGCGACTGGTTTTTAAGATAGTCGATTTACAAGATCATAAAGCATAGTGCATTTCGCTGTATACTCATAGATCTTTTGTGTAGGATTTGGTTGTTTACGTACAAAAAAGCATTTGTCATTATGTCAAGCGTCTTAATTTGGAATCGCTATAGAATTTTAGTATATGACGGTTTCGTACAGCCCATAGTTAATCCTCAAACGTCCATATTGGCTTCAGAATGGCTTTATGAAAGAGTATTTTATTTTCCAAGAACATTTGAAAAACAATTAACCAACTCTTTTCTTTAACTTTAAGGTTAACATGTTTTCTTTTGGTTTTTATGTGGGTCGTCTAGATGAGTTCTTCGTCAAAATGTATCCTAAATACTCAACTTCTGGCTTTACTGATATAACTGTATTGTTAATTATTATTTTTGAGCATACTCTACGCCCAACACGCTTCCCTACGTTACCCCAGCAGTAATGTGTTTATAATTCGAAAGGACATTGCTTAATTCGACTTGGAAGTTTCTGTCACACATGTAAAATTTCAATAAAAGATATATTTGACTAAAAAATGGACTTAATTTAAATAATAAACTTGTAAGCCAAAATCTATCAGAAGAAGACCGATACAATTTTTCTTAGTTATCAGTGATTCCATTATTCTTCAACAATCCTATGAATTTGTTGTACTGCAGAGTGACGTTTTAAAAGTCGAATTGATGTATTAAAATGATTTGGCTAAAGTCAACAATCTCTTCTATTTTTTAGGGACAATTTTCAATTATTTTAAATTTTGAATTGTGTATGAAACTACGCGTCATTCAAATTAAAATCATTAGTTTTGTAAAAAAAAGTGGTTTAGCATCTCCCAACACCGTACACGATTAACAATAATAGTATTTCTCGTCCCATTCACACCAAACAATGCATTTTTGTGGATGTATTGGTTTTTCGTGAATAGCACGTAAATTTTACTACCCCACATGTAGCAATTTTAACAATTCATAAAGCTATTTAAATAAAAATTAACTTCATCGCTCAATATAAGCTTTTACATGTGTAGTGCAACAGTACCCCGCCACTTGGGCACTACTAAATGTCCTTCAGTTTTCTTTCGAATTTGTAGCCATTTCAATCCGCTCGTGTTGAGGACCTTTTTGGCTCTGGGACTGGTCTGCTGCTTTGATTTGCAGACATCGTCAACTTCGCCACAAGCGCATTTGTTTTGGTCCTCCGTTAGCTTTAGGAAGTTTACAGGATAAGACCGGAAGTTGCCATGACCAATAATAAGCTGGACAATATGCCGATGAAGATACTCCGCAGCCTGTCCAAGGGTCGACTGTATAAACAAATATCCCTGCGTGTCGCCCCGACTCGCTATTTGCCATTTCTGTTCGTCCTAACTCATAATCGGTTCTCTACGAGCTCCATTGAAACAGTCTCAAAAATCGGCGAATGTGGTCCTTCCGCTGCCTCTTTGCTAGAAGTTCCAACATGTGTATTGGAGCAATGAAATCGGATCTAGATCTCGGCTCACGGCGTCTTTGCAAGGCTCCAAACTTCGATTTAAAAATCTGTCGACCTTCTCATACTCGTGAGAGCAAAAAAAGACGTGCTGTCCGATATTACAGCATATCGTATCGCTATAATCTTGCACTAGAAGATTGTATTCTAATCTACAAACTCGGTTTGTTCCTCGTGGATCTTTTCTTCTTATCGCATAACCATGAATGCGATTCCTGCTCTTTTGTCACTGAATGAGATGCCATCTCGCTCCGCCGGGTGCCCTATCTCTTCGATAGACATTTTTGCTCTATCTTGTTCGGACGCAACCCCAGGTCCTCTTAAAATTGCTGGTCCACTCGCCTCACTGCTTTGCCGCAAAGCCCCCACGTTAATCGCATCGTTGACCCTATCCGGTTGGAAAATTGTTTTCTCTTGTAATATGCCAAGCATATGTAACTCCTCTATAATAACTAAACGTTAATCTTTACTCTAAGGCGCAAGAAATAATCCTTGAAATAGACGCGCTCATGGTTTAGCAGAAAAGTCGGCCTCTCTTGCCGTAGTCGCTTCCCAATAAATACCGTTTTGGTGTCGTTCGCAATAAATTTTAGTTTTGAGCTATTAGCCCACGTTTTGAACAACCAAACGTCTCCAAACCCACAATCTTGCATCCTCATGGTAACCGAACTCTGAGTATACCTTCGTATATCAACTTTCAGTATATTCTTCCGGAACACAAACCCTATGGATATTCTCTTGTCACTTGTCGCGATTCAGTCTCATCTTAGCAATATTTCCACGTATTATTAAAAGCCCCCGCAATATCAAACGCTGTCAACAGCTACAACAGATGTCGTTGACGTACCCGCACGAAAATCGTATTGTCGATCATGAAACCCGCCGTTCCACCATACCACGTATTCCATGCGTGTCACTACAATTCGATCTAATGCTTTCCCGACTACCTGTAGCAACCTTATAGACCAGAAACTGCTCGTGTTTGTCTAATCATCTTTTCGTGTTCTAGAATAAACCGCATCATTTGGATCTTCGAATATTTCGGAAAAAACCTTAGCACCAAACTCGCGTAGAAGATGCTTTCAAATATTGCAGGTCCAATCTCAAAAGCTTTCAACATCCCACTTTCATGCCCTAGAGTTCTTCTAGCATTCATTATCATAATAGATCTGTAATCGCAGTTGTTTGCATCTGATTGTGGTCTGGAATAATTTATCACAATTGTATTTAACAATTTGTTTTGTTTAATAGATTTGCTGCCTTATAAAAAAACTCTTACAAATTTAGTCCAGAATTATCTACTAGAAATTAAAAATCATGAATTGGCTACAGAGGTACGCTATTAATAATTAAGCTAAATTAAATTATTGAGGAATAATTTAAAGTTGAATCAAATTAACAATAGTTAAAGCAATATAAATCTAATTCAAGACTAAGCACAAGAAGGGCAGTAAAAATAATTGAGAATATAAAAATAGTAGAATAATAAATACACTTTCAAATCATCAAATATGTGCCAAATGATTATGAAAAGTGAAGAAAAGGTTACTTGCATATTGGCTGTTGTTATTTTGCTGTATTAGTTTTACATAAGTGTGCTTATATATTTAAATAAAAATGTATTTAAATATTAAAATGCGTGTGAATAACAAATGTAGTGCTTAAACCTAAGTTTTACTACCGGTGTTAATTGTTTGGCTATTGCTTCTTAGTCATGAGTGCCGCCCCAAATCCCATTTGAAACACTTAAAACAGTTATAGTGTAATTAAAATCCCAGCTGTGGGAAACAACAGGAAGCTGGCAACACAGGACTAAAATTTCCTCCAGATAATCTGCAACGACCTTATTTCCCATTAGTAAGTAGCCACAATTTGGTACAGGCCCAGTTGCAAATTATAACAATATTAGGGCGCTTATCAGTAAGCACACGCTTTCTAAGAGCTCACATTGTATTATAATAGAACAAAGTTGTTATCGTTAACGTGTAATTGGTGGTCCGCGACAACATTTGAATTTTCTTCCAACATTTGTGAGATAATAATAATAAATTTCTCTTAAAAATATTCTATAATATATGAAAAGAAAATATCTTTTCAGATAAGCATTAATCAATGGTCTTTAAGATTTCCACTTTCATGTAATATTTAAGTTCAAGAGTCATTGAAGTCAAATGACTCATTTGAGCCAAACGGTCAATTTTGCGTTAAACTGTTTTTTCTGCTTAAAAGGGAGGATTTCTAAAATTTGATTAATTAATTTTATCAACTGCAAAATATTTCTGATTAAACCACTCTCTTTTTAAATAAATTATCTTGTATAATTCCCACAATATTGAATTTTTAAAAAATGGAAAGGCTAGCGCTCGCTATGTAGCTTAACAAGGATTTGTTCTGTAAATTACTTCGTTTGAGAAACTTTTTTGCTAGAGGTAACAATAACTCAATTATAAGTTTTTGATTAATAACTTTCTTACAAGACTACAAAATTTAAAAACATTGGTTGACACAAACATATTAAATCTATTAATATCTAGCATTGATTACATCAACGCTCGTTCGTTTGATAATTGGTATCGTTATATCAAAATAATGAGTTAAAAGGACTCAGAAACTCTTTAAATTATAGTAGACTGCGGTCATGTGATGATATTATTTGTGGGGCTTTTTTATGGAATTTTTATGCAAATAGGTGATACCTTTTCATTTACAAAGACGTATATATCCATATTGTGCTTAAACAGAGTGCAATTTACAGTATCCAACGTTATTAAACCTTTTGAGAATAAGTTGATGAAGACTCCAAAAGCAGAAAAAAAGTGTGTTCTTGCCATCAAAAACACAAATTTAATATACAAGTTAAAAACTAGACCAAAATACAATGTCTTATAAGAATGTAATTTCTATACTCCAGCAAAATACTGTTTAACTTATTAAAAACTTCTCGATACAAATAAATATAAAAAATAATATAACACTGACAAAAAATTACGATAGATAAGGTAAGAAGCAAGTTAAAAAATTGAAAAGAATGCACCTTTTTGATTTTGTAAAGTTGCAACTTTATTCATGTACTTAAAAATATAAATAAGAATTATTTTCTATAATTTTCAATTTTTTTAATTTACGTTTTAACATTAATAACGCATCATTGTGTATCTAATGTATAGCTAAGAAAATTTACATAGAGATATGCCTTTATATTTATATACTGCCAAGCAATAAATACCGTTACCAAATATATAATTGCTGTTAAATACGTTAATAACCAAATCATCAACTAATTATATAAACTTTTCTTCCAGAAAGTTACGATTCTTATATATATATATATATATATATATATATATATATATATATATATATATATGTATATGTATATATATATATATACATGTATATATGTATATATAGCATTCTCTTGAGTCTCACTTTCTAAATGCATAAACCAGTTTAGCTAAGAGATAAAGGAACCAATAATATGAAGTAGAAAATGCTTACTATTGTCTAGTGTGACAATTTAAATTTAGCTTTAATAAGTGCAACAGTACTGCAAACTAATTTCATAGTAAATCTTATGCAGCAACAAAATTCCATAAAATTTTGCCGTCATGATTTACTGAAATCTTTAACTTATAAACAAAGCGATGAACGACTCCATTCTACATTTGGTTACCAAGCACTGAAAATTATTTACAGCTGATCAAATAAATTGTAATTTAAAATAATTTTACTTTATGATTGCTTTCATCAGTTAGTGAAACAAACACAGATACCGTATGAAGAATACCTAAAGTAGACTTAAAAAAAATACAACGATAATATTGGTAACCAACTATTAGAATATACTGAAAAAAAGACGGGATAGCACAGTGTAAAAATCGTTAGATAAGAATACAAAACTCCATGTAACACAAGGTCGTCGAGGTAAATTACTTAAATTACTTTAAGTTGTATTACACGAAAGCTGACCGTTTTATGCACATGCGCAATTCCATATTAGGTAATACAAAAAGTTAACTTCGCATAATCATCAACCTACGATTGTTGACAAAATAAGCCAAGAATACGACTGCAGAGCTGCTGTACTCAAATCACCTCGCGCTGCAAAATCCTCTAAAGAAATTATTGAGTGATTCGGTTAAAGAAGACACAATTTTACGACGCATCCAAGAAGTCTAGAGAATCTGGCTACCAAGTGAAGGTAACTGGTGACAGGGCGACTTACAGAAATCGATCTGATCCCAAGAAAATTGATGAATTTATCCTTAGATTGAACGAGAAGATCGATCAGAATCCTAAGCAAAGCATGACTGACCTGGCCAAGAAATGAGCGTGGTGCAACTTACAGTCAGTCCATCAGTACACCAGGACCTGTACTACAAGCCTTTTGCCCACTACCAACTGCAGAATGAAGAAAACAAGATTGACAGGAAGTTAAACGCCCGAACACTACTTAATGACATCAAGCTTGGCAGCGATAGCTTCCTGAGATTCTATTTGGACAAAAATAATTTCATCGAGGACAGAAACGTAAATCGTCAAAATAATAGTTCGATCTGTCAAGATACCTATGGATTTCTTACCGCCATGCATACCAACTTTTCCGCCTTTAAGGTGGTCGTGAGCAGCGAATGGGATATCATAGCGGTCTATTTCTTTGAGGAAGGCTTGAAGGTAATTTGCCGACAACTATATCAATGTGTTAGAGACAGTTATCAAGATCTGAATAAAGGAGGTGTCCACTAGACGAAAGTACATCAAGGTTCTGTTCCAGTCCACCAAGTAAAAAATACTTTGACACGGTTATACAACAACTGGTCTCCTGACTTATAGCCACCCTCCGTCCTAACTCCAATTGTCTTGACTACTACGTGTGAGTCGAAACTAAGGTCAATGAAAGGCTTCATAACATCAAAGACAGCTTAAAAACGTCCATCGTAGAAGTAATGAAGCATAGAAATAAGAAAGAATTTATGTTTGCCTACATCAGGCTTAGGTGCTTGTTTGAGAAGCATTGAATAATATGATTGTGCTAAGTTTCTTTTCTTATATTTTAATGTTATTATCATTATTCATTTATTTTCCGGATTTACCTCAACAACCCTGTATGTAAAATCAAATATAATAGTCTACAGAATGGTGTATGGAATTTACGTGTGCTAATTTAAAAATCTGTGGTAACACCACCATAAAAAAGTATGGCTAACAACAAAAATATTTTACCGCAAGAGGCACTATTTATCATTTATATTGTACTACTAACCTCTGCTAATCAAAACGCGAAAACTATTTTTACGTTTATTTTTGTTGATTTTTAATTTGGATTCCTGATCACAAATTTATTTTCTTATTGGCAACACAAAAAAGCCTGTTTTCTTAAAAATTGTTCAGACACATTTTTCCATAAGCTTTTCTAGCCATATAGTTTTTATAAGTATTCTGCGCATCTTAGCGTACTACGTTTAGATTAAAATATATACGGTGTTTGACAATTGTATCATAAAGCTCATTCCACTATGTTGGACGGAAAATCCAGAAAAAATAGATGGTGTTATAATTTGTCCAAATGCATAATTATCTGGTAATCACAAACAAGAAGCCGACCAATGATGAATTAGTGTTCGCGGTGCATTTGGAATAGGACAGGGCTTACTGCTGGAGTCGATTTATAATCTGTAGTTATCAGGTAACTATGCATTTGGCCAAATTATAGCACTGCCCTTTTTGTTCCGAATTTTCCATGCAACATGATGATATGGGTTTCCTGGGACAATTATCAAACACCGTGTATACACAGTTATGCTGAGAGAAGTTTTTCTAGCTGAAAGTGATAATACAAAATAGTAAAGAATTTGGAAAAAGGCGCATCAAATAATAATAAATTTAAGTCAAATTCGCCAATGAAAAATCATAACAGTAAATTTTATTAAAATTATATTAAATTGATGCCCCGAAATGCCAGTTCACTTTATTTATTTTATTTGTAAGATATATAATAGCGCAATACATTAATTAATGTGAAAATAGAATGCTATCAAGCACCAACAATTATTAAATTAGCCCGAGAGATCATTTAACAAATTTTATGGTTCTGTCTTAGGTAACACAACAACTCATTTAAAATACATGAAACCTCTGCTTTCCTTACAATTACTAATAAATGTAAACTGACAATTACATTTGAGTCAACTTTCTTCTCGTTTACATTATCAAATCTTCTATTTACCTTCACGGATCGCGGTGATGCAGATTTGATGAAACACGCCGCCGCTATAACGCGCAGTTTACTGGAAGGGTGGTATGCTATGTGGATCCTAGTGTTAAATACATTATTCAGGAGATCAGGCACCACTAAAGCAATCTCCGTAGACAATCAAAACAAAATCATCATTTAATTGTGTTTACGAGTCCTGGAAACTCAACATCCCGCGTTTGAAATTCCTTCAAACAAATCGGAGGTTTCTGTAAATAGATACATGTGTTAAACACTAACAGTTTATAAATATTTTAATTGAAACTAGGCTACGCAAGCTTTTGTTAAAGCAATATAAATTTATAAGCTCAAGTAAAATAGTATACAAAAAATCGTTTTAATGTATAATAAATATTAAGCGCAAATAATCGATATCCCTCACATTTTAAAAATGCATGCAATATTACTTGTAAAAAATTAGATTTTATAATAATTTCGACTGTTTTATGTGTTTTCCTAAAAATATTTGCCTAAGCATCTACATAGTGTCTTCAAAACATTTAGCACACTGTTCCGTTACCAGTAAACATTAAGCTCAAATTATGATTTTCTTTACATTAATAATGTTTTTTATTGCTAATATAAATATCTTCTTCATATATATATATATATAGTACAAAATTAAAGTGAGCTGTAAAAAAGTAAGATGTTTAAATATATTTGAGCGACGGAAAACTAATGTTAAAATAAATGTATTCATAAACACAACCCACATTTATTTATGAGCCGGGCCAATATCATAACATTCATATATAACAACAAATAACACAACAGAAATTAGCAAATTTATTACTCTATATTTAAATAAAAAAAACTGGATACAATATACCGCCCCTTCAAAAGGAATCCATTCAATACTACCACTACCAGTTTCTCATATTTATATCAATAATCGTTACAATATGTAAATAACCACACCCAATAAATTAACAATACTAAAAGGAAATCAGAAATAACTAAATTAGCCTAGCACACAAT
The DNA here is from genome assembly GCA_036346155.1 of Sinelater perroti. Lineage (NCBI taxonomy): Eukaryota > Metazoa > Arthropoda > Insecta > Coleoptera > Elateridae > Sinelater > Sinelater perroti. Next base: position 37,490,531 of record JARFIY010000001.1, read on the forward strand.
CAAGAATAGAAAACGAGTGAATCAAAATCTAAAATTATAACAGATCCCTTTAACTAAATATCAAAAGCAGTTTGCTTAATAAAATCATTTAACAAACGACATAGACAACACAACAAATACATAAAATAAAATACCAAAAGGCTAATAGAAAGAATTATAATATGCGAAAAAAGTCGCTTTGCTCAAATACTCACATACACTTCGACGAGGACAAAATGAGAACTTCTTAGAAACATTGTGCCAGCTTTGACAGGAAGGGACAACACACTCTTCTCCTCTCGATAAATTGCACATGAAATCAAAAACGTCAACTAGCACAAAGAAAGGCAATAATATTATTAACAATCATAGACCACAGCATTATCATACTTTCTATTGATGTGAAAATTTGCACAGGTAATAATGATTCATAACTCTGGAAAACCTGTCAACAATGTGAACTCATATTGTCCGATAAACTTATTGTCTATAGCATCTAAATTGTTGTAAAAACCATTAGTAAAAAGAATTAGAGAAGACAAACTCATCAACTATTTCTTAGGATTACCTATTTGGTTTTAGAGACCGTCTCTCTAAAATTTAAAAAACACAAAATTATACATGAAATCTCAATAAATATTAAAGAAAAAACTGTACTAACGTTACACTTTTCACGGATGACACGGCCTTACTAACATCATACAGTGACACATCTACACCACCTGAGTTTACTTCAATATTGATTTGAGACATGAATAATAAAAATTAACAAAAGAGAGTTAGTAACATTAACATTTATTACATAATATTTAATTAACCTGCAAGTTGAAATTAGTAATAATCAAATAAATGCCTATAATAATAATAATAATAATATAATAATAATAATGGAAAGGCTCTAACGCCCCACGTGGGAGCACGGCCTGAAAATTATATGTTCGCTCTCTCTGCCTAATAAATGTCCATACCAAGGAAAAATACTTGGTTGAGGTACGCACTGTAACATAGTTTCCATGTGTTTATTACATCTTGAAAAATCATTTTAATATTTATGAAAATATCCTACGTAGTTCTATCTGCAAAATGCTCCAAAACAGCCTTTCACGTCTTTTTACTTTGAAAAATTGTTTGTTTTGAAGATTTATTTTTAGTTTTGAAAATAGCTAGTAGACACTACGGGCTAGGTCTAAACTTTAGGATGAGTGGGACTTTGCCTCAAAGCTACAGTCCTTTGTAGGATTTATGGACAGGGACAGACAGTGCGACTCAGCAGGCCACTCTTCTTTTTCTTGATGTCACGTAATTTATGCAGTAAATTGTTTGTTTACTACTGTATTTCGTCCTTTAAAATCAATTAGCAAAATTCCAAAAGATCCCTGCCACGACGTTTTACCTCGATTAAGCCACATTTGCGTATCTTGGCCATTGTTAGTCCGGTCTGCGCCATTCCATTGACTGTGCTAGATCATAGAGCAAGATCATGATTTCATCCACTGTAACAATGGATTGAAAAACTTTTTCTTCGTTGTTGCATCAGAGGTTTAAAAATTATCCGAAAGTCGCACGTTGCTATTTTTGAACTTCTAACATAAGACGGATTACCTATCTGGCACTAACCGCCCCCATATGAAGGTGCTTATGGGGAATGTGTCGTACGATTGTATCGAAAAGCCCTAACTTTGTTAACAATTCTTTTACTTTTAATTGCCTATCTTACAGCACCTTAAACTCGACGAGGAAAAGGTTTTCTTTCGAAAGCACTTGAACTTACACTTGACTTACACGTAGTTCAACTTCTATATTCTCTCGGCCCAAACAAAATTATTTTGCCTATTATTTTACAATGGAACATAAAAGAAAAAATTTACCGTGTATATCATCCAAACGCTGTTAAATATTACTGGGACTAGGATTTCATTTAGTGAGAAATTTAATCACAAATCGGTACTCAATTTTCAACATTCACTTTCATCTTCCACAATATAAATTTTACACAAATGTCAATACAGTATTTACTAAGCCGAATAATTTGATATAATATGCTCTAAAGTGTACAAATGTTTAGATTCAGCCACTAGATTTGTAACAACTGTTATAAGGCACAGTTGTTGCCGAAAGCTAAAATTATCGAAAAACCACCTAGAAAAATATTGGCTTTCCATTAATAGCAGTCCAATCATTGAGTTTTTTCAAATAAAGGAGCCATAACTTAAATTACAAAATTGCAAAAATATTGTAAATATCCATTAACCGATATTTTCTACTGAGGTTGATAGTTACCGATCACATAATAAAGTACTAATGCATCGAAACTAACTATTCTTTGGATGTGCATATGACTGAGATAACGTATATTACAATACAGCTTACCCTGGAGCGTAATTGCCACGAACTTTACTATAAGTAAGGATATGGTTCCAATATCAACCACTCACTGAGTCTACAAATAATTGTAAATCCAGATTTTTCACATTTATAATGTTTTCGCAATTTTACAGTTCAGACTACTTAACAGTTTGCGTAGCTTTATCTGAGGACTAATTTTCACCTGGTTAGCTGATCAACAACATAATAAATTCTGTAAGTAGTTCTTGAAATAACATTTACACAAACCAATTTTTTTTACAATTTCTGTCCAAATATGTAATACAATTCAGCCAATGTAGCTGATTTATTCACTGATTCGCAGATTTCTTACTGCCTGTTGTATTCTTCAACGAATGAGTTTATTTTATTGTCTGAATATTCAATTATCATATTTTAGTTAAATATAAAGGTAATAAACATGGTCCATACAAATATTTATTTTTTTTCTGTATTTGCGTTTTCAATTAAAAATAGTCACCATTAAGCTAAGAGCAAAGGGTTTTGTTTAAATTAGATCTGAAGCTTTCACCAATCAAATCTAATCAAACTTATAGAATATATGACATTGATCAAAAGTGTCACTGGGTTTATTTTAATTGAACGTTGCTGTGTTAAGTAGCAGGGCTTAGACTTTGTCCTAGAAAAGCTGTTTTTAAACTCAAACTAACACTAATTGATAGAGTTTAATATGCTGATTAAAAATATCAATAGGCTTAACTTTGTAGTTCTTTGCTTCACTGAGATACCGGCCTTACAACTTAGCGTACACCGTATACATGGATTTCGGTTCAGAGAACAAACCAATGTCAAACCATAACCCACAATGTTCTAAACAATGTAAATGGGTAAGATACTTGCGTCTTTTACTGTACTGAAGCGTCTGTTCACAAAGGCCAGAATACACCACGTGGGAGTGGGCTTGACTTGCATCCCTAGGTCTTTAATTTAGCATCAGTCATACCAGAAACGTAAATAGAGCAGTGTAATGTTTTAGTTGTTTTAAGGTTCGTCTTCAGCCTCTTTCTCTTCGTAAGTTTCTGCTACTATAGCAAGATACCAAGGAAACCTGCTGGTGGGTTAACAGTTTCACGGCAGAAATTAGACAAATAGTACAAAACAAACATTATGTAAGCATAAACACAACAAGTACGAAATAATATTCGACTATATATTTCAGACCCTGCAAGGCTGTATCAACGAAAATTTACACGTAATTCTGTGTCCTGTTTTTATGTTAAGACCGAATTCGTAGACAAATTAATAGCGACTTGTACTTCCATGGAGCGGACGTGTGTTTATCCGCTTAAAGATATTGGTGCCCGATGCGTTTGACGCTGTTCGTACTATTTAAGGTGAGGATTGCACTATCACTGTTAGTATTTATTTCACCGTTATCGGAGTTAAAGGCCAAACCAAATGTGTATATCTGCGTTATATCTACAATTTCGCAGTAAAATACTTCCCAGTAAAACTTTAAAATGCAAGGCAACAGTGACGGTTGTTGAGAAAGCCCAAACAAATTCTTTTCTCTTAATCAACATAAAAATACGTACACGCAGTCGACTCAGCCTCAGTATTTACACCCGATACCTTCTCACCAACAGAATTACCTATTTTCTTTCAGTAACAAACAATTACAAACATCACCACCACATCAGAATTTACAAAATTCAAATTCAATGTTCACACATACTCAACTCTTAGCTCCCCATAATTATCACCAAGAGGAGCAATTCTATAAAACACATCTAGGTCCCACATATCTTCGGAACCAAATTTATACAAACCCGCCAACATCGTTCCCCTCGTTTTACCAAACTGCCCCATCTGCTTTGCAAATGGATATAAATACGTCATTTTTGTACAACAACTTTACTCTGCTTCCGATGAAGATGATAGTATGTCCGTCATAAGCACAAAGATGATGTAATTATCTTAGATAAATTTCAGCAAGTTAGATCACAGAAAAAGAGAAAAAAATAAGCAATAATCAAGCAGCACAGCTTACCAAAAAATCTATAACAACTCAGAACAAATTCTTCCCACATGATAAGGGAAACGACACGGATAAGTCCTGCAATAACAATCCAACAAGAGAAACTAAAGTCTAAGTTCTTCCCTTTTTATTATATGTATCAGTTATTACAAGGGAACAAATTAAAACTCTAAATAAAAATCCTAAAGGATTACGTGACGTACTCGATGATCACAAATTAACAAGTTTACAGGACAATAAGAGATACAGAGTGGTGTTAAGGAACTTACATCACTTTACCGACTTCTAAGTCATCACAGACTTATTAAAACACAAAGGTCACGAGGTTACTAATAACATAAATGTTTTAAACAAAGAAAAAAAAACAAAAAATCTATTCTTCATAGATATAAAACGCAAAGACAATAACAAAGACATTTTTTAATTAAACGTTTGGGAAATGCTGTGATACAATTCGAATAATCGAAGAAAAAACTATAAATTACGGAATGTAAAAACTGCCAATGCTACGGCCATATAAGAAACAGATGTACACGTCCCGCTCTCTGCGCCGGACTACATGATTATCGTTTCTATTCAAAAAATTAAAAAATGGCGAGCTACGTGCGTTTTATGTAAAGGCGAATATCCTGTGAACTACAAAAGAGCATAGCGTATCTCGACATAATATCCCGACGTCATCCAAACCACTTCCAATTCACTAACTCACCGCGTATTCAGTCAACTCCTCACTTAACTCAATAAAACCAACGAGCACCGACACATCCAATACAACAGTCCGCAACCTATACAGCCATAACCGCGAACAAGCCAAATAACACCCAACCGTACCTCAATATTTCATCTATAGACAATTAGCAACCCAACAAACAAACGACCTAACCTTAGTTATAATGGCAATGCAATAGACCATCCAAGCCCAGCAGTAGACCATAAATTAGCTTACTAATCAAATCAAACTCCTCAGGCAAGAATTAAGTTTTTAAAATGGCTCAAATGTATAAAATCTCTCCAACCACAAACAAGAGATCGAAATATTCCTCAAACATAACAACATAGATATAATGCTCATCTCCGAAACACACTTCTCTAACAAAAACTTTTTTAAGTTGCCGAATTTCTTCATCTATGCGACCCATCATCCGGACGCGTAAAAAAGATGCAAAAGGCGGCTCAGTCAATCTAATTAGAAAACAAATTAAACACTATCATCTACCAGATTTTAAAAAATATTTTTTGCAAGCAACCAGCTTAGTGATAGAAGACTGGAACGAACTACTAGCGGTCTCTGCTGCTTTACTATTAACCGAACTACCCCACACATAAAGAGAGATTCATTAATTGTTTTTGTTCACTGGGTAACATATTTATAGCAGCGGCCAACTATAACGCTAATAATAATAAAATAATAATAATAATAAAAATAAGCTAAACCATGTTTTGGGGTTCCCAAATTTCATCTCCAGGAATAGGTAAAGTTTTATACAAAGTCGTACAAAAACGCCAGTTAGGTCACCTCTCAACCTACAAATATACTGGTCCACCGATTCAACGAAAAAGCCGGACCTACTCAACTTATTCATAATAAGAGCCATCGCACCAGGTTACCTCACGATTGCATCCTGTTGGGATCTATCCACAGACCATTCTCCCGTCATTACAGTAGTGAATAATTCCGTCATCAAAAATACTTCTTCATCAAAACTTTTTCACAAAAATACAGATTGAAATTACTTTAGCGCACTACTGAAAAACCAACTAGACCTTAAAATTTTACTAAAAACCACTGATAATCTAGAGTTAACTGTTGCAAATTTTACTACAGCAATTCAGGAATCCGCATGGAAAGCTACTCCAGAATCCCCATTAATAGAATCAAGAAACAATACTCCATAGTAATAGAGAAAAAAATTGCCGAAAAAAAAGACAGAAGAATATGGCAGTCTACACCATGTTCCGAGCATTTTCAGATAAGCAATATTGCACTATTGAATTCTGACGACAGCCAGGCCTTCGATATAGTATGAGCTCTTATTCAAGCTAAAAAGATTACTTCACCACAGTTATTTTGTTATTCTGAAATCTGTTTTATCAGAAAGGTTCTTTCAAGTCAAACATGGTTAAGAAATTACAGACCTGTATCCAAGTAAATCCGGTGTGCCGCAAGGAAGTATATAAAGCACAATCCTTTACCTGCTGTTCATAGCCGATTTTCCGAGTACCGAGTACCGAGTACTACTGCTACTTTTGCCGATGACAAAGCAGTCTTAGTAAAATATAATGATCCAGCAATAGCAGCCATACTTCTCCAACGGAACTTATACTAAATACAAAAGTGGGCGCAAAAATTGAGAGTTAAAATCAATGACGCGAAATCGTGCACATCACTTTCACAAAATACATAGAGATTACCCCACCAGTTACTGTTAGCAATGCTCCACTTGCGCAGGTCAAGAATTGAAATACTTAGGATTATACATGGATAAAGAGTTGACGTGGAGGAGTCACATATGGAATAAACGGAAACAGTTGGGTTCAAATTCCGTAAGCATTACTGGCTGTTAGGCTGCCAGTCCAAACTATCAATTACAAACAAAGTGCTAGTTTACAAAGTTGCGTTTAAACACATATGGTTTTAGGGTCTTCAGGTCTGGGGCACATAAAAAGATTTCAAAACAAAGTACTACTAATTTTCAAAGACATAATCGATGTAGGCCCATTTTGTTGGAAGTAAACTTATGGAATAAGAAAACTGAAATATTAAAAGCAACAAAAAAATTGAGAGGAACTAAGACATATTGCAGAAGATCTCCCCAAGAAAGTGTAGGAAGAAAGAAAAATACTAGTAGAACATATGAAAAGAGGAAGACAAAATGGAAGTAAGGCCTTTATAAGATATAACAAATTAATAGTAAACGAGGAGAGTTACACAGTTGAACTATGAGAAAAATTCGAGAAGGAACAACCTCCAGAGTCACCTATGGAAATAACAAGGAAAAAAGGTCGAACAGTACGTGAGAGGTGGCTACAAGAACAACATAGGGGCGCGAATGAACCGGCCCATAAAATAGCTAAACAGATATCAAAAAACGAAACACTAGTTCCATAACTAAAGATGACGACCATAGCAAGAAAAGGCGTAAAGATATGAGATCTAAGATTTATTTATAGCAACATGGAAGGTACGAGATACATTTGGGGAGGGAGCTTTGGAAAACCTTATAAAAACAATAAAAAACTATAAAATAGATATTCTAGTTTTGCAGGAGACAAAACAAAAAGGAAACGACATTATCGATATAGACGGATATACCTTCTTTACGAGTGGGAAAAACAGAAGACTAGGAACCGGCTTCTTAGTAAGTGCAAAATAAGACAGACAGTAATAAGCCTCGTACCAATATCGGACAGATTATGCTAGTTAAGACTAAGAGGTGCTTACCAAAAAAATAAGCCTTATAAATGTACACGCTATATCGGAAAAAAAAGAAATGACAATTAAAGAACAGTTCTATGATACCTTGGATAGGGTTTACGAATAAATTCCAAAATAGGATATGAAAATACTAATGGGTGACTGTAATGCCAAAATAGGACAAGAAGCAATCGGAAAACATAGTCTACCCCATAACACTAATATAAATGGCGAATTACTAATAAATTTTCCCATCGAAAAAAATATGAAAATAAAAATCACTTATTATAAACAAAAAGACATTCACAAAGTTACATAGATCAGTCCGAATGTTAACACTACTAACCAAACTGACCATGTTTTAATAGAGACTACGAAATGAGAAATGTGTTAAAAATGTACGAAGTTATAGAGGGGTGCAGACTGTGATTCAGATCATTTTTTAGTGGGAATAAAACTCCAACAATTGATACCAAATAACCAAAACCAAGAAGATTTCAAAAGATGGACTCAGGAAAATATACAACTTACTCAAAGGCAGGATCAAGTAAAATTGGAAGAACAAATTAATGAAACACTGGAAACAATGAAAGAAAAATCGAAAATAGAAGAGAGGGTAGCAGAACTGGAGAAAGTCATAAAGAAGGTAGTGAAAACTCAAATTAAAGATAAAAAGAACAAAAGTCACAAATGGTTTGATCTAAAATGCGAAAAACAAGAAAATATGCGAAAATAGAAAAGACAAAAAATGCTAATTGACCAAACAAAATGCAGTAAAAAATCGTACCAAGAACAAATATGTAGAGGAAAAAAAAGAAAATATAACATTAAAATATTAGAGGACAATAGAAGAAAAATACAACAATAAAAAAATCAGGAAGTTAAAATATTAAAACGAGGTTATCAGTCAAAAACAATATTTTGTAAAGGGCAAAGAAGGTAATTTAATTTGCGGTAATAAAGACGTAATGCAGAGATGGGCAAAGTACTTTGACAAACTACTAAAAAAACAAAACATAACGAAGAGGGGGTGTATATAGAACAAATAAGACAAAATATAAATAAAAATATAGAGGAAATTCCTAAATATGAAGAAATAATTGCCATAATACATAAATTAGGGAACAACAGGGCTGCGGGACCAGATGGTTTACAAGCTAAAATATTTAAGTATAGAACTGAAAAACTACAAAGAATAGTATGTGAAATAACACAAAAAATACAGAACACAAAACAAATACTGAAGGGCTAGACACAAGCTTTATAAAAGTTATTTATAAAAAAGTCGATAAAAGAAACTGTGAAAATTACTGTGGAATAGCCTTATTAAATGTTATGTACAAAATATTAGCCACAGTAATAAAAAACAAATTGACAAAATATACAGAGAATATTATAGGTGAATACCAGAGTGGATTCCGTGGCGGCAGATCAGTTGTTGGCCAAATATTTGCTCAAAAATAAATTCAGACCACAAGCTATGGACACAAACTAAGTACACATATATTATACCTAGATTTTAAACAAGCATATGATAGCTATAAGGTAGCTGATTTTATCCGAGAGAAAATGGGAGTGGAAATTAAAGCGGAAGAAGCATTTGTAGTGGGAAATTCTGAATCAAAAAACATAATAGTGAAATGTGCAACCTTCGAGGAAAAGTTAGAGGTATTAAAGAGGAAATGGAAGCTCATGGGTAGTATCTACGTCGCCAGCGATCTAACACTTGAGGAAAGAAAAATACAGCACGCAATTAGGAAGGTGGCACAAGAAGAAAAGAATAAAGGAAATAAAACTAAAGTGAGCTACCGCAAACTGGAGGTTGACGGTATTAAATATGAATGGTCACAGGAGGAAGGTGGAAGCTTGATAAGGGCTAACTCAACAAAACACAAGTCAAAAAACTAGTAAGAAATGGAACGACGGAACCTACGATGACGGAAGTGGCCAGGAAAAAGGACAATAAGGAAGTTATTATGAAAAAATTTAAAAGTAGCGGCAGTAAAACAAGTGGAACAAAAAAGAAAATGAGATTTGGTACCTGGAACGTAAAGACAATGATGGAAATGGTTAAAATGGAGGAAACAGGAGAACAGATGAAGAGATACAAGGTGAGAATTATGGCTCTACAAGAAATTAGGTGGGAAGGAGAAGGTAGAATAGACAAGAAAAATTATTCGCTGTTGTATGCTGGAGAGGAGAAGCAATGAAGAAACGGAACTGCGTTTACGGTCGACAGAGAAATAAGAGATAGAGTTATAGAATTTAGGAAAATAAATGGTAGTATATCATGCTTGAGAATAAAAAATGGAATAGCAAATTTTACATTTATAAACATATATGCAGCTACAGATGTGGCAACTGAGGAAGAAAAAGGAGAAATTCTATGAAAAATTAGAAGAAGTTTGTGAAAGCACAGGAAATCATGAAACCATAATAGTAGCCGGAGACTGCAATGCCAAAATAGGGAAGGAGGAATATATAAGTAATGTAACCGGAAAACATACAATCCACGAAATATCTTCAGAAAATGGAAAAAGACTATGTAATTTTGCAACACAAATGAATATGGTTATAGTGAGTACAATGTTTCAACATAAGAAGAAACATAAAATAACGTGAATGATACCAGGGAGGACCGAAGGGAATCAAATAGATCATATAATGATTAAAAAGAACAGGAAGGAAATGATAAAGGATGCAAGATGGTACAGAGGAACAAGCCTAGACATGGACCACCAGTTACTAATAGCAGAAGTGAAACTAAGGATAATAGAGAATAAGAAAGGAAGAAGGATAGAAAGAAAATGGAATACAGAAGAACTAAGAAGAAATGAAAGAAAACAAGAATACGAAGAAGAAGTAAAAAGGCAGCTAAAGAGAAAAAAGCAAGACAATAATATAGAGGTTGAATGGAAGAATATAAAAAATAGTATAATAAAAGCGGCTGAGGAAAAAATAGGAAGATATCAGAGGAAGCAAGGAAAAGAGTGGTTTGATAATCTTTGTTTGAGATGTTTGTTGAGATAGCAATAAAGAAAAAGAGAGAAACAAGATTAAAATGGCTACAAACGAGTACTGAAAATGACTACAGAGAATATAAACAAAATAGAAAAGAAGCATCAAAAGTAATAAAAGAGAAAAACAAAAGTGGTTAGATGAAATGATGGATGAAATAGAAAATGACAACAGAAGTAATACAAAGCTATATCAGAAAATAAAGAAGCAAAAAAGGAAAAGGAATAACTTAGCAAACATAGATATGAAAGAATGGGAAAATACATGAGGGAAACGAATAGAAGAATAGAAGTAGACAAAGAAAGTGACAGAGAAGGAAGTAACGAGGAAATAAAAGTACCATCGGAGGAGGAAATACATGAGATAATTCAAGAGATGAAACAAAGAAAAGCAGCAGGGCCCGATAACATATGCAGTGAATTGATAAAAAGCGGAGGAAGTGTACTGGAGAAGAGAATTTTTGAACTAATGAGGTAAATATGGAAAGAAGAAACAATGCCGCAAGAATGGAGGGTAGGAATAATAGTGCCGATACCAAAAAAGGGAAATTTAATGAAATGCGAGAACTACAGAAGAATAACTTTGCTAAATACAACATACAAGATATTCACAGCACTGATTCTAAAAAGAGTAAAAGTAGAAACAGAGAAAAAAATTGGACAATACCAGAATGGATTTAGACAAGGGAAATCGACAATAGACGCAATACATGTGATAAAACAAATAGTAGAGAAATGTTACGAGCAAGATACAGAAATAGAAATTGTATTTATAGATTTTAGGCAGGCTTTTGATGCACTCAATAGAAATATGATGAAGGTAGATGCGAGAAATTTAGGAATACCGGAAAAACTAATAAGACTGATTGGAATGACACTGGAAGGCGCAAAAGCTACGGTGATGACGTATGAAGGGATATCGCAAGAAATAGACATAAGTACAGGAGTTCGGCAGGGGATGGATTGTCGGCCACACTATTTAACATAGTAGTAGAAGGAATTATGAACAAATGCGATGACACAGGAACAATAATTGAGAAGTCTGTACAAATAGTAGCCTATGTAGATGACATTGCGGTGTTAGCAAGAGATAGGAAAAGTTTAGAAGAAATAATACAGATCATTGCAGGAGAAGCTCAAAAAAGAGGATTAGAGATAAATCAAGGAAAAACTAAATATATGAAAGAAACAAGAAAAGAGACAAGAGGAAACGCAAAAGATATAGAAATTGGAAATTACAGAATTGAACAAGTAGATAATTTCAAATACCTTGGAACGCTAATAAACAGAAGAAATGACAGAAGGGAAGAGATAGATCAAAAGATACAAGCCGGATATAAGGCATATTACAGTTACAAAATGATAATGAATAACAAAACAATAAGTAAGCAAACGAAGTTAAGACTATACAAAGTGGCAATTCGACCGGTAGTAACATACGCTGCAGAGAATGTATGTTTGACAAAGAGAGACGAAGAAAAACTAAAAATTTTCGAAAGAAAGATATACGGGGGATACAAAATAAATGAAGAGCAATACAGAAGATTAACAAATAACGAAGTAGAAACAATATTAGAACAGAAGAATATTGTAAGAGCAATGAAAGCAAAACGAATTAGATGGTACGGCCATATAAACTGAATGAGTGAGGAATCGATAGTTAAAAGGATAACAAAATGGAAACCATCAACAAGATCAAGAGGAAGGCCAAAACTGAGATGCGAAGATCAAGTAATTGGGGATATCAGTAGCATGAGAGTTACAAGGTAGACAGACAAAATGAAGAACAGGAAAGAATGGAGAGAAGTAGTGGAAGAAGCGAAGAAAAACCCCAACCTGACGACCCATTGTGCTTTTAAAAAAGAACCAGTCTATAGAGCCCAAAAAGGGCGGCTTCAACTCCAAGAAGTGTATAGCCTTATATATATATATATATATATATGATAGCATAATACGTAAAAGCTATATTTGGCACTATACCAATTAGAGATCCCCAACAAACTAATCAAATTAATAATAATGGTTCTAAATAAAACAACAAACAAAGTAAGAGTAAACGGAAATATATCAAGGGAATTTATAGTTCAGAATGGATTGCGGCAAGAAGATCCGACATCGGCAACACTATTTTATTTAGCTCTGGAATCAATTTTGAGAAAAGCTGGCGTTAATAGGACAGGCACAATTTACCATCGAACACTCCAATGCTTCGCCTTGGCCGATGATCTAACCATACTAACAAGAACAAAAGAGGAGCTACAGAAAACCACAAGGAAACTACTAATAGCAGCGTATGACATTGAATTAGAAATTAATGAAGAGAAAACAAAATATATGGTTTGGAATAACAAAACTTTCTAAGACCATGAAAGTTTAATTGTAAAAATAAATAATGACACAAAATACGAGTTTGAACAAGTGGAGAATTTTATTTATTTAGGAACAACAATATCAAGAAAACAAGGTATCAGTAAATAAGTGAAAGCGAGAATTGCTGCGGGTACAAAAAACGCACAAGCATTAAAGAAATATATTATCGGATAAAATTTTCTCAAGAAAACTAAAACTAAGAGTGTACAAAACGATTGTGAGACCCACGGTGACACACGCGAGTGAAGTGTGGACACTAAAGAAACAGGATCAGTTAATGTTACAAATGTTTGGAAGAAAATCCTAAGGAAAATATACGGTGGGAAGAAAGTTGAAGTACACTGGAAAAGACGAACAAATCAAGAACTACAGGAATTATATGGAGAACCTAACATTATTGGAATAGTAAAAGCAAAACGAATTAGATGGCTGGGACATTTAATCAGAACAAAGAAAAGGTACCTTACAAAATATGGAAAGCGGATATAGGAGGAACAACACGCAGAGGAAGGCCAAGATCACAATGGAAGAAAGAAGTCCAAGATGATTTGCAACAACTGAAGATTAGTGAATGGGAAGATAAAGCTAGAGATAGAAAACAATGGGTGAAAATAACCAAACAAGCCGTGGGCCTTCTAGGTTTGTAGAGCTATATATATATATAAAGAAATACATAGAATATAAAAGATAGCTTTTTTCAAATATTAAGTTTTTGATTATAATTATTTATCTAATCGAATTCGAAGTTTAAAATTTTACTTATATAATTTTATAACATACTAGCCGGCTCGGGTCGCCTTCGGCTCCCCTTCCCCGTCTAGCCTAACGGAGATGCGTTTTCATTTAAGGAATTTCAGCTTTCAATAACATGAACCCGCAATTAATAAATTTTCTAAAACACGGGTTCTTTAATTTTAACTATAGACTATTCTTTCCAAATATTTGTAATCAGTAATCTATTTAGAGAAATGAAATAATTAGAGGAGTCAAGAGATGACCTGTCACGACTTAGAAGGCTACAACAAACCCAGATACTGTTCTATCTATCTACTTTTTTATAGAAGAGAAAAAATGCCTAACGCACGCCCTGCTACTCAAAAATAATTTACAGGGCAGTGTGGGGCTTGCACCCACTAAAACCCCTCCTCTGTTCCTCGGAAATTCCACGTACCACAAATACGCCCCGTCTATTGAGACATCAAACTACAACTGGAAAATCCATCTAACGCTACACCGGTCGGCTTGGGCCGTCTTCGGTTCCCTTTCCCCGGCTCTATCACGTGGGAGTGTGTACTTAAGCTGTAGCCGAGTACCGTTACAGAGCTGAGGAGGCTTGAGGTTACGTACCAGCATGAGTGGAGATCCTATTTTTAAAGTGAAAACATGAGGTGGTAGTCCAGGAGGGTTGAGACTGTTGAGGAACTCGACCGGGTAGTGAACGGCTTCTTCAGTTTCAACGACAGCATCCACCGAGCAATACGTCATCTCCTGAGTTACCATTCGACATAGAAGGCTGATGTTAATCTTCAGAGCTCTGTCGTTCTTAGGTGTCAAAATAGCCCACGACACTGATGGCGTCTGGACTTGACTTATGGTCTTTAGTTAAATCCTAAAAACGTTGTCTCTATCTATCACATCTACAGAGCAAAAATTATAAGGCCTGACAAATGTCAGAAATGACGGAAATAGAAACTTAACTTTTGACCTTTGGTTTAGCCCCTGTGGGGGATCGGATCAAAAATTCCCGAACCATGGGTCCTTTCAATTTGGCTGATGGTCATTTCTGCCAAGTTTCACGTTTCTAACTAGAGCCGTTTTCGTCCTTGAGGGGCGAATTTCAAAAAATCCTTTCTTAGTACGTCCCTACTTCATACAGAGACTAAAGTTTCAAGGTTCTAGGTTTAGCAGTTTAGGCTGGGCATTGATGAATCAGTGAGAGCTTTCTCTTTTATACGTATAGATTACAGCTGAAAAATTTGTAATTGTTATAATCTACCTGATTTCCAGTTTGGATCGGATATATTAATGTTTAAATTAAAGTATTATTAATCTAACTTTGTGACTAGAAAAAAGGTAATTTGTTTCATTGGGACCAATAAAACAAATTATTTTTTTTTGTAGCATTAAAAGAGCAGTCTTTTTATTGTCATCTTCAGATCATTAATCTCTGTTTTCAAAAAATTAGCTTTCTGCTTTGTTTTGTTCTTATCACTTCTTTTATTTCTGTTGTTATTCTTACATATTTGATAAAGTTAATTCTAGGTAATACAAAAATATTAACTTTTAATGATGTGATTTTTATTCGTAAACCTTACAAACCTAAACTAGTGATCGCTAGTAATCTCAACTTCAACTTCATCTATAAAGTTATTAGATAATTAATTCAGCCAGAACTTATACAGAAACTTATACTTATATGTGAGATGCAGCACAAGTTTATTGAAAGTTATAACGTAAAAACAAATTGCATCCTCAAGCAAGACGGTGGCCCAGACGGCTAATCGATAGCCGCAGCCAGAAAATTTTCTCATGAGCTTCGCTCAAATTGCTTATTTCATCGAAAACAAGTAGTGTAAGCAGAGTTACCGCCGTTACAGAATGTAATTGTTTCTGTTGTAACGGCTTACTAACTGCATTAAGCATTTTAGTTTATAGGTGGGGTGGAACAGCCCGAGTTTTCTATGTAAATTAAATTGCACAACAAAACCATTTTAATTGTATGACGGCAAACAATGCAATGCCTATTATAAAGGTGACGTAAGCGGTTGCGAACTAAAAGCTTAATTTCATACAGTGTTAACTTTCTTGACTTAGGCGGAGCGGGACAAAATGCGAATTTTATTGAGTTAGCCAACCAGCTTGGTAAAGTTTTTAGAAGTTTGCTTTTTGTGGCCGTGTTTATTGTATACCTCAAATTTTCTACAGATTGTCATGTTTTAGTGCTTCCTCTGTTCTGTCTTACAGTGAAAATTATCTAAGTAAAATAAATAATGTATAATAATATCAAAAAACAAGTAACAAAAAGAATGTAGAAAAATATAGTCATTTGGCAGACCCAATTAGGCTAATAACAAATCATTTATCGATATCAAAAGAACACTGAACTGAAACGCAAATTCTTTACTTTCTGTTGTACGCTTAAATATCGAATGGCGTCCGCAATTCCCCAAATCTGTCGCAATCAGAAGGCAAGCTATCTCGGTTCTCCAATTGAATAGAAACTACAAGCATATGCCATGTATATAACGTGCTTAAACTTTATCCTATCTATTTGGGCCAGTGACTTCATGTTGCAGCCTTAAATAATCCGGGTGGATCTGTGCTCCCGGAGCCGTCCAAAGGATCAACATCACGGCCTCAAGCAACACACGAGATATGTTAGCTGCCACATTTCGTGGAAGTTTGCGAAGACTTTAAAAGCTTATCCTGCAAGAGTATAGGAACAGAACAACGTCTTAGATGCACCTTGCTACCAGAAATTGTTTTTGTAAAAGTCGCCGGATTTATTTTTCGAGGCCGTCCAAAATACTCTAGCGTAATATAATTTCTTTGGATATTGTTAATTTTATTAGCGTTCTTTTGGCATCATCTTTTTTTTTACATACAATAACCAGCTTAATGCTTAAAAAATAATGTTGTACAGGGTTTTAATCGATTTATAAGTACATTATTTTTTAAATTAAATATTTATTAAATTAAATACAATCAAAAATTGTTTCTTCCGCCTTGATTTGTAATCTTCTTTTAAGTCTAGTATGGATGTTTTTTCGTTTCAATTGTTGTATAAAGATATTGTAGTTATCGTATGTTGTGTTCAGAAATGCTTTAGTAGTTCTAATACCTATTGCTAGCGTAACGTAATTGGCAGTTCCGTATGTACCATAGAGTGTATGTAAAACCTTATATTGAGATATTTGGAATTTTCTAATAATGGTTTTTTAAGTTTTACTAAATATAGTAAAGTGAAAAAGTGGTTTATTCCTGTTTATTAATTGTTATAATAGCCCCAACCTGATGTAAGCTTGGTTGAGTTTATTATTGATATGCATTTTTCATGAAAGCCAAGTAGCCATATAAATTCCCAGATATTTTACGTTTTCGGTTAGTGAGTTCCAAATAATTAAGGGTGTGTGTATATTAATATTCTGATGTTCTCTAATTTGTTCAAGTGTAAATATTTTAGTTAAGAGATATACACTATTTACTGTGCCATTTGCTTAGTGTGTCAGTTGCCAATTAAAGGTGGTAAATTGCCATTTGGAGATCTTCGTGTTACCTGACCATAATAATATCACTAGAAAAATGTATGACTGCTTAATCTGGATATTGGGATGCCATAAATAAACAAATTCAATAATGCTGGTCCAAGTACGTTGCCTTGAGGAACCCCTGTATGTAAGGCTTTCATATTAGATATGGAACTGTTAATACAATACATTTATCAATACTTTATCAAACGCCTTTTCAGTATCTATCAAGACCGTTACTGTACTGTGTTTACTTTGATATCCTTCTATTATTTCTGTAATTCTCTGAAATCTATGTTGTTGATAGTCTAAATTAAACTGATGGTATAATAAATTTGTCTTCCAACGATAATAATAACCGGCCGGATATTATTTTTCGGGTAGATTGGATAGTTTAGGTAGGATATTTATAGGACTATAGCAGCGGTGGTCCTTTTTATCTTTGCCATGCTTGTGGAACATGAGAATATGTGCAAATTTCCATTTATCATGGAAATAGCACAATCTTATGTAGGCATTTAGCTAATGCTTTTTGTGAGTTTCTTAAATACAATGCTGGTTATCTGGTCTTGATGCTTTTCTTTAAAGATAGTGCTTTAATATAATTGTTGAGTTTATTTGGCGATGTAGATTAGTCAATTTTTTCTGTTATGGATAAATGAGTGTTAATGTAATTGAGGACCATTTGTGAAAATTATTCTGTTTTGGTCTAATATCTATAACAACAATGTTTGGAAGGTGATCGGAAAAAAGATTGCTTTTATCATAGAGCACATGAGATTGACGATCTCTTCCGTAAGGACAGTGCGTTGCAATCTTGTTTAATTTAATACCGCTGGTATTGTTGGCTCGGCATCTCCAAAAAGCTTTTTTCTGTTTTCTAACATGTGTCAAATAGTTCAGTTATGTCGGTCTCCTACAAGGTTTCATTCCGTTGCTTATAAACAGCAACAATTTTTATCTAGTGTTACCTATGGTGGTAATGGTAGTTACTATAATTTTAAACAACTGATTCAGTGTCGCGAGTTTGAGGAGTGGAGACGTGCTGATAACCAAAAGCGTTGTATTGTTAAAAAATAGATGTTAAAATAAAAAGTAAAACTTAAAACTGAAGTAAACAGTGTAAATATTAAAAGGAAAATAACTGATAGAGGTAGATTGACGATTTAATGTAAGTACAAAAGTAAAAGATCTGATCAAAAGTTAGTGCATTGAGAATACTTTACGCGGCCAGCAAGGTAAAGTACGCGCAGGTGAAACGAGCGCCTGTTCGAGCGAGATAAGTGATAACCCAAGTCCAAGGTGAACCAACTATAATAAATAACAAAATAGTAAATACACTCAAATTAAAACATAACCAGAATCGGTTATAATCGAAAAAAATACTCGAGGAAATTAATTTGAAGCTAAATAAATTGGATTCGTTGGAGAAGCGAACTCAAAGTACGGATAATAAATTAGACGGCATATGTAAAGAATTCGATACTATGAAATTAGAAAATGCTTTAATGAAGAAAAAAAATAATAAACAAATCAATAAATACGGATCAAGAAAAAGAAAGAAAAAATTATCGTGACGGGGATACAGGAAAAAGAAAATGAACGAGAGCTAGAAAAAATAAGAAAATTAGAGTATTTTTGCGGGATATGGGAGTAAATATAAATATGTAAGAAATGCAAGATAAGCCGACCGCAAGAGAGCTAAAAAGACGTCCAATTTTGATCGCAGTAGAAAACACGAAATTATGAGGGCATCCAGAAACCTTTAAAACATATCTGGATTAACGAGGACAATCAAAGAAAATTCAGGAACAAAGAAAAATCCTTATTGAACGTATGAAGGCGGCAAGGAATCATAGATTACGAGCAAATGTAACGTACAATAAGCTAACAGTAAACAGCGAGGCCTACACTAAAACAGCTTCTAAGTAATGAAATGTAGATGAGAGGAGATAAAGGCGATAAAAACGGAGGAAGTAGCAGCGTTGGTAAGGAAAAAGTGCAAGGAAATACAAAAGAAAAGAAACAAAATTCTTATAATTAGGACAGTAAGCGAAAGGTCCCCGGAAAATATGGAAAATAAAGAAATAATAGGTGTATAAATAAGTTCTCAGCTTTAGATTTCACAGGACGCAAATCACCGTTTACATGTAACGTATTAGTCCGCCCTCTTGCGGTTTCAAAGCAATGACATTTGGTCTTTCGAAACGTCATGCGATTTGGCGTTTGATGCACATAACCTCAATAATCAGCTGTGTTCACGATGGCAATCACAAAAGAGCATATTCGATTTTCTACCCACTTCGCGTTTCATCTTAAGAAAAACGCTGCTGAAGCCACCGAAATGATTTGTGCTGCATATGGTGAGAATGCTGTAAGGCATGCAACGTGCATAAAGTAGTACCAAAGATTTCGCGGAGGAGAGTTTAGTCTTGAAGATCAACCACGCGCTGGACGCCCTCAAACATTTGACACGGAGCAGCTGCAGACGCGTTAGGAATTTCTCCCACATGCGGCGTATAGCCCAGACATGGCCGCTTCCGATTATCATTTATTCCGGTCGTTGCAGCATCATTTGGCTAATACGCACTTCAAAACAGAAGAAGAAGTCCGAAAATGCATCGATAACTTTATCGTCTCGAAGCCGGTCAGCTTCTATCACCAGGGAATTCGCAAGCTACCCGAAAGATGGCAAAAGGCCATCGATGCCAACGGAGAATACTTTGATACTTAAGCTTTTTTTGTTTGTTTTTAAATAAAAGTTTAATTTTGCAGAAAAAAGCTGAGAACTTATTTATACACCTATTAAAACAGATGAGGTTAATCATAAAAAACTGGTGAGGGACGCCAAAAAACTTGTAACGAAATAGAATAGGATGGTAAATAGAGATGATGAACGCAATGTAAAAGCACAAGAGAAAGAAAAACGATATAAATTAAATCAACGAAAATAAAAAACAATATCCCACTAGCAACATGGAATGTAAGTAAGGTAATGTAACCAGGTGGCTATAAAAAAACCCGTCGATGATATAAGGCACATAACTTAAAACTGATATTGGGGGACTTTAATACAAAAGTGGAAGCCGAGGAATATTACGTATCGATTGTAGAGAAACACAGCCTACATCAAATAAGCAACGATAACAGGAAAAGAATAATAAACCTAGCAAGTACAAATAATATAGTGATTAGTAGCACATGATTTCCACATTCACGAATTCATAAAGAAACATAAATATCCCCAGACGGGCAAACGAAGAATCAGATATACCACGTCTTGATTGACACAAGACATAGGTCAGATATACTGGATGTGTAAAATTTAAAAAAATAATTGCAATAAAGGAGAAAGATGGTGAAAAAAAATAAAAAAATTAAAGGAGGATAAAAAAATTGTAGAAGAGTACATATCTCAGAAATAATCAAAAACATGGTCCAAAAGAAAATAACAGTGGACAAAGACTGGGGAAACATAAAAAAGACGTTATTGTCTGCAGTGGAGATGTTAGGAAGAAAAAAAGAGTAAGTAAGAGAAAACCGTGGTACGACAAAGAATGTAGGTTAGCTATAGAAGAATAAAACAAAGCCAGATTTGCACTGCTAAAGGAAATAAGTGAAGAAAAGAAAGATACACACAAGGAAAAAAAGAAAGAGTAAAGAAGTTATGCAGGAAAAAGAAACGAAAATTAGAACAAAAAGATTAGCGGAAGTAAAAGATTTGGCTAAAGCCAAAAGCACAAGAACATTTTATAGATAAGTGGTAGTACAAAAGAAGTGGTTTCCACCACAAGTAGCATTCTGTAGAGACAAAGAAGAGGATATTGTCGGTGAGAAAATAATAGAATAAAAAGATGGAAGGAATATTTCGAACGGTTGTTCAATACTAGGAGTGCAGGTGAGATAACAAACGCAAAAGAGGTAATAATAAGGCATCAAGAAGAGGGTAAGTTGGAAAAACCAACAGAAGAGGAGGTGAAAGAAATCATGAGAAGCCTAAAAATCATAAGGCTCCAAGGGAAGTACTTGGACAGAGAAATGAAAAGCAACATGTAAAGTCTAATTGAAAAAATCTAGGAAAATAAAGAGATTCCTAAAGCCTGGGGTACAGCAATACTTTGTATGCTACACAAAATAGGTAATAAAACGATACGAAGAAATTATAGAGAAATAATCTCGCTAAATGGTTATACTAAGCTCAATAATAGTAAGAAGGTTAACACCCATAATGGTAAAAGGTAGTAGAGGACTATCAGTGTGGATTTAGAAAAGGAAGATCCACACTAGTTCAGGTCTTTACTATACGGTGGGTAATAGAAAAAAATTACGAAGAGAATCTTGATTTACTCTATCTATGTATAGACTTCAGTCAAGCATACGACTCGGTTCAAATGTCACAGTTATATAAAATATTAAGTATATTACAAGTGCCACCAAAATTAGCAAGGTTAATTAAAATGTGTCTAAAAAGCGAGAGTAAAAGTACAAGAGATTATATTCAAAAAATTTGAAATATAAGAAGGGTTGAGGCAACGGGATCTTCTATCATGAGTTTATTTAACCTAATATTAGAGTGGATAATCTAACAAGTCACAGAAGAAAGAAAAGGGATTATAATGAACAGAACTACATAAATCTTTGCATATGCTGATCACTTGGTTATTATATCAAGAAAAAGTCCAAATTACAAGAAGTGTTTATGCAGTCGGAAAAAGCTGCAAAAAAGTAGGTCTCAACATAAATCAAAACAAATGCAATCGAACTAAAACGGTTGTACAACCAGCTTAGTATAGTTAATAATCAAAAAAATCAACAAATTGTTTATTAACAAATCATATGAACAATTTATTGTAAATTCACATTCAAATTCGTGTTTATCGAGTTGAAAATATTTAAAATCGAGTCTAATATCGATCATTTAGACAACTTTATTTTTTTTTGTTTATTTTTTAAATTAACAAATTGTTTATTAACAAATTATATAAACATTTTATTGTAATTTTATATTCAAATTCGTGTTTATCGAGTTGAAAATACCTGAAATCGAGTATAATATCCAACATCCAAACAACGTTAATTTTTTTGGTTATTTGTTCATTAACAAATTGTTATTAACATTTAGATCACTCTGTTCATTTGTCGAGCACATGAAAATATACATTTACTTGCTTACAACTAATGAAAAACCGTATTTTTCAATTTTTTTTATAATGCTCTGAACGACGCGTTTATTTAATACTATTATTACTTATTAACAATATAAACAATTAGTCAGAAACAAAGACCCTTGCATTTTAATCTAGAGATCATAACGAAGAAAATGAGCCTTCATACGTTAAAATCGGCCTTTAACATAAAGTTTTTAGTTATATAACGTTGTTTCAAAAGTTTATTGAGATGTGGACATTCTTGTAACTTGTCTGATGTGCTCCTCCGCAATTATAATGTAGCTCTTAATACTTAACTCACCGAGATTTTGCCGTGCAATAGATTTTTGTGTGTCCGTATTGTTGGCATTTATGTTATTATAGTATATTGCGAATTTTTCGTCTTGCTTCAACTGAAATTGTTGAATAGAATAACGTTTTTATATTACATATTTTGTTAGCTGTGGTCATTTAACAGAGGTCACAGAGTATGAGTAATAAAATAGTTTCGTAATGACAGATTGAAACTGTAATTTTACCTTTAATTAGTACATTAAATATAGATCATTTAAATAAACAGTTTTTATTATCAATTCCTTTAACAATTTTAATAAAAAATTTGCAAATACTTTTTAAGTTCCTATATAAACCAACCAAAAGTTGAATAATTTATATATAGGAATAACTACTTACGTTAATTTTAATTTAAACATTATTATATTGTTATTAAATACATTTGTAGAACTTATTGATTTTAAAATGCTGGGTGTTTAGATTTCCAGTTTTCTGGGGAGATGATAATTATAATTATTAGTATTTTTTCAATTAAATTTATCGATTAAGCACTTAATGCAAGATTTATTGTGAGGACCATCCATACACGCTGCTATTCCAGAACATTATGACTATCGCTTTCTCATTGTAAAATATTTGACTAAATTTGGTTCGTTTAAAAATATTTATAAGGTGCGTTTAAATTATAAGGTCTGTAAATGTTTTTATGAAAAGTACTTATCCAAGAAAGTTGAAACTTTTGTTACCCCTCAACGTCATCTCTGTCTCGACGAACACATTTTTCACAACGTCATTGCCATGGTTCCATGGCTACTGAAAACACCTTTTTAGAGGTGTGTTTTGCTCACCAGATAATCGATGATAAAACAGCAACTCGATTGACAAATGAGCGGCCACGGAGGGTGTCCTTCATGGTCGGAAATTTATGGCGGCATCACGTGTTAACATATCCCGAGACATTGTCGTCCGCACATTTTTAGGTTATCATGCAAATTGGACTCCACAGATCCTACAAAAATGCTAAGTTTAGAAGCAATAGCAACTTGTTCCACTCGCACAATCATGGTTTCGGTCCGCTTGGTTGGTGGTCGAGATTGCTTCGGTTTTTTGTCACACTTTATTTAAATTTTCGAACCTACAATCGCATATTTTTAACATTCATAACGCCTTCACCGCATGTCTCACTAGATTGACGATGAACCTTCGATGGGCGTTTCCCACAAAGAGAAAAAGCAGATGATTACACGTTTTTTAAACACTAAATGTCCCCATTTAAAGTATACAAAACAACACTCACTGTAATGGCGGTAATTCGACTTTGTATGGTGCTACCATCTATAGTACAAATTCAGAAATATTTCTACTTGCTCTCACTGCTTCAGAAAAAAGGAGACCTTGGAACTTGAATGCAAATGCATGCAAATCTTCTAAAAATTATATGACTGCCCGTGCGTCTTCGCTTTTATACCCGTGCGAGTGTGGTAGGGATAGTTTTGAGGGGCCGTTGTTGACGTCATCGGGATGGTAGATAACGTAATTGGGCTAGCTGCTAACGTCAATCGGGTCGTTGTTCACTTAATTTTTAGAAGAGTTTCTTCTGAACATGTTCACCGAAGTTCTGGATGAAACGTCAAGAGTTTCTGAACCAACAACACGATGCACCATGAAAACCTATGCATCTATTTGTACATCACAGATGTTTATTATTGTGGCTCTTTTATATTATTTCAATTAATATTATAAAAATTATTTTATTTTATTTTATGAAGTTTACAAATGCATTTTAATTATTTAAGAAAAGTTAGAGCAACTTGAAACAAAATAATTCTCAAAACGTAAATAAGTTTTGAAATTGTAAAACTAACATCATATTTTGCTTATTACGCCTTATTGTCTGTACCAGTATATCAGAGTAACGTAACTCATATTATTACCACTCATGGTAACATTAAATTTTTCACAACAAATCACACTTCATTTAACAATTGTCGTAGATAATAATAACAAGTATGAATACGTTACGTCATTTTGTATGCAGATTTGAATAAAGTCGATTGGAAATTAACGTTTAGTATTTTAGCTGCTAGACGACGCTATACTTATTAAAAAATATTTTTGTTTTTGCTAATTAACCAAAAAATGGGATAAATAAAAGAAGCTACAATGGTTTCGTGCTATTAAACTTTTTAAACATAGTTTACACACATCATAAAATTAACTAACCAAAATGAATATATTAAAGCAAGCGTCCATATCATACCCATCTACTTGTTAAAATTTTGTTGATGCTTGATTGTACAAAAGCAAAACAATTTAAATGCTCAAATCCTGTCTTTGTAATATATACGAAACGTCGAAATTGAAACTACGCAGCAATTTTGCGTGAAGAAGTTTTTTATACCTCTTTTCTCACAAAAAATTGTGTTCCCAACGTGTGTTTTTTCTTCAGTATTATCTAAATTTGACACAAGTTGTTTCAGACTACAAATGTTTAGAATATTTAAATTGGTAAAAAGCAATACTTTGAAATTCCGTAGAGCTTTTGCGAAAGCATTGTAGGAGACATCAATACAATTACAGAAAGGCAAACACAATTGTTGTTGCTGTGTTTTCAATAAATTTAATGCAATGAGGAACTTTAAAAGAAACACTTCTTAAATTTTATTTTTGATAATGAATATTTATATCCTTTAATCATGTATTAGATATTACGCATAAATAAACAGTATTTTATTAAAACAGTATATTATAAAAACAAATTTAAAAAGCATATCGACTAAAACTCCTTACGATGTTTAATAATATTAAATTTAACTTTGATTGATATTGTAGTACACGAAATATTTCTTGACGTTTCTAACAAATACCATTTGTTGTCATTAGCCCCTCGTTATTCCAATATTCTTAAACTCAATAAAGTGAGGAGTGCGTAATTTTTTAATTTTATATAACTAAAATATACAAACGTCAATTTAAAAACTTCTACAACTACTGAACAACAAACAAGCTAAACATAACTGTTGCGATGATAAATTTTGCAATAAACAGCAATGATTGAAATTCCAAATTTTAAATAAATTCTTCTTCTTCTTTAATGCCTTCTCTAATTAGAGGTTGGCGACCACCTGGTGAAATTGTTGACGATCCATGTCAGCTCGGAACAGTTGCTCAACGCTCATGTTAGTCCACGCTCTGATGTTTCTCATCCACGATAATCGTTTTCGACCGACACCTTTCTTTCCCTCAATTTTTCCTTTGATTATAAGCTGCGGTATATTGTATTTATTATTTCTTAGAATATGCCCAAAATATGACGTTTTTCTCATTTTAATTGTAGTCAGTAATTCTCTTTCTCTACCAATTCTGCGTAATACTTCGATATTGCTTACTCTTTCTACCCACGGTATCTTCAGCATTCTTCTGAATATCCACATCTCAAATGCTTCGATTTTCTTCATTATAGCTTTCTTTAGGGTCCATACTTCAACGCCATACAATAAAATAGACCACACATAACACTTTACAAATTTTATACGGATTGATAGATTTAGGCCTTTATTACACAGCATACTTCTGAATTTTATAAATGCGTTTCTTGCAATTTCGATTCTTACTTTTATTTCATCATCCGGATCTAATTCTGTATTTATCCAACAGCCTAGATATTTGTATTTGAAGACTCTTTCAATTGACCTATTATTTACTGTAAGTCGAACTCGACCAACAGGCTCTTTGCTAATGACCATAAACTTGGTTTTCTTAATATTCATACTCAGTCCTGCTTCCTCACATTCCTCATTTATTCTTGTCAAGAGATTTTGTAGATCTTCCATATTTTCAGTCAACACCGCAGTATCATCAGCGTATCGGATGTTGTTGATGATCACACCATTTATTTTTATTCCTTCTGTTGCTTCCCAAACTGCATTTTGAAAAATTTGTTCTGAGTATACATTAAACAGGAGTGGCGATAGAACACACCCTTGTCTCACTCCGCGTTTAATTTTAATCTCATTCGTTTCGCCACCTTCTGTTCGTACTACCGCGGTCTGATTCCAGTATAAGTTTTTAATTAATCTTACGCCTTTGCCGTCAAGTCCTATTTTAGCCAACGAGTGTATAAGTTTATTGTGCTGAACTCGGACAAAGGCCTTCTCAAAATCTATAAAGCAGACGAAGGTTGTTTTTTGGTATTCTCTGCACTTCTGCAGTAAGGTGTTCATACTGAATAGTGCTTCTCGAGTCCCTATACCGCTTCTAAATCCAAACTGACCACCATCATGTCACATTTTCGGTATATTCTATTTTGTATGATTCTTACTAATAGCTTTAGTGCGTGACTCATTAGGCTAATTAGTCTAAAATCGTTACATGATGTTGGGTTATTTTTCTTCGGGATCGGAATAAATATAGATTTGAGCCAATCTGCGGGTATATTTCCAGTGTTATATATTTGATTAAACATTTTCGTTAGCATACGTGAATTTTCTTCATCAAATAACTTGAGGATTTATGACGGGATTTCATCTGGACCAGCAGTTTTATTAGTTTTAGCCATTCGCAAAACATAGTCGACCTCTGACTGTAATATTTCTGGGCCTTCCATATTTGCTTCTGTATCTTTTCCTATATTTATATCGGCCCTATTATCATCAAATAAGGTTTTAATATAGGTT
Organism: Sinelater perroti; assembly: GCA_036346155.1. Taxonomy (NCBI): domain Eukaryota; kingdom Metazoa; phylum Arthropoda; class Insecta; order Coleoptera; family Elateridae; genus Sinelater; species Sinelater perroti. Next base: position 37,518,039 of record JARFIY010000001.1, read on the forward strand.
TCCCACATTTTTACTCTGTCTGCCGGATCTAATACTAATTTATTATCTGCGGTTTTAAGTATGCAGGGTATCTTACGTTTTACATTACCAGTTACTTCCTTCAATCTTTTATGTAAATTAAATTCATCATGTTTGGTTTGTAATTCTTCTATTTCTTTACATCTGTCCTGCATCCAGTTCTCCTTAGCTTCCTTAATTTTCCTTCGTAATTTTAGCTTTATCTCTTGGTATCTCATTTCGTCCGTATTTTTAAGCCGTCGCCGCTCTTCTAATAAATCTATTATTTCCTTTGTCATCCATTCTTTTTCCTTCTTTTCGATGTGGTACTAAGACTTCCTTAGAGATTTGATCTATAGTTTTCTTATTTTACCCCAGTTTTCCTCTGCCGTGTCTTCATTCATGTTTATTTTCTTTAGCTCCTTATTTAATTTACACTGTAGTTTTCTTTCACTTCAGAGTTTTGATGTCATTTATATTGATGTTGGTAGTATGGGTAGATTTTCGTAGCGCTCTTAGTTTTATTCTTATATTTGCTATTAAGAGATTATGGTCGGAGTCAGCATCAGCTCCAGGGTAGGTCTTTGCACTTTTAACGCTATTTCTAAAACGTTTATTAATTAGAATAAAATCTATTTGATTTCTCACTATCCTTTCGTTATTATCTTGAGGCGATCTCCATATATAGAACCTTCTTGGTGGTAACTGGAACCAGGTATTTGTGACGATCATGTTTTCCTTTTCACAAAATTGAATTAGCCTTTCACCTCGTTCGTTTCTCTGACCTAGTCCATATTCTCCTACTATATCGTTTATTCTACCTTTACCTATCTTGGCGTTATAATCGCCCATAATAACATTAACTTCGTGTTTCTTGACACATCGTGTCAAGTCTTTTATCTGTGTATAAAATTCTTCAACTTCCTCATCATTTGCATCCGCTGTAGGCGCGTATACTTGTACAAGATTTATATTTATTCGCCTCTCATTTGTATCATTATCACACGATCAGAGTAAGGAACAAAATTTATGACTACATCACTGATTTTTCTAACAATTAATATAGCTACTCCTTTTTGATGAACATTATCATTTCTGCCAGAGTAATATATAACGGTGTCGTTTGATTGTAACTTTCCGCTTCCTGTCCATCTAGCTTCGCTAACGCCTAGTATATCAATTTTATTTCTCTTCATTTCGTTACTTATATTCCTTAATTTTCCTGCTTCGTACATAGTCCGGACATTCCATGTCCCTATTCTTTGAATTGTCACTTTTGGGTCCGCCTGAGATTCTTCGCACCCTGTCCCATTCAAGGGACGCCGGGCACTCAGGGCCATTACTTCATGCTGATTCTCCATGGTGGTTTTTCTTGGGAATCCCTAGGGATCTATAATGCAATGGTTTACCCTTGCCTTTTGCATCCTTATGCCATTGACCATATCTAGTTCATCTGCCTTCAAGGCCAATTTCTCGACCTCAGGACAAAAGGGTGTCCTACTCCCATGGTTCTTCCACCCGAAGCTGTTGACCAGTAAGGAGGGAACTACTTATACCAGCAGTCATTAGGTTGTTGCTGGTTTTGGTCCACCCCGGATATTTTATTTCCCGGTACCCGTCATATCTAACGGGCATCCCCCTATCCGCCACCTGGGGAGGCGCCCGATGGGGGACCAGCAACTCCACACGGGTTTAAATAAATAGAAACTTATAAATATGAACGAATTATTAAAATTGCAATTGACCACTACAGACTCGGTATTCTTATCTTATGATAACAGAGTTACTGGCCAAAAAGAAAAAATTTCTAAACAAAGACAACGTAGAAATTATCTGCTACCAAAATACAAGACTTGCTTCGAGCAGCCCAGGACACAAGAAACTCACAGAATACACACACATGTTCGTGTGCACGGAACCTATGCCTCAATCAACCCAAAAATCAACTGTTCCGGCCACAAGAGAGAATTCGGGTAAACACATTTTGCCTCATTGTATTACCCGAGATTATATGTATAGAGAATACGCAGGAGTAGCGAGCTTGCTATCAACAACCTACTAGCTTCTGAAACATCCCGAATAGATGCCCTATGCTCCATAGGAGTGAAAGGAGAAAGAAGAAGAATATGTATAGAGAAGCAGTGGAAATTTACAAATATTAAAATAATTTTAACAGAGATGACGGATTTCATTTGCCTAAATCCTGATTTGCCTCTAAAAAAACGAGTAACGTCAGCAAATGCCGAAATGTTACCCACAACAAGCCAATTTACGTCAGCAGCTAACCCAATGATATCACCAACGCCCCCCCCCCCCCTAGCATACCTATCTAACGCGTATAAAAACTAAAGCACAGTAGCTTACTTTTTAGATTTCCCGAAGATGTTTCCCGTAGAAAGAAATGGTAAGATTTACAAACTCCGACCACGGCTTAACAACCCGAAAATAAACAACATAATGCATAGTTACTTGGGACAATTCATAAAGTAACTAACATCTAGTTTTTTTCACAGAAAAGTATACTAAAAATAGTTTTATATTCGTGTAGCATGAGATAACATCCTGCCATTGTAAAATAGGTGTTATACTGTTAGGAAGCAAGGAAGTTTGTAAAATATCCGTAATGTTCTCCATTAAAAAACTTTTTCTTCTTCTACTTCTTTATAGGCTTAAAGTTCGTTTAATTCCGGCGCATCCTTCCAGCTTTTTCTCGGTCTACCCGGTGATCTTCTCCCTCTAGGCAACAGGTCTCTAACTTTCTTTACTATTCTGACGTCTTCCATCCTAGATATGGTTTTTACATTCTGATTTTCTTTTGGCCCATTCATCGATCTTTTAAACTTTGCAGCTTCGTCTTATTTCTTTGCTTATATGTGGTCAAGTTTAGTTACGCCCATAATTTTTGTAGTGTCCTTATCTCCGGTCTTTTCAGCATTTTTTTGTTTTTACCGTATCTGACCTTGTCTCGACTGCGTAGGTCATAATCGGCCTTATGGCGGATATATACATTCTAACTTTGGCCTCCCTATTTAGATGTTTGTTGTTCTATATGGTATTATTTAGGCATGCAGATATTTTTGATGTTGTCTGGGCCTGATATTCAGTCTCTCCTGTCAATATTCAATTACTTGTAATTTTAATTCTTAAATATTCCATTGACATCACTTGTACTACCACAGATCCAGATAGTTCGACGTTGTAACGTAGCGGTACTTTACTGATTGTTATTGCTTTGGTTTTGTCGTCCGACACTTTTAACCCAAACGTCTCACATGCTTTAATGAATTCGAATAATAGCCGCTGTATGTAGTCTTTATTATCCGCAATAAGAGTCCACATATTAACCTAATTTTTTGATTTCCCATTCTGTATCCTCTAGGACAACCGTGAAGTGTTGCTTTTATTATTTCGTTTATCACTAAGTTAAATAATAGTGGGTTGTACGATTCTTTTAGTTACGTAAATTTTCTCTGCTATTTTTCTTTATATATAACCTATAACAGAAAAAGCAGTACATTTGGTACGTTATTTTCTTGCAGCGTATCTATTCCTTTCTGAAGTTTTGTCTAACACCTTTTGTATGTCGGCAAAGCAGAACTAGACTGGCTTATTGTATTCTAAAGATTTTCCGTTATCTGTCAAATAACAAATATTGCATCCACATACGACCTTTTGCTCCAAAATCAGTTTCGTTGTGATTTTTAAGCCCACATTCAGTAAGTTTCTGCCCCGATAGTTTATTTTCCGCGTTTTTTTCGTAATCCTTAGTTTCCACTCGTCTGCTATTGTTGATGTTTTAAGTACGTTTTGTACTAATGTGGTTAATTCTTTTGCTAGTACTTCACCCCCATATTTTATTAATTCATTTGTAATGCCGTTGGTTCCAGATGATTTTCTATTTTTTAGTGTTCTGATTACTTTGTTTACCTCTTCTTCATTCACATTCGCTAGTATCTGTATGTCATCTGTTGTCTTGTATTATAGATTCCTCTGCGGTACCACATATAACGAACTAAAGTACTCCCTTCGGATATCTTATTCGTTTGTAGATATTCCTTTATCTTTTTCTTTTGATTCCTTAACATTCTCTATATCTGTTTCAGTTGCTCATATAAAGCTCTTTCGAACTGCCTGATATATATTTCCCAGTACTCGTCTTTTTTGCTCTAATCTTATATTGTTCATATTCCTCAATAATTTGGTCTTGTTTATATTTTAGAAATGTGTTTGTTTTATTTTTTGCTAACGTTTTTATTTCGCCACAAAACCATGGTGTTTCATGTTTTTATTGTTGTAGTATGTTTATTTTCCTTGTTTCTAATGCTTTTTTATGCTTTTATTATATTTGCTTTTATTTTTGACCATTGAGAGTTTGGTGATTCGTTTGGGATCATTTTGTTATTACAAAATATGCCCTTTCAGTCTTTGTTCATACAACTGTCTTATATTCTTGTCTCAAAGTAGTTCTATGTTAAGTTTTTCTTGGTAGATAAGTTGTTTGAATTTGGATCTTAGTATTTCATTCTTATCTTGCCTAATAACATTTTGTGATCACTCGAGTTGGTTGTAGAGTTTAATGTTTTAACATCAAGTACTTGTGACATATTTGCTTGTTTGCAACAAAGTGGCCATTAATTGAATGCTGATGGTTGACGATAAATTACAAAAAAAACTACAAAAGATATTCAGATCAGGTAAATTGCTATTTAAATATTAGATAAAGGACTAGAAAATAATATTTTTCAAATCTCTTTCTTTGCTCTTGTTTACAAGTTTTAGACATCTTAAATTATGATCAATAATTCTGTGTCTGTTTTCCTCTTCTATCGAATTAATGGCACCTTTAATGCGAATTTTGAGGATATCGATGTCCTATATTATTCCTTGACGAGGATAATAAGCAATGTCTTTTGTTAAGAGTAAATAGTCACAAGATTTAAATCGGGAGAGTATGGTGGCCAATAAGTTCCTCCGCCTGCCTCCGTCTTTGCATCCAAGGCAATGAATTTAATGAATTCGAGCGCGATATTGCATAATCCAAAATTCTCGTTTCATTGAATTTCGGCTAATGTGATCGAAAAATTTGTCCAAAATCTGATTTGTATAAATTCCACCAGTAATTGCTTTTGTCAGGAAATAAGGGCCCACTATGTCATAGTAGCTGATAGCAAACCAAACAGTTATTCGCTTTGAGTATAAGGGGCGTGCGATTATTATTTCTAGTTTTTCGGTTCCCCATATTCGGTAGTTCTTAATGTTGACATAGTCTTCCAATTTATAATGATACTCATCTATAAACCATATCTTTCGATAATCAAGGCCCAAATATTCTTTCATTATCTTTTAAAGTGTCTTTTAAAGCACTTCTTTGCGATATAGGTACCGTTTTTTACGAGTGTTTGGACTTTTTCTATATTATTTACGTTTCTCATTGATATTGGACAACCGAGTTTTTCTACTGTATCATTTTGGACACTGCCTGTAGTCAACCATTTTTGATTAATCTATGAAGTTTCTTAAAAATTCATTAAAGGTTTTCATATATTCCAATATGTTAAAATATGAAAAACTTTCAACACAAATAACATATATTGTAAATACCTTTTCACTGTTCTCGTGTCTAATGTTAACTTCCGGCCTACCCCTCGCTTCCACTTTCTGACGGTTTAATTCATATACTTTCCACAGCTATACCAGTAATCGATAATTTGTACTCTTTTGGAAATCGTATACACAGCAGATGCTAATGCCATTTTAAAACTGATTTTACACGGGTATTGTGGGGCAAACTGTAGATAACACACGTGATTTTCATAAGGTTTGGTCAAACGGTTTAGAGATTGCACTCACAAAAGCAATTACATCTAATTAATGGCCACCTTGTATGATATACTCTATTAGTGAGTGTTGTCCTCTCGTGTTTTCCCAAATATATTTGTATTGCTTCTAGTGATTGAAGAAGTTATTGTTTATTCTTAAGTTATTTCTAATGCAAAAGTGCGTGAAGATATCTCGAGTGCCGTTACATATATTTTCGTTAAATTTTTGTTTTGCCCCTGAGATTACGTTATTTCCAATATGGGCATTTAAGTCTCCCAATATTAATTTGGGATCTTGTCTAGAATTTCCTGAAGTCTATTATAAAATTTATTTCTGTCGTTTTTAGGTTTGCATTCTTCAGAAGCATATAACTATCTGATCTGTAACTTATTGTTATCTAGCTTTAGTGTCAATATTATTGATATAAATTTATATTTCATGATAGCCTCTTTCTTAATGAGTATACCTCCTCCTTCTTTGGCTCTTTCTAACTTCTGGACTCCACTGTAGACAAGTTTGTAGCTTTCGTATGGCACGATGCCCTTCCCTTTCTTTCTTTGTTTCGGATATAGTGCATATGTGCATTTTAGATCTCTCTAATTCCTATGAAATTAGGACCTAATTAATATTCCATGTTCTAAACCTTTTTTTTTCTTGTTGTACGCTTTTGTTGAATACAGAATTGCTCCCTCTCCATATCCGTTGGGGCTCCCTCTACTTGAGGTGTGGACTACCATCGGGGATTGTCTTTCTTTGATTAAAGTTTCATCCTATTTGCTGGTTTCATGAGCATTATCAGTATTTTCTCCGTAGGTAGCGTACTATATTGGCCCGAGAAGCCATCCTCCTTTCTCAATCGGCAACAGTGGAATTATTATTAAAAAAATTAACGTTTATATACAAATCTTGTGCTGTCTGATTGGTTCTGTGAAAACGAGCGCTACTCTTCTGTTCTGGCCGGCGTTCTAGTTAATAAGTTAGTTTAAGTGCATGCTAGTAGGCATAATAAGCCCTTGAAGCTGCGCTGCTGATAAATATGCCGCAATAAAAAAAATGTGCAAAGCTTAAAAGTTTGGTGTAACACGAACAATTTTTCCCTTTGTGATCAAGCACTTTATTACGAGTTAGTCTTCCGTTTACGTGTTGATTGACGAGAAGATTTGAATCCAATGTATTAAGATAAATACTAAAATATGTTACATGTTTTACATCACAGATTTTAATTTCGCTTTGAACCCATTTTATATGAAGATCATTTCCTAATATCATATTATTGATATGCCAAGAAGCCTTGGGTATTATTCTAAACACTTTTTTTAAAAGCATCGAATAACATATTATTCTGTATATCCAGATAATTATAAGAGTGATTATATGCAGTAGAAGTTTGCTGTTGAGTGACTGATTTGATATGTAAGCTAACAACTAATACATCTTTTTGATTAAAAAGTCAAATCCTTTCCTTTTCTTAGATGTGTAATCTCTCCAAGTGAATCGTTTGTCTAAAAGCATCTCTAGATATTTGAAAGAATCCTTGACTGATATCATTTTTTTGTTTAAAATTACACCAGGGGTTGTAGTACGTCACTTTGTAATGTGTACAAATTCATCTTCGTTCACTTACCTACCATTTGGGTAACCGGGGTGCTATAATGAGGTTCGCAACTAATTTCAAGCTTTTGTTTAATCTTGGTGAGCAAAAACCACCGTCGTATAATTAAGAAAGGTTACTGTAATTACAAAGCGCATATATGAAATATAACGTTGGAGCACACTGCTTTGGTTAATTCTTGCTTGTATAAAATTATGTTTAAACTATTCGCAACTGTCAATTGGAAAAATCTAAGTTACTATTTAAATAACAAGCAAAATTAATGAAATAGAGTCAATTAAATTCCATATAGCAGCTCTTATTACGCTAAACACAATAAAAGGCTTGGTGTATACATATATATATATATATATATATATATATATATATAATTTTAAAATCAATTTCAATATCGTTTACGGCTCTGTAGACTTTTTTGTGGAATTTATTCAAAACTTTCAAGTATAACTTTGACACACCTGCAAAGTAATTTAGATAAACAAGGCGATAATGTTATTGGCTTATAAGAATTGGTTCCTTTTAGAGGATTACTAGGTTTTTGCATTAAAATGATTTGTCCAAATTTTCATTGTATGGTAAAATAATAAATTTTGAATACTACATGGAATATTTCCATAATGGCTACAGTGGCTTTCTTAGACAGTTTTTCGAACAACCTTTTTGTTATTAAATTATAATTAGGTGAGTTTTATATCATTTAGTAATTTTATTTCTTCACGGACCTACCTAAAAGCAAAACATTTTATTTGGTAAAGATATTTGCAATGGACTCTACAAATATTCAGCTATTAATTTCTTTTATCGCTGTTCTGGGATGATTTTGTTGAACATTAAATATAAGTATTCAGCAAATATTAGATGACCTAGAGTTATCCTTAGCACAAGCGCTGTCATTTTTACGTGTTTGGTGTTGCTTTCCATGTGAAATGGTGATATAATTTATCAATGTAATCTTGAAACGTTTTATTTCTGACTTTGTATAACAAATTTTTCAACTATTTCGTTATCCTATTCAGTCATGTTTTGTCAGTAGGAAGTCCGATTTATTGGCACACTGTTTTGGAACTTTTTTTTCGGAGATTTTATTTCTTACTTCTTATGAACAGTTTATTTCTGTAGAGTTATCTTCTTTAGAGGGGTAGCTTACCTGTAAAATTACCCTTCTTAGAATTTCTGTTGTGTATTCAACATCTGTTGTCTTTGACTATCAGTTGTAAGATACCTTCTAAACAACTCTCAATCAGTTTCTATTGTAGAAAGGTTTTCTTAATTTTAATGATAAAGGGCAAACACAGCAAAATTGAAATACCGAACTAAAGATAATTTACACAAAATATTTGTAAATATATTTATTAGGCTTATATAATCTTTAAACACACTACCAGGCCTTAAACTATAAAATAGTTTTTTATACAAGAACATTGCGGTATCCCATTGTGAGTACTTTACGACGTACCGATACCAGCAATTCTTGCACAAACTCCATTTGAATTTTCTGTGATACCCAGAGCCATTTGTTTAGATAAGCAGCCTATAAATTGCCGTGCCTACAATGTTATATTTAATTTTCTGTACTCCAATTTTGCTGTGTTTACCCTTTCTTCTTCTTAAAGTGCTATCTCCTATCGGAGGTTAGCAATCATCATAGCTATTCTAATTTTTGATGTAACTGCTCTGAATAGATCTAGTGATGAACATCTAAACCATTCCCGGAGGTTCCTCATCCACGACATCCTTCTTCTGCCTCTCGATCTTTGTCCTGAGATCTTGCCCTGTATGAGCAATTGCAGCAAGCAGTATCTTTCACCTCGCATGACATGTCCGAAATATTCCAATTTGCGTTTTTTCAATGTCAGTAGTAACTCTCGTTCTTTGTTCATGCGATGGAGGACTTCTTCATTGGAAACGTGTTCTGTCCATGATATTTTAAGTATGCGTCTGTATATCCAGAGCTCAAAGGCTTCCAGTTTTTTCATTTGCTGTTGTTTGAGGGTCCAAGCCTCCATTCCGTACAACAGAATCGAGAAGACGTAGCATCGTACCATACGCATTCTCAGATCTAGCGAGATATTGCGATTAGAGAAGAATTGCCTGATTTTTACAAACGCTGCCCTCGCCATTTCGATTCTTCTATTGATTTCAGTAGCTTGGTCATTACAACTGTTTATTATGGTCCCTAAATATTGGTATTTGTGCACTCTTTCGATTTCGGTGTTTTCGATTTTTATTTTTATATTGTTGATGTTATTATTTCCTATTTTCTTGATGACCATGAATTTAGTTTTCTTACAGTTCATTTTGAGACCATACTCTTTGCTAACTCTGTTGATATTTTCTAGCATGTTTTGTAGGTCTTCGGGATTGCAAGCTATTATTAGAGTGTCATCCGCATATCGCAGATTATTGATCACTTGCCCATTCACTTTTATCCCTCCTTGTTGGTCCTCTAAAGCCTCCCGGAACATACACTCACAGTACATGTTAAAGAGGGCAGGTGATAGTACACATCCCTGTCTAACGCCCCTAAGGATCTCAATATTTTCGGACAACTGGCCATTAACATTGATCGCCGCATGTTGTTTCCAATAAAGATTACGAATGATGCGGATATCACAAGGATCCAAGCCTTTTTGTCTCAAAATTGCTATTAACCTATCGTATTTTACCTTATCAAAGGCTTTTTCATAATCTATGAATCCTATATACAAATCCACATTCATGTCGAGACATGTCGCTGTATTAAAACATTTATCCCAAAGAGTGCTTCTCTTGTCCCCATGTTGTTTCGGAATCCGAATTGTGTGTCGCTAATATCTGCCTCTAATTTTCTGTAGATCCTTTTATGTGTGATTTTCAAAAACACCTTTAGAGTATGGCTCATAATGCTTATTGTTCTAAATTCTGAGCAGTCTTTGGGGTTGTTCTTTTTGGGTAGAGGTACAAACACCGATCGTAACCAATCGTTTGGAATACTCCCTTTTTTATATATATTATTGTATAGATCTACAAGTAAGTGTAGATTTTCGTCCTCTATTAGCTTTAGGAGTTCTACAGGTACGTTATCTGGGCCTGCGGCTTTATTGTCTTTGGAGTTGTATATAGCATGTTTAGCCTCCTCTAGCGTTATAGCCGGGCTATCCGAGCTGCTTTGGTTATTTTCCATTTCTATTTCTGACGTCCTGTCGTCGTCAAAGAGTTCTTTTATGTATCCCTTCCATATTTCTATTTGCTTGGTTATGCCTATAATTATGTTGCCATTCTTGTCTTTCATAATACTTCTCTGCCTCTTCTTTGCTACTCCCGTCATCTCCTTAACTTTTTTATGCAAATTAAATGTATCATGTTTCGTCTGAAGCTCCTCTACTTCGTTACATCTGTCGGTCATATATTTTTCTTTGGCTTTTATAATTTCTTTTTTAATAATCTTACGTATTTCTTTATACTTGTTTTCATCTATGTTTTTATATTTCCTTCTCGTCTCCATTAATTTAAGGATTTCAGGTGTCATCCATTCCTGTTTTGCATATTGGGTTATTTCTGAAGAATTTTGGTTGGCTGCGTCTATTATTGCTGTTTTGATATTTAACCACTGCTTCTCGATAGTTGTTCCTTTTGAATTCTTTAATGTTTCTAATTTTATATTAATATCTTTCGTTATATCAGTTTTTACCGTAGCATTTTCTAAAATTCGGGCATTGACTTTTGGATCCAGATGTTTTCTTTTTATTATTTTCAATTTTAGTTTAAAAGTAGCCACCACTGGATTGTGGTCTGATCCCACGTCTGCACCAGGGTATGTTTTGGCGGACAGAAGCGCATTTCTATATCTTTTATTTATTAAAATGAAATCGATTTGGTTTCGTACCACGTGGTCGTTGGTGTGTGCTGGTGAGATCCAAGTATATAACCGTCTGTTAGGGAGCTTAAACCATGTGTTAGATATTACCATCTGTTTGTTCTGGCAGAATTCAATGAGTTTTTCTCCACGTTCGTTCCTCTGACCTAGTCCATGTGGGCTAACATAATCCTGTACACTTCCTTCTCCTATTTTTGCATTAAAATCACCAAGCACGATTGTCACGTCATTTTTAGCGATGGAGTTCATCAGTATATCCAGGTGATTATAAAACTCTATTTCATTGTCGCTTTTGTCAGCTGTTGGGGCATAGATCTGAATAATATTGATGTTATTTGTGTGAGAGTGTAGTTGTATCAACATTATTCTATTTGAATAATTTATCACGCTTTTAACTTGCGATTTCAGTCTATCTGACAGTATTGTAGCAACTCCATATCTGTGGTTGGGTTCATCTCCACCAGAGTAATAAACGCTGTAGTTGTTGTTTATAGTGCATTCTCCGTTCCCTGGCCATTGAGTATCGCTGATTCCAAGAATATCTATGTCTATCCGTTTCATTTCAGCAATAACATTTTGTACCTTTCCTGCTTGATACATGCTTTTGACATTCCATGTTGCTATTTTCACCGGTGACTTATTTATCTTCAAGAATGTATTTCTATTTGTGTTTGTGTTCGTTCTGCCGGGATTTCGCTTGATGACGACCTGAGAGGCCCAACATTCTCCTCCCCTGCCGGATCTTCGGGTCCGATACCCATGATCAGTAACATTTAGATTGTCAGTCTTCACTACCATGATGATTTTACTAGGAAAAGTAATGAGGTGGTTTTCCGTTGCCTTCCTCATCCCAATATCTTAACCACTTCAATATCATTTATTCCGTGCTTAGGGTTATCTGTTCTTATAGTCGTTTCTGTCTTCCTGACATCCGCCTATACGAACTAATATCCACGTTGCTGCCCGTTGATATGCTAGTTTTGGTCCACCCCGGGTATTTAATTTCCCCGGTACCACCCATATCTGGGAGGTGTTCCCCTATCCGCCACCTGGGGAGGCGCCCGATGGGGGACTGGCAATCACACACCCTTTAGTTGTATTTAATAAAGCTGTTACTGATAAATCAAAAATAGATTTTAGATTAGTGCAGTGGTTAGAAAGACAATTGGTCATAACCAAATTAAGATAGTCGAATATATTGTTAACATTAACGAGCCGCACTTAAATATTCAGAACTGGTAACCATAATTGCTTTTTAAAGTTCTCGACTCAGCTGAAGGTGTTTAACATTTAAATAACCTTAGACGATAGATGAGTTGCGTAGTATTGAAAAATAATTGAGAAATTGATATTTTTGATAACAGAATGTTTAGGACAGTAGATGGCTGATACCACTATTCTTCCATTGAGATCTCTGATTACAACTACAATTGAGTTTTGAAATTGAAATATGTTTTTCTAATTTTAAAGTGCAATTTTAAAATTTTATGTTACAGCTGTCTTACCATGGACAGTTTCATAAGGATGCTAAGCGCGATGTTAAATTACCTTCTCTAGGTGATACTAATTTTAGATATTAATAGAATGTCAATTCTATGAAAATTTAAAAATAATTAGACCTCCTGGTAATGTTGAGCTAGACTGTTTACGTTCCAAAACGATATTGTTATGAAATCTACTGTTGACTACAGAGGATATTAGATTATAATACTATTTTGGTTCATGAGTTGCATAAACAAATTTATTTGATAAATGAGAAAGAACTATATCGTTGTTTTCTGCATTTACTCTTGCTGTTTGGTTATAGTCATAGTTGTGGTTTGGGAAAAGTTTATAAACTATAATAGCTTCTATTTGTGAGCGACTACATTTGCTATATGGAATTTTCTGAGTAATTTCTATTGCATAACTTATAATGCATATTTTAGTTTTCGTATTTTAGTATTATGAGATCCTAAACATTTAACATACTTTGACACAGATTTGTACCAATAAGATTTTTAATGACTATATGCTTGGCACCTAGCGCATTGAATTATTTCTTTATTTTTCTGGGATAATCAATTTTGATTTTCATATTGAAAAGCTGCCGACGATCAAATTCTTATTATTACTGCTTGCTCTCAGATGCACAAGAAAATAGGCAGAGCATTCTTTAACTCATGTTGCTGATGTTTTGTACTTTGTTTTCTTTTTATTTCAGTGCAGATTTTATTTTATCGGTGGGTATAGAAAATGTAAATTTTTAATTACTATTCCTGTTTTAACTGACGCATATGATGTATTATTTTTTCATCTTATAAGTAAATGGTGAACTTCTTATAAGTTTCAATAACGTACGGCTTTATTTATTAGTCAAAGAAGTAGTATAATATGGTTCATTTTTAACGACTTCTACAAAGTTATTTTAAATTGCAATAAGATCAGTTACTCTACAAACATAAATTGGGGTAGTATAGGTATTTTCTGTTGATGCATGACTTGTTAGACATTATTTTAACGTTGTTATATCATGAATTGTGTTTATATTTTAAACATATTTTCTATGTTGACATTCAGCGATACACGAGCTATGTTTTTGTTTGTTAGAACTACATATGTTTGCTTCTTTAATTACAATCTATATTCTAGTCACCAATCTCAAATTATTATTATTTATGGGTATTGCGATGTTAGTGTTTGAAAAAAGTTGCCATAACTTGTATGAGTATGAAGGATTTATATATCGTAGAACTTTAAAATTTTTATCTGGGCGGCGTTAAATTGTTGGTTGACCTTAAATATTGGAAGTATTTAATATTTTAGTTGTACGGCTATTCTACCAAGTGCAAATCTATAATTAAAATTTCCATATTTATTTTATTTGATAGCCTAGCGTACGCTTATCGCAGCTGGCCTCCTTTTACAAATATCTCTTGCTTTGTTACAAACAGGATCACATTGCCCATCAAGAATAATAATTTATCTGAGTAACATAAAAATATTTAGATTAAATAAAATTATACACGGCCACTCTCACTAACTGTACCACCACGACTCGGGCAATTAAAAATACATAGATAAAAATTATAACATTAGAAACAAATTTAGATAATAAAAAAAAAATGTTTCAGACCTCGACTGGGACAGTCGTATTATATCTAAATATTAACACCTAAAATTAATACTAAGACAGGCCACATCGGGACTCAAACCCATCCACTTCGAATTCGCCAGAAAATCAATACTTCCTGAGCAGTTAGGTGACAACCCAGTAAAAGTATTGTTAAGACAAGTACGGACATGGAACTCCTTTTCCGCCAATGTCCGGGGCTTCTATACATACCCAAAAGTTTTATATATATTTATTAGCAATTAGAACTACTACATTTTATGGGCTAATTGTATATCAGAACTTCAGCTTAAAATGACGTGACAAGAGCTCCAACAATGAGGGACTCTCTTAATCTACAAGAAGGTCTGCTGGCCAAAGTCTATGTAGTCGTCGTGAGTGTTCTCTTTCTAGTAACGGTTGAAGCAGGTTATTTGGGTAAGCTTCCAATCTATAGTGGTGGCTTCTACTTCTTAGCTTGATGACATCTTTGACATAAGGAATCCTCAGGTCGTCGTGTAGCGTCTGGTTCGAGGCATACCACGGTGCTTGAGTTATCATACGTAGCACTTTAGATTGGCTTCTTTGGAACAATGCTATATTGGAATTGCTTGCGCAGCCCTAGATTTCGATTCCATACGTCCAAATAGGGATGATGATTGTTTTATATAGCAGTACTTTGTATTCTAAGAAAAGTTTTGAGTTCATCCCTAGCAGCCAATAGAGTTCTTTGATCTTCAGGTCAACCTTCTTCCGTTTTTTGGTAATGTGATCTTTCCATGTTAACCTATTGTCCAGGTAGAATCCGAGATGTTTGATAGATATTGCTAAGAGAAAGCGAAGGACAACGTTCGTGTCTTTGAGTGAAGTCTATGTGCTGTGATTTGTTTTCATTTATTTTAATTTTCCAGAGATGTAACCAAGCCTGTAGTGCATTTAAGTGGGCTTGTACGAAGTTAGATGCTATTGCTGGGTTTTCATGAGCTGGTAGTATAGCAGTGTCATCGGCAAAAGTACAGATAGTAGTTTCAGTGGTTGTTGGGATGTCGAATATATATATATATATATATATATATATATATATATATATATATATATATATATTCAAAATACTAATTCTACATATTTAAATACCAAAGCTTCCTTCAATATTATTTAGTAGTTTAAAATAAAAGCGTAATTGAAGCAGACACAATTTGACATATCGAATAATAATAAAGAAGTTTTGAAATGGTCTGAATGATTGGGACAAAAAATACATACTTCCAACGTTATCTTCATATATTAAAACAATATAAATATAAAAACATTTAAAATGATCGGCAATTTTTTGTAAAAGAAAAAGTCACCTAATATAATAATAATAATAATCTATATCTACACAACACAACTAGATATTTAAATCACATTACAAAGTTGGTTTATAATTATTACTTGCTTACTTAACTAATACATAACACTTTTTCCCAACAATGTCGTTTAGTAAATGTGCATAATGTCTGCTTTACACTAAACTGTAGATATTTTTAGATAATTTGATCCATTACAACCGATATAAAAACAAATGCAAACTAATTAAATAATTTACATTTTGTATTTAATAAAAACATTATTAGAAATAAGAACAAAACCTAAAATAGATAGCTATCAGTCTTTTATTTGATTATCTTACAAAATGAGTTAACTTATCCATTTATGATACAAAGCTACTATAAGAAATATACCCAAATTTTACACTTAATATATAGAATTACTTTAATATGATACTACATTAACATATAATTATTTTTATATTAAATTTATAGCATATATTAATTAACTTAATCGAAATAAATTTTAATAAAAGGGAAATTTTAATTTACCAGATTACAGCAAATGCTCGACGAGTCCGACTAATCTGTGAGTTGCTCTTCAGAATAATTCCTGATTATGCTCCCGCAGCTCCATAGAACGACACCAGATGTTGGCTGATGTGGTCACTGTTCCTGTCTGCACACCTGCGACTTGTAGAGAATAAACCTGCAATCCCAACTTGCGAGTTCGCCGGGATATTGAAATATAGAAATAACAGATACTTGCAGCTGTGAATTCCTCTCCCCAATTATAATTGCACCGTACTTATGTAATTAGACTTGTTAGCATACATAACAAAGCAGTTGCATTCCCCAGCTCGTTAGTTTTCGTTATGATATCGAAATAATGCAGTCGCTACTTTTAATTAAAACTTTGCTCATCAATATTTCTAAAACTGCCGCTGCCGCAGTGAAGCATTCAGAGGTTCGGTAAGCTTGTTAACGCCGTATTTCATTGTATTTGGTGCCAAACTTATTTGCTTCGGTAGTTGACTGAACAATTCCGTTTTTAACTAGACAATGCTGTAAATTTAGTAGACACTATAAATGCTAATTGAATTATTTTTAACATGTTCGCAGCAGACAACTTCTATTAAATTTACAACTATTCTCATTATTTAGAACATCCCATTCCATTCATTTCACTTGTACAATAATTATTATATAAAACAAAAAAAAACAATTATATGGGTAAAATGTACAAAATGTTTGTTAATTTTTTGGCCCTAATAATTCAAAAACACACAATTGATGCTTGGACATCCTTATAAAAATTTAAAAAATAAGAAAAGAGCAAGAGCACTTGAAAGGTAATAAAAGAAAGAAAACAGTTAAAAAGAAAGAAACTGAATTCCCGAAACAACACATACAAAAACGTGTACAAGAAGAATACAATAATAAAAGCAAAAGTCATAATACAAACAAAGAAAGGACAAGCACCCAGTGTAAATGAGATTGCAGCGGATACGTTGAAGATAGATACTGGGAAGACTGTCAAGATATACGAAATATAAAAAAATCTAGTGTGAACATCACACGACTTTCCTTATCCTATTATTATATATTATACCGGGTCTATCGTTTCGGCCCTGCGCTGCTCTCGTCCAGGAACTTGTTATTTTAAAAAAGAACGAGGCGCGAGTCCAATACTCGAAAGCTGATTAAAATAAATAGTACAAGACTCGTACTTAAAATTTTGCTACGTCACTGAAGGTAACCGTGCGAGCTCGGTCGCACAGCCTTCCTCATTATCGCCTGCGTGCTCCCTCCTAGCGGCCAAGCGCTCCACCCCCCTGTTCTCCCGCAGTCGGCCAGTAAGCTCTCCGAGCGCGCTGTGATTGGTACGTTTAATTAATTTTTAATCGGCTATAACTTATTTATTTGACCTCGGATCAAAAAATTTCATTGTAATTCTTTTTCCGTCTCGGTGTAATCTATCCAGCAATATAAATTTCCCGAAACATTTTATGAACACCCGGTATATTAAAAATCCTGAGCTTCAATTTTTTTTCGAGTTCCTATTTTACCAACTTTTATTTTAAATTCATGTTTATCTCATAATAACAAATCATTTTTATTCTCATAAATTTTTTGTATCTTTAACCGTTTAGATTCGCGACCGCTTTGCGACCGATTTTGCGACCAAACAACTTTTTTACCAAAAGCTTCGCACTGCGTCCTCTACCTACAAGTAACTTGCATGCCAAATTTCAAGTCTCTAGCTCTTACGGTTCTCGAGATATCCTGTTTACTGACAGACCGACAGACAGACAGACATGCACGCACTCACGCGCGCGCGCGCACACACACACACACAAACCAATGGCTCAAACCAACTTTCTTGGTGTCCTGAAGCTATATTTCGTCTAGAAATGTGAAAAACTGGGTAGGTCAAATTTCCGCCGATTACATTACTAAGGAAAGTAAAAAAGAAAAAATTCCAAAAAAACTGGGAGGGCGAATTGGCAAGAAAAAGGGAACAGAAGACATGCGGGACTTGAAGAGTACAGACCAAATAAATAGGTCAAGAATCATTATAGCAAAATCAACAAAATTAAAAGATTTCTGTAGATTTTGAGAAGGCCTTTAACTTCTTGATAATAAAACTAATCTTAAAAAAAATTAGAGTTGCTCGAAAAAATAATCAATGTTATTAATGAGAGATACAATAGTTTTTTGCGTAGAGCAATTTACGATAGGACACTATCAAAAAAGTTCCAGTCATTCATGAAAATACACCAGGGCTGTATATTATTGCCTTTATTGTTCCTCATAGTATTAGATGATGTCCTACATAAAGCTTTTACAAAATACAAAAGAGAAAATAAATGAGAAAACTTTCACGGTGGGAGTAATAATGCATTGTGTGGTTGGTTCTCGAATTATTAGGCCGTGAAAACTCTTGACCTTTGGTCCACAACTGTAGCGGACATCTTAAGAAAAATAATTTCTAAAAATTATGTTACTGTCCCGTGGGTTTTCGTTTTTATTCTCGTGCTAGTATGGTGCACGCTAAAAAAACAACCCTCGTTCTATGTTCACTAGAACTGATGCAAGTTCATGTCAATTTGGCCAGCAGAATTCATAAAGACAACTGATATACTGTAGACCGTATAACTTTCCATTCTGTGGAAAAACACAAAGCTGCCGCCACCAATAGACATTTGTCTAAGTTTCAGCGTTTACAGAAGAAAAGCGCTCTTACATAACTGTACTGTAAACAAACTGTAATAAACCTTCCAAGCATAAGCCTAGCCAGGCGGCCATCAATGCTTTCCAGGGGATAAATCAGAGAAAGTGCAAGTCAAAACTTTATGCATCCTGCGACGTGTTAAGCCGTCTAAAAATGACTTCCCAGGGTGGAATTAAATACTCTATGTGAACTCAAGAACGACGACACCACTATCTCCAGCAGATACAGCCGGTAATGCCACAGTTGTACTGTCACAAGAAAACTACACAAAGAAAATTGCCGAACTGCTCGATACGAACACTTACACTGTGGTGAGTGCGAATACTACGTAATATGAGCTAACTGATAAAAAGTGCCTCTTTGAATGAGACCACCAAGAAGGCACTAATAACATCAGAGGCGCTGCCCCCAAGAATATACTGGCCCCCTAAAGTGCACAAGAACAATGTACTAGAAAAGAGGAAAACTGTCGGAGCAACCTTAGAATATTTTGTCTTCGCGGATGACATATGTCTCTTTTCATTTAATGCCAAACACAAATTAGTGCGGTACAAGAAAGGGTAGAAAAGGTAGGCCTAAAAATAAACAAAACAAAACTAAGGCAATATGCTAAAATATAGAAACACCAAGGCATCTAACTTTAAAAAATAAAATGGTAGAAAGTGTTAATTTACTTACCTGTGAAATGTCGCGACTGCAGAAAACAAGGTGTTGAAACATGTGGTGGTTAAAATGAATAAAGCAAGGAGTGTGTTTATATAGTTATCTATTGTCTGACAAGCAAAAACATTTCAATTAAAACTAAAATAAATGTGTTCAATGCATTTGTCAAAACAATGTTTTTGTATAGTACCCAAAGGTAGTTGGTCTCGAATATAATTAAACACCTCGCAAACTTTTATAAATAGGTGCCTAAAGCCAAATTCAAAAATTTGGTGGCCAGAGATGTTAACAAACAATGAGTTTTGGAAAGAACAGGACCTAGTGATGTGGACGAGAAAGTTATAAAGAGGAAGTATGGATACTTAGATTATGCACTAAAAAAGAATGGAAGTATGTAAGAAATCCCAGCAATGGAATCCGCAACGAAAAAGAGGTCATCCAAGAAAAAACGTGACGAAGTAAGGTGGAACTTGAAACAAATAAAACCGGACCCAACTTGGATAGCTGGCAGCAGTCAAGAAGGGGCGGAAAGAATATATAATTGTTCTGCGCCCTGCAAAGAAATAGTGGGAAATAGTATAATACAAATGTGGATCCCTTATTAAAATTCAGTTGTACATAATAAATTTTGTTTGTTTAATCTTTTAAAATTCCTTAGACAATATTGCTTTGAATGAAGATAATTAGCTACTTGTAGATTTTTTTATAAGCATCATAATGCTTTTACGTTCCTGAACTGTTACTAAACACTTTAAATCTTTTTTGTGTCCCTATCTTTTTTATCATTAGACGTTGTGTCGGTTATAATACTTTGATTTTTTCATCTATCGTTTTGAACTTTTGCAGTCAGTGGCCCGTAGTAAGCCTCTCTCTATAGAAACTCGTTCAGGAATTCTCACTTTACAACGAAAAAAGCTATGAGTGCCTAACATCGCAAAAACATTAAAAGTTTGTTCTTCGACGGTAAATTATACGTTACATTATAACATTACACAGAGACAGAAAGTCGTAGGGATCACTATCGCTCTGCGACATCACGAGTAACATGCGATGCAGAAGATCAGTTCATCAGACTGATTAATAAACGAAATAGAAAAAATTTCCACAGATATTGCTGCAAAGTTTAATCAAGGACGTAATAAAACAATTACATTTAGCACAATAAAACGACGTCTTCAGAGGATAATCTTCATGGTTGTATTGTGACCAAAAATACGTTGCTACGGTGTAAAAATAAGACTAAACGGCTTCATTTTGGCGCAAAAGCATCCTTTCTGGACAATTGAATAGTGGAAAAACGTATTATGGACCGAGGAATGCTAATTTAAAATTTTCAGTCAGAAACGGAGAATCTGTGTGTGTCGATGTAAGACTCAAACAGTGATCCAGGACTGCATTGTTCCAATTGTCAAGAACGGAGGTAGATCTGTTTTAGTTTGGGGTCCTTCCCTGTGGGTGGTGTGGGGATTTAGTAAAAGGCGATAGCATTATAAGGAAAGAACATCACAAAACACTTTTAACGGAAAACGCCATAGCTCCTGGGTTGCGATTAATCGGGAAGGAATTAGTGATAATGCAAGACAATATAATTCAAAGCTTTGTAAGGACTATCTAGTAAACTAATAAGAACAAACAATGCTAAAAATGATGACATTGCCACTACAGATTCCAGACCTCAACCTCATAAAGTTGCTATAGGATGATTTGGACATATCAGTAAGAAAGGACCGTTCCACATCCAAATATCGTCTGTGGAATCTTCATGGTACCCGCAGAGATTTACCACTCGAGAAATTAAGAAATTAATCGAAATAATGTCTAGAATTGTAAAAGCAGTATTAAATGCAAATGGCGTTTTTTTATAAAAAGAATGTTTAATATTCAAATTAATTTTGTCCAATGTTTATGATAACTTTTGTTATATATACATATATGGTATGTTAGTGTTACTATTACTGAATAAAGTAATTTATATAATACTAGCGCTTAGGTTTACAGCATAAAATATAAAAAGCGAGTGCTATGTCTTCCTAACTCCTTGATGTAATTTTCTGATAGTTAAAATATTTTTGCCCTTTAGTCTGTGAGATATAAATAAGTATGAGTAACTTGCTTAAAAAATCAGGAATACAAACAGCGATATAAATTTAAAATAGGAATATATAATAACCCCAGTGAACTTTACTTTCATAAAAATCCACTTTAGGCTACATTTCCATCCATAAAAACTTTTTTTTCCTGCTATTCGCTCAAAATGTCATATTTTGATCACAATTTTAAAAAGCGCGTTTTACAATCTCCTGGCTGAACTGCATCGCTATCTTTTCAAGTAGTTTTCAAAGTTAAATTAAAACCTATTTTTTAGAGTAAATAATTATATTGAAAATATCTACTAAAATTCGACTAATGTTTATTTTTATAAAAATTTGTTGAAAAAATAAATAGCTTGCACGGAACAAACGTTGGTAAAACCTTACCATGATACAAATGAGAGTAAAACGAACTGAATAAAAATTATAGGCAATATAATGCACCGGAATTGGCTTATAAAGCTGTCCATACTATGGAGCCATAAGCAGGGCACAACGTTTACTAAGTTAAGGCTAGCGAGTGGCAATTTTGTACATTTACAATCTCCTTGTAAATTATTTTCATCTAATTCTCATACGAAGATATGTTCTGCTTAATAACAATGTCTAAATAAAATAAAATCTAAACTGGCTAGTAGTTTCTAAAGTGCTAAGATTTATTAATACTATAATTAATTACAAAGAATGGCTTTAGTCACTATTGCTAGAAATAGGCTATATTACTAAAGTGCCTTTATGTTAAGCAAATACTCCAAGCACGTAGTCCAGCCACTTCAAAGTTATAATTTGAAATTAACTTCATTTATGGGTTATTAACAAATACAGTGGAATTACCTCACTTCTCTTAGTACTACTTATTACATTTTACACGCCAAATTTGTCCTTCCTTGAACTCCTTTTATTGAGATGATTGTAGTTTAAAATTATACAAGAATTTGTCTTATGCTAAAATGCACCAATTTATAAAGACCACTCTTTTTTAATTGTAAACTAGTGTACATTAGCAGTCTTACAACGGTTTTGTATAATTAATTTAAATAGAACGTTTTGTATTTCACTTTATAAATCAGTTTTGTTATTACATGCAGAAGTAGTAGTTGTTATGCTTCATAGGGATTTAAATGCCAACTAGTCGCATAAAAACATAGAGTAAACAAATTAATTTTTCGAAACGCATGCTACTACGCTTTGTAAGTTGCAAGTCAGTTGTTCTGTTGCAGGTAAAACAAGTAATATTGTTTTAAAATAAGTGCTGTTTGCAAAGAAATTAAAATGGTGCTTGTGTGTCATCGTCACAAACGTCGCCAAATGAGTATTGCAACGGTTATTAATTATAGTTATATAAAAAATCCTAACGTATCACATTCTCAAGCTTAGCAAAATTGCCAAAAATAGTGTTAAAGTAGGGCTTATGATAAGCAAGCAAAGGTTAGCAATCCACAGTGGTACATAACACAATACAATTGTAAATTGTTATTTACCAAAAATCACTTAAAAACGACGTTCATAGGCAGACGAAAAGTGTTCTATTAGACTTGGTCTCCTTTGAGGCGCTTCTAGTTTGTACGTAAAAAGAAACTAATTCAATGACCTATTAAATATGTTTGAGCTTGCATTAATACATAAGGATTTGTTTTACTTCTCAAATTTGAGTTTCAAAAACCCACTATAATTACATTTTCGTTACATCAACGTTGATTATCTGATCATGCATAGATAAATTAAAAAAAATATATGTACGACATCGTCAAGCAATATTCAACAAAATATATCCATTTAATGTAAAGTAAATTAGAGTTACACCAATACTTCAATTTCTCTAAATCTATTGCTTATAATTGAACACAAAAATGTAAATATTTTTATTTTGGTTTTGTTAGGTAAGAGCTACTCAAACAAACAAAACATATGCAATAAACGAACTGTCAACATAAATGTTTGTTAAAATAAATATCGTATTAATTATTAAATTAACTATCTTCTTCATTTCAAAAGAGAATTGAAACCATATTAATAAATAAATTAAAAATTTGACTTACATTAATCTTACTTAACAACTGATTGACATACAAAATGCATATATTTCTTAAGTATAGTCTATGTTCAACCACATAGCAAACGTAAAATTTTAATATCGGAACATTGACATTAATATATTACCTCGTCTAACAGCAACACAATGTTAAGGATACTTTTCATTTAGGTTAACCTTATTATTATGTTTGCTTATACTTTTTTTGGTAATATATCTTTACTCTGTAACCTAAAATAGTCAATTGAATAAAACACAGTTAATTTTAATCTGCGAACGACTATTACTTTCAGAAGTTAACTTCGGAGTGATAAAAGCATTTACTGATCTTTTGGAAGTAAAACTACATATACATTATTATTTATTAGTCAGGAAGTTGCCACATAACAAACATCTATATATAAATAACACAGAAATACTAAGAGCTTCCTGTGCGAAAGATCTAGGATTCCACTTGAATTCTAGACTTACTTGGAGAAGTCACGTAATTAAGAAGAGAAAGCAAATAGACCTAAAAATCAAAGAATTATATTGGCTGCTGTGCAAACAGTCCAAATTGTCCCTGGAAAATAAACTTTTTGTGTATACCAATATGCAGATATGACATAGAACTGTGGGGCTGTGCTAGCAAATCCAATGTAGATATAATTCAATGATGTCAGTCCAGAATACTTGTGAATAAATGTGGGCCAATGCACCTTGGTACGTGACGAACAAAACGATACATGAAGATCTACGAGTACCATATGTCAAAAACGTTGTCCTAGCTAGCAGTATAAAGCATCCCAAAAGAATCTCAATTCACACGAATCCTCTACTCCAACCACTACTTGAAGTACCTATGGGAAGAAAATGAAATAAAAATTGGCCAACAGACCTACAATGTCTGAAGATCCCCTTACTAGAGTACTTTAGTTCGTAAGACAACACAGTAGCCTACATAATTTATTGTAATTCTGATTGGTAATAAAAATGAAAATGTTACCATTATACGCAGATTACTTATAATTGCAGTTAATCGATGCTTGGACATTGTAAAAGATGTAAAAAAAACGCTTAAATATTTTGATGTAGACTAATAATGTTACCAATTAGACAATTGTGATATTCCATAATCGGTTTTAAGCCATCAAAAACCAATAACTAATCTTTATTGATATCTAAAGTTATACCCTGCTGCAATTCATATAAAACATTTTTTTTAATTAAATGATTCTTATCTGAAAAACAAAACTATGTGCTATACAAATTTTAGAAACTGATAAACAGAAGAATAGAACCTGCAACTTCTTATTTTTTATTTTAAATTTACGTTTTTATTGATTTTTAAATTATTTTTACCTTGATCACGTGGTTCTTATAGTACAACTGGTATGAATCTCTTTTTTCTTCTCCCCTGACCTTATTTTCAAAATAATCTTCCTCAGTTATATTCCATTAAAATTAATAATTTAGAGTACCATCTGCAATCCAAAATCTTAAATTATTAGTTAATGGTTGAATGATATTACAAACAAAATCATATAATAATAACTGCTTTGAAAAAATGTGGTTACTCACTAGCGGCCATTTTTGAACGCCTGATAAATTTTCAATTAAAACAAATTTGTTTATTACTCAATTAAACATCACAATAATTTCAAATTCTATGCGTCACTCCGTTTTAACATAAGTAAAACCTAAAGTAATTGCGTGTAAAAATAAAACTTTGGCTATGAAAATAAATTTTATAACTCAGAAAATGACAATAACTTTTCTCCCTCTCTCGAATGGCGCACAACGGGGCATTATTTTTTCAAATGATATAATAATAGTTTCCCCTAATAGGTCACGAAGGCCCTTTGGGGTCGTAACAGGATAGGTCTGCTACAATCTAGAGCCTACAGTACACAAGGGTAGTAACGTGGCTAGCGCTACGTACCGACCCCTATTATTACCCCAGAGTTTGACTTCCGGGTAATCATTTATTACAGCCTGAGTCGAGCTGAGCCGTAAAAATGCCAGTGATCAAATTGGCGAGAGCGGGATTCGAACCCGCATCTAGTGACCTATCCACTAGACCACTACGGCTCTATAATTATATATATAAAAAAAATTATGAGTGCTGCTGCCGCTGCTTCCACACAGGTTGTTCGTGCCTTTCCGTGCCGACCCGAACGCCTCCGAATGATAAATTCTGGCTTGGTGGCAGGGGCGGCCGAGGTATTATATTTCCGGAACCGCAAGCGATAGAAAATTTTCGTTTGAGAGCGGGTAATAAAGCACTTACATATAAAAAAAATTATGAGTGCTGCTGCTGCTATCACACAGGTCAAAGTTCAACATATAGCAAAAATTGTTCGTGCCTTTCCGTGCCGACCCGAACGCCTCCGAATGACAAATTCTGGCTTGGGCAGGGGCGGCTAGTATTAATTTCCGGAACCGCAAGCGATAGAAAATTTTCGTTTAAGAGCGGATAATAAAGCACTCGTTATATATATATAAAAAAAATTATGAGTGCTGCTGCTGCTGCTGTCACACAGGTCAAAGTCCAACTATTGCTGTCAATGATGTAGTGATTTGAGGGAAGGGCTAATAAAATAAACAAATGAGTCATTAATACTAAAAAAAATTATTCTGCCTATAAAGACACATCATATATAATCCGAAATTTGTTGATTACGCACCATGTGGTAAACCGAGAAGATTGCGGCTTCTAAGCATTGTAGGTAGAGATATCTAAAGGGGATTCCCCTCGTAATATTTAATAATAATAATATATCATAACAAAGTAAGTGTTTTTTCAAAGAATGGTCTGAATAATAGTTCTATTATCATAGGTTTAACATCTACTAGAGGTTACAGCTATCATGTCGCTATTTTTTTTCGCGAACTACACACAGATGCTTTTATGTAGAAATGCAAACTTACCCCTCACACCTTCAATGGCCATCTATCCGATATAAAATATGTGTTTTGCATTAATTGGTCCTTGACCGTGTTCTCGCGTATGAGTTACTTCTTCGGAGAAATAAAAACTTTTTAATATTAGTTTCCTACAAGGAGACTTGAAAACTGTATCGAAGCAAATGACTATTTGCAAAAAATATTTTTAATAACTCATATATTTTACATAACTTTAAACTTGGTATCACTTTTAATGTGAATGGTTATACATAGTGCTAGTAGAGAATCCCAAACTATTAATCGAACTACTGGTTAGCCGTAGATATATACAATTAAAATATATAATGCTATAATCAATTTTTTATAATCAAATATATAACTAGTACATAAACCAATTTTAATGATTTAATTACATTGCATAGATGTCAAAGATAATAAATAAGACAAAGTCTGAAAGCTCGACATAATGCATAATTGTAGTTCATTAAGATGACTCGATATTGCCTGTTTTAGAGCAACGTGTCTTTTCACTTACAAGTATAAAGTGCGGAAGCGCAAATGGAATCTAAAACAACGGTTAAAAGTTCGGGATTTGCTGTTGTGCAAATTTAAATTCCGGCGTTATGAAGTGTGGCGTTGACTTTCTTATCTCTGGGGCGTAAATCTGACAGTCGCTGAGGAAACTTGATATATTCAGCGCGTCTAAGCAAAAAAGCAACAAATTCCAAACGTTGCCGATCCCTACACTTAATACTGCAGTGGGTGAAAAAATCGAGTTTTTGTTCCATTAGCTGGGTAAGTAGAATGGCTTGTAATTGAGGGTGCTGTTTTGTATTGCTACGAGTGAGCGCGACGGAGTTGTCTTAGGCCGTATCTTAAATAGCACTCGCTGTTTAATTTCAAAATATTGTGCTCGAGGTTGGCTGCACCCTTCACTGACGAGCAGCTAAGCAGATTAGCTGTACAAGCTGGTGCTGCATTTATTATGGCAAATTCATAAAATAACAACAAAAATATTTAGAGGGACTTCTACCTGAAGAACTGAGGGAATAGCAAAAAAGCAACTAACAAAAGCCAGAAAATATAAGCAGAATTCTGACGTAAGTAATGGTTTTATAGAACAAGGTAATATTAAAAGAAGAAAGAAAGCAATGGTAACTACATAAATCATAATGTAACAAATAATTCTATAACGCAGGACCAGAAAAATAATGTTATGTGAAATATAAGTGCACATAAAAAATACATGTATGTCAATAAAAAATAAATACAAAAACAGAAAATTTGAGAATAACAGCTTCCAAAAGTTGGAACAATTAATAAATGTATTATATTTTTTTATTTAAGAGAGTGCGTATTTACAATTTACTTAACAAAAGAAAGTAATGAGTAAATATGGAGTTTGTCCAGAAAGTATCGGGAATAATTCAATAAAAACAAAGATTTCCTGCTCTTACACGGGTTTGCAGCGTGTCTGGTACACTTTGAAAACTTTCTGGGAACCGGAAACTGAAATGCTTTACGCCAAGCAAAAAACTTTTCGCTAAGACGCACCATAAATCCCCCTAACCTCACAATCAACCAAAACATTATTTCATGGAACCCCACTGATGCTGCAGTTAAGTACCTAGGAATACTTCTTGATACACGACTTACATGGAAACTTCATATAAACCTCAAACCAAACCAAGCATACGCGAGACTAGCCCAACTATATCCTATCATAAATAGGAAATCTTCACTTAAGCCAAAGTGTACCACCCTGATATACAAATCTGTAATAAGGCCGTTGATTCTCTACGCCTCACCGATCTGGAGTAACACAGCAAAATCCAACATTCAAAAAATTCAACGTCTTCAAAACAAAATTCTCAGAGTAGCAGTGAACACACCATGGTACATCAGGAACGAACAACTCAGTTCAAAAGTTTATTAGTGAAAGTTCAAGCAAATTCTTTAAAAACATCCGCGATTACGATGGCGCAATCTACTACAGCATCGGTAGACAAAACACACCACAGGCTCAAGCGCAAACTTCCTCAAGACTTGTGTATTTCCGAACCCAATAGTGAATAACGAACAAAGCAAGATCAGATAAACATACAAATCTTATTAACATTATATCATTGTCCTAGCGATAAGTTTCTCTTATTGTTTAATTAGCTATAAACATCGATGTCATGAATAACATGTATTTGTTGAAGTGGCAATTATATTTATTAAAAAAAAGCTTTACATGAACTTCGACACGGCTGTTTGGACTCTCTCCACTGACCCAAAACGGGTTCCTTTCAGGCTAGATTTGAGTTTTTGGAAGTCCAGGTTGTGCGGCGGTTGGAGCAACGTTGCCACATTATGTTTGACCCAAAGTTCAGTCACGAGAAGCAACGTGTTTGCAAATATTCAAACATAATTTTATGGACTACGGTTTTTAGTAAATTTAACTTCCACACTATCAATCGAATACCCAAACGTCGATCAGAGCCCAAA
Source organism: Sinelater perroti (assembly GCA_036346155.1). Classification (NCBI taxonomy): domain Eukaryota; kingdom Metazoa; phylum Arthropoda; class Insecta; order Coleoptera; family Elateridae; genus Sinelater; species Sinelater perroti. Next base: position 37,547,121 of record JARFIY010000001.1, read on the forward strand.
ATTTGTTTCATCTTCATCAAATTTTCATCACTACGGCTCGTTAACAGACGTCTTTTGCGTTGTTCGTCTTCCATGGCTTCTCTTATCTCACGAAACATCTTGTGCCATTCAAAAATCCTCGTTTTTGAAATGGCTTTCTCCCCTTAGGCTTCTTTTATCAGGTTCAAAGTCTCGATGTCCGATTTTTGTGTTTTACGTATATAACGTACGCTGCATGTCGAGTCCGTGACATGTCACCAAAACACGCTTTTTGCAGCAAGCGCATTCCTTATTCTATTAAGGCTTTGAGGCAACTGAGCCAAGTCGTATTCTTTACCTAAGACCCTCATTATGCATTCCGCCGAAAACCTCATTTCTCTATCCCCTCCGGTCGATTAGAAAAATTATTTCCCATACTTTCCAAACAAACTGTGTATTATATCGTTGAATGCAGTATGAGTTTGGGGAAAATCTATCCAGTTATGTTATTCCCATTGGATGCAAGAGCAGTCCTAGTTGGCTCAGAGTATTAAATCTTCTAGCCACGTTTAAATTAATATTCTGAAAAGAATGGGCCGACGTATAAAGGGCTTATCATGCCCCAAAGAGTGAAGTTGCTAGGCAGTGGATGAAGTCAGTTACATAAGAAATTCTTAGGTTTGTATGGAGTGTCTGATTTAATATATACCATGGTGAATCGACAAGAGAGCGGATAGTTCTAAACTGAAATCGTTGCCGAATTTTGGTATTAAATGTTTTGATGCATATGTCAAAATTAGTCTGAATATGACTTTATAAAAAAACCTTGTTACCTAATGAAAGCTGGTATGACGGCCCACAGCTAGTATATTTGTTTGAGTTTCAGGTTAAAATACTAGAATAGCAGCCTTGTGAATTGCACATGTGCACACTGAGCTTGTTTTAAATGTGACCTGTAAAGATTTAGCAGTATTTATGCTAATTTTCCAGAATGATGTTATAACTTTTCGAATACATAACACAACCACACCAACAGCGAATTTTGCAATTTTGGTTTTATCTCCTGTTGGAATATTTTTTGTATACATCAAGTACAGGATAAGTCTAAGAGCCCTGCCTTGTTGTATTTCGACATTAACGAGATAATTGGAAACTACATTATTGATCTTAATCTAGAAACTTCTATCACATAGATATGATTTCAGCGTTAGATATATTGGGTTGGAGAAGGCTTCCTATATTTTTAAAATTAAATCACTGTGACAGACCTTGTCGAGAGCTTATGGGTTGTCCAAAAAAGCTAATGTGCAGTATTTCCATGTTTTTAGAGTCTTCAATATGTGGCTGTTGTATCGTTGGATGGTTCTTGTAGAAGTCAAATTTAAGTAACGAAATTATATGGCTTAAGTCGATCGAGTCTTCAATTCTGCGCAGGACCAGACTTTCAAAGACTTTGAACAAAATTAAAAGAAGTTTTATCGGCCTATAAAATACCAGACTTGAGTATATTATAATTTGCATACATTTCCACTGCGATGGAAAATAGCATAAATATATCTTACTATTATAGATAGTCGTGAAAAATACCAGGATATTTTTGGTATGTAGCGTAAGAGTTGCCCAGTTATGAAGTCGTAACTAGGAGCTTTATGGAGAGTTATGTATAGTGTTTATTGTCTTACTTCAGTAAGAGAGAATGGTCTCAGTAGTAGAGAAATTCTGCAGAGTGCATTTAAAAAATTGGTTACATCTTCGCCATTGTGTGTTATCATACGTCTGAGGTAAGGTAAAAACATTGGCAAGATGTTCAGCAAAAACATTTGCCTAATCGTTATCTGTCCTAGTCCATGTTCCATCATTAATTTTAATGGGATAAGTTAAAATATTTGGTCGTTTGAACGTTTTAGTAGTTCGCGATATTGAGTGACCATCCGTAGATAAATACGTGACGTAGTTCTAAACGATTTCATTTTTTGCATCACGTAAAACCTGTGAAACTGTTGTAACACGTCATATCCTCTTTATTACAAGTTTTCTGCTATACCTTATGAGTTTGTCTCTTCTCTGGTATGAAGGCTTTAATATGATAGGGAATTTGTAAGGTTGTAGTGTTAGTGAAAAACTTAGAAGGTGTGGCTTCTCAAGCTGCATTCTGTAGGAGTTGAGTGAGATATTGAGTTGTCGCATCAAGCTCCTGAGGTTTCTTGATTCGAACTCTTATATTGTTGCGCTCATCAAGCAGTCGGCTAAATAGGTCCCAATTTGTGCGTTTGAAGCAGTCTCGGTGGTTTTTCTTCTTTATTCCTGTGGAGCTTAGTGTTAAATAGAGAATGAATAGTCAGATGCTAGCTCTTCATTTGGTAGGTATTACATATTCCTTTAGGTATTGCAAAATCGAGAAGCGCGGGGATTTTATTGGGGTTGTCGGGCCAATATGTAGACGAGTTGACTATAACATAATTAAAATGCAAGTTCTAGATGGCCCTTTTATAGTTGTAAGTCGTAATCTCTAAGTTGTATGTTTAGCATTCTGGCCACTACCGATGACAAATTTATGAACGACATGCTGAAATAATTATGTGTATTCTTCATTACTGATAGAATGTCATGTAGAGCTGTACATGGCTACAATGTTCAGGGAACAGAGACGAGTTTCAAGTTATTGCGCTGTGGATTTTATCGGTTAGAAATTGTTCTAATGTATAATGTTGTAAAGTGCTTCTTCTAATTATTGCTGAACCACCATGGGTCATGCCGTTAGGATCATTTGTAAGACGAGTTGTGTAATTAGAAATTTTAATTACGGTTCTGCTATTTGTATGGGCTTTTGAAATTTGTAATACATCTTTTTTGTGTACGCAATAATCAGTCCCTTTTTAAATTAATTTACTAGTTACGGTAAAGAGCGTGTTTATAATCATGCTGTTTTGCCGCACAAAAGTAATTTTTGAATTTATCGAAGAAATGTGAAAAGCTTCTCCTCTAGATTTACTTGTTTATGACCTACGTTGCTTGGAATATAGAGACTATTTCAGAAACTATTTGCACATAAGTTGAATGGTTGGCAGGTGACCTGTTTAGATTAATTGCTGGATTTGGTGTGAAAATGTTTAGTGGTGTTGGAGTTAGGTTGCTGATGTGTATTATTTTTTCTTCTAGGTGGATTTTGAGTCATTTTTTATACATATTTGTAAACCAAACAACCTTTATAATTCGCTACATGATTTTGTTTCTTATAAGTAGTGTTGTGTTTGCCGCCGCATTTAGTAAAATACGATTAGTATGGTACAATATTTTTCGTTCTGGACGCTTCAACTGAAACATTGAGGTTGCTTAAATATGTAATACTAAATACCTTGCTTTTGTGACACGATATCGTATATTAGTAATATATAAAAATTTTGTAGACACAGTTTTCTTGTAGTTGGTACATATGATGAATAACCTTATCGCCTCATATGTTTTAAGAAAACTTTCGATAAGAATCGAACTGGGTAACCTTGATCATATTGTTGCTTAACACTTTGGTATAAAATTGTTGCTTTTCTAGTATTTTTAGTAGTATTTTTTCATGTCGTCATAGCTGATTACAGTGTATATGAAAATAGATATTAGCGGTTGGTGTTCTTTAGCTCACTGCTGAGTACTGTTGGTTGTTTGCGCGTTAGGAACAGTTTGTGGAACTTGAGAAAGCACTGTAAACCTATTTTGTACGTTGATTGATTCCGCTAAAGTAATGTGGTGCGACTTTTTGCTAGATGTAATAGTTTTCGCTTGTATTACCATTCATTTAATCATTGATATGTTGCGTTGAATAGTTGAATATATAACTCAAGCATGGATTTATGATTGACATATTGCATTTTAATACTGGTTTACAATAAATAAATATCTTAGCAGTCACAAGTAGATTCACGCGATAACATTTATCTTGTATGCACTTAACACACCTGAACAACACGTTTTTACGATACAAAAATCAAGCGATCACCAATTGCATTGCTATAATAAATAAATAAAACAAATGTCATCAATAGAATAAATATTGAGATCTGGATTTTTTAATTTTGTTGTTAAATAGTTTACAATACGCGCACACCTTTTAAAGATAATTCACACTATTAAGTTGACGTAAACTATAGGATCCTATAATGCAGTTCTGCATAATTTAATAACACATAAGCATAAACTGGTTAAAAAGCACTTAAGCAAATGCACTTTATTGATCTAAACTAATAAACACGTTATCAGCAGATGCGTGCTTTAGTCTTTAACAAACATATACGATTATAAAACTTTTGCTTCAAGCAAATACTAGAATAACCGATTCCAAATATAATAAATACAACCGTTTGTGTGTATGTTAGTGTTAAAATATATTTATATTTAATACATTATGTAGCAAATAGTAACAAACCATTTCTATTAAAATATTGAGTTGGTAGTAAATAATTAATAAATTCATAAATGATGTATTTAATATAGACGTACTAAATCACACAGGTAACCTAAATTGTTCCTACGTTTTTGTATTTTCACCGTAAGTAAATCGGAGGTCTAACGACATTTTAAAAACGATGCCGGCTGCACGTTTGTTGAAATATGCTATATTGAAGAGTATTGGAATGTCACATTTCAAATGGAGCCCATTATTTTCCATTTTAGGGACTCGTAGATCAGAATACCCTCGTCACATGGTTTAAATCCTAGCTCGGGCTCCGGAGAGATTGAAGGTGCTGTTGAGACTCATCCCTTATGTATGCTGCATTTGTTACATGTTATATGGCGCGGGGAAGTCTTTCTGCCCTGCTCTGATATGGATGCTTATCAATAATGTATGAAGTGGCCGCGAAGTATGTGTAAGCAAAACATAAATTGTTTTAAATCTCTACAAAATCACTGATACACGATACAACTTTTTTACCCCGATCGCGCCGGTAAGATATGCGTGACATGTTTTTCCTGAAATATGCCTGTGGACCTCTATATGCAAAGTGAACCAGCGCTTTGCGTATATTTTAATATTTTTATCCTAAAAAGGTGGAACTTGATCGTAATTCTGACTAACGACAGTTACACTTCCAAAATATTTTAAGCACCTTTATGTTGAGCTGCTTTTACCAAATTCTTGTATTACAACGAAAGCACTTTTAAAAACTACATGTTGCAAATAAATGTTATTTACAACCTTAGACATTATTACGAAATATATTGATAAAACATAAAGTAATCAATTACATGAACATAAAAAGCTCTAAAGTATAAGCATATCTGTATTATTTGAATCGTTCGTAGCAGTTGACATTTCTTATAATATATTTATTATTGTACTAATGATTTAAATTTCTGTTAATTTGCTTTTGTAAAATACACGTCTAATAATATGATGCAAAAAACTATTTGTATAATTATAGATTTAAAAGGTGAAATTATAAAATACGGATAAGTAATATATTTTTAAGCGTACATAAAAAGTAAAATTTATATGAAATAACTCGGCGATTTATAAATTGCCAAAGGTCTCCCAGAAACCGTGTCAAATTTGTTTGCAGATGTTAAAACCAGAAATGCAACAAATTCGTCCTTTCGTTTTTCGTCATTACCACTCCGTTCACGATTAATTACCGAACACTCGGCGCTGACACTGAATATATCCCCGGAAGCATTGCCTGAATACCTAAAATTAATTACATCTAAGTCACCGTTGCGATGAGGCATCCACTTACGCAGCCTCAACCGGTCGGTGATGAAAATGCGAATGAATTATTCTTCATTTTCTTTTATGCTTGCCCCTGCCCCAGTGCGTGGCACGTTAAAAATTATACCCCTAAAGCGCGCTTTATACGTACGAATTGATTTAAAATCCAGGCACCGCCACGCATGCAGCGAATTTCAGGAGCCGGTCTTCGCTTTCAGCAAAATGAATATTCAGTTGTTGAGAACTATGTGGGGGTAGCAAGTATTTCCAGATTATTATCAAACTTTAGTGTCCGCTATAAAGTGACGGCTGGTCACAGCTGCCGCTGTTTCCTGCAGTCCGTGCTTAGGACTTCGGAACTACTGTTCACATGTGTTGAAACAAATTTCGGGCGGTTTTATATAAATGGTAACCGTAAACAGCTGTGAATTTAAAAATAGTAAAACACGAAATCCCCTACATCAGGTTTTATTAATATAAACGTTATAAAATGGTGAGTACACACAAAGCAGCATATTTTAATGTTCTTATATTAGATGTATAGGCTAGTAGCAAATAAAATTACTACTGCATGAGTTATCAAATATATTTACAAAAGAAAATTACCACAAATGATTAAAAGATGCAACACCAAAAACAATGAAAAACAATATTTGTTTGTGTTAAATTCAGTATGTTTATTAATACGAAGGCACTTCAGAAAGAAACCTCCATTTGGTTATCAATGATGGACACGCGTATATGCAAAACCTTTATTGTACACATTAGAACTCTGCAACAGTACATTACTTTTCAACATAATCGCCATGCTAATTAAGATACTTGTCGTAATATCTTATAAAGTTTGAAATTCCTTCTACAAAAAACTCTCCCCATTTGGAATAAAGCCACCCTATCACAACATCTTAAAGTACAGAGTCATCGCTAAAGGAGTGCAATGCAAGCTACTGTTTCATGTTTTTATTTTTTTGATAAGCCATATGACCTATAATTTCCTCTACTTCTTCCAGTAATCGTTGATGTTCAGACTTTTTCGTTTGACACTGGAGGAAAAATCGTAGCAACTCCTCTTTTTAACTACAGCCACTTCACGTTCTGCCAAAGTTTCTTAGCATATAAACACTGTTATAAAACACTATTAAATATGCCATATTATCTCAGCACCACCACGAAAATAAATCGAATTACAGCAAGTCTAAGAAACCTGCGTTGTAATATCACTCAAATAAGAAGTCACTAACCAACATTCACTTCGAACAGCTACAACAAAACTGAACTGAAAACAACCCCTATTTTAGGAACCTACAAAAGGATCGTTAAAAGAAAATTTATAGGCGAAGAAAGGGGTCGCGAGGGATCGGTTTTCACTCTCCCCTAACACTTGTACCTGAGGAATTATTATTATAATGGCTCCTCTAACAATATTCTTACCTGAAGAGGATGAAAAGTCCTGCACCTAACATAATTTACATAGAAATATTGAAAAATAGAAGTTATAGGTGTATAAATAAGTTCTCAGCTTTAGATTTCACTGGACGCAAATCACCGTTTACATGTAACGTATTAGTCCGCTCTCTTGCGATTTTAAAGCAATGACATTTGGTCTTTCGAAACATCATGCGATTTGGCGTTTGATGCACATAACCTCAATAATCAGCTGTGTTCACGATGACAATTGCAAAAGAGCATATTCGATTTTCTATCCACTTCGCGTTTCATCTTAAGAAAAACGCTGCTGAAGCCACCGAAATGGTTTGTGCTGCATATGGTGAGAATTCTGTAAGTCATGCAATGTGCAAAGAGTGGTACCAAAGATTTCGCGGAGGAGAGTTTAGTCTTGAAGATCAACCACGCATTGGACGCCCTCGAACATTTGACACGGATGAGCTGCAGACGCGTTAGGCTGGGAACTTCTCCCACATGCGGCGCATAGCCCGACATGCCCCCTTCCGATTATCATTTATTCCGGTCGTTACAGCATCACTTGGCTGATACGCACTTCAAAACAGAAGAAGAAGTTCGAAAATCCATCGATAACTTTATCGCCTCGAAGCCGGTGAGCTTCTATCACCAGAGAATTCGCAAGCAACCCGAAAGATGGCAAAAGGCCATCGATGCCAACGGAGAGTACTTTGATACTTAAGCTTTTTTTGTTTGTTTCTAAATAAAACTTTAATTTTGCAGAAAAAAGCTGAGAACTTATTTATACACGTATTATGAGGAAAAAACCTGCATTTTCTGCTATTTTTGATCATTTGAGAAATTTGTTATATCTTTAAACCACTGTATCTCGGTAATTATTAGGTCAAAAAGTACTTTTGACTAGCAAAATTTAAATAAAATGTAATGCTCTTAAACTTCATAAATAATGGTTTAGGAGTTATAAGCGAAAAACTAAAAAATTCCGAAAATTTCGAGGTTTTTTGGCTTCCCCCAAGTTAGCACAGGGTCCTCGAGGTCGAAAACTCAGATTCTACTCCACAAGGTACAGATAAATAACATACCAAAATATCATTAACTTCAGAATACTTTCTAGGTACCCCCCTTCATTTATTACCTGTCGCTCGGATTATAACGGCTCTTTTTGTAAATTTTCTGCCCAATTTTATTGCTGACTACAGATGGGCGGTCACTTTTTACCTCGTCGTGCACCTTGGAGCGTCCATATTTAAGCATACAACACCATTGATGTACGACACCCTCACTTATCACGTTTGATCTGTAAAAATTATACAGTTCGCGATGAATCCACAGGTGCCTAAAGCTTTTTTGCACACAGAAATCTGCACGCACTTCTCATTTAGCGGAATTTCTTGTGGTAGCATTCATTTTCCATTGATCTATCGGTTGAGTAAACTGCAATGTAACTTTCCTTTTCCATTCCGTACTGCTTAGTGAATTACTGCGTACAGCGACACACAATAGGCATCGCTATCCCTGCCCATTACTCGCGCGTGCGCAAATAAAATTTTCTCGCCGAATTATCCTCGTGCAATAAAACGAACAAAAAACTTATGCAGGTTCAGAGTTAAAATTATTTTCGAACCTTAAATGATTTTCTATATTATCAAATAGTAAATGTGAACCATAAAATTATTTATAAAATTATATATTGAAACTAATTTAGAAAAAATTTTGAACTACTTTCAACTATGTTTATAAAATAGTCAAATATAAGTAGAAAAAAAACTTAAAAAATATTTTTAGACAATTAAGCTCAAAAATAGACCCGGAAACTCTACCTGTCGTGGGACACAAGCCTTATATTTACGTCTCAATTCATAAATCTATATTCCATTTTATTTTGCCTTCCGTACTTAACAGAAGATATAAATTTCCTATAGAAACCCCTACTTCGACATATATTTCTTCATAGTAACAAATTAAGTAAAAAATCAACAAACAGCTGACAGCTTTCAACAGTTAGAGCTACCTATGACGACGAGAATAATAGTAAAAAGACCAAAAGCACCAAAGGCCTCTTATTTTTTCAAGTAAAATACAAAAATATTACAATGGTTTTACAGAAGATTTTAATTCTAACTACCAGTATTCTCTTTGTGTACAAAATATTGCTTTAATATCACTGCAAATATATACAATTTTTGTCCTGTTTTATCACGTCTAAGTAGATTTTAGGGTAAGTAGACTATTAACTAAAAAGTGGAATATTATAGCTTTAAGTAAAATATGAAGAAAATAACAAACAATTAAACAAAACAATTTAATATTTTACTCTAAAAATAACAAGAAACTGATGTAAATCTACCGATCAATAAAAAGTTATTAAATGAAATAACCTATTAAGATAAAAAAAAGAGGAGTGGAACAGTTTTCTAAAAAAAAATAAACACGATAATATTTAAAATAGAAATACAAATATAGAACAGAATTATAAAATGAATTTAAAAATGAGAGAATCGCATAAATTAATAGTAAAGAAAAATAATAAATAAATATAGAGAAACCCGAAACAAGATAATTTAGTTATTTAACCACTGAGTATTAATAATAGTCCTTGTTCTAGTGTTACCATTGCCTTGTTTCCAGAAACGAACTCTTTTTTTAAATCTACATACGTGTAAACCCTTTTAAAGTCGACGGTTTAAGCACTTTATTTTTAATTATGCGCTGAAATTGAAAGGTTTGAATCTCGCTTGTTGTAGATTTAAATTATAATTAAGATTGGTGGTAAATAAGTAGACCCAAATAGCCCATTACACCTGCAGTACTATTCTTGCAAACAAGAATGCACCGTTGCACCACTTTGACAATGACACTACGCTGCGAAATGCTACATTTTAATCTAAATAAGTTGGTTAAAATAAAGAAAGTAGAAAACAGTTGTAAAAATTCGATTTCTATGTAGAACAAAATAGACCAAATATTTTAATACTTCATCGTATATAAAAATGTTTCAGGTAGTTCTGAATCGAAACATTTCTATATGTACTATAGGACTATAGTTACTTACCCATCAATTTAAAAACATAAAACTACGCAATTAAAAAGAAAACCAATTTATGTACTCGTAATAATAAAAACTTTACTTAGTTATAATACCACACTTTTTTAGTTAGGACACACTTACTAGCACTCCAGCCTGAAGGGGTTATTGGGCCTACTAACCTGCAACTTAAATAGTTAGACGTCACATACATCCATAAAGTTCCAGCGAGATTCAAACTAGTCCAGACAGAGAAGCATCGCTCGTGACCATTTGACCACAGCGGTATTCCATTATGCCACATAAATAAAGACGAAAATTGTTATAAGATCGTGGATTTTTCAGTAATTGAATCGGGATTCTTCGCACCATCTGTTCATTCAAAGCCTACCGGGGACCGGGGCCCATTTAATTAAGTGTGTCTGCCATTTTGGTTATTTTGGAGAATATAATATGTTGGTTTTCACTTGCCTTACACATCGCATTATAATGACCAAGATGGCATACTTCGCCTTCGCTCACAATTATCTGGTATGTAGCTGTTTTTATTGCCTCAACTTTCATTTACATCCAGTACTGCAAAAATGATGCTGTCCATTTGCTGCAAAAATTAAATTAAGTTAAACTAAACAACACTAAGAAAGGAATATCGCAAATTATATTTCAAATGTGAGAATAGGTACATTGAAAAAGTTATTTAATAAAAAAAATACAAATACAAATTGAATTTTTTTCACTTGGGTCGAATATAAGTTCTATAGTACTTACAACATATAAAGTTGTTTATAAAAGCACATGTTTTATTGACTACCTCTTTTATACCTCTCACCAAAACAGGATTTCTTTCTGTCACTTCTCCAATGGCGGAAACATATAGTAATTACGCAAATATAAACACATCACTAATTTTAATTTTAAAATTTGCTGCCTTAGCTCCAACCTAAAAGGAAAACACATGATAAATGGCATATTGTACACTTCAGAATTTAAGATATTTGACTCACTGTTACTCAGCGATATTGCATCGCAAGGGAGTAACGATAGAATAAATTATATATTCTCACGTCTGCATTCCTGGGCCAAGAGAAGAGTGTACATCACAAAAAGTACATACAAAAAAATCTTTTGTACTTCGGTATTTAGTTTACTATTTACATTAACACTATTGTAACAAATTTTCAAACGCTCCCCGTTGCGCTACCCAGACGTTTCACATGAACGACGGGCATAATTCGTTCCAGAAATCCAATTGCTTCTTCTACACGTGCGAGAATTACACGTGAATACAATGTATTTTACGTCATTAATTGTATGTGTTGTGTACATAAAAACTGTTTAGTTTGACTTCCCCTAAGTAAAATAAATAAGTAGTTTACCTAATTTGCACGCATTATTTACCAATGTGGAGAGCAGAAACGTTACACTACAAAAAACTTCATTTTAAAATAAATTTTCCTAGGTTTTATACTACTGCCTACTCAAAAAATGAATAAAATATTATTGTCGCAAGTGAGGAGGGAAGGAAGTTGTTCAGTCTTACCATATAGTAACAAATTTCTGAACGCCCCTCGTAGCGCGGCCGCTAGACATCCGCACCCCATCACGCTCGGCGGCCAATACAATACCTGCTAGAATCCAGCTGCCACACACGTATGCGGCAAACATTTTAAAAGGTTCTAGTCCAGCGCCTCCAGATGTTTCGCGACCCTTCTGGTACCTTCGAGCTGCTTAAATATCGTACAGTGGGGCGGCATGGACATTAGAATTCGAAGTGACGACTGCGGGGAAATTTACTATAAATAGTGTCGCGAATAAATATTGTGTAGTTTTGAGTCATTAGTTATGTATAAGTAGTATAAGTTGATTTGCACGTCTTATTCAAAACTATGAAGAACAGAAACGTTACAACACTAATACTTTGTTTATACGTGCTGTATTTACAGCTATAGAATAGTCTTTCAAATATCACTAACACACGGTCAACTTTCATAACGTGTATTGCTGTTTTAAATATTTACGGTTTTTTTAAGATTTGTTTTCGTGCATTTTAAGACTATTTATCCACATATGAGCTACAAATATTTGTACTTAAAAATGAATAAACTATAAATAATTGAGTATTAATTTACATTAAAGGAAATTTAACTGTTTATTTAAAAATTAAAGATTTTCATTAAGAAATTTGCTCAAATGTTTGAGGTTTCTCGCTCCAATCTATTTTCTTAATGTTAACCTCCATAATTTATTAGTTACAAATAATCTGCAACTGTATTTGTTGTAAGTTTTTTTTTGCTTTACGTTAAGTTAAAATCCTCTAAAAACAAACAAATCCTAATGAATTGTTAGAATTATTCCAAGTGGCAGATTTCGATACGAATGTACCAATAAAATAAATTTAGGTATAGGCCTCCAGCTCACCAAAATTCGAGTAGGCGGAAACGGCGTTGCCAGTGAATGGCGTTGGTTGCAGATGTTTCAAACCTTTAATTGACTATTGACCGCACTCTGCACGCTACACGGGGTTATACGAGACATGCCATCGGCCTGCGTCAGGGGATTTCATTAATTGAGATATCCCATTTCCTATAATACCTCCTTTCAGTTTCAGTCCCTGCGCTTTTCTAGCATCCATTAAATTAGTGCCGGATTCGAAGGAAATGTTAGAAGCTTTGTCGCTCTAAATCAAACTTTCATTATTTTAAACCTCGACCGGCTTGCGGCAAAGTGCGGGCGTGCAGCTATTCTTGCGGTAATTGTCCTTGGAGCCGGGGCAGCTCTCGAATAATTAAAGCGAAACAATTATAGGTGTGACAATACAAGTTCTAATCTAAGGCGATCAAGTATAAATAGGATCATTAATCGCTTTGTGATCGTCGTTAGCTCATAAGGCCAAAATTATTTATATAATCAGTGGGCCAGAAGACTTTCGGGCCCAAATTTCCTGCTTTTACAAATATTAGCCCGGCGGCTTTTCAGACAATTAATATTCAGGATTCATGATAAATTCCTTCGTCATCACTCAGATGGGGTTCGTGATTACTACCTGAAGCCGCGTCTACCCTCGCCTGAAATAAATGACCACCGTCTCCGGTACGTCCCATAGATCTTCATTTCCCGAAGAAAAGTGACGGTAAAGCGGCCCATGTTCCGGCTAGGCTAAGGAAGCAAAGATAGCTTATACAAATGTATTGTGCGCTTTGTAATATCTGTTGCGGCTGCACAATATACCGCCGGGCTCGAATTTATTCCCATCGGCGCTGGCATATATTGAGCAGCTCCTTTTAATTTTTATTACAATTGCCTGCGTGCTGCATCTCAGAGCTCCGGAATACGTACGCCAGGCTGTCTTTCATGAACCCCGGCAATAAATAAGCCCCAGAAGCTGAAATTCGCTTGCTCGAAAAGCTGCAGCTAGTGGAATTATTGCCAAGTGCAAATTATAAATTTACGCGCGGTGACTTCCTTAAAGTATTTTCCTTTGTGTCTGCCGCATTACTTCCGGGGTGCTATTTTATTGTTGGAAATATTAGTTTGGAGCCTAATCTAGCAGTATTTTCGCATAACAAGCTTATTCTTTCAAAGCATTCGTGAAAGAACTTATTCCTGCATTGTTTATTTAGTTAAAAAGAAATTAACCACCAAATAATCCACTTGTCATGAGTAGTATATATGTAGTACGTTTAGTTTATAGCATTTGAAAAATAACAAAATAAGCTTGTTAATCATCCACAATAAGACAATCTTGTATATTTATAAAAAACCTTGTGACAGAAACACCAAGACGTAGGTAAATTTCGTAAAGTAGAGGTTTGATGTGAATCTAATCAGAATTTATTGCAAGTTGGAAGTAAAAATCAAAAATATTTAAGCAAGCGATCTCCTTTATTTTTGGACCATGCCCAGGTATATATATATGTATATCTTAGAAATATATTTTACAAAAAAAAAACAATAGTTTAATCACCCCTTTGACCAATTTTGTCAATTAACGAAATTTAATTCAAATACCGTCTTAGATAGTATTTTTTCTAAATCTACGTAATAAATAATATAAAAAGTTTTTCTAGTTCCAGCACTTTCCTTCCTGAATAAAAAATTCACATTTTACGAACTGAATATTTAGACAACTTTTAATTTCATCTATTGAAAATCGTTGAGCATATTATATAAGAATTCTGTCCAAAAAGTTAGCCTAACGTTATTCTAGCGAAAATAATCTGAATGAGGACCATGTGTAAGAAGCATACGGACGACTTCACTGACGATGAGTTGGGCGTTAGACGCTGATGGGTAAACATATGCAATAAAAACTAAACCATTAAAACAACGAATCCGTATCAAACTTTGATCGAAACCGTAACATTCGTTCACAGAAGCTATCCCAATAATACAGAAAACTTTTGAGATCGCCGCAATGAGTGTGCCACAAATAAAGTTATTGCAGAAAATTGGAAGATGCTAAACGTGTTCGCCCCACAATCAACAAGAATCAACGATTCACAATTCAAGAAGTTAACTGAAGATTCTAAAAACTAATATGTATGAATTGAAAGAGTAAATATCAACACAAAACATGTTGCGGCAAAGTTCGTTTCGCAACTATTCTTACTCATGTTAATACGACCAGGCAGGTCGCAATTTTAACACAGTGTTTTACAAAAAATTTTCTTATATCTTGCGCCTTTTAATTTTTTGCATTACAGGTCTCAATAATTTTGAGACAAACTAAGAATAAATCGGGACAGAAGTTTTATGCAATTTTCATGTCATCTTCATGTTGTTCAGACAAAAACAATATATCAGATTAAAGTTTGCAATGTTGGAAATTCTACTGACAATTCTTCTTGCTATGCAGTAAAAGACAAACTAGCAAATGATTTATCGGTTAAATATACAGGATTTCCCACGAAAATGTTCCGAAACTTTGTGTGTAGGTTCTTTGAAACATTTTAAGTAAAAAAGTTCCAATAAACTTGGGTCCAATTCTTAATTGTTATCGGTGAAGCAAATTAGTGGTGCTTGATTGTTCTAACATTAATTTATTAAATATTAATCATTGTAACTATGGTTGCCAACAAAACTACATGTAAATAAAGATGATATCTACTTAAAAGATTAGTTCTTATTGTTAGTGACATTGCTATTACCGATCTTAAATAATAAATTTATAACAAAACAAACTCACGTTTATTGAACAAATTATTATTATTTATTATTTATTATTTATCAATCAAAATAACCTAAAAGTATTAATAAAATAAAAATTAAAATTAGAATAAACCAAAACTGTTCAAAATGAAATCATACAATTTCTGAACATAAAGCAATACGACGTCGTAGATCCCCTCGCCAGTTAATGTTTTCCATCGATTCACAAATCATATCAAAAGCTACCCTAATTATTAAAATAAATATTTCTCTTGAATTAGGCTTGCTTCTACAATACACAAGTGACTTCATATGACCCAAAAGATAAAATTTAGGGAATTGAGATTAGGGAACCTTGGTGTTTGATAATTAAGTACAGTTAAAGCTAACTCAATAAAAAAACAGTAAATAAAACAAAATAGAGAACTATATATTGGGCACAAAGGAATTAATAACAAAGTAACAATGAATTAAGCAAAACAAATAAATTGAGTAAAACAAAACAATACAACGATGACTACATAACTCCAAATACGGTGGGTGGCAGGTCAGTTGTGCACTCTACAGACTGCAGGAAAAAAGTGCTGTTGGGAACAAATGCACGACGGAACAACTAAATGAGACTTACCGCACGTAACGGTCTCTGGAAGCCTAGACGGCGGATGTCGGTGTGCTCTTCCATGGCGGCTTCAACCCGGGGATAAGTTTTCCTTGGCCAGATGTACTGGGACACCACGGACGGGGCAGAATGTACAAAAGGCAATCGAGAGCGCGCAAGCACAGCGCAATACAGCACCTGGTCGGCTGGCTGGCAGCTCCGTCGCTCACGAGGGTTCGAATAGGAATGCCGGGCGGCGCTAAAAATCCCGCTTACTCTTAGTTGCGACTAGGGTAGGTTGGCGGACAGAATCAAGGTTGCAGGTAGAGATGGGATTCGGGACAAGGGGGTTTAGAGATGTGCACCAAACATTTGGGGACCATTTTTTATAATCCATCATCGATCAAACTTATTGTTTAAACAATCAGTAACAATTTGGCCGTAATGTGCAGGAGCTCCTTTTAGTAGTACCACAACCTACTTATAATTCCTACAGAAACTTCAACCAATAAATTTTTCAAGTCTCATTCTAAAAACTATCGATAAATCTGACTATTCAGGTTTCCCTCAAAAATGTGTAGCCCAATCAAAGTATTTACCCCGATATTAGCCGTAAGTCGATGCTGAAAGTGATTTTCCGTAGTTTCATGTGTATTTTTTTAGTATCCATACATTTTTTTTATTATAATCGTTACCCTTATACCTTTCGGTGTCGGGTTTACATTCTTATTTATTCATATTACGTTATATATCTATAATTACATTTAATTTTTATTTTTATTTTTCTTCTATAAATTTCTTCCAATCTTTTCTATTTCTTGCTACCCTTTTTGCCTCTTCCCATGATTTTCCTCTTTTTTGTAGTATTTCTTCTATCACTTGATTCCATTGTTTCCTTGGTCTTCCCCTTTTCCTTTTTGTCTGTGTCTTGGCCTCGTATACTGCCTTTACTTGTCTTTTGTTATTCATTCGCTGTATATGTCCAAACATGAAAGTGATTTTCCGTAGTTTCATGTGTATTTTTTTAGTATCCATACATGTTTGTTGTAAAAGTTGTTTATTCCATATCGAAAAAAATTGCCTTATCACAGAACAAAATTACATTAATTAAACCTTCGTGCTCAATGGATCAGTCATGTTAATACTGTTATAAAACAAGAGGCAAATTTTAAACTTATTAGAGTCCTTTTTTATGTAGGATCCTTACAATTAAACTTTTGCTATGGTCTGTAGCTGCTGAAATTCGTCTTACACTCGTTCAAGAATCCTCTTCATTTTTCCTTCTGTCAACTCTCTTTTACGAATATTTATATCATATTTTTGCTTACATAAATACCATTTTCTCAGAGAAAGAAAAAAACGCGTAGAATTGTTTTGTGACTCGGAGAGCAACGATTTAGGTATCGGATCGTGCATTCTTCTGCTGCTGCAGATGAATAATCGTTGCAATAGCCGCACAAAAAACATGGTATATTTAGAGTTTAAAACTGATAGGGCATTTTTCCAAAATTTATTAAAACCCCAAATTAATTCAAAATAAACTAAATTAAATTGGCCTTTCCTATCACATTTTTCATTTTCAATAATGACAGACAATCTTTTGACAATAAAATTCAAACTTAATATCCTTGGTAACCACAGTATCAAATAAAATGACGATCGATCGTGAGAAAAAAGGAAGATCTAGAACGACCAGTCACTTCCAAAGAACCCTAGCTTACTTCATTGATATCTCAAAAACGATTAAGAATTTAACACGTATGTAGTAGAACTTTTTTGCTTCCAATGTTTCAAAGAATCTGTACACAAGGCCTTGAAACATCCTAGTGGGACATCCGGTAAAATAAATATTCGCTGTGGTCAAACTGGACGGCAGATCGCGATTCCTAGATTCGGATTTTCTGGTCTGGAAATTCCAAATGCGAGCGCTATTTGAGCATCGCGATTGAAGGCCAAGAAAAACGGCCAGGTGATCATACGAACGATAAGCAAGCCTGGGATAAGAAGAATAACAGTGCGCGTTTTATGATTTGGTAGGCGCTTCAAACAACCATCACGCGTTAAATTATAAACATAAAGTCAACGATTAAAATTTGAGAACGTCTACAAATAAAAAAATAAAACGTCCATTTTCTTCATTTATGAGAAATTCACGAGCTATTGATATCTACCAAGCAACTATTATAATGTATGTAGCAGTTGTGAAAAAGCTCGAGAAGCAATTGGCTGCATCTTGTCTCAGCAAAAACCGAGTCATCCACGGGGTGCTCTACATGTTGTTGTCCATCTACAAGAATATTTTTCGGCGACATAGAAGACTCGAAGAAGAAGATAAACGTGCTACTGTCAATGCTATTGAAAGAAGAGATCAGGAAAAACATTGTAAGTGGAAATACCAGTAAAGAGATTACCAAATTGGTCAACAGAGCAAAAATAAAAAGCTTGGATGCCTTTTCTATCAGAGCCTAGGCGACAAAAGACTTATTGCTATAAGTTCAAAACGTGCAAAACAATAGCAATGTCGAGGCCACTGCACCGATAGCTGTGGAGATCAAAATATGGCGTTTCATTTACGACCAATTCAATGCTAAATGTGAGTAAGCGCAACAAATGGTACACGAACTCAGGCACGTCCTTCTATTCGATTTCCCGATGAAAGTGGTTAAATTGTTTTGTAAAGTTAGATTCGTCGCAAGAAATATTAGATGTAAATAAACCCAAAACATAAGTATACTTGTAACTCCACATGTATATGTATATAAATAGACAATGGGTAGTGCAAATTGGCAAAGAAGTGGTCTTTAACTTCAAAGGCGATACGTTAACGACGAAAAATAATGTATTATTTGACAAAGGCCACGACAATAAGAGATGTATTTGTAAACTACATTTTTATGTGCTCGGAAGACCAAAAGCACTCTTTGCCATCAGTGACGCTGTTAAATTACTTGATTACTATGATGTGAAAGTGATGGTTAAAGAAGAATATCCGGGTAAAAGATTGCAACCAGTGGAAGCCAGAAAAAACATTTAATGTGCATGTCATAAAAATAAACTTAATGGCAACATCGCCAGATATAAAGCACGTCTCATGGTCGAATACTGCACGCAGAAAAAGGGTATTAGTTGCAAAAAAATTTATCGCCAGTTATACGCTTTAAATCAATAGGCGCGTTGTTGGCGATCGGCGCGATTAAATGGGAAATATATCAACTGGACATAAAGACGACCTCTTCCATGGCAATAAAGAAAAAAATCTATATGGCGCAGTCAGAGAAATTCAGCAATGCAGTTTCTGCGTGTGCAAATTAGAAAAGTTTGTGCCGTCGCAAACAAGCGACGCTCATGTTTCACAAGAAAAACGTTTGTGTGCTAAATAAATTCGGAATAACGTTATCGAATCTTATTCTGTGCATGTATGTCAGCGAAAACGAGGAATTATATCTGATCTTGTATATGAATCCCTAGCGTTGCAATACGTTGTAGACAATATTTGAAGCACCGCGATCATATTTCTTCAGGATTTCTTTCAACCAATTGACACGAGCCTGTTTTTGAGCGATCGTTAACGCGTTAAGGCGCACATTGCTTTTTTGCAGTTAAATGTCTATGCAATATGTTAGTCTTACTAATGCCTAAAGATGAATAAGTCACATGAATATCTTGCTTTATCATTTTGCGCACGGCATTGATATTTGCTGGCACCATAGTCGATTTTAAATGTCCTTCTTTAAATTCATCTACTAGCGAACTACGACCACAATTAAATTTATTGAACCGAGGGTATACAGTGGCTTTGTGTGAGACTGTATTATTAAAATTCGAAATGAGTTGATCGACGCACTGTTGAGATAATTCCAAAAGTCGTAGAAAATCATGTAATTCTATTTTTGGCCGAGAGGAAATTTTCAACTTAATGAAAACATACTGGGTATGTATGCCGTCAAAAATGAACTGTATGATGCAAACTTCAGATCGCATCTAGCACACGCAGGGTTGCTAATTCACAATAGATACCGAGCAGCTCACGTATGGACCAATTTTCGCACTTGAACTATACATTTCTATTTCTTTATTAAAATCTCATCAGTACATACTTATCAAATAAACAATGTAATATAAAGTTAGCTAGATAGATATAGAATGAGATGGGTCTACCGACTTTCTGCACTGCTACCTTCAGGGTCTATTGTACACCCCTCTAATTTGTTAGAGATCCTTTTTTAGGTCTAGACTTTTGACTAGTCCCCAAATTTTAGAAAAAGGCTTTTTTGTAAGCTCTCTAGCTTTAGCTTTTCTTCGCCTAGTTGTAAGTATCTGAGCCTCGAAAGAGCTTCACAGTAGCACAAAAAGTGGTCTGCAGTCTCCCCCACTTCCTGGTAAAACTCTGCACAGGCTACTATCTGTTACTCTTAGAAGATTTAAATGCCTACTAAGGCGACAATGTCCTATCAACAGGCCCTAAGTTTAGATCTGTTTAATCGTAGGAGGCATGCTGTAAACTTTTGTGTTCCTGTGTGAACTTCTTCGATTGTCTCAAGTGGCTGGTATCGTTCCACCTTTCTTCAGTTCTATCGAGTATCCATTCTTTAATGGATGCTCTTTTGAGGCTAATTAAAATGCCACAGAAGTGTTCGGGTCCGATAGGTCTTGTTTCTGATTTCCCCTTAGCCAACAAGTCTGCCTTTTTTCTCTACCAGGATACCTATGCAGACACAAACAAGGTTTGATTTTCTCCAACTCATCCCTCATTTTTTCTGCTCTCCTACATGCATGGAGATGATTGGAGCTTGTCTATGCATGAGTCTGTGGACAGCTGCCCGCGATTTTCCTCGAATAAGTATGTCAAATGGTGACAAATTTAGTACAACTTCTAGGGCAGCAGTTGGAGCCGTTTTGATAGCTCCTGTCATGCTAAGGCAAGCATACCTTTGAATGCCACAAAAAAGCTCTGTGTCCTTTGTCTGTAGTGTTTTTTTTTCACCATGTCACAGACCCATAAGTTATCATAGGTCTTACGACTCTTGTATGTAATATATATATATATATATATATATATATATATATATATATATATATATATAAAGTTAAGTAAACGTCGATTATATATAATATAAAAAGTAAAAATAAATTAAAAATATTTTAATAATTTGAATGACTCAATTTTTTACTTCATTTCCATATCGTTTGCACTTAAATTATATTTTCATAAATTTGCTTTTCTGATGAAGTTGTTGAATTAATTTATGACAATAAGGTGTGTTTTGGAGGCTTCCATATATAAAGTTCAATTTGAAAATATTGAGGTAGACAAGGATAAAATATGGAATGCATTACAAAATAAAGGGATAGATGCTGACCTACTGGAAACAATCAAAGGTTTATATAAGATCATAATATCAAGAACCTTTGTAAAAGAATAGAAAAGATTTAGAAGAAAATATCAATGTGTGGGCAGATGTATTTAAAGAATACAACTTAATAGTCAATGAAGGGAGAACTAAGGTAATGGTCATCTCTAGTAAATAGGGGAAAATAAATATCAGACTCGGAGAACAAAAATTTTAGAACAAGTACCTGAGAATAATCATAAATAGCAAAGGAACACAAAAAGAAAAAATAAAAAAACAGAATCAAAACAGCAACAAGGGCCTATAATGCTGCATACAAAAATTTTATGAACAAAAAAGAGATATTTAAGGAAACAAAAATAACAGTACACAACATAATCTGCGTGCCGATACTAACATATGGGACTGAAAATTGAGTATTAAACAAAAGATAAGAATGTAGACTGCTATTAAATAAGAAGTGAGATAGTGTAATGGGCGATTTTAAAAAGGGTTGAAATCTTACGGTAACAAAAGTGGGAAAGGAAGATTATAAAACTGTTGGCCATGGTTTATACACCGTAGCATTTAATTACGATGGAGCAGTGAACTACTCAACAGCGAACATACGGTGTCAAAGCATTTTATCAATGCGATAATTCTTACGAACATGGACGTCGTGCTTTTCGTGTCAATTTTTTTGTTCATTGGAATTAACCAATGTAGTCGCCCATTCAGTAAAATGTGGGTTCAGAATATTAAAGCGACTTCGCCAACGACAAGAAAGAATTGAAAGGATGATAGGATATTAATACGCCATAGTTAAGGAGAAAGGATGCAAGTAGACTACATTCGTTCAAGGCATACAACGCCAACTATGGGTATTATGGTTCGGCTAAGTTATCAGTTATAGTAGCAGGTCACTTTTAGTGGGAATAGAGAAAATATTACCAGCCAGATCTAAATCGAAGCGGTTTCTTTCAGAGAGTACTTCAACCAATTATTCAACAAGATTACGTTCAATCACATGTGGCAGGTAACAGATTAAATATCCTTCAAGAAAACAGAGTGCCAACTATCCCATAATCAGCCAATCACGGATCAAACATGTCTGGAATGTAATTGCGGGAAGCGTAGAGCGGATCCACGATCTTCAATGAATCTGGCTGAATCATAGGAGCATGTCAATAATAAATAGAATGCAGTACTTAAAGACATCATTCTTTCACTATATGATTCGATGCCGAAAAGAATGGAAGCAGTAATACGAGCTAGAGGTAAGGCCATTCATTATTGAACAAATGTAAACTTACATGGACAAATATTTTGTAAATTTAATCATATATTTGTCTTATACAATTGGACAAATCTTCAAAGTTTCAGTTGTTAATCTTCTTTTTTTAAAACAATAATAATGTATATCACTTTAGAGAAACATTATAATAGTTAATTGCGGAATAAAGGCTAAATAAAAATATTGATAAAAATTTAGTTCAAGGACGAGACATAAGTATACAAATCAATTATTCAAAAATGTATATCCGTTGCCCTTCAAATTCTGAAGTAAGGAAAATTAAAAATTTCGGCAATTTAAAAAATACCTAAAGGCTCCTGGAATAACTACTTCCATTTCAGCGAATTGGATGCCACTAAAATTGCTGTAAAATCCCGCCATGTAGCAAAAATAATATTAAATGCATATAAAAGTGTGACGTCTGCGAGGGCGAGCCGGATTTTAATTACGTCGTTAATTATAAAAAGAAGTTACAAACATTGAAAATATTTGCCTCTCTGAAATTTTAATTGCATTACGTCCTAGTTAATTCGACTTTGTAACTGTGTTTTTGAAGATAAATTAGCTTTGATAAAGTACTTCAGGCGGAAGGAAGGTACCTAAATTACATAGAAACTTTTCTGCTGCCGAACAAAGAGACGCAGTGAAAGCCTAAAATTATTTTATCCTAAAATCAAACGGAACTTATCGATTTTGCATTTGTAATTAACTTGCGGATTAACAAAATATCGGCGTTCTGCCGACTCCGCGTTCTTGGCGTGCCCGCCAAATAATGGATGAGCTTTAATCTGTATAAAATAACCGCCAAAGACTTATTAACAGTTATAATAATTTGCGAGGGGCGGCTGCTGGTGGAGAAGTTTAGTAATAAAATTATTCATTTGCTTTTGTACTTCTGGAGACATTTTTGTGTCTGGCTTCAAGTTTTTGTGATAAATTACACTAACACACAATGTGCCATGATGAAGCCTCGCCTAAAGGGCGTCGGGAAAAGTTGTCACTTGTCAGCTCTCACCGACACATCCGCATGAAGCTAAAATGATGAAAAGTGGTATTTTAGACAAGAAACATTAGCATGCTGCTTACTTTTGCAATTCACTTACAAATAGACTCACATGTTAAGGAAATACCGAGTGCTGTAAATTTGTAAATTTCTGAGAGCTTTAAAAAAGTATTTATCCTTCGATGCTTACAGCACCTTCTTGTTTATCTAATATATTTAAAGTTCACTCTTTATAAGTGGAATTATCGAAATACATTTAAATTACTATTACTGATTTTAAAAATATTTAAAATGTTTATTAAATACAAATTTTTAAACTTCTATTAAGAAATATTTAAAAAAATTATTTTCTTTATAAAGCAACTA
Source organism: Sinelater perroti (assembly GCA_036346155.1). Lineage (NCBI taxonomy): Eukaryota > Metazoa > Arthropoda > Insecta > Coleoptera > Elateridae > Sinelater > Sinelater perroti. Next base: position 37,570,963 of record JARFIY010000001.1, read on the forward strand.
AGTATTTTTAATAAATATACAATGCGATATAATTATAACAAATAATATCTCTTCCCGAATTTAGATTTACTTAATCTCTTAAATATACACTACAATGGCAGAATAAACTAAAAATTCAGTGGAAATTGATAATTTCAGATAGTAAAGTAACTTCTGCGCAAAATAGTAAACTACCTTTAACTAAAAAACATTTGTCAACAGTTTAGTGGTATTTGAACTATGCCACCCTTACCTGAACGCAAAGATGTAGATAAATTCAGCCTCGGGTGTATTGTATAGTACCGGTCAAAAATATATCAACTTTTGGAATTTTCCCGATCACTTTTTTATGTATCGATAAATTTTCTTCAAATTTTCAAGCAAAGTTTTGAGACTTGCAGTTATAAAAATGAAAATTTTGGCCTTTTCATACGCCTGCTGATAATGGCGCGCAAATCACTATAATCAATGAAAATCATCACTTTATTGACATTTAACGAACTCGTATTTATGATCGTGTCAGGTATGGATAAACAGTCTAACTCCCGCAACATATCCCCAGATACCCCGAATTGCGACTGTCAATGGTCGTATCCAAGATCAAACTCTCCGTGAGCTTTCAGCAAAGTTCAACTTCCATAAGACCACCATTTCCCATTTCCTGAAGCGCTGAAAAAGCCAAGATAGTGTTGTGAAAAAACCCAAGACCGGCCATCCCAACACTTTAGACTTTTCGACAAAAACGTCATCCGCATGTCCCGCGATAACTTGGCAATTGTGTGATCCTCTGAACCCAAACCATCTATTCGTACTAGCAAAAATCGTCTGCAGCAAGCTGGACTTAATGGACATCGTCCGGTCAAGAATCCTATAAGTTTAGAAAAGAAGAAAAAGGCGCAAGTGGAGTGGGTGTAGATACATAAGAACTTGACGAAGAAAGAGTGAAAAAATGTGCACTGAAGTGACGAACCAATGTTGTTCGGAAAGGACCCAATTGTCCATAGAAAACAAGCTTTTGCTCTATAAAGTAATCCTTACACCTATATGGTCTTATGGCAGCGAGCTCTAGGGATGCAATAAACCATCTAACACAAAAATTCTCCCGTCCTACCAATCTAACCCTTCATCCTATAGCCCCCTGGTATATGAGCATTCAAACTCTCCACTTCGACTTCCAAATTCTCTTCCTCACTGAGGTCAACAGAAATTCGGCTACCAAAAATAAAGCACGTTCCAGTCAACTCATTGCTGATCTCTACTCCCAACAGCTTGAAGCAGACTTTGGCCTGAAAATCCCAATGTGTGAATCCTGGTGACCCGTAGTGGGATGGTACCCTCCTCATGTTAATACATAATAATAATAATAATGGTAAGGCCCTACGCCCCGCGTGGGAGCACGGCCTGCAAACTGAGAGGTTAAGGCTCTCATACGTTCGCTCTCTCTGCCCGGTCGCCGCGCACCATCTCTGATGCGGGGCAATGTGGCAAGCACCGCACCTTAGACGACCGCCATTATTACCCCTTGTTCGAATGAACGCAGGTACTCAATTATTTTTAGTGACTGAGTAGGCCACCCGCCAGGCATCAGAGAGCACCGGAAATTGAACCCGGGTCCGTTAGCATCGCAGCCCGCCCCTCAACCACGGGACCACGCTGGCTGTATGTTAATACATACTCTGTCATATTTACTTACTACTCATTACAGAGTAGATTATAAATTAGCAATTGGAAATAAAAAAAAAAATTGTTAGATAAGATTGATGTATATGTTTGCTAAATATACTTCTAGTACGTTTTCCTTTTCTTCTTCGGTTTATGCCTAGTTAGGATCAAGTTACCTTGTAGGTAAAATTGATACAACCGATTTTTCAATTTTTTTGTGGATTTCCATAATAAATATTCTTCTAGTAATAGGTTAATTATATAATATTTAAAAGAATCATTACGAGACTGTTATAATACTGAAAGGAGTTAGTGAGTTAACCTACTAAATTGTGTTTTATCATGACGATTTTTCGTTCTTTGCCATTTTCTAAGCGCTCGTATATTTATTGTTATTAGTTGCCTTATATGCAGTGGTATATTATGATTTTCTGGCAGTCTTCTATTTTTACTATTATGTACGTTATGTGCTTTACTACTCCTTCAACTCTATGCCATTCTTTTATTCTATGACTTAACCTGATATTTTTGTTAATTGGTACGTGTGGGAGCCCTGGAAATTGAGAGGTTAATCCTCTCATATGTTTGATTTCTCTGCCCGTTCGTCGCGCACCAGTTCTGGTGCGGTGCGATGTGACAAGCAACGCTCCTTAGACTACCGCCATTATTACCCCTTGTACGAGTGAACGCAGGTACTTAATTATTTATAGTGACTCAGTAGGCCACCCGCCGGGCGTCAGAGAGCACCGGTGAATGAACTCGGGTCCATCAGCACCGCACCCCGCCCCTCAACTACGGGACCGCGCTGGCTATTTTTTGTTAATCAAGTCTTGAAAAATTCCCAGTTGTTTTTTGCACATACTTTTAGTAACGGCTTTTTCCAAACTATGTTTGTGCTTATTGTTACTATTTCAGTATGATCAGGGCTTAAATTTAGATTAAGTTCTATCCTATCGTAAATTATATCATATATACTTTTGGTTATGAAGAAATCTAGCAGATTTAGTATGTTATTTCGATCTGTAAGCCAATAGGTAGGTTCACCAGCGGATAAGGCATTTAAATTCTTGTGTTATATTGATTAAAGTAGTTGACGTCCGGTCATCGTTGTGAGTAAAGTATGCCTCATGCCCTGGCATTCTAATTAACGGCCACAGGAAAGTAAAATCCAAGAAGGTAAAAGACGGTATCATATTCTTCTGATGAGATATTGTGGCACAGGTAAGAATAAAGAGATGTGTTAGTTAAAGGTATGTTAGGTGGTTCTAGTTTATATACTGTACCTTTGTATATAATACTGTGCCTTTGACGATCGTGAAGTACATTTTTTTTTCTAAATTAACATGTTAGGCTAGCCGTCTGCTTGAGGTATGCCCAACATAACTCATAGTACCTCACGAATGTGTAGTTGAAACAGGCTACTTACCTATATACAAGAGTAGAATAAAAAGAATATTCTAGGTTGGTTTTTATTTGTTTGATAAGCTTGTAGTATATAATAAATTGTGAGTTGAATAACTATAGTTAAACCTGCATGTGCTGTTCCGCCAGGATAATGCACCGTGAAATTATAATAAATTATCTTTGTATTTAATAGATTTCCGAGATTAACATATCTATTTTTCCATAATTTAACAATAAGATAATTTCTTGTGCAGGGTGGAGCGTAAACACGGGACCTTTTGAGCAGTGGTTGATGGGGTGGTCACACTGGGTAACCCCCCTCCCGTCTCATGTTCCGATCCATTGAAACCTAAAGTTAGTTGTCATGGAGCATTAGACCGGCCCACAACGCGCTTTCGTTAGTAAAACGTATTACACTTTAAATTGTAGCTTCGTAGCTGTGAAACGGGCATTCCTGGGACATTTTCATCTTCGTACTACCGACCGAGTTCCATCTCGTAATGAAATCGGTTTGCGGGTTTCACGCTTTGAAGAAACAGGTTCTGCTTTAAACCCAAAACCTAAAGGCCGTCCGAGATTCGTCAGAACACCCGAGACAGTAGAAGCTGTGAGAGGCGCTTTTTTGCAAAGCCCGAACCGGTCTGCACAGAGACATGCGCGAACCCTTGGACTGTCTCGTCGTTCCCTAGGCCGAATTTTGTGCAATGGCTTAAACTTTCACCCCTATAAAATTCAAATTGTTCAGTAGTTGCTGCCCACTGATTACGCAAAAAAGTTAGCATTTGCAGAAAAGTTTTTAGAAATGACTGCCGAAAACTTTCCATATTGACGGGAGTGTAAATAAATAAAACTGCCAATATTGATCCGATACCAATCCACTACTGTTGCATCAACGCCCTTTACATAGCCAAAAAGTTACGGTTTGGTGCGCCATTTCTTCGAAAGGAATAATCGGTCCTTACTTCTTTGAGGATGATGCGGGTAACGCAGTAACTGTCAATTCTTCACGATATGTGACAATTATTGAAAATTTTCTCGCCCAAAAACTTGAAATGAGCTACCCCGTGGATGAAAACACTTGGTTTCAATAAGATGGCGCCACTTCCCACACTGCTCAAGCATCCATGGCCGCTGTTCGCGCAGTTTTCAGAAATTGCCTAATTTCTCGATTTGGTGATGTTGAATGGCCGCCGAGGTTACCTGATTTAACTGCTTGCGATTTCTTCTTGTGAAGTTACCTCAAAGCTATAGTTTTCTCCCACAGAATTCACACGATGAGTTGAAGGCGAGAATATGTCAGGAAATTGCTGGGATTCCTACCGACCTACTAGAGCGGGTGGCACAAAATTTGATCACCAGAATGGAGAAGTGAGTGGCCAAAAATGGAGGACATTTGACCAATATAATTTTCATACCGTAAAAGTTTAGCTCTCTATGAATATTTCATACTATTCGTTTTTTTAATACAATTTTCTTTAAACCCCAAAATTTTTATTTTAAAAGGTCCCGTTTTTACGCGTCGCCCTGTACATAGTTTGATAGCCCATTGGAATTCCAGTCAGCAAATTTTACTGTTAATTCCATTATTACTTATCTTATAACTGTAGTGAGCATGGTTGTATTCATACCGTTTTGAATGAGAAGTCATGTAAACATGTTTTTAAATTCACTGGAAAAATCTTTTATGCTTTCTTTCTCTTATTTTTGATGGGTTTGGTTGTTCTATTTTTTGTTCTTGTTACCTAGATATAAGTAAGAGTTAAATTTTAATGAGGTGGTACGTATTGTGTAGGATTTTTCCTTCACAGGGGTAAATAATTAATTTTCTCTATGTCGCTACAGTCATAAAAATTATTTTTATATTGTCATTTGTTAGGGGTAGAACAAAATATGTTTGGTTATCAACCGCTAAAGCTAAATTATCTGTGATTGCCTTGTAGTTTGTCACGCGGTAGATTGACGAAGGTTTGAGATCTCTTGCCTGTTTATTTGTTTCTTCATTATTTGACTCATTATCATTTTGGTTTTGAGTAAACTCGACATCTGATGACGGTTAATATATATTTGTTATTTTAATTTGTGTACTGTCTTCATTAGTGTTTTTGCAAACTATTTGTTTATGTTTCTTTATAACGGCTTCTCAAATGTGGTTCCTTACCTTGTATTTCTTATAATAATTATTGGTGTTTAGATTTGCTTACGATCGCACATGATTTGAATCTTGATAACAGTTGTTAAATATTGACATTTGTTCCATTGGTGTTTGACTTTTGTAGTAATGCCATGTTTATGCTAGTATAATACATCGAGTTAAGTAATAGCACTTATATTTTATTATATGGTTTCAATATTGATTTCAGATGGGAAGCTATAGAGGAAAATATAATAAGAGTTAATATTAACATGTTACAACACAAACTGACCATATTCGAAATTTGTGGAATATCAGATGACTCCAACGTAAATGAAAAGGACTAATTCTTTGAAAAAGTTAGTCAGGAATTAACAATAGTAGAAAACAATTGGGGAGTGATATTATTGGGCGATTTGAATGGAATAACGGGAAAGATGGAAAATAATAATATAATAGGACCATTCGGACAATGAAAAAATACTTATGAATTTGTGCGAATAACAACTAAATATCATGAACAAATACTTTAAGTACAAAGAAATACGTAAATATACATAAACTGAGCATACGAGAAATCTAAAATAATTAATAGTTTAAGCAATAGTCTAACAAAATACTCCACTAAAAATAGAAAATGTTAGAATTCAGAGAGGAATATGTAATGTACCGGACCACCATCTACTGAAAGCCAAGATATTCTTCTCAATCGACACAAAAGTATGCAAAAAATACAGAACATATGATACCAAACCTCAGACATTATAGAAGAAGCATATAACATAAATAATTTATAACACGACAATACTTTATTTCAAAACAGATTAGACAACTGACAACTTAACAGCAAGTGAGATATATAAATATGTAGTACATAGCATTTAAAAAGTCGCAAAGAAAGCTTTGGGGATTAAAGAGAAACTAAAAGTATTGGTGGTGTTCCGAAATTGGAGAAATGGTTAATGAAAAAAAAACCATACCAGAAATGGTTAAATATAAAGCGTGATAAAGCATACAAAGAAAAAAATGAGAAACAAGACGAAAAATAGTAGAAATAAAAAGAGAAACATGGGACAATAAATGTAGAGAGGTCGATACCTACTTACAAGAAAATAAATGTAGCGAATCGTGGAAATTTATAAATAATAAAGTTAAAGCTACCGAAAAAAACAATAGCTCAACACAGCTAATGCTGTCACAAGAATGAGTTCGATACTAAAAAACTCTGTTAACAGAACACAGACCTGAATACCTACAACAGAATCAAACTGATATACAAATAGAAGGAAAAGAAATTCTTATAGATAAAACAGTGATTAAAAAACTCAAAAATAGAAAGTCCCCAGGGTCAAAAAAAATTAATGCAGTTACTAAAAAATGTAACGGAAAGTTATGATTCTTTAGCATCTATATTTACAAAATGTATAAATGGAAAAAACGTACTGTAAGAGTGAAAAACAGCTTATATTGTATCGATTCGCAAAAAATGACATTACAAAAACCACACAGTAATATCAGTAACGAGCATAAGTAAGATATATGGTAGGATAATAAGAGATATAAAAACAAAAATATAAAAATTACGAGGAAGAAGAATACTGTGGTACGGTACGGACAACGTGTTGTGATAAAAACAAATTAAGAAAAAGTTGGAAAAAATACAACAACACACTTAATCTTCGTTGATTTACAGAAACCATACAATAATATTTCCATTATTAAACTATAGGAAGTATTTCAACAAACAAATAATTGCACACTCATAAGAGTTATCCAAAATTTATATCGAGATATGAAATTTTCTGTGAAGATACGACATAAAATATCAGAGCCATTTACAGTGAACAAAGAGCTGCGCCAAGGATGCTGTATTTTTTCAACGCTTTTTAAAATGTACATTGCAAAAGCCCTAACACTATGCAAAAGAAAATATAAAGAAATGGTCGTCCAAACTGATGACGACAAATGTTTATACACTCTTCAATTTACAGATGACCAAATAATATATGCAAACGATAAGGAAGATTTAGAATATTTGATACGAAAATTGAAGAAGAGATATGAAAAATAGGGTTTACAAATAAACATTAAAAAGCACAATATTTATGTATTGGCAAATAAACAACAGATTTCATCCTAGAAAACAATGAAACAATAAAAAAATCTGAAATACAAGTATTAAATTTCAATAAATAATGAATAGATGATATCAAAATAACATCTAGGATAAACAAAGCAAAAAGGAAAACAACGAAAGATAAGAATATATGGCAGTCTAGTTAAGAGTACGTTAATGTATGGATCAAAAATATGGCGACCGAAAAAGAAAGTAGAAGCTACAAAAATGGACACCCTAAGACGAGCAGTCAGAACATCAAAAATTGAACTAATCAGAAATGACGAAATAAAAGAACAAATGGACATAACAAAATCAACTGCAAACAGTATTGAGGAAAAATAACTGATCTGGTATGGTCATGTATAAAGGACTGATAAGGAGAATGCCAAAGAAAGTAATGAGATAGATACTAACAGAAAACCGTAAAAGGGGAAGACCGAAAAAGTTATAAATTGGTATATATATAAATAAAATCAAGCTCATAGATTTTCTTATTTCACCAATTTGTAAACCGCCAGAGTGGTCCAGTTAAGGAGCGGGCTGCGATACGGACGGACCAGGGTTCAATTCCCGGTGCTCTCTGATGCCTGGCGGGTCACTCATTGTCAGTCACTAAAAATAGTTGAGTACCTATGTTCACTCGAACAAGGGGTAATAATGGCAGTCGTCTAAGGCGCGGTGCTAGCCACATCGCCCCGCACCAGAGATGGTGCACATTGAGCAAGCATACGAGAGCCTTAACTTCTCAGTTTACAGGTCGTGCTCCCACGCGGGGCGTTACAGTCGTATCATTTTATATATATTCAATTGACAGTCCTGGACCAAGAAAATAACTAATATTCATAGTTGTATTTAAAATTTTTCTCGACTGTAAGAGTGCTTAAAATTAGTTCTTAAGATACTCCAATAGTTCTCTAGATTAAAATTTTTCAACCGCTGAACTGTCCACTAGCATCAGATCGTAAAAACGTTCGTTGAAAAATATATGGCATACTGGCGTTGGAACACAATTAACTACGGATGATATTTACATTTTAATTTGGTCTTACTAGAGGTGCTAAATAAAAGTAAGAATTACATAAAGTAAAGAAGAAATTTTAATAAATACTTTGCTTTGCAATTTCACATGTTATAATTCAATACAAATGTTAACAATAATAATCATATTAGTGGTATATTTGCTATATTTATACAAGGGTAACCCAAAAATAAGATCACCAAAGCGCTGGGGCAGCAAGAAAACTATTCGCGCGTCTGTTGGCCGCACTGCCGTGTTTGCTGCTGCCCCAACTCTCACTTACCCAAACCATCACATAGCACATAGCTCCCACTTACCGCTACCACCAGATACAAAGTTCGCTCAGTTATTCGGTTTTCGAATGAAAAAGGCGTTAAACCAATCAAAATTCATCACCAATTGACGGAAGTATATGGAGAGTCGTGCATGGACGTCAAAAACAAGTAGTGTATAGAGCTTACAGGTAGATGGCCGCATAAAGATTCACGACGAAGAAAAAAGCAGGAGACCCTCAATTCCGACGAGACAGTCGAAAATGTTGAACAAATCATACTTAAAGATCGGAGGATTACTCTCAATAACCTCTGAAAGCGCGCCAGCCGCGACGTAAAGGCTTCGGCCTGCCAGACTAACGCGCGGCGGGCCCTGGGTTCGACTCCCAGCCCAAAATAACGGCAAACATCGAGTGCTCTCCGGCCATCATACAAACACCTTTAGCGGTCGTAAAGTACATTCTCCTTCTTCTAACGGGTCAGACTAGCCACCTGCCCGGGGTACGCCCAACATGGCTCATAGTACTACACGAAATGTGTAGTTAGAAACAGGCTAATAGCCTATATAAGAGTAGAAGAAGAAGAAGAAGAACCTCTGAATTTTTGTTCCTGGAATTTCTCAAAACACCATTTATAGGACTTTTACTGAAAAGTCGGAAGGTATGCGCAAGGTGGGTTCCGCGAACGCTTACAGAAGGCCACCAACGGCAACGTGTTGACTCTTCCCACAATTTCTTCGGCGCTATGCACACGGAAAAAATAACTTTTTGGATTCGATTGTCACAGGTGATGAAACTTGAGCGTTCCACTTCACACCTGAAACCAAAGAGCAATCGCATGAATGGGGCCATTCCCCATAGTCCAAGCCGCGAAAATTCAGTTTGGATAGGATATTACCACCCACCCACTCTATAGTTCGGATTTTGCACCTAGTGACTACCACTTGTTCCCTAAGATGAAAGAACATTTGGCCGGAATGGCCAATGGCGGTGAACTTGTATGACATAGGCACAAAAACATTGCCACAACGCCTACAAAAGTGCATCGGCCAAAATAAAATAGAAAAATAGAGAAATGTTCAAGCTTTAAAATGACGTATCAATTATTAAAAATAACCTTTTTTATTTATAAAAACTAGCAAACCTTATTTATGGAATTCCCTGGTATATCTATGTAGTTTTAGATAAAATATTAAAGAATAAAAGATAAACTTGAATCACATCATATTCAAATAAAATTTAAGTCTCGCTCTATTAATTATAATTTCACTCTCGGTCGCATCAGATTCAAATAGCTCATCAAAACAGCTTCCAACAAATTATATAACATCTACTTATAATAAATGATGTACTTTTTTGGAAATACAATCGAACACGCCGAACAACTCAACGTTCAAAAATGTTTTAGGTGCACATCACAATTTTATTTAATCTAAATAGCTAATTCCCAAAGACAAACTGCGTAAACAAACCCTCGGTAGGCGTAAACTAGTCGCCCATAAAATTTATTAATGGGCTGCGTTGAGACAGTTTCCAAAGGACAATAAATCTCGATTTCGTTTTTGCGAGCACTCATTCGGTTTTAGCGGAGAATCAATCGCAAGCGCGGCTGGAAAATTAATTGGGGCTTGTTATTTAAATAATGATCATTAAAAACACAACTGCATTTGAAAATAACTTGCTATTTACTATCTAACTTATGTTATGTACGATTACTAAATGTATTAAAAATATGCTTTCATTATAAAGTCTTTGCCACAATGATATATTATCATTTTCACTAAATTATCTGATACTCAATCAGCGATTAATGTGATAATAAAGATAGCAAATAAAATATTTAATTGGTTTTAAATACAGTAGAATGTCATTAATTCTAACTCAATGGGAGTTAAAAAAAAGCCCATTAGACTTGATAAATATTGGAGTTAAAAGAATTTTGTTAAAATAAATGATAACGTATTTCTATAGTATGCTTTAGTTATCTCACACATCTTTTATATATATCGTATATTAATTTATATTAAAAAGAAGTAATTAATTATAATGTATATTGTTCTTTTCACTAAAAATTATTATAAATTTTAATTTATTAATAAAGGGTCTTCCACTAACAGGCGTACTACAGTTAACAAAAATGGAAGATTACACGTTTGTACAACGTATTAAAATTATGAATATGTACTATAGAAGTGACAAAAATTTCACGGAGACAGTTCGAATATATCATATATTTTTCATTCAAAAACTATGAAACTAATCGGAAAATTTGAGCTTTTCGGTCAAGTTTTGGATTAATAGACTTGAAGCATACTCGGCCATTCGGGTCTATTTAAAAGTGTTATAGAAAATCCAAATCAATATCAAGGCGTTCATAACAATTGGGCACCCCACATACTGGCCTATACCGTAAATTTTACGCAGACGTAAGCAGAAAGGCTTACAAAGTCTAACTGATGCATGGTACTGATGATATTGACACATTATATCAACAGATCGTGAATAACGCAATACATTCGCTAATTGGGCATCGAAGAATAAGGTCCATACCTACTTCTATAGATACGGAATAAGTAAAACTGACGCTTTTGGAGGTTTGAAAATCCAAGAAAAATAGTCGAAAAGGCTCTCTATCCCCAACGAGTTACAGTTTGGTGTGTTTTTTTTTGGGTTGGTGAAACTATTGGCCATTTTTCCAGAATGAGGCTGATGAAACCGTTTCAATGAAGGCTGTGCGTTGTCGCGAAATATTTACCAACATATATTGCCCAAAAATAAGTGCCATAAATCAAAGCAACCTTTACTTCAAACAGGGTTACACGAGCCGCAAAGCAATTGTTTTATTGGCCAATCAGATAATACGATCTGAGACCACTAGAATTTTTTATTTACGTTAAATATAAGATCGACGTATATGCTCCTGCAACAATAGCATTGAAATACAATATCAGAGCCCCACTTGTGCGAAAACATTATAAAAAATGTCCTCAAACGAATGACCATTTGTAGAAAGATAGCCGTGACGGCCGCTTGGAAGATATTTTATTCTATGACCAATAGCAGAATTTGTGTTCTGTATTTAAGTAAATAAACATATCAATAATTTACAAAAAATAACTTTTTCAATAATTTAAAATAACACCGCTTAATTAAAGATTTTTTATCTATCACTAATAACATTTGTCCATTCTTTGGCTAATAATTGTATTTAACGTCGGTACTTTCTGCTGGTTTAGAACTAAATACTTTACGACATAGCTTGTCTATTTCCTAAAAATTATTAAACTGTTAGTCTAGCAACAAATTAATTAGATGTAGCAACATTCGCACTATAAACTGATTATGGCAAATCTCCTTGTATATTCTGATTTTTACCTGCACTAAATAGGATCCGTGCACTAGAAGCATTAACTTATTGCATCATAATTCATTTCATGTTGATTAAAAGAAGTTAAGGAGTGCCCATTATTTCATAATTCTGTCAAGCTGCACACAATATAATATTGCATTTAAAGTAATTTTAAGGAAGTCATACAACGTATAAAACTCCCTCAGAAGTCAATCAAACGCGTTCTTTTTGAAGTGATTCCTACATTTCTCACTTTTTATGCAATAGCTATGTCCAGTTTATGTATCACTCAAATAATTAAAATTCACTACATAATTATCAACTAATTGTAGATTTTAAAAATGTCTTACTGATAATTCAAATAAAACACTGACTTATCCTCATAAAATTATGGGACAACCTAACATATTCAAGACCAAAAGATCAGATCGAATTCCATAATCGTCTTCATTAACAAATAAATTAGATATAGTAAATAGACAAAAAATTTAAATAACCAAATTTAAGATTTTTTAAAATGATATACCATTTGGTTCCGTACTAGATATATAACAAAAACAATCCGTAATAAATCATCCCTGGTGTGGCGGCCTTTTCGCCCTTGAACTGCCTGTTTATCGTGGCGGTATGCTGGTGGATTTGGTATCTGCCGCCACGTCTGCATACGCCGTCGGCGGCACCCTTTGAGACGCAAAGTGCTGTCGAATTAAGATTTCCCGCAAATGACCTACCGCTAAGCCAGGAGCGAAGCCCGGCGACATATTCGACCCGCAACGCGGCCAGTGCGGTCGTGTTTATTTTACCCATATTTAACCACCCCGCAAGACTTTCGCATCGCATCCCGGCCAGCGCGGTCGTGTTTCAGGCACGAAGACATCGCAACAAGGTGGCTACCGTGAAACCAACGCCGCCGAAGCCGAAGCCGATTACAGGTGAGCGATTTGGCAATTACTCATCGGTTGATATCGGTAGCCGCCCCCATCCGCTTTCGCGCCGGCCGTTTAAGGGACGATTCGGGCCTCAGCGTTTTACTTTTCAAAACGGGCCGTACTTAGTTCCCCACACCGCACCACGAGGGCACGGCTATTTACACGCCTGCCTCCTTACGAGCGTAGGATCGGTATCAGCTACAATATTTGTAGAAATATTCAACCGCTTGATAACTTGGCGTCGTCACAGACTTACGTAGGTTTTGGTAAGTTGACCGCCATAAATTACATACATATTTATTACGCTTTATTCAAGTAAAGTTCCCTTATAATGGATAAGCTTGAATTAAAATTAGCTCAGTTAACTACCAACAGAGAGGCGATTTTCGAACAATTTAATCGTTTATACAATACGTCAACAAATATTTCAAATTATGAGTTACTCTCAAACGAATTATTTTTATCTCAAACTTAAGTTATTAGTGAATTATACAGCAGGTTTGAAACAATAATTGAAGAAATTAACAATTTGCAGTTTGAAATTGATCAGACTCCTCCAGACTACTCATGTTTAAGTTCTATTGAAGATTTATATTCGAGTATTAAATATAAACGCAACCTTATATAGTCAAACAGCAAAACATTTATATTAGATCAAAAAAGAGGTATCCTAAAATTACCGCCAATTGAACTACCTTCTTTCGATGGCAAGACTGAGAGCTGGCCAATATTTTACGAAATATTTCGTAGCAATGTGCATGTAAATACCAATTTGAATGACGCGCAGCGTGTGCACTATTTGATTAATAAATTAACTCATGACGCTTTAAAATTAACCGCAGGTAATATTCCTACAAGGGATACTTATAATATTATATGGGATAGTCTTGTTAAAAAGTATCAAACGAAGTTTCGGCAGTCATTATCTAAATAACATTCTGGACATTAAAGGATGCGTCGTTAATGCTGTTAGTTTGAATACATATATAGAAAAAAATCCGCGTCCTTCGCTGCATTAAAACAGTTAGACATTCCCGACCTATTAGATTTTGTCTTGTTACATTGTGGTTTAAGAAAACGTGATCCCCAAACACTTCAACAATTCGAAAATAGTGTGAGCGGAATAGAATTACCCTCCTATAAAAAATTTATTTCATTTACGCAAGATTATGTCAAAGTACTCGAGCGCTGGCATGTTAATAATTCACAGACCAAGCCGCGCGCAAATTCCAGTTTACCTTAACACAGCCTTGGCCGTGGCGCGCAAGGTGACTGCAAGTCGTTTGTGTCGAGTGAACAGATTTTCGCTGCCTTGAATTTAAAAATATGAAATCACCCCAAGCGCGTTTCAAGTTAATTAAAGCGAAACGCGGCTGTGTAAACTGTTTCAGTCTATCTCAATCGTTAACTAAATGTAAATCACGGAACGTTTGTGAAATTTGTAAAAAACAGCATCATTCTTTACTGCATTTTTCCAACTTAAAGGATGATCGCCCTATTAAGCCGTCTGTGGCGGCTGGACCGCAAACAGGTAACCGTGTGCCCATAATAGCTGAGTCAGCGCATTCAGTAACACAACATCACGACACGTCAACCGTATTGCTTAGTTCTGCAGTTTCGTCGAGTTCGGCTATATTGTTATCGACCGTACAGATCTATGCACATGGTAAAAACGGAAATACGCTCGTCGTCAGGTGTTTAATAGACAACGGGTCTCAAAATAATTTAATTACTATGGATTGTTGTAAACGCCTATAATTAAATTAGGCAATTCATCTTTACAAGGTGTTAGTATGTACACGGTTTTATTAATTTCGCAATAGAATCTCTAATTAATCCTATGAACAAATATTACATTCGTGCTTTAGTAGTTGACTGTATTACAGATAAACTTCCCGCAAATTTCATTAGATTAAATGAAGATATGTCATATTTAAATAATTTACCACTTGCCGATGTATCCTGGAATGTACCGGGAAAAACTTACGTTGTTCTTATATTTATTTGGGAGATAGAGTCGATTCTGGTAATCGCGCACCACCCGCTATATTAGCCAGCTTTGGTTTCGTATTTATGGGAGATATTGGATGTCATTATGATGCAACCTGCCTACATAGTACTATATCTTCGTTTACCGCGCTTGCTAACATTGACATTGAGTCAAGTTTACGGAAATTCTTTGAGTTAGAGGAAATTCCATTTCAACGTTTTATTAGTCCAGATGAATTAGATTGCGAAAATAACTTTAACTCTTCCACTTTATTTAAAGACGGCAGATATTTTGTTGACGTACCCTTTTCAGGAAACCCCTCGGAGTTGGGTAATTCACGCGGCGTGGCTCACCGTCGTCTACTTGCGCTCGAGCGTAAATTCGATTGCGTGCCAACCCTACGCGAAAATTATAATAAAACTATCGCCGATTATATAACGCAGGGGTATTTGTCCCAGGTGCCTGACTCTGAATTGACAGAGGAGGGTTGCTACATACCGCATTACGCCGTTGTCAGACCAGATAAGGACAGCATCCGTATCGTTTTAGACGCTAGTGCTAAAACGCACTCAGGGCTGTCACTTAATGACATTTTGCATGTAGGACCTAATTTGCAGGCCGACTTTTTCTTGTTGTTACTCGACTTTCGTACATTCCCAATAGCAATGACCGCTGATATAAAACAAATGTTTTTGCGCATCGGCGTAAACGAGCGCCATCGTAAATACTTACGAATTTTATTTCGTTTCAGTAGGAACGAACCTATTCGCACTTACAACTTTGACCACGTACCCTTCGGGCTAAAGCCTAGCCCTTACCTAGCTTGGCGTACGTTACGCAACTTAGTGTGCGAGCATATTGACCGCTTCCCTGAGGCTTCTAAACTGGTAGAAACTCAATTTTATATGGATGATTATGTCCATTCGGTTCCCGATGAACAGATTGCTATGCAATTGTCTCACGAATTAATTGATTTATTTAAATTAGGCTCTTTCGACCTTGTCAAATGGGTCATTAATTCGCCCGCTTTATTGGAGGTTCTTCCCGAGTCTCACCGGTTACCAGTAAATTTTTCTGGCATGTTCAACAATATTTACAATTTTAAAATCCTTGGTTTAACCTGGGATCCTGCTGACGATTACTTTTTTTTGACAACAGTCGCTGTAAAAGATAAATGCACAAAGCGCACGATTCTATCACTAGTTGCCCGCTTATTCGACATACTTGACGTTGTAGCTCCATTTGTGCTGTACGCCAAAATTCTTATTAAGGAACTATGGCTAGCTAAAATAGACTGGGATGAGGTTCCTTCGGAAATCATCATCAGTCGCTTTTCAGCTTTTACACGCGATTTTTCCGCACTCTCTTCTCTAAAAATTCCGCGCCTTATTGGCATTGTTAGAAAAGCAGTAGTGAACATCGTAGCCTTTTGTGACGCGAGCTTCAGTGGTTATGGTTATTGTGTTTATTTACACATCACTGATACTGAAAGTAATATCACCGTCCGGCTTTTATGTGCAAAGTCAAAGGTTTCTCCAGTTAAAATAACAACGCTAGCTCGATTAGAACTTGTCGCCACTTTGCTGTTGTCCAAGCTTGTTCGCGTGGTCCGCGATAAACTTTCCGCTCGTGTACCTATTACAGGTGTTTACGCTTTCTTGGATTCTACAATAGCGCTTTCGTGGATCCACTCATCGCCACATAGGTGGTCTATTTTTGTCAGCAATCGTATTGCTAAAATACACGATAATTTACCTCCCGCTTGCTTTAATCATGTGTCCGGGAAAGAGAATCCCAGCGATTGTGTTTCACGCGGCATGCTGCCTTCTGATTTAATTAAACACTCGCTGTGGTAGAATGGCCCTGCTTGGCTTCATCAGTCTAGGAGCGAATGGCCTTTAAAATTCATTCCAACTGAGTGTGAAACTCTACCGGAGTTCACATCGAAGGCGTTTGTTGTTAAAGCCGCGAATTTCGAACCACGTGTTTTTGACTCTATAGTCACCCGTGTTTGTTTGTGGAATAAACTGTTGCGCATATTCATGTACATTATCAAATTTGCGAACAAAAAACGTGATGGTGATCAATCTGTTGAAGATATTCAAATCGCTGAAAATGTTGTTATTCGAATAGTTCGAAGTATTCACTTTTCTAAAGAATTAAATTTAATTAAAGCCGGCGAACTTCAGTCTAAGAAGTTGCGCAGTTTGTCTGTCTTCATCGATGACTACGGAATCTTACGCATCGGGGGCAGACTGTCCCATTCGGACCTACCTTACGAGGCCAAGCATCCCGCGTTTTTACCTAAACGTGACCGCGTAGTTGACTTAATTATTGACCACTACCACAATACTTAAAGCCACACGGGCCCCGGGCTATTAATGTCTATTATAAGACAGCGATTTTGGATATTGGATGGTAGAACAGTCATTCAGTCCCGCTGCCGCAAATGCAATACTTGTTTCCGTTTAAATCCTGCACATCCAACACCTAAAATGGCTGAACTGCCACGATATCGTGTCCGCGACGCTAAAGCATTTGTACATACCGACTCAGGTATATACAAACGTCCTGTCACCAAGCTATATCCTTTGCCAACCCAATAAACAATATTTTAGCTGACTCATGTATATGTTATATAGATAGTGTATTAATAGGGCATTTATATAGTTTGTTACGACATCAATCTAACCGCAATTTAACGCACCTGAAATATAATAGTTAATTTCAGGAATTTAATGACAATATTGTTCCAAACCGCTGTTAATAGCTTCTTGATAGGGAATTAATTTTTTTGAAAGCTCAGGACCTTTCAAGGCGAGGAGCATGGTGTGGCGGCCTTTTCGCCCTTGAACCGTCTGTGTATCGTGGCGGTATACTGGTAGCTTTGATATCTGCCGCCACGTTTTTCTATCGCACACAAAACGGCATATGGGCTTTTGCTCAGCCGGCGAATCTGCATACGCCGTCGGCGGCACCCTTTGAGACGCAAAGTGCTGTCGAATTAAGATTTCCCGCAAATGACCTACCGCTAAGCCAGGCGCGAAGCCCGGCGACATATTCGATCCATAACCAACCCGCAAGATATATTCGACCCGCAACGCGGCCAGTGCGGTCGTGTTTAACCAACACGCAAAAAATATTCGACCCGCAACGTGGACAGTACGGTCGTGTTTATTTTACCCATATTTAACCACCCCGCAAGACTTTCGCATCGCATCCCGGCCAGCGCGGTCGTGTTCCAGGCACGAAGACATCGCAACAAGGTGGCTACCGTGAAACCAACGCCGCCGAAGCCGAAGCCGAAGCCGATTACAGCGAAACGATTTGGCAATTACTCGTCGGTTGATATCGGTAGCCGCCCCCATCCGCTTTCGCGCCGGCCGTTTAAGGGACGGTTCGGGCCTCAACGTTTTACTTTTCAAAACGGGCCGTACTTAGTTCCCCACACCGCACCACGAGGGCACGGCTATTTACACGCCTGCCTCTCCAATCCTTTAATGCTACCTTTAAAACCCGTTTACTATAGTCTGCTACTTACCGACATATTTGTTAACTATTACCCATCTTAAATAATAAGAAAACCTACTTAAAATTAATAATTTACTGTTTCTTTTTAGTTTTGGTTTCAAATGCAAAAAAAGTATAGTAAAAGTTTAAGTGAAATAAACGAAGATTTTAACATTTTCCGTTCGAATTATATAAATATTTTGAATTGGACTGCAATTTGCCGGCAACATTTAGAAACTTCAGATTAATGAAATCTTTAAATTATAAGCATTCTACTATATTACAAAAATATTTTACAAGACTCGAGGTCTACAATGTGATATAAACCATATCGGCAAAAAAATTTATTTGGCTCTCCGAACTAAAAAAAATCTACAGTGAAATTCAGACACTAATTGTAAATTAAACTCTTATAGATCCAGTCTGACAATAATTATAATTCTTAAATTACTACTGAGCCATATTTATTACTAAAACCATATCCAAAATCTATTTTTATCAATGTAGTTATTATGTTAGCATACAAACAATGCTTTCAAGTTACGAATATGCTAGAATAATATCTTGTAGCACCCTACATGCTATAATACATACATCTGTTAGAAACTTTCCAAAATAAGCGAAATTTAGTATAACACTTATGTGCGTTCCCAGCCTTTACAACGTTGATGTACACTCACGGTACCCGGGTACCCACTTCTAGTTCAAAATATTTTTTTAGTGCAGATGTGAACGGAATCATGTAAAATCAATTCAATTAGTGAAATAAACATAAATAAAAAGTTTCTGGGCTTTTTCTAAGTCTTGTAGCACAGTTTCGTTTCCATAGATCTAAATTGAAGAGGGGTCTCGAGCGCTCTGCAGGTACAATGCGGCTAGTTGTCACCTTTAGATATCGGCAAGTGCTTAAAATATTTGTAGGGGTGGTTATAGCATAGCAAAGCTTTATTTCTGAAGCATCGGAGTCTACAGTGACTCATCTACGACTCAGTAAGAAGTGTCTAGTGGAGGTGAAAGGGCGTCTAGGACGTCGACTAGGCTGTTGAGCGCCGAGTCTCAGAGCGGTAAAACAAACATCGTTGTCTAACAATCAATTAATTCCTAACAATTTATCTGATTGATTTGGTATTAAATAAAATACATTAATCAACTTCTCATTATAGGAAACAATTTATCACGTTCTAAATTCGCAAGATAAGCATCGTTTTGTCTCATAATTTTTTGACTTTCTCAAATTTTGACTGTATTTTACAATCATAAAATTATGACTATTGATTGTAAATTAAGATTGACTCGTGCTAAGAAGAAATAATATTTGGATAAAAAACTTGGAAAAGACGATGAGAGCTCAGAATATGAAGACGACAGTGGAGACGAAGAGTGGCTACCAAGTCACGCCATAGCCGACGAGCCAGCAACAGGTGCTATAATTGCTAGCGAAGCGTCCAAAAGAGAGAAAGAGATCACTAGTGAGTCAGAAGAGAGTAAAAGCGAGGATACAGTCGCAGATATATTGGTGAGAGGGAAAGAAGCAGGGAAAGAAGCAGGTATAGAACTTGGCAATAAATACATTGCCAAAGACAAAACTATCTGAAGTAGGAGGCCGCCCGAAATTCGACAAACTGCTTCTCACAATAAATTACGGCAAAGAAGTTCAGATCTACAGAAACGTTGTCAATAGAAGATACATTCAAGACTATTGTTACAGTAGGAATGGTTGATTTTATTGTTCGCTATCCTAATTAAAAGGCTATGGACGTTTATAATCATTATAACGCAAAAAATCCCAATCCGGTAACTATACAAGAAATGTATGCGGTCATTGGGATTTTAATTTATTCTGGGGCCAATCATTCAAATGTGGATCATGTAGGTAAAATATGGAGAAATAATTCATATCTTCTTTATTCTGCAGCGATGGGTTTTAATAAGTTTCGTTTTCTATTGCGATTTATTCGTTTTGATTATGCCAACACGCGCGTGACAATGCACCTTGCTCGTATGTGCCAAAGAAAAACAAAGCTGTTATTATACTTCGACTACGCATTCGGATACCGCTGTAAATCACAATAAAAAGAAAAAACCTCATATTATTCCTTTAATAATAAATATAAAACTGGCGTAGACACGATGGGTCAAATGGTAAGCCGATACACCACTCATAGTCGCACTCAGAGGTGGCCTCTTGCAATGTTTTTTAATGTCAAAGACGTTGGTGCTCTTGCTGCTTACGTAATTTACTATGAGAATAATAAAATGCTCAATAAAAAAAAACTAATCAGCGACGTATTTTCTTGCGTCTCTTTAGTGATGAACTGGCAAAACCTTTTATCGAACATCGTTCTTCAAACAATCAAATAATGCGCAATTATTCTATGAATATCGCGATCGAAAGCGTGCTCGGATTTTCACTTATTTCTGTCGCTGTTGCTGAAAAAGAGGCTGAGCCTCGCGATGGCTCTGGTAGGAAAAAAATAACTAGTTCTTGTCATGTTTGCTACAAACTGACAATCAAAAGACTTAGAAAAACCCGAAAAAGTTGTGCGAATTGCAAAAAGCCTGTATGCCATGATTGCACTTAATAAATAATGTAAATTAATTGATTTTCTTTAAAATTGATGTAATTGTTTATTTATTAAACCGTATTATCTTATTAGAACATTTATTGATATTAAAATTGATTTGCAAATGACCGTATCGTTTTCCATCTAGTGGGTACCCGGGTACTCGAGTGCATTTGAGACGTATTTTTTTATTATAATTTTGTTAATGCTTAATTATGGGAAAATTATCTCGAAAAGTTAAATTTCGAGGATCCGGAAGCTCATATCAAAAAAATACATATTTTTTTAAAAATTATCAAGAGAAATGTGAGCTGGTGAGCACCCTCGTACCCGGGTGCACACTTAAGTGATAAATCTGTACCATATACTGCTATTAAAATATGGAAAAACAATTAATTTCATGAATTAGTAATACAGCCGAACCATAACGAGTAATTAACATAACGAGAGAAACAAAATAACTAGCTTAACGAGCGACGTTTCGCATAACGAGTGACGAGGAGAGGGAAAGTTCAGGATTGTGCGCCTGCTACATCAGTGCATGTTTAGGATTCGTTCCGCTAGCATCTTACAGTTATCACATCATCACATATTTTTCCAAACTTGTGTTTAGACATACTATTTGTGATTTTTTGTGCAAAGTGTAATAAACCTTGCAAAAATGTCCCTGATGAAAAAGCCGCAAGAAAACAGCCAGAAGAAAAGAAAAATAACCGTAGAAATAAAACATAAAAACATTGAAAAGCGAGAACTAGGTGTGAACGTGGACTACATCAACGATTTATACTATCCTCAAAAACAATGACATGATTAAGAAGACAGATGTTTTAAAAAGAGTAGCAAGAATATCTGTACAACGTTTATGTATTCTCGACGATGTTGAAAGGTAACTTCTCATATAGATAAACGAAAAACAATTGCAAGGCAACACTATTAACTAAGACATCATTTGTGAAAGGGTAAAAGTAATGTTCACCGACCTCGTTAAAAAGACGTCAGGATCATTCAACGGCCTAAAAAGAAGTATTTAAGAGAAGCCGTAGGTGATTCGAGAAGTTTAAGAAAAGAACCAGCATCCACAGTGTTGTAAGATATGCTGAAGCAGCAGAGAACTTCATTGGCGACTTCAAGAAACTTATAGATACTGAGTGTTGCCTGCCACAATAGGTTTTTAATTGTGTCCTTATGAGTCTCTTCGGGAAAAAGATGCCGAAGCAAACTTATATAACAGTAGAATAAAATGTATTGCCCGGCCACAAGCAAGTTAAAGACCGTCTCACGCTGTTATTTTATGCCAATGCAAACGGTGACTTGAAAATTAAATCCCTGCTTGTTTACCATTCAGAAACTCCATGAGTTTTCAAAAAGTGTAAAATCCAGAAGAGCAGGCTAAATGTGATGTAGAGGTCCAACAACAAGGCTTAGGTGACACGTAGCCTTTTTACTGATTGGATCAATAAATTGTTTGCTCTTTGTGTGAAAAAATATTTGCTTGAGATAAATTCGCAGGATGACCTCCTTGAAGAATTTAAATTAATCAATATCCTTCCAGCACCACTGCATTACTACAACCTATGGACCAGCCGATTATTTCTGACTTTAAGAAGCTCTATCCTAAAGCACTCTTAGAGCGTTGTTTTAAGGTAACTGAAGGGACCAATCTTACCCTTTTTTTTGGAAATATCATTTCCACATCGATGCCTGCCTCAAAATGATCGAAAATGCGTGGGAAAGGGTTGCCAAGAAAATCCTCGCCTCTGCTTGGAAGAAGCTTTGGCCGGAGAGTGTTCTCGA
The DNA here is from genome assembly GCA_036346155.1 of Sinelater perroti. NCBI lineage: Eukaryota > Metazoa > Arthropoda > Insecta > Coleoptera > Elateridae > Sinelater > Sinelater perroti. The sequence continues at coordinate 37,593,683 of JARFIY010000001.1, forward strand.
ATGTGACTTTGAAGGGTTTGAGGCAGAACCTGTAGAGTCTGTAGTCACCGAGATTGTGTTTTTGGCCAAAATCATGGGACTGGAGGTGGATAACAATGATATCGATGAGCTTGTGGAAAAGCGTAGCCGAAAACTGACCACCGAAAAACTTATTGAGCTTCATTGTGTTTCACAGCAATACGTTGTGGAGGAGAGTTTGTTAGAGGAGAAGAAGGTTATAGCAAAGCAACAATCTTCCGGTGCAATAAGAGAAATGCTGAAAGCATGGAAAACTGTTGTTTTTAATAAAAAAGAATTAGGTATGTATTATAAAAATAAACTAATTATTTCGATTTTTTGTATTCTGCAAATCGAATTCGCACTCCAGGTTGGTTCAATAGAAGAAAAAATGAAGATAATTCACGAATAATTTTCTTTAAACAAATGTTTACATAAAATTTTGAGTATTTTTCCGGCACGGAATGCATTATCGTATTTTACATTCATTTATACGGGAAACATTGTTTCGAATTACTATTAAGATTCCAGAACTAATTATGCTCTTTAAGTGAGGTTCCACTATACTTCCAAATGGTACCAGATTTTGAAGACATCACGAACAAAAAAGGTGAAACATATGTAATGTCAATATACTATTTATTACGATGTTTTGACAACTCTTACTTCCTAACCAAGAGGTCTGGTAATATTGCTTTGAAAGATATGAAATAAGTAGGTATCACAATATTATCTAAGCCATTTACTACCAAGATATCCAGTAGCGTTTCCCTGTAATATCAGGTGGTCCTACTTTAGGAAAGAAAATAGCAAATAAGATCAATACTTGGTTCAAGCAGCACGTTCTTATCAAGTTCCTAATGCCTGAGGGTTGTAAACCCTTATTGATAAATGGATGCTTTATATGGCAATGTATGTATGAATGTCAATACTGGAAGACGGTGAGTAAATAGTGTAAATGAAAAAGATCCAGCTACGACTAATCTACAAAACAGCACCAAGCGCATGTAGATGAATTAGTCGACGGGTGAAGCGAAAGTATATTTCTTGAACGTACAAATACCTGATTACTTCTCTAATGAGAAGATATTTGTTTAGCGTTAACGTGTGCATGTGTACAGAGATAATGATTTCGTAGAAAAGTTGATATAAGTCGTCCTAAGCTTATGGCAAACATATAGCTTGTTAGTATACCTTGTTTTTAATAAAGGTAACGCAAAGAAGGCAAGGATTTTCAAAACACCCTCGTAATCCTTTGGCATCTGTAATAATCAGTAAAAATAACTAAAAAAAATTAACACTTTTTAAAATCAAACTTTAACAATATCTTTCCAAAAACAATGTTCAACTGACTACATTTTTCACCCATAATAATGTTGCCTTATTAGAAAAAAGCAAAGAAGAGTTGAAAGTAGCAGTAAATACTATGAGAATCAACTTACATAACTATAATATAAAGATAAAAATAGAAAAAAATTAAAAAAGAGAGTTAGATTATAATGAAAATAGTGGACAAAATAAAGGAATTTTGATATGGAAACGGTTTGATTACGGCAGACGGTAGATAAAAACAAAAAATTTAAAAGAAATTCTCAACAATCATAGAGTCGGCTATAAGGTAAAACACTTAATAACATGAAATACAACCACCCTTGAAAAGAATACAACTAATAAATTCATACGTATTGAGAACTGTCTTATTTGGACGATAAATATTAGCGATAAACAAAGATTGGAAACATTAGAAGTGTGGTATAGAAAAATACTAAAGATAAAATGAACAAACGAAAAATATTTCTTGAATTGTATATTTCTATTAACTTAGGTTTTTAATTCTATTTTAAAACATAAAAGCAAAGACCTTATCGCTGATTTAAGCCCAACCTCTTTGGGAAAACTTAGTGTTTTTATTAAATTATTTTCCTACTTTGTGTGCTCTATTGGCCTCCCGAAATTTATCAAAACCATGACCCCGCCCAGCTTCAATTTATTCTTACAATTTGCGTTTCCATTTATACTAATAAACGGCAAACTTTCTTTAATCCATCAATCAGTCAGAAGTTAACATATTTTTGTTATTTTTGTTTAACAATGATTTTAACTGTATCCCTTAGATTTTACTATTTTAATTTAAAATAGGTAAGTTCAAAATTTGTCCATTTTTGTGCTTCAAATTTAATTAAATTTGATCTTACTATATCCTTGATTATTCCAACAATAAAATTACCTACGGTATTCTTGAATCTTGTCGTTCTTCATATTATAATAATAATAATAATAAGGCTTTCCATTCTATAAGAATATAGCCACTTCTTTCCGAAGTTTACTAATCCATTTCATGGGGTGGATTAGTCCCCTTTTTGCTTCGTACGCTTAACTTCTTATAGTTTCTGGTGTGTTTTCGCTTTTTCTACTATTCTTCTCCATTCTACTCTATTACTTGTTTTCTTCTTCCAGTCCTTGACATCCATCTTTTTTAAGTCTTCAGTAACTTCATCGCACCACCTCAGCTTTGGTCTCCCCCTTGGTCTATTTGTCTCAGGTTTCCATGTTGTTATTTCTTTAACTATGCTTTGATCTCTTTTTCTCATTATGTGTCCCATCCATCTAATCCTCTGTGCTGCCATCACTTTCACTATATCCTCTCCTTTCAATATTTCCCTAAGTTCGTGATTCATATATTGTCGTTTTATCCCGTCTCCTATGTTTTTGAGTCCTGTTATCGACCTTAACACTTTCCTCTCGAAGATTCTTAACTTTTCTTTTTCTGTCTGTGTAGGACACATTACTTCTGCAGCATACAACACTATTGGCCTAATGCGTGTTTTATAGATTGTTATTTTCGTTTGCAACTTTAGCTTTTTAGATTTTAGCATTTCCCGATTAGCATAGAAAGCTCTGCATCCTTTTGTATTCTTTCCTGTATTTCTTCTTTTCTCTCGTTGTTTTGTGTTATTTGAGTTCCCAGATAGTTGAATGCCTTTACTTTTCAATTTGATAGTTTTCAAACTTGACTGTTGCCCTTGTATCATTTTTCCTCTCTTGCATTGCATGTATTTCGTTTTGCTTTCATTTATTTCAAGCCCTATCTCCTTTGATTCTTTGCATAGCTTCTTCACTATTTCCGTTAGCTTCTTTGGTGTTCTTGAGATAATAACTACGTCATCAGCATATGCTAAAATTTGTGCTTCCTTGTTTTTATGCACCCTTGTACGTTTACTTTTCTTATTGCCTCTTCAATCATCAGGTTAAACAAAGTTGCCGACAGTGCATCTCCTTGTCTCACTCCTTTATTGATTTTGAATGTTTCCGTATGTCCATCTTCTGTTTTCACTTTAGCTTTGGAATTTCTCATTGTCATTTTTATACAGCTTCTCAGTTTTCTCGGGATCCCCATATTCCTTAATACTTGTATTAATTTCCCTCTCTTGATATTATCAAAGGCCTGTCTGTAATCGATAAATACCATATGGATTTCTATATCGTATTCGTAACATTTCTCCAGTATTTGGAACATTACATGTAGTGCATCGATGGTAGATCTCCCATTTGATAGTCCCCTAGTTCTTTTTCTGCATAACTCTTCAGCTTACCCTGTATTATTGAGGTGAATACTTTGTAAGTCGTGCTTAATAGAGTTATTCCTCTGTGGTTGTTGCACTGTTGGAGGTCTCCTTTTTTTGGTATAGTTATAATTATCCCCATTTCCCATTCCGTCGGCATCTTTTCCTTTCTCCATATCTCCCTTATCAGACTGTGTATTTTTCCTTGTAGTTTTTCACCACCATATTTCAGCAGCTCTCCATTTATTTCATCGCTTCCTGGCGTCTTTCCGTTTTTGATTTTTTTTATCGCTTCCATAGTTTCCTCTAGGGTTGGTTCTTCTACTGTTTCTTCTTCTTCTTCTTCAACTGTCTGTCCTCCTTCTTTTCCTGTTCGTCCTGGTAACTTTCTTCTTTTACTTCATATAGCAATTTTTGGAAATGCTCCTCCATATATCTTTTATCTTGTTTATATCATATTCAATTTTACCTGCTTCATTCCTGAGTCCTCTGTTTTACATGTGTTCCTCTTGTTTTGCCTCTTCATTTGTTTATAAAACTCTTTTGTATTGTTATTTTGTAATTATCCTCTATTTCTTCCATCTTTTTCTGCACCCATTCATTTCTTTTTGTCTACATGTCATCTGTGCTTCCTTTTACATTCTTTATAATGATCCATGTCTTCTTCTTTTTTAGTTCTTATCCACTTATTCCTGGCTTTATTTTTCTCATTTATCTTTTCTTGACACTCATCGTCATACCACTCTTTTTTTATCTTGTTTTCCTTGTACCCGATAGTTTTGTTACACGTTTTTAAGATTATATCCTTAATTTGTTTCCATTCATTTTCTATATCCGTATTCCCTTTGAGGTTTTCTACCTCTTTGTTTGTTTCCTTTATATATTCCTTTCTTCCGTTTTCGGTATATAACTTCTCTATGTTCCATCTCTTACATACTTTGCTCCTTTGGTTATTTCGATATTCCTGTTTTACTTTTGCAATAACTAGGTAATGATCGGTGTCTGCATTCGCACCCCTATATGTTCTAACATCTGATATTATGCTACATTGTTTTTTCTTTATTAGGACATGGTCTATCTGCGTTCCTTTTGTTGCTCCTAGTGGTATCCATGTTTCTTTATGTATTCTTTTATGTTTGTACTTAGTACTACTAATAACCATATTTGTTTTTGCCGCGAAATTACAGATTTTGCTTCCGTTGTCGTTTGTTCTTTCATGGATGGTGTATTTTCCTGCTACTTCTTTTATGTAGTTTTCTTTCCCGATTTGTGCATTCATATCCCCTAGTATTATCAGTATGTCCTGTTTCGGTGTTTTTTCGTATTCTGCTTCTAAGTCGCTGTAGAATTTGTCTTTTTCCTCCTGATCATCTGCTTCTGTGGGTGCGTAGGCGCATATTACAGATACATTTACGACTTTCCTTCCACTCTTACACTGCATATTCTTTCATTAATCGGTTTGAATGCTATGATTTTTAGTTTTCTATCTATTATAAATGCTGTTCCTTTGTGCCCTCGTTTCCCCGGAATATAACAATTTAAAATCTTTCTTATTTATTTCCCCTTGTCCTTCCCATCTTATCTCCTGCAGTGCGGCTATGCTCACTCTATATTTTATTAGTTCCCTGGCTATCATTTTACCCGGTGTTAGCATCGTTTTTATATTCCATGTTGCTATTCTAAACACTTTACTTTTAATTTCCTTTTTATTAATATTTTTATTGTTATTGATTGTGTTTTGTTTTACTTCTTTTCGATTTTCACTCGTGTCCGTTTCCATTGCCTTGTTCGTTTTTATTTTCCAATTTTCCTGGTTTTTCATCAGTTTTTTGGATTAGCATTACTTCTTTCACGCCCTTTGTCTTCTTTTACATATTTTATGCTTCTCTCATTTTTATCCCATTGGTATACCTGGTTGTTTATTATTATTTTCTGATAGCCAATTTTACTTTATTTCCGATCCTTTTTTCTTCTTTAGCTGCTTCTATTATTTCGCCTTGAATCATTCTTTCAGTTTTCGTTAAATCATTTTCTATATAGATTTTTTCCCTGCTAGTTTATTTTTACTTCTCATTATCATCCTTTTTTGTTCGAACGATTCGATTCGTGCTACCACGCATTTTCTTTCAGGAATTTTTCCTACTTTATAGGCTTCGATTACCTTCGCTTGTACTTTTATTTCATTATACAAAACTGTTCTATCTTTTCTTCAATTTTCACCTCATCTACTTTCAGCCCTTTTATTATAATGTTGTTTTTCTCTTGTTTTGGTCTTGTTTTCGATTATTTCTTCCACTTTTTCAATTCTATTCATTAACTGTTGTTTTTCCTGTTCCCATTTGACCTCTTTTTCTTTTAATTGCTTTACTTCATCTTTTAATTTCTTTAACTCGTCTTTATTTTTTGGAATTCTTCTTTCATCTCTTTTCTCATTTCTTTAATCTCTTGTAATATTAGTTCCTCATTACTTTTAGTCTTCGTCTTCGGTGAACGCATGGTTTTTACTTTTGTAAATATCTCCTGCTCATCTTCGTCGCTTCCGTACTGCCTTCTTCTTTTATTGCTTTCATCCGTTGTTTCTGATTCGCTCATTTTCCTGTGCTCGTTCTTCCCTTTCTTCCTTTTTCTGTGCTTTTAATGTTCCACCCGTTCGCGTCGAGTCAGCGTTCCAGTCTACCCGTCGAAAACCTGACTCGTATCGGCGTTTCGCTTCTATATTTACTGCTGTTTGTTTAATACCGCACACCACGCTTTCACTTAAGTTAATGAGTTCATTAATTTTTTGACATTATTTTATCACATATATCAGTTCGCACTACTTTTTTTTATTTGATATCGGTTCTGACTGAATTCTGTTAATACGCTCCTGTTCGTTGTTTATTACCGCGCTTGACCGTGAACAACCAGCTGTGCTCTTATCTGTCACTTTGCACTTTCTTTATCGCCGCGCCGTTTCCGAAATTTCGATTTATTAATTCTTATTTTCTAGTCCTACCTTCAATTTACTGCTTTTTCGCTTCCTGCCCACTTGTTATATTTCATTTACACATCACATTAAATTATTATTCACTGATTTCTCGTAAATTTGATTTTATTTTGTACCACTTATCTGCAGCTTGTTTGTTGTTGCCTGCCTCTTCATATTAATAATATCAAATACTTGAGTAGCTGTATTCTCCATTATAACTAATTTTTTTTCTACACTCATCTCAATCGTCTTTATATATGATATTAGTACTTATAATAGTAGGTGGCCATTACTTCATTTGGTTTATACAAAAAAAAAATCATCATAGAAAAGTTGTCACTCTTCTTGAATGTAAGCAAGGTACAATAAAAACCCCAAAAAGTTAACACTGATTCAGCATTACTCTAAATAAATTATAAAAATACACTTTTTATATATAAAATAAAAAACATGGGGCCGGCGAAGAGATTGCTCTGTAAGCAATCCCAGAACGAACTTAAAAAAACCTTTCGATTTCGATTTCGAATTTCGGGAAAATTCGAAATCGAATATCTGGAAAATTATTCGACATAGAATTTTTTCTTCATTTTCGAATTCAGCGTAAAATTTCCTGTAAGAATCACATTTAAAATCGTAATGTCGAAAATTTTCCCGAAATTCGAAGTCGAATATCTCGAAAACTATTCGACATAGAATTTTTTCGATTTCATTATTGAAATCAGCGTAAAATTTTCTTTAAGAATTACTCATAAAATCGCAATGTCGAAATTTTCCCGAAATTCGAAGTCGAATATCTCGAAAACTATTCGAGATAGAAACTTTTTGATTTCGATTTTGAAATCAGCGTAAAATTTCCTATAAGAATCCATTTTAAAATTTTAAAAAATCCATAATTTTGTGACAGCGACAGACAGACCGACAGACCGACAGACATATAGAATTCAGTAACGAACTTTTTAAGTTCGTTGAATATGGTGGTGTACTTTGATAACTAACCTAATATGAATTATTTATAAAATTATAACAATACTTTATTACGCAATTAAGCTTTTGTTTAACCTCATAAATTCAGTTTTCACCGTAGGGCATAATTTTATTAAAGAAATTTATAGAAACCAAAATATCACTGTAATAACACAAGAAAACGTTTATATGTAGTTAAATAAAAAAATCAATTATCAAGTCATATACTCTTTTATACGCTCTTTTGACATTTTATGGAGTATAATATCTAGATTATAATATAAAACCCACCATATCTTCTTTTGGTTACGACTTCGTAACACTTTCTAAAACTAATTTTCGTCACTATTTTCTATATTATAATCTACAGTCATGTTAGCTGATCCTTTTTTTACAAACAGACAAAGCGAAAATAATAGTTGTAGCACAAATTATAAGAGAGCAAATTTTTATTGAAACAATTAGGCTAAAATGTATAAACGTGTGGCTATTTATTAATTCAATATAAAACCGATTTATATATTAAAATTCTGTGGTAATCAATTATACGCCGAAACTACAAAGTGTCAATGGCAATATTACACATTAAAATACGCAGCATAACACCAGAATGTCCGCTTAAAATACAAAAAAATGAAAAAGTGAGCGCCATTTCAGGGATTCTAAAAAAAAACGTTTGAAAAATAGCAAAGTCATGTATACACAGCAGCAGTAATATACAGGCAGTCAGTTAAAAATGATATTATTTGTAAAGATGTACTTAAAAAGGCATCAACAGCTATAGTTTCTATGCTATTAAAAAAAATTTAAAAAAACAATTCGGTCTATCAGTTCCTTTGTTGAACACATCTATGCCGACTCCTGATTACCAAAAAATGAAAAACACAAAATTTATAATTTGGAGCAAAGCAACAATGGCATACTCTTTTACCTTAGATGCTGCCAACAAGTTACTTTTGGAAGTAATAAACAACATCCGGTATTTTGGTTGAAAAGTTCTTCTTCTTGGTAAAGACTTCAGTCAGTGTCTGTCTGTAGCTAAACACGATTACACAGTACAAGTAATTGAATGTTCCATAAAAAGAAGTCGCTTACGGAAACATTTCAGAAAATTTTGACTGTTAATATAAAAGCAAAAAAAAAATGAATAATGTTTTACTGAATGGCTCCATCAAATGGAAGAAGAAAATCTATTCCGTTCAAGTCAACAACCGAACTTCATTAGTATTTACTGAAACTTCCTTTCAAATAATTAAAATTTTTACGGTAACGCATTTGAAAATTAAACCATAAAATCGTTAGTTTCAAGATCAACTGTGACTCCAAAGAACGACCATTCCATGAAAATTAAAGACAAAGTTCCTTCTTTTATAACAAACCAAGAGCACATATAAAAAAGTACTGACCAAACTAAAAATATTTTGACACTGAATTTCCACATCTTTTACGTATAAGAATGATGTTTCTTAGAAACCTAAATATAAAAAACTAGGAGTTGCCCCCCAAAAGATATTTTTGACGTCCTAGACTTAATTTTTAATTAGACCGGCTTTTTCTCTGGATCAGAACATGGAACAATTTAATGCCCATTCATGGTGGACGTAAGCATAAGCCGCCCATAGAAAATACGTAATATGTAAAGTTGAATTAATGCAAAGCTTATGCGATCGTTCATAATGCACTCCCATAATTTTTACGTTTTACGTTGCAGTAATTTTTAATTTTTCTCTAGATTAATGTTGGCAACAGTAACAGAATGTTTTTGTTTATTCTAAAATAGCTGTACCCGGCCACGCGTTGTTGTGGCTTTGCTTTTACGTACAAACAGATGGCGCTGTTTTCCAAAAAAAAGTTTTTATCTGTCACAGGTGTGACATCTATACAGTACAATAATCAAAATATTTAAATAATTCAAAAACGGTTAAAGTTAGAAGGCTGATTTTTGCGCCGAATTAGCAAATATAGTTGTGAATGTGGTGTGCAAGTTTCAAGGAAATCGGTTGAAGCGTCTAGGAGGAGATAGAATTATAAGTTTAGAAAGAAAGAAAGAAAGAAAGAAAGTTAGGGAAATAAGATAATTATATTATAAGATGACTTCTATAGTAGCACATGCCCTTCTATCGAAGATTTAAAACCTAACTTGATTACTGGACGTACTTTAGCAGATAAAAATCACAGCCACTTATTACTTATAGGAAAGATAAGCTTGATAACAAACTATATAAATTTTTCTTTCAAAAAAAAAAAAAACAATTCCCCGAAAGATAGACGTTATTTATAAGAATCAAAATATCACAGAAGTAAACCTTTCAAAAAGTTTGAATTTGTCTTTCAACTACCATTGTAAAATGTAAACGTCTGTGATATAAGACTGTCGCAAAACAATCATCGTAGCCGTCGAACTCCAAAGAGGGTAGTAATGAGAAATTGGATATCTTTGATGGCGACCATTACTCGAGTTTTTTAAAATACTTCTAAGTTCATCGTTAGCACCAAACCGTCTGTCAAGAACTAAAAAACATCGGTTTTAACAGTAGTTCCGTCGATCACAAGCCAATATACAGTCAATACCAAACATCGCTTGATATTGGAAAAATGGAAATAATTTTTGTAGAATTATTGTTACTTGACTTTGCAATCTGATGAGTTTGAGTCTGAGTTTGGTAGATGCCAGGAAAACGAGTGTATTATGCCAACGGAGCCATTATGGTTTAAAGCCGTTCATCATGGTTCGACCTAACTTCCTTAATTCCTATAATTGGAAAGATAAAACGCTAAAATGTATCATAGTATTCTTAGCAACCCTTTGGCAACAGTTTGCAGAAAGACCTTTTCTGTACTAACAAGATTACGGTTCTGTGCACATTGCGAACGTTAATCCGGCGTAATTTGAAAAGATGAGTATTGAAAAATTAGACTGAGTTTCGCAAAGTCACAATTTCAATTGCATCAAACACCCCTGGGAAACACAGATTGCGCGCAAGGTCAAATTGCTCATCTTCAGTGGCTGGACTCACTGCAGCTCTTAATGAAAGAATAGAAGGAAATATATATATATATATATATATATATATATATATATATATATATATATATATATATAATATACATATACATACACATACGTACATAAGTACATACATACATACATACATACATACATACATACGTACATACATACATACATACATACATACACACGCGCTCGCGCGCACAAACACACACACACACATGTACACGCACACACGCAGTTCTAAAAAGATAGCACTCACTAGAGGCTATATCTGCGTTATAGATTGGGTGGGCAAGCTCTTCAAAGCTACAGTTTTCAGCAGTAACCTGGACAGTTGTTATCTTATGGACAGAGGTCCTACAGAAGACGAACGATTTGACTCAGTATGTCATTGTTCTTTTTCTTGATAATGTTGCGAAATTTATGCAGTAACCTGACGTAATACTCTGTTTACCACCATCTTCCTTCATGTAAAATCAATTAGCAATATTTCTTTTAAATCCCAAAAGATCGTCGACATGGTTGTTTTCGTTGATTGAGCCACGGGTGTCTTCTTTGGCCGTTTTTCATCTCTCTTTGCTAAAGGATCATAGTTTCAACACATGTAACAATAGATTAAAAAACTTATTCCTTGTTGTTGCTGCGTAAGTTTACAACAAATTACAGGTTTCTCTCTTTTTAAACCGCCGATAAAAATCGAGTACCACAATATGTACTAACTAGATTCATATAAAAGTGCTCGTGGAGCTCTAACCTTCTTGTTAATTATTTTACTTTAAAACGTCTATTTTGCAGCACCCCACGTTCGACGATAAAGACTTTTTCTTCCGAAATTACTTCAACTGACTGGCCTATACGTGGTTCAACTTCAATGCTTTCTCAGTCACAACTAAATTGTTTGGCTCATTCCTTCACAGTAAAATATGAAAGCAAAGGTGCACCATATACACTATCCAAACGTTATTTAATATTACTGAGATTAAAACCTCTTTTAGGAAAAAATTTAATCGCTACTCAATATTCGATTACAACATTGGGTAAAATGGCATGGTACCACGAAATTAATCGTTGTCAGACGATTAAGACAAATCGGATGGTTAAATTTTTGCGAAAGTTCTACCAAATATGGTGTTACCTGACACAACGGCTTTTGTTTTTATAATTACTAGAATATAGCCAGGCCGAAAACTTTTGGCACTACCTCGAATATAAAATTTGTCAGATTTGAGCATGTTATATATTGATATAGACAAACGGTGCGATATATTTGTTACAATTAATTAAATGACAAACTAAAACGTGCAGCAACGCATTAAACATTAAACAATCGATTTAGGCAAACAATAAGACAAAAATTAACATCTAGAGAATAGAACAGAAGAAATATAATAAAGTTTTCAGTTAATAAACTAATACTATAATTCCACCAAATCATTACATTACCCTAATTATATGTTTGTGTGCTGTTACAAACACTTTAATAATTCTATATTTCGTGATGCATATTTTAGGTGAATATTGTGAATATTAATCAACAATGCGTCGAATTCACAGTCATCCTATACCTTATTATTGATATTAAACTGAACCTAACATTTGTCAACGATTAGAAATTTTCTGAAACACTTGTCAGAGCATTAACAATTTTATTACTTCTATTAATTAATTTTATTTTATTATAAATCATTTTTGTAGAATATAAACTCCGTAAATGCAAGTAAAAAATTATGAATAACATATAACCAATCATTGCTTTAATCTATTCATTTTCAATCTTCTTTTTGATCATAACATCTTGTCAGATATTTTGTGATACATAAAAATGTTATATAAAACTTTAAATTTTATATAAGGGTATTTTCAATTAATTTATGCCAGTTTTACGGATTTGAATAAGTGAATTTTCCTTCCATAACTCCTTTCTTCCGATACTATTAAAAGTAAAAACAAATCCACTGTTTCCGATCTGAATTGTTAAAATTCATTTCTATGTCGTTTTAAACAATCAGCGATAATAAATTATTACTACTTTTATACACCACAAGGGAGACGCGACATGTAAGATCTATTTCCTAATAGTTTTTTAACATTAATATCTATAACTTTTAGATTATAATTACATTTGAATATCTGTTTTATTTTTTATTTTAGAGCATACATAATACAGTTTAATGAGTTAATAGTTTCACCTTTTTCTAAAAAGCAACTATATTTTTAATCTCCCCGAGAGCTTTGCAATAAAGTGCAACTTATAAAATATGCGATCCAATTGAACGGAGCTTCAGGTTTCTGATAGTTGAAGGACTGCCAACTATCTAGAAGTAATCTATTCGTACAATATAATCATATAACAATACTTACTTATGTTAGAAAAAGTGCTGCCGTAGTCCTACTCCCACATTATCCTTGGGTATATTGGTAGTTTTGGCTTAACTTCATCTTTTGACCAATACCTCTATTTATAATAAAGGGAGTACAAATAAGTATCCGCCGTTTTTTATCAAAAATTGTGCATTTATTATGTTTTATTCAAAGTATTGTCTATCGCCAGCCACTTTTTTCCATCTTTCTGGCAGCATACGGATACCGCGCCGGAAGAACGCTTCATCTTTTGAGGCTATCCACGAATCGACCCAATTTTTGGTATCTTCATATGATGTGAAGTACTGCTCAGACAGGCCATGTACCATCGATAGGAACGAGTGATAATCGGAAGGGACAATTTCTGGTGTTTCCAAGTAAGTTTTGACCGGCGCAGCAACATGTGGACGAGCATTATCTTGCAGAAGAATAATTTTTTCGTGTCTGGAGTAATAGTGGGTGCGTTTTTCCGTAAGTGCTCGGCTCAATCTCATCAATTGTGTTCGGTAGAAAGCCCCAGTAATGGTTTCGTTCGGTTTGAGCAACTCATAATACACGATACCAAGCTGATTCCACCAAATACACAACATGAGTTTTTTTCCATGAATATTCGGCTGGGCTGTCGATGTTGAAGCATGGCCACGTAGTCCCCATAATTTCCTCTTCTTTGGGTTATCGTAGTGGATCCATTTTCATCACCAGTGACTATACGATGCAAAAAACCCTTTCGTTTATGCTTGCCAAGCAGCATTTCGCATGTGCAAAATCGGTGAAACCCAATTTCCTTGCTTTTGAATCATTCCCAACAATTGTAAATGATGTGAAATTGCTTGTTGAGTCACTCCTAATGTAAGTGCAAGTTCTTTTTGCGTTTAGCAGAAATCTTCCTCTAATAGTGCTTCCAATTCCGCGTCTTCGTACACTTTCGCCCTTCCGCTACGTTCGCCGCTCTTAAACTTAAGAAACCACTCACGACAACTTCTATCACTTAAAACAGCCTCACCATACGCTTCTACAAGCAATCAATACGCCTCAACTGCAGATTTCTTCAAATTAAAGAAGTAAATTAAAAGTTCTTGCAAATAACGGTTATTAGGCTCAAAACTCGACATTTCCGCACGAAAAAAATTATATGTTGCTGATAGAAAATCGCTAATATTTTAAGGTTATGATATTGCTAAATGTTCAGCCTTACGATATGACGCTTTACATCTGATAATTTCAACCATAACTTACTGCCGGGGTCATCTTTTGTCAAACGGCGGAGACTTATTTGTACTCCCATTATAATAGAAGGAGTTTAATTGTATTTTCGCAAGTAAATGCAAAGCAGAGCACACCATCTATTGTAGTCTGTATGTACCTCCCAGTAAGCAGATTCCTGAATATTTCAACCGGCGGTTTGCATTTTTATAAAGGACAGGTTGAAAGGGTGCCGGTTTTCGACCCTGACGAAAATCTTCTATATAAGATACATTCGTAGACTGGCAATATCGCAAGTGTCAATTTGTAAATGTTTACAGATAGAGGGATTAATTTTGTGGTTGGTTCTCTATAACACAGTTTGGAGTTGCTGGAATTATTTTCATTGTGTTTGCGGTTAGAAGAATTTGCACCGTTACAGGTAATTTCTGGATTAAATGGGAATGGCTAATTTGAGTCTGAAAGTTTTGGCAACCCCAAAAATTAAAAATCGACTAACATTTAAATTATTACCAGATTGCTGATCGCATGCACTACGAGTGTGGAGACTTGGTGAGTTTGGTGTGATAGCTGATATTAATTTAAGTTAAGATTTACAATGCTTTAAGGTTTCCGCACACAGAATGCGGGTTACCACAGCAGGCTGGAATTAAGGTGCAGCTCCAAGAAGCCGCAAAAGGAGCTAGAAGAGTCGCAGACAATATTTACAAGCAAATTAAAATACATAGCACAAAATTTACATAGCTATAAAGTAACTAGTAAGCGTGCAAAACCATTGATGACCCTGGATTTCAAAGAACTCTAACAAAGGCCATAGGGTCTGTCTTATATAATTACCAAATAAATTCTTTTGATGAAGCGGATCACCCTCTTATGAGTAAATGCAGAAAAATGGGCCCACAAAAACAATAAGAAATAAAAACATTCTAATGAATATCATCATAGATTGCATTTATAATGTAAAAATTGTTTTTTGCATAGAAACCGATTATTATCGAATATAGAAGCCAAAAGGCACTTCTAGAGAAGTGGTACATACAGAAAAACGGGGAAAGTTAAGAAAAATGTTGAAGGACATTGTTTACTTTGTGACTTATAAAAAACACTCCTGGGAATTACAAAATATTAAAGTACCCACAGAAAAGTAGTTTATTTACGATAGGTACAAAATATTGCGGACTTTCTTGCTAACTCCCCGTATCTTTCAATATCAAAAATTACACATACACAACTGGGTAACTCTAGTGCAGTAGTGCTGCGCTGCATCCGGGTGAAATTTGCAGAAAGTAAAATTATATATAAAATAAAAATAAAACAAGATCCAGAAACTTCGTGACAGATTATCAGAGAAAACAAGGTACAATTGAAAGTATACAAGAAATCTAAGAATTGAGAGAAACTGATCACGTTCCAAAGATAAATTTGGTAACGCAAACCATAAAGACGTTTCACTTTCTTATTGGTGATGCTTAATTTAACTAAATACTTACATAAATAACAAAGTTGTCATTTCTAAAATAAAATAAATTTTAATAAAAGTACAGCCAACACAATATTCTCTAAAACTATAGCTGTACAGTATTTCATTAAGAATAAATTATATCGACCATTAAGGATCGGAATTGCGTCCGCAATCAAAATACCCGGTACACTTATACTTGCAAGAGAACTTAGATGCCTACCACACAACAAACTTTTCTTCAGAAGTACTTTTCAAGAAAATTGATCACTGAAAACCACCAATTTATTACAGCTAAATTGTTTTTCCTGCAATTTTAAAATTTACTAGCATTAGAAGTTAATATCCAGAAAAAATGTTATTTTTATTTTCAGTTGATCTATTGCCACAAGTTTTTATAAATTTATATTCGTTTGCGTGATGAGAAGCAATTTTTCCAACTATTGATGTAAAAAAAAAACTTTTGCCAACGCATTAGTTTTTTTTTGCTACAAGGTTTGTATAAAAAGTATCAGAAACAATTTTTTATGATGTGACTGCACATCGGAGCGCGCACGTACTGCGCATGTTCTATGGTGAGGGATGTGACCAAAACCCGCCAAGCGCCATTCGCCTGCAAGCGTTCGTTCAGACTAAATCGTGTTTTTAGTGGACCTCTGTAGAGTGACTCGGTGCAAGCGCAAAATGCAGCGAACGATTGAACAGCGGTACGCCATCAAGTTTTGTGTTGGACTGGGGAAATCGAGTACGGAGACGTTGGACATGATTCGTCAAGTGTTCAAGGATGAAAGCATATCACAAACTGCAGTTTTTAAGTGGCACAAGCTCTTCAAAAATGACCGAGAGAGTGTGAAGGACGAACCTCGCGTTGGACGGCCGTCGACCTCAAGAACCGACGACAACGTGTGTGTGAAGTGCTGAATTCAGACCGTCAGTTAAGTGTGCATATGGCATTGATAAAAAGACAGTACACAGCATTATCACTGTAAACTTGGCGATGCGAAAAATCTGAGCTAAAATCGTCTCGAACGTCTTGATAGACGACCAAAAGCAGAGGCGTGTGTCTGCTTGCAAAGATCTTCTGCAACGCGTTGAAAAAGATCCCGGCTTTTTGGACGATTCCCCAACCCCACTATACAGCCCCGACTTGGCAGCAAGCGAGTTTATTATTCCCAAAAGTAAAATACTCCCTCAAAGGACACCACCATGGGACCCTAAATGCCGTCAAAGAAGCTTACACGCGTACTCTTAAGGACGTTCCAGAATCCACCTACCAGGAAGCCTTCGAGTCGTGAAAAAGCCTCTAATAAAAGTATGTCGACGCTCAAGGCATGTACTTTGAAGACTTTTGAGGTACTGTAGCAATATCTGAAATAAATCTATTTTTCCGAAACTTTTCTCGATACTTTTCATACAAACAATGTATATTTTTTTCAAAGTATTTAAGTTGAAATATCTATATGATAATTTTCATTCAGTATTAATACACATAAAGCTGTAATTCTCACATTCCACAGTCTGCTGAATAAATTACGTAAACACTGCACCTACCTTTGCTAGACCTAAAATAATACACCAAATTAATCAGGAAAACAAATAATAAAAATATTTATTATATACACGCTATATACACCTTCACATAGAGGATGGGCATTTAAAACAAGATAACATGTTAACGTTAAACAGATTAAATTCCTTGTTTCTTAAACATGAGTATATCACACCTTTCACAAAACAGTTTAGGAACAAGGCGTTAACAGGGCATGTCTTTTTATCAATAACTTACTCTACAAATTAGCTAAAGCGCTCGAACAAACGTGATGTAATATTAAGAACAAAACAATACTTCAATAAAAACGTAGTTACAAGAGTTCTCGAAGCTTAAATGGGTATAAGTGTTATTCATAACATTGTTCTTAGAAAACGGCACCATACATTATTAGATATAAAATATTATAAAATTTGTAGTAGGCAATTGCTTAAATTCAGGCTAAAATATCACTTTTTAACGATCAGCGTACTTTTATCCGTCTCCCCACACTACAGCCTTCTTTGTTCGGTCTACACTTATGAGGTACGTCCCGAATGGATTCCACGATGTTGCAGTCACTGCGGACCTGGAGAACAGGCCAACACTTCTTCATTGATCATGCAACAAACGACCATACAAGCATGCAGAGCACAGCTTTAACTACCCTAAAGATCTTACTAGAGCATTTAAGAAGCACAAAAAGCGTAACTGTAATACATAGTGTAACAATAAAGTCCCAGAGATACTACGATAGCAACAACACCCGTTCTGTTACGTCATGTTAAAAAAACTGGGGTGTTTTTAGCGTATTTTAACAACTTATTTATTAAAACTAAAAACCAACTGGAAGAAGTTATTTAAATATATGTTAATTACATATTAATAACTTTTACATCAGAAACTTCATTTCTTCTAATGTAATACATGATCACTAGAAATTTTTTGTCGCACTATATATAAGTACAAAATACTAAACTACATTTAACAAAGATCTTCACACTTACCCGTGATCTTTAAGAATAGTTTCCACCTTGGCTGTGTTAACACCCCATATGTAGACACTACCGTCTGCCGAACCTACAGCAATGTACTGTCCGTCTGGGCTGAAAGTTGCGCGTGTCCAATCACAACCAACTTTAAATCCATCACAACTGAAAGCAAACAATTATGTAAAAAAATATTCACCTACATTGCATTTTTTAACTAATTACGAACTATTATATCAAGTGGATAATACCCATTGATTAAAATATCATGTACATATTTCACTTTTACAATTTATCTCTCCCAGACGTTGTTCAAAATATGTTTTCATTATATAATACGCTATGAAGAAATTATATAAGTATCATAAAGTAAAGCAATGAGTAAGTACTTCTCTATAATTTTAGTGAAAAACAGACCCTGCTTACTGGGCTTCATTAATAGTTTTTCACAATAGAAAGAGAAAAATCATATTCTAATTTCAGATTAGGCCTAATTCTAGGCGATGAGACAAGAGTCTATGAGTTTGACATGCAAACAAGACAACAGGCACTCCATGGTACCTGTTTCGAGTCGATTGAGTCCATAAAACAAAGTTCGTGTAAGGAGCTGAAGGCTATACCGAAAAGCGCCTATAAAAATGTTTCTAAGACTGGAAAAACGCTGGCATATGTGTTGCATCAAATAGAGCCCACTTCAAAAGCGACAAAGTAAATACTGATAATTAAACGAAAATTGGGTGGTATATTTAGTAATTCCCGGTACTTTTTAGGTACTTTAGGCAGTTGCTACTTTAGTAGTAGACTAAAACTGAGACTACGGATATCAGTAAAGTGTAGGATCAGATATTCTCAGTCGGAATAGCAAGACATTACACAAACAACGCGTATATCGGCAAAATTGAGTGATTTTGAACGTGGTGGCATAACCATCGGATGCTATCGTTGAAACAAATCGGTTCCTAAAACATTGGCCTATAAATAGCTATAAAATGCAAACGTTTGTAAAGCGGTAGGCTACATGAATTTAATGCTTGTAGCCGTCAAACTCCGAAAAAGGTAGTGATGAAAAAGCGGATGTCCTCGGAAGCAACGATCATTTGCTATTTTCAAAGTGCTTCTGGTATTGTCGCTAACACCAAAGTTGTTCATCAGAAATTGAAAAGTATGAGTTTTTACAGTTGTGCGATGGCTTACAAGCGCAACATAAGCAATGTCAAATTTTCCTTCCGATGGTCCAAAGCTCATCAATATTGAACAATGGAATAATGGAAACAAGTTCTGTGGGGTGATGAATGTCGCCAATACGATAATACTTCTTATTTGAGTACATTATGTCAACAGTCAACTTTGGTGGCGTGTTTTTTGTGGTTCGGTCTAAATCCCTTACTTTCTGTAGCCAAAAGGATGAACACTAAAATGTATTTTGATATTCTTGAAAACGTTATATTCTAACTCTCTGACAACAATTCGGAGAAGAACTTTTTCGTTACTAACAAAATAACTGTTCTGGTCACGCCGAGGTTATTCTATCGTAGTTTAAAGAGATGAAAACTAAACTGGCCTTCACTGAGGCCCCATCTCAATGGCCAAATCGCTCATGTTCAGTGGCTGGACTCACTGAAGCTCTCATGGAGGAATGGAAGCCAATTCCTACGGACTATATCAAAAGCTGATAGAAAATCCCAGATGAATACAACAGTAGATATGCGGATACTATCGGTCATATAGTGTACAATAAACCAATTTGAAGTAAAATATAAATCTAACAAATGCACTCGCTCTAACAGCTAAAAAAAATACAGAAGTGATACAAAAATATTAATAAAACCAAACTATAATTAAGGAAATCTTTGTCTATGTTAACTAAGGCCAAACAGACAATGTGATAAGAAATTTTGATTTATTAACAAAGAATCTACTATTAACAAACGAGATCTAACCCCAAAACATCAAACCGATATTGTAAATGTTAATGTAGTACAAAAAATGGGGCCGGCGAAAAGATTGCTCTGTAAGCAATCCCAGAACGAACTTAAAAAGACCTTTCGATTTCGATTTCAAATTTCGGTAAAATTCTAATCGAACATCTCGAAAATTATTCGACATAGAATTTTTTAAACTTCATTTTCGAATTCATCGTAAAATTTCCTATAAGAATCACATTTAAACTCGTAATGTTGAAAATTTTCCCGGCATTCTAAGTCGAATATCTCGAAAATTATTCGAGATAGAAATTTTTTAATTTCGAATTCCAAATCAGCGTAAAATTACCTATAAGAATCCATTTTCAAATTTTAAAAAATCTCAAATTTTGTAACGGACCGACAGACAGACCGACTAACAGACAGACCGACGGACAGACAGACATATAGAATTCAGTAAAGAACTTTTTAAGTTCGTTGAAAATTTGCGCAACTGCAATGTAACCAGATAGCCTATGAGAATGAATTGTAATGCGTATGCGTCAACAAAGACGGCTTCACTGGCCGGATCAGTTAAAAGTTAGACGACAGTGAAGAAGCACATTTTGTATGTGATTATCTTATTTAAATAAATGAACGAGCACGACAACAAATCTGCATAAAATTTTTGTGAAGGTTGAACATTCGTCCATAAAGACTATTAGAATGAATCAGAAGGCTTTAAAATATGTAAATGCAATAAATGCAATACAACGATAACGTATGATTGGCAACTTTACGACAACTGGTCGGCCCAATCATCATATCTCCTAACGTAGATTAGTGATCACTCTTTTGCTGCTGTGAGGAGATTGAACATGTCAAAACCATTTCAATAGATAATGTTTTTTTTTGGCATGAGATACTTCTTCTGATTATTCGTTTTCCTCGTATTTTACCTATGATTTAGTTGTGCCGAATGGTATTTCTCATGATAAAATCTGTTTTTCTGATCAAAATTTGTATTTTTAAGCCTTTGTCCATTCCTGTTCTCCTCAATCCATCTTTATTTGTTGTGTGTATAGTTCAAAAGATTTTCAACATTCTTCTTAAAAGCCATATTTCAAACAACTCTAGGCGGTTTATACAGTCCACTTTGAGGGTCCACATTTCTATTTAATACAAGAGTAGCGACCAGACATAATATTTTGCCAATCTTATTTGTAAGGGTAGAAAAGATTCCCATTACAAAATATACTTTTTCTATTGAGAAATATCTTTCTGGATCTTACAAAACGACTTTTAATTTCATATGTTAGTCTGCTGATCTTTGATTTTAAACGGAATTGGTACGTTATGCAATTTTTCCTTGACCATGATCTTGATTTTAGTTGTATTTCTTTTCATTCCTTTCTCCTAACACTCATTGTTGACTCTGTCTATTAATGTTTGTAATACGTCTACCAAAATATGTACCGGAAATACTGTCCTGTCATAATTCCCGCCAGTGTATACTATAAACAAATTTATCCAAAATTGAGCAGAGAAAAAAGTTATGGTATCACAAAACTTGGCTATTCTTGTTCTTTTGTATACCTAATATTTTTACTGTAACACGAAAAAAATAAAAATAAAACAACCAAGTTACAGATTAGAAAATCATTGTTAATATAAAGGAGTTGAATAACAAATGCGTCAGAGTAAAATACACAAGAAACCGGAGCCAAATTAATTTTACAAGGGAAAGCCCTTCCGGTGTTCAGTTGAACTCTATACCTGTTCTTCTGAACAAATAGGGTGGTATTAATTGGTTTAGATCTCACAACTTTTACGTATAACATCAATGTGTTACTAATCTCAAAAACACCTTTTACTGATAGTAGCTTTATTAAAATCCCACGAATCACCTAGTTGGAACATCAGGAGGTGAATCTGCACTAACAACTAAAAATTCAATCAAGCATCATCAAATACAAAACTAGAGCCGTGATTTTCTTCAAGCAACAAATATGTCAATAGAGGACTTAATAGGTCACCTCGGCCTCTTGGTAGTGTATTTCCCTCTCGAACCTATAAGTAAAAGAGGAACTATTCGCAGACTATTTCAGAACCGTAGACAATGATTTACTGCAGGTGGAGATTATAATGCCAAAGACACTGATTTGGGTTCCAGAATCATAACGGAAAAGGGACGAAAACAACCTACAACATTTTTCAACAGGAGAGCCCACCCACTGGCCTACAGACCTAAACAAATTGCCAAATATGATTGATTTCTACATAAAAAAAATTCCTTCACATTTTCCAATATAAGATCTAGCTTTCTTCAGACTATTAAAGCTCATAATAAAGAAATAACTCCTAATCTAAGCAATAAACATAGAAACTGAAATACCTTCGGATGCATAGTAAATGACGCACTAACCTTGAATATTCTTCTCAAGTCTCCAAAAGATATTGCAGTTACCATCAAGTTATTTAACGATGTTAGCCAGCGGGTAAGCTGGAAAGCAACGCCAAATAAACCATATACTTCCCGACTGCCCTATAATAATCAAGCAACAAATTCAAGATGAAAGGAGACTCCGAAAAAACTGGCAAAGACTACGTATACCTGAAAACAAATGACTACTTAACACGACAACACGTGAACTGCAAAAACTACTCAACAAAAATCAAAATGATTGTGTCGAAACATTTTTAAATGGCCTTTCGCCCACCGAATCCACGGGCTATTCCATCTGAAAGACACCAAAAAAACACTGAAACAAGTAAAGGGAGATCGTCTTCACCGATCCGTAATCTACAGGGCAACTACTATCGACGGAGTATTTGCTACATCGATTAGGCCCCAGGCCTACGGAGACGTTAGACCACATGACGTTATCACGTTAAACTGTTATGCAGGCCATCCGATCCCACACTTGTGGGCAAAGGACGCCGGTAGCAGCAGCGATATGTGGTAGAGGTTCGCCCAAGCGACCTTGACGGCTGCTCGTCCAACGTGGTGGAGGAAACTCTACCGACACGAGTGGGGCTGCGTTTCACTCTACGACGCAGACTCGTAAAGGTGCTTCGAGCCACCCTATCCCACAATAATGTGGATAACGGGCGCAACAAGTATCAACTGATGTAGAGTAGAGGCTCACGCAAGTGACCTCGACGGCCGCTCGTCCAACGTGGTAAAGGAAACTTTACCGACACGAGTGGGTAGTGCGTCTCACCCCGTGGCGCGAGATACCCGTAAAACTGCTAGTGGAGCTAGCCATAATTGTGGGCAACGGATGCCGCTAGTCAGTAACAGAGGGGTAGAGGTATCACGAGAGTGACCTCGACGGGTACTCGTCAAACGTGGTAAGGGGAACCCTACTGACACGAGGACTAAGGGGAGGGGGGTAGCCAACTGGGGCGGCTTCCCAGTTCCCCCTCATTGGTGTTGGACTCTTAGGGGTGGTGGCACCGCTTTAGGAACAGGTGGGACTTGTTGACCTTTGTGTGAGCATGCCCTTATGCGATAAGCGATAAGCGATAAGGATAAGACAAATGTTTTTGCTGAATACTTTACAAAAGTTTTCCAACCACATCTCCAAGAGAATTAACGCTGAAAGAAGAGCACCTCACCCAAACACTAGACCTGCCGTGCCAAATCGAACCGCCAACGAAACGATTTAAAGCCACTTATGTCCGCAGAGTTATTGAGTCCCTAAACGCAGTGTTGTTAATTACATTATTTTTCAAACTCAACTACCTAACTTTAATTCTATAGCGAAAGTATCCAGAAAGATTGGACTTCTGTTCTCTGCCGAAAAGAAATGTCAAGCGGACATTATCTTCCTATGGTTTCAAAAACCAAAATTCGAATAAGGTGGTGATAACAAGCACCCCATTTTCAATAGCTGCAACTGCAACAAGTAAAACGTCCATGTCTAATGAGAAAGTGGGTTTTTAAAACTGATATTCCAAAGCTATCTATCAAATAAATATAACCAATTTTTTTCATTGTAATCAGCTTGTTGCCGACTATATAATTGAAGAAAGATGTCCGTTGTGTATAGTCGATAAGCCTTCATTTCGAAATATGTTGGAAGGTGTTTCCAACGGTACCTTTTTTTTCTGTTTATCATTAGACTCTGGTTAAATAAATTTCAACTGTAAGTCTAAAGTTATAGATGTTTTCTCCGAATCAAAATTCATATGTACAACGGCTGATATATGGCCAAAAAATAATAAGAGCTATTTTGGTCTAACAGCTGAAATTATTGCTAACGACACTTTATGTATAAAATCATTTGTACTAGCATGTAGGCGAATTAGATATGCGTATACTTATACAAAAATAGGAAAAACTTTGTATGATATTTACGCTTCATTTCGCATTATCAACGAGAAAATATCAAGAACAGTCACTGACAATGCTATTAATTGCGGTAAAGCTTTTAGAATTTTTGTATCTAATCCAAGTAAAAGTGAACAATTAAAACTGGAAAATCAGGAACACGATGTTGATATAGATTTTTCAAATATTACTATAGATTCCTTCCACCACAATTCAGTTGTTGTTCGCATACACTCAATCTGGTTGCAACAACTAATATTCAAAACACTATTTCCGCAAGCAAAACCATCTTGAAAAGAATTCATTATAGTGTTTTTGGAAAACTCATGTCTATTTAGAATAGCGTCAGTTGATCTACTAAAGCTTCCGATGAAGTAAAACGCATCTGCGGCAAGAAATTAAAAATACCTTGTCCAACACGATGGAACACACTTTTTGATTGTGTCGCAACGATTCTCGCTTTAAGAGAATACGTGGATTCAATTTATAATGAACTTAAGATTTTTATATTGAAAATGGCACAGGTAGATTTTTTGGAAGTTATAATTATGAAACCATTGGCAGTAGCTCTCGACACTCTTTAGGGAGAAAAGCAGTTGTATTTAAGATATGCGCTGCCCACAAGTTTTCAACTCATTTTAGCGAAAACAAAATTGGAAACTTTTGTTTTGTTCTGAGCGCCGTGGATCTATTGTAGCAAATGTGCAAATTTAATTTGCCCGTACTTTGGACTACAGGAAAATCTCTTCCTTTATCTGCACACGTTGAACGCATGTTTAGTTCAGAAGGTCAAATTTTAACATCTTTACGAAATAAGTTCTGATTAATAAATATTTATATAAAAATAGAAGTAATGAGTTGTGAGTTCCAGTACTGTTTATTAAGTGTTATACCTTTTCCCAACTCAAACTTACAGCGCCTATTTAGCGCCTACCCAAAAAACACCACACTTGCGAATCTCGTAAAAATTTTCAAGTTTTATAATTAAATATTTAATTAAGTGTTTTCACTTACACTAAACGAGTACTTGTAATTAATTACAGTCAAATATTTCGTATTATGGAAAGTAATTAATTATATATTTTTTGAGGTAATTGTAATTGTAATTAATTACTTTTTGAGACGTCCTTTTAACAACAAAATGCTAAAAAGGCTCCGAGTCATGACCTAATAACTGGTAAAATTCTTAAAGAGCTACCTGCTACTGCTATAAAATACCCAACCCAGCTATTCAACGCAGCTTTACACACTGAATATTTCCCACCCCAATGGAAACTGGCTCAAATAATAGTTATCCTAACCATTCAACCAAAATCTTATCAGCCAATAAGCCTTTTACCTATTGCAGCTAAAGTTTTTGGAAAACTCCTATTAAAACCAATAATTCCAATTATTAACGACGACTTAATACCAGCTTCGACACGGGACTTCTATACAAATTACGAACACTTCTCCCTTATTTTCTAATCCTGAAATCTTACCTCCTTAATCGACACTTCCTAGTCAAAATACGGTACAGCGTACACAAGCCTAATTCCGATAAATACTGGAGTACCTCAAGGCAGTATCATCAGACCATTACTTTATCTTTTACACTGCAGACTTGCCGACCTTACCAGAAATCATAACAGCAACATTCGTAGATGGTAACGCAGTGCTGGCCTCCAATAGAGATCCAATGTTGGTTTCCCAGAAATTACAAACCAACCTAGCTGCTCTTGGAAAATGGTTAAAAAATTGAGAATTAAAGCAGATGAGTCCAAATCTATCCACGTAACCTTTAACACGCGCAAGGAATCTGCCTCTAGTACAGATAAATAAAAATTCTCTACCTTCAAGAAGATGTCAAGTATCTCGGTTTAAACCTTGACAGAAGACTCACGTGGCCTAAACATACCTTTACAAAATGCAAACAATTGGGATTAACTTTATCCAAAATGTACTGGTTACTGGGACTTAATCTAAGCTTTCGATAAAAAACAACCTCCTCTTATATAAGATTATTGTAGGGCACAGATGCCATCTCCAACATTAAAGTTCTATAACGTTACTAATCGAAAGTGTTGCGTATGATGGTAAACGCACCCTGTTTTGTGTCCAACGCGGATATCGGTAATATAAATACAAATATTAAGAGCAAAAGAACCATTACACCATTAAATATTGTGGTCATCTTAGAACACACCCAAAACACTTTAGCAACGGGCCTCATAGTTCTCTTAAATCAAAGTAAAAGACTCCATAAACATGGGTCAACCAACTTGCATGATGAATTCTTTAAGTAATATTAAATTTAGCTTTCCTTTTATTTTTAGTTTTGTAAGGTATAGTTTGTAAGTTTCTTTTATACCCAAAAGTTACAGGCTTATAGGTCCGCTGTTACAGGTGCATACTACTGTGTATACTCCTACATGTCCAAATAATCAGTTCAAACTATTTACTAAATGTACATTATAAATAAATTAGGATATTAATTAAAAAAAACAACTTGTATGGACTGAAAGTTTTGGAATTAAAACTTCACCATATTTTTAACATTTGTTTTTTGGAGGATAAATATTATCCGAAACAAAAACATAAAAGCCGTCATATACGGTGTTATTAAAATTTTAATGAATGTACTTCGTACATCTGTTTAGCTAATTGCTTTCAGCTTGTACCTCATTAAGAAGTCTATCTGCAAACAAAAGTCGGCGTTTTGCACAAACTTACAGCTACTTATTTCGTGATAAAAGTTGTAATCTGCAGAGCAGCCATTCTTATAAAGTGCATTCATTAATTACGCGAACGCTGCTGTTCGTGAGCTCTTCTCCAAACAACAAATTAATTTTTAAGTTGCACAGTCATAATTAATATCGCGTCTGCTTATCTAATTAAAGCAAGGTAACGTTGTAATTAATAAAAACTTTTGAAATACACGTGCACGTGTAATCTGGATCTCTTTTCAACTAAGCTTTCCTTTAACCTTACGTCTAATAATCATAATGTGCATTGATGTTCACCAATAAAACTAAACCACCATTCTAATGATTTCGTTACAAATAATTTTACCAACACAGATTACTAAGAAAACAGCTCTCTTACTTTCGATTCTAACTAGTAGTTATACTGTTATATCTCACACCAATGCAATCATATTACAAACGATTAAATTAGCTATTTTCAAATTGTGAATTTTTAATTTCAAACGTCGATTGAAATACCAAGAATAAAAATGTATACAAGATATTCATTAGCTACTGTAACTTGTAGGTCATCCAAAATTTAGAAGGCATGATAAAAAAAGTTTTCTTTTCGCATGACTTGGACCTTGAAGTCAATATAAAAGCAATTAATGCCATTTTGCACAAAAATATATATATGTACGGAAGCTTCGTACTCATTATATACATAAATAACATTAGTAGCAGTACAAAAGACAAATCGAATCAAGTGGTGCAAAGCAATATTTGATGCTTTGATCGGGATTCGTATTACTTGGTGCATAATATTGTAAAAAGGGTTAAAATGTAACTTTAGCGCATTATAATCGTTGTACGATTAATTCTTAATCCTGTAACACAATTTTTGTGCATACTCAAGCAGCATTTTTCTGACATATAAATACTATACATCTTAAATACTCAATTTTTATAGTTGCCAAAAGAAATCTGATACATATATTGCTCAATTTAAAACTGGTTTTCAAGAAAAACGAAACCCCCGTGGTGCTTTTAGAAATGTAAACTACCTTTAGCGTAAAAACCACCAATATAATGCTTATCCCTTTCTTTTTCATTTTTATAATCATGGTGGAGGTTTAATGCACTCACGCGAGAGCATGGCTTGCAAAATGAGAAGTTAAGGCTCTCTTAAGGCCACTATCCGGTCGTCGTGCATCTTTGATTCGGGGCGATGTGGCAAGCATCGTACCTTATACGGCCGCATTAAGTGAACGCAGGTACTCGATTCTTTTTAGTGACTAAATAGAAAAAATACTAATATTAAAAAATAATAATCGCACAAAAAGAAGAAAAGAACTTTTCCTTTAAAATCGGCCTCCAGGAAATTCCAGCTCATTTACTAAATTTAGAGCAACGTAACATTCGTTTTAACAATCTGATCAGATTTTTGCCTTACAAGTTTTTGTAAGCAAATAATAAATTCAACTTTTTTTATTTGTAATCCCATTTTATTTGCAATTTATACAAGAATATTAAACAAATTTTGTGATAAAGTAAAAATATCACATGTAGGAGAAAACTCGGTAGCATCCTACTATAGAATATAGCTAAGGCTAGATTTGTCTTAGGGACAAACAAAACCTAATACATATTTTATCAGAGCTCTTGTATAGTAATTAACTTAGTTTTAAGAAATATCGATTTCAGGAGGGTAGCTAAAAATAAAAAATTTTATTCAAAGATATTTCACCAGAATTTTTCAAAGAAGAAAAGATTCCTTAAATCCGCTAACATAATATCGATCTACAGGGTGGCGCGGAGCCAACTTACACATTTCAAATTTGAATAGTGCGCCGCCGCGCTGGCTTGTGGTTGGCGGGATGGGGAATGGTAGAGATGGAGCCACCATTTCGTGACGTGCGCCGCCGCGGTATCTCAGTAGCAATGGAGGGTTGGAACGTGCAATATCTTGTTACCTGCATTCGTAGTTATTACAAAACAAATTCTGTCGCGGAAGTGCAGCGTGTTTATCGACGACAGTGCAATATTGGTCGACATAGTCACGTACCGTCTCGCAATACCATAGTGGCTTGGGTGAAGAAATTTGAATAAACTGGTAGCGTATTAGATGTGAAGTATGGAGCTCCACGAACAGTGCGGACTGCAGAGAACCTGCAGATAGTGAAAAAATATGTTGAAAGCAGTCCTCGCCGTTCGGCGTGCCAGCAATCTCGCATTTTAAGCATCACTAGAAAAAGTTTAAATCAAATGCTAAAAGGGATAAAATTTCATCCTTACAAACTGCAAGTTGTGCAACAAATTAACAAAAGAGACAATAAGTAAGCTTGCTTTCTGCATCACCGTGAGAGGTTTGTTACGGGAAAACCCAGACATTCTAAATAATTTGCTAATGATCTACGAAGCACATGTTCATGTTTTTGGCTGGGTAAACAAACAGAACACATCAGTAAACCCTAAGGAACTGCATGAAAAGCCCTTGCACTCTCCTAAAATGGCGGTTTCGTGTGGAGTCGGTGCTTGTAGGCCCGTATTTCTTTGAAAATGACAATGAACAAACGGTGGCCGTTGATTCAAAACGTTATGTGACTATGTTAGAAGGATTTGTTAAACAAAATTTACGACAGCTTGGCATTGACCCTAAAAACCTATAATTTCCAGCAGGATGGAGCAACAGCCCACACCGCGTGAAACAGTAGTTCGTAAAATGTTCGGAACTGTTATCTCTCGTTTAGGCGAAATCGCTTGGCCAGCTTGGTCGCCCGACCTCAGTGTAGCAGACTTTTTCCTGTGGGCGTTCCTGAAATACAGTGTGTTCTAGAGGTATATCATGAGTATTCAAGAATTCAAGCAAGCTATTGATGACGAAGTTGCAGCCATTGATTAGGACCTACGAAAGTATATATATATATATATACTTCAGCAGGGAAAAATAAGTAAAAGTGTCTATAAATATACATACAACATACATACATACATACATAATATATATATATAATATATATATATATATATATATATATATATATATATATATATATATATATATATATATTCGGATAGGTTTCCGCGGTTAACTATGTATAAACAATTTAGTTCAAGGGATGAAACGCGTCTATTTTGGGTAAATTCTCTATGTTTCGGCATCGGTTCTTCACTCGGGGTCTCAATCTGCCTGCTCCCCAATGAGAGCTATGAGTCTTTGAATAAGACTGACCTTTCGTGTGACCTGCTTGATCTTTTATAGGCTGTTATAGAGAATTGTTATGTTCAATTTCCATGGTATATTTGATACTAGTGTGGATTTGATTGGGGTGGGAAAGGAATTCTGGAAGGATATCATGTCCATGAGGCCAGATAACAAAAGTGTCATCGACATATCGTATCCAGCAGGTAGGTTTAAGGTGAAAGGAGGCGAGGGCTTTTGTTTCAAAATCAGTCATAAAAAGGTTAGCAATGACAGGTGAAAGTGGGGAACCCATGGGAGCACCATTAGTTTGGCGGTAAAATTTATTTTGGTAGGTAAAGTAAGTATTGGATAGGCAATTATTTATTAGGGAGGGGATATTGTTTTTTATATTATACGTTGACTTTAATAACTGTAGGGTATCAGGAATTGGGATGTTTGTAAACAAAGAAACGACATCAAAGCTGACCATGATGTCACCTTTGCGTATAGGGAAGATTTTCAGTATTTCTAGGAAATGACAGGAGTTTCGGACGTAAGACGATGCCTGCTCTGTGAGAGGTTGGAGAGTCTTGGCAAGGTATTTGGCTGGGTTGTGGGTGGGAGAACCGAAAGCACTAACTATAGGGCGTAAAGGAATGTTCTTTTTGTAAATTTTTGAGAGACCATACAATTTGGGAATTCTGGAAGATTTTTCTCAGGGTATGAGGAGTTTCTTGGTATCGGATGATAGGTTGAAGTTAGTAATGAGCGTTTTGGTTTTCTTTTCGAGGTAGGTAGTAGGATTAATAGGTACCCGGCGATAATCAGAAGATTTAAGTAAATTGTGCACCTTATCGATGTAGTCTGCTGTATTTAGGATCACTGTAGCGTTGCCCTTATATGCCTGTAAAATTGCCCATTTCCCATTTCACCACCAGAATAGTACGTGAGGCAATGGAAATAGAAAAATGCCCACAGTGCCTCAACACAAGAAATGACAGCCAACGTTTACCTGCCATATGGAAATATATAAATATATATATATATATATATATATATATATATATATATATATATATATATATATATATGGAACATGTTTTAGCATAATATATTTTTACATGATAGAAAAGCTCCAGAGTTTGGTATTACTTGCTAAATTTAAGGTATATACATGATATTCTTTGGATGTGTTGTGTTTCAATGGGTTTAAATACTCAATCTATAAAGAGGAATTTAGTAAATACGCATCATTTTTCGAAATTAATTAAACCCCTTTTGTATATTTATGAATGCATTTAAAAAAAGTTTGCCCATTTGAAGTATAGTAATAGGTCCCGATGACTGCTGTTTTACCCATCCTTAATCTTCTGAACTATAGTAAGTGGTTGATAGTAACGAAAAACTTTCAGATGGGTTCTTCAACTGGATCGCTTGTTCATCTAAAAGTAAAAAAAAACAGGACATATCTTAGAGAGTTTCGCAAACTAAATAAAGTCACTAAACCTCCTACCTACACTATAACAAATGATAATGAGCTGTACTCCCAGAGGTACATCAACCACAGGTTTTTGCTTTATTCGTTATTTCTTTCCACTTTTTTATTCTTTGCTAATGCTTTCCAATTTTTATCAGGCTTCTTCTAGATTTATTCCTATAAATTGACTCCACTGACGTATCTCTTTATGGTTCCTCTTTTGGATTTAACTACATCACATTTTTCCATATCCGTTTTCGCAATTTTCTCCAAATATATGTCACTGTATTCATCTAGATTAAATTAGATTACTAATAGAAAATTTTTTGTATAGTTCATACAATTCATAATTAGTTTTTCTTTTCCCACCCAACTAATTTTTCAATACACGGAACGTTTTTTCACCTATTTATTTTCAGTTTTATGTATTGCACAAGTTGCACTACAATATGTCAATACAGATCGCAAAATTGTTATATGTACTCTAACCGTTGCTTTCCTTCATATTTCCTTTGACGTCAAAATTTTTGTAATGACGGGTTGTTACTCCTTGTAATTGTAATCAGATGAATCTCCTTGATCTATTTAAAATTCCTTATTACTGAAATAACCAAGTACGTACATTCATATTGTAAAATTTTATTTAAAGCTTCCATATATTTTTTTCCTTGATTCCGTAATTATAATATTACTTTTATTAATTTGAAATCACATATATTTTACTTATTATCTTTCCAGTGCTTCTTTGCGCATTGTAAATAATTGATTATCTAATGGTTTTTATTTAAATTTATTCCACTCTGTCGAATAATTTCTTCAAAAACTAAGTTAAATTATATCATTAACAGAGGATTCTCCTGCCTTCATCTCTTGTTTACAACAAGTAAATTTACCATTGTTGTTTAATTAATTTTTAAAAATATTCGTAATCTTTTAATACAGCGATAGATTTTGCTCAATACTACCATACCCCCTTTTGAGATTAACAAATAAGTAGTAAGTTAATATATCACATTCCTAACATACACTTAAAATGTTAGTCCAGTAAAAAAGTTTTAACACAAAAATTCACTTTGATATTCGACAATAGCTTTTTTGTTCATTTTAAAAAGATCTTCGAGAATTTATAAATCACATATAATACAGCAATTAATTTGTAATTCTTACAGTAATTTTTTATATTTATATTTTTATAATAAAACGATCGTCAAGTTATTTCAACATTAAGATTTAACATCTAGCTCTCAAATTGGACGAACTAGTAATTTCAGTTATTGAAACTTCTCCTTCGTAATATAAATTTTCTGCAGTGACACCCTTTTACCTAAAACATTTTTTTTATTGCGATCAAAATTTGTTTCACTATTTCCCTGTAAGTTTATTTTGCTCTCCTTGTGGTTACCTGGTTATCTTTTGTGAGTTTATCATTCCTCCTCTCAGATTTTCTATAATACCAAAACACTTTGCTTGCTTTCAATAAGTGTTCTAACTCTTCGAAGTCTTTTTATACCTTTATATATTACCACATATCTAACAAGAACAAATATGATAGATATAAGTACATCGCTGCAAATTTCTACCGTAACCGAAACTTCAGATTCTATAAGATGCCAACATATCTTCTTTAAAGTGGCAAATATTAAAATCATTTTATTAGAATGAAATTCAGAACTAATTAACGTTATAAATGCAATTAGTGAATATCTCATATTATCTCAGCACTTCATAGAACAAAGATAAATATTATTCTACAGCAAAGCCATTGGAACCAATGACCTCTATAAATGAGATAAATCTGGGAGTTCAAAATTTAGTATTTGTATGTCCCCTTATATAAATTGCTTCAAGTTGAACCACAGGTATGCATCTATATGCAACATTTGTTTCACCAACTTATTTAGTCAGATAAACCTGACTTATGGCGTTTTAAATTTTTTGCCAAGTCTTTCTCGTTTACAACACTTTTGTTTTTCACCTTTCCTCCAATACCTCTTTACTACCTGACACGGTATTCATTCTAATTCTGCTTCACTGCTTTTCTCTTATATTTTTCTATTGTACTCCAAGAATAAAAAAATGTATGTATCTATATACCTCATTTTTATAAGCATTTAACTTTCTGCAATAAAGTTAAAGTAAATCAATCCCTTCATATGTAAACATTTTTTAAATAATTGCTAATCTCTCAATTGTCCCATTTTATCTCACACCCCCTTTTATCCAAATCTGCTGTACACTTAATGACAATGAGGCTCTTTACATAAGTATAATACACAAGTATGTTAATGTTTCGAAATCAAGTCTTTCAAATTATTCTGAATTTTGGAGCACTCTACTTTGACAATATTTATACAACAAAAATGAGAAAAACTCTGACGGTTAACAGTATAATTATTTGTTATTATTTGTTATTAACAATGCGTCACGTAAATGTGCCAGTATCAAACATAGTAAAAACAATATGACTTTAGAGATTCAAATTAATAAAGGTTTTAGGTAAATACCAAAGTTAACAAACGTTCACATTTGAGTTAGAATTAACTATATACTACTTAATAGAAAATTTGATATAAAAAACAGAGTAACAAGATTTACCATATACTTAAAATGATACCTAAATTTCCCAAAAGATGGAAAAATGAAAAAATGTGATAATAAAAATAAAATTGGTAAAGGCATAGTGCGTACGCTAATTAAAATTACATTCTATTTAAAAATCAATTTGGACGACAAAACGTAGAACAAAATTACTAAAGAAATGCATTTGCTATAATGAGTAAATAAGTATAAAATCAGCTGGAAATAGTATTTTAAAATTAAAATAAAAAATATCAATTCAGATTAAGAAAAATGTTAACTACAGTAAAAGAGATCAAAAATATGTGGATTTGATATCCGGAATAATCTATTAAAACTAACAAATGACATACGAAGTCTATTTAATAACACCTATAAATAAAAACAGAAAATCGTTAGCCATTTTTTAATAATAATTTCTAATACTCGCTTAAAATTGGCTGTATAATAAATTAAATGTATCTAATTCTTTTATCTAAGATTCACTTAAATAACAAAGGCAACAAAATGTATTTCAGCAAATTATATTTAGTTCATTAAAAAAATATATTGTATTTTTTCACCATAAAAAACATTATCAGACAAACTTTATTTTTTATTGTAAATCTAGAAAAAATCTTAAAATAAATTTTTAGTCGAAAATCAACAAGTACAAGGAAAAATACTCTCATATTTTATGAAGCAATAATAAAAATAATAAACATTAATTCTTCATAACTTACAACCGACTTGTTGCATTTGCAATTTGTCTTACTCCTATTAAATACAACATTTGATTGTTTAAAGGTAAACAATTTACAATGTTAACGGGCCCACATCCGCTGAAGGTCGTGCCCTGGTTTTGTTCCTTATGCTCCTATATCAAAAGGTTCAAGCGCATCTGCCTGAAGATTTGGCTGAATCATATAAATGTTGACTGCTGAAAGATTAACGGCAAAGATAAAAAAGATCACCACGTACCGATATCTTGCTCGCCCACAGCGTCGCCTTATCTCACCCGCCGTCAGAGGACCTGTTGGCGTGTCCGCTTAACCTAGTTTCGCGTCGCTAAACAACTTAAATCATTTACCACGTTCTGGAAAGACGAATTTTTTGGCGTTGAAGGTAATTTATTACCCATATTTAATAAAGTTCCTCAGAAGTAGTTAGCTCGTAAGAAATTATATTAGCTTTTAAATAAAAATCCCTAATACCTAATACCGACCGATACTCTGTATTGACTCTCAGTCTATAGAATTTCATTTTTATTTATTGCATGTATGATATGCAATATGTTTCTTTAAAATGTAATTATTCTATAACCATTAATG
This sequence comes from Sinelater perroti, assembly GCA_036346155.1. Taxonomy (NCBI): domain Eukaryota; kingdom Metazoa; phylum Arthropoda; class Insecta; order Coleoptera; family Elateridae; genus Sinelater; species Sinelater perroti. The sequence goes on from JARFIY010000001.1 coordinate 37,629,178, forward strand.
TGAAGTAAATTACAATTTATTCTACTTGATTATAGGTAAACTATAAACTATTACCTCACAAAAAATACAAAAAAGTTTTAACAATGGTCATGATTAGCAAGTTTTTTCAAATATATGAGGGTACTCCTATTAAATAGGTCTGGTAACATTGCATCGAAGGCACGTAAAATGGATATTAGAAAATTCTCTCACTCAACGATTATAGACACACCAAAGAGCGTGTAGTAACTGAAACGACAAATGACGAAGAGATACAGAAACACGCGCGGATATTGAGTTCCTAACGGCCGAAAGGTGCTTGCCTATTCACATTTATCGAGAAACAACGTCTGTGTGAATGTCGGTAACGTGAAGCAACGAACAAAAAGAACAAAAAGAAAAATTCAGCTACAATAAATCTAGATAATCAGGTTCGATGTGGTCGATGTGCTATTTGCTGCGTGAAGCAACAATATGTCGTTGTTGGGAATTTTCTTTAATGAGCAGATTCCTTTTCTAACGGAATAAAAAACGCAGTCATCTGATATAATAAATGGAGATAAATACTAACTAAAAGAGTTACAAGAAATAGCAAATAAAAATTAGTAAATAAAAAAACACCAAGAAGAAAAACTGGAGAAAGAACAATCACTACAAAAGTTCCCAGATGAAGACATACAGGTACATTTAAATTTAAATAAAATAACTAAGTTAAACAGGAATACTGGAACAATTCCAAAAAATAAGGATTAATTATAAATATAAACGAGACAGACAGGCGTCGAAAATGGGCAAGAAAAAAGATACGAATATGAAAATTATAAAGAAAAAGAAATAAAAAATTTGGATTATAAATACACTAGCAGAGAAAGAGATAGAATTAACGGAGCAAATGGTAAAAATAATATACAAATTTTAGGGATAAAAAGGGCAAAGAAACACAAACAAACACATTTTATATTACTCGCAGATGGCTCCAGAACAGAGATGGTGTAAGAATAATAGCCATAGAAAAAATGAACAAAAAACTTACAGGCGTTAAGACAACTAACTAAAGAATCATAGCAATTGGCGTAAAACTAATAGAAACAATGAAGATTACACAAATTTATTGACCAATCCAAGAAACAGTAGAAGAAACTTCTACACCAATTTACAAAAACATAAAAGACTAAATAAAGGAAGGAAATCAGAAAACGATAATAATGGAGAATTGGAACAGTAAAATAGGAAAATATTATAATAGAGAAATAGGATGTCCGGGAATACATGGAGAAGGAACCCAAAATAGAAATGGAATAAAAATGATAGGAATGATCTAATAACAGGAAATATGATGTGGGAACAACCAATAAAAAATAAATACACAATTATGACAAAAGAACGAAACGCTAAAAGCCTGATAGAGTACATAAGTTACACACAAGACTTAGCAGGAAAAATCCAAAAAATTAAAACAAAAAAACGGAAATAGGAACGAATTACAGATAACCAAAAAATACCATACAAGAATAAACGACAATGAAGAGACAAGAAAATATTGTAGGGTGCCAAAATTACCAGTAAAGACAGATATAGAACTAATGATTGGTAATAAAGGTTTGTAGTTCTTGGATATGGTTTGACAAGCCATTGGCGTTCTATTCTGCGATTTGGAGTATTTGTGCTATTATTTTAGTTCATCGACGATAGCTTTGAGGAGGTTTAACATTGTTTTGATATTATCAACTAGTTCTATTATAATTTTTTCTAACTTATCAATGTATGTGCTATGTTTTCTGAAGAGGAAAATTATTGTCCATTTAATGCCTGAGTAAAGCTTGGTGGTCGTGTGAGTACTTTCGGTGCCGATAGAATCTTCTCCTCTTTAACCCCTGGTATACGTGGCACCCTTTATAGTTTGCGGGATGCAAACTTTTTATATAAAACACATTTGGGTTCAGTTTCTTCTGTTTTAATTTATCTTTTCGTTAGGTGGTCTGCTCCGCATTTCACACACCTGGCTTGATGCGTCCAAAACCTCGTCGGGTGCCCATAACTTTGGTAATTTCCTCATTGTGGAATTTCCTCTTTTTCTAGTGTTATGACTATATTATAATTTTTGTGTATAGTAAGTAATTTATTTCATATATTCTCTTGTTATTTTTGCAGGGAAGCTAAATACAGAAAAACATAGAAAGCGGTTCTTTCGTAACTCTATGCTTGTGTCCTTAACCTTCTACTTCAGCTTTTAATTCATTTACATCACTGGAATGGTAAAGGTTTTTGATTACTACCCTAAAGCTGTCTTCTTCCTTCGTATGGTACGTATATAACTGTAATTTTAGTTCTAATAGCCTCGCTATTAAAGCTCTATAGATACATAAATTTTCCGCCATCATTTTTAGTTGGCTTCTGCATATAATTTTTAAAGTACATTTTTTGTTAGCGATGATATTCAGTTCTGCTGTAAGGGAGTTAATGTTTAATACGTTCATGATAAAAATTGATGAAAGTTTTATTATTCTCGTCTTTGTTGTATCGGAGTTACCTACTTCTAGTGTTTGTCTGGTTCCGGAAGTGCTTGGAAACGATTTGTTAAATTCATTTTTGGAGATGTTCTATAGATATTTTTACTGTGCCATACGATTGCTGTCTTCTTAGGAGTGACGCTTTTTCTTTCTTGAGGTGACTAAATCCTATTCCATAGTTTCCTGGTTTGTCATTGCCGAATGATAATTATATTTTTGCCATTGTGTAACTCGCGGTGGGTACTGCAGCCTTATACTTTGGCCTACCGGCTGATTAAATGTGAGTTGTGTATATTGAAGTTGTGATAATTGGATCTGGGACTGCGCCATATTACCCGAAAGTGGTGAGTATTGTAGATGGTATCGCAACAATGAAGGTTGAGCGTAAGGCACTAAATATTGTTGATCAGTGTCAGTTATTTAGGGAGACATTAAAAAGAGTTAATTTATTACATCAAACAGACACGACCGTAGACACGTCCTTGCTTCGCGAAATTCAAATGCGACTACTTTCTGGCACTTAACACAGAATAAAGCTGCTTTTCTAGCCTTGCCTTGCAACGCTTCTCGCTCACAAGACAGCAACTGTGGCGGCAGGAGTTGCAACAGGAACGGCGGCGAGGGATCGCAGACCAGCCGAACTAGGCCATGCCGGCAGGGCCCCACCAACACCACTTTCAGAAATTGTCTATAGTTTTCACAACGTGGATAGCGTACACTGTTAAATTTCGTCACCGTAACACAGAATGCGAACTAACGATGGAATACGCAACGCGTCCGTTCTGTTTGAAAGCACGAACCGAGCTCATTTCAACTGTATGTAAATTAAGATCACTTTCAAAGGAAATAATTTGTAGAAGACGACAAATAAACTTAAAGTTACTGCCAATCTGTGAAGCACATTTCACAAAAATTAAGCACATTAAGTACATTTTTACATTCCAATGTTTAAAAGAAAAAAAAACTAATATAATTTTAGTATCAGTGGTAACAAAGTTTCAATGAAACAGAAAAATTATTATAACTTAGTAAACAGTACCGTTAACATAACAGAACATAATAAGCTCATTTTAAACTCAAGAGTCATTAAACTAATTAGTTCGTAAATTGCTATGCAACTAACGACTTCAAATTTACTTTAAAAATAATTTTATATAGCTAAAAAAAATAATATTTTGGTTCAACAAAAGCAAAATAAGATGGTGATATACGTTAAACTCTGTAAACGTTTGCAGAATGACCTCTGTGTTTACTTAAACTAATGAGATAATAACCCCGTGGGATGTTAAATAAGCTTAGAATGGTTTGATTAAAGCCGACGGTACGTTTTTAATGTTAGTCGATGGCATTGTCCTTAATCTCAAAATAATCATTACTCTTTGTATACAACACAACTACTGCACATTCACTCATTGATACTTTTGTTTCCTACGTGAGATTCGTGGTAGATAAAATTGATAATTACGTCCAAGAAATTCAGAAAATGCATAATAAAAAAATAAATGTATTTAAACAAAGTACCCAAGAAAAATAATATAATTTGTGAGACAGTTTTCTAATACATGCAAAAGTGGTTTCCGGTATTGCAATTTTAACCTGAAGGATGACAACGTTAACCACACACGGTAGAAAAAACTAATAATACCCTGATTTATTAAACTAGAAACTTTTATTACCAATGAAAATGTACCAAACCTATTCCACTTTCTTCAACATTGGCAGATTTCAATTTAGAAACTTTCAAAGAGACCGAAAAGTAAATTATTAGCATTTTTTATTCTAAACATGTATTTAACAAGAGTCCATTAGTAGCAATAATATATAATAGTCATGATGACAACTATTTAACGCAGTACTGAAATTAAAATACTTCCCTATCCAATGGAAGGTAGCGGAGGTAATACTCATTCAGAAATCAGGCAAACCACCCGACGATCCGACCTCATATCGACCAATTAGCCTTTTGCCAATGTCAAAGATAGTGGAAAAACTACTGGCAAAAAGATTCATAAAAACCGTCACTGAGAAAAATTTAATCCCAGAGCACCAATTCGGATTCCGTAGGCCACACCACGATAGAACAAGTGCACCGAGTTGTTGACACAATAAACAAAACTTATGAAGCAAGATGCTGTATTCCTTGATGTCGGTCAAGCCTTCGACAAGGTCTGGCATCAAGGATTATTGCACAAACTAAAGCAGAAATTACCAGAAGCTATGTATAACATCCTCAAATCCTATCTGCAAGAAAGGTTTTTCCGGGTAAGATACGAAAATGAACTAACAACCCTGTACCTAATAACAGCGGGGGTACTACAAGGCAGTGTCTCTCTATCTTTTATATACCGCAGATCTTCCGATAGACATAAATGTAACTACTCAACATTTGCGGATGACACTGCGATATTAGCAACTAATCCTGTAAAAGCACATAGGCTACTTCAAAATAACTTAAATGAAATAGAACTATGGACAAAAAATGGCGCATTAAAATTAACGAAATGAAGTCAGCACACATTGTCTTTACGAAATGTCATGGACAAGCTATATCAGTAATGATATGCAATCAAATCATACCCACAGCAAACGACGTTAAATATCCAGGTATGCACCTAGATAAGGGCTTGCGTGGAAAACCCACATATGAAAAAAACTAAAACAGCTAGACGCAAAATTTCGTAAGCATTCCTGGCTCCTCGGACAAAAATCACAACTGTCTTTACGCAATAAACTATTAGCGTATAACACTAACTTCAAACCAATATGGACCTACGGGCTACAGCTTTGCGGAACAGACTCAAATTCCAACATAGCGATCCTGGAAAGATTTCAATCAAAAGTCCTTCGTGCCATAGTCGATGCGCCCTGGTTTGTGACCAACAAAGACATTTATCAAGATTTAGAAGTACCTTCCGTGATTCTAGAATGTAGTTTAAAATACTTACAACGACTTGAAGTGCATCCAAACGCATTAGCGATAAGTCTATCAGACAATAGCCAGCAGACTAGAAGGTTAAAACGAGAAACGCCATTAGACTTGGTACACGTACAGTGAAATCATCCACAAGTTTTAAGTTTCCATGAAAATTGGTACTATGGTACTATTGTAACCAACGTCATTAATGTAAATTGTAACTCTTAGTTAAGTAAGGTAACATTTCATCATTCCATTTAAATTTTATTAGAAGATACGTAAATTTAAGTATAATTAATATATAGAATTTGTGATCACTGTGATCATGTTTTAGTATCGGTTATTATGCATGCTTATTGTTTGTATACAATTGTAACACATTACATAATAAACGTAACAAAATAGTAGCAAAGCAGTAAAATGTGTAAATACTGACCTTATTGATTAAAACGAATTCTGAGTTTACATAGATAAACATTAATTTTCATTTAAAGGGCCCTAAATTACTTTGCATATCTAATACTACCGACAACGGTAAAGTAATAATAAAATTGATTTATTCGGAGATTCATATTGAAAAGTAGATATAAAATATATTATTCATGAGTAAAATCCAGATTTGTATACAAATGCATATTTTTCTTGTGTCAGGACTACAAAGTTCTCAGTTCATATCTATACAAATCAGATCATCTTAAATCTCTTCGACAATTTAAATATTACATATTTTTGTATACTTTGGCAAAAATTTGTATGTCTGCATATTTTAACTAAAATTTAGATTTTTGCATATTTATGTTCGCATTTTAAATGAACGGAAAACTTTAATTCATTTGGGTTTAGCGACGGTTTAAAAAATTCAATTTTAAACAAAATATATGATAATCAATTTACAACAAAAATATGTTTGCTTCAGAAATACAGAGTGAACAAAATTTTTCTATATGGTTTTAGAAGTCAATTATTTATTTTTATCGTTTCAAGATAATTTTCTCAGATTATAAATTTCACTGTGGAAAATTTACAATAAAAATGCTGAATTTCAATCAGAATCTATTTGGTATTCTCTGTAATCCTGTTCGGTACAATAGAAATTTTTATATAACAGAAGTATATTCTAGAGTGAAATGTTTAATTTTCAATCTAACAACCATTATATCTTTTTTATTTTCATGTCAATTTCCTTCTTTTTTTGATATGTGATCTCTCTAAATGAGCTATACAATTACATTATTATTACACGATATACAACGAACTTGCAGTACTCCCGCTTTATAAAATGATATTCGGAAAGAATATGTATAATTTTCACTCGAAAAACTATTCACTAGAATACAACTTAAATAACAAGTAGAACTGACAAGGTAGAAAGAAGCTCTTATATCGGACACAATCAAGACCTTGTTGGATATCCAAAAACACTGTAAAACACACTCATTTAGTTCAAAATCCTTTTCATTTACGTTTTCTATTGACCCATACGAATGTATAATGTCTATTTTTAAGTTCGAATTAATGTTGCGAATTTTTTCATAACTTTCAAGCATGATTTTGATACGGTTGTAACTTCTCTAGAAGTTTAAATGAACAGGGCAGCAATATTATCGGCGTGCAATAATTGGTTTCCATTGCACGTTTACCAGATTTTTGTATTAAAAGAAATCTGTTTAAATTTTCATTGTGAGAATTTACCAATGCTGCATGGAATATTTTTATAATAGCTACAATGATTTCTTAAGAAACAAAAAACAATGTTTAATCGGTAAAGACATTTTCAACGGACTCTCCAAATACTCAGCTATTAATTCCTCTTCTTCATCATTTATGGAAGGATTCAGCCAGAAAATTAGCTTCAATAGAGTTATACCTGGCCCACCTGTCATCATTATTATGAATTGGGGAGATTGATTGATAGGGTCGATTTATTTTACTTGCCGCTTTCCGTAGCGAATGGTCTATATGAGGAGACATACTGCTAATGTAATCCCGTTTCATTTGTAATCTTATATAAGTTCAACTATTTTGTTAGCCTATTCAGTAGTGTTTTTTAGCACGAATTCTAAGTTTGTGGCATGTTTTTCTATCTCTTTTTTCAGAGATTTTATTTCTTGCTACTTGTCGAAAGTTTATTACTACACAGTTACATTTTACATCAGTATAGTAGTTAGAATAATCCTTGGTCACAAAGGAATTAATCTAGTATTTTGCCCCTAATTCCCAAAATCTTCCCAAATCTTGTCCATAATTGTTAAAAATAAACGATTTGTAAAATTCGTGTCTCCATTTGTGGTGTTTAGCGTTAAAATCGATTCCAAAAATGGATCAATTTCCCAGAGTCCGGAAATTGATCTTTAGCAACGGAATATTTAAAATAGTAATCACTGTTACCACAACTGTGCCACTGATTGTGAGATCTCTGGTTGGTCTGCAACTGCAGCTGATTGAATATATTTTTTTTCATGTCTGTCTCCTTCAACATGTGCAATTTAGTTTATTATTATAATTATTTCAATATGGGCAGTTTTATCAGGATTCTGAATCTGATAAACGTTAAAATTTGTATTTTAAAATAATTTCTATAGGTGAAATGAGTGTCGGATATTAATAATACATCACCCCTACAGAGTCTTATAATTAATTCGTTTATAATTAATGCGTTTGCCTTCTGAAGTGCCATTGTTATAGATTTATCCATTTTGCTGATTGACTACAAATGGTATTAAATTAAATTATCGTACCATTAGTTGGTTAATTAGTTTCCTAAACATTTGGAAAGTGAGAAAGAGTTACAGTTTGTTCAGTAATAAAGTGACCGCTACAATCTTAAAAAATAAAAATTAGATAGTTTTTCTTTTGCTGACGTATACATTTGGTACAATCACATTCATCACTGATTATAACTTCATATCATTTTCCTATGCTTCCGATGAGGTTTTCTGTATAATCATTTAGCAAATATAGTCATATCTTTTTAATTTGACAGGACAGCTGTTTTACCGTGTATAATGACTTTACTTTGAACATCATTTTCATTTACGAACACACATATTCAATGGCATTAACATTTGGGTACATTGCCGGTCATTCCATCGTAGTATCGTTATTTTTACGCATTCATAGTTTGTTGCGATGTTTAGAGTCATTATCTTCTTACAATACCTAACTTTTCCCGTCAGAAGCAAAAAACTTTTCGGCAGACTTCGACAAACATTACTGGCAGATAATGCACATTTTCTCGGCGTTTAAATTGTCCGTAAACAAATAAGAGCAACCAAAACCAAGTTCACTTAAACACTCCCAAACATGCACTTTTACAGGGGGTGTTTTACTGTGTGCTGAAAATTTCTATTACTCTTCGCTGACCACACTTTTGATAAGGAAGACCATTTCCAGAAATAAGACGCGTCCGTAAACACAATATTGTCCCAATCTCGATCCAAATTTCCCTTGTTCGAGCTAGTCGTCTTTCCAGGTGCTTTTTTGATAAAAGTCTCTTCCAAGTTAACCGAAATGAGACATTTTTTCGCACAGGCGATTTGTATCGTATTTAAAGAGACTTGAATTCCTTTCTCGCGGTGTTTCATTTGAGCACAGCTCAGCAAAAGTCCTGATGTGTCTTCAAAGAGACCCAAGATTGCTTTATACTTCTACGTTGTTGTGACGTGGGCTATTCCCCTCACCGGCAGATCGTTTACATTACTAACCTCTTAATATTGCTTTACCTACTTCTTAATGAATGCCCCCGATTTCGTTAAATATTTTGCAGCCGCTTTATATGTCTGTTTTGGTCCTTTAGGATAATTCACTAAAAACGCTAACTCGCATCGCTTCAAAAATTGTAACATAACGAATTCATTGACATGAATAACACAATGTGCCGATGAACCGTGTGCTGCACAAAAGAGCACAAAATAAAGATTTAAACGAATTAACATAGATGGTAAAGCAATGTCTCCTTACCAAATAACAACAATTACATTCTCGTCATACAGAATATATATCATTACTCTCTCTCTCTATTTACTCTTGCTATTTGAGCTTAGCTATAGTTATCATTTTGGTAAGAGTTTATTTGATTAGTAACAACTGTAGATTCTATTGTTTGTAAGCCAGTAAATTTGCAATTTGGGATCGTTTTGCGATTAGTATTATATTTAACTTTTTCCAAATTCTTATAAATCATACAACTATTTGTTAGGTGATTCCCAGTACATAATGCACACTTAGCTGGCGTGTTACTTGGTTTACCTCATATTGTACTATTATAAGTTGTACCACATTTAACAAACAAGATTTATTTATAACAATAAAATTTTGAGTGACCAAATGCTTAGTAGTCAATACATTAAATTATTTCTGTTCTTTCTGGAAGGTTCGACTTTGATTTTCATACTTGCGGAGATCGGCACTATTATCGATATTTGTTTCTAGACACATAAAGAAGAAAAAAAACAAGTCCCCCTTTGAGTTTTGTATTGTCGATTCTCCGAAGTGTTCTTTTAATCGACTAAACAGGAAAAAGTCGCATTGTACCATATCTGGGGAATACAGTGCTAATGGAACAATATTTGTTGTCACTAATAATGATTGCTAAGTTTTGCTGAGAAACGCTTCAAAACATCAATGAAAATGGCGTCTATTGATTCTATTTGCCAGCATCTTCAGCAAACCCTCTTTCAGTCAAATAACGATTTCTCATTACTCTGTTTCTAATGTTTCCTATATTTTCTTCGGTTATTGATGTTAATGGATGGTCACTACGAGATTCATCTTCTACGGATTCCTGACCTTTTCTGAACAGCTTGTACCATTAAAATACAGTTTTTTTCGATAAATATTAATCACCAAATGCCTTTTGCACCATTTTAAACGTTTTATCAGCATTAATTTTTAATGCAAAGTTTAATGCAACTTATTTGTTCAACAATATTATACATTTTAAAAACCTAAAAAGGACAAAAACTTGCCGTAAATAAATTGCTGTAACTTATAAACTATTTAACATATGAAACTGAAATTAAGACGAATGTCCTATAGGTTTTAACAACATAAGAAACAGTTTTTTAAGTACGACTTTCGCGAGAATTAGAAAGTTACCTTATTTCTTGAATACTGTAGTATATGTACATAAGCATGGACTGCTTATTATGGTATAATAGTATGTGCAAAACAAGATTAATTCAATATGATTCTCACATCTATTAGATGTTACGAACTGTTGTTCTTTTAAAGCTTCAAAAAGACCCCAACTGTCACACACATCGGCTGCAGAGATAAAAAGTTTGTAAACAATGATTTAAGTAGTAGCAAAAGGGCTACCAGAAAGAAATATTTGCAAATTGCTATGCTATAATCACAGGCTATATTTGTATAGATTCTAAACACAACTAACGGAAAACATAATTAACGCATAAATTAAGAATATCAGTCTTTTTTCAGCAAATCAGGTCGAAAAGAGTTTAGCGCGAATACATGACAATATTGTTTTACCTGGCGAGTCTTTCGTTTGAACTCGAAATAAAAATTTAATCTGCTGCCGCATGTGGCCCTATTCTGCAAATCGATAACGTTTTAAAAAATTGTGTTAATTTGTTAGAAAGTTGGATGCCAAACGAATAGTAGAAAGTTATAAAAAAGCTTAATTGTTATCTGTTAAGGGGGTATTATAGTCTAGATACCCGTTTTCAAGGTGATTTTTGGGAATTAATTGTACGAAAACGGTTATACCTACTGATCTCAAGTTCTACGTTCATATTTATTCATATGTAAAGTAACACCTAAAATTTTTATATCGCTTGTTATAGCAAACTGTGCGAGATACATATATAAACATACAGGTCATGTCGCGAAATTTCGTTTCTACCGGGCGTGGTATTTTTTATTATCTGAAATAAACAATTCTTTTTTTATTTTATTCTGTAGACATGTGATTATCGTTCGGGCTTCTAATAAATGATTTGAAAAAAACTGACAAAATTGCGGCGCTTGAAAAAAAATTCCGATTTCTACTAAAAATTTCACTTATCAGTCTGAAAAAAATAGTAATTGAAAACGGATATAAAAGTTGGAGATTCGAATGATAGCCGAATATGTACACTATATTTGTAAAAAAGTCGATCGGCCCAGTACTTTGTGAGAAAAACACTTGAAAAATGACTCTGGATTTCTTCATATTGCCAAGCCATAGTACGTACTTAATTCATTTATAATAGCATCTGTTAATTTTCCTGTTCCGTTTCCATCGATGTCTTTGTTGTTTTTTTAGCATACGCTTTTGCACGTAGCTAACGCATCCTTTTTTTTCAACAACATAATTTTCACCATATACCATAGCCTCCAAAACAGATTTAAATCTAAACCTTTATATCTCGATCAATTTGACGAATTTCATTGTAATATTTTACGAACACATTCTCAAGACCCAAACTCTAAAAAATGCCAAATGAAAAAAAAAACGATTTTTTTGAAACGGCTAGACTATAATTAAGATGTTTCTTGATAAAAATAATGCTTGAATTCTTCAAGAGAATAATGGTCTTAAACATCAAAGACTTCTTTGCAAGCAGTACAAAGTATGCAAACAACAGCAAAATTTTGAATTAGTCAATCCAATCCTTCGACGATAATCGTGGACGCCCAAAGGTAAAAAAATATCAAGAAAACTGTTTTCTAACCAAATTAAAGCCGCCTGGAGGTCGTTACTAAAGGACTGTGGCAGCTAGTAAACAAAAATATGCCTCATATAAGTCGAGTATTATCGACAACGTGGGAGATTGGACGCTCTATTAATATTACTGCATTTTATTTTTAGAGGTAATATATACAATTGAGTATAGTGATCAATTGTACAATTAGGTCGAAGCTTCTGACCACCTTTTTTGAACATTAAAAAGTAGAATAGGAATGTCTCATAAACCCGACCCATTGAAACACCCCTAAGGGGGGTTTTCCTGCTTTTTTTATTTTAAAGTGACATATCTCATGAACAATAATATATAGAGTGCTGAGACCTTCATAGTTGATTGGTTGGTCTAAGTTTGAGTTTGCAAGGTGTTTATGAGTTTCAACATTTGTATATATTACCGTTTCGCCCTCTAATCTTGTTTCTATTATATTTAAGTAAATGTGTACGTATTACTTTCGTAATATCAGTTATTAAAAAGTTATAGTGGTTACCTCTTTCTTAGCACTGTATACGTTTTTATAGTAAGAGTGATAAATATTGCCAGGTTGTGTAAGTTGTGACTTTAAATATTATTTAAAAAAAAAACATTTGTAGTAGAAAAATGAAATATTTTCGTATAAGTAAGAAAATGATCACAAATTGGAAAATAAAAATTTACAAGAAAACATTTCCAGTTTTACACACCACTGCGTTCATATAACCCAAAATTGATCTTTAACGCAGACAAATATTTAAATGCATAATTCGGATAATTTGCAATACTCGTCAAATGCAAATTCCCAAAACAATAATAACGAAAACATAGAAAATGTGTATTTCCATAGACAAAACTGCAAAGTATTGTTTGTTATTTGCATTCTAAATGTAAGAAAAAAAGAATTTCAAAATTTATATGCATTCAGTAAAATCGTAAATACTAACGTTGCTTAAAATAATTACATAAAATAGAAGACACTGCGGAGTTCTGTTTTCTCAAAATATTAAATAACAATAAAGGTATTCAAAGGTAACAATCCCTCCTTTACATAGGTGCAATCACGCAGCATTGATTATTTTTAAACTCTTGATAAATGTTAAAATGACTATGATGCATCAAGGGCAACATAAAACGTTATAATAAAGTTCTCTTCTGTGTGTAAGAAACTACAGCTCAACGAACATAAGTCTATTTTATCATTAGAAAGGATGACTAACATAATCGCAGCCTCATGTTCATTAACAAAAATAATATCTTTTTACTCTCCATGTAAAAAGCAGGGGAAAAGGTGTATACAAAATATACAAACAAACAGAATAACATAACTCGTGTTCTGTGAGTACACTGCCCATCCACCGTCATAATAAGAGGAGTGCCTTATTTAGATTATATGCAGTTTAACTTGTGTCAAAATAAATTCACATACTCTCAAAATATTTTGACGTGAACGAATTGAATTTTATTATAAAGCACAAATATAAATAACTTTTAGTTCAGACCTAAATCCCTTGAATAACGTAATCCAGACGAAAACGTTTGCCCTACACTTCACAACAGTCACTCTTGATCTAGACAGTAGTAAAAAAATTAAAAAAATATTTCTTTTATTGCTCTAATTATATTAATTTAAATTGATAAACATTTTTCTGAAATCTCTAACTAACAAATAACTAATAGGAATAAATTGAGAAAGAATACAATAACTAAAATAATACAATTTTGAAACATCCAAAATGTTTTACTGTTGTGCATATCCATGTGCAAAATAGTTCTATAATTAATAAGCTTTACATTAAAAAAATAAAAAATAATGTTCTGCAATAAATTAAATGATAAAAATACAGTATATCTTTGTACGAATACAAATTTAAAAGATCCAAATAAACATTTTCTAAATAGGAATCCTTATTTCCTTAAAAACTAAGATATTTAGTTTGTTAGCTTTACGCTAATTTAAATATAAACAGATACACCTATAAAGCCTTGCTTATGTATAAAAATGCAACGCTTTTAACAGTCGTGTGTTATTTTGTGCTTTTTATATTCAAGTACAGTAAGTGAATTCACGCCTGCCTTTATGCAACTACATCAACACTCTTGCCGGTGTAGCAAACTAGCGCGCCTCAAAGTAATACTACATAAGCAGCTTAGTTCTGAACAAGCAGTTTTGTAAAGAATGTTGCTCTTAGAAGCACCAACATCCTCTTATGACCTTTTTTAAAACTTCTAAAACACTAACTAGCTTATACTACTTATAATTAAATATTTATGTACGTTAATTGGACCATTTATTATACAAACACTTCAAAATATTATTTGTTTTATATGTAGCTTATTGATTTTTTTAGCGTAACTGGCAATAACTTAACAATATATGAACAAAATAAATGGCAATCTTAACACATTATACATAATACTACAATAAAATGCAACATATTTCACGCACTGTTGTCATTTGTTTTTGTGTCTAGACAGAGAAAAAATTACATTTACTGAAGATGTCGGCCACAGAATTTCAAATGGATATTTGCCATTAGACGTATACGCTTATCACTAGAGCTTGTAAAATATGCAACTATATTTGTTGAACATTCCTAACGAAATCCATAATATGTACATTAAAATATTATAAAGTAAAGCTAGTAAAATATTCATATAAGCAATTATATAACAACTGCTATTTTTTATGTAACGAATCTCAAATAAATTATATTTTAGACGTTAGTAGGTACCCAATTAATTAATTATTTCAACTCAAATTAAATTCTCTGAACACCAACTCCCTTTAAAAAAATTATTTGGCCTTGCCACGTTTTCTACCTAATATATCTGTAACACAAAAATATATAATAATACAGAAAACAATTACATTACTGACATCTTCTAACAATACTGATGAAAACCTTAAAGAAACTTTTGGTTCATATGCGTTTCTTAAGTATTTGTGGCTACAAACAAATTGCATAATGAAGAAGTTCATGTATAAGAGTGTTCGGCACAGCCGATCAAAACAGGCCTTATTCTAGCGACTACAGAAACGTCATCCTGTAATTTATGCTTTGAAAGAAAATCTAAAGAGTAGTAAAAAAAGAAATAAAATTAAAATTACTAAATTGTTTAATAAACAAGATAAAAAAATGCATGGATGAAAACTTTGCAGATTTATTTACCGGTATAAGACAAACATAATAACGATTTCCAAAATACACATTCGAATTTTTATTAAAAAAGTTACACTTTTTTATAAAATGAGTTATACTTTTGTGATCGCAACTTCTATTTTTTTATTCTAATTGAATGTTGGCCCCTTACAACTTACATTTAAAGCCAAGTAATTTTGTTCACCATTTCTTTTTTTTCTCAATTTTTTAGCCTTATGACAACCAGTTACTTTAAATGATGTTTTTACCGAATTTCAGAGCTTATATCTTAGTAAACCTGATTTTTACATTAATCAAAATAATAAGCTACAGGACGATCTTCTAGAAATTGTTTTGTAATTATTAACAATAAAATATAGAGAGTACTAAAGATACAATATTATTATATTATCAAGTAGCAAAAACTATATATCAGCTATATTGTACCTGAAAGTATTCACCTAAATATAAAAAATAAGGCCATTGAATATTGAGAGTACACTAAAATGATTTGTTCAATTTAATCCCAAAAACTTAAAATTCCTAAAGAAGCTATTTTTTTGAAAAAAAAAACAACAATAATGAAGTACTCAAGATTACACAACAGACATAATCAACAATGCAGTCAATAAGAAATTCAAGAGTGTAATAAGATCACAATTTGGGAGTATAAAAACCCGTTAAAGAAAACTTTAAATGATTACGACAATAAAAGTCAAAGTAATGGAGCTAAAGCACTTTGTAAACAATAAAATTTCTTATAAATAGTGAATAAAAAAATTTCGCAAAATTTTAATTAACATTCAACTACACATTCCAAAATTTTGAGATCTGTGGAGAAGTTAATCAATGGGACTATTACGAGTGAAAAGTGTGTGCTTGTCAGAAGGTATAAATGTGCTCGGACCATAGGTATCAAACATTACTGTGAATTCCTTTATACTTAATCTGCCAGTTCTCAACGATTGAAATTATTTTTAAAATATCTAATGACTGAAATTAGTTATTTAAAAAAGCAAAACGTATACAGTTACAGTAAATGCATTCACCATAACATTTCGTTTGGTACGGCCAATTTAGAATATTTATTAAATAATAACTACCCGATTTGTTTTCTTCTAACCGAGCCCATGATGAAGAAGAATAGATTTGAAACCGACTGTTATAAAAAAGGTAAAGTAGCATAATGAAATTACACGTTCTTAAAAAAATCTATTTTACTACAGCCTAGAATTATCTCATACTAGAAGAATGACAACATTTTTCGATATATTTTTTTAATGTATGTATTTTAACTTCATTAATGCATGATTAACAAATCGCGTAATTGAACTTAAATATTGACTTACACATAAAACCTATCTACATTTCCACTATTATTAATGCAATGATGCAGTAACATTCTTGTAAATTTCATAATTTCATCCGTGTCTATAACTCACTTCATTTGTAAATAATTAACCAACACAGAGTCAAGTAAATTTAACCATTTCAAATAGTTATATCAAAACTAACTCCCAAATTTTTAGCTATTCGCCGTTCCTTGCCAAGAAAACAAGAAAAATCTATCCTGTAAGTTTAATCGAGTTAAAATTAATTACCAACATTTAAAAACACCAAAATTATCTGGAAATACCAAAAGGAACTAAATAGGTACAAAATATCTTAGTATATGTCAAACACGCTTTATACATTCGGAAACGTATGTAGCAAGCGTTCAGTACCTGCTGAGAGTGTTGTCTAACAGACAGGACATAGTAGCATCAACAATTGAATATATTTAGACTTTTTACAAATGCACATATATTAATTTATTTATTTTTAAAATAACTATTCATTAATGCTGCAAATAATAATAAAAAAATAAAAATATACAGTTGTTACTTATTAGTCTAAAAAATAGTAGAGTAGCATCTATAAATTCTTTAAAAATAAATTTGATTTTTTTATTCTACATAATAATCAATTATATAATAAAATTTTAAATGTATTTAATACTTTTTAAATGAGAGCCTTAGAAAGATCATATTAAAATATTTTTCTTAATTTTAGGGAAACTACTAAATCACAACACATTTTAACTAAAATGAGACAGCAGTTCCTTCTTACAACTTGTGTCGTGTTTCTGGCTATTCACTAATATACTAATATAGTTGGAAGGTAACGACTTGTTGAATTATCTCTAAATTAACATTACATGCTTAACTATAATGACAGACAATATTTAACAGATAATTCACTGTGTAATATTGTTTATTTTAAAAGTTAATTCTATGAATCGGTAAAAGGCTCCATCAAATAATTTAACTGTTTAGTATTTCAATTGCGCAAATTTTTGAAATGCACAATTTTCGCTTGTTAGTTGCACGGAGAAAGCCAAACATTTAAAGTGCACAAAACAAGCAAACGTTAAAGAGAAACGAGCAAATGCGCGGATTGCGAGGATGCGCTCGAATGCAGCTACCATTACACGTGTATCGGGAATATTTCATAAGCACGATATTCCGGTTCGATAGCGGCATGCGGCACAATTCAGATAAAGATTCCAAGCAGCGAATGTTATTTCGATAGGATTAAGAAACGCTTTCAGCATATCCATCAGCCGAAGGTCTGAAAATTCAAAGGAACGTTAGATAGGGCGACGGTTTTATGAACGCGCTGAAGTACCTCCAGTCAGCTAGTTTTCCACGGATATGAATTTCTATTTTTATATTTCTGTTTTCTGCAGCGAGTTTACGAGATCGGCAATAAGAATATTACGAGGCATTATAATATGTTACGATCAAAGTGGCTTACTGAGCCGATCAATATTCGTCTTGTAGATTTGAAAGCCAATAAAATCCAATAGGGGGCATAAAAATAAATCTAACAAGTCGAGGGTCAATTTTACGAGCATTTTCCGTATAAAAAGTTGTTACGTAAGTGGAGGTTCGAGTTATGGAAGCGGTTATCAACTAACGCCATCAATATAAATTACCTGATTCAGATATCAACAATATATAAGTGTATTTCAATCGATCATTGCCATCACAAAGCGTATTCTTTTCCTGGCCAGCAAAACCAAGTAGCCAAATTTAGGTTTTATGTCTTTCGTCAATAAGCCGTAAAAACCGCCCGACATCTTGATTAAAATTCTTCGAAATCTGGAGTCGAAGTTTTGTCATCTTACGTTCATGAAACTACTTGTGCTTGTTTCGCGAAGCGCGTTTGAAAACTAATGCGTCTACACTGTCTCGAGCTAAATTACTCCAACCTCCATTTTTCACTTACAGCGAGCTGAATTTGAACGTACGTTTTAGACAAACCTGCATTCTCTAAACAACCTGATTTAGTAATCTCATACCACCACTAAGTTAAAAGAAAAAAATGTTTACTTATTAAGGATGAAATACAAACTTACAATGTAGCACTGCTCATTAAAATGTGGGATTCGTTTGATTATACCTCGTTAATCTTGTGAAAACTGACTCGCGGTTGCTAAAACGAATTGGCGCATCTTCACACGGCCACAATATAAGTGTTCATATACAATTAACAAATGAAATCCTATAGTATATAATGTATCATTTAATATGACTGCGCATCTTATAAGAAAACTGTCACAAATAGCCCTAATGTAGATTTTATTTAAGCTTATATTTATATCTGGACACGCTGAATACTAAAAGACAATCTCCCTTTCCTGAATTCATAAGACAAAAAGTTGTAATGTGTTAATTTTAATAAATTTAATGCTTGAAACTACATTAATGTGTTAATGAATCTTTGAACTTAAAAATTCAACTTATTTGTCTGCTAAATTATTGTCTGTAAGACAAGAAAGTGATAGTACTTTAATAATGTTAATTTCTTTGAATATTTATTTGTGCTCTTTGCGGAGCATATAATTGTCGGCACATCGTTGTTGATGTCGGTGAATTCGTTGCACAATGAGTGCAAATTCCTAAAGCGACAAGAGATAGTGTTTTCAGTGAATCATCCGAAAGGACCAAAACAGGCGTATAAAGCGGCTGCAAAGTATAAGCAGAAGTCATAAACACTCGTTACAAAATGGGTAAAGTGATATTTGGAGGTTTGGGAATGTAGAAAATCTACCGAAGAGGGAAATAGCGCGCGTCATAACAACGAAGAAGAATAAAGCGATCTTGCGAATCTTTAAAGATAAATCAGGTCTTTCTGAGAAAAAAAAGCATGTGGCAAAGAAAAACCTTGATCGAGATTTGGACAATGTTATCTTCATGCACGAGTTTTCTTTCTGGGGGTGCTCAGCAAAAAGTAATAGTATTTTTCAGTGCACAGTAAAACATTAAAAACGCCGAAGAAATATGTACAATCTACCATCAATGCTTGCAGAAGTTTGCTGAAACATTTTTTTTTAGTTCTGGCATAACAAGTTGGGCGCTGCAACAAGATAATGGCTTTAAACATCGCAACAAACTGTGCAATATGTGGAAAACAAAATAACGCCATTATGATGGAATGGTCGATAATGCCACCAGATGTTAATCCAATAAAAATGTGTGGTCACACATAAAAATGAAGCTTAAATGAAAGCCAATGTACACAGTGAAGCAGCTGTCATTCCAAATTAAGAAGATATGGCAATCTTTCCGAAATCATTATACAGAAAAGTTCGTTGAAATCACGGAAAAAGAGGATAAAGCTATAATCAGTAATGGAGGTGATTATTAGATAATTGCTTAATGGCTGATAATGTATAAAATCAATGAAAGAAAAAAATTATTTGTATTTTTAATATTTTTCTTTATAACTCCCACTTTATTATTGAACAGACTATATATGAATCGGTGGGCACCTTTGGCCATTCCCTTTGAGAAGTAGCAGTAGTAGTTTCTAAAAACTATTTAAAATTAACAATATAAATAGACACACTAAATACTCAATTCATAATTTTTTAAAATGTCTAATTAGAAATTAGAACCAAAAACCAGAATACAAAATAATCGATTTGTACTCGCAAAACACATCTAATTATTTATAAAATGCATATTTCGTTTAAAACTGAATTAAACATTCCAGCCCTTGGAGCAGAACAATAGAATATTCACAAAATATGCAATGTATCTCCGATGCGCCTTTTGCTTTTAGCATCCCATTCTCCTCCCGCCAACTTGAAAAACATTTCGGAAACGAGCCGCGATTTTTATGCGTCCCTCATGACAACTGCAGTCAACTTCCGTTAGCAACAGGCAGCTTAGTGTCCCTGACTCCTCAAAGTTAGATTTTCATTTCCAAAGTGCTTGGGGTTTTGAGACTCCGCCAAGCCAGAGCGCGACGGCAAAATTCGGCTAACAACGTTACGCTGTCCCTTTCAGAGGAGGTATCAGATTAATAAATCCTCGACACATTTCGCCCCTAACCTACGTGTTGTCGTTGTGTAGCGACGTTACGCAGTTTCAGCACTAATATTAGAAACAGCGTGCTACATACTTGAGCCAAGTAATCGACTGAATGGTATTTAAGGTACTTGTGCCTTGAAATGTGCTGTTTATACGGAGCTCAATTAGAAACGACAAGCAAAAACGATTTGTAATTTTAATAAGTACTCACCTGAACGACACAATGATTTGATTCATTCGAAGATCTATCAATTTAAGGGTGTCGTCCCTTACGCAGCTGATCAAATAATTTGCATCTGTAAAAAATATGTGTATTAACTTACAAAATAAGTTTCAAATATAAAAATATATATTTACAAAATATCTACATGCTACATACGTACCTACTGTTATCATATCTGAATGTTTGTGTGTTAAGTTTTTCCATTTTTATCTTTTCTAAAAATTCTATTCATTTGTTCAACATGCAGTCACAACTATTTTTTTATATATAACAAGAGGAGATAATTAAAATTTGAGACTACTATATCAATCCTTCCTACAGAGATGCCAATCAAAAATTCTTAGAACCATAACCGATGCTTCGTGGTATATCTTAAATGAAACTCTCCACAATGACCTTGGAATTCCTTATGTAGCGGAAGAGATCAAAAGACTGGCTAAATCGTACACCAAAAAATTGGCAGAGCCTACTAATCAACTCGTGGAACAACTGTCCGTCCAACCTACCGTCACCAGGAGGCTAAAAAGAAAATGGTCACAGGACCTACCTCCTCACGATAATTAATTAATTCTAGTAAAAATAAATATGGAGCTAAGGCACTGATCGAATCCCCCTCATGTCATAAATTAAAATCATAACATTTACTTATGACTCCCATAAGGAGTAGATTGTAAATATGCACAGTTGATAATAAAAAAATAAAAAAAATATTAATCCTATCGCTTTCTGTCACTCACGATTTTAATTTACTTAATTGTTTTTATTAAAATAGTATGAACGCGAATTGCAAACTGTAGTAAACAAAGAGTAAAGACTGTTTTTTAAATGAAAATATACATAAATCATAAAAAAGGAGCGACTTCTGAACGTTGTAAGTGAAGATACCTAAAGAAGATGCTCCTAGTCAAATACCTTGCACTACTGCTTGTTAGTCAGGATCGTGATGTCAAAGCAAGAGCTACCCTCGTCTGTTGCTCAATGGACTATTATCAAAATTCTAACGATGCATAGCAAGGAAATGTAATTAGAAACACCATGGCGAATAAAAAGGGTCAAAAGAATAAGGAGAAGGAACATTACGACGGATATTATGAAGAAAAAATGGGTAAAAATAAATAGCAATATAAATATGGAATAGAACTTCAACGCCAGGGAAGGAGATTAAAGTAACAAAAGAAATGGAAATACATGAAAATGAATTATCAGAAATAAAGGAAACAAAGAAAAAAGGAAATGGAATAATAAAACCAATTAGTAGATACAGTATGCATTACTCAGTAGTACCTAATGGAACAAAGGAGACAGGGATCATAGTAAACGAATAAATTATACAAATGGTTATTAAGTATGATGCAGTCAGCCCTGGAATAGTAGCAATACATATGCAAATGGATAAACTAATAGTAATGATACAAATTTACGCACCAAATGAAGGAAGTGAAGAGGAGAATGTAATAGAATTTCATAACAATTTACAAACACACTGGACGAAGCAAGGGAAGAAATTGAAAAAATAAAAATAATGGGGGATTGGAATTCCAGTATAGGAATAGATGTGATTGAAAACATGAAAAGTGTGAGGAGATATGGAAGAAAAATACTAGAGTTCTGCCAAATAAATGATCTAATAATAGAAAACGCTTTTTGGAATCAAGAGTTAGAAGACAGATATACCTTTTAGCAGAGGAAAGAAAGGCGAAAAGTATAATTGATTATATAACATATAATTAAGGCAGATTTTTCAATAAATTAAAACAGAAAAGGAGAAAAAATTAAGAACATATGACAGGCTAGTAAGAACGATATAGAATTCATGGAAGTTTAAACTAAAAGAAGAAGCTAAGTTTACAAAAACAGTAACAAAATACCTTAGAAACGAAAGTAATAGGAAGAAATGCCAACAGGAGACTGATAAATTAGATAAGCTAGAACTAGGAAAAGAGGACTAGACATTAGTGGAAAGATTGAATGCACATTTAAGTCATAATTATATATTATACCGAAAAGTAATAGAAATTTGTGAAACAAGAAGAATGAGTAACAACAAGAAAAAGACAACATGGTGGAATGAATAACTACGTCAAAGAGGAGGTCGGCAAGAAAAAGAAAGCCTGTAAAAATATATGCAGAGTGGACTACAGTAAGATAAATAGGAGTATACAAGATGAAGAAATAGAGCAAAACAGATGTAAAGGAAGCTAAACAAAAACGGGGAGGAATTTGAGAATAAACTAAATGAATCATATAAAGTAAACAATAGAATTTCTATACCAAGATAAGGAGAATCAGAAGAAATGAAAGAAAAAATAAGAGGAATTAGAGACATAATAACCTGATTGGAATAGACAAAAGGAGAATAATCGAAACATGGAGATAATACTTTGCGCAGAAATTCGAACAACCAGAAAATGAAGTAAATGAGCCTAGTGAAGAAGCACAAAAAATAGATGAGGTAGAGCAAACCCAAATTATAACAAGAGAAAAAGTGGAAAAGCCTCTGGGAAAGATAAGAATACGGAAAACATGAAGACGATAATTTGTAACCAGAAATGATAAAATGAATAGGACCAATGGCCATAGAAACGTTAGTGAAAATTTGCACAGAGGTCTAGAGAAATAAGAAAATTCCAATGAACTGGGAAAATAACATAATAGTCCCAATCTATAAAAAGGGGAATCAAACAAATTGTGATAGTTATAGGGCAATATGTCTTTTCGGTATGCTTTAAAATATACACCAGAATAATAAAAGAAAAACTGAGAAAAGCGATGGAAAGTAAGTTAGAAGATAAACAAGTAACATTTAGAGCAAATAGATATATTTATAATAAAAAACTTGATAGAAAAGAAAATTGAAAAAGAGGAAAACTGTTATTAACATTTATAAATTTAAGAGTGGCATTTGACACAGTCGACAGAAGAAAAACATGAAAATGTTTAGAGGAGCTAAATGTGTCAACGGAACTAATAGATTTAACTAGAAATATATACTAAAATAGTAAAAGGTAGAATACAAATCGCTGGGCAGAAATCAAGAGAATTCAGTATAGAGAGAGGCACAATGCAAGGGGATAGTTGAAGTCCACTGCTGTTTATAGTGCTTACAGACAAGATAATGAAAAATATAAAAAAAGGGATTACATACAGTAATTCGCAATAGAAACCTAGAACTAGTAAAAGTGAATAATCTAATATACGCGGAAGACATAGAAGACACAGATAAGAAAATGTAAAGTCTGATAAATTTATAGATAAAAGAAATTGAGAGAATAAAAGTAAAGGTAAATATTAATAAAACTAAAACAATGAATTAAAATACAATGGAATCAAATTGGAAAGAGTTACAACATACGAATATCTAGTAATCATAATTACAAAGGATGAAAAGGTAAAAGCAGAAATAATAAATAGAATAACTAAAGGAAATAGAATATATACTATGGATTAAACAGTTCAATACTAAGAAAAAAGTGAAACCAATAGTACAAAATACCATTACAATATGAACAGTCTTATACGTCAGCGAAAATTGGACATTATAAGTAAAACATGAGGGAAGAATAACAGTTATAGAGATAAAACGTCTAAGAAGTATAGCCAATAAAACAAAATGGGATAGAATGCGAAATTAGGAAATTAGAGATGTACTAGAACAAGAATCAATAACTAGAAAAATTGAAAATAGACAACTCAACTATCGCATATTACGGATGGATACAAAAAGATTGTGGATAATACGAATTTCCAAAATAGGAAAGAAAAGAGAAAAGACATTAAACTAATTGAAAATCTTAGCAAGGGGTAGAAGTCAATAAAAGAAGTGAGTGCAAGAGAACACGGACTCCTAAATTCGACACTGAGAGGGAGAAGGATATGAGAAGAAGAAGAAGAAGCATTTTGATGATACTTCATTGTCAATTTGTGCTCATCCATTACTATATAGCTCTGCACCGTATATTAGAGTTGGGAGGTACACCGGTTTATATGCTCTCAATTGTGCTTCATTGCTTGTTTCTGTTTTTCAGACTAAGTTGTTATCTATTATGTAATATACCTAATTCGTGTTATCCACTCTATTTTACATTTCCCTGTCTATTTTTCGTCGTTTTTTTTATCACGGTTCCAAGATACATATAGCTGTTCACTTTTCCAAAATCTCCTCAATTTTTATTTCCTACATTTGCTTACTTACAATCATTTTACTTTTATGTTTATTTTAATCTTATCTGCTCTATTTCTTCTTTCCACAACTTTATCGTATTTTGCAATTGTATTCCATTTTTGTAACCGTCATCTGCATATATCAATTATTGTATCAATACTGGCATTTGTCTGTTACTAAGTTTTGCTTTTGTTGTGTGCTCACTATACTTTTCCACAACTTCGTGCATAGCTATAACCGCAGCAACGGATTCAAGCTGTTCCCTTGTTTCACTCCTCTATTCAAAGGGAAAGTTTTTGATATTTCCCCATTTATTATTACACTACTCTACATTTTTGTATAAACTTTTGCTTAGTTGATAAAATTATTTGTTTATCTTATATTTATCTAATGTTTCAAATGTGTGTTTTCTTAACATATTGTCACATGGTACTTTTATGTCTACATACTACAGAAAGTTATTTTACTTTTCCTTGTTCTTTTCAATTATTATTCTTGTATTATATATGTTACCTTGCGTATGTCTTCCTGGACTAAAAACTGCTTGCTATTCTTTTAATATACTGTTGATATCTGTTTTTCATTTCTTCTTTATAATTTTCCAGTACAGCTAATATTAAATACAAGGCCCTATAATTTTCGCTTTTACTAGCCTTTCCTTTTTATGTGATGGTACTACTATGTTCTGTTCTCATTCTTTCAGAATATTTTACCTATTCTCATACTTGCACTCCATCTAGCTTTATTAATTCTAAAGTTATTTTATTTTTTCCAACGAATTTCCTTTATTTAAAGTATCAAGGGCTGTTTTTGCTGCTTCTTCTATTATTCTAGTCGTCATATTTTCCCTATTATCCGCCACGTATATATTTATTGTCTCATTAATTCTCAGATCTATTTCTCTTAGTAGTGTATAGTCGTAAAATTTCTCTTCATAATGTTTCCTCCATGTTTCAATTATTTCTTCTTTATTCCTCATCAATTTATTACTATTTTTTTTATATTTTTGAGGTACTTTCTTCCTTTTAATTCTCTTCAGTATTACCCAGAATTGTTTTCAATTTTCTCTATAGCTTCGTTCTACTTCTATTCCAAAATCATCGCATGCTATTCTTTCGGCCTCTTTTATAGCATCTCTAGCTTTATTTATTTTATTTATGTAATTGTCTTTTCCTTTCTCCTTTTCCCTTGTTTTTCATGCTACCTTATTTCCCCCTATAATCTTGTTCACGATTTTGTTCTTTTAAAGCATGTGACAATTTTCTTTTCGCATATTTCTGTTGCAGTTCTTAATAACAATTTTTTTAATATTACCCAATTTATGTCTGAATCTCTTTCTTCTATTCCAGTTTCTCCGTTATTAGTTCTTTGTATCGCTTCTAACTTCCTGCATTATTTAGTTTCTTCTATTTTACCTCTTCGATCGTTTTTATTACTTCTTTTTCAGGTTTTCTAAAGATTTATTTTCCTTTATAATCCGTATCTAACTCTAATCATATGCCTATTCTCATGCCCTTTCCTTTGGTCTTGAATTCTTGTTAAAAATTTGTTTACAAACAAACCATTTGTTTACATGTTAGAAGACTACAAGAGTCTTTTGTGTGATAATTATAATCGAAAACGATAGCCACCGCTAAAACCACTTATACCACCGAAGATCCAGTAGCTATAGTAAAAGCCTATTATTAGAATGGATTTTCAAACGTCAATGCAAAAGAGATGACTTCGAAACAGATTCGAGTCGCATTCTAAATTGAATGACAACACAGTTAAGAGATGAGTACTACAACTTTCATTGAAACATGTTTTGTGACAAATTTATAAACATTAATTTTTTAATTATTGAGAAATTTGAAAGAACTGGAATTTTCAGAAAACAGTGAGACGGTCAACTATGTGTACCGTCAAAGCCCCACAACTTCACTAAGACGTGCAGGCACTGTCACCGAAATATCAAAATTGAATGGGCAGAGGATGCTTCACGAGAAACTGGATATATTACCGTGTAAGATCCAATTACAACAGCCACTGACTCAAAGAAATTTTGACGAAAGATTCAATTTGGCAAATAAGTTTCGGAAAAAATCAGAAATTTATTTCCCATGCGAAGACTATTTTGAACTCGAAACAAACAATACTTTGCGATTTGGAATAATAATCCTAATTTAGGATAATGCCACCCAACTTAATTAGTGATGTCTTGAATAAACTACTGACTCATTTAGATGATTACAAGTTATGGGTCTAGGGTTTTTAATTTGATTTAATTAAAATTTTCTTTATTAGTCGTTTAAAAGAACGAAATAAAATAATTCATTTCAAACTGGGTAAATAATTTTCGGATAAGAGTAAACAATTATTTAAAGTGGTTCTAAAATTTAAATATAATACATAAATCAAATTTAGTATACAATGAACAAATTTTATCAGTTCTAAATTCTATAATTATTATGCTGCTTTTTGTCTAAGCTCAATTTTCCCTTAATGCGAGTATTTTTGATTTAAGAATAGGGTAACTCATTTTTCGATGTAACTAACTTTGATTATGAATTTGGTTATTCTTTTCCACTTAACAATTACAACATTTAACAATATTTATTTTTATAGTAATCAAAAACCACCGCTAATTTGATGCCCAGTTCATTTAGATCATCACGCCGAATCTATCTATATATCTGCATTTTAGCTGTTTCCCATTCTTACTTAAACTGTGCATTTTAATATTAAAATTTCAGGCACCCGCATCTTAATAAGTAAAAATCGGCCAAGCGTAAAGCATATTTACCATTTATGGATAGGCAACACATCCTACAACTCAAAGTAGAGTAAAACATAAAATTAGGATCATATAAACAACAAGAAAGTAAATATTTTGAAAATTTCAATATAAATTAAATTTGAATAAGTAAGAAAAGACAAGGAAAAATTAATTAGTTGCATTTGGAAGAAATCCCGCTCTCGCCAATTCAATCGCTGGCATTTTTACGGCCCAGCTCGACTCGGGCAGCAATAAATGAGTACCTGGAGGTCAAACTCTGGGGTAATAATAGGCGGTTGGTACGTAGCGCTAATCGCGTTACCACTCTTGTGTACAGTAGGCTCTACATTGTGGCAGACCTATTCTGTTATGATCCCAAAGGGCCTTCAAGGCCTATTACGGGGAACTATTATTATTATTTAGAAGAAATTATACACAGATAGAAAGAAGGACCCGACAAGTTGACTGACTCTGACTTCTTACGCAGTGTGATAAAACAAAAATAGACTAATAAGATTGCCTTTAATAATATTAGTAACAGAACAAAATCGAATTATTAAAAATCAATTAGTAAACTGTAATGGCAGAACAGGCTAGCGATAAGTATATAACGGAGAAGGGTAAAAGGAAAAAAGCATGAAAAAACTTGAGGATCTACGAAAACAAGACCACCAAAAAAAAACACGCACAACGAAGGCAACCAAGGCAAAATTGGACTAAATACGAGATGATGGAGGAGATGCCCAAAAGACCAAAAGGATAAGAAGATAGAGCAGAAAGAAATTAAAAAAGAAGTTATAAAATGAAAATGCAACAAAGAATTTAACAATGAACTCCCAAAACTAGAAAACGAGAGTAAAAAAAGAAAATCAAGAGAAATAAAGAAAATGAGACAAATTATAAAAGGTGGAAAATACACTGGAAGTAAAGGAATGGGAGGTGAGAATACTATTACCCATATATAAAAAAAGCCAACGACAGAGAGTGAAACTATAGGGGAATTACCCTGCTCAGTACTATGTTAAAAAATACATAAAAGAATTCTGGAAAAAAGATTAAAAATAACAGCTGTATACCAAAAAACTAAAAACTACGTGAAAACAGTAAACATGAAGTCAAACGAGTTTCTAACCAAAAAAGGATTAAGACAAAAAGAAATACTCAGCTCGATACTTTTCATTATAATACTCGACGATGTAGAGTAGCTTTAAAAGAATTAAAGATATTAACAAACCAGAACAGCTGTTACAAGTAGGATACTACGTGAACAGTGAACGACATTGAAGTCAATTACGAAGTTTCTAACCGAAAAGACTTAAGACAGTAAATATAGTCGATACTTTTCATTATAATATCGACGATGTCTTAAAAAACTTAGAATATTAAAACTGCAAAGGATATAGAACATGAACAACTTGAAAATTACACGAAGAATGGAAAAGACTTAGCAGTAAATAAAAATTTAGAATAGATGAAACAGAAATTAGAAAAGCAGCAAGCAGAAGTGATGGAAATAGAAAAAAAATGATCCAAAAGTAAAAATTGAAATAGAGGGAAAAAACATAGATTAAATAGAAAAATTCAAGTATTTAGGAGTAAACATACACAAAGTGGAAAAGAAGACATGGAAATAAACAGTAAAATAGAAATTATGACATTTATAAAAAGAAAGAAAGTAATGAAGAAAATAAAAATCACAGTGTTTAGTACAGCGTACAAACAAATACTAACTTATAGATGCAAAAATTGGACTCTAAATAACCATACGAAGAGCAAAAACGAAATATCTGAGAGCGGTGAAAGGAGTTACTAGAAAGGACAAAATAAGAAATGAACTAATAAGACAAGAACTAAACGTACAATCCTATTTTGAAAAGTATTGAGAAACAATTAAGGTGGTTTGGACACGTAGTACGCATGGAGGAAGAAAAACATAAAAAAGAGTATGATTAGCAAAAACAACACAGAAAAACACGGAGGAAGACCAAAAAACATATAACAGTGTGATAGTGGAAAATGTAAACAAAAGAGGAAGAACCTGGAATGAAGGAACATGAATGGCAAGAAGCAAAAAATGTTGTCCAATCTTTTTATTTATTCATAGGAAGTGACAGGCTATATAGGTTGTACGTTGACTGAAGTATAATATCTTAACACCTACTGGATAAATAAGATTATTGATTATAATAATAATGAAATAATATTTATGTTGAGCAATCAACTTTGTTATAAGGCATCAATAAGTTCAAGCTGTAGGCACTCAGTTTACTAAATTAAGTAAAATTAATTTTACGTTTCTTCTACAAATAAATCGGACTAGGAGCTAAGAATATAAGCGTTTAGCTTCAAGAAATGATTATTGACAAAAAATAAGGTAATTTAATAAGTTTTGCGAACAGTCTGGCCGAAAAATATCAGACGCGCATTAAAATTCTAAAAATTAAATTAAGATGTTATTTAAATTCCACCATAAAAAGGGCTTCCGATGGGGAAAGCTCATTAAAGCGGAAATTTCGGCAATATGCCCAATTTTCGAAATCCTCTCCATCTTTATGCAATAAACTTGGATTAATGAGCAGCATTATCCTGATTTATGTAACGAAGTTACAAGCCAGTGTTATCAGAAATGTTTTATTTCGGCCCGGGGCGGGAGCGCTTGTGAACAAGCAGATTTATTTTATCAGGTGACGAAATTTGCATAATTAGTTTACATTAGTTCGAAATAGCAGTTTGCAAACTGAATGCATTCCAATAAAGACAATTCGCCGCTGAAAATAGAATGCGATAAAAATAAACTTTCGAGCTTCCCAGCTTAAGCAGAAATTTGCATTTCGTTCTAATCGACTTCGTATATTCCCAAAGTTTCAGAACGGTATTCGTTGCATTTAAAGAAGTTTTCGCTCTTTCTTTTCAAATTCCTATTTGTTAAATTAAATTTGTCAGCAAATAGAATTTGGGTGCATAATCGCAAGTAATGCGCGTAATGCAAATTTCGGCAATGATGGCGCTGTTACTGTAACATTTTTAAAGGTTCTTGAGGACTATCTGCATTTACAAAAACATATTGCGTTGTTATTACTTTTAATTGAATTTATTTTCGGTTAACCGATGCCAGTAAATTCTCAGTTATATTAACACCACCAACAGTAATTGTTCGTTCTTACCATTGAAAATTTTAAATTATTAAGAGTTTTGCAATACCTAAACTACATACACGATACTAACATAAACTGAAAAAACTTCTTACCTCTGGAAAGATCCAGTGATGTGACTTTACCCTGCAGAAGAATGTCGTTGGCGTTGTAGTCGGACCGCGTATCCCAAAAACGGATACGTTTATCATAGTGGCCACTAATGATCGTGGAGCCTGCACCATCGGCAGTAACAAGATCGTTACAACTTGAACCGGCAAACTTTGTTTCTATGCCTGAAAGCACACATGTAAAAGTATAACATGAAGTTGAGTAAGTACACTAATATGTACAGGGATACACGAAACTTAATCATATTTGATATTACCATTACGCTATCATGCAATATAAATGATAAACGAAGAATAACTAATAAATTAAAAGTTCAAATATGATAGTCTGTCAACAAAATCCTTCTATGAGTATACAATCTCAATAATGTCTCGCAAAATGGCCATCTCGGCTTATTTTTATGAAATTTTCGATTAAAATTTCGCACATATTCTGATCAATTTCATCGATAATACGCCGAATTACATTCTTGGACTGATCAACTGTTTGTGGACTGCTAGCGTAGACCTTGGGATTTTAGATAACTTCACAAAAATAAATCGCACAGTGTTTAATTGCAAGATCTTGTTAATGTCGGCCGTTGGTACAGTAAATTTACTGTTGCTCAACCTATATAGTAGGTGGCACTATCCTGCTGGAACTACATTTGTTAGTGTCAAAAAACTAGGTTATCTTATAACAGAAATAATCGACAACAATTACATTTATACCATCATCTTCGAAAAATTATGGGCCAGTTGCTCAAAATCCTCGCCAAACAATGATTCGTTGAAGGCGCATTTGCTTTTCATGAGTTACGCGAGGATTTTCCCAATTTCAAATACTAGTTGAATATGTGCTTCATTGTTGGGAGATTATTTTTCGACCAAAGTGAGAATCACTTCATAATGCTCTAAAAACCAATTGACAGATTGTCAACGGGGAGAATGGCCAGCAATCTTAATCTCTTGCATAAGTTGATTTGAAAATAAAGGTGCAAGTCTTTATGGGTATTCGCTAAAGTTTTTTCTCGAAATGTCTAATTGTGGTGCACTATGTTGTCATATTTTAGAAGTTGCAGCGACATTTTAACTAATTATAGCAACATTTTCCAATACCTTACCCCATGCTAATACTCATGAAATTTTCCATCCATTACCAATTCAATTTAATCAAACCTTTTAATTAATCATCGGATTGTTGATTCATTTGGTGCAGTGTTTCGACCAAAAATTCTATAGCCTTAGTGTCGACTCCGCAAAATTTCCACTTTATTTGTAACGTGCATTAATAATAATAACTTATTGTGCTTTCATATACCGCTCAAAATTAAATAAATGGAAGAACGGTAGACAGCATCTACACTTGAGAACGAAACAATCGACTTACTAGCTGCATGCACATTTTTATTTCCTAGTTCAGTCTAAGAAAAATGAAAATAAAAACATTAACTTTACTATTGAGCTTTAAAAAACCATTGCTATTGCATTAATCGGATGACGCATTCCAAAAAATATGCTTCAGGAACGGGGTTTTACGAATCTTACTAATTGGAAGGCACATGATTGGCCTACAGTACGCTTGCAATCCCATAATTCATCTCAGTCACTTATCCGAAGTTGACGTAAGTGCTTGAATGATTTGCAAGAATCACACCATCACAGGCAGTTGCATTCTTGAGAGAGGGCCTCAGAGGGAAACAGCAATCGACTAAATCTGAGTCAATCACCTGTCAAGAGTGTAACGTCGGTACCAGGAAACCAGTGGCTACGTCCGCCGGTAAGGAGGCGGCCGTAGGCGCGTGACATCGGACAAAGATGATCGATTTCTCGTCTCAAGATCCCTCAGAAATCGACATAGGACTGGAGTTGACCTCAAGCAAGAGCTAACTGCGGTCAAAGGTGTAGTTGCAAACACTTGGACAGTGAGAAGACTGAAGGCAGCCAACTTGATACCAAAAAAGGCAGATAAGGCTCCCAAGCTGACTGTAGTCCAAAAGTAAAGGCGTCTGAAATTTGCAAGCAAATATCTCGATTAAGACATCGACCATTGGAGTCAGATACTATGCACCGGCGAGTCCAGATGTGCCTACATGGCAACGACAGCAGACGTTGGGTTTATAGAAAGTCAAAAAAGCTATCTGGTCACTGCTGTATTCAAGAAACTGTGGCATATGGAGGTGGATCTTAAATGTTCTGAGCGGGAATTTCCGTACACGGAAAAACTTCGTACCTAGTGGATGGACGCGGAGGAGGTTTAAGAGCGGACAGCTACATCAAAGACATTCTGGAGGAATATGATATACCATTTGCGGAATTTGTTGATGAGGACTTCATGTTAATGCATCACAATGCGCGATGTCACATCGCGCGACGGCCACTACCTACCTGGCTGACCTCGGTATACCGAAAATTGACTGGTCTCTATGTAGCCCACACTTGAATCCATTGAGCATGTTTGGGATGAGCAAAGAGCCCTGGTCAGATATCTTGCACCAGAGAGCGGCGTTCATTAAAGAATGAGAAGCAATCCCTCACGACAGTATAGGAAAAATGATCCGATCCGCGCGTGATCGCTTGGAAAGTACAATTAGGAGTAGAGGTAGCAACATCATATATTGAAAAAATCATTAAATTAATATCAAATGAGGATTTAATTTTTTTTCAGTGATATGTGCGCGAAAAAATATCAGAAAATTGATTTTGTCCAAATTTTATTCCAAGCGGAGATTGCAATACAATTAAGACTTATTACATGAAAAATATCAAATGTATTAAAGCAGTTCTTGAAAAAAAATGGTAATTAATAAATTTAAAAAAAATTCCAATTTTCCTGTTCGGGACGTACTAAGTGACCAAATGTAATAGTTAAAATTTGTGGTCGCAAGCTCTATAACCAAATTCTAAATTTATGATACCAAGAATAAGATATATATAACTGACTTCCAGTAACTACCATGGAAAAAGCTTATACAGCCACAAGTATGAAAATGTAGCAGTAAAATATAAAAGAAAAAATTCAAATACCAAAGAAAGTGTGTTATAGCAAGTAGTATGCTTTATATAAACTGGTGTGTTATCTGCAATTTTTGAATGGATCTTGCTTTGTTTTACTATGCTAAATTTACGTTAGAGCTACATAAAAGAAACAGATATGATGCGGAACTAAAATTAATAAATACACCAAAGTGTCTACAGTTGCATCCGGTAAGTTAAAATGCACCAAGCAATCATAAATGAACATTAAATAGTTCTTGAAAAATCTGGTAACAGCAGCAAAAATGTGTAATTTATCTACCTGGTTTAAAAGCTGCTTGTTCCCTTTTTTATTATACATATTTTCTCAGTCTTCTCTCCAATATCCTTATATACAATTTTTGTTTAAACTAAATATATTTATATATTGTTCGTAGTTTTTACAATATATTTATACGTGCATTATCAAGAGAGTAGCTTTTGTATACTCCACACTTCTTTGCATGCAGTCCAGAACCACTCTTTTCCCTTTTCTCGAAATCAATTCATTATCTACTATGTTTTCCGATGTATCTTTGCTGTTTTTAATTTTTGAATAGCTTCTTCTGTTTCTTCCCCTGCTATTTCTAGTAATTGTGCTTTTGTTTTTCTCTATCTAATTTTTTAGGTAGTATCACATCAAACCTTCTAAATAAAAATATTTGCAGGGTTCTCAGATTTCCTCCAATTCTATTCCTAATTAGTTATATTTATCTTTTATCACTCTTATTTCTTTTTCTATTCCCTCATAGTGTTTTCATTCTTGCCCAAAATTTTCTATTATCTTTTTTGAGTGTTAACACGTATCTCTTGCCAAGTTCCTCCAAATTTTCTCTTTCTGATCTTTTGACTGCTTCTTTGAATCTATTTTTCCTTCTGATATAACCTTTTCTGTTATTCAGTGTTTTAGTTTGGAAATATTTTTCGGGTAGTTTTTTCTCTCCTAGTGCCTTTATTTGAGTATTCGAACATTTCCTTCTTTTAGACTCTTCTCTCAATTTATTCCATCTCTTTAACTTTTCTTCCTGAATAAAATACAAAAATTTGGAACAATCCGAATTTTATTGCTGTCAGTCTAAATTACAAACTTAGCAATTACGTATAAAATATGTTAGCCAAGTTTTCGCAGTACTTCCCCTTAAATGCGGCTCTTTTGGCAATTACACGTCTGATGATTTCTTTTAGCCCTAAAATCGTAGCAGATTTATTGAGACAAACATTTTTTTTCAAATAACCCCTGTGGAAGAAGTCTAAGGGAATTAAATCGAGAGGCCGCAGTAGCCAATCGATATTGCATTTTTGTGAATGCATTGGTTTTTCTTGAATAGCATGTAGATTTTCACTACCCCAGATGCAACATTGCTCAATATGAATTTTCTGCAAAAATCAGCATTAGGTGCTATGTTCTCCAAAATTAAGTTTATAAATGTGTCGCGTCTTTTTTCTTGGACTTTGCCTTGTGTTTAGATAACAAATGTACAAAAAAATCTTATGCTCACAGAACACAAGCAGCGCACAATTTAAATCCCAATGTTCAATTTAGATCACCATATACAACACTAAATAACATTTCTTATAGTGCATAAAAATTCGAATTATTTACTTATACTAAAGCACGATCTCTTCTACTCTAGGTGTAGAAGTAATAATTCTTTTTTTTTTTTTTCTTGTTCTTGGTCTCGTTCTTTGTTTGGGTTCAGTTATTTCTAACTTCCACTTTCTTCTTGATTTTTCTCTGCTTCTGCATCACCCATATAGAATATTATTAGTCATTCTCACTAGGTACCCAAACCACCCCAGCTGTTGCTTTTTTTAATATACTTACTATTTTTAAATTGTTCTGTATTATCTCACGCCTTATTTTATCGATATTTGCTCCTATCGCTATTTTACGTGAGATTCTCATTTCTCAGGCAGTAATTCTATTTCTTATATAGTCGCTTAACCCCCATTCTATCTTTCATAAATGAACATTGGCACCAGAACAGATTCATAGATTTTAATTTTTATTTCTTTTGATACTTCTTTTCATTGAAGAATGTATTATATAATTTTTTTTTTATTTAGTCTATTCTGCGGCTCAGTAATTATTAAAAGGCATTTTAATTTTTTCACTTTCTTGTATTGCTCATTATTCTCTTATTCGCTGGTAGTTTCTATAATTTGTTTTTTGTATCTATTCTTCATAGTCTTTTTTGTTGTTTTTTTTATTCCCTATGTGTTTTCTCCACAATTTGTTCTTCCTCTAAATTTATTCCTTCATTTCGCTGTACCACTATAGAGTCGGTTTGCCTCTATTAGTATTTTTATTTTCTTCGCCCACTTCTAGTGCTGCAGTTTTATTTATATTTTTAAATATTACCCATCATTTCTCGATATTTGCTTTTTAATTGGATTTTTTTAAAATAAAATTTCTTCTGCTATTTTTACCTGATATTTAACGTTATTTTCTCATCTTGTAATTTAATGATTTTTTTGCTTAAATATTGTGTCTTTTTAATTATATTATTTTTTATATGTTTTTTCCTATGGTTGCAATTATAAATAGTGGTAACTGCCTACATTATACCGCTTCCTTACTTTAACATCTATAACTTTTCTAAAACTTGTAATTAGGCCTACCATTGGCTTTTCCCATCTGCTCGGTATCTACTGCATATATTTATGAATATCCTTGTGCTAAATGTGCGTGTTTCTGATCAACATATCATTTAATATGCAAAAGTCTATAATTCTTTGCCCATTTGTATTTTTCATTTTCTCGCCGTATCTTCCAACGCAACTCTCTGTGCTTTATGGGCAATTATCTACTCTTATATTCCAGTCCTCTGTAAAAATTAATATATTTATCTTTTTTTCAACTTCCATTTTAAATGCTTTAAAAATTCTTCTATTTTTTCTTTGTTTCACCCTAATTGAACTCGTATAATATTATAATTATATAATGTTCTGATTTCATCCGAATTCCTAGTCTTATTGTCCTTTCCGATATGTATTTTTATTCTCTTACACTATAATTTTTCTTACGTAATTTACATCCTACTCCCGCTCTATTCCTTGCACATTAACAAGTGCCTCCCCTCTCTAGTACAACTGTTCCTTTTACTCTTCTCTTTGTCTCCGTTATTGCAATTCAGATATTCCGTTTTTCTGTTTTGGCCGTCCATTTCTTTCCTTTCGTTTTTTTTTTAGTCTTTTTCTGTTTGGTTTGATTCTATCAGATTTTGTCTTTAATCTTACCATTGTCATATTTTTCCATTTATTGTTATATTTCTATAACCAATCTCAATATTATTTCTCTTTGCTTTTGCTTCTTTTTCGTATTTATGTTTTTGTATGTTTTCCTGTGAGGTCATTATTAATATATATTTTCTGTTTAAAAAATTTTAATTTTGTTCTTTCTTCTATTCTTTTAGCGTTTCTTATCATTGTTTCTGTGTTTGTTGCTAGTTTTATAAAATCCTTCATTTCGTATTTTAACTGCAAATTCTCCTTAGCAACTGATTTGATTCCTGTCACTATTAAGTTGCTCTACTTTTTATCCTTTCCCAATATCTCCATTTTATCTTTCATGTGGACTAATTTTTGTTGTAATTCTCTTATTACTTTTTCCCTTTTATGTTATCTTCCATCTTATTTTTTGTTCTTTCTCTGTTTTTTTTAAATTGTATTCGCGCTCATGGAATTTTCTTTGTCCCTTTTTCTCTTTGTGTGTTATATATTTTATAATATAGTTTTTTGCATACCGTTGCTCATATTGAGTTTTATAGGTTTTACAAACTTTAGACCAACTGATACTAAACATTTTTGCCTACAGCGCTAAATTATGGTTCGATCCTGCTTAGGTTTCTCCTTTATCACTCTTATTGTTTGTTAAATGTGACCAGCCTCGGCGCTTTGCGTTATTTATAAACTTCTAAAAATTGTAAATTAGCTGTGCTTATTTATTCTACGGATGTAAGCAATAGCCCTTTATTCATGCTCCTCTCACTTCGCTTTCTCACTGTAATTTTCATATTATTAACTAGAGATTGCCCGAATATTAAGTTCAATTACGGACTCGTGATAAAAACGGCTTTCTCCATTATTCTTGAGGGCCAAAATTAATTTTGAGACCGAAAAAAGGCGTTTTAAAAACGAATGAAATATAAAACATTTTTAATATAAAAGTTTCAATTTAAGAAATTCAAATATATTTAGCGAGACTAATCCAATATAATAAATAATATTATAAGTACAATAAGACTTTAGAAAAGGTAAAAAATAGAGGAGTAAATATACTAATTTTGATAATTCAGACTGATTTAAAACGCATTCCTGAATTTTTGTTCAAAAAAGTACTAATTGTTAGTTTGACACTGCTGTTTAAATATTAAATTGCTATAAAATTAAAATTATTATAACTCACAATAAACAAACATATTTTTTAAAGTATTATTACCACAAAACTATTTTTAAGTATAACTAAAATTAAGAAATTAAAAAAACTTATATGTAATCATTATAAGTAATCATAAAATTTTAATCATTAATGAAGTTAAAAAATAAAAATAATTACTAATTTAGAATTGCCTGATTTTGTTGCTACGGCTTAACATTCCCATATTTTTAAAACTATTAAAAAACAAATATAGATTATAAAGCCCTCAAACACCAACTATATTCAAGAACACCATAAAGTCATCCTGAAATTAAGGTTTTTCTAATCCCTCCAATTGATAAAATTACAGAAGCCAGGGAAGAATAAAGATCTACTCTGCTGAGCTATTATATATACCTACATTAACTGCAGCGACTACGTGTTCACCTATTGTCTCTTTAGTTACGATACGGTACTTGAATTTTAATAAACACCTCGCCATTGTAGCTGCGATTCAACGCAATAGAGATAACTTAGACAT
Source organism: Sinelater perroti (assembly GCA_036346155.1). Classification (NCBI taxonomy): domain Eukaryota; kingdom Metazoa; phylum Arthropoda; class Insecta; order Coleoptera; family Elateridae; genus Sinelater; species Sinelater perroti. The sequence continues at coordinate 37,668,043 of JARFIY010000001.1, forward strand.
TACATACATCGCAATTATAATCTCTCTTATCTTCTAACGCATGCTGGATGTGGCTTTGTTTTAAGTCGCGAGATAAAAGAATTGCGACCGACATTGAATTCGCGCCCAAGTCGAAATCGCACAAAGCAAATAATTAAGGTTTCGATAAGAGTGCAAAATAATGTACACGCGGATGGAGAGAACTTATTATGCACCCCCAACATAATGATACATTCTGAAACATTAGATAAAAACGCTCAATCATTAATCTCGCCGCCATTTAGAATTCGGTACAAAGACGACATGGCATGCAGAATACAGATAAGTGCTGAAAAATGTTGGCTCATAATTTCATTTAAAATCAATTTGGGGAAGTTTAGAACGCGAGGATGACAAGAAAATTTGTGAGAAGCATCGATTTCTAGTGAAAAGCTGCCACGTTTGACAGACGCTTCGGGCTTCAACTTTTAATCTCCTGCCGAATGCGGTGAAATGAAGTATCCTATAAATTGTTAACGACTTTTTTACTGTATTCTTCCTTATATTAAAATTGAATTCCTCCTGTGAGCGTCTGTTACGGGTCGTAAATGAAGCATTAAAGATATATCATACTTCGGAATCGTCGGCCCCACTGGCGAACCAAATTTCTAAGAGTTGTTGCGGCATGCATTGCTCTCATAAAATAGTGGATAGCCAATAAATTTCTTTGGAATAGAATTGGTTAATATTACTGCAAGAAAACAGAACCACCTGTAGTTATTGTCTAATGATGATTATTTGAATAAACGTGCGTTAAATAGTTTGAAACAAAAGCACTAAACAGTGAACGTTAAAACTATATAACGCAAATAGCCTGTTAATCAATTTTATGTTCGTGTTTATGGTAATTTAACACGCGATTTAACATAAATTATGTCGTTACAAACCGAAATCGAACATAACTTAATCTCAGCATAATTGGTGGTTTTAGTATCGCATACATTAAAATAATACCCTAGCGCCAATTATTAATTTCATTTATTTCAGCCATCACGAACTATTATCAAGAGATAACTTTATTTTAAAGCATAAACAAAAATAATGTAATTCAAGTGTGAAAAATGACACTATCCAAGTGGCGACCGTTCTTGTCCAGGAATTTTTGCAGGCTGGTGGGAAAATTGTACATACACACATGATTGCTCTAATTTGTCGAGTTATAGTTTCCAAAAAAGTTTCAAGAGTCCGTGGTGTTTTAATGTAAACTTAAGCTTTCCGATAGCCCAATGAGAAATAATCACACGGTGAATGAGGCACCCTGAAAAATTCTCGTCACATCGTAAGATAACCGTCACAGTGCGTCCATTTTCTTGGGAAAAGTAAGATACAACTATACCACATCTGGCTATATCAAATCCGGCTATACCACACCACACAACCACTCTCTTATCATTTAGAGGGCTTTGGTGGACTACTATTATTTTCCAACCAGTACCGGAGATTTTATTTTTTTACAGCATTCGATAAGTGAAAATGAGCCTATCACTCGGTATCACAATACATTCATTTTCTAACGTTCTTAGTATCGTTTCTGTAAACGTAAACCACCGAACATAGTCATGTTCGTTCAATTACTAAACCACTACAATTTTGTAAGAATGAAAGTTGGGGTCAAAATCCAAAATTCGACGAACTGACCTGCCTGACATACACAAAGCGCAAGCGTGTCGTATCGCTGAACGGCAAAGGGTACGCCTCCACAGACCGTTGAACTCTTTCGATATTTTCTGGTCCGATCGCTTCGACAAGCTATTCTGGGTTTCACAGTTCCTCTCGTTCTAAAGTTGTTAAACGATTACAGTATTGTTGGGCGAGATACGACGGCACCGCGTCAACCAACATTAACGTGAATATTCGTTGTGTCTGCACCACCGAATGATCGATTTCAACAAAAGGGTCGTAAACAAAGATGCGCTGTTCAATCGTCCACGGCCACTGGAACGGTAACTACCAACAATTTTATACCCATCTCAAAAACGTAATTCCTCCCTGCCGGGCCCTATACAACATTTATCAAAAATGTTCCAGGACTGGTTTTGTAAAAAATAATTTATTCAAGTTCCCGACTAATAGTCCTAAATCTTGTCAAAGTAGTTCCCTGAGCTATCCATGTCAGCTGCTACCGTTTCTGAAAGTCATGGAAAAAAGAAGGCAAAGCTTCATGCCAAATGCTTCTCAGCACACATGACAAAAAAGGTTTGCAATATCTTCATAAGGCTTTATTTTCAGCAGAATTTCACGCAAGAAATAAAAAAATCGACGGGAATGCAGTATAACAGAGATATGTTTGGCCAGATGTTCCTGGACTAATACAGCAGTATAGCGTCATTGCCCAAATGGCCGTACATCAAAAACCTTTTGTTCAAAACACAGCTTTTCAATAATTCTTCGTCCCCGTGTATTTCTTATATCATGTATCAAGTTTTACTAAGGGTTTTCCTTAGCTTAACGCAGAATTGAATGTTAACTCTCTGATCGGAGTTCGCAACCAGCACGTCAGTGGTGTAACTTTCAGCTAAATGTGGCAGCAAGCACAGCACTTCCACCCAGTGAGTTTACACTTAACTACATGTCTACTCCAAATCATACCAGGTGATTGAATTACACCCATTTCCTAAAACTTTCTTGGCAAAGGTTGTATATCCACAAAAAAATCGCGAAAATTTTCACAAGAGGACACTTAAAAGTGATAACACTGAAACTTTTTTAATGCAGAAATAAAATTAAAAAAATAATAAAATATTACACATTCATTTACAAACATGTGTCTCCAAAACTCACTAAATGACTTTTCTAAATTCTCTTCTATAGCTTTCTACAAATTTATAATGTACACGCAATCATTATTGGGTATTTAAAATCATAGCAAACGTATTTTTCCAATAAACATATTTTTCTATATTAATTTATTAAAGCCACATACAAAGTGATTTTAATATGGCCGAGACTGATTTGTATGTAAACAAGCCGCACTGCGCAGCAGCTGTGCGATCTTAAGAGAGTGGAGGCACAGTCTTCGTTCTCCCTCTGGCTCGGGTTAGAACCTGCTCAGTCCTGTTTGGGAGTTGGTAGAATGATGAGCGAACAAAAGGTATCGTAGAGCATGAAACAACGCATTGTGATTAAATTCCTCGTTGGAGAAAATGTCCCATCCGCTGAAATTTACCACAGACTCCAACAACAGTAAGAAAAAGAGTGTCTCTCACAGATTCATGTGTCTGAGAGGTGCAAGTGCTTCGAAGAAGGCAGGAAGCACGTAGAGAATGAACCGCATGATCATCGGCCGCGAACATCTGTCACCAAACCAAACATTAATCGTACAGACGCACTTATTTATGAGAATAGGCGCAACAGTATCAAGAAACTTGAAGCAACGCGTACATCAGTGTTGGTAATGTAGAATATATCGTGAAAAAATATATTTTCTATCGCAAAGTGAATGCATGGTGGGTACCCACTCTCTTTGCTGGACGTGAACAAAATGGTGTGCATGCTGTCAGTCGTCTGCTACACACAAAAGTGATGCATTTTTTAAGTCAATAGTGACCATCGATGAAACTTAGTGAAGAAAACAATTTATTATATAATATATTATTATTAAACACGTCAAATAAAAACACTAATCATCAAGAACACCAGAAAAAATTAACTTGAATATTAAACATTTGTTGTATTAAAAAAATATTCTTTTCATTTAGTACTGCTTTTACGATTGTAGGCATCCTTTCGATTAATTTTTTTAATCTTTCGAGTGGTAAATCTCTCCAGGAACCTTGAAGAAGAGTCTAGAGATGATTTTTGGATATTCCTTTCGAATTATTCTGGCCAGATCATCCCATTGAGATCTGCACTTTGTGGTAGCCATGTTACCATTTTGAGCATTTTTTGTTCCTCTTGGTTTACTAAATAGTTCTTATAAAGCTTTGAAGTATGTTTAGAGATCCCTTCCCGATTAATCGCAACTCGTATGGCGTTTTCCGTTAAAATTTTTTCTGCTCTTCTTTCCTCACAGTGCCATCGACTTTTATTAAGTCCTCAACATGAGCCAAAGAGAAGCACAATACATTCTGCTACTGCGCCGCTGAATCTGTTTAGCCTTATTAGCACGCCATAGCAACGTTTTTTTTGGCCGCAATAGATGGAAATTACCTTCTGAAGAGGTCGCTTTATTGTGCTGACTTAAATTGTTTTATCACGTCGCTGGTTAATCTTCTATTTCGCTAACTCATCAGTCTGATGAACTGATTCTCTGCATCGGATGTTATTCGTGATGGCCCAGGGCGATAGCGACTCTTATTTTTCTTTTCTTGTTTCTCTGTAGTGTTGTAATGCAACATTACGCACTGATAGCCTTTCTCAATGTATAGTGAGAATGACTGAATGAGATTCTATGGATAGATGCTTTGCCACGTGACATTGGATGCCAAAATTCAAAACGAAACTTAAATAATCCCAAATAAATAGCACAAAATCTGATAATAAACTACGAGCTCGGAAGCTCGAGTTTCGGATGACGCAACGTTTCTTTTATGTAACAAACATCTAAAATAAGGGATAGGGACAGAAGAAAAGATTAGAAGCGTTGAGTGACAGTTCAGGGATGTAATAGATTATGATTTTTTTTATTCTAGTTTTCGACCCACAGAATTCGTATAAAAAAATCTACAAGTGACTAATTATTTCCAATTAAAACAATTTTCTTTAAGGGGATGGTAAAAGAGTTAAAAAAATAAAATTTATTTCGAAAAGTATAGTTATTGACTGTATAACTAAATTTTAATAAAGTGCCCATAGTTATAAGTAGTAGCGTACATCATTTCACTTCAAGCTACTTGTAAGCTACTACTCAATACATTAGAGTCTGAATGTATGCTTTCCTCCACGTTTTTAAGAAACGGTTTTCCATAGCTTTAAGTAATATTGGCCGCTAAGTAATCGTTTACTTTCTCAGCAATAAATTAATTATCTTATATGAGTATGACATGATTTCATTACATTTGTTGTAATATATTATTACATAGTAATTCATACAATATATTTTAACAATGTTTTTAATAGCACAAGAGAGTTTAGAGAGGTATGTGAATAAATGCCTTCAGTTTATACTTTTTTCTTTATATTACGTATGTTTGTTTGTTTTATTTGCATATCATATATTTTCAGACAATGTTTAAATGAACAAAAGCGATAAAAAACATAGCGATTAGCAAGGTGAATTCAAGTTCACGGATAAATTACAATTTTTCCTAGTACTTAAAAAAAGTATAAATGAGCTGTATTAATGAAAAACTCCTAGAAGATTATATATAATCAAATGTGTTATTAATAGAATTATCTGCCGATCTTCACATTACTGACGATATTTTCAAATACATCGGCACCACAAAACACCATTGGTTAGAATTAATAGAATATACTTAAAAGCTACTGAATTACATAAAAAGTAAGCTGTGAAAAACTTTTATTACATATAAATTGGGAGAACAATGATAGATGAAAACCATTCGATATGAATAAGCGATCAATAGTCTGATGTACTCTGATATGACAAAAATAGATTTCTCTGCTTCTAACATGGTATAATAGATCACAATTTAAGTTATATATTCGAAAAGAAAAATAACACCAAGTACCTATTAGGTATAATAAAATTAGGCTAAGGTAGCTTAATAATATGAGCAAAACTTCTTCATCTCAAGGATCAATTGGAGGCACGATGGCAAGAAGTATTGAAAGCTACAATCCACGATTGGGCCTCAATGCCACGTAGAAATCAAACAATCATTGATTCTGAAAGATTTGTCATAAACCATTGATCTTACATAATTATTATTATTTATGACATACACCTGTTTCAATATTATTACAAATTAGTTCTCATGTTGTTAAGCTGTTATTTCAAATTAAGTAAAATGAATTAAAAAAATTGCTCTACTATCAATCAGACTCATTAGCCCGTATTTTCAGTTCCTTGTTTTAAATTTTTGATTGTTTTATTTTTTGTATGTTTTTCAAGTTATTAGCATAAAAATTAATTTTGTTGTCATATATATATATATATATATATATATATATATATATATATATATATATATATATATATATATATATATATAATATCGATATCATCAATATAATCCTGCATTCAATCACTTGTATTAGATTTACAGTCTAATTTCAATGATCTCTGAATATACTCAACTATTTTTCCATTTTAACCTTTAATATCCTGTATAACATCTACAGTTTTTTTTACATATAATATTCAAATTAATCTCTTGTGATAGTTTTTCAATATGTTTCATATATATGTTTTTCCTGATTTCTTTATTGAATCTATCCCACATTAATTAATAAGTATTAATGTGTCTTACTATTACATTCAACAACTAGATACTGTATATGCATTTACTATCATTATAATTTACTCTATTGTTTATGTTCTTTAGGTTGATTCCTATTGATGTTTTGATATTTTACTGTTTTGTTTTATAAAATCTTACTTCTGATAGTCTTATTTATCTCACTTCATAATAACCTTTTATTAATTCTTTTATTGCTTCTTTTGTATTGTTAATCTGTCATTCATTGAAATCGCTTACGTGTTTACATATGTTTGTACAAATATATTGTAGTCTTTATTAGGTAAATGTATTGTTATATTTAAATTTTTATTTTCATAATTGTTAACATTTCATAATTAAAAATTGAAAATATTATATTTTTAAGTTTCAAAATTAAAAGTAAATATACGTTTATATAAGCTCCAAATTAATTAATTGATTTTTTACTTTATGTCTGTACACTACATAGGCATATTTTAATTTAAATACAGTGACATAAAAGTTGTTTTGACAATAAATGACACTAAAGTATTCTTATTAGCCTTCGTAATAAAACTTTGCATAATCACTACTATAAAACAGTCTCGTAATATTTATACTAATTTACTTCATATTATTTATCATATGCTTTTGATATAATTACTGAAAATGACACAAAGTTATTTTAACCACTATAGTCGCAAGAATAAACCTAGATAATAACTTTTGCTATTAATAACCGTCAAGTTTACAAAACAATTAGGTTTTCGTTACTAATCTTTATAATTTATGGCAGGTATTTAACGGTGACCCGGTAATTAACTCTTAGCTATTTTTAACGTTAGCAAATTAAAATTTGTTTAAATTTTCATGTTAAATATCTTTATAACCAATTATAAAAATTACTTCGGAACATTTACTGCTTTATTATTTTACATAGCAGTCATAGCTTCCAAAGAAACAAAATTCTCCGTGATATGTCCAGAAATAAATAGTTATCCATGAATAAAAATGAAAACACTTCGCTCGCATTTTCTTATGATTACTAAAATTTATTCAGCTGCACTCAATATCGCCTACTACATTTACGGCCGCATCTATCTAATTTTGTGTCTTGTAGGCTAAATGAAGCATAATAGCAACTCAGATTATTCTCATTATTATAATAAATACAAAATTTTACACCACTAGCAAAGAGAATAATTGACAGTAACAGATACGCATCATACATTTAATTATACGATAGCGCCAGCAAGAGCTAATGAGCGGAGAGCAAAAATATGGAACAATTGTATACTTACAGGCTCGGCTGCGAAGATCCCATATTTTAAGGGTTCGGTCGTAGCTGCCGGTTACAACCTTAGATTGGTCGCCTAAAAATTTCCCAGCCATGACTTTCCCCGAGTGCCCAGTCAGCGTGTGCTGCAAACAAATAATACTTCAGGAGCCTGATTAGCTTGTGAGACATGTATGAATCAGCAAGTTTACGACTTGTGGCCAACAGATCACTGCTGACATTGACAAGTCGATGCTCGAAAGATTGGGTGTCTGCCGATTGCCACCCCTATCGCCAAGATGGAGCACGTTGCTTGGGCGTGAAGTGTGATTTAAAACATCCCTATTTTACAACCAATAACACCGGAAGACTACAAACAGGGCTGCACAATAGCCCTGTCTCAGCTACGAAAAAGGTGAACGCATCAAGACCTACTGCGTTGGTAAAAATTCCAGTCGTGTAAAATACTCCTGGACACATCTTTCTGATGAACTGAGAACGCCACAATTAAAATGTCGAAATGCTTTAAAGTTTTTAAGACAAATGTAATGTCCTAGAAAATACGTCATAATACAACAGACTTTGAAACAAAATAATTGTGCAAAATTGAAATAAAGAAATTTATATTTAATATTGCTATAAATTGCATTTCAAATACTTATGTTTCTTCTAAGAATTAGAAAGTTATGATTATATTATTTTTATTTTAGTTCTAGAATTCAAGAAATTACTTTTAAGTCAATTTGGAAAATAAAAGACACTGTAAAGTACAAAAAACACTCACAAATTATTGCTGAAAAACTTGCTCAAAACTCTTAACAATACAATAACATGTTTTTTCTTTTTATTGTCATTATGTAAAACCCTAATTAAAAATATAAAAAAAATTCGACCGCTCCGGTACTAAACACAATTCTGATGAGATTTTCATTTGTACTGATTTAGCATAATATGTAACTGCAAAAAATAACTTCATATTCGTTGAAAAGCTATTAAAACAAAACAAATACATATTTTACATTAAAATACTACATCACTATATAAATATATAAGTGAAGAAAGATAAGAAAAAAAAATAAGAGAAATAAAATGATTAGGAATTTTTTATTAGAACATTATAACAACAAAAACAAACAAAAATAGACATGGCTAATTAAGCAGATATATATTCAGAAAAATTATTAAAAAGAGAAGGACTAAGAAAAGGATGTGGAAAATAAAATACGAAATAAATGAGTACAGGACAAATCCTTACAAACAGAATCATATACACTAATTAAAATGTATAACAATATAAAATTCTAAGAAACAAAGGAAATTTTACAAGAAACTAAACATACAACAAGTAATAGAAGAACATGCCACAAAAATAACATGAAATGCGATAAGCGCCAAATTGGAAAATTAGGAATATAATTACTGATAAGGGGAATTTGCACTAAAATAAGCAACAAAACATCAAGTAACAATTGTATTATGAAGAAAGTAGTTAATTTTGTTGGTAATAAATTAGCATATTAAATTCATGGTTCAAAGAAATAAACTAAATAAAGCCATTATTATATAAGAAAGGGGAAATTACAGATCAGTAATATCACTACTGTAAGTTCAGCAAATAATAAACCAAGTCAATGCAGGAAAAAAATTCGCAATTTATAAAAAAATCAAAAATGTTTACTAAAACAAATAAAAAATATATAAGTAAATAACAATTATTAGTCTAGCAACATTTCAAGATCTACAACATTGTTGCACAGAAAATAAAAAAAATCTAAACCCAGCCATAATCATAAAATTACGCTGATGTCTATAAATTAAATATTAAAGGTAATTAGGGGGGAAATTATTTAACAGTCATGTATCGTGATTCAAAATTAGCAGTGCGATAAAAGTCTGTGTCAGTAGAAAGGAAGAATAATACTTATTCGAGAGTATAAACAATACATATGTTGCTGTGAACATTGTCTATACAGGTGGATTAAGTCCAGTAAGTAAAAGCTAGCAGGTTACAAACTTCCAGACAAATCACCTTAAGTTTGTATGCTTGTAGGTCTAAAGGATGCATTACATTAATACATTAGCATGCTATACAGATCAAAATCATTTCGAAAGGGCTACTATTCTGGTGTTAAGGGTAACTAGTCAGATATAATAAGGTATAATTACACTGGTCAACAATGATTTTGATTCTCAAAAGCAAATAGCTGATCTAAAATCATTTTTACGCTGAATTCAGAAACATAATCACTATTTCGCTATCACCTACAGACCGGTAGATATTTTCAAAAATTCGGCATTAAATATTAGATGCTTTGTGAGTAGGGACAGGTTCCTCAGTCTTTTCATAAGTTGTCACCCTATCCTTCTAGCTTTACTCCATAAAGTTAACATTATATTATTTAGGAAATTTTAAGAGATGAAAACAACTACATTAACAGTTCTGACTCATTACACTAGCAAAAAAGCCACATTAGTATGTGAGGACATAGTCCACATTAATATAATACACATAACATACAATACAAAGTATGCATACTTCAGTAATTGTCGTTCAGTTGTGTTCATAGTGTACGTTCAAATTCTATGGTGCATGTATAATAAATCCATGAATGAACAGATAACCTAGAAACATCTCACGTAAATGTACAAATGCTCCAGACAATTTCTGTTACATATGTGTCGAGACCACTGCGAAACATCAAAAAAAGTGTATTACCTCCCCCTTAAAAACAACTTGTCACCTGTATTTTGGGTGCCGTGTTTATGATCAAAACAAGAAATTGACACGTCATATTTGCTGTGCTTCATGTGTAAACAAGTTGCGCCAGTGACTTAGTGGTTCTCCTTCATAATTTGAAGAGAACAGCAGAATCATTTAAAGGTTTGTTACTTCTGTGTCACCAAAATAGGAGGTTTATCTGAAAATACGAAGAAATTAATCGTTAATACCAATTTAAGGTTTTCTTGTTCCTGTTCCCCTAAATTACATGTTTTAGAACATGCAGGCGAATAAGAAAAAGAAGAAATAGACTGTGAAGACAAAGATCATGATTTTAATCACTGTAACATCAATGAACCACATATGATCACCCAAGAGGAGTTAAACCACCTTGTTAGAGAGCTTAATCTATCCAAAAGTCAAGTTAAGCTGCTGAGATTACAATTACAGCAATATAATATACCAGACAAGGAGACAAGGGCCCGCAATATCATACAAACAGAAGCGAGCCAAAAAATCCATGCAATAAGACAAGTATACTGAAATAAGTAAATACCTTTTTCCGCGATTTATCAAATTTGATAAGTGATAAACTTGCCTATTTCTCAAAAACTCTACGTGATAGGAAAAACTAAAAGCACATCTGAATTCAGCATGCAATTTTCCGTTAGTATCACTTACTTTCATCAGTAAAAAGTTCAAAATTATTGAGCTATGTTATTAGGCAACATATCTGATTCTTCATTGAAGCAATAAAATTTGCCTGTTTATCAACGATAATATATCTCCATCGAATAAATATTATGCATGAATCACTGGAAATAAAATATATCCGACATGTAAAACTTAAATGTTAGGGATAAACATGCCCAGAAAATGCATTTCAAGGTCCTCTTTCTCGTTTTCTTTAAAAAGTATGTATAGCAGTGTTGTAGAAATAAATATTTTTAAAGGAAAACTCGATAACCCCACTCATGTCCACCAAAAGGCATCATAATCCACATTACCATTACTACTCACATTAGATATATTGTCAATTCTTATGCGTACCAGCTTGCAAAAAAGGGTTGTTTAGGATTTGAAAAAATTCAATTTTTATGAATTTTTGTTGTTTCTTACTGTTGGACACGAGAAACGTAGTAAGAAGATGGTACAAAAAAGATTTGCAATACCGACATATACAATAAGACGGTAAAAAGTAGACGTTAAAAACAAGAGTAGAAAACAATGCAAAAATATGCAAAACATCGCATATGGTAGATCCCTTACTTGAAAGAATGTAAAGAAATAAAATCTAAATGAGCTAATAATGTAACTGACAAAGAATCAGGATGTACCAAAACATAATGATAACGTAAAAGAAAATAAAAGAAATAAAGGAAAATCACAAATATTAAAGTCAAAAGATCAGTAATGCGAATTGGTATTTAAAAATTGTATTATAAATATTACTATATTCGGCTATGTATTACAAGGTAGTGAAGAATTTTATTCTGTTCTAATAAATACTTTCATTTTAGTAAAAGTTCCTAAACATTTTTTGACGATAGAAAATTCAGTAAATTATGATATGACAAGATATCTTAAAAAATAATGATCTACAAGGAAACTTGAATGACGATGTACTATGCCTATATACTGATTGAAGATATGCCTACATGTACAACTGTTTGCAATTAGATTAACATATTCAAAAAAAAGAAAAAATCGGTCCGGAATGTTCTTCTCGCAATAAAGAGCCAAAAACGATTTCAACTTCATAAATGATTAGTAGACCATAATACTCTTTTAAATAACACAAAAAACAGGCAATAATTAATTGTAAAAAAGAACAGGACATGAGTGAATTACAAGTAAGTTGAATATCGCGTTTGCAATTTGCGAAGAAATTTTTCAGGTTGACTTGGTTATCAGGAATAAAATTACAGACAAAACTATAAAGAAATGGAGACGTAACCAAGTCTGTCTCTACATCAACTACTTTAAAGGAGAAGCTTAAATCAACAAAGCGGATTTAATTAAGAAAACAAGATGTACAACGCAAAGATAGAAGTTTAAAGTTTTATTTTTTCATTGCCAATTGCAACACAACATCCCAGCCATGTAATACAGAAAAATCGAAATTAGGTGGACGAAGGGAGAAAATAGATAAAAACAGTAGAAGGAAAATTTAAAATAAATTATAAATAATATCATATGTATATGAAATAGATTAACTATAAATGATTAAAAAATCTTAAAATCATCTTAAACAGACGCATAATTTAGAATAATCTCTTTTAGAAAAACCCTTAAGAAGCAGATGGATTTCGTAAAATAGCAATTTAAAACGATTTAAGCGTGGGAATCAAAAATATTTGTAGTCCTAGTTAATTTGTAATCCTAATCCGATCTCCTCCATTTTGAATTGTAACTAAGAAAACTGTGAAAATTGCAAAACAAATCACTAACATTTTAAGATTTTTTCCCCTCACCTCTTTGATCGATCTTCTACATTACCAAACCCAAGTGAGATATTAACCCAGTAAATACGTGTGCAAAATTTCACTTAAATCTCATAAGAATTACGGCAATTATCGTGTTCATAAAATTATATTACATGGACACACATGCATATATACAGGCACACATACATGGATACAATTGTGTACACGCACACACAATGGATTCAGTTGCCCACGAACATGAGCGGACCTAAACGGGGTGGTTTTGAGGCCCGCGAAGTACGAAACAAAAAACTTCAATGTCATTTTTTGGAAATCGTATCGTGAAGACTGCCTATAGGAAATGTTTACACGAAATCTACCTAAAAATATAACTGAATTCCAAAAATAATAGTCCTAAATATTTTACATGCAAATACTCCATACGTATTTAAAACAAAAGCTTTATTTTTGTTATAATTAATGATACTACTAATAAATAAATTTAACTTCATAGTTAATTGCTAGCTAATTCAAATAAGTCTAAATTTTCCATGTCAATGAGAGGTGGGATTTATTTAACCCGATTATGCATATTCGCGCTAAATTGAAACCATCTCAAAAAATCTGGTTGAACATCACACGACTTTTCTTATCCTATTATTATATATTATACCGGGTTCATCGTCTCGGCCCTGTGCTGCTATCGTCCCGGAACTTGTTATTTTAAAAAATGACGAGGTGCGAGTCTATCGTCTCGGTCCTGCGCTGCTCTCGTTTAAACATTTGTTAATTTAAAAAAGGACGAGGCGCGAGTCCAACACCAGAAAGCTGATTAAAATAAACAGTACAAGACAATAATTGACTCGTACTTAAAATTTTGCTACGTCACTGAAGGTAACCGTGCGAGCTCGTCCGCACGGCCTTCGCCATTATCGCCTGCGTGCTCCCTCCTAGCGGCCAAGCGCTCCCCCCGTCCTCCCGCAGTCGGCCCGGTAGCTCTCCGAGCGCGCTATGATTGGTCGGTTTAATTAATTTTTAATCGGCTATAACTTATTTATTTGACCTCGGATCAAAAAATTTCATTGTAATTTTTTGTTCGTCTCGGTTTGATCTATCCGGTAATATAAATTTCCCGAAACATTTTATGAACACCCGGTATATTAAAAATCCTGACCTATTTTACCAACTTTTATTTTAAATTCATGTTTATCTCATGATAAAAAATCATTTTTATTCTCGTAAATTTTTTGTATCTTCAACCGTTTAGGTTCGCGACCGCTTTGCGACGGAATTTGCGACCTTGCGACCAAACGGCTCAGCCGATTTTTAGCAAAAGCTTCGCACTGTGTCCCCTACCCACAAGTAACTTTCATACCAAATTTCAAGTCTCTAGCTCTTACGGTTCTCGAGATATCCTGTTTACTGACAGACCGACAGACACACACACACACACACGAACCAATGGCTAAAACCAACTTTTTTGATGTCCTGAGGCTATATTTCGTCCAGAAATGTGAAAAATAGGGTAGGTCAAATTTCCGCCGATTACATTACTTTCCTTATTATAGGATAAGGAAAGTAAAAATTAATTATCAAATTACACAAATTCATTCAAAGGCTTATAATAAAAGCAGTAGACCGTTACTTACGAAAACATAATTACATACCCTGCTAACCATAATGCCACTCCTAAATACTTCAGTTAATGCTGTTCTTTGCTCCAATTTCACACTTTAATTTGCTCTACAACTTAAAAATGCGTTTTTTGCCAGAACCTGCAAAACGATCAGCTTACTTCCAAACAATTTATCAAAAATCGATTTTATGGTTATTTTCTTTAGTGGAACCGTTACGGCTTGACAAAGATTGTATGTCAAAAATGGTTAAATTCTAATACAGAATTATGAGAAATACAAGATTGGACTAGCAAATTGCTGAACAATGCTTTTAAAAAAATTACATTCTTAGTTTGCATATTATACTAAGTTTCATACTAAAACAAGGCAATTAACGCCATTAAAATTCTAAATTAGCTATCAGTATCTCTATTATAGTTAACATTTTCAGCGTAAATAAATTGTAGCTAATATTTATTTATTTTAATTCCTTTAGCTATTTTATTGACGGTGTGAACAGTGATCTAAAAAATTAAAATAATTAATTATCAGTCACAATTTATCTACACTGAAAATATTAATTATAATAGAGATATTATATTAAACAAAAATATTTTAATTTGCACATTAACACACAATTTATTTATCTTTCCTGATATAAATATTATTCCTTCCAAAACGTTAATTACATTTGATATTAATAATGCTTTTATTATTATTTGCTCATCTTTGCAACTGCTTTAAACACAGAATGTATCATTAGTCTTTTAATATTTATAACAAGGAAAGTCCTTTTATATACTTAACAAATTTTATTATTTTGGCCTGGCCCATTTATTCACAAGAGAGAGCTTCAAACTTAAAATT
Source organism: Sinelater perroti (assembly GCA_036346155.1). Classification (NCBI taxonomy): domain Eukaryota; kingdom Metazoa; phylum Arthropoda; class Insecta; order Coleoptera; family Elateridae; genus Sinelater; species Sinelater perroti. The sequence continues at coordinate 37,683,288 of JARFIY010000001.1, forward strand.
TTTCAACATAATCAAATTTGTAAGATGTAATGTACATATGTATATCTACGACATGGATTATGATGATTAAATAAAATTCAAGACTTTTCAGAAAATCCTAAAATAACAGCATTTCGTGATCATTTGATCGTATATTCCTATACACTTATGTACACGAATATTTCTATCATATAATTAAAAAAAAATTTTGATGATTGAACAGTTTAATTGGAACGGGTAAAATTTAACATATCGTATAATTCAACCTCCTTTATATGCATGCGTAACTTCTATGAGTGCGAAAATCAGATTACGTTGACCAGTAAATGTCGAAGCATGCTTTTAACGTCACGCATCTATCATTGAATCTCTTTTCACCCTTTTAACTTCCACAGGTACATAGTACTAGCATGGACCAGACAGTACATCATAATTAATTAATAAAATTCAATACAGAAATTTAATGAAATGTTTTTCCAGGAAAAATATATCTATCTAAAACCACACACAAAAACTAGTAACGAAAGAATTTTTGGTAATATATTGTGCATTAACCAATATAAAAATTAATTATATGATTTTGTGGGTTTTTGTTTTAAAATATGAGAAGTACATCGACATCTTACACACCTCAAAAATAATACATTAACTTTCCCGCGTTGTTCTGCGCATAAACTGTCCCAAATTATTGTGAAAATTATTTATAATAAACATGATATCGGCCATTTAGCGACCCTTCCTACCTTCATGGTACTGGTACGCAACCTGAAAAGTTAAGGCTGTCATATGTTCGCACATTGTGCCCGGTCGCGGCGCACCATCTCTAATGCGGGGTAATGTGGCAAGCACCGCACCTTAGACAAAAGCCATTATTACCCCTTGTTCGAGTAAACGCAGGTACTCAACTATTTTTAGTGACCGAGTTGTCCACTCGCCAGGCATCAGAGAGCACCGGGAACGGAACCCGGGTCCGTCCGCATCGCAGCCTAGGCCTCAATCGTGCGACCACTCTGGCTTCCTACCTTCATACATCCTTGAATAAGTAATAACTATGTTTTCTACGATTAGTTCTTTGAATTTGGATAGTTTTCATTTTTATTATCTTTTTATTATGTATGTAGCAGTAGTCAAATAAAAACTTACTTCTTTACATCAGTTTAGAATATATATATATATAACGCAAGGCGAAGTGGCGAAAAATAGAATATTGCAGTGCAACGAAGTAGAGGAAGACTTCAAATGAGAGGAGGAGGTAACCTGATTAAAGTCGCTGACTTCCGATGGATGAGAACTGCTCAAAATCGGCAACATTAGTGTAGATAAACAATGAAGGGCTAAAGAAGAAGAAGAAGAAGTTCTAAAAATAACCGATAATATTTGCCTTCATACATAATTTTTTTAGTGTTTTGTATTTTGTATGAAAATGCCTTATCGTTGTGCTATATGTTTAGAATAACAACGTTGTGTTTTTTTATGTTTACTTCTACAACATCTAAAAATTATTTTGACAACTTGAGCTGAGTATTTCCACTAAATTCGTGTTTTATTGAGTTAGTATGCTTACTATAAAGATATATTTATATTCTAATTATCAAAATATAAATATACGACCTTGTGCCCGTAAATTCTATAAGAAAGCCTAGTTTTCCTTGTCCACTTCATTTCCTTAGCAAATGTGTCTCCAAAGACACAGTCTGAAAATTTTAATATTGTATCAATTTTATTCAGTTGTTAAATTCGTTAATGCAAATATCTTTGAATATATACAAATTTGCAATTTACTTTATAGGCGATGATGGAGCTTCGGCTTTTCATTATTTAACACACGAAATTTTGTGAAAAACGTCAAAATATTCCAACATAATTCCAGCTTTCCTGTTTCTTCCCGAGACTTTCCAAGATTATCAATACAACCATTTGCATTAACTTTTCGTTCGACTGAAATCTTTTCCCAGGCAAGAATATTTTGTATTCTGAATAGATGAAAGTTCCAGAAAACCAAGTGAGTCGAGTAAGGTAAATGAGCAAACATTTCTATCTTCAATTTTGTCGCGACAGAACAAATTTTTTTCTGGTTCACTCGAGGCTTTTTTCTTAAATTGCTGCTTTCAACTTTTCTAGTAATCCAGGCAATTTTCTCTTTTAAAATAATCAACCAGCAAAATTCCTTAGATATCCTAAAATACAGATGCTAATACTTTTCTATCAAATTAGATAGACTTTGGTTTTTTATAAAATGTTTCACCGTGTCAAATCCACTGTTTTGATTACATTTTGGTTTAGTGTGTACAATCGTAGTTCTACATTTCTGGCCATAAATTATCTCTTGGAACTCGTTGAATTCCTCTTAAACACTTCATGTTCAAAAGTGTCTGCTCTGAATGAAGCAAATGTAGCACACATCATGCAATTTTTTTTTCTGGACACAAGTATATAAAATGAAAATTATTGATTCTCACTTTATACTGCAGGTTTCGCTCTGTCAGATTTTTATTCATTTTATTAGTACATTATTTTTGTTTGTTGGTTGATTTTTTTAATAAAATAAGTATTAGAAATATCTGTACCATTTTGTACGCCGGACCATAAGAAAATCGCAGCTATATTTATCAGACTTCCTAAAAGCTACCAACTTTAACTTAAACTAGTTTCTGAGACTTGGAAACAGGAAACAATTTTTTAAAACTTTACATGTCGAATTAAAAACAATCGCATAAATACATAGTTCATACCATAAAGCATACAAAAACTATGCACTACTTCGTTTTGTAAAGTCGTGTTCCCGAATCTTAATAAAATTAGAGAAGTTAAAAATGCATATTAGTTTCGTATAAAATTTATTAAGTTTTCCATATCCCAAAATAAAGCCGCGTAACAATTAAGATTGCTAAATCTATTGAGTTAAATGCCTTACGGCCGTTTAGAGAAAAATTATCAACAAAAATACACGAGACGAAGGAACAATTCGTAAAATAGTGTTAAATAAAAATAAAATTTAGAATAGTATTTTTTTAAAAAATCCTAATGTTTCTCTTCAAAATGTGAGAAAAAGCTTTTATTATATTAAACTATTCAAGGTATAGAATAATAACCATAAAGAAAAGAAGAATATGACAACTAAAACTTAAACAGCTATAAATAAAAACGTACATTGCAAATACTTGAAGGAAAATATCTTATGAATTTGTTATAGCAGGCAATCTATTCTTGTGAGCTCAAAATACAAAGTTTCAAAAAACGCGAAATACTTTAAAACAGTGTTTTTCAACCTGTGGGTCGCGACCTCCAAGGGGGTCGCAAAGCCTTACTCGAAGGGACGCTGGTAAAAGAAAAAGACAAATGTCTATAGGTCCTACACTACAAAAAAAATACAATTTAAGTGGGAGGGCTGTGCTTGTTTATTTTTTAATAATTTGTCGAAACATGGCTCTTTTTAACTGGTAAAGGGGTCGCGTATTGAAGAAGGTTGGAAAACGCTGCTTTAAAAAATGCCTCTATAAATTTTTTTTTGTCTGTTATGAAACACCTACAAATTCTGCGTTTTTTTGGCTAGATTTTGTTTCACGTCATTATTGCTAAATTTTAGAAAGATAATAGAACACAAAAAATACTGTCACACCCCATTCCCAGAATTTCTAAAACGACACCCAAACAAATCGTTTTCCTAATTTCACCCACATTTTGTAATAAAAAGGATTTAGTCTTGAAAAGCACAATACTCTCTTTCAGTAAAATGAATGACATTCTTTGGCAGCTATAAGTATATACTCTTCATTTTGAAGCTTGCTATATATGGTTGTTCTTCTATGAACTTCTACTTGGTAAACTTTTAATACTAGTTTTAATAAAATAAATCTTCTTTATTTTGACAACTTACCTGCTATGATATATTTTCCTGTACAGTTTGTTACTTTGTTAATTATATTATTTTTCTCATACTTACGTATAGCAAATTCATTGATAACGATATCCTGTAAGTTTATAATAAAGTAATTTGCTTTGGTCCTTCCTCAATCTTTTAAGTTAATAAGTGATAATCACTGCCAATGCAAACTCCATAACTAAACTCAAAAAATCATTTTTTATTTCAATCGATAAACATTTATAAAGTAAATCATTGCCTTTACTTATGTTAGACATCATGTTCAAACTGTATCACGTATCTTTTACGTTTTAAAAGAATTCAAGTTTCTATTTTTAATAACATGTTTCACACAATATAACAGATACATAACAAATGTTGAACAAGTACTCATTAATAAATTAATGATTATTTTGATATGTAATTTAAATCTGTACATTCATACAGAATTACAAAGAAATAATCTTTTTAGAAAATTTATCAAATACTTTTTGAAATATCAAACTCTAAGAATTTTAAGGGAATGCTATCTTAAAATTATTTATTTTTCGTAAAAAATTAAATATAAGATTTAAAAAAATTAAAACTAGGAACTCAAAGCCGTTGATGATTTTGTATATAGGATTAAATTTAACTAAGATACTTAAAACCAAAAAAAAAATCAAAATGCCAAATCTAAGGCTGAAATCATAAAATACAAATATAAAATCCTTTGATTTTGTAAGATTTATGTAACACTTGTTTTTGTTTAAATTTTTTCTAAACACTTTATATGTAATATAGTGTCAGAGTTTTTAACTGGAGTAAAGTTAATTATATTGCAACAATTAAATGCAAACTTGCAACTGTTGTATTTACATCTCTGTGATAATTGTATAGACAGAAACAAGAATAAAACCATAACCAAGCAAAAAGCACCTTCAATTATTGTACGTACCTCCTGCACAAACATAATTGGATTTGGCTCGTGAAAAATCATTTTCACTTAACCTTCACTGAATTTAATGGTCAGTAATGCCGTTGAGAGAACAGGCGCAAAATTAATTTAATAAAAAAAGACAACTGCACGTATTCACTCGAAATGTTACATCATATTATGATATTAGAAGACACATTATTGCCTAACCACAATTTTAAGCTGTATAGCAACAAAAAAAAAATCAACAAATTATCGCAGCTTAATCGTAGCTCCAAACTACGCAGTTAGCAAATTGGCTGTTAAAGTAAATGTTATTACGAATAAATAAACGAAAACGCACTCGCGCTCGAGCTGAAGGCAGTATAACCACCCAGACATTGCGCGTCGAATAATAGAAGCCTTAATCTCCAATATAAAATACGATACGCCAATTATATATTATTTACGGTCTCAACAGTACATATCCCCATTTTTCACGAGTGAGATTAAATCCAGAATCGCTCAACACCATAGATGTAACTATAAGAATATCCTTAAACAATATATAAATAAACCTTTACGGCAATCGACGATTTTTCTAGGGCAGCGCGCAGCTACAGGAACAAGCCGAGATGAAAATGTTTCGATGCTGCCTGAAGTTCGTTAAGAAGCCGACCTCGTTAATGAGTTCCTTTCAGGCATGTTTTTTCTTTATACTATAATATTCTTACGTTGTTCTCAACGAGAAGTTGCTTCGGATGTCTTAATATACTTGATTTTTATTTTCTTCGGCGAGTTGTCGTAATGGCATCGCTCCAAAAGAGGCAAACATATGCAACCTTGTGGTATGTTAATGTTGCAATAACCTGATCAATTTTGAGTTTTATATGTGTATATATATATATATATATACATATCTGCATCTGATTTATCGATGAACATACAATGGCACAGATTAATTCTTCCCTAAATAACTAATTGATAAAAACATAATTAAAGCGTGATCAATTACCAAGTAGAACTGTAGAACTAACAAAAATGTAATGCGAAAATAATCTAACTTTTGTGGGGTTACACAAGCCGAGAATGCAATATATTCAATAAATTCCTTTGCAAACGTTTACCATTCGTCCTCTTGCGTCAACACCACCGTCAATAATGGCAGCTACCATTTATCTTTATTTGTATCTGTCCTCACACGACAGTCATGCACATGACAAGCACTTTATATGTGTTTAAAGTGAACTGCATCTGTCTGCCGCGGTACGGATGACAGGCTTCCTGCAAAAGTTATTAGACGAATTTCCGTATACTAAAAGGAAATAACTGTAATTAGTAGCTATGTAGAAAATGCATAATTTTAGCGGTAATTTTTTGTCACTACAATTAATTTGATATCCATCAATACAGAAAAACGTCATGTTTAATTAATTTGATAAATTACGTAAAGTTACATATCAATGACGTTACGTATGGTCGTTAGAATTAGAAAAGTGCTCTGGCATTACATGCATATTCCTTCAAATACATTCTGCAATGTTATTATTGCCATGACACTATATTTGCATTATTAACTATTAGCTTGCTCTTCGTGAAACAACACTAAGTTTAACAGTTCCGAGTAAATTGTATTTCATTACCTAAAAATAGCCTAATAAATATAACGTTAAAGATATTTTTACTTTATTTTCCATAATTCATAATAAAACGATTTAAAGCGATGAACTTCTAATGCGTTTTAATAAATAATTTTAATTTAAGCTAATATTAATTCCAAGTATTAATTTAAGTTTTCCTTCTTTCTTTCAAATTTATATTAAAATGTTCTCTTGTATTATAAACTAGTGAAATTTATAATAGAGTAGCTTATTGTAGACCTACTCTATATGTTTTTAAGCAACTGACAGTTTTAACTGCTGCTTGCATTTATTGTTATATGTACCACATTAAATACTTATTGTATAATAAAGGTAATTTAAAAAAATTACTATTATCTCTGCTTACAATTTTATAAAAAGTAAAAAGAGAATAAACAATTATTTTATAATAATTGCCATTTCACCTAATGTATTTGAATAATCTATATATTTTGCTAGTAATATAACTCTCTAAAGGACATACAAAGTTTAAATGTTCTTTGCCCATGTTTACTTAATACCATAAGAATATAGTTTATTATTGCACATGGACTGTTGTTTGTTTAAAACAAACAGACCTATATCACAGTATATATATATATATATATATATATATATATATATATATATATAGCAAAATCCATTATTTGGTCACAGTTCGCATTTGAATTTCGAAACGTAAAGACGTGTCCTACAATTCGGAAGATAAATGGTAGCGTGGTGACCTTTTGCCTGGACGGGCAATGATAAACTTAATATCTTCATAGTCTCAACAAAATAAAATTGTAAATAAATTGCTAATCAATAATAGTAATATAATCGGAACTTGGTTTATACCGGTGATAAACAACAAAAGTGCAACAAATAAAATGCTACCAGCAGAAAATGGCCCAGGTATGGGATATTTTCCTAATTCTATGACACAAAATAAGATACAGGGTCAGCCTTATGTTTCACAACCATTAATTAATATACATGGATAAACAATAATTAACCCAAATATGTCACCACAGATTTATCCTCAGACAGCTAATCAGAAAATTTATCCTTCACAATCTACGAGTCAGTTCTCTCTTCCTCCCAATCAAGAGCAATTTATGATGCAACAAAATTCATTATTTTATACAAACAATAAAAGAAAAATGACTTCAACTAGCGAGGAAGAAGATAGTACTTATACCACCCAAGATAATCCATCGCAAGTAGTAAAAGGAACTAAAAGAAGGAAATATAGGATTGCCGAAAACGATGTATACAAAGAGTTATCATTAAATAACACATTCGATGCACTAGAAGATAGCCAAACAGTTAACATTAATAAAAACATTATAAACAAATATATACCTAAACCCCCCCATATATGTGTATGGAGTGGTAAGTTTACCACAAATGTACTCGAAATTAAATGACATAGTTGAAATACAACACTACTGAATTAGAAGTATGGCCAACAATACAGAAAATTAACATGTAAAGGTTCAGATACATTTAGAAAGTTAGCTAAATATATGAAGGAATATAATATAATCCACCATACATAATATCATATAGAGTAGTAGTTAAATATTTACACCACTCGGTTGACGTAGAAGACATAAAACATGAAATTTTATAACATGGTCATAAACATCAAACACCGAATATCCAAAGAACCTCTTATTATGTTTTTGTTAATCTAGAACCTTCAGAAAGTAATAAGAATATAAATAAAATTTAAAAAATGTTAAACAGTGTTATTCAAATTGAACCACCAAGAAAAGTCAATAATTTAGTGCAAATGTCAACTATACGGACATACAAAAACTTACTGCAATCGGCCCTATTTATGTGTTCAGTATGGTGGCCAACATACCACAGCAAGTTGCAAAAAAAAAATAACAGCACGCCAGCAACATGTGGATTGTGTGGAGGCGGACACTCAGCTAACTATAGGGGATGCGAGTTCTACCAGAAAAATTACAAATCTAAAACAAATAATTATCAATCTGATCCGCAAGGCAACACAACACAATAAAATTATCCGATGCCAGACAATTGCAAGAAACCAAAATAGAAGCTACGCACAGGTAACTAAGCCGCGAGATTCAACGCAAGAGGACAACTCAACCAATTAATTCAACAAAATAGTATGGTTCTCTATATGCTAACAATGTTAATTAGTAAACAAACTAATGGCTCGTAGAATGGCACTGTGGAATGCCAATGGCCTCGCTCAAAATGAAGACGAAATCCAGTTATTTCTAAAACAAAACCTAATAGACATCCTTTTAATTAGTGAAACTCATTTTACTTCAAAATACCTCAATATTCCGTATACAACACAAATCACCCTGCTTGTTTGCACAAGTAGGCACAGCTGTAATAATAAAACAAGCAATAAGACACTACAAATTACCTAAGTATACTGAATACTACCTACAAGTCCCCTCTATTCGTGTATATATTCAACCATGTGAAATAACTGACAGTGCAGTCTATTGTCCTCCAAAGCATAATATAAAAAAGCATCAATTTCAACCATATTTCAATACTCTAGGCGCCAAATTTTTGGCAGGTGGAGACTACAATAGCAAAAGCACTGTTTGGGGATCTCGAAAAACTACCACAAAAGGCAGGGAGCTATACAGTCTTATTCAAGATAAACGTTATTCTTATTTATCTACTGGCTCTCCAGCATATTGGCCAGCAGACATAAATAAATTGCCAGATCTACTAGACTCTTTCGTCACCAATGTTATTTCTTCAACTTACATGGACATAATTTTTACTAGTTGTTTTAGCATTGGACCACTCACCGGCAATATCCTCCTACAGCACATACCCAATATACATACAATCTGCACCTAGGCTACATAATTCAAAAACAGACTGGGACAAATATAGGCACAAGCTGACAGACACAATAAATCCCACTCTAAAACTTGCAAATCCAAATGACATTGAGGAAGCCACAATTAATCTTATCACCACCATTCAAGAAGCAGCCCAATAAGCTACTCCTAACATAACACATAAAAAATACACTCTTAATATTACTCTGAAAATTAAGATATTAGTGCGTGAAATACGAAAAGCAAGAGCCAAATTGCAAAGAACACATGTCTCAGCAGACAAAACTATTCTAAACAGACTTAGCAACAAGCTTAAATCAAAACTTAAAGCTCTAAGAGAAGAATCGCTCAAAACTTACCTAACGAATTTAAACCGATATGATAATTCTATATGGAAACTGATCAAAACAACAAACAAACCTATAATAAGTATTCCTCCTCCAAAAAAGTGAGCAACCATCACAGTAACAGTGGGCAAAAAATGATAAGGCTCATGAAAACGACCCGGATGAAAAAATGATCACATTCTTAGAATCACCAATGCCAGTAACTCATCTATTAATTCCGTCACACCTAAAGAGGTAAAAGATGAAATAAAGTTTTTGAATCCAAAGAAAACAACAGGTATGGATCTAATAGCAAAAATACTAAAAGAACTACCAAAAAAAGGTATAGTACTCCTGACATATCTTCAATGCAATTCTTCGTATTCAGTATTGGCCCGAAGCACCAAAGACCGCAGAGATAATCGTAAACCTCAAGCCTGGTAAGGATCCCAATAGTGTAAAATCTTATTGATCAAGTCTCTTGTCGCGCATTTCAAAATTATTAGAAAAATTGGTACTGACTGATACTGAATGGATTCCTAATTACCAATTTGGATTCAGACATGTCCATTCCACCATCCTCTCTAGTTTTAACAAGGAATACTGTCTATCACTATTCTTAGATGTAAACTAGGCTTTCGACGGGTGTGGCACCAGGGTCTACTATATAAAATCAAAACTCATCTACCAGCATTCTTCAACTTATTTAAATCTTATCTAAATAATCGACAATTCAGGACAAAAGCAAGACAGGAAGTTTCTGCTTTCCTTCCAATTAAATTTCGAGCGTGCTGGGTCCTCTACTTCATCTCTTATTTACCTCAGATCTTCCAGTTTCACCAAATGTCACAATCGGTACATTCGCTGATGACACTGTCATCATGGCTAGCCACAATGAAGTTGTTCGAGCATGCACTCTAATCCAAGAATATCTGTATAATCTAGAGCACTGGTTTAAAAGGTGGAATGTAAAAATAAACGAAGCAAAATCTACACATCTAACATTTACCCTACGGAGAGACCCATGCCCAACCATTTATCTTAACAACATAGAAATACCAGAAACTACAATAGTAAAATATCTAGGACTACACTTAGATACTAAATTAAATTGGAGAGTACATATCAACGAAAAGAGAAAGCAACTGGACTTAAAACAGAGAGAGATGAACTGGTTAATCGGAAGAAGGTCCTCACTATCTATTGATAATAAGCTACTGTTATACAAATCAATTATCAAACCCATATGGACATACGGAGTGAAACTATGGGAATGTGCCAGTAAAACGAATCTCGCAATAATTCAAAGAAGTCAATCCAAAATACTAAGAATCATAGTTGACGACCCATGGTATATAAGCAATGAAATGATTAAATTACAAAAAAAAATTATTTGGTCATTGAAACTAACTGGATTGTAATAATTCAATAAAACTGACTTTACCAATATAGCTATTGTATGTATACAGATATGTTTTAGGAAATAGAGAATATTTAAAAATATGAAACTGCTCATGCACATAAAAAAAAACATGTGGAGACAATTCGGGCCGTATACATCCCATGATCAAGAAAGTCTAATACTCAACTGGCTATTATTGTTCCGCTGCGTGCTATTTATAAATCCAAAATTTGTTCTAAAGTCCTCTCGAAGCGCTTGAATATTCGTTATATTAATTCTGCAATATTCTCAAACTATTCTAATGCCGATATGTTTACGAATAGCTTACGATAATATCGCGACACTCGGAAATTAAGTTAACCCCCTTCTTAAGGATTATTCATTTTGGATCACTCTCTCCCGACAATAGGATGGACAATAGAGATATTTCTGGTTTTGCTTTTTCTTGTATCGCGCGATTATGTAAAAATGACAGACGTCTTTTGCAGGATTGTCGGCTTCTGCTACTGCCAGCTGCAATATAAGACGTTAATAGTAGCGCCTTAAAATAGTTTTTTTTACCTTTCTTCAGTAAAGACCCTCCAATCCGCACGCAAGTTTTGGTATTGCCAAGTTTAAAACATTTTGATCCAATAGATAACCACGTAGCCTCATCGGCGCTTCTCACAACGCGGGTTGTCCTGCGAGAATTTTTTGGTAGATAATAGAGATATCTGTCGTCGTAATTCAATCCCATCGTATTTCTGATGAGCGCTATATTTTCAATTTTCTCACTAAAATAAATTTCGCTCAAATCTATAAATCATGCGCCAAATAATTGTTGTACTACTCTTGTAACACCACAACGTACTCGCCGAGGTTCCACCCACTGAATCCATAAAGTCTTCGGTTCATATCTTAAGTATATCAGATGTCCTGATGAAGGGGTTCCATTACTGACAACTTTATAAGTTCCAGATTCGGTCTATTTTCTTCATAGCTTCGAATGGATCTTCGTAGGAGCATTAAAGTTTTTAAGACAACCCATAACGTCGTTTTGGGTTACATAACCAAACTCAGCCGCCTTCTTGATAACTCGCTCTCGATGCATTGATGTCATGACAATTCTTCATCCGAACGCGTGTGTTGTATCTTACGTTGTCGTCAATCTCTTCAGGTCGCTGACGTAACTTTCTCCGTGTTTTCTTCAGATTTACTTCTAAAAAGAAGTCACATTATAACCCCAGTTCACTATAGAAGTGAACATTAGCTAGTAGATTCATGGAGAGACGAACGGTGCACAACAAAAACAAATATTGATCCTAGCTTCATTGATGGTCAGAGACAACTTTTGACAGATACTTCTCCATTGTCCTATTCTTAAACTCAACAATTCCAATTGAATGTGGATGTATTAGTATTGTTCTCGTTTTCCAAATCTCCAGTATTTCGCATACTTTCGTGAATATTGATAATTCAAAATGTTATCCTTGATCTCAATATAATTCTAGTGGCACTCCAAACCTATTAATTAGTTCTTTTAGCAATACTTCAGTGACCTGGTTGTAGCTTCATCATTTGGCACGCATACGCTTCAACCCATTTGTTCAAATAACCCCTTCATCGCTACAAGTTTTTCTTTGCAATTGTCCTAGTAAAATCTTTTTCAAACCTTTTACAAAAACCCTGTAATTCCCATTGGCTACCAGACAACCAACATATAGCCCTTACAATACTTTTGAAATTCTCTTCTTCGAAATGAGTAACTAGTTTTTTCGAGATCTATCCTCACTCTCCCGCTGTAAGATATCACCTTTTATTGTAGTGGAATTCCATTGCACTCTATAATTCTCTCATCTTCCTTCAATTCCCACACATTTTAAATTTTTGTCTTCTTTTTAATCACGTTTCAACTTGCTGGATTCCCACAAGTCGTTAGTTACAATCCATCGCAGCATAAGGACCATTTTCACTTCTGCGTGGCTACAGTGGTTGCAGTTTTACGAACACAGTCTACCTTCAGCTCTGTGCTCCGCCTAAAAGTCATAATGCTGAAGCCTTTCAATTCGTCTTGCTACTTGGCCTTACAAATTTTTAAAATTCAAGAACCACTTTAGTATTGCATGAACAATCCTCAAAATGAAACTTTTGCCATATAAATTTTTATAAAACTGTTCTACAGATTTGACGACAACAATTAGCTCTATTCTAATTACGCAAGAGTTGCGTTTAGGCTTCCATAATATTGAAATAGTGGATAAGTTCTTCTTTCAAGCTTTTTCTGAATCAGCTACTATACCTGCATCAGTAACTTTCCGTTATTATTCTCGACAAAGTTTATACACTTGAGATAAGGGTCAGTAATTTGTTAAATTTAGTCTATCGCCTTTTTTGTACAATAATATTGTTATGACCTCTTTCCAAACATCTATTGAAAGACGTTTTTAACGCTCTTATTATTCCTTCCCCTCCTTCAATTATTAATTCTTTTGTTAGGTTGTCTTTTCCGGGGGCTTTTTGTCTTTTCACTTCCTTCAATGCGGTTATTATTTCTTCTTCTATTTCCGTCATGTCTTTTGAGTTTGTGTTCATTATTTTTTTAGCTAATCTGTAGTTGCTACCAATAGTACAGTTATAAAGCAATCTGATATTTGTAACCATTTCTTTGTTTCTTGTTAACAGGTAGACGATTTCGTTTTTGATATCGCCATTTGGACTGGGCCACGTCCATTTATTTTGTGCATCAGTGACTACGTGACCAAAACAATTCACTTTCTTCTTAAAAAGATGGCACTTTTTCAAACTTAAATTAACATGGGCGCTTCTTAATAGTAAGAATAGCTGCTCTAAATTTTTCAGATACTCTTTGAAAAAATTTTCAATTGCCAATTCTGTCGTATATACACATCAAATATGTTTCCCACGATAACTCATCAAGAACTGTCCCATTAGTCTTTGGAAAGTTGAAGGATCCTTGCAAAGTTCATCATGATGACATCACCATGAATTGCCATAATTTAGATCCAATAGAAAAAGCTGTATTTTCTTTGTCTTTGAGGTCCACTTGAACTTGCTAATATTCGCTCTTTAAATCTGATGCCGAGAACGCTTTTAATACGGCTAAGGTGTCCAATCTGTTATCAACGTATGGTAGTCGTAATTGTCTTTCTTTGCGACATCGCTCAGCCGACGGTAGTCAACTCAAAATCTAGTGAACACATCCTTCTTCTTAACTAGCACCACTGACGAAATCCATGGACTTGTTGACGGTTCAATCGCGAGGTCTTTTTACATATCTGAAATTATAACTAATACTATGCTTTCAGTTTGGATTAGTGTCCTTCTAACCGGGTTTTTCTTTATCATTACTCGTTTCTATAAGTATAAGTCTTCTTACAATCCAAAATTGTACCTAATGCTAGTGTACTGCGATATAGGAGGATATTAATCGTGCCACGACTCCGTCTTTAGGCTCTAAGGGCTTGTGCATATGTTTCGTAGATAATAAAATACAAATAATTAACGTAAATAAATTTACAATATTTATTGGCAGACAAACTCAAAATATGTTGCTCTTTTTCTCGGCACGAACGTAGACAGAAAGAGCTAAATATATTACATTTACTTTCAAGATTACTTATTATCGCATCGGGCGGCTCATAAGGAATCATAATCCCCATTGATTAATAAGCGTCGTATTAAATTACACATTTCATCATTGCTCTACTTGTAATTTAACCACATTTCTTATTTATATTATTATAGATATCCAACAATTTAATTATTAATTTACAACAAAACTATGTGCTTTTTGAGAAACGAAATATCAAGACTATTTCTGACTTTTTTAAAAGTAATTTTGTTATCACCGAATCTATTATTACACTTTATTTACATTTTTTAGTTCTTCGTCGTAATAGGTGAAAACATAAATTACACAAAATATTGTAATATTGTTAAACATTGGAAAATATGTCATATCAGTTCAACAAAAATTTCATTTTCATTGACAAATGTTTTCAACTTAAAAACTACTCTATTGAAATACATCCATGACAGAAATTGTTATAGTGGGCTGCAAATCTACTCATGAAAGTGCTTTGAAATTCTATTTATCGAAAACTAAAAAGTGGACCACATTTGTAAATAGTTAACATATTTTAATAAAAATGTATTACATCTTTTCAAAAACACGTGTATTTAGTTTAAAATAAATATGAATAAATAAACACATCACTGTAAGCATTTAAAAATAGCTGCAAAATTCCTTTAAAAATAATCCCTTGTAAGTAAACATCTATAGGTTAGTATACATTCGAAATACGATAATAAAATCCAATTCACATAAATATCTTATCACGAGTATTAAAAGTGTATTCCTCTATTTTCCCCACACAAGCGTCGCGTGAGGATTCGGAATATAAATCAGCGCACAGCCGTGAGAAACTCAAATAAATTTATAGGAAAATTTCTAGGGCACGGGAAAATAATTAATCCATTTATTATCATATGTTATTTATTCGTTTCGCCTATTAATTAGCGGCGATTACAGCCATCACGCTCAAAGGCAAGAACGCTATGCAGTTATCTAACATGGCAAATTCTTTCCTTTAATCCGTGCTGATGATTTAACTGACCAATTAAATTCATTAAACGCGTAGGTGACTCGTAATTCCACAAGTATTTGCAAATCACTTCCTATGACAAGAGCATGCCAAAGTAGGGACAACACGTTGAACAGCTTTGCACTTAGCATATTATTATACCACTAGAACTACTTTCTGATCCTCACAAATGCACTAATATTATGTCAACATTTTTTAATCTCTTTGTAATCAGAAATAACAAATCACTAGATATGTCGTTTACTACGCATACTAAATGTCTTATTTTATGAATTAATAGTTAATTTATTTCAAATTGCAAAAACTGAATTTAAAAGCTTAATAAAAAAGAAAAACGTGCAAACAATCAACTTCTGTTAATTCTCCTTGTTCTTTATAATTAATAATAATAATGGAAAACCTTTACACTCCATGTGGAAATATGGTCAGCAAACTAGAAGGGTGAAGCTTTTACATGTTTACCCTCACCAGCCAGTTGTTAAGTAGCATTTTTAAAATGAGGCGATTTAGGAAGCACCTTAGACACCCATATTAGTAGCTCTGTTTGAAATGAACGCAAGTACTAAATTATTTTTAATGATTGAATAAGCCACCCGCTAGGCATCTCAACCCAGGACCAAGCGCCTCATCTCTTTGATTATAATTAAACAATTCTAATCCTCTTCAAACGTTAAAAAATAAAGTTCTTTATAAAGTAGAATAAAAAAACACAAAAATTTTATTATACTCTATTTGTAGAACTACGTACAACATCGCAGCCAAGTGTAAGTATCACGATTAATGACCATGAAATATAAATTCCTATAATGTTCGTTCCTCTGCACATCGCTTCAAGTCGATCAATATACTTGAATAAAACATTATAGAAGACCCTGGGGAGTTTTTTATGCCTCTCAAATGAAAAGTAATGTAGTAATAGATAAAGCAGACAGTCGTGGTTAGTTGCAAATAAAACATTTAGAAAGGGTTCCGCCGAATTATATCCAGTTAGTCCCACAAGAGTGCCGGTCGATATCAAGAAAGATATTTATTTGAGAAATAAAATAAAATTCAATGTACATGGTGTCCCACGAGTTGTTGGAGAAACTTTGTGTACAAGTTTCGGAGATATGGAGGTTGAAAGTTGCTAACCCACATGGGTTATTTACTCTACTTCCATAGAATAATGTTGGACTTCTTGGGAAAAATTCATGTTTTATTCCATAATTACTAGGCAACAAATTAATACTTAATTAATACAAGCGCTTTCCTTTGATAATTATTTACCTTTAGTTAACGATGGTCTAGTTTATTTAACTTTAATTTTAATGTAACTAAATTTGACATGTTTGAGTTTGTGCCTGAAATTCTTTTCAGAAGAAGAAACGAACTTCACTCAAATAACCCTGTATTTTAAGCAACTTTCTGGTATTTAAAGTCTCTGTAAAGATGTATAATGTTCCAAATCCCATTAATTGAAAAAGCTTCAAACATGCAGCTTAACATGGTTTTTCATAAAGCACTGAAGTAGTTTTTTTCTTCGTACAGACTAGCACCATTTTAAAGGAGATCAAACCCTATTAGTAAGTATGATACTGCCTGTCTAAATACTTCCGTGTCCGCGGTTTTCGGCGAGCCAAAATTTTAAGGTCATATTTTGTCATGTCAAGTCGCATGTAGGCGTCGTTTGATCGTCATGATCCTTTTTTCGGGGAAGCTTGACGAATGGTTAAATTTGAATTTTCTATACAATGATTGTCCTTTACCGAGGTTGCTTGTTTCTTTCTTTGATTAGGTAATTCATCCATAGCCTTTCTTCCCCAATTTCGGCTAAAAAAATGTTTACGTAATATTGTGTAGGTAACGCTATAGGACTGTTACGGTGTCTTTGAGGTGGTAACACTAGAAGACCAATTCAAATCTTTTTGCAAAAATATAACTCATTGTAAACACATAAAGCGTATTAGAGTACAGTTCAAGAAATTATTTTTTACGGCACACATATATCCCATCTGTGTGAAATATTGATCAGACGCTCTCAAGGGACCTGCTGTAAACATATAGATTTCGGAAATAATTTTTTTGATTTGTAATTATCTTCTTCTTTCTCCCCTTCTATATTACGCTCTCGGGTGTCGGAGTGATTTGTAATTATAAAAACAAAAATTAAAAACGCAGACTTTACATCAGAAAGTAATAAATTATAATAAACAACAATTAAAAAAGTAGTAATATTTACGACGCTTATTTTAAAATATATATCAACAAAATATTACTAACTGTAAATATAAATGAAAATATAAGCCCAAAATTTGCTTTAAGTAAGTGACGTAAAAAGAAACATACACAATATACCTCTTACTTATTTAACAAAATTGAAGTCATTCTTTTTAAATAAAAAAGAATATATGTGAAAACATTAAAAATCGGAAATTTTATTATAACAATCAAAATTTTAACATCCAGCTCACAAATCGTGGGATATCTTTAAGAAACGGATATTCCATAATAAAGCTGTTGTCTTTCACATAAGTTTCGCGCATTACAACAACTGAAATTTACCACCGCAGACATTCGTTTAACTTTATATCACTAAGAGCGAAAAAGAGAGATTGAAATAGAAAGCAATCACCATAAATTTATATTTACAGCCCTTCCCATCTTTAGTGGTGATTTAACTATATATTAAAATGTCGACTTTTATACGTCTTCTGCGTAAAGAATGTGCTTTGCATTTTCATAGACAATAGCCACACAGCTAATTAAATATTTTTGCCGCTTCATAGTAAATTATACATTCTGATGTATTGATTGAAAGGGATAAAAAAGTATATTAGTGTAATATCATAAAAACATCATCAACATATATATATAAGTGCGCGTGAGGTTCTTCGATTTCGCTCGAATTTTTTTATCATGAAATACTCGATGAAAAACTACGATTCCCAAGTGTTTGGCCCCGCGGTCCAAAAATACGAATTTTTTTAGTTCAAAAATCGCTTTTTTTTGGCTATTCTGTATCTCGGGAAGTTTCAGGCCAAATTGAACTTTATAAGTCGCATTTTTTTCGTTGAACGGTCAACTTTCAAGTGTCATCAACTCGTCAGTGTTATTTGCTGCTGGAACCAAGCGCGACGGCAATATCTCTCAGGAAATTTTTACAAAAAATTATGGACGCCAAACCAGGTAGAAGCAACCAATTGGAATAAAACCAACGGGATCATCTTTGGTTTTATATATATTTCGATTCCCTGCCATGGGAAAAGCTTCCGACCTCAAACCTGAAAAGTTACGCGCGTTAAAATTTTTCCATTTTTCGAAAAAATCCGTATTTTAATTTGCTTCGGCTAGGCTCTATGAATTTTTTAACATGACAAAAAATGTCAATTTTCACTTTTTAGCCAATTTTTTAGAAGGAAACAGCGAGGTTTAGCGGAAGATCACAAAAGACAAAAAGTGCACCACTTTGACCAAGGAATCGATACCAATTTTTTCAAAATTCTCCAACACACTTTTGAAATCCGCGAAAATAATATACATGCATTTTATTTTTAAAAAAACTCGTAAAAATTAAAGCACTTTCTTTTTATCCCGGTTTTTCTCCAAAACTTTCCATTATCAGAAAATTTACACAAAAATGGATAATAAATGTCATTATTTCCCCTTGCATACCGTAATAGCAGAAAAAACACATTTCAAAGATATCAATTTTTATTATACTGATTGAGAATAACGCGTATGTTTTTCAAATTTCCCAGACATCTAAAAAGGAGTATCAATTTGTGTCACCAGATGGCGCAAATACAATCTTGAAAATGTTACTTTCAGTAATTTCACAACAAGTTTATTTATAATGATTTAAGAGTCATTAGTATAGACACTTGTGGTGATGCTCCGCGGTTTTTGTAAAAAAAAATATTCCGGGTGATAAAATGTGTCGCAACTGCGACCAAGAGATCCAGAGGGAAATCTCCAAATTTCGGGAAACTGCCAACAGGCCTGAAATAGACCACGAGGTTCAAGGTTCGTGCCAGCAAGAAAAAGTGCCAGTATAATTAGATATAAATTTGATTCCGGAATCGGATAGTCCAACAGTATCCGATCCGTTACCTCAAGCCATTTCTGCACAATCTCTTCAACCAATCATTTCTGACTCCTTAATCCCCACTACCAGTTCATCATTGTCAATGTTTACTACAGGTAGTCAGGAATGTGCTTCAGTGAACGAAATTTTAAAGATTCTTGATATATCCCTTCCAGAAACTGAGAAATTGACAAAATCCGACTGGAAGTAGAGTTGGTTCGGGAAGTTGGTGACAAATTTGCAGCCAAGTTATTTAAGATATACGATTTAGACGTGAAACGAGATAACGGTTGCGGGTTGAGCGCACCGTTTTGCTGAAAACCATTAGAATGTATATATATACCCAATGGCAAAGAAACTACATCTTAATTATAAATTTTGAATATGTGTTGCTAGCCCTATACCGACGCTGATTTCTCGCGGAATTCAGATGACTACAAGTGATTGTACGACATTTTTTCCACTGAAAATCAATACGATTAGACAAATATTTACAAAGCTTAGAAGCGCCAATTAAAATCTCGTAATTTTTCACTTTTATTTTGGTCGGGTTTGGCCTTGGCTCATTATAAGAAAAACATATAATGGAAAAAGGAAAATCTTAAATGTCGTTTCAAAGACTTTTAACTCACCCAATTGTTATGAACTGAGAACAATAGAGAAATATTGGGCAACAATAACACACAAAACTCCTAAAAAGGCGTGAAAAATCCAATAACATATCGTTTTAATTAATTAGACCAATGTCTTATGATTTGAGATTACGTTATTTCATCCGAAATCATAATTTATATAAAGTTTGTAATTGTTTTTAAAGTTTTATAAGAATAAAGTTGAAAACAAATGTTACAAAATTTCGATATCTAAAGTTTGAACTTTTCAGAAGATAGTGCACGGATGTTTTCGTGTATAGATCCTAATCTTTAGCCTAGTTAATTTTTGGAAATAATTTTAGTGCTACTTTCTTCACGTTATTTTTCTTACTTTCTAATAATTTTCACAGAATAAATTTTCACAGCGCAGTATTTCTATCAAAGTGAGTGATAATGCTGGGTGAATATAAGAAAATGGTCAAATTATTATTAATGCATCTATGAAAAATAAAAAATAAGAAAAACAAAATTTGAAGTTCAACACAACTTTAAATGTGAACTTGAAAGACTCCTACTGTCAAACCACAGCAAAAAGAAAAAAACTTGTGTGGATCATCGAAAATAAAAAAATAAGAGGGAAATAAAAAAATGAAAAATCAAGTTAATCCTCATACCTATGCAATATTGCTAAATGTATAGTCAGAAGTTTTCAGTTATTAATTTCAACGATGGTGTCGTGGAGAATACTTAAACGAATTAAAAAAAAAACTTTTAACAATTTACTGCCAAATATAAAATACAAAACCTCTCTTAGACTTTTTAAAGAAGAAAATGCACACAATGTAAACATCCTTCATTACTTTCATCATGGGGATCGTCGTTGGTAATATCTAGAATTGTTTTAAATAGTATTCTGTGTTCCTTAGCATAACATATATCTATATAGCATTGATTTCTTCTGCTTCATTTACTGGAATATTGTGTATTACTGTGTTTCTGTATTAGTGCATTAAATATGATATTTCAACCAAAAAGGATTTTTTGCTCTTGGCATCAATTACGATGTCTTCCTTACAAAGATCTAACTTCAAGACTTCCACTATCCCAAATAAATAAAAAACGGCAGTAGTTTAACATAATTCAGAAAAACCGAATCCAATACCCAATAAGAAACCTGCAATAAAGCAAACATACACATTTCATCATCCATATTTAAACTAAAATAACAACTAATTTTACAAGACTATTCTTTCACACATGCACCTTATAGACGACAAAACATAAGTAAACATCTTAGATAAAATTATAAATTAAAAAACTACTAAATTAGCGTTTAAAATAAAAATAGTATTGCTCATTCATATAAAGTATGTTGAAAAGTGGGAGCATTGTCAGAACAAAATAGTAAGGTACAATATTTGAACAGTAAATTTATTAACTCTCACATATTCAATTAAAACTTACATTTAATGATTATTTATTTAGTATTGTATTGATTACATGATTTGTCGTTTTCTATGGTATTTTCCTATATTCTTATACCACCGCTGTCATTAATTCAGCTCTGTGTTAGGCTTATGTGGTCTGTTATGTTCCATTGGATAATATGTCACAGATTTTCAATATGATGCATATTATGAAACTAGTACCACGTGATTTAATAAAATTATTAATATTAATAATAAAATTCATTACTCAATATTTCAAGGTATTTGGACATCTACAGTACCAACACACAAAATTAAACGTGGTCCGTCACTATACCAAATGGTACCCCAAACAATATGCTAATTTTTTACGTATTTTGGAGTCTAGTAAAGAAATTTATCATCCAATTAATTGAACAAACGTTTTCATAATCACTGTTACTAAATTGACAGTATCAATTGCGTTACTCTAACACCCTAGTGCATATGTTCACAAAAAGCAGGCGGAAAAGAGCAACTTTCCTTGTAATTTACCAAGAGATCTTTCTGTGAAGTGATTTACAAATACTATGGAAAGTGATAATTTAATAATATTTCTAAGTGTGTATATATATATATATATAAATATAAATTACTACCAACATACTAAACAAATTTTCACTAACAAAAAAGTTATCTGATTACTAAAATCACACAAGAAATCAGTACGTTGTAACAATATTTTACTGCAACGACCTTTATACCTTACCATTTAAGTAAACAGTGTGATAGGTTATCCAAAAATAAATGCTTAAATTTATCCAAGTAACAGAACCAAGCTATCTAAAAAAGGTTAATTACTTCTCTTTTAAATAGCACATCAAAATAAAATAACACCCATGTTAACTTTTACAAAAACGGACAAAGTAGCTAATTATTTTATTTCATTAATTTAAATGAGTTCCAAAAAGAACCATTGAAAGCAAAATATTTATGCTACATCTTCTTTATTTAAATTTTTTAAGATTAATTGCTTCCTATATTAGGTACGTGAAGGTTTCTCATGTTTAGTCCTAACTTTCCTAGCGCATAGGCTTTTTGAATACATTTATAACAAACTTGTTGGATACACACAAGCCTATAATTATAAATTGTAGAAAATATAAATTTTACGGTTTATTTTGTTATGCATTACTGAGAGGTACTACTAATCACAAACTAAATTCAAATTGTATTATTATGTATGCATATAAAACGAAAAATATTTTATTTAAAAAGAATAATGGATGAAGTTGTATTATATTATTATTACTATAAAATAAAAATATTTAAAAATTTAAATCAATCGCCTAAAGTGTAACATACATAACCAATAGTAATTATAATCATGTCTTGATTATCATTAATATTCTTATTGTGCTTATTATCAAATACCTGATAATTGCGCCAGCACTTGATCCAAATTACAAAGCAGCAGAGCGTGGTTACTGAAAAAGTCACAGAATAAGTCCAAATGAGAAGTAAAAAACCCAAGCGCTGCAAAAATTCGAGAATGGACTCGAAAGAAGTCGGAAGTATCTTTCGTTTCAGCGGCCAATCTTGTGAGTTTCCAACATAGAAATCCCTTTTGTTAGTACGCAACTCGAAATGGATCAAATGGTGGAAGAGTCCAACAAAGAGAAACGGTCCCTATGTTTAGAAGCCAATGATGTCATCTTCGAAGTATATATATATATATATATATATATATATATATATATATATATATATATATATATATATATATACGCCGGACGAACAAATAAGAAATTCAAATGTTTTAATTAATTCGTCAAAATCTTCACACCATGACACTGCAGGCGCACACCCTTTTAGGTTCGGTAATGCCGAAATACTGAAATGGAGTCTAGGCTACCGACCGGCGTTATAAAAATAACCATGTTAGACGTCCTTTATATACCAGACATAAGCAAAAACCTGTTTTCTATAGGGTACGCATGGGATTATGGTCTTGTCGTTACCACAATGAAGAAAATTGACCCGACGCGCACGACGACAATAAAATGTTATAGCACAGAAAACTAGATTACATTTCGATAAATAAAATGCTCTGTCACCAGCGTTATCAACAGTTTACCCGAAGAACTGAATATCGATGACATCAAAAGTAAAAACTGTCAGTTATGAAAGCACGAGCGCAGCAGATTTGAATCCAGCGAATACAAGTGAAGTAAACCCAGAAAACTTGTACACTCAGACTTCTGCAGAACAATGGATGTATCATCGGCAACGGAAGCGATATTTTATCACATTCAAAGACGACTATAGTAGTCATTTAACAGTACATTTTGAAATACTCAAGACGAGATGGCCGATCGCATAAAAATTATATAATTAAATTAGAAGCCAAAACAAGACAAAAGCTTCGCGTGCTCAGAACTAACTACAGTCATGAATATGTGAATGTAAATCTAAGCAAGATTGCCAGAGATCCGTGTGTTGTAGCATACATCAAAAAAGTGTTGCTTTCACTCCACAACAAAATGGATTCGCAGAGAGTAAAAACCAAACACTGACAGAGATGACAAGAACTTCTACATATGCATACGGTCTTTCAAAGAAGCTTTGGGTTGAAGCTATCAATTGTGCGACCTATACGTTGAACAAAATTCCGAAAGGAAAACGAAAGCTAACATCAGCGGAAATGTGAAACACCTTTGCGTGTTTGGATCGCTTGAGTTAGTAATAGTCTCGGAGCAAAAAAGACTCAAATGGGGCACGAAGTCATCCAAACATCTTAGTCCGACACATAAAAAAATATACGAACTTTAGGAACCGATCGCGAAAAACATCAATTATGTTGAGCTTGCACGTCGATGAACCCTTGTATTTATAAATGACATAACAATAAAGAGGCGAGAAAATAATCCCAAGAAACTGTCGTTAAAAAAAGATAAAATTCAAATACCTATACAAATGCGAACAGAATCTACAAGGAAGAAACGTAGTCAAGTGCTCGTGCTTTCATTTGTTGAGTGTCTATATAATCTGGAAAAGGCAATACCACAGCAAGAGAATAATATTGTTTCTGCTGTAGTAGCCGACATGGACGAACTGCAAAGTTTGGAACAAGTGATGAATTCTGCCGAAGCAAAAGACTAGCAGAAGATAATTAAAGCAAAGATAAGATCTCACGAATTTAACAAAAATTGGGAGTCAATTTACCGAAAATCAGTGTTATGCAAGTAGTTGCTCAAACTGAAAGACGCTTCAAAGTTAGATCATTTGCATGTGCATGAGAAAACATTTTCGCCAGTGGTCTAATACTAAAAATATAACACAATCCAAAAAACTTCCCCTCAGAAAGCTTCGTCTTTAGTTCATCATTGCATATTTGTTCCGTTGAATTCATATGTGTAATAATCAAATCCAAATTTTAGCACACTTAGTATCCAATGTAAAATTACCCATCTGCCTTAGTTTCAAAAAAACTGATTCGAATGTTAACGAAAGATTGTAATTAACTAAAAAAACAACGACGGCTAAAGTTGAAATAGCTAAAACATATAAACAAAATGATGCTAAAAATAGAAAAGTTCATGAAGGGCTTTGTAAAAAACGTTTGCAGAAATAAAACTCGTTAAATATTCAGAACTATAGGTGGAAACGCATGCGTGCGTGTGTGCGTATAGTAATTTTTTATTGCATCAATTACATAAACTGATTATGCAGATATTTTATTTTTATATATTTTATTTTTCTTCAAGAACATTTTGCAGCAAACTTAAGTTAGAACAAATTAGATAAATTCTAAATCAATAACGAAAGAGGAAAAATGTCAAATAAACACGCACAATAAAAGGTCTGACAATTTAATCATCTTCCAAAAAAGCTAAAGCATCCAAAGCAGTTAATGCACCAAAGTCTAACGTCTCAAGACATCTGTGGTACAGAAAAATAAGATAAGGCTCACTTTAACACTTGTGAACAATTCAGAAAATCCACACAATCTGCATCTCAGCTATCCACACCAAAAACTTTCTTGCAATACTCGCTTAATACCTAAATGTAAATTAAATCAAATTCTCAATTGTAGTTGTGCATAACCAAACATCTAATAAATTAGACCTTTCTGATAAGATCATCTGCTCAAATAAGATTTATTTGAAATTGTCAAATCATATAAAGAGACATGTCTATGCATCTTAGGTAAATAAATATCTTTGTTTAACTATTACTTTTAAGCAAAACCGATTCACTCTGCTACAACTACGAGTAAGTAAAGACCAGTTCTAATTTCACCAAATCAAATAGAACAAGAGGACAAAATTTCGACCAACACATCTGAAATTACTCAAACGACAATGAAGTTTCACCCAGGCACAACTACCAATTAAAAACATAATAACATTAACACATTGTGCCAAATGAACAATTTTCCTCCTAATAAAACATACAGCAAACATCAAACAGAAAAAAGATGATAGAACTAATTGAAAATATCAAAACAATGTTAAACCTCCTCACAACCATTGTTACTAAACTAAACCACATCGAAGAACTACAAACCTTTATTACTGCAATTAAAAAAGCTCAATGAAGCACTATCAAGCGAACAAATATATCCAGGCTACAAATGTGGTTGTAGAAGACTGGATAGAATCAATCACAATCACAACATTACATAGCCAACCAAGGCATAATATTAAAGCAGAACACAATACCCAGTCTTTTAGAACGCTCGGAGCACGATTCAACACCGGCGGAGACTACAATGCCAAACACTAAGACTGTGGTGCTAGAATAACAACCGGAAGTTACTAAAGTCTCAAATAACCTCAACTTCCTCACCACTAGACAGCCTACATACTGGCCCACAAATGGAAAAAAAATTCTGAACTAGATTTTTTTCATTATAAAAAACATTATTATCTATGCATTGAACAATTTCCTAAAATGTTATTAGATAATTTTCCGATTATAGTCACCCTAAATTTACCAATAATTTACAGGCAAAGACTAGTAAGACTCTATAATAATAAAAAACAAACAACTGAGATACGTTTAGAGTATTAGTTAACAAAACATTAATCTGGAAATATTTCTTAAGACCGCATATGAAATCGTTGAAGCAATAAAGCATCTAAAGCACAGATTGGGGCTCAACCCCCCTATTGCAAACCAGCGATACAAAAATATGCTACATGTGATAATAACAAAAGCAATAGCTGAAAAGAGAAGACTTCGCAGAATCTGGCAAAATACTAGATTTCCAAACGACAAAAACACATTAAACAATGCAAAACAAAGTTTAAAAGTACTGCTTCAAGATTACAAAAACCAAATTATACAAGGTTATCTCTCTACGCTATTTGCTACGGAAACATCATATTTGCAACCCATTTAACAAATTGTTTTGAACTACATCCTTTTGATGTAAACTCCAGAAGAAGAAATGGAAATATTGCGATACCCGGACGCATCAGACCAACTAAAACTATCAATTAAAAAGATTAAGGTACCGGAAGTCCAATTGACAATTAGATCCGAAATAAAATCCCAAAAAAGCACCAGGCTATGATCTAATTACAGGGAAAATCATAAAAGGAAATAAATAACTGCCATATTTAACGCTATTTTCAGATTTAATCGTTCCCGGGCCCAGCGGAAGGTGGCTCAAATAACATTCAAACTTCAACCAGGAAAACCACTAGAGGAAGTAACTTTCTACCACCCAATTAGCTTATTACCACAATTAGCCAAAGTGTTTAAAAAGTAAATTATATATATATAAATAAATTATGAGTGCTGCTGCTGCTGCTGCTGTTGTCACACAGGTCAAAGGTCAAATCGTTCGTGCCTTTCCGTGACGAGCGCCTCCGAAAGACAAATTTCGGTCCGGCGGCAGGCGCGACCGAATATATTTCCGGAACCGCAAGCGATGGAAAATTTTCGTTTGAGAGCGGGTAATAAAGCACTTATATATAAAAAAAATTATGAGTGCTGTCACACAGGTCAAAGGTCAAAGGTCAAAGTTCAACTCTAACTGGGTTTACGTAAATGCGTTGTCTTGGCAACGGCGTACGGCAATTATGTCAAACAGAGCTTTTTAATCGTGTTTTTATTTATTTTTAAAAACTACTATGCGAAGGGGCTCAAGCATCTAGGAGTTGGACAAGCTCTCCTAGGGGCCGCTACCAGACCTCGTTATTTAAAAAAATCAAACTTATTTTAGAGAAAAAATTTTATTCCAGAATATCAATGTAATAATAATTATTGTAAATATAAATAAAGATGAAAATAAAAGAAATTAGGAAGAATCGCTCCCATTACACTTTTGGATTAAGAAACTACCTAGATACTCATAACATTAGATCAAATACGCACTATTTTAAATGGCCGCCACGTGTACCGAATCAATACCAATGCAGTTCTTTTTTGAGCAAAGAAAAAGATTTTTGAAAGACAGCACCAAATAGTAGGCCATTTAAAAAAAATCATCTCAAGCAGACATTAAGGCGAACCGGTATTTGTATCGTGCGTCATAATGTTCTGGACAGGTGTGAGAAATATAATATTAATGAAGCAAGATATGTTGAGGAATTACTCTATCAGTTTGTTTCTTCTTATTGCTATCCTGCTAAACAATTATCGACCTTCTCTTGAGATATTTTTAATTTACTTTTTCTCATTATTTTCTAAAGCTAGACGGACTATTTACATTAGGGCTCCTAGAAGAAAATGTAATAATAATGACTATTAGAAAAATTATATTCGAAGATAAAGTTAAAAAACAACAAAAAAATAAAATTGACAGAAATGCTATTATAACACATCACTGAATACTGACAAATCCATATGATTTTTAAGAAGTGCTAACATTCAAATACGTGTCAAAGTTTCATGACAATCTGATGTTTAGTTCACAAGTTACAGTGGTTTTAGTGACGCTACTTTTGTAATTTTCAAAACAATGGATAAATCTGAAGTTTGTGTGTTGATAAAGCATTGCTTTTTAATGAGACAAAATTCAGACTCTGCTCCGTCGAGGCAAATGGCAGAGAAGTGGTTTGCTGATTTTAAACGCGACTGTACAAACACCAATAATGCTGAACGCTGTGGTCGCCCAAATTCGGTAGTTATTCCAGAAAATATTTAAAAAGTCCACAAAATAGTTTTGGCCGATCGTAAATTGAAGTTGTGTGAAACATTTGACACCTTAAAGATATCAGAAGACAGTGCATTCACCATTTTGCACGAACATTTGTTCACCAGAAAGCTCTGTTCGAACAACTCTGTTCAACAACGTGTCGATAGTTTAGAGCACTGTTTGGAGCTGTTTCAGAACAATAAAAAGGATTTTTTGATGCAATGGATCCATCACCACACTCACAGTCAAATCGACAGTCAGCTGAGTAGACAGCAAAGTCCGAAAGTTGCCCAAAGCGACGAAAAATGCAAATGTCAGCTGGTAAGACTTTGGCCTCCGTATTTTGTAGTGTGAATTTTATTCATTGTTTACCTAGAGAAAAAAGAACCATCAATAAAAAAAATTTATGGCGTTATTGATTTGAAGGAAGAAATTGTGAAAAACGGCCCCAAATGAAGAAGAAAAGTGCTCTTTCACCAAGACAACGCACCGTGTCACAAGTCTATCGTAACAATGGCAAAAATGAACGAATCCCACTTTGAATTGCTTCCCCATCCACCGTATTCTTAGGATCTCGTTCCCAGCAACTACCATCTGTTTGCAAACCCAAAAAGAATTCCCCAGGGAAAGAGATTTGTCTCCAATGAAGAAGTGATTGTCGACACTGAAGCCTATTTTAGGCCAAAGATAAACCGTTCTACAAAAAAGACATCGAAATGTTAGAGAAGCGTAGGAGTGAATGTGTCACTCTTGAAGGAGACCATGCATAATGAATAAAGTCGAATTTTGCCTAATAGTTGTTGTTTTATTAGTCATCGTACGAACTTATTGAGTGATGTGTTAGATATATAAGCTAACTCAACATGACTGTAGGTGCTTATGAAACAAATTAACGTATTTCACATATATTAATACTTAAAATTTATCAATATTTCTGAACATGCTTTTAAGTAAACATTAATTTTTTACCATTTGTAACCGCTTCCTTCGTAACATCATTTTTGTGATAATATGGTTCTATAACATTAAAAATCAACTAAAATATAATTGTTATAGATGACATAACTGTGTACTAGTAGATTTTAACATTCCTATTATCAAAACGTGGCGAATAACGCATACAATGGCCACAAAAAATAAGGCATGAGGTACTTGAGCGCCGTCCTCTGCAGATACCTCTCGAAACTGATCGAAACTAACTGTATCAGACCGGTTGAACGCAACCTGTTCAAGATGTATGAACGCGTGCATCTAGAAAACAACTGCGCGCCGGATTGAAGCGAGGCTTTCCGCGGCATAAATAAATAGAGCAAGAAACAACATCGCCGCATCCCCGCATTATTAACGACGCATTATTGTGTGCATATAAATTTGAGCGCGCAGCCAAAACGAAAAATTTCGCATGTCATCGCATTATAATGGAGGCAACGAGAGTGCAAACTGCCTTCGAGAAGTAAAAATAGCCGCGCGCAGCGATAGAAAGCTGCATGCGAGCTTTTTTGCGGGAAACGTCCTTGCGGTCGCGATGCGGGTGCTTGACCGGCCTACACCGCACGGAGGTGCGTGCGTGTCAGAAATTTAAATTCTTCTGCTGCAAAACCTGACGTAACCGAACGGACGGGCTACCAATGGGAAATTATGGGTCGCCCGCAAAAGGTTACACTCTATTATGTTCGGCTTCATCCGCTCCCAATTTTCTTGGTGTAAACAAAATTGCCGGACAATGGGAAGTGAACAGTTAGCCGATAATTCGGGGCAACTCATTTGAATGAATTACACGCTGCCGGCATAAATTAAAATTCACAAAGCACATATGCTCCGATTCCTACGATATTACAAGAATATTGAGGGAAAAAATGCGGTCATTTGCAAATCGACCTGGGCACGCTTTGCCTCCGAAATCTGATTCCGGTACCAATTGGTGAAAGCTACCCGGCCGCGATGCACATATTTCGTTTCGTCTAACATTCCTATTTGCCTAGATACAATTTTGCAGTGGCATGTAAATTTTTGCCGATTGTCGTTGCGTGTGTGAGAACCATTCCAAGATCTAATCCAGGAAATTTCTGCCTTGCTCAGCACCAAATGCGAAGCTAATATATTAACGCTCAACTTAAATCATTTCGATTTGCACATTCACGATATCACTGCAGTCGCATTAAAAGACGAGATACTTATACACTGAATACATTTCTTTCATGTAATCTAAGCATTTTCACCTCATGAATTGCAAGGCAACAAAATGTTGAACTTCCAATGAGCAATTTAAGCAAATAAGTTTCCAGGTCAAGAGGTTAGATAATGAATTGGTTTGAGAAAATAGTTTCATCCTAACAAGAGTTGAATAACAATCATTGTATTAAATATAATAGCTCATCTGAACGTAAAATTCATTCATGGGAAATCTATGTATGTGAACAGAATTAGATAAAGGTCATTACATAGCATTTTTACCGAACATTTAAAGGACCTATAATATTAAATTATTTTATTAGTTCTTATCTAAAATAGATCAAAAAATCAAATTTAATACAATTAATTGTCGTTTTGATAAAGTTTCGTTAAGAAATCACTCCCTAAACTTTTCTTTGGAAATGATAAATACCTTTTTCTTCTTTCACGGTTCCTTTCGCCCTTTCGGGCGTCGGATTGAAAATCTCGTCCTTCTATCACCCAGTTTTTCCATGCTCCCTTGTTCCCTGCTAAAATAAGTATTTCTGTTAATGATTTCCCATTTGATCTATCTGGTCCAACCATCTTCTTCTTGGTCTACCTCTCCTTCCTCTTATCGGTTTTCCCATTTCCATTATTTTTTTGGTAATCCTTCACTGTCCATTCTTATGATATGCTCGTATCAGATTAACTGTTTTTCTTTTAATTTTATCCAGTACTGGTGGTTGTTGGGTAGTCTTCCTCGAGTGCTCGTTCTTCGCATGATCCCATTTGGTTATCTCTATGATCCTCTTCAGATGTTTCATTTTCGTTGCGTTTATTTTTCCCTCGTATTTTTCTGAAAAGTTCAGTTCTCTACTGTGTAGGTGATTATGGGTAGCGTTATTGTATCGGGGATTTTTAGTGGCCTAAAACCGTCTTGTTCAGCGTATGGTATATTCTCGTTCATTTGTTTGCTGTATTGGTTCGTTCTGCCTCGATTTTAGCATGACTTGTTAGTATTGTCCTTAGGTATTCAAAGGTTGTTACTTTTTCTAGTGGTGAGTTCTTGCATAATCTCCTCTGTTCTTATTGATTCCTTAGATTTCATTAGTTATCATCACCTTTGCTTTGTTTGTGTTCATTACCGCCTTCATGTTTTCTATTTCGTCGGTCCAGTTATCTAGTAGTTTCTGCATTTTTCCTCTAGAGTTGGCTACTAATGCCAGGTTGTCTGCGTACACCAAGGTGCTTATTGATATGGACTTTAGGTTCTTGTATCCTACCACGGTGTTTAGCTCTGTTCTGGCCTTGATTAGCTTTAGTATATTATCCATCATGATCACAACTAGCAGTGGGTTTAAAGTGTCCCCCTGCTTTATCACTATTTTCATTTTTAATTCGTCTGATCTTTGTCCTGTTATTTGTACATTAACCATTATTTTAATAATCACGCTTCTTATTATTCGTATAAGCTAGTTTGATAATTCGACTAAGGTGTTCCATAGTGTTTGTCTGTTCACTGTGTCGAATGCCGCTTTTAGGCCGTGTAGATTATATATATAGCTCTTTTCCTTCTTCTGTTATCTTATGTATTAGGGTTCTTAGTATAAATATGTTTTTGTTCGTTTTTTCTTCCTGGTCTAAATGTCGTTTGCTCTTCCTCTAGCTTGCGCTCTTTAGTCTTTTCTCTAAGATTCTTGGGTATAGCTTATATGTAGTGTGAGCAAGGCAGATAGCTCTATAATTCTCGCTTTTTAATGTTTCACCTTTTTTGTGTCTTGGGATGATTAAATCAGGTTCTCAGTCTTTATGATATGAGAATAACAAAAGTTTTAATAATGTCGCTTTGGTTTATATAATTTTATTTATAGTGGTTGCCTACATAAAAAGTCCAATTGGACTAAAATTTAAAGAGATCAAAACCGGAATAAAAGCTTAGTTCTATAAAACAACTATTTAAATCTTCTTTAATTCATTCACTATACAATTATGCGATCAAGTTTTTTGAAGTCCTAGATGGACATGTGTAGTAACGTTGCAAGTTTATGTAGTAGTTAGAATCAAAAGCATTTTGGCGTAAATCTAAAAACATTTTAATTCTTTTCACGACAATATTTCAGAACTGGGTATTTAGACTGTGCAAAAGTTTTATGCAACATAAAAATATACTAAAATTTTACATTATATAAGAAAACATCTTTATTGGGCATATTTTATTTACAGTGTCCTCAAATTGAATAAAATTTGTAAAGTTTGGTATCTACTGCGAATTAGCAGCCCTGCGTGTGCTAGGTGCGATCTAACGTTTGCATCATACAGTTTGATATGCTTGTCGAATAAGAATGTTTTGTCACATGAACGATGTTTGTTTTGTTTTCATAAAGTTAAAAATTTTCTTTCGGCCAAAAAAATGGAATGAACTCGTGAAAATGTTCGTGTGATAATTTTTTACGATTTTCGACAGCAATGCGTTCGTCAATTCACTTCGACTTTTGATAATGAAGTCCCATACAGAGCTGCTGTATTTAGCAGATGAATTTAAAAAAGGCCGTCCAAAATCAGTTGTGGTATCAAAAAATATCGATGCCGTGTGCGAATTAATAAAGCAAAATCGTTATATTCATCGTGAAATTCAGGCATCCTTAGGCATTAGTATGACTATCATACATTCAATATTGCATGAACATTTAACCGTAAAAAACTGTGTGCGCGTTGGAACCCGCATAATTTAACGATCGCCCAAAAACAGACTCATGTCGATTGGTCAAAAGAAATGTTTACAACATCGTCACAGGT
This sequence comes from Sinelater perroti, assembly GCA_036346155.1. Taxonomy (NCBI): domain Eukaryota; kingdom Metazoa; phylum Arthropoda; class Insecta; order Coleoptera; family Elateridae; genus Sinelater; species Sinelater perroti. The sequence goes on from JARFIY010000001.1 coordinate 37,716,989, forward strand.
GACGAAAATTTATGCGTATGAGCTCGAAAGTAAGCAGAAAGCAGAAAGTAAGGGTCTTCCAAGATGAGCCAAACCCAGCAAAAGTTGTTCGCGCTCGAAGAATTTCGAAGTAAAGTCACCTATTTTTTGAAAAAACTGAACATGTCGCAATCGTGGTTATAGAGGATCGTGAAAACAGTCAATACTGAATGGAACACGAACATTTGTTTGTTAGGACTCTTCAAAAAAATAGGAATTGGCCCCTTACAATTCTTTTTTATTCCTTCACGTGAAGAAAAAACTGCATCGACAACAATTTACGACGCCAGAAAAGGCAGTTGATGCATTCAAAAGCCATGTTTCGAAAATACCTAATTCGCTATGGAACAATACTAGTAAAATTGGTTCTAGCGTATGCAACAATGCATTGACCATCAACCATATTATTTTGAAAAATACTAAAAAACTTTCCAACATTAAACACTTGTTTTTGTTAGTTTTTCACAATCAATATCGGTCCAGGTCATGTATGTAATCCAAATTTATAAAATTGACTCGAAATACCATTTCATGTGTTTTTTTTTATTGCTCAGAACCCACAATGTAACTACAAAATAATAATTGTTTCTCAAAAAACAGGATTGCATATTACACATAAGCACAAGAGCCTAACAAGGTTATACGTAACCTGTATTTATGACTTGAAATTAAACTACTCTTCAGCCCTTGAACTTTCACTGTCATTCTCCCACCAACCACTACTTTTATCTGAAGATTCTGTATTTATTGTAAAATTAAAAATTGAAAATACATCATTTAAACTATTTGTTATCCACATATTTTCGATAAGATTTTTGACATGGTACACACACTTTTCCAATGTCTTCTAGTAATATTTGCAAATTCATTTTTTACCAATCGCTCGATGTTGCTGTTATACTGCAACACATTATTCATTCCTTTGCATCCTTCCCTAAACATATTCTATCGAGTTCAAGTCGCAGTAGTATGGAAGTAAACAAATAAAAATGTCCATGTTTTTTAAATAATTCTTCAACATAATGCATTTTATTCACTGGATATATTCTCATTGGTATTAAGAGTTTGACCTTTTGCATATGAGTTACTAAAATACTTTCTCATAGGGGTTTGCTGACTTGAATACTGTGGTGTGGTGCATTATACATAATAATTATTCCATTTGTAAATAAATTAGTTTTTCTAGGCACTGCACAAAATAATGTGCTCCATGTCACCATGATAATTACCAGTCTTTAATTTAAAAATTATCTATGCATTTTTTTACAAAACCGTACAAACCACCTGCATGAATTATAACGTGCTCGTTCAGGTGTATAAACAGCAGATTTTGTATTAGAGTTATTAACGCTACATGTAGGATAAATGTAAGTTTCATCTAAATACGTAACCAATCTTCTTACATTCTGACGCAGACATGCTACAATATCATTTCTTTCCATTAATAACTTTCGTTTCTTACGTCAATTCTTATAACGAAATGAAAGTTTTAAAAACGATTTCATAATGTCTGTTTCCCACCTGTATAAGCAGTGTTTTATTTTAATTTTTTAACCAAAATTTTTAATGTAGGGACATTGTGAGCTACATTATAAGCTTGTATCTTTTTAATAAATTTAACAGACTTTCTTGTTGTTGCGAGAGCAAATTCACAGGATTTCTCTAGAGAAAACCTTGACCATCCGCCGATTTGTTTGCCGAAACAGTCAAAGACTCTTTTGATAATGTATTCTGCTTTAGAACCAAGCTTTCGCTTATGATTCTAAACCAAAAAAATAATTTATTTAGATTTCTGACACTTCAAAAATATTGAAGTACGAGTGATATCTACAACGATTTGTTTGTCAAAAGTCTTTCGAGAAATAAAAAAACCAGCGCACGATACCAAATCATTCTTCACCATAGCAATTCGACTTTACACATATCGACAAAAGCAACTGACTGTTTGACCATTTAAAACATCGAATTAATGGATCATCCGCTATACAATCCTGATGTGGCCCCTAACGATTTCTTTTTGTTTCCATATGTGAAGAATAAACTGCGCGGACAACGATTGATGCGTTCAAAACCCATACATTAGAGATACCTAATTCGTTATGGAAAAAATGCTATGAAAATTGGGTCTACCGTATGCAATAATATATTGTCCGTCAGGGAGAGTATTTTGACAAGCAATAAAAAAGTTTCCAAAATTAAACTATTGTTTTTGTTAGCTTTTCGCAACAGATATCGTGTAGCTCACATATTACATTAATTACATACGGCAGTGAATGTTGATGATTATAACTTAAAAATGAACTTAACTCATTTTAGTACATTTAGAAGAAAGTTACTCACTTCTTATACTATAACAACCTTTAAAAAAAACAATTTCTGTTAACGCGGAACTGAAACTCAATACATGACAAATGAAGAAAAAACATAACAACCCAACGACAAAGCACCAGGAAAATGATGCGCATGATTTTAAAGATGGCTATGCTAGTCAATGTAACCAAATTTTACTGTTTTACGGCGATTTCACATCTTATTCTTGTGATTTTAACTCACATATTTTCCGAGACTTTATATCGCTTAGACTACCGCTGTAACTAAATTCCATATGTGGTAGTATAATTTTTGGGGGACGAGGTGACTCGGCAAGTTCAAGCAGTTGCCTCTGTCCTCTAGCGAATGTCCTAGAATAAGTGCATGTTAGTGGGCCCTTGAGGCTGCAGAGCCTGTAAATGCGCCAAAAAAAGTATTATTTTGTAATATCCATAAATCACATTAAAAATTATTTTTTCTCCTAACGACCTCTACAAAAGTTTATTTAAATCATATAAACGAATAGCACTGTATTCCATTGCAAAATTTATCTCTCCCCTTTCTCATATAGTACGGATTGTAATCAAGAACAAAATATTAATAATATAAAATAATCAATTTCGCTTAAAAATGTAATTCGTAACTCAAGTTGAAAATATTTATACAATAACTACCAAACAAATTACCAAAGATGGGATACGGATAGTTACATGAAGAAAACCTCACGCATTTTATAGAACACCTTTAGGTTTACCAGAAAAATTTTGGGTCACATGCGCTAAGTTAACCCGCTTGGGAGTTACGGGCAAAAAACAAAAGGAACTCCTATTGACTTTTTCAATTTTCAAGTCCCTATATCTCGAAAACGGCGAGAAATTTACTTGTCGCAATTATATTAAATCGAACCTACATCGCCTGCTCTACACTCCCTTCGTTGACATTTTTGTTCTGTCTTGAACAATAGGCCGTCTGCGGCCAGGTTCTCTCATGCTGTAGCAAAAAAGCTGCAGAATTATACTAGTAACTCAATAAAAGTTTGAATTTTGAAAACACGTGTGACACAATAAGTAAGACGTGAATAATGATCTTACTCGATACGAAAATGTCTGACTCCCGATTTCGGAAAGATTATTGAAGCTATTTTCATTAATTGAACCGATTTTTGGCCTGTAATGTTTGTCGCATTCGAAGTAGGTTTGTGATATCACAAACAATGGCCTCTAAAGCGAAATATAGATTTATACTTGTTGTGCAAGTGGTACCTTACGTGGTAGAGAATAATTTAGTCTATATCTTCTGCAAACACTGAAAATTATGAGCAGGCCTTTATTAAAGCTGTTCTTTATAAAAACCAAAAATAGCGCGTTCAAAACGAGGTTGTTATGTTTCAAGCAAAGTAAAAATTATTAGTATTTTTATCCTGAAAACCATAATTATTCAATTAACAATTGAGATTAAAGCACATTGTTAGCTTTGGGCTTTAAAACAGAATAGCCTGAAGAACATCGAGTATTCCATAGATTCCAGTAATTTTTGCAACCATGAGTTGCAGCTACGAAAGGTACAAGTAGTATAGACTGAGCAACATCCATGATCCAAATTATTCCTATTCTATATGTATGTGTTTTCATATATAAATACAAATTATATCGATACATCTTATTTAATATCCCTTAAATATGTAGATGATTAAGTGGACGAATCGGATACCTATGGAAATTTGTATCATCATTTGAACCGAAAAGATTCCGATATTTAGTAGTTTTAACATTCAAGTATCGTCATGAAAAATTGTTGTAGTAAATTTTATTTTTTTTCCTTTCACGTACACCTTTTTTTTACTAATATTACAATTTATAAAGAAATCGAAAGAAAAAAAATTATCGAAAATGTACAAAGAAAATAATTCCTCCCAACTGCAAATCGTAGATCCGTATCATTAGCGAATTCCGCATTTCGAGCCTTTTTACATCTTGAGCGTGTTTTTATCTAAGCAAGTGTAATTAAAAAAGTAGTAAAACCAACAGCGCAATTCAGCAGGCACATTTGCGTTAAAAACGAACAGCTTCGTAAAAACGCCGCGCATAAAAAGCCCCGCTGCTTTTGACGCAAGATGGAAAATAAAAATGATCAAAAGCAACCCTCAGTCGAAATGTTCTATTTTTACGATATTACACTAACAAAAGCCGCTAACTCAAATTCGTTCTTTATATACTAGGGCTCTATTACAATGCCTGAACTCCGCTCCGCGCGCATTTTTCACGAGCTTTCGAGTAAGTAAACAACTGTCATATAAAGCATTTTTTCTATTTTATAACACAAAATTGCCGAAGTTTGAAAACTTAATATGCAATAAATAAGCGTCAATGTAATATAACTTTTATTTGCCCTAGGTATAATTAGCTATTTCGTGTAAATTAAAATATATGAAAAACTTAGTATCTAATATACCACCTAATTTTTACTATTAACATTGGAAAAGTAATATTATAATACATAAAAATATAAATATGTGTCTTTGAATTTATAAAGACTTTTGCAATAGTGTCTTGTGCGTACAAACAAGATAAAAAGTAAAAACCTTTTTTGCTCTGAAACTGATTTTTAATACCACGTTTACAATGCTTTAAACACACAAAATTTTACCTCTGTGTTAAAGAGGTGGAATATTCCTTTTTAGTATTTTCCAGCACAATAACACCTGTTTTTTTAAGTATTGTTTGGTGGGCAACCCTTGTGGGCTTAAAACAAGCTATCTCTTTGAAGTACAATCTTGTTTACTTCATATTTGAATGCAGAAAATCACCCTTAAGTTTAACATCTCTTTGAAGTCATAATTTTTTCCTTGAACTTTACAAAAATACAACTCGTCGCTAAAAAAACTCATAGATGTAAATCCCTTAATAGCAAATTAATTAAACATCTGTTATCTTTATACGTTTGCAGTAATACTCTTATTTACATAGTTTGTTTCAGATCATTAATAAATGATATATGTTTTATATGTTACTAAGTTATATACGATCCATTCTGTCCCAAAACACTTGTGATTTGCTAGCAAGTACCAATCCAAATCTAGTTATGTCATCTAGTAAACTAAATTACTACTGTAAAGAGAATATTTTAGTGAAAGTAATACTTTTCTTTAATTCAATGTAATCAGCAATCAGAATGTACATTCTATAGGCTAATTTTATGCCATAATATGATTACATCTATACAAATTAATTAATATAAATATAATCATAACCTTCGGCATGAGGAGGAATGCACCTTGCGGTGTTACCTCTCATTTCTTACTTGAGGTCTACAGGCCACGAACGTCTCAGTCTCCCGTTGCCATCGTTGAGTGTGAACGGTTCCATTAAAGGGTTGATGTGTGATTATAACCTATTGTAGTATTTACCACTTCTGTCGTGTATAACATCTTTAACGTAGGGCACCTTGAGGTCGGTGTGAATTGTGTTATCATTCTCAGTATCTTCGATTGGCTTCTTTGGATAATTAACATGCTAGACTTACTGGCGCAGCCCCAAAGTTCAAATGGGCTTAATTACTGTCTAATAGATCAACAACTTATTTTCTAGCGAAATATTTGACTTTCTTCCTATAAGCCAGTTTAGTTGTCTCACCTACAGGTCTATTTGTTTACGTTTTTTAGTGATGTGTCCCTTCCAGATTAATCTGCTGTCAAGAGTTAGTTCAAGATATTTCACTTCTTCGGCTTGTGGTATGTTTTCATTTTTAATTTATAAGGTTTAGCAGCGACCTTTTCTAAGTGTAAATGTTATGTGTCTCGATTTTTAGAGCCATTTTTGTAATACACTTACGTAGTTCTGTATATAGTTAGCAACAACCTCTAGCTTTTTATGATTAGCAAGTAAAACCGGGTCATCCGCGAACGTGCAAATATTTATGTTTCTGTTTGTTGGTAAGTCTGCCGTGTAGAGAGTGTACAATAGAGAGCCCAAAACATTGCCCTGCGGACCACCTGCTTTTATCAAATGTAAACTAGATGTTTCACTTTCGTACTTGGTTTGGAATTGTCTATTTGCTAAATAGGGAAAGTAATATGACTGCGTACCGTTGTTCGGGAAATGTTTAAAGCATCCACTGATTCACAAACAGTGGCATATTTTCGTGAACTAAACGTTCAAGTCCGTATTACAATAGTCCTGACATTAACCCTTTAGCTACTGGTATGTATTCACAAATTTGTCTGTCTGAACGCAAAACAAAAGAAAAAGGAAAGTTCTACAAATGCCTTTTCTTTCATTTCTTATCTATATGTGATTATTTATTTACATAATAATGACAAAATTAGTGGGGCCAAACGGGGTAATTACCTCCCCCTTTTGATATAGTTACACTTCCATGTTATATAAAAAAATGCTTTGCTAAGAAACTTAGTTTCTCCAACCTTGTTATCTAGGTCCTCCCTTGGTACATATATATTTATTTATTGCAATATGAACACCCTTTTTATAAATAGAGATTTATTACATGGGGGCAAAAATAACAAAATATAATTTTGAGTACAACATTCAAGCTATGCGTATATAGATCTCTCCTCCGATCCACAACTTGCTCTCGCTATCTCCACCTTCTATTCTCACTTTCCCTCCATTCTCATATATTCCGGCGAATTACACACAATACAATAAAAATAAGGTAATTATATACATGGGAAATATGTTTTCTGGATTTCTCCTGAAGATGACTCTCATGTCCGTCGAAACGTTTAGAGAAGATTTATTTATTTAGCTTACGACCTACAAATTATAGTGGGAGCTATAGAAATGTAAAAAATATGAAAATATACATGTTTTGTCAAAAATAAATATATAACAAAATTTTATTTATTATGAATATCCATATAAGTAAGCACACTAAAACTCGTATCTCGTATCTAAATAAAGTTATAATTACAAAGTAGCAAATTGATATCAATTTATGTAACAGTTTTATTACATCAAAAAGATTATCTAGTGTGATATATTTTGTAACATTCACCAATACAAAGTCCTACTTTACATTCAACGCACCAAGTTGTAACATAATTCCGCTTTTTTTCACCTCGGTCAGTATTAGAACATACATGGCAAATTCTTTGCCCCTTTAGTCTACTTCCAGTAGGTGGAACATTTGCGGGTCAATGTCTTTCCATGAAATCCACTGCAGCTAAGTGATCTATAGCTTCCATACTCTGTCTTCTCGGTCTAGCAGCAGTCAGAGTTCCGTATTTTTCTAAAATTTGTTGCACAACTTTTCTTATGAATATGTTCAAGCGTATTGAAGTTTTTCTTCTTTTAAACATATTATACGCATTTAGCATGGTAACATCAACCAGGTGAAAAAATAGTTTTTTGTACCACTTTATTGATTTTCGGACACACTCTACTGTGGCTAATTGCATGTCACATTTATCAATCATGCGCATGTTTTGAGTGTAATCTATAACACAGTCCGGTTTCCAGATATGTTCGCCAGTTCGAAGGTCCAATTTTCCGCTATTTTTCATCACTCTTTGATGAAATGTCGAAAGCATTAACACATCACGTTTATCTTTCCACCTAAGAGCCAACACATTTCCGCACTTTTTGCGTTCACACATTCCACGTTCCACCCTATGTAAAAATTTTGGAAAATGTTTTCGATTTTTTTTTTATTGTGCCACAAAATTCGGTGTTCTGCTGGTCCAAGTAAATTGCAAGTTTGGGACTAGTATACCAGTTATCTGTGTATAATAGATGCCCTTTTTATTCAAAGTTCACCATTAGTTTTTTTATTACTGCACCTGAAACACCCAACGGATCATTTCGAGGAATGTCAATTTGAGATCCGGTGTACACTAATAACTTTAGAATAATTCCCGTCTCACAATTACACAACACAAAAATTTTAATTCCGAATTGATGTCTCTTGGTTTTCTTCCCATTGTTTTCTTTTTGAGGCCGGATCGTCTACGGCACTGTACTCATGGTATCTATTAGTTTCATTTACAATTGTCGTCACCATATCCTCATCAAAATATTTTACACAGTTACACTCGTTATCTTCATTTTCTATTTCATACGCCTCCGAGATGCCACAATTTTCATCGTCAAAATTGTATATTGTGGAATTAAAAATATTGCAATTTTGCCAACGTAAATCTCCTGCAGGAGTTTCTTCATCACTGTCACTAATTTAGTCATTGTCCATTTCACTAAACTCACTTGCGTTATCCAGGTCTCTAAGTGAAAGAATTTCTTCTTCATCACTACAAATCTCATTATCAATCAATTCGATTTTCGGACGCTTTGAACCGCGCGTACCCCGAGATGTTGACGGTAAATCCATTTTCGATATTATAGTGAGGCAAATAAAAAATATTTTTAGTGCAATAACAACTCGATACTTCAAATATTACTGCCAAACTGACATTTCGTGTGCGCTGTCGGAAATACTACTAAAAAAGGGGTTACCTGGAAAGTTTACCGGGAGTTTTGCAAATGGGTAATTTTATAGATTTCGATGTGATCTTTCCGAATGTAAATTTTGCTACCTCGTATTTTTGGCGCTCACACCACCATATTGGAAAAATGGCACCTAAAAGCAGTTTTTTTTCACAATATCGCCTTTCCGACTCATTTCACGATAAAAACATTTATATACAAAATGAAACTAGGAAAAATGTAACTAATAAATGTAAACAAATACAAATTGGTGTTTATTATGGGTCTGATACCGCAAGAACGAAAATAAACACCAAACGCACATGCTTCATCGAGAAAATATAGATAAAATAAATAAAAGTCAAAAAGCGACGCCCGTTCCCTGTATAATTCATCAAATAGCTTATTGACGACACCCGTATCACACGAAAATTTCGCTCCGTCGTCTATTGACGACAGCCGTAGTTAAAGGGTTAAATTAATTCTTATAAATTACTCAACCTTAGCTGACCTCTAATATATATTTCCTTTCGCCTTTTAAAACTTCACTTATAAATAATGATTTGGAGATCAATAGATAGTAAAGGTTTTTTATACTTTTATAATACAAATATTGAAAACATCCTTCTGAATTTCAAGGTATCCATCTTAGTTACAATGCACCACAGTAGCTTAGAGGTACTATTTTTCAACGGAAACATATTTTCCCATTGCATTTGTTATTATCGCTAGGTCTAGCATCCTCCCCTCCCACTAAACTTTCTATAAAGGCTAATCGCTTTTAATTGGATAATATTCCTCGTTTACAGAAAATCCTTCTGTACTAGTGTTGTTCCATAATCATTTCAAAGTATTGTTATTGAATTTATTATCTATACAGTTTACGCACAAGATATTACTTTCCTTGTTAATCAAATGATCATAGGTTTCTCTATATTGCTTCTTTGTTCTTGAAAAATTTTAGATTTGATCTCTGTCAAATCGAACATCACGCTCCAGACTGGGACATCCAAAATCCAGTTTCCCTAGTTTATAAGCTTTTAACAGAAAATATGTTTTTGAAAAATTTTTATTATAACTGATTCTCCAAAGACAACCTTTTCTCCATTTTCTAGATGAACAGTTCTTCCTCAATACATCATTAATACACTACTCAGATTTCTGAGCTACAATTTATATTATATATCCAAAATGACTAGGTTCACCATGTTTGTACTATTTTCACCAGTTAGGTCCAAAATAAGCAATTATCGATTGAATTAGAAATTACCAACTAGTACAAACCTGATACAAAGCTCATTTAATTTCTTCATTACAGAATGCACCTTCTTAGATAAATTATTGTTATCTTCAATATGAATATAATTTTAAAAAGGCCTTAATTCTTAAAAAAAACAATACATCTAAAATATGCTCAAACACTCCTCGTGCAATCTGATACTAAAATGTTCCTAGAATTCAGACGACGTTCCTAAAACACATAATATCATGAATCTAATGTATCTGCTTACACATAATATTACTATAAACACCAACATTATAGTTCTTTGCAGTAATATGCATACCAAAATTTCTAGAACATCTTAAGCTAAAAGCATTCATAGAGTTCTGCGTTCAATATTGTTGAGCGGATAATACAATAAAATATCGTTGATTCGAAGTCAAAGCAAGTTAAAAAAAAACTTTCAAATTAATGAATATTTGGATTACCGAATTTTGAAAAATTATTAAACGATACTATAATGTATGTGCTCAAGACACAATTTTGTATTATTATTTTATTCTGCACATGCCTCCACATTCATGTTGTAAATGTATTAATTTATGTTAATAAAGTAGCAGTTTTAATTTTCATTAAAATAGATTTGAAAAGATTTTTCCATTATATATAGATCAAAATAATAGTCCCAATTCTATAATCTTCTTCAAAAACAAATAAATTACACATTTTCAATAAACAACCTGTCTTAAAATTTTAGGATTTTTAACCGCATAAGAACTTCAGCACAAAATTGCTTAAAACTGAGTCTTTTTAGATTGTTATAGTATTCATCCCCAGGGTTGTGGTCCCACTCAAGCATTTCTGCTACGCACAAAGCTCTTTCTTTCTCTTCTCCTGCTTTCATATTTGTAGTACATTCAAGCTAATTTAGTTTACTTCTATTTATGTTTGATTGACACTTAATTTATGGTGGTCCTTATAGTTTTATTGCTAATCCCATCTCCGTAATTCGTTTAACGCTTGTAATAAAGTAAAAATTTATTTTACCTTTTGATTTTAAACCAAAGTCAGCATGAAAGTTTCTCAATTAAGGTCTTTATAGATGGTTATGATCTTCGTCGCTAGAGTTGCATGTAACTTCACTGCCGGGGTGTAAAGTAGATGTTCATATTGTATAATATACCTGTATTTTATTTTTCCACTTTATTTAGTGTATAATATATTTCGGTCATGTATTTAATCTATTCTTATTATTTTTAGGTCTGATTTACCATAATTGTAAAAATTCATATGTTTTCATGTGTTTATACTTCTAGCTTCTGGTATACAAATGTAGTTTGCATTTATTTATATTTTCTTCATTTTCATATTTTCAATCTCCTCCAATTACACCCTTGAAAATCCCTGCATTGTTCTTTATATGTCTGTCATCGGCATACAGTAAACTTTCAATTTTTATCGATTTAATGTTCATGTAGCCTATTATTATTTGTAGATTTATAGTTCTATCTCGTGTACTTTTTATTTCATATTTTTTATCTTTTTCCATTCAGCCATAATTGTAAACAAACTGCTTACAAATAATTTTTAGGATTCAAGGTAGTCGAATCTAACATTTTAAATAATGATAAACTATAATCCACCTTGTAACACTCTTCTAACAGCGCAAAAAAGGTAATCTGAATATTTATTGTTTATAACTGCAATCCCCATATATTTTAAATTCTAATTTAGAATAAATGGGTTACTAATGCGTCATTCGACGTAAATGAATTAATATATTAATACTAGACACAAAATTTTAAAAAATGTAACTAAGACAAATATAATAATAGCTACTCTAAGATATTCGATGTTAGTAAATAAAACAGCAAACGCAAAAAAGCGAAGTAGGCGTCCATGACCAGTTAATTTCTACGCGCATTCGTATATGCGTATCAAAATGCCGATAGCTGCAACATCAAAGCAGGCTAAATTAGAGGTTCAGGTTCTAGTGAAAGAGATTATTAGTAGCGAATCTTAGTTACGGCACAGGTATCTAAAAATACAAATCTCTGCAATTTACTTTCGATGTTTTGGCATGCGTTATTAGTTTGTGGAACGCCCATCTTGAGAGGAAACCACCACACGTCTGGCCCGAAATTACATTAATTTAAATTCATGCAACTCGCATTTGCCTCTGCCTTATCCGTTAGCAGCATCTCGTGACAAGACTCGGGCTTATCTTCAAAAACTAAAGAGAGTATGTTGTAGATGTTATGATAAATTAGACACGTTCCGCCCGCAGCCACGGCTTTTTAAGCGTCGTTATCGAGCCGCAAAAATAGTATTCTGAAAGCTATTTTAATTGACTGATTTATTACTTTCTTTGGCTCGCAGATGAAAATGAACTCGGCTTGCTGGTTATGCCCACTACCGAGTTATTTAACAATTAATATTAATTAAAACACAAAAAAGTTGAGGTGTTTATTATAACTGAGGCCATAAATGTCACATATGAAAACTATCGTACATGGATAATTACAGCAATTAAGCAATTTTTCCGGCTACTAAACATGCGACCTCCAGACAAGATAGACGTAGTAGTAAATTAACGTTAAAGAATTGGTACTTCGTATCTGGGCTCATGAAAAATCAAATTACATCCCCGTATAAAGCATAAACTAAAACGAAGTTTTATGTCAAAAAAGTAATCTAATTTCTCTCTCGACATACATTACAGCTAACTAATAAGAAAATAAATGCTATGGCATTTTAATTAATGTTACATTTATTTGTTTCTTAACTAAAAGTATGTTTAAAATATAATATACTAGTAATAAACATAAACTTTCTAAAGAGCCTTTTAGATGTAGAATTAAAGAAAATAAAAATTTATTTCAATGTTCCCATAATTCCTTTTTTTAATTCACTTTGTCCATAATAATTCTTATTCTTATTTGTGGAAAGACCTAACTTCCCAGTTTAATACCATACCTGTAACACTTAAAACTTCTTTCGATTTTTTAATTTTCTATAAAAGCTTTAATAAATTGAAAAATGTTGTGTGAAAAAGAAGCAAAGTGTTGTAAATAAACCGGAAATCAAAATGTTTTTTTTTTTGGAATATTCAAAGACTTAGAAAAGCTTAACCTCAATTTGTTCACAAAGATCCTGCGGTTGCTTTTATTGTCATGTTAAGATAGAAGCGAGTGCAGTTTTTGTGTAATAATCAGGCTCCTCTATAGCGAACAAAAATTAAGCACATAATTTTCTAAATTTTTCTTTCCTATAATTTGTTTTATTAAATATTCACATACGATCCATTATTTTCGGATTATAAAGCAGAAGACGCCTTATTATGTTTTCGTTCTATGGTGGGATAAAAATATATTTAAACGAAAGAATAAAAAAACGTATCGGACAAGTGATGGTAGATTCAACATTGTACTACGAGTGCGAAATATCTACGGCAAAATGCAAGAGTGTCAAGAATACAACACGTCCGTAACGAAGAAATAAGAGATAGAATGTCAGCAAAAGAAACAATATTAGACAGAACAGAAAGCAGGGGCTTGCAATGGTTCGGACACGTAATGAGAATGCCAGACGATCGACTACCCAAGAAGCTGTTTCAGTGGACAGCACCAAAGAAAAAGAAAAGAGGCAGACCCAAACATCATGAAATGAAGGCATTAGACAGGCAATAGAGAGAAGACAATTGGACGAGGACATGACACAAGACAGATGAGCTGAAAGAAGAAGAATGGATAAGCAGCAGTTAGCTGTAGTTTGATAAATTACTTACATTGTATTAATTTAACTTTGTAATGTATTATAAAATTCAGAATGTGTGTGTATATATATCAAACAAGAAACAAGATCAGTATTACAGAAGAGTCGAATAACCGGTTTTGTAATTGTACAATCCCCCACTAGGGTATCCGACAATGAAGTTAGACATAGTAAACTGACAATAAACCCAAAACATAGCAGCAAAAGAACCATACCCAAATCTCTTCCTGCCAAATTATTACTCAGAGAAATCAAAACACGGTTTGGGCATAAGATGACGCCGATTTATAACGTAGCTATAACATTCAAAGTCTAATCATAAAGGACATACTGCTGACAGAACCATACACAGTAAATAATCTGATAGCAAAAGAAGTGCCGAACGAGTACAACATCAGCTTTTCAATTTAGCCTCAGACCAGAATAACTTCATTCAAATAAAAAAGCAAATTGACAAAATAATTATTAGATCTGCCTCTATAATTGAATCGAGTTCCTGAGCAGAGAAAGAAATGTGGCCTAGTTCTTAAAGAACAGCTTGTAATAGACTGCTGCTAACTCCACTGCTGGTAATAGTTGTAAAACAGCAGTTTTTAATTGGTAGGATAAGAAAATGTACATAATTAAATAAAATACGCAAAAATTGTTCATCGAGGCGAAAAACAGGTGGTAAGGTAAGTGCTCTTACCACCAACCGTGTGTAATACAAATATTCACATGGCTAAATCTACTTCAGAGGATTTTAACCAAGAACTCTATGGAATTTTTGAAAAAATAATAAAGCCAAACGAAAAATACATTGAGATAAGAATAAAACTTTGGAAGTATTACTTCTAGCACGTTTTATAGACTTTATTTTTTGTATATGAGTATCAGCTTAATCTTATACATTCTAAGGACATTTCGAATAAAACAAAATAATGAATTATAATTGACTTCTTCGACAATACAAAATAACTGATTGTAACAGACTTATTATCCTATGCTGTTAGAACAATAGAAAAATATCATTATATCAAAGCTCTGTGGACTTCCTGGATAAACCTAAAAAACAGCTCTCATTCAAAACGATTTAAAATGTGGTATTTATTCCTAAATCCAAAGGATTTTTCCCAAGTGAAGATAGATCTATCAAATTACCTTCTCTCATAGTGAAACCAATAAAAAATGATTGATAGACATAACAGCAATTAATCTAAACAGTAATCTGAGATCGCCTTTCACTAATTGGTGAAAATGATTGATCCTATAAACAGTTGCGATATATCAACGGCATATTTTCTTAATGTTCGGAAAGCTTTTGATCATAACATAATATGTTACGCGATAGAAAGATACAGATAATCCTACTCGGTGTAATAACGAAGTAGTCGTTGCTAAGTATTGGTGTAACCTTAGTAGTAAAAAATTCTTGGTGAGCTAAATAAGCAAATTTATGATGCTCAGAAGTATGCTGACATATAATCATCTCGAGAAAATTTTCCAATACAATCTGAGCACCTACTCAGAAGACTACTAGCAATGTAAAGGAATAAGGTGTCAAGGAAAGCTTACATGTAGATCTTCAGATGCCATTCACAAAAATAAAGACATTGATTAATCTAAAACTACCATACCGCTTTAATAAACAACTTCAAGTCAGCCAGCAAGCTGAATACCTGTGGATAATCTTGGACGCACAGCTAACCTTGTACACACAGGACAAATAACACTTATGATTATGAAGCGGACATTGAATAATACTTAGTGATTTAAATCACGCAGAATATACTACTTATACACTATTATGAGGACACCTATGGTCACTAATAGATAGTTAATATGGCAGCTTAAACTAAAAAATGGGCAAACTAAGATAGAGCTGAGTTAACTCCAAATATTTGCTTACCTATGTGTGACAGATATAATGAGAAACACCTTCAACCGTAGTCATACAATTCTTCCTAAGCTTGCTTCCTTTAGGCAAGTGATTGTTTCACACAGGCTAAAATTTAAAGGGACCTCTTGATCGTACCTAGATAACAGAAGTTATTACAAAACAGAGACACTATGATAACTAGAAAAAACTTTAGTAAACTTTTTAAAATTCCTATTGACAAATAGGGAAACTAATTTGGTATAAAGAAGGGTACAAAATCGATAACGGAGTTGGAATGTTTGGCGAATCTCTTCCGTTTTATACATATGGATTTCTAGAGAAATATGTTACAATATTCCAAATAAAGTAAAGACATCGTTGTGCTAACAGATATCCAGACTATAAACATAGCCCTAATTAGTTACCAGATCAACTAAACTAATCTATGAACTTCTGTAAAACCATATAACTATTGCAGTATTAGGGTGTTTCAATCCGTTCTCATTTGTACTTATTAAAAAAATAACTGTAGAACACTGGCTAGAAGAGGTAGGTACCTGAAGATTATACCTATTCCAACACTTCGCTTTGAGCCTCTATAAAGGAAAACCTAGACGTGGCTTTACAACGACTTGTACTATTACTAGCTTTGTGACTTATAGTCTCTCTAGTTAAAGTTAACCTATTCCCTATGTGTAGGACATAATGGAAAATAGAAGTATTGAAAAATATCACGATATCCAAGAAATTTTAAAAGATTCCATTATAAAGGTAATGGTCCACCTTATTATAAATGAGTTAACTTGCAACTGGTTCAGATTAAAGTTCGAGAGGAATAGAGACCACATAAAATTGTTTGATCTTTCGTGTTCTATATGTGTCAAATTTCATGCAGATAGATTAACTTTTTCTTATAAATGAATTATAGCTTATCCAAATTCTCTCTAGCATACGAATCTCTAATTATCGTGATAGTAAAATAATCGACTTCATCATTGATTATTATTTTTGGAACAACAATTAAACCCGTAGTATGATGATGTAGATTCCAATAATTCTGTATCACGTACTGATTTGTTATCAAATATATCAAAGGTTTAATATTCAAAAATAAAGGGAAACCTGTCGAATATGGAGCAATGCGTTTATTTCACAACGGGAGTTTTTATCTGCGATACTAAAATGTTATAGTCATTAATACAAACATTATTAGAAAATAATGAGATCGATTTTGTAAATTTACTCTATTTTAAATTACCAACGCACGATTTCAATTAAGTTTTTTTGTTAACTTTTAATTATAAACCAATCAATCATATATTGCAAAGCTAAGCTGCAAGAAAGATGGAAAATATACAATTTTCGTCTTAATTTAGTGATCATTGTTTTCTATTAAACAACATAAGCAATGCAAAGGTTAACTACACGGTACATTGTAATAGAAAATACGATTCAAGCGCTTTCATTCAGGCCGGTCTACATCGCAGATTTTAATATTCTTTTGCAATCTCTTGCTCCTCCTAATTTTTTTTAACTGACGTTTACAAAAAATGTACTTAAATTTTAGTTAATTATAGCAGAACCACTGTATCCACATTTTCTAGACAATCTTTAAAGACTATTTTCAAACTGTTATTTCAAATTACAGATTGTGTCCCTTAAAAAAAGAAAGTAAGTTGTCAAACGGAATTATATTAGAGCTACTAGGAGTGGCCCGCCAAAAGATATTTTTGGCGTCCTAGACTGACAATTTTTCACCCGCCTTCCCTCAAATTTTTGCAAGGTGCGAACGTATAAATTTTTAATTAGACCGGCTTTGTATCTGGATCAAAAACATGGAACAATTTAACGCCCATTCATGGTGGACGTAAGCATAAGCCGCCCACACAAAATACGTAATACATAAAGTTGAATTAATGCAAAGCTTATGCGCTCGTTCATAATGCACTCCCGTAATTTTTACGTTTTACGTTCATTTGCAGTAATTTTTAATTTTTCTCTAGATTAATGTTGGCAACAGTAACAGAATGTTTGTGTTTATTCTAAAATAGCTGTACCCGGCCACGCGTTGTTGTGGCTTTGCTTTTACGTCCAACAGATGGCGCTGTTTTCCAAAAAAAAGTTTTTATCTGTTACAGGTGTGACATCTATACAGTACAATAATCAAAATATTTAAATAATTCACAAACGGTTAAAGTTAGAAGGCTGATTTTTTGAGCCGAATTAGCAAAATAGTTGTGACTGTGGTGTGCAAGTTTCAATGAAATCGGTTGAAGCGTCTAGGAGGAGATAGAATTATAAGTTTAGAAAGAAAGAAAGAAAGAAAGAAAGAAAGAAAGAAAGTTAGGGAAATAAGATAATTATATTATAAGATGACTTCTATAGTAGCACATGCCCTTCTATCAAAGATTTAAAACCTAACTTGATTACTGGACGTACTTTAACAGATACAAATCACAGCCACTTATTACTTATAGGAAAGATAAACTTGATAACAAACTATATAAATTTTTCTTTCAAAAAAAAAACAATTCCCCGAAAGATAGACGTTATTTATGAGAATCAAAAAATCACAGAAGTAAACCTTTCAAAAAGTTTGAATTTGTCTTTCAACTACCATTGTAAAATGTAAACGTCTGTGATATAAGACTGTCGCAAAACAATCATCGTAGCCGTCGAACTCCAAAGAGGGTAGTAATGAGAAATTGGATATCTTTGATGGCGACCATTACTCGAGTTTTTTAAAATACTTCTAAGGTCATCGTTAGCACCAAATCGTTTGTCAAGAACTAAAAAACATCGGTATTAACAGTAGTTCCGTCGATCACAAGCCTAACGTAAATACAGTCAATACTAAACATCACTTGATATTGGAAAAATGGAAATAATTTTTGTAGAATTATCGTTACTTGACTTTGCAATCTGATGAGTTTGAGTCTGAGTTTGGTAGATGCCAGGAAAACGAGTGTATTATGCCAACGGAGCCATTATGGTTTAAAGCCGTTCATCATGGTTCGGCCTAACTTCCTTAATTCCTATAATTGGAAAGATAAAACGCTAAAATGTATCATAGTATTCTTAGCAACCCTTTGGCAACAGTTTGCAGAAAGACCTTTTCTGTACTAACAAGATTACGGTTCTGTGCACATTGCGAACGTTAATCCGGCGTAATTTGAAAAGATCTTCTTCTTCTTTCTCTTTTCCTGTTTATGCCTTACAGCGTTGGGGCCTCTATCCATTTCTTGTAGTTGGTTATTTGCATCGCTAACGTCCTAGCTTCCTGAATGGTCTTCCCTCTTTTCCTTGCCAACTCTTTGATATTATCCTCCCATTTGATTCGGGGCCTGCCACTCTTCCTCTGTCCTTCTGGTCTGGTTTCAAAATTTTCCTCGGTATGAGTCAGCTCTCATCCGCATAAGGTGTCCGTACCATTTAATTGTTTGTTCTCTATTTCTTCATTATTGGCTGCTGTTCTAATTCGTCCCTTACGCTTTTGTTCCTAACTCTATCTCTCCTGGTCTTGCCACTACTTTCCGTAGATATTTCATCTCAGAAGTGTTATTTTGATCTGAGTTTATCCACTAATGTCCAAGATTCCGCTCCGTATATTAGTGCTGGTGTATAGATGGTTTTATATAAATGCATTTTGTTCTAACTTTAAGCTCTTTCTTGCCTATTAAAGTTTATTTATTTGGTAGTATATTTTGTTTGCTTTACTTATTCTATGTCTAATTTCCTCTTCTATTTTCCAATCTTTACTGATGATTGTTCCAAGGTATTCCAATTTTACCGCATACTCAGTTGTTTATCTTCATATCAGAATGGCAGTTTGTTCTATATTATCTTCTTTGTAATAAGATCATAACTTTAGCTCTTATTAGTGTATTAAATAGTCCATTATTTTCTCAGGTATTCTTTTCCAAATGTTTATGTTATTTTGTAGTGTTTAGTGCATTTCATTAGATAGTCATCTGCATAGAATTAAATCTGGTCATTAACTGGTGTATAGATTATGATATCTATTGTTCTCTGTCACTTTACTCATTAAAATATTATCAGCAATGTTTTCAATGTATATAGCTATAAATTTTATGCATTTCATCTATAACCCCCTTTTCTCTAACATCTAAATATTCAATAAAATATATTAAAAGCTTTCTCTATCAATAACTTAATGTTATTAAATTTAATGTTAAAATATTAGATAAAATTAATTAAGAAGATTCGGAAAATCACAAGAGATGACCAGATAAGAAGTAACAAATTACAATAAGATTTTACACGTCGACATCACACATATAAAATATTATATTTCTGAATATTGTGAAGACCAAATTATGGGAATTAATAGAAAAATCATTAAAGAATAGCGTATTTCACATAATTCTAATATATGTAGGACTTGAGATTTAGAGCATGTGCATAGAAAAAAAGTACAAACCATAAGCAAACAATGAAGCAATTTTGACTAAGATGGTAGTGGCTAAGATTTAGGTTGTATGGTGACTGACAAAAAGTGACTGTAAACTCTTTATAACGTACACCCAACAATTCCTAAATTAAAAACACTCGTTTTTGTTTTTTCAAAATTGAACTCTAACGTTAATATGTCACAATTAGTTATAGATCTATTTAAAAAATTCCGAATATCACATGCGATGTACTTCCAAGTTGAATTTCAAAAATTATTGGCATATTGTGGTTTGTGCAAAATCAAGACATCGAACTTCATCCAATAAGTATAACTGACGCTTTGCAAGGGTTTGTTGAGCCACTTTAAGCCTCACTGAGCCCTAGATCATTGAAATAGAGCCGCGGCCACTTGCTAGTTCCTGTATGCAAATCTACATTAAAGCACTAGCAACTGTAATATAATTTCGTAAAACGTAAACTATAGAAGCAACATTCTTATTTAAGAGTTCTGCAGTAAATGTTTAGCAAAAAGCTATAGTTAATAAATATAAGCGCCTCAAATAATTCTACGTAAAATATGACGATATAAAACATGTAAAACTAATTAGGTCTTATAAGGAAATGTAATAATAATTTCATAAGCGTTAGCTCCCAACACTATTAAAAGTGGTTTAATGAGCACAAACTACCTGCGTACAATTATGATACCATTTATAATGTTAATATATAATTTATCTTCCAACGGATTTTTATAATAGCTTATAGTAGGAATGAAATTTACTAAAATAATAATTATTCTTAAATAGTAATTCAATTAAAATATTTTAGTGGATATATTTGAGCATTATAATGAAAAATTAGTTCAAAGCAGTGCACGGCAGAAACAATTTACCCAACCGGCGCGGCAATTATTCAAAATCAGCTGGTCTTGTTTTAAAAGGATAGTGAGCTACCGAGATAAAGTAATGGAAGCACTTGCTGTGCAGCATCGCAAGCGTAATTAATAGCAGGTCTGACTATTATACTTACAGATTTAGAGGGAAAAACAAAACGGCGCGCTTTGTGTTAATTTAAACCGTCGACGGAAACTGGCAATTTAGATTGACTGTTAATAAATAAATGAACATCATTTATGGCGGCGTTTAAATTGAATTTTCTAGTTGAATAATCGCTGATACGCCCGCCTGAATGGAAACGCGACACGGCGTCTCGCGCAAAAACATGCGCCAATAATGAGCGCTTATGCTGGCTTAATTAAAACCGGCACTGAAAAATACAGCGGCTCAAAATCTCGCCGTTATTGGCGGGGTTGAATATATATATGTATTATATATATATATATATATATATATATATATATATATATATCTTGTCAGCTTTCTCTAAACATATTTCACATGTTTCTTTTCATTTTTCTTGTTTCTCTAATTTTTCCTATTTTCAACATTTTCAATACGCTAGTGTGGCAATATGTATTGGCCATATCGCTCCGTATTAAAGATAGTGCGCAACAACCGGGTAGTTCTTTTTTATTATCTTTATCAGTAAGTATACAAACTATGAGCTAATATGATAACTTATGCAATACTTGACATATAGGCACACGTAATGCCGCGAAGAGGTAAACATCCAGCGATGTCACCTCAGATCTGTAGGTCGAGTAACCATTGTCTATCGAGTCTTCGGAAGGTTGTAGCATTTGCGACATGATTAGGTTGGTATGATTATAAAGTCTGTCATGGTGTTTAATGCTGCGCTATTGGAAGACTTCACTCGAGTAAGGAATTTTTAGATCCGTATGGTTAGAGACGTACCACGGTTCGTCCGCAATATTTCAGAGAATTTCTAATTGAACTCGCTGTATGATTGCTGTACTGGACTTACTAGCGTAACCCCCATAGCTCTGTCCCATAAGACCAGATTGGTTGTAGTATTGCTTTGTAAATTATCAATTTATTTTACATATATAATTTGGATTTTTTTTATATATGTTGCTACCAATTAAGTTTGCTGTGTAAGTGTAGACCTAGATACGTAACGACTTCGCCTTGGGATATGATTACTTGATACATGCTTATGAGGGGGGGGGGTGCACTGCCCTTTTTGCAAGGTAAAAGTTGTATGTGTTAATTTTGTTTCGTTTACCTAGACCTTTCATTTATTTAGCTAAGCTTCAATGTGACCAATATGTTCTTACAGACTTGTTGAAACTACAACAGAATCGTCATGTGCTTCTCAAACCGATGTATCGTCCGCGAATGTATCAACAGTTGTTTCATGAGTTGTTAGAAGGTCGACTGTGTAAAGCACATACAGTAGTGAACCCAAGATGTACCCCTATTGTACTCCAGATAGTATGGGAAAACAGTTGAAATTTTCACAATTGACTCTAGTTTCAAAGTGATGGTTCTTCAAATAGAATTTCGGTATGTTAAAATAATGTAATGAAAGTGTTCCTTTAATTTTGTACGAAAGTCCTAGATGCCACACCTTATCGAATACCTGTGTTACGTCCAAAAAAGCAGCGATACAGTATTCCCGTTTCTGCATGGATTTATTAGTAATCTTAGTTAAACGGTGATACTGTTGGATGGTCGAGTGGGCCTGCCTAAAACCAAACTGATGATATCAAATTCATTCCTAATGGTTTAAATCTTGGTTTATTCTATTGAAAAAAAGTCTTTCGGGAGGCTTAGAAATAGTTGATAGAAGACGGTAAGATGTGACATCCGCCATATTTTTTCCAAGCTTGGGTATCATAACAAATTGCACTATAAAATAATATAGCGCATCATTTTATTAATTATTAACAGTATAAACTAAGTACGAAAATTTAGCGTGCGAGCGGCGCGTGCGCCCGCCGTTATGGACGGTAGAGTGGGGGTAGCCAAGCTCGGCCGTCTCGATAAGCTAAATTCGAGCGTTCAATATCGCTCGCGCTCGAAAAATTTTAAATATCTCGACTCCTACTTGACGTACAAAAATCCTTTTGTACTTTAATTGGGGTAGCTGGACGAGAGAAACATAACTGTCATGGTTATGTGCGCTTTACGAAGCAAATTATGTGATTAAAAGTGCGATTTTCATATACATTTTTTGTTTTCATTTTTTCCGGTTAAATAATTTTTATTTTTTTTATTAAATACAAGATTACTATTAACATTCGCTACTTCATCTTAGTAAATAATCATTTTATAAAGAACATAAATAAATAAGTGTAATGAATCAAGGTACGTACTAATAAAATTTAATACGAATTATTTATTGTAAAATTTATTAATTTATACTTAATAATTTACATACGTATAAATTATGAGACAAGAAATTTGGTGAATCAAATTAGAGCACAAATTTTATAATTTGGCGATTTCACATCGTACAAGTGCTATTGACCTCTCGAGGAATTTTTGAAAACTAACTGTACAGTATTACTTTCTAATAGAATACACATGTAGTCACTGTCCCTTGAACTCTTGTAGTGAAAAGATCTCAGCAGCTTGGCTTGCGCCTAGAGAACACGTGCAAAATCCAATCGCTTTATAATAAGCATTATTTGCTGTTGTCGCAAGTAACTTTATTAATAAATGTAAGTACTAGCATAATATTTTTAAAAAAGTAATTTTTGTTCGTGATACTTTAAATATATGATTTTTTTGAAAAAAACGCATGTTGGTGTGAGGTTATGTACTTCAAAAACAATTTTTTAAGCAATTATTTATATTGATAAATAATAAAAAAAATTTATTATTTAAATTTAAATTATTTATATCAATCTCTTCATAGATATAAATCTGCACACGTGAATTTATACCTGCAAATGTGCACGTGCGAGTTTATATTCCAGTACAAGTTTTTGTATTAATTTTCATTCATGATTTCTTCAACTTCATTGATTTAATGTTTTTAGATTTTGTTATAAAAATAATGTTTCACAAAATTGTTCATGTTAAAGTATTTTTTTTACAAAAAAAACTTATTTATCACAGCAAAAATTATTAACTTGCTTATTGAATGATTTATGAGTAAAGTAAAACAAATGTCAATGTAATATCTTTTTTTATATTTGCAGACAGTATCGGGCATTGTCATCCGTTTACCAAATTGAATTAATACAGTGTAGCTATACACTTTCAAAAAGTCTCTGCAATTTATACGATTTTGTACTATTTTCGTGAGTATACAAAATTTTTATAAAAATATTTTTACGTAAAAATATATATACATATAAAATAATAAATTTTAATATGTTTTTACACAGATTTCTACGCATGATGGCAGATGCCGATCGTGAGAAATGTTTTATTTGCAATGAAGTACTATAAGAGCAGCATAATATTAGAATCGGTGATACTGCAATAAAAACATTAATAAAAGTAAGTAAAGAAATTGGAGATAATAAATACAAAAAACTGAGTCTTGCTTTTCTTAATGTACATTATAACTGTAAAATTTCGTACACAAGACCGACACACATCAAAGCTACCAAAAAAGCAATTTCAGACCAATTAGCCAAAACAAGGAGGGATAATAAAGAGGCTCGTCAATTTGATTTTGCTTCACTGTGCCTCTTTTGTGCCACAGATGCGAAAACCGACACTCATAAACAACCTATTAAATTAGTGTCAAGTGATGAAGTTCGTACTCGCATTTTGGAACAATTAAAATCTCGACCCGAAGACGATGATAATCGGCAGTTACAACTTCGATTACAGTTTGCAGAAAATTTACAAGAGAGGCAAGCTCGTTATCATGCAAAATGTATGCAACTATTTTATGGCTCTCAATCGTCGTCCAATGGATCAAAATATGCAAGAAATCGTGCAGCACGTCATTAATTGTATTTTAAATTCTGAAGATTCTCAATTCTCTCTCAAAGAACTTTTACAAGATTTTCAAGAATCTACCAAGGATTGACCGAATAAAACATCATCTGATTGCTTACTTTGGAAACGATATAATAATGCACACAGTACCTTATGACACAATATTATGTTTTATTAATAGAAACGGGGAAGAATTGAATAATGACTGGTATAATAAAAAAGCTCCTACAGAAGAAGAATCCTGAACAATTTAAAGTTTCTGATGATGGTTTTGCACAGTTCTCATTCGATGACGCCGATCATAATACAAATACCATCGATGGTTTTAAAACTTTTCACGCTATGGGAGGCATTATGTGCGTTACTCCTTCCCCCAGTGTTACATCTGAGGCTGCTTTTAAAAAACTACAAAAGATCCCATCATCTCTTGAAATCGGCAAATTTAGATTTTTACCTTTACAGGTATTTGACATAGGCACGTCAGTTGGATTAAATGGTATAATTTTAAATGATTTTGAAGGTATACGTGATAACTTAAATATTTCTACTGCTGATTTGGTTTGGTTACATGAAAAAATAACAGTTCCATTACAAACTCAAGGATGGAGTGGTTTTAATGAAGAGTGCCATAAAAAAACAAGTTACAGTACTTCCAGAATAATACCAATACCATTCGTAAATAATCCTCCAAGTGAATATAATACTATAATAACAGTAATTATCGAAGCAGCACAAAAATGCAACTCAAGAGGTCAGAAACGCTGTTTCATAACTTTCGATCAGCCTTTGTTTTTAAAAGCACGTGAAATTCTTTCTTGTGTGGATCCTGCAAACGATCCACATCATTTACAAAGTGTGACAGTGCGACTTGGAGGATTTCACATGATTATGAGTTTTTTGGGATCCATTGGATTTATCATGAAGGGTTGTGGACTTAAAGAAGCTTTTTGTGTCTTGTATGCTGAAAAATCTGCCGAAAAAGCACTTAAAGGGCACGCTTCTTCGAGAGCGGTAAGAGGGCACATTTTAGTACAAGCATGTCTTGCAACAAAAATGTTTGAAGAAGTTGTTTTAAGTGAAAATGAAATTGATTGCTTATCGACATACATAGAAAAAATAAATACATCTGATGAAGATTGTAGGGCCTATTACGATCGAGTTACTAGTATAAAAAAGAAATTCACAGATGCAATTAAAAATACTGAAGAACTAGGACCGACGTGCGAATTGTGGATTCAATATTTTAATATGACGAACATCGTCAAACGTTTCATAGAGGCTGAAAGAATCGGAAATTTGGAATTTGCAATGTGTCAAAAGTATGCTAACTTTTTTCCATTTATACGCAAAATCTACTCATATTTATTTATAAGATATGATAGCATTGAAACAGACGACGAATATTTTTGAATATGATAAATTTGCAAAAAATGGTTACTTTACAACTAGAAGGTCTGAAAAAGCGTGGTCTTGTATTTTTACAGATATGACTATCGAGCAAGTTTTGATGAAGTCGATGAAAAGTAGTGGTGGATTGACACACGGTCGTGGACTTTCTGATAGTGAAGTTGTAAAATGGATAGTATCTACAATAGAATTAACTAAAGTATGTAATGAAATGGAAAAATTCTGTAATGTTTCGTTCGATACTTCAGAACAGCATGTGGATACTCGTAGTTCAGGCGTAAAAAGAGACGCTGAAGATTTACAAAAATTGCACGAATTTTTTGATAAATACAATCCATTTCCCAAGTTTGACTATTTAATATCCATTTATTCAGGAGTCATAGCCAATGCAAATGTTACCTGTCACAACGCACGTGAAGAAGGAATAAAAATATTGCAAATGCATATTGGAAAACAAGTTGGTAGCATGAAAGCATCGAAGAACAATAAAGTTCGTTCCCCCAGGACAATGACTTCCACTGTAAACATTCAAGATGATGTAATGGCAGTTAATCCATTGTTAATATTTCAGCGAGTATCTTTGAATTTAAAAAATCAAGAAGACATGAAGAAGTATCTTCAATATGAACTCGCACCATTTCCACTTTCTCTTTTTGATAAAATGGAATGCGCAAAACGAAAAAATCTATTTTTTATGACAATTTTACCCGTTTGCCTCCGACTCCAGCAATCAATGCAAATTATACGTATGTTTTAGACGGTGCAAGTCTATTGCACCGTGTTGTTTGGCAACGCAATTTAGATATGTAAGTGATAATTGAAAAGTACGTGCAATGTGTACAGCAGTATCAAAAAGCAGTAATAGTATTTGATGGATACCCCGATGGTGCAAGCAGTTCTTTAAAAAATTGGGAAAGACTTAGAAGGCAACGGAAAAATATTTGTCGAGAGTTTTATTACAATGAACATACAGTAATAACAGAAAAACAGGATACTTTTTTGTCAAATAATAGCAATAAAAAAGACTTATCTCGATGCTTTCACATGCCCTACAGAATGATGGATATCAAACTTTAATAGCACACGAAGATGCAGATTTACTTATTATTCAAACAGCGATTAACGCGAGTGCAGTAAGTAGAGTAATTGTTGTTGGAGATGATGTTGATTTGATTGTCCTTTTGACGCAATTAACCCCAAGTACAAAGAATATTTTATTTTTAAAGAAAGGAAAAGGGCGAGAAGTCGATCGATGGTATTCAAATAAAAGCTTTATATACCCTCAATTGCAAAAATACATCGCATTTTTTCATGCTATGTCGGGCTGTGATACAGTTTCTTCATTTTACAAACAAGGAAAGAACAAAATATTAAAAACATTTAAATCTCTTGCAGTATTTCTCATTGATTGATATTTTTTATCAAAAAGATGCTCCTCGCGACAATATAGCAAAGAATATGTACAAAATCATATCCATGCTTTATTGTTGCGAAAAAAGAGGAGACACTCTTAACGAACAACGTTATTTCTTATTTCAACGATCAACTGCTCGGTCTTCTTTTAAGTTAGAAAGTTTTCCACCACTGAAGGAGCTGCAAAGCAGCATGCATTTACAGTGTATTTACAATTGAAAAAATGGTTGGGGAATGAAGAAGAACCTACCAGTTGGGGTTGGAAGAGAGTCGGAGATCTATTAATGCCAGTTTACACTGAACAGGCATTAATACTTGAAGAAATACAAAAAATGTCATGCAACTGCAGCACTGGCTGCACGTCGAAACTATGTGGTTGCAGAAAAAATTCACTGAAGTGCACAATGTGTGTTTGCAGTGTGACTCGACGAATTGCGACAATTTTGAAAGTCCACCAGATTTTCAATTGGACGATGAACTACCCGATATTCTAGAAACAGATTTGGACGAAAGTATTGCTATTGACAGTCAAGATGCTGATAAAATCTCAAAAGATGAAAGCGAATCGGAAGAGCATCTAGAATTGAAAAAAAGAAGAATTGAAAAATAATTTTGTAACTTTAGAAAAAAAACTGTTTTATTATGTTCTTATTGTAATTATTTTTTTAATAAATTTTGTAATAAATAATTCGTATTAAATTTTATTAGTACGTACCTTGATTCATTACACTTATTTATTTATGTTATTTATAAAATGATTATTTACTAAGATGATTTAGCGAATGTTAATAATAATCTTGTATTTAATTAAAAAAAATAAAAATTATTTAAACGGAAAAAAAGAATACAAAAAATGTATATGAAAATCGCACTTTTAATCACATAATTTGCTTCGTAAAGCGCACATAACCATGACAGTTATGTTTCTCTCGTCCAGCTACCCCAATTAAAGTACAAAAGGATTGATTTTTTTCCTACACGGCCATATTTTTTGTTTCCGGGTAGGAATTTTTGCAAATTTAACATTGGGCCGTGACAGGTTGATTGGACTATAGTTCTTGTAGCATTTTCCAGTGATCATATTTAGTCCTAGAGCCTTTCTTGAGTTTATAGTCTTAATTACTTCTTGTATTTCCTTTGGAGTGAAGAATTTTAGTTGTTTCTGTGTTAGAGCTGGCGTGGATAGTTCACCTACTAATTGTTGTACTCAATCGTTCTTGTGAGGAGAGGATACATATGAAAGGTGTGAAAGGCGAATAGGTTCGACTTCTCTTTGTCGCTTTTTTCCCACAGGCGTGGAGGTGTTGTACATTTACGGATAGGAGGAGAAGTAGCCTTAGGTTTTCTCGCTGCTTTTATTGGTTCACAGGTGGAATTATCATGTTTTGAAGGGATAGAATCATAAACTTTTGAGGAGGCGTTTCTCATTACTTGAAGTTTTGATTTTAAGTTGTTGCTAATACTATTATACTTCCTTCTATTATTTGATATACGTGTATGCTCCCTTGTTAGCCTGGGTCATCTCTTCTCTATCCCCATTTTTACTTTCTTTATCCTATAATAAGGAAAGTAATATAATCGGCGAAAATTTGACCTACCCAGTTTTTCACATTTATGGACGAATTATAGCCTTAGGACACCAAAAAAGTTGGTTTGAGCCATTGGTTCGTGTGTGTGTGCGTGCGCGCACGTGTGTGTGTGCGTGCGTGTGAGTGCGTGTGCGTATGCGTGTGTGCGAGCGTGTCTGATTGCATGTGTGCGTGCGTGCGTGTGTATGTGCGTGTGTGGGTGGTTGCGTGTCTGCGTGTGTGCGTGCGTGTGTGTGCGTGTATGCGCGTGCTTGCGTGTGCGTGCATGCGCGTGCGTGCGTGTGCGTGCATGCGCGTGCGTGCGTGTGCGTGCATGCGCGTGCGTGCGTGTGCGTGCATGCGCGTGCGTGCGTGTGCGTGCGTGTGCGTGATGCGCGTGCGTGCGTGAGTGCGTGTGTGTGTGTGCGCGCGCGTGTGTGTGTGTGTGTCTGTCGGTCTGTCAGTAAACAGGATATCTCGAGAACCATAAGAGCTAGAGACTTGAAATTTGGTACGCAAGTTACTTGTAGGTAAGGAACGCTGTGCGAAACTTTTGGTAAAAATCGGCAGAGCCGTTTGATCGCAAGGTCGCAAAATCGGTCGCAAAGCGGTCGCGAATCTAAACAGTTGAAGATACAAAAAATTTATGAGAATAAAAATGATTGGTTATCACGAGATAAACACGAATTTAAAGTAAAAGTTGGTAAAATAGCAACTCGAAGAAAAAATTGAAGCTCAGGATTTTTGCCAAAATTGCCCAAATAATTCAAGCCAGCGTGGTCCCGTGGTTGAGGGGCGGGCTGCGATGCTGACGGACTCGGGTTAAATTCCCGGTGCTCTCTGATGCCTGGCGGGTGACCTACTCAGTCACTAAAAATAATTGAGGTCCTGCGTTCACTCGAACAAGGGGTAATAATGGCGGGCGTCTTAGGCGCGGTGCTTGCCACACCGCCCCGCACCAGAGATGGTGCGCAACGACCGGGCAGATAGAGCAAACGTATGAGAGCCTTAACCTCTCAGTTCGCAGGCCGTGCTCCCACGCGGGGCGTAGTGTCTTACCGTTACCATTATCATTACCCAAATAATAGGATAAGGAAAGTCGTGTGATGTTCACAGCAGATTTTTTTAATATTTAGAGGTATATTGTTTATTTCAATTTTCGGGTCATTCGTTGGTGTGGTGTTTCTGGTTGCTTGTTGGAGAGTGCTGACTAGATTATTGCATTTTACTGCTATGTCATCAGGTTTTTGTAATCTTACAGGGAAGTTTAGTGCATTATTGGCGATAAGCATCACGATTAGTTTTGCTGTTGTGCAGTCGATGCCTTAACATTTTTACTGTTACTCTTATTCTTACTGTTGCATTCTATTAGTTATAAAACAGTTCAATAAATCTGAAATATTGTTTACCTCAGTAAGTCAGTTAGTTGGCGATCCTGTTGAAATGAAGGAGTAATTGTTTACAAGCAAAAGACTTGCGTTAATTCTCTGCCCTTAGTTGTTGTAAGGCGTGATCCCCATAACATAATTTTGCTGTTATAGTATCCTCCGGTTATAAATTTTGGGTTCAGTGTCTCAAAAAATATTTTATAGTGGTCATTTTTCAGATTATGACGAAGCGGACAATGAACAGCTGGTGAGGGTAACTTCGTAAGAATGGCTTTGAACTCATATTAATGTAGCTTGTATATAGTTTTCATCACATTTTGGTAATTCTTAGTGTACTACCAAACTTTTAATAAGTATTTCTGTTCCATCATGACCTGTTTCATCAGGATGGTTTGTATAATAACATTTGTAACTTGGTATCTCCAATTACGTTCTAATAGTAAAATGAGTTTCACTGGCCAGGAGTATGCTTATGAAATTATGTTGTAAAAATAAGTTAATTTCGTCTTTATGGTGTGGAAAGCAATTTGCATTCCATTGGGCTATACGTAAAAAGTTAGCTATTTCTAATAAATTTTGTTGATTAGTTTTGTGATCATATTAAATGTTATACTATTTTCTAGGTGCACTTGGTTAAATAAGTTTTGAATCCATTTCGAATTTTGGTCAGTGTCGCAGAGACATTTTCCGTTGGTTCTAAATTTACTTTTGTTGCGCCTGTGTAAGTCCTTGAGTATTGATAGGTACTCGTGGGTTAAATATTGTTCATATATATACATGTACTAATTACGGGTTGTGTCGTTACTCGTAGTCTTGGATTTTTGTTTATTAACAACTGTTTATATTGTTCGCAGCCTTTGTAGTTTGCTGGGTTGCTGTCTCCACATAGTACACATTTTGCTAGTGTGTCTCTATTTTTTAGGAGTCCGGTCCTGGAAAGTACTGAAATAAAACGTGTAAACAAATTTGAAAAGTTTACTACAAAGTGTGCAAAAACTCGCAAGATAGGAGAGTGGGTTTAGAGAAAAAATTGTTAATAATATTGATAGGACAGGTAACCTTCAAGTAGATCAGAAATATCTTTTCGAGACTTATGTTGGTTAGGCAACCAAACTTACAACACAGCCACATTGAGGTAAACGATAATCGCAGCGCAAATAAATTTTTAGACGGTGAGAAGAGCGCGACTACGTTCGCAGAGTTAATCCGGGTCGGCCTCTTATCGTGTCGTGATAAACGCTTTCAAAACAAACCCGGCCTCAAATTATCCAATTAAATAGAAAACAGGGTCGCATCGAGAAAATTTGAAGAAAATAAAAAAGGACCCGAAATAGAAAAAAGAAAAATTTAAAAAATACTGGAGGAAATAAATACTAAATTAAATTACCCTAGATAATAAACACTGAAAATGTAAGTAACAAATTAGACAAAATAAGCAAAGAAAATCAACAGATTAAGACACAAAATTAAACAAATTTTGAATGAAAATGAAGAACTCGAGAAGATAATGGAGTCGCAAACTATAAGATTGGAAATACATAAAAAAGAAACAAGAAAGAATAAAATTATAATACAAAGAGTAGAAGAAATATTAACTGAACAAGACTTAGAATTCATGGAAAGAGCCAGAATAAATATTAGATTCATGGGAGTTGAAATAGAAACGGAAAAAGAAATTCGGGAAATTAGAAAACTGGAAAGAAAGGTAGAGGGGCAACAGAAAAACAGACCAATTCTGGATGAATTAAGAACAATATATAAAGAACAGGAAACATTGAGAACAACGAAAAGGTTGACCGGAAAAAACATCTGGATAAATAAAGACTGTTTAAAACATGGGGAAAAACCAAAATGCAGTGGCCGTCAATACTGGATAGTCATGTAGTAGATACAACATAATTAAATATAAAGTAAAAACATAACGTACGTTATCTTTTCACAACTAAACATCTAGATAAGGCAGCAAACGAAATAATAATAATAAAAATTTGTATTATGGGAATTAGTAAACTAAAATAATCAAAAACAGAAATTGTACTATTTTGCAAACAAATGAGAAACCATAAAAAATAAAATCCGTTAAATATAAATAAATACAAAAAATATGTTGACAAAATAGAAACTTTCTATAACACACTAGTTTAAAAACAAGGTACGTCCGGCAAGTAGTGAAACTGATTTTGTTGTTTCAAGCAGAATGATCGATGCGAAGTCTTCTGGCCTGTCGGTTGGTGGGGAATGTTAAGTAAACGAACCGATCTAGCTCATTTGCCTCTGAGACTTTATAGAATGCGAATTATTTGCGAATCTGCTTCAGCTTCGCGTCGCAAGTAGAAATGTAGCGCAGTGTCAATATAATAATAATAATAATGGTAAGGCTCCACGCCCCGCGTGGGAGCACAGCCCGCGAACTGAGAGGTTAAGGCTCTCATACGTTCGCTCTCTCTGCCCGGTCGTCACGCACCATCTCTGATGCGGAGCGATGTGGCAAGCACGGCACCTAAGACGACCGCCATCATTACCCCTTGTTCTAATGAACGCAGGTACTCAATTATTTTTAGCGACTGAGTAGGCCACCCGCCAGGCATCAGAGAGCACCGCGAATTGAACCCGGGTCCGTCAGCATCGCAACCCGTCCCTCAACCACGGGACCACGCTGGCACAGCGCAGTGTCAATACCCGATCTGATTTTGGGTTAAGCTCGAAAAACCCGCAAACGGCGAGACCTCGAAACATTTGTTATGATACAGAAAGCCTACTGAAAGAAAATCTTATCGAAAACACCAGAGTCTAGGTGGCACGGAACATCTAGAAAAGGAAGACAGGACTTTGAGAATGAGCAACACGCGGAGTAACCATCAAAGCCTCACACTTCGCACAGTGTACTCAGGTAAAAACGTTTTTGAACTCTGACCGACATCTAAATATTAAATTAATATTTATCAAATCAAATCCATTGTGCATGAAATCGTCTTGACGGAATTGCAGTTGAGGCTAGTTTGTTCTAAATTGGATTCTAAGGTTCTGACTAATAAACAGAAAAAAAATTGTATCGATTTCTTGAATAATAATAATATAATACCATCTTGTTAGAAATGGTCAGACTGCTGTGACAAGTCTTCTGAAAGAAATTCCAGTTGCACACTTTCAAGCGAGCTACTACGCGTGGTAAAACCGCAAGTAACAGCGTATTGATGCTTAAGGATATTGTTTTGAAAATTATTAACTGTATATAAACATATTTTCAGTTAAACGAATATTTTGAAATGTCTCATTATTTTCCAGCCGCATCTTGTAACTATAAATTAAAAAGAAACAAAATAAAAAATAAAAGCTTTGATCTGTATTAAGAAAAGGACATGATTTTAATAAACACTTGGTTGGATTCGCCAACACAGAAACTACATGTAGAAATCGCTGGACAAACCAAATAGTATATAAACAAATAAATTAAATTACATATTAATTATCAAACGATATATACAGAAACAATGCGTCACCATATACATTAAAATTGGCATTTGATCAGATCATCATCCACTAGTACGTGACATGTAAAATTTAACCATGCTCAAAAAAATAACTAAACACAAAAAATTAACTCGTCAAAATTCAAAGGAATGGAACAAAGAAACATTAACACATTAACTGACTAGGAAAAAAAACAATAAAAAGTAAATGACAATCGTATCAATACAAAAGACGTAAGTAAAGACAAATTAAAGCAAATGGTAAGTACAAGAAATAGATGAACAACTGATGAAACTTTTGATATAATACATGAATGAATGGAAGTAAAAAAATGTTACCCCAAATATAAGAAAACAAGAAACAAAAGTACTAAAGAAACAAGTACAGACTTGAAACTCTTTTTCCACAAAAGTCTAGGGCTTCTATAGATAAACAAAAATTTGCGGCCACTTCCGGTCAAAGCGGTATCGAGATTTTCCGATCAGGCTAATTTTTGGCGTTTGGACTTTACTTATGGTTCTTAGTTAAATACTGGAAACGTTATGATCTGTGAGAGATAGAGATTTATCATAGATCAAAAATTATAAGGTGTGACAGACGTCAGAAATGACAGAAATAGAAGCTGGTTTCCAGCTTGGAAGCTGCCTTGATCAAAAGTTATAAGGAATGACATATTAAAAGCTAGATCCACTAAAAACCCTTATTGCATTGTTGTAGGAGATTCCACCTATGCCAGCTCGCGGATGTGAACCCGGTAGGTCATAGGCTTTCGAATGATAACCCCCTTATGTCTTTAGGTTCATTAGTTCTCAAGTTGAAAGTCGCAACAGACAGGTATAGAAGCCTAAAATGGATGGTAAAACTGTGCTAACAATTATATTTACTCTACATAAAACATTATTGCTTTAATAAAATATATAACAAAGCATGTATACTAATAATTATTCTCGACAAAATAAATAAAAAAAGACAATAAAAGAAAGATTTAAGGGGTAAGAATACTAAAATCGAAAAGGAAAACAAAGTTCTTATAAAAATGGAGAAATTAATACACGAAGGAAATATCGACTGCTAAGTATTATATATTATTATATTATGAGCTATCTATTAAAAATTATCTTGCACATAATACTTACCCATATTTCAGAAAAATGTGAAGCAGATGTGAGCAATTAAAATTTAGATATGCACACGTGTAACACGAGGCATCGTTTGAATTCAATATCCTTCTACAAAAATCCCGAGACTAACAAGGAGATATTTCAGCCTGTTTTATTGACTAGTAAAAAGCAAGACTTACGAAACTGGCAGCGACACCTAAATTAACTAAGCGTAAGATACTTGGACGTAAAAAATCTACGAATAATTAAAAACTTCACTGATGGCAAAAAGCTAAAATAAAAATTGGAAAGATCAATTGGTGATACTGAAATACACACCAAAAATCCCCAAATTTATATTGAAACCTCGTCTTCAAAGAAACTCGAAGAGACCTACAAAACGAGTTAAAAGTAAGTGGCGATGTACTACATAATTAGATATGCTGACGGAACTGTAACTCTCGCAGGATGTATTTTCAAATGCTTATAGAAAACATAAATTCCGCTAGAGTAACACACATATGCCCTCAAAATTAGCATTGATGAAACCAAATTTATGCGACTTAGCGGCCAAACAAAGTACGGTTATTATCAAATAGGCAACAAATCGAAAAGCTTTCAGATTGTAAATATTTGGGAAAGCAGATTACTTACTGCCTTGACCCCAACAAAAGAAATAAAAACTCAATTTAAAGCAGCACGTAGCTCGTTTAATAAAATAAAGTTTCTTTTTTGTACTGATAGCCTCAATTTAAAAATACACCACAGAATAACAAAACCTTTTATAAGGTATATACTTGGGGCGTTCAAATATTTTATATTAAGAAGTAAAGACACATTTCATTAGAGGTATTTTCCTTTTATGTCTATGCACTTTCCCCATCGCTCCAGCAAATTTTGTAATTACAACTATTCCTCAAGTACAACTATTACTCGTCGTTGAAAGAGCTAAATGATGGTATGCAAAGTTTCGCGAAACACTGAATGTAATTGGTCTGATTATCATTATTGAGTCAGATACACGCTGGACAGTGTCTAGCTTGTGTGCAACATAGTTCCTGTCGCTGTTGGACTCTAATATCTATCGAATTACAGTTATGAGGCTCGGTACTGCATTCTCACATATGAGTATTAACCTTGTATGGATTTTCGAAGCTGTCACTCACTCCCTCCAAAGAGACTGTACTGTCCATAGCTACTCGTGATTGTCTAATTCCATGTTTCTCTTTAGTCCACAACTGAACTCCAAAAACGGCACAAACGATACTTTTTCTTTTATGCGCTTATCTGATTAAATCATATGACATACAGGCGCTGAATGTGTATTTTAATATGAAAGGCATGTTTTGCGGAGAAACGCAAATCATTTTTGAACGCCCTCAATAGAATCAATTTTAAACCGCTTTGAAGCATTTGCAACATCAAACATAAGTTACTAAAAAACAATTAAATGTTGTAAAATCTCCTATTTGGTACGCTTACTAACAATAGAAAAATATCGTTTACTATATTACATACTAATCGCCAGCGTAGTCCAGTGGTTGAGGCACAGAGCATCAGTGCGGATAGACCCAGGTTCAATCCCCGGTGCTCTCTGATGCCTGGCGGGTGGCCTACTCAGTCGCTAAAAATAATTGAGTACCTGCTTTCACTTAGAAGAAGGGATAATAATGGCGTTCGTCTAAGGCGCGGTGCTTGCCACATCGCCCACAAATTTCAAATTGATGGGGTTCGCTTATATAGAAGAAATATGCAGATTAGATGAACATGAAGTGGCATTTCAATTATTATAAAACAACACCCATAGCATAGTACATTACGGTACAACTGCATTCAACCAAAAAAAAACCCTCTAAGAAATGATATACATGCAGATACACATAATCATTAGCTTTTGCATTTCAATCATGTTATGATTATACATATACTTCATTTCCTATAAATAAACTTTTTCTACTCCTTCTATATCATCGTGTGCTCTCTGTCTTCTACTATCTCCTCTATATTCCGATTCCATGTTGTCCATGGCCTTCTTTTCTTCTTCATGCTTTGACTTTTAGCTTTCTACATTTTCTTAATTTGTCTGGTCTCATTCATTCACTTAAGGTACCTGTACCATCTCAGGTGACAGTCTGCAATCCGTTTTTTACCCATCGTACCTGTTCTCTTATAGTGTCATTTCTTGTACGATCTCTTTATTGTGACTCCTATCACTTAACTTAAATATTTTATTTCCATATTTTAAATATTGCTCTTTAGTCTCTTTGTTAGCATTCGGGTTTAGCTGCCGAATATTACCAAATATACACATGATGTTCTAATATATATATTTTCATTTTTGCTTTTACATAAACTTCTCTCTTTTACATTAAACTATTACTGATGCTATGATACATCTCCAATGTACTTTGTGTTCTATCATTAATTTTCACTTCATAATTTCCCTTATTATTGAGTCGTACTCCCAAGTATTTGAAGGTATCAACTTGTTATATTATCTTTCCACTTAATTCTGTTAACCTAAGTTTTTTCAATCCTCTTTTATTTTTTACAAATATAACCAGGTCCTCAGCAAACGCACATTCATTTATTCGGGCTGGTTCTCAATTTCCGTACCCCAAATTTAATGTATACGTTCTTTTCATCACTTTTTTTAGTACATGGTCCGTTATCAAGTTAAACAAAGTTTGGCTATGATAACTTCTTACCTTACCCCTTCATTTATAGATAACCCACTTGATTGCATATTGTCTATTTTAGGGTATATCTGCTGTTTTTTCACATACTCATTATGGTTCTAATTAGTTTTATATCATTTTTACAATTAATCCTTGCTCTTGATATTCCATCAAATGTCTTTTCCAGTCCAAGAAAAGCCAGGTGTGTAACATCATTTTTGCTTCTACCTTTTTGAAGTCATTTTGGGACCGGTTTAATTTCATTTTCAAGATTATTCCGTATATATTTTTAAAAATCTGTACTCCTTTGCATCCATATTTTTCACCATTTCTCCTATAATACTATCATACCTAACGGTCTTCCTTTTTTGAGACACTTTATGGCATCCTTAACCTCTTCTAGTTCTACGTGTTTTCTTTCTTCTATGAGATGCGTTCACGTTCCAAGGTCTTTAAATTTTTTTCTCAGCAAGCAGAAAGATGCGGTTAATTTTAAAAGACGCAGAATGTATTTCTATATTTGTAATATAGATGGCAGCACCATAAAATATGCACAAATCGAATTACCACCAGTGTGTTATTCAAATGGACGATTAGTATTAGCATTAGTATTCAAGAACAACGTGTACTCATCTGTTTTTTCCTCTTGCATGGTGAAACGCCCTTCGAAATTCATCGCCGATTGAGTTAGACATGGGGCGAAGATCTTATAGATGTTCAAAATGTGCGTTCGTGAGTGAAAAAGTTTAAAGATGGAGCTGTGGAGTCTAGTTTGCAAGATAACCTGAAAATGCAAAAAGTTTCTTCAAGGTAGGTCCCGTAAATGCTGACCGACGACCACAGGGATCCGTGGGTGGCAATGTCTCAAGACATGTTGACACGTGATGCTCCCATAAATTTCCGTCTATGAAGAACACTCTCCGTGGGCAATCATTTTGCAATCGAGCCGCTATTGCATCAGAGATTTTTAAATGTGCAAAACACCCCCCAATAAGTGTTCTCAAAAACCATGAAATTATGACAACGGCGTTGTGAAAAATGTGTATTTCTAGGCGGAGATTACTACAAATTCTGTCTATTAGCATATAATTTATTATAGATGTTTTACCTCTACTCAGAACCTCTTTAGTGTATTTATGTGTTTCTTTGTGTTGAAATAATGAGTTCATCATTAATAGATTGTTTTGTATACAGCAATCAATAATTCTGTGCCCACTATACTATTCTATTACATCGCTAGATCTGCCATCCTTTATACCAGTCCTGCTATTTAAATTTACATTCGCTAAAATTATTCCCTTGCAACTAGTCGCTATTTATAACGGTTTTTCCCAAAACTTGTTTTTAGTTTCCGCTCAATATTATATAATAATTTCATTATTATTTCGGATATACATTCCAATTTTAGATACATATTTTTATGTATTATACATTTTACTCCTTTTTGCTCTTTCCTAATTCATGACTTCTTTTAATATCATCATGTGGCCTTCCTTCAGTTTTATGTCTCTATATCTACATCTACATCTACATCTACATCTACATCTACATCTACATCTACACCTACAGCTACACCTACATCCACATCCACATCCACATCCACATCCACATCCACATCCATATCTATATCTATATCCATATATCTGTATATTTTTCTTTCCATTTGGTCTTCTCATTTACCATGTTAACCACTTTATTCCTCATAAACCCTTTTAATACCGTATCATTGCCTTATTTCTCGTCTACTTAGTTTCTGCTAATAGTTTATCTTCTGCTCTTTTTTTTCCCTAATTTCCATTCTTGATCATCAATAAACACTTATTTATTTTCTTTCCTTTCTTCCCCTCGTCTTGGGCAGTTTTCTTAATTCTTCTTCGTATTTTTGTTCATTTTTATGATATATCAGCATTAAGGTACACCTTTCTTCTTTAGAGTTACTTAATTTATTTTTATTTTTCAAAACCTTTCTTTTTCGTTTGTGCTGTTTGATTTCAAGAGGTATGTTAGAATGCCCAGTTTCATAGCGTACATACATTTCTAGTTGCTTTTGCATACAGTTTTCCACTGATTATTTTAGTGTTAACAGTCCATCACCTTTCAGCAATAATTCCCTTTCCATTGTATTCAATCTCGCATTTATTAACTTGATTTCCTCTTTAGCTTTCTCCCTTCTTGTTTAGTATGTTCGTTTTCTTTTTCCACTTTCCTTACCTCTTTACTATATTCTTTTGGTTCTATTCTCATCTCTTTTACCTTGCAGCGCTTTCAATATTTTTTTCTAGCATATATCTCGCAATTTTAGTTCTGATTTTGCCAAGACAGCATACTCCTTTCTTGCTTTTCCTAAAGGTCTCCTTTTCATCGTCATTATCCCAAATTCTTCTTCGTTTTCGTTAGTCTATTGTGCTTTGGTCGTTAGCCATACTTAATATTCCTTTAATGTTTCTGGCAGAATATGGCCAGGTTTACTATTATTTATTTGCGGTTTAATATGGTCCTATTTATTATTATTTATGTGCACCAGATTTCAACAATCTTCGTTATCCTGGATGGCTTCGCGATAGGAGACGCTCGCCCAGGTTGATGCCTCGGAACTTTTAGTACGTAAATTGTTGCTTATTTAACACTTTCTTCTAGTAGTGTCATCTTGTTAAAACCAAGGTGGTGCATTTCCATGCCCCTTTAAGTTTACGACTCCAAAAATTGCATAACATCGCAATATAGCAGGTATACGTGACATTCGCAGCGCGTTCTATTTCCTCCACAAAATTGAGCCCTATGATGCCAAATTCGTAGCAGTACATCTAACAGTTACACGTTGACTAAACAGGGCGCTGACGGAATTATTGGAAATTTGTAGGACCTAATACAAAAGAAACCTACTTATTGGCACAACCTAATAAGTGAAAATGAGCTTCGTCACTATTGAACAAAACAGTATCAGCTGAAACATTTTCCAATATGATACTGGATGTATCAGTCACGTTCTTTAAGTTGTTGGACTACCATTAGTTTGTACGGATGGAACATGTGATCGCAGTGTAGAATTCTCCGTACGTTCCGGTCAAATATTCCTAAGGTGAGAAAATGCTTAGAAGCACAACGCTGTGGCTGTGACAATAGTCTGCCTTGCTAATGGAATATTTTCGGGTGTCCGTACACTAGCAGGTCTACCGAATGACTACCATTTTAATGCTGAATCAGTCTGTCGAAAATTGTGTACATACAACATAATAGTTTTCTTGGTCAGAAGTTTCCGTGACAAACCTGCTTCGAAATGACTACAAAATAGCTGAGTCACAATCACAAAATCACCTTTTTAAAATAAATTTCCAACACAAACAAATGATGTTCACCACTCCACGCCATAATGGACACTAAATTGCATGCCTTGTGCTGCTCAAGGATGTACTACTCGAGTTCCGTTTACCAATACATTGCATGTAGCGGTCAATTCAAAAAAAATTCATTCTACCGGACCATGTATTTGTTAGTCATAACTAAAAGAATAGAATAGCTTATCGTTATTGTTTTGCTATAAACCTACAGCTTATTCTTTGAGAAAATGATCTTCAATTCCACAATAGACAAATATCATTTATTTAATCCCATTTTCTTAAGTTTAGCGAAGGTCAGTGAACAGTTCATCAACTGTGTAGAATTGTAAAACACTATCCAAATTAAAAAGTAGAAAATTCCAGTGTAATGGTCATTGTGTAGACGTTCAATAAGATATGGATAAAAAATTTAAAATAAAAACTACTCTTACTTTTTTCAAAATTATTAAACGTAATCATTCTCTCTTTTTAATAGACAAATACTTTTCTGTTAGATTAAAAGGCTTTATATAAAATATTAAATATATTTACAACAAAAGAGCCCCGGAAAGTATTCTAGGTCCCCCACTCTCTAATATATACTTGCATGACACTATTCCGAAAATGATGCAATAATTTTTTTACAAATTTTTTTCCCCCACAAGCGGTAATACATTTCCACGACAAATGGTTCAAAATATAAAGCATAACATCACAAAACTAAAACTCCTGAATAAAACGCACAATATTTGTACAATCCGAATTTTACTGCTGCATAAAGTACAACTTTAGCAGTTACGTATGAAACATGATGTCGGCAAAATGCCTCCACGATTCCGCTGATATGCGACGATACTTTGAAAAAAGTTTTCCATAATGGTTTCCCATAAATATGGTTCTACTTTAACAATTACACGTCTGAAGGTCTTTTTTAGCCCTGGAATCGTAACAAGTTTTCCTTCAAATAGTTCCAGAGGAAAAAAGTCTAGTAGGATTAAATCGCAAGAACGCGGTAGCCAACAGATGTCACCCCTCTACGAGATAATACGAAGTAAACTGAGAATTC
The DNA here is from genome assembly GCA_036346155.1 of Sinelater perroti. Lineage (NCBI taxonomy): Eukaryota > Metazoa > Arthropoda > Insecta > Coleoptera > Elateridae > Sinelater > Sinelater perroti. The sequence continues at coordinate 37,759,252 of JARFIY010000001.1, forward strand.
ATGTATAATATGTGATTGTACCTCACTGAACCTCAAGTCATTCAAGTTCAAATCATTGGTTTCATTGAAACATAAATCTCCCGATAGCGTATACCATTGAATTTCGTCTTCAAAAAAGTACGGACCCGTAATTCCTCCAGCCTAGAGTGCATAGCAAATGGTGCGTTTTTGCGGATGCATTGATTTTTCTTAAATATCACGTGGATTTTCACTACCCCAGATGCGATAATTTTAGGGGTTCACAAAGCCATTCAAAGGAAAATGTGCTTCAAGGCACAATAGTTTTCATAATAATTTTGAACGATTTTGATGCGTTGCTCCACAGTACGCGGTGTCATTACGCTTTTCTATGTGTTTAGATACCAATTGTACAAATGAAAAATTTTGACGTTCACTGAACACAAATTGCGGGCAATTAAAATCCTAAAGTACAATTTGGATACGTTAACGTTTGGTTGATCATAATCATTTCCTATATAAACTATTAACGCTAATTTTGAAAAATCCCTTAAAACCATTCTAGAACGAATATTCTTATACTTTTTATTTCTTCTTTCAAGTATATATTACTATAAATAAACAGTTGTTATAAAGTTAATTCTATGACTGCAATAAGAAGTTTGGGAGTGTTTATATAATTCCGTTTATTCAAATTATATTTTAAAAACTCGTTTAAACGTTTTCTAATACACAAATTTGTGTTATCAGTAAAACAATAAACTATATTTCTAGCTAATTTTAATCTTGATAGAAGATGACTGCAAAAATAGCATCGTAATATATGTGGCAGTTTTAATAAGCGGAATTGATACAATCCTCCTAGAATGGCCGTGCATAAATTCTAGCATCCGCTGCCTCCGGTGATGATTAACTGATAACAATCGTCTATTTATCAGCACCTACCTAAACTTGCAACTTAAGCTTAAACGCCAGGCACTGTAAAGTTTAAATAGAGCCAGCGACGTGTCTGCAAAGTTATAGCAAATTAATAGTAAGCCCTAGTCATATAAGGACTTGCACGAATAAGGAAGTTGCCTGATAGCCTCGCAAATTAAAATTTTAGGCGTAAATCACACAGAGATTTTTAATGATTCATCTTGGACTGCACTCATAAATTTCATTAAAATACATAAACGCTCCTAAAGTAATTGCCGGCGAATATCGAACGCGCCCATAATTTACGGCTAGGCGGTGTCAAAGCAAGGCCATATATTTTCCAGTTTTTCAAATTTCGAAAAGGACATCCCGGTTTGTTTTTCGCGGCAGCTTAGGTCAGCAATTATTCTTTCTGCGCCTCTGTTTTCAATTACCCAGCAAAATCCAGTATAGCATGCAATTATGCTAGCAGCGCATGTGCAAATAAACAAACAATGTGTGTGCAGACCGCTGGGAAGATTCCTACAATTTCTGTCATTTAGAAACATCTCTAATTGCTCGGAAGAGATTTTCAGCTATGTAATTGTTGCATTAGCATGGTAATAAAATTTGTGTGGCCAGGTCTCTTACAAAATTGCATGCGTAATTAGGAGATCGGTTAATTAAAAGAAAACTTACGTAGGAAACTGCAAAATGAGGACTTATCAGTATTCTCATTGTTATCAGACCCGTGAGCATCCAGATTACATACTTGTTCCTGGTAGATAGTACAGCATACACGGCATCGCATTAACGCACGGGAATCTTGGCAAAACAATGCGATTAAATCCGTCGTGGTAGTCATCATTCATTGCTTGTCTTCGTAGATTGTAGTCGGTGGAACCGGCTAGTGCTCGGAATGGTTCCGCAAACGTCTACCAGTTACCCGCTGAGCTGAACTGCTCCCCGACTTAATAAAACTGCGCTTTGGTCAGAAATAGGTAGATACGAAATGTTCTACTTACAAATCTTTTCTGTTAAACATGCAAACGATAATTGATGGACCTGCAATCCGTGTGTAACGTTGAATAACATGCAAATGAAAGATATATTTCTTGCCTTACCATCACATATAGATGCCTATTAAGCAGAGTTTAATATTTAACTATATTTAAATTTATGAAATCGTCAGCTTATACCAATAATTCGAACTCGGTGCACGCAAACGTGTTCCCGTAGTTCCTAACTCGATATCCGCCAGCTTCAATTTATAACTGCCTATAAACTTTTACACGAGAGATCACTGCGAATCCCCCAACGAGTTTCACTCAAAGGCCAATTATTAATTTCCGCCTTTGTGTAAAACTGCAAAAAAAACATCTTTCAAGTGCTACTAATTTCTAACATTCTGTTCTCGGTAGCATTCAATTTCAATAAACCCGTGTGGAAGTTTTCGCAAATTAAACAAAGTAGTAAGAAGAACTGGAGAAACAGACGAAGTTAATTTAACATCCAACAAAAGCGCTGCTACAGATCTCGCATGCTTCGCTACCGAATTTATCGCAGCACCTTTTGAATCAAATTCGCTGCTGCATGCGCCGTTGTTCCGAGCTAAAATCACGTGAAATGCAGACTAAAACGTGTACAGCTTCATACACTTTTTTGGTTTCTGTAATTGCATTATGATGACAATATACTGTTACATTAAATCCAAACAACTGCGCAAAGCAGATATCACAAGCAATTTCGGAATATTTCTGGCTGGCGCTTTTGTATTAGGTGTATAAATAAGTTCTCAGCTTTAGATTTCACAGGATGCAAATCACCGTTTACATGTAACGTATTAGTCCGCCCTCTTGCGGTTTTAAAGCAATGACATTTGGTCTTTCGAAACATCATGCGATTTGCCGTTTGATGCACATAACTTCAATAATCAGCTGTGCTCACGATGGCAATCACAAAAGAGCATATTCGATTTTATATCCACTTCGCGTTTCATCTTAAGAAAAACGCTGCTGAAGCCACCGAAATGATTTGTGCTCCATGTGACGAGAATGCTGTAAGTCATTCAACGTGCAAATAGTGGTACCAAAGATTTCGAGGAGGAAAGTTTAGTCTTGAAGATCAACCACGCGCTGGACGCCCTCAAATATTTGACACGGATGAACTGCAGACATTGCTGGATCAAAACAATGCGCAATCTGAAAAAGGACTTGCAGAACAGCTTGGTGTCACTCAGCCAGCCATTTCCATACGTTTGCATGCAATGGGTAAGATAGAAAAGGAAGGCAGATGGGTTTCGCATAAACTGTACGAAGACAACAAAAATCGACGACGTGACACCGCACTCCATTTGCTTTCAAGGAACCGAAAAAAGGATTTTCTGCATAAAATTATTACGGGCGATGAAAAATTGTACGACCATCCCAATCGCAAAAAATCATGGGTAGACCCTGGGAAACCTTCGACATCGACTCCAAAGCCCAATATCTACGCCAAAAAGAATTTGCTCTGTATCTGTTGGAATTGGAAAGGTGTGCTGTGCTATGAACTGTTGAAAACAGGTGAAACAGTTACGGCGGATCTCTACCAACAGCAACTCATCAGTTTGAGCGACGCAACCGAAGAAAAGAGGCCATTTAGTGGACAAGGAAGTCGCAAAGTCATCCTGCTCCATGATAATGCCCGACCACATGTTGCGAAGGCGACGCAAGAACACATCTTCGCGTTAGTCTGGGAACTTCTCCCACGTGCGGCGTATAGCCCAGACATGGCCCCTTCTGATTATTTATTCCGGTCGTTACAGCATCACTTGGCTGATGCGCACTTCAAAACAGAAGAAGTCCGAAAATGCATCGATAACTTTATGGTCTCGAAGCCGGTGAACTTTTATCACCAGGGAATTCGCAAGCTACCCGAAAGATGGCAAAAGGTCATCTATGCCAACGGAGAATACTTTGATACTTAAACTTTTTTTGTTTGTTTTTAACTAAACTTTAATTTTGCAGAAAAAAGTTGATAACTTATTTATACACCTAGCAAAACAATTTAAAAAGACATAAAAGCAGATATTTCTAAAATCAACTAAAAACGCTGTTATTTGAAAGGATATAAATTATTTTATATAAAGCAAACAATTTCACGAAGCCCAAAAATTTTAATGCAAACTGAACAAACACCAAGATGCATAAGTTTCACCCATCTGAGCATCTATTTTCAGAAAAACAATGTAATTTCGAACAATATTAAACAATAGTCCACTGTACAACTTTAGTAATAAGTAACAAATGGTTTTTCAAAGGTAATACAGTACAAATTTATTATTGTAACTAATAGCTAAAGAAAAAAGCATGGAATTAGAATAGAATAAATAAATAGACGGGTAGTAGAATATGTGGAAAATCGATTATTTAAATTAATAAAAAATTAATATAACAAAACAGCTATGATAAAATTTTGGTGCTACATAGTTGTCAGCATTACGTTTAAGTAATCTGCCGAAGGATCGCAGTTGACAATAAGATATAATCATCATTTCAATTACTTTATCAAGTGTGCTCTTTACAAACTTGTTTTAATAAATTGTAATCTGTTTAAAACCCAACTAATTATAATAATTTTAATGCATACAATTTCAACTTATACTAGAGCATTTTAATTAAGCAAATTAACATAGATAAATATGCTTAGTTGTTAACTTAGGTTAATATACCCGCATCTAATTTAGAACACTATATTAAATTACACACATTTTTCAGTTTGTTTCTAGTTTTAAAAATGTCATTTACAAATTATCATCAAAAAGAAAATATGAACCCTTAATTATTATTGGCAAACAAATATAAACTTCTCAGAACATCAAAAAACTACAAAAGAACAATATCAGTTCAAGTGAAAAAAAGCGACCACTGAAGTTCTTACGTATCAAAAATTGGAACAAATCAGTTTTCGATGTTTGGTTAAAAATCAATGGAACGTCACGACAACTAGCATATCAGTACGCAGAAAAAATTTAATTATTTATTTAAAGCAATAGTTACAGAAAAATATTAGCTAAAACAGTTTCAGTCAATAAACAATAATTTGTGGTCTCTAAAAAACCGAACGATTCATAATTTGTGACAGCTAAAGTTTCTAGGAAGAAAACAACTTCACTACTTTCTGCAGTGGATTTATGAGAACTATTGATGACGTACCTTTTTTCGTCGCGCAAAGTAGATTATCACTCATTGCAATAAAAATCAATAATATTATTATGTTGTGTTAAAGATATCGAGGGTGATAAAACTGAATATCCGCATGTTGCTACTATATTATTGGAAACAAAATTTTAATGCCATTGGAGCAGTTAAGAAAATACGTGAAATGGGAGAAGAAGACCTGGCAAATATGTGTGTAACACAACACTGATTACGACATTTTCTAATGTATGACTTCAACCCAGAAGATACAAAATGGGGTTAGCAAGATATTGTGAGATTTAAAAAAAAACGATGGGATACACTCGATTCCTTACATTCCTCCTAAAGATACATCTTACAGCTTAGGATCAAGTTGCCGAGTTGCCAAATTATACCATATAAATTATGAGTCGACGTACAATCTACCATTATTCCTATTTTTGCCAACCGATGATCGGTTTATTAATAATATTTAGTACATAAAATAAAAAACGCATTTATTTTAATCAATGCAATAAAATTAAGAAAAAATTTATTTATTACAAAACAGGTTCTCAACAGGCTGAATGAATGTATGCTGTATTACGTAAAAAATATCCAGGTATACTTAATCATAAGTGAGTTCTTCTTCATCACGTCAGCATCCAGAGAAAACAAAGAAAATACATAGCCACAGAATTGCTACCCAATCTAACATTTGGTTCAGATCTTACACCGTCAGATTACGCCTGTTTTATTCAATAGCGCAATTTTTATGTGGAAAACACTTTATTTTTATAAAAAAATTCATTTGTTAATAAGAAATTTTTTAATAAATAAAATATTGACTTTCTTAAAATCAAAGAGTTATCCATTCGATCATGGTCCTGACGGATGACCTATTCAGTCACAGACAATAATTGAGTACCTGCGTTCACTTCGCACAAGCGGTAATAAGGCGAGGAGATTGCCACATCGCCCGGCATCAGAGACGGTGTAAGACGACCGGATACAAAGAGCGAACATGTGAGAGCCTCAACCTTCTCAGTTCGTAGGCCGTGTTCCCAGGCAGGATGTTAGAGCTTTACCATTATTATTATTATTATTATTATTATTATTATAAAAAACCATCTCAATCATACTCAATCCTTTTAACTTAAGATAGCCACTACAGTTGTACTATAAATGTAGAGCTCAATGACTTGCAAAAATTATATGTCAATATGTATGTCCTACTTAAAGTTACCTTTACATGATATTAAGTAAGTTATTTTACCAATTTTCAATTCACGCATATCGATTTTTATCTGCTCTACATAGATGTTTATATTATGTTAGATTTACCTAAATTATGGGCAATTTTAATAATGTTTGTCAGAACATTTTATTTAGAGATCACTTTCAACTAGTATTCCAATTTACCCTTCTTCTTTTGAATATATTATATAAGATATCATTGTTCTACATAAACACAAAATGTTGTTTTCTGTAAATATAAGAAAATGAGTTTTTAAATACACTACAGATATTGTTTTTTTTTTTAATTTTACAAGCATTTAAACCACATTCTTTGTAAAACAAGATTATACAAATTGGGGTTGTGAAATACTTACAATTCATAAAAAAAAATAAAAATATACAATTCAAATCAAAATTCCATGCTAAACTTTAACATATATCTTACAATTTAATGTATTAATTACTAAACGCACCTAAAAATGTCTAGACTATTTCAAACATTTTCATCTATTGACAATTATTTCTCTTAGTTCATAAACAAAAGAAATTACTTTTACGTAGGCATTCAGCTGATCCCAACTAATATCTAACTAACCTTACTAAAACGTGCCAACGTCAAACAATTTTTTTAATTCGATGACCATTGTATACAATGTATATATAATTTATCGTCCAATAATTTTGACAATCTGGTTTATAAAATGCAAAACAGGTTTCTTCGTTTACCTTTTTTGCAATGAGAGAAGAAATTGTATAAAATTACGACCAAATAGTACTAGTTTCTTCTTCTTCTTCTACTTTTATATAGGCTATTAGTCTGTTTCTAACTACACATTTCGTGTAGTACTAGGAACCATGTTGGGCGTACCCCGGACAAGTGGCTAGTCTAACCGGTTAGAAGAAGAAGAATGTACTTCACAGCCGCCAAAGGTGTTTGTATGACGGCCGGAGAGCATTTGATGTTTGCCGTTGCTTTTGATCTGGGAGGCAAACCCAAGTTCGCTGCGCACCAATGTGGCAAGCCAAAGCCTACAGCTCGCGGCTGTTCTGTTTTCGGTAGTACTAGTTTAAATACACAAATTCAATTGCTGGTAAGTATGTGATACATCCATTATGTACATAATGATAACTTCTTCAATTATAAAACGTAACAGTATTTAAAAAAATATTTTAAGAAATTACAAAGAAAATTTGAAGACTAGACGAATTCTCCAATTAAAACTCAAACATTTTTGTTAACTTTAAGAGATAAACTTTAATTTTGATAAACAAAGAAAAGTTTATGATATAAATTATTATATGAATTATATTATTATATGAATTGCGAAACAATACTACGCAACGATCATTTAGGTCAAATTTGTGTAGTAAGGAATCTTGTAATAATTATCAAGATTATACAAGATAAAGTGGAGTCTCAGGTCCGCTTATCGTTAGTTTAAGCCACAAGCTGCCACTACTCCTAATTGTTCTTCAACAATTATTTCTGAGTGATAAGTCCAATTTAATTTTTTTACAGTCACTAGTCAAATTTAATCGAAATGATGTTTGGAAGAAAGTAAGAAACAACAAAGACAGGTTTTACAATAAAAATCAAAAACTACCACCAACTAGATTATGAAACTGCACTATTAACTACAGAAACTTAAATAACTTTAGATATATTACTTACATACCCCAAACCTCCAATAACGTGTGATTTTTTAAATTTGCCCTCCTAGAGGTGAAAATAACTGATACATTATAAAACTTCAAAACTTCTAAACGCACGACTTTGAGATTCGGTATGCAGACTATTAAAATTTGTGGAATTTGTGTTTCACCGTTTTTTAGATTTTCTACCCCCAAGAAAGTGAATTCTAAGAAAAACAGAAGGACTTAACATAAAATTTTTTATCTATCCGCAAAAAATACAAAAACGTTAATTTTTGTAATTCCTTAAATATTAAATAATTACATTTTTTATATTTTCAAAATTCATTTTCAAATGGGGAAACGGGGATGCAATATTGGAACCCAAAAACACTAGATGAGCGGCATTATTGAATGCAATACAAAACTGGCTTTTCATTTCTGTTTCATTTTTTGTTTGAATTTCGTAGCGTAAACAAGTGCGACAAACAAATAACCGCTGCTATCAACAATACTCACAAATCATACTACAATCCAATTGTGTTAAAAATAACCGCAATATAATTTTAGAAGCTAAACATGTCACCGATTTATAATGGACAGACAAAAGTTTCAAATAATAATGCTATATAGGCTATTCCATATAATTCTCAACTACCGCAATTTTAGAACTTTCAACAAGCGAATTAGCCAACATCAAGTAATATTAATTACTACTTATGTCAACAATTTGTAAATCAATCTACTCATTATATTCAACAATATTCAAATACTAGTCCTTACTACTATCGTATGTCTTCTACAAGTGATGATAAAACCCCTGAATAAGATGCTAACAAAAATCGATGACAAAATATCAAATGGGTAAAAAAAGAAAAATAAATCTTTTCAACAGCCACAATGTTACCTTAAATAATAAAGGGAGTACAAATAAGTCTCCGTCGTTTTTTTTATAAAAAAATTGGGCATTTATTGTAAAAGAACGGAACCTTATGTTTTATTCAAAGTATTGTCTATCGCTAACCACTACTTTTTCCGATCTTTCTGACAGCATACGGATACCGCGTCGAAAAAACGCTTCATCTTTTGAGACTATCCACGAATCGACCCAATTTTTGGTATCTTCATATGATGTGAAGTGCTGCTCAGGCAGGCCATGTGCCATCGGCCGGAACAAGTGGAAGGGGCAATGTCTAGTGAATACGTCGGGTGGGGTAAGACTTCCCAATTGAGTGTTTCCAAGTAGGTTTTGACCGACGCCGTAACAGGTGGACGAGTATTATCATGCAGGAGAATAATTTTGTCGTGCCTGGAGTAGTAGTAGGCGCGTTTTCCATTGAGTGCTCGGCTCAATCTCATCAATTGTGTTCGGTAGAGAGCCCAAGTAATGGTTTCGTTAGTTTTGAGCAACTCATAATACACAACACCAAGCGGATCCCACAACATGAGTTTTTCTCCATGAATATTCGGCTTGGCTGTCGATGATGAAGTATGGAAGTATGTGGTCTCCATGATTTCCTCTTCTTTGGGTTATCGTAGTGGATCCATTTTCATCACCAGTGACTATACAATGCAAAAACCTTTCGTTTATGCTTGCCAAGTAGCATTTCCTATGTGCAAAATCGGCGTTCAACGTTCTCGACTTCAGTTCATATGGAACCCAATTTCCTTGCTTTTGAGTCATTCCCAGCGATTTTAAAGGATGTAAAATTGCTTGTTGAGTCACTCCTAATGTAAATGCAAGTTCTTCTTGCGTTTGGCAGGAATCTTCCTTCAATAATGCTTCCAATTCCGCGTTTTCGTACACTTTAGGCCTTTCGCTACGTTCCTTGTCTTCGACGTCAAGCTCACCGTTCTTAAATTTATGAAACCACTCACAACAACTTCTCTCACTTAAAGCAGCCTCACCACACATGCTTCTACAAGCAATCAGATGCGCCTCAGCTGCAGATTTCTTCAAATTAATGTAGATCAAAAGTTCCCGCAAATGACGCTTATTCGGCTCAAAACTCGAGATTTTCGCACGAAAAACTATACGATGCTGATACAAAATCGGTAATATTTTAACCTTACTATATGACGTTTTAGATCTGACAATTTCAACCATAATTTACTGGTGGGACCTTCTTCGTCAAACAGCGGAGACTTATTTGTACTCCTTTAAATTGTTTTTTTTTAAACAGAAGAAAATGATGAAATATCCTACAACAAGCAAGCCGCTAACATAAACCCAAAACCTCCTAAAATCTTCGTCTATGGGTTGTTACACTTTCAAGAAAAGATTTAAAAAAATAGAGATGTAGCATAAACTGAGCAATATTAAACAAAAATATTAGCTGATAACACGATAAAAATGTAGTCTCCGAGACATATACAGGAAATTAATACATTACATGAGAGAAAACGATACAGTTCATTATACATATCAACTAAGTAAGACCGAGCTTACAAATGAACGCAATTTAAACTCGAATATACGCAAATCAGGCAACGAACAATATATATTTACAACATTTCTTCTATTATGAGCAAATTTCTAGAATAATGTAAGTCTGTGTTCCAGCAATTAGTACAAAACATCAAGGTATTAAACATGTTCTGGTTAATAAAATTCACTTCATTTGTAAAAATATCCCAGTAGAATGTCAACGGCCTTCTACAGAACAAACAGGAAGTTGAAATATTCCTTTATAATAACTCTGTGGATATATTGTTAATACAGATCCTACTTTAACCTATCTAACTATTCCACTTATTTCACCAACCATCCGGATAATGCTACCCATGCTGACATAGCCATAATAATACGGAAATCTATCAGTCATTCTGCTGTTCCTAAATATGAGACAGACCACCTACAACACACAGTTACAAAAGATAAAATTCTCCATTATAAGTTAACAATTGCATTCATTTATTGTCCACCTTGCCACAACATCAAAAAAAGCATTTTCAAAACTTCTTTCAGTCATTAGGGACTAAACTAATCATAGAAGAAGATTAATAGTATCCTATGGGAGATCTCACATAACAAAAAGGGCAGAGATCTAGCAAACCTCTTGCGAAAGCAAAATTATTCCTTCCTCTCTACTGGCACTCCCATTTATTGGCCAAACGATCCCCACAAAACTCCTGATTTACCGGACTTTTTTATAATGAATGGAATCATATTATCTTATACGCATATCATTCCAAGTTACAACCTTTCATCAAATCATTCCCCAATTATAACAACTATCGATTCCTGCGTTATCCATAAAAACCAAGTTATCAATTTAGAACTCGATAACGGCATGACACAACTCGTGTCACATTCACAATAAAACGCGAAATCTGTCCTCAAGTCATAACATCACGTTTGAACGAAAATATAACTACTTGGGTTAAAATACAGAAATATATACTGGTTAATGGACCGGAAATTAAAAGTAACAACAGCAAACAAAGATCTTTCATATAAAGTACAAAACTAATTGAACATATTCTTTATAATTATAGGCGCAAACTCCGCTATCGATGTTATCAGAAAATTTTAGAACGACATATGAGCAATAGATTTGATAATAAGTAATAAATTTTTAACTTTTGTTAAACTTCACTAATGATGTACAAAATAATAGTTATGAATTTACGAATATAACCCTGGAATTTTAACTACTGCAGTATAAATTATAGTGGAAGTGGTTACATTAAATGCTATCACCCACGATATAAATAATCAATGCACGTGTATTAGCAGATTGTAAATAAGCACTCAATAAAAAAATATTCAGTTATTATTTATTTTTTTAACCAAAACTACAAAATATGCCCGGCTCTACCAAAAAATTCTAAATTACTCTTTTTATTTTATTCTGCAACAAACGGCAATAAACTATTTTCATAAAACGATAAATATACCCATCCCGATGAAAACTCGCAATACAAGGTATTTTTACATCAATATCAGCCAACTAAATTAGAATTACATAAAGCACAAAATGAAAACCCAATGCAGAATACTGCCATTTTATTAATAACAGCATTTTAATAATGCAAATGTATAAATAATCAATGCGTTGGGCATATTTGAGTCAAAACTGTTTACTAACAATAGTTTGTAGTGGGAGAGCCGTAAGATGATTTTTAATTTTAGCTAATAAGACGCGTTCGCATCATTAATCACGAGCTACTCTAAGTAATACGCACTTGCCTCACGCTCGAAACACAGCCATGAAGGGACACTTCACAAAAGGCTGTGATTAATGAATCATTCTTATATACTGTTATTACACGTACATGTAAATTGGAGTTACGTATTACAATTTTATTATTAAGAACTGCGAATATGAACAACGAAACAGTGCATCTTTAATTAACTATAGTTACTGACAAAATCACTTATATTTTATTGTTTGGTTTTTGTATGCCATTTTTATAAACTTTAAAACCTTGCTTTCATAACCAATATTCTAATTCAAAATTTATTGAGTCACTATCTCCAAAAAAAGGACAAGAATCTTAAACGGTGATTAGATTTTTGATTAAGAAATGCTAAGATATATAAATTCACATTTATATGGGTTGGGAATAATAAGTAAAGTTTCATGACGGTGAGATAGAAAATCAGAAAGTGAGCCAAAAAGATGCAGTATATCAACTTCAATTACGCAAGGCTTGTGTGTTGACAAATTAAACGAAAACTCGAACACTGTTATTCATAAAATTTCCATTACTCTCGTTTCCAATACTTAATTAATCAACGTACTCATTTATATTTTTTTAAATTTAAGACTAACATGAGCAATTGTCAGTCCAAGGAATAGACATGGTAACAAATTATTTTATCCTATTTACAAATATAATTTAAGTAGTTTTAAAGAATTTTGTTAAAAAATCTTTGCTGGTGGAGGCTTGTTTTCAAAATATAATTACATTTTCGAAATGTAAGAACATCAAGCTAAATTTATTCATTTAAACAACTCGATCCAGTCGGACCGAGTTGTACAATTGAACATGAAAAGTGCTGCTTCTACGATGGACTCGACAAATAGTGCTAACATAAGCAAATCCGATCACTCCGATAATGCTCATTTGTAAAATACATTTTACTGATCGTACAGCAATAAAAGTACTTTACTATACTATATACCACCCTACTCATACCGATGATAGTCCACGATTGAACAGCTGTAATAATTCACAATGTATTATCTCATCAAGAACTACCACCATTTCAAGCATCAACAGTTCACGTCTACGCTAAACCAAGTCCCTTCACAATCCTCTTAGACACGTCATCAACACTGAGAAATACAAAAATTCGTTTAATTCAACAAAAAAAAATCTGGTGTGAACATCACACGACTTTCCTTATCCTATTATTTGGGTAATTTTGGCAAAAATCCTGGACTTCAATTTTTTGTCGAGTTCCCATTTTACCAACTTTTATTTTAAATTCATGTTTATCTCATGATAACACATCATTTTTATTCTCATGAATTTTTCGTATTTTCAACCGTTTAGATTCGCGACCGCTTTGCGACCGATTTTGCGACCTTGGGACCAAACGGCTAGGCCGATTTTTATCAAAAGTTATGCACTGCGTACCTTACCTACTAGTAACTTGCATACTAAATTTCAAGTCTCTAGCTCTTACGGTTCTCGAGATATTCTGTTTACTGATAGACCGACAGACAGACAGACGCACACACACACGAACCAATGGCCCAAACCAACTTTTTTGGTGTCCTAAGGCTCTATATTTCGTCCAGAAATGTGAAAAACTGGGTAGGTCAAATTTCCGCCGATTACATTACGTTCCTTATTATAGGATAAGGAAAGCAAAAACAATACATAGCTGGAAGAAATTAAAATACTAAATACACAGCCGAATTTCAGGCATTAAATTGTAAAGGAGATCATATTTATAGGAAAACCAACTTAGTGGCCTTCAGATACAAACAAATTGCCCGAGCTTCTCGAGTTTTTTGTAGTCGATGACTTAACATCTAACTATTTTCAAACTGAACCTAAGTAGGACATATCACATTATAATTGAACATTATCTGTCAAAACTTACCTCTTCTAAAACTTTTAACACTACCTAGAAAAAAATTAAAATAAAACAACCTAAAGATCTTGATAATGCTGTTAATACAAGAAAGCATAAAAATCACACCTACCCCTTCCGCAAATTCACCTGATAATAACACACTTCATAGTCAATTCAACAGTTGAGAAAATATGAACGAGACGTATAAGTAACAAAATTGATAAAAATGTCTAGAGAATGTTCACTCAACATCTTTAAAAAATACAATATCTCACAAATTCAACATATGAAACATACATATATAATAAGAGTGACCACTCAGTTTGGACAGTAACTTTTTTTTATTGCTTTAATTGATAATTTACAATCTACTCTTAGTTTTACAGAGTAATAAGTAAATGTTATGATAAGATTGCTGGGTGACACGAGTAGGGCACCGTCCATTGGCGGATCTCCAGGATTTTTCAGTAAGGTCTTCCGGCCATAGTCTATTCAGTATTCTAACTGGAGGCTGATGGGAGTAGAGGTCGTCAGTGAATTCATTTGTGCAATTTTTCCTTTTAGTAGCATGATTCGTGATGACTTCTGTCATGAACGGAATGTTGAGATCGTGATGAAGGATTTGGGTTACTGATGTACCAGGATGCGTTAATCAGCGCACGTAACGTCTTTGATTGGAACTATTGTAGTATCTTGGTGTTTGAAGGCTTACTGTATCCCATAACTGGATTTCGTAGGACCACACATGTATTATAATAGTTTTGTAGAGTAATAGTTTACTTTCTAAGGTTAGCTACCACTTATGTCCAATTAGCCAGTACATACTTTTTGTCTTTAGGTTGAACTGTTGTTTTTTGGCTTTTATGTGGGATTTCCGGGTCAGCCTTTGGTCAAGTTAAAGTGATAGGTACTTCACCTCAGTTCCACTGGGATGAGTTGATTGTATATGGTGGCTGAAGAACATGTGGAGAGTTTATTGGTAAAAATAATGTGCGTTGATTTGTTACTGTTAAATTTAATGTGGCACTGGTCGAGCCAACTTTCTAGAAGGTTTAGGTGTGACTGGGACCTTCCAGATGCTTGATCCGGATTGGTATCAGAAGATATTATTGCAGTGTCATCTGCGAAGATGCCAATTAAGATGTTCTCTGTGTTGGGAATATCTTCTGTATAGAGGAGTACAGAAAGGGACCGAGAATGATTCCCTGCAGGATACCGGAGTTACTGATTTGATAGATTGAATTGGCCTTGGAAGTGTCTTTGTGTTAAATAAGATTTTAGGAGGAGAAAAATTGGTGAGGTATCTTTTTTTAATTCTATGTAAAAACCCGCTGTGCCATACCTTGTCAAAGGCCTGTTTGATATCAAAGAATACTGAAGCACATAGTTTTTCCCCTCGAGGGTATCTTTGATGTGGTTGACTATTCTATGACATTACTGGATGGTTGAATGTCCTTCACGGAAGCCAAACTGGTGAGTGAAAATTATCTCTTCTAGAGGTGTTATATCTTTGATTCTGTATAGCAGCAAGCGTTCAAATATTTTTGATAATAAAGGTAGCTAGAAAGTAACTAAGAAATTTAAAAAAACAACAAACCATATACTACAGTTAAAAATGAATAACAATAGCTAGATTAGGTAAGAAGAGAAGCCCTCCACATTCTAATCCTAATAACACTGACGACACGATCCAAAATTTCATAAACATTCCTTGCCCCATTAGTGACCCCATTATTTTATTTTTTTTCTCGGAAATAAAATAAATTCCGCATGTAAAAATCACCAAGCCTCGAGATTTAATTTCGCAAATCAAGTCCTTAAATAGTTACCAAGAAAAATCTGCAATATCATACTTAGGTCGACCTATCAATTGATAGGTTGATATAATAAACTTTATTATCCCTGTTATCAAAAATATTTGATAAACTGTTGTTCAGAACGTTAAAAACTGAAATAAACCTTCACGAAATTTTACACACCAATTCGGTTTGCGATAGCAGTATTTCACCATACAACAGTGCTACAAAGTACCCAATAAGATCATAAAAAGGATGGAAGAGAAAAAGACAAGTACTGCATCTTTTTGACATCGAAAAAAGGCCGTATTTGTAATTAAGGACTACCATTTAGAATAAAATACACCCTTTCCACAAACTACCTTATCCGTAAATCGTATATCTTTCTGATTAAATTTGGTGCATGATTCAATAATAAACAACACATTAATCGTCACATTTGAAAACGATAATGTGAATTATCCATTTACCACGACCCAGATCATCTTCAAAATCAGACGTCACGAAATATTACAGTAACAACAATCTACATTTTAAAAAGAAGGTTAAATACTTAAGCCTAATACTTAATTCTAACATAACCTGGAAACACATATAACCATAAGAAAACTCCAATAAAGCTTAAACTACAACAGATGCAATGGCTTTTAGGCCGAAAATCCCAATTAGCAATAAAAAAGAATATCCTTTATAAATGCATCTAAAAACTATATGGGCATATGAGGTACAACTACGGGGCTGTACTGAATCATTAAATAACAAAATCATCTAACGCACTCAATCAAACATCCCACGCTTGATTATAGATTTCTCCTGGTACATAGTAACAAAACCATACACGATGACTCACGCACTCCTACGATTGAAGAGAAAATACGTTCCATGAGCAACACCTACTTTCCTAAACTTCTGGGTCACTATAACAACAAAATAAGCCAATTATATGAGTCCCTTCCAGTACAAAAACGAATGAAGACAACGATCCACAGACCTACATAGTAGTTATTTCATGTGCGGAGGATTGGCAATAGATGTCTTCTCTCGAATTCATTTTCAATCAACAAATTTGCTAATTACTTCTAAGGCGTAGATTATAAATAGCTCTAGCAAAAAAAAATAAAAACTAAATTTTTATATAATGAAGAAATTTAAAATTTGTTGCACTTGATAAAATCATTCAAAAATGGGCGTTACTGCTACATTGCTACAACTATCTTTGTAT
Source organism: Sinelater perroti (assembly GCA_036346155.1). NCBI lineage: Eukaryota > Metazoa > Arthropoda > Insecta > Coleoptera > Elateridae > Sinelater > Sinelater perroti. The sequence continues at coordinate 37,776,190 of JARFIY010000001.1, forward strand.
ACATCGAAAGGTTTTTGTATTTATTATGGTATTCAAAATTGATTTTTTATAAGTGAGCACTGTATTCTACGTAGAATTGTCTATAGACACCTTGTCAAATTTTAAAGAACAAGGCTTACTAATTTAAAATAAACAAAATAAAAGGCAAAAATAAAGCACAGGGAGTTTATAACACGTTAGATGTTAGAAGTCCAACAGTATTACAATAAAGTCATTTTGTTCGCTGTCATTCTTTAATATTCTCAACTATGCAATTTGCACGCGGATTTACTACTGTTTATAACATCATTTCAAACTAATAGAGATAAACTAAATTAAACGCATAACTCTTAACCGATCTAAATACAAACGATCTGTTTATACAATCCAGCCGTAAGATAGAGATAGTGTGATTATACCACATCTGTCTACATTAATTTACATATTATCATACATAGTATCTAAATAACAAGCAAATACGAATTATCGGGGTAGCCTCAAATAAAATTACTCAGAAAATACATATTCAAATAATTACTGTAGTGTAAAATTTACAATTTTAATTTTTACAATTAGAAAACAAAATTATTATTATTACTTCTGACAACAATATCTTGATAATTGAATATTAAGTTTGCTAAACATATTTCCAAAACCCATATATTTTAATGGAATATAAATATTTTTTGTCACATCTACGACTTTTGTTTTATGATGAAACTATAATTAATAATGGATATTGCAAAAACTTCATAGTCGTAACGACTATAAAATAAGACAAAAACCCTCATCTTTCCAAAACGATTTTCTTAATAGTTATCAACTGAAATTTATAATTAAAAGTATAAAAAAGTATAAATAATGCAAGACCTTTGTAAGTTAAAATTTGGAATATATTAATATTTGTTAAACAAGTAAATTGAATAAACATAATATACAAAAAAAACAAGCGACAATTAAAAAAATCAAGCAACTTTAATGTTAAGTCCAATAAAAACATCAGATAAAGAATTAATAACCATAGATTTTTTATCACTTACTGTTAAACTGTTGATTTAATTGTAAAGTATTCAATAAGAATCTTCACCAAGATAATACGAGTCGATTGACGACATTAATATGGCTTTTTATGTAGTCAGAACTGTTATTAGTTACCTGTATTAGAAAACTTCCTATAATGCAACCTGTATATAGACAGACTATTTAAAACCTGATACCACTTTATCAGAACAAATATTAGATTGTTGTTAAAGATTTTCTAATTAATTTGAAAAAAATTTCACCAAATTTTTTAAATTCACCTTTGCCTTGTTTAAAGATCAATGAAATCAAATTTAAAAAAATTATATTTCTTTAAAATCTTACCCGTCGGGAATAACGACTTTCAATGGTAACTTCAATAGCCCGTGCTTTTGTATAATAATATAGAAATAAATGTTCCATGTTCGTATGAAGTTTTCGCGACAAAAACATAAAAAGTGTCACGTATTTCAATAGCAATTCAGGCAAAATGATAAAATAAACCATTTGGAAACTGAGATTGTGAGAATATTTGTTTGTGTTAAATAAATTACTTAGAGTATTTCCATGAAATGTACATAAATGCTTGTTATTTGCATACTTTAAAACGAAACACGACATAAGAAATGATCCTTACATTTATCTGCCACTTTCCGTTTCCTGAATAAATAAATATCTGTAATGCATTCGCAAACTGTCAAAATGTCATTTGCATTTTGACCCATACATTAACATATTTAAAAAACCTTAAAGTTGAAAAATCCAAAAAATATCAAGATAGAAATTTTTGCATTTGTAAAAAGCAGTAATACAATTTTAATTCAGATTGGTAACTTTAGACTCGACCAATAACCAATACGAAAAACCAGCACGTTTTAGTGTTTCAATGACCCTGACTTTCTTTGTTTTTTAGTTTTCAAATAAAATTTATAGCAACTGTATACACAAGTGAAAGATATGTCCATATATATTTAATTTTATATATGAGCAATATGTCACAACCGACATAATATACTACGTTTCTAAATTTTTTTTTTTTTTAGTTTATTTATTTAACTACAATCTGTCTGATGTGACATTCAGTAGTTGGTTTGGCATACATAAATAATTAACAATTGAAAGACATGAAGTCGAAGCATTCATTAATGTTTCGTCTATATTATTCTAACCTAGTTTTAACATATATACAATTGCTCTATAGTTATACAACACAACTTACTAATAAATTACAAAAATCTGTCTGTTAGGTCTAATGGTTTGAACCTTTTTAAACGTGGCTGTTCTACAGCGTCATCTAGTAAGCACTCCACTAGAGGATTAGGGTGAACATTAATGCGATCACGGTAGCGCGCACTAAACTTTTTTATTTCTTCATTAATAGTTGGAATTGCGATATCACGACGTATAGTTTCATTGGTAACATACCATGGGGCGTTTACAATGGATCTGAGCACTTTTGACTGAAAACGTCGCAGTATTTCGATGTTAGATGTTTTTTGCTGTACCCCATAGTTGTATACCGTAAGTCCATATGGGTTTAATCATGGCTTTATATAGCAGTAACTTACTTTCCAAGGATAGCTGTGACTTTCATCCTATCAGCCAGTACATTTTTTGTACTTTTAATCCCAATTGTTTACGCTTTGTCCATAAGTGCGTCTTCCATGTCAACTTCTTGTCTAAGTGCATTCCAAGGTATTTGGCACTGTCAGCTTGTGGAATTTCTTGATTATTCAGGGTCACTGGTGGGCAGATGCCTCTTCTTAGTGTAAACGACACGTTCACTGACTTGCTTTAATTTATTTTTATACGCCACTTGGTACACCAGCTCTGTATTTTATTCAGGTGAGTTTGTAATTGTTGGGATGCCACATTTGGGTCGGTATGAGATGTAAGAACTGCCGTATCGTCGGCAAAAGTAGCGACCATGTTTCTTGTTGTTGTCGGGAGGTCCGCCGTGAATAGTAGGTATAGAACTGGGCCCAGCACGCTACCCTGGGGAACACCTGAACCGATGGGGTATAAAGGAGTTATCTCACTGCCATATCTGACTTGGAAGTGCCGGTTGGTTAAGTACGACTTTAGGATTTCATAGAAGTCTGACGATAGGATTTCCTTGATTTTACAGAGCAGCCCCTCATGCCATACCTTATCAAAGGCCTGAGTGACGTCCAAGAATACTGCAGCACAGTATTTCCTTTCTTCGAAATCTTTAGTGATTTTATCAACTACTATGTGGACTTGTTCAATTGTTGCGTGGTTGTTTCGAAAACCAAACTGGTGGTCAGGTATGAGATGATTGTCCAGAAGTATTGGATATAATTTCTCTAGTATCATTTTTTCGAACACCTTTGACAACACTGGCAGCAGACTAATAGGTCTGTATGATGCAGGTTGTTCTTTGGGTTTGCCTGGCTTAGGAATTAAGATTATCACAGCATTTTTCCACATATTGGGAAACTGTCGGAGCCTTAAAATTGCGTTGAATAAGTGCGTGATGAATTCATAGCCTTTATGCGGTAGTTCTTTGAGGATATAGCCACTAATTAAATCCAGACCTGGGGCTTTGTGCGGGTTTACTTTACTGCGAATGGTGTTTTCAACTTGATTGGTCTTAAACTTTTTAATAGGCAGGCTCATTTGATACGGCATTTCTAGAATGTTTCGTATTTCTTCTGACGTATCTTGTTCCGCCGGGAACGGTTGGAATACATTAGCAAGATGTTGTGCAAAGGTAGACGCCTTCTCACTATCACTTTTTGCCCAGCTATTATTAGTGGTACGAATTGGTGTATGGTGTTGTTTTGGTTGCTTTAGGTATCTTGTGGCTTTCCAAAGCGAGTAGTCGTCTGCTTCTAACGGTGACAGATGTTTTAAGTAAGCTTGTACATTCTGATTTTTTATGTCCGAGATTAAATTTTTAAGTTCGGCAGTAGCATGATTTAAAGCTCTTTTATCATTGGGGTGTCTAGCGGTTTGCCATATCCTACGTAGTCTACGCTTTTCTGCGATTTTTTGTTTGACTATAATAGGGCAGTTTAATGAGCTGATGTGTTGCTTGTTACGGGTTTGTTCAGGTGTAGCCTGTCGAGCTGCTTCTTGAATCACCTGATTAAAATGTGTCACTGCTGCATCTAGATCATTTGCGGATTTTAGTGGAATATCCATGAGCAAGGATTCTTCAATTAGGTCTCTAAAGAAATTCCAGTTTGTGTGTTTATTGGTGAGAGCTGGCATTCTCTCTTTGATTATTACATTTGTGCCCAAAGTCACTAGTAGTGGTGAATGATCAGTTGAGAGGTCAAGGCAAGATTTAATACTTAGTAAATTTATGTTTATCCCTTTAACGAAGCACAACTCAAGTAAATCAGGCTGTTTTCTGAGGTCCGTAGGCCAGTATGTAGGTTCGCCTGTGGACAAAGATTGTAGATTCATATTATTTGCAGCTTTCAACATTTCTCTTCCTTTTGTGGTAGTTATTCGAGAACCCCAGTGAACATGTTTTGCATTGTAGTCACCTGCCGAGATAAATCTGTGACCTAGAGTTTGAAAATAGTGTTCGTATAATTCTTGTTTATTGTTATGCCTTGGTGGGCAGTAGGCAGCAGATATCGTAAGTGGCCCTAGCCAATCTTCGACTACTATCGTTGTAGCTTGAAGATATGGTTCGCTGTATTTGGGGAGTTCATGATGCTTGATTGAGTTGTTGATAATTATAGAAGTGCCAGCATGAGCAGTACCATCTGGGTGTTTTGTTGCGTAAACTGTAAAACGCGGGATATTAAAATAGCTGCGGTCAGTAAAGTGCGCTTCGGATATTAACACAATATCTAGGCAGTGGTTTGCAATGAATGATATAAGTTCTTCTTTATGTTGTAGCAGCCCGTTGGCATTCCATACTGCTAATTTAAGGTGTTGAGCCATTGTGTGTTCTAGTTACTATCGTGGTTAGCAGGTTCAGCATTGTGCTCATCTGCTCCATTAATTGCTTCATCATCTGCTTTAATTCGGCCATGTCGTTTGAGGGACCTAACGGGCTCAGAATTTGTGGCTGGGGAACATTTGTGGCGTTGTTGGATAATATTTGGACATGAGTGAGGCCAGCTTGATATAATCGTGTGGTTGGCAGTGACTTTACCCTCAGGGGAGGAAACATTCTTTGCTGTAATTCCTTATATGTAGGGCAACCTTTATAACTTGCTGGGTGATTCCCATTGCAGTTTACACACTTGACCTCCTTGTATTTTTCTTTGTGTTCGCATTGAAATGTAGCGTGAGTGCCAGTACATTTAACGCAACGAGGTGTTCTATTGCAAAAATTTTTTGTATGCCCATGTTTTTGGCACCTGGAGCATTGAGGTATACTTCGTTTGACGCGTGGGGTTCAAATTTTATTACGAGTGCATGAGTCTGTTGATATTGTATACGTCTTTATTATTGTCAGATGGCTTTAATTCTACAACAAAAGAGGTAGCTCTTTTTCGTAACGGCTTGTTTCACGTTCCATATATTCATTGCTGTGTGTCCAAGCGATTTTAGTTCATCTTTTATTCCATTTATGCTAGTGGATGGATGTAGGTTTCTAAGAAAGACTCGGAAGCCACGCTCCTGTTTCACCTGATAGGTATGGAAATCAGTGTTTTTTCTATCAGCCCTTTGGTTATTACTCTATACTTTTCGGGTGTGTTTATGAGTATTTTGATTTCGTCATTGGTGAGAGCTTTGAGGGTATACTCATCTTTGGCTACCGTTTCCAAATAAGTAATTAATGGTTCAGTGCTTTTAACTCCGGAAACAAATATCGGTGGGGGTCTCGGTGTTTTTAGAAGCACTAGTCTCTTGATCTAAATCAGTAAGCGGTTCAAAGCGGTTAGTGGGGTTTAGCCAGTAACTTATAGTTTTAGCTTGTTTAACCTGATCGATTTGTTTGTCTGCGTTGTCTTGTCGCCCACGTTTATTACTTTTGTTAACAACAGTTTGCCATTCTGAATCGTGTGACACCAGCGGTGCTTGTTGCTGTTGGTAGGTAGGAAGAAATTGAAGTGGTGCAATGGTATGGGACTGACGTAAATCCTGAACGGGGAACTGCGTGAATGTGTTATTTATATTTGGAGGCTGAGTGTATTGATAGTTTTGTTGAGCAAATTGTGTTTGTTGGGCCTGGTCTATGGTTCGTGATCGCAGGTTTCTAAATATATCTTCTTCTTTTTAAATACTAGTGTCATACAACAAACGTATTACTATATTATCACCGATACTATTAAAGAGCATTAAATAATAGCAAAATATTTTATTTACCACATATATGTAACTTTTTCATTTTCTTAACAATAAGTAATTTGTTTATAGATGTAGTCTTTTTTTCAAAAATCTTAACAATCTATTTACATCTTCTAGAATGAAACTAAACTGCATAATAGTAATTCTCGCATTAATAAAGTTATGCAGCAATTTTTGTACAAAATGTTTGGAAAGAAGAATCGCGTTTGTAAAACCAAAAATATATTTGTATGACAATGGCTACATAGGTCACAATTTTTCCTAATATTCTTATGCGAATTCTATTTTAGCTTTACTATATGAGTGATAAAATTCCTGTTTCTCAATAGATAGAGGCTTTGTTATTAGCATTTAAGGTTTCTGTTCTTAGGGAGTATTTTCTCTTCTGCGCGACTACAGTGACTGCCGTCTTTTAGTCTCCTTATCAAGACTTCAGCACCATGATGACTTCAATTCATCTTGCTACTTGGCCTTCGAGATTTTTAAAATTTAAAAGCCACTTTAGTGCAGCATAATCATAATCAGCCCTTAAACGGAAACTTCTGCCATACAAACATTTGACAACAGTTAGTAGCTTTCTTCCAGTTGTGCAACAGTTGCATCCGGTTTTTGATAATACTTTACTTAAATAGCTGATGACTTTTTCTTGGCCATTTTATAACGGTGACAACACGCTTCCAATTCCTACATTACTCGCATCTGTATCCAAAATTAATTTTCCTTCTAACTGTGGATAGTTCAGTATTAGTGTATTTCTTAATGTACGTCTTAGGCTTCCAAAAGCTTCTCTACATTCCTTGTATCACTTCAAATTTTAGCTATTTTTCATTAGTCGTATCAAAGGCTTCACAATGATGGCACACATCATCGTCTGTAATAAATCCACAACCCCAGAACACTCCTGATCTCGGGCTTATTTTTTTCACGCTTTTCACTTTTCGAGGAGTAGCTGCTATATCTTCATCACTAACTAGACAATTCACTTGCTTCTAAGAGATTTTTTCGGGCGTAATTTAAAATTATCAATCTTCAATCGCCGGAATAGCTGCTCCAAATTTTTCAGATACTATTTCACTATTATGTCATCTAGACATACCAAACATGTTTTCCAGAATAACCCATTAAGCATCTTCTCTAATAATCATTCGAAGATCAAAGGAGAGTTGCAAAATCTAAATATCAACATTGTAAATTGCTATTATTCAAGTCCAATGAGAAAAGCTGCCCTTTCTTTGTCTTTAGGATTTCTGATTCCTGATTCCTCTCAGGAATTTCATCTCACATGCTTGTATCTTATTTTCTTGTCTTTTCGTGAGCGTCCAGCTTTCGCAACCAAACATCAATAGCTTTGTTCTATTGCTTATCTCTTTTTTCCTAATTAAAGCAATTGTTTAGGGCGTAATACACTTTATTAGCACTTTCAATTCTGCTATTTATTTCCGTTTCGTTTTTCCCATCTTTCTGTATTGGTATTCCCAGATACTTAAAACTCTCTACTTGTTCGATCTCTTTATTATTAAGTTGTATTCTTATTTGTCTATTGTTTCTTCCTAGTATCATCACTTTGGTCTTATTAGTATTTATCATTAGTTTTCGTTTTTGTAGTGCTGTGTTCCACAGTTCTAAGTTTCTTTGCAATTTTTCCTGGTTTTTTGCACAGATCATCAGATCATCCGCGAATGCACATTCTGTTATATATACCGGTTCCAAATATCTATAGCCCACTAACAGTTTCTTAACTTTATGTTTAACTTCTTTTATTACTTCATCTGATACAATATTAAAGAGTGTTGGGCTTAATACTCCCCCTTGTCTCACGCCTTCTTTTGTTACAAATTCGTCTGACTCCATATTATTTGTTCTGACCTGATTTCGAGTTTTATTGTATAAACTAGCTATACTGCTTTTCAGTCTGTTTCTAATACCTCTTTTCTTAAGGCTATTTCATATAACTCTTCTTGGTATGCTGTCAAAGGCTTTTTTTAATATCGATAAACGCCACATATATGTCATTGCTGTGGAACTTCTCTATCAGCTGTTTTATTGTGAATATGTGGTCCTGTATTCCTCTCCCTCTTCTAAAACCACTTTGCGATTCTTCCATTTGGTCTTCTGTTTTGGCTTTCAATTTGTCGTCTAGTAGTCTCTCGTACACTTTATATGCATTGTTGAGTAGTGTTATCCCTCTAGTCTTTCTTATTGTTGCAGTCTTTCTTATTTCCGGACTTGTATAGTGGTAATATTATACCAATTTCCCATTCCTTCAGTATTTTGTTTTCTTCTGCAATTTTGTTAAACAGTGTTGTCAATACCTTTAGACCATTGGGCCCTAGTAGCTTTAACATTTCTGTTGTTATATTATCATGGCCTGGTGCTTTGCCTCTCTTAAGCTTCTTTATAGCTTCTCATACTTCTTCCAGACTAAATGTTCTCCCTTGTTCCACGTCTTCTTCTTCTTCCCTATTTTCTTCTTTTTCGATGTCCCATATACTTGATGTGTTTGCGTTTAGCAAATCTTTGAAGTATTCTTTCCATTGTAGCATTATATTGTTGTTTTCCGTTAATATTTCCCCTTTCTTTGAGTTAATATATTGACATTTTGTTTCTTTTCCTTTCCTTAATGTTTTCAGTACTTTATAAAACAGTTTCTGGTTACCTATTCTGTCCTTCTCCATCTTTTTGCCGAATTCTTCCCATGTTGTATTATTGCTCTTTTCACCATCTCTTTGACCTTTAGACTCTGTTCTTTGTATTTTGTATAATTTTCGTAATGTTTGTTTCTTAGATATGTTTTCCATGTCATTTTCTTTAGCTTTGTTTCTTCCTTTATCTCTTCGTTCCGCCAACTCGATTTCTTTCTATATTTGTTATCACTCGTCTGTCCACATATTGCTTTGGCTGTGTTTATTACAGTTTCGTTTAATTTTATCCAAAGCTCTTCCATGTTATAATTCATAATACTTGTTTTTAGAGTTCCCATTTCTTTTTCTGTACCTTCAGTATATTTATTTGTTATTTATTCTTCCCTTAATTTGTGTGTTCTTATTATTATCTTCTCTTGTGTGTTAATCATTTTATCCTTTTTGTTTCCCTTAGTTTCCCTTACTAACTCCATTTTCATTTCCCATACTACCACGTCGTGATCCGTGTATAATTCGGCTCCTCTTTTTACTCTTGTATCTTGTATGTCTCTTCTATATTGCTTATTTATTATTACGTAGTCAATAATTAACTTCTCATTTCTACTTACTATTTCTCTCGTATACTTGTATATATCTTTATGTTCGAAGGAGTTTGTTAGAACTAGGTTATTCAATATACAGAAATCTATTAATCTTTTTCCATTTGTATTTCTTGTTTCTTATCCATGTGCCCCTATTGTCTCCCCTGATTCCGCATCTTTTTTCCCTACTCTTCCATTTAGATCTCCAATTATAATTATTCTTCCATTTAGGCTTTCTATTGTTTCTGATAGTTGCTCCCAAAACTGTCCTTTTATTTGTGCCTTGTCATTTTCCCCTGGTCTGTATGCAATTATCATCGTGCTTTTAACTGTGTTACCCGCTTGTATCTCTATCATAAGTAATCGTTCTGTAATAGCTACCGATTTCGTAATATATTTAGTTATTTCCTTTTTAACTATACAGCCTACTCCCTCTCTTGCTCTCTGATTTCGTTCGACTTCTGTATATATTAGTTTTCTTTTTAGTTTCAGTTATTCCTAAAATGTGTAGTCTTGCTTTGTTAAATTCTTCATCTAATTCATGTCCCTTTCCTGCTATACTTCTTATGTTCCATGTTCCTATTTTCCATCTCTCAGTCCTTTTCATTGCCTTGTTCGTTATCCCATCCAACGTGTCATTAATGCGCGGTAGTGGATAACTATCTTTGATGCCATCGTTGAGTCGACGATAGTCAATGAAAAATTTAATAAATCCGTTCTTCTTCTTAATTAGCATCAATTGCAAAGTCTATGAACTTGTTGAAGATTCAATGACGCCCTTGCTTTCTACATCTCAAATTATTTTTCAACTTCTTGTTTAGCTAATGGCAGTTGCCTAGTACTATTATATAGGAGTGCCATTTCAGGTGTATTTTGCAACCCTCCATATTTGTTCGGACTTTAGAATCCTTGTTATATTAAAATATGTCTTAATTCCGATGCAACAGTTCTTGTAACATTTGTTTGTCAGGACTCAAATAATCTCAATTCATCAGATACTTTACTTGACGTTACATGGATGCTGTCAACTTGATGAATAGTTGAAAACCCCGAAATACTAAGATCATGCCTTCTTTCAGCGTCCAAGGATGTCCGTTCATATTCACCACCATGCTTACTGGTACTACGCTGCCAGTTTGGATCTGTGTTTTACAACCAGTATCTCTTTTTTTGTCTTTTTCTAGTAATTACTTGATCTTGTACATCGTGTGGTTGGTTCTAGCTCTAACTCTAGCAGCTACCTCAAACTTTTTTTGAAATAACACAAACAAATTTAACTTGCATTTAGTATTTATCATGGATTGCCGATTTTCTTGACTACCTTCATCAGACTCGCCGGAAACTACTAAAATTTATCTTGGTCGAAGTACTGAGGCTACTTTTAATGTCTTTTATTATCTCTTCACCAGCATTAATTTCTCTGTATTTTATCACTTGATCTACTTCATTAATTTTATATATGATTCATTCTCCAACTTCATTTATTTAATTCTTCTTTCAGGCCATCTATTCTTATTGGTTAGTGCGTCTACGTTAGAGTTCAAACCTGCATTTATATTATTTATATTCGAGTTCAAATCTTTTTTTAATCCGTTCAATATAACATGAAACTTTTTGAATCCTGACCAGCGCCCACTAAGGATTGTTTAAGTAGAGTCTGTAATATAGTCTTACTTCCAGAAATTTCTAAATTTCTTTCCTCCAACTCGCAAATTTAAGGTCGGCAACTTTAAGATCGGAAAGCGTCACTTTCTCCGAGGTTACGTTTCACTATATTTTTTTTATTATTTATTTATTTTAATTTAATTTTTAAAATTCGTTCCATCTAGTTTATTCGTCACTTACCTGCTGTACAATTTAAACACTTAAATTTATTCAAAATCGCTTTAATTTTTACAGAAACAAATATTTAATAATATTATCGTATAATAAAAATATATTTACTAATATAAAATAATTTTATACTACTCTATCTACAAAATAATTTATTTTGCACTAGTTACTTTTTTTTTCTAATAATCGACTGCTTATTATTGTTACACTACGTGCTATTTATACATGCAAAGTCTGTTCTGTAGTCTTCTCAGAAGTATTCTGTAATTCATTATATACCGATATTCTCAAACAGTTCTAGTACTTGTATGTTTATGAGCATTTTACGATAATATCAAGGCGTTCAAGAAATTGATTACAGTATGTTTTATGTATGTTTCAAAACTATTGTGTATTATATCTTTTACTTTAGTTAACTTCAAAAAATTATTATAAAAAATTAAAATTGTTAAAGTAATAACTCAAAACTATAGTACATAAACAAGCAAAAACACAGCAAAAGAATATGAATCTAATATTTGAAGAACCAACAAAGAAATAAAAAAAGTTACATTTAGCAAATACGTAAAAGAGTTCCTTAATTGATGCCATAAATGGAACTAAGATTTTCCCTACAAACAATTTACTACGCTTGGCTAATTGCATGAAAGTGAAATTCATTGCTTGCCTTAGCAGCTGCATTTCTCATTAAATATATTCTCACGTGAAACTAGAATTAAACCGGCTGCTGCGTTTTTCCGGCACATTAAAAAATGAAATACGTGTATATTACTTTGATTGTGAAATAAACATAATTTCTGCACTATTAATAGTACTGCAAAATTTTCTGTTATATTTTTTATTGAAAACGTCATGTTTATAAATAATCAAGGGTATAACAATTTTTATTTACTATTCCGCCAATCAGTATTGCAACTAATTTAAATCTCTATTAATAAAACAAAATATACTCTTAATTTCTGTAAAATAAAGACTTTTTTGGATAATATTCAATATTTAATTAGAAATCGAATGGGCGAAGCCACGTATAACAGATGATAGATGACCAGAACTAAATTACAATTCTAACCCAATATATCAATGGCATAGTAGCAAAATCGTTAGCTAATAAATTTTCTGCACAAAAATGCTCCATATTTGCCACACTTGTAGACATAAATTGCAATCAAATTTAAATATTTATGCATTACGCTCACTTAATATTGAATAATAACAATAATTCATTCCAAAGATGCTGGTGTAAACATAATATAAATCCTAGGAGTCTTGTAATTAAGAATTGTGGCGAAAACTGGGAGTTCGCCATAACATTATTTCACGTTCCTGATTTACACTACTCGCGCTGTAATCAAACGTAAAAGGCCCGAAGCAAGGCCGACTACCTACCTGCACCTTCGCAGGGCTCCATCTCTCAGCGGCGAATTAGCATCCGACACACCACTCTCGAATTAATCCGGGCTAAACTTTACTGCTGCCGGTTCACAACCGTTCAAGGAACGTCTCTATTTTTCATAAAATGCGCAGCGCGGTGCTAGAAAATTATTAAATGCGACGCGATGTAAGATTCTCACGAGATATTCCAATTATTGTACAATAGCTCAGCGCAATAAGTTGTAGGAAGTTTTTTCACGAGCCATTAAGCGGTGTTAATGACACCAAACAATTCTAACTAAGGTTAAGTGATAAGCCTTAAAGGGTTATAAAATTTCATTCCCAAGTGAATTTTTGCAGAACTCACGGCACGCGTAAGTTTTAGGTCGATTTTCTCACGTTAGGAATAAACCGCTAAACTAGAACGCAACAATAACAATAATATTTATAAAACTTTCTAATTAATATGTTCGTTGATTTATCAATCTAAGTCACTGACATAATGGCAACTTCCTATTTCTATTTTTAGAACAAGCTTCTTATTTTAAAAAAACGTGCACCGCTTGTACTTTCCTAGTCGATAAATTGCTAACGGGTATCTCATGAAATCGTACCACCTACAGAGTAGATTGACACTAATAATCCCAAAAGCATTCAGTACCAACACTTGACTGAGAATCTATATAAATCATCTATGCGCTTATAAGGCAATATAGGTGACGGAATAATTTATATGCAAGAACCAGTTAAGCTATTTTGGTATTGAACCGTTTTATTCTCCGTTGGAGAAGTAGCAGCATATTTTAAGTCTGATGTTATAGTTTTTTATTTTATTAAAACAGTATTATTTTGAAGGCATTGCTACCGCATTTTCTTAGTTTTTGTTAATAATAAACTATCATTCGTAAGCTCTATTCGATTATGGTAAGTCGAGAGTTATTTCTGAGGTAAGGGAGGTCATCAAAGGACCATTCAGGATTCCATAAAGCAGAATCGCCTCAAGAATAGAATGAGAGCGGCTGAACTTTATTGAATCAAAGGTAGCACTCGCAATCGCAGCAAGAGTTGACTACCATTCAATCATTCGACGCCGCGGCGTACTAATGCCTCCCTTTAAACCCCATCGCATTATATGCTTGTAGATATAATTCACATTCAAAAGCCACACAATAAAACGCAACGACAGGAGTAGGCTTGTCGCTTTAACGCATAACTGGTCCATGAGAAATATGTCTATGCTTTACACAGTATAAATAAAAACCACAAAAAAATATCGAAAATAATGTTAACATTTTGCAAACCGTATATTACAACGTTTTAAATATAATTTAACAGATAAATGATTTATGTAAATCTCTTAATTTGCATATTACACAAACAAAATACTGGCTAAAAATTAACTCCCTTACAATTTGAAAACTACGTTAAAAATTCGGCTTAGCCATCTTTTTTTCAATCATCTACTATCGGCATTATTTTACAAATAATAATAAAAATATTTAGAAGTATCCACAAGTGAAAAAACCTTTTAGCAGGAATAGACCCTGGTGGAAAACCTTGCTCTATTGAGAAAACAGGTAAGAAAGCAATTTAATGCAGCAAATAATTCGACAGAATGAGATAATTATCAAATAGTCTAATTGACTACAACAAATCTCTAAGGAAATCCAAGAAAGATACTTATAGAAAGAATTGACAAGAGGTTAAAAGAATTCAAAAAGGTGCCAGACAACACAAAATACTCTCAAAGGATTCTCAGAGCCTAATAAATACTCTGAAAATGGAAACGAGGAAATGCGAAAATATTGGAAAGAAGACAATGAGATAATTACTCAAAGTGTACTTTTCAGAATCACAGGCTGCTAATATATTCAGAACTAGAATCCCCAAAGTAAATATCTAAAGGAAATTGGCACGACGCAAAAAAACGATGAATGTAGACAAAATAAAATGGACAGTTAACTCATTCCTACCTTATAAATCTGCAGGAGCTGGTGGCATTTACCCTATTTTGTTGCAGAAAAAAAATATTTTTCCATATCACAGGATGTGCGATATATTTAAGACAAGTCTTGCTTTAGGGTACACACCGAAATCTTAGAGACTACTTAGAGTTGCGCTTATACTAAAACCTGGGAAAATAGGACAGAATAAAGCTAAGATTTCAAGGCCAATTAGTTTGATGTCTTTTATATAAAAAAACTCTAGAAAAACCGCTTGACAGGCACATCATGGACGTCATCCGATCTTTCTATAAAGACTAGTGTAGATATGAGGCAGGAATATCTACAGAGATATCATTACATCTACTTGTTAGCAAAATGAAGCATGCTGCAGATAATAAAGAAATACTTAGCTACCTTTTTAGATATCGAAGCAGCGTATGATAATGCATCCCTAGATTCAATTATTGAAGTGTTAAAAATTAAACTCGACGAAACAAACAGCAGGTAGATAGACTGTATGCTTAAAAAGTATATGCATCCTTCATGAGTGAAACAATGACGATCCGGATTACAAGGGAATGACGCCTCCTCTGGTGCGAATCCTTGTAATAAACAGACTGTTAAAGACACTCGAAGGCAACGGATAGAGAACATTGCAATATGCAGATAACTTGGTCATACTATCTTAGGAAAGATTTAACAATATAGCTATGAAGGGTATACAAAGGGCCTTAAATATGGTTGCCAACTGGACAGGTGCGGAAGGGGACTATATATAAAAATTTATAAAAAGGAAAAACTTAGAAAAACTGGAATCCCTTACGCTCCGAGGTGTAAAAATAAAATTATCAGGTGAGATAAAACATCTTGGAGTGACCTTACACTTAAAACTTACCTGAAATCAACACATCCAAAAAAAAAGAAAACGGGGAAAAATTAGTGTCAGTCAGACGAGTTCACGAAAATTTATAAGGTCTAAAACCAAAAGTAACGTATTGGATATACACCACGGTAGTTAAACATACGATAACAAATGCAGCTTTAGTATGGTGGACAAAAATGACGCAAAGTATCGATATAATTGTACTAAGTAAGATATAAAGATTTGCTTCTGAAGGCGTTAATTAACCCGAAGGCAACATTTAAGTTGGTATGGGAATGTCTCGGGGCTCCGACAGACCACAAGTTAACTCTGTTGTAGGTAACGAGAAACCTAATACGCCAGCGCAAGAAGAATCATCAACTCTATATACATACATACATACATACATACATACACCTACACCCACGCACGCACACACAGATATATATATATATATATATATATATATATATATATATATATAATATATTATGACATTTACGCAAAACTACCTCCTGAGACGAGATTTGTTGATTACCCGCTTATTATGAGGACGACAGGGTCGCAATTGGGCTTAAATGAAAGCTTTTGGTATTAGGAATTTCATCCAATACGTCTGATTAAGGTTATCATTTGCCACCACCGCCATTTTCCAGAAAAAAGATTTTCCTATGTTAAATCCCATTTAAAAGTAAAAATTTCTCGCTCGTGTCCGATTTTTCGCTAAAATCAAAATTTTTTATAATCCGACATACCTATATCTATCGGAAATCTTCCGTAGTTTAAGATTCCGGCGTTGCAACGTCGAAAAACTTCTTGCCAACGCTTTAAAAACGGAAAAAAAACGGCGCCAAGTTACGGACTTTTAGATTTAATTTTTTTGGTTCTCTTTTTAAAAATGCTGTAAAAAACTAAGGTCGTGGAAAAAAATCTGTATCATATGAATTATAAAACATGTCTTTAATTTAATAATAATAATACATTAAATTAAGGCATCAATAATATTACATAACTTATAATAACGAGGTCTGACAGCGGCCCTCCCGGAGAGTTTGTCCAACTCCGACATGCTTGAGCCTTTCGATAGTATTTAAATAAACCACGATTAAAAGCTCTGTTTGACATAATTGGCGTACGCCGTTGTCATGACAACGCATTTACGTATACCCAGTTAGAGTTGACCTTGACCTTTGACCTGTGTGACAGCACTCATTCTTTTTTAATATATAAGTACTTCAACCCCTCTCAAACGAAACTTTTCCATCGCTTGCGGTTCCGTAAATATTACTTGGTCGCGCCAGCCGCCGGCCGAAATTTGTCCTTCGAGGCGCTCGGGTCGGCACGGAAAGGCACGAACGATTTGACCTTTCACCTGTGTGACAGCAGCAGCAGCAGCAGCAGAAGCACTCATAATTTTTTTTTATATATATAATTATATTTTATTCGTCAAATATAGCACATCTGCTGACAATATCTTCTATGAAATTTTTTTATTCTTCAATATTTTTTCAGTGGGTTTCTCTATCTTCATCAAAATTTGATTTGGAGTGACTTTTTGCGTATCGGGAATTTTAGGTCAGCAAAAATTTTTTCCCGTCCGTTCAAGAAAATTAACGATTAAAAAATCGTTATTTAGATTCTTAACAATTCCGGATACCATTTTTTATCATAAATAACTACGATCCAATCACTTTCTAGGAAACATTCTACACTAGAAAAAGATGTTATCGGGCAAATATAATTTGTGTCGGACTTGTTCACATTGAAATGTTCGCATAATATTTTATTCATGCAGTTATCACAAGAGAGAGGGGGATAGAGAGAGGGGGAGAGGGAGGGGGGGATAGAGAGAGATAGATCTAAACGATAGCTGCCTAGAATCATTCCTATTGTAGACTATTTGGCGAACCTGTTTCATTTCTGAGACAGAGAGCAATCCATTTGGGATCGAATTCTGCACATTGATTATATTTTCTTCGATGCTTAAAAAAGGAATGAGCGAACTAACTCTTCTCTTTGATAACTGCATACATTTCTTCTGCCTTTGTAACGTCGGTACCATACGTCAAAACTCTATTGCAAAGTTCTTCCACTTTGCCGCACAGCTCTTCCGTAGCCTGGTGATAAAAAATTTCAACTAGCTAATTCAAAGTCAAATTTTCTGCAAAAATAGTGGAAAAAAAGCCGTGTTTTCGAAATTGTTGATATATTTGATCTAAACAATAACAACAACAAAAAATAATGACATCAACAACAATAATAATAATAATATGTTGTTACTTATTTTACAATTCGAATGCGTTGATAACTGATGTTATTTTTTGGACTCTTGATAAAATAATCGAGAAACTGAATTTTTTAAATTTTTTGCGCATTTCGTACAAAAAATCGTGGAATCATAAACTACGAAAAATTTACGATCGATCTGGTGAGTTAGAAAACTTTTTTACACGACCTTAGTTTTTTTACAGTTTTTTAAAAAAGAAACAAAAAAATTAAAATTAAAAATCCGTGACTTGGCGCCGTTCTTTCCGTTTTTAATGCATTGGGAAGAAGTTTTTCGACTTTTCAACCACGGAATATTAAACTACGGAAATTTCCGATAGATATAGGTATGTCGGATTATAAAAAATTTTGATTTTAGCGTGAAAATCAGACACGAGAGAGAAATTTTTACTTTTAAATAGGATTTAACACAGGAAAATCGTTTTTCTGGAAAATGGCGGTGGTGGCAAGTGATAACCTTAATCGGACATATTGGATGAAATTCCTAATACAAAAAGCTTTCATTTAAGCCCAATTGCAACCCTTTCGTGCTCATAACGAGCGAGTAATCAACAAATCTCGTCCCAGGGGGAGGGTATTTCCGCGGAAATACTCATATATATTCTTGACTAGTTCTTTAACATTCCTCGATAATGTTTCATATCTTTAACAAAAATGTTGACAATTCAAGTACTATACCAAATTTTATGCAATCTTTCTCCCTTTTTCTTAAAAATTTGTATCTGCTCTATTCCTTTGTACCCGACTACGACAAAGCCAAAAAAGGGTTATCATTCTAGCAGTTTCTGTTTGTATATATGTTTATCTATTCCTTCATAGCTCCTAAACTGCTTATCACATTTTAACAAATTAAGTGTCGTTGGATTCGTCATGATGTTCCACATATCTTAAGCTATATAAAAATAGGGCGTACAGAAAACAAAAATACGCAAACCAAAAAAAATTAATTAAGAATAATGTATCGCGTTCGGTATCAAGTGAAAGATTTTATAATGTGCACATTCTAAAAGTACATAATTTATATAGTCGTAGAAACCACAAATAATTTATATAAAAATAAAGTTATAAAACTAAAACCCAAATACGATTTCAAATGTCCTTTTAAAAGTTGTAAATAAGACTTCGATATTCGTGTAACTACAGTCACACATCGTATCTCAAACAAATACGACAAACTACTGATGACATGTGACTGTAGCTATGCGAAAGTCTTGTTGCAACTTTTTAGAGGGCATATAAAGTCGTAATCGAGTTTTAGTTTTTACTTTATTTTTATATTGTTCATCTTTTACCATTTTGCTAAGCAGCATCGTAAATTATTAAAGCGGTTTTGTATCTCGTACTTGACAACGCGCTGTTAAAATTAAATGTGTGGTACACTAAGGTAAATCAATTATCCGACTTTCATAAATGCGTTCGTCATAAAAACAACTTAAAAACAATATTGCTAGCAAGCTTTTTCTAGGATTTAATGAAGTTGCTTAATTGCACCTATTTGAATAAATAAATGTTATTTTCTTTCAAATAAATAATTTCAATAAGGAAATTTCAGAACAATTTAGGTACAATGGGGAGTATCCAATGTGAGCGTATACATGTAAGCATCTATATACATCATGCACCCATTGTTAAAACTTATTTAGTAGCGAGTTATTAATGGGAACATATGTTGCCCTCAATAATAAAAAATACGTAGGAACTGTCGCGTATTTCTCTTATATCTTATATCGCCAAAGCTTCGCCCACACAAAAATTCACCCTAACTCTCATACGCAAGAGCGTGTCAATAGAATCAATTCTCAAAGATTATTCTTCATCTGTTTGATAGTAAGCAAAATGATGTTTCTCCAATGCAAAACAGAATTGAAAATTGCTGATATGATTTAATTTAAAGACAGATATTAGAGGAAGTAGATAAAATACAACAACTGATCAATAACTAATATCCAATTATTAATTGAAATGTTAAGTTTAAAGAGCAGTAATAAAAAATTCCGCAGGTATATTAAGACATCGCATAACATTATCCGCAGCCTTGTGTCTTCTCTAGCCATCGTATGTATGTCTCAGTTTTCATTTAATCAACACCATAGCGCTTTAGATATCATTTTACACATTTTACTGAAATTAACGATAATATTATTCAACTGTGTTAATGAACTCCGACTTATATATGATATAAATAAAATTAAAAAAAAAATTGCTGGAAACATAAAACTACTAACTGCTAAGCTGATAAGAAGCATTAAATAAGATATTAATAACAATGAAAAATAAACTAACACATAATAAACAGGATTACGCCAATGAACTTTCAGTGTGTCAATTAAAATGATATCTACCATTGAAATCTTCAAAATAAGTACAAAATTTACATTACAAAGAGAAATAACAATTTCAAAAAATTCTACAAGAAAATGGCACACAAATAGATTTTAAAGCACTATGAAACTTTGTTATTATTATCAACACGTGTTTCGACAGGACAATATAATGATAATGTGGTAATAGCAAAAAATATCATTCTGTAAGATAAAAGATAAAAAATGTCGTGTATGTGTAGACCCTAACAAAATAAAATTATAAATGCCAATAAATATAAGAAAACCAAAATTCAAGCAAAATAAACAATAAATAATTGGACATAAAAAATGTAACATTAGAAAATAAAATTCATCTACTCTATAAAGCTGCGAAAAAGTAACTACGTGTGTAACTAACATTGCAACTCCTCTTACAGTTATGAACCGATTTCAAAGGTCAATATCTCATTCGAACCGGTTTGTTGTCAAACCTCGCATAAAGATTTTAGATTTTCGATTTAGGTCGCGGTTGACCTGTTATAGCTTAACACATAAATTATCATGAAGTAGACAGTTTGCGTCACCTGTCGGTGTTTAATGCGCTACGTGGCCAATTATTGGTGTTGGTAGGCGCATGCGACACAACTTTGATCTATGTGGCCCGTCCTTGGGATGGGCCTTTTAACTAGTATAGTAAATCATCAAAAATTCATTAAAATTATGAAAGTAATTAACACAAGTAAAACAAAACTATAAATGTATAAATGGTTTACTCCGTTTACCGCAGTACTTAAAAATGTCGTTAGAACACTAAGTTTTATGAAAAAGGAAGAAGAAATAAATATATGGAAAACAAATATAGTACTACAAAAAATTGAGGAAGAAAAAAACGTCCTTAATCAAAGATCAAATAAAAACAGAGCCATTGAAATCGTTGTTAAATAGATATACATTTACACACCGTAATTAAAATGCTAAGATAAAGGGTATACGTAAGTTATAGAAAATATAAAATAAACAAAGATTAAAAGTAAAATAAACAAAATTACAGATAGATAATTTGGAAAACGATTAAAAAATGTTTCTTTTGGTTATTCCAAATCGGTTCTTAATATAGAATTACAATCTGGAACATTTCTAAGAATCTAAATGCTTCAAACTTTTACATTCTAATATTAAAGGGGTTCATTAACTGAACGTCAGTTTAACCTTTAACCTTTGGATAAGAAACACTAATTCCACAGTATTATAAACATACAAAATACAAGGCCTATTTACTGCCTCATTTCATTTATTGTTGCTTTTCTAATCAGTAATACTCAACGTTTTTACATTTTCTTCTATTTCATTATTGTGCAATTTTCTTGGCCCCCTTTTAGTTTTCTTCCTTAAAACTACGCGTCAATTACTAAACATCATTAAAAAAATAATTATAATGGCATGTCCTTGTAATACAGAATAAGTGTACTTTCAAAAGAACGGTACAATAACCTACAACGCATAGAAACCTTAAAAGGAAACCTTCCAAATAACATTTCATAATTTTGTGATATAAATCTAATCATCTTTGTCGCCTGGTGATTATATTACACAAAGCCTTCTTAAATTTAAAGCACATACAAATATCTAGGAAACGAGAACAACCTTAAAATAAAAATTAGGTCAATAAAACAGAAAATATTACGAAAAAGTATAACAAATGGTACAGAAGACTATCTTAAATATCATTTAAGAAATTAATTATCAAAACGTGATTATTTTCAGAATTTCATTCAAAGTTCAGTAATCAAATGTAAATGAGTGACTACAAAAATAAGATCTACAAATTAAATATAAAATTAAAAATAATTAAATAAAATAAATAAATAAATAATATATTAAATATAATATAAAATTAAAAAAATAAAGTTTCCTAATATATTCTTCTAAAATATGTTCTCAATACTCTAAACTAAAATATAAAAGATAACTGTTCTCTTGTCCTAACATAAAGAAAATAATAAATAGTCACAATAGCAGTAACGGATAAAAATAAGCAACGTGAAATTTATTCAAAGTTGCACACGTGTCCAGTAATAATGTGGAATTATTTTACTAAACCTGATAAAACCGAAAGAAAAACGGTTCACAGTAGATAATGTTAAACGAAACACCAATAAAAATTGCATATTTCGGTGGAATTTCATATTATTTCAAAGACCTTAAAGCTCCCCAGCACAGGATTTGTTTAATTTATGACTAAACCAAACCCAATAATAATAAAAATAAAATATATGAGGAGCGACCTGCTTATGGATTACTTAATCCTTATTTTTCCTGAAAAGTGCGTATCAATTGCGAAGCTCCGTGGCTCACAAATTGCTCCCTTCCGCTTCCAAGTATATTTATAGCGGATTGCGTAAAAATACAGCGCGGCCAGCAAAATGAGACGATTCCTAAAATAAGCAAGCACCTATTCGGTGAAAAACTAATCGAGTTCGTTAATCGGTTGGCTGCCGCTCGCGCTCGGAAATAATAACGGATTCCCTTGTATTTCGCGATCCGAAAGCGGGAGTTACTTTGGAAGTATGCCATTGTGTGCCTGTCAACATTCAACAGTTTTCCATTGTGCTGTTGCCACACAAGTCACACCTGCGGTAATCAAACTCGACAACGAGCTACTACATAAGCGCTCATTTCTTTTGGCACTTAGTCGACGCACTGAAGAGCGCCAGATTTATTGAGACCGCTTTTGCTTCGAGCAAACAACAAAAGTTCTACTGTCGCAGGCGATGGAATTATAAATAAATCGTTTTGCCTTAATTTAATTAAAATATTGATGTAACAAAAACTAATATTATTAGTACCCTTTAAACATACATTTTCGACTATAAAAACTAAAAAATACAAATGTAATTTATAAACATGGGGCCGGCGAAGAGATTGCTCTGTAAGCAATCCCAGAACGAACTTAAAAAGACCTTTCGATTTTGATTTCGAATTTCGAAATCGAATATGTCGAAAATTATTCGACATAGAATTTTTTCGACTTCATTTTCGAATTCAGAGTAAAATTTCCTATAAGAATCACATTTAAAATCGTAATGTCGAAAATTATTCGAGATAGAAATTTTTTAATTTCGAATATGAAATCAGCGTAAAATTTCCTATAAGAATCCAAAATCTCAAATTTTGTGACGGACCGACAGACCGACATATAGAATTCAGTAACGAACTTTTGAAGTTCGTTGACAATAGTTTGTTAGAATTTCTTCGATTCACATTTATTGTTATAAATAATATTCATCGTCTGTACTAATTTTTAAAATTGCCGATTATAATCGTCTACACATGATTCATCAAAATATTTAAATGTGACTGGAATTTTCAAAATAGGTATTGCAAAATTTTAATTAAAAAAAAACTACCCCCAATAAGATAAGTGTTTATCGCAAATTTAAAAACCGTTTACGCTCTTGATATCATCTTAAAAGAGCAGTATCCTTTCTGGTATATTTTCCTTAGATTATCACTACCCGGACAAAACAAACAACTTATTAAACAATTGTTTATTATTTAAACTCTTATAGCCGATTGCACAAACGCATATTAAATTTAAACGAATTTTTAAATCACCTATACGGTTGTTACGTATTGCAGAAACCATTTTGTAACAAACTGATAATAATAATACTAGTTCTCCGTACTAGGCCACGAAGGCCCTTTGGGGTCGTAACAGGATAGGTATGTTAATTTTGTAACAAACTAATGGTAATTAATACAAAATTGACAAGTACCGCAGTTACCAGGCCATAAGTAGTTATTTTGTTTGCATAAATCATTTTTTAATTGTAATTAATAGTCAATTACCGAGTGTACAAGTATGAAATGTGAATATTTTTCCAAAAATAAAAACACGTTAAATTCGTAAGAACGATAAAAATGGTTTATTCAACATATGCTCCATTGCTAGTTACACATTTCTCCCATCTTTCTGGTAATTTATGGATACCATGCCAGCAAAAATCTTCCCCTTTTGCCGCGAACCCTGCATCGATCTGCTCAGCAAGTGCGTGGCCCATCGATGCAAACAAGTGGTAATCAGAAGGAACCAAGTCTGGTGAGTAAGCCGCATGGGGTAGCACTTCCCAGTTCAGTGCTTCCAATGTATCACGAACCGGTTTTGCCGTATGTAATGGAACATTGTCATAGAGGACAATAATCTTGTGTTGCCTTTTCGATATTCTAGTTGTTTTGCGAGTAGCCAATCGATTGTTGTTGGTAACGTTAGGTATTAACCAAACACAGAGCATCGTTTTTCTGCCAAAACGATTCAGTCTTACAGTTGATGTGCGCTTGGGATTCTTAAAATATATCTACTTTTCATCCCTAGTAACGATACGACGCAAAAACGACTTTCTTCTGTATCGTTCGAGCAAAATTTCAGATGTGTTTTTGCGCCTTTCCATCTGCCTCTCGTTCGGCTCATGTGATATCCATCTGCCGACCTTCTGAATCTTTCCCATCTCTCGTAGGCGATTGGAAACAGCTTGTTGACTAACATTCAATTGCTCTGAGAATTGTTTTTGTGTTTGTGAATCGTCTTCGTCCAACAATGCTTGCAATTTCACATCTTCGTATTTTTTTGGTGGTTTTCCGTGTTCTTTGTCTGCAACATCGAAATCACCACTTTTGAAACGCCGAAACCATCGTTCACACGTATCTTGCGATAGAGCAAGTTCACCATAATCTTCTCGAAGTATTCTAGAATTAATGCTGTCCGCTAATGCTCTTTATTCGGCACAAATTTCGACATATTGAACATAGCAAAACAATACTCTGCAAATACTTTTCAACTTATCACTTGTGCACGTTGACTCTTGTTGGTGGCACAACAAAATGGCATATACGTCAAATTTTTATACTCCACACTTCATTGGCGCACCATCTGTTGTCTCAAATTCGCACTTCATACTTGTACACCTGGTAAATACCCCGCTTGATAGATTATTAAGTAAATCACTCTACAAGTACCGATTAACGTGTGCTCATAAATAAAAAATTAAAACAAAATTAAAGAAACAGAACAAAAAATTCTTTTATAGTGCCTTTAGGTGGTTTTAATTAGTTTTTATATGCATGCGTATAACCATCTTGATTTTATTAACTTTCTACAGCCGAGCTTATAGTAGAAAGTTAATGAGATTATCATCCTGTCTGTCTGTGTGTCTGGAGACACTATAACTTCCGTTCTATTCAACGAATTCCCTTCAAACTTGGCATATACACATCTTAGGTCAGTATCTTTCATGGGATTGATTTTCAGCCAAATCGGTTAACGGCAACCGGAAGTGACCGTTACGATTTATCACCGCTGTAGAAAGTTTCCTTTACGGTATCACACCGTTCTTGTTTTATATTTATAATACTACCCTGATATTGCTTTTCAATTACAGATCACTTATCTAATTTTGATGTAAACATATGTATAAGTATTATCTATCTGAACGAAATGCCACTTTTTAAATTTATTTTATAATTACCAATTCTACAACTTCCAATTTTATATAAAACCAACAGTAATGGTTGTGACTGTTGATTCAGAACGTTATGTAACTATGTGGAAGTCTTTGTTGAACAAAAGTGACGACAGCTTGGCATTAACCCTAAAAATCTATATATCCAGCAGGATGAAGCAACAGTCCACACAGCGCGAAACAGTATGGCTGTAGTTCGTAAAATTTTCGGAACTGCTGGCTTCCGTTTCGGTGAAATCGCTTGGCCGGCTGGGTCGCCCGACCTCAGTGCACCAGACTTTTTCCTGTGGGGGTTCCTGAAAGACCGTGTGTTCCAGAGGCATATCATGAGTATTAAAGAACTCAAGCAAGCATTGGCGATGAAGTTGCATCCATTGATGAAGACCTATAGAGGCGCATGTGCGACAACTTTAAGAAACGTTTGCAACAATGCATTGATGTAAACGGATGCCATCTGCCTGATGTAGTTTTCAAAAAATAACTTTGTAATCCGTAGTAAATAAATGGCATACTTGGTCGTATTTATAGACACTTTTACTTACTTTTCCCTGCTTCCGTATACAATATATGACTAGTTGAAAAATGTCAGTTGGCTCTGCGCCACCCTGTACAATTTGTAAGACTATCTGTATGACCTAATATTGAAAAGCAACACTAAACTTAATCTATTAACATAATACATAAAATTTAACATCTTAAAATATTTGATAATATAATATAATCATAAACAAGCACTTTTTCGTTGTTTTCTCATCGAGCAGCTGAGATTTCAATGTATTGCATATTTGATTTTTTTATTATTTTTTAAAAACTTTATTCTGTTGAAACGTTTATTTGTAAAATATACAATCACAAATATGTAGATAGCGTTAATAATATAAATAATAAAATAATAAAAAAAAAAAAATAATAAAAATACAACTTTGTAATATTTTCACATTTGATTTGTACATGATTGCTGTAATTTGATGAAGAAGTAATTTTTTATTACTTATCTTAAGCAATATTCATTAGAATATCTAAAGCATTTTATTCGCGCATTTTAGATATGTTTGGGTTGGATAATTTCCACCTATCAAAATCTAGTGATTTGTTTCTTACCAAATGTATGTTTTATTTATTTATTATAGCCTTTATATGCCAATAGTGTATAAGTTAATTGTTTATGTTGCATTTTAAATATTTCTATTCGGTGTTGGCGTGTATTTACGACACACAGGCCTCTTCTAGCTTTTTCCACTCTTCCCTAATTTTAGCTGTTCGCTGCCATAATGGACCTGTTATTTTTTTTATTTCATCGAACAATCATTTTCTTTGTCTTCTTCTTTTTCTTTTGGTTTGGAATCGAGGAGTCCATTCTGTTATGTGCTTTGTCCATTTATTTTTATTTTCTCTGAGCATATGTCCTACCCACCGCCATTTGAGATGTTTTGTTTTGGTCACAACATCTTCTATTTTTGTTATTATTATTGCCTTATGTCAGCGGCTCTTTTTCTGTCTCTTTTTGTATAGCCCAGTATGCTCCTCTCCATTGCTCTTTGACATGTAGTTAGTTTTTGGTCTTGTTTTTGTGTGTTTGCCCAAGTCTGGCAACCATAGGTTAGTATGGGTCGTATACAGGTGTTGTGTATTTTTCTTTTCCACTGCTATGCTGTATTGTTTACTTTTCATAATTTCCTTGAGTGTCCAAAATCTTTTCCATGAGTTGGCAACCCGTCTCTCTATTTCCAATTCCATTTGGCCACTGAATGCAATTAGTTGTCCCAAGTAAATGTAGGAGTTTACATATTCAATGTCTTCTTTTTCTATTTTGATAAGTTTTTGGGAAAGATTTGTTATTATTTTGGTTTTTGTTGTGTTCATTGTTAGTCCCACCGTTTTACTTTCTTGTGCCAGATCTTGGAGCATAATTTGTAGGTCTTCTGGGTTATCCGTTATGAGTATTATGTCATCCGCAAATCTTAGATGGTTCAGGTTTGTTCCATTGATATTGATATCGAAGTTGTCCCAATCTATTTTCTAAAGATTTCCTCTAGCACTGACGAAAACAGTTTTGGTGAGAGTGGGTCTCCCTGTCACACACCTCGACGTGTAGGAAAGGCTTCCCCTTCTGTTTCTAGTTTTACTCTGCCTATGCTGTTATACATTCTTCATTATCCTTATGTATCTATTTTCTATTCCTTGATTTTTCAGGGCTTCCCAGATGTAGTGATGTTCCAAGGAGTGAAATGCTTTATTATAGTCCACAAAGGCCATGTATAGTGGGTAGTTGTATTCATGGCTTTATTCGATTAGCTGTTTCATTACATGGATGTGGTCCACTGTGGAATATCTTGATCTAAACCCAGCTTGTTCTCTTCGTTGTTCTTCATCTAGTTTTTTGGTGATACGATTAAGTATTATTTTTGACAATACCTTATATACATTAGACATCAGGCTTATTTCGCGATAGTTGCCTATTTCTGATCTGTCTCCTTTTTTTGCGGATAAGAAATATAGTACTTGTTGTCCACTGTGTGGGTATATATTCCGTATTTAAAATGACATTGAACAGGTTGGTCAATTTTGTTGTTTCTGGTAGTCTCGCCTTCATCATCTCATTGGTTATGTGATCAGTGTCGGGAGCTTTGTCGTTTTTCTGTGATTTTATTGCATGTTGAACTTCATTTTCAAGAATTTGAGGAACTTCTTCTATGTTGTCTTCAAGGTTCATGTTACTTTCTTGAGTGTTTTCAGTAGAATATAGTTTACGATATACTTTAAGAAGAAGCCGGCCAAAAAGTGGACTTGGATATCGCCTGATGGGACCTACTGAAACGAAATAGACTTTATAATAAGCAATCAACCCAAATCATTCCAAAATGTCAACATAATAAATAATATTAACTTCAACATCAATCACCACATGGTCAGGGCAACCCTGTTGTAACAAAGAACATAAGAAACAGAAGAAGTACTTAAACCAGAAAATAAATGAAATATAATAAATAAATAAATGAAATCTATACAACAAAAATCAAGAAAAAACTAAACAAAAATACACTAACCTCTAAGACAATAGACCTAATTCAGAAAAGGAAGCAGTTACTTAAAAATAAGAAAGACAAAGCAATATTACAAGAAATAAATAAATTAAGTAAAGTAATAAACCGTAAGATAAAACAAGATAAGGAAAATAGAAGACTTGAATATATCAAACACCATATATCCAAATCAGGAGGTATAAACAAGGCCTTAAAAGAGCTACAAGAGGAAAAGATATGGATACCAAAAATGAAAAATAAAAAAGGTCAAGAAGAAACAAGAAGGCAGCCAGTTCTAAAGATTGCAACCAAATGTATGTAAATATAACTAAATATACACTTTATTAGCCAATCCTAGACTAAATAATTGTACTAAATATTTTGTAAAATGCCATAAATTTCTAACAGACCGTTAATTTTAATCCATCGTCAGTAAACGATGACGCTGGCGAAATTTGTGCAACCAGACATTAAACTTACAAAAGCGCTTTTACATCTAGCTTAAGAGATATTTTTAAATCTTCGCTTCGGTCGCTGCCTTAATTTTATCCCTAAACCGCAAACATATTTTCTTTAATCATTCTCGATTTTAATCCAGAAATACGACCTCAAAACCATCCTGGAGAGCCTAGATTTGTTAATAAGACTTTCAATAAGACTTCACACGTAATAATCCAAAGAATTTAAGTCGCGCTTGAAACAGGTCTGCCTTATCGATGAGTTAAACTCCATATTTAATGACTCATGTGAGCCGGTGCGTCACCTTGTTGAGAAACAACAGTTTTCATCCAAGACATCAGTAACGCCTTCAGAATTCAAAATACGGTTTTGGACTCTTTAGGCCACTGTCAAGGCATTGCTATTTCCTCCATTAAATGAACTTTTGTTGTCTAGTTTCCAAACCTTTTGCGGACCGCTATGTAACAAATCGTTCCATCAAGAGAACATTTAGATGTTTAATACAAATATCTGAGGAAAGCATGCCACAAATTGGCATTTTGTCAAGTTTCATCCTTATAAAATTGTTTTAACTCAAGAACTAAACAGAACAGCCATAGATTAAAACTGACTGGTCTTTGCAGTAACTGAAAATCTTCAAAGACGATCCTATTTTTAATAAATGTCGACAACAAAACTGTTACATTTGAGGCGATAACACCCAATGAAAGTTTAAGAAAGTCCACATCATTCAAACAACGTTACTCTTTAGAACCGGCGAAATCATTAGCCGTTACTTCTTTCACGATAAACAAAAAGAATTTGTAACCGTCACTTGCAAAATATGTGGACCTTATAAGCATGTGAATACAACAATAATCATGGACAAGTAAAGACATGGTACGAACAACTGGAATCTGCAAAATTATTAAATGGTGCTAACAGGTTCGAATCGCAAACTGGCAAAGAAGCGAAACTATGTTATGTTAATAATTTGCAACCATGCTATAGTTGGTTGGTTCAAACGTCTAAATTTTTTAAATCTGTTCATTGATTAATGTGTTTCTTTTCAAAGTTAATGAAATATTTCATGGTGTCTTTAATAACTTTTAAATAAAATGTATGTAGGTTTCAGCGTAAATACTTACGATAATCCGATTAAAAATATTGAATTAAAAAGAAACTTTAAAAATTAAAATTAATAATAATTGTGATATAAATTTCAATTGAAATAATAACCTACACACGCATCTAGATTATGGTCACATTCTCACTTGTGCGATGAATGATATTTAGTACAATTAAAGTTTAATGTCTGTGACATACATGTGGCAATGTATTAAAAAAATGTTTGATGTTGATGGTGTTCAGAAACCGCAAGAATAATGTAAATACACCTGCTAAGATACCAGTAATCTCTATAATAGCACAGGAAGCTATGGGTTTCAAATATGTACAAAAGTTTATATTAACCACAGAAACGAGCCCCGTGGATATAACTGAAGAATGACATCAAATTTATCGATCAAATAAATACGCAAAAAATATTTTGACCCACTAGTACTTTAAAAGTATCTTTGATATCAATGAAATCCTTAAAATAATTGACGGTCAAATAATAGCTAGAACAGCGCAACAATACAATAAATTGTGGTAGTTACACAGGTACTCCAAAGTTTATCCGGGGCGCATATGTTGAGCTTGTGTTGCGTTTATCGAAATCACAATAATTTTAAATTGAATAAAAAATTACAGCATCGAGATTATAACCAATTTACTTTGATTGTAACTTTATAAACATGAAAAATTAATAAATAATTTAATAGAAACAGCACAGAAAACAATAGACAAATATAAGAAACGTATAACCATTTTTTTTCAATCTAACCTGAGACTAATATGTAAAAAGTTATTTATAAAGGCTGTATTGCTATTTTCACATTTTTTTTATATTTTTGAGAATATTTAATATTTGTTAGCTATCTATTTTTATTATTAATATTAATTAGAAATATATCAAAGTAAAATAAAATAAACTAATAAAAACATAAAAAATATCATAAAAAGATAGTGCTCGATTAAAAATAAAAAATTACATCAATTTAAGTGTATTGAGAAACTACAACAGGCATAGTAACAAAACTATAAACTTCGTAAATTGATATAACGATTCAATTGTAATTTTGTGTCACACAAACAATAACAAAATATAATAATATATTAGAAATAAGAGAAACCCAGCTATTTAAAAAAAATCATGGTTCAGCTAGGCCCGTTAATAGTCCCGATTGAGAATTACGAGTAAAAATCGGTCAATGGTTCGGAAGGCTGATAAAGTTTTTTCAAAAGCAAAAGAGACAAAGAAGTAACAGCACCTGACCAAGGATGAACTGCTGAGTTACAAAGTTTTCCAAAGTGCGAAGGTCATAGGGTAAGGTTTTAGCACCCCAGCAGTAACATTTTAAGGATTAAGAATACAATCTGGCAAAATAACAAACACGAAAAAGAACCCACGGGTAGAAATCCTTAACTAAAAGATAGAGAAAGTCCCATTGGATAGGAAAAGTTAAGTAGGGTAGAATGTAGGGTGGGGGAGTTCAATTCTACTCAAAATTTTATGACTTCAACCATAAAGCAAGTAAAAAAACAAAACCAAAAAGCATAAGTACACCAAAGACAAGATGTGGAATATACAAATTACAAAAAGGAGAGAAATAGTAACAAAAGTAAAAAATATAAATTTCGATGTTATATTACTAACAGAAATTAAAAGCAAAGTTCAGAAATTATATGAAAATTATATTCACACATGGAGTGGAGTGGGAAAGAGCAAAATAAAAAATGGGGAGTCTCAATATTTATTACAAAAAGATGGAAAAATAAGTACAATGACAATCTTATGTGTATATGCTGAAAATGATGACACACGAGCAGATGAACCAGAAAATTTTTCTATATCCTTGACGAACAAATAAAGATCGAATAAGTAAAATGAACTAATAATAATTTGAGGTGGAAAGGAAAAACGATATAAGAGTGGGAATGTATGGAGAAGAAATGGTGAATGAAAATGGAAGACAAACATAGGTTAACCGCAACCAGTACCTTCTTCGAGCTTAAAGACATTCACGATTATACAATACGTAAGCTCAGAATAATTATTAACTTAACAATTGTTAAAAAAGTCTAAAAGTTAACTGTAACTGCATATAGACAAGTATAGTGCCGATCAAACCACTATGTGGTAATAGGATCATTTACTTGCATATTAAAAACATCAATTAAAAAGATCAGATAAGGACACGTATAAAATCAGGCTTTTCAAGCACAAAAGCATAAAAAAACTGTATCAGGCAAAGCGAAAATGTTATTTAATTATAGAATAACATACGAACATATAAACACCAATATATGAGAACAGAATCAAGGAAAAATAAAACAAATAAAATTTTCACTATAGAACTTTAGCAAATATAAAGCATTAAAAGGTGTACTATAGTAAGTGGTTAAGCAATAAAACACTAACAACAAGACAAAAATATGTAGAATGTAGAAGTAAAGAAACAAGTCAAATATGAAAAAACAAACTTTGAAAATATATATGTAAAAATATTTATAAGTAATGCGGTAACCTAATGAAGAGTGGAGGATAATTCGAGGCTTACGACAAGAAACAAAAAGTAAAAGTAGTATTAGTTTAATAACACCACAAAATGGACAGAATACTACCAAGGGCTGTTACAAAATAAAATGCAATAGCATACGACAGAACAAAACGAAACCAAAAAAAACTGAAACTCAGATACAGAAAAGAGAAATAAAGGTAGCGTATGCGGCAAAACCACTAAAGAAAAGTAAAAATAATAATTCTGCAAAACCGGGTAATATTAAAATAGAACTAATAAAATGTGAAAGAAGTAAAATACTGAAATGATAAAAAAGATGTTGTAGAAGATAGAAGAAGCAGGAACTATACCAAAAGAATGAAGAAAGTCATATGTATATTGTGCCTATACGTAAATAAAACAATGTGTTCAATTTATCAAGGAATAACTATTACACTAACGATAGTTAAACTATTAGGATGAGTTATAGAAGCAAAAATAGATAGATAGCATAAAACAATGATGAGAACTAAAGTGAATAAAGATCATGTGCCGACAAGATGCCCTGTGTCAGACAAGTAATTAAAAAAAAATGAGCAAGAAATATTAACACCCATCTAATATTTGTAGACATATAAATTAATGTTCCTGGATGAAAAATGTGGAAAGCGATGATAAAAATGAGAATTAGAGAAAATGGATCAACATAGTTAAAGCATCATATTAAAACAAAAAAACACAGATTAAGCTTGGAAATAAAATAACAACTAAAACAGAAGTGTCCATAAGGTTATAATAGCGTGTAATGTAACCGATATTGTTCAATACATATGTAGAATAACGTGCAAAATAAGTACGGTAATACAAAGAATGTAGACCATTTGGGATACCTATAAGAGACAAGATTACATTCACCTATATTTAGCGAAAACAAGCTATTATGGCAAAAGATAAGGAGAACATGGTATGCATGCTGCAAAAACTGAAAGAGGAGTATGACAAATAGGGACTCGCTACAAACTTTAACAAAACGACATAGATGTGTATAAGGAAAAACGCGTCCGTTATAAAATATAAAAGGAAAATAACAGCTTGTGCTGAATACAAACTAATAGAAGGAAGAAGAGCAATAAAAGCACTCCATAGGTTCATATAGAACCAAAACCTCACAAAACCAACAGAAAAATATATTTAACACTAGTGTAGAAAGTTGCAACAATGGAAGATAACTGTTGCCGATGACTAAAAAAGTAAGAGTTAAATTAAGATAGAACTAGACTTCATAAAAAAAGCTTACAGTACACATGCAGAGATACAAAATCAATAGAATATAGGAAAGATCGAAGTATAAATGTCAATTATACGACGATTAGAAAATAAGACATTTAAGTAGTATTTCCATCTCCAAAGAATAAATGGAGAAAGATGGCCCAAAATAGTTATGAACTAGACGCCTAAAGGAAGAGGAAGAAAAGGTCAACCAGCAATAAAATGAGAAAAATATGCCCAACGTGAAGGAAATTTGGAAGACAGGCAGTACGATAAACCTATAACAGAAGAAAGTGAAACAGAAAAATAAAAAGATTGCCCCTACTGTAACAAACAAAATTATCAAATTAATGTCCTAAAAATTTTGAATAAAAAATCAATGCGTCACATAAATCTTCCACTGTTTGAAGCTATACAGTACCTTCTTTTTTAATAGTGCATTAGTTGGGTTTTCAACATATCAATAGATTCAAAATGGATTCCCTTTCTGTTAATTTGATTTGGAAAATACAAAGAATTAGATGATAATATATGTAGCATTATAGTTATCTTGAAATTTGCCAAAAAATACTGCACTTGTCCACAAACATATTTTAGAACTTCCATACTCCCCATTAAATGTCTAATACTTTAGCACTAAATTTATGACAACAAACAGTCCTACATAAAAAATAAGCCATAATTTAAATAATCCCTTATTCATTTGTAGTATTTTTATAACACGGTTTGCTTACTTGATCATGCACCAAATGATTTCATTACAAATAATTATATTTCCCCACGATCTCAAAAAATAAGTGCAATTTTATCCGATTGTTCCTTTACAGACGTTAACTGTTTTAGCAATTGTTTAAGTACTTCTTCCAATGTCAAAAACAACCACAGTACAACTTGTCTCCGATGTCCATTTAAATTACTCATAAACTTAAACATTAGGTAAATTCTTGTTATCGTAAACTTCTACTATCAAGTTATATATTAACCTAGTGGATTTTCCAAATTTTACGGGAAATTTCATGCAGACGTGTTTACCTATTTTAACTTTCAATATAATTTCGAAGCGATACAGGTATTTCAAACCAATAACTCACGAACTGTTCAACTTATATAACTAAAATCTTTAAAGTAGATAGACAGACCAAAATAATGGTTTAATACTGACTAACTTTTAAAAATAACAGAAGGTAATTAGAAAAGTTCAACTCAGATATTTCATGTAAAACGCCCACTAAGTTTCAATTATTAATTTTTTAAAATAATATTTTGTAAGTTATATCAAAAACCATCGACAATCTTCAACAATATCAAGTAGGCTGCGTTAGAGCATTGAAAAAAATAATTCGTGAAAACGTCAGCAAACAACGTAATTTAATATCTTCCAGAATCAACATGTAATCCATATATTCGATAATTTTTCTCTTGAAATTATATTAAAATGTTTACCTATAGTCTTATGCGTACCCTTATAAACGAAAAAAATAATTTTAAAAATCTAATTGCTAAATTTACTTTCCAAAAAGGCCTCTTATTTAGAAAATATTTGTGAAGGTTTACCACAAAGCGCAGTAACTCTAAACCTCTTTGCCTGCTTTAATATAACTTCGATTTAATTTTCTGGAGAAAATGAATTACTCCCAGTTTATATTTCTCACAATTATTTTGACTTTGTAAGCTTTCAATTCTCGTTTCTTCGGCCACAATGATTATTAAGCTTTTGTCACCGAAACTAAAATGCTCTGATATTTTTATATTCTCCAATTCGACTTACCTATAAGGAAATTAGTAGCTGAACAAGTTTTTTTAACGCTTTGACAATAACTCCAAGTAATTGTAAAATTAATTTAAATAATCTGAAAAAATACATATAAACTAGAAGTGCTGTGAAATGCGCTCGTACTAGCTCTAAAATCCTGCATTTCAACTTGACCTTCTGTCGCGTAGCATACTTTGCATTATTTTCTAGTTAAAATCAAAGACATAACATTCTGAAGGTTTATTTGCTTGGCGTATAAATAATTATGCAGACGCATACATTTTCCACCCAATAAATTGCAAATTGGAGCTGAATAATAAGTATGTGCAGAACATTCACGACAACAACCAGTGAGATGTGGGAATATTATCCTATTTGCATAAAATATTATATAAATTTGACGAGCGACACCTACGTACCCACGATATTAAAATGCTTACCGTTATTTGCAAATTATCTATCTAAGATATGCTAACATGCGATTAGCATTCGCATAAAGTGTCAAAATTGATAGAACCAAGAATATCCCGGAAACAACAATTGCTACATGCATCCTTCTTCGCCCCGATGCTCGTGTGCACAAACATTTGCGGTTTTTACATATTTGCAGTTAGAAATGCCCATTACCTTAGAAAAAAGTGGATCAAAAAACGTAACAAAACTCTCTACAAAATTGAATGACAACTACTCAAAGAATATAAGCTCTATTAAGCAGAATGCAACACAAAAAATCCAAATCAAAATTTATTTTTCCCATATGAATAGTAAGAAAAACGTAGTTGCTTTTTAATTTCATCTTATGACATCCTGGAGCTTAGATCTAAGGGATTTAATTCAAAAGACAAGAAATGTTGATGAAACATTTTATATTTTTTGTCTCTTTTGTCTCTTTCTTTTATACATATTAATGCCAACATATTAGGACTACAGCATATATTTTTTATTTTTATTAAATACATAATTGATGGCAACGCTTCGAAATACACGTTTTAAATATGTTAAACATGTTAAATATGTTTGGATAAACCAACGCAGGATTTGAAAAACCAAAAAAACGCATAGAGAATGAAGTGTAAATATACATGAATCTGGAATACTACAAAGATTATAAATTCATTATATTCAATCAAAAGAAAAAGATACGTTTAACTTTCTATTTATAGCATCTTGAAGTATTTATTTTTCTAATTTCATTCTTTCAAATATTATCTAGGTATTTTATATATTAAGTATCCCACAACTTTGAAAAATTCATAGATGGTACAGATACTATCATTATATAGATGTCTCACGAGTTGATGGAGAAATTTCGTATACAGGTTGTATAAGCAATTCTAAGAAAAAAAGTTCAATAATTTTTGTTTGAATTTTCAACCGTTTCAGAGGTTGAAAGTTGCTAACCTGCGTGGGTGATTTGCTCTACTTTTAAAGAAAAATGTTAAACAGAATAAGAGGATGAATCGCTAAAATAATTGTTGAATCAACTAAGACGTTTCTAAAGCTTTCAGACTCTGTGATAGTAGTGACGCTTGTGAGTAGCGAAGGGAATGTCATGGCGCTCTATTTTTTCGAGGAATGCTGAAGATAACTGCCAACAGTTATATCAACGAGCTAGAGATAGTTGTCAAGCCTTGGATAGGAAAGTTGGCCATTGGGTGGCAACAGGTGTTCCATCAAAACTTCGTTCCAGCCCACTAGGCAATGAAAGCCCAGGCATAACTATACAACAATTTGTGTTACCACTGGTCCCCCGACTGTAGCCACTCTCCAGCCTCGACTGCACTCCCCGGACTACTACGTGTCAGGAGTCGTCGAAGCGAAGGTCATCGAGAGGCATCCATCATAGAGATAATGACACATATGGACAAGGAGGAAGTTGTGTTGGCCTACAGTAGGTCGTAGCCGGCGATGGGGGCTACCTTAAATAATATAATTGTCGATACTATTTCCTTTAATTGTGTTAAGTTTCATGTAAATAAACATAATTTTTCTTCTGTTTGAATGTAACTTTCATTATTTATTTTCAGGATATACCTCAACCACCCTGCATGTGTATTTCTTTGCAGTTTCAAAAAACAATACTAAATATTACTTAAAAAGGACATGAGGTACAATGATTACAGTGTCGGATTTGAATTCAGCAAGGCCTCGATTCAAATACTGAAAGGTCCGTGATTATGGAACCAAACATTATGCGACCATTCACAGTTAAAATAGAATTAACTGTGTTTTACTTGGAATTCTGCTCACGAATTACAGTAACACGGTCCAAAAAATATTTTCACATGAAATGATATATGTAAGTAAGCGAAATAATAAATTAATGTGACGAGCAACTATCAGCGGGGGCATAGTGTGCTAGAAGAATCAGACTTGTTTACATCTGGAATCAAGCGTATGCCAACCAAAATCAATAGAAATAATTAAAATTAATGGTAATTACGCCTCAGAATAATCGCTGTAACCTGTTTTATTTTCCAATAAAAATTGTGTAAAGACGCCAGATGGATCCACTTAATACATATAGAAAGCATAATAATAATCATAAGAAACTATTTGTCAGGCGACAGTGATAATTCTTTGTAAAGCAGAATACAAGAAGAAACCGAGATATATAACTTTAAAGATATTAAGTCATCTAGACTTTCAAAAATAATACAATAATATTGGGATCCACGAAAATCCTAGTAAAACTAAAAATCATCTTAAAATGAAAAAAAATATTTACAATAAGTGATACAAATATAAAGTAAGATACTGAAATAAGAAAACAAATAGTATGAAATCGGTGAGAACGACTTAAATGCTCACATTGCATAATGTGAATAATGTTCTGAAGAACAAAACTAGCTTGTAACATTGAAAAAATACCCTTAAAAAAATACTTTTACCACGGCGTAAAATTAAACTACAGGATAATATGAGCATCACTTTTATATCCATTTTTTATCTAAAACTCTTTTACTACGCCATTTTTTCATATTAATATTCTGATTTCATACTGTTTAACATAAAATATGCAGTTGTAGTCCTTTATATACTCAATCATTAAAAAATATTTAAATCTCGGGGAAGTAGGCTATGTTCAATTTTTTTTATTAAAGTATAATTGATAAACTACGATACCACCCCAAAAATTTATTTAGCAATATAACAAGTAATGTTAAATTGTTTTAGAAAAGCCAACCAACAATGCTGACATGATTTGTACCGTTTATGGGAGTGATTTTATAACTGTTCAGGCAGTTCACCCTTAGTTTATAAAGTTTAAAAATTAAAGAAGATGAATACCATCGAGACAGCCCATTCATAATAGAATGAGATTTTATCAATAGTCATGGTTGTCAGAAAATCCGCTATATACTGAGAAATTCGGCAGATGTAAGCATTTCACCAAAACTAGAAAAAAAAATTTTTTTAGAAATAAATTACTAAAGATAAAACTTAAACACTTTTTTAAAATTTTAAGCACGAACAATTTTGATATAGCGGTACATAAAACAACGAGAACTCCATATACATTTATGAAGCAGAGTCCAGTACTAAAAAAAAAACAAGAGCGATGAAAGGATTACCCATTATAATAAAAAAGAAAATAAATTAAAAATGTGACAAGTTGGGAAGAAATAACAAATAGAATAATAAAAAAATTTCTTATGGTAAGGCGATCAAAAAGCAGGAAAATTTCATTCTAATTTAAATAGAATATATGTTTGAGCTTAATGCCTAAAGAATACATGAACTAATTCTCAATTTTAATCTAAATCTCGCGAGAAGTGAAAAAATTCAAAAATATTTGTCTTTTTTCCTCAGTCCTTCGACCGGACTTTCTCCAAATTTATTCGAGACATTGGTCCAATAAATGTATATGCAAAATTTCATTTCCATCCAATAAGAATTATAGCAGTTATTTAAACACAATATTTGGTCATATATTAAGAGACAAAAATATCAAGACAGATAGAAAAATAGATGACAAAATAGTAGAACTATGTAAAGAACAAGAATGGACAGAAAGTTGTAGATCTGCCTAAAAAATGAAAATTAACAACGAATTTTATCAACCTAAAGAAATATACACTTACCCTTGGCATGAACCTAGTAGAAAATTGAAATCTATAATAAACAACATAATAACTCGACAGTACTTTCGATTCAGAGTTCAGGAACGGCAGTAATCACCAGTTGGTTAATTCAAAGATAATATGTCCATCCGGAGCTACAAATAAAACTTGCACTAAACAAAAACAATATATAAATTTATTACCGGAATACCATATAGAGAGTTTCAAAAATAAAAAGTACATACTGTTCATATATTATATATAAAGGTTAAATATAAAACATAACAACTGAGTAATTACATAATCATACACCAAAATATACACACAAAATGTCAATATAAGTAGTAGCATACAGGAAGAATAAAAAAATATGGATATAATTCAAAAAACAATGACGAAATAGCAATTGAAATGGAAATTCAAAAACAACTGTACCTAATATGGCTTAATACAAAGAAGAAAAAGATAGAAATAGACATAAGATACAACAAGAAAAAGTAAGAAATATTCTTATAATAGAAAAAATAAAACGGGAGAAAAAATGTGCAGAATTATCACATAAAAAGAAAAAAAATGAGGAGCATACCCATATATAAAAACCATCACAACCCAAAAAGCAAATCGATATAACTTATCATTAATATCTATGAAACAATCTCCTTATGGAAAATAAGTCATACTTCCAACTACCGGAAAAACAGAAATACAACAAGACATACAAGAAAAGAGAAAATACGGAAGATAGTAAAACATTAAAAACCGGTAAATCCCCTGGACCAGAAAGTATTATTTCAAATCACAAAACAAACTCTTCGTATTAATAGCAAAACTAATAACTTAAATAAGAAATGGAGATCCACTACCAAACAAATAGAAAGATACACACAACATCGATATTTAAAATGGGAAAAGAGCTAATGCTAGAATTATAGAGAATTATCAGCAACAAGTATACTAAGTAGGATCTATGGATGTATATTAAGGAATAAAATAAAATAATAATACAGCAAGAAAGAATTAAAACAACAAAGTGGACTTATTAAACGATAACAATGTACGAACAATAAATTCTCAAATCGCACCGAATAAAATTGTCACAAGAAGAAAACTACACTTAATGTTTGTTGACTGCACAAAAGTGTACAATATAGCACAACAGTCACATTTTGCGTTGAAAGTTGCGAATATTAAAACAACATTAATTCAGACAGTACTAAACTTACACATAAACCAAAGTATCAAAGGTAAAAATAGGAAACAAACTACACAAAGTCTTTACAATAAATAAAAAAAGGGCAATATCATCTACTGTCTTCAAAATGCATCTAGACAAAGCACTAGAAGTGTGGAGATATAAATGAGAATAAAAATGAATAACATGATCTTATATTTGTTATACTTTGCGATCGACCACAGGATCAAGACGACATACAATACATGATAAGAAAATCGATTGAAGAATACGTAAAATGATGGGAGGGGGGAGATAGATATAAGTAAAACGGCATATATTTGATAATAGGATAAAAAATTAAAAACCCGGAAATAGAAAATTGGTAAAAATAAAAAGTGACAGTCATTATACATTCCCAGGAATCCACGTAAATTAGAAAGAATATTCGATATTTCAGTGACGAACAATAAAAACAGGCAAGCCGTAAGAGCACCTAATTAGGTCTTGTAGGATAGAAAGCATAAGTAGAGAAAGAAAAAACAAATATATAAAGATATACAAAAAAATTAGAAATATCATTGAAGGTTTTCAACAAGAATCTCAAGATTGAGTAGTGTTAGAAATGAAAAAATAAAGAGCAAAAGGGTATGAACATGTTCAGAGGATGGACGAGAAGCACACTCGGAAAAAAGTAACAGAATAAATCCCTCGAAAACGAAAATCGAAAAAAGCTGAAGAAAAGAAATAAAAAAAAATAGTAAAAAAAGGACCATAGAAAAATAGAAATATATGGAAGAAAATGATTAAGAACTGGGCGATAAATACCGTTAAACCTAGAAGAAGAAAATTTCATCAAGATTTCATTTACAAATTAGAAGAAAAAGAAATTTCAGACGAGTAGGTTAATGCAACCATTGCAGAATAAGACTATTAAACCAAGAAAAATCATTTATATGTTTTTTTTTAACTTTACATTTTCGTTTATCCCACTAACTTATTAGTTTCCGATATATGTAGCAAAAGCAAATTGTTCTATAAATAAACATTAATTTTATTAATATTAACAATTGAATCATTTTTATCTTAAACTTTCATTCTTGATCTTTATTAATTTTGTTTTGTCGCTTTTATTATTTGTATAAAATAATCACAAAATAGTTTATTTCTTGTAAATAACAGCATTTTAGTAATATAATTAGCTAGTACAGTAAATGTATTTCTCTTTACAACTACATAAAACTTTCTATTAATTTCATTTCATAAAAACCTGACAATTGCA
Source organism: Sinelater perroti (assembly GCA_036346155.1). Classification (NCBI taxonomy): domain Eukaryota; kingdom Metazoa; phylum Arthropoda; class Insecta; order Coleoptera; family Elateridae; genus Sinelater; species Sinelater perroti. The sequence continues at coordinate 37,818,414 of JARFIY010000001.1, forward strand.
ATTTAGCATTGGACTATCGTTAGTTATTTTGATAATTCACTATTTTTGCTAAACATTGTTTTTGCTCAGACATTGCACTTTTAGTACCAATTCTATTTACATATTTTTTTAATAGGCTACATCATTAATTTTGTCATCATTTACACATTTAATAATTGTTACTATATTATTGTTTCTTAAGCAAAACATGCACCGTAATTTATTTTTAATTTGTTGTTCTTAAATTATTTTCAAAAATTTTTGTAAATTTGGGTTTTTGGCTGCTTTTATTGAAGCTCCAATTTGACAGGAACAGTTTGAGTCTTATGTTTATATTTTTTTCGCTTCTATTCTATTTTGTTTCTTTAACATAAACCTTAATCGCCAAGATGATCGCGTGGTTGAGGCACGGGTTCATTCCCGGAGCTCTCTGGTGCCTGGCAGATGGCCTACTCAGTCACTAAAAATAATTGAGTACCTACCGTCTAAAACACGGTGCTTGCCACATCGCCCCGCATCAGAAAAGATCCGCGACGACCGGACAGTGGCGAACATATGAGAGCCTCAACCATGGAAGATGTTATAGCCTTACTATTATAAGGAATATAAACCTTATATTATTAGAATATTTTTTAAAGCAAACGAAAGCTACTTTACAAATTCAAAACACAATTCTTCTTTTCCTAATTTAAATTGTTCAGCAGATTTCTGAGCTTAAAATAATCGAATCTAAGTAGTAACCGGCAGCGTCACATGACTTTAAATCGGCTTTGATTGCAACGGGAGGTTCAGATCTAACATTGCCGATAATAAGCGAAACAGGAAATTTTACGCCCACACTTGATCGCCTTGCTCACTGCAAACATTGCCTCTTACAAAACAGTTCGTTAGCGAAACCCTGCTTATGACCATTTCAACCGCACCGACGATACCGTGCATTTACATCCACGTGTGCTAGCGCCTTCATACTCGCATGAAATACAGGATACCCTTTCTCGTTTGCTCCTGGAAATAAACACCGCACCCACGCCACGTCCATAGTCGCGTCAATAAATTACCATCAGAGGTTTGTTCAATTAACGCTAACATAGTTAAAGAAGTTTACTACTAGTAGGGATGCTTAATTTAACTACTCGTGACGAGAGTGAAACGCATTTTCCCACATGTGAAATCTAACTCCTATCTTGTGATACTTGAAAAGTACAATTTATTTAAAAATATTAACCATGTCGATTATAATACAATAGTAAAACTTTAAATATTGGAAAACATAAAAACAGTTTCTGTGTAATAATATATAGATTGTAAATTTTGTGGCGTTATTAACCTTAATGTATAAAAATTACAAGTACTTTAGTAGAAAAGTCCCACACTTAATAATTACTTATTTATTGCAAGCAGGTTGGGAACGTCCTAAGGCGCTCTCACTTACTTGTTATACGGGACTTATGCAGTCTTCTCCATACTCAACTGAATGTTAACTCAGCGATCTGAAAATTTTCCTAAACGTTTCCTAAAAATTAAAATTCTATACGAATTCTTTTTTGTTCTCTATTAGCTAATTCCCGTTCTGTTCACTTAATTATCTTTATCAATTTTTTACTTCTTCCCTCTTTTCTCCTACTTATTTCCTTCTTTCAGTCTTCTCTTTCCCTTCCGCGTCCTTCACACTTTCTATTTCTCGTATCTTTCTTATCCTTCCTTTCTTTCTACTTCCCCTCTTTCTAAACTATTGTTTTGCTGTAGAACATTTCCAAGCATGATATGCAAAGAGAAAACTTCCCAAACGGCATTCAACAATCCATCTCATATCTAGTTAACATTCCTGTAAAATATGTGTCGCTTACTTTATATGACTGCATTTTCAATTCAATATTATGTTACAATATATTAGGAATAAAAACAAAGATTTAGTCATAAATATTAATGAAATAAAGAGAATCTAGTTTGGGCATTATAAAACAATGTTGAAGGGATGGGGTAGAAGGAGAAGAAAAGGTGATACATAAAATACAATAAGATTTAATTAAGTGTATTGCGTTTTCAAATACATATACTGTGGTACACATAAAACAGCTAAAGATGACAGAATAGGAGCAGAGATACTTCAAGCCTTAATAAACTGAATACAGATTCTATGCAACATAATTAAAATTGGTTGAAAAATAAATACATCTCATCAGACTGAATCATAATCACACTCATCTGGGTGATGGTACAAGATGTGACAACTACAGAAAAATATAGCTACTGAGCGTTTGAAATAGGTGAACAAAATAAGTTTGAAGACCAAGTTGAGAACAATCTCAAACTCCAACAGAGCTTTAGAAAGGCAAGAAGCTTGGGAGTAAAATATTTTGATCATAATGATGAACTGTACATGTACTTCATAGATCTGGAAAACGCATTTAATAGTGTAACTAAGGAAATGAAATGATAAGTCTTAATTAAGAAATGAATTAATGCAATTTAATGGAAGCAGTTAAAACCATCTGTAAAACTATTTGAAACAAAAGGCATTTTTAAGTATGTATAAACTATCACTAAAAATAAAGAAATTATATTTCGAAATAAATAGCAAAATAAACAGAGCGCCAAAGACATAACGCAATAGAGAAAAAATTTCTGTAACAAAGTTGCAAATTTTTAACAGTGTCTGTATTAAACTTCCATACGAAAATTAATAGTGGGTCTTGACAGTAGTTAGAAATAAAAATTCAGGAAAAGGAGTAGAAACCCCAAAAAGATATGGAATGCAAATATAATAAATAAAAAACCAGAAAGGAATAAAAAAGCTACATTAAGTGATAACTAACTTATGGAATTCCCCATTACTCAACACCACATTACAGAAGATAAAAACCGAGTAAATAAATAAGTAATCTTACTGAAACACACCGTATTTTATTTGTCAACATAACCTGTTCAAAGCCCATACTATAATTGTTACAACTTTTAGTAAAGTGCTTTTGATTGTCTCCTTTCTGTAGACTAAAATTACAATTTTAGGAATTACTATTACACTAACGTTTGGTCCAAACGTATAGTAGATTGGAGATCTCGCGACACCAAAAGAGGTTTTGGAAGACTTATCATTCGATGGGGAGATAATATAAAGAAAATTTCTGGAACAACTTGGATGAAAATAGCAGCATATAAAAAGGAATTGAAGAAAATAGACGGCCTACAATCAACAGTGGATAACAATACGCTTACAGTCATGATGACCGTAATTACACCAACAATCCTGATGGAATTTCCTATTGAAGTACCGTTGTCATTATCCGTAACAGCATAACACAAAATAAATAAAACACGAGCAATAATAATTCACATCAACTCACAACCTTGGCCATTTAATTTAACCATAATACACAATTCAATCAACCACATGATTGAAACCAAAGTGCACGAAGCATTTTTTCAGACGTTAGGAAGTACTTTTATGATAGGAAGTGACTAGAATGACAAATACACAGGGGTCAAAGCCAATTACCACTAAAAGTAGAAATCTAAATGTCATCAGTAACAAAAATTGTTCATATCTTTCAAACAGAGAGTAAAGCTTTTAGCTACCAGACCTCAACTGACTTATTTGCACTTAAGGCTATCTCGCCATATTTTAATATTACGTTCAACTGGGATCTCCCATCCAACCACTCTCCTATAATCGTAATTCTTAGTACCCATCTTATTTGCACATCCGATGTGTCAAAGCTCGTTGCATCTAAAATGCATCTATCAATGGTCACTTAAATTCCAATCTCAATGATACAGTAACAAACTACATAACTTGTATAATATAGAAATCACTCTTAATATGTACTCCAATGACAAGCCTTAAGAGTAGATTAGGGTAGAAATTTTTTTTAGCCTAATTTTTTTATTGACTTAAAATGTTTCTTAGAGAGTCTATTTTTAAATTCATTTATATGAAGTGTGCCATAAATATTAAAATATGTTAAAAATGCGCATAGGGGTCTGGCACATCCGAACGCTCGAATGCAACCGATGTACTTACTATAATAGTTACCGACGAAATAGGGGTCCTGTTCCGGATAGTATCACAGGAGGCTTTAGTATCAACTGAAATATTATTCTCAACATGATTCGTTTATGGTAAACAGTCTGAAAACACGCGCTTGCTTCGCGTCTGCTTAACTTGTCACTTCGCTTATTTTTTATATCAAGCAAAACGCTTGTTTTCTCAAAACTACATTTTTCAAGTTGGCGGGAGCTATAACTCATGAAATATACATGCAATTGCATTATACCTTTTTGTAACTTGTGAATTGGCCCTTTTCCTACTGTAGTACGTAGGATTTTTGCGATATATTTTAATTTCGATTTTTGGTGCACGTTTTTATAACGATTTTTATGTCGAAAAAATTGACTTTTATTTCAGAGTGCCGCCATTTCGTGAAAAACCATTTTATCTAAATGTCCCTATGTATTACGTTAGACAATATCATCAATTTAAAAGCCGTTTTTGAAATTTTGTCCTAAGTTGAAAATTGTGGCGTTCAGAGCTCCCATCAACCGCTCCCGTACTCCGCGAAAGCCTTTCGTCAATATCGTGTAGTGTCCTCTGGGTATCAGTTTTTTACTTTAAAAAAATACATAATATAATCTTAAGGGTGTACAATAAATGACTAAAATTAGTTTTGTAATTTAATGTTTGTTATTTTTTTGACAAAGAAAGACGAAGATAAGGAAGAATACATAAGAAGGAATGAAGCAAAGAATGAAGTAAAGAAAGCAAAAACCCAGAGCTGGGAAGCATTCGGGAAAGAAATTCAAGAAAAATACAAAAACAATAAAAGGAACTTCTGGAACATAATAAAATCATTGAAAACAAAGAGAAATAAAAACATAAAACTAGTTAAAGACCACACAGGAAAAATTAGTTCGAACAAGAAAGAAAATATAGAAACATGGAGAAAATACTTTGAAAACAAATTCGCAAAACACACACATCAAACACAAGAAGAAATGGAAGAACACGAAAAAGAAGTAGAAACAGAACAAGACGAAATAACATACATCGAAGTGTCAAATGCAATCAAAGAACTACGAACAGGAAAAGCTAATGGACCAGATGAGGTTGCGCCAGAAATGATAAAATGGGGAGGAACAAAACTAACGGAACGGATGACAGACCTAATAAAAAAGATATGGAAAAACAACGAAATACCAAAAGACTGGGAGAGAAACACAATAATTCCAATACATAAGAAGGGAAAAGAAAACGATTGTGATAATTATAGAGCGATATGTCTGGCATCAGTTGCAATAATAATATGCAGTAAAATATTAGAAAAGCGACTAAGAGAAGAAATAGGAGACAAAATAGAAGACGAACAAGGAGGCTTTAGAGCAGCTAGACAAACAACGGACCATATCAGTGTCATAAGAAAACTAATAGAAGATAGAATAGCAACAAATACACAACTATTCCTAACGTTCATGGATCTGAAAGCGGCTTTCGACACGGTTAACCGAAACAAAATATGGCACTGCCTGGAACAGTTACAAGTCACAAAACAATTGAGGAGTGCAATAAAGAGCATATATAAAAACGTCACAGGAATCATCCAAATAAATGGGATGAAATCAGAACTATTCAAAATAGAAACGGGATTAAAACAAGGTGATTCGCTAAGCCCGTTACTCTTTATTATATACATAGATCGAATAATGAAAACTGTCTAAAAAAAACCCAAAAACTATAATAGGATATAAAGGCATGAATCCAATAAAAATAGAAGCACTCATATATGCAGATGATATCGTTCTGATAACAGATACAACCACAAAAATGCAAAAATCAATAGACATATGGACATCAGAACTGGAGAAGATGGAAATGAAGATTAACGAAAACAAAACAAAAGTAATGCAAGTCACAAGGAAAAAAGAAGGAAACATCCACCTAACATGTAAAGGAAATCAACTAGAAGAAGTAACGGTATTCGAATATCTAGGATCAATAATCAGTAACGATGGCAAAATAGAAACAGAAGTGGCTAACAAAGCTAGAAAAGCGACCAATATGTATTATACAATAAACCAAACAATATTAGGAAAAAGGGAAGTAGGAATAAGCACAAAACAATTGGTATACAACACAGTAGTAGCACCAACATTACTATACTCAATAGAGGCGCTAACAACTTTACCAGAACATAAAAGAAAATTAACTACTGTAGAAATGAAATTCCTCAGAAAAATACAAGGAGTTACTAGACTAGACAGAATAAAAACGAAACGATATATAACGAACTCAAACAAGAAAAGATAACGAACAAAATAGAAAAGAAACAATTAAATTGGCAAGCACATATTATAAGAATGGAGCCCGAAAGAACAACGAAAAAATATCTACAATCAAAAACAACACACAAGAAGGGACCGGGAAGACCACGGAAAACGTTAACTAACCTAGTCCAAGATATAGCAAAAAAACATGACACTACACTTGAGGAACTACAAAAAATTGCAAGAAATCGAACTCAATGGAAAAAGTGGGTCCTAGAACACTACCCGACACCTTAATGGTACAAGGGAAGATGAAAAAGAAGAAGAAGAAGTTATTTTATTGGAAACAAATCATGAATATCGGATCCAAAATCGAGTGGCATCCTGGTCTACCCCCTTAATGCAAATATTACAAGCAACATTCCATAATATACATGAGATCATGTTACAAAAAAAAGAGAGATAGAGGTAAATGGCAAAGAAGTTGAATTCAAATAGAAAGAAATGCATACAACACAAAACTCCTGGTTTCAATTTAATCTCATTTCTAATCCTAAAAGAATTGCCCGAAAAAGCTGTAGTACTACTGACTACCATCTAAAATAATGTGCTTAGATTAACATATTATCCGGTAACCAGGAAATAAATGTACAAATCGTAATGGTTTCAAAACGTGGAAAATCATCACACGAAGCAGCATACTGCTGGTAGGCAACAATGCCTAAAAATTTGAGAATATCTTAATGAAAAAGCTTTCAAAGGAAGCAAACACAGATAACCACCAGTTTGGCTTTTGAAAACATTACTGAATAATTTAACAAAGTCACAGAAATACTCAAAAATTTTAAAAAGAAAAACTACGCACAGCCATCTTCTTTGACATGAATCAAGCTTTCGATCGCATGTTGATAATGGTGTACTATATAAACTAAAACTTAACCCACCCACAAGTTATTACCTTTTACTCAAATTTTATTTGACTGGCCACTACTTTCGGACAAAATCTAGAAACATCCACATATCATCTCATAAAATCAGAATTATCTTAAGGTAGTGTGCTAAAATGCTTCCTATACCCAGTTTTTATCGCTGATATCCCAACCGCTCAAAATACCAACATAACTACTTTCTTGGACGATACCGCATACCTATAATCCCCAAAAATCTTCAGCACATTTGAACCTCTTCGAAGCCTAGCTGAACGAACTGCATATAAATCAACTTAAATCAGCACCCTTTACTGTTACAACTCAACGGATTAACCTAAAGAGATAAGAAACCAAATACCTAGATATAACACTCACATAGAAAGCCCATAAAAATAATAATAAAACTTGAATCAACCTAAAAATGTCACTAATTAATTGACTAATGGGGCGTACACCCAAATTTATGCTAAATAATAATATTCTACTACATAAATATTGGGTTCTTCAAAAACCTGCCAATTCTAAAAAAAACTCTTCATGAAGACTCAGGCATACTCTTTGTTGGGGGCAAAATTTCCAGATCAACTAACCTAGATAATCTTCTTGGAAATTTTAACGAAAACGCTAGTACCTTATATGCTTCTTTGCAGTACGAAAAAAACTAAACAGAAGAGCCAACGAATGTAAACCCACAGTATCAGGTTTAATATTAAGTTATCAATCAGGCTAATTACCTAGAAGTGAGTAATTAGGACTGTAGTTATTGGATTACTTTTCTCTTCAGGTGTTTTACATTAAATTAATTTACTTATTCCTCTTTGTAGGCAACTTTCTTGTACAATAAACAAAAAGATTGATGTCAACAGAGAGCATTACGTTTTATTGTATTATATATTAGGATACACTACAAAATAAAGAAGACAAACGCCTATTACATTAAATGTCAAAAAGACAAAAGAAAACTGAGCTGGGCATAAACAAATTTCGAAGAGATCGTCTAAGCACCCTGACTGTTCTTAAAAGTTTTTAAAAAGTTATGCTTTCAAGCACAAGCCTCCAGTACAGTGTTTATTCTTCGCTTAATTCTAGTAGTTTTACCATCCGCACTTATGATTTGCAACGTTTCAGAGATGCAAATAAGTTAAGCAAGTTATTATGTCTGAACCAGATTTAACAATAAAATATGTAACCTGCCTAGTAGATGTTAAAAAAATTATATATAACAATAAATATTTCGTTTCTTAAAATTCTCCTGTATATTTTTAACTAAATGCTAAATTCCAACATCAAAAGTACGATATTAAATTGCACACCTGATATGTAAGTCATAAATGTTTTATGAAATATCTATAAATATTCAAAACCACTAAAAGCAATAACAAAATGATAGTAAGTAATAAATATATATATATATATATATATATATATATATATATATATATATATATATATATATATAAATTCGATAGGATAATTATATAAAATACTGTCTAAACATAAATATAGCATCTTAAAATTACAGGTCATTTACAAAAAATCCGACAGGAAATACGAAATCAGTTTTAAAGTCATACATCAGTGTGCACTTTCAAAGATTAAAGCCAATGCCTCCACCCGAAAGGATCCGAGCACGAAACAAATAAGAGCATTGCCATAACGATCCAGGAGCCCATTGTGCTCAATGCGTGGTATGATAAAGAACACGTTCGAGGCAGAAAATCGTTTCAGAATTCCACAAACATGGAAACAATAATGGCTAAACTGCAATCAAATTATCTGAAAACGTTTTACAATAATGCAGTATATAACAATAAAGTTAATAAGACGGAAGGCCGTTGTAGTTTGACCTCAGAAGTTGTATTAGAAGTAACGCAACTTCCCAATACCACGCCAGGGAGGCGTACGTGATTAAACTACAATATTTTAGCCACAAAGCTGTTCGAGTACGAGCCGTGTAGGAAAACTCGGGACCGCAATTCGGAAACCCACGAAACTCACTCGTGCACGATGAAGTGCACAATGCACTTTCCAGACAACGCAGAATATTAGATGTAATGCAGCGCATTCTCACAGATAATGAAGGTGAATAAGGTGTAAGCTTTTCTGTGTGAAATCTTCAAATCTTTTACATTAAAGTCGCTAATTAATTGCGTCGTAACTTAACGACATTATCTTGAACAAATGAGATTTTACTTGTTATGTTTTTTTACTAATTCACACAAAATAATATAAAACAGCATTGAACATGCATGTGTTTTTATATTTAACGCATAAATGATAATTATTAAAAACTGTTCCTAATATTAATTCCGATTTTATCACTCCAATTAACGTTGCATTTGTTATAATGTTCAGATAATTCTTATAAAACAGCATCTAAAATGTATTTAAAAAACAAAACATTTTGTATAGTCCTAAATAAAATATTGAATTATATTATTGTATACACTCACATGTACAATGTAATTTGGTGTAAATACGTACTAGCAAGGCTGTTGGATTATATGAACTAACAAGCGTTATGTTGTGCAAGCCTGCAAACTAAAATGCGCTTCTCGCTGCTTCTACAACATGAACAAGGCTCTTAGAATATTCTAAGTAAATATATAATTCTCAGAAATATCAACAAAATTAAAATTAACCCATATACTAAAAAAAACCAACGTTAGTGTCTAAAGTGGCGATGCATTGGAGCAACGCAACCATCTTCACTTAATTATTAAAAAATAAAATCAAAAATCAAACATCTACATATTAAAAGGTTACTATGATTAACTTTACGTCTAAATGTTAAAGCAGCAAAATTGAAATACACCCAATTGGTCCTAAATATCTTTATATATACCGTAATAAAACAAGTTAAAAACACAAAAATAGTCTATTTATATTTCCAATCATAGGATTTTTTTTATTATATAGCAAAACATGGGCCATTAAGACTAAAATTACAATAAAGAAAACTCGATGGCCAAATTTTAAGAATACAATTTCAAAAACAGTACTCTAAAATAACAGTCAATTAATTTTAAATCATTTTAGAATTCTTTCAAAGAAACCTCCATCGTGCCAAATGAGAAACTCGAACCCAACAGATCTAGTACGATAGGGCAAGACTTAGAAAGGCAATTTCTTACGCTGATTGTAATAGGTGCACAACTTTGCTTCCGCCGTTTCTTTCCGACATTCGAGGCTTTATTGTAAAAAACTGGTTATACATTTACGATTCAAAATGTTGTCCATCACTGGCCACTACTTTCTCCCATCTTTCGAGCAGCGTACGAATCCTGAGTCGAAAAAACTGCTCATCTTTTGAGGCGGTTCACGTATCGATCCAATTTTTGACTTCTTCATAAGAAGTGCCATTAATCGAAATAAGTAATAATCAGAGGGAGCAATCTCTAAAGAATATAGCGGGTGGGGTAGAACTTCCCATTTCAACGTTTCTAAGTATGTTTTAACCGACTTTGCGACATGGGGTCGAGCATTGCCATGCTGCAAAATCATTTTACTGTACCTCTCGTTGTATTGCGGCCATTTATCTTTCAATTCTCGGCTTAAACGCATTAATTGCTTTCAATACAAGTCACTTGTGATTGTTTCGAACAGTTTTAGTAGCTCATAATACACTATGCCGAACTAGTGTAATCAAATACAGAGCATGACCTTGGAGCTGTAAATGTTCGGTTTGTCCGTCGACGTGGAAGCATGACCGGGAAGTCCACGTAATATTCTGCGCTTGGGATTATCGTCATAAACCCATTTTCATCCCCAGTCACAAAGCGATGCAGAACTTCCTTCCGTCTTTGCCTTTCAAGCAGCTGTTCACAAGCAAACAAACGCCGTTCAACATCTCTTGGCTTCAACTCATGTGACATCCAATTTTCTTGTTTCTGAATCATTCCTATGGCTTCGAGGCGTTTTAAAATGGCTTGTTGAGTCACTCTTAATGATTCTGCCAATTGTTCTTTCGTTTGACACAAGTCTTCATGAAGTAATGCCTCCAATTCTGCATCTTTGAAAACCTTCTCTCGTCCACCGCGATGCCAGTCTTCGATGTCAAAATCACCGTTCTTAAAGCGTTGAAACCACTCACTAATAGCGGTCTCGCCATAAGTATTTGAGAACATTCGATGAGCCTCAGCCGCAGATTACTTCATATTGAAGGAGAAGATTGAAACCTTCCACAAATAACGAGAATTTGGCTAGTAAACTGACATTTTCCATCGAGGGTAAATAAAATAATACGATACGGACACAAATTAACTAATGTTTCGATGAGGTTATGTTGACAAATTCCCAAGCTTAGTGTATGACGTCTACATCTATTTATTTCCACTACCACTTACCACATAAAGCCAGCTATTGGGAAATGACAAAAGCAAAGTTGTACACCTATTATTATTAAAAACTTCTTAATATACTACAATCAACGTTTGGTCTACTAGCGATTATTCTAAATTCATAGTAATATAGAAATATCATAAACAGCCTCGTCTTGATATACTCCCCGTCCGTTTAATTTGTTAAGTCTTGGAAATCACAAATACAAGAACTAAAATTTAATTTCTCACTCACAGCTACTCACCTTACATGCATTGCTAGTAACTATATCATTTAAGATCACCCTTCACAAATGCCAGCATGTGTCTATTCTGTATGACAGTTTTATAAAAATCAACTTGATCCAAGCACGTTTAAATAGTCAATTAAAATGACTAACACAAACTTAGTATAAATTTTTAAAATAATCAGATTAATTTATATTATTTTTTTTCTTTCTGACAGTATGATATTTTTCCTATGATTAGTGGGTCACAATAAAATAGAAACCACGTGAAAATTGCTAATTCGGTTTTGCAAAAACGGATAAACTAGCTGCAGCTAACATTTATAATTATTTGTAAACAATTTAATGTGCCTCACAACGATAAATAAATATCCTTGTGAACAGTGAATCAGGTTGTTACTGAATTTTAAAAAGCAATGAACGATCATAACTACCAACACCCGGACTTCCAATAACCCTTGAACGGTCAAATCAAGCAGTGATAAGAAAAGCGGATAAGGATTCCCAAAACTGGTGCAGAAGTCAGGAAAAATACAAGAGCACTATTCAACGCTATTTGCACTGCAAGATTATACAAACGCATCAATCTTGGTAACATTCTTCCAGAAAAAAAACGACGACAAAATTGAGCAACAGAAATACGTCCTCGACCGAGTGACTTTTGGCGGCACATCATTTTTCTAACATATGATATTGCCAACTTAGTAATAATGGTCAAGTCTAGGTATAAACACGTTCGTCTAAAAAACTGGATAACAAATTATCCGTAATACTACATAATATAAGGAAGCATAATGGTGTGGGATGCCAATTGCTATGATGATAGATTATGTTTATTGTTATGCAATTGCACCGTAAATACCAACAAATACATTGAGCTTTTGAGTAATGGATATTCTTGTTAAACCGTGTAGAAGGAGTCGCCAGATATGGACCCGAACGCAAACCTGTAGCAGATTAACCAATAAAACATGTTCAAAAGATTACAAAAATCTAGCAACAAAGCTACATTACTAACAGGGGTGACAGACTAAAAAAGTAAATAATCCATAAAACAGTAAACATTTTAATAAATCCCATACCTCAAAGGTTAACAACATTACATGATAGTAAAGGGAGATTTAACCAAGTGTTATTTTAGAATTTAGTTCACTATTTGAGTATGCGGTGTAATGATAAAATTTGTTGCCTTTATTTTACATCTTAGTGTATACGTGTTGTGATTAACGACAGTTTTTTATATTATCTACTTCTTTTTGGGGAACTTATATAGGCATTGTAATTCTTATCATATTTATAACCGCACTTTCGTAAAACAACATTGATTGTGTGTTTTGCATATTGATTAGCTCAATAGACTTTTAGATAGATATCATACAAAGACTATCTGTTGCAGACAACCTTATATAACAACTTCTAAAAAGTTCACTGTAGTTTTTCCTTTCATGCCTTCCAACACCCAAAAACCTCGCCCGTTTAAAATAACAGATACGTGTCAACATATGATGCCCCTTGCTTCTAAATCGGATATGAAAAGCCAAGACGATGAAAGTAGAAATCCCTTAGAAGTATTGTTAACTTGGCAGTAAAAATTATTTATAAAGGTAAAACAGGTGCTACATAATACATGGTTAATTAAACAAAAGGTATCGTTCTTTTTATTATAAGTTAATGTCAACAAATAATAGGTGTATAAATAAGTTCTCAGCTTTAGATTTCACAGGACGCAAATCACAGTTTACATGTAACGTATTAGTCCGCCCTCTTGCGGTTTTAAAGCAATGACATTTGGTCTTTCGAAACATCATGTGATTTGCCGTTTGATGCACATAACTTCAATAATCAGCTGTGTTCGCAATGGCAATCACAAAAGAGCATATTCGATTTTCTATCCACTTCGCGTTTCATCTTAAGAAAAACGCTGCTGAAGCCACCGAAATGATTTGTGCTCCATATGGTGAGAATGCTGTAAGTCATGCAACGTGCAAAAAGTGGTACCAAAGATTTCGCGGAGGAGAGTTTCGTTTTGAAGATCAACCACGCGCTGGACGCCCTCAAACATTTGACACGGATGAGCTGCAGACGCGTTAGGCTGGGAACTTCTCCCACATGTGGCGTATAGCCCAGACATGGCCCCATCCGATTATCATTTATTCCGGTCGTTACAGCGCCACTTGGCTGATACGCACTTCAAAACAGAAGAAGAAGTCCGAAAATGCATCGATAACTTTATCGCCTCGAAGCCGGTGAGCTTCTATCACCAGGGAATTCGCAAGCTACCCGAAAGATGGCAAAAGGTCATCGGTGCCAACGGAGAATACTTTGATACTTAAGCTTTTTTTGTTCGTTTTTAAACAAAATTTTAATTTTGCAGAAAAAATCTGAGAACTTATTTATACACCTATTAGAAGATTTCAAAAATTAAAATATTGGCAATTAAGAAAACATCAAAGTTGATGATATATATTTTTGCGTATAGAGGTTTTGAGTATGATTTAAGTAGGTTGTGAGTGGAAGAACTGGATTCACTGATTATAAGATGTAAAGCTATGTTTACCTTTATGGATTTTTAGATCATATAATATTGGAAATAGAGAGGATTTTTCTTGGGGTATAAGAAGTTCTTTAGTACCGAGTAAAAGGCTTGTATTAGTAATAAGGATTTTGTTTTTTACGGTGTAGGTAGCAGCATTGTTAAATACATGAATACGATATGTCCATGACACTTTTGTTATCTGGCCTGAAGAGCAACATACGCTTTTTGAATTTCTTTGAAAAATAAATAAAACCACACCAACATCAAGTTTTAGATAAACTAAATAAAACAAATCTTTTCACTTCCTAGACATACTTATAACAGCAATTCTTTAACAACAGATTTTATCACACAGTCTACAGAAAATCTACTCATACCAACCGCTACCTAAATACCAATTGGTTACAAAATCCTTTGTTATCAGATCTATCAGACCTTTGATATTAAAAACCAAAAGTTAAACTTAAAACTATTACCACCTACCTCAAATTTTTAACCTATATAAATAAATAATTTCCAACCCAAGACTTTTCCGACCTACAAAAACAGTTACATTAAAAGCATTGTTATTAGAATAAACATCGTGTTAATGAGGCAAAACGTACATCACAAACCAATAATAAAATAGTTGATTTTATTCATTTAGCTAAGAATGGCTGCCCTAATAAATCAGAAGAAGTATATAAAATATACAAACATTTAGCTGAATATATGAACTTTAGTGGTACGTGGAAACGTGATAAATGTTCGGCACTCGCCAAACACACCAAAAAACAGACCAAAAAATTAAGTCTACTCATATAAAAACCATTACCCCATTTCTCATTCTACCATGAGTATTATTCGTAAGGCATTTGAAATAGAAAAACGTCCTCACTGTCTAAAAACAAAAGATAATACCCGTTGCATGAAAACCTCTCCACTACAACAGTTGTGCAACACCTTCATTCTAACAAACCCAGTACATCTACTGCTTAACAGCATTCCTCCAATCTTTCACTTCCAATCTTATAAATTTTCGATAAAAAAGATCAGTCTTCTTCAAAAGCTCTCCTTAGAGAGTAGGCAGATTAAGGCTCTAAGTGAGGAGCTAAATTCTGTTCAAAATGGCATCATAAATGCTAAACCACCAAGAATTTTTAGAAAAACGACGATATTCTACCCGTACAAAGTTGTTAAAATATAATTAACTGCAGACACCTATCCAAATATAATTTGTACATACATTTGTTGGAGGAAAATTTGTTGGTTAAATTAGCGGACAAAATCGCTCAAGGAAATGGGGGGAAACGACCTTCAAATGCTTTTCACCTTTTTATAATGCCAACAGTTCTCACCAATTTTTTTTCTTAGCTGGTCTAGTTTATCACTGAAAACTATTAGATTATTAACAATTATTAAAATGTCTTTATTTTTTAGCTTGTTTTATTGCCTAATAGTTTAATAATAATAATAATTGCTTTTAATATCTGGATTTACTGTCTCATACTTTTATTTAACGTGATGAATATTAATATTCTTCTATTAGTGTCTCACCTTCTAAAGAAATTGCCTATCACGTTCATCTATTTTATTTCGTCAGGTATAGATCTAGACAGTCTAACTACTGAAATTCCAGAACAATATTGCCACGATATTTCGCATCTTATTAGATTTCTTTACCATTCATTTTTCCTTCTATAATCAGTTTCATTAGATCATATTTTAGGCCTCTCACTATATGCCAGACGAAATCCATTTCTATCTTTTTCATCGTGTCTAAGATATTCTTTGTTTTTCTTATTTTTTGCAGTTCTTCTGTGTTTGCTGTGTTACATCCAAGAAATATTCCACATCTTTTTTTCTAAAACATTTTGTTATAGCCATGAAACTACATTTTGCTATTATATATAACACAATAAGTATTATGATTATTGAATACGAAACATTCCATTAGAAATTCAAATGTTTTCATTATTTAAGTACCATATATGGAGGGATCCAAATTGGACTTTAGAATGTTTTTCCTAAATAAATCCCAGAATATTGGAACAGTGTGAATTTTATTGCTATCAGTCTAATGTACTGAGTTAGCAGTTACGTATGAAATATTATGTCGACCAAATTATTTTAACAAAGTCTTTCATAATGCTTTCTCATAAATACGACTCTACTTCAGCATTTACACGTCTGATGTTCTCTTTTAGCTCTGAAATCGTAGCAGGTTTGTTTAACGCCTCTCGTTACGGTTGACAGTGACAGGGTTGCTAACTTCACCCTCAAAAAGGTACGAGCCGATTATTCCTCCAGCACACAATGCACATCAAACAATGCATGTCTGTGGATGTATTGGTTCTCGCGTATAGCACGTAGACTTTTATTACTTTTAAAAAAAAATTTGGAGTTTTTTTCAAAACTCAGCACCGACTGCTGTGTTTTCTAAAGCTCAATATACGGCGTTTCTAGTTGTCTTTTGGGAACTTTGTCATGTGCTTAGACCCAAAACTGTTACAAATGCAAACTTCCGTTTCCCAGAACGCAAACGGCGCGCATTTCAGATCCTAAAGTTCAATATTGATCACCCTACATTATCGTTTTTGCCAACGTTCAGATTATATTTGCTATGCTTTGCAATTGTGGTTTTGATGGTCAATGATGTATATAAAATGTAGAATGTGAATAAATAGTAATAATAAATAAATTCAAATTTTTATTCTCTTTTATCAGCAACAAATAACGTTGTTTTTAACTTCGATCAAAATTGATAAAAATATTGCTGTGTACGTTTACGTCTGCTTAACAACATGTGTACCTTTTTCAATATAATAGTAAGCAACCACAAACCGAAACTGTGGACTCGAGCAATTGCACAGTAGGAATTTCAATTTCAATCTATGGCAGCAACGAACGTGTTCGAATTTTGTTATTATTTCGGTTCAATTCTATTTGCTACCTTTTATTTAAGCAATCGAAGAACAGGCAGAGTTCGGCACTCGAATTTGGGTGCACTTCGGCCGGCAATTAATCACATCTGTTGTTGCATTCGCAACAGTTTCCGCAATTGTGCCCCGGAATCGTGACAAATTAGGCGGCGAAATAAAAATGCGGCACTTTTTCCGATCGCCGAGCAACAATTTCAGCTCCAATCGTCCTGCCTGGGGGCATTGTAATGCTTTATTGCGCTAAAATTACACAGAAGATCGAAAGTTGCATAGACTGCGTGAAAATGCCGATGAATACCAATCACGTTCATGCATAATCGATTCAGAGATCGATGCAATTACTCAGGAGAGCTCGCTTCTCTAAGAAAGACCAGCGGAGAAAGAAGGCGCAGTATTAGACCACTCTCGGCGTTATGCAAATGCAGGGAGAACAGGAAGTGGTCGATGGTAAGTCACCATATGGTCAGAGCGCCGTTTGCAAGGGCACTGAACGAAAGCGCACACCAGAATCGGACAGCGTATGAATATTCAAGCCATGTGAACGACTTAGCAAAACAATAAGTAGCGAATGGCCTGTGCAGATGACGCGCAGCTTTATATGATGTCGTATCGCGCCGGGATGCAAGAGCCCGATGCCACGCATAAAAGCCGGCAAAAAGTTCCCGAGCATAGATTCGCGCAATATCGCGTCCGGCTATTTATTGCCCTCATATCGCGTACGCTTTATGGCGTTTTCATACGCCGCATGAATCACGGCGCCGCGCCGCGGCGTGCGTACGCGGAATTAAAATCGAATCACGGCAATTTGAATCGGACGCCCTAAGAAAAACGCCCAATATATCGTCTGTCCCCGCATATTGCGCCCGAGCGGGAAACCGCCGCACAAGCACAATGATATATTTTTCCCCGGCGCGGTCTATATTGTTTTCAGTAATACGGCATTATATTTCGCTGGTAGCGTGTGAACAGCACGATCACGAAATAATATTCCGGTCGCCCACGCAGAAGGCATAATCCGTAAGGCGACAATAACCTCGCGCCCTTATTCAGAAGCTCTCTATAAATTTCGCGGAGCTCCACCCTTCTTGCGGAACGATTCGGTTTCGCGATTCTCCCACGCCCGCCGCTAATTTCTCCTCAATAAACGCATCCACATTGAATATTGATGCGTCCGGCAAAACTAATTTGAACGATGAATATGCATCCTTGATCTCATCACCGTGCAGCCGATACAATTACCTGTAGTCACCCATATAAGCGCATTAGAAAAAAGCCGCGAACCCCAAACGCCCGCAAAAGTACATGCATGCTAATGATTGATCACCGAAACGCTAAAGCGGGATAATGATCAAGGAACACGTAAAATCCGCACTTCCCGGTTCGCAGAATGCCGCATTAGCTTGGCAAACGAAGATGATAAATTGCGCATTATAAAAGGCACCGAAGAAGAACAGTTCGCGAAGTGTTGCTGTTGCGCCAACAACCCAATTCAAACAACAATACCGAATTCCGCAATTTGCTACAGTACAATCAGCACTTTTCTGTCAAGCTCTTGATTACCATTTTTACCAGAGAAGGTGATGCGGTTCCTTGGTTTTCTTACTTTAACCATATATAGAATGCATTAAACAGAATGCAATTATTATCAGCATCAAGCATCTCACAACTAAAATAATAAAAGAAACGACATAGTTGCAGACAATCAATTAAAAAGAAAATAAATAAATTAAAGTATTCAATCAACGTTAAAAATAAGAGAAAGTCCTATTAGAAATTTTTAAAGCAGGATTAGAATGTTGTAAACACATGAAACATTTGTTCACAAGAACTGAAGTGATAATTAATATTGTAAATAAAATATAAGACTTAGTAAAATATCATAGATCATTTCATAAATATTGGGGAAAAGGATAATAAATCCGTTAATAACGCGAAATACTATAAATTACTTAGGATAAAAGTGAGACGCCTGATTATCCCATCTTGTTTTCAGTATGTTACACTAGAATTTTATAAATGTTTTATTGGGCGTAAATTGGTGGTGCATATTAGCATACGTATGTAAAATAAAAAAATAATTAAACCTGTAGATTTTACAGAAATGTTCACTTATTTGTCTGACTAGTTACACCGTACACTTCCACTTAATAACTAATGCGTTATATTGGTCAACTTGCCTGTACGTAGGTATATTGGAAAAGGACTAGTTAATACTAAAAGTTTGATCGGATTGCCTCAAATACAAAGAACCATAAAGATTTTAAAGGTTTTAAACGCCTTACACTCTACTCATATACGAATAACAATTAAAGGTATAATTTAATAATCAAAAATTCCCTGTAGCAAAACTACCACAAGGTTTGATAAAGCACAAAAACAAAAAACTATAGTAAAACGTCTTGACATAAACACTTCTGCAATAGGTAGTATTTCCACAAAATTTACTTAAAAAAATGACCATACCGCAAACTATTGTCTTTATATTTTTGGTTTTTATTTTTATTATCTATTTTTTTAATAAATTTGTTCGTGTTACGCTACTTTTCACGTTTAACTTCTAATAGTACACACCAAAATATAAATGCTGCATGCTCCCAGGTCTTCCATATACTAACAAGGTCAAAAAGTCTGATCGGCCAAACTTAAAAATACTTTTTTGCTATACAAATATTTTAAATGGCAAAAATTGCTTTTAGTGCAAGCTCGTGTCTCCGTATGACCAGTACATAAACGGAGTTTGAAGTACTGATTGTTATACAATGAAAATAACTAAAAGAAGAGTCCACTTTTTGTATGAACAAGCCTCCGGTTGAAATCGCAAATTATGTTAAATGTTTTCATTGGGAGATTCAAAGAACAGGGCGATACTGATTTTTTTTTAAATTATATCGCGCGAAAACAGAAGGCTTGCCTTAAGTGAATGCGCAATACGCTATTAAGTAAAAACAATTTAGCTTAACATAATCAACAACTAGGATCGTCGACAAAATGAAATAAGAATACAACTTTTTTTTTCTTCAGCCTTGTAGCGCCCAGTATTGAGCATTGGCCTCCCTTTTTGGGGGGGATTTGGCAATTAAACGCCACGCTTGCCGGGCGGGTTGGCGAGTGGATAGTGCATGTACTTTTTACGACCGCCAAAGGTGTTTGTATGACGGCCGGAGAGCATTAAATGTTTTTGTCATTGCCGGGGTTCGAACCCGGAGCCGCCGTGCGCCAGTTTGGCAGGTTGAGGCTTTTACCTCGCGGCTGTCGTGCTCAACTGCTATACTAAAATTATTTCGCGCCAGAAAATCGCCAACAGAAATTGCGTGTTTGACTACAAAGAGACCCCAATTTACAACGTAACCAAGAAGAACAAAAAATTTAACATAGCAAGCGATTTAATTGCAAGAGAAATGATGAATTCGTCTACAAATTGAAGGAGATGTTCATTAGAATCCTGGGCGAAGTATAACTGAGCTGGCAAAAAATGGGTATGGTAAAGTCGACAGTTAGTCTAGCAGTGCACCAGGACTTGCACTACAAGTCTTTCGTTTATGAATCGCCAAGACGCAAAGACAAGATAGACAGGGCGTTACAGACCTGTGCATTGCTGCACGACATCAAGGATGACAACGCTGGCTTCCTGATATTCTTTTCGAACAAGAATAACTTCATTCAAGAAATGAGCGTTGGATATGCCAAAATATCTCTGTTAAAGTTTTCCGTCTCTGTGATGGTGCTCAAGCTTGTGAGCAGTGAAAGGGATGTCATGATGCTCTACTTCTTTGAGAAGACACTAAAGGCGACCATAGTTGTCAAGCCCTGAATAGAGGAGGTGACTGCTAGGCAGAAGTACGTTCTCGAGGTCAATGAGAGGCATCGTAACGGAAAGTATAGCTTAGGCGCATCATTCATATAATAGAAGTAATGACTCATACAAATACAGAGAAATGTGTTTGACATTGAATAATATGATTCTCAATACTATTTAACTTAATTATACTGAGTTTCATGTAGGTATATTTCATTTTTCCGGTATTTTAATGTTATTCTCGTTATTTTCTCACAACACTGTACTATCAAACGTAATGACGATACTATATCACATGTAAATAAAAAAAAAACGGTAAAAAACTTCTAAACATGAACAAAAATTGATTCAAAAATGGCTTAAAAATCTAAAAAAATCTTTTTCTATCTCGCTGCCACAATCTCTACAGAAATTAGTTTGTCTCTTAGTGTTGGAACCGTGCTGATAAGGCTCTTGGGAAACAAAATAAAAAAATACCCTCATACAGTAGACTATAACATCAACTTCGAAGTAAACTTAATGATGCACCTTACTATAATTCTCAATATTTAAACCACAACAATAGGTTTGTTATATATGTAAGAATGTTTAATTATGACTATTGTTGAGGTGTTTAACATGCCTCGCGTTACTTACATAAGGCGACAAATGGGTTGAAGATTACCGTCCCTAGTGTGTAGTGTCTACAGTCAAACACGGAGAAGGCAGCGTGATCTGGGATTACATGGCAGCCGAAGTCATAGGACAAATAATTATTTGCAAGAGACGCCTGAATATTTAATAATATATTGCTGAACCGGAAACCGTTTTGCATACATTTTGGTGACACCAATTAAGGTAATACTAAATTTCAGCGAGATAATGAGCTCTATCACAAATCTGTAAAAAGCGTGCAGTAGTTTCAAAAAATCAACTGCAACTGTTAAACTGTTAAACCTCGTTGAATGTATCTAGGGCTTATTAAAAAAGAATATAAGAAAGTGAAACGTGACATTCAAACATGTCTGAAAGAAATTATACGTAAAGAGTATCAGAGGCTAATTAGAACGGTGCCCAAAAGAACGACTATTCTCTTAAATCTAAACAAAACATTGAATACCTAACAATCGCTAATAAATAATAAAACAAAACTAGTGCAATCTTTCTCCAATACTTACAAATCAAAAAATCTAAAAACAATTTTTATAAGGTGCCTCATAATTTTGGCCGCGGCTGTATAAGGTCCTGGTTATCCGATTCATTTTAGGTTAGTATCAGTCCAGTTTGGATATACCCGTGTCCATGACGTGAACGTGATTTCACTCTAACAACCTAGTATATATTTTAACACTTGTCAAGAGAGATGGTAAAACAGGAGAAGAAAACATTAAGAAACTAAATAAACAAAGGAATCACAGCAGAGGAAAGGAATCAGAAGCCCCATATCAGTAAAATAGGAAGGCAAAATGAGGTTATATAGAGTATGGCGAAATACAAACAAGGTCACTCGGAAATTTAAGCGACGTTACCAAACTTCCCATATCTCGACAAAAGAAAGCAAGAGCAATAAATGAACGAGAAGGACAACGAATATAAACCACGGACGGATAGCGTTTCGGGCATAGTGGATTTAACAAAATATTTAAAAAAATACAAACAGAAGATCCAGCGCAGTTCGAGAAATGGGAAACTGAATTGTTAGCATTTAGAAAGAGTGCAAATTCAACACGAAAAAAGCAAAATACCCAATAGCAAAAAAGTCAGTAGGAACAGTATAAGAGCAAAAAGGCGAAATGGAAGAAATAGAAATGGCCCCGAAGACAATAGAGAATCTAATAGAAGATATAAAGCAAGAAAACAATAAGAAAATAGAGAAGCTAAAAGAAGACATGAAGCAAGAATGTAACGAAAAACACGAAGAACTTTCTAATTAAATATTAAAAACTTAATAATATGCAACTGATTGGTAGTTTTCAAATAAAATCTAAAAACAACAATAAATTGTATTTTATTAGTTATAGATTGGCTAATATCTTAAATTACTAGAGATGCGTACACTGACAACCATAATAATTCGGTATTTAAGAAAACTAACAAAAAATAAAATGTGAAAGCAGATACGCCTATACTATAACTGTAGTTGTCAGTTTTCAGTACTATGAAATTAAATTATGATTGCGTCACAATACAACAACAGAGGAGAAGTTCCTAAGTTAATAGAATTGAAAGGATTAAAAACAATTTATATTGCACATCAGTGTAAGTAAATATCTACTACAAATGCTCAAGCAAAAACATTCTAGAGCACAGTGAGATGTATGCAAGTGGTACAACTGAGAAGAAGTAGAAAGTCGTAATTGCAAAAGTTCCATCTTCTAAAAGACATGCGCTAAATTGCTTACATTTTGTACACTAATTTTCTGTTACCAAATTAATTAAATGGTGAGTTTCGTGTAATGTTTTTAGTGATATCTAAAGAATATTTGAAATCACATTGGTACAATTATTGAACTTTAGTTAACACATCAAAGATTTTTTGGTTGGAACAAAACATTAATCTTAAAATGTGAAAAAGATCAAGAAAATGCAAAACAACTCCTATATAGTAATTATTTTCGTTTCAACAATAATAAAACACATAAATTTGTTTTCAATTGTATCTCAATTGCTTAAGGAAATAATTAACAATTTATTAGTTATAATAAATATTAAATACACATTACATTGAGTCAACACACTGTACCGTGCTTGGGCAGAAAAGATACTTGAATTGTAAAACAAATCATAGCCACACAATTTAGCAATTTTATAAATAGAAATAAACTTAAAAACGAGATGGCCGCGGAAGATAATTTTATCCTGCAATAATGTGGTGATTCTGATATTCATTTTAGTTGCAGATGCACATGAGTACGCGTGATTTGAATGGTAAAGATTTGTGAACGTAAACAAAAAATAATTTGTAAGCTCATCCCGAATTAAAAGATCTTATCAAATGGTAATAAATTGATTTGGACTGACAGTAAAAACTTTTGAACAAAAAAGTGCTGGATAGCTGTGAAATTCGTGTTCTCAAAAAATGTTGATAATATAGATGTATGTCTTAACCAAAAGACACAGCTAAACAACTAAACATTAAAAAAAGATAAAAGAATGTAAATGACACATTAAAAGGTTTAGCGCTATTCTAATTTATTTCAGTCATCAGATTTAAATATAATTTTTACATACAGTGTAATGTACTATTAAAAGTAAATTATTTCAGACAGATAAAATTGGAAATATTAATACAACAGAGGCTTTAAAAGAAAGACCATTTTCAATTCTTAAATTTTCTTGTTCTATCTTTAAAGAAAATAACTGGACATAATCTGATAATCAAAGTTGTACTTAGGTAACTCGCAAAAAAGCATTGGCGTTTTTGGTTACCTTATTCAATGCACCATGAGATTAAGCTATTTTCCAGATAATAGAAATTCCCACATATTGTTATGATCCACAAGTATGACAAAAATTAAAAGACTCCGTTGCTATCGTCCTAGAAGTCTACTACCAACACTGTCCAAACTACTCGAAAAAAATCGAAAAAATAATATCCCAACGTTTACTTTCTTTGCGGACATACAAACATATTATACCTTCAATTCAATTTGAAAGGTCTATTAGCAACATCAACCTCACAGAATTAGATAAGTAACAGAAGAACGATTTTTCTATTCTCGTTAACACTCTACATCCAATATAAATCGAAACATGTACCTCATGGCAGTGTATTTGGGCTAACATAATTTATGACATCTCCATAAGCAGTATTACACTTTCTCCTAGTGGTACTGTGATGCTCGCACAAGACCGAGTAGTGTATATTCTTTAACTTAAATTAATGGGTAATTAAAGTTTTCACACTAAAACCGACATTATTGGAACCAACCGAAACCATAAAATAAATACCTTAGAATTTATATGGCCACTCGACTTATATGTAGAATCTATATCAATAACAAACTCAATTAAACCACTTCGGCAGAAATGCGGGGTTATATTGTATACGGGCGTTCTTCGGTCAATAATCAGATACGGCTGCCCTATATGGAGCACAACTTAAAAACAAATATTAAAAAACTCCAAGTATTTCAAAACAAGATTTTATGTACAGCAGTAAACGCTCCATAATGCATACGCAACCCTCAATTACATTACGAGCTAGGAATGGATACGATCGCGTAATTTATTAGAAGAACTAAGACATATCAGACGAAATTGCGCAATAAAGGCAATATACTTATACAATTACGATAGAAACTTTCATAGTAGACTTAAAAGACGATTATCAAAAGACTTTTTTTAACTCAGATAATAGTAATAGTGAAGCGACTGATGACTCCTATTCGCTTTATTGAAATTAAAAACACGTTAAAAATAATGTAATTATAAATCAATTAAAACCATGTATAACATTGTTTTTTAAGTTTTGAGCTGGTTACTATAAATTAAAAAAACGAATGTTCAATACGCGAACGCAATATGTATAAAACATTCAAATCTCATACGTAGTTGTATACCTAAGTAGCTTTCGTATTGACAATTTCAAGAAAAAATAAAATCAATTTAAATAAAATAGCATTTTCAAAGTTATGGCACCTAATTCCGACAATATAATTAAAATGCCATTAATTTTTAT
Organism: Sinelater perroti; assembly: GCA_036346155.1. Classification (NCBI taxonomy): domain Eukaryota; kingdom Metazoa; phylum Arthropoda; class Insecta; order Coleoptera; family Elateridae; genus Sinelater; species Sinelater perroti. The sequence goes on from JARFIY010000001.1 coordinate 37,844,060, forward strand.
GTTTAACACGCAAAAGCAATCGCCAAGTAATTACTTTCCACCTGATAATCTAAATTAATTATGCTAAGAAGTAGGTCCTTAAAAACCCGGAAATTATAAACAATATTGCGTGCTTCCTTTCCTTAGGAGAAAAATATAAAATTTTAGTTTTTACAACTCGCCATAAAAGCCAAGCATCTCGCGCTAACGTGGACTGTAAATAAATCGAGCACTTCCGGGTCTGAAGCACCTTAAGCGCTTCCTTAGTATCTTCGGCTAAGTAATTGCTTGATTATACGAAAAACTCAATATTCAGCTTTGTATATATACAACAATAATATGGTTACCAATATGTGCAAATGAAATCTATGATGACACAATAAATATTGTACTTTTCATTAATTATTACACTTCTACAAACATTCGAGTATGGTAGTTTGAATGGTAAGTGAATTAAAAATTAAACAATTTATTACAGTAACTAGCTGAAATACAATTTTACTATGGGTGCTAATTTACATAAGTGATAGCGTTCATATATTTTACAACCTGTAGACTCACTGAAAAGAAAATTAATTGGAATCTTAGAAGAATATAAAAAGTTGCAATTTACTGAAAAAAACTTAAATTCCTGTTACCACCGCGTAAGCATCACAGAAAGTCAGTCGGCAACTACCAATTTGAAAAATCATTTTCGCCTTCCTTGACAGTGGATGCCGCAGAAGACACGTATTCAAATGGCTGCAAAATTGCAGTGCGGTTAGTTTTGCTGCATTTGAAACCAGAGCGTGTTACGGCAGCCGCCCGTTGGCGTTCGCGTTGGTATCTCGCACATAATTCAACGGCATTAATGCAAGGATGATTACGTTTGTCATCGCTGGGTTTGATAACAATGAAATGATAGTTTCCAGAACAAGCGGTTGTTGAACTAAACCGCGCGCTTATTGTTGATAATGTGATGCATCGCATTCCTCACTTAATAATGGCTTATTACTGTCCAAATATTGCCATACTCCTAGTTAGGCGCAACAATCGATGCAGATAAGCAACTCACCGATAGCACGCTGCATCTTAAACAGCAACATTTCCCCGACAACGCCTCGTTGTGCTTCGGATAATCCTTAAGTCATTCCGGGCTAGCGCAATTCGAATCATGCAAGATAGTTATTTCCTAAGTACTAAATTATTAAACTGTGGTTCGCGCAAACGGCGAAAAAAAGCCAGAAGTTGTCAAATCCAGCAGATGCAAATGAAACACTACGCCTGCCTACAGTCTATTCAGTGGGAACACATAAAACAGAACTTGGCAGATATTATATTAGATTTGCAGTTCGTACATAAAGATATCCATACAACAGCATCGATGAACCACAGACTACATTAAGGTGCTCCAATTTTCGTTCGACGAATTCAGATTCAACAAAAAACAGATCAGCTATAAAATTCAGAGAGAATAACAGATTTTTGTTTCACAACCGATATTCAGAGCTTTTCTTATTGCCGAGAATGTAATAAATTAAAAATAATTCATAAAACTATTTTGAGCTAACGAATTAAAGCTGAATTTAATGATACGGGTGTAAATCACTTTTGCTAAAAATATAACTTAAATTATTTGTAATATATAAATAATTATTATTAATAATGTATAATTACCAAACACTTAATAATGTAAATGATATGCATAATTATCAAACTCAGACACAATAAAATTAAAAAGAAAACAATGACATTAACATTAAATAGATAAAATGTATTTTAAATAAGAGAATACAAAATGAAATGTACTAAAAGAAATAGGAACATATAAAACATTATTTTATACCAAATTTAAGTAACTTCCTCCTGGTTCATTAAAATAAAATAAGATCACTCTTCAGAAAAAGTCTGGTTTTCTTCAAAGAGACGCCAAATCACTTTATCCTTTTTCGTTGTTGTTATCCGAGCTATTCCCCTCTCCAACAGATCGTATACAAATTTATCTTCTTCTTAATGAATGCCTCTAACTTCTGCAGAGATTTCGTGGTCGCTTTATACGTCAACTTCGGTCTTCTAGTATAATTAACTAAGAACACTGCTTCGTATCGCTTCGGGGCTTTTGCACTTATTATAAAGATAAAAAATTTACTTACATCAGTACCACAAAGTGGCGACAAACTATATACTGTGAGAAAGAACACCAAATAAAAATTTAAACAAATTAACATAGATGGAACCGAGGTACCTCCTTATGAAATAATGATAGCCATTTTCATGTCATACAGACTGTATGCTGTATAGATACTTTAAAAATAATTATATCTAATAAAAAACATGGGGCCGGCGAAGAGATTGCTCTGTAAGCGATACCAGAACGAACTTAAAAAAACCTTTCGATTTCGATTTCGAATTTCGGGAAAATTCGAAATCGAATATCTCGAAAATTATTCGACATAGAATTTTTTCGACATCATTTTCGAATTCAGCGTAAAATTTCCTATAAGAATCCATTTTAAAATTTTAAAAAATCCATAATTTTGTGACAGCGACAGACAGACAGACAGACCGACAGACCGACAGACATATAGAATTCAGTAACGAACTTTTTAAGTTCGTTGACAAGGACAAAAGAAAAAAAGATTGAGATACAATTACACCATAATTAAAAGATGCAAACGACACCTTAATAATAAATCAAAATAAAATTATCGAAAAGGTAACAGAATTCTACAAAGTACTCTGCAAATATCATATATAAATTCAGAAGAAATTTATAAAATACAGAAGGCAAAAAAACAAATGAAAGAAAAGAAAGCACCAGCACATCAAATAGTAATGAAGATTGTGAAAGAAGAAAAACAGCAACTACTACAAGAACTAAAAATACTATTCAATAGAAAAAGTACCTCAAGCTTAGGACAATGCACTCATAACATAATTGTTTCTGAAAGGTGTCAAAAGCAGATTAGAAAATTACAGACCGATTGGTCTACCATCACAAATATACAAACTATTCATAAAAATAACAACGATTAGATTGACCAATGCAACGGAGGCTTTTCAACCATCAAGCAAATTTTCGTAGTGGCTACAGTACTCAAGGGCGCTTGCAATCAGTACAAAATCTAAGAGCAAAACCTAAAAAATATAACTTTTCCTTTCATAGATTATAAAGAGACGTTCAACTATCTGGTAGAATGTAATAATAAAATAAAATTACAAAGCAATATAAAAGCCATAAAAATGAACTGCAAATAGGACAAGATAACACAATTTCTCCTTATATCTACATTATGTCTACAAGACATATTTATAAATCATGCATAAAAAGCAGAGGAATTAAACATTGACGGAGAGAGATTAAATCATTTACTATTTGCAAACGACATCCTACTAATATCCGACAAACTATAGGATTTACAAAAAAATGTTAACAGATATAAATGTAAAAGAAAAAGAAGTAAATTTAAATATAAACAAGAGTAACATTAACATAACATAACAAGAGTGACACATTATATAAAGCTCTCCTTAGGTTTCCTTAGAGGATATCTTAACAAAATAGGATTGTCCTATGAGGACATGAGCTATCGAAAATGCGGCAGGAAATCAAAGGCAGTCATCCATATCTTGCCTAAAGCTTTAGTTCACAGCAGACAAACTATTTATGAAAAACCAATAGTGGATTCAAAAAAATACAGCAACTACCCAGTAAGAGATTTGTACAAAATTGACCAAGAAACAAGGATACTAAAAAAGTGCTGTAAAGGAAATAAGATAAGTACAACAAATCCATGAGTCTGTAGTGCTAGCAGAGGCAGAGGTCAAATGGCTCTCAACAAAAGAAGGACTAAAATAATGAAGATTTACTTAATGAAACAAGAAATTAATTTACAGTTTGAGAACTAAACTATAAAAATAGTTGACATTTATATTTATCTTAGACAACTTATTGCACTAAAGTCAGACAGTCAAACAGAAGAAATAGAAGGATAAAACTGGGTGGGCCCCATTTAGACAATAAAGAGGCATTCTAGAAAGCAAAATTGACCAGCAGTTAAGATCTAGTTATTCAACCAAAACATACCACCTGTACTAACCTATCCAGATCAAAGGAGCGTAAATGGCTGGAAATAACTCCGAGAGATAAAATAACAAACATACAGATAAAGCAAAAGATGTATTTGAATAGGCTGATGATGATGATGATGATTACTACTATTAGTACAAAACTTATTTAGGCAAATCTAGCCGTTACTATTCTTTATTAATGTTTCTATTCGTATATTTATTTATTTATTTAATAATAACTAATAAATAACCCAATTAAAATATAATTAGAAACATTTATGAAATACCAGTACTTTATATCTATTAGCGCAACTACAAATATTCTAAAACTAGATAATCATATTATAAGTTCATGTACAATCATATCTCTTAAATAAAAGGCTATGTGTTTGGTAGATGACTTCTCTGGCTTTACCACAAAATGGAAATAACGGTGATTCATTATATTGTTGTAATCTGTTTTCTCTTAGTTACCTACACCGATTAGATAACATATAAGATGATTGAAGATAACGTTAACATTTTTTAAGGCATCCAAATTTGTCAAATCAGCAGAAATATCAGAAAATACGTCAAATTTGACTCATACAGAACTGCGCGCAAATAAATTTTGGTGTAAAAATGTTATACTGAATGATGTAGCATTCCAAACCACGACTATTTTAAAGCACAACAAAAACATATATAGAGGGACCAAAATTAAACTTTAGAATTTAAATTATGCACTGTTTTCGTTCTAGGAACGTTGACAGCTTCAATTTGCATAGCTGATATTTAAACACATGGCAAAGTCATTATGCCTCCTGTACTATGTACCAATGAATCAATATCATTCAAATTTATTATGGAAAAAAGCAATCAGTTACGATTACGGAAAGAAAACTTTAACCATTGTTTGGGTGCAATATTGTGCCAAGTAAAAGTGAAATTAGTGATCTAGTGCAAAAAGTTTGAAACAGGTAGTATGCTTCTTGACAAAACAACTCAATCGTCGTTGAGGTCGTTCAGCTCGAGTAAGTGATAATGCTTGTGAAAATCATGAACGCCATTTTGACGCTACAGCAATTGAAACTTTCATTTCATATTTAAAACACATAAAATTAAATTGTTTAAAGAACTTAAAGAAACGAGTCAACAAAAACGTCATACAGATATAAACTGGATTTTAACGAACATAGCAGTTTATACTAATTTTTGCAAAGAAAACTCATACTGAGCGATAAAGCTCATTCTTCCTTAAATGGCTTTGTGAATGGTCAAACTTGTTGCATTTAAAATAATAAAATCCACGTGCTACATATTAAAAACATTTTAGGCTGGAGGAATCATTGGTCCGTTGGATAAAGCTAGCAATGCTGTTACTGTCAGTAGTTTACGCTAAGGGAAGGTACTAATCAACTTTTTTTCAATAAAACCAACGATTTAAACTTTAGTGACATGTAGTTCTACAAAATGGAGCCGCATGTCACACAACACGTAAAAACACCCACTTCAAGCCTGGTGGTGTTATTTTTCAGAGGGGCGACATCGATTAACCACCGTAGGCTTACGAGTTTTTCTCTAAAGCTATTTGAACAAAATGATTTATGTCAAAAATCCTGCTCGATTCCAGGGCTAATAGAAAACATCAGAAGTTTAATTAGTAAAATAAAGCCGTATTTATGGAAAACTTTAATAAAAGAATGGTTACATGTCAGCGGAGTTTAGCCGACGTCATATTTCATACCTAATTGCCAAGTGTACTTTACACTAACAGCAATAAAAATCGGATTCTCCTAATATTTAGTTTTATTCAAGAAAAGTTCAATTGAGAGTTCCCTTTAGAACAAAAATTCTTTCTCTAAAATATTTTCAAAATTGGCCAAGGTTGATGTATTCTATTATTATAGAAGAGGAAGTTGCCAACAATAGGAATTATTTAAAACGACTACAACTCCTTTTGTACAATATCACTAAAAATACATTTTGTTAAATCAAAAATTCAAATTACCCCAGAAGTTGAAGGAATACCACATAATGAATACATAAAATTTTATCATTAATGTAGCAAAGAAAAGGTAGATTAAATGGTATACCACCACCCAAATATAACAAAGGTTAACAATTATAAAAGAAAAATCTGTGTATATAAAAATTTATAACAAAAGAATTTTTGGAAATTGTAAAAATACCATAAAAACTACATCATCCTGTATTAATTACGACTACGTTATATAAATTAACACTAATTAAAAATAAAATAAAAAACGGTTTCGCTCATTTTAAGGGATTAATGGTAATAGAACTTTTAAAAAATCTATTGTATTACGTTTGTACTATATTTTTAAATAAGAAAAAATGGTATCACCATTTTTCTAAATAAATATTTGCTTATATTTATTTAAAATGTTAAATAATTATGCCTTTAAAATATCAGTTATAAGTCTTCCTATGAACTGTTTGCCATATCAAAATCGAATAAAACTACGGACCTGTATTTTTTTATAATAACTACGATACAAAAGAAAAATTCTAAGAGCAAAGCAGCAACGCCGCTACAACGCAAAGCAGCATTGCCCTGGCGCAACGCACATTCCGTTGAAGGTGCTACTGATTCCTTCACTGATTTATATCAGTTGAGGTCGCACTGCATGCTGCAAATGAAATATCTTTGCAGTAAACAAAAACGACAACATCCGCCCATCCATTATACTAATAAGGGTGTAAATCCCGGTGGTTAGCGAGTGGCTACCGCCACTGCGCGCCAGCCATAGCTGAAGATGTCAGGGGCGAACAATTTATTGATACCGTTAATTATAAAAGTGTTGCGTTTTTGCGGTATTACAACCCCGACATCCTCTTCATATTCGAATATTCATTCCCCGCTACTTCACCGTGACGCGTCGGAAGCGGACGAAGGGACATAATTAATTTTTCTTTAATTGGGAATAGTCGTCCCGCCAATAATTTCACAAACCGAACATCTGCTTCGTTTTAATAAAGAAAGTGGCCCGAAACAGCCAGGAATTATTGGGGCTGTTAAGGTCTTTATTGGCAATTACAAAATGTAAAAGCGATATTAGAAGATAAGTTTCCGATACTGGAAAGCTGAATAATGTCCTTTAAATTCCTATATATATCAACCGAGGTAATTTTGCAGATTATTTCTAAACATGTGTGCATAATTTTTAAAATTAAAAATTAATATAAGCCTTGACGCTATTAATAAAAAAAGAATTAATTACACATATAACCAAATTATTTTTAATAATTTTCAATGATATCTAGTATAGGACTCCTACTTAGGCAGTCTTTAGTAGCAGGAGTAAATGCTTTTAGGTTAATTAAAGCAGGGCTCTTACAAATATGTGAAGACCCATAAAAGTAGAAGCTTTTTTTAGAAAATTTTAAGAGCCTATTTTCATATCTATTGATAATACATAAAAATGTATAGTTTTCTACTTCAAAAAATTATGCTACAAGCATTGTTTAAGACTCATATATTAATATGGTATAAATAATTGGTGTTGGTGGTGGTGATGGTGATAAGGCTCTAACACCCTTGTGGGGCCATGACTTGCGACCTGGAATGTTAAAACATCATATGTTTGCTCCCACTGCACATCACTTCTGATAGGAGGACTTAGACGACCGCATTATTACCCCTTGTTCAAAGTTCTCGGGGCGCTAGAAAGTTCGTTACATTCCTTTTGCAATATTCTCGTTAGTACTCGTATGTTTACAAATATTTACGACGATATCATTTTTTTTTTCTGTTCACCAAATATTTATTATGCCTATGTGGCCAAGAGATTAATTTGTAGTTACTAAACAAGCATCCAAGAGACATAGCAATATAAATGAGCTGAATAAGGCAACACTGGAAGACTTAGAGAAAATTTTTTCCAAAGATATTGGGTAAAGGATCGAGTCGATTATGCTGCTGAAATTACGGTGAGATAAGCCATGCTAAAAGTCGGTGAAAAAGCCACAAATGGCTTTTGGCGTCCTTCAGTAGGAAAACTAAAACGAGTTGACGGAACAGGACAACTGTCAACCCACAATGGAAAACCCTAACTATAAAAATGCGGATTGTGGCTCAAGTAGAATTCCAACTCTTACCGTTGATGTCCAAATAAATGGAAGATTGCATGTTCTCGTATTGGATACAGGAAAGACAAAATTTGTTGCGTGATCTGACGTTATTAAAACGTCTGGGTGTTTTCTAACAACTAACTGGAAGATTGGACGGCTAATAGGGCTTCAGCAAAAGTTTGGGAAAAAACAGAAGCCCAGATAGCCTCGAGAAAGATTACCTTTAAATATCCTTTACTGATAGCCGACATTAAAAACAATATAATCCTCGGAATAAACATTTTAAAAACTTATAGAACCAAAGTTGACCTGAAGTATGGAGTACTGAAAATAAATGAAGGAAAAGTTGTTCTCCACCGATATCGAGACAGAGTGAGCTTATAACATCATCTTCCAGTAAGAAGTCATTCTGATGGAATCAAGTAATAATGAAGAAAAAACCCAAAAAGGCTGCATGATAAATATTAATAGATATCCTTTAATGCTGAAAGAAGGCTCAATTTCGGTTTCATCAGTCGTTCATCAAGTCGAACGCATCCAGGCAAGCTAAAAAAATAATTTCAGATATAACAACGTAATTAAACTTCAACAAGTCGGTGGACTTTGCCAGTAGCGCTGGTTAAGAAGAGTCCATCAGATTTTGCGTTGATTACCGTAGGTTAAGCGATGTCAAGAAAAAATAAATAAAAAGATAAGGCAGATTTTTTTGTTGGATCTGCATTCTGGCAATTTATGGTAATGCTATTTGTACTTTATATAACACTCCTTCAATTTTCAAAAGGTTAATAAAAATAGTTCTTAGTAAGCGAGATATTTTGGAAAACATACCTAGGAGATCTGGATGACATAATATGATTGGAAAATTCTTTGAAAAACATTTTAAAAGTTCAGAGCAGCTATTTCAACGATTGAAAAGTGTTAAATTTGTAATTAAATTCGAAAAACTAGTATCTCACTAAAAAGAAAGTGAATTACCTTGGATATATAGTCAGTGATCCAAAAAAAGACAAAGCGTTAAAAATGTCCAGTACGAAAAGACAACCGTAAGATTTGGGGTTTTCTGGGATTGTGCACTTATTATAAACGACATAAGCTTACATTTTAAGTGGAACAAAGAATATCAAGAAGATTATGAAAGTCTGAAACGTGCATCAAATCCTTGGAACACTGTTATAAATATTTATATGGCAGAAGCTGTTATCGCAGCAAAAGACAATTTCTTACAGAGCGTACTTGAGAGTAAAATGGATCTCAAAGAAAACTTTAGTTACTGGTCCTAAAAGAAAGTTCTAAAAGTATTGCAGCAACTCCATGTTTATATGCCTGGTAACCATAACAAAATTGTGAAGACTTTCAAAAAGGTTCCCAAAAGAAATAGAAGGCACCAATGCGACATTTCAAGATAATTGCTAATGACGTAGCTGATCTGTTTCCTACAAGCGACGATAAAAATAAATTTATTCTATAGACTATGGATTATTTGACGTCTGAATCAGAGTTTGAAGATTTAATGAATACGGTGTGAGTACGTCATCATGTTAGAAAAGAAGTATAAAACCTGTTCGATATACCAGTGGCATATGCACTAGCATACTGTGTGACGCTTGATTTAAAAATGTCCAGAGAAATCGCAAGTAAAATTTGACTCTGGAAAAACTAATAAATTTTTTATTATCTTAAGACCAAGAAATCCTCACAAGACAAACCAACTTATCGCGTACTTTGGAAAGCCCTGACGAAGCTACGCGGTCATCTGTTGAATGAAAATGTTTGGGACCTAGTAGTACCAAAACTTGCGTTCGGATTAGACGACCTTAACTGGAGTACATTTAGAAATATGATAGAAGAGCTGTTCCGAGGTTCTGGCATCAATATCTTAGTTAGTAACGAATTTTGGAGCGACTCGATATAGATGTAAATTGCTGATAAACATACCAATACTAGCGAGAATATTTCAGAAGAAATATTACAAATTCCCGAACGCCCTGAGAAGACTTCAAAGCAAATTGTGGATGTATAAATAGCACGAAATGAAATAGTAACAGTTGGTTAAATACCAGAAAGTAAAGTAAACAGTACTAGTGCAAGAAAATTATTATGTAGATAAAAAAAATTATATAGTGATTTTACATTAGCAAATACATTTTTATGTACATAATAATATTAATTTCTTTAAATACATTTGGGTATCTTGTTGACTACTTTAAGAATAATAGGTTAAACCTGTATATATAGACATGTATGTTATTTATAGGAAATTGCATTCTTTATTTGTTTGGTGCTACTTATTTATACTTATTTAAAAAAAGAAAATTTTACTACATTTCTTTTCAAAATGCATTTCTAAAAGACACTTGATATATCCGTTAATTTGAGAGAAAATTAAGGGCAACTGCTTTTCTCAAGATACCCATAATTCAAAAAGGTTTCCTTTGAAATACAGTCAATGAAAACGGACACTTGAAATGCTTCAAGAATTTTGGCAATCCTAGTTTCACAATTTAATCCAATTAAAAATAACCATAATGTATATTAAAATAGTTGGGCGTAAAACTAATACACAATAATAATTTACAACCATTACTGCTCTGGTCTTGTTAAGTATCATATCACTCTTGCAGTTTCTTTCAACAAATCATAAAAATATATAACCATATTATGGTCAGCTTCGATGTAATCTCTTTGTTTGTGAATATCCCAATTTCTGATACCCTACAGTTTTTGAAGTCAACCTATAATATAAATAACAATATCTTCTTAACTAATCATTTCTTATGCAATACTTACTTTACCTTTTATAATAAGTTTTACCGCCAAAGTAATGGTGCTCCCACGAGTTTCCCACTTTCACCTATCATCGCTAACCTTTTTATAACCGATTGCTAAACAAAAGCCCTCACCTCCTTTCACCTTGAACCTAACTGCTGTATACGATATGTCGATGACACTTTTATTATCTAGCCTTATGGACATGATACCCTTCCAAAATTCTTTTCCCACCTAAACCAAATCCATACTAATATCAAATTTACCATGGAAACCGAACATAATATTTCCCGTCCCTTCGTAGATACTATTATAACAAGAAATCCTTCAAATGACAGCTTTCATTACACTATTGATAGAAAACCCACTCATATTAACCGCTACCTAAATGCTAAATCCCATCACCACCCTGCCCAAATTCATTTAGTTGTAAAATGCCTAAGAGCACGACTGTCGCGAGGTAAAGGCCTCTGCCTGCCACACTAGCGCACGACGAGCCTGGGGTCGACGCTCAGAGGAAAGCAACTGCAAACGTGCTCTCCGGCAGTCATACAAACACCTTTGACGGTCGTAAAGTATATTCTCCTTCTTCTAACAGGTTAGACTAGCCACTTGTCCGGGGTACGAAATGTGTGGTTAAAAATAAGCTAATAACCTATATAAGAGTAGTAGAAGAAGAAGAAGAAGTCAAATGCCTCATCACCAGATCCATCACATTTTCCGATATGAAAAACGTCCAAATGGAAATTAAAACCATTACCACCACCCTACTGCAAAATTGGTTTTTCAATAAATCTTAATTCCATATAATCAAAAGTATAAATAAAAATATTAACTCCTAATGCCTCCTGACCAACAAAAAGCATTCCTGCCTTATATTACTATAGAGGTATCACCGATAAAGTAAGCCACATACTAGTAGAGCAAAATATACGTACGGTTTTTACGACCAATAGCCAAATATCTGGGTTTGTTTACTCAGCAAAAAATCATTACCCCAATGAATTCCGAGGAGTTTATGAAATACCTTGTTGAGATTGCCAAATGACCTACATAGATCAAACAAACCGGTAAATACGCAACCGAATATATGAGCACTCTCTGGTCGTACAAAAAGGCGATCATGGTTCGGCATTTGTGAAACATAATAAAGAAACAGGCCACAAAATTAATTGCTCCCGTTTCCCATCTCACTAGTAAAATTGTACGAAAAGCAAGTGAAATAAAAAAAACAATGCCTAAACACAAGAGATGATAGCCAACGTTTACCCGTAATTTTATGTAAATCCTTTGGAAACTACTGCTCTTATTGTGAAAAAATCTTTCATTTGTTACAAATTGGAAATATATATCAATTGTCTCAAATATGTATCACCCTTTTAGAAGTTTAAATCGAATCATTAAAATATAAAACCATAGTTCGACATACTATGTATTAAAATTGCATCACTATTAAAAATAAATTATATTAAATTGAAACTTTTATATTATATTAAGCGTACTATTGTCAGTAAGCATTTAAAATTTGAGAATCATATGTTTGTGTCTGTCTGAGCTTTGGTTTTATCTTTTCTTAGATATGAAGTCTGGGATAATTAGTGATATTACGCGTGAAATAAAAATAAAAGTGTTCTCGGCCTTTCAAATTTAGTACCTATAACTTACACGCTGTAAGAATGTCTTATACCTTATTGGTAAGTCGAAGAATTTAAAAGAAGACGTATTGTTGGCCTACACGAAGGGGGTGTTTCTCTACGAGAACTCTGCGGTGCTAATATAAAGGTAGTGGATTGAAGAAGGTATTTATTCTCAAAGTCAGTGTCTGGGGCAGTACGCCGGACACCAAAGTGGGAGGTTAAACATTTTTATAGGCCTACAATTACAGATCGTAGAACAACTTCCAAGTCCTCTAACGCAACAATGATAGCCCATTACATGGTACCAATTGTCTATCTCCTGTGTTTGACGTCGATTACTCATAATAGGACTACCAGCACGACGTCTTTTTTTGAGACTACCACGGTCTTCTCTGCACTGACAACTAAGATTGCAATAGGCAACCGAAAGGAGCCTGTGGACATATGACTGACACAAACGTCTTTTCCGATGAATTCAGAATTTGTCTAAACAGAAACAATGTTCGAACATTAATACACCCTAGATACGGAGAACGGGAGCAAAAATACTACATTCGTACGAGCTATCAGTTATGTAGATCATTTCTAGTCAAAGTTAGGTAACATTACGAGTGAAGCCTATATCGGCAATGTTTTACAGCCTCTGATACCATCTTTCTTTCAGATGACGCTCCAATAAATCTTTCAAGAAGATAATGCTCGATCATATATGGTACATATTAAACTTCCTTTAACAAAACAGAGTGGAAACTTTCCCATGATCAACCCGATCATCTGACTTTTCATGAATTGAAAATGTCTGAAATTACATTACGCAAAGGGAAGAGCGGTGTTTAGAAATTTCAAGAAACCTGGCTGAATTATAGAAGCATATCTAATGATATGCAGTCCGTCAAGATACCATTCGTTCATTGTTTAATGCCAAAATTAATTGAGCCAGTTACAGGAGCCCGAGATGTAGCCGCACATTATTAAATAAATTAAATGTTTATAGCAAATTTTTATAACCGTTAAATAAATCTGAATTCTTTCTTGGTGCTACAATTTCAATAAATAATACTATGTAACGCTAATGTTTCGTTAAATTTTCTTTGTGTTGGCGGAATTTAATTTAAACAATTCAGATTTATTCATCAGTGCACATATTAAGTTACAAACCAACTTCAAAATACTGTATTCAATTTAATTGTCCTTTGTTAATATTTCATACCATACATTAATATGCAGCAATGTTAAAAAAAAACATATTGCTGTTTACTTAAACAAGAGAGAGTCTAGCACTTTAATTTACTATTACAAATACAGAGGCACAACGTGAAAAAGTTTAGTTCTAAATATTATTCATATTAAAATGGATATTCGTTGCATTACAAAGAAACGTTACAATAAAAAAATGTTCCATATAAATTTATCATTCCGTAATAACCTAAACGAGAAAAAGTGTAATAAATAATATTAAATAATAACCAGTTAAAAAGAAAATGAAAGCTTGTATAGTAACATCAAATTAAAATTCTATAAAATCCTAGAACTCACGACAAACCATAAAACTTTTAAAATTTTCCAAGAAAATTGGAGTGAACGACCTTAACACAATAATACTTCAAATATATTTTAGATATGGAATTAACAAACAAAAATGCAATAAAAACCCCACAAAATTATCCAAATGCTTTTTAAATTGGGTCAAGTTTTGAAAACTTCTAGCAACAGCGTTAATGTAAAATGGAAAATGTGTTAGTTCCACAAAAAACTAATCATTGTCTTGTAAAGCCGTCCATAACAAGCATGTTATCTTGTCGTGCGGTTTAATGTTCTTGTGAAAACTCCACTACAACGCTAATGTAGGTATAAAAAAGATTAAACAAGGTAGGTCACCTAAGTTAACTCTAATGGCTTTACTGGGGGAGTATTTTAAAAAGATATTTTCCTTACACGTGAACATAACATTAGAGCTTTTTAGCTTATTCATACTCGTTTACGTTTAAGCCAAAATTGTATTTATTAACTTTGTCATATTGATAATAATATACACATACATAAAAAAATAAAAGAACTTGGTTTTGCTCTTTTTGGAACTCAATATCTGCTTTCCAACATTCAAAATGTTTTTCTATGCAGTTTTCCACTAATTATATATTTTGTAGATTATAGATGTGTTGTCGCTCTTTTTTGAGCGTTGCAGTTACATAAATTTAGTTACATTATCGAATTTAATGCAATTGCCCAACATATCTTTGTAACTTTGGCTTCCCTATTGTCTTCCAAAATTCTATTACATTTGTATTGATTTTTAATTAGCATAAAATAACAAAATAATTAATATCATGGCTAATCTTCAAAAGTACTTGGCAATTATTTTTAATACACATACATAGTAAGTACATAATATTTATTTGCTACGTAACTGACTAATATTCGGGTTTAATTAATTTCACTTCAACAGATACATTAAAATCGTTTTTTGGTGCTAAGAGAGGAATCAATGTATTTTCTTTAATTCATTATATTATTTTAAAATATTTATTTTCTTTCAATATTTGCTTAGCAGCAAAAAATAACTTTATAGTTAAAAATTGAAAAAATTCTTAAATTTGCTCCTTTCGGATCCTCAATTACGGTGAAAGGCGTTCTCCTTTAGCTCGACTATCTACTGATACCTTATTGCCTTTAACATGCGGACAAACTATAAAAAATCGTACGACTTTCTTTATCTGAAATAATTATATATATTATGAAATTTTCTGCATAATCATATGACAAAGATCACCAAATCTTCTTAATTTGAAATGACAGCTGCTTAAATGTGTACATTGCCTTTCTTTTGAGCTTCATTTTCATGTGTGACCGCCCACATTTTAATAGAATCAACATCTGCTGCGATGTTTTCAGGATCATTGTCCTCTTACAGCATCCGACTTAAGCTGTCAGAACCAAAACACTCTTCAGCAAACTTTAGCAAATATTTGCGGTAGATGGTCTTTTACCGCGCGCTGAAGTATTCTATTACTCTTCGCTAACCATGCTCTCAATAAGGAAAACCATGCCCAGAAACAAGATGCGTCCGTGAAGACATTAATGTCTCATAGATTCAAATTTTCCTTTGCACACGCCAGTCGCTTTATCCACGTGCTCTTGTAATAATAAAAGTTTCTTCAAAGTTGATCGAAAAGAAACTTTTTTCACACAGATGACCCCCAATCGTATTTATAGAAACCTAAAATTTTTCTTAGAAAATTTCATTTGGCCACAACGCAGCGAGAAGCCTGACTAATCTTCAAAGACACGCAAGATCGCTTTATACTTTTTATTCTTCTTCTATTCTTCTTTTTGGCGGATTAGCTACACTTGTAACCTTCAAATATAGTTTTATCCATCTCTTAACGCATGCCGCTTTCGCATGATTCATTAAAATACTTCCTCGTATCGCTTTATGAATATTGCACTCATTATATAGATAGCGAATTCATTGACAATACAATGTGCCAGCAAACTATATACTGCAAAAGAGTACTAAATAAACATTAAAACGAATTACCACAGATGCCGCTACGATGCATCCTTACTTGATGACGACGGTCACTCTCCTGGTTATAGAGATTCTATATAAATAATGCAGGTTTTACTATAAAACAAATCCTGCCGAAGAAATCGTGAAAAATCGCATATTAAAAAAAATATTTTTATATTTCTTAATATATGAGGTCTGTCCTTAAAATTTCCAGCCAATTAATATAATGAAAACATTATATGTCTCGATACCTTCAGGGCAGGCTACGTATTTTTAATAAGTTCTTCCAACTTATTTTTAAATGAAGTTATATTTATCCATAAGAAGTACTAAACTTAAGTATTACTTTAGAGTCCCCAATATAGAGCTATATCTTAAATGAGACACGTAAAATGATTGTCATAGTGGAACTATTAAAAATATTATGGAGCACTTAAAAATTTTAGAAATGGATTAACCTCTCAAGCCACCTATTAATTACTTCTAAATAAAAAATCAAGTCACTAATAATGGAAAACTTATCTGAAATTTAAATCTTGCCATTGGTATATGAAGTGTGGGTAAATTGATTAGTTAATAAATGATTTTACCATGTTTTATTTTTATTTACTATCAATCAATTTAAAGTTGTAAATTCACGTTAATTTAAACAATTAAAAAAGCAAGTTTTCATAAAACTTTGTCTATAATAAATAGTAAGAATTTAAAAATTCTAACTATATTGCATTTTTCAAATTATTGACACTAACAGTGCATACATTAATAAAAATATGGCAACTTCTAATTTTATAAATTAATAAATTTGCTTCAAATCACAAAATATCAGGATTAAATCATGTTTCGTTCACTAAAATACAATTTCATATTTAAGAATAAAATGACATGATGAATGTAAGCAATTCAACATTTGTTCAATAAATCAGGGACCGTCCAAAATAATTTTACATCAATATTGTTTATGTTAAGGTATAATTTCATACTTAAAGTTTATTAGACAAATCAATAACATTGTCATAAATACAAATCGCCCCAATATTTATTCAAACATAAAATAAAACCTCTACGTTGAGCTACTGATTTCCCCTAAGTACACATCTATCTTCATTAAAAATGAATAAGCTGACGTTAAAAGAATCCCAACAATGTCTGTCTTTTATAAATTGAGTTTGCATGTTTGTTAAAGGGCAGACATGCAGCTACGCTGCATTCCTACAATTGTTACCTAATGCTATTATGCATTACATGGGACATATTTCAATGCAAGCGATTTTTCGAAATAACTGTAAATGGCAGCGACACGACCGTAGTGTTCCGTTGTTCCACCCATTCTACAAACCTATATCCCCTTAAGACCTTTGAACTTGTTCTCGCTTTGCAATGCATGAGCAGTAATGACTATATCCCGGTTTATGCGATAGAAATGCTATTGGCGGGGCACGCCGCACGAGAAGATCGATTATCCATTTGTCAATCCACTTCCGTGGATGTGCAAGTATAAATACATCTGCCTGGAAATGAGGGCTCCTACACGGGCAGATTACAATTATTATGCGGCCCACACTTTCCTGACTGACAAGACGAATATTCTATTTCCATGGTTTTTCACGCCTAGCAAGTTAAGTGGAAGAGACGCCAGTTTACCGTTATTGGTTCACAATATTCTTCCACAAATAGGTGTGCTGGAGTAACATACGATTGTATATACATATAATTAAAACTAATCGAAGTTACCATTAAAAAATAATACTGTAATTGCTTATACTTTGTTCCTATAAAAATAAAAATGTACAAAATATATCTATAACATTCACTATAGAAATTGCTAGATTTTACAAACTAAATTCACTCTTGGGACTTATTATCTACAAGGTCGTCGACGTAAATCCGAAAAATGAATAAGCAATGAAAATAACATTAAAATACAAGAAGTAAATTTATTTGTACAAAACTTAGCATAATTAAGTGAATACTATTGTGGGCACTTCAAAGACATTTTGGCGGATTCATTACTTTGCTTGCTGTGAGTTGCCCTATCAGCAATTACCTCCTCTTGGTGTCAGATTCCCTGTATTACTTAGATATTTTTTAGCTAAAGTACGCAATCATTTCCGTCGGGGATTTTCCGACACGAAGGGATTTGAGTATGGCAGCTCTGTGGTTGTGTACTCGATTAATTTTGTCAGTAATCGTAGGTTGTTGATTATGTAAAGCTAATTTGTTATTACCTAACGCAACCTATAAAAATTCCGGATTTACCTTGACGTTCATGTATACATGACAATCAACACATCAAGATATACTTAACCATTAGGAATCGCTAAAAAATCGTACAATGGTAATGATCTACAAATGTTGTACAAATACGATTCTTACAGGTTGAGCCAAATAAACGTATAATAACTTAACATAATATTTAGTCGTTAAATTGAAAACAAAAGAAATTAATACTATATACATATAAAAGCGCCAATATGGCCAAATATCTAGGGTATTTGACTGCGATTGTCATTTTTTTGCCACATCGCCGCGTATCAGAGATACTACGTGACTACCGGGCAGTGAGGACGAGCACATGAGAGCCGTAACATCTTAGTTCATAGGCGCCACTCCCACGCGAGGAATTAGAGCATCACGATATTTTCACAGCAAAATTGACCTTGATAAAAATTGATAAGGTACTGATTGCAGTACTTTGAACAACTTGAAATCAATTCCTAAATTCGTTGTTCTGAAATTGGAGCTAACATTAAAAATTTTGAAAGAGAATAGAAGTAGGTAATTCCATTTTATAAAATCCACCATTCCTAAGATTTTTTTTACAAACAAATAAATAATAATAATCAATATTCAGCATCATTGAGACAATTCGCCATCAACGCCATGTATAATACACACTTTTATACAAAATGTTCACTGATACCAATATATATAAAAAATAGATTTTCATATATTCGACAGTATAACTTCAATATATGCAAATAGAGAAAGATCTTTTTTATAACTAATAAATGTAAAAATATTACCAACTTGTTTAGAAATCATCACAATTCTAAAGAACAACTAATAGTGTGTTAGTTTCCCTCCAACATATCCTTTATGTCTTAATAGCCCTTATGTGTGAGTAAAAATGCAAGATTTTCTGCTAGAAAGTGAAGACTTGACATATTGACATAAAAGTTATAGTGACGATCATAAGAGAGGTTTATTTAATTTCCATTTGCGACAAACCCAACAGCTAAGAAATTTGCGTCTTCAATGTGGAACTGCTGTGAGCTGTAAGACGTCCAGCTGTGGGATCATAAATTGCTGCAGCATATCCAGATAAATACGCTGTGGATGTCATCATATTCGCTACGAAAGCACAATTACCTAATGCTACATCGCGCACTTACTTTTTAAGTGCATGTCTTCTTAGATGGCATTTTCAATCCAAAATTAACAATATAAAACACTATTTTTTCATATTTTACAGCCGAAACACTAGCGCAAAATTGAAATCGCGTATTCGAATTACTCTTTAATTGATATTAATCTTTGCTCAAACAGACTTTCGAAGAATATTTTAAATCATTGCGAAACTAACATATAATTTAGAATTATTTTTAAAATGGAGTTCTATCAGAAGCAAGTACAAATGAAAAGCAAGAACCACAGCATTTAAAAAAAAACATAGCTCCTAAAATCGTGATAATTTATATAAGGAAAGGAATATGGTTCTGCTATTTGCGCATTAAATTACATTAAGATGATTTAAAATTTTCAATCTTCTTTTCACATTTCTGTACTATAAAAATGTTGACCAACAGAGTAGCTGCGCGGTTAAGGCGTTTAGTTTCGGTGCGGACAGACCCGGGTTCAATCCTAGAGCTCTTATATCCTTGACAGGTGACTTACTACTGCATTCTCTTCAAATAAAAGATCATAATGCGATTCACATCATCCCGTGACAGAGATAGTGCGCGACAATTGGGCAGTGAAAAAGTCTTAGCCTCGCAGTTCACATGCCTTACTCCTACGGCACAGAGTCTCACTATAAAATGTTATCCACTAATCTTATAACTAATCATACTGAAGTGTTTAGTGCATATGTGCTGATAGGGTTCTAAATTTTTACACAGATGGTATCTCATAAGTAATGTTTTACAAAATAAGCTTCGGCATTAAAAAAAGCAAAAAGTTAACTTATTTCAATATTCACAATACGCAAATCCAACATATTCTAGAACTCTAGCTAACTTTCGGCTAACTTTCGAATCTCACGAGAAAATCATTTCTTTTTATTTTGAGTTTAAAAATATCTTGAATTGCCACCTACGTCTCATTCGAAAACAATAGCCGTCAAGTAAAATAGGTAATAATAACATAACGATAAAATCTAGGCTTACAACTAAATGGAGTAGTAAATACATGCTGTCAAGTTTATCTATTTCCTAAATAGTTTTTTCGTTGTATGTTAGTGTGAGTTATCTTGATCAAGAAGAATTCAATCACAATTGGGTACTTTTTACGTAATACAGCATATGTTTGTTAAAGTTGTTGAGAATATATTTCACAATTTATAATTTGATAGTTTCGAACCAATTTGTGTTAAATCAAATGTTATGGTGCCACTATTTTATGTGAAATATATTACAAAGTAGTTCTAGCACCTATATACTAGAATCAGTTCCTTCTTTTATTAATCTTCTAGCACCTCTTAAAATTTTTTTCTACGATTATTTTTCAGTTTAATACATACAAAACTATAGTTTCTGAGACAACAACTAACATGTTAATGGAATAAAAGTTACAAAAACCATAATTTTTGCAATCCTGGATGTATGTCACCTAACTATAATTGATGGTAAGTCCTATCCCTGGACCTGCCTTACTTATAATAATTTATTTCCGTAATTGAAACAGCATGAAACTAATTTGTATTAGCATCTATATGTAATAAAATATCGTATTTGTGGACAAAGTTTTGAAAACGGAAATTATTTAAAAATCATTTAAAATATCTATTCATTATACCTTACATCCTGCTGGTGTATATGCTTTGAACTCTAAAGTCAAGGAAAGCCCCACTCACCTGAAACAAACAAAAAGCGCACATAATATTTTGGTCACAAGAATGGGTAATTTACATATTATTCATTCACAACTATGCATTTAACATATCAAATCATTATCTCGCATGTTCACAGCAGTAGCACCCCAGAGCAAGCGTATTCAAGCACATGATTTATTACTTGCGGTTTCACAGAAAATGTCGTTAGGTTAAGCTTACTACTATTCAAAGCAAGTTCCAAATTCCCACAACGGAACAACGTCTATCTGTTACAATCTCTGTCATAAAAGATTCTAGTTTATGTGGAGAATATAAATCACTCTCAAGTAATTCAGGGGATTTAGAGGTAATCTACTTTTGTTTATTTAAATTTATCGCGCCCCGCAAGGCGCAAAGTTCGATAGAGGTGGACGAATTTTTGTAATGCCCTAATATATACGCGTGCGGGGAACGAGAACAATCAACTTATCCCGAAAAAACTTCCACGGAATTCTTTCTTTGGGAGTACTGGCGTGCGATCCGCTTACTAAAACTTCCCACTTTATTAAAAGTTTTTACGAAGATAAAAGATCTGCCTTTGCAGCGCTACATTATCTTGGGTTTCACAATAAGATTGCAATTACGCACAGGAAGCAGTAATTAATAGTCGTCTCCCTTCGCCACAATAAAATACAGAGGACCCGTCATCTCATTCAAACATTGATTTAGTGCAGCGTATAAGTTATGGAGAAAAATGTAACACCTGCTATTTATTCTAATTAAATGCAACAGTAATTTGTGTTATTTGTATCCATACACTATATTATAAGTAATAATGCACATCATCGTTCCTACACTTTTAAGTGCAAATTACGTGCACCAGATAACTCGCATTCCAATTTGAATGCACATTTATATGGGATTGCTATGTGCAATTATTTATACTGTTTTTATACGTGCAACAAGAACAACTACGCATAACGACCGCAAAAATGCCCCATTATGGTATTTACTGCGTAGTTTCCAACACCGTGTTACACCTAAAAATAAAATAAACATTGTTTACACCTAACTACTTGCAACGTTAAATCTGTTTTAAATGCTAATGTATTCTGAGTGGGCACAAGTTTAGACAAATAGGCGATAACTAAAATAATTGTAGTAAATATTTTTCTACAACGTAGCCTAATCTCTATTTGTGCGAGTAAAAATGTTAAAATTTTAATTCTTTAACTTATTCGAGATCCCTAAAATCGCCAAAACGTTGTTAATTACATACCTTTAGCTAGCTGAATTGAAGAAATCGTATATTTAAGAATTTAGAAATTTCCTATTCATTCTTGTTTTTTGCAACCTAAAGAAGACTTTAGAACTAGTTAAAAACTCATAATGACAAGATAACGCCGCTCATTAAACAAAAAACATCTTATCTACAGGGATGTATTTTAATCCACTGAAATTCATTGCGTGATTACACTATATGGCTAAAAGTATCCGGACCTTCCCCGGGAGAAGTATATCTGATTGTACTTACTGAAACGTCACAGAATATGATAAAAATGCAGACAATAACATAATTAAGTTATAGTAGTGGGTTAAAGAGACAATGAAACAAATTTGAGTGATTTTGAACGTAGCATAACCATTGAGTGCCATAATTGCAACAAATAGGTTGGTGAAATATCGGTTTGCTATGGGTGCCTATATTAACAAGAGTGATGTTATAAAATGGAACCGTTTGGGATGTAAAAGCGTCGTGAAAGTGGTATGTCGCATAAAATTAATGATTATACCTAACAAACTCTAAAGAAGATAGTGATGAAAAATCGGATACCCTTGGTAACAACATGGTCATGTGGTCGCTCACAAGCCCAAATAAATACGACCCATACCAAACGTCATTTACACCGCCAATAGATTGTGAAAAATGGAGACAAATTCTGTGGAGTGATAAATCTTGCGACACAATCTGGCAATCTGATGTTTTGATCGATGCCAGAAGAACGCTTATCCCGAGTATATTGTGCTAACGGAGCTATTCCGGTTTTGGGCTGCTCTTCGTAATTTGGTCTGAATCTCTAGTTCTTGTCGGTGGAAAGATAAACGCTAAAATGTATCTTGATATTTTTAACAACTCTGTACTTCCAACTTTTTGGCAACAATTCGGGATAGGACTTTCTTGCACCAACAGGATCTGTTCTGTCCACACAACAAAGGTTATTTTAACTTGATTTTAAAAAGGCATTGAAAAACTAAATTTATCTCAATCCTATTGAATTCTCCTGGAGAAAATTACGACCGGTTCCGACCGGTTCCAAGCCCAAAACGAGGAGGAGGGTTCTCAAACAAGGCTAGTGGCTTGTTTGGGGTAAAACTAAAAAACGTTCACAGATCCAAATATAACAACCCCTGCAATGACATGGAACTGACCAAAGGAACTAGACGATAAATAAATACACCTTAGGAATAATAACAAAATTTAAATACATAATAATGGATGGAAGTAAGAAAAACAGCCTCTGAACAGGATTGACGATAAAGATACGACCCTCATATGGACAAGGACAATGAGTTTGGACATCCGGAAAACAAAGAAAAATAAATGAAAGAAAAACATAAAATGGCAGGAATAAAGAAGTTATGTTAAAGATGGAGACGCACAAAATAGGCATATGCCAATTTCCAAAATCGAACTAAAAGGCAAAGGCGAAATAAGGCATCAAGGTTATACTCTCAAATATAATGCAGTAACAAAGCAAAACAAGAAAAAGCAACAGCCAGCGTAGGCTTCATTATAAATAACAACTACGATCAACATGTAGAAGACACGTATTTCGTGAGTGAGAGAATCTTGAGAATTACCTTAAACACTGGAAAGGAAAAGGCTATCTATCAGCGTATATGTACCAGACGACATAAAGCATAGAAATGAGACAAAATCATTCTACATGCAACTTTAAGAGAAAATAAACAAGATATCGGCAGGTATAAAAACTTTTATAGTGGATGACGGAATAAGCTTAATAGAGTTCTGCACAGAAAACAAACTGCAAATGAAAAACACGTTTTTTAATCAGAAACCTCAACACAAGATAACATGGCTTAATTCCAGAGATAAATTCTAGATAATATACTACATAATATCAAGGCCAACAGATACAGGTTCCGGACACAGATTGCTGTTGGGTAAAGTAAAATTATCGATTCACCAAGAAAGAAACTACAAAACAATTACTTAGAAAAATTCAACATAGAATCAATAGTGGATGAAACGGTAAAGGATCTCTATGCTAAAAAACTATTACAAAAAATTGAAGAAAAAAGTATACAGCCTGAAGATGACGTGGAAGTAAGTGTGCAGAAGATCAAAAATAATATTCAGAAGCCGCAGAGGAACCTCTAGGGAAGAGAACGGTGAACCAAATCGTAAGGAAAAATACTACGCCATAGTTTACGACGAAAGTGAAACAGCTATCCAAATAAAAACAAAACGCACACTTAAAATATCTTACATGAACAATAAAACACCAGAAGACTATAACAAATATAAAACAAACAAAAATGAAGTAAACAATAAGATTAGAGGACTGAAAAACGATTACTGGGCCAATTATGCCAAAAAAAAACTGGGGAATGCTGAGAACAAGAAAAAAGGAAATAAATGAACATCTGCTACAAATAGGAAGATAGGTACAATACTTTAGAGATCCATATAATGAGAACAACACATCGCTTGAAAGAAACACGATAGTCGAAGGCGAAACAATTAGAATAAAGAGTTTATTGGGCATACAGCTAGCGAGAAAGCTAAAAAGTAGGAAAGCGCCTGGAATCGATGCAATCTTATAATATAATTGTCTTATCTCCCTAACTTTCTTTCTTTCTTTCTTTCTAAACTTATAATTCTATCTCCTCCTAGACGCTTCAACCGATTTCCTTGAAACTTGCACACCACATTCACAACTATATTTGCTAATTCGGCGCAAAAATCAGCCTTCTAACTTTAACCGTTTTGAATTATTTAAATATTTTGATTATTGTCGCAGAAACATGTGGAATGTTCTACACGACTGCCTGGCGTCTAGATCAGGCTTCGTCGACGAAGCCTGCGGGGTCCCAGCTGTTTTAGAATAAAAACAAACATTCTGTTACTGTTGCCAACGTTAATCTAGAGAAAAATTAAAAATTACTACAAATGAACGTAAAACGTAAAAATTACCGGAGTACATTATGAACGAGCGCATAAGCTTTGCATTAATTCAACATTACGTATTACGTATTTCTTATGGGCGGCTTATGCTTACGTCCATCATGAATGGGCGTTAAATTGTTCCATGTTTCTGATTCAGAGAAAAAGCCGGTCTAATTAAAAATGTATACGTTCGCACCTTGGAAAAATTTGAGGGAAGGTGGGTGAAAAATTGTCAGTCTAGGACGCCAAAAATATCTTTTGGCGGGCAACTCCTAGTATCAAATAAATAAATTAATAAATTCGGCGCTGCAGATCCATGTAATCGATTGACAATGTTATTTCAAAAAATAATAGATACAGTTTCTGTTCCGAACGAATGGAAGAAGAATATAATCATACCTATATTTAATAAAGGCGACAAAAAACTAGATAATTATAGAGCCATAATGCTCCTAAATTCCACAATGAGATTGTTTACTCGCATCATCGAAAACATAACCCTAAAATACATCACAATTAATGAAAAACAACAAGGATTTAGATAAACGAGTCAGCCACAGATGCTATATTTACATTACGACAGGCCATAGAATTTAGCAAACTAACGTTTATATGTTTTATAGATTTGACCAAAGTCTATGACCAAATTAGACTTGAAAATGTCATTAACATTCAGAAGAAAAAGATATTCCACTTGAAGTAATTAAAATGATACAAGAATTAAATACAAAAATAAAAAGGTGTTAATTAACAACAGCTTGACAGAAGACATACAAGTGGCTACAGAAATACGACAGAGTGACTCTCTAAGCCCACTGCTGTTTAGTCTTGTGATAAATAAAATCATTGGTAGTGTCAAAACGGCCGGACAAGGATATAAAACTACTGAAAAAGAAATAAAAAGATCTGAAAGCGAAGATGAAATACAAACATTATTACAGAATTTCCATTTAACCGCTACAAAATACAATATGGAAATATCGGTACACAAAGCAAAGGCTATGGTAATATCAAAAAACCCAATCCGCTGTAAATTAGCCGACACTATAATTAAGCAACTGATGTCATTCCAGTACCAGAGTAAATTTAATAGAACATCAAGATAGGGTCGGCGAAGTACATAAGATACTAAATAAATAAGGCTACAAGAATATCTACAGCACTAAAAAACAGCATATGGAACAATAAATTTAACCAAAAGAAAAGCAAAATACGTATATATAAAACCTAAGTACGACCAATAATGACATTCGCTGTCGAAACCAGAGCTGACACAGCAAAAACGAAATCCATGTTAAGAACAGTCGAAATCTAAGAAGAAAAGCTGGACACACCCTAAATGACGTAATACAACAAACATCGTATCAGATATAGTGAGATGGGTTCGAAGAAGCAGACGAGGTTGGAACGAACACGTGTCAAGAATGGGAGAAGACAGACTTGTAAAAATAGCAAGAGATGGAAAGCCCCTAACGCGCACACTACCTAGCATACCACCGAAGCGATGGCTATAACTGTGGACTTCCACTTTCCAAAGAAATTAAAGACCAGGACGCAATTGGACAAATAAATAAAACGCAGACTTATTCTAACAAGGAAAAGAAGAGATCTCTAGAGAAAATTGTAACGAACATCACGCATCGGACAAATCGCCCATTTTCAGTGGCTGAACTTACTATAGGTCCTATAGAGGAACGAAATTCCTACTTATATATGAAAATCTGATGGAAAATTTTCCAGATTAGTGTAGGCCCCGACTGATACTAAACGTAGGCCTATATCCTATTAGTACATGCCACGTGAGTCTCTAATTCTAGAACAGTGGGAGTTTGAATACTTTTGGCAGTTAATAATATGTGCAGCTTGACTGGTAAAACGTAAATTTGTCACTATACTACGATTAAAAAATTATCTACAAGTTAATGGTTTTATAAACCAAATAACAAAGCAAATTTTGTTAATTTATAGAGCGCACAATTATAAATATTTATCAAATCTTACACATGTTTATATAACAGCGAAAGTATGCACAAGCCTTTAAAAAATTATGTTGAACGATAAACTATGCACTCTATCAGTATTTATGTAAGAGAAAAGCATTCATAGTACAAAAAGTAGCTTAACACAACTGTTCTAAAACTTATTAAATATCAGTAGAGGGAAGATTTACTGTCAGGTTACTTTTTACGAGAACTACTGGTTAGGGTGCACAAAAAGTTATTTCTTTCAGCAACACTTTCTTCAATGTTCCCAAAATCTGAAACACATTCTAAAGAGATTGTTGAAGAGTTTACACATTCTCAGACTAATAGAGATATGACTTCGTAGGATACCTAGTTAAGTATCACGCTTAAGATATTTATACTATAACACTTTTATTTCTCGACTTTTTTCATTTTAAGACTATCAGTACAGCATATAAGTGTTTCTATTTTTGTGACTATATATTTCTTCCTCGCCATGTTTATTTTCCTTAC
Organism: Sinelater perroti; assembly: GCA_036346155.1. Lineage (NCBI taxonomy): Eukaryota > Metazoa > Arthropoda > Insecta > Coleoptera > Elateridae > Sinelater > Sinelater perroti. Next base: position 37,871,775 of record JARFIY010000001.1, read on the forward strand.
TTTAAATAACTTTTTAAGTCTGTTCTACATCAATCTCTCCTACATCTATTGTGCCCTATAATTTGAAGGTTATAATAACTTTTTTGGTCTGTAATTACTCTTTTGAAATGCATATAAATGCATATAATGCCATAGTGAGACATATATACGTATGTAGCTCGCTTTTATGGTTATTTGGCATACAAATTTTTAAAGTTATGCGACTTTCGTTTGATTTTAAGTTACACTACAAATTATAAATTCAAGTCCTAGTTTCCAAAAAGTCATTGGTAAACGTTATGCCTAACTTGTTTAAATTTTTGGAGAATATGTTCTATTCCACATGGTCATAGAAGAGGAAACAACGCGCTCCAATGACGACAAGGTTTGGCTTCAGAAACTTGCTCGGTTTTTACTATTAGTCTATATAACGTAACACTTGACGATGACATTCTTATTGCTGCTCTTTCAACGGTTTTGTAGAACGTTTCTCTCAAAACTTATAAAATAAAAAATGCAATTACTTTCTTTTTTGTCGTTGCTTTTTAAATATAAGCCCAATTACAATATGCAATTTTCGTAAATATTCCATTTAGCTAAACGAATTTTAAGTAAATTCCTGCAATAGACTGTAAAATATGAGGAAATAAAAAATAATTCGGTGCAGTGACCTTACGAAAGTAAAATATGCAAAACGATCCTAAAGATAAGCAACCAAACGTACACCACATTTCATATCAGCTATCTTTGTTTACTTTCTGTTCAAATGTATAGTTGATAAGCTTCTGTTGTTTTCATGAAAGATGACCCTCCTGGTCATCGAGAGAGTACAACTACTATATAGAAAGAGAAGCAACAAATTCGGCTTTTGCCATGGCAGAAAGGGTCTCTAGACTGGAAGCTGGTCGAACATATACGGAAATTATCCAGCAAAATATGATAAGACGACGAAAGTCTGGCAACAATGCCGAAGTACGATAGTAGAAAAGATTCAATCAAGCATTAACTGTAGATTTCAGTTGAGTATTGAAGTGTAAATTAATAAAATTTATTTTTTAAATATTTGTGTCTTGTATTTCATTTTCACACACTAGCGTGTACTTTTTGTATTCATTGTAAACAAGTAGTTGCCACTAAAGTTATAACTTATTTCTATTTTATTAATTTTTTCCTGTTATCTCTATTCAAATTGAATAGTTATAAAATCAAATACAATTACATTTCACTCAGTTGTATTTTTAACCCAACACTAAAATATCTTTTTAATTTTTCAACTTACAGTTCACAAACATAAAAATCCTAACAAAACACACAGATATGCATAGCTAAAACGAGAAAACAATTTATTTCGCTCTTATTTTGAACGTTCCCTTTGTTCCTAATTTAAATTTGTTTATTTGAAATTATCATACGAAATGAACTTAAATTAACTAGAGTGGACCTTTCATTTAAGAAAGTTAATAGATTCATGAAAAAAGTTCGTTAAATGGTAATTTTCTAAAAGAGAAAACCCTTTGTTTTGTCATAAAAAAAGCTTACCTAAATGACGTTCAGATAAAAATACGGTTTCACACTTAGCTATTGAACGGCTAATAGATATTTACACCGTAACATACAAGGTGTATCTAAACAGTTCTGGGAATGATCCGCTATCTCAATTCTAATCTGAGCCAGGTGCTTGCATAAGCACTTGAGAGTGGAATACACGTGATGGTCAGGATAAAACCATTGCGAACAATAAAACATAATGTAAGAGGTACGGCCACAGTACAATCAATGAAGCAACCAATAAACAAGTCGTACTAGACATTGTGGAAAACGACGATGAAGACACATGAAATATTGTTTCAAGGGTATGAAATGGAAACTACCGAGGATGAGGCATCTTAGACATGCACAAAAGCTATCAAGAGATCGACGGCTCACTCTATGATTAATAGTGTGCAAAGTGAGCATTAGTAGGAACATGTTTATATCACACAAGCTAACAGACGAATGGAAAGAAAAATGGATGGAATCTCTGGAGATTTCATTACCCAGTGTGACCAATGTCCACACTTTTTACATATCTTTGTTAAAAGGGATGAGACTTTGCGGTAACAATTCTTCCCTAATGCAAGTGGCAATCCAAGAATACGTGACAGTGTCTCTGCAGTAGCTTCCTAAAGATGTCTTTGATGACAGTTTGCAAAAGCTTTATGAATGTTTTCAAAAGTATTTTACAAAGGATGTAGATTATTCGGATTGTATTTTTTGTTTTTTTAGTTTTTATTTGCATATTATACTTTAATGCAATTCGTTTTGGTAAAATCTTTCGCACTTACTCAAACAATTGAACTATATTTTTCAACGCAATCTTAAAGCTGAAAGGCGCAAGTTATTGTTTGGAATGCCCCGAACACTTTTTTATCTGAGGATTTTTGATTTGATGTCATTATATTCTAGTTCTTCGTTCACTACATTTCCTACAATATCTTTTTCCATTTGTTATTATTGTCAACGTTGGCATTTCTACATCATTTTCAACAATTACTTTTCATTAACTCTTCTTATTTTCGTTTCTTCACCCACAATAATAACGTTTTCTTCGTTTTATTATCAGATTTTTATGTAAAATCAACTTTGCATAGTGGCTGGAGAAAAATCATATATCCATGTTTTATCAATTTCCAATACACAGTCTCGAAGTGAACTAACTCAAACACTTTAATATCCCATTATTTTTTAATGCCAATAACAACTTTTTTCATTTAAATACACTTCTGGTAATAAAACGATGTTTTTCAATTGGTCACTAGTCTATTGGTTACAGTTTTACTTTCATGTTTGCTGAAAAGAAAACCAAATTTATATTTCCTAGTTCAGTTTGCTCCAATTTTAAATAGAGAATTTTGCATTTTTGATTGAGCATTGCTTTATCTAGAGGACACAGTCGTCCAAGACCTCTAGAAATTTAATTTCTTTAAACGTATTTGTGTTTTGTTCTTTCCAATAACCAGAAGCTCTAATTGTTCACTTCCGTCCATATCTGCTTTTATCATATGGCCACTTGTTCTCTGCTGTCTTCTGACATTTATCATTTTTGAAGGTCAATGTTTTATCTGACAGACAATCAACAATCCAGTATCATCAATATTAAAGATATTCTTGACCTTATACTCCTCACATTTGTTTTCAAAAACAGTTTCTGCTAAGTCTCGCAGTTTTTTTTTTGTTCATTTCAACACCTTCATATGTTGTTTTTTTTGTATTATATCATATCTGGCTTTAATTTATTGAGCTCGCCTTTCCTTACTACAAAATCATCTTACTGAAACACTAATAAATTCGTGAGTCTTTTTTCATATTTTGTACTCATTGTATACAGCCTTATCCATATTTTCAAGTTTATACAATTTTATAAATTACTATCTTTCTGGGGTCCGTTCTTTTTCTTTTCATTGATAAGTTGCTTGACAAGACGCCGTACTTTCAGACTACATTACTTTTTATTATCATTATAGATTTCATTTCAAATTTGCATCTTTTATATCACAACTTCGCTTTGGCTTGGCTACATAGTTGCTAATTGTTGAATTAGGTGCTTAAATAACTTAAATAAGACTGAATTTTGTTTATTACGGTCGGTAACACTAACAAAAAATTTATTCCTTAGCGAAACTTTTGTAATAAACATTAACAGCTTTTACAATAATTGCAGGTGTTTATTGTTCATTGTTTATTACTCTTAAGTAACAAAAAGATTCGTAATTATCTAAACATTGCTGGTTTTCTTATTTTTTAGTTTCTTAAATAGAAAGCTTTGTAAAATAGAAGTTCATAAAATAAGATTTCCATTGTAGATATAGTGTGTTTACTGCTCTGTAATACAATTCAAATAATATAATAAACATGTACTGTTTGTTTATTACATCTTATTTAAAACAGAAACATATATAATTGCATGATATTCCTTTGGAAATTATATAGGCACTGTTTTTAGCGTAGTTCAATAAACATGAATGCTTTTTCCTTCCTTAAAATATTTCCATTTAGTTTCGAAGAAATTACCCGCACTTTATTATTTAAAATGCCCATACGTTTTACAACTGGCGTTTAATCCTCATCCCAAGAAAGCTAAAAATTTATCAGTGGCTGCGCATTTTAAAGAAATAAAAGCCCATCTTGAATATTACATAAAATTATGTGTATGCACGTGCACACTCTTCTCGGCAATTTAATGATTAATGATTAAGGCACTGCTACCTCACTCAATCTTCCACTATATTATAACATGTTGGAAAAACCTCTAATGCCAAGAAATGCTCGCAAAAACGGCCGCATGATTGCCGCGATTATTACTAGCACTTGTAGATAAATCGCCTCTGCAAATAATAACAGTCCCTACTAATTGATTTTCAAAGAAAGCACTAGTTGCTTTGTTGCCTTGGTATTGGAAAATGTTCCTTGAAAAGCAATAGCGCAAATGTGCCTATAAATTTTTATCAAAAGGCTAATGTGCATGTTGAAGATTTACCAAAAAAGTTACAGCAAAAATAAAAAATATGTAAATCAATCAGCACCAAATGAAGAATGTAGTTAACCGATAATTACTTGATATAAAATCTAAATTTCAAATAAAAATACATATATTGTACGCAATTTACCGAAACGTTATTATATATAATTAAAATTATAACAAAGCCTCGACTAACAAGCTCTAAGCCACTGTATTTGATTTAAATTAAATTACTTAAATATCAAAGTTATTCGGCTTACTTCAAGCTAAACTTATTAATATATCATTCAGTTTTAATTATTGGAATCGATAGATTAAATAGGACATAGGTTAGTGCTTTAGTTTAATCAATGCCCTTAAAGCTAAAGATCGGTCAAATTAACAGTTTTCAAACATCTCTATTTATTATTACGATATTTTGTAAAATTATTATTGAGTTCCGAAAGTACAGATGAGGTAGAAAACCAACTAGCTCGGAAATATTCAAGAATTCCAAACCTGAAACAGTACCAATTTATAATAGTTTGAGTAAAATAGCATATACCAAACAATATAAAAACTGCATTATCTTTATTTTATTTTATATTAACCATAATACAAAAACGTGCACAGAAAGTTGCACAGTGTTGGAGACTAAATGAAAACTGAGGCAAAATTAAACGCATTTATTGCTCTACTGTATGCTCTCAATACATATGAGAACAAATGTAAAGATCCCATATTTATTAAATAAAAACAGAGGTCTTGCAAAATTTTTTTCAGAAACCATGAGCAGAAATTCAATTAATAAAGTGACGGGTTATATACAATTTAAGAAAAAAGCAAACGGAAAAACATGAACAAACTAGCAAGTTCGTTTTAATATCTGAACTGTGAGACCGACTGTGAATAGTCAGAAGTATTATAAACAAAAGTCATGTGACTGTTCCATCCAAAGCTAAGTATAGACATACACAATATATACTAAACAAACCAGACGAGTTTAGAATCGAATTCTGGTTGGTACACAATATCAGTAGGAAGTATGTAATAAATAAAATTCCATATTCATCCTCTCTATGCTAATCCTATTTTCTGCACAACTTCGTCCACTTCGTTCGTCCAGAATCTCCGAGGCCTTCCCCACTTTTTTCCCTACAAGACTCTATTCCGCGACTTTATTTATCCATGTATTTTTTATCTCTTCGTGTAGCTCTACCATAATAGTATTTTATCTTCTATAAACTTGATTACGTTTGTTTTGACTTAATGCACCATTTTTTGTTTATAAGAACTGCAGAATTGTTCTATCGAATTTCTTTTCACTTTGGCCAATTTTACCATTAAAAGTCTCCCATTATAATATTTACATCTTGCTTTTTCGTTATATATCATGTCTTTATGTAGGAAGTGAACATTTTTAACCTTCTCATCTGTTTTTGTTTACGGTACATATATTTCGATTACAGAAATATGACTAGCAGGATATGATATAAAATTCTGAACAAATTAATTACTTATAATTGTTGTTGTACTTACCATTTAGGTAATATTTCCCTTAATTGCAAGAGTAATACATAGTTTTGTCATCAGACCTGAAGGATCCGGAATCGGGCCACTTACTCACTGGCTAGTAAAATTTGCATATTAATTCTCTTCATCTCTTGTATGTCAATTGTTAATTTTCCTGCGTCGTATGCTCAGAACAATTCGTGTGCCGATTTCAAATTTTTAGTTAATATTTATCCATTCGAGGATTCCTAGTAACCTTCGGTTACTGGAAACCTGTCGAAGTGTTTTGTACTGACATGCAATTTTCTTAGAAAAAAACTATACAAAGGTTTTCCGTTGCCTTTGGTAGTGTTGTCAGTTAAAGTGTTTATTGCTGCTGCTAACAAATTCCAGAGATAGAGCTGTCCAATCTCTTATTCCCACATTCATGCCTAGTAATCGAAAGACCCGCTACCATTTTACAAAAATTTAGGAGTCATTAAATCAAATATTTAGGAGTTGCATCTTTTGCTATATATTTTTACTATGTATTTTTTCCTCGATACCTACTATATCTAGCAAAGTTTCCCTATCCGCCACCTGGTGGGGCGCACTGGATCCCGTAATCCCACCGAGACGCTTTTCCACAAAATTATAAAAATGTTACTCCTAGGTATTCCAAAAGTAACAAGACTATGATAACCTGTTCGAAATGCAAAAAATATGTTTGCAGAAAATATATATTTGAAAATCCAATAATTTCTTAAAAATTCGCCGAAGACAAATAAGATATACATTATCTATTTGTATATTTTGTTTTTTATTTATAAATTATGTAACTGTAATCATGTATATATTATATATGTAAATAAAAGATACTATACAACTACCATTTATTTGTTCATGAGGTTGTTCAATTTGCCCCTTAAATTAGAACCAAATTAACTATTATCTACGATCAATTGTTAAAAAACAGCTTTTTTTAAGAACCAGTCATTATGACCAATTATAGTACAAATAAAATATATGTGAAATATTTGTAAGGTGTGGTTTTGAAACCAAATCTAGCCTCCCAAAGGATTGTTAAATAATAAGTTAATAAAAGATAAATTCTCGTCAGGAAGCAGCATTATTAAAACATCATATAAATATATTCTAAAACGTAGTTTAAAATAATTTTTTAATTGGCTGCCTGTCTTCAATTCTTTAAATTATTTTGGATATTTCTGACTATATATAAATATTTATAAACCAATATTTGAATGCGTACACGAATGTTGTAATCCAATTAATAAACAAATCACCTTAATTTTTCAATGGTCAATTTTTGACCCTATACTCCATGTTTAATTTAATATAGTTTGCATCGCAATTTCAAAATTCTTTTTTACATGGCAAATAGTAATCCATCCTGCATTATTTGCGATTAAACATAATGTCTCCCATTGATTGAGAGAAAGCTTATTGTATTATCGCGCTTTGCAATTTAAGTGGGATTATATATACTAACACTTCTCACTTCTGATTAGCAAAAGAAGAACCTAAATTTGTACTTATTTGGTGTAAAACATTTACAGTCAATGAAACATATTACTGAGTTATTTCTGGAGCTATAAATTGTTTACTTGATGAACTTCCCTCAACAGCCGAAGTACATACGCACATAGTAATTGCACACGTAGGAATTGTATTGCTAATGAACAGCAAGGCGATGCAGTGTTAAATATGAGAGTGCAATTTTTACGTTTCCTTTCAAGGAGCTCTCGGCAATTTCGCCGTAAACAAAGAATTCGCCACCCTACGCCTCTAATAAAGTTGAAACTCGTAACCGTTGATTAGCAACGACACTGGCGGCAACTCCTGAATATGTTCCCTTGGATTAAAATTGTGAAAAAGACAGACTCCATTACATTTAGCCGACACAAAAGCAATTCATACATTATGAAAATGCTGAAAGCGATGCTGCCGGGCCGTGTTCCGCTGCCTACTACGTTACATCAGTAAAACTGACAATAAAAGTATTAAATGGTAAGAAGTAGCGAGTGCGATGCCGCAAGGTGCGAATTGCAAGCAGAAAGTGAAATAGCATTCTCCAGCATCCAAGTCACGAAAGCTCTAACGCGCAATCTTATTTGTTGCAATGAGTCTGAGAGATCACAGGAATCCAGACATATCTCAGCAACCGATATGAAACCGCACTGCTACTTGCGTTGGACAAATTAACTGTATGCGTAATAAAAGGATTCCTTGATATGCAAAGCTAATTTCGTTTTCCTACCGAGGTAATCTGCTGGTTCTCACAACCTTCGCGACTTGTTTTCTGCGTGCAAAACTCAACGGTTCTCATTTATTACTCGGATTTTAAGAAGTGCTCGATCATTCGAGTGACATTTTCTGCATAACGTCATAAAAACTTCCAATGCAAAAGTTAATTGCACAAAAAATAAAATTATATGTATGCAAAAGAACATCACACCAATATAGTGCTGTTTGGTAGAATCAATGGAAATATTTAGATTCAGGGACAGCAATCAAAGATTATAATTTAATGAATGTAACATTATACAAGCAGAACAAAAATTTAGGAATGAGACAATTGGGACTGTCTGTAAATTAAACGGAATTCTGTATACATATTTAAGATATCAAAAAAAATCATTCCAGTTCTTTTAAAAATTTTCTCGTTATTCTTTCAATTATTCGAAAATAGCATAACACATTTTATTTTTTTATAAATTTTGTAATTACATTAATACAATTCCCAAATGAAAAATCATCAAGTATGACATATGAGATTCAACGTTATACACATTAAAACTTCTCTAACCACCTATGTCACCTTTAAAAAAAGGCAATATTAATCAAAATACTATAAGATTATTACGTTGCTTAAAACCTGTTTATAACAGGCTTTCTTATCAGCAAGTCTTAAAGCAAAACACATGCTGTTGCTTTATAAATAACTAATCTGTCCAGTTGTGTTGCGCAGATCTAGAAAAATTAAAATCCCTATAAAATATTTATTTCAGACTGTTGATGATAATGATAGGTTTATTTTTCAACAATAAGGTTCAATTTCAATCAGAAATATATGTACAACTCAGCAATGTACCAAAAATATTACATAAACTATTTCACCATCTGATAAACTATATAATGGCAATACACACCACATTAAGGTTTTTTGCAATTTTTTGCAATCTCTTCTCCTTACTAATGGTTATTAAGAGTTTACGCCCGACAGAGGTAAAGATCACCTTCTATATTATTCACCTTAATTTAAAAATCTAATGATGCATAGATATCACAATATAATTCAATATTAAAGTAGCTGACTTCATCGAATCGTCAACTTATTTTATCTCTCAGTATTCCCATTTCGTAATAAACTCTCCTACACGTAACTTCTAGATAAGGTTCTAACATTTAAAACATTTTGCCTTAGAGCTCTATAACATTTTTTCTCAAACATTTTAAGCAAATCTGTCTTCTCAGCATGTTTGTGCAAAGATTAATATGAACAAAACTTTTTCGTCTACAGATTTTCGTTCAGATCCCTCACTTGGCAATAACTTGTTGTTTCTGATTTTAAAAGCCACATTCCCTTAAATTAGAATTTAAAGAAAACAAGTAGTGCTGTGGATTTAATCCTCTAAATTATTTAACGTCTCAAAAAGCAGTTATGTTACCAAATATAATGCAAGATCATTCAGTTATCGTTCCAGTGTTGCCTAAAACCTCCTAATCGCTGTTAGGAAAGGAATAAAATCTTAAACCGTAAACATCTTGCTGAATCATTTCTCAGTGAGGCAGATAAAAATGAAATCAATACAAATTACTACAAAGTTATGAAACCAATTTAATTTTAAAATATCACTATATCAAATCAAGGGTGACGAGGGTTTGTGAATAGTACAATCGATAACTAACTTCATAATGAGTTATAAAAATAACAGTATCCTACTACAAAATAGTGTAATATTAAATAAATGCAAATGTTTTCACGATCGGTATTTTTTATTCAGAGGAAAATATTCTAAAAATTAAGTTGACCTTGATTTCACTGACGAAATCAGAGGTACCCGAGCCCAGCCCCTAACCTTTTGATAAAACCTGGCGTGGATGGTGGATGGCTATAAAATCCGCCTCCGTGCCGTCTCAGAGAAGAATCAAGATCGTTGGACACTGACGACGGGCACCTCTATCGATCTCATAATTATAGATGCCGCGGACTATAGAGTTTCCGACGCCTTGGATGCTTGATTTGTAGAACTTGAGTGGGGGCTGAGAGATACTCTTGGATCGCAAAAATGTTGGCGTCACGTTGAAGGTTGTTGTTTCTCACCATAAGGCGTCCAAGACCATAAATCCCGATTCTGTATAGTCTGAAGGTTGTTGATATGGGTCTTTGCAGCCCAGCCCAAAACAAGAGCTGCATACGTTATAATAGACTTATATAAAAACAGCTTGTTGTTAATTGATAGTCGACTCCCGGGTTGAAAGATAGAGTCGATAGCTGATTTTGCTGCTTTTGCTCTTATAACGTCTATATGTGATCTTCAAATCAGTTTCCTGCCCAAAATCACCCCTAGACAGTATGTTTCCTGCTTCCAAGGTATGTCTCTTCCAAAGATCCTGAAGTTCAGCAGGTCTTCTCGCTAGTGAAGTGGTCATCTGGTAGAGAACAAGACCATCATACCCTTTTCTGCATTGATACCTATTCTCCACCTGTCACACCAGACTTTCAGGGAGTTCTGTTTCTCTTGGAGCCTTCGTAAAAAAATTAAGGCTGGACAAACTACAAAGAATGTGGGATCAAATGCATCAGCAAGAAACGCTCAAAAGCTACTTAAAACTTGTCCACTATTAAAACGTCGAAATATTCAACGCCTCAGATTTGCTTATGCATAAATAGATTGGACATAAAAGTAATAAAATCTTAATTATAATGGTAATAAAAATTCTCAATTTAGATGGGGCGGATGGGTTTGTATTATTGATTTTCTCACGACGACGAGCTGATGTTGGTTTAGTCACAGTATCGACAATGTATATGTCATAATAGATCCCTTAACTTAATAATATCGAAGACAAAGCAAAACTCAAAGAAGCACATGCAGGTCCGAGAATAGACGAAAAACAAAATGCAAAATGCTGTGGCAGATCAAGCATTTATCTTTCAACAAGACAACAATAATATTAATTCCGCATGCAACGTTTGACGTCGGTTTGAGAAAGAATACATGGATGTTCTCGACTGGTCATTGCTACTCCCGACTTTAGCTGCATAGATAATGTTTGGAGAAAACTATTGAAATGGTGAACATTGAGTTGCTTTCAAGAAGTACAGCAGGCACTTGAACAAAGTTAGTTAGCATTCAATTATGTACCTAATTTCTTAATTCTAAAAAACTTAAAAGTTATCACACAAAGAAATTCTTCGATTAAATGGTTGTTTTACTGCATTTCATCACATTTCTTTTAGTCCACGACAAAAACCAGACACAATATAAGAGTCTATCAAAAAGATATCAATAAAAATCTGAAACTGTACTCCAAACAAATATACACACGGTGTTATCAGTCCCTACAGCTTTCCAATCAACATCAAAATTACGTTAACGAATTGGTACGCCACTAATTCTGGGATATACAGTTCTTAAAATTGTATAAAATGAAGTACTAAATTCTCATACATTTCTACTTCTTAAACTATGGCAACATAGTAAAGAAGGAATTTTTTACCACACGATTTAGCCAATACAAAATCACTTCAAAATGTTTTATTATGAAATCAAACTCCGCCATATGCTTTACTATGAAAATATTAAATTATATTAAATAAATAATGAAATTAATCAATAAAATATATTAAATTAAAGACATTGATATTTTATTCATTATTTTTCATCGTTTCTCTTTGGTTTAAAAACAAATTTCAGTTTTCTATAGCACAAGATTTACATGATGCTATTTAATTTTTCATATATAGACACAAAATGCACTCTTAAAAACTAGCTGTCAGGCAACTTACACTTACCAAAAAATACGGAACTTATTGCGACACTGCACATAATAAAGTGTATGCATTTAATAATCAAGTGAATGGACAAATATTTTTTATATGTTACAACACAAAATATACAATTTGGCCAAGAAGAGTGTCTAACTGCATCTACCAGTAGACGCCAAAAAAATATAACAACGCACTTTCCCTATTACTTTACTTCCTATTACGCAAATATGCACATTATATTGTTAAAAAATAATAAATTGCCTTGTACTGACTGTACTATGATCTCAAATTACACTAGAAACACATGTCTGCGACTATTCTCATTAGTATTCATAAATTAAAACGCAATAATATTTATTTATTTACCTGAGATTCTCTAAAATTGCGAGATTGCACGTTCCCTATATGAAATATTTTAATCGCTTCCTACAGACTTCATTTCTGAGATACTGCAAAAATACCTACGTACAGCTTTAAACCGCTGTACTCCTACAATTATAAAATATCTCGGCAAAACTTCTCAATGAGCCAAACAATTTAATGAATTACAATCGCACATAATCGTATTTGGTAAATTACGAGAATGTCGTCTAATAGCATTCATATTACTACATCAAGCACAATTTATGTACAAATACCGCAATTACACTAGGTTTTCAGAGCCGCGCTGCTTAATAAAACCGCGCGGATTTGCTCTTATCAAAGAAATTAACAGGAATAACCGGATACACTACGCAACCAGACACAGAGGAAGAAATAAAATTTGACGCCGCATTTAATAGCAGTCAGTACGCCGCATAAAATACTAATGTACACGGATAAGAAACTAAAAATGGAATCGAAGTGAATGTTATGCATTGCGTACTTGCTTATAAACGTTTAAAGCATGCAGAGTGAAGCAAGTGAAATATTTTTGTAACGAAATACCCTCTACCGTTGATATAACTACTACATAGAACTGAAATTTTCTACCTTAAAGTTGCAAGCTGGAAACGTTTTAGTTACAACAAAGTATTTGAAAATATATGAACTGAATCGCCAATGTATACATTACATTTACATAAGATGTCCAATCCTTTTGTAAAATTATATAAAAAATATATGTGCATCAGCTGTAATTCAATTATTACATTTAGTAATATTTTGTTGTCACAGACGTAACTTAAAAAAGTGCTCCCGAATGGCACCGAATATTATGGTTTTTTTATTTTTTTATGTCATGTTTTAAAAAACCACTGAATTTAAAACACGATTTATTATGTACGTACATACTTAACATATATATATATATATATATATATATATATATATATATATATATATATATATATATATCACGATGGTTAGTAAGGATCTTACGGCTTAACGAAACGCATCCTACCATATTTTCAACGGTTAAGGTATGGAGTATCATTACTCACTTTAAGATAGTTTTGCAAAACATTTCTTTATCCGGCAACAAGTCGTAGGCTTGATGAATATCTTCTTGGAAGCAGCGATGTTTTCCACCACAATGGAAATATAGAAAAAATTTAGTTGTATGATAAGGGTAATAATTTTCCACTGCAAAAGCCATTTTATTCAAACATCAATGAACACTTAAACCACGTGCAAACATCCCTAGTACCCCATGTACACCTTATCCGGTTTCCACCTTTTAGTATAAATGTTTCTTGTATCTAGGTAGTACTAATAGCAGCTTTTTTCGTGCACTACACTACCTACTGATAGCTGTCTAGAATCACATTCGTCCATACTTTCACACTCACGTGGGTAATTTGTATATTAAATGCTGTACGGAAATCTCATTTTTTAAATCAGTTGATTCTAATCCAATTGTGAATTAAACCCAAAATATAACTTACTAATTTCAATTTTAAGGCTCCAACCGAATTACAGAGAAACACAAAAGACCACCTACAAGCCATAGTAATTAGAATCAAAATTTTACCTTATGATTTAACAATTTCCTATGTATACTACCCACCTCGCCATAACTAATAGCGTAAAACATTTTTTTAACTTTAGACCACGGTTCACATCAGGAGGCAACTACAACGCTAAAAACACTTTAGAGGCTCAAAATTCACTATCAAAAAGGTGGGGAATTGGTCAAAGCAATACGAGACAGAAAATTTTCATTCTTGTCCACGGATACTTCTACGTACTGGTCGTCGGATGCAACAAAAACACGAAACTTTCTGGATTTTTCCATTAACATTTTGTCATGATAATATCAAACTTCATGAATTGTTACATCAAGTACAACAATAACAAACATTGAAAAGGCATTTAGAAAGTACACCTTGAAAAACGATTAAGACGAATACAAAAACAAAATTAACGAAACCATAAACCTCAAGTTAGCCTCAGAAACCAAACAGATAAAATAATCAAGTGGAAAATTGAAAAATAAAAAAGTATCATAACAGAATCTTCAGAGATCAAGAAATGTATTGCTGAAAAAGAGAAGCCAAAGCACAACGGCAACGGACTATACACTAACATGCAGAACTACCTACAACCAATTAGTCAATTTAAGTCCAAGCTAAAGCAGATTCATAACAGTTAATTCCAAGACTACATCTCTAACCTTAACAGATATTCTATTCGGTGTCCGGTCAAAGCAAACCTAAAACCAAGGCAACCTAATTCCTCAATACGTAGGCAAACTCCTATCCTCGACCCATAGATACGCAGCAATAAATAAAAAACTGACCTCTTTATTGAACATTTTGTTGAAGTTTTTACCCAAAAACGTGCCGCACCAGAGCAAGATATATATAAATATCTGAACAATACTCCGTCTGCTACTAATCCCAGAAATATGTAACTATTAAAGAAATTACAGGTAAAATCAATCAGCTAAAATTCAGAAAGTCGCCTGGACCTGATCAAATAACTCCAAAAATGCTGTAGAAACTTCCAAAGAAAGGCATTATAATGCAAACCTACCTATGCAATGCTATTTTGCGTTTCAACTACTGGCACTAATAATTATAGATAGTTGAAATAGTAATGAGAGTTACACCTGAAAAAATATTCTCTTACAAGCCATTTATCTACCATATTTAAACTCCTATAAAGATTAATAATTCATCCCTATACATTCCCTGACCACCAATTTGGATTCCCTCAACACCACTCAACGTTCCAACAGTGTCATCGCGTCGTCCACACAATACGCAAATCCTGCAAATATAAAAAAGTCTGTACTTTTGTATTTTTGAATATCAGTGTGGCATTTAATAAGGTACGGCATGAAGGTCTGCTTTATAAAATTAAACTAACGCTTTCATCATATTTCAACCTCTTTAAATCATGCTTAAGTGACTGGCAATTTAAAACCAAGAGTAACGGCGAATATTCGAATACTTTTGCAATTAAAATCTCAGGGTAGTATTAGGCCCATCACTTTACACATTGTATACATCTGACCTACTCATCACAACTAATACTCTATCTGGGATCTTCGATGACGACACAGTCATCCTTGCAAGCTACGCAAATCCTGCAAATGCATCTTCATACGTACAAAATCAGATAAACCTCTTACAAGCATGGGTTAAGTGGAAAATCAGGATTAGTCAAACTAAATCAATGCAGATAATATTTAAATTAAAGAAGAGCCTTTGTCCTCCAACGCACCTAACCGAGCGCCTCACGTTGACCTCGGCATCCCATTTCTAAAATATGTCAATGAATAACGCAGACTAGAATATCATAGTAATCTCCCAGTGTCATAACTAATGCAACAATAAGGAAACACCAGTTTAAAAATATGTTGGCCAGCCAACCTCAGATGTTAAACAAGTGAACTCCTTACTGGAAGAGTTGACATCCTCCATAAAGGTTTCGTAAGGTTTAGCTCATATGGTATCATATTAGCTTACAGAAGGTAAACTTCTGATTACTGATTAATAAATCAAATTGTTGCGCTTTGCAGTAAGATTACTTCAGTAACTCATTTCACTAATGTAGCACTTACTAACATTTTCAACGCCTGTCAGAAAATTAAAACACTCTCAGAGCAGATATCATCATATATCATATAGCTCCTTTGTTGGAGCAAAGGGCGCCCTTGTTGGGGCGTTTCATTTGCTTTAGCTTTAGACTTCTTGTGGTGAGATAGCCAGTCTCACGCACTGTCTGGGGTCCGTTCCGTTGTCACAATTCTTTCCATTAGTTCCTTCCATTTTTTCCTATCTTTTGCAATTCTTTTTGCTTGGTTCCAATTTAGGTCTACTTGTTTTAGTTCTTCTGTAATTGTTTTTTTCCAAGTATTAGTTGGTCTGCCTCTCCTTCTTTTCCCTGTCCTATTGTACTCCAAGGCTTGCCTGGTTATATTTCCTATCGGTTTTCTAAGGGTGTGACCAATCCATCTCCACTTGCGCTTTTTTATGGTTATCTCTATTCTTTCCTCTTTTGTTATTTCCCAAAGGTCCTCATTACTGATTACTTCTGGCCAGAAGATTCCGCAAATAGTTCTGAGGCATTTATTTATAAATGTTTGCAGTTTCTTATAGTGTTTTCTGTCTTCTTTCCAGGTTTCTGCTCCATATAGTAGTGTACTTTTCACATTACTGTGGAAGAGTCGGAGTTTTGTTTTTCTGCTGATATTGTTTGACGTCCAAATTTTAAATAGTGAATTGAAGGCTTTCTG
This sequence comes from Sinelater perroti, assembly GCA_036346155.1. NCBI lineage: Eukaryota > Metazoa > Arthropoda > Insecta > Coleoptera > Elateridae > Sinelater > Sinelater perroti. The sequence goes on from JARFIY010000001.1 coordinate 37,888,401, forward strand.
TGCTTGTCCTATGCGTCTTTCTATATCCCTCTCTGTGCCTCCTTTGATGCTTATTATGCTTCCTAGGTAGCAGAATTCGTCTATTTCCTCTATCTCTCTTCCCTCTAATTGTATTCTTGTATTTCCCACGTTGTTTTTGGTTAGTAGTTTAGTTTTGTTTGAGTTTATTTGTAATCCTACTTTCCTAGCATTGTTGTTTAGTTTGATCAGTTTTTGTTGCATGTGTTTTTTATTTGTTGTTATTAGGCAGATGTCGTTCGCAAACTCTAAGTCCTCCAGTTTGCCAAATACATTCCAGTTTATTCCTGTTCTTTTGTCTTCAGTCCTCCTCATTACCCAATCAATTACTATTATAAAAAGGAGCAGATATACCGTTCTATTAATTTAGAGTTAACCGAAATACTATTCGATTGCACCCTAGGATACTTCTATGTACACGCACATGTTGCGTCCATTGCGATTAAGATCAATAATTGTTACCATTTTACGTTTGAAGTTTTTGGGACAGTATCTTTCTATTAATACATGCAACAAAATAAGACAAATCAACGTTTATCGTATATCAATAAGATGGTCATGAGCATTTTCACAAAATTTTAGTATAATTGTAATTTGAACATTATTTTTTAAAAATTATTAACAAAATAATAAATGAACTATTCTAAAGACATAAAAATGTTGGGTGGTAAAAATAATACTAATTAAAGAGATTAATAATAACCAACATAGGTAATAATTTGTTATATAATTAGTGCACCATACAGAATTAACAACTTAATCAAATATCAATTTAAATTTGCGATTTCACGGCATTACAACCCGCGCCCGTGGTAGTTCTATCCGCTAACTTTTTGCTGCGCACTGAAATAAAAACAAACATTACTTCAAAGCGATACGTACTGGTCATTACACGATTAGTAACTCGTTTCACGGGTAATTAAACAGTAGCTTGAAAACTGCTTTGTTAATTAATTAATTCTGCGCGCGTCATGATAACACCGATCAGCCCATTTGATAGTTGTATTGAAACTCAATAGCTCAGCCAACCATGCGGCTTACCACGAAACGGATCGATTAAGTAGTTCCTTAAGAGATTTGTCACTTTGAAAGTCACCTCGCCTGGCCTTTATTCAGACGTCTGCAATCTACTGACCAAAAATCAAACGTCTGCTAAATTACATGATTAGGGCACGCCCGGAAATGTCTTATAAATTCATTTCGTTAGCACGTTGTTTCCTACATTCCGACAAAGTAACTTTAATGGACACCGAAAGTAAAATGGGTTCTGTGGCGCAAGCTTTTTGGCGCGGGTTCAGGAACTAATGTGTATCACAAAATTCGCCGTTATCCGGATAAAAGTGTCTGCGGTAAGTTATGGCACCACTAACCTTTGTGACCATTCACTACTATTAGAAGCCCTACAAATATAAGCTCCCAAATCCTCATAAATGCTAGCCTTCCTCAAGAGCTTTATAGTTACGGGAAATAAAAAACTTACTAATGAAAACATTTTTAGAATATTAAGAGCCAAAGTTTAGCTGTTAACTAATTGATGTCTATATATAACAAAAAATTTTAATTACAGATTACTGGTACATGAAGTAGTGGCGTTTTAAAATGCTTTATATTATTTGTTTTCATTAGATAACTTAAATTTACTTTTATATTTATAAGATTTCACATGCACAAACTTTCTATGTAAAAAGCAAATATGTAATTTACAGGATTACAAAAATGTTCAACAGCTGCAAAAAATATTTATGCATTTTCTGTTTTTTTTGTATTTATAAGGTAGTAACAAACTTGGATTCCAGATGGCAATTGACAAAATTGAAATGAGTTTTGATTCGCTATTGCTAGAAACGGAAAACGTTAGCATGATACCTTAAAAAATGTTTGGTGCTAAAGAGCAAGATTGATATGGGCCCATAAATTTTACAAGTAAACGGGTCAAATACTGAACAAGTTAGGCAATTTAAACAACTTGGCTGTTGGTTCAATAAAACCTTGGATGCAGATGAAGAAATAAAATGCCGCATACAATTAGCTAGAAACGCTTTTATGAAATACAGAACAATACTGAGTAACCATTACCTTCCATTATCTACAAGAACCAAATTTGCAAAATGACGTTTAGTCTGTGATGTTATATAGGTGCGAAACCTGGACGTTAAAAGTCGATATTATGAACCACATTGAAGCGTTTGAAATGTGGTGTCATCGAAGATTCCTATAAATTCCCTCGGCAGTAAGGAAGACAAATGAACAAGTGTTAAATTTAATGAATAAGGAAAGGGAACTAATGCGCGGGAGATTGCGAACTTTCAAATGATACTAAAATCATGCAATAATAATGCGAAAAATGTGAAAAAAAGTAAAGAAAATTTTGGACAACCCAATAAATTAAAAAATTGAAGGAAAGAAGTGGATCAGCAAAAAGAAAATGTCGTAGTTGAGAAACATGTGCCATTGGACTGGATTTTATTGAAATTATTGAATTGGCAATCGTCAATGCCTGATAAAGAAGACAGGACACGTAAAGAAGAAGACGAAAAAAGGGCAAGAAACTACGAGCCATTTCACTGTCTCGAATTGGTACAAGCAGTTCGATTCTAGTGACCATAAAGACCAACCACGTTCCAAACGACCATTTGTATTGAATCAAAATTCGTGATTTGTCTCAAAACGTTGAGGTTAACTCGGCTTTGCGCACAAACAACTTGTTTAAAATGTTTAAATATCCCCATGATAATCAGTTTAAGAGGGTTGTAGCGGAGCGAATGCTCAGAAAAATATTTCCTATAACGGACATATTTTAATGGGTTTAAAGTCAATCGATGCAGACCGCAATTATCTCGTGCCAAATTAATTGGGCATTTGATTTCTTCTACCTAACAAAACTATAGGAAGTATTTTACTAAATTGTGTTCAAGATGGCCAAGTTTCGACTCCTACCATTGACCGATTTACGAACGACAAAAAGAAGGCAGTTGGTATTCAGCCGTTGCAACGTGCACACTTGCCTGCTCGAGAGTAGATTACGGCTAGCCGTTGCCAGGTGCACGTATGCCTATTTAAGTTTGTCCCTAGCCTAGTTTGTCTTGCCTGACACAGTATCACGTACATTAAAATATACGTTTCGTACAATAACTGTGTTTATATTTACAATTCACCACTCTAATACCTACAGGTGATTGTCACATAACGAAAAATGAAACCAAAAACCTCTAATAGTTAGCATCAAAATTCTAATCCTGATTAGGTAAAATGTTTTTCAAATTCAAACAAAAAAGTCGTAAAACTCGAACTCTACAGAGACCAACTAAGAGTTGCATACTAAATCTTTAAACAAAAGTATGCGATTAATAATGGAATAAACGAACTCTTATTTAAAAAGACAACGCGCCCGCTCATCCTGACACAAATATGATACACAAAATTTCAGAACTGGATGAAATTTAAGTCTTGCCGTATCCAAATGATAGCTCCAATCTTATACCTACTGATTACACCCTTTTTATATCTATGATGCATTTTTTAGACGATCGTTTGATCAAGTTGAAGAAGTAGCGTGGACAGAATCGACAACTGGCAGAGCATTGGCAAAAACTCATTGATAAGGATAGGCTACATTTTGAAGAATAATTATAGTTTTTCCCAGGTATTAGGAAACATTTTTACATCCTAGTACATAGTTACAATTTTTCAATTTTATGTGAAAACATATGTTGCCAACATAATTAAGATTAAAATTTTGAAAATGTTGTAAATATATGAATTAATTATTACAAAAGTAAATGTCCAGTTTTATAATCTAGACAATAATTTTAGAAAAATGATTGGCGTTTTCGAACACCTAAAAGTTGAAGTTTGAAAGTGCAAGTGTGGGCTAATTTATATAGTAGTTACCTTGCTTTAAAATAATTTTGGATAATTTGGTTATTATAAAACGAGCGTTTATAAATCAGTATGTGTCATGTTGCAATCATAAAAACAGTTCATAGGAGCAGAGAATTGGGATAAGTCTTTTTAGATACCAAATATTTGTCAAGAAAGATACAATATACGTTCAGATAGAATTACAGTAAACTTGTCCTTAAAAATAGAAAACACAATATTGGTAAATAAACCGATAGGTCACTTAAAGTATAGCATCTGTAATAAGTGAATTACAGCAGAGCTTAAACAACGGCCAGAAGAACCACCAATTTAAACAAATTACATTTTCACTTTGTAAAAAAATTAACATCGCAACAAATGTTAATAAGGACAGATTTACAAAAAGTACAACAATTATTACTTTGTAAAAAATTCCCAATAAACTTTAATACAATTCTAGACAGTTGAGTAAGCTTAACTATCCGACCTTAAAACAAAGCGTCAAAGTGCACAATGAAGACCAACCAAATCTTCACGATCAAAAAGTTACGTCAGATTATCAGTGAATATGAAGTAAACACTGACGTCGGTACATATTTTCCCAAAAGGAGTTATAGTCAACAATAGAGCACTTTATTTAACAAGGTGAGGAGGAACCCTTCGGGTCACCAATTTTGCAGGAGGTATTGGTATAGAAGTACCAAATGCTATTCTAAATCTTTGAAGAGTAGGGAGTTATGTGACAATTAAGCGAACCAACCGGACCAAAACCGCGATTGCGCGAGTGGAGCAAGTTGTTATGAAAGACTGTCGATTAAGTATGTGTAATATCGCCTCTAAGCTTGCCATTTCCGTAGGATCTGTGGAATCCATTTTGCATGATAACTTAAAAATGCGGAAAGTTTCTTCAAGGTGGATCTCACGAATGCTGACCAACGAATACAAGGCTGGCAATGTCTCATAACATGTTGACACATGATGCCGCCATAAATAGTGCTTTCTTTCCTTCAGTTGTGACAATGGATGAGACGTGAATGCTATTTTTTAATCCCAAAAAAAAACTCTAGTCAGCGCGATTTACTAAGGTCCAAAAAATTTCAGGTTACGGCCTTTGATGAGAAAGTTGATATAATAGCAAAAACGTAATTTCCATGCTTTATTCTGCAAAGGGTACTGCAGCGACGGCTAAATCATAAGAACAGGTTTTGAAGACAAAATTCCTCCCAGCATTGCATGAAAAACAGCCGCAGAAGGCCCCACGGGTGATTTTTCATCAGAATAACTCCCCTGCTCATCGCGCAAACCTAACTCAACAGTTTTACCGCGAAAACAACTTTGAGGTGGTATCTCATGCTCTCTACTCACCTGACCTGGCTCATGGCGATTTTTGGCTTTTTCCGACCATAAAGGACACTCTACGAGGCCGTTAATTTTCCAATCTAACCGTTGTTGCATCAGCGATTTTATAAAGGGCACAAAACACACCCCTAATAAAGTATCTTCAGCAGCCATGGAATCATGACGACGATGTTGTAAAAAATGTATACGTCTAGACGGAGATTACGTTGAGAAGTAACAGAAATTTCAACTTTCTTGTGAAAGTACTTTTAGAGAAAAAAAATTTGGACACCTTAAAACTTTAACGCACCTCGTACCACAGAAAGATATATCTCAACAAGCCTCAGTAGCCAAGTGAGTAGGAACAGCGGTACGAATGGAGAGATCGCTTGTTCAAATCTTACTCGACTATTTGTTTGCTTTTATCTTATTTTTATAATATAAATAAGAATTTGTAAAGTGAATAACAATACATAAATAATTTTATTAAAAAAGAAAAACTAATATAAGAACACATTCTATTCGCACCAAGAAAATGACCAAAAGAAGTACAAATGAAACATTGGGCAATAAATTTGTATAGGTAAATAAAATTTTTGAAGCGAAACGATGAGCAACTACTACATGAGTGTTAGAATTTACCGGATCACTGTCTTCATACTTTAAATTTGTGAAAAGGCAGGAGTTGTGCAAATGTACAAAAACCACACTATCCCAAAAAGTGTTGGCTGATTATAAAGCTAAAATTATAAAATTCCATAGATTTATTATATCAACGAGAACAAAATTTAACTTGCAGCTTAACCAAATTGCAAAGATGAAGTGTTCCTAACTTTTGATCTTCTAAATTGGAATATAGATTCAAAAGGCACAAATCGATAGTGATAAAAACAACAGTATAATTTCGGCTTACTGCACGGGTGGAACAAAAACTACCTCTCATGTTGGCCTTAAATGGAAAAAAATGACAATAGATAAAATTCCCCGTGACGTTCTTATCCACGTTTAATATAAAGGCTAGATGGACGTAATAGGAATAAAATTTTTTCAAGAAATCTTATCCGTTACATTATTATCTGTCATGTATTATCACCGGAGTTCCGAGTTTTATTGAATAAAGTGCATTCGTTCTATTTGAAAATTCCCATTTCAGTGTTTGTATGTCGGTATTTAACGTCGATTTCATTGTGTAAAACTTTGTAATCGCAAGGTGAAGTGTTTGTGGGGTTTACTTAACCGGTCATAATGCCTTTAGATATTGTTGTTGAGTCAAGAATTATAGCCTTGTTACAAGATGATTGACGACAACATTAAACTACAAGAATTGTTGGTAAGAACTTTTGTGCCTGTACGAAAGGTGCACTAGCGCTTTGATAAGACTAACTTGATAATTAGAAAATCAGAATCCGGTCGAAAAAGAGTCACCGCCCAAAAAGATGACCTTTTTTTTCGGTGTCCACAAGATTAAGGAATAGAACAGCTTCTGCGGTTTGGCTGGGAAATCAACTCCAAGAAGTTAGAGATGTAAATGTTAGTGAATGGATCGTGAGAAGAAGACTTCGTGCTGCGGGAATGTCTTATAGCAGGATGGCTACAGATCCACCATTGCAACGCCGGCATCGAATTGCAAGATTGGCTTTTGCCCGAAATCATCTAACATGGAATAATGAGGACTGGAACAAGTTATTGTTTTTAGATGAGTCGCGTTTTTTCCTCACTGGATCAGACGTATGTCGCTGAGTATGGAAAAAACCCGGAGAAAAATACGCTACAGTTTGTATTGACGAGCGACTTGGGTCGGTTATGGTTTGGGCGGGAATCTCCTCACAAGCGCGCACAGACTTGGTTTTCATACAAAATGGCTGCTTGACACAGGTACATTACGAGGGTTCTACAAGACCATGTTGTCTTTCATGATCACTATGGGCCAGCATGGCAAGATAATGCTAGACCTCATGTAGCCAGAGTGATCAGAGAATATCTTAATGATGTGGGAATGAGCCGATTCGAGTGGCCGGCCAGCCCTCAGTCTAGACATGTTTCATTGAACATGTCTGGGAGAAGCTGGGATAACGTATCCGAAGGCATATACCAACTCCAAGAACTGCCCAGGAGCTGAAAGAGTTGCTATTGCAGGAATAAAATAACATCTACCAGAATGTGATCCTGAACTTAATTGAAAGTATGCCTCGTCGACTTCAAAGAGTCATCAACGCAAGAGGAGGGAATACACCTTATTAATGATCAGTTTTTTCATTGTCTTACTTATGTATTGGTCTTAGTAACAAAAAGTCTAGCTTCGTTTAAAATGTAAATTCGTTGCTTTTTCAAAATAAATCGTAAAAATAAAAAATATGCTTTCTGATTCGGTATTGAATATCAAATTTAGCCTAAGAAATGCGGTACAATTATTTATAATTTACAAATATAAGCATTTAACCGAAAAATCTAAAAATATATCACAATTTCGATGTAAACTCAATTTTTTGTTCGCCAGCAAAAAATTCATGAGTATCTGTGAAGGAAAAGTCATTTAAGAAATGTGGAATAAGAAATTTGTGAAGAGAAAACGTTAGTTCAGACGAAAGTAATATAACCGCGATATTAACGCGACGAGTTATAGTGCCTAGAGTGAACATGAACAAAATAATGTTAATACATATTATTGTAATAAAATATTTTGTCTAAAAATTACATCATAAATTTGAAGTACGTCTTATCATCCGAAAAATACGGTATGTACTGAGTTTTGGCTTTAATTATGTTAGCATGTTTGCATCTTATTCGCTCATGTTTGCAAACTTACATCATTTTGGAAAAACACTGATTAACTAAAAAATCACAACATATTCCGTACATGTCATATTACGTTTTGAAAATCACTGGCTCCGTCTTACTAACGGCTGTTGAACGCACAGAAACCAGAATGCATGCCATATAAACATATGACATTGCTGTGGTAGTTCTCCTCTATGCGTCTCACGAAACTACAACTATTCATTCTTATTTTTATGATTTTCATCCTTCTGTAAGTATTTCTGATTATTCTGTTATTTACTCTTAATATACTCATAATGATGAATATGAATCATTTAAGACAATATTGCATAAAATTTATATTGTGCGATTTCGTTCTCTAATTCATGACTGTTTTAACAAACATCATTTTGTGCACATTGTCTGAGTCTTTTACGGAAATTCTCACTGATACGTCGTAGTACCGCGGGTATTTATTATTGCACGAAATTCTTCAATGTCCATTATTAAGTCCAGTATAGTTGTTGGGCAAGTCTTAAAAACTTTCGACAAGACATATCTCCGTAAAACATAATCACAGGAGCTCAGGTCTGGCGATCTCGGAGGCTACTGAACATCCCCATTCCCACTGATGAGGGAAAAGGCCTTTTAGAAAGTTGATTAACACCCTGGCTATATAATTAGTTGCTCCACTTTATTGGAAATGTTTTGATTCACAGGAGATCGTTGAAGTTCCGAATAAGAAAAGTTTCCAGCATTTGAACATAGGGCGCTGATGTTACAGTAACTACATGACCATCATCATCCTCGCAAGAATGCTGGCCAATTATTCGATTCAAAGATATTTCACCTCAGACTGTAACTTTGGTTGAATGAAGAGACCGTTAGTAAAGTTGTTGAGGGTTGGCAACAGTCCAATAGCAAAAACTGTGTTTATTGTGATATCCACTGAGGTAGAAAGAAGCTTAATCGCTCATCCATAGATTATCAATGAGCTATGGGTCGTCTTCAAGCAGCTGTAGCATGTGCTTACAAAAACCAACACGGATAAGATTATCCGTGGTTCAAAGTATGGACTATTTCCATTTTATAGGGATATAGGTGTAAGTCGTCGTGCAAAATTCTCCTTACTGTTCGAGTCGAAGGTCTAAGAAAAACTCTGTGGCGCCTGGCAGATCTTCTAGGGTTTCTTGTAGTCGCTACTCGTACAGCCTCCGCACTGTCGGAGGTCCTAACAGTTCTTGCACTACCACCTTTTCTTTTTATTGTTTAACCTGTGGTACGTAAGTTGTTAGCCCAAACAGAAATGACTTTCCTACTTGGAAGAGAAGCACAAAGGCGGAAGATGAGGGCGTTGTGCTCATACGTAACTTCGGGCATTTTCTAAATATGCTATAACAGCAAAACTTTGTTGTTCACCGTTTCAACACTGGTTAGTTGCTAAATTTCCAATTGTGTGGAATGTGAAGATCTCTGCCTATTTTACCTTCCACATACACCCCACCATACTAACTTCTTAGAAACGTGCAGTTTAACTACCCCCACTTTGTATAACTGCATTGGAAATAAGTTATAATTGATTCTATTATAAAACTTTTATCCTAAGTTTTTTTAGTACATTATTTTAATATCATTAGAACACACTTATAATATTTTTCTCTTAAAAAATTAAAAATAAGGTGAACTAAACAAAAATTATTATTTTTAATGCAATCAATTGTTTTTATAATAGCAAAATTGGTTACAAATACAGATATTCTAATCCAGAAATAATAATATAATAATCTAACAAATTGTCTCTTGATTTTTTTTTTGTTTTATTGTGTCTAGTTAACCTTAAAATTCTGATACACTACAATTGTTACAATCGCTTCTATCAACTCTCACACTGTAAACTAAGAAAGGCATGCTTTAGCCTGTATTGCTTTCATTAATTTAAATTTTTAGTTTTAATAATGAACTCAATAAAACATCAGCCTACCCAATTATTTGTACTCCCTACACTTAAATGTTACTCCGGTTGTTACGAAAGTCTAAGCAAATTGCCTTTGGTAATCTACATCGTTCAAATTCAGTTTAAACTTGCAAGCCTAGATGAGAATGTAATTGCTCTGGGCGTTTTCTGGAGTGCAGCAGATGATAACGTGTTGTAATTAAAGGTGGATGAAACGAATCGATATGCAAATCAATTAACTGTAGCAAGCGCTTTACCCGATGCAATGTCCTGACTAAGTGCAAGTATACAGAAATCAACCAAAACAAAACAACGAATAAACGTTAGTGGCAATCATGCATCTGGTCAATTATTACTACGCCACATCGCGGTGCTTTAATACGAGGGTTACTAGGAAACTAACGTTTCCTATTTCTTTTCATAGGTACTACGGCAGAAGCATAACATCACTATTTCGTAGAGCACCTTTTCAATTATGAAATATTATTTTTCTATATAATCACCGTTTGCAATGCATTGAAATTGATATTTAGCTTCCTACACAATTCCATGATCGAAATTCAACGATTCATACAAATGAACTAATGTATACGCTTCTCATACCACTGAGTAACAAATGTACATGACTGTTTACTTTCTATGTTAACGTTTGATAGTAGTTGAGATATGCTGATTAGGGAATTTTTTCCTAATAGCAGAATTCAGTTGCACACTTTTATTTTATACATATATTCATACTAGGTATCAATTTGTGAGTCTTTTTGCTTTGATTTGTCATATAGTAACAAACTTCGACGAAAGCTAACAGGGAGGTTAAACTACAATTATGTTGTAGACCCACATAACAAAATATGTAATATTAATTTCGAAGTGTTTCTCGTACAAAACTAACGGCTCTAGCAACATTCACATTGTATTGAAAAAGATGAATATACTAAACGATGATATTGGTTTAGTACATATGTACGATTAGGTTAAGACCTTTAAGTATCATTTTCGATTACTATAACAAAGAAAATATGCAAAAAATAAGGCGTAGTAAGATATTAGAATAGATTTATTATTATTAACTTTAAATTAGCATAATAGCTGTCCCACTTTATTACCTATCTGTTTCGTGAGTCATAAAACATAAAGCACCGGAGGCTTCAATTTCTATTCTAAATTCCTTTAAAAAAGCAAGAAGCAAAATGATTATTAATTAATTAAGTAAACAGGTAATGATTTAAAAAAAGCATATAATATACGTGTATTACAAAATATTTTATTAGCAGTATTCGAGATTCTGCTTATGGTATAATAATTTGTGATCACTAAGAATATTAAATAAATGTTGTAGAATTTAAATTTTTCATTTTTTGTATCTTTTGAGAGCTCCTTGTTCCAAAATAGTCAATGTCATGTTTTGTTATCCTTTACCCTTCAGCACTTTATCTTCTATGTTTGCCTCTGCGCTACCCCTATTTGATATTATACAGCCTACACACAGGCTGCACGGGCTCTTATTGTTTCGTGTCCTATCTATGAATTATGAGCGACTCCCCTTAATAAATATGTATTCAGTTTTCTTAAAATGTATTGAGATCCCACTTTTAGTTAAAAAAAATAGTGAGTGTAATATTTTGAGTCCTATCAATATTTCCATTCTTTAACATTTCCTAACGCTTGTATTGAACGCATATGTATTGAAAAGTAGAGGTACCATTACGTAGCAATGTTTCAATCCTGTAGACACTTTTATTGGTTTTATTAGTTTATTTCTCATTCTAATTTCGGCTTCTCTGTTTTAGTATAACGCTTCCATTACTTTGACCTAACTATCTTCGATCTTCATTTTCTTCATTGTATCCCACAGTTCTTCTCTTGGAACATCATCGTATTCTCTAGGTCTATAAAAGTTATACGAGTTTCAATATCTTTTGCTCGTTTCTTCTCGATTACTTGTCTTCCAGATCTAAATCCACTTTGTTCTTCACTGAACTCTTTCATATAGTTCTCCATTTCATTTTTATAATACTTTTCAGTTGCCTCATCATTATTGGTAATATTCCTCTATAGTTATGGCATATTTTTTGCCCCATTTTATGTATATATACACTCCTATAGGAGTTGGCGCCGCCCCAATGAGGTTCTCTTGATGGTCTACGTATTAGTGGTGCGTCACACCACATACTCCACTACACTACTCCACTCGGCTATGGCTCTGCACTACTCCCCACTTTATACTTCCTTTCCTTCTATATAGGTGTTATGTCTTGCTGTTTCTTTCATAATTTTTCTCGATTCCCTCATGTTCTTGATTTTCTCTCTCCATCTTTTTATTCCCATTCTTTTTATGTCTTCCATCATTCGTTCTTCTCAACGTACTTTTGATCGTATCTGCGGTTTCCAATTTGTCATCCTTTTAATTACTACTTACTCACTCATTCAGTTTATGTGTCTGTACCATCTTATTGTTCTGGATTTTATTACTCTATGTTTTCATTATCTAGGATTTCTTCCACTTCGCTATTTGTTAGTCTTTTACACTGCCCCTTATTTAATTCATTTCTTCCAAATATCTTCCTTATTATTTTACTCTCAACAACTTTTAATTTCTCTTCATCTTTTTTATGAGCTACATGTTTTCCGTCGCGTAAATCACCACTGGTCCTACTACCGTTCTATACAGCCTTAATTTCGCCTTTTTACTTATTTTTTTGTTATTCATTATCATTTTCTGTACAAAGTAACACTTTGGTCAAAAAGTTTCGGGACTAACCAACAAAAACACATTTTTTTCGCAAAATTAGACTTTATTCATCTATATACTAACCTTCTAGAGTGATACAATCATTCCAACGCTTTTGTAATATTGCTATGCCTTTCTTATAAAACGATTTATGTTTTGCCTCAAAATAGGCTTCAGTTTCGGTAATCACTTCTTCATTCGAGCCAATTTTTCCATGGAGAGTTTTTTTGAGATCTGCGAACAGATAATATTCGTTGGGTTCAAGATCTGGAGAATATGATGGGTGGGGCAGCAATTCGAATCATAAGTCGTTCAATTTCACCATGATTTTCATCAACTTATAAATTAATGCATTGTCTTGGTGAAACAGCGTTTTTTTCTTCGCTATGTAAGGTCGTTTACGCTTTATTTCGTCACTCAATCAGTTCAATAATGCAATTTAATAGTCGCTGTTGGTCTTTTGCCCCTTCTTCAGATAGTTAATGAACAATATTTCATGCGTATCCCAGAAAACAGATGCCATAACCTTGCCCGCTGACTATCGAGTCTTCGGACGCTTTGGACGGCTTTCTCCTTCAACTCTCCACTCAACAGACGCTTTTTTCCACTTTGTCACATACCGACACAAAAAAACCTTTGTATCATGCTTAAAAAGCCCCAAACAGAGCTCGAATTCGTGAAGACGTTGTTGCTTTTGCTCCATACTGAGCAAACCCAGCATCCACTTAGAAGAAGTTTTTTCATGCCCAAATTTTCGTGGAAATGGACACGCTGCCTTTTGATATCTTTAGAATGTCAGCTATCTCCTGAAACTTCACTTTACAATCATCCATCACAATTTTTAAAAATTTTTGGATGTTTTCTGGTGTAGTCACCTGTTTTGGGCGTCCCGAGCGTTCCGCATCATCGGTGGCCACACAGCCGCGTTTAATATAAGAATACCATCGGCAAACGGTTATTTTTGACGGAAAATTTCCCGGGCAACACTTTTCAAGCCATTGCTGAGCTTGGACGGTATTTTTTCCCATTAAATAACTGTGTTTTATTAACACACAAAACTCGTTTTGATTCATTATTTACAAAATCACAGAAGTAGCGTCACTTCAACTTCAATATCTCGAAAACTACTGACCGAAATGTCATGATATTTTGACAGGTTTCTTTTGAAGGTTGGTACTACTTAAAACAAAATTCGGTATTTGTAGCGCTTTCTGTGGGTTAGTCCAGAGATTTTTTGACCCGAGTATTATGTGTTGAGTATATCGCTCCTTAATTTTGTGAAGCTTCAGTTCTCTTAATACAAAGCGCCCTTTTTGTATTGCCTATGATTTTTTTCCCTACAAATATACCTTGCTCAAAGGGTGTCTTCCAAGCTTTTTCTGGGTAAATTACATGGTTTTGTTCTATACTCTTATTTGCCTGTCTTTCATTAACTCTCAAAATAACACTAGACTGTTGTTTCTAAAACATTTTTTTATAAAAAAACAATATTGTAAACATTCGTATCAAAATAATAGAAGTATGTTATTTTAAATTACAGATATATGCATGACGTGGAGATTTCCCAAACATATCCAGTAACGCATCTGTCGTGATGTATGAGCATCCCGGGTCAGTTCTCGAGACATCATCTGTAATGTACCGGACAGTCAATGTGCTAAAACTAACAAGTCTAGTTCCTGGGTCCATAAATCATTTCAAACATGCGCAGTCCAACGAAAGTGCCCAAGAAAACAATGAATGATTGAAATTTACAGCACTCCGTGTTACGGTGTCGCGACCGCCAAGAACCGGACTTACGTAAATCGCAGTGACATTTACACTTATATGTGGACTAACGCAGCATAACGACGTGTTAAAGTAGATAAATGCGCCAGATTATGAATAGGCGTTTATGTATTATGATGCTGCACTCTCACGATGCAAATACTCGCAGACGGCCGAGTAGGTCGCGGGAAGCTGGCAACTGCAGTCCACTCCGTTACCTCCAGCAGGCTGACCCAAAGTCTGGCCCAGTTTAAAGCACCTTTGACCTCGAATAGGTTGCCGCATAACCAGACGGAGCCATTACGCACGGCCTGTAAAAATCCGACAGCAGCGTAAGTTATTCATTAACGGGAAACGGAACCTGCTTCATTCCTCCCGGCGTCTGAATCCCAATTCTTGGAATTTCTACATCACCATAACGTTTCTCTGATATTTTCTGCTAGCCTCCAAGGCTTACTTCTACGCTAAGCCTCCCATTATCATGATTTAAAGTGTTTTCGACCAAATAGAGAAATACTTTCGTTCACATGCCCATATTTCATACATCATAAACAGTTATAAAGCTTTCAGCATTTAGATGGGTAAGATAAGTGAGTGGATAAGACAATATACCATTTGTTAATGAATTTAAAAATACTAACGGTTGCTTGCAAGTAATGTTCGCATATTAAACTACTCTGTAAACAGATTAATATTTTCAATCATCTATATTTTTGATTATCTAATTATTTGAATTTAAAATATCACAAGACTTGTAACATTACATAATAACGAAACATGAGTTTTAATCATGAAAGACCTATAGTCAAGTAGAAATAATAAAAACAGTAAAACACTATTCACCCCGAAAATTAAATTAGAAGGAACAAAAAACATAAAAAGTGTAGTCAGCAATTTTTCTCTAAAGATGATGACATCGGAAAATTATATTGAAAAGTCCCCTTGTATATCAACACAAAGTTCAAGTTTACACTGACAAACAAACATTAGACAACTTGCATTATATATAATAATTTTAATATCCCGTTAAAACTACTAAACCAACTAAAAATTTCCAATACATTTTTTAAATTTTTTTCTATTAAAAATATCTAATATATCTTTTAAAGCTAAATAGAAAAATGTTTTCAGCCTCTGCGCCTTTGAAAGCAGAAACTTTCCCATTAAACTGACTATTTTACGATTACTTAAAAAATAAAAAATTCCACTTTTACATTAATTCTAATATAGCTTATATACCCCGAGATATACAAAATGCAATTTAAAACAAAGCATTCTTGCAACATCAAGGGGAAGCGAGAGTTTTTTAATATCGTAACATCAAAACGCGTAATGTCTTTTCCACTTAACCTAGTCCTTGGGGGCACACTCACTCGTCAAAAAACCGCTGAATACAGATTAGGCAACAGGTAAGGTAAATCTCAGCAGAAGCTAATTATTTCACTACAGATGTTCTGCAAATATTTATTTAATGCGTATTACGCGCATAATAATTCTTTCAGAAAATTGGTCCTAATTACTTATATATAAAATATACATGCAGATATAATTCAACACAAAAAATTATTTATATTGTACATTACTGAGAATAACCCAAGTTTTACTCACTAACAATGCATTCCTTTATAACATGGAATATTTTTTCAACTTTCTATAACATTTTGCCCTAAAAGTAATAACCATAAAATGGCTGAAATGGGAAAGCTGGCCGCAAAACTTCCCGAAAACACTACAAATAAAAAAGTTAAAAAAGTATTGCTGACACCTTATGTGAGGTTTTAAGAAAAAAACAACAAAACATTTTCTATAAGAAAGTATTTCATTCTTGTTGCGTCATACTAGAATAAATTTCTAAAATATGTAATCTACTTAAACGATCAAAAATACATTTTAACACCAAAATAGAACATTTATAGAACAACCTAGCAATAGCATAATTGATTTTAGATTTGTATGCATGTGTGTATGCGTACACGGACGCAACCACATTTCAGGCTGATCTAGTATAACACATTTAGCACGATATTCGGAATAACAAGAATACGTTCTTTTACAGATTATGTATATTTAGCAGTCGCCTATTGGCTAAGATATTATCTTGACGGTATATTTATTAACTGTACGAGTAAAACGTACCATTACCAAAACCTTAATACAAATCGATTTTTTTCAAAAATCCTTAAACCACATCATTAACAATATTAGCAAAATCCGTGACTTTCCCGATCAAACTAAGGCGTTTTTCCTTACATCAAAGGCATTATTGACAGAATAGGCCGCATTCTGAATAAACAAGATATACGGACTGTTTTCACGACCAACAGTAAAATATCTGACTTCATCACCCTCACGAATCCCAAGGAGATTTCGAAATACCTTGTAGTGACTGTGGCAGAACCTACATAGACCAAACGAATAGACAAACATCTAGTCGTATCATTGAGCATTGTGTAGCTATGCTTTGGCTAAACATAACAAGAAAACTGGACATATAATTAATTTTTGGAATTCCAAAACAGTCGCTTCAATCTCCCATCCTACTAGTAGAATTATTCGCGAGGCTATTGAAATAGAAAAACATCCTTAATGTCTCAATACTCGAGACGATGGTCAACGCTTATCCACCATCTGGAAACCGTTAGTTACTGCACGTCATCACTTACATAACCCGTTACAACCTACAATCTTTCACGCAATTTGAAGAGGACCAGGTACACAAATTAAATTTGCAGCTCAAAAAAAAAAAAAATTATATATACATATATAGTAGCACAAGTACGAGAATATGGAAAAAAAGCTTTCTATTTGATTTCTCCGTAAAATTGAATAACATGAAGTCATAAATAGCTTGTGCATTCCATTCTTTCCATTTTTATTTTGCCACCGTTTCCCAAATGTTCCTGTTACTTGCTAGATTCTCGGCCTGGTTCCAAGAGAATCCTCTGCTCTTCAGTAAATTTTCTACTTCTTTATCCTACGTCACGCTTCCCATATTTGTCTAACTTGCCTTTCTTCAGGTACTCTTTTCATATATCCCCACCACCGAAACTGGGCCTTCTCTGTATACTACTTAGCACTTACTATTTTCAACTTTTCTCTTAAATAATCGTTCATTATTTTGTCCATTATCGTTACATTTGCTACTCTTCTCAGATATTTCATTCACAGGACCTGAATTTTCTTGTGTAACTTCTCTGTTAAGACCCGCGTTCGCATCTATATAGTAATGTCGGTAAGTATATGTTTCTATAGACTGTCATTATTGTTTAATTACTGATTTCTTTTTTGTTGATATATCCTCTATTGGTACCATGAAACATTCTTGTCCTTGTCGTTATTCTATTACAAATTTCCCCATCTATAGTTGTTCCAAGATACTTTATATTTTTAACTTGCTCCACTATCTGACTGTTGATTTGTATGCTTACTCTTCTCTCCTTGATGTTTAACATCACTACTACTTTTATCTTGTTGATAATGATTTTCACTCCTCTACTTTCCGGCTCATCTATCCATAGGTTAATATTTAATTGCAGACTTCTTTCTGTATTAGCCATTATTGCGACGTCGTCTGCAAATACGCAAACGTCCACTTCTACCGATTTCATTTTGTAATGCCCCACAATCATCTTCTTACTTTTACTGCTAACATATCTTATAATTTCGCCCATGAATATAATGAAAAGCAATGGGCTAAGGTTGCCTCCTTGTCTTACTCCGTGAGTAGTTCAGGATTTTTGGGTCTCTCGGTTGTCCTTTTTAACTATATTTTCTATTTTCTTGTACAATGATTTAATATCTTCTGTAAAATTATTTCTATAACACCCCACATATCCTTGCCGAAGATCTTTTCTAAGTCAACAAAGTATATGTACACTTCTTTATTGTACGACAATGATTTCTGCATTACATTTCTAATTGTGAATATGTGGTCGTGGGTGTAGTGTCCAAGTCTACATCCGCTTTGTACCTCATGCAATTTATCTTCTACACCATATCTTAATCTTTCTTCTAAGATCATCTCATACACCTTACAGGCTGAGCAAAGTACTCCACGGTACTATATATTAGATTATAATTGTTCTATTAAGAGATCGTAGTATTACGTTCTAATACGATCATTTTTATATAACGCACACTCTAGCTCAGCCAACAATATCCATTTTAGGGAACACATTTTTCGACGATTTTTTAACATTTTTAAAATAAAATACAGTGGTACCTCGATGTATTTTTCATATCTAATTTAACCTCTAGATACGAACTTTTCTCGGTACATAAAGCGTGATGCTCATTAATATTACATATATTTGTAAAATAGTGTTATGAATCTCGTAGAAAAATATCATAGTTACAGATAGTTTAGTTTTGATAATATTGAAATTTATATAATAATAACTATTATATTGAATTCTTAAACGCGAGTTGAAACACGAGTCTCCCACACAAAGAAAATGCTAAATCTTAATTCACAATAGGTGGTCTATTTGTTAGCTTTGAAATATTTTTGAACCGATCCTAGTACCACGGCCTGACTATAGTACATATATGTATGTTCACTGGTAAATCGTCTCTAGGGCAACGATAGATGTTACTTTCTATTTCGTGTACGACGAACGCGTCACGTGCTATGTTATGATAAATGAGGTTACAAAAATCGTCTTACATTTCTTATATTCTCCTTATATTTTATAAGATAATGCTTAAATGTTCAAGTTATTTACAAAGATCTTCAACAGAACCTGTCATCCAGGAGCAGTAGTAAAGACATCAACAAAGAGTTTGAAACTTGTTAGTAAAGTATGGTTTGAAAAACTCAGGAATATAATCTGTATCCATAGATGTTAGTGTTGCCCAAAAATCCTCCGAAAAAAATTCGGAAATTGATAGAATCAGAAAATTACAAACCAGAACAAGTTTCCAGTTGTGATTGCTTTGATATTTTCTGCAAAAATCAAAAAAGAACGTTCATCATTACGATGAAAATGACATCGTCAGGACACACGCCAATAATGATTAACTTTGTTTGTGACAGTGCCAGTGGTGACCTAAAAATAAAATGTTAACTTACCACTCAAGACTTCAAAAAACAGAATTTTAATAAGCACAAACTTTGTGTCATGTGGAAAGCTAACAAGGGAGCTTGGGAAACCAATCAATTCTTCTCTAAGTGAATGAAGAGGTTTTGGTACACTCCTATTATAAAACGGTATCTACATGAAAAGAATGTACCTGAAAATGTTTATAATGTATAATTCTTCAAGATATCCAGTACAGTTAGAAGATTTAGATATAAAGTTTAATTTAATCAAATTTAAATTATTAGCTACTGACACATCTCTTTACAACCAATGGATCAATATGTTATTGCCAAATTTAAAAAACTGTATAATAGAGCTCTTTTCTAAAGATGTTTCAAAATTATCATCGAAGTAAAATTAACCACCGGGGTCTCTGGAAAAATAATTTTGAATATTCTTCATTGCTTGTGTCTTATTGGACAGGCATAATAAGATGTTTGTATGAGAACATTAAAATCAGCCTTTAAAAATACATTACTCAACTGTGTCCAAGAAACTACATTGAATGGGCCTGAAAAAGAAATTGACATTGTAGATAAGGTTGTTTCTTTGGCCAGGATCATCTAGAAGTTAATGAAGCAGATATATACGAATTGGTAGAAGAACACAACGTTGAGCTGACCAGTGAACAGCTGTATAGATTAAGAAGGTATGGAGGAAATACAAATGCCAGAGAACGAAGACATCAACAAAAAGGGAGTAATTAAAACAAGTCACGTAAAAAATCTTGCAATACTAAGACGAACTGCCAAATTGGTTAATAAATAGCATATAAATGGCATCAAATGTGTTAAAGGAACGACAAGCTGTTTTTTTAAATCACTATAACCCCCCCCCCCGCCAAAAATAAAAAAAAGCAAACGACGACAGTCGAAAATAGAACTATCAATAAGTTACAGGAAAAAACTTTTTTTTATTTAATGAAAGACGTCTTATTAGTCCAGTAACTAAAGGTTTTGATTTTCAATTTTTTTTCTTAAAGGCCGATTTTGACCTATTAGGGTTCATTTTCTTCGTTATGATCTCTAGATCAAATTGCAAGGGTTTTTGTTTCTGGCTAATTGTTTATATTGTTAATAAACAATAATTATTGTTAAATAAACTCGTCATTCAGAGCATTATCAAAAAAAATTGAAAAATACGGTTTTTCATTCGTTGTAAGCAAGTAAATGTATATTTTCATGTGCCCGACCAATAAACAGAAATTACAATAAAATGTTTATATAATTTGTTAACAAACAATTTGTTAATTAACAAATAGACAAAAAAAAATCAAAGTTGGCTAAATGTTTGATATTAGACTGTATTTCAAGTATTTTCAACTCGATAAACACGAATTTGAATATAAAATTACAATAAATTGTTCATAGGATTTGTTAATAAACAATTTTTTAATTATCAAATAAACAAAAAAAAAACAAAGTTGTCTAAATGATCTATATTAGATTCGATTTCAGATATTTTTAACTCGAAAAACACGAACTTCAATGTTAAATTTCAATAAATTGTTCATATAATTTGTTAATTAATAAATGATCGAGAAAGTCAAAGTCGTCTAAATGTTCAATATGAAGTCGTTTTCGGCTAATTGAAACTTAATAAAAATGAATTTAGAGTTGATATTTTTATAAATTTATTAATATAAAACGCATACGTTGCTATGACAACGATTAGAAAGTTCCAGGTATGTAGCAAAGGATTTGGAGAAGAATACCCAAAATTACAGGTGCGTATCTCATACGGTACGTCTATTATAGTAAACAATCTTGCCAAAGATCTCTCTCAACCTGTTAAGTTATTCTGCCGTAGCAACGTAAAGAGATAATTTGCAAAAAATATGTCAATATGTTTCGCAAAAAGTTCTAAAAAACGGTGGGTAACAAAGATGATACTAATATGCTAACGCCACAAACGATCTAACGATGTACAAATCAAGACTTGAAGGTTTTAAGCGTTTCTTAAACTCTTTTTTGTTTTTAACATAACTTTGCAAAAGCCTGTTCTTAATAAAAACATTTCCAAGCCAAAGCGCTCCATAAACTATATGATACCACAAATTTTAGTCAAGATGACTGCGTGGAGATTAGTAAAGTAAATTCAGATCTAGATGTTAAAGCTGCCTAAAAGACGAAACGAATGCCATAATCAAAATTAAAGAGATGATTATTTTCATTAATTATATTCCTGAAAATCGCACCTATTATTTAGATATTTCGATAACGTTTTATAAATTATTAAGAAAAATCAAAACAAAAGCAAAGTAACCTAAAAATTTCTCGCGGAGAAGGATGGAAACATTCGCCTTTTCATTAAAGTCTGTGAACTTTATTTGGTACTAAAAATAAATTTTACATTAAAATAAACTTATTTAAAACTCCTAAATAGCGTAGAAGTAAAAAGTGACAAATTTGATTTGATGAAGTCTACTGAGTGTCTTGAGCTCCTCTTCTTCGACCTACTCTTACCATATCGTCTGACATAATTTTTTTTTCCAAAAATGCATCCGCGATTGGGATGGCCTTTTGTAGTAAATCAAGAAACATTACTTCATTCTATTGAACAGGAACTTGGGCCATGTCAATAGGCAATAACCCTTTAACAGTCGATGCAGAAAAGTGTCTCAAGCTTTAACGCTAGAGTAAGCTGAATTCCAATTAATACATGCAGACATTAGCTTGACAATCCTCAGCATCTTCGATTCTTTTGCCAAGTTGTCACCAATAACGGAAATATATTTTTGTAATCTAAATAAATCTAACCAGTGATTAAATAGAGGTCAAGCTGCAGACCCGTTATAAAACGTAATAATAATGTAGGCAAAGTTGTGCTTTGTGTCTACGAAGGTGTGGTTTTATTTAAACTGATTCTTGAAGACTGGACCATCACCACTGAACCATAATGCCTACAACTTAATAAAACGTATGCAATTTTGGAATAACTATACCCCTGTATGATCAAACAAACACGGATGTTACTGCACATGAATAACGCCAGGTCACATAAGGCTCAAAGAACTCGTAGAAACTGTAAAAACTCAATACAAATGGATTAGGAAAAAGCAAGCGCAATATCTGATGAAGATTGGCAATTGCAGCACGAATTTTATGTAATGTACACAACTAAAATAACGCTCCGCTCAAGTAAAAAACTTTTAGACAAAATTTTTTCAGTGTAAAAAAACACACTCCGCCTATAGTTATAAAATTTGGTATTAGTGAATTACCATCTGTACTAATCAGTGGTGCAGATCTTGGTCAGACATTACTTTGCCAACTTTAAAAAGTAGAAGGCAAAGACAACACAATTTAATGTTGGATCTCCTTTAAAATATTAAATGATTTTCATATTGAAAAACACAAGGACCTTTGCATCACTTTAACATATTTAAAAAAAATCCTTTTGGTAAAGCCCCCAAGAGGCAGTATAAATAAAAAAATATATAAAGTCATATGTCTAAATCTAAAAGAAAAAAAATCTGGAAGTTATAAATCGTTTTTCCCACACCTTTGACCTATTTTGATCATTAAAGAACTCGGTCGAGATATTGGCCCAATAAATGTGTATGCAAAATTTCATTCAAGTTCAATACGACAGTTATCGCATCAATTACATCCGTTACATACAAGATTCTTATTTTTTCCAGTTACATATATAACATTGTACAAACTCACAATAACTTAATTAATTTAAATAAGCATTACCCACAATAACACCACATACGAGTAACTAAATTTTTTATCTACCTTACGTATACCCAAGTAAATTCCAAAGGTTCTAAGACATGTACAGAATTTTAATTTGTTGGTAAATAGCTATTACGCTTGTAATTAATACAGTCTTTCGTTTCAATTAAGCAAAAGCACGTACGTATGCATTGTAACTGATTTTGATTTGTAGTGGCAATTAAAGTTCATTAAAATTTAATTCGCTCTTAAAAATACAGTTAAGATCTCGCAAAATTGTACATCGCCGAGGAAACATGCGGCAAGCTGGCAAAGAAAAAAGCGCGCACGACCTCTAGCGAAGGTTCCTCAGTTACTGCACGAATTGGGATAAATGCAATTTTATGTAATTTACGCAGCTAAAATAAAGCCTCGCGCAGGTGAGTGACCTTCGGCGGAAATCTTTCGGCGTAATTAAAACTTTATCGCGATGCGCGGCACTTTATGTGGGTGCAACAAGGCGTTTTCGCAGGGTAAATTGTAAATATGTGCAGACAATGCCTAATTCAGGCGTGCATGGCAAACAATGTTGACTAAATTAAGAGGATTCCCCAGACTGGCACATACGAATGCCCGCAGGCCATTATACAATTTAAATCACTTGTGCAATGTGTGTGTAGAGAATTGTATTTAACCACTTCACACATTAACCTGCATAATGACCGCATATTTGCTTAGGCATAAAATTATGGTTATAGAGAATATTAATGAAGAAAAATCAAATTCTTCGGATTTCATAGTAGGGAGTTATCATTCAAAAATGTAACAACAAAAATTAATTGACTCAAACATGTAGCTATTTTAATGCCAGCTGATTTATAATAATCATCCTTTCTAATTTAACTTGACATAAAATATTATAAAATCTTACCGCACATCTATCTATTCATACAAGGCAATCTTTCTGATGGTCTAAACATTCTTTATGATTATGTATGATACGGGGACTTATTTCTTATTGCGCCTATTATAAATGTATTAGTATCACAATTTTTTAATCATCATCTAGATCGATCTATCTTAGTCTAAAATTGATAAGGGTTGATAATTTTAATCGTTCGTTTACACCGTACATGAAATAATGACTATAATTTACAACGTTATGCCTCTTAATTGCACACAGATATAATGTTGCTCCTCAACCTGCTCAATCGCTCACAATAATTACTATAATTTTTCAACTTGTTTGTAAAACGAAGGAAAACAACGACCAAGAATAAAACGTACCGCTTATCTCAATTTGTCTCCTCTAGGAACACCACAGTGGTACTTGTAATGTACAGCTTATATTTCATTAGTGGTCATATCAATTAACTAATATATGCAGTAACAATTCTGTAACCAAAACTGCCCATTATTTTCCTTTCAGTGTTGTCTCAGCGTTGTAGCTTGATATAGAAAAATAATAATGGCGCAAATTACATTTTTTCTGAGTAAACTTCAACGCAATTTATTTTCCATTATGAAGCCTATTTCAAGATTATTTGTTTTTTAGAATGTCTTGATTGCGTTTTGTTGCAGAAATAATGTTATTGTCTAAAACGCTTTTTACGTTTGCTCCAATTACTTTTTATACTAAATTACATGTTTTGGATCACGTGCACTTACCCCACTACCTTAAATTATAATAAATATAAAGTGGAATTACACCGGCCTTCAATTTAGTATTAGGCTTAAATTTAGATACATAAATATCTTGAAGCTCGCCGAATTTTTAATATAAAATTCTTTCACAGATCTTTTTTCTCATTTTACTACCAATACAAATTTTTAAACTAAAGTAATTTTCATATTTTCACAGTGTCATACAAAAAAGTAGTCGACATTTTGACATCAGTCTAGATACCATTATCAAGAACGAAAGGCTGACTTTTTGTTTACGTCCTCAATCTGCCTAGTCTACGAGAAAATTATGAGTCGTAGAAAACTAGTCATCTGCGCGCCTGATTTCATTACTTGTTAAATCAGAGGTAAACATTTGATATGCAATGCGCTAGACTAGTAAAACTTTTTTGCTATTAAAGTGTCTACGAAAGAGAAGAAATTATTTCGTTCTATTTTCATTTTTAACTTGACATTGGTGTAAACTTCGTTTAAATGGTAAATACATTCGGAAAAGCCTTTGTTTCAGAATCACTCAACTAAGAGTGGGGAACTCAAAGAGATAAGGTCAGTTTGATGGTAAAATTTGCTTTAAAATATGAAAAAGGCATTAGATAGGCAATGGTTAAACTATCGAGTGTAGGACTATTTTAACAACAGCACGATATAGGGGATTGGAATGTTAGTAATACGAAGAAATAGTAAAATTGAACAAGATGTCGCCTTCAAGTACGTGGCAAGTTTTGAATACGTCTAGAACGTAAGGATTTTCAGATGTAAGGTGAAGCTTCTTCTGTAAGAAATACAAGTGTTTTATTTAGATACTTATCTATATTGTCCTTGGGAGAACCTAAAGCAACAACTGTTAGCCCTAAGAGAATGCTATCTTTATAAATATCGAGGATACCATGCAATTTTAATATTATTAAAGAATTTTCTCGGGTATAAAGGTTATGGCAGTGCAACTTTGAATTACCAACAAGTGTTTTAGTCTTCTTTCCGATGTAAATAATACAATTGTTTGACATTCGTTGGTAATCGAATGAGTTTAGTAAATTTTCTATCTTGCTAATATAATCAGATGTGTTCGGGATCATTTTCCCTTATTTACCACTAGAATTACCTTTCCTTTATTTTTTCTCTTAACTCTTTCAAATTTGTTTTGAAATCATGGTAAATAATGATTTTATCACTTTTTAATAGTATTTTTAATCATTACAAGCACTACTTCTTTTTTAGTCAAGCAGTCAATTTTTGGGTGTGACTACACCTTAAATCATCATATAAGCATAGTATCTGCTATTTCGTTGGAAATCAAAATGAAGTAGCTGATGAAAATACCCAGATGGATTTCAAATATAACAAGTATTTCATTAAGGCATCTCTTTATTTGAAATTGATCAGCAATCAGAACTATAATTATATTAGTTCTATGAGTTTATAGTATAAATATATCTGATAGATGGAGAATGCTACCTATTGGTGTATACCATCTTATTGACATACATTTTGCGACAAATTAATTACAGTGGTAATTACAGACATGTAACATAAGTTCATCACTTATAGATAATACAATATTAAAGCCGCTACACTAATTGTTGACACACCCTGAGTATTTATCTTTGTAGAGTTGAGCTACTATTTGACATGGTCATATTCTCTTTGTATATAGTTTGATTTGCTGGGAAGCAACGTAAGTCAATCATATTGTGCTGTGTGATTGTAAACGTTAAATAATGGTTACATTTGATTGACTTTAATATCCCTAAAGCTAGATACCTTACACCCGCACTGGCTTTATGATAACTTTGTAAATCGTTCCCTCATTTTCAATCGAAAGTTATGCTTTTCTATCTAGTAACCAATACATCTACAATGACTTTAAAGTTCGTTTATTTACTCTTTTTTATGTGTGTTTAGTTAGTCTGGAATCTAACTGCATATCGAGATATCCAACTTCTTTAATTTGCAGTACCATTGTGTTATTCATTTTATTGAAAACAATGCTGTCACCTCAGCGTAAATAAATATTCTGGTCTTCCCATTCTCAATTAAATAAACGTGTTGTTAAAGAAGTTGGCTACCAAGTATAGAATCTCTTTCAGTTGCCAGTGTGGCCCTGTCGTCTGCGGATGTTCAGATCATTGCTTCTTGTATTACTGATACAGTCGTAGGGCAGATGAAGTAGAAAACAGGGTCTAACACACATCCTCGTGGTACACCTAAGTTGATATTCTATATTGTTCTGATGCTACAGTTCAGGTAAGATTTTAGAAGTATTTTTGATTTAATTTTTATTAAAATCCCCTGTGCTAAACCTTATCAGAAAAAAAAGTTTAAATGACACCGATAAATAATGCTGATCAATATCCTCTGTCAAACAAAGATTTTGTTTATTTTGTTAGTTATGACACTACTGTGTCGAAATCCAAATTGATGAAAAAATGGATTTGGTCAACATCAGTTTTATCTTTTAGAAAAGTATTTTTTCCAACAATTTAGATAATATTGCCAGGGATTTCCAGGTTTTAAAAACAATCTAATTTCTGATTTCTTAAGTTTCTTGGCCAATAAGCTATACAAAATGCCGCCTCAAATATTCTAGTAATAAATGCCGTTCCTTTTTTAGAAAGCTTTCTAATTAATATTCTTCATCAATAAATTTAGATTCCTTTTTTTGCATTTACTAATTAACATCAATATCGTTTCGCATTTTATTTACTTTTTTATTAATTTTTATAAAGTTATGCACTTTTTTAATATAGATAGTATGCCCGTAAACACTGCTACACACTGATAAGAACGACA
Organism: Sinelater perroti; assembly: GCA_036346155.1. NCBI lineage: Eukaryota > Metazoa > Arthropoda > Insecta > Coleoptera > Elateridae > Sinelater > Sinelater perroti. Next base: position 37,916,043 of record JARFIY010000001.1, read on the forward strand.
AAATAAAACGATTAACTGTTTTTGTATATTTTTACGATTTATTAAATAGTTACTGAAAAATTACAATAGCTTTATTCAAAATGGCCTCCCTTAGCTTCTACACAAGCTTTAAGACATATTTGAAGAAAAAAAATTTGCCACTTTTTTTATTGGCTTAAATGATATATAAACATCTCAAAAATGATATTCAACAAGAATTTTTAACACATTGCGTGCCATGTCTTTCATATGTGAAAGACAGTGATGTTTCTAGAGAGGCTACGTCTTTCATTTATGTAAGACAGGTATGTTTCTATTCACGACGATGCCATTTAAATACGAATGACCCCACAATGTATTTTAAATGGGGAATCTCAACCGTGACCTCTGCCGAACATACTATAAATGTTGATTTGAGAAAAATGGAAAGATAAACGTTTGCTGGTGTAAGGTACACAAACTATGTGTTTTCGCTAATAGGATATTTATTTCTTACTTATTTTGGTCATATAAAACTTATGGTTACATAAAAAACTAAAGAAAAGTTTATTTGTAGCTACACAAAAAAAGAGAAAAATGTTTATTTATGTTTCTCATTGAAACATAATAAGCACATTTGTGGTTGTTTAGGACACATCTCGCAGTAGGTATAAACCATTTTAGTCCGATTTTTGGCTTCTTTACGACCGGCTTCGTTCTGCATTTTTGCGTAGCGTATAGCACACTTCCTCCGGATTTATTTCGATTGGCATCAATCCTCTGCGCTAAATGGTGATATGTAGATGCAGATGCTCTCGGAGTTTCAGGCTTCGCTTTCTTCTTGATGTTAAATACTTCTGCTACTAAAATATCCCAGAATGCACGTATTTGATTTTCTTTTTAGTTACCCGTTTATACACAACCCATGCATTTACCACTGAAATTCCTAGAAGTAGTTCTATTCCAAGCTTCCTGTACCACTTTACGCCCTTCCCTAGAGTAGTGGCATATGAAGCCATCTGATTCGACAAATCAATTCCAGCTTTTACTTTATTGTAAGCCCGAATCGGCAATAGTTTCTTTGTTGCTTTTCGCGATTTATGTTTTCTATCGCTTGCCACTTGTTTCCCATTTTGTATGAAAGGAAAATCACTTCTACTTGTAGAAGCTTGAGGCATATTTTTTTTCTTGTACAATTGTATCTTGAATGTCGGTAGTACTTGGTATAGGCTCTTCTGTTGAAGGATTCAACATGCATATTGGAACCATTATTGGAGCATACCTTGTAGAAAGCAATTTTATATCTCGCGTGTCTCTTCACTTCAAAATTACAATTCTCTTTTCGTCTTCGTAGGAAGATTTGATTATTACTTGAAGAACGTCTTTAGTGATATTTTTCTTATTGACCCTTAGAGTTCCAACAACATTTGTTTGCTTCTCTAGCATTGTTTTGGCCAACTCGTAGCTTGTTTACAAGTTATCTACGTATAAAGTTCTTCCCTGATAGAGTATCTTTTCGCATAAATGCAAACAAACTTTTTCTGCTAATCCAACTTCATGTTTTCCAGTTGCTGACTTTCCAGAATATGCTTGGATTGCCTAGGTATACCCATCGACCGAGCATAGCTTAAAGAGCTTTATTTATGGGCTTTATTTGATATGTATTGCCTAAATATTAGGCGCCCTCTCGATAGTACCAAAGTTTCGTCTATAACTATGTCTTCATAATATGAAGAAGCGACTGAAATTTATTTTGTAGTATGTCAATCAAAGGTTGAATTTTCTCTTGAATTGTCTCGTTGTTTTTGAAGTGCAATAGGCTTAGCAGCAACTGATATCTATTACGTGCCATAATTGATCTAGAAAAATGTAGTCAATAAATTCCCTTGGTTGCTCAATAATCAGTTAATGAGCCTAGTCCAACCAAGCTCATCCATAATGTTAATCCCATAAATTTTCTAGGCATAAGACCAGAGAACAAATAATTAATTCAGGCCCATTTTCCGAATTTACTAATGGCGCGTCACATATTTTTGTCTTTAGGTTATCATATGTATGCCAAGTAATTTAATAATAAAGAAGAATTAAAAAGGAAAGTGTCGAGGGTTTGTGTAAATAAAATAATAAATTGTATAAAAGTGGAATTTATAAATGATCCTCTCATCAGAAAATTGTTTAATGAACAGTGTTTGTTCTCAATTTCAGAAACAATAGAACTTTCTTGGTTAGCTAATATTTACATTTTAAAATAAAAACATCTTTCTGGGTAAAAGTACTTTCAATTGGGGAATAATAGTATTAAAATTAATATTATATTCTACTGATAAATAAATATAATTAACAACTAACCATACGGTGCAGTGCGCAACAGATGTATAATAGACACGCTAGTATTTTCTGCCTACCTATCTTCACAGCATCAATTAGATGCAATTTCACCTGGGCTCTCTTCAGAGAATGCACACATACGATACTAGTACACGACACGTAGATAAGTCACACTACTTCCGTTATTCTTAAAAAACAGCAATGTGTAAAATATGACGAAAGTAATTAACTACTACTCGCAATTGACCCTAGTCATATATCAGAAAATCGCTGAATTATCTCCACATCCTACTATCTCTCCTAGTCGCAGATTGTTTAAAGCTACCTTCCATGTATAATGACATCCAGAAATAATTCAAATATAATGGCGGTTATATTTAAGGCCTTCCATACTCGTAATATCATATTTATTGCTATTGATTGCTAAGACTTCCCGATTTATAATCGCGCACTACAATCAAAAATTCGCGTTCTCAGTAAATTGCTAAGCATCTGTTAAACATTTTTACTGCGCGAGGTGTATAAATGTACATAGAAAACTCGTCACGGGCCTATCGCGAACTCAATTCCTTTTAGTTCATAAGGCACAACCGCATCACATAAAACCAAAACAGGCAATTCTGCCGGGCGCTTTTTTGGAGAGCACCGCACCCTCTAAAACGGGAAAATTGCACTAACGGACCTTGCGAGACCACCACAGCGGCCGGGCTTGTTAATTTGCCGGGATTTCTTGGAAATCCGTTTTTTCGCTTCTCCGAAGGTACTCGCGCAGTTATTCTCCGACGTAGGGATTCACAGCCTACTCGGCGGTTACACCTGAAGAACCGGATTTACAATTCATTCAAAGATTTAGTTTAAGATTTTATTGTGCACAAAAATAGACTTGCTAACAGTACATATGCTTCCATTTAAATAATACAGCGGACTGTTTTAGGAATTTCAAAATATACCGGTATGCACCATGTATGAGACAAAAGTGAATGACACATTATAAAAGATAACTCGCTTAAAAAAGCGGCTATCGTTGTATCCTCGTGCTCTTCATTTTTATTTAACAACACCTCAACTTTATTACGAAAATAAATATATTGCATGTTACAATAAGGAAAACATTTTTTACACAAAAATTGGGAGAAGCTCCAAAAAATTGTATCGATTATATTTATTTAAAATGATCTATAATATTGTTCAGTCCAGTCTAATGTGCCCTATATTTCCCAATAAATGTGCCCCTCACTGTAGGCTTAAAATTATTATTTATTCTTTTTTAGTAAATAATTTATTAATACCCATTAACATGTTCTAATTCTAATACTAATTAATACGTGATCGTTTATTAATGGTATTATAAATACCACTAATATGTAGATATTTCAAAAATTATAATATTACAATACTTTTTACAGAGTAAGTTATAAAAAAAGTTCTATAAGAAAATAATTATTCTGGAGTCATAATATCTACGATAGCAGTCCCCATAGTTTTTAATACTTTATGCACTACTTCAATAATTTGTTAAGAATTTAAATTAAACCTCGCGTTATTTTTCGTTTCATAGTCTTTTCAAAGAAATATGTGATACAAGAAATTTTACTTCAAATAATATTTTCCCTAAACATGTTTGTTAATATAAAACGTGTAGTTTTAAATATCTCAAGTTTTTAATTTACTTTGTCCTTTTTATCAATGTGTTTATGTTACGTTTAGGATTATCTAAGATTACACAAGCCTTTGATAGTTGTATTTTTTGTTTTTGATAATTGATTCTTATATATTTTTTAGGGTTGAATACGAAAATGGTCTTAATTTTTTACGTGATGATTTTTGAAAAATTTCATATTTCAAAATTGTTACAAAGTCGAAAAATTGCGAAAAGCTAACACAATAAAACAGACAAAACGTTTTTTTTTAAATAATAAATATATATTATATATTCATTTTTTTGGCTTATACATTCCTATAGCCAAACAGTTGAGGGGTCGGACAAGGGGCGGAGCGGGTTCATTAACCCCTTAAGTTTTCTAATGAAACTTATAAATGAGACTAATTTTCTAATTTTTACCCTTTTTATTTATTTATATTCATTATTTCTTTTAATTTTTAAGAGGTACATTTGGCCATTGAAACTCTTCCTCTCTCCCTCCTTCCCTTCCTTAGAAAATTTACAAAATTGCTTAAAGATTAAAGATGACGGGACGGTGGGAGAGTTGATTCTTCATTCCTCAGTGAATGCGTGAAGTTGACAGTTCGGCCAAACTTATAAGTAACTGAGATTTGACAGGTTCTGACAAGACTTAATAAGATGTAGCATGTTTATCGGCAGCTATCCGCGCCACTCATGCATCGTATAACTTTCAGTACTGCTTCAACCGTCAGCTATTTCTGTGCATAAATCGGAAAAAAGAAGAAAACTCCCCTTCTCCGTAATCAAAGGCGTTTTTGTAGGTGGAAAATTTATTTTCAAATCTTAAAGCAAACTTTACGTTTTCTAAATGGCTTCAAGAGGCTGTAAAAAGTGTGCAGATACTTCTTGTTACATTTATGGTGAGTTAATGGTGGAAAGGCAAAAAAGAAATGTAACAAGTTTCGTTCGACAAGTGTACCTCGCGTATTCCGAAGTGAAAATAGATCAAAACAAAACTTGGGTACCCCACTACGTTTGTTACACTTGTGTTGCAGGACTTCGACGGTGATAAAATGGTGAAAAAGAAGCGTTCAAAGTTGGAGTTCCAATGGTGTGGCGAGAGCCACGAAATCACAACAACGATTGTTACTTTTGTTCGACTGGTGTTCCAAGTTTCAATTTGTAGAATAAAAAAATAATAATGCTAAAATATGCTATCCGCTTTACGCCCAGTTCCTTATGGTCCAGCCGTACCAGTTCCAATTCTATCAGAAAATTTATCTAGGCGGTTCCACAAGTGATTCAAATGAAGATAACATCGAGAAGTACGAACTTGAAGATAGCTGTGCACCAGAAACTTTTCATAGTCTGAACCAAACGATTTAATTCGAGACTTACATTGATCAAAATAATTCAGATTTGTTTGGTTCGAAGGTTAAAAATAAGATCCTGTTAGCACCTGACACTTCATTTTCCTCAAAGAAAAAGATTTTCTTCCATGTTTTTCGGAAAAGAAGAATTAATCTTCTATACTGGCGTATATGGACTTTGCACTCAATTTAACATTCTGTACGAAAATACCAATTGGAAACTGTTCATAGGTCAAAAACAAGCCTCAAAGTTATCCTTCTTTACAATGGGAATGCGTATGCGTCAGTACCCGTCGGACATTCTGTCTATTTAAAAATTGTTACAAAAACGTGGAATTCGTTTTCGATAAAATTAAATACGACAATCATAAGTGATTACGTGCGGCGATCTCAAAATAATATCGATGCTCTTAGGACATCAAGGAGAGTACACAAAGTTTCCTTTCTTTTTCTGTGTGATGAGATAACACAGACAGAAAAAATGATTGGATAAAGAAAGATTGGTCAAAAAGCGCTTCATTACAACCTAAAACCAAAAACGTGCCCCGATAAACTCTCATATAATAAAGATCTCCTTCCACCTTTCTATATTAAGTTAGGCTTGATAAAACTAAAAGAAGATATCTTCACTTTCTGGCATTAGAAAACTTCTCGAAGATGGAAGTTGCAGAAAAAGACTTGAAAAACGTAGTAACCAAGTTTCTAAACAATAAGAAGGATCGTTGAAAACATGCAAGTACAACTTCCTAAATTCACATTTGGACTATTTTCTGAAAATCTGGGTGCAGTTAGCGAAGAGATGGGTTAAATATTTCATCAGAACATCAAAAAAATTGAAGGGAGGTATCAAACAGAGTAGACTACTACGATGATGCCTGACTATTGCTGGATGTTACACCGAAGTGAACCCCATAGAGAACATAAAAGAAAAAGCGCAAAGTAGACCATGAGCCGTTCAAAGAAACTTTGACGCATAAAATAAAATTAAGTATTTTACATACTTCGTTATTAAAGGTGGGTGAAAAGCGAGAGTGGTTTTCAAAACATGACATACCTCGTAATAATTAATAAATAAATAAAAATAAATTAATTTAAAGATGCACGAGAATAGAAATTTAGGTTATTTTTGTGGCAATTTTCATTAAAAATTAAAGGACCAATGACCCCTTCCCACCGTTCTCTTCAAACCTCTCAACTGTTTAGCTATAATAATGAATAATATAAGCCAAAAAAAAGAAATAAATTATAAGAAAAAACCTTTTAAGTTTATTTTGAAATCTATTTTCGCAATTTTTCGATTTTTTACAAATTATAAAATTTTCGATTTGTGAAAAATCCTGACCTGATGGAAAAAATAAGTCATTTTCGGATTCAGGGCTAAATAAAAAATACATAAGAGTTAATTAGCAAAAGTTAAAAAACATGGCACAACCCAAATTTTGCAAGCTTGTGTTATTATAATAATAAATTACACCTTTTGAAAAAACGCTTTTATTCATTTCTTATTTAATAGAAAGGTAAGCTCAAGAACTCTAAATTCTTTTGAGCAAATAGAAATTTATTTTAATATCTATAAATTAAATCAGTACTCTAATATGGCTATAACCCCATTAATAATTTTAAATCAATAAAGTCAGTCAATAGTAATAACTGTGAAAAATATGAAGAATATGAGAATGAGTCAATAATTTTATTGCATCATTTATATACACATTTAGCAGTACAATTAAACTATCGAAAGAAAATATAAAACAGAATACGACTGCTGTGAAAATAATAATTATGTATTATAAATCCCTAACAATATGAATTGCGATAAAGAAAAAATATAAATATGATAATATGTACAGCAACATTTGAACTCGATTTATTCAATTGTAATAAAAACCTCTCTTCCAATTAAATTTAATAATTGCTATTCTTTACTATTACAACATAATTGTTGATAAATTTTACATGAATCCACATATAATATTTTAAAAATTGAGAACAACTTTACCATTCTTTTAAAATATTGAACATTATTATGAAAATGGCACGATAGTATATATAATTTCTTTTCAAGGGTAACATTAACAAAATAAATCAAAAACATGCATTATACCTAAAAACTCATTGCTTCATTATCATGTGAAAATTTGTGTCGAAAGTCCTTATCATAGTTATCCGAGAACAGATTTTCTAAAAACCTTGTGGTAATGGTTTTTAGGCTTTGGAGATAAATTATGTTACCAGGGTAAAGTGATTTTACAGCATGATAAAGCGCCGCCTCATACAGCAAAACAGGTCAAGGAAACATTTTAAGCGCTTGGGTGGGAAATATTATTGCACCCGCCGTACTCTCCAGATCTTGCCCTGTCCGACTATCACCTTTTCGCGTTAATGGGCTCTGCATTAGCAGAGCAGCACTTCGCCGATTTCGAAGAAGTTAAAAAATGGATCGATGAATGGTTTTGCTCAAAGGAAAAACAATTTTTTTGGAATGGGATTCATAAATTGCCTGAAAGGTGGGCAAGATGTGCAGGATTAAATGGTCAATATTTTGAATAAATAAAATTTTCCATTATATCGAAAATTATGCATTTATTTCCAAAAAAAACGGTAAAGACTTTCCGGTAAACCTGGTATAATAGAATAAATATCACCAAAAACATTGGGATATTCCAACCAATTACTATAGTACATGTTTTTCATCCAGTTGTTAGCTGAAGTAAAACCAGTATAAAAAAATAAATAAGTATAAAAATTAATTGCATCAAAACCTTAACAAACTATGCAACTTGTCAAAGTTACAATAATACAAATAAAAATAATAAAAAAGATTGAGATATAAATAAGCGGTTGTTAATATAAACATTGTAAACGATAAATGTCTCCAATTTGAAGTAAAATTTATTATAAGTTTTTATTGGTAAGTCTAACATACCCTTCATTATGTGATTCATATTCTAATACTTGAAAACTTTTTAAGTGATTGTAAAACTATAGTGGTGTATGATTAACTATATATCGAAAAATCAATGTTGCTCACACACGTAGGTATCAAACAAAACTAATTAAAGATTGCCAAATTCAAAGTGTTAAACGTTTTAAAGATTAGAAAAATGTTATCAATCGAAAGTGGCTGCTATTTTCGGACAAAAAATAATAAATTTATGACAAAACAAATCTGCATATTTTGAATTCGCTTAGATTAAACAAACGATAAAATTATTTAAAAGAACTTAAAAACTATCAATAAGAAAACATTAAAATTAGAATTCCCTTCTCCAATTTCTAAACATAAAGGAATTCGTCGTAGATACCCTTACCAGTTGATGTTTTACATCGATTCCAGAATCGTATCGAAAACTTCCTGAAGTCTTGCGGTAAGTATTTCCCTTGCTTCTTCTTGCTTCTGCGATACAAAACTAATACGGAATTTTTACAAATTTTTTTTACATAAAAACCAAATTATTTTGTCCCTTCCTGTTACATTTGTCATTCTTGATGACGACAGACACTGTTTTGACAATAACAAGCGACCCTATGCATGAAACTAATGACGATGACGAAAGTGAACAGCGGCAGACATTTAAGGGCCGGAACCGAAAAATTATGCGGCCACTTCCGGTCAAACCGGTCTTGAGATTTTCCGATCAGGCTGATTTTTGGCGCCTGGTCTTGACTTATGGTCCTTAGTTGAATACTGAAAACGTTATGTCTCTATCTATCACAGATCAAAAGTTATAAGGCGACAGACGACAGACATGACAAAAGTAGAAGCTGGCCTCCAGGTTGAAAGCTGCCTTTCAGGCAAGTTACCTAGCAGAGATCCGCTAAAAATAAAACTAAACTAAACATCTTTGGTAACCATACTATTAGGTAGAATAACCAAGCGCCCCAAAGACCCCTAACTTCATCGATACTTCAAAAAAGGTTAACAATTCGACTCATCTGTATTGAAACTTTTTTTTAATTTTTCAAGGAAGCTATGCACGAAGTCTTGGAACATCCTCATGGAACATTCTGTATATTAGAATGGCATGATGAAAAAAATCGATGTACTATCAAAATTAATAAATTAAGTAAATTGTCCATAGTTATACCCAATGAAGATTTATTGATGGAACATATGTTAAAATTGAAGGTTTTAAAAAAACCCGATTTCAGCAACTAAAACTATGCAATAGAGTATATAAGAATTGATTGGACAATTTAATAAACAAATGCCCAAATTTAAGTTTTGATAACAGTGACTAATTTAACTTAAAACATTTTAAGAACATTTTAAAGGAATAATAAAATATAATAAGCATGAATAACAATTTGCCGTTAATTTCAATATAAGCTCATTGAGCACGATTTTAACTACACCACTTTTTAAAAAAATTCAGTAATTTAAAATTATTGTCCATTGTATTAAATATAAAGGTCTATTATGATAGTCATATAGCTGGCGTAATTATATTTATAAAAACTCGTACATATATAATTCACAACTTTTATTGTGGAATAATAAGTGTATTATCAAATACGATTAATGGAATGGCATTATTTTATAATCCCAGGGCACAATAATAAAACAACAGATGCAAGCTCTTAGCAAATCTAGTAAATAATTCATGCAATTCAATGCTAAAATGCATACCGTGATTACTCTAATTTACGGGCCATATTTGCCTACAAATACTGCGGTGATATCAAATTCACTGCAGAATATTATTGTGTAGACAGCAAATATTTATGCAGATGAATTTGTTTGCAGAGCCTTCGGTAGAATAGCCTGATACTTCGCATTTAGTGTAACCGATGATTTATACGTCACACCAGCTGTAGAGAAGTAAGCGAAGGCGCGAAACTCGGCTGAAAGTGAAGTCGATGTAGTTATGAAGCGTGCGTTCTTTTTCGAATTGCTCTCGAAGGTAACTAAACGCAATATGCGTGGCACCTTGCATGGAGCATAAATTATCCGGATCTCCCACGAACGGCAATTTCGAATTGTGTTTAGTTAAATCGCCGACGTGACAGCGATAAATAATAAAAAGTGAGTTAGCGCAATTTACTGCTCGCTAATATATCAACCATACACAATTCGCATTATGAGTTTTGCTTTATTTTTCTAACGAAGCATCCGTTCGCATTGTGAGAAATGAGCCGTTTGCACAAAACCGAATATAATTTTATTTCGCCGGCGCGCTACTTTGGAAATAAAGTAAGCTGCTTGTAGCGCAGAATAGCCCGTTATAACGTAATTCACGGTGTTAAAGTGTTTTGTGCACACAAAAGAATCTGCAAGATTTATCTTAATAGTACGCATCACGAGTGCTGTGAGAACGAGCTTATCGTGCGTTTGAATATTAAATGTACTAAATTAAGGAATAGTGACACAAGGTTTTCGTTGTCCTCTGTCTGTAATAAAAAGCTTAAGACAAATATGTAATTCAAGAACATCATATGGTGGCTCTCAACTAATGACTAAAGTTTTATTCACAAATGAGAACACTGATCATAAGGTCAACTTGTTAAATTTATCAGATATCGACATCTAAATATTTGTGAATGTTTGCTATAATCTTGGATATTTCAAAAAATCCTTTGCAGCAATTTCCAATCCAATTATTTTTATTGAAAAATACATGTTTGTAATATACATTTATATATGCACCCTTTTTAAGCGAAATATACATTATCCCATGGTCCCCGAAGTTAAAAAAACTTTTATTAAAATAAGTAAAATTATCGCTAACAAAGTTGAAAATATTACTTTTTGCAACACAATAATTATTTCAATTTCAACAAATTCCTTTGTTGAAACTGCAACAATATTACGCCTCATTATGCCAAAGGTCGACTTTTTGAAGTATTTTGGTTTCGTCTGTTCTTTTTGAGAGCCGTTTGGCTTCTGCCTCCAGTAGCACTGTACTCTGACGGACTTACTGGACTTATCTCATTTTTCTTTAGAGCACTTTTTCAGTATCCTCAGTATCCCTTTAACAGTCTGTACAAATCCCTTACTGAATAGTTGCTGCATTCTTCTGAGCCCATTATTGCCCGTACTCAATTATTTACTCAATTATTTTTCGCGTGGTATTTTGAGGAGGTAGAAAGCGGGGCGATTGTCACATCTACCCATTATGCTGCAATGTTACGTAATTTGCTAGAGTCCAGGCTCAACAAATATGGAAATGCACCACTGTAGTTCCAACAAGAAGGCGTTATCGCATACATGGCGAGAATTTCTACAGAAGTTCTGGGACAAATGTTGCCAGGCCTTCTCATCTCATTATATGGCAACATCCCATAGCCGGTTAGGTCATCAAACTTGTCCCTTTGAGATTTCTTTCTGTAAAGACACCTGAAAGCTAAAGTCTTTCAACACAGGTCGCGGAGTATATCCGCAACACGATCGCAGAAGCACTAGTGGAAATGCGGAACGTTAAGGTGAGACTGCAGAAGTAATTATTTGGAGGGTATCATCTTTAAAACTGATTGATAACTAAATGGCAAATATTGTTTTGTGTGATGGTACAATAAAACATTCAACAGAATCTATGTTATTATTTTTATTGCTATTTCGAAGGGGGAAGGGGGATCGTTCTACCAAACCTTGTATTAATATGACATCAACTAAAACTCCCTTTTTCTCGTCTGTAATTTAATATGTAACTTGCCATACTTAATTCTCTGGCAAGTCTTATAGCATCAGTATGGCTCTTAATGGTTGCTGCAGCTTCCGTGCTGCGTGCTAATAGACGTAGAATAAACCATAGATTTCGTCCATCTCCAAACAAAATAATATAACGGCATTGGGTCAAGAGGTCGTGGTGGTCGCCTAAAAGGTCCGTTTTGACCAATCCATCGGTTACCATATGCTGTGTTTAAATAATCAGTGAGAATATGAGAACAGTGAATAGGGAAACCTTCATGCATAAACCACATCCCCTACCCATTGACAATCGGAATATGTCTTCTAAAAGCTCATACAGATTACTTTGCAAAAAATGCAAGTAAGTTATTCCTGAAATCTTTATTGATAAAAAGAAAAGACCGATGAGATTGTTACCAAGAAGACCCCACCAGATATTTATGTTGGTAATGCATAGTAGCAGTCGTATGTGGGTTTTTGTCGTTCCAAGTATGGGCGTTTCGCGCAATGTTCCCCATACCCTTGCACATGAAACATTGAAACGAAGTGGCAATCTTCTGGTGCTAGTACTACGAGATAACTGAACAGCATACAGTATCTCTTCCTCAACGTTAGTAATTTATCAAAATCTTTGTCGACTAGTGTTAAATTGTCGAGGTTTTAGTAAGACCCCTTGCAGTGACTTCAAACATTTTATGATTTGGTACCCTTCTGTTGGGAAATGTTTCACAATATCTTCGAATAGCAGTGGTGACATTTTTATGCATCTCACCTTAAATTAAAAGCATGTCTGATCTGCAAAAGTAACACATTTGTGATGTCTCCTATAATAATAAAAAATTGAAGAGTTTTAAAATATTAATTCAGATGGAAACGCAAATGACTAGTAAAACATATTACTGGCTTACATAAACAGTATTTAATACTAATCAACACATTTAATAACAAATTCTTTGAGTTTAGTTCTCCTTGTAAAGAACTAAACCCCTTGAAAATGGTATCAAAGTGGATGCCGAAACGTCGGGAATTTCCCTATATATAATTACACATCAGTTTTAAATTCCTAAACGTTATTTGTTTTTACACCGCATTTCCGTCTATTTTTTGCCCCTTAAGAGCGATACACCAAGATTTGGGTAAATTAAATTTGACATCCTCGTTAAAGTTATTTTTATATTTATAAATTTCCGCCGCCTCTCTTTACAGCCTCGGATAATAGTTCCTACAATTAAATAAATTTTTTGTTTGTCTGAATTCTATCTTGCAGCTGATTTTTAAGGTTGATTGAAACGTAAGTGACATTTGTGTTCCTTTATTCTGGTAGTAATCGCAAGGCTCGGAGTACCAATGTAGGCCTGTTAACACGAACAAGGTATGCAATATATAACTGGTGTATTCTATGGGCTTCTTTTGTTCTTGGCTGGTCGAAAAAAGTTCCATATTTTCGTGGTACTAGTGTAGATGATTAATACCTTGTGTTTGTTCAGAATTTTCCTATCCGATTTCTTATCCAAGAAGTGATGTTGACATATTCCCCGCGCTCGAACTACCGATGTTTTTACAATCGTTCTTTTTTATTTAGATGGTGGTGCTTGTAAAGGTATCGGTCTGTATGGGTGGATTTTCTGTATAGAGTGTGTTGTAAATTTCCGATCTCAACACATGCAAGTGTAAAAAAGCAATCCTATCCTAAACTGTATATCTGGATGTATAGAATTCAAGTGTTTAAGAAATTGCGGTAGTGACTTTTTCCCATGTGATCCATGTATTTTAGTTATATCACGGATTTTAAAGGTGCTGTATTGTAGTGCACAGTAGTTAGTGATTACAGGGCTAAGTGGGCTACCCAACGCTACTTCGTTTTTTTGTTTGTAATATACGCCCTTCCAAACAAAGTAACTTGACGTAAGGCACTGTTGAAATGGCTGCAAGATATCATTAAGAAAAATTTTTTTCAGGTGATCCAGGGCATCTTGGATCGAAACTTTGGTAAACAAGGATGTTACATCAAAATTGACCATTAAATCTCCCTCCTATAGCTGAATGTGTTGAAGATGGTTGATAAAGTGTCCAAAGACCTTAATGTAACTGCTGGTAAGTCCACTGAACGGCTGTAACAAACTAGATAAGTACTTAACCAATTTGTGTGTAGGGTCACCGATGGCCATGACAATAGATCGCAATGGTACATTGCCCTTGAGTATTTTGGGAAGCTCGTATATTCTTGGAGGTAGCGCCCCTAACCTGAGAACCAACTACATGAACGACCGCGAAAACCTTTGCATTAATCAGTTTACTATTATTTCGCTATCACAATCACTAATTTCTCTTTCGATCTCTTTTTTTTTAACATAAAATAGCACTTTTCACTAGTAGAAATTCTAACAGATTCATTCGTTTCAGACGCCTTACCAAGATGGTATTATGCAGCAACCAGACGGCTTTGTCATTGGAGTGTCGATGTAGTCTCTCCTCGTAAACCCCTAGAAATATTTTGAATTTGCTAGTGTTTCCACTTGGAGATCGTGGAGAAATTCAGTATTTATTATGTATCACGAACCACACACAATGTTTCATAGCACACTGCTTTGAAACTTTTGAATCAACTAATTGTTTATACAGCAATACTTTGCTGTAAATAGAAAGAATAGAGTTTCAGTGAAGTTAATTGCTAAAACATACTAATTATTTTTGTTTGTGAAGTTGATTGGACGTAGTTTCGTTAAGTTTAATGATATTTTTTAATTCTGGAGTCACATCATTTATATCAGATTCAATTCCCACAATGGCAGTACCATCTGCAAGCGTAGCTATTTCGTCAGGTTTGGGCCGGTTAGTAGTGTATAATAGGTACAGCACCGACCCTAACACACGACTTGGGGCACTTCCACTTTAATCCGTTCACGCAAAAGGATATTTCAAACAGGTACAATCTATGTAGCTGACTGTCTTTGAGTGTTAAGTTGATCCATCTTAAAAACAGACCATGATGTCAAACACGATCAAATGCTTGCGCTATGTTTAAGAAAACGATCATGGACACTTTGTTCTTTCCAAAGTATTGTTCGATTACTGTGATTCGATGCACTGTAAAATGTTTATTTCAAAAACCAAATCGATGTTCCGGAACAAGCTGTTTATAATCGATATTTGATTTAATTCTATTGAGCACCAGATTTTCAAATAGTTTTGATAACACTAATAGCAAAGAAATAGAGCTATATCGCTGCATTTTGCTAGGGCCTTTTCCAATTTAAGAATTATAATCACTTCCAAACGTTGGGCACGTATCTCAGTCTGAGAACATTATTAACTAAGGTTGTTACTTTCGTTACGTATTGCTTTGCAATGTAGTTTCTTTAACACCTCATCATTAATTAGGATAACACCAGTAGCTTCTTTACCGTTTATTTTCGTTTTATTCTCTTACATTATTTGCTTTCAGGTCACCGATGGAACAGATTTTTCATACCCTATCGCTGGTTGTTCCCAATCCATTAGTTGATTTTCGTATAGTTAGAACGTGTTTCCTACACATTCCGCTTCCCCTAATAGTTTCTTGTCTACATTTTGGCTTTAGAAATTGGTGGCATCTGGGTAATCAGTCCTTTTACTCTCTTGGTCATCTTCCAAACGTAACACTCTGTTGTCAAGTAGTCAGAAAGTTCTTCCAAAAAGTTTTACATACAGGTCTGATTTAACTATTAGAATTTTTTGTCATAGTTAACAATCTATATTTCTAGTTTTTCTTTTCTACTAGTTCTCGAATTTGAGATAGTTATATCTTGTGATTCATTTCCAACTTTTAACTCCAATTCTCCGGAATCATGAGCAAGGGATTTAACTGAATATTTCTTCTAAATACATGTATAATATTTCTAAGTCATCGTGCCTGTATTGGTCAAAGTCGGATTTCTTCTTCTGTAATGATATTTTCACTGACTGGTCTGAATTAAAAACTAATCCATACTTATCCTTATTAAGGACGAGAGCTTTGACAGTTAACGGGTAATTGCATTGGTTGTTATATCACATCCTTTTCCGTTCGCTAGCGTGTAACAAATTGGCTAAAATTTGACATATATAATTCATAATAATTGCAATAATTCGTTAATTATCATTAATAATCCGTACTTATTATCAAACACCGTGATAAATACGCAAAATGTAATTACTAAAGTTGAAAAGTGAAAGGCGACGGCGATTAAGAGAACTCAAAAGAAGTCGAAAATATCCCTCATTTTACTGGTCAAATCAGTGAGTTTCAAACGTAAAACTTCCTTCTTGGCTCAGCTTTGCGCTCTAACATGAATTAACAAAAGGATAATTTTGTTACTATATCTAACTTTTTATGTAGTTCAAAACATATAAAATAATAAATTACGCTCTACTTATTAAAAATTCAAAAAAAGATTCAATAGTACGAGATGCGTTCAAATTCTAAGATCTCCATTTTTGTTTCATTTCAGTAAGAGTTTCTGAATTTGTAATGTAGATGGTAGCACAATACAAATACACGGGTCAAATTACCAGCTATTGCAGTGAGTGTTGTTTTGTATACTTCAAATGGCGACGTTTAGTGTTCAAGAACAACGTGTAATTATACGTTTTCTCCTCTTGCGTAGTAAAATGCTCATAAAAATTTATTGCCAATTGAAAGATATGGAGTTAAGGCGCTATGGATGCTAAAAACATGCGTTCAAAAATTTAAAGAAGGTCGAAAGTTGTGTGACAATAAACCGAAGCAGTCTCGATCACAAATCAGACGGACCGAAACCATGATTGCGCGAGTGAAGCAAGTTGATATGACAGACCATCGATTAAACTTGGCATTTCCATAGGATCTGTAGAGTTCATTTTGCATGATGACCTAAAAATGCAAAAAGTTTTTTCAATATGTGTTTCACAAATGCTGACCGACGAATACAAGGCTGCGAATGTGGCAATATCATATTGACACGTAATGCTCCCATAAATTTCCGACCATGAAGGACTTTCTCGTTAGCCGCTCATTTTCCAAGCGACCCGCTGTTGGATCAGAAAGTTTCCAGTGGGCAAAATACACCCTAAAGAAGTTATTTCAGCAGTCATGGAATTACAGAGACGACGTTGTAAAAAATGTGTAAGTCTATACGGAGATTACTTGCTGGGGTAAGTACTTTTTGAGAAAAAAAATTGGAGACCTTAGCACTTGAACGCACCTCGTACACTAAAAAAAAGCAAACAAAGGATCGAGGGTAAGATTCGAACAAGCGATCTCTCCAATGGCAGTGCTACTGGGATTCGTTGAGAAATGTCCGAGTGTAGTATTGTTATGTCGTGTATAATTTTAATTCGCAATTTCTTGCAAATGCTTGAGAAGTACATCGTCTCCAAATAGCAAATGATACTTCTATACCAATACTTTGTTCCTGCAAAAGCAAGATCGGTGACTCAAAGGGTCCATGCTCCACATGTAAGTGGTTGAAGAGCCCAGGAAAGACGTAGACCAAGAGAAAGACAAAAAAGTATTCAAAATGATGAACATAATACGCATCGAAGTCGCCAGTGATCTCATCAGGTGTCAGAGCACTCATAATGTTTATATATAATTATTATATACAGTAAGCCAAGAGAAATAATGGCCACATTAATGGCCCATTGGGAATGTACACAGGCGACGAATTTGAGTTGAGCGAATGCAAGTCAGCTAAACCCATACTACTTGTGCACTCAAGACTTATGGGGATTGTAATATTGAATCATATTCAAAACCACTATAGTGGTCATCTGACAGTATACGTCTTGAGAATCAAGTCTAAAGAAGAGGTGGTCACTCGCGATAATATTGTACGATTAAATTAAAAACTAAAACAGGACAAAAACTCTATATGCTCAGGACTGGCAATGGTCTCAAATATATAAATAGAAATTAGCAAGATTCTCAAAGACGCAGGCGTTCTATATCAAACATATGTTGCTTTCACCTCACAACAGAATGAATCTGCAAAGCGTAAAAACTGAACACTATAGAGATAGCGAGAACCTGGATACACGCGCGCAGACTTTCAAGGGAGGTTTGGTTCAAAGCTATAAATTCTGGGACTTACACGTTGAAAAAAATTCCGAAAGGGTATCGGAAGATGTCGAATAATATTTAACCTTTGGTGTGATGTCGTCATGTTTTTGGGTCACTTGTGTGCGCTAAAGCAATAGAGACCCAAATGTGATGCGAAGTCAACAAAACATCTGTTTGTCGGCTACTCGGAAATATAAAAATAGATCAAATTGAATATTCGCTTGCGAAGAAGATCACTAGTTAAAGGGATAATATCATTCATGAAGAGAATTTAATTCCGTAATGCGTGCGTTCACGATCCTTGTATTATGAATGGGATAACAATGAAGATAAGATAAAATTGTCGTTGAAAAAAGAGAAAATGTAAATACCGATAAAGAATTAACACAAACTGCATCTACAAGAAAAAAACATAATCGCGCATCTTTCCACGTACTGAGTGTCTATGTAATAAAATACCACCGTGCGAGAATAATTTCGCTTGTGGTATGTGTATGTAACAATCCAACACATTTCGTAATGACGCATTAGATTGCAAACTAAGGAAATTGATCTATGGTTTGAAGCAAGCTTGAAGATAGTGGAACCAAAAGCTCCGGATATTGATCCATGTGTGTACTGCTGACTAAATACCTATCGCTTTACTACCAGAAGAACAGGCCAGCCTTCGAACGGACTACTTATTTTAATATTCTATACAGGTTGTAGAATCATGCGGTCAATCAATGGTTTTGTGTTTTTCTTCGCAGGCGATGCCATAATCAGAAACCTCAACGCACCTAGGATCGGTCTTTCTATCGACTACAGTAGTGAAATTTGTGGCCGCATGGCAAGTATTGAAGAATTCAATATAGTTGAAAAGGTTAATCAAAAATATAGGCGCTTGTAATAAAGGCCACACACCATTGTATTATGTAGAGTACTGTATAATTGATTCTAAAACCGGTATTCCACATAAGTGCTAAACTTCGATATTTAACGGCATTTCATCAAAAAAGCTCAGGACGAAGCCGTCATCTCGGTTCAACCGAATTACTAAAGCACGCATTGACATGTTTACGACTTAGTTTTGGATATCGCAAAAGCGTGGGAGCGTTAATAATAGGAACATATACCGCTCTGACTCTTGACAGTTACTAAGCGCTTGCGTTAGTTGTGATATCACTTTCTTAACATCAATCGCGTAAAGTATAATTCATATAAACCTTTTCGTTATACTCAGAAGTACGCGATTTATTTGTTTCTCTCAATTTCGCAGCTAGTTTTCTCATTTGTTTTATCTTTTCTAGGTTTCTATTTATGTTATACTGTCCATTAGTATCTTTCCTGTTTATTTTTCCTGTCCCTACCTACCCACATTACCCTTTTAACTGATCTGTTATCTCTCATTCTAATTCCATGTCCTGGATATTTATATTTTCAATTTTTTCTATTATTGGTTTTTATTATATTTTTAATTTTGTCGATTATTATATAGTCCCATTTTGTTTTTCCACGTAATTTCTAACAAAGAACTTAATTTGTTTCCTTATTTTATTCCCTTTTTATCTCATATTAGAGCCGTAGTGGTCTAGTGGATAGGTTGCTAGACTACAAAACCAAGAGTTGCGGGTTCGAATCCCACTCTCACGCCAATTCAATCGCTGACATTTTTACGGCCCAGCTCGACTCAGGCTGCAATAAATGAGTACCTGGAAAAATTACACTTTGGGGTAATAGTAGGCGGTCGGTACGTAGCACTAGCCAAGTTACTACACTCGTGTATCGTAGGCTCTAGATTGTAGCAAACCTATCCTGTTACGACACCAAAGGGCCTTCGTAGCCTATTACGGGAAATTATTAGGTGAGCGGGGCACACACCTAAAATGACTCTATAGTGACCACGGCGGTTCTAGTTGCTAAAACATGTTTATTCTTACGTTCTAGAGGTCACTGAACACAAATACGACGGTATTTTTTCGCTAAAAATGGGACACCTATGTAAAAAAATGGCTTTTTAGCTTTATATAATACTATAATTTTCGCAATCCATTTGATCACTTTTTCTGTAGATTGGTATTTGTTATCGTTATATACAATTCTATTCTGCATACAAAATACTTTAAGTATTTTCTTTTACATTTTATACAGTAGATTTAAAATATTGTTTATCGAAAAAATTATTAAATTTTTCAAATTCTTTTAAAACTTAATTTGCAATATAAAACAGCTGGTGCTAAAATATACATAAAGAACGTACAAAATATGGACCGATTGTAAAAGCATATGGCAAATGTCATCAAAAAATAATAGAACGCTTGCATCCGGACCACTACGTGCATGACAATATATCGTATAACTCGTATGGTAAATGTAACCTACTGCTACAGAAACCTAAAGAGTCGACAGGAACGTCGAAAACGGGACAAAAATCAATCCTGCGATAAGATCTTGTAGCGAGGCACGACTACTACATTACTCTTTCCGTTAACGTACAATGTAATATATGACGTTCAGGCCAGTATTTAATATTAGAAAATAGGTACACGGTAGGCAGTAAGTGTTTGCGTAAATGGCAATCCATATAGCTGCCGCTTCGTGTTTATGTATAAAGGCACAGCATAACCGACATCTCATTAAAGTATAAACTGTAATGTGATCTGATATTCCCAGCAGATAGCATCATGTCATATGGAGGTAGAAGTAATTAAGGCGCTGATCATAGACAGATGAAGGAGATTCGCCGGTTTCCGTATCTAGTTACGATCCTCGCGTGTTCCAGATAAAACACAATCACGTCAAACGTCGTAAGGTTAAAAACAATAATTACCCTGAGCTGTCACCGTTTCAATGGCAACTTCCTCACTATTGTGCCTTTAACGCACTCGAATTTTACAGCTCTGTCGCCAGACCGTTACAATTGAACGCAATGCCTGTCTCTTGCAAACGGGCGTCCTTTTAAATTACGCTACTGCGCAAACATAATAAGCAATACGAAATTAATAACCTTCCAGTAGGAATTGAACAACGCCGCAGATTTATTTAATCGGAAAACAGAATAAAATAAACAATCACTGACAACCATGAATTCTCGTTTGTCAGTCATAACCGTCCTACTGTGCAGCATATTCCCCATTATGTACTATATAAGGAAATAGTGCAGACAGTGCGAATAAAATGGGACCGTGGGATTAGGTTATCTCGACAACGAAGCGATCACTTACCGGTTTTAATATGCGTTTAGGAAGTAATAGCACACTAACTGCTAGGGCCCGTCAAGTATTTCCATCTTTTATTTTCAAAGATGTAACTACCTGCGGAATTTCAACATAATTAAACCGGCTTGCCGCTGTCCTTATTTAATCTGCCGTCTGAAATTAAGGAATCCGCAGCAAGCGCGTAATTATACAGACGCTGCTCAAATATCAGCAATTTTCATTTAAAGCGGTTATCGTGGATTGCTCGACCGTTTAAGTGCAAGTGCACGCAAATGAGCTGAAAGCGTTCCGCGTACATCCGTGCGGCCACCAAAACTGCCAGATTCGTGAACAGTTGCAGAGAGCCAAATCGCCGCATCAATTAAAAACACGGCAGCATAGGTCGCCGTAAATTAATTCGCAGCGGCAGGAAAACAATTACTTAAACGATAAAAACGACCAGGCAGTCGCTGGCGTATATAAAAAGACGCTAATGCAACAAGCTTATTGATGTGTTCAGGAAATGAGACATGAATATCGAATCAGTATGAAATCTGTTTTATTGAGCTAGCGTGTTTGGCCTCTGACAAATATCTTAATAAATGTACGTCTGTCCGAGTCACGTATACCTTCCAATTAGGATAAAATATTCAGATGCTCTAAATGAAATATATAGCATATGCAGATTATTACCTTTTGCATGACAAATACTTGAAAATATTTACAGATTCTTAAATACCTACTAGTCAGTTTTTATATCTTTTTATAAAGAAGCTTCAAATAGAAATTGTTCCTAGATGTACATACAAAAATAATTAGCCTTAAATAACTACGACGTAGTCCTACATACTAAAATATTGGCACACTTGAAACACCATCTCATTCAAGATATTCTCGCGGATACATTTTCGTTTCTCTTTCAAGAAACTGTTGAAGAAAACGGTACCTTTTTCGAGTTTTATATTTGATTCAAAACTTCCCCAAATTCCGTTTCAGCAGTTAATTAAGAATTCTAACATCAACTCTATCAGACTTATCTAAAGCTTCCAATGCGTACTTATTTCACAATTAGAGAGTACTATTTTATCTACAGCAAAACCTTAACCAATTCTAGAATTAAGCCTCTACTAGTATTAAACTAATAGTATGGCTATATCAGAGCACGATAGCTGTAACCTGTAGCCTTGACCTACCACACTGGCACGCGGCAGTCCTGGGTTGTCACACAATGCCAAACATCAAATACTCTCCGACCGTGATACGAACTCCTTTAGCAGTCGTGAAGTATATTTTCCTACTTCTAAATTAACCGGGTTAGTCATCTACCTGGGAAAAGCCCAACAAGGCTCACAGTACTGCACGACTGTGCGATTAGACACAGGCTAAATAATTTACTTAAAAGAAGGAAGAAGTATGGAAGTATGACACTTGAAAATTGAACATGTGGATGGAAAACTATTAGACGAAATAGCAAACAAAATTTACATTTAATGTGAAATTCGAGTTGAATATCGTGGATCAAAATAAATGTATAAACGAAATAACCAATAGGAATAGACCCGAAAAAATGATCTGATACGAGGTCTATTCGAGTGGAAAGGTGCGGTTAATTTTAGACGCGGGAAATATTTCTTAATTTGTAATATAGATCCGAGCACCATACAATGTACACAGGTCGATTTACCGCCATTGCAACAAGTGTTGCTTAGTATACCTCAAATGGTGACGTTCACTGTTCAAAAACAACGTGTGATTATGCATTTTCTCCTTTTGCGTATTAAAACGCCCATCGACATTCATCAAGTGAAACATGCGATGAATGCGTTATGGATGTTAAAAACGTGCGTTTGTGGGTGCCAATATTTAAAAAAAGCAGAGGGTTGTGTGATCGAAGCAATGTTGACCACGAACTAGGCGAACCGAAACCGTCATTGAGCGAGTGGAGCAAATTCTTGTGGAAGACCGTAGTATCTATGGAGTCCATTTTGCATAATGACCTGGAAATGCGGAAAGTTTCTTCAAGGTGAGTTTCACGATTGCTGACTGACATGTTGACACATGAAGCCGCCATGAATTCCCGACCATGAAGAACAATCTCCGTGGCCGTTCATTTTCCAACCGAGCCACTATTGCATCAGTGATTTTCCAGTGGGCAAAACAAACCCCTAAAGAAGTATTCTCAGCAGCCATGTAAACATGATAACCCATTTATCAAAAATGTCTAGGCGTTTATTACGTTGAAAAATTACAAAAATTTCAACTTTCTTGGGTACGTACTTTTTCAGAAAAAAATTTGGAGACCGCAGAACTTGGGCACACCCCGTACACAGGTGAATCAAAAACCAAGTCTAGAACGAGAGCAGGCAGAAACTGAAAAAGCCAATTTGCAGTTAATCTTTTCACTAAAAAATACGCATCCGTTTCTCAAGCGAAGGTATTTGGTATACTGCAGTGCGCCACGCAAAATAATTTAAGGGTTTACCGAAATAAGCGAATCAATATTTTCACGAATAGTCGGACATCTCTGAAGGCATTAAAGTACCGGAAGGTAACATTCAAGCTAGTATGGGAATGCCGTGAAAAAGTCAGGCTCTATAAAACCACAACAAGTTATGGGTATCAGGACACTGTGAAATTGCAGCCAACGAGAAAGTTGATGATCTAGAACAAGAAGGTACGTCAACTCCATATATAGGCTCTGAATCGGCTCTGAGAGTACATAAAGATAAAATACGAAGTCAGGTGACAGATATGGAAAATCTTCATAGAAGGACCTGATCGTAAATGAACTAATAAACTGTTAAAAAGAAAGTAGGAATGAGTTACAAGTTATTATAGATTTACTCAGAGAACATCTCAACAAAAAAAGATTGTACAATAGACACCTGCGTTGCAAGCAATGCGGCAAAAAAACAAAGACAGTCATCCACATCTTGTATATGTGTGAAGCTTTAATTCACAGTAGGCAAACTATTTATGAAAAATCAATAATAGCTTTAGAAAAATACAGCAATTACCCAGTAAGGGTTTGTACAAAATAGCCCAAGAAAAAAGATACGAAAAAAGTGCTGTAAAGAAAATAAGATAAGTACAATAAGACCATGAGTCTGCAATGCTAGCGGAGACAGAAGTTAAAGAATCTCAACAATAGCCTACAATATTTTATAAAACTTATATTCTTGTATTTAATATCAAACCAGGTTACTCATGAAACTATTCGATTTAATTGTACATTAAAAAGACGTTTGGTAAAATCACTAAAATCTAATTAAAGAATATACTAACCAAGAAAATAACTACTCGCAATATCAACAAATAAATTTTTAAAGTAACGAATCAAACTTTGTCAGAATAATACGGAAATGATTTTATGATTTATGTAAATTATAGACTTATCTAAATTATACACTTCAATGCTACTTGGGTGCTTCAAATAGAAGGCACAACAAAAGATATTTAGAAATGTTTAGAAAAGTATATTAAATTAATCTTAAAAAAATTAACTGTAGACAATATAAAAACAAAAAAAATAATGCTACACTAATATAATATTAGATAATTTTAGAAATAAGAACATAATCAACAATTCTAAAATCTGATAATATGAATAATATAAATAGGGCATTAAAAATCTGTATCGTAAAAATTAATTACATTTATAAGAAAAAAGGGGTACCAAATGAAACACATACAAAAACAGTGTTTTACACGGTTTTTAATCTATTAATCATTACAAAAGAACGAATGTGAAAGTTAAGTTTCTACAAGAAACAGTAGGAAAAATGTAGGAAAAGTCTCACAATAAGCGCAATTAATGGAAATACTAATACCGCACTACAAAATAAATAGAAATGTAACTAAAAAATGCAACAAAAATATAGAATTAGCAAACTAAAGAAAAATATATAAAAAGATACACTAAAGTTATTAATAAAAACAGAATCTGTACAACATATTGAAAATAAGAAAGAAAGTGAGCGAATAACATGTAAAAAGCTCATCCGAAAGTCAACAACAAAAAATTCGCTGCACTGTAAATGTAAAAGCAATGCTTAAGTACAATATTTGTTTACCTTTGATCTAAAAGGGTATTTCAAATTACCATTTACTTATTGTTTTTAATTATTATTTGTCAAGATCCATTAAACATTCTGAAAGAAATATTAATTATAATTTGAAATAGCTCTAGCATTTTTTTTAAATCGCAATATCCTTTATAATTGCTTAACTCCAATTTTTACTTTAAGCCTAATGTAAAAAGTCCAAACTTAAGACAGAAATAACATTTCTGAAAAATATAAATATGATTTACAAAATATTTTCAAGAGATTAAAGATTGGCGAATTAGAGAGAATGCATTATTTCAAATATATTTATTTACTTATTGTACTACTTGATAAAACCCCGTAGCACCATATCGCATTGCAACTTACGCTGCTCTAATGTACCATTTTTAGTAACGACAACACCGCGTACGCAAAGTGTAATGGACAAGTGACTTATGAAACGCAAACTATTTAATTGCCTGCAAAAGTTGCGCAAACATGATAGCACTTCAAGGAAGTCGATCGTGGTTGTCGTACTTCACGACTTGACGGGTCGAATAACGCAATATCATAGTTTCTCGATAAAATCAGGCTTAAGATGTTGCAATAACGATGCACCAATAAACGTCACCCTAAATTAGTGAGCGCCCGGTTCACAGGAATTTATTGTACCATCTTCGTAATAGCCACACCCATTTGCTAATAATGTAGTCCTTATTTTTTAGCGATGGGAAATTTACGACTAAAGGCGCGCAATTCTTTTACATGTCGACCAAAATATTAGGTATTTCATGATTTTAAGAAGCACTCGCGGTACAAATTTTCACTTTTAATAGTTATACATATATAGATTATTTGCAGAAAACTACGTATAGGTAATAGTTCAATTTTGCTTATAGTAAATTTATCTTTAATTACAAACATTTTTCAGAGAATTGTAGTATACGTTGACATTCAATAAACTTATTAAGATTAAAAATTAACTTCACTGCAAAATCAGACAACAATCTTTAAAAAGTCATATAACATGAAAGAAGTATAAACTATATCAGAATTCGGAGGCAGAAAAATTAAACATACGGTTATTCGTATCACTTGAAAGAAAAACAAAATATAGATATTAAGATGTCTCAAAGCTGAAGTAAAATCAAAAGAAATAACATTATTCAGCAAAGAAGGGATAAATAGAAAAGCAACAATAAAGTTTCTCCAGCAAATTATAATCAACAGAAATGCATATGTTTCAAAAAAAGAATGCGCAGGATTATCAAACAAATCTATTGCAGTGAATAAAAACAAATTTATCACGCAAATTTTATGCTGCACTATAGAAATTGACACAATAAAGGTTATTGAGAAAATAAAAAAGATCGTCATCCAGACATTTCCTTTTCAGAAACTAGTGTGTATTTAATAACCTAGAAACACTAAATGATAGCAAATATCTTGATAACAATTACAAACTTTTTGTCTAGATGCAGCCACTGTAAATATCAAGACATTTAAATAGAATAAATAAATAAATTTTGTACAGGGCGCCGCATAACTCTCTCCTTTTTGAAACAGCAATAGAGTAATATAGATCCCTAATATTTCGCAGCCTGCGTTGAAAGACTTTATATTTTAGGTGTCCTCACAGAAAAAATCGCAAAGGAACGCGTCTGGTGACCTAGCCGGCTATTAGATGTCACCATGTAACGAAACATTTGTCTCAGAATTTCTTGAGAAATTCATGCCGTGTGTGCGGTAGCGCCATTTCGTCGAAACCACAGTGGTGCATTTCTATGTATGTTGAGTCTGGGCTTTAGGAAATTGCGTAACATCGCTACATAGCGAGTAGATAGTCACCCCGCGTCATGCTTCCTCACAAAATACGATTCTATGATACCAAAGTCCAATTATACGTTGACTGTGGCAAGATTGCTCGTGGAATTGTTGACAATTTTGTAGATTCTGATACAAAATTCTGTCCGATAAATGAAAATGAGCTTCGCTACTACTGAGCATCACCTAAAACATTTGCCAATATGTCTTCGTACGCAGCCTGCCGTGCGTACCAGTCACATTTTTTGCGTTCCTGGATCACAATCAGTTTGTATAGATAGAACATGGGATCGCAGTGTAGAATTCTCTATACGCTCCGGTCAGATATTCTCAAGACAAGAGTATGGTTAGCGGCGGAACGTGGTGGCGATGTGACTACAGCTTGCCTCATTGTGGCGATATTCTCGTGTGTCCGAACGCTACGAGGTCTACTGTGTGATTTTCGTTTTCATTCTAAATCAGTCTGTCGAAAATTGTGTACTCACAACATTATGGTTTTCTTAGTCAAAATTCTTCCGTGATGACCTACTCCAAAATGCCTACGACATAGGAGTGCACCACAATAACATAATCACCATTTCTTAAATAAGTCTCCAACACAAATACAAATACACGGTATTCACTATTCCATGCCACGATAGCTAACTAAAATGGCATGTCTAGTGCTGCTCAAGGATGTATCAAGAATGAGCACCGTCTACCAATGTATTGCTCGCGGCGGTAAATTCAAGAAGGGAGATCATTCTGCCGAAAAAAGTATATGTAGCCTCGAATGTACAGGTTCTGTAAATAAATATAAAAGCACCGGACAACCAGACCTTTCTGACGACACAGTGGAGGGAGTTTTGTACGTATCTCACAACAGTCCACTAGCAAAGCAAGTCGTAAACTTGGTATTCCAACAAACCGTATGAAAGATTTTACCACAGCGATTGCGATTCAAACAGTATTGTTTATAAATGATGCAAAGTTTAAGGTCAGACGACCATATAAAATAAACCGATTTTTCTATGGTAATTCCTGATGAAATACGACGAATTTGTTTGGCGATCAGAGATGAGGCTACATTTCATTTAACTGAAAAGGTGATCCAAGACTATGACGGGCACAACCTACTTGGACATGTTGCACTTATAGCTATTTCCTCAATTGATAGAAAATTCAAATAACTTCATATTCCAACAATATGGGACTCTACCTTCATTGGTATGGTGAAATACGTGATTATCCAAATGAAGAACTCGCTTACCGTTAGGATTGGGCGATGTATTAGAAGATCTGGTATTGTTCGGCTGATCCCTCATATATATATATATATATATATATATATATATATATATATATATATATATATATCATACGACTTGCAATTTTTTTCTTTGGGAGTACATTAAACATCTAGTCTATGTGCCAACAATACCAACAACATTGGATAAACTTTAAAATTGCATTTCTGCTGCTGCAAAGAACATCAACGGGGACACTACAGTGTATGTGAACCTAACTGGACTACCGTTCAGACGTGTGTCGTGTGACTCAACGAGCTCATATCAAACATTTGTGATAATATGAATAAAAACTTGGGCGTTTTCTCTTCATTTTTATATATAATTTAATATTGTATCAAAAAATATAGCTATCAAAATATGTAATACAACTCATTAACAAATAAAGTTCGTAGGTAAATAACAACCGACCTTTGCTCAATGCAACAATTTACATCTCATTATTCTAAACCTCGATGTGTAAGTACCTTGTCAGAACCCTCCTGATAAATACAATAACCAAATAGAAACACTTGTAAGAATGAGATTAAATTTACATTAATTCGTTGTTTCAAATTCCCAAGTTTAATTTCTAGGTATATATTGTTCTAGAGTATTGTATTTAAATTAAAAATATGTGGATACAAAATTTCAAAGCCTTATCACATAATTTATTTGATCAATTATTATTCATAACATATATGTATAATAGCCATAAGTAATACTCTATGTACGGCCAGTAATACCGTTACCCATTTTACAGCTAGTGTAAATGTACTCTAAATAAATACAACTTGCTTACAATTTTTCATGTTCGTAATTGCAGTTGCTACTAAATGTGGAGGTAGCCAAGCGTCACTGTATTATGTGTATCTTCGGTGCATCAGAAAAATGCGATCCGTTGGCTAAATTAATGGAATAATATTTTTATCTCTATTATATATTATTATAGTATTTTTAAATTGACATCGTCAGAATACATTGAAGTTATTAACAGTGACTTTTTTGTATTTATCATGGTTCCGGAGAAAGACAAAAATGTGAAAGTTATGTCATTCAGTAATAATATTATTAGCAGAAGAATAGAAGAAATTAGTGAAGATATTGAAACGCAACTTGCTAAAAAGCTGAAATTAAGAAAATTCACGGTACAAATGGATTAATCAAGAGACAGTAGAGTCGTATTGCTGACTTATATAAGATATATCGACAATGGTGAATTTATTGAAGAAATGTTATTCTGCAAATCATTAGGGAACACCACTACCACACTGTATATAAAAAATCATATTATATGTAATAAGCTAAAAAATCACCTTCTAATCATTAATGATGAAGTTATTAGTAAATTATTTAGCAGATACTTTTGAAAAATTGAATATGTTGAATAAACCACTTCAAATAATAAATAAAACTCTTCTTGGAGCAAAGGCAAAGATGTTTGGCTTCGTTACATTTATAGAGTTACGTCAAAAATGTATTTTTGGCAAAAATTTTGACCTGTTTCATTGATTAAAAAATGTGGCGTGACTGACACCGCTGCACTTGTCATTATGGGTCATCTGAAAATATTGGATTCTGATTTACAAGAAAGATTTTCTAATTTGAAATAAAAAAATTTTCCAATATGATCGATGAAGCCAATGGCAGTAGATCTGTCTAATGATTCAATGTAATAGCAAGAACTCTCAGAAATATAAAATGATGAGTCGGTTAAAACTTTATTCAATATAAAAAGAACGATAGCGTAGCTTTGTGATGAGACTTTGTTTAGACCAAATTAATAGCGTTTTTTCCATAGGAAATCAGATATCTCCGAAACATGGGTTTTGAATGGATCAACTGCTTCCTCTAGACGATCCATCAATTCAACGTTTTTAGTGCTCATAAAACCAGTTGTTTGCGTCGATGTGTGTGTGAGTGCACATTACCATGGTGGAGAATGAACCGGCTTTGCGCGTTGTTTTTTCTTATTTCTCAGAAAACTTCTGACAACTAAATAATTATGTACCATTCAGAATTGACTGTTTTGCGGCCCTTTAAAACCACGGTTGCGACATATCAAGTTCATTTGCTTCGAAGTGCTTCAAGCGCCAACGGCTATTGTAGGGTTTGGCTCATCTTGTTTACTTTCGGGCTCAAACGCATAAATCCAAAATTCGTCACCTGTGACGATATTGCAAACGGTACTTGAAACACTGCGATCATGTTTCTTCAGCATTTCTTTCGACCAACCGACACGAGCCTGTTTTTGAGCGATCGCTAACTTTATCCGCGGGATTCAACGCGCACATAGTTTTTTCAAGGTTAAATGTTCATGCAATATCGAATGTATGCTAGTCAGACTAATGCCTAAGAATTCCTAAATTTCATGATGTCACATAACAATTTTTTTATCAGTTCACGTATGGCATTGATGTTTGCTAGCACTACAGCCGATTTTGGACGGCCTTCTTTAAATTCATCTGCCAGCGAACTACGATTAAATTAACTGAACCAACGATATACAGTGTGGAACTGTGTGGAACTTCATCAAAAGTCGAAGTGAATTGATCTACGCAGTATTGTTGAGATAATTCACGTCGAAGTTCGTAAAAATATTATCGCACGAAAATATTTACGAGTTAATTCTATTTTTTGGCCGAGAATAATGAAAACAAACCAAATAGTGTCCGTGTGACAAAACCTGAGTACGTTTATAAATAAGATCAAAAAACAAGTCGACGCCCATAATCTTCTTCAAAAACAAATCAAATAAACGATTTCAATAAACGAAGAATTACCACCTAAAATTTTGAAATTTTCCAAAAATAATAATGTTGAGTAACAAAAAGTGTCACCAACAGATCATTTTTAAACTCCCTCTTTAAAAATGGTTCACTACTTACCGACACATTTGTTCATTACACATTCTAACTAACAAGAAAGCTTATCTGAAACTTTTAGATTCTCTAAAAATTCACTAGCTGCGATTTAGAGTGTAATAAAAATGAGCAGCAAAAGTTAGACTCAATGGATATATTAAATTTTTCTGTTCGAATTATAGAAACATTTCGCATTATAGCCTAATATTAATTTTACGGAAGCAATCAAAAACTTCAAATTATAGATATTTTACTGTATTATAAGTTTCTTTGTACTTTTGTATTTTTATGCTTTTGCTTTTACCGTACCAGCAGATCTCATTATCTCAACTAGAATCGAGTAATAGAGGAAATGACTTCTCATCCCATTAACTCGGGAAAATTTGGCCCAGTTAAGGAATCTTGAAACAGAAGCAGATAAGTCGAAACAGCGGCAGCTAAACCAGCTTGAATATCGTTTCCTAGATAAGTAATACGAAAAATAAGCGCACCGCGGGAAGTTGTAGGAAACATATTTCTGCCGGCGATAAAAATCAAAGGAATGCATTACACGAAAACTGGAAATAGAATGCCGGACTGTCTTGCTCCGTAAGCTGAGGCGCCGGCGTCGGCCAGAGGCGTGCCTTGCAAATGCCAACTTAATTATTTCGATGATTAATAATTCAGGTATCAAGCCGATCAGGAGCTGTTAAACCCCATTATTCAAGATAAAATGGAAATGCAGAAGAGATACTTATCTTTGGATTGCCCTGACACACCTTATTAGTTTACTAAACAAAAAAGTGGCCCTGAGATTTAATTACTTCATATTTTGGCGCATTAGGCGGAATTAGTACGTTTTAATGACATGTTATAGCGTGAATAATTTCTGCAACTATATAATTTTTAATCACTTCTCGTAGCACCCTAACCTAACTATTATTAAGGAGTTTGCGTATTCCGCAAATACAAAACATATTTATAATTATTTATTCCAGACGGTAATTACACCCTTTATAATAAGTAGCATTGATACCTGAAAACCACAACGTAGATTACTGTGGTGAAACCATCACAGACAGACGCGCATTTTCGAAACCAACATATAATAATAACTTTAACAGAATTACTAAATATACACAATGAGTTAATTCTGATTTATTATACTGCAATATTCAAATGCAAAGTAAAATATCAATTAGTAGCATTTTTTATCTCCACTTGATTATTTGCACAACATTAAATGCCTCCAGTATTACCATGCTCTAAATTTGATGTCTTGCATCATGAATGACTTCCGCAAAATTCCTGAAGTTTGACTAATTGAACTTATAACACAACACGTACAATGGCTCATGGTAAACAATGTTAATATTGGGTTCATAAAAACTATTTATAAATTATTGTAAACATATGTTTCTTCATAGATATTTGTATTAAATTACAGTTTACAATAGAAAAGATTTTAGAGACATGATCAATTATCATATTTTATATAAAGTAAGCTAATTTATTAGTGAAAATATTTAAGCAAAGGTTTAATTCACCTACAGTTATAAGGGTAAGGGCAAACTTTTTATTTAGAAATAATGTAAACAAAATGGATTATCAATCCTTAATATGGAGTACGGTTCGAGGGCTCAAGCCGAGCACATGCCTAAGTCGTGCGCGCTGCATGTTATCGCTATTGTACAGTGAACCTCGAGCAGTGATAAACCAGTGCATTAATTGGAATAAACTGTTTTCATTTTTGCATTGTTTACTACATAATTCAGTGCATGCATATAAGTAAAACTAATAGCATGCTGCCATTTGGCAATGGCTACAACCCCACGCAACAATTCAACCCAACAATAACGCAACAAAACGCATTCTTTTACCAACAATACCCATCTATCCCAAATAACAACCCACAACAAATAACACCTGAGCAATGCCAGCAAATGCCAAATAGCTACTCAATGTCGCCACCAATACAAACATTCCAAACTTATCAATATGGTCACTCTTCAATGTCTCAATTTGTAATGCCGCCTCAAGTCCAACCATTGCATCAACAAATCACGACACAAAAACCAATGGAAATTATTATTAGCGACGCAGAGGAAGAAGAAAACATTGCAGACAAAAAAAAATGCTTGGCAAAAAGTTAATAACCTAAAAAGAAAAAGAAGGAAATTGCAAAACACACAAAATCCGCCACAATCATTTAATCTAACAGAAACTAACAAATACTCAATTTTACCAGAAGTTACAGACGTAACAAACAATAATCAAGATAACGGTGCCAACAAAAACTCAAATAAAATACCCAAACCCCCTCCAATCTACGTATATGGGGTTAACAATTATTAGGAAATGATAAACAGCTTGAAGGATATTATGGAACAGGAACAGTACACCACCAAAAGTATGGCTGATAACGTAGTCAAATTTAATGTGCATTCCCCGGATGTGTACAGAAAACTCGTCAAACATTTCCAGGAAAACAGTGTCATTCACCACACTTACCAAATCAAGCAGGATCGTGCATACAGAGTGGTCCTACAGCACATACATCCTACAATTCCAGTAGATGATATTACAGCTGAACTAGCTACTCATAATCACAAGGTTAGAAACATTACTAACATAAAACATAAAAGTAAAGAAGCATTACCACTATTCTTTGTAGATTTGGAGCCAGCCACCAATAACAAAGACATATATAACATAAATTACTTACAAAACTTAAAAATTTCTGTTGAACCGCCCCACAGAAATATGAACCTGGTCCAGTGCACAAGATGCCAAAACTATAACCATACAAACTCATATTGTAATAGGCCATACGCCTGCGTTAAATGTGGCGGACCGCACAATTCTATTACATGCAAAAAAACAAGGGAAACCCCTGCTACTTGTGCACTCTGCAATGGTGCACATCCCGCAAACTACAAGGGCTGTTCAATCTACCAAGAGCTACAAAACAAAATAAAACCGAACACCCAAACACAAAAAACACACATGCCTCTTACAAGACAAATCCACAAAACTTTCCTCCCTTGCCAGTGAAGAACTACTGGAAAATGCCAAATACTAACTGTGAACAA
The DNA here is from genome assembly GCA_036346155.1 of Sinelater perroti. Classification (NCBI taxonomy): domain Eukaryota; kingdom Metazoa; phylum Arthropoda; class Insecta; order Coleoptera; family Elateridae; genus Sinelater; species Sinelater perroti. The sequence goes on from JARFIY010000001.1 coordinate 37,950,255, forward strand.
ACACAAAAAAAACCTCAACCATCTCAAGACCTAACACTCACACAGTTCTTAGAAGAATTCAACGGTATGTTCAATCAACTATTACAACAAAATAGCATTATTTTGAACATGCTTACGACGGTCATAAATAAATTAGTTCGATAATGGCCAAATTCCTTAAAATTGCACTCTGGAACGCCAACGGCCTCCAATCAAAAAAAACAAGAAATCGAAATCTTCCTCAGTATAAACAACATTGATATCCTCCTTATATCAGAAACCCATTTTACTGTAAGAACCCACATAAAAATACCGCACTGTCTTATTTACTACACCGAACATCCGGATGATACGGCACATGGAGGCACTGCCATTATCATTCGTGAATCAATAACACATCACGAACTACCAAAATTCGAAGAAAATTTCTTACAGGCCACAGTGATTGAAGTAAATAAACTACCAAATCCAATTACAATAGCGGCAACATATTGCCCCCCTCGGCACCAAATAACCAAACTCATGCTACAGCCATTCTTTGACTCCTTAGGGTCAGGATTTATAACTGGCGGAGACTTTAATGCGAAGCATACCAGATGGGGCAGTAGACTGATAACTACAAAAGGCAGAGAACTTAATAAACTCATAACTGATAATAATTATACATATTTTCAACAGGTAGCCCAACGTACTGGCCAACGGACCCTGGCAAAATTCCGGATTTGTTAGATTTCTTCGTTGCTAAAGGAGTTTCATCTAACTACGTAGACATAACATCCAGTTATGATCTATCATCTGACCACACACCTGTCATACTTACTATTAGTGCTACAGTAATTAGAAAAGAAGCCAAATCCAATGTTATGTAACAGACGCACAGATTGGGACGCCTTTAAAGAGTATATGGATCAACATCTTGATCTTAATATAAGCCGAAAACGACTGAAGAGTTGGACAGTGGAATCAACAAATTTATAACTACTACACAAGAGGCAGCATGGTATGCTACACCGCGCATGGAAAGAAAAACCCAGCTCACAAAACTTCCCAAGAGAAGTGATGGAGCTGGTTAAGAAAAAGGAAAGCTAGGGCAGTCTGGCAACGAACACATAATAGAAACGACAAAACAAAGTACAATCGAATTACTAATAAACTTAAACGAAAACTGAACGAAGTAAAAAACGACACATTTCAACAATATGTAACTTCTCTTTCCAAGGACGACTACAGTATATGGAAAGCCACAAAGGGATTCAAGAGGCCACAGGTACATATACCGCCGCTACGTAACACAGACGGCACGTGGGCCAGATCTGACCAAGAAAAAGCTGACCTATTCGCACAATATCTGGCAGAAGTATTTAGACCTAACTCTGAAACAATAGATATAGAAGTAGACACCTTCCTCGAAGCCCCACTACAACTTTCATTCCCAATACGGGATCTTAAAATCGGGGAATTACGTCAGGAGATAAAATTCTTGAGCAACAAAAAAAGAGCACCAGGCTACGACCTCATAACTGGTCCTATCCTTAAACAGCTACCAGAAACTGGGGAAAGACAACTACTAGCATTATTTAACGCAATTCTGTGCTTAACCTACTGGCCGCCGCAACTAAAGATGGCGCAAATTATAGTAATATTGAAACCTGGTAAGCCGCCAAATGAAGTGCAATCTTATCGCCCAATTAGCCTGTTATCAATAATTGCCAAACTCCTAGAAAATCTGATATTAAGTCGGTTAAATAAAGACACACAACTGGATGATTGGATCCCAAAGCACCAATTTGGATTCAGACGAGATCATTCTACTATTCAACAGTGCCACCGCATGTCTAACGTAATTCAGAAAGCTTTTGAAAGTAAGAAGTACTGCACGGCAGTATTCCTGGACGTCCGACAAGCCTTTGATAAGGTGTGGCACAAAGGGTTACTGGCTAAAATAAAAGCATTATTTCCGCACCAATATTATCTCCTTTTCCAATCCTACCTTTCAAACCGCTATTTCCTAGTAAAATTCGGAAACAAAATCTCGACACTACAGCCAATTACCACTGGGGTTCCCCAAGGCAGCGTTTTGGGCCCAGTCCTATACTTACTTTTCACTGCTGATATACCAATAACACCGTACACAGAAATGGGAACGTTCGCAGATGATATTGCCATCCTCGCGTGCAATGAAGACCCTTTAGCTGCTACAAGATTACTGCAGGAACACATACATTTAATAGAAGAATGGCTAGACAAATGGCGAATTAAGGTGAATGAAAATAAGTCAGTTCAAATAACATTTACAATGCGAAGTGGAATATGCCCTCCTGTTACCATAAACAACATTGATGTACCACAATCTGAAGAAGTGACGTATCTGGGATTACACTGGGACAAAAGGCTAACTTGGAAACAACACATAAAGAAGAAGCGCAAAGCCATGGATCTGAAAGTTAAAAATGTACTGGCTAATAGGTCGGAAATCACCTTTAGCAACCGAGAGTAAACTCCTTATATATAAAACCATCTTACGTCCTATTTGGACATATGGATGTGAGCTGTGGGGCTGCTCTAGCTATTCTAACGTAGACATAATCCAGAGATTCCAATCCAAGACAATAAGAACTCTTATGGATGCTCCATGGTACGTGACAAATCTCACCCTACATACCGACTCCAACACACCATACGTGCGTGATGTAATTACGGAACGGGCAACCAGACACTATGATAGACTTACATATCATTCAAACGACCTTATACATCCACTTACGTTACAACCAAACTTTCGGCGATTAAAGCGGAAATGGCCTTGGGACCTACAAACTAACGTGAATCCTCCAGTGTGAATCCATCATCCTCAATCAATAGGATTAGGAAACTGCGGGGAAGCACCAATGGGTGCCAACCTCATCAAGCCAATCAACTTTAACAACAAATTAGCTCATATAATCTCTTGTAATTCTGATTGCTGATGTACTATGTTTCAATTAAAAAAAAAATCCTTAATATGCAAGGTCTTAAAAACGTTCTTTCACATGTGTGCAAATATAGGGTGATCCAAATGGAACTTAGGATTTGAATTGCATGCCTCTTGCGTTCTGTGAACGTTAAAGGTTTGCATTTGTACAGTTGGTATTTAAATACAGCAAAGTTTACAAAGACCATCAGAAATACCGTACATTTATTAAATGGGTGTTAGAGAAGCAATTAAGCTCATTTTTCTTTAAATTAATGTATGAATCGTTAAAATTGTCGCATCCGGGGTAGTGAAAGTCCAAATAGTACCCACAAAAATTAGCACCTTCATAAAAATGTTCTGTTTGGTGTGAATTAAGGGCTGGAGGAATTATTGGCCCGTGCTTTTTGAGAACAAAGCCACGCTGTTACTGTCAGTGGTTATCGAGAGATGCTAAACAACTTTTTTTAATAAAACTAACGATTTAAACTTGAATGACTTGTGTTTCTACTAGATGGAGTCACATTTTACACAACGCATAAAACACTCACTTGCTTCAAGTCAAATTTCTTGGTCATGTTATATCACAAGGGGGTGACATCGATTGGCTACCACTTTTTATTCTGAGGCTATTTGAACGAAATGATCTATGTCAAAAAATCTGCTACGATTCTAAAGCTAAAAGAGAATATCAGACGTGTAATTTCTGAAATAGGGCTGTACTAAGTATTATGGGAAATTTCGCTAAAGAAATGTAAAACGTAATTGCTAATAGTAAGTTTATACTTTACACTGATAGCAACAAAATTCGTAGTAGCAATAATCTTTATCTTTAGATTACAATGACCAGTTAATAAAATTGAACATAAAAATGGGAATTATCCACAAATGATAATACAAGTGAGATTTACGATGTCAAAATCAAGGAAAGTATGAGTAACTTGATGATTTCTACATAGGCCTTAGCCGTTTGGTTAAATTAAAAAAAGCATGTCAAAATTTCTTTGTACAATCAACCCTCCTACAACATGACAAGCGGATAACACGATTTCCATATAATGATACAGAAATTGCGACAGCCCTTTTACAACCTGCCATTTTGACAACACAGTTTTTACATAGCACGACTTCATAAACTTAGCTGTTCCACATATAGCATAAATTTTTCCTTCATATTGTTCTGATTGGTGCCATATCTATTCTTTCTTATAGGTATTTTTTTAATATAAACTTTTATAAATTTTTTAAGAAAGCAAAGCCATCTATTAATCAAAAATTCAGAAAAGAATTACATAATTAGTTGAACCACTGGGAGGAAATTCCCATTTACATTATATGAAATGTCAAATAAATGGTCTCTGCATCGCAATCGTTCTGAAAAATTATTCAGTTGTCGTTTTTTTGTTCATAAATGCAGGCGTTTTTTATGTGGTGTTATAAGAAGTTTACATTTTGTTACTATCGCTGTTCAATAGTTCAATAAAGTTATTATAAAATTTAAATATTTGTGTGGACACAAAATATTGATTTATATCAGTTTTAAAATAAAATTTAATCTCATGATTTGGCTTGAGGATTGCGTGAGTAAAAATATCCCTTGAGTGGAAAATTCGACATTATTCTGCAGAACAACAAAAGCTGAAATAAAGATGCTCGCTACACAATCTCAAATTTCAACTAGATCAGACTTCACTAGCCCATAAATTCACACTAAAAATACGTGAAATTATAGACAGGGAAAAGTATATCGTATATCATATTTTCAACGCTGATAAGACTGCGTTGTACTGGAAAAATTGCTTTATCAAATATACATTTCGTAAAATGCAAAATCGTGTACCAAGGCTAAAAGCAGTATCGTGTCACGCTACTTAAGTGTAGTGACTTAGTAAAAATGTTGTCTTAAAACCAATGGTAATACTCCGCTCTTTCGATCTTCGAGCAATGAAAGCAAAGGACAAGTCTCAATTACCTGTATTCTGCTCAAATCTTGCTTGGACATCTAAAAATACCTTTGATGTCTAAATTATCCCATCCGTAAGAAGTTATACGATAGAAAAAATTGGAAATTGCATCATCCCAACATGAAAATTGTCTTTTTCCCTCCTATATATCATATTTTGTTAAGTAAGGATATTTCTGACTAGTCTAATTTTTTAATTTTTTAATTTAACCGTCAGACCGAGGCATAATTCACGCTTTCAAGGGTTACTATGTGGGCCAAATATTTGAAACTATTTTCAATCTATTAAAAATGGCGAGAATAAAACACTTATTCAGATATAAAAAACATTTTTTTTTATTTTGGATTGTATTAAAGGAATATCTTCAGCTAGTAAGAAAATAATGACATCAACAGTTAATGCAAGTTGGAAAGTTCTGTTACCCGACATGGTCTAGAAAGAAAATGCTATTCCACCTCCAGATGTATAACATGACAGAATAATAAACGCCGCTTTACGTTTAGAGAGTGAAAGGCTTGCAGACATACATATTCAAGATGTAGAAAAATTATTTCAAAAACAAACTTAAATAAAGAGAAGTTAATGAAACTTATAGACAAGTTTACCTCAAATGCGTCGAAAATTGAAAACTTCGAAAGCATAAACGATGAATTAATTCCAAATTTAAGTTATAATGTTGTCCACCTCATAAGTTTTTTCATAACACGTTTCAGTACAACATGGAACGAATAAACTTTGTTATAGAAGGATTAACTGTATTTTGAAAAATAGTTGTGGTATTAATATTAATTCGCACATAAAAATCATATTTTTCGCAAAATTTAATAAACTTTTGTTGGAACCAAGTATTAGCTGCATTTGGTAACATTATTTCAGATATTTTCACGGATACGATATATCTGAGCACCTTCGTGCTTTTTGGTGGTTTTGAAGTCATGTCTTGTTTAAACTCAAATATTCATCCCCTCTTAAATTTGTCTCCAACTTGTTGGTAATTTTCTATTTAGAAAAGTCAACATATCCGGAATATCCCACAAGGTAATAATATGCTCCTAGATCTAATTACCTTGTTGCAATATATCCTTTGGTGTGCGTAAAACTATTCTTTGAAAGGTTAACAGTAACAAAGCACATGATAATAAACACCCATCATATTAATAGATGATGAGTCCAGAAAGTAAAAACAAATAAAAGTCGAGAAATATCAATTTCTAAATTTTTAAACATTACCAAAATATTTAAGAAATTGAAGCAAATGAAGCAAAAGAATACCGTTACGTTTTAACATAATTAAGAATCTGCATATTACTACAACACATAAAATATAATAACGTGCAATTAAAAAATTAAAAAGTGGCTCGCATGAGGCCTCGCTCAACATGCAAGACATTTAAATAATTCAGAATGCCCAAGATGTGGTAAAAATCACCAAATTTAATACCATATGCATTAGCTTACATGTTATTACAGATAATTTAAACGTCATCGCAAAAACAGATGCGCATATAATCATGATGTTAAATCATTAAATAAGAAAAAAACGTTTCTAAACGTCTGTATCCCCATAATGCAATTATACTAATTATATTCTGATATAAATGAAGCCCAGTCGCGGACGGTTGCTTTGTAAAAATAGAATATCATAATCTCAGCAAGAACATTATATCGCTTCGATCTCATTCTACACAAGTAGCGCGATGCAACTCAGAAAGCAAACCCTCTAGCCATTTTGTTTGATACGCTATAGGATTGAGTCGTTTATAATAATAATTTTAATGTGTACTCTCGGGTTTCTATCGCCTGTGATATACTTTTATCTTAAAAGCGGATTTGTTTTTACCTGTTGCTTCACATAATATTGCTAAAGTAAAACGTCGAACCTGTAATAAATCGTGCTCGGTAATAAAAGGACCGAAAAACGTGAAGGTCAGAAATAAAAAGCGCACGAAACCAAAGCGGCAATAAAGCGCTGCGGGGCAGTGCGAGGCAATGCACCGCCATTTCCGCAATTAAGCTAAGACAGAATCTCAAACACGGACACCAACTTGCAAACAAGGAAGAATATACTATCTAAATCTAAACTATGAGTGAATTTCCATTATCGGTAGAAGTTGGTCTGGAGCGGGTGGTCGGGACAGCGCCGCAGGTACGGAGTGCGGTCAGGATCGGGACTCGGGTCAAAGTTCTGTGCTGCAAACTAAAAAGAAAGCTGCAGTAGGGATCAATAACCCAAGCAAACCTAAAAACGGCGTCAGTGCATTTAGAGCTGTACCCCGATATGTATTTCTGGCAGTTGCGAAATGGCAGAGAAGCGCTCGCGCTGCACGTGAAACGGGCAAGCAAGATCTGCAGTGATGATAGCAGCAGTTCATCTTTAGCTACTTATTTCGCAAGCACTGCCTAAAGACAAACTTCGCCAACATGTTGAGCAGCTTAAACCAACAGCGGAAGTTTCTGTAAACAGGTACCCAAAAGGAACTGTACGTCCTTGATGATAGTCCCTGGAACATAGTTATTTAGCTATTTGCTCTTGCACACATAATTCAAAAAATACGACGGCATATTAAATTCAAACGTGGTGGACATGCTGAAACATAATAATAATATGCACGCAAAAATAAAACAAATTGAAGTAAATGCGAAGCCATGAATCCATTATTTAAAAACTTCCATTAATCTATTACAAATTTTGTCCAAACATATTCTCATCCTCATTTTTGCCAAATTTATTCCACGCAATAAATACAATTATATGAAAGAATATCAAGTGTTCATCCAATTATTGCAACAAAAATTTTTTTTAACTAATTTTTACTTAACAGAAATTCTATAATATGGAACACATCCTATCAAATCAGTTTTAACAGTCACTTAAACAATTGCATAAAATATTCATTTAGCATTTAGAACAGTCCAAATAAATATTTTTGTTTGATACTTCATTAGTAAATATTGTTGGTAAAAAAAGATGGTACGTTAAGTTTAAAGTAAATATTTAGATGGTGATTTATGGGGAATTTTTCATGTTCAAACTCCTTAAGCAATTTGGGTGGATATCTACTACCTTAATATTTTATATAATGCATCATTTTAAACTAATGCTACATGATAATCTATCAATGAGAATAAAAAAGCCTTAAAAATTCGCCATCTCACTTGCAAGTTACGTCTCGCTTTTCCACATTTTGTTGGATTGCACGGAATTGTTACATTTCCAGTTATCCAGGAAACAAATCATAAGAAATCGTTGTGCCTTCCAGTATCATTCTTGGAACTTAACCACCTTGAATTATCTTGTGAGGTTGCAAACGCAGCTCATAACCATATAAGTATACGCTGGGGCACTCGCTGGCCGTAAACAGCATACAAATCATTCAACGATTTACAAATATTTTTGTGCCCGCTATGGCAGTCAGAAGCTATTTTTTTCAATTGTAGCCTTTCTACCTACGGTAAAAATAAAATGAGGAACACTGTTATTCTTCAAAACCATCCTGAAGCCGTTAGTTCTAAATTTGGCCAGGCACTTATCAGAATATGGCACGAAATTTCACACTTGTAAAAATAAACAACAGGAGTTTTATACAACACTAAATGGGGTATAATGCCGTTCTGTAGTGAGGCTAATGGTGGTAATTTTTAAAAAATAAAATAATAAAAGTTGTAGTTCAATGCATTGCTCGCTTGAAAATATCACTAAACGATTGCAGTTTTATTTTAATTTTTTAATCGCAGACTAAGAATTAAGGGATAAAAAAACAAGTAAACAAGTAATAAATTAAAAATTGAGGTATTATTAATTATATATATTTACGCGGGAAGTTTGATGATTCGCATAATCGTAGATCAGGCATGAGATCGTACACTTCTTATAAATGAAAATTCTATAGTTGCATAACATTCAGCCACTACTTTGTTGTTTGGTGGTTCTATTCCAAAATAGATTAAATTTGTACTTATAGTGCAATTAAATTTATTTTATAAAAAATCTAATTAAAAAGTTAATGAATTATTTTTCTTATTCTCGGCGACTTATATCAGGCCTTTCCTGTAAAATCCGATGTCTTTGAGTAAATTAATATTGCGTCCTGGAAATCATAAAACAATTGAAACTAGTTGATTAGAATTTACTGATAAGTTGTAAAAGATTCTAAAAAAACATAATTCTGTTTAAGTTACCTTACGGTAGAAAATAACTTACTATTTGAGAAAAAAAATGAAAGCACCAACAACGGCAAACGTCTCAACGATAAATTCCACAACCAAAACTAGAAAGATCATCAAAATCAGCTTCAATAATCTAGCAGTATAAAATGGAAAAATACTAATATAGGAATCGGACATTTTAATAGTTATATTTTGGACTTCTCTTCTGAAGTAAGATATGTACAACAAAATTATCAAGAACTTCCTTAAAGTCACATCTAAATTTAAACATTAAACCAATTGCAACACACATTTAAAAAAATATTTTGAGATTAGCTTTAGGATTCTTAGCTGAAATAAGTTATTGTAAGAGCATTAAACTGGATGTCAGCTAACAACGAAATCATTAGGTACTGCTTGCTCTTTGCATTTCAATTTTAAAAAAATCTTAAGATAAGGATATGATTTTTGGGAAAGGTGCTGTACCTTTTAGCACACATACAATAAGTGGTTTCATAAGTTGTGAAATAGAAACATTAATCTCTAAGATGATGTACGTTCTAGACAACCAAATAGAAGATGATTTAGAGCAGTTATTAGCCAAATATTCTTGTCAATCCTAAGCGGAATTAGCTGCAGCGTTTGTCATAAAACTGGATAAAACCAAAAACAAAATCTTTGGTTTCTATATCGGCTCACAATTGACAAAGAAGTAAAAACTGCGACATGCTTTGTCTTTGTTATCCAAGTTCAAAAGGAAAAATAGTGACTTGTGATGAGAAACGAGTATATCATAATCCTAAATGACTAATCTTGATGAACCATCAATATCAATAATACACTCAACATTTAACCAAGGAAAAACTTTTGTGAACTTATTGGGCATTCATTCTGTTACAAAACCACGTAACAAAAGCAACTAAAAATATACTTCATCTGCTAGGGTAGAAATCTAACACTATTTGGTAGATTAATAATTTAATATTTCGAAGACATCTATTTTATTACCTCCCTAAAATTAAAGTTTATGTCCATAAAGCTGACTCAATTCATCTTTAATAGCAAGGTTAAAATTCTAAGACATCAATATACCTACACATCTGATACATAACAGTGGCATACAAGCAATCGAAGTGTTTATATAAAAACGAAATTTCAAAAATAATCACAATATAATTCAATGGACGAGATGTCAAACCTATGGCTACTCAAAAATTTACTGCTTAAAATAATTCTACTACTTAAAATATGATCACACTCCACAAAGACATAAAAAACCAAAAAACACATCCGCTAAGTGTGCATTATGTAACGCAAACTATCTTGCAAATTGCAAGAGCTGCACTACAGTCTAAGAATTAGTGATAGCCAGAAATAGGACAACAAAGTCAGTCATAGCCAATTAATACAGACAACACACAACAAACTACCGCTCTACAGTAGCATCAACAAACATACGCACAAGCAATGCAACAAAATAATCAACAGAACCACAAACAAATACAGAAAACCAATTGTCAACTTTCGTAAATAAATTTTGTAAACATGTTTAAGCATACCATAAAAAATCAAACTGTTGGTACTTAGATTCATAATAAGGAGAGACTGCAACACTAAACATAGGCACTAAGAGTAGACAACAATTAACAATAAAAAGTCCAAATTTGATAAGCACAATGAGTGACAATAACTATGACTTTTTTAGTAATAGCGAACTCAAGTAATGACCCAGTGACCACACGAAACTTCCTGATCTAGCTTTCTACATAACACGTGGAATCCAACCATGATCTCATATCCGATCACATTCCAGTTAAGAATGACATAAGCACTATAGTAATTCAAAAATCAGGTTACCTAAACCAATCATGAGAAAAACCAATTGGACTTCCATCCAGCGCCACCTAGAAAATGTAAAGCTCAATTTGCGAAGAGGAATCAGAGCAATACTTTACTCGAGTAGTACAAGAAACAGTTTGGAAATAAACTCCAACAAAACGAACAAAATAAATACTTTCATGAATGTAATTACATTTAACATACTTATGATTAGTAAAATCTCGCATTTACGTATGAAACATAATGTTAGGCATACGTCCACCCGCATTGAGTCTACACGCATATATGCATTCCTCAATATTACTAAAAACTCTTTCGCAGATGTCTGATCCGATGCTTCTAATCACGCGTAAGGTTACCGACTTCAGTTCCAGAATTGTACGTGGCATATTAGCGTACATCTGTGATTTCACAAACCCACATAAGATGAAATCGCAAGGTATAAAATCACAGGACCTTGCCTGACATTCCTGGTTACCGTGGAAACAAATCACTCGTGAAATTTTTTGTGTGACTGGTCGCTCCATCCTGCTGAAACCAGAGATCGTAAATCTCCATATCGTTAAGAGGCTATAACCGATTGGATATCATGTTACGGTAACATTCTTCATTGACGGTAACTGCAGTCTGCTCATCTTCTTCAAAGAAAAACGGCCCCACCACTCCACATTTCCAAAAACCACACCTTATAATCGTTCTTAGTGGATACATTTCAAGCTCCTGTATTATTCGAGGATTTTCATTTCCTCAAATCTGACAGTTCTGTTTGTTGCTGAACCCACTCAAGTGAAAGTGGGCTTCGTCACTGAAAATTCTTTCCACAACCCATTGAAAGAAACTCATCTCCATTTTCTATAATCAGCGGGTTTAAGTTGTAGCGTTAGTTAGATTTTATACGCGTGCATATGAAGGTATTTATGCACAATTCAATGTAAAGAAGTTGTCGGGATGTCCAACTGCTGCGAAAGTCGGCGAATCGATTTTCCAGGACCTACAGTGACACTGTCTTGCACAACAGCAATTGGTTGCTCTGTCCGTCAAGACCGATTCCGTCCAAACGATTTCTCCGTTACTACTGAACCAGTCGTCTTAAATTAACTCATTAGTCTTTGAAATGTAGATTCGTTGAGTGCTTCATTTTTCCCGAGAATCGTATGGAGTTTTCGCGCTGCTAACGTGTTTACAATATGTTAAGAATAAACAGTGAATTACTAATATATCAGCAATAATCACACACTACAGAAAGCAATAAAAAATTAAAAAATCTGCAGGCATATGTACCTTTTAATTGTAAATCTAATAGCGATTCAGACAAAAGAAAAGGTAGACATACTTACTTCACATTCAATCAAAGTCTTTAAAACTCAGCTAGACCATACTGATCAATAAACAGAATACTTTATCGATACACTCTGCCAAATAAATTTACCTATAAAAACTTACTCTCTTATAAAAGTAAAGGAAAAAAAGCAACTAAACACCTGTCTAAAAAAAGCCATCGTCTCCCTAACAATGATACAATAAGTCTATGATGCTTCCCTAAAATCTGGAAGTATACTGAAATAATGATTCAGAAACCATTGTCTTATAGGCCCATTAGTCTGCTAAGCAAGGTTTTCTAAAGACTTACTAAAAAGATTACATACAGATCACGAGTTTTTAGAATTGTTTCTAAACACAAATTCGAGTTTCGAAAACACTATTCTACAACCCAACAAGTCAACACATAATCGTTACCGTAATTTGGGAAACTTCTGCTGACAAGATTGGCAGCATTCTTTGACATTTCTCAACTCTTTAAGTTAAAAAAAACTTATTGTCCTACAACTACCATCTCCTTCAACGTTATATTTATTTAACAGCAATTTTTCTGTTAAATATTCAGACCAGCAATCCAACTTTTCACTATTCAATCTGGAATTTTCCAAGGTCTATTACTAGGACTAATGCTTTTCTTCATTTGCACAGTCAAGATACCTAAAATTGACAACACCAAAATCGCTTCTTTTGCTGACGATGTGCCTTTGTTATTGCGCTGTTATTGTTATTATCCTTTAAGCACCTACCAAAACTTACGAAACCATATCAACCTGTTTAAAACGGGTACACCAAATGGCACACAAAAGTAAATTCAACCAAATATATTCGGATTAGGTTTACGATGAGGCGTAAAGTATGTCTACCTGTAACAACAAACAATGAGCGAATACCTATAGCAACAGAAACAAATTATCTCGCAACCTAAAGGAGGACAACTTGATATTAAAAAAATGCAATAGCTTCTCTGCAGAAAATCCAAGCTTTTTCTAAACAACCAAATATTGCTGTAAGAAACTACACTGAAACAATTATTTTCTTACGATTTCCAACTCTAGGAATACAGACTTCAATTCAAACTACATACTACGTTCTATGGTACGTGAACAACCCAATACCCCATAATGACCTGAAAATTTCCATTGTCACAAGTGAAATACTGAAAATTTCCGAATCCCACTATGACCCAATCACAAGAAGACTATATGAAACATACACCCAAAACTTGCTACATCAATGAAATAAAAATAAAAAAGGGGAAACTATAGAATGTAACTCTCATTGTGATAAAAAATTGCTTTAGTAATTTGACTATTTATTCGTACCAGTGAATATATTTAAAAAAAACTTTTACAGAGTACGTATTAGTTATAAAAAACAATAAATAACTCTCTATCTCATTCACATTCATTCACAGACACACTCACGTACTGACACATGTTCATAATTTATATATTTGACATCAAGAGATCTGTTACTTAGCGTTACAAAATATAACATGTAAATATTCTCATTAATTTAATAGTCAGTATTTGTATCGCTTAAGTAATATGTCACTCCACAGAATTTAAAAGTTATTTATAATAGTAATACTCAGAACAGCTACTTGTATTAAGTTTACTACGGTTCCTTCTAAGATTTTGAGTGAAACGAAAAAGGAATGCCAGATAGCCTGCATATATTAGCATCACGCACCGCTTATGGGTATAAACTAATGAGGCAGTTAAGCCTTTAAATCGCTGTTACAAATCTTTTGCAAACTTAAAGCAAAGACATAACTGCAAATTAAATTTAAATTTCTTTCTGGCCGGTTGTCAAACTTAAAAAAAGTAGTGGTAGTTTGTCATGCTGGTAGCGCCATGATTGAAGTTAAATTGTGATGGCAGGTTTTACACACTCAAATTAAAATAACTAGTATTTATGTGCGACACGCCAGTAGTACTTGACAGTAAATAATGAGTTTAAAAATGTAAATTTCCGTTGTTGAATAATTATGTGGAAATAAACATTACAAAATGACAATAACCACTAAAGATAACTACGTGTGATGTTCCCAATGTTTTAGAAATCTCATTGTAACTTTTTTACAATACATTGTAAGTATACGAAAATCATTTTCATTTAACTTTATGTTGCAGCACTAGTCGTACTGTAAATCATCTAAAAACTATTAGACGTCTTTCTTTCAGCTAATTTATAGCTTATTTTAGATCATTTAACTTCTCAAATGATTCACTATGTAGAAGTTTTTCCAATCTGGAAAATCAGACTAAATCAGTCATATATGTAAATTAAATATGGGAGTAATCCATAACGTAATCAGTTGAAAGTCCGACAATAATGTAGTTTTACATTATAAGAGCACTGTAGTGATTATGTATCTGTTTAAACCATTGTTTGTCACACTGGACTGAATAAAAAATTAGAATAACATTTCGCGTTTACTGTGGATTTGGATTTTGGATCAAAAGGCACGAAAATTACCCCGTCACAATTATAAATAATTGAAATTATTACTTTGATGGCAAATGGATGTGCTGGTACAGAAATTATCCCTTATTCTGGTTATTCTGGGGTATAATATATAATCCAAATTTTATCAGTTATTATTATTCCTTGCAAAAATAAGGTTCCATAATTTGTCAATAGTAGTTCTTATAAACCCGAAGAGAAAAACTTTGCTCTCTCCTCAAACCTAACTTTTATATGCTGTTTTTTTAAAGCTAATCAAACAATCTACCGTCATTAAGCGCACATGCATCATGTTGTCCTTTCTTAAGCTGTTAGGCAGGCCGCGATCGAGTTGTGAAACTCTCGACGTTTCGACCACAAGTGTGGCAGACATTTTCAGGAATAAAGCTTCTAAAATTAAGTTACTGCCCTGCGTGTTTTCGCTTTTACACTCATGCGAGTGTGGTCGGAATGATGGTAAAGGATCGCTGTTGACGTCACTAGATCAGCTGCTGGCGTAAATCGGCTCATTGTAGTAACATATCGATGTTTTTTACGTCACTCGCTTTTTCACTGCGTGGTGGTCTGTTTTTCCCACTTAAAACCAATAAACCAAGATTTGGGTAGACAAAACTGGTCCTTTCTGATAAAATTATTTTTATATAAACTGCAGTACTTTTCTTGTTGGGGCGCGTTTACCAGCATTTCAGCCTCAATGGCTTATTATACCTACAAACATACTTCCTCACATACTACTACACCACATACACCCTAAGCTTCCAGCTTTCTGGACAGCGAAGCTATGATTTTGACAACTAGGCTACAGCGGTGGATAATAATTTCTATAGTTAGATAAAACTGACTGATTTCCAAAACCATGTTGAGAAACAGTAATTTTTCAGTGTGATTGTAGATGTCACTGGTGTTCTTTTATTCTGATCGTAAACATATGGCTCGTAGTCTCAATAGTCTCGCACGAGAAGCAGTATGTGGTATACCCCTGGTGTAATCCTGAGTTTCTTATGACCTTGTCTATTTGAAAGTAAGTCCCGTACTTTAGTGGTAGTAGTATATATGGTTTATACCTTGTATTTGTTGAGAATTCTCCCTTCTGTTTCGTAAATCTTAATATAAAGTTAAAAAGAGCTTTGTGACCGATTTCGATTTTGTTTTGTATGCGTGTCTATTAGACTTCATCGCTTTTTTCATCTCTACCCTCGAGTAGTCATTCCCTTGTAGCGCTTCTTCCAGATATTTTAGTTGCTTATCTAAGAGCTGAGGTTAACATGTTCACCGTGCCCGAGTGAGCTTCTATCGCTACTCCGTCTTTTTGCTCGTAATACACGCCTTTCCAAACAAAGTAACTGAACAAAGCACTGTGAAAATAGTTCCAAGATGTCATTAGCAAGAATTTATTTCTAGGTGGACCAAAGCATCTTTGATCGAAGTTATGGTAAACAGGGACATTATAACAAAATTAGACATTAGGTCTCCCTCCTGTAGGTGGATGTCTAAAAGGCGGTTGACAAACTGTGTGAGTACTTATTCTAATTGCTGGTAAGTCCAACGTATGGTTGTAATAGATTGGATAAGTAACGAGGGACAACGGTCCCTACCTCATGTGACCGAGTATAAAAGCGAAAGTAACTTATTTTAAATTTTCTTCTGAAGATGTTCGTTGTAGTTGTGGACAAAACACAAAAAGTTCCAAACTACGACGTAACTCAAGAGCAAACATGATGATGTATCAAAACATCGGCTGAGAAAAGCCTTCACATGTGATTAAGAAAAATTAGTTTTCTTTATCTTGCTGTACAAACCATAGGTTTTTGTTATAATAAAGTAAAAATTTGCAATAAAAAGTGAAAAGAGGAGCTAATGCCAAAGAACTTGCAAATGGGCCTAATATTCCCCCTTCATAAAAATGGCGATAATAAAAATTGTAAAAAATAAAAAGGCATAACGCCGCTAAGCACTGAGATAAAAATAACTATTTTAAAAATTAATTGAAAAAGTTAAAAACAAATCGAAGTATGCTAGCAAAAACTTAAAGTGGATTCCGGGAAAAAAGACGCCCTGGACCACCATGTATTAAATTATCAATGGGACTTTAGCAACAAACCGAACAGTTTTTCAGCTTTTAGATATGAAGAAAGCGTTTGACCAAATATCAAGAGTCAAAATATGGGAATGTTTAATAAAGAAGAAAGTTAATATCAAACTAATTAGAATAATCAAGTGCACACACTTGATTAAAACTTAGTACGAAGACACGAAAAATTATGTAATAAGTAAAAACATGATATAAGAGAAATTCAGAACGAAAAAGGCAGTAAAGCAAGGAGGAAGTTTAAGTTCGGTATTATGTATTACTTATACGGACAAAATAATTAGAAAGACACAACGAAGAATCAAACCACTGTTCATAGGGTATAGAAACCTGGAAATAATAAATATCGCAGAATGTACCTTCGTGGACCATGTAGCTGTATTAGCAGAAAAAAGAAAAAACTAGAAGATAACATTAAAATATAAAACAAAGTTAAAAAAAAGAAAGAAAAATAAAAAACAAAAATTATTATTATATCGAAGCCAGCGTGGTCCCGTGGTTGAGTGGCGGTCTGCGATGCTGACGGACCTGGGTTCAATTCCCGGTGCTCTTCTCTGATATCTGGCGGGTGGCCTACTCAATCACTAAAAATAATTGAGTACCTACGTTCACTCGAACAAATGGGTAATAATGGCGGTCGTCTAAGGCACGGTGCTTGCCACATCGCCCCGCATCAGAGATGATGCGCGACAACTGTGCAGAGAAAGCAAACATATGAAAGCCTTAGCCTCTCAGTTAGCAGGCCGTGCTCCCACGTGGGGCGTTAGAGTCTCATTATTATTATTATTATTATTACGGTTACATAAAAAAATAAAAATAAAATAGAAATAAGAATAGAAAGCAAATTAATAGAACAAGTGAATTGTTTTCAATATTTGGGAATCACAATAGACCAAACAGGGAGGCAAGATAAAGAATTAAGACATTGGATATAAAAAGCAAATAGAGCATATTATACAATGAGCAAGAGCCTCATAAATAAAAAAGATATCTGCGACGAGTTAAAGAAATAAAAAATTGAAAAGAATTAGAAACGACCAAATTAGAGCAGAACTTAATATAGAGTTAATAAAAGAATATATAGAACAATGACAACTGGTGAGAATAGTATAGCAAAGCAAAACTTCTTGGAAGAAAAAGAAGTAAAGACCAAAGAAAGCTTGAAACAATACAATAGAAAAAATTCTCAAGAAGAAAGGTAAAGCGTGGACATAAGCAATGAGGTTAGCACACGACAGGAAGAATTGGAAAAATTTTGTAGTAAAAGAATAATATTAGGCTTTCTCTTTCTATTGTTAGTAAAATAAATAGTGATTATTGTATCGATAATTTTTTAATATTTAAATCAACTTTGTGCAATGTAACGTTGTGCCAATTTCAAGCTTTCTCTTATATAAAGGGCAATGTTAAATTATGGAAAATTGTTATATGATGATTTACCGCGTAATAGTAGGTATGCAGATGTATAAATAAAAACAGCTATGGTTAATTGTTTACCTACATCTGAGCCCGCGAATGCCCGCAGGCTTAAACTCCAGCAAGATTTTTAGCAAAAGTTGCAATTTTCCGCTGAAATAAGGTTACTTGAGGTATAACTGCACACGAGAACGGTTCGCAACAGTACATGATTACATTAAACAAATACACGCCTCTGCTTTATCTGGAGATTAATAAAAATGGAAATAGTAGTTGGAAATTCATAATGAAGCAGGTAGGCAATAATGGTGTACCATTAGTCCATTATCAGTTTGCCAGTGCACGCCCGCCTTCAGCTTTTTATCGGTTCTCACACCCCAAGCGACAAAACAAATGTCGGAAGTGGCATAAAGCGTATTTATCAATAACTAAATTCTCGAGGCGGCGGTCAACCGTGAAGCCATTGCATTGTCATGTAATTTAAATCACATAGATAATGTCTGAAACACGGCATTAGTCGGCATAGGTAGTTAGCTTAGGAGATTGAGACGCAGATTGCGCTTTCGCAGTTTTTACCCGTTCCATGTGCTTTTGAATATTGCGACTGAGCAGCAATTCACCAATAATTAAACCCGATCTTTTAGTCTGGCATAAAATGGTTATTTACAATAAAGTTGGCTAACTACCTTTGATTATTTAAGTAAAATGAAGAACAGGTAGAATCAGCATTAAAACATCAATTATAAACATACAAACAATAACTATAAGATTGAAGATTTAAAAATAATACAGAACTAGAAAAAAATTAAAGTATACCCAAGTCAGAAAATATCTAGTAATAAAGAAATTAGTTCAAAATCATTAAAGGGGCTGAAATGTAAGCCTAAATAATAATTTAACAACAATACAGAAAGCTTGATATTTTATCTTAATAAATAAAATAATTTATTAACAAATTTACATGAAAAGAAAACATATGACTAAATATTTCCGTACCTCAAAGTTAAAGTGGCGTAATTAAATATTATATTGAAAGCTACTTGAAAGTTAAATGATCTTAACATATCATACAGTTGTTTAACTCCCACCTAATCCATCAAAACTCACACATGAATTTTTGTCTCTTAGTAACCCTAAGAAAGTAAGGTTATACCTTGCAGGTTATGATAAATATGGTACAAATGATGGATGCTATCCAAAATTTAGTGTCTGGCCCCTATCCTACTTAAAATTCAACAGTTTCTGTTACAATAGATGTAAATCTTGTAAATGGAATAACATTTCATTTTTCTAAATTTTTTAAACTTTTAGAACATAGTAATGATGATATATCTGGCTACGATTCAGATCAGGATACCGTCCTGAAACCTACTGGCAGCACATTTGATGGAAGATTTAATACTTCCAACAATATCTTATTCAAATAGCAATAATGACGTTGAAATCACAAGCAGCTGGAAAAGAAAATGTAAAGCTTTGGTAGGCGATCGTATGAAAAGCAAACAAAGAAGCAGAGAAGGAATACCAAACTAAAAATAGAGTTCTTGTGCCAGCTAAACACCTGAAACCCCATGCATGCCATCATGTACCAAAAAGTGCACACAAGATATAGATTAAAGGGTCAGACACAAGAACTTTAAAAATGTTTAGATTATTTTCAGATGGCTAGCTACCTTTGGTTACTGAGAACATTGCCTTCACTAAAAATAGTCATCCATAAGTTTTTTGTCAGAGCGTATACCTATATGCAGATATATGGATTTCACTTATTGATGGAGTAAAAGAAAAGAGGTGATTTGATCACCACGATAACTCCTTAGGATTAGCAGCTATTCATTCGTCAGTGTAAATTTCAAAAAGTTTTGAGGGTCTACGACATGACGATGAATAATCTAAAAAATTTTCAAGTCTTGTTTGACAACGGAAATTCGCTTCTAATTAATCGAAAAAATACAGTGCAAGAAGACTATAAAATCAGTAAGACAGTATACCTGCAACTAAAATGCGAAAAAATTCTGTATTACAAGACTTATTTTTTGATAAAACTTTAAAATTGTAGACATAAAAAGGGGCACAAGACGAGCTGTGGACTACCCTAAAAATATTTCTTAGGCAAGATCCACTCAAAAAGCTATAAATAATTTCAAGTAACGAAACCTACTGACACTTTAAAAAAGAGTACGAGAGTGTTTCCATCATTTTTACGAAAGCCTTCGACACTTAACAGAAACAGAAAATTTCACATCGGTAGAAATTAATTTATAAAGTTTGATTATTTATTTTCAAGTTTAATTATATTGTTTAATAACTACAAGCCAAATAAATAATTCTTAATATTTTTTTGTGTGTTTTTCCAATTATTTGGTGATTATTGAAAAGTAATCACAACTCTATCAACAAAAAATGTTACTGTGAGAAAAACTGCGGTAACTACTTCCTTTCAGTATCCCTATTCATTCAAATTCTAAGGACCTAAGTCAACGCTAATAAGCACAAAAATTAAAAACAGATACTTGTGTTTGTATTATAAAATGCAGTTACCACACTACCTCTAGGATACGGATTTGATAACCGACATTACCATAATCATACACTTTTTTGTTTTACCACCTAGTGGTAGGAGAGGTAGATTGCAATGACTCATTACCCTACTAATTTTAGTATTTTACAGTTGTATGTATTTATTTTTGATTTAATTACTTGCATAATATAATATTTTATAAATGTAGTTTTACGAATATAAATAGCACTAGTCATCCTAATTCAAATGCAATTTGTTTCACCGTACCTGGTGTTCATTTCAAAATAAGAGATAACTATTCCAATTACTTGAAATATAGACTATTTAGAATACAAATTATGATTTTATCTTAAATCAAAAGCTGATGACATTTAAATAAAACTGTTAAGAGAAACTTGTAAAAATAAAAACCCAAGATTTTGTGTTTTTACATTTTATTTCCACTTGCAAGAATATGAAAGAGGATATATTCAAGATAACAAAATTTTTGGAAACGAACCACATGACCAAGCTTCTAATTGACCAAACCTACGAAGAATACTTTCAAAATTAGACTTTTATAAACTATAAAATTTAATAAAATTTAAAAAATTACAACATTGTATAAAACTAAGTATTTTTAATTCAAGTCTTTATAGCCTAGGGTATCTAAGCATCTAATTAATTTTTCCTTAAATTAGATTTGTCGTGTCAAATGTAATATACAAAGCAAAGAACAATTTTTACAAATTTTTCTCATTAATTTAATATTTCGCGCGCACTCAGGGTCATTATGAATCTAAAAATATAGAAATGTAGCTAAGCATAAGTAGTGTCTGATGACATTGGTCGTAACACGCAAAACTGTATTTATCTTCAATCAATAAACCTCGTATAACACGCCAGCTGCATCATGTTTACTTAGTCAAATTAAAGGTTTTCGAAAGACGGAAATGTATTTGCCGGGGCTAACAAAAGCAGCTTCATAAATAAATGTGGGTGTTCAGAAAAATATTACCAGGAGCTTAAAAACAATCGTAAAAAACTGGAGGTCGCCGTCCGCGGTACGCATTATATTGTTTCGCCTAAAAATTTAGGCAAGCATAATTAGCGGCAGAATAGCACCTCAAAGCACAATCGGCCTCTGTTCTTTGTTGCCACAATGCATTCATGCCCTACATTCATAAATAAACAAATGCTATTAGTATTTCCTGTTTGATAATGTTCCTAACGGAATGAAATAGCACCAGGCTGCTGATTAAAATAAAATTAATAAATAATGCATGGTGCCCACGTCTGCATTTAAACATCGCACTTAAAGGACCGCGAAACAGTATAAATCAAAGGCGACTGCCTTAGGTGTTGCATAAAATGTTCAGCCAGTATGAAGTCTTCCACTACACATTATATATTCCGGTGAGATATGCTGAAATAAAAAGAGTTTTAAGTTAAACATTACATTGTAAAGTATTATTGAATTAATCCATAATAAAATATCAAAAGAAAAATTTTCGCTTCTCTTCGTAATTACATTACTAGTTACCTACTGTATGCAAACGGCGAGACATGCTGTCGAGAATTAAATCAAAAAGAAACTACCGAAAATTATATTCCATACACACACGATATTCGGAAGTTATGCAGTTAATTTTAGCAGCGAGTCGCTTCACAGAACTCTAATAGAAGCAGAATTTAGAATTCGATGAAGTTTGTTTCTCAGATTTGGTTATCAAACAAAAATACGAAAAAGTTACGGTATACTTCCACTACCCGCATACAAACGACATCTATAAACAAGTTTCGGGCATAACTAGTCGAATTTAAATTACTTATTAAATGCGATGGTGCAAGAATAGCAAATCGTGCGCAAGAAGAGATATCCAAGTAGTTTAAATAAAAATATTTACTAAATAACCAAATAACTTAAGAACAATACAAAATATTATCAGTAAATTGTAAATGGACTTTTTTCAACTGAAAGAAAAGAGCGTTCTAGTAAGGATATTAGATTTATATTAAATGAGTCAAGGGTTTCAACTTCCAAAGGGTTAAAGTTTCTTTGTAGATCTAGAGTAAAGTCGGGTATGTTCAAGCCATTCACAGGTGTCTTGAAGTTAATACCAAAACCTTAATCCAAACATGTACACAAATTATGATATAAAAAAATAAAGAAACATTATAGGATTAGCGAAGTCGTAACGTGGATAGTCAAAAAAGCCATTGATGCCACCAGAAAAACAATAATAATAACACAATTATCAAAATGTACGTTCATTAATACACAACATACTAAAAAAGTTTTGCAGCACATTAATTTTTACAATGTTTCAAAATACTTTCCGCCTCACTCCATGAACATCTGCATTCTTCGAAACCAGTCATCGGAAGGATTTTTCCATGTTTCTTCAAACTATATAACCACACTCGTCGTCTTACGCCATTAGAAGGTTTCCATCATTGGATAACCGTCTCTATTTGGTTTTAGGCCTTAACGGGCATGTCATGATAATAAAGCCAGCTATTACGATGCAGTTAACTTGCCATTTCCTCAGCAGATTTGGCGTAGGAAAAAACTCTTCTCACTTGAAGGTAGTCGTTCAGAATGGTATATATAACCAATGTGGAAATCTCCAAAAATTCTTATACCTGCCGATAGGTCATATGCTTGCAAAATCCCACAGGTTGCAATAATCTGACTTCAGAATCTAAAGTTTTCCCTCTAAAATGCCATATACCACCAAAATGCAGTTATATGTTTAAATAATTATCTTCTATCATAGAAGCCACTTTTTCCAAATGCACAATTTTGTAGTGCAAAATTGCCCGGCATTTTGTTTTTGACTAAGATGAAATTGCAACGTTCCTCTCACTGTCCAGTTCAGGAACATCTAATATGGAAATATCGACTTGCCAACTACGGTATCGGTTTAAACCTGTTTCAGCGCATTGCAATGCTTTCTTAGTAGCCTAAGTAAAACATAAATATTATTAAAATAACGAAACATTTATCACATACAGAAAAAAGTAAATCGAGGCTTCTAAAGCACCTATTACAATTTCATTAAAATAAACGGAATTGGAATTAACATGTAGAATTTTAACAAAAAGTATAGCTATGCTGTCAACTATTAACAAAAGAAAACTAACTAAAACAAGAAAGGCAAAAAATAGATTGGATGCGAAAATATAAAAATCTAAAAAAAATATTTATAAAAACATAAAATAAAGATGAGGACGGCTATAACCAAAATTGGGTACGCAAAATGAAACAACTCAGGAAAGCCAAAATCAAAAGTCGCTGGAAACAGACAGGAAAAAATATTAAAAGTTAGAACGGAAACAAACTGTATAAGATCACGTGTTTCAAGTGTAATAAGTTTAAATACACTTACTCTAGCAAAAGCAAACGATCTTGAAAACACTATAGATATTGAAGAGGAGTTGAAAAATAAAGTTATTGCAAAAAAAAAATAACTGTTTATTAACGAATAAAAATTACTGCTGCTTTGCGGCACCAAAAATATTTTTAGTAGCATGATATAATATTATAGGAGAAATAAATCATAATCAGACTGATTCTATTAATCATGAATTTTATTCTTTTATAAATCAGGGTTATCACTCAAAATAATTCTTTTGGGCAGCTACACATCAATGAAGACGTTTTTCCCACTGTTCATGACAATGGTGGAAGATTTCTGCAAAGATTGGTTTTCAACTTGTCCATTATACTCTTCTAGGTATTATCCAAAGTATCAAAATGTCGTCATTTCAAATGTCTTTTCAGCCAGGAGAATAATCATGACCATAGAGATCGAAATCCGGTAAATAGGAAACTAAATATTCACAAGAATGCTTTTTTCTGGTAAAAATTTGTTAGCATGCATTTTTATCATGTCCAAATTATGTGTTACAATTCAACAGATTGTTCTCAATGTCAATTCAGGACCAAAATTTAATAGTATGGTCAAATTTTTGCCAGTCTAATTTCGCAACACATCTCATAAATACAAGATGCTTTCAACGATCACGGAGAAATTATAACAAATTCAAACTTATACAGAATCTACAGCAGGGGTTATTCTAACTGACATACAAAAAAATCTCCTGTGAACATCACATGACTTTCCTTATCCTATTATTTGGGTAATTCTAGAAGAAATCCTCCGTTTCAATTTTTTTTCGAATTCCTATTTTACCAACTTTTACTTTAAATTCATGTTTATCTCGTGATAACAAATCATTTTTATTCTCATGAATTTTTTGTATCTTCAACTGTTTAGATTTGCGGCCGCTTTGCGACCGATTTTGCAACCTTGCGACCAAACGGCTCGGCCGTTACGGTTCTCGAGATATCCTGTTTATTGACAGACCGACACATACACATACACACACACACATACACGTGCGCACGCACACGCACACACGCACGCACGAACCAATGGCCCAAACCAACTTTTTTGGTGTCCTGAGGCTATAATTTGTCCAGAAATGTGAAAAACTGGGTAAGTCAAATTCGCGCCGATTACATTACTTTCCTTATAAGGAAAGTAAAAAAGGAAGGCAACAGCGTTACCCATTTCTGCATAGTATTACCAGTCTCATTATTTTTCTGACAAAACTCTCACCTATGAAAAATACAATCAAATATAAAAAATAAAACGAGTACGAACGTGGAACTCCTTTTCTACCAATGTCCGGGGCTTCTAAAGATAAACAAAAATTTGCGGCCACTTCCGGCAAACCGGTCTCGAGATTTTCCGATCAGGTTGATAATTGGCGTCTGGACTTGACTTATGGTCCTTAGTTGAATACTGAAATCGTTATGTCTCTATCACAGATCAAAAATGTCAAAATGACAGATGTCAGATGACAGAAACAAAAAGTTTTCTCCAGCTTTATTCTCTACATAAGGCTTTTCATTTTAATGTTCAGAAACCTAAAATGTAATGGAAATGTAAAAGTTATAAGAAATCACTGATGTGCTGATGTACAGAAAAAAATTAAAGTAAGTACGAAAACAACTACAAATGCATTTCGAAGAAAATAAAAAAATATTTATCGGTGGCTATAAAAAATTCAAGATAATACTTAGTATTATTACTATTATTATAAACTGAATATATGCGTCGATCCGGCATGAGCAACAGAAATAAAATACTATAGGGATATGATAATAAAGCTACGATATCGACTAAATGAGAAATCAATGAAATAAACCAAATAATTTCCAACAAAAGCAAAACCGTTTAACAGGAAAGGAAAAAAAAGAAAATGAAAGAAATAAAAAGAAAGATGGACAAAACTATTATAAGAGAGAAAAACTACAAAAAACTCCTGGAGTAAACTATTGCTAAATGTAAATTACCGAAATTTCTTTGAAAAGTATTAGAAAAATGTAGATGTTATGAAAAATTTTTGTATTAAAGCCCATGATATTTCATATTATAAATTAACACTCAGGAATCATGAAAATGAAGATTATCTCACTGTATAAGACAAAATAAAAATACTGAAACTAATATTCCCAAACAAAATACAAATAGCAAAATAATACATGCACATTGTTGAAGCAAATCACAAATATAGTCCAATTTGCAGCATATATGTGGGCAGTATGAAAAGTTTTAAGCCTCAACATGAAGATGGCCCTACTCGTCAAAACCAGTCTGATACTACAGTCGTACCTACTGTAAAAATTTCAATCATTTTGGATGCTTAGTTAATTTTGGATCAGTCGATGTCAGTGCTTTTGTAAAAATTGAGAAAATCGAATACATTTAAAAGCCATAACGCTATGCAAATTAAAGCCGAGTTAGATCCCGTTTACGGAGACTCTGTCTCACCATTTTCCATCGTCGAAAGCTGGGCATCTGAATTTAAACGTGGTCATACCAGCTTGGCTGGTGATGAGCGGTCGGGTCGGCTAATAACTGCGACCTCCATCGATAACGTAAAAATTCACGAAATGGTACTTACCGAATGACCGCCGAATCAAAATTAGAGAAATAGATCTCGCGCTTGCTCACTTTGAACCAAAAATTTATTCAAATGAACATTTCCGAAGCCCTAATTAAGTGGTTTCAGCGAAACAAGTCGGACTATTTACGTCGATGTATCACAGTCGATGAAACTTGGGTCCACCGTTACACCCCTGAGACAAAGGAATAGTCAAAACAGCGGACTGCGAAGGGCGAACCTGCTTCAAAACAGGTGAAAACGGTTTCATCAGCCGGAAAGGTGATGGCGACTGTTTTTTTAGATAGTCAGGGAATTCATCGATTACTTAGAAAAAGGGAAAATAATAGCGGGGTTGTACTACGCATCGTTAATGGACCAGTTGAAGGCAGCAATTGCTAAAAAACGGCCCCATATGGAACGAAACCAAGTACGCTTCCACCAAGATAAAGCACCGGCTCACAGTTCGGCGATTGCCATGGCTAAAATTCACAAATTGCAGTTTGAATTGATTGACCACCCAGCATATTCATCAGATCTAACCTCCAGCGACTATTTCCTGTTTTCTAAGCTCGAAGAACAAAGATTTTCATCAAACGAAGAAGTCATCGCAACCGCAGATCAAGACGCTAACTACTACATAACTGGTTAAAGAAGTTAGAGCATCGCTAAAAAAAGTATATCGACTTAAAAGGAGACTGTGTTGAAAATAAAATTTTAATTGACAGAAAAAATACTAGCTTCCATGTAAGGTTCAAAGTTTTTCAGACTGCTCACGTTTTACTATACAACAACGATTTGATTGAATTCGGTATTTATTAATAAACGGTACATTTAAAGCTTAATCAACATTGAGTACATAACTGCGCCTCTTAAACATAATTCCAATAGTGTTATGTCGATGGCCAAATAAATAAATGGAAAATTGCATACTCTTCTATTAGATACAAAAGCGACAAAAATTATTACAAGACTTAAAGTTATCAAAAATTCTACAAGTTTTCTGCCAACCACCTGAAATTTTCGAACGACTACTTCAGCAAGATTCATAGAGAGGTAAAAGCCCAAATAACCATAAGAAACGCTGCCTTTAAACATCGGTTATTGGTAGTTGAAATTAAAATGACATTAACTTTGAAGTAAACATTTTGAAAACTTACGGATGCCAAATTGACCTGCAGCACGGGGTACTAAAAATAAATGGAGAAGAAGTTGTCTATAATCAAAACGGAGTCGTTGCATGAGGGAAGTAACAGATGAGACCATCCTCTCCAAATACAGTAAAATAGTAATAGATGCGCTTTGTATTGTGATCTTCCAACAAGAGTCGTTTTTATAGAACCAAATAATAAAAAATACAAAACAGGAAAAGAAATACTACTTGAAAGCGCTAATATAAACTGAAAGCGTGGTAGCAGCTCGTATGATAAATATTATCCTTTGACGGTGAGATAAAGCACAATTTTCAGCCATTCTACTTTAGTTTTTTCAGTTGTCCATCAAGTCAACAGTATCTAGACAACGTCAAGCAAAGAATCTAATGATCCAAAATCAGTGATAGTCACATCATATAATGGTTTTAATTCTAACCAGCAGACAAAAGTTAGATCTAATGTAACAACTTTAGTGCCTATGTGAGAAAGATGTTACAAAATGGTGCCGGAAATGTGTGATGTGTGCGTGTGACCACACGCAAAAAAACAGAAAGCACCAACGTGGTACTATAACGGCGGAAATTCTTTCAAGAGAACTACTATTGACATGCTGGTTCGCTCCCTATAAATGACAATGAAAAGCATTTATTCTAATAGCTATGGATTATTTCAGTAAATGAATTGAAGCCTTTGAATTGCTAAATCAAAAAGCCGCAACCATCGCAGAGGTAGTAGTAAAAAATTATTCGGCAGACTTGGAGTGACATTAGCATTACATTCAGACC
Organism: Sinelater perroti; assembly: GCA_036346155.1. Lineage (NCBI taxonomy): Eukaryota > Metazoa > Arthropoda > Insecta > Coleoptera > Elateridae > Sinelater > Sinelater perroti. Next base: position 37,978,824 of record JARFIY010000001.1, read on the forward strand.
AAGGACCAACTTTCGAATCGGTCATAATCAAAAAAATATGTCAAATACTGGAAATTAGGAAAACGAGAACAACGCCTTTATTCACAGTTAGATGGAATGGTTGAACCTATGAATGGGATAATAGGAAACTATCTGTCAAAACAAGATTGAAACCATTATCTCCATTTGTTATTGTTGGTATATCATGAGACTATCAGCTAATATTCTCATTAGTTGTAAACTGAAGTTACTATGTGATCTGCTCGTAAACCTGGAGAGAACCTAATCGGAAAAGGCTACATCAGTGAACTGAGGAGAAGAATAATATAGATTCACAATCTCAACAACACAAGTAACCGGATGACATTAACGCATCGAGAGCCAGTTATGAAGAACCAAAAACCAAAACGGCGACGTAGGTTGCCCCTAAAACTCCAACATTCCTACGGAGGTCCATATGAGGTGTTGAAAAAAATAAATTGTTGTCGTGTACTGAATTAGGAAATTACTAAATAGCAAACCTCTCATTACAATCGACTGTGTGCTGTTGTCAGAGATGGAACGCCGTGATCAACAGATCTGATGTTCTTAATGTGTGAGTCAGGCTTCGAAGATATGAGTTTGGTGGGCGGGACTGGGTGAGTATGTTGTGATGTCACAATAGAATTACAAGACCTACTCAAAGTACCGGCGAAATATGCATTGTGTGGCGTGTGATTTAAAGCTATCCAGAGGAATCCAGAGAATATATTTCGAGCAAAATTTAGTTTAGTGGGAAAATTAGAGAAATAGCGCCCAAAAACCGGAAAGATGCTACTACTATATCACGTGACATAAATATATATTATTTTGTGACCAAAGGATGCTCGCATAACAAGCCGACTTATCGCGCATTGTGGGAAACAGACGAAGCTGCGCGGTCATCTGTTAAATAAAAATATTTAACATAGAACCTGTCCGTACTTAAAACTTGCGTGCAGTATGGACAGCCTCGACTAAAGAATGGTTAGGAACATGATACAAAAGCTGTTTCAAGGTTCTGCGTTATTTTTATTTGAGATCGCAATGCAAGAAAAGATATGATGTATGTAAACGCCAGGCGCCAATGATCCGGGACAAATCATCCTGAAAGAGTGGGCAATGTAGTAAATTTCCGAAACTCCCTACATCAGAGTAAAGTGTTCATAAACCCACGAGTAGTAGCTGAACAATTCGAGAAAAATTCGAAATTACTAAAAACTTTGATTTTTGCTTATATTACTATTATTAATCTTATTGTACTTTTAGTATTTATTGATGACGTTTTGTGACGTATAGTAGTTAACTTGTCTAAATTAACTTAATAGTTTCCGTTGCCAACACAACTAAGCAATTGCTTATTATACAAGGGGGGATTACTAATGAGTGGTCTCCAGCATGTCAATATTTTATATGAACGCATACACTTTTGGTTATTGTATACAAATGTACAGATTTCAAAATAAACAGGAGTTAAAAATAGTTTCCGTTTTTGTTGTCTCTTAGATTGAATTTGTTACTTACATTGCATTGCCATCGCGCATTTTGTTGACAGTAAATATTTTATAGCAGTATTAAATTATAACAAAAAAATTAAGATTTACATTTATAATTAAGTTCTCATTCTAATTAAAATAACAATACAAAAATTTATTAGTACCCAAATAGGAAATCAAAATATATATTTCTAATTTTTTCGTATTGAACGCGCGTGTGAAAATTGTCTGCATGACACTTAATTCTAACTGTCCCCTAATAGCCGTTTAACCCCTCTGGCCTATAATTTCATATAATTTAAAAATTGAAAGATAACTAAAATCAAAGAAATTACCATTTATTACAGAATATACTTTGTCCCACTTCTGCTAAAATTATTGTTCATTATCTTCACAGTACGAACAACAAGCCACATTAGAAACGATTACAACAAGATTGCTAACAATTTCGCAGCGGCAGATACGCAAACGGTCCCTAATGGCATTAATTCGCTACTTACAAAGCGAGAACCCTGCACAAAGAAAATAAAATGCGCCTGACCTTCCGAGGTCATTTAAACTCAAGTTTCTGGTTTTACAGCAATAAGGAAGCACTAAGTATTCTGAACAGTCAAGTGACTTGATAAAATGCCTCCTTCCTACGCCGCGACGATGTTTTTGTTCAGATGCACTGAAAAGAACTACGTGACGTTTTTCGCCTCACAACAGACTTCTGATAATTAGAGTGCTAGAAAAACTTTAACGACAGTAATGTGGTTTAAGTTTGAATTTCAGTGTCGATTAAAAATGTCCAAACAAGTATTTTACGTGTGTGTTTTATAATCGCATAATTTCTAGTGATGCAAACGTTTTATTCATTTATACATGTCTGTAGACAAGTGCATGCTACCTTATTCGCGGTGCAGTTTACGTGCCATTGAACTTGATTAATTAGTCTAACCAGGATGTTTGTATATTTAAGTTGGTGTATCTTATTCAGGATGCTGAAATGATTGAATAACACAAATCTAGAAATGGCATGCATTACGTGCATTCGAAAAAGTAAGTCCCGGAAGGCCGTGCAAAAATTGGTTGCTAAACAGGCCACAACGGAATTGCACGGTAGATACAAAATCTCCAGCCGTCACATAATGCATGGATGCTGTAACACTAAATAACCAAACACAATCGCATTTTATTTAAAAGAGTCCACGTAAACCGAAACCAGTTTGCAATTATTAAGCAGTTAGCATATGGTGATATAAAGTAAGATAAACAATAATAGTCGTTTACCGTGTACTTTATACAGTTAAACGAGATGCAATTACAAAAGCTGTCCTTGCTCTGAATGTGATAAGCGGAGTGGGCAGTGAGCAAGCACACAAATCTGTTGGTGGATACAAGCTTCGCAATGTAAGTAGGTTGTTATCTCAAACCAAGTGCATGCAACCGAGAACGGCTTCCCCACGTGCCCACCTGAGCTACCCTGCCATCCCGAAGGGCGCAGCCATGCCCGATAATGCTGCTGCCAGGCGATTATTCTGCAAATCAAATTCTTCGAGCAACTTTACTGCGGTTTTATACCTACTTTACGAGGGCATCAAAGGTTGCATACGTTCGCAATTAATCACATTATAGCTGCAATAAATACAGAGCAAGATGAAGACGCAATCGCCCTTTTGTAAAGCAGTACACGTCTGTTACTAATGGACAACACCTTGACTGCAGTTAATGGATTCCGCAAAAGTAACCGTGAAAACTGCAACCGCAATTATATGCACAAAGAAGTGAACGCTCAAGATGAAGATTAAAACTGGAAAGGCACGAGTAGCTTGCCGCCAGCATCTTTAAGGATTTATTCACCAACAGGGCATTATTAAAAATGCACAAAATACGGAATTCATTCAATGTAACGCTTACAGTTAATAACAAAAGGTAACACTTTGTACATTTATTCTTTTATTAAATTCAATTAAATAAATTTCTACATATTGCCAAATGTGAACACGATATAATTATTATTGTACCCAACTCAGACTATCAGAAGCGCAAGCATTTACATAATGATAAAAGTTCTGTAGTTGGTATATACTTAGTTATTAAACTAACATATTATAGTAACCAAATACCAAACTACATTATATAATGTTAATATTAAATCTGTTTTTACAAACTGCATGCAAATTAAATGTTTAAGGCAAAAAAATTATAGAAATATTAACCAATTAACATGAACTGAAACTGAAAAAAAAAACGATAATTTTTAGTATATTTAATTGTTCGAAAAGCTTTGGACATTTTTCGTCGCATAAAAAGCCAAAAATACAAAGTAATTTTTTTAAGTGTCGATCTAACAGGTTGTTGGCTTGAAAGAAGAAACTCATATATTCATGCTTTTTGACATTGTTGATACCACCAAATAAATTCCCATTAAAAAAATTGCAGTAATCAAAAGAAATAATCATTAGAAAATAATTCAAACCTTTACCATACATAGTTAGAGAATTAAGCTCAAAGAAAATTAATAGCATACCAAGAAAATGGCCAATTCCAAATGCTTGGTAAGCTGCTGTATTTCTATTGTGAGGTACGTTCTAAGTAGAAAGTAAGAGATTATTTTATCACTAGTGATGTGACATTAAGTTTTCTGACTGAGGTTATCACTCTATCCTGGATTTCAGACTCTTAGAGAGTAGGCGGAACGGAAAGATATATTTTTATTATGTAACAATCGTTTATTGCAGCGCGGGAAAGACTTTCTTCAATAGCATACTTGTGCTTTACGATATAAAAATAAAAATGGCGTTGTCAGAAAAAATTACTTTCTTTGTAAAAAGTTCAGTTTGCATATAAGGGGCTGTTACAAAGTATTATTTAATTTGCACCAAAATACAGAACATTTGTAAATAAATACACAATAGTAAATACATTATGAACAAAAGCATGCGGCGCTGTCTAAATTCTGTAATAATAATAATAATAATAAGGCTTTCCATTCTATAAGAATATAGCCACTTCCTTCCGAAGTTTACTAATCCATTTCGTGGGGTAGATTAGTCCCCTTTTTGCTTCGTACGCTTAACTTCTTATAGTTTCTGGTGACTGTAATAATAAACCTAATAGATATATAAAAACCAAGTGTTCCAAGGTAAATAAAAAATTAGTAAATACAACTACACTGACAGTTTATCTATTTAGTATTATGTAATATTATTACATAATAGTGTATATATATATCTGTTATGCAAAATCTCTAAAAATATTCAAATCTGCCAAAAAACTACTGATAAAAATATGTAAATCTACCAAATATTATGCATCTGACAGTTCTCCACTAGCAAAGTTATATGGGTGTTTTCAATATCAGCCCAATTTGTAATATGGAAAATAAATGTAGATGATATTCAGCTTGTATCAATTTTTAGTGCCACTATAATTTTGCAAACTAAAAATTTAATTTAATTAAAAAGCATCGTGTTAAAAATTAATCTCTTAAAAGTAACTCGCAGAATCTCAACTACTGTATTTAGTAGATTGACATGTCTTCTTTAGTATTATCTCGTATTTAAACTAATTGCATTTGCGAAGCCCTCTCCCAGGAGAAATTATTAATTTCTAAAAAATTATTATATTTTTCAATATTTTCTATTATAATGCTGCAATTATTGTCAATTATACTTAACAAAACAATACTAAAATATTACTTCTAGTATGACATATTTCTCCTATTAAAATAAGTATATAATACATCCTCTAATATGACAATTCAGTAAGAAGAGTCTTGATGTGAATTTCACGATTTACACATAAACCTTCCGTGAATTAGTCTCTTTAAATACACATCACTATACCAACTGCAGAGCACCACAGAAAAATAGAAATATTTGAAAAATAAGCTATATAGTAGCAGTTTTCCTTGACGTAGCCCAGGCCTTTAATGTTTGGTTTGAAGGTTTAAAAGCAAAATAATCAAGATCAGAATAGCCAACTACCTAAAAGTCTCTTTTCTAGATAACCGAACATTTGCCGCACGCATCAACTCTACAATTTCTGAAACAAAGACCATTAGAACAGGGGTCCCGCAAGGAAGTGTGCAGGGCAGCTTCTATTCAATATCATTTAGCGACCTTCGCAGATGATACAGCAGTATTAGCACGACATACCACCCTTATCCAAGCCATAGAGATACTACAGACCGTAATATCAAATATGATCATGGTACAATAGATAAAACAAATAAATCCTACTAAATACCAAGCAAAAATATCTCCGTCAGAAAAATCATAAACCCACCTATCATTGTAATCATTACATCATTACATGTATTTAAGACGATTGTATTCATATATATCTGTCACAATCGAAGGTCACTGACTTTAAACGTTTTTAATTGGTATTTAAAGTTTCATATATCAAGTGTTACGCAATGCATACGGGTTTTTCCTAGTAAATAATAACATTATCTACTGGAATCCTACCGACGTAATAGTAAAATGCCTGTAAGTGCTACTAGATACACGACTTACCTGAAAACTCCACATAAACCTCAAATTAAATCAAGGATATGCGGAATTAGCACAACTGTATCCCGTCATCCTTGCTCAAACCTAAATGTGCCTTGCTGATGTATAAATCATCAATAGGACCACAAGTGCTTTACGCCTCACTTATTTGGAGTAACAGCCAAATGCAACTGAGAAAAGACTACGAAAGAAAATTCTTCGAATTGAGGTGAACCCCCCTGGTACATCTGCAACCGCAGCTAAACTATGAACTAGACATACCCACAGTCCAAAGCTATATCAGTGCGAGTGCTAACAGATTCTTCAAAAATATACGCAAGTTCAATAATGCTGTTTATTACAATATAGGCAGACAAAATATTAATCATAGAATAAAACTCAAACTACCACAAGATTTGTACTTAACCAAATCAGACAGTAATTAATCAGCTAATCAAATGTCACACTAACATGTAGGGAAACTAGCAACCCCCATAACCTATTAATTATATTACTGTCATTTACAATGCCATGAATAACATTGTAATTTGTTGTTAAATTGACAAGTAAATAATTATATATTTTTTAAATATTTCAAACGTATTGTTAGAACTGTTTGTTTATTAAGAATCTCAAATTTCTAACTTAACTATATAATTTAAAATTTCTTTTGAAAAAAAAACAAGCAGACTTTGTTTTGATATAAATCTAATCAGAATTTAAGATACATTTGTGTCCATTTCTATTTGCACTATTTATTCAATGTCGTCCAGTTTTGGACTGTACCTAAATATGTATGTGCCAAATTTAGTTTTAATCTGGTGAGATTTAAGAAAGCTTCAAAATAATCAAAGGTAATTAAAGGTCATTTCCCCCACTCCTTTAACAGCCGAGAAAATAACCTAATAAAATGTAGTTTATGTTTGTTAATCGTAGATGTGTCAAATGTTTTGTACAAGTACATACGTTTAGTGAAATAAGATTTATTGCCCACAAGTAAAATAATAATATTCGCCGATCACGCCGTCAATGATGACCAAAGTTATCTTGTCGAAAATGGTTTGCTAAATAGCATTCACAAGGGCATGAAGTTTCAGTGATACGGAGCTATCTGGAATCCTTCAACTTAGAACAAAACTGCTGATGATATAAACTAAAAAATAGATTCACCTGTAAACAATATAAGTAGCCCCAAAACTGTTACCAGAACAGATAAAAGATTGTTAAAAAAAAATATTGTAGTAAAAAAATATAACATGATAGGTAATATATTGCAGTAAAACAATATTAAATTATGCATTAACTTAATGAATAACAAACAATTACACACTAATGTAAAAACAGGAATTGTTACCTAGAAATAACAAAACCATTAGTAAGGTAAAAATTGAATAGTATACCTATGAAAAGAAAAAAGCTAAGCCTATAGAAATAATAACCAGGGATCGAATTATCGCCATTGCATTGAGTGTTGTTATGTATACTTCAAATGGCGACATTTAGTGTTCAAAAACATCTAGTAGTCATCCGTTTGCTCTTCTTACGCCTATTGAAATTCATAACCAATTGAGTGAAACATGTAATGAAGCCGTTATGGATGTTAAAAATATGCGTTCGTGGCTGCGAAAGTTCAAGGAAGGTCGAGAGTTGTGTGGCAATGAAGCGAAGCAGCCTCGGTCACGAACCAATTAGACCAAAACGATAATTATGCAAGTGGAGCAAGTTGTTATGGAAGACCATCGATTAAGTATGTGTAATATCGCCTCTAGACTTGGCATTTCTGTAGGATATGTAGAGTCCATTTTGCATGATGACCTGAAAATGTGGTAAGTTGCTTCAAAGTGTGTCCCACGAATGCTGGCAGACGAACACAAGGCAGCGCAGAAGGCAATATCTCCGGGCATGTTGACATCTAACTCCACGATGAATTTTCAACCATGAAGGACATTCTCCGTGGCCGCTTAAATTCAATCGCGCTGTTGCACCAAAATTTTCCAGTGAGCAAAACCACCCCTAGAAGTAAAGTGAAAAATGTATACGTCTAGATAAAGTTTGCGTTGAGAGTAACAGAAATTTGAACTTTCTTGGATAAACACTTTAGTGTTAAATATGATTTGCACACACTCCAAATCTGCCACGTGCGTCAAATATATCATCAAATCGATGCAACGAATTGTACAAATTTGCACACATCCTGAAATATCATGATTACATGTAGCAGTCTTATAAAGAAAAGGATATACAAAGTAATATCATCAAATAATAACGAGTCATTAAAAGTACTCCGCGAGATGATGTTTAACATTTACAAGCACATCCTGAAAGCTATCATGATTACATTGTAGCCAAAGACTTATAAAAGTATGTCAACAAATAATGATATCAAAAAGTTGAGGATAGTAGACTCTAATAAATAAAACTAAAAGTATTTATATAAACAATCAGTTTTATTTAACAAGATCAGATAAGATGTAACAATTACAACTCATAACAGTGAAACTCAAACTTAGACCAATCAATCAGAACTATGTGGCTAGACTAGGTAATATTAAAGCGGTTTATTATGTCAACAAATAATGATTCAAAAAGAGTTGAGGATGGCTAATGATCTCCTGAATAAAAATAGTAAAACTAAAAGTATTTATATACATTTTACTAATCAGTTTTATTTAAAAATAAAAAGATATACAAATTACCCTATTAATTAAGCTACATGTGACAGTGCAGTCATAAATGAAGAAAAATGCAACGAAGAAAAGTACAATTAATTATGGAGACTGTTCCCCTCCAAGTATAGTGACAATAAAGGAGAATGAAAAACCTTCCTGCAATACCTTAGCAATAAATACATTTTAGGTGCGACTATAAAGTAAAACTTAAGAACTGGAAATCAAATCTGCTCACAATTATTATTCTGGTAGTAAACCGATATACTGGCCCACAGATTCATAAAAATTGCCGGTCTTATTACATCTTTTTATCCCTAAAAAAATAACACCAAAGTTTATTGATGTAGAGGAAAAGTTAGATCTAAATCCAAATCATTCAGCGATGACATTAACACTAATTGAGAAGGTAACTAAAAAGGACAGTGGATCTTTCCTTATTAACAATAAAGCGACTGAAAAGCTTTAAGCTAGAAATCAAAAATATAATAAATAGCACTAAACAGACAGAAACATAGAATAATATCAAAACAATTATTCAAACCCAACGGCATACACTCTAATAAATCACTAAAGAAATACGCAAGTAATTAAATATCACCACTCACTTTATAAAAGGCAGCAAACGAAAGCAAAACTAACTTCAACCCTAAAGCATCAAAGTCTGATTTCAGTGAAATTTTAAAACAAACGCCAAGAAAACGTATTATAGTACTGACATATCTGATTAATACAGAATTTAGACAATAACATATACCAAGCATTTGGAAAGTAGATGAAGTAACGATATTTCATAAACCAGGTAAGCCACCTAATTAATTCATACAAACTCATGTCAAAACTGACCATAATATCAAAAATTACTTGAAAAATTACTCTTAAAAAGACTAAAAGCTACTGTTCAACGAAAAGCACTAATATCAAATCATCAATTTAACTTCAGAAATAAATGCAGCACAATTGACAACGTCTCAATAATATTATTGAGAATTGTTAAAGACGAATAACCTTGTTTAGCAATTTGCTTAGACAGTTGTTTAAGTATATGGAAATAAAGAGATGTGGAATATGTAAACACTAGATATAAGAACTAGAATTTTTTAAATTGTTTAATTTAAATACCAAAGTTTACAATAATTAAGCACTCATATTAAAACAAAGAAGAAAAAAGTAATCATTGCCTACAGGCAAGTTTATCACTCAAGAAGAGTCTACTTGAATAACATTGCTTTACGCTGTTTGGGTGTTCAACTAGACAATTCAATCAACAAAAAGAAACAACTAATAATGTAAATACAACTTCTTAACTAAGATTTAACCTTTAAAAATATATAATAATAATTATAATATTCGTTTAAAGAAAAGGCCTTGGTCCAACAAACTCAGGTTCTACAGTAATTGGCTAACCAAAGGAAAATTAAATGACACCAATCTTTGATACTAGTTGGTAAAAAGCAGATAATTAAAAACCAAAAATACAATAAACGTTTGACAACATCAGCACCAACTGTAGAAACAAATGATTCTGTTGCAGCGGGAGCTTCCTGAACTAAAGAAAAAACATTGTAGCGCTGCTACAAAAAGTGCTAGTTAGGTATGGTATGAAATAGATGAAGAAGCCCTAGAACAAGCAGTGGGATAGGTCTAATAAAACAATGAAAAAATAAAGAAGAGTATGTAAAATTACTCCTTTTATCGTTTATTATCATCGACATACCCAAGAAATATACAACATTCTACCAATGAGAAATTGCACGTTAAGTTATTTCCTTTGCAAGGAAATTAAACTTTCCTTCGATGATAAAGAAGCCCACAGAGGTGTCACTGGCTTATTGGATAAAGCAGGTAAAAATGGTACTTTTATACAAATAACGTATCGCTCTCTTAAAGTCAGTGCCAAGAAGAAGTAAGCGACGAACAAACTAAAAAAGCTTTATTCCACAGAAACTACAAAATTGTAGAAGCTGAAAATGTCCGTGAGAAGACTGTCGTTAATAACAAAAAAAAGTGACTAAAAACCAAGGTCCATATGCTGACATTCGATTATAGCAAAATGTTAACAAGATTTAAAAAATCTATGATATTAAGGGAATCAAAGGTTACTACCGAGGACGTCAAAAAACCCATGCTAATTCACCAATATAAGAAATGCCAAAAATTCGAGCAAATACCTACGTGCGTAAAATTTAAGAAAAACACCTATCTAGAGAGCATCCTACTAATTATAAGGGCTGTAAACTGGCTAGGTTCTTCTAGAAATTTAGAAATCAAACTATAAAAAAGAAAAATTGCTACCTCTAAATCCAGAAAGAGTATATCTCAACAAGTGCGGATGTTGTACTCGAAGCAACAATTACTGATGATAATAATAAGCAATGCACTAATATTAGTCGACTACAGAATGTTAAACAATAATGTCATAAAAAAATAAAAACCAAAAAGTAATATAACGGCTTCTTAATTGAAAAATGCTTCGTAACAATTTGAGAATCAAGAGAAAACACAATATAAGTTCAACAAATATGTCTTAAGCAAATTGTCCAAACTGGAACTCGACAATCGAAAAGTTGTAGGCAATAACAAAAATAACCCTATATCTTAAGAACGTGCCCTGAAATACCAATGAACTGTTGCAGCGCAAAAATGAGCTACAGTTGTTCCTCTAGACTTATAAAATAGATATTTTTTTTTAATATCAGAAACTCATTTCACAAAACAGTTATTTACTACTGAGGAACTACTGTGTGTATTATACTGTTTAAAAGTTCAACAATACAACATTAGGGAATTCTGTGATTATATACCTGTATGTCATGAGTTGGATGCCATCACTATTGAGTCTTCGGGATTCACTCATCGAGGTCTTCCAATCACAGCCTTTTTAGACGTCTATTCGCGGGCTGTTGGTTGTAGAGAATTCTTAGTCATTATGCAGGGTCTAATTGTTGACGAACCACGGAGTATTACCCGGGATACACAGCATCTTTCGATTGAAACGACTGCAAGATCTTGGGGTTTGAGGGTATACTACATTCCTATAGTTCGATCCCGTAGGTTCATACGGGTATTAGATGTCTTTATACGGTAGCAGTTTGTTTTCTATAGTCAATTGCGATTTGCATCCGATTAAGCAGCACATATTTTTTGTTTTTAGATTGAGTTGTTGTCGTTTGGCCTTTATGTGTGCTTTTTAGGTCAGTCTTTGATCTATGTAGACTCTTAGGTATTTTCCCTCGGTTTTTATTCCAAGAATAAATTGGTTATAAATGGTAACTTGTTGACAAATCATGAATGTAATTTCCATGGATTTATCACTATTTACCTTAATTCTCCAACGATCTGGCAAAGTCTGTAAAAGGTTTAGGTGTAGCCTTGCGGAACACCAGAGTTAATAAAATCGTAGTCTCACAGTGAGTCCTTAGACTTGGAATTGTCTATCAGTAAGGTAACATTTTAGAAGGGGGTATGTTTGATGGTGTAGCTTTCTTTTTATTTTATATAACCGTAGCCTGTGCCAGAATTTATCGAAGGCTTCTACATCTAAGGAAACTAAAGCACACACGTTTTCCTTCAAAATTATCTTCGATATAGTTCTGTGGCAAAGATTTGGACGTTAAATAGCAGAGGCATGAAAACTTAAGCAAGGTGTTCTGCGAAGGTGTCTGCTTTTTCTTCGTTAGGTCTAGCCCAGCTTCCATTTGGTTTTCTTAGGGTTGGTACAGAGTTAGTAGGTCTCTTAATTTTTTTTGTCACTTTCCAGATGAAGTGAGCTACTGGTGATAGGTTAAAGATGCAGTACCTGAATGTTACTTTTCTATTTTCCTATAGAACGCCGTGAAGTCGGTGAGTTAAATTGTTTAGGATGATCTTGTCTTTAGGATTTCTAGATCTTTGCCATTTGTCACGAGCTCTACGGTTTTCTGCTACTAGCTGCCTTATGTGTAGTAGTATGTTGTGAATTTCTGGTGTGCCTTTATGTTCTGATAGTGTAGCTTTCCAGGCTGACTCTTGGATTAGGTTTGTAAAGTACTCCACTGCTTCATCGATTTCGTTGAATGTATGCATTCTGTGAGCTAGATTTATATTGTTGTTTATGAGGAATTGGAATTACTTCCAGTCAGTCTTTGTGCCCTGATGAGATTAAAACTTATTGATGAGAAAGATTATTGTAGGTCACCAATTCGGATTTCAGAATAAACATGCAACTTTCGACAAGGTTTATCAAATCACTAAAGTCACTAAAAAGGCTTTAAAAAAGAATATTTACTTGGCTATATTTTTATAATTAGACATGGCCCAAGTATTTGATAAGGTGTGGCACCCCTAATTGTAAGTAAACATAGATAAATTGCTACCTATAGACTATAGCCTGTTATTGCAATCTTACATTAGCAACAAATATTTCACATTTGACAAAAACGCCTACTCTAAGTTAAGACTCATCAGAACTTGTGTAGTCTGCTAATACCCTAATAGCTACATTTGCAGAAGAAACAGGTAATAAAGAGCTCGAAGCCAATAACTTTCAAAAGGCGATAGATAAATCCTGTGCCCGTGCATAAAATTCAATGAGAATAAATCAGCACATGTCAACTTTACGTATCGTAAAGTCGAACAGTTACCAGTGACAACATGTAGTTCCTAATGCTAACATCCCGAAATATCTAGGTAGCTATGAATCTAGTAGTATTAGCTAATGGGCAGAAGATCTGCTATGTTAACACACAGAAAGTTTATACTGTACAAGGATATGTTAAAACATGCTTAAATATATGGCTGTCAACTATGGGGCTATGACACCAACATGCAAGTCACACATTTTTTTAGAATAAGGTACTAAGGAACATATTATTGTTTGTCACGAAACCGTCTGTATGTTTGGTATGCCAACGATAGCTTTTTTTAAAATTTTTAAATTTTTGTTTTTGTTAATATTTTTAATCATGAGGGTCAAGAATTTTTTAGAATGTCTAATTTGCATTAGTGTTTTGATGGTGGTATCAATTTTAATTTATCGGTTCTTAGTGTCGGAAACTTAAAGGTCTGGTAATAAAAGATGTTGCAACTAAATGGATTTAAGCGTTAGGATTTAGCGTTTAGACAAAAATTAATATGGGTAGGTTTTCTGTAGACAGTATGATAATAATTGTCGTTGTAACGATGTTTTGTTAAAGGTATGTCCAAGAAAGAGAGAAAATTGTTTTGATCGACGTCCATTGTAAACTTGATGTTGGTGTGGAGTTTATTCAGTTGAAGAAAAAATTAGGAAACCATATCTTGTCCATGAGGCCCAATTACAAAAATATCGTCAACTTGCCTTATCTAACAGGCAGGTCTCAAGGGAAAGAAAGCCCAAGTTTTTATTTTAAAATTGTGTCATAAACAGTTTTGTTGCGTCAAGTAAAAGTGGGGTGGAATTCATAGGAGCACCATTTAATTTGTACTGGAAGGTAAAATATATATTGAATAGGTAATGGTTAATTTGAGGATGTCCTCTTCTAAATTGGGATTAGTATTTAGTCTCAGTGATCGGAATATTAGTAAATAATAAAACGACATTAAAACTCCATTATGTCGTATTTATGTATGGGAAAGGATTTGAGAATGTTTAAGAACAATGAGATTTATACTTTAGGTAGGTATTTTGCGAAGTTTTGTTTAGAGGAACTCAAGACACTGACACCAGACCGTATTGAAGTATTTTTCTTGCGGATGTTTAAAAGGCCGTATAATTTTGGTATTCCTGGTAATTGTTCTTAGAGTATAAGGAGTTTTTTGGTGTCGAGGTATAGGTTTCAGTTGTTACTGAAGGTCTTGATTTTCTTTTCCAGGTATAGGTTCAGTTATCGAGTACTTGACAATAGCCTGATGATTTTAACAAATTTTCCATCATAGAGATGTACTCTATTTTGTTGAGAATAACTGTAGCAGTACCCTTGTCCGTCGTTAAGATTATATTATTTTTGTCGTTTTAGAGTTTTAACGCTTGTAAGTTGAAAGGTTTGATATTGGGTTTGAATGATACGGCTACATATTGTCTGGTTTCATTGGATATGTAGGGATACAGTTTGGTGTGTTAGCAAATTTGAAATCTTTTTCAAGAGTTTGGATAGCTGGTTCACTTAAAAAACTAGTCAAAGAGGTTATGCACAATGATGTTGGCAGTAAATAAATAGTTTTGGCATAGTTTGGAAAGTTCTGCGTTTTGAATATTGATTTTCTGTATGTATATTCTATATCCCAAATAATAAATTTAAAATGAAAGGAACTGAGGTTACAGAAAATATACAGTTTAGAATTTGTTTGGTCACAGTTTCATTGAATTTTGTAGATGAAGCATCTAAGCAGGGATAGTTGTGATTTGCTGAGTATAAAGAAAAGATTTTTGGTAATATTTTATCCATAAACCCTACAAAGATAACTTGCTTGTCTCTGAAAGATTTTAAAAATGCAAGATTACACAAAAATCCAGCTTTTTGTAAAATACGCTTTGAATGCAGCTTAGTGAGATTCCTTTCCATAAAGCGTATAAAATATTCGAAAAGGTTTCCGCGGTAAAAATAAATGAACATTTAAATTCACGGATTCGCCAATACATAATGAAACAGTGCATGCAAAAGGCCAGTCGTCTTCAACTCAGTTCTGTTTGGGAATAGAGGTAAAGAAATAACCCCAATTTCTTTATAATAACATCAAAATGGATGCCGAAACATGGAGAATTTTCCAAAAATCGACGCTATTCGACTTGTGAACCTAAGTGTTCATTTTCCTTGACTGCTGAAAACTTTCAGAATATATATTTTCATATATTATTCTACAAAACTTCCTTAATTTTTAATTTAATAGTTCACTACATTATGACTGCATACAAAAGAAATAGATGTAGTAGACTCTATAACAAAATCTATAAAAATTTTGAAAGATTTCTACTAAGCAATAAGCCCATAATGTGTGCTATTTAATTATATAATTTTCCAAAATAACTAAACTTTCACTTCTGCTGTCGGAAGTTGCAAAATAGTCCAGCGTTCAAACGTACTAGTATTTAATAAGACACGAACAAATACTGAGGAGAATATAATATAATCCCAACAATTGCGTGGAAAGTACAAGCCTATAGAATACAAATAAAAATGTACCGCAAAAAATACAACAAAAAAATTAAAAGGGTTTTCACTTTCGCTACTTCAATAGCTTTAATAATGGAGCGGACGCGTGACAGTACTTCTAAGCAATATCTATTTAGTCCTGCCACAGTTTATCAGACTTTTGGGTGGCACATTTAAAAATCACTTTATCTCGGGATCGGGCGCTACTCATTACCTGCTAGCTTTTGAATAACCTGCTTGCCATTATCTTTCAAAAGACTTAATTTTAAAATGCAACTCTTCATTAACACCATTGCTTCAAAATATTACGTTTAGAGTTTCACTCTTTTACTTTTTATACCATCAAATTAGTATATTTCGCCATGTTAAATATACACGAATTAAAAGACACCATTCAAAAAAGTTTAATAAAGCTAAATAACTGAACTCATAATCACATTTTAGTTGTCGTGTATAACTACTCAAAACTCGCTTAAGTTATTTCATAAGCTACATCAAATGATCGATTATAAATTTTGGAACAAAAAATGTACTTTTAAGTAAATATAAAGTTACAAGTAAACCTAAAATAATTAAAAGTATAAAAACTAAATTAATTGATCTAATACCGCAATTAAAAAAGTACGTTATTAATATTAAATTTTTTCGACAAAAATCAACTACATAAAATGTTTAATGACAATTAAAAATTCAAATAAATTAAGTGATACGTGTTCAGAAACTAATTTTTTGTTTATACCTTTTTCATTGAATTATTACTTAAACCAAATATAGCATTTTATAAAGATACTTTACCGTAACAAGATTGTAATTCGCTATAAAGTAAAAAGCACAATGATTTATTATAGACGTAATTATTACTTGCATAATCTAAAAAACGGTTTAATTAATTCTCATAGCATGTAAAATCAAATTTTATTAAAATACTGTTAAAAATACATAATTTGAAATTGATATAACAAACATTGCACCTGTTATTTGAGCTTAGTTGGTTACATATAAAAACCACCATTTTATACTGATATGATTTTCGCTTTCACTATATGCGGATCTTCCCAGGACAGCTTAGCAAATGAACTCATAAACTAGGATATTTTAGTCTACCTCCAAATCCCTCGTTTCCCTTTTCGTATTTTTATAACCCCCAGGAGTACTGGCTCAGAAAGCTACCCCAAATCCGTACGGACTTCTAAAACATCGCTTTTGATTGACGCTATCAATTCCGCTGATACCTTAATTGAATACGAGGTCGTTATCTTAAAAATATCTGAACCAGCTTACTGATGCAATCACGGAAAAATAGCGCAATTAGAATAAAATCGCGCTAAAGCTTAGAAAGCACTCGTTCCCGACGCACACACTCCGTATGCAGTGTCCAGCTGTGTGATAAATTGCTAAAACTGAAAACATTACCTGAAAGCGCACTACATCGGTTGACTGACCACGGACGGCACTCTTTCATGCGGCGTACACTTTCTGGTCTCCGGTGGTATAAGCTCTGACAAGCCCACCGACGTTAATCTAACTTTGAAATCGGTTTTTTCAACGTCATCAAGCTTTAGTCAATGTATGTGTTCACGTTGCCGGCAAAAATTGACATAACGCTCTTTTAAATGCTCAAACACGAGTAGGTCGCTAAAATAAAATTACTTGGGGCTCTGACTCGAGCTCGCATCAATTGCGGTGCAAATTTGAATTGCGTGTTGCAATTTGCAAAAATTAGCATTATTGAGTGTGCCCGTTTCGGTTCAGTAATTAGCAAATTTTAATGTTTCACCATAAAACTGGCCTAGGAAAGAGTATATGATACACCTAATAAGATATTGTATTGCAAAGTCACTGTTCAAGGTGCTCTCTATCTTTACAATCTATCAAGCTTCAAATTTTTCATTTTTAAATATAATTTATTCAGCTTGATATCACATTTGTTATTAGCAATTTAGATAATCAAATTAGTTATTAATATATTGATTTTCTTTTATGATGCTTACAAGTGAAATAAACTTCTAATTATTGATATATGGTATGAGTTCTAAATTCACTCAAATGATATTATATAATCCGAGACCTGTATAAATTTTAGTATAAAATAATATTTCTATTAAAAATTTACGACAATATCAAAAGGATACGTTCATCTTTATGAATATTAATGAGTCCTCTCGACATGAACATCTGTTGAAGATCAAGCAACAGCGGCACAAGTAATCAATGCAGCGGAATGAATTAGAGATGAGGTGCAAATGCGAGCGCGCCTTTTGCCAGCACTGTACTCTTAGGACCTTAGATGTGCCCAAAATGAGTTTAGTGTAAATTTGCAACATGAAAAAATAATACGTTGCACAATGTTGGGCTCGATATAAAACACTAAACAAAAGTAGAAACAAAGTTATAGTTTTTAGTATTCGGACAAGTTACACACCGCCGATCAAAGGAAAGCGCTGTTAGATATATCACCATTGCCGCTCGGGAAAAAAGTTGTAAGTGAAAATTAAATAGCTGTGCAGTTATATTAAGAAGCACGCAAGCTGACGCCCAGAAGAATGCTCTTTTAGCGGTATCTGAGGCCATCCCACACTCGGCAAATTAAACCCATCCTCTTCTACATTTTCATCTACAGTTAAACAAACGCAAAACGGCAAGTAATGCTGAGGATTCTGCATTCTCACGTAAGCCTAGATCAAAGATACGGTTCGCGGAAATGGGAGAATTTTGAAAAATTTAGAAAGCAAACAAAACCCTGCTGGTTCCAATACACGCATAAATTTGTATTAGCAACGGATTCACGGCGACCTACAGCGTGCATTAACAACTTTTTAAATTTAACTGTAACCCAACAAAAGTCAGATTTAATGAAAATTATAACGGGTTTATAATTAAAATGTCGCCCGTAAATTTTATAGTTTCATCATAAAATGACAAGACAACCTTTCTAATCAAATGAAAACCGAATCGTAAATTACCACTCGTTAATTAATTTAATAGGCATATATCAGTTCAATTCGTTTAGAAAATGTTTTCGTTCCATTCAATAATATAAAATATTTACAGGGCACAAATTTAGGTAATATGATGATATATAATTATTATACTTGATGCAGGGTAAGCGTTAACTATAAGAAAAAACTTTAGGATGTGACTTCTTATATGAAAGAAAACAATTCAAATGAATATATTATATATAATATGCACAATTATTTCGCAATATCGAATCATTACAATACGTTGTACGGCATTATGTTATTTCTAACCATTTCCGAGTGGGTGATCAAAATGGCTCAAGTTACGCACGAACCCATCACGTTGTAGATTGACGCACCCATTCAAATTTTCTAGATTATATTCGAATAGAGACGTAGGATGTAATGAGACGTTGTTCAAGTGTGCAAATATCAGAAAGTGGCTCAATATACCCGACGCTTTTCAAGTGACTTCATGGATAAAATTTGAGGACGGGTGATCCGTATGTAGAAAAATCTGTAATATACTTGTGAATATTAAGACTAAAGCGAGCTAAAGCTTCATCAGGCATCTGTCTGTTATATTATCAATACTATATCTTCAAATAATTAAGATAGAGTATCCCTTAAGAATTACAACTACACTGGGTGACTAAACTCCAACTAGCCGGTCGCTAATAAGTCCAGCTCAAATATTGATTACAAACTATTGCTGATATTGAACTTCAACCATACAAAAGAAATTTTACCCTTCTCATAGCTGACTGTTGTACGTTGATGATATTACCTCTACTAAATGTTGCTGTAACTGTACAGAGGATTGAAGACAGAAATCTCTTAATAACAATGGTTTGTTGCAAAAATCAATGAAAAAACCTTTCTCTTGGAAGAAACCCTGCCGAGTGGTAGAAGTAGTAACAGTTTTTATGTAACATATTATATACAATCGTTTGGCGCACATCATGCTGGCGGCTAACTCGTCTTACGTATAATACGTATAGCAGTGCTACTAGTTACACTTTTATATTAAAGGAAACAACGCCAATATCTTGTAAAAACGAAAATACAACAATGTCAGTTTAAATAGGAATTCCTTTTGCAAAATAACAACTTCAAGGAAAGATGGCGACGTCGATTTGAAGTAGTAACAGTAGCAGCTTTTAGTATGATCACACCCCATAATTCAAGTATTGATTAATAGATATTCAGAAACAGTATTTTGGACGTGATTATTTTCAGTAATGCTTGATTATATGATATTGACAAACTATTCTAAAACAGAAAACATAAATTACCTTAACATGAGAGCCAAAATCGGACATCAATTTAGAGCCAACAATTATCCTTAAAACAATTTTAATACAATATAAATTTAAATCCTGCAATTAAACAATGATAAAAAAAATCACAGGCAGAAGATTTAGACAAACATAACAAATATTTTGATATTTCTGCTTCTTCTGAATATGATGTACAATAAAATCTCTTACGTTATGGAATATCAAAACTTTAATATTTTCTCATCGAACATTTACACTTTTAAAGCAAAACTTTTTATTTTAATTTATTTACATTCGTTGACTTTATTATGATGTTATAAACGGGTTTTAAAAGGAACATTCACATCTTTATGCAAAGCCATTAGTATTGTATCGTTGGTAAATAAAGGTATATTGGTATTAAAAACAGTACATAAATTCCATACAAGCACATTCTCTTAAGACACATTAGATTTTTCGAACTAAACGTATAGATAAAAATGGAGAAACGAAGAAACAATGAGAAGAGAAAGAAAATATTCAAACATTTGCGAGAGTATGTTGTACTATTGTGTATAGATTATTGTACTAAAAAGCGCATTGCTCATATGTGATAATTCAATGTTAGCCTTACATGCATTCAAGTTTCCATGTTCCAAAGGGTTATGATTTACGCTTCTCTACCTGTTTCCCGCTTCTCATTTTAGTCGAATTACACCATATACAGGATATTCCAAAGGAACGTTTAAAGATTACGATCGACAAGTCGAAAAGTTTTTATGCACACAAGTAAGTGCGCAGATCAACCGTTTCCGAGATAATTGCGACTTTATTGTAATAGCATAATAATTTGTTCTATTGGTTTTTTTTAATAATTAAAGAAAATGTTTGAAATGTCGTCTATCCATATCCATACAGGAGCTAAATTTTCGTTCCAAAGAAGATAATACTCAAACAAAAAAAGAAAAACTGGGTTTGCTTGAATCATCTAGCAGCAGTATTCTATTGTTGGCGCAAATATGGAAGGTCGTTTACATGTGTTACGCAAACTAAACTTTATAAATAACCGCAAATGCAAACGTCTAAAGGAGTTAAATCAGAAGATCTTAGAGGATATGCAATGGAACCTCCTCGCCCTATCCATCTTCCAGGAAATGCATCACAAGCATAAAATGCGATGGAACTTCAATTTGCATAAACCAGATATTTAAAGAAAAATGTTCTAAAAGTCCGAAAAAAGTATCTACTAAGAAATCAAGATACGCAGGACATGTTAAACGTTATGACAAAACAATTGGTCCTAACAGCCAATCCCTAATCAGATATTATCTTCAAACGCTGTTGACGTTTGTATTCAATGACGATTTCAGGATGCTCGTCGACCAAACGTTATTATTGTGGAAATTAAAAATTGCACTTTTAGTAACACCGTCTTCATTAGTAAAAAGGATTATACCGCAGGCAAGCCAAAATAGCTAGCGACAAAATTTCCGAAAGCAGACGTGCACCTGGCTAGGGCTCGTCGGCCTCTAATCTGGTGCAGACCGACGTGCCTCTTGCAACAGCTGAATGCTAACTGCCTGCTTTTGTCGTTCATAAATCGGTTGCAGGTAAGGATTAAAACTTGTCCATCTTGAAAACAACGAAGGAAAATGTTTCCTATAATTTTGGCAGATAAAAGAAACCAAACGCCCAATTAATTTGGTACAGGCTATTTGCGGTCTTCAACGACCGACCTTAAAGCCATTAAAAATATGGCCGTTATATAAACTTATTTTCGAGTATTCGCTCCGCTACAGAATGTTCGCAACGAACTCTAGACGTGCACCAGCTTCTTTTATAAACCACCGCCAAAATGTCATTCTCGCTTGATAATCCGGAAGAGTAAAGGCTTATACTCGTTGGATATTGTAGATATAGAAATTTCCCATAAAGAATTTGCCAAACAAGATATCTGCTTATACCACGTGAGTTGAAATTATTCTAATACTTGTTTCGGGGTTTTCATCAACAATATACAAAAATTTATTTTTCTACCTCCTATGTATATACCGATCTCTACCACCTGGTATCATAAAAGCTTTTTTGCAACAAACCCGTTTTTCTTAGCCGTTCAAAAACCGTTTGAAACTGCACATACTAAGACAGTTGTCAATTGAAAAATCTTTCACCATGGAAGAAACGCACACTCAAAGCATTCTTATTGGCACGACTGCACATGAATGTCACATCGGCGATTTTATCATTTTAATATGCAAATGTTCTAATCTGTATAAATTGCACTATTCAGAGAAAGTGTCAAATTAAGCTATCTTAAAACAAAGTACGCGACACAAAGTCAACTCAGCTCAGCGCACAAAATTCTTTTAATACCCATGCAGTTTGCCGATACGCACGTGTGTTAAATTTATGATTTAAAGTAAAGTTAGTTTGCTATTTCATTTGTTGGGATCTGTTATCGTAAGGTATTTATAGGAAGTAATCGCTGTTACCTCGAAAACGGTTGATTTGTCGACTTATATGAATGCAAATAACGTCTTCACTTTAATGAAGAAAAACAAAATTGATGCCACAGTCAACATTTCAGTACAATTTATTTATCTCAAATAATACTGAAATAAATGTTAATATCAAAATGTTTAGGAACAATAACATTGATGAGCTCTAAATGTTTTTTGATAGCGATTTATGATAAAATATAAGTGTAGTCAACTATAATTTGAGATTTGTGAGCCAAGTGACATTAAATCAGTAATAGATGTTTTAAAAGGCTCTGTTTAGTTTTGAGGTTATGGTTCACAAATTACTTAATATGAATAAACATGTACGTTTAATTTGACATTCAACATATTAAAGCTTGCAATTTTCTTTGGAATTAAAAAACTAAAAAACAAAGAAATAACAATACCTACTCAAAGTAACTATTAGAACTGGATGCTATTATTGGTTTTATTAAATGTATTAAACAAAACAATTCCCAAGAAACAACATTAAAGTACAAAAGAAGGATTACCATCATACGCAAAGAAACAATCCCCATCATACCCCAGGTAGAAAATATTGTTTCACATATAACAAATAATCTTCTGAACTCACAGAATCTATTAAAAACATAAATAACATTTGTGTGAAGTATTGTCTAAAATTAACCTAAAAAAATGTTAAATAAATAGACTAACAAGTGACGTTACATAATTGAAAGAGAGGAATAATATAAATGTCTAGGGACCTGGATCACCCAAAATTCTAATTCGAAAAAATGTAATCTTTTATTATTAAAGTAATCAGAACAACATACATTTGCTTAAAAGAAAATTGAAAAATCTTTTCAAATTTAATGTAAGAAATTAGAATATTTTGCTCAAATTATAAATAACGATTATGAAACAAAAGATCTTAGGGGTTGATAGAAGTTAAGTTACAATTAATAATACTATAATAATCTTCACTTTTCACTAGAACAAAAACACATTAAGACAAAA
This sequence comes from Sinelater perroti, assembly GCA_036346155.1. Taxonomy (NCBI): domain Eukaryota; kingdom Metazoa; phylum Arthropoda; class Insecta; order Coleoptera; family Elateridae; genus Sinelater; species Sinelater perroti. The sequence goes on from JARFIY010000001.1 coordinate 38,002,274, forward strand.
AAGAAGACATAGATTAAATTTTAGATTTGAAAGCAGGAAACTCTTTTTAGTCAAATAAAATTTCCGTATTTTCTAACACAGATAGTGCAATTTAGATTTAATTTGATATGTTATTATGCGTAATATATATCAGGAACGAAACAAAACAACTATTAGAAAAAAGACAAGAATTAGCAAGCCAAGGTAAACGAGGTACGGTAGAATACACGGAACTAAACAAAACTGTACGAAAGAAAATAAAAGAAGATATCAGAAGAAATACAGAGGTTTTAATAGAGAAAACAAAAGCTTAAAAGTGCTGAGAAGAAAAATAAACACAAATATCAACATCATTAGCCATCTGAAAAAAGAAGACGACACAATAACGTATGATAGAAAAGAAATCATTCACACAACAAAAAACTTTTATCAAAAGCTGTACAGCGCCAAGGTAAAAAAACCAGATAAAATAAAAAGAAGACATATTCTTAACGTCGGATCGGAATAAATACCGGAAATAGAAGCAGACGAAATAGAAAACGCAATTAGGGAAATGAAATTAAACAAAGCTCCGGGAGAAGACGGAATAATTCCGAATTAAATACGGAGGAGAACAATTAATAAAAAACCTAAAGATACTACTAAATAAATGCTTGGAAGAACGGAAAATACCACAGAATTGGAACAACGCCGTAATTGTGCTGTTACATAAGAAAGGAGATAAGTCAGATCTAGGAAACTATAGGGCAATAAGTCTTTTATGTCAAGTATATAAGATGCTGACGAAAATAATAACAACAAAATTAACAAGCGAATTCGAACAGTATCAAAACACCGAACAAGCAGGTTTTAGAAAAGGGTACAATACTTTGGATCACATACGGTCACTCCGAAACATCATCGAGAAAACAACAGAATACAACAAGGACATATATCTAGCTTTTATAGATTATAATAAGGCATTTGACTCGATAGAAATATGGGCAATTATAAACTCATTACAAAACTGCAGAGTGGATTCCAGATACATAGAACTCATCGAAAATATATACAAGGAAGCAACAAGCACTGTGAAATTACACTCAGAAACACAGAAAATAAAAATCCAAAGAGGAATAAGGCAAGGAGACTCTATATCGCCAAAGCTCTTCACACTGGCAATGGAGGACATATTCAAAAACCTTAATTGGGAGAACCATGGTATTAATATAGAAGGGCGAAAATTAAATACACTAAGATACGCAGACGATTTAGTGCTTATTGCAGAAAATCGATTGGAACTGCAGGAGATGATGGAAGAACTGAACGAAAAATCAAAAGAAATAGGACTAACTATGAATATGACAAAACAAAAATAATGAAGAGATCCTCTAACCAAGATGACGGTCCCATTACGCTAAATGGGAAACTATAGAAGAAGTAGAACAATATATATACCTGGACAAAACCTGCGAGTAGACAGGAAAATGCAAACGGCAGATGTAAATAGACGCATTAGACTCGCATGGACAGCGTACGGAAGATTGAAACATATATTAGAGAGTAAAGAAAAGATTTAAGATACACATGAAGATAAAACTATTAAACCAATGTAATACCGGTCTTGCTATACGGAGTTGAAACATGGGCAATGACAAAGAAGACCATGAGTAAGATGCAAACTACCCAACGACACATGGAAAGAGCTATCCTCAACATAAAACTGATAGACAAAAAGTCGATAAAATGGATTAGAGAACGAACCAAAATGGAAGATGTCAAAAACAAAATAATACAAGCAAAGTGGAGATGGGCAGGACATATAGCGAGGATGGAGAAGAAGAAATGGACAAGAAAAACGACTGAATGGAAACCATGGGGAGAAAAACGAAACCCAGGAAGGCCCATACTAAGATGGTACGATGACATCAGGAAAGTGGCAGGAAGGGGATGGATGAACGTAGCACAGGATAGAAACAAATGGAGGGAAATGGAGGAGGCGTATGTTCACCTATGGACAAAAAGCGATAAGAAGGAAGAGAGAGAGAGAGTTATTATGCGTAGCACCTTCAAGCAGAGCGGACGCGTTACTTGCGCTATCGCTAAGACCAAAAGGTCAGTTACACGGATTTTTCATTAAAAAAGTGTTTTCATCATAGACCCACGTCAATTGTCAGCTCTCGCAAATTCAATAGCGAACTACGAAATAGAAATACAATGTTGTATAAAGCAAAAACGTTTTAGAAAAGAAGCTAAACTACTCATTAAACGTTATTGCAACTGCATCAAATCAAAATTTACACCATCCTTTAATTTAAAAAGTTACGCGCAGAATTACATAAAACATAGACACGAAATATTTCCAATATAAAAGACAACCAAAGCTAAAACTCACCATATTTTGGAAAGAAGTGTACAAAATTGACGAATAATTTCACTCAATCATCAAATTGAAACCAACGTTTTGATTACACAAAGAACTTTTGGCACCGAACAGTAAAATGTGTACAATCCATAGACAAACTCGTTACATGTTCGTCAACGAACACAAAAAAAACCAACGACGTTTAGTGCATTAATTTTAGTGATAATCACCATCCAAATTATAAAGGCTGTCAGGTTTACATATAAGGAGTTGATACAAATGTTTCCTATACTAAGAAAGAAACAATTGTAAGGTATACTATAAATACTAACACAACCAATACATCAAATGTCACACAATAACATAAAGTATCCTCACGCATAAAAATTCAGAATCAACGCGATAACATAACTTCGATACAGCAAACAGACCCCTCTGATAATTCGAAGGATATGAAAAAATTAAAAAACACATTAAAAGTAACGGAAGCTAAATCAAACATATTAACAATTCTAGTTTCAAAAATATACAATAATGGCCTAAGACATTAGCATTATAGAATGCAAATGGCCCGTTACAACACAATTAAAATTTCAAATCATTTATCATCAACCAATGTGTTGATAATGTATTGATGTCTGAAACAAGTTTCACTGCATAAAGCCAAATGTATATACCACGCTACATACAGCATCCATACAGCATACAGTCATTAAAAGTTTCCTTATACGCTGTGGACTTCCAATATACGAATAGAAAACAAGCTGTGATTTTGCTGTGATTTGCTGTGATTTCATAGCCCTCGCCACACCATTGGAATTCCAAATCTGAACGCTTCTTGTTCACCACTTGATCACCGTCGAAGTCCTTCAACACATGTGTAGCAAACGAAGCGGGGTGTCCAAGTTTTGTCTTTATCTCCTATTTTCACTCCGAAATACACTTGTCGAACGTAACTTGTTACATTTATTTTTTTCCTTTCCACCATTAACTCACTATAAATGCAACAAAAAGGATCTACAGACTTTTCACAGTGTCTTGAAGCCATTTTTAAAAGCCATGTTTAAAACATTTTTTCCACCGACAAAAATGTGTTTCATCACGGAGAAGGGAAGCAAACTCGATTTATGCACAAAAATAGTTGACGATTGAAGCAGCACTGAGAGTTGCACGGTGCAGGAGTGGCGCGGATAGCTGTCAATAAGCATGTTACATCTTATTAAGTCTGGCCACAACCTGTCAAATCTCAATTACCCATACTTTCGGACTCCATGCATTCAGTGAGCAATAGAGAGCCAACTCTCCCACATCTTCAACACAATCAATTTTGTAAATTTAGAGAGAAGGAGGGAGAATGGAAGAGTTTCAAGAGCCAAATGTACCTCTTAAAAATTATAAAAAATAATGAAAATAAATGAAAAATGCAATAACATAGAAAATTAGGCTCATTTATAGCAATTTTCATTAGAAAACTTAAGGGGTCAATAAACCCCCTCTACCCTTCATCCGACGCTTCAACTGTATTATTATAAAAATGCATAGTATAACCAAAAAAAGTGAATATATTATATTTATTTCTTACACAGAAACGTTTTATGTCTCTTTTATAGTATCAGGTTTTCGCAATTTTTCAATTTTTTAGCAATTTTGAAATTTGCGATTTTCAAAAACCTGACGTAATGGTAAAAATGAAGATCATTTTCAGATTCAGCGCTACAAAATATATAAGAATCAATTATCAAAAACTTGTGTAATATGTCCAGTTACCACTAGCGTCGATAATTTCCTGGCATCTTCGAGGCAAGCTTTAGACCAAAATGTGACAAATTTCTCATGTTAACTGCTTCAAAGTGAACACTTTTCTTCGACGAAGCTTGTATACCCACACATTTTCAATCGGATTTGCATGTGACTGCATCGGTCAATCAAATGTAACGACAGCAGACTGCTCTTTCCACTCTATGCAAAGCGGTATTTGGGGTTGTTGTCCTCCTGCAGAATCCAGTCCTCGTTTTTCTTGATGAACCAACGTTTGGCAGTCGGTAAAAAATATTTCTTATAAACCTCGAGCACTTTCTAAGCATTTAGGTTGTACGTAAACAGATGCAGAGTTCCAAAATCCAGTTTTGAGAAGCAGCCCCAAAGATGCACTGGGTGTTTAATGGTCCGCTGTACCAACCTGTTAGTTGAGGTTAACCAGGCTCGTAGGACAATACCATATCCCCAAACAGAAGCTTTGTTCGTAAAAATTACGTTCCCCCAATCTCGGTCAATATTGTCCTTTACCCAAATAAGTCGCTTCCTCACATAATTTTCACCCAACAAAGTGTTCTTCACTGAACTACGGCATTTGAAATCATGTGGACGAAAATCGGTTCGGATAGCTATGTACAATATATTTACACCTTACTGTTTTAATTTTGCTGCTCCTTGCTGCACTGTTAAGCCTGAGTTCCTTAAAACAAGTTCACGATCTGTTTTTCGAATGTAAGAGACACTTTGCCTATCAAGCCACGTTCCCGCAAGTCATATACCGTTTCTGTCTCCTTATATCGCTGCACCCACTTGAAATGTTTTTGACTTGTTTATGTATTTAGCAGCCGTTCCATAAGACATTTTCGGACCTTTCTAGTGGATACAGAGGAACGCACCCTAGTACAGCGACGCGTACGCGGCACTTTTGGGAATTTCTGTAGCAAAAATTCAATGCCAACTGAATCTTTTGTGAGAAAGCATCGAAGATAAAGATTTTCTCTATCGATTGATGAAATAATTGGGGCGATACTTATTACCAACTGCTAATTATGCCAATCTCTTACTTAACTGACTGTATACTGAATTCTAAGAAGGCATTCACAACTATCAAGTCAGTGTAGTCTTATTGAGTTCATATATGGAAGAACAATCTACAACTCAAATATTAACATCCTAATTAGATTTCAAACAGAAAACCATGATTAATGCTCCTTGGTATGTGTCGAACAATGTTAATATCAGTGATTTCGGAATAGACTCCCTTATTGGAACAATACATAAATTTAGTGTAAGATATAGCACCAACAGGATTAGTAATCATCCAAATAAGTAGACTTGCTAAATGTTTATTAAATGATCACGATAATCCACAACAGTTCACAAGATTTTTTCTGACTTACCACATCGATTTGGGTAGTAATTATGTAGTTTAAGTTCATTTACTATATCAGGTCATCTGTTGTAATTATGCTATGTATAAAAATTAAAATTACTTTAGTTTTGTTTAAAGAAACACCCATAAATAATAAGGCAACGTACAATTTTTTAGACATATCAATATTTTGTGGAAGTACTTTCTAAATAATATTTGGGGATTTCTTTATTTAATTTTAGAAACTCCAGTAAAGATATCAAAGGCTAAGATTTTCTTATAAATGGTAAACGGCTTCAGGATTTTTTCATCTTTACTTTTAATTTATAAAATTTATAATGAATTGATTTTATATGTGAATTTTTTTTATAATTAATTTGATAAATTTAAAAAATTATATTTATTATAAGGATTAAAAATAATTCACAAATAAAGAACTGATACAATAAAGATAATTACAAAAGCTTCTAATTCTTGAAAATAATGTTAATGAACCTAACAATGAGCAAACGTTAATTGCTTGCGTTTTTCATAAATACGTTGTATGCAGCAAAACATTGCACGATAAATAGACAAAATCGTCGCCTAGGTCCGTGCGGTACCGTCATTAGTGCGAATATCTTGCATTCGAAGCACTTGAAGCGTAAGTGATAGGATTATTTGCCAGGTTAATATCGCAATTATTTCCATTATTCCATTACTGCGAACGGCCCGTACGCTGGAGTATGGCCATTTAGCAAGAGTCAGATCGCTGAACAGCCACTACTGAAAGATAGAAAACGTCCTTCATGTGAAGCAGCAGACGGTTGATAGATCAAGATAAGCGCGCTGCCGTTTTTGTTATCCGTTTTATGCAAATCACATTAGTAATCTTGTTTTGAAGCGCGGTGACTGAAAAAGCCGTATCTGCATTCTCGCATGCTGCTTGTAATCCTGCAAATGGGAACGTGATTCATAATTTAATAAACAATTGCAACGGTTATTAAGCAATTAAATAATGCGGCTCCGTGACGAAACTTTATCTGCATCTGCTTTATTTGCATCATTATTTTTTATGTTCAACGTATGCGTAGGCAAAATATTTCTATTTTAAGTCAATTAACAGACTAGCACGGCATTCTAATGTTCGCCCCGCTTACACTTCTATAATATTCCGTTTCGTCTGTTCATAACAAATCGATACACAAAAAATTCCTTCCACTTTTTAAAAGTGGCTTTGTCATCGACACCGACCATTTAAATAACCTTTTTGTGCAATTTTTTATTTGCACTGAAGAAACCAGGGCTTCCCAAAATGAAAGTCGGCGCAACATCACAATAAGTGCGCTTTCAGAAATACTACGTAAGCCCGTTTTAGTGCGGCAGATTACATGCGCTGACACTCCAGGTGGTGCATCATGTCGTGGAGAGTGAGAAAAGTATTATGCGCATAAATATACCTGTCCCCTGTGTCACCAAACAGACATTTCAACATGGCTCGGAGACAAAACACGTCAAGTGAGCACCCCTAAAAACCAGTAGGTAGTCGAATTTTATAAAAAATGGGTCAAATGAATGCCTATATCAATACTAAAGATACCTCCAAAGGATTTTGCGAAATTTCAATCAAAATCACTACGCTGACAAATCAGATTCATGAAATTGTACTTATTTTTGTACTGTGACCGTGCTCCGTCAGAAAAATAAAATAGCTTTTTAACATTTTCTACTCCATACTCTTTTATTAAAAATTCGACTAGCTTTGTATTAAACAAATGAACCGAATTGGCATCGTGTGTAACTTTTTCCGATAACAAAACATGATTTATATGCTGCACTTTTCCATCTTTACGGAAGTATATCACGTACGGATGCAAAGTTACTTGGTTGCTTGCCCAGTGGTGTGATTGTATTGCATTTTGTACGTAGCACGTATAGTTTTCAGCAAAATCTAAACAAACAACGAATTCACCATTACACACCGATTCTTTCTTCTTATTAAAATAAGCAGCTTGTGACTTGGCTAAGAAATCATGCTTCAAAAGATTTGGCCAATCTTTTTTCAAAGATTCGACAAATTCCTTATTACTCACGACTTGTTCGGTAATGTCACATCTGAAATAAAAATTTCATCGTGATACTCAAAAATTCGACAAACATACATGAAATGAGGAGAAAATTAAATGTTCTATACATGTCAGTACTAGTCCATTGGGTGTAGGCGATTTCTTCAATATAATTGTCATTTAGTTGTTTTTCTATCCGGTCAATAATAACTTGTGTACCTGGACAAACGCGGCAAGTCGATAAAAAGTAAGCAGGTGTTGAAACTTCACATACTGAAACTTTTATCAAGTTATCACATTTTTCAACGAAAGCAATTTCATATTTTTTTAATTCTTTTTTCAATCCGAATAACTTGAGTCTAATATTCTGATGAATCTTAGACACACAGACGTTGTGAGTACCGCTTTGACCGGCTGCGATGCATTCAGGTGGTTTAAGTTTTTGAAATCTTGAGAGACCTCTCTTAGTCTCCGGAAATTTTTCTAGATATTGTTCATGGAGATTTTTCAAACGAAATAATAATAGTCTTTTTTTGAACTCGAATTTTTTGGCCATCTTTGACAACGGAAACACCATCTTTCTTGCCAAGCATGACTAATATCATCTGAAAGAAAGAAATTCTCTACGTTATCTCGTGTTGATTCTGAAAGTTTCTTTCCTTTTTTTTTCAAAGGTTCTGAAGCAAATTCAGAATTTGCTGCCAAAACTTTAGCTCAAGAGACCATACGACGTGAAACATTGAATTCTCGACGAATTTTTTTCGTACTCCAATCAGCCGATTGACCACTTGGTCAGCATTTTAATTTTTCCGGATCGAATTTCTTCTTTTGAAAGCGCTTCCTTGGTAACATTCACGTAGTCCTGATTCGGATCTTCAGAAGCAGCAGTACGTACATCAAATTATTTATTGCTGTCTTGATAGATTGTTTATCCATTTTAGTAAGTTGATCTGAGTGACGTTTTTTTATCGGTGGTTCGCCGACTTCGCTCAAAATTTCGTTGATTTTCTTAATCTGCGTCAGGTTCTTTCGTTCATCATCAACTTTAAAATTCGGATCAATAATTGCATCATCAGCGTTAGAAAAATCCTCCGGGTCGCTTACTACTTCCTTGTCACAAACATTTGACATTTAGACTCTTTCGTTCTCACTAATTTTTCTTTCGATCTTAAATTCACTTCACCTTCACTGAACTTATAAACTGCTTTTTCACACGGTTTACACATGTACAAATTAATAAATTTCTTAAACTTAGCGTTTCGTTTCTTCTGTATCAGTATTAAATTCGATCGCACGCGATTGTGCTTTGCTTTTTTCAGAGGATTACAACACTCACTGATACGTCCCATCGTGCATATCAAACTGTTCTGAAAAACTCTTCACACGCGACTAGTACATTTGTGAACTAAAAAACAACAAGCTACTACGACATGTTAAGCGAGAACTGTTAGGCTGCATACAAGACGCGACCTGCAGCGAGCGGTAGGTTGCGTCTTGACGCGGCAGCGCGGCAGAAGGTTTGCGTTTTTTTCCTAGCCATGTTTGTAGACAAACGAATGTCGGGGAGTCAAATTTTCTTGAGAAGATTATTAAAAATTCAATTGTTTATTAAATTGTTATTAATAAGGTGGTAATTCAATGAATTTACGAGTTTTATTTCTTTCATTTGAAAATATAAATTTTCAAGTATCTCTCATAAAATTTTGATAACGTTTCGTTTAAAAGTGCCCGAGTAATTAATTTTTCAATTACAAATGATTAAAATATTCAAACATCCGTATAAACAACAAAAATTGAAATTTCGCAAAATCCTTTGGTGGTATCTTTAGTATTGATATAGGCATTCATTTGAACCATTTTTTTTTTATAAAATCGACGACCACTGGTTTTTAGGGGTGCACACTTGATGTGTTTTGTCTTTCGAGCAGATGACCATGCTAGGGCACGCTTATTATTTCAAGTTACATTTCGGAAAAGGTGGGGTGTGCCTTTCAAGCGCCGATTTTTTAATTTTAAGCACAAGTGAAATGCATAATACCTTAGTTATCAACGATTCGAAATGGCCGGACCCAACAAATGCAAATTAAACATAATTATTTTCTTAATTCCATCAGTCTATCCCGATGAATAACGACTTAAGAGCAAATAAAAGAATTTTTATATCACCCTAATGAATCTGATATAATAATCACACGCGATGCGAGTAGGGTATAAGACAATGACTATGTACATTTTAACTTAATTCAAGGTAGCTTTCCATATGATTGACATGAAGTCGAATATAATTATACAGCAATACAGGTTTAACTACTCAAATATAAAAAAAAAAACAACTGCCGAACGCTGCACTATATAAAATCGTGTACTAACCATCAGAAGGTTTTACTCGACGGATGGTAAGTGGCTTCAGTTGATTAATGTAATTAATTAGCCACTGCTACAATAAGTAATAATTTTTCACTTATTATTATATTTAGTGGTGAAATAAAAAACTAAGTTAAAATTTCAAATCCCAGCTCATAGCATTTACTGACGTATAAATAGCCTTTAATATTTGTAACATTTTTGAATTTTTGTACCACATTACTGAATGCAATCCACGTTCGCAATTCGCACTTACTCATGGTTTTCTCGAATATGTTGTCCCTTATTAATTTTTGTATTTATGGGTCTATAAAAATGCCAACCTTAGTTTTTTCAGACGTGATTGATAGGAACTCAATACCAACATATTGAAAGCATTTACTATTTCTGCTTAAAGCTGTCATAAATTGCTTCATTAAACCAAGTTTGATGTGCAAAGGTGGCATTGGTATTTTCGAGGATTCAACCAGTGTAAGTAAAACAATGTTTCTTCGCTAGGTGTGAATGTACTTTTGACTGGCCACTGCTTCCGAATCTAATGTCCCGTCCTAGCTCTGAAGTCCCCCCATTCACAAAAAAGCCAGGAAATTTGCTATTGCCTGTTTGTTAGTTGAGCAATATTCCAATTACCTTGAAATCCCGACACATTCACCATTCGTGAAGCTTGTACTGCACATTTTTCAGTTTCATTTTCGCTATTAGCTATGTATTTATGTTTGTCTATTCCTTACACATTTATTCCGCCCCTCCAGAAAAAATTTTCACACGTTGCGAATATCGTCATATATTAGTCATTGTGTTTTTTTAAATTTTCACATTTCTGTGATTTGTAGAAAAACCTGACATGATGTGGAAGTTTAAATAATCCGAGGAAAAAATTCATTCCGACACACCTCTTTATTTGAAAAGAAAAGAAAACATTTGCAAAAATGCAGATTAATCTAATTGTCTGGCATCTATTCGAAAGAGCGTCGAGAAGCTTGTGGATGATCGCCTATGAGATGACCTCTCCTGCCGCCTTGAGTTGCTGAAACTTCTCCTCTGCACTCGACGCTTTCTTTCTCGGCAGTCATCTCCCAGTTCTTTACAGACTGGGCCAGTCAAGAATATCGATCCTTTTCTATTGAAATCAATCCAAAACTGTCTTGTGCTCTTGCTCTAGTGAATCATTATCTTGTTCAAAAGGCTTGTTCATGAGCATGTCCAAGAAAGCATCTCCTTCGTGCCTTAAATGTGTATTGGGAGGGAGAAACATCCTTTTGGAAGAAAAGTATCCCCATACTACGACACTATATTGGACGGTCGGATATCTAATATCAATCATCACAAGTGTCCTTGGGGCGTCAGACCCACCTCACACCACCACCCCAAACATTATATACTTGCTTCCGTCCGAACAAATTATCCTACCTCACTCCGCAAGAATCTACGTCAAAAAGTGTTTTGGCCCCGGCACTCCCGCCTTGCTATTCTTCTTATTCACAGAGAGCTTGTGCGAGAAGCGCCTTTTATAACAGCCCGCGGGGCATAGATAAAATCGAATAGTTCAAACGGATAGTTGAAGATTCGGAGAAAACATTAAATCACGCAGAATCGGAAATCCTTACTATATTCCTGTCGATGGTCGAGTAGTGATTCAAGATCTTCCCACTTGCGATTTCTTTTGCGCGCCTTCATTGATACTTCAGGGAAATACAACTTGCGAGATTTGAAACACAGTAACTTGACGTGTTTTTACTAAGGTCGCTATAATTTTGCTCGGGTGTGGGTGTGTCGGCTAAAGATAAATACCTCTATACTGAAGTAGACGGACCAGTTACAAACATTGATTTAATATAATGATTCTCAGCGACTGCACAACTCTCAACTATGGCACCTATGGTACACAGTCATATTCGCAGATACAATAAAAAAGCTACAGGAACTCATGAACAAAGTGACGAATAGATGTGAGCAGTATGGCTTAACGTTCAACATAAATAAAACAAAGATATAAGGTATTAAAGAAGAAAGCCGTAATACCAGCTCATCTGACGGTTAATAATAAACAAATACAAAGAATTACTTCATATACATATTTAGGAATAACGGCAAACAAAAACTTGGATCACTCGCTAGACATAAAATGTTGCGTAGAAAAAGCTAGGGCAATTTCATGGAAAATGTTGAATGTCTTTAAAAGTCACGATCATAGCCTATCAATCAAAATAAAACTATTACGATGCTATATATTCCCAATATTTCTCTACGCAGGTGACATATGGGCCGTCACTGACTACACAAGCAAACAAACTTAAAGGATCCTTAAAATACCATTGACGCCTCACATGACGAATGCCAACGTAATAGAAAGACTTAGCAAAGAAACATAGATTCTCAAAAGTGTCGAAAGGAGAAAACTGTAATACATGGGTCATATAATGCGCAACAATCAACGATACGAACTTTTACAACTGATTCTTCAAGGAAAGGTATTAAGAAAGAGAAGCCTTGGCAGAAGAAGCACATCATGACTACAGAATCTAAGAATATGGTTTAATACTACAACAATTGGCCTTTTTAGACAAGGTGCACATCGCCATGATGACAGTCGATGTTCGTTAACGGATAGAAAAAGAAAAATGTATTTATGAGGAAAGGGAGTATGGTGCAGTGATTAGAGTGACTGACTCCACTACAGATCATTAGCTTTGTACTTGGAACTAACTTCTCGCCAAACCGCATTAGGAAAAAATAAGATGAATCGTCTCGGATCTTCCAGCAGACAAGCTAGCTAATCCGAATCAAATTAAGCGGATGCGACATGTAAAATCGGTCCTAGTTACGCAGTTGATAGGAGACTGTAAGCGGTCAGGCTACTTCTGATTTTATCTGTGTATTTTAAAACAAAAAGATGGACACTATTGTGTTAATGATGATAAACTAAAACCAACTCTCCTACTCTTCAGCGCATGTATATAAACAAGAAGAAATTGATACATAAAAATAAACAAAGATGATGTATAAATTCCATTTAAATAAATTAATGTATTAAAAAAATATTTCATACAAATCCCCACAAAAAAGTAAAATTCGTAAAATCCCACAAATAACAAGAGGTCATTTGAAAAGAATTTTTTAAGTCATCATGCTCTGGTGCGATAATAGCTCAGGTCACAAATACACATAATTATCATTTTAATAATTCAGCAACCCCGAGAGCATAAAGTCGAAATTACGGAAGTACACTTTTTTGTTTTCTTTGCTTAATAACGCTTTATTGTACAACCATCTACGTGAAATTTGAATTAGACATCAGTACCTGTTATATGTAGCATTCAAGATACTTTGAAAAACATTTTCGGGTCTGATTTTAACAATATTAATGTAACTTTACTGAATCATCTATATCATTAGATACACCTCTAATTGCTATTTCATTGATAGTACAACTTGACTGATTCGGCCGTAAACAGTAAAAACACATGTTCTATATAGGTGGTCATAATAATTCAAGTCTCGAAGTAACTTCCCGACATCACATCCAAATAATTTTTACATACTTGATTTTACATAATTGATATCAAGAATTCTTTAGCAATGTAATTTTTTAGCTCCACCATTAAAGGGACCATTCTATGGGAAATAGTCAACGCTCTTTGAAAAATACTAACATATAAAATTAGCACAATATGTTAATAAAAGTATGTTACTGTAAAATATTTCTAGTCAAATCTGAAACGATCACATAAAGGTTCACTGCGCACTTTTGGGCCATGTTGAAAATTTTTGTTCATATTTTATTGTTTAACTATTCCCATCTTTAACAAATTGAACAATAGTAACTTTTTCAATTCTCTAGATATTATCAGTAGCTTCTCTTAAATTTGTAAAATTTTAGAAACAAGTTATTAGCAATAGTATTCGCAAAATGATTCAATAAATTCAGTGTTCTAGATGCTTTAAATCGGCTAAGATAAAGCGACTTTTGCATTGCTCACAAGCTGTCGAACTAGAAATTCCCAAACAAGGTTTCTAGGCATACATAGTCTGACCTAAAAATATTAAACTAAGGTTAATTCAATGAAAACATCTTATGGAAGTGGAATGTGCATGCATGAATGAGAACGACTTCAGTGACCGAGTCAGCTCATGTAGTGAGTAATCGTCGGATTTGCAATTATTGAAATAATAGAGAAGAAAGTCTACATCAAATTTTGACTGAAGAAGAAACGTTCACCTGAAAAAAATATATGGATCATTCGGAAGGTTTTTGAGGTTTTAAGTGCAGTACGAATGAAAGCGCAGAACAATCTGTTGAAGTGATTCACATTCTGGGAGATCATTAGCGAGCAAAAAAGCAAAATATGTTGAACGTGTACGAGTTACATCAATAAGGATCTGCGACTGATAGTGCAAGAACTAGAAAATCAGCTGGGTATTCCAAAAACTTAAGTGACGGAAGATCTCGGCATTAAATATGTCGCAAACACATTCTACTGTTACTAAAGTAGAAAGAACATTGTGCTGCAGTTGCTTAATTTTGACTGCTGCTGACGAACCAGATATCCAAAAAAGGTTATAACCTTTCACGAAACGTAGATCTACGGTTACAATCAGAAGACAAAGGTCAAGTCATCACCATAGAAGAGGCTATGTACAGCGTTTTTTATATTTTGTATAATTTTTACTAAATATATAAATTCATTATTATTATAAATATAATTTTTTGGAGTACTTGTTATATGGCTCGATACTAACGGAATAAACCACGTACAATTTGCTTTCAAAAAGAGAAAATTATCTAGGTTACGTAGTCCCTACTTAAACTAGTAACACACACAGTATCTAAAGGTTGGCTCTCTAGTCAACGAACTTAAAAAGTTCGTTACTGAATTCTATATGTCTGTCGGTCTGTCGGTCTGAATGTCTGTCTCTCTGTCTGTCTGTCTGTCTGTCTGTCGCTGTCACAAAATTATGGATTTTTTAAAATTTTAAAATGGATTCTTATAGGAAATTTTACGCTGAATTCAAAATCGAAATCAAAAAGTTTCTATCTCGAATAGTTTTCGAGATATTCGACTTCGAATTTCGGGAAAACTTCGACATTGCGATTTTATGAGTAATTCTTAAAGAAAATTTTACGCTGATTTCAATAATGAAATCGAAAAAATTCTATGTCGAATAGTTTTCGAGATATTCGACTTCGAATTTCGGGAAATTTTTCGACATTACGATTTTAAATGTGATTCTTATAGGAAATTTTACGCTGAATTCGAAAATGAAGTCGAAAAAATTCTATGTCGAATAATTTTCGAGATATTCGATTTCGAATTTTCCCGAAATTAGAAATCGAAATCAAAAGGTTTTTTTAAGTTCGTTCTGGGATTGCTTACAGAGCAATCTCTTCGCCGGCCCCATGTTTTTTCTTCTCCAATCTATAAGTTAAATACACACTGCTTTCACTTCTTTAACGTAATATTTCCGGAAAAGAGAAAATTAAAAATAAAAACAATGAAAAAAGTGGTCACACAATTTATATTATATTTTACAAGTCTTCCTACAAAAACATTTATACTTAAAATATTAACTCTCTTCATAATATATATTTAAATGGTTCATTTATTACAAAGGAATGTTCCCTCTAAAAGAGTTCCTTCTTCGTAAAACTACATAGATATTCTTCAAAAAAATGCTGAGGCAGTTTTAGATAACTTTCACAAAATTAATGTTTTAGTCGTTCAAATTATTTTGCAAAGACTGAAAGAAACATACATATTATATATTGTCACCTGCTCTTCTTCATTGTACTTTGTTGTATAGAATGAATCAGCTCCTCATCTGTCTGTTAAGATTCAGTCTGAAATAGATTTTTTTCACAGCGTCAGGCAAAAAATGGCCATAAAAGCAGTTGTTTGTCAAAGAATGCGGCATGCACCTATCGAGTTTAGAAGTGAATTCAAGTTTCTTTAAATTGTGTGTTGCAAATTTAATCAATATTTAGATATCAGCAATCTCCTCAGTTGTAATCATTCGATTATTTTCCACTGCTGCATTTAAAACAACATCAATGCTGGAGGACTATGCAAAACTTCTATGATAAAAATGTAGTTTACTTTTAATAAAAAGTCAAAAAAGCGAGACTAACCAAAATGTTAAAATGTGGTGTATATTATATTTAAAATTTTTGTAGAATTTAAATCTGCAAAAATATAAGGTATTTCATTTAAAAATGGAAATTATTATATAACTTCCGGTTTACGGATTATTATTGCGATTGCTATTATAACAAAAAAACTCCACTATTTGTATTCAGAAATTGAAAACATCATTTATAAAATTAGCAAAATACTACTAACTCTTGTTTATAGCCGGTACTCATATTTCGGAACTAGAAAATGAAATCTGGACCAGCTGATTTATTTTTCAGTTTAAAGTGACGTGCACCGCAGGTGAAATTGCAGCACATGGAAAATCTGGCCACTAAATGGCGTAGACATATTTACATTGATGTGAGTAGCACGTGTACCTCATTGCTCCATATTTCCTGTTTTTTTATAAGTACTACAGTATTAGAGCCATGATTACTCAAACTTTTCTGTTATCATACCATTTGCAGAAAAGGAAAGACGGAACAAATAGTAAATTTAACTAAAGCGCAAAAGTCCGTGCATCTGTGAACGCGTATGTGAGAAATATGGCAAAAAAAAGCAGACCTTTTCAGATATTCATAAAACTAAATCTATTGAATGACTAAATATTCTAGTAATAGAGATTTAAGTAAATATGATTTTCTGTGAGCTTCTAAACGTGACTAATAGTGAGAAAAATATCTAGGTATTAAATACATTACTAGGTTAGTTGTAGCGTTAGGTACTAAATTTTTTTGGATTGAGTTTAAGAAACTGATCAAAAAAGAAGAGTTTCTATTGTTTCGTGCATCTCTGTGCTAACAAACTTTTCAATTGCAAAGGAAAATTATGTTCAATATTTTTACTTGCAAACACTACAATAATAATACAGCCGTTGGAGCAAAGTGTGGTTAGTATGTGTAAAAGAAGATACCAACGAAGCTGTTTAGATAATAGCTAGAAAGGACGAGCAGGAGTTTTAAAATGATACCAGAAAAAAACGCAGTTTTAAAAATATAAAAAATTACATCAGGTCTAATATATTTAACTTTGGTAATTCGTGGAAGAATCTAAAGATTTCTACACTAGCTGTTGACAAGGAACCTGATTGTAACTTCTACAGTTTTAAAGCTACCGACACCTACCATCTATTGCAGTATGTAGAATAGAGACCTGCAGCTTTGAAAAATGTTCAGGTCAGCTAGATGGAAACGACATCCACAATACCAGACAGTTTCGGATGGACAAATTTTGGGGAAGATAATATCCAGGACAGCAGCAACAACAGACAAAAGAAAAACTACATAACAGTGACATTGCCAATATTATCAAAAGTGTGTAACTGTATAGATATTGTCGTAATTTATAAAACATCAAGAATAGTGATTAAGAAAATCTCATTTATGCAAAGAACTACGATTAGAAAATAGTATCAGAATGATAAATAGCTCAAATTAGATATATATTTCATGCTTGTAACTGCTACAGTTGCTACACCCCTATCTAATGTGCCAGGAACACCGTTAATTGCCTAAATCAGTACTATGACAGCTTGCCTATGTAGCACCATGTACTGTATACTTTACAGAAACTGTAAAGTCTCGATGCCTTCACTATACACGGTTCATCACAAACATATCCCTATATGTGGTAAGTCTAACTTTAAAAATAAAAATATTGCATTTTTTATAGTCATAATGTATAGGTATTTTACAGTGATGTAAATTTATGAAAGAAGAGACATTTGTCGCAGAGAAAAAATCGGAAATTGGAAAAAAATGCAAAAAATCGAACTGCAAAATCGTCCAATATAAAAATATTACAACAACCAGAAAAATTAAAAAAAGGCTAATATAAAAAGTTTTAGTAATATTAGTACTCTAACATCTTGATGTGAATAACTGGTTCGTTTAAAAATGTTACTTTACGTTAACTTAAAATTAATGAGTTGTAGTTTCCTTAAAAAAAATTACCACCAGGCCAATAATATTTTGTTGAGAACAAGAATGATGCATTTTCCAATTTTTGTTTTGAAAGAAATTATGTGGTAAACATGGTAATTATGAAAATAAATGTACAGCACGTAGACTTAAACCATTTATAAATGGGTATTAATATATGAATATTCTGTTTTTGTCTATATGGTGGCAGTTCTCACTATAGAAAATTCAAGGTCGAGAAGTATGAAAATTTAAATACAACATGTATCCAGAAAAAAACAAAATTCCTAGAAATTTATATCAAATCATTTTTATAGGAGGCTTTTAAACTTGCTTAAAACAAAAAGAGAATACGGGAGACTTGACAGGCAACTCAAGAATCAGATATAAATATTTTAGAAAATTCAAAAAAATTACGTTGAAATACTTTTTTGAAATTTTTCTAATCCAACTAATAATTTGCTGAAGTAGATTCTATGTAGTTTTTAATATTATTTTAATAAACCAATCATTAAAAATTGTTACAGGCTTAAATTCCTCTATTTTATAGAGGATAAAGCGATTCATACTTCATGAACGCTTTGTATATTATATGTCATTAGTCGCGTTCATCCTGCTTTGCAGGGGTCAGATTTTTGGAAGAAGCTTCTTTTTGAAATAAATAATTTCACCTGGTTGCTTGGTGCTTGTTACTCCACATCTGGATGCTTAACAGGTAGCTTAGCTGGCGCGAGCTCGCAACAATGTAGATGACCGGCCACTCAACACACAGATAATCGATCATCAAAGTAAAATGATATAAACCTTGAGCAGGTCAAGGTCAGTAATCATACCAAAAATCATTTGAATCTGATCAACGGTTTTTCAGTCAACCGATTTCGAATAAAATATTACATTACATATATACTTTAACTAATATGTTCTAAGAATAATAAATTATTTATTGTCTAATGCGTTAAGAAAAATCGACGTACTCCAGATTCTTTTTTCGCGAAATTATTACAACGAAGCGCTTTGAAGTCACCAATTTTTTTTGTATTGTGTGAATTCATTACTGGAGTGTCTAATTATGTAGTTGTAATAAAAGAATGAAAAATGAACCTGTCCTGTTCGTAGTGTACGGTGCAACAGCAGAATAATTATGTCGCTCGATAATTGTAAAAAAAAACCCAATACAAAGACATGCACGACAATGATTCTTTGATTTATTAGCTGCTTGCGGCTTCCAGAGGTTTCTTGGTAATAATGTAATATGGCAAACTATAATACAGCACAAACCCTTCGAAATGGCAACGACAAGACCAATCAATTGTGTGAAGATAAGATAACAACCAATTTCATGTTGAAAAACAGTGAACGCTTTCTGAAAGGCGAAAAAGTTACATAATTTGTGCAAAAGATACCTTCAATTTAATATAATACAATGGCATTGTCATTAGTCAGAGTTCATACAAACACAGGATCACTTGTTTCAGGAAAATATTACTATCTTGTATATTATATTAAGAAACTTCCGAAAATCACATAAAAATAAATAATATCATTAGAAGAATGCCATAAATAATTTTAATTTTTCACCTCAATAACGAATTTAAGATTTCTAATAGGAACATTTATTCTTAAAGCAGTTTCTATAAAAAGCAACAGTTTCACTTGTTCTTGTACGCTGTTCAGTACGCTGGGCGAGCCCGACATTTCGAAGAAAATCTGCTAAAAATAGCTGACATGGAATTCTTCAAACTCCATACTTTTGTAGGTTGCATGCACTTTATTTTCGCCGTGGAATTTAGGTATGCTAATACAAACCTACATTGACGGCTGTTATTAATCTCGGTGCACATTTATCGCGCCGAACTTTAACCTCCGGCTGCACTCTACGTGAAGTAGTACATGCTGATTATTTTAATACGAGATTTCAAATCCAAAGAATACACCAGGCGCGCGCAATTTCACACGAATGACCATTAATTGCAATGGTGCCGTGTATACTTTTACAACCACTAACCGTGCGGGTTATAAAACCTGATGAGAACACCAAAGCACATCTCCAATTTACCGTCATTATTCTAACTACGTAGCTGAAAGACGATTGTTGATTTTGGCGGAAAGGCCGATGATGAAGAGAGCTACGCCCCTGTCGACTGAAACAAGCAAATTATAACGCGAAAGTTCCAAACCTGGTTTTGCGCACGTCGCAGGTGTTTAATTCCCCCAATTTATTAAAAAATAGTGAATCAACTGGGTTAATAATTCCGTGTAAATCATCGTTATTTAACACCTTAAATGTTTTCATTAAAAAATGTATACAATCATTGTTAATTTATTTAATAATTATTCACAATAAAAATTTTTTGATATAATTTAATATAATTTTTACCTCTTTGATGTTGCGGTAGTGAATCTTCATGAATTAGGCATTTTTAAAATTTTCCTGTTCAACACCTCGCACTATTGAGAGCAACGTTTAATGCTCAGAACATATTTATTTATAAATGGGACAGTCTAATGAATTATTATATAATAAACTACTCACATCTCTGAATCTACAATATTATTTGATTCAGATATTTTTTATTGGAAAAACAATGCAAGCCAATGAAGCACCTCGACATTTCGAAGATATTCTAAAGACATACATGTTGTGAGCGACCAAGCATTATCTTACTGGAAAATTGGCTTTGCGAGAGTGAAGATAAGTTCTAAAACATCTTGCACATGTTTAGCTGTCGTACTGCCTTCAAAAATTACTAATCGTGTTTAGTAATGCCTTAGCATACCATAATACTATTCGCTTTGTAGCTGATTCTTCTTAAGAAAGACCTGCTATCTAACCTTTCTCAAACACCGTTCACTGTTTCAGTACCTGCATAACATGTTGTACAACAATAACTTAAAATGATCATAAAAGGGTATACAATGTATCTTCGTTCGATGCACTTACAACAATTTTTAAAATTTATACAAAACTGTACAATGAAATATTTACTTTATCTAGGTAAAATGATTCTAATGGATAACAGTGTATATTAAAATTGCATAAGCGTAATCTAAAAAACTCTATTTGATAAAAAAATAAGGCCAAGGAGATATTAAGATAGAAGTTCTGCTGTATATAGCTGATTCTTAAAAAAATAAAACGAATTATAATCATAAAAGGTGTCCCAAAATTAACGCAAGTTTTGAATTAAATAGAAAACACAGTTTTTAGTCTTTTGATTGCAATTTTTTTATTGAGTCATAAAGTACATAGGATAGGGTTATTTATGGAATAACACATCGGACAAATGGCCTCCACGGCTTTGCATACACATACGCACTCGTTCGTCGAAATTTTTCATGACCATTCTGCATAAATGTGGCTGAATTTCGTTGATGCAACGTTGAATCTCCTCCTTTAATGCACGCGTGGTTGTGGGCTTGTTGACATAGACCTGTGATTTTAAATAACCCCGTAAAAAGAAATCTAATGGTGTTAAATCACACGATCTAGGGGGCCAATTCTGATCACCGAAACGAGAGAGTACACGACCTGCAAATGTCTTATGCAGTAATTGAAGTGTTTCACGGACTGTATGGCATGTGGCACCGTCTTGTTGAAACCACATATTGGCCACATCAATATCATCCAATTTCGGCAAAAAGAACTGTGTTATGTCGCGATATCGAGCACCAGTAAAAGTCACTGCTTGACCAGCTTCATTTTCAAAAAAGTATGGTCCAATTATGCCTCCAGCCCAAAATCCACAACAAACAGTGACACGTTGTGGATGCATTTGTTTTTCGACAATCACATGTGGGTTCTCAGAACTCCAAAAGCGGCAATTTTGGCGATTAACAAACCCATCAAGGTGAAAATGTGCTTCGTCGCTTAGGATGATTTTGCTCGAAAAATCAGCATCCATTTGTTGATGCTCAATAATCCATTCAACAAACTCTCTTCGCTGTGCATGGTCATTAGGCTTCAGTTGTTGTGTTAATTGAATTTTGTAAGCATGGAGACACAGATCTTTAGTGAGTATACGCTGTAGAGAGCTTCTTGAAATTTACTATTCTTGTCCACGTCGCCGAATTGAGGTTCCTGGATTGTCACCGACACTCTCACGCACTGCTTCGATGTTGACATTTGAACGGCTTGTTTTTGGACGACCAGTGTGTTTGTCGTCTCCAACGGATCCTGTCTCTCGGAATTTTTCAATTAATCTCTTTACAGTTGACGAAATTAAAAAACTATTCCGACCATATTTTGTATGAAATTTTCGAAGAGCGGCCGCCAAGCTTTCATTATTTTTGAAATATTGTTCAATAATAAAGACACGTTGTTCTATCGTGTAACGCACCATTTTTACTAATCCTAAACTGTCAGCTGTACATGTAAGTTTTCAAAAACTATTTATAGTGTCAGCCGGATCTCCACATATGCCTTATATGCAACCTATACCTACAATATAGTATTAAATGCAATATCACCCGTCACCACAAAATTCATCAAGTCATATCTCAACAACCTCAAATGCTACAACATCAATAAGTATATCTTCTCTATAATCAACATGTGAAACAAAATATAGCTATAATACGATATAACGTACCAAATAAACAATATCAACAACCCATTACTCAGAAAATCACACCAAACATTGAAAAACAACAAAAGTAATTTTTCTGAACACAATAACTCATAAAAACCACCATACATCAATATCATTAGTAAATTTAAAATCCTACCAATTTGTGAAAAAATGTAGACACTATGTATGTTGTACATTCTGTAACAACAAAAGTAATCAAAGTACCAACAATTTTTACTTCTGATATTTTAAATATCAAATTTCTGAGAGATGAAATAGATACAATTATTAAAGACTTATACTCTCAGAATAATAGGAAGAAATCAAGTTAAATTAATGCCGTTAAATGTAGAAAACTATCAAACCGTAGTAGTTAGACTAGAATACCTGTTATAACAATTCCATATGCATCTGTTAAAAGAAGAGCGCAACTTTCGAGTGGTGATCAACAGTGCATCATCAAAGGTATGGACACACCAAGACATATTGTAGTACATACATGACAACCATGATGCGTTACATGCAAAATTGTTCATTCTATAAAAAGTTATGCCAAATCCAAAAACGTCTCGGGCAAATGAGCACTTTACAGCGGAACTCATCTGACGGATTATAAAGGGCGTAAGGAATATCAAGAAATACGAAATCGCAAATTCCTATCACAGTGGCCTAAAAAGGTAGCACTCTATAGAATATTCCATACAAGAATTTAATATAGGGCCAGCTTAATCAGAATTAATAACCTGTATAACATACAACATCCACTTTTACTAAGCTAGAGAAAATTATGCTTGAACTAGCTGAAAATATAAAGATGATACTAAAACTATTAACAGCCATTGCTGAAAACCATACATTGTAACGCCAACGGCTTGGCTAATTACAGCCAAAAGTTGCTGACATAGTTATGATTTATAAAACCCATTTCATTAACAGAAGCTATCCACGCATATCAACATATACTATTTATAACAGATCATCCTGAAACAGTCCATAGAGACACTGTCATCATAATTAAAAGTTCAGACATTTCGAGATAGGACATATACAAGCAACAAGCATTATGGTCGAAGATTCTCTTAGTCCACTTATAATTACAGCTAGATACTGTCTTTCTCGACATTCAGCGAGACAAGATAAGTTCAATCATTTCTTCAAAATACTAGAGAGTCAGTTCATTAACGGCGGCGACTATAATGCGAAACACTAACAATTGGGTCAAAGATAATACTCACTGATCCTTTAGTCGATACACTGGCGGAAAATACCAAATCTACTTCATTTTTGCATCACTAAGGGAATTGAACGAAACTATTTCACGATAAAATATTCTCTTGATCTACCATTTAATCATACGTCTGTGTTAGACACATTACATTCACAACTTCAATATCAAAAAGATCAATTAGCCTATAAAATAAAGGTACGCAATGGGAATTACTCAGGGATTTGATTAAGTGAAGAACTAACTTAGACATCCCCATACAAGAAAAAACTACTTGATTTACGTTATATAAAATGCTAGTTGGAAGTCTACGCTTGAACTTGCAGATAAAGTAGTTTATACGAAATGCCCTATAGATGTTAAACAAGAAATTGCTGAAAAAATACCCAAATCACTTTCTAACAAAATTAGACTAAATAAGAAAAGACCTAAAAACGCATAGTACAAAATATGAAAGACAAAGCATTACACACACACACACACTTAGAGAACCTTTCCAACACGGAAGCCTCCAGTTATTCATTGTGGAAAGTTTTTAAAG
The DNA here is from genome assembly GCA_036346155.1 of Sinelater perroti. NCBI lineage: Eukaryota > Metazoa > Arthropoda > Insecta > Coleoptera > Elateridae > Sinelater > Sinelater perroti. The sequence continues at coordinate 38,026,517 of JARFIY010000001.1, forward strand.
CGCCCATAAGTTATAATATCTCCGACCAGAAATACTAACAGTAGTTGGGCTGCAAATATAAAAAAAATAAAATTTTGCTTTACGTCTAACTAACATATTTCGATCACTATCATAGGCACTAGCGCCTGTCGAAATAAAATAAATACAATAACAATTAGATGTCCTAGACCAAATGTCGCTATCTATTACAAAAAATCAAGATTAATGAAATAGAAGCGATCGTAAATAATCTAAGAGCTCAGAAAGCCCCAGGACCTAATCTTATTACAGGAAAGGTTTTGAAAGAACTGCCGTTTAATGGATTAAGACTAACATGCTGTTTAGAGAGTGGCGTATTTTCAATCTCAGTGAAAAGTGTAATATGTGGTTACGATACCCAAAAATCTGGTGTGAACATCACACGACTTTCCTTATCCTATTATTATATATTATACCGGGTTCATCGTCTCGGCCCTGCGCTGCTCTCGTCCCGGAACTTGTTATTTTAAAAAAGGACGAGACGCGAGCCCAACATTCGAAACCTGATTAAAATAAACAGTACAAGACAATAATTGACTCGTACTTAAAATTTTGTCACGTCACTGAAGGTAACCGTGCGAGCTCGGTCGCACAGCCTTCGCCATTATCACCTGCGTGCTCCCTCCTAGCGGCCAAGCGCTCCCTCCGTCCTCCCGCAGTTGACGAGTAAGCATTCCGAGCGCGCTGTGATTGCTCCGTTTAATCAATTTTTAATCAGCTATAACTTATTTATTTGACCTCGGATCAAAAAATGTCATTGTAATTTTTTGTTAGTCTCGGTCTGATCTATCCGGTAATATAAATTTACCGAAACATTTTATGAACAACCGGTATATAAAAATCCTGAGCTTCAATTTTTTTTCGAGTACCTATTTTATCAACTTTTATTTTAAATTCATGTTTATCTCGTGATAACAAATCATTTTTATTCTCATGAATTTTTTGTATCTTTAACCGTTTAGATTCGCGATCGATTTTTACCAAAAGCTTCGCACTGCGTCCCCTACCTACAAGTAACTTGCGTACCAAATTTCAAGTCTAGCTCTTACGGTTCTCGAGATATCCTGTTTACTGACAGACACACACACACGCACGCGCACATACACGCGCACACACACGCACACACGCGCGCACACACACACACGCACGCACACACACACGCACGCACGCGCACGCGCACACACACGAACCAATGACTCAAACCAACTATTTTGGTGTCCTGAGGCTATATTTCATCCAGAAATGTGAAAAACTGGGTAGGTCAAATTTCCGCCGATTACAGTACTTTCCTTATTATAAGATAAGGAAAGTAAAAATGGAAAACCTGTAGTCCTACCGCCCTATTAGTCTGCTGCCTATTTTGTTTAAATTCTTCGAAAAGCTCTTACTTAAACGACTAAAAATTCTTTTTGAAGAATACTGAGTAATACCTGATCACGAGTTTAAATTCAGGAAAAACAGTCTATAGTTGAACAAAATACGCATATGTCGAAAAAATCTACTATATATTTGAACAGAAAGTAAATAAAGACAGCTGATATGAAATGTAGCCGAGCTCTGAGCGTACGTTTGGTTGCTTAACTTCAGCATCGTTTTGCATATTTTACTTTCATAAGGTCGCCGCATCGACTTACCCCACCGCAGTGCAAATATTTGAGGTAAGGTGGGTGAAAAATTGTCAGCCTAGGACGCCAAAAATACCTTTTTGGCGGGCAACCCTCGTTAACCAAGTATTTAAGATCAAAAATACTGCTCAGCTACCTTTCTTGATGTCTCTCAGGCTTTCGATAGGATCTTAAAGGTAGTCCTGTCCTAAAAGATTAAAAAGGAACTTCCGCATACGTATTGCCAATTTTTGAACTCTTCTTTAACAGCCCGATATTTTTGAATGAGGTACAAAGGAGTACTTTCAGATTTTACCAGCATACAGCCGGGAGCCCAACAAGGAAGTGCTATCGGTTCTATTCTCTGTATGGTAGTTTGTTCCTTGGGAAATACAAACGTTTACGAAGACAATTTCGCACGTAGATATAGCATGTCTCTTTATTATAGTCACCATAAGCATCACTTTCACCATGCTGGGTTTCTGTCAAATTCTAGTTGCAGACTTTAATTTATATTTTTTATCATAAATAACCTACATGAAGAATAGATTTACAACAAAATTTCAGATTTCTAAATACTCTCTTTTCAGTTTATTTTTTTTTACTTAACAATACTTTTTGATCTTTTTACTAAAAACATCAACTTATTTATAAAATGTTTCATTTAATTTTAATGCACTTCTATTTAAAGGGCAAAATGAGAAATGGTTCAACCTTTTGGAATTACAACGTAATTTCAGTGTACTGTAGGAAAAGTTTGAATGTTACTTTAATTTTTATTTTGTTTAAATAACATTTATTTGTGAATATGGTCATACGATTGCGATTGACAACTTATTATAGTTAAGGGTTGAAGTTGGTTTTCGTCAAAATATTTTTTATTATTTAACAAGAGAATTGGATAATAAAGAGAACAGTTGTCGTAGTACCAAAAAGAAAAAATCTGGTGTGAACATCACACGACTTTCCTTATCCTATTATTATATATTATACCGGGTCCATCGTCTCGGCCCTGCGCTGATCGCGTCCCGGAACTTATTTTACAAAAGTACAACACTTGAAAGCAAAAATAAACAGTATAAGACAATAATTGACTCGTACTTAAAATTTTGCTACGTCACTGAATGTAAACGTGCGAGCTCGGCCGCACATCTTCCCCATTATCGCCTGCGTGCTCCCTCCTAGCGGCCAAGCGCTCCCCCCGTCCTCACGCAGACGGCCCGGTAGCTCTCCGAGCACGCTGTGATTGGTCCGTTTAATTAATTTTTAGTCGGCTACAACTTATTTATTTGATCTCGGATCAAAAAATTTTATTGTAATTTTTTGTTCGTCTCGGTCCGATCTATCCGGTAATATAAATGTTTATGAACACCCGGTATATTAAAAATCGGGAGCTTCAATTTTTTTTCGAGTTCCTAACAAATCATTTTTATTATCATAAATTTTTTATATCTTCAACCGTTTAGATTCGCGACCGCTTTGCGACCGATTTTGCTGCCTTGCGACCAAACGACTCGGCCGATTTTTACTAAAAGCTTCGCACTGCGTCCCCTACCTACAAGTAACTTGCATACCAAATTTCAAGTCTCTAGCTCTTAGAGTTCTCGAGATATCCTGTTTACTGACAGACCGACAGACACACACACACACACATACACGCACGCGCGCGCGCGCTCACGCGCACATGCACACACACGCACACGCACGCACCCACCCACGCACCCACCCACGCACTCACCCACGCACGCACACACGCACACACGCACACGCGCACACGCGCGCGCGCACACACACACACACTCTCTCTCTCTCACACACACACACACACCCACGCACGCACTCAAAAAAAAGATACAATAGGAGTCCCGTTTACCTATTGTTGTAAGGGCCTCAAAATTTAAATTATTGAGAATAGTTTCGAATCAGCTTGTCACTAAACATTTCAATAAGAAATTAACTGCCATACCCTTGTGCCGCTATTTTAGTACGTTGTGTTCTGAGGTATGAGACTGATTTTCTTAGTCCAAGCATACGAGTTGGTGAGAGATGTCATACAAAATGCAGCGCAGTGTCAGTCAGAAATACGTGATAAAATTTTGCGTGAAATTCGAAAAATCCGTAAATGTAACACTTGCTATTATACAGAAACCTTATGGGAAGAATGTTTTATCGCAATCATAAGTGTTTAATAGCACAAAACGTCCATAGAAGGAAGAAATGCATGGAAAACATTTTGAACAATGTGGGTAAAGTAAAAACGGTTTAGAGTTTAATCGGCGTCTAAGTGTTAGATCGTTATCAGATGAAATGGGAACGAAGTTGCAAGTACAAAAAGTTTGTGCTAAATTAGTTCCCAGAATTTTGACTAACATAAAAAACCGTGTATCAATTTCTCACTAGCTTTTGGACAGTGTGAGAAGTATGCCTAATTTTTTCGTCTCTTTGACCAAAGGAAGCTCGAATAAATCAAAGATATTAGCCATGCTTATTGTCCTTTTCAACTCTAAATGTGTTGTCCATAAAAAGGGATGGCCAACCCTATATTTTAACGTGAAAGTGCTTAAAGGATTGAAGAAAGGAAAAGTAATATATACTAACACTAATTTAAATGCAATGATATTAATATCTTTCCTTAGGTCGGGACTCTGAGATTCTACTGGTTTATCATTAACACAGATTGAAAAGTTCAAAATTGTACTGAGCTACTAGAGTAAAATAAATTAAATTTCAATAATTATCATTAGTAATGTTGCAAATTGGTTTTGATTAGTTAAAAATTCAATTAGTTTTTTATTACTTGAAATATTGGAACAAGTCGCAATTTGATTCTTCTGGTTTTATAATTTTCTATTACTAACACCTTCCTTATAAACATTAAAACGACATATTAATTGGATATTTTTTTCGTGTAAAAGAAAAATTTCTTATAAAGAAAAAGTATTTTGTATATATAAAACGTTTTAATAACTACATATATACATATGCAATAGAATATCAGGATAACAAACATTTCCAAACATCTGCAAACATTTTAGTATTGTTTAAACCACGGTATGCCTACATGGATATAAATATCCACATGCTTTCAGCCGGATCAATTGTGGTGACTAACGACGAGAAGCAAGCTAAGCTTAAAACAAATTCAACAGTGAATAAGGACATTACTCAATTTAAAAGAAGCAATAAACGATCAGTACTATCAAGACTCAAACGCTTAGAACTCCTGGAAAAAATAAAGCAAGTAGTAAAAGAAACTGTCAAGAACCTTCAAAAAACAATTATCAAATTGATGCAGATGTCAGAAAAACAGTAAGACTACCATTCAAAGCTATTTGCATAACGTGGAGCGCGTCGCCAAAAAGGAACCCTTATTGACACCCTTCTGGAAAAAATATTACAGAATTTAACAACAGACTTGCAATGACTCTTGACAATAGGTCCTCTTTTCTGATAAAAGCCAATGCTATTAGTCTAGTGACAGTGATTGAACTTGGGCATGCGTCCATCCAATCAAATGGATGATAAATTCCTTTATCAGACTACAAAATATGGGGAAGTTACATAACGATATGGGATGTTATTTTATATTGAAATAAATCAAATTTAAGCTTATAATGATATTATAGACATAATCAAATGTTAAGTGACGGACTTACACCTATTTATTCGTTAAGAAAGTATTGTTTTCGCGAAGGATAATATGACTGGCGTAGTTTCAACCACACAAAAACCTGTGGCGCATTATCTAACAAAACATGACCAAAGGACCACAGCAACCTAGCAACAAAACCAAATACTCCAGAGAATGATAGGTGAATTTAATCTACAGTAAAAAACATTAAATCAAATATTAATTGTAGGTTTTAGTTGAATATTTGGGTAAGTACAGCATTAACAAAATTTATTGTTTAGATTTTGACTTTGATATTCTATCTACACAATCGACTCAGCAACATGCTCGAGTTGTGAGAATGTGTATCTACTCTGATAGCATTCCAAGTAAAGTTCAGTGTAATGTTTGAAAGCTTAAAAACTGTGGTTTCAAATGATACCACAGTTTGATTAGAATCGAACCTGTTCTGACGTGTGTTACACAAAAGAATTGAAAGAGAAAATGTGATTAAAAAGGAAAAATGTAATCCTCAGTTAAAAATAATTAATTTAATAATTTTTTTAATACATGATGTTGCCAGCTCTACCCCTAATTGCATTTTCCAAGCGATTGCGCATGGATCGGATAATATTTACAATTCTGTCTAGAGGGATTGCTTCCCACTCTTCAATTAATGTCGCTTTCAGTTCCATCAGGCTCCCTGGTGCAAGATTTTTGGCCCGGACCCTTCGCTATAAAGCTCATCCCAAACATGCTCAATTGGATTACAGTACGTGGTACACGGAGGCCAGTCCATTTTCGGTATACCAACGTTAGCCAGGTAGGCAGTGGTCACTCGTGCGATGTTGCAGTGCGCATTGTTGCGAGTTAGTATGAAATTTTCACCAATAAATCCTAGACTCTCGGTGAATAATACCTAACTCCAGTGGCCGAGGTCCCAATCCAGATGTTCGCTAACAAATTCCGTTGCTTTTGTTTTTGGACTGCAGTCAGCTTTGGACCCGTAGCTGTCTTTTTGGGGGTCAGATTGGCTGCCTTCAGTTTTTTTTTTTGAGAGATACTGAGACGAGAAATCGATCGTCTCTCTCTCTCTCTGTTGTCACGCGCCTACGGCTATCTCCTTGCCGGCGGACATAGCCATCGGTTTCCTGGTACCAACGCCACACTCTCGACACAACTGTTTGACTCAGATTTAGTCGATTTGCCACGGCCCTCTGACTGAGGCCCTCTCTCAACAATGCAACTACCTAAGCTGCTTCGACGTCATTTAATTAGTTACGTCAACTTCGAATAAGTGATTGAGATGAATTACCGGATTGCAAGCATGCTGTAGGCCAATCACAGTGCAATCACAGCAAAATTAGTAAAACCCAGTTGGTTATGCATATTTCTTTGAATGCGTCATCCGATTAATTCGATAGCAACAGTTTTTTAAAGCTCAATAACAAATATACTCCTTGCGCGTTAATGTTTTCATTTTCTTTTTTCTTAGTCTGAAATAGGAGACGAAAATGCGGGTGCAAATAGTGAATCGAGTGTTTTGCTCTCAAGTGTAGTATTCGTTGACAGTTCTGTTTCAAAATTAACCTCATTTATAAATTATTTGAAAAATAGTAATGGAAGCTTTACATAAATAAAAAAAACAACATAAAAGTGGAAATTCCGCAATAACGCCACAGTTATTAAAAAGTGAATCCAATTAATTTCAAGCATCGTTTTGTGTGGCAACGATGAGATTAAGAGTTTAAAAAGCTGATAGTAACAGCTGTTCACGTTCTTGCTTTTTGTTCTCATAGCGGTGTAGTGTAGTTATGCATTTGTTTCTTTCGTAGCAGATACAATCTCGCGTTTTCTAGCAATCGGCATTCTTCGTGATTATTTAGGTATTAGCACGATCCTTATATTTCTGGCATGTGCAATATTTCTCTATTGCTATAACAATAAAGATAACAAATCGTGCAGGCTTCTGCTGCAGGAAATTGCACTTATAAATTCTTGAAATCTCCAGAATGCGCATACCTTTAAATTCGTACAGGAAGGCATGGCAACGTTTTAATCAAACGCGCCGTGGAGATCCCCAGATAAGTCGCCCGCAATTGCCCCCTTTGTATTACATTATGTAACAAATGTGCGCGTTCGCGCCGGTTTTATAACTAATAACGCAAAATTAATTCCGCGCAACTTGGGACAACCCGACAGGCTGGTAGTACCTGTACGCGCGAAGGGAAAACGAACCGCCGACAAAAAGCCAGTGTTTTGCTCTAGAAACACAGAATAATAAATTTGAGGTCGCATCCAACATTCGTACGAAACCCAGTTCCCAACAGAAGCGGCACCGCTACCTACCTGCCTACACGTAATGATAGCTGACAATGGTAAATTAAATTTGTAATAAAAACGTAAACGGGCCTCTCTGCTCAGCCGACAACGCAAAAGTAACACCTACGCTAATAATATATTGTAACGTCGCTTTTTATTCAAAATGCAGTTAAGAGGAAGTGAAATTATGAGCACGTCGTGGGAGCGAGGTGTTGATCCACGCAGGGCACAAAAAGCTGCATCCCGGCTGTTTTAATTACAGGACTAGCAACATCTAAATTGTCTAACTGTACTATCTATTTTTACTAAAGGTTCCAGAACGAATTCCATACGTGGCCGGTATTGTACGTATGACAAAGCAGCCGAATTTCAACTGTTCGCTTTCAAAACGGCAGAATCTTCTATTTAATTATTACTGCTATCGTTTACAGCCATCAATTTAAGCAAAATTGGTCTGAAACTTGTTACCTAATTAGCCATGTGTCTTGCAAAACGCAACTATAATAATCACGAGACGACTTCGAGGAAACCTCAACCTCTGCACCAACCGAATACATACCGGAGCCAAACCAAAATATCAAAAGAATGCGCGCGGCTCCAAAATTGAAGCACACAAACACATGGTCCCATCAGGAATAGGTCGCCCTGACGTGTACAAGCTTTAATATGCGACGATTGCACGACGCAACGCTATTAATTTACCGTTGCAATTTAATTCACTACCAGCTATACACTGTCCGTCAAACGTCTCCATCAGCCACAAAAAATCAACCAAAACAGCATTTTCAAATCTTTTAGTTCGGCTTGCGTATCGGATAAAATCCGCCCACGTTACTTAAGATAGGACTTCCGGTTTGCCGATGGCTCGTTTAAAATGTGTTGTCCGATTAGGAAGAGTTAATAAAACAAATGTTCTACAAACCGCTCATACAATTAACAGCCCATGATGGCTTTATTATAAACTGAATTGTTTAAAACGCACTTCAACTTTTAAATTACATTAGGTACAAATTATTTCCCTTTAAGCTGTGCACTTACGTCCGCATACTTTTTAAAGAAACCATTTCGGTAGATAATTAGATGCTTAAGGGAGATGTATTAAAAGATAATTGCTTGTTACTGTTAAGTATAGCGGATACTGAAGCTGAATAGACAGTTTGACTTTAAAGTCTTGCATGTACAATCAAAATTGCTTTTATGATGATGTGGTTGCAAAATCTGACGCGTCAAGGTGCTTTTATTAAGATATTAATAAAGAGCGAGATGAAAGATACGTATCTGGGACAGTTATGCATCAATTACCGCAATATAAAAATAGATAAGAAATGAAATTACAAACTTCTAGGTTTACGCGAACAAATGAGTAACAATGAACGCATTCAGGCGTTAAAGGAGTAACACATTGTGCATTCTCAGGAATTATTTTTGATTAAATTAAATTATTGAAAACAAAAATTAGCATAAATTATATACTATAATAAAAATATAAGTTGAAAAATAATGTAGCAATCCCATCTGTACCCTTATTTTTCATATTCATGAAAAAAAGTTTCATGATATATACCTTCCCATCCTTTAGTTTCTTATGATTCACTTATCGTTTGTTGTATTTATATCGCTTATTATATTCTCGGATTAATACTTCTAAACGCTACTCATATTATCAAAATTCCAAGCCAGCTCTATTTGCTATTCAAATCATGCCTTGCTGACCGGCTATTCAAAATCAACAACACGGTCTCTGACTACCACCACATTATACCAGGAGTTCTGCAAGGCAGTGTACTTGGGCCACTCCTCTACCTACTTTACTATTCTAGCAGCTAGTAAAACACCGCAGGTTGCAACCGATCGCCTTCAGCACCATCATTGGAGAGTGTCAATAATACTGAAAAATTCGCCCAAACAACTTTTACCACAAGCGAGATTCCATGACACCTCCCTTCTCCTGAAAACTGAAGTAAAATATTTAGGGCTGCATCTCGACTCAAAACTCACTTGGAGCACCCATATTAAAGCTAAAAGAAAACAACTCGACCTAAAACTCAAGAAAATGTACTGGTTGCTGGGGCCCCGCTCTCAACTTTCCCTCACAAACAAACTCCTTCTATACAAGACCATTTTAAAACCCATATGGACCTATGGGGTACAACTTTGGGGCTGCACAAAGGCCTCCCACAAAATATTACAGCGGTTCCAATCTAAAATTGTCCGCCTAATTACTAACGCGCCTTGGTACATTCGGCACGGTATCCACACAGATCTGAACATCCCAACTGTTGCATATGAAATCCAGAGACTCGCCACCACCTACCACCACCAGATCGTAGGACACGAAAACAACCTCATCGATCAGCTGTCCAACCCACCTGCAATTGTCTGCAAACTTCAGCGAAATTGGACAGAAAACCTCATCCACTAGCTTCCACAACCATAACATTAATTATTCGGGAGAATAGCACTGGCTATATCCCCCCCCCTCCCCATGACATGTAATATTCTACCATTTACTTATTACTTAATTAAAGAGTAGATTGTAAATAAGCATGAAATAAAATGAAAAAAAAAACTATCAAAATTACTATTTACAGGTCATTCCTCTGATTCATTCGAACAGTGTCGCTTTTTATCCTGCTATGGCTATATATTATTACAATTTTTAAGCCACTGAAATACAAGAAAATTAAATTTATTTACAAGAAACACAATTAAATAGTATTGAGAATCATATTATTCAATGTAGCCCCCATCCATTGGCTACGACCTTCCCGAATCGGGACCTAAACCTGCTGCAGGCCTGCTTGTCCATTAGCTCCATGATGGAAGCACTTAACCTGTCCGTTGTGTTATGATACGAGACTATAGGATGTCCACGAGTCGGGGAATAAGCGAAAATACAAATTCGTTGCCTTGCAGGTTGAAACATAGTCTTACTGGAATACGTAATCCCCTCAGCCACCTCCTCTAATCAAGGCTATCAACGGTCACCTTCAAGAGTTCTTCAAAGTGGAGCGCCATGACATTGCTACTCACAAAACCCAGCACCACCACAGAGATGGAAAATTTTGTATGCATAATGATCCAATAGTCATTTTGGAGATTCGACTTCCTGCCTTGAATGAAGTTCTCTTCGTCCGAAAATAATCTGTCAGCGCTGTCGTTCAGCAGTATTTAAGCCTTTAACTCCCAATCCATCTTGTTTTTCTGTTAATAGAATAAATGATGTATAATGGACGTTCTGGTGCAATGATAAACTGACCGTCGCCACGCCCATTTCTTTTGCCAGATTAATCGTGCTCCGTCCAAGATACTGATCAATCTCCTCTTTCAATTCATCACTTCTCTTACGATCAGATCGCTTGCTAAAAGTTTCTTTGTCACTAGTTACTTCCTTCTGTTCGTCAGATTCCTTGTACTTCTTAGCTACATCATAAACTTTAGTTTTTTTTTATTCAAACCACATAATAAATTCTTTCGTCGCAAATGGAATCTAGTGTAGCAGTTCTGCGGTCATATTTTCGACTCATTTTGTCGACTATTGTAAATTGTTGATTGCATAAAGCTAAAAAATTTGAAAAAATATTTCTGAAGATATGAAAATTTCTTTTAATGCTTAGTGATCAGATAAATGCGATGTCACTTTTATGACCATTAAAATCAAAGTTAGATTACTCCAGTAAAGAGAAACAATCACATAAATTAAAATTATTTTTATCGGAAATAATATACAAATGAGGAGACTTCAAGAAAGACTAAAACAACCCTAATCTGGGTTTAGCAAAAAAACAGCCAATATAAAAATTTTGATTTTCTTGTTACCCTAGAATTAAAAGAAGAAATTATTGTACAAGATAATTTTTCAGGAAAAGCATTACCATCCATAAAGATACTATAAAATAATTAATTAGGACATATAAACAAACCGGGGCATTATAATAGTAAATTCTATATTTAATTTAATCGACCCAAAATTTGAAGCAGTAAAAATAATAAAAAAGTATCTATCAGAATACTGTTATACATGCGCACTTTGCCAAAAAAACCTTAATAATTTTAATAATGATTAAAGATGGCTATGTGATCAAGGCTCGGGGGAGCCTGGAACCCTTAGAGGGCACGTTTCCATGACGGGTACGAAAGAAATAAAATACCTCTAGCGGACCAACAGGCCTAGTGGTGGACAGCTGGATTACTAGCAGCATCTTCAGTGGATGGCGAAGATGTGGTACATATGAACGACACTGTAATAACGGAACGAACAGCAATGGAAAACCATCGCTCTATAAATTCCCAAAATATAATCAATGGCCGAGAAAGATAATATTACTGACCTCAGTTCCCGGCAGGCCTTAAGTGGCCAGAAGGTGCGAATAATCCCCGGGTCAGCACTGAAGATTCCTATATAAAATGACAAAACGTTATATTAAACAAGAAAACTAAATAATGCTATCAGTGAAATGGAGAGATTAAAAATAGACATTCTTGGTATAAGCGAAAGAAGATGGACAGAAAGCAGTCTGCAACTATAAGCCCTTGACAGACCGAATATTGATGATACAAATAAGCACACACCCCAAGAATATCAATGTTATTCAAGTATACGCCCCCAATAAATAAAATAAAAAGGTAAATAAAAAGAAGTTGACGAAGAATATTATGATCAAATCAAAACATTATTGCAACAACTGAAAAGAAAGGAAGTATCCTATAACAATGGGCAATTTCAATGCCAAAATTGGCAAAAGAAAATACGACAATATAGTTGGACAATTTGGTTTAGAAACAAGAATTAAAAGAGGCGACCGACTACTGCAATTTTGCCAAGAAGAAAAATATGTAATGTCAAACACGTTCATTAAATTACCACCTAAGAGGTCATATACATAGACGTCTTCAAGACATACACCAGAGAATATAATTAGAAATCACATCAATTATATACTGGCACACTAAAGATTTCAAAATAGTTTATATAGGGTTAAGACTTACCCTGGAGCCGATATAGAATCTGAGCATAACTCACTAATCGAAACTAAAAGTTATTAAAAAAAATAATCCCAATAAAAATAAACAGAAGCATGTTAAAAGGTGCTAAAATTCAGAACTGACAATTAAAAATAATATGTTAAAAAACCGAAGATAAAGAACAATAGCGACAAATAAAAATTGGGAGATGATTAAAGAACCCCTCCTACAGATTACAAAAAAAAACTACAGCAAACAAAGAAGAATAAGAATACGGAATGGTTAAATAACGAAATAATACTATTAATGCAAAAACGTAGACTAGCAAAGAATAACAAATAAGAATACAGAAAGATAAAAAAGAATTCGTCAAAAGATAGGTAATAGCAAAGTAAGAATGGATATATGCCGAGAGATTGAATAACCAGATAAAAAATACAATATGTTTAATTTGCACAAGAAGATAAAAAAGCTACAACAAGAAATAATAAAAAGGTAAGTAATTTACTAATCGATAACGTAGGTAAAACACAGCGTACTACAAAGCTACGTACATGGAAAAACTATATTGAGAACTTATTTCACGATAATAGGAGTTTGGTATCAGTTAAAGAGACAAATAATGGACCTAGAATATGCAAAGAGGAAAGTGAATACGCAATTAACTAGGTGAAAAAAGATGAAGCACTTGGGCCAGATTAATTGAGCATAGAAATAAAAAAAATCAAAATGTTAGATGAAACAGGCATGGAAATAGTGAGAAATCTGTTCGACATCATGAAATGGGAGTGATACCAAATCAATGGTTAACATTTACTTTATAACAGTACCCAAAGTAAACAAATAAGAAAATATAGTGACTATAGAACCATAAGTTTAATGAACCACATGTTAAGAATATTGCTTAAAATAATACATCGATGAATTTACAGAAAATGCGAGGCGTTATTGAGCAATTCACAATTCGGATTTCGAAACGGGTTCCTAACTAGAGAGGCAATTTTTGTCATGCAAGTACTCGTTGAAAGATGTAGGGACGTGGATGTGGACGTATATGCATTGATTACGAGAAGGCCTTCGACAATGTAAAACACAACAAATCACTAGAAATTTTAAGAAGAGTTGGGCTGGACAACGACGACGTATAAATAATAAATAATCTATAAAGGAAACAAACTGCTACTATTTCGATTGACAAGGAGAACACAGAACAACTAAAAGTTGTGTATTGTCTCTGCTCTTATTTAATACATGTATTCCAAAATCACTTTCAACAAAGCACTAGAAAATAAAGAAGGTGTAAAAGTAATTGTGTGTTGATAAATAACCTACGATAGGCTAACAACACAGCGCTTTTGGCACGAAGTGAAGAGGATTTACAACAGCTAATTAGTCACGTTCACAATACAACACAAGCGTTTGAACTAAATATTAATAAGAAGAAAACGAGAACTATAGTAATTAGTAAAACCAAATGGTCCAAACAAACATTACAATAGAAAATTAACAACTTGAACAAGAAATACAAATATCTAGGTTGCTTATTAAACGAAAACCAGAATCATAGTGTAGAAATTAAATGCAGAATAGAGCAAGCAAGAACTAGCTGCATTTACAAAAATGATATAACATATGTTGGAGAGATTTTAATTTACAACTACGCATGCGCATAGTGAGATGGACCTGACACAAGCAACAATAAATAAAATAAATGTGTTTGAAATATAGACATACAAAGATTACTTAAAATTTCATCAATCAACAAAATAAGAAACGAAGCAGTGCTATACCAAAGAAATAAAGAATTAGAAGTTATAAAAACTATTAAAAAGGGAGTTGGAGTATCTGGGACATATAATGAGAAAGAAAAATAACAGATACTACAACTGACTATTCAAGCCAAAATTGACGGAAAGAAGTGGTGATAGACGATGAACATCCTAGCTGAAGAACTTATGCCAGTGGTACAGTAAAAGTACAAAAGCTCTGTTCCGATCAGCAATCGCCAACCTCCGGTAGAAGAAGCCAACAATAAAATGTGATCAAATGTAGACCGATTTCCAAAATACCTACTGACACAATAAAAATGTAATTGCAATGTGTTTAATGACAATATCAAACAGTTAAGATTTTTAGATATGTCACAATTTAAATATCCCTGTACAAACACATAACCAATTAATATGACAGACCTGAAACTTTTCTCTTATTTTTTATCCACCTATTGGGCAAATTGCAGTTCTGTTTTAATGCTTAACCTATAGATAAAGTGTTAAAACAGAACTAGAATACCAGTTATTGGCATTGCCGAAAGTATTGCGTCACATAGTAAAAAAATGTAATTAACATTTGTTCAATATTTTCTGTAAAACCTCATATATTCTTAAGAAATGTGCACCAAAAAAATAGTAAGAATATGTGGATCTAGATGTAAGATGTTAAGTGAGATTGATATCTTAAACATCTTGTACAATTGTCCAATTGAAACATTGCCAAATCCAGAAAATATTAAAATAAATTTAACTTCTATCTAGAAGTAGAGTTTGGATAACTAATATGAAACGATATAAAAGTTTATAGTGATTGCAATAAATAAAAACGTTAACAATCATTGAAAAACGAACAACATTTTCATAGCTTTGGGTCTACAGCGCAACAAAATTTTGTACTAAACAAAAAATAGTTTGTAGTATTTAAATTGGGATTTTTATCAGTTTTTCTATTTAGCTGCAAAATGAATTTAAGCGTTTTTAAAATGTAGATAGGTGTTACTTTTTAAATAAACTTCAACATAAATTTACTATTAATTAAAAGAAATATCAAATATCAGGCAACACACAAAACGCAAATAAGTACTTTTCTCTTAAAATAACATCTTTATACTTCTTTATGTATAAAAATAACAACATGAAATTCATATTTAACCGATAAAATGTTGCTATAATCCATATTACAAAATCACTCTATAACAATTTCGCGTGGATTTAGCTCGAGCACAAATGTGAATAAACAAGTCACTAAAAGCATTTCGTTATACAATAAACAGCTCCAATTTAAGAATATAGAGTAACGGATACAAAATTTTATTTACTATTTTTGTGTAACACATCGTTACAAATGTAGATTTTGATGTTGTAGTACTAAAGTAACTAATTAACAAATAAAGAAGAACACGTTTAGAAATAGTATGTGCCGATTTTGTTAATGACGCAGGAAAACAATTATAGTAGATTATGATTTTCCTTCCGTTTGTAGCCATCAGTGCAAAATTAAATTAAAGTGAATAATAATGTCCTTTTAAGTGTAACTTATTTTTGTCCAAAAAAAAAACACCCAAATGTTTACGAGTACTTGAATTAATTCTAAAATGAGAAATTAATTTCGTGAAATATACTGCAGGAATTTCAGCAACAGTTCCTTATTGTAAAAGGGTATGTCTTAATAAGATCGCGGTTTACGCATCAGATAAAATAAAGCCATGATTACTTCTCTGTCGTTAAAAACAATAATAAACAGATATGTTCCATTAACCTTTACAGTAACACATAATATTATTTAGAATAATGTAATAGAATGTTTAAAACATTATTTTTAAATTAGTCGCAATTCAAGAATGGTTCGCACAAAAAATTCAATCATAAAGAAATTATCCTTCTTATCTAAATATTACATGAGCAAATTACAAACACAAACGACTAAATCCATTATATTCTTAAAAACAATAAAATTTAAAAGATATGTATGGATTATATATTAATTTCGAATACTTTTCCGATTAAAAGTAATTATAATAAAATCGGAACAATAAAATATCATAAAATCGCTTACAAAAAAATTCAAAGAACGGCTATATTTTATAAAAGCAATATATACAACACAATTTTTGATAAAGCTATTTTTGGATAGGAATGTAAGATATTCTGGAAATAAAAACTTAATGTAAAAACACTTTATACTAAAATGTACAAAAAAAAACACAAGTCGGAGTTCTTAAAGATTGGTAAGTTGTCGCCCTTATTGAACCATAAGAAGTGTGCATATCAAAGCATATAGTTCTAAGTATATTAAACGACCAATTTGATACGAATGAAGTATTTCTAAACTTCTGAATTTTAAATTAAACGTAAATTAGAATTTAATTTATCAAGTTAATATCCAGAAATATATCTTCTCCATGACAATGCATCTATAAAGACCTAAATTACAGCCGCTTTTGAGATACGCCACCCACAATACGGACTAATCAATTCAAAACACGTGGAAACACCAATCGCTTAAAGAATGCGTTAGCAACAACTGAAATTCACCACAAGAACTCGTGCGACGTTTTTTTTTAAAAAATAAATAAAAAGCCGACTTTTTTGTTGAACGGCAAGAAAACAAATTTCACATGGGATCAATGGAAAGGCACGAACACGGAGATAGATAAAATGGAGGTGTAGTCGACGACGTTCTACGCGCCAAGATATGGGTAGAAGGGTACAAAATTAGAGAAACCAGAAACTTGCTTAGCATACAGAAAATACTTATGGTTAAGGTAATCAGTGTTTGCAACACTAAAGCCACCAAAACTGCCCTAGTAATGAACCAGTTAGCACTGATGCATTTTTTTGTAGGAGGTACCAAAAATTAGAGGCTTCTTAACAACCAGACCGGAGCAGCAAATTCAAAAGCACTCAATAAAGGAAACAGCCTAGCGAGATAGCATCCAATTCATCAAAAATGTGGAGGCATAAAACTGTACTACTTAAAAAAAGTACGGACGTGGAACTTCGGTTCCACAGATTTCCGGGGCTTCTATACATAAACAAAAATTTGCGGCCACTTTCGGTCAAACCGGTCTCAAGATTTTCCGATCTGACTGATGTTTGGCGTCTAGACTTGACTTATGGTCCTTAATTGAATACTGAAAACGTTATGTCTCTATCACAGATCAAAAATTATAAGGCTTGACATATGTCACAAATGACAGAAATAGAAACTTGTCTCCGGCTTGGAAGCTGCCTTGATCAAAAGTTGAAAAGTAAAGGGACGGACAGACAGACGACATTACTCTCTACATAAGGCTTTTCATTTTAATATAGAGAAGCCTAATACGAGTGGACAAGAAAGCGGGAATATTTATAAAGATGTGAAAAGATGAGGAGGTTTATCACTGAAAAAATAAAGCTTGCATATTGGGCCATCATATTTCGGTGCGAATTGATAGCGAATCTAAGAGTAGCCAAAATACATTAAGAATTGACGGTTTAAATAATACTCGAAAAAAATTGACAGCGAGTTGAAACAAGAGCATGGAGGCAAAGTTCACTAGGTGCGAAACGGAACAAGATCCACGGATATTCCTTTCGATAGTCAACATGGCATAACAATTTTTTAAGACTTCGGGGCTAAATCCGAAAACAAGGAAAGACCCAAGCATGTGGAAAGGTTAACAAGTCCATAGACATTCTATTGAGCTGTTATAGCTTTGGCGAGTGCGCAAATGTTTATATATGTGTGTTTATATTTGTTTATGCAAAGTGAAGTACACTCGGCCGGTAAAATTATATCACAAACTTTATCGATAATTTCTGGCGTGACATCAGTTTCAGCCTCCAAAAGTAGCGTGTTTTTGATACTTGTTCAACCGCACTTGTATTCTGTTATGAAAAGTTAATAGAAAGAACATGAATCACCTAACATAGGCAAGATTGTACTTGTTCACGAAAGAGAATTTAATGCATATTTAATTCATTTTGTACCACCGCCCAAAATAATTGTATCAAGTAAATAATTTAGTACCACAACAATTTGTAAACACAGAATTTTCATCTACATAAAAAATAACTTTATTCCCACATATACAGTCATTGCTATTCCTCTGAGCATGCGAACCAAGTTACTAATCAAACCACTGGTGTGTTTTATTTTTATACTTATGTTAAACAAATGGAGAAAAACCGCATTAAATGTGTTGGAATATCTTACAAACATAACATATTGAGAATAAAAGATGTAGTGGCTTTGGATTTGTTATTCATAACAATCCAAGCGATGCGGTATCAATTGTGGTGGCATTTTTTAAGTAATAAAATTAATAATCAAAATACAAAAGATAGAAGTGATGGTCTGATATCTAGATACTTAAATTAAATGTTACAGCATTTTCAAAAAAATGGATAATTTGCTTAAAAATGGCAATGACCATTTTTTAATTTAACGATGACTAAAAAAACAGATAGATATTCCTAATTCTTTATGTTTCTCTTAATTGATTGTTTGGATTAGAATTATAAATAAGATTAGTTTAAAATTTTCACAGTTATTATACAATGCACTTATACATAGGTCTATGTAACTTTTAAATTCCTAACATATAAGAGTTATAATCGGTATATGGTAAACTGCATGTACATGATATCTTCAAAATCATTTCTTAAACTGAAGATTATTCAATTCACCAATAACCAAAATTAAAAATTAAATAAATTTAGAATTACCTTTAAACCATTTTAATTAAAAATTCTTGGAATAAAAGCGCCATTAAATAAAAAAATATATCACAAGCTTCATTCTGATTTTCAATCGGTGAGGATTTTTAAAAGAACTGTAATAGTCTTTTTCAGTTAATACGCTGTATATAAGCATTTCACGCATTGTTTCCAATTAAATAACATTCAATTGGTCAAGGCAGAATAACGAAATAAATCAAAAACAGTATACCAGTTATTGCCACCGTGAAAGAGAAACGCGTGCTATAAGCAGACAGACGCTGCGATCAACTGATAAACATCGAAATATGTACCTTGTCATCCACAAATAGTAGCGCCGGGTATCTTTAAAGTTTTACAATTCCATATTTATAAACCGGGATAATAGTTTCGCTAGCACAATGAAAGCTATTTTTTAGATAAAAACAATCTCTCGTAAAGGCTATCATACCTGGAAAATGTTTATGGTGTGTTTCTAAATACATACAGTTACACATGCACTTATCTTTGCGGAATCGCACGTACAGCGGGCGTCGTAAATTTGGCACGCCGGGAAGCAGTGCGTTGCAGCTATGCACGTCAGCAAAATTCGCTCCCCGGAGCGCCGATCCAGATAAAAAAAGTTTTTGCAATCATCCTACAAGCGAACGGCAAAATAAATCAAGGGCCAGAAGACAAAAGTACTTTGGCTCTATAATTACACTCAGGGGCATTATGGCGCAGCACTTCGGGGCTTCGGAGATCTCCGCAAAAGTGCAATGTGGTAATTGAATATGTCACGGCTCGACTCTGGCTGCACCGGGGGGCGCATTAACAAGTGGGTGTTGATTGGTTCCGCGACGCAATATGCTAACTCCCTCATCTACATGCTAATCTTGATAAGCCGCCAGATTTTGCGCCGCCATAGCGCAGGCAACTAATAACGAAGGATCCTTCAGATATACATTTTAATCTCATGTATAGAGCCATCGCCGAATCGTAATCACCAAAAATCCTGAACGGCGCACCAAGACGGCGACGACATGATTGATAGCCGCCGTTCTATGTATTTAGTCAATACGCCGGTGTTATGACATTACCATCGTTCATTAGCAATTGAGCGAACAGGCGAACTTGTCGAGCAAAGCGGAGGTTCGCATAAATTCATCAACGCTGCAGCGTGCATGCAGAGCTGCCGTGAGCTCGTTTCACTTTCGTTGCACCCAACTCGCACGGCCGTTGAAGATACACGCACAGGTCACAGGGCAAGGTCTATTTTCAGCAGCAATGACCGGCAACTAACCTCGTAAGCTCCTCGGAACACCTCCCTGTCTAAGCACAGTCTTTGGCCATCGCAAGTACGGATTCACAGAAAGTGAAAACAAATCGTGCCGACGCCCATTACCGGTGACTGGCTGCATTATCGGCCTGCAGATAATCAAATCGGTGCAGCTATTGAGCAACGAGATTATATTGCGACCGCAACAATAAAAATAGGTGGAATAAAAACTAACCCGCTTTCAATCCAAAAGGTTTGCGTTGTTGCCAAAATTGTTTCATCTAGCCGCTTATAGCTCTCCTACCACAAAAAGATAATTGTGAAAAATTAAATTCTAAGGTAGCGATGCTTTCAACCATGAAGTTAATTCAAACAGTAACTTTCGATAACATATTAGTTATTTTTTACGAACTAGCATGTAACAAATGTTGCATAACACAATTGTTTGTCTACCAAAGAAATAATGCTTTACAACAAAATAAAAAAACAACTCAACATCATATACCACGGAAACATTAAGTTCAATTATTTTTTAGAACATATGCCCATATTTTATTTTACACTCTGCTTATACTGATATTAAACAGTTCTTGAACCCATAAGTTTTCTTAAAAGAATATGTGAACTATTGATGATGATCTCAACAATAATCTACAACAATAGGTAGGAATATGTATACGTAAATTGCAGATTCAAAAATTGATAAAAAAAATAAGTTAGGCATATTATTTCTTTATAACTTTCAACTGAAATAAACTAGAAAAACTATTTAAATAATTAACATGACAAAACAAGCCAAGTTGTACAAATTAAAAATGGCGAAGCTAAAAAACGAACTATAAGAACGATATTTAGAGACAACATAAAAAAAGTGTGCTGTCAAAAGGAAAATGGGAGCTCAAGCGTATATCTCTTAAAAATCATATATTCAGTTGCGTTAATAAAACACCGCAACAGAACATTGGGAGAAAAATTTAAAGAATGCTTCAGAAAAATTCGAAACAGAAATTCAAGCTATACTCGGAAAAATAGAGAGGAAACTCATTACAGATCTGTGGAAGAGAGAAATAACTGAGAATTGTAAAACTTTAGAAGTTAAGATTCCGAAAATTGCTGGAAACAGTAGGAAAAAAATAGTAGATCATTTCAAAACAATGGCAGAAAAAATAAAAAGTACTAGATATCTTAACATACAAATAGAAGGATGTTATCGCCCTACAGAAACAGTTGGTCTTCAATACTAACAACAAGAAAGTAATCTCTTACGATTGTCCTGAGAGATGAGGCTGTAAATATTCCCTCCTAAACCAAATCCACAACATCAAATTTACTATAGAAACTAAAAAGAGAACCCAACAGTTCCTCCTTTTCCTAGACACTTTTATAATAAAAAATCCTTTAAAAGATATCCTTCACCATACTGTTTATAAAAACCTTCCCATGCTAACCGATACACAAATGACAAAGAACATCATCCGGCCCACATTCTTTGGGTTGCAAAATCCTCAATCACCAGATCCATCAAACTATCACATATGAAAAACGGGCAAATAAAACTTATAACTATTACCACCACTCTAGTACAAAACGGTATTCGATACATTCTGATCTCATTAATTAGAAATCAAGATCTTCCCTGTCAACAAAAAAGCGTCTTGTCATACACCAGTGGCATTAACGATAAAATAAACAGCACATCAATAAGACAAACTATACACACAATTGTCGCGACCGATAATCATATAACTGATTTCAATCGTTCAATCAAGGATCACTGCTCTGATAAATACCAAGGAGTATATAAAATACTTTCAGGAAGACCTATATAGATCAAACAAACCGGTAAATATCTAGCCGCATATATGACTCTAAATGGCCCTTACTAAAAACATAACGAGAAGAGTGTAAACCCAAATTTGCAACTGCCGAAAGCTTCAACTAACACGATAAAAAATCCCGATTTCGCTGAAATGTAATACTTGTGTACCAAATTTGGTCGCAATCAGAGTTTTAGTTTTTCAGTTATTGTGAGGACAGACACAGACACAGACACAGGCATAGACACAGGCACACAGACACACAGACACACAGACACACAGACACAGACACAGACACAGACACAGACACACAGACACAGACACACAGACACAGACACACAGGCACACACACAGACACACAGACACAGACACACAGACACACAGTCACGACACACAAACACAGACGCACGCACGCACGCACACAACGAGATTGTAATTACATTAACGACCTTTTAAGCGTTGGCAAGCTTTCGGTAGTTAAAAAAGAAACGAACCACAAAATTAACTTTTCTCATGCAAAATCCTTTTCTCCCACTTCTCATAGCATTAGCAAAATTCTACATAAACCAATTTAAATAAAAAAAGACACTTTTCCTAGTACATTTACCGCCAAATTATCACTTCCAATCGTATATATAGTAAAGTAGAACACACAATAGATTGGTTTTATTTAAAGACCCTTAAGCTAGGAAAATAAGCAGATTGATATATATGCTATATCAGAAAATCTACTGGTCGTAAAGATATTCCAGGTAGACTCAGAAATAGCAACATTCAACAAATGCTACATTTAGTCTGCCACATGATCTTAGATTTTCTTCTTCTTCTTCTTCTTCTACTCTTATATAGGCTATTAGCCTGTTTCTAACTACACATTTCGTGTAGTACTATGAGCCATGTTGGGCGTACCCCGGGCAGGTGGCTAGTCTGACCCGTTAGAAGAAGGAGAATGTACTTTACGACCGCCAAAGGTGTTTGTATGATGGCCGGAGAGCACTCGATATTTGCCGTTATTTTTGACCTGGGAGTCGAACCCAGGGCCCGCCGCGCGTTAGCCTGGTAGGCCGAAGCCTTTCCGTCGCGGCTGTCGTGCTCTCATCTTAGATTTTAGGAAGCAAAATCCTAGTAATAATTGAAAAGTCTACATATTTAAAATATTCAAGCAGCCTTATGCATCGATGACGACATCAATCTGATAACCATTTCACTACTCATAGATACTAGCCCGTATACTTCCAAGCAATACAGAACGAGACCCAAGTATTCCAATACACAATACGTATTTGTATGGTTACAGGCGACGTTATAACTGCATACGAAAAAAGTAAGATAACCGTTAGCAAACGTAACTACGCACTGAACCATGAAGTGATATTGAATATTTCAAGTTCATTTAAGTAATAAATGTTTAAAATAAGTTTAGGACCTGAAATTCGGTAATGAAGAGCTCCCCTTTTAAGAATTAAAACATACACACAGATGCAGTCATAACTAAAAATGTGTTATTGTAGAGCGAGACAATAATATCGGCCAATCTATAAGGACACGGGAAGGAAAGCGGCCTACGACTAGTAGAAGGAATCGATCACGGAACAGCAACCAGACAATGTTAATAGAAAAACCTTTGTCAAAGCCCAGAATGTCAAATATGTTAAAATAATGAGTATTCATCTAGGATCTATGACTATTCAGAAAAATATTATCATCCGAATGACGCTCACGTCGCAGTAGTGTATGGGTTCCGAATAAAAAATATAATATAATAAACAAGTCAAAATTGGAGAAGACAGGAAAGATCCTCATAAATTTTCAAAACATTTTAGTGCTTAATATCGACAAATAAAAGTAAGACAAACATCGTAAGCCTCAGAATTAAAACTAAAAATGCTTCACCGTTACAGAAACTCCTAAGGTGCTTTCCGATAGCAAGTCAGAAATCACCCGCGAATATTGTTACTAGAATGACAAAGCGAGAAGTCGTTGAACTATTATGCAGTTCATGGGTAATCACTAGTTATGATAATTAAAAGAAATACAGATCAATGCGATTCTATGTCGGCTACCATCATCCCAATGCAATAACTTTTTTTTTATAATGAAAGGTTTTATTAGTAATCAGAATTAACAATCCTATGAACTAATGTGCTCGCTTAAGTACTAAATATTTACAGTACTATTACATGATAAGGGTACTTCCAGCGAAGTGTCCTCTTCAACCGTCACTTAGTTCTATTGGCCAGCTTCTTCTCAAACGTCTGTCAGGACGGTCTTCAAGTAGTGGATGTAGTAAAATGTTGCTGTGGCTTTCCAATTTGTCATGGTGGCGGATGCTTCGTTCCTTGATGACTTCTGTGACGTAGGGTACTTTTAAATAATCGTGGAGTCTCTGGTTAGTGACGTGCCAAGGTGCATTTGCAATCATTCGTAGAATTTTCGATTGGTACCTTTGGATTATGGTTATGTTACTTTTGCATGTACACCCCCAAAGTTCAGCTCCCTATAACCATACAAGTGAGAGGACAGTCTTGTAGAGCAACAGTTTGTTCTCTAGGGACAAACATATTTTTTGTTTTTAAGTCAAGATGTTTGCGCTTTTTAGTTATGTTCTTTTCAATTAAGTTTACTGTCCAAGTGAAGTCCTAAGTACCTGGCCGTATTGGACTGCGGTATATTTA
Organism: Sinelater perroti; assembly: GCA_036346155.1. Taxonomy (NCBI): domain Eukaryota; kingdom Metazoa; phylum Arthropoda; class Insecta; order Coleoptera; family Elateridae; genus Sinelater; species Sinelater perroti. The sequence goes on from JARFIY010000001.1 coordinate 38,051,259, forward strand.
CGCCATTAATGTTGACTGGAGGACATTGATCTTTTCTCAGCGTAACAGTAACATGCACTGACTTGTTTTCAATAATTTTTATTTTCCATTTTGTTAACCATCTTTGTAGCTCATCAAGATGTTTTTGTAATTTAGTGGCGGCTGTTTGTGGGTTTTGATCCCTGACTAGGATTACTGTGTCGTCTGCGAACGTTCCAGTTGTAGTGTTGACAGTTGTTGGTAAGTCACATGTATAAAGCTCATACAAAACTGGCCCGAGTACGCTTCCCTGTAGAACACTTGCTTTATTTCACATATTTCAGATACCGCTTGATTCACTCTTGCTTTAAAAACACGATTAGTTTGCAATAACTGAGAAGAAAAATTATCAAACTAGCAAGAATCGACGATACCCTAGATACCTTATCCTAATCGTGGTGGTGGTTTTCTATCTGAAGAACAATTATTAGCAAGTTGGAATAGAGCTAGAGAACAGAGAAAAAACCGCATTCGCCAACTTACTGTTCGGATTGTGCAACACTGGCCATTTTTATCAAAATAAAACTATAGGGACTAATTTAGAATACGTACTTGGTGTATTTTGATAACGTGCGGATAGATCTTTGCGTGGAATTTGAATAATCTTGAAAAATTATTACAGCGGTTGCATATGTTAACCTGAAGCTGGGCTTAACAAGTGTCCTAAGCCACTGACAAAGTTAACCAGAAGTGACTTAAATATGTCTAAACAGATGATTACTGCAGTGCCTTACTAGGCTTGATTTCGGTACCAATTTCGAGTTATTTCCAAACAGACAAAAAATTTATATTGAATATCGAAACAAGTAACAGTACCATAACGAGTGTATTATTTGGAATAAAAAATTGCAAGAGAAGGTAATCAGCTGCATTAGTAACACGAAGAGAACTAGCGTTGTGAAATATGACCAAAAGTTCTAAAATAGATCATGACTATTACAATTTTCGAACCCTGACACAATTGACACCGCAACTTGGACTGTCGAGGAGACCAAGCCCAGAATTCTGTAACCACCGTTCTCTACTGGAGAAGTCGGTTTGCAAATTGTCCAGAACAATAGTGATTGACAAATGGTGGTTGACACGAAATTCAACATAGCTCTGAAAAGAGCGCCAAGATCACCATGAGAAGAAATCAGCACGCTAAATCCAGCCATAAAGCCTTAGTGGATCCAATTGGATTCCTTAAGGGGAGGTGGTATACCATTTGTGACCAAAATTTTTTTTGTCTTTGTGTGTTATTTATATTATATATATACGAGGGTTATTCAATAATTAAAGAGACAAACTGACCTGGAGAAAAAACTGCTTATTTCTACAAAATAAGAATTTTACTACTTTTCAACATAATCACCATCAACATTTATGCACTTGTCCCAACGGGTTACTACCAAAGAACTCTTTGTCTTGGTGTCGGAGCCAATTTCCCACAATTTTCTTGACATCCTCGTTATCCTGGAACCTCTTCCCATGTAATGCCTCCTTAAGTGGACCAAACAAATAGAAATCAGAGGGTGCTAAATCGGGGCTATAAGGGGGATGAGGAAGTACCTCCCAGCCCATTTTAACAATGGTTTCACGGGTCTCCTCTGAGATCCACGACGTTTCTCTCTCATGGCTGGCTTCATCTTCTTCAAAAGCATATCTGAGTAGTATTGGCTGTTAATTGTACGCTGTTCCTCGAGATAATCGCAATATGTTGAAACTTCAATAGGCCGACCAGAACGGTGTTCGTCAGACACTGATTCTCGACCACTTTTGAACTGTTCTACCCACTTGTAAAAATTTCCATGGTTCATAGAACTTTCACCATACACTTTAGTCATTCTAGAGTATACATTAGCTGGTTTTTCACCTTCAGCAATCAAAAAACGAATCACAGAACGTTGTTCAACCAATGTGGAATTTTCAAGAAGACCCGACATCGTTTAACTTAATTTTAAGGTTATAAACAGAGCAATGTTGATCAATCAGCTGATTATAACTCATCCCAATGAGGCCAACTTAAGATTCTAAATGTATCAAACTTGTACTACCAACAGTCTTTTCCCCACTCCAATTTGTCTCTTTAATTATTGAATAACCCTCGTACATAGTCTCTTTTATAATATACCCTTACTTATTTTTCTAAAATTTATCTCTAAACGTTTTAAATGTGATTTAAATGTCATTATGACAGTTCGGGTAACGGCCCCCTTTTCACTTTTTACTGATTGTGAGGAAAATAATGAGTGTGACAATAAACAATTGAACCAAGTAAACCATGTAATTAATATTCAAATAGTACCAAGTGTATTGAACAAATTTGTACAGTGCAAAAAGGGTCTACTGATTTAACTATTGATCTCTGGATGGTTCTTGGCAGAAGCAAAAACATACAGGTGCCAATGGTATAGTTTCTGCAACAGGTATTGATACAGAAATAGATGTTAAACACTTAAGTAAATACTGTCAAAAGTGTGAGAATGTAAACAATTGTGAACAGAAATTGAAACAACATAAAGACAGTGGTGAGTGCAAAAGTAATTATACACAAAAATTCCAGGGTACTGACCAGGAACAAAGGAAAGCCAAGGAGGATAAAGATAATGATCCAAATGACCCGGAATATAGACCAGAGATGCATTAGCGTAGTACATATATTTATCTTAATTTTTCCGCAAGTAAGTTTTTTAAATATTCAATCATGTTTTTCTCAAGAACTATGTAAGCCACTAGCATGAAATTATTACCAGTTGTTCTATGGTAACTGTAAAATATATTGACATTTTTTAAAGTTTCTAACTCAAAAACATCCAAAATATTTAAATATACTCTTGTGTAAAATAGGTGTTTTTTTATTCACTTTAAGAAAACATTTTTTTAATGTGTTTGTATCATAAAACATTTAAAAATGTCAATTTGTAGAGAAACCATCAATCTATTTGTGTACCAAACTTCAAAACCATAGAGTTGATAGTTTCATAGAAAAATTACTATAAATATAGCAAATTTAACATTGCGGAAATAGGATGTACCACCTCCCCTTAAAGTTAGAGGATTGCTTTTCGATCTTAAAGAACGTCGATGGTACTGAATCCAGGCCACAGAAGTCTTATATCACCTGCATGATAATATTTCCGGACGACACTTCGAAATTAAGACGATGGAGAAGGTTCGGGAGCGGTTCTATTAGGTGAAATGTAAAAATGTAAAAAAATCAAGCAAGTTATATGTATCAGGTAATGGCCTCCTTGGAAACAATACAACGAAGGGTCCATTCTTGGAGATTGGCAACTGAAATAAATGTATTGTTATCATGAAATATATTGAATGGGTCGAAGCATACACAATACCAAACCAAGAAACATCTACGGTCGCTAAAACATTAAACAAAGAGTTTTTCAATCACTTTGAGATATCCTTGTAGATCCGTTTGGGATCAAATTTTATTTAACCCTTTTTCAGGGGGTAAGTCAAGTACTAGAATCAGTAAGACTAGAATAAATTTTCTACATCCACAGGCGGACATGAAAAGAATAAATCGAACAATATGCAAATACCTTGAATCTAATTGTTCTTAAACATCAACGAGATTAGAACCAATATATTGACCTATTCCTAACGATTTACCGATCATCCGTTCATGGGATCACTGAGTAAACTCCAGACTATAAGAAAAGCCAGGCTTTATTATGTGAGCTGATTAAAAACAAAATAGATGCAATGCATAATCTTATCCGTATAATCGCTGGCGATCAAATAATAGACCATTATAATATTGAAGTCAGGAAAGAAGGATTCGACCCAGCAAGTTTTTGTTTGGTTACATAATATTTAGGCAATGGAAAAGGCCATGTAAAAATCATACAAAAATAAATGATATATCGCATTCGAAAATCATCTATTGGTAAGTCGAAGGTGGTGCACCTTGAACATCTCACACTTTATGCAGAAAACAACAATAAGTCTCCAAACAAACGAAGCTTGAGATTGGTCATCGAAAAGAGTTTGAAAGCCATTTCAGTTTAAAAAATTTATGAATAAATGTGCTAGTGACAGGACAACCTGTTTTAGGGGGGATGACCGAGGTCCTGCAAGATCTGTTTACAGCTTACTTTATAGCGCAGAATATTTGTATGGAATAGGGAATAACTTCAATGTTTAGAAAGAAATGTGATCTGAACGAGTTACAGCGACAGTATCCTACAGTAGATAAAATGCTATGATTACCAGACCAGCATTCCTTGTATTACTAGGTAACCAAGAGATCTTCTCTAACCCGAATTACCTAACAATGTGGAGAGTCCTACTTTGTTTAAAAAGATATACAATTCAATGAAATGTCAAGAGGTTGACGATACTAAAGTTTGGTTAATTGCCAAGTGATGAAGAATATGCTAGAAGTGCTATTCTACAAAACGGACTGGAACCATATTGAATCTTATCCGCAATATAAACTTAGAACAAACAATTTATTACTATTTTTAAAAGGTGCATGCACAACCGATGGAAGACTTGCCGATTTCTCGATGATTTATTCGAAAGGTAGCAAAGAACATTCTTAAAGAGAGGAAATCCTAATTACCGTCGTAGCTCGTATACCAGCACAATATTGTTAAAGTAGGACAATGTCCCTTTTTTGATTTCACTAATTATCCAGTAGCTTTTCTTAAAGTTATAGTACACAATGACATTTTAAAAGTGAATTCTACAATAAATACCTTTTGGTCAAAGAATACAATTTTGTGTTGTTTTTCTAAATAGCAATATTTGTTTCTATTGAATTTTGACTACGATCCCGTTTATGATTTGTAAAGAGGTTGTTTTCTAACATGGCAAATTCATGAATTGTGAAATTAAAAATTCATTGGTTATTTTCGTTTTGTTTTCATGAGTGCGTGTCGACTTTTGTTGGGACCGGTTATTAACAGATTCACAGTCAATAAATTATAAGGTAGTATAACACACGGATCTCTTAAAAAGTGCAAACCTGTAAACATTTCAAAATTTTATGCGACAACTGCTATACGAAATACAATTTTCATAAGTATCCCGAGCAATTAACAACAAATACTGGGCAATGCAAAAGAACACATGTTTTTGAAATCGATATTACTTGGAAAGAGAGAGGCCGGCGATCACTGCACATCGTCTATGAGTAATTCAGAAAGTTCAGTTTAGTAGTTATAGCACAGTGAAACGTGGGGTATTGCGTTCTGTCGTCTAGAAGTTTTTTTAGAAATGACAATTACCTTGTTATTTATCAACGTCTTTTCCGCCGACAGTTTCATATTATCCGCGATGGGGTGATCGTAACACAATACTCTGACAGTTTCAATTACTTTCCACAAGTGGATCAGCTATAAAGAGTAGATCAACTGAATATCTCGGTACGACTCAAACTCCAGAAAATGTTAAGAGAGTGAGAAAGTCGGTTCCTCAGAGTATTCAAAGCTTCACTAGCCATCGTGCTTCAACTTTGGATCTGGCTCGTCACTCGCTACAGCGCCCCTACACGGCGAGTTAAAATTCCATCCGTTCAAATAGATTGTTAAAAAGCTTCTTCAAGGTTACTTTATCAAAAAATGCTTAAAATAACTAGTTCTGATATTGTAATTGTGATGATGAGTGATTAGCCATATTTCCGTTTGGATAGCTACATCAATAAGCAAAACCGTCGATTTTGAGCAGCAGAGAACCCACGATAAATACAACAAAAACCTCTACATAGTGCTAAAGTTACAGTTTAGGACGGCATTTCGAAAGTAGAGATTGTTGGACCTTACTTTTTTGAAGAAGGGGATACAGTAACAGTGAGTTCAGAGCACCATGTCGATATGCCACCCAATTCTTGGGTCCACAATTTCGACGTTTAGAGGTTAACATGTAAAAATGTGGTTCTAACAAAGCGGAAACACACCTTACACGCCAAGGTATTCAATGTATTTAACTTTTCAGCTATGTCCCTTATTCACTACACCAACAGATTTGTCTAAGATTTCTTTCTTTGGGGTTAGCTCAAATCAGAATTCTACATTCGAAATCCCCGTACAGTACACAAGCTGAAATTTGCCATGTGTGAAAAAATTGCAGCTATAACAGAAGAAATGTTGGTCAAAATTTTAAAGAAAGGCCTCGAATGTGTTTACAGCAAGTAGGGCGCCATTTTTCTGATATAATAATGAATGCATACCTAACAAAATTTCATTTATTACAAATTTGTTTGTCACGCAGTAAAAATTTTATATATTGAAAATCAACGAAGATGCACTTATTTGAAAAAATGCGATCTTTTTTCGTCACCATCTATTTTGGTATCTAATAAATTGGTGTAGACGATAGGACAATTGATTTACACGGAAAAGAAGCAGACAAATTTATGAATAAACTACATTATTAAAAAGTTGGATAGACAGATTTACAAACACCTACAATATTATATTAACAGGATTATGTTATTGTCACAGAAGTGGAAACAAACAGCTACTTGAAGAGCAATTAATGAAGAAAAATAAATTTCTCCCTGTACCGCATAGTCATCTGTGTTACATCCTTCAGAATATAAACTTTGCATGTTCGATCTCCCCCCCGCCCCTCAATAAAAGATCAGTAACCATCTTTTACCAAATGGATCAAAGCATACTGAAAACTTTTAAATGCTATTACGAACAGTACCTTCTATTCTACTATTGATTTCTAGTATTTTAACTTTCCGTTGTCACAGAACAATTTAACAAGGAATATATTATGTCTTAGTACAAGAGGATCACTTCACTCCTATAAAAAGCAAATATTAGTATTCGAATAATTCGAATATCTCAATACTTGATTAATAAAAAGTCAAGTAAATTAAATATTTGAAACCTTTACAAATAATATTTAAAATATTCAAAATTTAAATAGAGAGCACGACAGCCGCGACGTAAAGGCTTCGGCCTGCCAGACTAACGCGCGGCGGGCCCTGGGTTCGACTCCCAGGTCAAGAATAACGGCAAACATCGAGTGCTCTCCGGCCATCATATAAACACCTTTGGCGGTCGTAAAGTACATTCTCCTTCTTCTAACGGGTCAGACTAGCCACCTGCCCGGGGTACGCCCAACATGGCTCATAGTACTACACGAAATGTGTAGTTAGAAACAGGCTAATAGCCTATATAAGAGTAGAAGAAGAAGAAGAAGAAAATTTAAATAGTCGAAAAGTGTGTTAATTCTACTTACTTATTGTATGATATTAAAAATGTAGTAATAAATTATAAAAATCGAGAATAATTATAAATGTTGATTTCAATCCAAAAAATTAAATAGGAAATTCTGGTTGCATGTACAGTAAGTTTATATTATTTGTTTTATTGTTATTATTTAAAATAAGAATATGGGAGCCCTTGTTATAAGAGATTTTTTAAGAAAATAAGTTAATTAGGAATAAATAAAATAATCATCAATATATAATAAATTGCAATTGAGTTAAATTCGGAAGCCCTAGTCTTTTACAAAACCTTATAAGTCAGCGTAGCATCTTGACTATCAACTAACCATTCAATTATTACCTGACAAACATACATTTACGATTAACGATAAAAAATTGCAAAAAATACGTCCATTTTCATATTTTCCTTTGTACAACCTTCACCTTGACAGTGCTTCATTCTTGTATTGAGATGCTTAAAAGAAACAACCTGAAATCAGTGCAAAAAACTTACATTTACTGTCAAGATTCCAAAAGGTATCGATCTACAATTGGCGAACGTTTTTTGGCACATCCCAGTGCTTGGTATTTAGTAATTGCCTTGCTGCCCATGTTTACGTCCCGAAAACTTCGCATAGTCATCTGCATGCAGTCACAGGTGTCTTTCGACTTATGTATTAACTAAATTTATTTTCAGCTAGATTTAAAGATTTCATAAATGATAAATTATTCGCATTGTTTATAGGTAAAAACTTGTTTTTCTTCTAAATATATTTTATAATGCTCTAATTACAATATTACAATATTTTTCGCTAGAATTTTTTTATATAGTATTTTGTCAATATTAGCAAATTTGACAGAGAACATAATTCCAAATAGTTGACTTAGGTGAAAAATATTTGTCGCAGATATCACGCTATTTTGAATTTTGTATTCCACTTTTATCCTAAGAAGTATTTTTTTCTATATAAACCCTTCACCTCTTAATGAATTTTAGCAAACCTCGTAACATCGATATTTTACTTTTAAGGCTTTACTTGCTTTAGCCCCATGTAAAATACGTTCTAACATATAAACATTTTTACCCCCATTGAAACTATTAAAACAAATGTAACTAAGCAAATGGCATTTATATTTTCTTGTTCATCTTGTTTTTATTAGCGCAAATTTGAAATTCCGTAACTTTTAAACGTGCGTTTTAATTAAAATGTGATGTGCCCATCGAAGAAATTGGAAAAATACATTGTTATTTAGTAGACAACATACAGAAACCAAAAAATGTGCGATTAAATTGGCAAAAATAATCAAATGTGGATAAAAATAACACTGCCTGTAAGCAAACTTCTTTCGTGTAAAAAATAACTCATTAGCTCTAGGTATTGTTACGAGATAACGGGATCTATACAAAGCGCTATCAAGTATGCCATCACGTTTCAGAGTCAAATTAAAAAACAGATAAACAAAAGAGATCACTGCAGCCGCTTTCTACATCATAGGGTCAAAATTGAGGAAATTGGAGCTTAATCGAAATCAGAATTATCTCCAAATAACCAGCAATAAGGCCACACGAGTCCTACCGTTCATTCGCAGATTAAGTTTTTTGCTGCCGCTTGCTACTTACCTTTAATTTCCTTAACAACCGACATCGCGGAACGAAGCTGTTGCATTTGCAAGACGCCAAAACGAATTACGGTAACATCCTGCGAAATAAAGACTTCGGGCATAGAGGGTGAGAAGCAGTTGCGACCGGCAACTGCTCCGTGCAAAAACAAGATTGCACGTTCAAAAGTGGAACATTAGACAAACAATTATACAGTCCGTTTTAATTGAATTCTCCGGCACGCAAATATTTAATCAAGTTCAGTTTACCTTCCCGTCTAGCATAAAAACGCACAAAGGCACGACATTGTGATGTCCTATTCGCCAGCACTGATGTATGGCGTCTGAAAATTCCGACTTATTTTTAATTACTTTTCGCTGTTCTCGCCGCCGAAATGATGACTAAGTAAGATAACGGCAGTTTGAGTTCGAAATGTAAGTAAAAGTATTTTATGAATCCAGCGCTGAGTTCTTTGGTTCTGCTTAAGGTACCGTTAGAAATAACAGATGCTTTTAGTCGTCGCTATATTCAGCTAAGTAAAAGTGTTAATACACTTAGTACTTGCGCTAGCTGGCAACATCTGGAGTTCCTAGGAGAGACTAAATGTATAAACAGCAGCATGTTCATCGAATTGCAAATATACCACATAAATTTCGAATAGCTTACGGCTGAAGGTGATTTAACAAACAACGATTGAAATAGCCATTTTCAATAAAAACCCAATAAAGCCATTTCCCCCTTATAAGTCTGAATTACTTGATAAGTAAAAGGTTTATGCCCTTTTTCTCTTATTAGGACATGTTAACACATGGTTCGATTTTATGTTTATATCGTACTATTTAACATGAATGTACTGTTATAATTTGAGTGTCCGTAAATATATACAAATATGTTGTCATAATTGTTTAGAATATTTTTCAAAAGAGGTTTAGGAAGGTGAAAAAATTTCTAACTTGTATAAAATATACATATTTCGTAATACTTTTGTAAATAATCAACTACACGTGTTAACTATTTATGCATAAACACTACCATGTAGTACACATCTTAGTATATTTTATCTTAATAAAATATGAAGAAAGAAAAAGAGCAATTAGTTGCGCTATATGGAAGAAGAAATATTATATGATTTTGGAGCCATTATGAAGCAAGATTCTTATAAATTTCTTTTGATAATATTTTAATGATAGGACAAGGAAAGATAAAAATGCCCAATAAGAATTGTGTCACATAACATATCCATATTTTATAAATACTAAAGTAGCCCAAGATTGAAATCTTAAAAAAGACAATTAAAGATGACCAAAAGTTACAAAAGATTGTGCAAATTCAATACAGAAATTCTATGAAAAGATATTTACACGTACTTTAAAAGCGGCCATGATTCAAACTTGAGAGAATACTACTAAAAGTCAGAACAACATATTATTCTGTTTTGATCATAATAAAGAGAATATGCCGACACCACTGACCTTCATAACTAAAGAAATTTTTAAGTTCAATTTGGATAATCTGACATTTACTCCTTTGTTATTATAGAATTTTTATTTTCACGTTTTCGACTGTTTATAGAGAGGATATTTGAGAACTAGACTGCTTCTACTTTTATATATTAACGTGTTTCCGACCACACATTTCGTGTAGTACTATGAGCCATGTTAGGCATACCTCAGGCAGGGTGGCCGTTATAAGAAGGATAATATACTTTACGACCGCCAAAGATGTTTGTATGACGACCGGAGACCATTTGATGTTTACCGTTGCCGAGGTGTTTACCTCGCGGCTGTCGTGCTCTCGAGAACTAGTGGAAAGGATTTATTTAATTCAAATGAAAATAAATTTATTTATCACGTAAAGTCTAGTTATGGTAAGCTACCAAAATTTATTCTTCTGTTTTCTCTCGCTATTTCATTTTCCATGAAGTGAAACATCATCTTAGATCATATAGTAAACACTTGCTTTCCTTTAGGCTCTTTACTTGGTAGTTTTTTCCAAAAGATTTCACGTACCATAATGGAAATAATGTTGGGCACTTCCTTTTTACCTAGTTTACGAGGGACCACATATGTTTGAGATAAATCAACTCAATATGGTCATCCATTGTTATCTCCGGCAGTATACAAAACTAATTCATGTACATATACAATATCATCAAATATACCTATTACTTTTCACAAGTAGATTTTATGCATATAACTAAACTAACCAAAAAATTAGGTTTGATTTTATAACAGTATTTAAGAAAAGTACGTTATAAAAGAATTCGTCTTTTTCCATTATTGTAAAAGATCAGTCTATTTTCTCCACATTTTTGAAAATATTTTCACTAAAATGAGCTTTAATTAATATATAAACAACAAATTTGTTGTCAATTAACATAATTACTTTTGGCGGTAGTCTGACTAGTTCTTTCAGAAAACATATCTTATTTTTGCTTCTTGATTTGTATTTTACTCATTTCTATTGTTTGAGATTAATTTTCTAAACGCCCTTGTTTGGTTAGCATCTAATGATATTACTGATGTACGTATGCCTTTTGTGTCAAAATTATTTTGTAAAACGTCTCCTTCCCAATATTTCTGTTTCTTCAAATACTTCATATCTATCTTTGTCAATTCTGCAATTCAGTACTGTGTTTTAACTTGCATTTAAGTTACTACTTCCGCTATATTTTTTAACCAGTCGAGCGACACAAGACGGATTTGAGCACTGCACTACTGCGCAGCTGCCCCATAATAACATCTGTCACTGCCGTTAACATGGCCGGCAGGCAGAAGGGAATAGCGCAGCAGAAATTCATCGGAGAATGAGCTGCGTTTACGGTGCAAACTTTATGAGTGATGGTGTTGTACGAGAATAGTGTAGGCAATTTAAAGATGGCCGAACTGATGTTCATTATGAAGATGGATAAGGACGCAAGTCTGTCGGTAATGAAGACCTTGTTCAGCGAGTTGATCAAGTGGTTCGATAGAGACGTAGATTTACCATTAGTGAATTGTTTGTAAATTTTCTGGACATTTCAAAATCAGCTCTATACACAATCATAACAGAACACCTATGCTACCGAAAATTTTGTGCAAATTAAATTCCCAAGGGTGAGGACCACAAAACACGATGTATGGCATCAGCCTTAACCTTTCCCACACGTTACGCTGATGAGGGGGAAGAGTTTTTTAAAAGTATGATGATCCATAATCGAAAGAACAATCCAAGCAATGAATACATACAAACTTTCCGAACAAACTCAAAAACATCAAACAAATTTCCCCGAAAGGACGACCATGGCTACCGTTTTCTGCAATCAGAAGTGTGTGCTGCTCGTAGAGTTTATGGGGACTACAATTAATGCAAACCTGAGAGCCATTCAGGACAAAAGAGGGGACATGCTGTCTTCTGGAATTGTTTTGATCTATGACAACGCATAATCGCATACTGCTGTGGTGCCTAAACAGCTTTTGCACAATTTCAATGGGAAGTGTTCGATCACGCGGCGTACAGTCCAGACCTGGTGTAAAGTGACTTTGAAATTTTTCGAGAGCTATGGAAAGATCTAGGAAGACAGTGCTTCCGCACTAACGAAAAGCTTCAAGAAATCGTGGAGACCTATCTCAACACACTAGCAAAAACCTTCTATGAAGAGGATATTGGAAAACTCGTCCAACGGTATGACAAACGTCTCAATGTTCACGGTGACTATCTGGAAAAGTAGCATTGATTGTACTTGATTCCTGGTAATAAAAACATTTTGTTATTCATACTTGTCTTTATTTAATGCCCCGTCCGAGGTTAAAAAAATGGCCCTTTTGTATCATATTTTTCTTAATCTAAGAGTAAATACTTTGTTCCACTTTATATAATTAACTGTAGATAATTATTTATTATTTGTAAAATTCTATCGTACGGGTTTTCTAATGACCGATTTAACTCTTCAATAGCAAAGCTTCATATCTTCTCCATTATGCTGGTGAGTTGCTCATTATCCATTTTTAATAAATACAACAACTACAACCTGTATATAAGTATTCCTATAGCAATCCTTTCGCCGTCGCTTAATCGTCCTTTTTAAAAGTAATCGGTCCTGTGGGTCAATTTTGCTTTGAATTATCTTATGTAAAAGATCTCCATCGATTTATCATTAAAATCTCTCTCAATAAAGAATATGTCACATTTTCAATAAAGAAAATACCAAAACATATTCTTACCGCTTATATGCACTTGCGTATCTTATTAAAAGAAGGTAGATAGCTGTATTCCATACATTTTGTACATATTTACAAGATTATTTTACCAGTAAATTTCAATTCCTCTGAATATCCATAGATCTTTTACATATGTAGAAATTTCACACGCAGTCTGTAACTTATACATACAATACTTATGTTAGTTTAAGTAATATTTCTTTTTGTAGCAGTTGTATTCGCTTGTACAAAACTTCTTTTCTATTTCCTTCGAATTTTGCCACAATACGTTTCATGCCAAAATTTCTCGTTAAAATTATACACACTTCAGTTTTTGGAACCACAGCTCATTTTGTAGTTCTGGGAGTCAGTACTCGATTCTTTGATTGTCCGTAGCCCGTACGCGTTTTATATCTGTTGATGTTCTCTTCGCTGTTGGTGTTCCAGAACGTGAATCGGTTTTTACGGTCATCTCCGAATGAATCGTTCGTACTATGCCTTCATCCGTGCTACGCTCATTTCAGTATTTCCAAAAGCCCATTGAATTATATAAATAGTTTCTGAGGCCAACTTCGTATAAAATTTGATGCAAACGATCGTACACTGTAGGTGTTCACTCGTCGACAACTGTCCACTGAGCCGACCAGTAAAGTTGTCTTCATTTGCACGTACGCATTACGGTTTATTCTCATCCACTCATTAGGTCAATATTTTTAAAACAGACCTTGCATATCCCCTTCAACTGTACCAGATTTATTTATAATAATAATGTTTTTCAACCAATACTTTTGTGTACTTCCTATTTTCTTCTCACGTTATTTTAAGTATCTTTCATTTCTATTTAGTTTATTATCCCTTATTTCCATTCCATTTCTTCATTAAAAAACTGTTATTTTTCTAAGCTACATATTTTATTACGTTCATTGCAATGTCACTTTACATTTTGAGGTCTTCCTGAATTGTCATTAGATAAATATAGATTTGGTGAATTAAATAGAAACTGGAATTTCATTTTACATATCGCTAGCTGTACTGAGGACAGCGTTGATTTTGAATGTTGTAAGAGGAGATTCTTGAACGGAAGTTTTTTGCATTATCGCTTTTTTGGTTAGCATCATGGTTGCACAACAAAAGTTACTTTGGACTGTTACACAACGGGTTGTTATCCGTTTTTGTCATGATAGAGGGAGATAGATTAACAATTATTAAAATTACACCCGTCAACTTTTGAACAAAACTCGTACATTGACAAAAAAACACAAATTGTCAATACTGCAAGTTCGGATTACATACAGCTGCGCAAGCTCAGTAAAAAATCGGGGATTTGTTCCGACTTACAATTAAAAACCTTCTTTACAGTTGAAACTTATAAATTTGCAGTTGTCTTTTATTTAGACCGCAAAAAGAAGCACTTAGATGGGAGAAATTTCTCGCCGATATTGGTATCGGAGCGTGCGTGCGAAATTAACTTAAGGATAAAGAAATAAAAAAATATCTATCCGATTGAAAATAGTATGTTTTTGAGTAAAAACATCATGCAGAAAATATCTTTATGTGATTGTATTTCTGTGATGCTTCAATTAATTAAAAGAATAATTAAAGTAAAGTTTTGATTCACTTACATAGTTCTTACGATATCATCTATTTTCATATTTTCGTTGGTTGCCAGTTCTGTCAATATTTTCAATCACTTCTTTGAAATTTTCCAGACACCATATGTATATGGTATATAAGCTATTTCCTGCATTCTTTTTTTTATTTCCTCTCCACTTTATTTTCCGGGTTTCCAATCGCATTTCAGTTGCCAATTCTTTTAATAAATTCATATTTGTCTATCACTGCATTTCCATTGTTTCCTGTTTTTAGTATTAGGCTTTTTTTACAAACATATTACTACAACCACTTTTTAAGTCTAGCAATATTTTTTAAGAATACTTCTATACCATATCCTCTTCACATCTTTTTTATTTTACTGTTACTGATTTTTACATAGAACTGAAACTTTTCGTCAAAGAACTTTGCTCTTTGCAGGATTTAGTAACAAATCATGTATTCACGTAATGAGCACTAATAGTACTAAGCGGTTATTGATTGACGATTGGCCCAATTTTGTTAGCTCAATCTTACCAACTGGTACTAAGATTTCTTCTGTTCTCAGAGTCGCATTCACATTTTCTTAACTGTCGTTTATATTTATGGTAATCTTCTATTGTTATAGAACCACATGTATGCTTGTAGTAATTAACAAAAATAAATTTCTAGCTCTGAAACAATTTAAAAGAATTCAAAAAAAGGACTGGCCCAAAGCAAATTCAATTCTGCGTGCACTAATTAGTTTTACCAATGTTATAAATCTTATGGTTTCCAAGTCTACTAAAGCCAATATAAAATATAACTTAACTCTTACAAAAATTTAAATGTAGAAAATCATCTTGTTGGATACATTCAAACGCCTATAGTATCTATATCGTTCCGCTAGAAGAAGTGCTCACCTTTTTTAAATTATTACAGATATTACAAATAACACAAACGAAGTATAGCAATTGCAATTGCATAAATTAGTATTTCTATAACTTTTCCAATACTTTCTGTCGCATTTTTAATGTCCGTAGTATGTAGATTTAAAAAAAATTATCCAAAAAGAATTCTTACGCATTTTCAATAAAACCGCGTGAAATTAGCATTTCTAACGCATTTTGTAACACAACATGTGTTATAATTAAAACTCGTTTGAAAAATTCATAACTTACTATTAGTTAAACTGGTGGAGCCAATTAATAACACTCCTTGCTAAATAAGTTCACCAACACCATAATACAAGCGTAAGTAGAGAAGAGCATGTAATTTCTGATTTTACCGAGGCTATAATAAGTAAGTGTAAGTGAATGTAGATTACAGCATTGCCGTTAATTATACCACGGCAAGTTAAATCAGATCATAAAAAGCTTGCAAATTATTACATCCGATTGCTGCCTTTGAAGAACAATTGAGGAAACTCACTCAGCTGGCGTTTTAATTTCAATTTGCTCAAAAAATTCAACTGATTACAGGTTAAGTTTGCAATAGCTATAATTTTAATTATATTTGACCACAATAAAAATAACACGCTATACGGTGGCTGCTTTTTTCGCTTTTAACGTAAATAGCAGCTTGTATTGTAATCTTAATTTCCTTCTAGTTATTCATGTTGCAATGTTATTGCGTAGTCGGACGTGTTTGTAATGAGCATTTATTATGAAGCGGTTACGACTTACCATGCGTATGTCTGGTAGTATCATTAACATGAGCAAAGAAGGTCACGTACCTGCAAGAGAAATTTAGTTAAAATACAGTACATGAATGTGGGGTATAATAATAGTATTTAAACTATAACACTTTTACATCTACACTTAGAATTACTTATACTCAATATTTGAAGAATTACTATTTTCCTAATTCTATTTATACCAGGAAGAAGCAAAATTTCTCTTATTCCACAATATCTTATTATTAAATAATTTGGTATATCAGAGCACGTAGAATCATGATTCTGTTAATTTCTACTCACTTCAACAATTTTTAAATAGATGAAAAAGTTCAAAAATTTATATTTTCATTAAGTAAAAGTCTGGAATATTTAAAATCAGTTAAACAAATTGCTTCTTTAATAAGTTCTTCTTCTTCTAATCCTTCTCCTTTATAAAATACACGGGTTATTTTAAAATTATTAAATACATTATTAGATGCATGACCTGTTGCATCTCTTCACCAAAATGGATAATTATTTTCCGTCGCCAATTTTCGCAATCCAAACAAAACAAAACGTAAATGTCAACAGCGATTTCATTTTAGAGTTACCAATCGTGGTTCCTATCTGGTAGGTCCTTTTTAAATGAACAACGTATTACAAATCAATCAGAATGTCTGATTCTCCATCCACTCATTAACTAGCCAAACAATAAAAAGTCTCAATGCTATACTCTTCCCAGTAAATTATAAATCAAAGTCCAAGAATAATAAAAAATTAAAATTAATGTAAAAATCTTTAACTGTTACAGCAAATTGTGTAAATAGTTAAAGGGGAATAATATCATCATACCTACTAATTGAAGCAGGAAAGGACATATCAAGCAGTCATAAGCACTCTTTAATCAACTGTGCTAAAATTAGTAATATCTTAACAACAAAACAGCCCACTACTAAAAATTCAACCTTATCTTTATTCTTTATTGAACTGGAAACAGCGGAAAATAATATATGTGAACTAAATTTGAACACTCACGCAAACAAAAGGATTCATATAGTGCACTCGAAACCAGTCATATAAACACACCAAGATATATTATTATCGCCCTCGTGCCTGAATAAAATTTGGTAGTGTCCAAGAGACAAAAAATGCACGAGCATACAGAAAATATGCGATAAATGTGCTTTACGCGGAAAACCCCACCCTGAAAATCACTGCAAATTTCAAAAAAAATAAGACCAACCGGAAATCAAAAACAATACTTCAATATACCAACATCTTTGATATACTAATATCCTAAAAGCAAACACTACCCTAATAGTATTTCACAAAACACTACAACAGGCCCTAAATTATTCTTATCAAAGTACCTCAATAAATTAAAAAAATTATTTAATCACCTTCAGAAAAATAATAATCTGCCTATGCTTACCAGTGCCAACAATAAAATAAAGTCATTATAACCGATTGAAATACCAAAGCTCCACAGTAACACAAAGAAGAAATTACAATTTTAAATTTGAATAAAACTGATATCTCAAAAGCGCGTTTCTCGACGAGAACGTATATATACCTCTCTATGTCACATCACATAGACCACTCGGACGGAATAGTTCATGGTGAGTCCATGGTGAGAGATTTATTATTATAAGAAAAATTATTACTCATTAGAAACAGATATAAAAAATAGTAACTCACAACAATCTAGGTTCAAAATTCACCCAATTAACTAGTACTGTCCGTAATGTATTATACTTCAAAACAGAGACTCACTAAAGAAAAATGTATCTCCTTCTTTGATACACTTAGATGCCGATTTCTTACAGTAAATGTTACTGACCTTTAGATGTGAAAAAGTGTTATCAAATATGTTTATTTTCGGAGAAAATGGTTAAGTACTCTAACAATAGCGGAACATTAAACACCCAAAAGTAATGATTTTTAAAATTCAAAATTATGGTCGAACAAAATATACTGGAAGACCAAAAGCTCTATCAAAACGAATAATAAAGCGGCTATATCAAATTGC
This sequence comes from Sinelater perroti, assembly GCA_036346155.1. Classification (NCBI taxonomy): domain Eukaryota; kingdom Metazoa; phylum Arthropoda; class Insecta; order Coleoptera; family Elateridae; genus Sinelater; species Sinelater perroti. The sequence goes on from JARFIY010000001.1 coordinate 38,069,478, forward strand.
TTCAAATTCAACCCTAACATCTTGTAAAACTAAAGTAGTTGATAGCAATTTTCACAACACACAGGTATTTTTAAAACGTTTTTTTTTTTTGACTGAAACCCACGGATATGCCAAGAAGATCCCCCTTCACCAAAGCGCATAAACGAATATAACTTCGCTTTGTTAGAATCCACATAAATTGGATAAACGGGATAATGTACTTTTTTTGGGCAAATTTTGTTTTTTAAAGAACAACGCACATTATCACGAAGATTAATGAGTGATGGTTCCGTTATTGTTTGGGCTGGTATTAGGTATTATGTCGAAGCTATTATTTTTTTTAACTAATATCCAAATTATATCACGTTACTCGTACAGAATTAGTTCTTAGCAGCTAGATATTACCTTTACCAACAAGAAAGTATGTTAATTCACACAGTTAGTCTTTTGAAAACATGGTTCCAAGCTCATCGTATCACAGTTCTCTCTTGGCAATCAAGATCTCCTCAGATTAATATTATATAAAATTTTTAAAATTGAAAGTAGTAGTGTTCACATAATTTTAGAAATAGTAATCATCCAGTAATATAATAGTATGACTTAAGAAGTTAGGAAAAGTTGTACTATTACACAACTAACAAGAACGGTGTAATACCGTAAAGAAAACTTTCTACATCGGTGCGATGAAATTAGGATAAAAACTTTTAAAAGGAATTAAGATGTTGATTAATGTCTCCATAATGATCAGTGTCAAAAATGCTGTCGAATGATATGTTGCATGACATATGTGAGTTTAATGAATTTTCGAAATCGTAACGGTCACTTCCGGTTTCCGTTAACCGATTTGGCTGAAAATCAATCCCATGAAAGGTACTGGCCTAAGATGTGTGTATGCCAAGTTTTAAGTGAATCCGTTGATTAGAACGGAAGTTACAGTGTCTCCAGACACACAGACAGACATGAATTTTCGAAATCGTAACGGTCACTTCCGTTAACCGATTTCACAGGCACGCACGCACGCACGCCTCTCTCTCTCTCTCTCTCACACACACACACACACACACACAGTTTACAGGCATTCAGTAAATTCTATTACATCGCTAATGTCTTGTGGGTTATTATCTAGTTAGCAATTTCCTTTAATTAACATAATGTTGTTAGGCATTTGGTTACTGTATAGCTATATACTAAACATAATTTAATTAGCTAAAATTAAAACTAGGTGGCTTAATTTAATTTCAAACAATGATTGGAAGCATTTAGATAAATCAGTTTGGCAGATCCAAGGGTTTGAACATCTTAAGTTGTCGCACTACACAAGCATTTAATAGGTCATTGGCTAAATTGATTAGATGTACACTAAGCCGGAAGCGATAATTACCACTCAACTTCGTGATTATTTCACTGACCGAACTTATTCCAAGATCGCGACTTATAACATGGTTTAGCACATAACACGGAGCATTCCTATTTGACGTAGCACTTTAGCTTAAAATCTTCTGATTATGTCTATGGAAAAGTTGGCTGCTGCACCCCATAACTCCAAGCCATACGTCCAGATTGGTGGTAGAATTGTTTTGTAAAGAAGTAATATGTTGACTGTTGACATCTGTGAATTTCTACCCAGCAACTAATGCATTTTCCTGTATTTAAGTGCTAATTGTTTACGTTTGGTCCAAATATGTTGCTTCCAAGTGAAACGTCTGTCTAGACCAGATACTTAGCTGTGTCTTGTTGTGGAAGTTGAGGTCCGTTGAGAAATACTGGATGGTAAGTTTCTCGCTTCAACGTAAAGGTCACCTGCGCAGATTTCATTTCATTGGCCTTAACCCACCATTTTCTTAACCAAGTTTGCAGTTTCTTGAGGTGAGTTTGCAATTAATGAGATGCTTCGATGGGATCTTGATGGAATAACAAGATGGCTGTGTTATCAGCATAAGTAGCGATTGTTGTTAGTCTGGATGTGGGTAGGTCTACCGTATAGAGCAAGTGTAACAACGTTCCCAGAACGCTCCCTTGGGGCATTACAGAATTGATTCGAAATAAGGTGGTGAACTTGCCTTGTACTTTGACTAGAAAGTGTCTGTTAGTTAAGTATGTCTTCACTATTTGATAGAGATGATGGTAATACATCTTTGAATTTAAACAGTAAGCCTTTATGCCAAACCTTATCGAAGGCTTCGCCAATGTCAAGACACACTGCAGAGCAGTATTTTTTTGTTTGCAATGCATTATTTATTTTACGCACTAGTCTATACTCTTGTTAAATCGTTAAATTGGTGTTGTGGTAGTAAGTTATTTTGCAAGATTAGATATCCTAATTTAAATAGCAGAAGCTTTTCGAGCACCTTTGAAAAGAACGGGAGCAGACTTATTGGTCTATATGAGGTGACCTCTTCAGGTAATTTCCCTGGATTTGTGAGTGCGAGAAGGAAGCGAAAGATACGGTCTAAACATGGAATTTAAAGAAGACCAAATTCATTATTGTTACAAAAACACCAAATGTAGATGCCCAATTAAGAATTCATAACAAGTTAATAGAAAGAGTAGACAAATACAAATATTTAGGAATCTGGGTAAATAATTCAATTGATTCAATAAAAGAAATTAGAAGTAGAATCGAAATAACCAGAGGTGCATTCATGCAAATGAAAGAATTATTCTGCCGTAAATATATAAACAATGCATTAAAAATAAGATTACTTAGATGTTATATATTCTCAATACTTTTATATGGAACAGAAGCAAGCACGCTACACAAAGCACATCTAAAGAAAATACAATCGTTTGAGTTATAGTTATACCGACGAATTTTAGTTCCCTGAACAGAGAGAGAAATACAAACGAAAATATTCTGCGTAGAACAAGCAAACAGCCAGAGTTAATATTCACTATCAAGAAAAGAAAACTGGAATACGTGGGTCACATAATAAGAGGTCGGAAATACCAGTGGCTCTAACTAATAATCCAAGAAAAATACAGTGTAAACGAAGCGTAGAAGGATCTCATGGCTGTGTAACTTAAGAGACTGGTATAATTGTAATTCTAATAAACTGTTCAGAACAGCTGTGAATAAAATTCAAATAGCCCTAATGATCGCCAACCTTCGTACGAAGATGGCACTCTGAGAAGACGAAGTGGCTACTTTACACTAGTCCGAAAAGAAGCCCAGTCTGGGTACTGCATTAAACAGTTAGGAATGTGTAGCCTTTTCAGGGTAGTTCTTTAAGTACTCTACTGGTGATTAGGTCATAACCTGGCGACTTATTATTTTTAAGGCCTCTGATTACAGCTCTAGTTTTTTTTTTGTCTTGAAAAGTTTGCTTGGTAAGCTCATCATGTTAGAAATTGCTCAATTTCACTTTCTTCTTCAGAAATAGCTTCTAAAGGGTGTCTGAAATACTTTCCCAGATGTTTTGCAAATACTCTCGGTTTTTCAGCAGAACTTTTTGCCCATGTTCCATCATCTTTGCGGAGCGGTGGAATGTGTTGGGTTGGATGTTTTAGTTTTCTTGTAGCTCACCATAAAGAGTAGTCAGTACCGCAGTAGGTGATAACGTTTTCAAGTAGTGTTAAATTCCCTCATTGTTTGGTCGTTTAAGGAGCTGTCTAATTTTGGCTGTTGCTCGGCTGAAGTTCGTTCTGTCGATTGAAGCTTTGGTATTTTGCGATCGTCATCTCAACCTTATTTTTTCTGCTATTAGTCTCTTGACTGCATTTGGGCATTCATCTGTGCGTGTATGTTCAGTCTTCTTTGGAGTCGCATACCAATAAGCTTTTGTACGATTTAATTGAAGTGTTCACCAGCGTATTATAGATCTTCTTCCGTTTGCAGCGAGGTTTCTGGAAGTAAAGATTCTTCAACCATGTCTTTAAAACAGACCCAATCAGTTGTTGTAGTAATCAGAAATGGAGGTTTTTATATATGGAATGCTTGTGATCCGAATTCGACTAGAACTGGGGAATGGTCGGAAAGAAGGTTAAGGCAAGATTTAATTTGAAGGAAATTCAGGCTTATATTTTTGACGATGAAGAAGTCGGAGGGCCACTAAATCGGTTCTCCAGTGGAGATAAAATTAGGTTATATGACGATATAGCTTTCATCAGTTCGCGGTCCTTAGCCGTCGTTATCCTGGAGACCCAGTGTATATTCTTGGCATTATAGTCACCGCCAACGACAAAAAGATTACCGAGTGTACTAAGATAGTGCTCGAAATGTTTTTGTTTATTGGCATGTCGTAGGATAAGTGATTATAAATTATCCAAAACACACATTACATAGCGCTTAAAAATGTATGTGTCTTATGTAAATTTTTAATAAACGATTTATAGGCAATTTTCTAAGTTTTTAAATCAAACTAGAGATTCTTTTAGTTTTTATAAAAAAAGGATTACGCATCTTTTTTATCTACGGTAACATATAAAAATCGAAGGTGCATAATATATTAAAATGCTAACGTTAATATTTATGTCATAATTTACCTTCAGCTAGTGGACAAGTTTATGAGACAGAACAAGAAAATATATTAAGATTGACAGATTGACAAAAATTAAGGTTTCATTATATTAATCATCAGATCACTTTAGCGGCTTTTTGTAACAAATTAACACATCAAATTACAGCTAATTATATTCATTAAAAAGTATTATAAAGTCACGATAGATTTATAAAAAGTACAATCACGTAAAAACCCGAAGAATGGCTTTTTAAAATAAATGTGATGGAAACCATTGCTAATCTTCACATAGCCATTATTTTTTTATATCTAAAAAATAAAAGGCTATATTTAATTTAATATTTGTTTATACTCATAATATGTGGTACGTGTTTCAAAAAGTATACTATTAAGAACAAAAAAATACTTCATTGAATGTTGTGCGTCGGATGCTCCTAATAATTTATTATTAAGGTAATTATACGTTGTCCGCTGTCTGCGGCGACCACGTACAAAATCTCTAATTCAAGTATAGAGATCTCCCATATATTAAAAAAGTTAGTTCACTATAACAATCTTTACAAATAATTACTATAATATTTAATGCAATCGTATGTACAGATACATTATATTTCATTCAATCTACCAGAAAAGGAATAGCAAAACGTTAAAATAAAGCAGGCGTATTAAAAATTACAAATAAAACAACGTGCCATAAAAGTAAAAGCCTTACTAATTGAAATGCTTTTTAAATTACTGGGCGCTTTGGCGCCTATGAACTTTTTAATTTTCATAGTTGGGTATTACCATCTAGACGCAATTATAAAGAAGCCAGCAATAATGACGATGCGAAAGCGAAGATTTCGATCCTGAGCACAGTTCGGGTGCCAGCGCACAGGAAAGTGAGCAATAAGAATTCGTCGATTAACAGTTACATACCTAAATAAAGTGAGATGCTGATTAAAGGTAGCAAACCGAGCCGGCGAAAGAAAAATAGATTTCCTGCCGAAGTTCGCGCAAAGATCTTGTCGCACGGCAAAAGGAAATAAATATCAGTAATTATCCCTATGCAGCGGCTTTATCAAATCACGTACGGAATAGTCCTTTTCTAAGTGCCGTAAGTTTCCGAAAGCCATCTGTTATCAGAGATAGGATCGTGCAGTATAATATATGTAGTACCTCGGCATTCCAACAGTCCCACAACACAGAATAGTGCAGTATTGATATCTCATGATCACAATACCGTTACCACATTATACCTGAATTCATCTTATTTCTATTAATACAACCGATCACCCACATGGGGTTACGAAAACAATAAATGACTTCAGCAGAACCGAGCTTCTCGAGTGTCACTTGTGATTCGTTTGTGTTTATATAGAGGGTGTTTCCGCATTTGTGCATCGAATTGTTTTATTCTTTTCTGTAACCACTCGTCCAGCCCACGAGTGTGCTTGATCACGGTAAATAAGTCGCACTGGAAACGAAGAACGAGCCCTCAACGACTGAAGAATTCTACTCGAGGAGGTTTTGTTCAATCTCAATTGCATAAAAAATAAAATCACCCACCGACTCCTGCTAGCGGTAATAAGAAGCGGTTCAGCAGTGAGTGAAGCTAACTAGATAATAATTGAGTGTTGATGCATTCTATTATTTAGTGGACGATGGAGTCTTAAACGCGCCAGTAAATAAGCTCTGGTACCCTGCAATATACGCAAATGGAATGACATAAAAACTGGCAACGAGTAGAAACAGCCAGCAGTGATAGCCGCCGCTTTTTCTTGAAATGAAATCCCGCTAACGCCTCGGCCACTTAACTACATTTTAAGGACGAAGATATTTTGTTTGCTGCTCTCGTTATGGGTCAGCAAAGTACTACTCGTTACCAAAATTTCTAAAACACAAACATTAAAACATGTGAGATTGTTCAACTGTGGGTAGAGGTAGTTTTTTATAGCAATAATTTAAGAAATACATGTCATGTGTTGTAACCTAATAAGAAGTGCAAATATTAAATAATGATATTGGGAGTTTTGCAGGTTTGGTTAAAATATTTTTAAACACTTTGATACGTCATATTATCAGTTGTTGGTGTATTAAGCGATGTTCGGAGGTCAGAAATTTTTGACGCTGCCACCACGGTTACAGCGGATATCAGAAGGAGCATTACCCAAAAAATTTTTAGAGATTTTTTTACCGCAGTTATGGGCGAAACAATCAAAAGTTTAAAAACTTTGTGACCCCAAATTTTACTTCACACATCAAAATAGAATTGTGTTTTTTTAATTTTTAAAGGGTGTTTATTCTGAAGATTTCCGCCACAGTTGTGAATGAAACTTCAAGTTGTTTCTAAACTTTGAATGCGGTTTAACAGACCGTGGACAAATAACATGATCTATTTTCAAACATATTATGCTATTTGCTGATTGTTATTATTTGTTGACTATACTTTCGTGTATTTTTTTGTGGTTAAATATACGAAACCTAATTCAAGTCCATATTCTTTATTTGATAGTTTATTAAGTCTAACTCTAAAAGTGATTTCTATCTAATTCTATCTGAGCTCGTATGAAATTCAATTTGGATGGTCTTGATTTTTTAAATGCTGGCAAAAATAAAGAGAAACCGTAAAAAATCTGTATACACCTTTAATAAAGATCACTCCATCTATCTTAGTTGGAGCTCAGTGTAAAAGCATCACAAACAATATGTTCAGAATAAACTCTTGAAAGCCTTTTTAGTTAGGCAAACTACAGATTTTCCGCCCATCCTACATCTACCTACAGTCCTTAGATTTTATATCTATTTTTATGAAGGTTAATCGTGCCCTTCAGTATTATATCCTAAACAATCGGTTCATCTAGATGCTCATCGGCATGGAACAAATCCATTTTGCCAAATAAGAGCATGATTAAGAAGGAATTGTTCGTTTCTACTTTCAGGCAGAAGCGACGATCAGACATCAAAGTTATTCCTTTTTTAATGCGGATGAGCAGGTAAGAAAACAAATGATAAACATAAATTTTAAAGTAAAGGGTGATTTTCAACATAGTCTCTCAAGTAATGAAAAGCTTCGCATTCAGCATACCACAGCCCAGTGCGGCAAAAAAGGTAACGCTTTTTTTACGAATCCCATTTATTGAAACGACTATGAAGTCTGTTATAAGCATTTTGTGCTATTTCTGTTTTCTTTGTTGTCAGCGAAAACCACCAATACTCTAATTTTCTTTTTGCAAAGTCGTTTATAAGAATAGTAAGTATAGAAAGAAATACTACCCACTTTCACTATCGTGTGATCTCTTGAAAATTCAACTCAAATAATAAATAATTCAGCTTTCTTGTTTTTGTAAAGTTGAACTATTTCTCCCAAACCTTATTAACATTTTTGAATGAGCTGATGGTTCATTGGTACATCCCAATCCTTTGTTTTCGTGATGTTTGGAAAGACTTTGCTAAGATTAGTGAGCGAGCGTATAAAAAATATTGGTCGTTTTCTTCTGCTTTCGCAGAACTGAACTATGTTTCTCAACTTCATTAAAATCTCTGACTACCAGCGCTTATCTTACACAAGATATATAGATAGTACAGAGAGCTTCTGGTTGATGGTTCATCTGCAAATCGCAGTTATTTGTTTTCATGTGTGCAAAATTTTTGTAAAGGACAGTGAATGTCGACGGTGCTATCGTTCTTGAATTTTAACGGCGATAAAGTTCTGAAAATTAAAGAGGGCTTCACCGCACGCTTGCCAAGGGTCCAAAAAATTATCAAATACACCACAATACGATCGCACTGCTTTACTACACTTGCGTGCCATTTACTGTCTCATCAACCTGGGTAACAATGGTAATGTATTAAAAAACCTGCATCTCTAGGTTTCGTAGTCAAACAACCTATTCACTAGACCTCTACGGTAATATCTAGCCTAGTAAATATAAAATCGTAATGAAGTGCTTCTTGAAAAACAATAAAAACATAAAAGGATCATTTACTGTAATTTGATGATGGTCACCCCTTTGACTAAATTTAGAGCGAGAAGTTAAGATATCAAGACGCGTTTGCGCGTGTGCGTGCGTGTGTGTATGTGTGTATCAACATTTTGTATGAGAAGGGCCTAGAAAAATAAAGAGCATAGTAAGAATCTATAAATGATTGTGTGAATACAAATAATACAAAAAGTAACAAATTTATAATAAAAACATGGGTCGGCGAAGAGATTGCTCTGTAATCAATCCCAGAACGAATTTAAAAAGACCTTTCGATTTCGATTTCGAATTTCGGGAAATATCTCAAAAATTATTCGATATAGAATTTTTTCGACTTCATTTTCGAATTCGGCGTAAAATTTCCTATAAGAATCACATTTCAAATCGTAATGTCGAAAATTTTCCCGAAATTCGAATACGAATATCTCGAAAATTATTCGAGATAGAAATTTTTTAATTTCGAATTCGAGATCAGCGTAAAATTTCCTATAAGAATCCATTTTCAAATTTTAAAAAATCTCAAAATTTGTGACGGACCGACAGACAGACATAGAATTCAGTAACGAACTTTTTAAGTTCGTTGAAAATCACCCCTAAAAATACTTGAACATCGTGCAAGTGCAATAAAAATAAATAAATTCAAATACTCGTGATATAAGGGTCATACTACTCCATTTATAAAATATATTATCGAAGATATAATATATATATATTCATTTAAATTAAACTTCGAAGTAGTTGTATATATTGGGTAAATTTATATTCCTATTGATTATATAGATATGTAAATTATTCACCTAGAATACCATATCAAAAACAGGTACTTCATATAACCTGTTGCTTTCGATATTGTGGTAACACTAGCATTATGCAAAACTTGAAGAAATCTCTAAAAACAACACTTACAGCTTCTTTTGGAAATAAAAATGTGGAGTGATAAGTGCATAACCATAAAAATAATCTGAATGTAAAACAGTGCAACAGGGCCTGCTCTTGGAAATCAAATTTTCTTTATGGTGAAAGTGGATATTTGTATAATTTCGTTCCCAATCAAGGTTATAAAATGCAGTGTGATAAAAACGAACAAAAATTATTTAAAACTAGCAAACCAAAATCACTAATAATATACAGGCAATGTTAATATAAGCATCATTAAATTTTTTCATAAAACGCTTCGATGTGATATCATTAGAAAAAGAAAAATTAATACCTTTAATTAATACATTTAAAGTTGTTAAAAATCTTATGTGCCGATTTGAATATATTATATACCAGATTACCTTGGTTTGTTTAAAACAACCTAAAGCATTACTTTCAACGTAATAGTGGAGAATAAACCAAAGAACCAAAACAATCAACGTTAAAAAGAATAAACAGTAAATATAAAGATATAAAAGTAAGAAATAACAAAGAGGTACAAAATTGTTTCAAAAACAAGAATAAATTACTTAAAGTCATGGATAAAAAAGAAATGTACTTCTTCCTTGTTCCCATTTTTGTTCGACAACGTCCTCTATCTAGCTCTTATCTATCTCTTACAGGTGTTTCTATCTCGTACTATTCTTAGTACTTCTTGGATGGTTTTTCCTTTTTGTTTAGCCACTTGCTTGATATTATCTACTCAATGCACTTGGAGTCTGTCTCTTGTTCTTCCTCTTTCTGTGTTAGTTTCAAATTTAAGGTATTTTTGGATGTCTATTCCGACAAAGTGTATAAACCATTTTAGTTGCTTATTTCATATATCTTGTACTTCTGATCGTTGATCCAGTTCGACTCTTACGGTGCTATTTCTAATCCTACCTCTTCTAGTTTTACCCTTATAGTCTTCGCAAGTACTTTATCTCCGCTGTTATAATTTTTTACCCATATAGTAATATGAAAGTGAAGATAGATTTATGTAAATACATCTTTCCGTTAACGCCAAGTTCTTTATCAAGATTGTGTTGTTAATTTAATAATACAGTTTATTTGCTTTGCTGATTCTATTTTTTACTTCTTCGTCTATTTCTCTATAATTGTTTATGATCATTCTTAGTTGCTCGTTTTTTCGACATATTCAAGTGGTGCTCCTTTTAGTAGGATTGGTGTCTTTCCTGTTCTTTTTTTTGTGTTAATTTGAATTATTCCGCCTTCTTATCTTAACCTCCCTTTACACAAAATTCCGTTTCCATAGATTTATATTGTTTTGTAGTTTTTTTGTATTTGCTGTCATTATCAAAATAAAATTTGCATATATTAAGTCCTGGCACGGGGTTCATGTTATAGTAGCTTATGCTTGTTTTCGTTACTTTATTTTTAGTTTTCCTTATTATACTATTTATATATGATACAAGCAATAGTGGGTTCAAATTGTCGGCTTATTTGTCCCTATATGACATTCTTTAGATTCTTGTTAATTCATCTTCACTGCTCCAGTCACTTTAATATTAATACTTTTTTATTATTTTTGTTAGTTTTTCCCGTCTGTAGTTCCGTGTATATTTTCTAGGCTCTTAATCAAAGAGTATAGAAAAGCCAGGAAAATGTTTTTATTTTCATCGAGCATATTTTCTGTGACTTTTCTAACTATGTATATATGTTTGGTATCCCGTACGAAATGCTGTCTGTTCGTTTTCCCATTCGTCTTCTATTGCCTTTCGCTTTTTTCTTTCTTTCTTTTATTTTTGTGTATAGTTTTAGGACCACTAATTATAAAGCAAATTGTTGGATAGTTGTTGCAGTTCGTTGTTGTTCCATTTTTGTAGATTTGCATTATTATGGTTCATCCTAATTTTTTCTATAGCAACACATATTTTAACTTGTTTGCGCAGTGATTTTGCTAAGCCTTGAGAATGCATCTGCTGTTTCAAATTCTTTCTGATTTAGGATGTTATTTACAGGTTTTGCAGAGTTTCCTTTTAGCCTCTCTATCAGAGTTCAAAACTATTTTTAGTTGTTTATGTAATTTTTTCTATATGCCAAATCCTTCCTTTATAACTGCTTCGCCAGCTTCCTTAGCTCCGTTCCTTTTTTTTTTGTATATAGTACAGCCTATCCTCTTCTGTATTTGTCCTTTTAAACCTATTCCCTGCCGCTTATTTACCTCTTATTTTATTCTTCACGTCTTTGTTTTACTAATTTGTTCTTCTTTTCTTCTTACTGTAGTTTACAACTTTTATGCCTCACATTTCTCGAGCCATTTCGAATATAGATTTCTTAAACTTTTCCAACTCATTGAGTCCTGATCTAGTTTCTTGTTGGTTTTCTTAATTTTCTAGTGCATTTAGTTTTAGTAATCTATAGTTCATATTCATCCCTTATCTGCGGGTTTTCTACGGCTGCTTTAATAGAAAGTTGTAAAAGAAATGTAATAGATAAAAATTGCTGCCTAATAAAACAAATTTTAAGAATCGATAAACATTATAGTAGCTACTAAATAGAGAAATTGAAGTCAACAAGAACAAGAATTTACTATTTGAATTTACTTTTCAGTATTATTGCGGTTGATGCATAATAGGAGTATATGGTTTCTTGAAAAGCTAAGAAATAAGAAACATCCATTTTGGTTTCTAAGGGGGTTCAAAAAAACTTCTTCAACTTAATTACTGAGAGAAGAGCATCATAATAACAATGAATTTTATTTAATTTAGTCCAGACGTTCAATATAACTTTCGTGCATCAGTCTCCTAATAATGTCGTGCTTTTTTCAAGATTTTGCATGTCGTCTATCACGAAAATATCAAATTTTATAACGCCATAATTACAATTATAATATCAAAAATCTACAAATCCTTTAGATCAAAAAACATATAAAAAATCAGTTCTACGTAAATCAATCACCGTAATGAATAAACATGTCAGAGTAAGCTTTGAATGAATTTAACAAGTTAATGGTTTCACTTAGAAAACTAATTATATAGTTAAAAAAAGCGTAACCGATGCAAATACGATTTTCTATTCTGTAAATGTATTAAATACATAAAACAAAATAATCATAAGTAAGATGCACGCATTCAAATAAAAAGTAATTTCTGAAACATAGAAATAATGTCATTACATTAATTTTAGAAATTCTTCTAATTTTGCTTAATTTTATTTGTACGACTAATCTCTTAATTGGTTTTACACAACGCCAACAATAAAGAAGAACACAAAAAAAGAAAAAAAATAACCAACAATGACTAATACTAAAACAACAATTTTATTCAAGTATAACATTACGCCATTATTTTTTTAAGAATCAGTGTGTACTAAATAAACAGTCTGAGCCCCTACATAAAATGTAAGCGACTGACACCTGAAATATACAACTTGTCTTTAGTTGTCAGATATGCTTATTTTAGGATCCTAATTATTCAAGTTTTGCGTTTAACAGCACAATTTACGATTCCAAATTATAGCAATAACATAAGGCTACAAAAAAAGCAGAACAGCAGTTACGCTTCCTTTTACGACAAAAAGTGTCACTCAGCATAACCAACTGACGGAAAATTGGGACAAACCTGCCGCACATGGAGTTACCAAAACAAAACTGGTTTGCTATTTAGGTCCGCCCAAAAGCTGTTTTAAAAATATATTTCTTTACTGTGCTAATTTAAAACTTGCGCGCACCACAAGCGTGCATATTGGCGTCCTACAAGAATAAATTGACATTCTATACGCACCTTAATTTGGATTTTGTGTCATCAAATGCGTTAGAAAAACGGTTATACTAAATGCTGCAGCCTACACGAAATTGCTGTACTCAGTTAACAGACGTATTTCTGATTTGGGCGGACGAAAGGCTCTACCTACATTTGCATATCAAATACAGATGTAGTAATATTACTAAGATGATTTTAGTGAGAATTATGACAAACGGTTTAAATACAAATTCAACAATAAAAAAGCATCGAGGTCAACGATTTTATATTGTTTAGTCTCTTATAAACCTTTTATTATTCTGAAACTTATTAAAAACTTAAAAACCTAAATCAAAAAATATATTTAAAGTTCTGCATTACAGATATAAAATTTTAGAATAAAGAAAGAAGAAAAGCGTCCGAGTTTTAAAATTACACTTGTATTTTTAAAAGAATGATCCATTAAATACTTAAAGTAAAGAAAATAACAACAAGAATATTAAATGACAAATTTATTAATATACTAATGATAAACTTATAAGTTGTTAAAAAATATTAATAATGCAAATTTATATTTTTCCTTGCAATATATCTGCCAACCAGTATCATGTTTAGCTGCTAACAGAGAAGCATACAGTTTTTTCTTATATATACAATTGAGTTCTAGAAAGTCATCCATAGTATCATCTCCATATATTCATGGAAATTATAAAACATTTTTTAAGTCCACGCATGATACGTGATGCAAAAATAATTTTGTAGGTTCATTAGATTTTTTGATATCACACTGAACTAAAGCTCTACCATTAATCTTTTGATGATCTACAATGTTATTTCCTTAAATAGTATTACTAGATTGACTACATATCCAAATTTTTATTTTTATTTTATTTTTCCTTTATTTGGTAGGCTTTTAGCACACTCCTATGTCCTTTGTTAGATGGCGGTTTGAACAATACGTGGTACCAATAGTACCAATAGTAAAATACGACGGAAGGAATCCGAAATTTTTTGAATATTGATTTTGAAACCATCATTTTCAAAAGTTGATCGCCATTTTCAGAATCTTGAGATTACAAACCATAACGTGACTTCAAGTGCCTTAGCGCAACTACGTTCTACCTTCTCTGTTCTAACTAACAGCACGACATCCTTTCTTAAAACTCTCATGCAGCGACAACGAAAATTATAATGGATAGCAAGAAAGAATCCATGAACACATAAATAATTCTTTTCTGATGAATTAAAATATTATTTAAGCCGGAATGATAGTCCATACACGCAGAGAAAAGGAACAAGAAAATTACAATCATACTATATAACGCCAAGTATGGATATTATGGCATAGGGAGCTATCAGTTGTGATAGCATGTTACCTCTAATCAGAGTTAGAGGCAACATTACCAGTTAGACTTATATCGCAGTCTTATGTAGCCCGTGATACTTAAAATCTTGCAAATCGTGCCCCAAGCAATATTTTAACAAGATAACGCCCGGCCACATGTGGCACGTAATACATTAAAATTCGTTCAACAGAACAAAGTGGAAACGCTTCCGAGGCCGATTTAAAATGTCTAAATTGTCATTTCGTGAAGGGTACAGCGATATTGGCTTACCCATTCACTGTTTAGTTTTATTGTTGTATTATTTTGGTTTTGTTACTACACTACACTTCATTATTACTACTATCATCGGTTGAAAGGAGATTTTGCGTCAGTTTACGTTTCAAACGTTGATGTATGTGTCTCATTCCTAGTGCGTAAAGGGCTGCTCTTGCACAGTTGTTTAAATTTTTAAAGAAGATTGTCGCTAATTTTTTAATGTGCTCTTCTATGGTTGGGATATTTAGTTCAGCGTGTAGTTGGTGGTTCCTTATATACCATGGAGAATTTGTGGCTATTCGAAGAATCTTATTTTGTAGTGTTTGTATTTTGCGGATGTGAGTCGGTGAAGCAGATCCCCATACACAGCATGCATACATTACCACTGGTCTAATTATTGATTTATAGATTAGCATTGTACAGTCTATGTGTAGAGAACTTTTTCTGTTTATCAGTGGGTATAGTAGGGCTAATCTATTATAGCTTTCATTCAATTTGTGGTTAATATGGAAACCACAGGTTAGTTGTTGGTCTAAGTATACCCCTAGATATTTAACTGGGCTATTTTGTGTGTTCCGTGGAATTTCTTCATTATTTATTTGAATGTTAGGTATATCTCTGAGGCGTCGTAAGGTAAACACTTGGGCTTGACATTTGGTTGAGTTAAGGTTTATGTGCCATTTTCCCATCCAGCTTGATATTGTATTTAGGCTGGATTGTAGTTCATTTGATGCTTCCAATAGTTCGTTGTTCTGGGTAAGTAGCGCAGTATCATCTGCGTACATAGCAATGGCTGCATTGTCTAGTTGAGGTATATCATGGACGTAGATATTAAATAGTGTTGGGCCCAATATGGATCCCTGTGGGACGCCTGCATTGATAGGTTTAAATGTTGAGTATGTGGAATTGATTCTAACGGAGAAGGTGCGGTGTGTGAGAAAAGATCATATAATATGTATCAAATATTCTGGTATGTGGAGGCGCTGCAGTTTATAAAGTAGACCTTCTATCCAGACCCTGTCGAAAGCCTTAACTATATCCAGGAATGCTGCTGTAGTATGAGCTTTATTTTCGTAACCTTTTTCTATGTATTCCACAATTCGTTGTAGCTGATGGGTCGTTGAGTGTTTGGATCTAAATCCAAATTGGAATGGAGGGAGTATGTTAAGCAAGTGTAGGTTTTGAAGTAGGCGCCTGTTCATTATTTTTGGATAAAGTTGAGAGCAGGCTAATTGGTCGATAGCTCGTTGGAGAGTGCCGATTTTTTCCAGGTTTGAGAAATACAAGTATTGTTGCATGCCTCCAGGCAGCAGGGAAGTAACCAAGTCGCATGCAGGCATTGAAAACTGTGGCTAAGTAGGCATGTACTTTAGTTGTGTAGTTTTTAATTATTTTGTTTAGTATGAGGTCGCTTCCTGGGGCTTTTTTCACTTTAAGTTTTTTAGCTAATCTTTTAACCTCTCTGGGCTCTCTTGGTTTGAATTCACCCCCTGTATTTGATTCGTATTGTAGGAGATATTGTCTTACTTCTTCATCAAAAGCATTATCATTATTTGGTGTTGGAGTAAACACAGCTTCAAAATGGTCCGCAAATATATTGCAGATTTCTTCATCTGTTGTAAAGGTTGTGTTTCCATCTTTTAGTGGTCTAATTATCTGGGGCTGTCGAAGAATTTTCTTTGTAGCTTGCCACATTGTAGGTTCATTAGGTTGTAACTCCTGGATGTAGCGTTGGTATGAGTTAAATCTGTATTCATCTAGTTCTGTTTTTACTCTGCGTATTAGTCTATTTAATTGCATTTTATAGTGCTGCTGTCAAGTATTTTGCCAAAGTCTTCGAATTCTATGCTTTTTTTTTTTATTAATTGTAGAATTTCCAGTGGTGGGTGCTGGTAGTTATTTGGTCTTCTTGTGTTAGTGCTGATTGTCGCTGCCTTAATGGATTATTTTGTTGCTTGTAGGAGGTTGCTTATTACTTCATCAATTTGTTGTGTTGTGTGGATTTGGCTAGGACATTTGATGTGGTCGCTCAATAGGTTTTGGAAGGTTTGCCAATCCACTTTACCATTGATGAGTTTCGGTAATGGGACTTCTTGTCGTATGGTAGTATTGAAAGACATTACAACTAGCGGTGATCGGAATCCAACTCTGTCATTACATTTTGATAGATTGGTCTTGTAATATTCTTAAGTAGCACAATATCTAGTATATCTGGAAGTCGATGTGTCTTGTATGGGTAGTACGTGTACTGATCCGGGGCTGCTATTTGAATTGTATGTGTTGTGCTGTAGTTTAACCTTGTTCCATTCGGGTTGGTAGTTCTGCAGCCCCAAAGGTGTTCTTGCAGTTAAAATCTCCAATAGCCATTATTGGTTGATTGTCATTAAAAATAGATTGAAGATCATTTTCATCCAGTCTCCGATTTGGTTGTTTGTATATGCATGCTATTTTTATCTTGGACTTATTTCCAATTTTAGCTATCACAGTAACTGCTTCTAGGCTATTGAGGTCATCTAGATATATTTCTAGGATTTCCAGTTTACGTTTTGCTATAATTGCTACCCCTCCCGAAGCTATCATACCTGTTGGATCATTCCTGAAAATGTTATAACCTGGGATTTTAAAGTTTTCTGTGTTAATTAGGTGTGTTTCTGATATGCAGGCTATATATATACACAAAAGCAATAAATATACTGCGCTGTCTTTTGATGCCATCAGCATTCCAGTTCATTAAAGTAAAATTATTAAATGTAATTTGTGTTGATATAGAATTGTTTTGTTTATTAGTCGCCATTACGTACGATAAGTGGTAAACGTTTATGTAAATGGGGTTTGAGTATATTTAAAATCGCATTAATAATCGTTGTTATGAGGTCTGTTGAATTTTCTGGGTTTTTAGGGAAGTTAGTGTTTTGTTGCTGAGTTACCTCCGAGTAACTCGTTCTTCCATCTACAAATGCTGGTTTCATGTTGGTTCTTGGTTGTCGTGTTGGTGCGTTATGTCATTTGTCTGCTTTGTGTTTGCTTAAAATGATCACAGCCTCTGTAATTTGCGGGGTAATCTCCTCCGCAATTTACGCATTTGGGTTTTTCATTTGGTCTTTTGGGACAGTCTGTGTATAGGTGTGATCCTAAACATTTAACGCATCGTGGTTCTAATTTGCAATAGTTGCGTGTGTGCCCGTATCGTTGACAGCGCTTGCACTGTGGTATGTCCTGAGATCTTTTTCTGGGCAAAATGCCTAAAATGCTTATTTTGACTATTTTTATTTATAACCCCTTTTGCTTATAACAGTTATAACTGCCTATTTAGAATAGAATAAATAGCAACAACAAAAATCCCATCTCATTATTACCTACGTTAATTACTTTTTCCCAGTAATCTGTTAATCCCTTACCGTTTGGTGATTTGTATTCGTTCTTACAAGGTTTGTTTCTGTCACAATGCCCAAAGTGCGTTCTTCTGTCACTGACAAATCAAATAAATTTGTATGAGAGTTTGGAAGTGATATTTTTCAATTAATGGTTCTGTGTTTTTTTTGTAAAACCTGTGAGAAAACAGTGAATTTAGAGAAAAAGTATTTTGTTACTCAACATACTGAAGGACTCTTCCATAAAAGAGCAATAGAAAAGAAAGTGGCAAAAGCTCAGTTACTGAAAACGTTTGTGTCAACATCCAATCGATAATTCGTTTTACTTATGTAAAGCCTTTGCGAGTGCTAGAATTCTGTTATGAAAATTACAAAATCCGTTATTGCGGTCATTTTTCGAAACAAAATTTATCAAATTAATCAACGCACAGAAAAAATTATCTCGACAGAGCTTACGAATCCACAATGGATGAAATTCGAAGAAACACGAAAGACAAGAAGATTTGGATATCAATAGATGAGATAACAGATGCTACAGAAATGTAAATTGGAAAATGCAAACTTTAGCTTCTCTGTATCAATACAATCTGATTTTGCAGGCACATCGCCAGTGTAATTGTTGGATCTTTGGAGCCAAATCAACCATCTAAAATTTATTTGTTAAATACCGAATCTCTTGAGAGGGCAAATAGCACTACAATCGCACAATTATTCACGACTTCCCTGTCATTACTTTGGCCAGAGAAAATTCTTCATGACAACGTCCTTATGTTTGTAAGCGATGCTGCCCCATGTATGAAAAAAGCAGGAAATGCTCTAAAAGTCTTATTTCCAAGTATTTACATTTAACATGCCTTGTCCATAGGATACATAGTGTAGCAGAGAAAATAAGTGAACAATTTTCCGACGTGGATATGTTCATATCTTCAATAAAAAAGATTTTTCTTAAAACAACACCTACGGTAAGACTTTTTAAAGAAATGGCACCTGACTTAGCTCTACCACCTCAATATTACCTAGATGATATTAACAGCTGCATGTTACTACGCTACCAATTTTACAAAAATTAAGGACATAATTATACCCAGCGTGGTCCCGTGATTGAGGGGCGGGCTGCGATGCTAACGGACCCGGGTTGAATATGGATTTTAAAGTTGTAGAAAATCTAATTTGTATTCTTTCTGAAGACGCAAGTGCAAAAAACGTAAATTACGATGTTACAAAAATCACGTGTTTCACATTTGCTCCAGTAACATTAATAAATGTAGAGAGATCATTGTCTCAGCTAAAATATTTATTGTCCTCAACGCTAGAGAATTTAAGTAAACATCTTATTATTAGCTGTAATTCTTATAAATAATGTTTTTTTTTACTATTGTATAATTAACAATGCAGTCTAAATGATAAATTGTATAATAAAATTACTGAAACAATAATTCCTATTCATTTTCTTAAAATAACTATTTCATGTTCTTAAATGTCTATTTTCCAATTTTTTAATGTCTATTTGTCTGCCTATTTTAATAATTTTTTAGTGTCTAAACATCCGGGCTTTATTAATTACTGTCATTAGAGTTAGATCAAATATTTCAATAGTGATTCTCAAAGCCCTTGTTCATAAGATTCCGCAATCAGCATAAGACATGCCATTTTAGTGCCCATTAAAACGTAGATTAGTAAACTGTACATTTGTGTATGAAACTTATTTCAAAAATGGTAATTTTGCAATTGTAACGCTAAAGCTACGATATTTCGCAGACACATCTGAATAGGTTGTCATGGAAGAGTCCTAAGAAAACCATAATGTTGTGAGTGCACAACTTCCGACAGACTGGTGCAACGTTCAAACGAAAATTACTCGATAGATATCGTAGCGTTCGAAACTCGAGAATATCGCAGTAGTAAGGCAGGTTATTGTTACATTTCCACAACTTTCCGCCGATAATCATGCTCTCGCCTTGGGAACATTTTACCGGACCGTGCAGAGAATTTTAACTGCGATCTCATGTTCCATTCATACAAATTGATGGTGGTTCAGAAAGTTGAAGAAAAAGTTGTTTACAAGGACTAATTGGCAAATGTTCCAGTTGGTGCTGTTGTTCTTACAGAGCACAATTTTTGGTATTGGACCTCACAAATTCCCATACAACACCATAAACGACCTCTCCACAGTTAGAGCGGAACTGTTTGGTGTGCTGTTACGGAAACTGGCATCATAGGCTGCATTTCTGAGGAAGCAGAACGCACAGTAATTGTCATATTTACCAGTTATGTTGTCATATTTTTTAGAACTCAGATTCAACGCATATGGAGATGCACCACGGTGAGAATTTCCAAGCCGCCTTATCTCATTACATAGTGACATTTCATAGCTTGTTAGGTCGCCAAACTTGTCCCCTTACGATTTCTTTGTGGGGACACCAGATCGCAGCAGTACCAGTGGAAATGAGTTGAAAAACAATGCGAAACTTTAAGATTAGGCTGCAGGAGTGTATCACTCGTGCGGGCAAACATTTGAATGATAGCAGCTTCAAAGCTGATTTATGACTAAATACCAAGCATTATTCTGTGTGATGGTGATTGAACAGAATATATGTTGTTCTTTTTATTGGTGTTTTGAAAAAGGTAATCGTTCTGCCGGACTTTGTAATAATCAGAAAGATTAAAACATTTATACTGCAACCAAAATTATGTTATCTAATACCAGTCTACATACCAAACGCTAAGAGATATAAAAATTTCTTCGAATCAGCATAGTCTAGAAGTATGCCGTGAACTCTTCATATGAAAATGAAGCTGCCTCCCAGTTTGGTCAAAAGCGGCCACATAAGAACTACTTTCGATGGTAAACGGCTAGCTAAGAACATTTATCGCTATTATATTTTTTTGTTTCCTATTTTAAATAGAATTAAGTCTATCAAATTGTATTTTCTATTCATTTTAATGTTAATATGATTATGTCGGAGTATTCCAATCACTTAACTTACGTCATAAACATTGAATTCCCAAAGAAACACGCATAACCGGTACAACTAAATTTTTGGTCACTTTTATATTTGATTAATGTTAGCCGAATTTGACAACATGTAGTTTTCTTACTTCATACACATATATCGCATTTCAAAGCGTTACATTTACAAGATATTTTTTGTACTGATTTTATTGCTAAACATTACCCGATGAAAAATAAAGTACACGATGAATTAAAAGATAGTTATTACTGCATCTGTTTCTTCAGATTTCACTCCAAACAAATTTTAACATAAATAAGATCATATTTTACCCATGCATCTAACTTTTCAGCTTTTTAAATTTTATTTATAAAAAACCCGTTTTTATTTTCATTGTATAAGGTATTCATCACATCCAAAATAAATAAATCTCATTAATAGTTGTCATACATACTTATAGTGACGTAAAAATACAAACAGACCTGTTGTTCGATTTCTTTAATTTAGGCCTTGTTAATAACCGGTCGTTTTATTTTTCTGTTAATATCGTCACAATTTCTGCTTTTATTGTATTAGTCGTAAATAAATATATATTTTTTAAGTCATATTTTCGGCTAATAATACTTTAGAGTGATACTGTGAAAGATCTGGAAAATTGCAAAAGTCTGATTTAAAAAAGCGTGACTCATTTTAGAAATAATTAGTTCAATTTACCAAACGTTACAATTTATAGAAACAATACTCAAAACATAGACTAAATTACAATTAGGTTAATTACAATAAATTGGACGTACTTCTATATACATTAAGTATACTCGATTAATGCATTAATTTAACAAAGAGTAAATATGGCACGAAATTATTACAATCTATTGTAATAACAAATTAGTTGTAGTAATATAATACACAATAACTAAACTAATGCAATTAGTTTGATTTCAAATATTAATAATCGATAATTTTCATTAATTAAAAAGGAAACTTCGTATTAAATATAAAAAATATGTATAATATACGGAATTACACACTAATTCACAAATTTGCTAGACTAAATCTATAACAAACATCAAAGTTACTTAAAAATGCCAATTTATCTTTTTAACATTCTATAACTATAGTAGAATGCTTAGTGATAGAAATTGAGAGAAACATGCTAGCTATATTAAATCCAAAGCAGTAGGATATGTTTCAACCCATTGTATCGCATGGCGCCCAAGCTCGTATAATTTTCAATTTCCATGTAACTGGATTTGAGGTCCATTAAATTTTCAGCGATTCCAGCCAATTCATCAAATCGAACCCAAAGCCTGATAATTGTGCTTCGTTTCACGAACATTTGACGAATGCATACAACGGCTGTAATTGAATAGTAAAGTTGGATGAGTAGGTAAACAGCGAGCTTTTCTTATAACTAAAGTGTATTTCAGTGGCCGATCACGTTCGCGGATTCATTGGCCAATCAATCACGGCGTTCTTCCTAAATTGTAATTGACTGTCAATTACCGCTGATGAAGCCTCCCAGCGCCCGCGTTCGCAATTGAAAGAATGTGCGCCAATTACCTTCTAATTTATTAGCGCTCTAAGTCTATCATTTTATCTTCGGAAATATCATTTTGCGCTGCGGCGGCCCACATTAAAATCAATTCCGCCGGCTTATTCACAATGCTTCGTTACACTCCGCTGCCTTTTTTGCATCTGGCAAATAATGCAAAAGAACGACCGCAGCCATAAAAATTCTTCTCAGCAACTACAAGACCGTTAATTTATAATATATTAATATTCTTGCATGCCTAAAGTCATGTTTAACGAAATTATAATTATGCTTTACACGAACATGGAGATTTAATCAACAGAACTTCTTTATTTATATCAATAGGGGTACTTATCAAAACTAAATAGACCGTCCAGCAACAATGATAAATAGTTTTTGATCTGTTGTTAATAAGAAATTATGCAGACAGTGTACATCAAACTGCGTGACTATTTTACTTTTGAAAATGAGAAGCTTCGAAATTATTAAATGAAGATGCTGTCAGAGGACAACAAATGAAGAATATTGATAAAATAGTACATTAAGAGTAAAGAATTGTAATTGCCCCTGACGCACACACAAATAAGAGAAAATCTAAACAATATTTAAAAAATCTAAATGGTCCCAAGAAAAATGAATAAATAAATTAATAATAATTTTAAAAATATGGAATATTCTGCAAATAACTACAGCAGTCCCTTTTTTAAAAACTTGAATATAACTAGGTCGTAATCAGATAACAGAAACCAAGGTTAGTAAAGTGACAACGTATTTACGATCGCTCAGAAGAAAGCGCTTACTATATTGTATCATAAACCAAATTTATAGTATAAGAAATACGATTTTTGGGTTAAATCTCTATCACTGTGACATTTATTCCTACAATTCGTTGAATTTTGCAATCCGTACCATGCTTATTTAGGGCCCTATTTCTAACAAACCATACTAAATAGCCGCTCTTAAGTATTCTATAGAGCTCTATCTCTCTGGAGCCGACCACTACACTAAAGCTCTTTTGAAGTTGTGCTACCTCAAAAAAACAATTTCCCTACACCAGCAGAAAGTTTCGCATGAAAATAGTATCGTTATAGCTAGCTATACGATGGCCTCTATGTGCAATTTGAATGTTCCACATCACTTTCTAGACAACAGGTCCAAACTTTACCTGATCTTTTAGGTACTACTAATTAGTTTATATACATGTCGGTATAACTTTTCAAAAATATATGCTATGCCTTTGTCTGCCTGAAAACTCTGGGCCACACAGAAACCCACTGAAGCACTAAGCGAAACGTAAAAAAGTCTTGCTATGGATTATATGTTATCCTAAATTGAATCCCCTTGCCAGTACCATGTCCACCCGTTAAGTTTTCGCAACTCAACTGGTTTTCAGTATATGAGTGGTGTGGCGGCCTTTTCGCCCTTGAACCGCTTTATAGCGCGGCGGCATGCTGGCGGCTGTGATGTCTGCTACGTTTTGCCGTCGCACACAAAACGGCATATGGGCTTTTGCTCAGCCGACAAGTCTGCATACGCCGTCGGCGGCACCTTTTGATTTGAAAGGTGCTGGCGAATGCAAATTGCCCGCAAAGACCTGCCGCCAAGCCAGGCGCGAAGCCCGGCAACATTCGCAATCCGCAACTCGGTCAATTTGGTCGTGTTTTAACACCGCACATTCAAGCATCGCAGCTCGGCCAATTTGGTCGTGTCTTCACCCCGCAAAAAGTCGCAATCCGCAACGCGGCCAATTCGGTCGTGTCTCAACCCGCAAGAAACTCGCCATCCGCAGCGCGACCAATTCGGTCGTGTCTTCACCCCGCAAGAACATTCGCTACCCGCAGAAACCCGATCCGCAACGCAGAGGCGGCCACCTGGGAATCGCCGACGAAGCCGAAGCCGAAGCCGAAGCCGATTCAGGTGAGCGATTTGGCAATATTCGTTGGTGGATATCGGTAGCCGCCCCCATCCGCTTACGCGACGGCCGTTTAAGGGACGATTTGGGCCTTCTCGGTTGACGTTCCCAACGGGCCGTACTACGTTTTCACACCGCACCACGAGAGCGGCTATTTACACGCCTGCCTCTCCATTTTTTGGTCCTTACGAGCCGCATCGGTATCGTATCCAACACCGCATCCACGAGAGCGGCTATTTACACGCCTGCCTCTCCAATGAGAGTACTTTATTCCAATAAAAATATAAATCCATTTATGTGTATTACATTTATATCCTGTATTAATTTGCTTTGATTTCTGCTTTTGACCCGAGTTGGAAAAAACTATTAAAAAACATTTGGAGTACTACTTCAGTGAATACAAAGGCTGATAACAATGTTAGCAATGTCGATTGCCACTTTCTTCACCTGACATTAGTTATTGTTGCTTCTGGGATGTCTTTTCACACTTTCCCCAAATTCCTGAAATATTCTTTCCCGTTTACTTTTAGTACTTCTTCTAAATTTATCAACAAATATTTAGATAAATTTAGATAAGTTTCTATATTTCTATACTCCTCGATCAGAATCAACAATCTATCGATTAAAAGAGAGGGCAGTGTATTTAAATAAAAAAAAAATCCGTCGTCAAACTTTCTTATATAAATAGCCTAAAAAATTTGAATAACAATATTTGTCTGTAAATATTTATTTACTATACTCAAATAGGTAATTTTATTAACTTGCACTATTCTGTTCAGTTATATCAAAATTTAATACAAATAGGTTCCAATAAAACTGACAAACAAGTAAAAACTATGTCTGATTCAATAGAGAATTATTATATTTGCACATTATAATAATGTTTTTCAACTTTACATTTCTATTTTCTTTAAAGTGACTACATGACAAAAAAAATTGTTTGAAAAAATCAGCAGAGTTGTTTACTGTATTAAGTTTTGAGCTCGACGTCGTCGGTTAGCCTGAATCAATATCGCCAATAATGTTATAACTTCTTTAAAAAACGCGTTTTTTGTCTAAAAACCAACTTAGATCTTTCTTTGCTGCCTTGGCTAAGGTCATAAAAAATACTTCCACAATTCATGAAAGCCTTCTCAATTAAATGGATTAGTTCTGCTAAATTGAAAGGCATGATTTAATACTTTTACGCACTTTTCATCCCATAAACTCATACAATAGACTCGTTTCACGATTAAGAGGTTAGGCAGTGGTCGGTCACTAAAAGTGAAATAACTTTAATACATCTTTGATACCGATTTTTACATAATATAAAGTCTGCTACACTTTCAATATAAGCAGCTCAAATCCCCAATTTTTGTCGTTACATATATTAAACTGCCAAATATCAAAATATTGAATTGCAAATAAATCGGAAAATATGTTTATTTTAAGTATTGTTCGTAAACAACTAAAAAGATTGACGCAGATAATTTGTACACGTATTAACATTGCATTCCATGAAAAGGTATAAAAATATAACCGCTACCTACTTGCTATTTTATTTCTGCTATTATATTTGATGGGAATGCGTTTACTTAATATCTGCGAAAAAATAATTTACTACCTATAGATTCTTATCAGGGTTTAATGCATCCGCTTAGCTGGATTAAGAGGCAACGATAAAGCTGATGCAGTTCAAATCGGGAAAAAAGGCTTACGGCTCTCCATGTTGCAGTTGCTACAACAGGAAAATCTCCGGGTCATAAACCGCGCTGGCGTGAATTACGATGTGTTCCCTCTCTTCAGGCTACCGAGTGTCACAATTGAAAAATGAGTCCTGCTCAGTGTAACTCATCCCAGCTTATATTTTAATTACAGGCATTATTGCGCCATGCGGGCGTATAAATATGGTATAAAATCAACACATACAATTTGCAATCATTAGTCTTCAGAACCCCTCATTCCCCATATTGTTGATTACATGTTTTCACTTTTCAACCGGCCGAGGAAACGCCGACGTCGGCTGCGCAGAATTTACGTGCACTCTAATTTTCATTTAAGAGTAATTGCTTTTAAAGGATAGTCATCCGAAACGTTATTTTAATTTAAATCAATTATGTGGTTGCGTACTATGCGTGAGCAAGTCTTTGCGGTAGTGTGGATGCATGCCAGAAAAATTTACATCAGAGTCACTAATCACAGCTGAATTAAATTAAAATAATACATATAAATGAAGATGTAGCAGACTATATTCGCTTTGCACGTTGAACAACAGTAAATCACTTTTTTAACTTTACCTGTGCGATTATTATTAATTTCAAAATAAATAAAAAATATTTATTAAGAAAAACTTCAGCTACTATTACACCAGATAATTTAAAGATAATAACAAAAATGAGTAAATAAATAGATATATTGAATATGTGAAGTATACATAAGAAAAATATTAAATTTAGAGAAACACGTTTTACTTAAGTACGGAACTGCTTAAAGTAGGTTTACAATAGACTCTATGATTAGTAAGAATTTTCAACATTTAAAAATAAATTTTCATCTAACATGCACATACAGGTCACTTAAATAACAAGATAATAAATCAAACTTTGATCTATGCTTATCGATACCTTAAGAATGTGAGTAGGTTACGAAAATCAAATGCCGATTCAAATTATTTTTCATCAAACCTGAAATAAATCAAATGAAAATCAGAAGATAAATAAAAAAAATAGATCTAAGTGAAACAAAACTTGTCGTTCAATAGCGCATAAGTAAATGAGCCGAAATTAGTTAGATTGCGAACAGAGAAGAGTGAAATGAGTTATAAAAAATAAAGTAGGTTAGAGCATAAAGTGTAAGCCAACCTAGACGCAACCGAATTAATGCAGAATTTATCCTCTACAATACTATTTCATGTGCGATAATTGTGGCATACCAGTTGCTACAGAAGTAGTTATATTTGATGACCGATGCTTTCGTAATATTCGAATTAAGAACAGTATAACACGATACAATTGTACTGCCCAAATCAGGGCAGCCAAATTGCAGTAATTGGTTAGACATCACTGACCACTTGATAGGCTTCTAATTTGTTAGGCGCACATTCCCATTTTAAACCTATTTAAAGGAAGGATCTCCTCCAATAGTTGCCATCTGTACATAACACAATTATTCTATAGAATATCATAATACGCGCCATAAAAAGTGCAATCGTTGAACAGGATAATATTAGCCTTATTCTCGCTTCCATCAATTCCATCAGGCCCAAAGCCATCGCCACAAGCAAAATCCAAAATATCGTTTTCGTCAACGTCTACATCAACGTATTTGTCCGTACAATTTGACTTTTATTAGTAGCAGCTAACCTTTACTACTCTCTATACCATCTATTAATTCATATATTTAATGTCTGCCTCTGAAAAGATCGCTAACAGACAGATTTTTTAATACTGTTTCCAACAAAATGCCTCATGGCTGGGTGTGCTTTCGCCCCCTTTCCTTGTAAGGTTAGTATGTGCACCTCCACCGTAATACAAAGTTTTCTTGCTTGTGGTTTAAGAGGATGTAGACCACAAAGGAAGCCACTTGTCTCTGAGAAACAGACGCTTTAGTTTGCAATGGTCTGAACAATATAGAAATTGTGGTAGAAAATACTATTTCGTGATGAATGTTTCCAAAAAATAAAAATTAACCCAAATGTGTATTCTCTACTGTCATGGTATGAAATTGCCTGTCTACCCAAAAAGTTGATCGACTGCATTTCGTATCTGGAATAATAAATACCACAAAGTATTTTGAATTGATGCAGAATTATATATTGCCTAGTGGAAAAGTAAGTAAGCAGAAATAAATTTGCCTTTTAATTATATTTGTTTTAATAAGAACCTCTGTGGCTTTTTTCCAAAATTATTGTAACTACTACAGTACAATACAGAGAACAAGTAACCGAAAAATATTGTTGCATTGTATATTTAAGATTATTTAATTTTTAAAGTAATGTAAGACTTTTACACCACTATATATATGAAAAAATGATATTATAGTAGAATTGCTTAAGCAAGTCAACAGAGAATAATGCCCAAAGCAACATAGAAAATAAAAATTAAAAAAATGCGTCAAAAACTGGTAGGCAGCAATGTGTAAAGGACAACGAAAGACTGAGAAAACCTAAATGTAAAGCGCAAATAAATAAAAATCTGTAAAAAAACATTTATGGCTATCTCCGAGCTAAAAATTCCTAAACTATTAATTCCATTCAGTTTAATTTTTGAAAGAGGCCATAATATGCACTAAAAGTATACACAAATAGCACTGAGGACTTCTGAAATCAGACAGATCAGGGGAATCAAGCGTAAGATGAAACAAATATTTGTTTTTATACAATTGATAGTTCTGAATTAGCTTTGGCGTAACATTTATTTTGCAATCTAATATCACAAAAAATCTTGCACAGCAGAATTAGTTTAATAATAAAAATTTCGAGCCATAATTTACTGACATTGAAGGTAATTTATCTATAAAAGAAAACATGGGACTTCGCATTGCATTTATTGACATTTAACTTTAAAAATGATTCTTTTAGAGTGATTT
Organism: Sinelater perroti; assembly: GCA_036346155.1. Classification (NCBI taxonomy): domain Eukaryota; kingdom Metazoa; phylum Arthropoda; class Insecta; order Coleoptera; family Elateridae; genus Sinelater; species Sinelater perroti. Next base: position 38,098,409 of record JARFIY010000001.1, read on the forward strand.
TTCGTAAAAAAAAGTTAATTTAAATGTGTAATGGTGTAAGTAAACATTTAAGAAAAATCCACCTACTGCCGTGTTTTAAAGACATGTATGTCAAATATTTTAAAAAGATTCATTTATAATACCCTACAGTACAGATCAAACAATTGTTAGACTTTCAGGTTAAAATTACTAGAGCATTCGCCACGAAAACCCGTCCTAACCCTTCATTATTTTTATTTTTTAGACTAAAGCATAGAAAACGTAGAGTGTGGTTTGTAGTTCCCAAAGGTGCTACAGAAACTTCAAAAACATTTTTCCCGAATTAACATAAAAATAATGAAACTTATGATTTAAAAGCTGATTTTATGAAATGAACCAAGTTTAAGAATGAATGTTTTGAAAAGCAACAATAAAATTAGTTTTTGGCTCCCATTATCTTTTTTATAAAATTGCATAAATTGTCTGTGCTATCCTTATCCAATCATCTAAGCATTGATTGTGCGATTATAGAAACCGAAATAACCGCAGAACATTATACTTATATTGAAAAAAGTAAGAACAGAATATGGTTTGCGATTTAATGAAAACAAAACAAAATTAAAAAAAGCAATTTATTACTTTTACTTATTTGTACAGACCTAAAGTCATGGGTGTTGAAGAATATATGCTTGTAAAAGTGCAAGTTTAACCATCTAATAATATGAAAGCAAACACCATAGTAACAAAAAAATATTTTCACAATTGTTTAAGCAGCACAATATATCTAGATATACCAAACTGTGAATATACATCCTGTACACCCACCTAGCAGTAAATGCTGGCAGGTCTATGGACAAAAATTGTGGAAATCTATAATTCAACAAACCTTAAGTGATACTTCAAGGCTTCTTCCCAATAGGTAAATAGAATGTGTTATTATTGTTATATTACATTTTAAAGAATTTGTAATTCTTAAAAAAATTATTTTCATTCTCAGCGAACACTTAAATGTTGGTATACCGTTCAAGAAAAATTGGTGGCGTTGGTATCTAGAATTACAATGAAACTAAAGAAGTCTAAAAATGAATCACGATTACCGTAAACGAGAAGACCTAATTCAGTAATAATTTATACACATAAGAGTCAATGTTTTTTGATCGTTTCCTAAACACAAATATATTAGGATGTCAAAGTAAAATAAAATCAAATAAACGTTGGAATTTAAAATCATAAATTATATTCTGAGGCTTTCTAAAATATCTATTGGGCTGCTTAATGTTGCTTTAATCTGGCCAACGAATACCTGGACGCAACATTGACACAATATGCACACCCATCCGAACGGATTAAAAAAAACTATAATAGGAGAAGCCGTTAACAACGTCCACCAAGAAATAGTAACAATACAATACATTTAAATCAATGGAAATTGTTTTAATTCCATTGCTCTTATAATTGGTACTTTACTAGCGAAAGATTAAATAAAAGGCCTGTAACAACTAAACATTTAAATATAAGAAGAAATTGAAGTTCATTTTCATTTACACCTACTATTTTTAATTGGTTCACCACCAGTTATTTATCGTTACGCCATATTGTCATATCACCAGTGTTCATTTGGCACCATTTCGTAAAACAGGAGTTTATAACAAACTTAGAACAATTAAATTTTCTCATTAATATTAAAAGATCAAAAATTATTCGCTTGAAGCGACCAAAATATTTGAAATAATTGGAAGGTAAAGTCACATTGAACATTTGTTTGTTGCTTACCATTAACATTTTCATCTGCGCAATTTGTTTGAACTAGAGAGCTTCTGTCTAACTATTCGACACTTCGACCACAGAAAGTAATTAAGTTTACTAACAACAATAAACATAGTAAAAATTTTAATAACTTGGAGACAATACCAGAATTTTAAAAATTAGAAGTAATTATTTAACATATAAGCTAATAAAATCGATCTGCATTTACGTAAGTTAACATTTCATTTTATATTTTAAGTATAATTTCAAGAAAATTATGTTTCTTCTAATATATACAATATTTCATTTTATTAATTTATTATTATTTCTATTACTTATTTAGTATACTTTTATTATTATATTTATTAGTATATCTTTTCCCCAATCCACCAGTAACAATATACTTTAACAATATCCTTTGCTCGGCCTATTTATAAATAAAAAAATCCATTAGATTTAAACTTACCATCTTTATTTGTTTCTTCTTTGCATTTTCCGTTTTAGCCATTTTCTCGACTTGTTAATATGTTTATTAAATTAGAGAATTAATATTCTTGAATACAATTATTGGCTTAAAGTAAGTTACTTAATTTTCTGTGTATTTTACGATCAATGTATTTAACCAATTTTTATCTAACAAATTAATTTTGATCTTGTTTATATTACCAGTATATTTATTATTTATTTATCATTTCATTCATTACTACGTCATAGTTCACAGTATTTGAACATTTCCAACTACCTCGTAATTTCCATTTAAAGTAAAGGGAGATAAATCGGAATTTACCAGAAGCACATTAGTATCTTTGAACCAGGCGACCCGGGATTCTGGAAAACCACAAAGAGAATTCGCCGACCACTTCGAAAAAACATTTGCCTCCAACAATCATCAAGATGCATGCATTGTAAATATAATAGTAAGGCACATAGAAACACACCTCCCACTAGCCGGAGATCAAATGGAATCAACTTCACCAATAGAACTAGCTTTAATAATTAAAACTCTCCCACTAAACAGAACTCCTGGAGAAGACAGAATACCTAACATAATTCTTAAAAAACTTTCCCGGAAAGAATTAGCATACTTAGCTACCATCTATAACGCATGCTTAAGAACAAATGGAAACATACATTAATCCTCCTATTTCCCAAACCCGGAAAAAACAAAAAATCATCTCTAGCTACAGACCTATTAGTCTATTAACAACCTTATCTAAATTAATTGAGAAAGTAATCCATAATAAGTTAAATAAAGAAATCGAAAGACTGCAACTACTACCAGTCTTCCAGTTTGAGTTTAAAAAGGGCCACTCAACATGTCACCAACTACAGCGTATAGTGGAAACAGTAGAAATGGGCTTTGAAAATAAACCATACACAACGACACTATTTGTGGATCTGGCACAGGCCTTCGATCGCGTATGGACCGAGGGGCTAAAATACAAGCTTATTAATCTTACCATCCCAGGATACTTGACAATAGAACGTTTGCAGTTAAAATCCGTGCAACTGTATCATCAACAAGGCATATTAGAGCAGGAGTTCCCCAAGCGAGCATTCCAAGGGGACTTATGTTATTTAACATCTATACCAGCGATATACCTAATACAAATGCAGATTTAGCATTATTCGCATATGATACTGCATTACTAACTAAAAACATCAATCTTTTAGAATAATTACAACATGCGGTAAATAAACTGACTAGTTGGTTCAAATATTGAAATATAGCGATAAACTACGACAAATATACAGCGAAAATCATTACCCTCAGACAAATCAACGAACCACCGCCAATAATAATCAACAACTACCTAATTATTTAGACACAAACCGCGAAAGCTGTAAAATACTTAGGTGTATATTTAGACACCAAACTTACCTGAAAGTTTCATACACTTAAAAAATTAAATGAAGGTCATGCACGACTTGCACAGATATATCCCCTCATCAACAGGCAATCCTCATTAAAACCCGAATGTACAATGTTACTATATAAAGCACGTACTGTACGCCTGTGTAATCTGGGGAAATATATCCAAACCTAATATTCAGAGAATTCAGATACTACAAAACAAAATTCTGGGAATCTCAGTGAATGCCCCTTGGTATGTCACCAACAGACAACTTCACACAAAACTCGGATTATCCACGATCTCGGAGTACGTCAAAAAATTAACCATCAACTTTCACGCAAACATTGGGAATTGTGCTGCTGCAGTGTTCTATCAACTAGGACAAAGACAAATACACACAAGACTGAAACGAAAACTACCACAAGACATTTATCTAACACAAAATGATAGTGATAGTGATGACGACTACATAAACTAGACAAAATAAACTATTGTGTTAAATCAAAAATACACCTACTAACATTAGTGATGATAATTACTCTGTTATTCTATTATATTGATATGTTAATTATATAATGTCTAATAAAAGAAAAATATTATATAGGATTTAAACGGATGACATTCTCGGTTCATTAATACGTTTTACTTAATTAATTATAGGTGCCATAATTGTGTTTTTTAACTGAACCCAACTGATAAATTGTTGCTTTGCTCGCCGAGCCAGTTTTTCATAATTTTACGGTATTTTGAAATAATCCTATAATCTTTAAAGGTCAATCTAGTACATCAGTAATCCTCATTAGCATGCTATAAAGTAAAAAGTTTATCATGTAAAAAAAATTAAAAGAAAAGCATCCAGTGGCTAAATCAAAGCAGGACCGTTGCTTTCATCTTTAAATGGAGCATGCAGCTATTGCGGGAGGTCTGCATTATTAATGAGGCATTGTAAAAAGCCATCTTCATTTAAGATATCCGCGACTTGATTGAGGAGCACAGGCTAACGGTAATATTTAGTGGATTTACATCCGTCGCATAACTTATTTAATCGTTTTGCGCTTCTTCGGCCGCCAAGCAGCTGAAAATAACCTGTTGCGTGCGCCGCGACAGGCCGTCGAAATTCGCATTAATAACTCTGTTACGCTCGAACAACAAAATTTAACCGGAATTGTGTGCAATGTTAATCGATTTGAATTTAACGCCTATCGTCGGGGGGATTAAAGCAGGCTGTCACAGAATTCATGTTCTGTTCATTACATTATTGCATCGCTTTGTTTCCGTAATCGAATACTGACCACGACTTCCAATATATTTGCATAAAACGTGCTAAATAAAATGAAGAGGTCAAGAAGTAACGGTACTGATCACCAATAGTCGCGAAAAAGGATTGGATCATTGTATGCTTATACGATTTACATTTTTGTATCTAGCACAATAGTAAACAGACGCCTCCTACGACCGTATTAAAGCCACCTCGACGGGCGACTGGCCATATTGCCATTTAAGACGGCGGCTAAATGCAAAAACAACACTGTTATAAATTAAACGCGATTTAGCGGTAACTGTAAAACCAGCGCAGAAAAACGGCCAAACGTACGTTTGGGAAGTTTTCCGCTTGGGATAGCCTCAACTTCTTGCGCGGGATTCCACAATACAATTATTACGATGATTCGCGGTCATTCGTGCAAAAATGATAGAACTAAACTGATCGATTTAATAACAGCAAGAACAGCTAAACGTCATTTTTACTGTACTTCGGATTATTTCCAAGATTCCTATCTAGATGATGAATGCAATTAGAAATGAAAACATGAATATTCCAAATGCTTTTAATTATTTAACGCATCTTTTTTATGCTAGCTGTTGATGCACTAATCACAGACGATGATCATCAAGCGCGTATGGTGTAAGGTATTATTTATAGTTAAAATAAAAAGATCACGAATCATTTGCTGCCAGCCAAGGTAAAAACTGGCCTAAAGCGAAAAAACGAAGTGGAAAATCGCCGCATGTTTTACGGCACATATTAATTTTACGAACACATGTAACAACTTAGTAAAGCGGCGTGGTGATTACTATTATTAAAATACAATTAGCGCATCTTACAGTACAGAAGGATTTTTCTATCGAGGCACTGTTCGAGCGGTGCACCATTACATTAATCTACTCGGCTTTTTCTGCGCATTTTACACTTCACTAACATTTATTAAAAGTTGTTACAATAGGCCGCACATCATTAATAACCTGAGAAGCTAATGAAATAAACGACGGTGGTCACAGAAAGTAACAGTCCGCAATGTAATATGCAGCTCTAATTACAGATGTGCAGACGTCGGGGCACATATTTTTCGATAATTGAAAAAACACATTGCTTCGCAGTTGAACTAATGCGCCGTAATTAGTTACCAATTCAATCTTCCATTGCTAAGTGGAGAAACTACATCCATTTCCTTCTTGAGTGCACACCACGATATAAGCAGGGATAATGCGGTTTGATTAAATATATATTAACATATAATTCTCCTCTAAACATTTAAAATCAACGATTTCAAATTTATTATGGGGCATTATATGATAATGATTACACAAAAGGTCGTTCGATTAATGATCATCTTACTAGCAACAAAATTTGTTCTGCTGACCAGTATTTTGAAAATTTTGGGCTGCAATCTACCTTTCTGGAATCCGACTAAAATCTTTGGAAAAATCTCTTTTTATATTTATGTTCGTGGTAGTAAAACCTCCCGAATTTACCCTTTTATCGATCATGTTATCGCTGATAATCATGGATAATATCGATTAAGTTAAGACCACATTATAAATATGTTATGGATCTCAATATATAATAATATTAACCCATTTTACGTAATAATAGATTTAAGAACTTCTTTTTCATTTGTAATATTGTTCCAATACTCACATTATGCTATTATAAATTACATATAATACTGAATCTAAACATTCTGACACTCCAAACTCTGCAATGATCTCGTGAGTGCAATACAGCGTTGTCGAAGCAAATACAAAAAATTAAATAAATGAAAATGACATTAAAATATACGAAAAATTAAATTTATTGAGATAAAACTTAGCACAATTAAGTAAAGAGTATTGAGAATCATAGTATTCAATGTACCCCACATGAGTGATGACAACCTCATCGAATAGGGACTTAAACATGCTACAAGCCAACATAACTTCCTCTTTGTCCATGATGAAAGTCTTTAAGCTGTCCATAGTGTTAAGATATATTTCATCGACTGAGCCACACGCGTAGTAGTTAAGACGGTTGCAGTCAAGAGAGTACCCACAAGTCGGGGGACCAGTTGCATTATAAATTGTTGTACAGCCCTGCTTGGTCTTCCTTTCCTTGTGAATTAGATCGGAGTTTTGCTGGAATACGTAATCGACGCTCAGAAACCATTTTTTCTATCCAGCGCTTGACAACTGTCTCCAGAACGTTAATATAGTTGCTAATGGTCATCTTCAGGCCTTCCTCAAAGAAATGAATCTCCATGACATCTGACAACCCTCAGCGCCATCAGCGAAGCGGAAAACTTTGTATGCATGGTGGTAGGCACTTCAGAGGCACATCCAAAAGTTATTTTGGTGATTCACCTTCCTGTCCTGTATAAAGCCAACGCTGTGGTGCCATTCAACAGTCTTAGAAATTTAACTTCCTATCCGTCTAGTTTTTTTCAGTCTAGAGTTGGCGATTCCTCAGGACAAAAAAAAACTTGGTCTTGGTGCTCCATTAGGCTGACCGTCGACCTTGTCACGTCCATTTGTTTCGCCAGGTCAGTCATGCTCCACCCAGAACCCTGATCAATCTTCTCTTTCAAGACGAATTCGTCACTTTTCTTGACATCAGACCGCTTGCTATAAGTTGCCCTGTCACCAGTTATCTCCTCCTGGTAGTCAAATTTCCTGTCTTTTTAGTTACGTCGTAAACTTGGGTCTTTTGTAGCCAAATCACAATTTCTGTCGACGATATTCCAGCGCGAAGAAATTCAAGTACAGCAGGTCTGTGGTTGTACTCTAGGTTCATTTTGTCGACAATCCTAGGTTCTCAATTATGTAAAGCTAACTTGTTGGGCTAATTAATAAAGGACGCGTTCTCAAACTGATTCCCAGGGCAAGTTAGTTAGACTTACTCCTGGTCTTTATCATTTTTTTCACTCACGCCACTTTTTCGGTCTATATCTTAGATTAATCTAATTACTCACTCCTGCTTTTTCTGTGTCGTTTTCTACATTATCTAACTACCTTTCCTGAGGTCTATTTCTATGTCTTTTGTCTTCAATGTTTTTTCTTTCAAAATACTTTGTAACCCCTAGACGTGTCCATTCCGCACTAAGATCTATTTTCTTTGCGGCTTCTTCTATCTCAATAAACACTTCTTGCAACTGTAACCTATTTCTTCTTCTTCTTTCTTCTTCTTGTTAGTAGGCAATTCTGCATGTCTAATTGATAGGTTTATACCTTTACGTAATGTTGTTACTTCATCTTTTACGTGGATGGCCCGTACTTCTTTGACTAGATGGTAATTTATCTCTGGCTGTCTTGACTAACCTGTTCTCTGTCATTCTACTTATGAGGTTGTCCCATTCCTTTTTTTCTGTTCAGAGTCCATTCGTTTATCCTTCTAACTTCAGCACTCAGATTATTTCCGGTAACTTATTTCTGGATATAATAATTAAGTTGTTTGCGTATGCAAGAGCTTGCGTGATTTTGTTTTTTATAGTCCCTTTTCTTCTTATGATTATTCACTCTAGTGTCAAATTGAATAAACTTATCGATAGATAATCCTAGCGATTTAAAATATTTCTGATAAACACCATCGGAGTTTTATTTTTGCCAGCGTTTGATTCTTCTTTCATGGTACAACATGTTTAATATTTAATATTGCCTGATTCAAGTCTATAAATAAATAAAGTAAATCAAGATGCTTTTCATAACTTTCTTCTATTAATTGCTTGATCTAAAGTAGATCATCCTTCTAAATACATATTAGTAATCCTCTACCACGTTTTCTTTTATCGGTATTATCTTCTGATTATTGTTGTACTAGATATTTTATATCCGATATTCCTCTATAATTCTTTTCTGGGTAGTGGACAAATTACTGCTGTACTTATGGATTTAGACGTTTTAATTTCTCTCGGATGTCCTTAATAAATATACATGTTCCATTTTCCTGAGAGCAAATTTAAGTATTTGGGCTGCAATTCGATCTTCCCTTGAATACTTTTTTCGGTTTCTTATAATTTCTTTGTTTTCTTTTTGAGTTTGACTTGCAACTTTACTACTTCTTATTACATTATTATTAACTTTAGCTTATTTGTTACCTTGCTCCCATCTCCTATATTTAACAGCCTTTCGAACTGTACCTTCTATCTCCTCATTAATTTTTGCTTGTCCCTGTTAAGTTCCTCTTCTTCATTTCTGTGGAATGCCACTCGTGGCTGAAATCCTGCCTTTTTCACTCCAATTTCTCTATAGAAACTTATTTTTCTCTTTTGTGCCATATGTTCTGTTTCCGCTAATGTTCGCATTTTTATTTCTTTTTCGCGAAAAACTTTTATATTTTCCTTTTTCGCCTTTATAAATCTTTAGTTTCTTTATTTTTTTGTTTATCACTAATTCGTATTCTTCATTATACAACTCTATTTTCTTAACTTCACTTTTTTTCTTCCTAACTTCTCTGGAGTATACATCTATATACCCTTTATTTTTATGCAATCTTCCTTCATCGTTGCTTCTACTTTCATCTTGTTTCTGATTTTTCTGAATAACTTCCTTGCATTTTTCTGTTGTTTTTCATCTTTTGGCAACCTTTCTAGACTAAATATTTACTTTTTTACTCAGTTGTGTTCTTTCTTTACGGGGGGTTAGCGAAGGCTTTGTTTGTTCTCGGGATATTAGGCCGAGTTCGCAGTTTGCAAACTTATCATCTCTTGACATCTTCAGAAGAAAATCTGTTACTTATTTAATGTAAACTGTACTTACTAATATTTGATGCACAACAATAGTTCATTATCAATTGAACGTCATGGGCTGATATAAATTACCCGCAAAATAAATAGGACTAAGTACGTAATTGGAATTTGTTACCGCAACAAATATAGTAATAAAAACAAAACTAGGAGGCAGTGTACTGATAGATGCACATAAATATAGTCATTTCTGACACAGCAAATAGGACATCGCAACACGCCTTTTGGATACGAGCTCAAAATTGAACAAAAGATTCGCTTACATTAATAATACACTTTAATGATTAGTATGAGCATTTTCACCATTGCTTTTTATGACTTCTAATATTCTGAATGTAATAGAATTATACAGCGTCCTCCAATGGTCGACAGAATGTTCAGGCCAACTTTGTTTAAGTGCCTGCTATAGTTCTTGAAAGCGACTGAATTAATTGGCATTTGAAAAAGGTTTTCGTAATCACCATCTTCAAACGTTTTCTATTGTGTTAAGGTCGGGGAGAGTGATAGCTACTCGAGATCATCCATATGTTATTTTTGAAACCAGTGTCGAACATTGCGTGCGGAATAAATACCAACATTGTCTTGTTGAAAGGTAAATGCTCGACTTCTCGTAGCGTTTAGAAATTAGTTTTTCACCTTTTCTAAAAATTGCATGTACTTTTCAGAATTATGTCTGATTGTTAGTATTGCCAAATTAACGGATCCATTATAAGATGTGGCTCCCCATATCATGACTGAACTAATATCAGCTCGCCATCCTCTTTACGTAAATCATGCCAATAATAGAAAAACCCATCTAGTTAATCTAAATTAATTTTTCGTCATTAAAGATAACGTGTTGCCACTTTTGTGGACAACTGCAGAAGCAAATCAAAAACATATAATGCAATAAATCATCTTTAAAGCAGGTCGTCGTTGAATTATTCAACGTTTCTTATATTCCTTACGATTTTTTCAGCTATTAATGGTAAATTCCAAACTTCGCAAGTAAAGCTATGCGTCTTATTTCAGTTGTAATGTATTTTATGCAATATTTAAAGATTTTTATACCTTTTTGGAACTTTGATAAAACTGCTCACAACGTGGTGCAAAACGACCCATTCTTCTCAAAATAGGTCTCAAAGTATCTTTAATTATGAAATGCCCCAATCTTTTACAATTTCTTCAGCTGTTAAATAATTTTCCTTCTCATTTTATTTAACAGTGTCACTGGAAATCTACAGTCCTATTTTGATAATTTAATTATATTAATTTTTTTGAAAATCTAGCAAGAATCTACTATATTCAGGTTACAAGAAATGTTTCATTAATAACATATATCTTTCTCTTCCCCTTCTTGTTACTCTGTAAATGCACGCACATTGCATATTCTCGAAATTCCCTTTTAATCTTACGATACCTATTCATTTACTCACTGGCTCGAAAGATACGTTTGCATTTTTACCTTACTTGCAATAAAGCCCATTCTGTGTTGCCCCTCTCCTCGGCGCAGAGCACATTATGGTATAATAATTATCGATATCCAAGCTATGACTCACTTCGCATTTCATTTTCTGTACCGCCGTAATGTGTTTCTTACATCGTATGATTTCTTTTTTCAGATGTTGTAGTGTACCTATTTTTAACAAAGTTCTGGCATTCACGTTCGGAGTCAAATACTTCTTTCTTTCGCTGCCTTTCCCATAGTTTTGGTTTGTTTTCCTTTCTCGTGCTCTTTTCCATTACTTTCGTCTATTAGTGATTTCTTCCTATCGTGTCCTCCTAATTAATACGTCTATTTTATATTTCTTCATTATCCGGGCTTTCGAGGTTTCTTTCGCTTATAGTCCTGACTTCCAGACTTCTTCCTATCTTCTAAATTTTGCTGTTCCCTTTCTTTTCATTTACCATTTCTTACTATCTTTACCTCCTATCCCTTCAATTTTGTTACCTAAAACTTATTCTATTATGCAAGCCTTCCCATTTACTATCATATTCATATCATAATTCTGTTGCATTATTCATATATTCTATGACAATTTTCTTTAGTTCCTAATTTTCTGTATTATCTTCGTTAATAAAGATATTTTTCCTAATTTACATTATTTATATTTTTTTGCTCCACGTTGTAAATTCAATCAAATGGATTTTTTCAATATTGTTCTAATGTTTGTATCTCTTTTTGTATATTTATATATCGCAGTTGTGCTCTAATTCTTCCATTCATTTCTGATTAGTCATTTTCTATTTCCTTTAGATAATTTTTCCCTTTTGTACTTCTTTTTCCAGTATTTCTAAGTTTTCTAAGTTAATGATATAGAATTATTTATCAATAATTATTTGTTCTCTATACTTTTCGTTATCTCATTTAACAAATTGAATATGTTTAATTTTAAATGTCCTCATGTATTTTTACATTATATATTTATCCTGTTTAGGTTAGCAGTTTACAATAAAAAACTAAAATAATTAAAAATATCAATAATTTACTATGGTTCATCTGACTTAAACCCCAACTATCTTACCCGACCAAACATTCGCGTTTCGCCACACTGACTTCGTATTGCGAGCAACTCAAATATAATGCACTTGCTTTTAATTGCATCTTTTGAAATCGAACTTGAATTAAATCCATAATCTTACATTATCACTCACTTTCTTTGTTAATTTTATACTACTTCAACGTCGGTTTTCGCTTTTGTGCTTAAATACTTTACAAAACTGCACTTTCAATTCGCGGTACATCTTAACTCCTCGAATTGATGACACAATTCATATTTCTTTAAATAACATATTTAATCTATTTTAATGTCATTTTATGCAAAAACATTGCATTATTCGAAGCAACGATAATAATATGGTGCAACATGGTAATTATATGGATACTATAATATACCTTATTACTCATTTTATTACTTTCCCTGTAATTCCCTTTAACGAAAACTTGAAAGTAATACCGAATGAAGAACGGCACATTTTTAATTAATTAGAATTCGATCACTTTTTTAATATGGGATACATGTAGGTGTTACCAGTATAATTAAAAATCAACATTATGAACATACGCATCTAACATAACACCCCTTTGAATTTCCACTATATACATAGGACAAGGACTTTCGGCATGAATCATATCGTCTGAATCCATATTGTCAGCTGCAAACTACTTGTACGGTACTTGTACTGATCTGGTATTACTCGACAAACCTCTGACAAACATTAGAAAAATAAAGAAAATAAAGAAAACGAACGTTGTAAAAGGTATAAACTATTGCATTCTATCTGTTACTACCATTAATACAAAAATAAATGTCTTTCCAATTTTCTAACATCCCTATTTTTCATATTCCACGGATAATAGGGTTGTTATTTTGTTGCATATTGTTTAGGTTATCTTTTGCAAAATTAACTAATTAAAGTTTGAATGTTGTTTCCTTAACTGTCATTAAACAGTAATTAAATCCAAATTAGTTCCTATATCACACTTTAAATTACTCTAAAATATGAGATTTGGTACAAAACTATCGAGCTAACGATAACACAATAAAAACAATTTACATAGTCTATGACAATAGTTCATATTGGGCATGCGTGAGTGAAAACGAATTACTAATCGGAAACGTCAATAAATGAGCACATGTAGTGTATGCTCATAGCGTTTGCCATACCTGAAGCGAGTACATCAAAAAATCTACATCAAATTTTATACAGAGCTAGATTTATCTAAAACAATTATTTTAACGATTCAAAAAGCTTCAAAGAGCAATAAAATGGAAATCTCCTGTTTACTAACATCTAAAAAAAGAGCGTCAAAGTCTCGGGAAAGTCGAGACCACGTCAATTTTTAATTAGAAATGAGTTCGTTCTTTCTCACACTAACTAGGGAGTGCTAGTTCGATATTTTTTGCTAACACAGTTCTAGGCAATTAGTGATTAATAGCTTCATCATCTTTTTTCATATTGTGCAAAAAAAAATTGTGGCGAAATATCAAGTCGGACAGGAGACTCAGTCACCCTACAGTCTAGATTTGTTATCGTGTGACTTCTAGCTGTTCATAAAACTTAAAACATCTTTGCAAGTATAAAGATTCGTAGTTAAATTCGAGCCAATGTGATGACTAGACGGTTATTCATGATTCCAACGCAGAACTTTGCAGAATGTCTTAAACGGTGGAGAAGACGCTAAATTGAGGCTACGTACAACGTTTCTTGTAATTGGTACCATTTTTACAAAATACATATGTTTTGATGTTATTGTAATTATAATTTGTTATACTGTATAGCTCGATACTTTGTATATCGTAACACATCTATACATGATAGACCTTGTATAGCTTCTTGATATACGGAGCCGGTAACACTTATCTGAAATGTATATCTCCTACCCCTACCACCCGTATCAATACAAATACAAATCTAATAATCCATGGACATATTAAACCAGACATTCCACACGTACTAACACACAATTTGGATTTACAGCTATTAGATAAAATTAAAATAGCATTTGAATAAAAATTGGGCCTACCTTTTAAAATGTTATCGTCCCACACAATTTGCCAATATATTCATAATTAAAAGTAAAATTATTACATACACTAAATTCCCACTTAAAGGGCACTTAACAATGACAATAACTATAAAACAACCATTAAAATGTATTCGCAACCTGTACACATTAAGTGCTCTAGGCCAGCACTACGATGTGCCACATTAGCGCGCAAGCAATTGCAAAGTTTATTACAACAAGATGGGTACAAAGTAAAACAGCAATATATTGCAATATCACAAACTTACAACAAGTAGATTTAACTTAACCTCATAAATATGTCAGTTTAACAACTACAGATCTATTACAGTTAACTCTCTTAAGTATCATGCGTGTAACAACTCTTGCCATTCTTATATATTGGAACAAACCAATGCATAGTGAAAGGAACTGTTTGATAATTGATAAACGATTGACATAAAATTAAGAGAATTTTGTCAGAAATTACAATAAAAATATTTTTTCTTGGCTGTCAAATGTTCCCTCAAAGGTTTGTCTGTTGAAAAAAAAACTATAATTAATAGTGCACGACTCATCATGATGAATACACTCTTGCAGAATTAATTATGTATTTAGTGTATTACACGTTTGTATTGTCACAGAGGAGAAATGACATAAACTTTAATTTTGCTGTCAATACCTTTATATAACTATTTATTAATTTATTTTGAAATGTTTATAGTAAACATAAAAAATTCCTTGGAAGTTCCAAATGTATTCAGTGTATCCTCTTTAGCTTTGTTGAATCTTTAATAATGGGCGTTAAGAATTCAGATTAACTTTCATGGTTTTCAGAAACCTTTCGGAAATTTGTTTACTGCGTAAATTTAGTTCAGAAGGTAACAGTTTGGAAATCCATCCTGCTAAAACTCTACTGGTGACTGGTTTGTGCAATACACTCACCATACTGAGATCCTTAATGCTGTGGCAGTTCACAAAGGTGATCTTACAAAGCACGACTTCCACTCTCAACAAGGGCAAAAGTGTTTGACCAAAATAATATTGTTAGTACGACAGGACACCGTTTCCCTATATAGACAGTTTTTATATTTCTTTTGAATCAACTCTTCCTTATTTAGCGAAAAACGGTAATTTAAATCGCAAGAAGTTTTAGAAAATAAAATGCAATTGATGAATTCTTTCCAAAAATGTACGTAATCGAAGGATGTGTAATTAATTAGTCTTGTTATTTGTTTATATCATGACTAAATAGTTCCTCTTATAAATGTGGATAGGTATTCAAGTATTTGGTACGATAGTATATATTTTTGGGTAAATGTTTTAGATTACAACACTATTTATTGCAACTTCTGCAACATTTAAAGACTGTAAAAATGCAACGACTCTAAACAAGTACTTTAACAATTTGTAGTTGTTTTCGGAAGATTCGGAAGATGTATTTTTAATAATAAGAAAAAACAGTTTATAACAACAATTAGGTTTACATACATTTCGTTTAAATATTGTTCTATTTCGATAGTTACTACTTTCCCACTAATCAACTTACACACTTACTACATTATTACTTGCATTGAAAATTATTTCACTGGCAAAACCTAGCACCCCATCTAAGAGCAAACGGCAGCAGCAGCAATAAATTTCAACCTAATTAAGCAGTCCCATATACAGACTTTATTATAAATCCCCGGTAATTAACAATAGCGTAAGAAGGATACAAGCGGTGCAAATACACACAACAAACAAGGCAATTATGCAGTAGAATAAATCATACGTATAATTTACTAATTATAATATGCACGATAAAATATACCTAATCAGTATTCAGGATGATGCTAAATGAGTTCATTCGCTTTAACAAGTTCGCATAAATAAATTTATGGGCGTGCGGTCATAAATACATAATAATCTAGGGGTGACAGAAAATAAAGAGGAAAGTGGCAGCGGCCTCGACTCATGGAATCAGAATCAAGCAGTGGCACAGACGTGCGAATAGGGGCCGGTCTAGTGTCTACTGGAAACAGCGTCGATAAATTAATAGGTGAAATGCAGATGCGTAGACTTATACGTATCGATGAAATGGTACTAATGAACTACATACCCAACTGGAAAGAATTATTACTTATGAGCCTCGCTAACACCAAGTGGCGGATTATTGGTGGTGTAGAATGAGATCAACTTATTATAGGCAATGCTGCAACGTAATTAATCTTGCCCTTAATCGATTTTCCGTAACGTGTCGGGAATAATAATAAAATGCCCTAGAATGTTCAAAACAGGATTTAGGTGTACCTGAAAGCTATCTCGCTTGCTCTGCATGATTTATTTGTATCAACAGCATGGGCGAGAATGACTTTCATCCTCGTTTGTATGATTTACGAGTTTGGAAACACCGTATTGTGAAACTGTTATAATTGAATGGCTTGTACTTATACTACGGCGAAATTATAATTTATGATTATGGCTCCGGACCGTCTATTTTAGTGATTACCATGTGGTGCTAACCTGCACAGCCGGCTAAATGAAGGTCGAGGTCGTTTTAATCGATTTTTCATTTTATAAAGTAACGCACGCAATATTCACGGTAAAGTAAGGGAAAAAAGTTCACAAACAATGTTTAAATGCTAAGAATCACAACTTGCATTTAATTTAAATTTCTTTTTTCGCTTGCAAAGCCTTTATTTCTATATCTTTTTTCTTACTTTTATTATTTTCTGTATTGTTTCTAGTTTTTTCTCTTTAGTTGGATATTTTCCAACCATATTGTCTAATAATCCCAATTTAAAAAAGGACAAAAATAGAACTGACAATTTTAAGTGAATACTTACAAGTTAATAAAAAAATAAGTGAATCAATGTGATTGATAATGGAAGTAATGCATTATAAGTAAGGCTAAAAAAGTAGAATTAAAGAGGTATTTGAAATGTTAAGAATAATTTGTATTAGGCCAATCATGTTCATTTGTATTAAGATTACTTTTACCAATAAATACTCCACATGCCCTCCAGTCACCATATACAATCAACTCATCACATTAAAAACAGAAGTGAAGTATGTAGGACTTCAGCTTGACTAAAGGCTAACCTGGAAGGTCCACACAAAAGCCAGGAAATAATAACTCAACCTAAAGGCAAAAAGTATTCACTGATTGGTTGGACACAAATCGCAGCTGATCCTAAACAGTAAACTATTACTCTGAAAAATATTATAATGACTGTATCGTCCTACGAAATCAAGTTATGGGAATTTAGTAAGCCATCAAACACCAAGATACTACAATCGTTCAAATCAAAGACATTGCTTACGCTGGCTAATGCACCCTAGCACATCAGCAACCAAACCCTTCATCACAATCTCAAAATTTCGTTCATCACAGAAGACATCACGAATCATCAAAAATGAACTCATTGCCGATTTCTACTCCCACCAGCCTCCAGTTAGAATACTGAATAGACTATGGCCGGAAGATCTCACTAAATAAATCCAGGAGACCCGCCAATAAACAGTGCTCTACTCGTGTCGCCCAGTAACCATATCATAACATTTACTTATTACCCTGTAAAACTAAGAGTAGAGTGTATATTAGCAATTGAAGCAATAAAAAACTCTTATATAAAGTTCATTTTTATTTAAAATGTTTCTGTTACTTAATTGCTAAATTAATAATTATGCGTCTATTTTGATCTAGAATTATTATGATAACTACAGTCTGCCCTAATAAAATACTAAAACAAATTCTTTAAAACAGATATGCGTAAAGGTGATATACTGAACTCAACGAAAGAAGAATAGATTACAACGCATCATTCAGAGTTAGTTTAAATTATATTGTTTGTTAATTAAACAGTCAGAGTTCAAAATAAATATAGTGTATATTAAATAGAACAAATTCTGTTTATGCCATCCAAAAATCCAAAATCAAATTCTTTGGATTATACAAAATAATTGAACTAATAGTTTTTAAAAAATAAGTCACATATCTTTGCGCATTCTTACAAAAATTAGATTTTCAAAAAAAAACCAACAGTTTCGACCAAAAAGACGTAACATGATTAGGAGCTATATGCCCGATCATTGAAAAAAAACAACAACCAATAACACGCGCTCTCATCCTACCACGTCATTATTATTATGAATTCGAATTTTATAAACACTATTTTTTCTTATGTGTAATTTATACCGATTTAATTAGTTATCTATTTGCCAGTACGTTTCGTGAAATAGCCTATTCTTAAGAAGAAGAGTGAACGAAAGTGTAAAAAGTCGACAATTCTAATAAATACGAATAAACACAAATTCATTGTCCAAATACTTTTGGCAAACACCTATGACAGGGTAAAAAAATTCTTGAAATTCGACGTCGCATATTAAAGTACACAGCAAAAACCTCTATTGTTACAAATCCACATAAAAACTCAAGTTTTAGATACTGATATTTATTCTGGGAAAGCTTCGTTTTGATCACACATTTGTAGAAAGTAAAACCTGGATTGTAAAAGCCCATATAATGTTAGATCCCACCACTAAAATTCAAGTTCCATTGAGGATGCTCCTATTATATCAGATTTGATTTTTTTGTAGCTGTTCACAGACAATCTGAATGTCTAAGGAATGTTACAAATCTACAAAGAGCTTTATATAATCAGCTAGAAAGTTGCTCGGCAAAACTAATACATCCCGAGCACTGCACCAACTACACAAAAAATATTTTGAAAAATGGACAATACGTTGTTAGTTTGGAAGTTCACTTAGAGTGGATCCTTTCGTCATCTTTTTCAACATCTTTACATTACAACATTACTTAGGTACACAACCCGTATAATATTACCTTTATATTGTCATGAAATTCTGGATTGGTTTTAACTATTACATCGTATTGTAGCTCTATTTATTTTATTTAGCAAGCTTTATACATATCTTTATGCTTAATTTTGTTTCTTAGGGGAGCTTCCATCTTTATGCATTTGACGAATTTTAATAGCTTACATTTATCAGCTTATCGGGAAAAACGCACTCACTTAATTCTCGTAATAGATAATGAATAATTATCATTTCTATTAGATGAAGACAACAATACAGTGTGACTAATTACAAACAAATCGTCAACTGCATAAATATCACTCTAGAACAAGAACAATACACAAGCAAAACTCAACAAATTCAATTAAAATTAATGCCAACACGCCTGATTCTTACCGAAAACTAATCAAGCAAAAGAAATTGCAGTTTGTCGCACTTATCAAATCAAATAGGAAAGAAGGTACACGATAGTAATCTGACATTTATACCACCTAATAACGGACCAAGACATACAGGAGAAATTAGAAGAAAAAGGCAGTCTATAATACAGCAAAAAAAATTAAAGAAAAAACGCTATCACTGTTTCTGGTAGACCTAGAGCCAACCTCGAAATAACAATAAAAGTATTTATAATATCAGTCCTAAGAAAGAAAAATGCAATAGCACAGTATGGTCGATGTTTATTGTTGGAAGCACAAAAATATATTCTATAAGGTAAATTCATGTGTATAACATAGTTACACATAATTACTCAAAATCAAAAACCCTCACACAACTTACAGCCTCCTTAAATGAATTAAAATCAATGTTCAACAAAATTATTAATCAAAACAGCACAATATTAAATATGCTCAGTACAGTAGTAAGTAAATTAGCACAGTAATGGAGCATCTCCTACGAACAGTTTCATGGAACGCCAACGGCTTATTAAGGTAATGTAACACACGGTGATGCAGCAGTCATAATCTGAAATTTAATAACCCCTTACAAACTAATTCACCAATAAAGAAACAAAACAGAATCAGCTAATATCAGTCATATAACTTTTGACAATCTGATTATTCGTTTATTATCCACCTAAACCAGCCATACCTAAAGAAGAATATATCGAGTTCTTTGCATCATTGTGATCTAGATTCTTTATAGAAGGAGACTTGAATGCCAAAAATATAAATGGGGGGGGGGGGGGACAAAATTAATAACATCTAAAGGAAAAAACATTTTATAGGCTATAGACAAACATAAATGCAATTATCTATTGACCAGTAAACCAACTTATTAGCCGACAGACTCCAATAAATTGCCCGGTATATAAGATTTCATTATGCACAAAGGTTTTACAACAAACTATCTACGTTGAATACAATAATGAAACATCCTCAGATCACACCCAAGTAATTGAAACAATAAGTACATATGTTATAAATAAAGAACATATACCAACATTAATCAATAATGCTACAAACTGAACTATTTTTCAAAGCTATATCAAAAACCAAATAAATCTAAATCTTAAAGTTAAAGAGGTTGATGACCTGTGCAAAGCTATTAACTATCTAACCATAAGCCAAGAGGCTGCTTGGTATTCAAGAAGCAAATAAATGTCATAATATACCTCTCAACATTCGAAATTAATGCGTAAAAAGTGAAGACCACTAGACAAATACAGTAGAGAAATACACAACTAACGAAAACAAAAGTTACACAAAATCCTTTCAGAAGTCAAAAACACGTTATGTGAATATTATGTGGAAGACTACAAAAACTTTTAAAAACCAAAGATGGCAGTACCTTCAAACTTTTGCAGTACATTTTGTTCAAGTCTTTAAAAACCATTATACGACATTTTAATAGGACTTCCTTATATTACTGGAATCTCAACCTAAAGGTCACTTTTTACCAATAAACATTGGAAAAAAAAAATTAATTCATATAAAGCACCTGGACATGTCTTAATTAAAGATGTATAAACATCTATTAGTCATTACAACTATAATCATTCATATGTATGCTGAAATTATCACATGATATAAGCAAAAAATTTTCCCACTTTATTATAATGGCCAAGCCAGAAATATCTGCTAACAAAGCAAACTAATGTAGTTCAATTAGCTTTTTCCTTATTTTATCTAAGATTATGGGAAAACTGCTGGTAAGAAGAATTAAACTAACTTAAATATATCAACAATTATCGCAGACTACAATTTGGTTTTGAGGAGCGCCACTCAACTGTATGGCAAATATACAAAATTGTCACTCTAGAAAAAAAGAAACTTATGTAGTGTTGCCTAGGCTTTTGGTAAAATCCGACACATTGGTCTTTAGCTAAAATCAAAAGCATTTTGCTTAGTTCATAGTTACTGTCTGCTGAGATCGTACAAATTAGGATTATTCTTTTGCATAAAATACAACTCCAGTTACTCCAACAACCATTGAATAAAATCAGAAGTACCTCGAAAGAGCGTCTTGGTTCTGTTGCTCTTCTTAATTTATACGTCAGATTTACCAACAGCAAACAATACCACCATATCAATATTTCTAGATAATACTCCCTTACTATCGGTAGCTGGACATCTCAGAACCTACAGTATCACTTGTATGTTTTACAGAACTGCTTTGGTAAATTGAAAATGAAGATAAACGTCAAAAAATCAGTACAAATTACTTTCACTACAAAACGCATGGTATGTTAGTCATTGTCATTTTCAACAGTGTATCCTTAAGCCTATTTGGGCTTATTAGTTGCAAGTACGGGATGTACTAAAACCATTCAGAAGACACAACCTAAAATTTGACATTCTATTACCAACACCCCTGGTACTTATTGAAGAACCAAAATGGTAGTTCAATTAAGATAATTTTAAAGTTGTCGAGGAAAAAATAGCTAAATAATACAATTCACAAGATAAGTAAACTTGTATTTGGTTTTATTGATAAATACGAAGACAAAAGATATGCAAAGTAATTTTTTGTTACCTATCTAAAACAGAATAGCAATTTAATATTACTTATAAGAAGATTTTAGAATATACCGCTTTTCTATAAAATGGCAAAAGAATGTAAGAATAAGAAGCCTATTCTATAACATTTAATTTATTGCAAACTATTTAAAGGGTGTTTTTAAATAGACAAAGAAAATATCAGCAGATATTCATTTTTGTGATTTTTTTAAATTTTATTAGATTCAGATATTTATTATCAAGTATGTATAAAGTATTGTGTTTTCTTTATTAGTATTATTGATAGTCAGATCAACATGTTATAGGTAACAGTTTTAATATAGATAATAAGTAACAAATATGAATAAAACACAAAATATTGGAACAGTCGGAATCGTATTGTTATTGGTGTAAAGTATAGAATTAGGTGATGAATTAAATACGATGACGGCTAAACGCCCCTCACGACTCCGTTAACACGTGACCATTCATTCAACGAAGTTTTTCAATAATGCGTTCCCATAAATGCGGCTTTATTTCAGCAGTTGCACGTCTATCTAATTTTCTCTTTTAACCATGGAGTTATAGCAGATTTGTTGACATAAACCTTTTCCTTCAAATAGTCCTAGAGAAAAAACCCTAATAAAATTAAATAGCAAGACCGAGGTGGCCAATCGATTTCTGCGAGATAATACAACCAGGAAATTAATTGTTAAAACCACATATCATTCGAGTTCAAATCGTTGGTTTAATTAAAGAACAAGTTGATTAGTATTTCCGGATAGCGTACTATTGATACTAACAGCACTGTTAACTTCGTCCTCAAGAAAGTACTGGCCAATGATTCCTCCAGTCCACAATGCACACCAAACGGTGGATTTTTGAGGATGCATTGGTTCTTTGTAAATAGCACTTAGATTTTCACTATCCATATTTGATGATCTTGACGGTTCACAAAGCCATTTAAAGAAATAATGAGCTTTATCCCCGAATATAAGTTTTTTGCAAAAATCAGCATCGACCACTGTGTTCTCATAAACCCAACTCACAAATATACGTTTCTGGTGATCTTTGGTGAATTTTGTTATGTCCTAATCCTAAAATTCTATTTCAATTAACTTCTATAAATATTAATAACAAAACTATTCGTAACATTTACTGTTTATGAAGTAGATTTACAAATGTTTGGTTAATACATAACAGTATAATGTAATCACTATCCCCCTTAAAGATTATAAAATCTTGGTTGACTTTTATTTTGATCTAAAATACATATTTGGCTGACACAGATTGTAATAAACTACATCATCATACACATTTGCATTTGAAAAACCCTTTTAACACATTTCGCATAATCTTAGACTTATATACAGGTAGTTCTTCATTCAGTTGATTGTTAGATATGGGACAAAAATCATCATTTTAAAACTTTTGTATGTTGATTTTGAAAGTATTATACCAAAGCTAAAGTTTAACATTCGGGTCTAAGTGACAACCGATTTATTAAAGGATAAAGGTTGTTTGTGATTTATGTGTCAGCTCTAGATTTGTCGGGCATCTAAATAAACTACTGAATGTGTGACAGCAGCATCGTTTAGATTCCATGGTAAAGCAATTCTGTTTTTCTCCGTTGAATAGATCTATTATTCTCTTTAATATAAAAATCTTGCTTTGGAATTCACTGAAATTTATTCCACTTTTAAACCACTTTTTTGTTTTGTTCACGGTATATTTCAATTCGTAGCCTACCTTGTCTAGCTTAGATCTCTATATAGTTATACCAGTATCATTAGTAAAAGTAGATAACGATGCTAATGCTTTTGACACATCTGAAACATTAAATAAAAGTTGTTCCAGAATGCCCCCTTATGGAACTTCTGAACGTATATTTCTAATTTCAGACGACTAGGAATGTTCTAAATTTAAAAAATGAGAAGATTATTATTTGCAGATAGATTTTAAAGTTTATCTAAAAAGAAATACTTCACTATGTCCCTTAATTTCATATCCATTTAAAACTACTTTGCTAATTAGTTGAAACTAATGACATATTGAATAGCCCCTCTTAAACCAGAACTAAAAAGGGAGTAAGGCATTCAATATTTCTATGGATTTGACTAAGATAATTTTTTTCAAAAACTTTGAAAAAGTGGTTTGAAGTCATGTCTATAAGTATTTTTATAAAATTTTTGTTTCTGCTAAATTTGACAAACCTAAGAATATATACGTATGCTTCCATTTTCTAGGAACGCAACCTGTCCAGAAATGTGCGTTATACTAAGAAGCTAAGTAACTAGAGCATTTCTTATTTAAGGGCTAAGATAGTATGTTTGGTGTAAGAGCATATCCGAGTGATTTTCGTTAAGGTAACGCTATGAAACTATTTAGGCGTTGTGAATTCAATATTTTATGCTATGACAGGATAATTTCATTCTTCGTAGTTAATTACATAAAGTGCCTGCGTAGGCTTGCAGATAATTGATGGTGTGAGAGTTTTTCAATACGAGAGTCGAAATGTTCAAGTTTTTTGCCGCTGTGCAGTACTTGTCATTAGCCGAAGTAATCGTGGGTAGCTTTTCATACCGTTTTAAAATTCGTCTACTGGTTTTCTACGTTCTTGAATCGCCAGAACCCATATCTGTAATAAATGTTTTATATAATAATAGGGTATATTCACCAAAATCTTTTATTTCTGCATTTCTTGCTCTCTGCTACTAACGGATTGCTTAGCTTTTCATTTTTGTTAAGCTGCTTACATCGTTATGTGTGCAATTGTAATTAAACAATGAGCGTCTTGTTGAAGTGGCTTATACGATTATCGCAGCAGAATTTACAATTAGTTCTACAAGAGCGCCCGGTCGATTTTAAGAACGATGTTTATTTGAGAAATAAAACGAAATGCGATCCATAAATTATAAATAAAACGCTCCAACCTAACAAGGCATTCAAGCATCATAAGGGTTTCGCATTTACAGGTTTACAGCATTTTAATCTGTGCTTGATGCAAGGCTAGACATTTTCGATCCAATATATTAAATTCACTTCTTTTTTTCCAAGTCGTATACACTTGGCTGCAATGTTGGGATTGTTAATTTCTTACAATAACCAAGTTTCGTTATTTATATTAATGCTACCTTAATCATTCTTTACCCAGGTTGACTTTCTCTTTCTTCACCTATAGGTAATCCATTATCAATTTTTATTTCTTGGTGTCACTTTATTCACCTTAGCACCAAATCAAGAAACTTGTACAGGCGCTGCCACAATATTCGTTTCCGGACCTTTGATCTTTGATACACGAACGCCTTTTGAAATCTTTTTGGAAAACAGTTTCCATAATAAAATAATACCACTTGTTTCGCCTCCAGTAGAACAACAGAGTTACAATTTGAAACGCGTACGAGAGAACATTTCGAGGAATTTATTTGTTTACTACACACATGTACACCATTCCGCCTGAAATATCGATCGAACGCTCTGTATTGTGGAATTAACTATAAAGCCTCTAAAGCGTTCAGACTATCTGAACATACTTTAAAAATTTCGAATCAATCGAACCACCAATGAGTTTGCTAGGAGAATGTCATATCTGGGAAGCACTAAAAAATGATCATTACACACGATAAGGAAGTTTTTTAAATTTTCTTTCCGCAAGATAATATCTAGAATGTTTGGATGATGATCAGCACTATACGTCAGATACATATAAATATTCGTTCACATTATGACTGAAAAGTACATATTTCAGAATTCTGTTGTAGTGATAACTTCAGGGCTGGTTCTTCGGTAATCCCTAATTATGATTTAAATTTAAATATTCTACAAATAGTATTTGTTTAATTCTATCAAATAAAGTTTTTCAAGTTGTTCTAGAACAATTTTTTATTAAACTGCCTGTGTGTACTTAAATTTGTAATGCGGTTTTGACTGTTTACTTATATTTTCACTCTTATAGCTTCAGTGGCTAAATATAGTACAGACCGAAAAATTTGAAATTTTTACTCAGAAACAGAAACGAATTTTCGTACGTCAGTCTAAGACTAAAAAGATAATCCAGGACAATTGTTCCGACTTTTAAGCACGGGGGTGAGTCTGTTTTAGTGTGGGGGTCCTTCTCTTTGGTTGGTGTGGGGGTCGATGCCATTATGAGAAGAAAATAGTATAAAATTTTTTAACGAAAAACGTCATACCATCCGGGTTGCGATTAATCGGAAAGGGATTCGTGATGATGCAAGACATTAGTCCTAAACATACTTATAAGCTTTATAAGGACTATCTAGCAAAACAAGAATAACTAAAAACGCTCATAATGGTGATACGCCACAGAGTGCAGACTTCAACCCCATAGAGTTGCTATGGGATAAGCCGGATAGAAAAGTAAGAAAGAAACGTACAAAAATCATCTTTGGGGTTTTCTTCAAGGGGCCCGGGGAGATTTGTTATTCGAGAAATTAAAAAGTCTTCTTCTTCTTTTAAGTAAGCTACTAGCCTATTTCTAATCGCACAGCCGTGCGGTACTATAAACCATTTTGGGCGTACCCTGGACAGGTAGCTCGCTTAACCCGTTAATTTAGAAGAAGAGAATGTATTTTCCTTCCTTGCATTTTTATTCCTACGTCTATTCCTTCTATTCGGTAGATTCAGCACGTCTGTTGAACAGCAGTAGTGACAAACCATAGCCTTGTTGAAAACGTCTCCTAATTTTAGTTTCTTTTTGTGATTGTCCATTGGAAATTACCACACCCGTTCCATTTATTATTTTCATTGTCTTTCTTTCCGGTCCCAATTCTTTATAACTATTCTAATAATTTCCACCATTTAACGTTATGGAAAGCCTTTTCCATATTTATAAATGCTACACAAGTCTATTTTCCTTTCCTCAGTCTTTTCTCCTATTAGTAAGCGGGTGCTAGTATTTATTCCCGAATTTTTTCTAAAACCAAATTAATCTTCTGTAAGGAATTCTGTCCTTTTTTCTATTCTTTTACAAACGGTGCTACTAAATATTTTTCTTATATGCGATGTTAAACTTATTATCCTATAGTCTTAACATTTCTTACTTCTATCCTTTTTTGGAATCCGCATAATAATGTTATTTTGAAAGTCTTTTGGTATAGTTGCCCTTTTAAAATGGGTCTAGTAAAAAAAATCAATTATTTTTCCAATAGATGGCTTTAATAAATTGTATCTCGCGCTCTAAAAGTCCGATCGGTTTACACTAGATGGCGTTATAAAACTACATTTCGTACTAAAAAAACTTATTTGACAGTTTTGTGGACGGTTGACTCAGTTTTCTTTGAGCTCACGTCAAAGATGGACACCAGCAAAGAGAAAATACGCTATATTTTACAGTTTTCTTCGATAAAGGTGAAAACGCGAGCCAGACGGCTGAAAATGTGAATAGTGTTTATGATGTTGACACTATAACAGCCAATCAAGCGCAGTTTTGGTTTCGTCGATTCCGTTCCGGTAATTTCGATGTCAAAGATGCACCACGCTCTGGAAGGTAAATTGTCGAAAATGTGGGTAAAATCATGGAAATGGCCGTGTCCGACCGTCATATAAGCACCTCATGGACCGAATCTCCACCTGCAAATCGCTGCTGAATTGCAACAAAGTCAACCCATTTCTGAAGCGGATGGTGACTGGCGATGAAAAGTGGATCACTTTGACGACAACGTCAAGCAAAAATGGGCCAGGAAGGTTCTGCTGTGCGTTTGGTGGGATTGGCAAGGAATCATATACTATGAGCTGCTCCCCTACGGCCAAACTCTTAATTAGAAACTGTACTGTAAACAACTGGACCGTCCGAAGGAAGCAATCGCCCAAAAGCGGCCAACTTTGGCCTCTAGGACAGCAATTGTGTTTCATCAAGACAACGCCAGCCACACATATCGATAGCGACTCGCTAGAAGCTCCGGGAGCTTGATTGGGAGATTGTTATGCATCCACCTTATAGTCCGGACCTGGCACCAAGTGATTACCTGTTCCTGTCCATGGCGAATTATTTTGCTGGTGAAAAGTTCGCCTCAAGAGAGACTTGTGAAAATCGACTGTCCCAGTTTTTTTGCCAATAGGGCAAGGGCTTCTATGAGAGAGGCATAATGGAATTACTTTTCAAAGTGGCAACAAGTTAACGAACAAAATGGCGCCTATTTGACCTAAATCGGTTAATTCTAAGTATTTTAAATAAAACCTTCAATTTCATGTAAAAATAATGGATTTGTTTTTACTAGACTTATTATGTTGCGGAGATTAGTTCATATAGTACATTATGGCTTGCCTCTTTGATGTTCCTAATTATTTCCACTAAAATGTAATCCAAATTGATAGCTTCTCCATTCTCAGTCGATCCAGCATTGGCGTATACAATCCGATATCAATTGTCCCGAGGTAAGGCGGCCTACCTTCATTTATTCGGTATTAAATTTCTGATATACAATAAGGTAGTCAGAAGTACGAAAGAGACAAAAATCGAAAATGGAAATGAAAATAACAATAACCCAAGAGCTAAATTAAAGAATAACGAAGCGCACTTTTGAGGTAAAAAAACAGGTAATACCAATAGTGCAATGAGTAAAGGGCATAGAGAAAGAAACACTATAGGGCTAAAAAGAATGGCTTCAAACAGAGAAAAGTATAAAAAATGGGAGGAGGGTCCTACGTCATAGAGCAAGAAGTTAAAATAAGAAAGAAGAAGAATAAAAAAGTTCAATTTTCAAGACAAAACGTTTTTAATAGACTTTCGATGATAAAAAAAAATTAAATTCGAAAAAGCTCATGCGTGCATATACCGACGTGCGCACACACAAATTAATTATATGCAAAAAAATTAAGCATCCTCCAAAAAGTTTCTTTTTACCAAAAGTTTTAACACATATATGTAAACATTATTGTCGTTTACATATACATACATCACTTATTGTTTAAATGCTGTCCAATTTTTAACAACTGTGAAATGTCATGTACAATAAAAAGTTAATCAATTTTTTATAACAAAATTACTGGTTTAAATTTCGTGTTTCTTATACATAAATTTGTTTGTTAATGATTTTGATGAATAATTTTGCTAACCTACAAATATGTGTATTTTTAGACATTTTTTGAGATATATATTCATATGCGTATTTGTAAACAAGTGTAAATGAACTGGCGTTTAACAACTGAGTGCAACACGAAAGTGTTCCGCTATAAACGCCGAAAAGTAGTGAATTTTTGTGCGAACCGCAATGAATTGCCGGCTAATGCAGCTCACCGTGAAATATCTTACAGTACTAAACGCGGGAATAAAAAGATCTGCACGATTCAACTGTTAATGCTGGTTTTATCGGCAATCTTAAACCATTTTATTGGCACTAAAGTAAGTTCCTGTTTACATGTGAACTGAACCTAAAGAAAATGAACACGCCAAAGAGGGAATGTAAAAACTAATTGGAATACTAAAACACATTGAACTGTTGGAACAAACGATATAAAGGTTGAACACATTCATTAGCAATGCAAAGTGTCGGAAAAACTGCACTATTTACTACGGAAGCGGGAGCGAGAGCAGAGATGAGGGATCAGTTCATTCCACTCGCGTCCTTCAACATCCCCCATCCGACCTTGTCCCCGCCGCTGTACGCAAACCTACGTTCCCCAGAGAGCGTACGAACCAAGAGCGGATTCTTTAGAGCAGACTACTAATGCGTGTAACCCACAGAAGTCATTAAATTTATGTGTCTACGGATTTTATTTCTAATAGGGCATTCCGTCTAAGTTACTGCCGCCGTAACAGCGCGATCGTTCCCAATCTGCAGAAAACGAAAAGTACAACCATTAACGTCCTGCACCCTGCGGGCATAACAACTTTGTACGCGGAGTGAGATTTTCAAATTACTAGAGGCCGTACATATGAAGAATGAGCGCAAAAATGGTTAGGTGTGAAGAACATCGCTTTCCGAGATCATTGCAACGCAAATTACTTATGTATACTCAAAGATTATGCCATAGGATACGAAATATTTATTCAAATGTAATGAACAATTAAAGTATAATTAAAAATACATTAACCTTAAAATCGATTTTCATACTTTTTCAAATTTCGAGTTTTCTCAACATACATACTTAAATAACAAAACAAATTATTTTTGTGTTCATATGGGAAATCTAAACCTACATTACTTAATTAAAAATTTCCAAAGTGTAACCACCCTACTAGTTACTAATAGATTATATCCTCTATAACTCCCTCTCACAAAATTTGTATTCTGATTAGTTCTACATTCACCTAAGCTTAAGCAAAATTGTTCAAAACCGTCTCTTAATAAACGGTGCAAGTAATCAGGCGAAGCTTGCGAATACTAAACAAGAAAGGATTGAACCATTTACGCCCCATTTCAAAAAGTCTTTTATAGTTCGCATTGTAACATCCCTTTCACTCATTCTAAAATGTAGTAAAAGATTATTTACACAAACTATTTTCTAATAAATTATTTTTAATGTTTTTCATAGATGTAAACGTCACTAAATAATATAATTAGGTGAACATAATTTGTCTATTACTTAAGAATAGTAACGTATAATTATACAGATATCTCATCATTGCTGCGAAAATTATAAAAAGCATCGATCTAAATCGATTGACCGAGCAAAGTATTGTCGTTATTGTATGCAACGTGATGTTACAACTCATCTCAAAATTGTATAACTAGATTAATGTTGAAATTAGAACAGACGCTTCTAAATGTCCATCTTATCACTTAAAACCATTTTAAAAAAGGCTGAACTACTGTTTTAATTTAAATTCATGCTTATCTAGAAGTACTGGAATATACAGATCTAGTAAAAAGAAACCCATTATTTTTGCATGAAATTGAAGAATTTGAGACAGCGTGGTCCCGTGGTTGAGAGGCGGCTGCGATGCTGACAGACCCGGGTTCAATTCCCGGTGCTCTCTGATGCCTGGCGGGTGGCCTACTCAGTCACTATAAATAATTGAGTGCCTGCGTTCACTAGAACAAGAGGTAATAGTGGCGGTCGTCTTAGGCGCGGTACTTGCCACATCGCCCCGCATCAGAGATGGTGAGCGAACGTATGAGAGCCTTAACCTCTCAGTTCGCAGGCCGTGCTCCCACGCGGGGCGTAAAGCCTTACCCTTATTATTATTATTAATAAAGCTATTATTTAACATACTTAGAATGAACCGATTTAGGTCAAATTTTTGTTTTGTTCGATAACCTGTTGAAAGTATTTTGAAAGTAATTACATTATGCCTCTCTCATAGAAGCCTTTGACCCTATTGGCAAATAACAGGGACATTCGATTTTCACAAGCTTCTCTTCAGGCAATTTTTTTACCAGCAAAATAGTCCGCTATGGACAGGAACAGGTGGTAATCACTTAGTGCCAGGTCCGGAGTATCAGGTGGATGCATAAAAACCTCCCAACCAAGTTCTCGGAGCTTCTGGCGAGTCACTATCAATGTGTGTGGCCTGGCGCAGTCTTGATGAAACACAATTCCTGTCCTAGTGGCCAAAATTGGCCGCTTCTGGGCAACTGCTTCCTTCAGACGGTCCAATTGTTCACAGTACAGGTTCCAATTAAGAGTTAGGCCGTAGTGAAGCAGTTCATAGTATATGATGCCTTGCTAATCCCACCAAACGCACAGCAAAACCTTCCTGGCCGCCAATCCTGGCTTGGCCACCGTTTGCGCCGGCTCACCGTGCTTGGACTACAACCGTTTTCGCTTGACGTTGTCGTAAGTGATCCGCTTTTCATCGCCAGTCACCATCCGCTTCAGAAATGGGTCGACTTTGTTGCGATTAAGCAGCGATTTACAGATGGAGATTCGGTCCATGAGGTTTTTTGCGTTAACTCGTGTGGCACCTATACATCCAGCTTCTTTTTGTATCCAGCCTTTTCCAAATGATTCTAAACAGTTTGTGCAATGTTTAGTTCCTGAGCAATAGAAACAGTGCTTATATGACGGTCGGACTCGGCCATTTCCATGATTTCATCCACATTTTCGACAATTGGCCTTCCAGAGCGTGGTGCATCTTTGACATCGAAATTACCGGAACGGAATCGACGAAACCAAAACTGCGCCTGATTAGCTGTTACAGTATCAGAACCATAAACACTATTCACATTTTCAGTCACCTGGCTTGCGTTTTCACTTTTATCGAAGAAAAACTGTAAAATAAGGCGTATTTTCTTTTTGGTGGTGTCCATCTTTGACGTGAGCTCAAACAAAACTGAGTCAACCATTCACAAAACTATAAAATAAGTTTTTTTAGTAGGAAATGTTAGCTTTCTAACGCCATCTAGTGTAAACCGATCGGACTTTTAGAGCTCGAGATACAATTTATTAAAGCCATCTATTGGAAAAATAATGGATTTCTTTTTACCAGACCTATTATAATTGTGAAAATGACGAAATTTTTTTTGCTATCTGGTAATCTTACATATGTATGTCCTAAATGTTGTTTCCATATGAAATAATATACATCAAAATAATCTTTCCTTATTACAATTGCAGCCAAGTATGGTACAAAACGCCAAATAGATCAAAAATTGTCTCCACATATAATGAAAAACCAGTCCTCTGACAGGAATTTTAACAATGATACACAATTTTCTTTCTTCTTCTTATTTTTATAAGTAGTAAAATTACACTAAACTTTATCTCCAACTGTTTAGAAAGAAGTACAAAAACATAAGAATAAGAAATAATTCGAAAATGATTGTAAAATATAAACCAAAAAATTCAAGAGCCTTAGTTTAATGTTGCTCAAGGTATATAAATTCATTTGCTTCCTGAACTTTATAGCTTCGCCCCAACTTAATTTTCTCTGTAGCTTTATTCAATTTAATTAAAATATCAACACCTATTTATAAATTATTAGTTGTAATATTTATTTCCTTTATGGAATTTTTACCTTAATTTCTTCCCTCTTGTGGTCCTCTAAGATTTATATTTAGATCTAATAGGTGTATAAATAAATTCTCAGCTTTTTTCTGCAAAATTGAAGTTTTATTTAAAAACAAACAAAAAAAGTTTAAGTATCAAAGTATTCTCCGTTGGCATCGATGACCTTTTGCCATCTTTCGGGTAGCTTGCGAATTCCCTGGTGATAGAAGCTCACCGGCTTCGAGATGATAAAGTTATCGATGCATTTCCGGACTTCTTCTTCTGTTTTGAAGTGCGTATCAGCCAAGTGATGCTGTAACGACCGGAATAAATGATAACCGGAAGGGGCCATGTCTGGGCTATACGCCGCATGTGGGAGACGTTCCCAGTCTAACGCGTCTGCAGCTCATCCGTGTCAAATGTTTGAGGGCGTCCAGCGCGTGGTTGATCTTCAAGACTAAACTCTCCTCCGCGAAATCTTTGGTACCACTTTTTGCACGTTGCATGACTTACAGCACAAATCATTTCGGTGGCTTCAGCAGCGTTTTTCTTAAGATGAAACGCGAATAGAAAATCGAATATGCTCTTTTGTGATTGCCAACGTGAACACAGCTGATTATTGAGCTTATGTGCATCCAACGCCAAATCGCATGATGTTTCGAAAGACCAAATGTCATTGCTTTAAAACCGCAAGAGGGCGGACTAATACGTTACATGTAAACGGTGATTTGCGTCCTGTGAAATCTAAAGCTGAGATCTTATTTATACACCTATTAGATAGCTTTGTATATTTTCATCTTTTGCCTGGATTCGTAATATTTCAACTTCTCTGTTATTACCAGAAATAATTTTTGTATATTAAATTTAAAACAAAAACTTAGTACAGACTTTGTTATGTAAATTAACAAAATGCTTTTCACACATCAGACATTTTTGTCATATGGTACTGTGTTATTTATATCTGTTCTTTTTATTTTTTAAATGTTGCTACTGTACTACTTGAGCAGTCAAGATTACAAATAATAAACTTAAACGTAAACAATTTTCAATTGCAAAAAAGAAGAGTCCAATAACAATTAATATTCGTAGCATTCGATCTTTTGTAAACATTTAGAGCAACATTAAACGCCACTTTCAAGCTACACAAAAAATTAAATTTAAACAAATTGCATTTCTGCAACTCTATCACAAAAATAAACTCTACCCACAGTACAATGGGCAGCTGCAATAACACAAAAGGCTTTTACTGCTGCAACTATAAACGTCCAGACAAATTACATTTGCTCCGTATGCACCAGTAAATATTTAATGAGAAAACAATATAATTCAGTTACGCTAACGCTATGGTAAATGAAAACCCGGTGTACTAATAATAATGCTTAAAATACATAAACATGCAGAGAATACATTTTAATGAACAAATTAAACTGTAACTGTTTATTTTCCTTTGAAAGGTTGTGCCAGTTGGATGGCCATATTTACAAAAGCAAATTACGGTTCTAAAAATAAATTTGGTAATCTAGTTATGTCTGAAAAATGGTAATAGAGCAAAGTTCATGGAGCTATAATTACCGTTAACATTCAAATTATTTGAATATTTACTTAAAAAATTCAGTTGAAATAGAGGAAAATAGATAATTATGATGGTGATGATAAAGGAAACGGCAAAATTTTTAAAGTGTAAATCAGTTAGAGAAAGATAATTTAGAAAAACAAATCAAGAAAATAAAAAACGCAATTATAGAAACATCATCCTTAATAAGACAAAATAGGAAAAAAGAGATATTAAGATCACAGAAAACACAAATACACTATTGATAGAAAGAAGAGGTTTAACAAAAAATCGGAAAGAAAATGCCGAGGCCCTTAGAGAACATTAATAAAATATTAAGAAAGAAAATGAAAAACGATTTGAAAGGATAGCACTAGGCAAAAATCCAAAGTCTAGAAAATGGGGAAAAACAAAACAATAGCAAAAAGACAAAAGGCTGGAAGATACAATAACGATATCATCGAGGGGTACACGAAAAACTTAATTACAAAACAGGATCGGCTAATAAAAATAACAGAAGAATTTCGTAAAAAACTATACCGCACAAAAGCAGTAACAGAAATTAAAAATATAGAAAAAAAATCATAAATGTGAACTCGGAAGATATACCCGATATCAAAATATATGAAATAGAAAAAGCATTAAAATAAACAAAGCGTCAGGAGAAAACCGAATACTTTCAGAAATGATCAAGGAAGGTAGACAACCATTTCTGAATGAGCTCAAAATGTTATTCATTCAATGTCTAGAAATGGGAAAAATACCGAGAAATTGGGACAATACTATTATTATATTGCTTATTAAAAAAGTGACAAAACTCGTTTAGGAAACTACCGACCTATAAGTCTTATATCTCAACTATATAAATTACTAACAAAAATTATAACTAACAGGCTCACCAGGAAATTAGACCAATACCAGCGACCAGAACAAGCGGGTTTCCATAGTGGTTACAGTACACAAGATCATTTACAAATTGTACGAATCTTAATCGAGAAATCCAGAGAATATCACTTGGCTCTGCGCTTTGCATTTATATATTATGAAAAGGTGTTCGACTCGGTTGAACATTGGGCCATCATAAAATCTTTACAGAACAATCGAGTAGATTCCAGATGTATTAAGCTAATAAGAGACATTTATCAAAACGCTACCTGAAAAATTAAACTATACAATACAACAAATGCAAATAAGAGGTAATACTACCTTGTGTGCATGAAATCAAGGGTCATTTTTTATTTTATGTTTTGCATATATATTAATGTAACTCTTAAAGTATATAAAAATTTTCTTAAATTATTTTTAAACAAAATGCGGGCGACTACCTGGAAGTCGCAATTTTTAATGTAGAACAAAAAATAAAAAAGATTTTAAAAGTAGATGTAAAAATCTAGTGAAGTACGTAGGATTTTGTGAAAATATTGATTTTTACGAAAATGGTGTCAATTTGAAGGAAGAAAAGGTTATTTTTTTACGAAAAAATCGGTGAAAAATCGGTGATAAAATCGTTAATTTTTTGTCAATCGAAAAAATCCCACGTACTTGACTAGAAAATCTCAGTATAAAGCTACAGTTAAAATTTGAAGTTGATCGATTGAAAATTGAAGGCGCTAGTTGGTCGCCCGGCTGTGGTTTTGAGAAAAACGCGTTTAAAATTTCCAGTGTTAAAATTTTAACGAAATTTGTTGTTTACCTTCAATGAAAATGTCAGTACTGGAGACATTTAGTGGTCAATCTTAAAAGATTAATAAGTACCGAAGTTCATAATATATTATTAGTCGCCAAACAAACTTAAAATTTAAAAACCGATTATTTGAAGCTAGCTCTCAAATTACCTGAAAATTGACCCCATGACTTGAGCGAAAAAATCGACTTTTTCGACCATCTAAAAAATGTTCCCACATATGCAGATTTCTGGATATCATTTTTAAATAGCTAAAGAAGCGTTTAGCCAATAAAAAAAATAATGACAGAAGACTTAATAAATTGTAGAGTCAATATACAGGTATAAAACAAAACTTATCACATATATCTAGGTCAATATATTGTTATGCAGACGAATAGCCAATCAAAAGAAGTAGAGAGAAGAATAAAACCGGGTTGGGCTGCATTTGGAAAACGGAGACATATTCTAACAAATAAAATAAAAGAGGAGATAAAAACAAAATTATTCAATCTAAATATAATCCTAGTATTGACTTATGTAGCAAAAATGTAGCAGACACTTAAATTGAAATTGTCATGGGCGAGGCATATAGCCCGTACAACATATAATAGATAGAAAAGAAGATAGTCCAGTAAAGACGGCGATTGGAAAAAAAAAAGAAGAAGATGGACCAACGCCATAAAAAACAGCCAATTATAACAAAGCACAAAACAGGAATCTGTGCAGAGTACTTGGAGAGGCCTATATCCGTGAAAGGATAGTTATATAGGCATATGACGATAATAAAATCAATTAGAGTAGTAAAAATAGAACTGAAATGATACAATTAAAGAAAGTAAAACTAAAAAAAAATTATCGAGAAAATTACTTTTAGATAAAGCCATTTGTTAAATTTTAAGAAGTAAGTAAAATTAATGTATCAAATAATCCTGTTATCTATTCATAAATTTTATTAAGAAATCATTTTAGAAGATACAAATGTACAATACAATGAAATATCAATTTCTTAACCATTTTATAAATTAAAATAAAATAAAAAATATATAACCATGAAACAATTTAAATAAATAGTAGTATTAGCAAGCAAATAAAAAAGCAATAAAATCGTCCTGGTCAGAAATAGTTACTTTCATCCGTATAGAAAGTGGGTATATAGTTACAATAAGGGTTAACGCATACCTATGGGTCATACGGCATCCATACAGGAAACAAATTTGTGATATTATTTACTTTTAAGACCGCACTGATGTAATGGAGTTTTTGTTAAATACCTAAGCATTCCTTGTTACACAAGAAAACGATATACATAACTAATACAAAAATTAAAACCTTGGTTTATTCCATTCCATTGATTCAGGGAAAGTCACTCGCACAGTCTGTATGCAAACAAAAACCTTAAAAATGTGGGTAAGAATGATTAGAACTTGCGAATGTAGGACGATCTGCCAGAGAGAGGAATACCCAGCGACACAACAATGAAGAAAAATAACACGATCTTGCGTTTCTTTGAAAACAAGCCAAACTTTTGCTGCACTGTGCTCAAATAAAACTCCGTAAGAAAAGAATTGGGGTTTCTCTAAAATACCATTCTAGGCCGCCTGCGTAAAAAAACTCTTATTTTCAGAAAAGGATCGAGATTCGGACAATGTTATTTTTAAGGACGAGTCTTCTTGCGGCACATAATTCTTCCTTATCGAAAGCGTAGCCAGCGAAAAGTAATAATAATCTTCAGCGCAAATATTGAAAAAACATGCATGATCCATCAGAAATGCTGGTTGAAAAGTTTTTTTGTATTTGACAGAACAAGTTGTATACTGCAAGAAAACAATGACACTAAACATCGCAGAAAATTGTGCGATGCGTGGAAATGACAAAATTTCACTACGATGGAATAGCCGGAAATGTTCCTAGATGTTAATACTACTGTAGTACATGAAAGTGAAACTTAAGGAAAAGCTAGTGTATACGGTAAAGCAACTGTCGCTTCAAACTAATATAGCGATATTTGCCAAATGATTATATAAAAAACCTCATCGAAAGCATGAAAAAAGATATGAAGTTATAGTCAGTAATGGAGGTGATCGTACCAAATATTAGGTAATTGTACAATAGCTCATAATGTATATTTCAATGAGAGAATAACAATTATCTACATTTTTATTTTTCCAAGATTACAAGGGCTATTTTATTATTGAACAGACTGTATACAAGTTTTAGCGATGCGCTTGTTTTCATTCGAAACAACAGTTTGATTGAATTTGGCGTGTACATCCATAAATCAAGTTGTTTTAATCAAATCTATACTTATACATGAACACATAGTTAAAGATGCAGCAAAATTATAATTGGACTAAATTATCTATACGTATAAAAGAGAAAGCCCTCACTCACTGACTGACTGATTCATCAACGCCCAGCCTAAACCGCCGAACCTAGAATCTTGAAATTTTAGGGTTTTATTCTCTGTGTGACATAGGGACGTACTAAGAAAAGATTTTTCGAAATTTAACCCCCTAAGGGGATCTAATGGGGGTAAAAAGTTTTAGGCTTTTTAGAAAACGGCTCGAGTTAGAAACGTGAAACTTGGCAGGAACGATCTTCGGCCAAATTGAAAGCACCCGTGTTTCGGGAATTTTTCATCCAACCCCCCACAGCAGCTAAACTGAGCGTCAAAAATTAAGCTTCTATTTCTGTCATTTCTGACATCTGTCACGCCTTATAATTTTTGATCTATAATAGATAGAGATAATGTTTTCAGTATTCAACTAAGGACCATAAGTCAAGTCCAGACGCCAAAAATCAGCTTGATCTAAAAATCTCGAAACCGGTTTAACCGGAAGTGGCCGCAAAGTTTTCGCTTCCGACCGCTAAATTTTTGCCGCTATTCGCTTACAAAAATAGATGACAGTATTTGGGTTTGTTGTAACCTTCTAAGCCGTGACAGGTCATCTGTCTCTCCTATAATTATTTAATTTCTCTAAACAGAGGTATATTCTCCATCTATATACTTATTAAAGATATTTGGCAGGAATAATATGTAGTTAAAATTAGAGAACCCATATTTCGGAAAATTTATTAATTTCGGGTTCATGTTATTAAAGGGTGCACTTCCTTAAATGAAAACGCATCCCGCAGGGCTAGACGGGAAAGGGGAGCAGAAGGTGACCCGAGTTGGCTAGTATCTTATATAATAAAAAATTGCTATAATTTTTTAACTAAATAGCTAGAGCTAAGACTAATATAACTCATCTCGTTTCTTTGCAAGTGTACGCCAAATAATAGAGTTCTTTTATATATATATATTTTTATAATAAATCAATCTAAGTAACAAATTACAAATATTTTAATTATAAAAGCTTTGTCGTAAGAAGTCTTGCGCAAAAATTAAACAGGCTAGTTCTCGTTGAGCTTTTCTCAATTTCTT
Source organism: Sinelater perroti (assembly GCA_036346155.1). Classification (NCBI taxonomy): domain Eukaryota; kingdom Metazoa; phylum Arthropoda; class Insecta; order Coleoptera; family Elateridae; genus Sinelater; species Sinelater perroti. The sequence continues at coordinate 38,137,719 of JARFIY010000001.1, forward strand.
AGTATAAATATACGGGATCATGCATCATACATTAGAATACGGCTCGCCGCTCCACATAAAATTGCATTGGTTACGTGTTACGCGTAAGTTGTAACGCGGCCGTGAGAATAGATACCAATGAAAAGAATAATTACGGCGAAATATTCCATCTGGTGCGTACAAGACCCGTTAGGATTAAACGTAACGCGAAAACTGTTAAGACCTCGACGATTGATTAAAATTCAGTTCCTCTAAAAAGTTACAGTAAATGCTTCTAAATATTTAACGACTGTAACTCAACTGTGGGATTAACAGTTCGATAACGAGCTTGTTCAATCAACGTTATCTGGAACGTCACCAACTAGAGTTAAATTAGAAAGCAAGGCGATTTTGTAACTCTGTAAAGTACAATATTAATATTTACAGAATATATAATATAGTTAGCCTTTGAAGTACTAGAATAACATAAAAAAATCACGACTTTACGAAAATGAAGAAATTGAAGAGAAAATAATAATATAGTAGTTAGTAAATTAACCATTCTTCCTACATATTTACAACTACAAAAAACGCAATAATGTATTGTATTACTTTCTATACCTACAAATGTCCAAAGCCCTATTTACCAAGTTTATACTTATTTTAACACAGCAGCATTATAACATACCAAATAAATGCATACGTTTCTATTTTTATTGGCTCGCTTTCAAAAATATTTTAATTCATTCACTGGCGTCTCCTTAAAAATATAATTACACGATTTTCTATTGTACAAAATTACTGTTGCAAATGCAAATACAGAGTGGCGCAAGAGAAACGAACTGATTTCAGGAATTTGTAATGTCTTTAGTTTCAATTTTTTCTTTCTTTTTCAGGCATCATAAAAGAGATCTGGTGGATTAATTATGAAAACGTACACAGTTACGCAGCGAATGAAAATTATAGAATTTTATTTTAAAAATCAACATTCGATAATAGCGGCTCAAAAGCTTGCCTTCGCCATTTCAATGTTAGAGATCCGCCTCTCATTTCTATGATTAGACGCTTAGTAGGACGTTTCCGGCAAGAAGATTCAATAAAGTATTTCCTAAAATCTGGAAGATCACGTTCATCCAAAAGGAAAGCGAATATTCAGCGAGCACAAGAGAGCGTTGATGAGAACTCAGGAACGTCAACTCAAAAACGTTCTCTACATTTAAATATTACTCGGATATCCTTGCAGATGATATTACAGAAAGACTTCCCATAAAAAATTTAACTCGTTCAAGGATTGAAGCCGCGGACCTTGAGCAATACTTAAATTACGGAGTTCAGTTTCAGAAATCGGCACAAGAAAATGAAGACTTCATCCAACATTTCATAATGAGTGATAAAGCTCATTTCTATCTTAATAACCTTGTTAATAAGCAGACCTGTGAAATATAGAGAAGTGGAAATCTCAGGGTTATTCATAATCGAGCATGACATCCAAATGCATACTCTCGTGCTGTGTAACACCCCAAAAGATTGATGGGCCCCATTTTTTTCTGAAGATCGTAAGAGGAATCCTGTAACTGCAACTGGTGAGTGATACTGGCATATAATTCAAAAATTTCTGAAAAATGCTCTTAATGAGCCACTGCATACACCGCCTGATTTACTATGAACCTTTTAAAGAAAATTTTAGACTTTTAAATTTTTAAAAAGCTGATTTCAAGAAATTCTGCAATAAACTGGCCTGTCCCATCTCCACATTTAACGGCCCCAGACCATCTTCTGAAGGGCTACTTAAATGATAAGGTTTATGTTATTACCTAACCCAAGAACCACCCAAAAGTTAAAAGACAATATTCGTGCGAAAATCAATGTTCTAACCGAAGTTATGGAAAATGTTCTAAAGAGAGTAGAACTTTGTGAGAGAGAAAATGGAAGTCATTTGCACGTCGTAGTATTTCACAAGTAGCTTAAAGCACTCTCCAAATAGTAATTTATATTTTCATTTTTAAATAAAGGTTTAAAAATAGTTCGCTTCTTTGGGTCCATCCTGTATTATTAAAAATTACACATTATATATTCAGTTACATTAAGTTTTCACTCCCTTGGCACATAATAAGTAATTCTAATTTTAATACTAGTATATTAATTTATCAGTATGTTATTAACATTAATACACCTATCTGAAATACCACTTGACGCGCCATCCCTTGGACTTTACTGAAACACCATCAAAAGATCACCAAATTCTATTTTTAATTGTTTAAACCAATGTCTTCAAAAATTAATTCAGAAAACAATTTTCTCCCATACTTCACGATCAACATGTTGTCTTCATTCAAGGCAGTGTTTTAGTTACCTTTTAGTTTCTAATGAATTCCACATAAACATCAAGAAATCTCTCACAACGAAAACAAAAACACCGATGGTACTAAACCAGAAGTATTTAATTACGATTTTTTGGTTCGTTTAATAATTCGTTGGATATTACATAAACTCATCACCGCTATTCTTAATATATAGAAAGTTCTAAAACAATATAAAAGAATTAAATTATTGAAAATTGTCTTTGCACACTCGAATTTCTAACAATACTTGAAATATTAAGGCATGGAGAAACTAAGTAGTAGAACGAATAAATATACCCAATATCAAATAACTATAGAGTTAAAGTTTATAAGAAACGGTTGAGAAATGTACAACGGATTTGCAACACTGTAGCATTACATCACCTTATATTACATGGCACTGTGCCAATTTCTAACAATTTTAATATAGGTGATCGGTATACCCCTAATGCAAGCGCAAACGTGTTGCCTCACAAATTGACGCATCCGTTCAGATGTTCCAGGCTGTATCTCAATAGCGGCATAGGTAGGAACGACACGTTGTTCAAGTGTCTACGCATCAGAAAATGGCTCCATAGATATAAAAGTCAAGGAGGCCTTTCTTTATAAACTTAAGTTTTTTCCTAAATAAGGATACCTTTTGTGATGTTCCTCATATTATCTTCGATTCATTACCCTCTTAATGTTTTTCAAATATAACTTTTAAGAAATTTTAAGAAACAAATAAAACGATAACATTAACAAAATGGTATAACAAATTATGACGTAATAGAATCACCTTTAGCTCATTTACTCTCATTGCATTCACAAATTAATGATACATTGTGAAATACTCTAAAAAATTGTAATTTCACGAAATGACCACCTTTGTCTAATAAACGGTTGCAGATTAGACGAACTTCACGTATGAAACAATGACAAGAGACTATAAACATAAATTATGTTCATTTGGGCTAAATTAAACATTATTTTAGTGGTGATAGTGCTATACTGCACATTCAGCAGTTACATAAGCTACTGAACCAAAGAAAAATTACACGGAGTAGATCAAAACTAATCATGTCTATACAAACTGCGTCCAAAAAGTAATAAGATCGATTTTATTGGTCCAAACAGAAGGGTCGTGGGGCGGAGTTTCGGGTCCAACGATTAGTAGATGTCGGGTAAACGGTTTGACCCAGATCATTTGCTTTCGAGCCTTTTCGGAGTGAGAAAAGCTTGCGATGTAGGCAACTATTTGAGCGCCCTATCAGAGACCAAAATGCAACAAAGTTGTATGCGATACAATTTTGAGATGCGCTTATTGTGAAAAAATCCTAATCCTTTATCGAAATCACAAGTGTGTAGGTGGGACAAAACGTTCAAATAAGGAAGAAGGATGAGCAACGCGTAGGGTTCCTATCAACGTCTCATACTGTGGAATCTGATCGACATCTAAGTGTTAGATTGATAGATGATGAAGTGGGACTTCCAAAATCCATTGTACATGAAATCATCGTGACGGAATTTCAAATGCAAATTTTGATCAACAAACAAAAGAAAAGCTGCGTTTCAATTTTCTTTGAGCTTTTGAACGATATGGGAAGTGAGTTTGACTTTCGATCACCAACATCTGAGTCTTTCACTACGAAAATGCGCCAAACCATGCCTCACTGCTATTGAGAGAATTTTGGGAGAAACAAACTTCCATGAAGGTCGGACCTGATCCAGTCTAACTTTTTTTATTTCTCCGGCTCGAATGCAGTTTGAAAGAACACAATTTAGAACTGTATCTGGTGTTATTACGAGTGCACTGAACGCGATACCAGTTTAAGACTTTTAGGCGAGCTACGACGCCTGTTAGAACCGCAATTAAACGAATTTTTGGAACTAATTTTTCTATTTTCCTGAGGTACCTTATATTACTCTGTCCAGTCATTTTTTTTGACTCCATTCTATTGAAACTTGAATTTAAAAAGTCATCATTGAGTACAGTGCAATAAAGGAAAAATAATCAGTTTTTAACTCCGTGGTCTAAAAAATAGATATAAACAGAAATAGTGATTACGCTGTAACGCCATAATTAGAGTTCAATTCATTTCTTCGCCGACTTTTACATTTGTGATATCAAATACTACACTTCTTCTTCTTATTTAAGTTTATAGTTTGTTCTACTCCAAATTGTCTTTCTATTGTTTTTTTGGTCTGTCTAGGCTACACCTTCCATGTGGTATTTTGTTTTTCTAGCTATCCTTACTTGTTTTGTTTCGTCATTCTGGATATATGTTGATTCCATTCTTCTCTTCGATTTCCAACTCAGTCTCCTATTTTTTTTAATGCTGCATATTTTTCGTATATCTTCGCTTTACATTTGGTCTTGGAGAGTTAAGTCTTTGCTGTATCTCCACGAATTTCAGCAGCGTATGTTAGTATTGGCCTTATGACCACCTTACAAATGCGTACTTTTGCTTCTGTTCTTAAGTATTTATTTCTCCATATAAAATCATTCAAACATCAGAAATTGTGGCGCTTTGTTATTGTACTTTTTCGTTTAATATTTTTGCGCTTGTTGTTTCCACTTCCAAGTCATTGAAGCTATTGACCTGTTCGATTATTTGCCCATACAATTAGAGCATGCACCGCAGGGGATTCTTACTGATTTTAAGACATTTAGTTTTGGAAGTAGATACTTTTAAATTATAATCGTTGCATCTTTGTAAAAAATGAAACAACAGTCTCTGTAAAATGTCCTCACTATCTGCCACTAATTCCACATGTACTGCATAACAAACCATCCTAACTTGGTCGTCGGTTATTTTATGTTCCTCTAGATTAGTTATTTTTGTGATTACCTCATTCATCATTAAATCGAATAGCAGTGGGCTTACTGAACCTCCTTGTCTGATGCCTTTGTTAATAGATATTTCTTTAGTGAGTTTGTTCTTTATCCTGATTTTACTAGTTTCTACGTATGTCTTCTATTAAGAGAATTAAACTATCTGGTGCATTATTCTCTAACAATATACCTATATAGATAGTGATGCAGTAGCATGTTGTCAAATGAGTTTTCTATGTCAACGAAGCATAAGTGCACTGGCTTATTATATTCTAAAGCCTTTTAAGCTATTTTCCTTACCATGCAATTGCGTCATTACACGATCTACCCGCCCTAAAGCCTTCATCTCTTAGTTCTAGGATCTCTATTAATTTTAGTGTAATTATTTTGTTGTTAGTTTTAATATTGTGTCAACGAGATTAATTCCTCAGTAGTTATTGGGTACTTGCTTTTGGCCTTTTTTAAATATTAGAATCATAATGTCTTTCTTCCAGTTACATGGTATTTTCGACTATTCCAGTGCACATTTGATTAACTTTCAACGAAAATTTCATTGGTAATTTTATCAACGAACTTAAAAAGTTCGTTACTGAATTCTACATGTCTGTCGGTCTGTCTGTCGCCGTCACAAAATTATGGATTTTTTAAAATTTTAAAATGGATTCTTATAGGAAATTTTACGCTGATTTCAAAATCGAAATCAAAAAGTTTCTATCTCGAATAGTTTTCGAGATATTCGACTTCGAATTTCGGGAAAATTTCGACATTACGATTTTAATTGTGATTCTTATAGCAAATTTTGCGCTGAATTCGAAAATGAAGAAAAAATTCTATGTCGAATAATTTTCCAGATATTCGATTTCGAATTTTCCTGAAATTCGAAATCGAAATCGAAAGGTCTTTTTAAGTTCGTTCTGGGATTGCTTACAGAGCAATCTCTTCGCCGGACCCATGTTTTTTATCTGGGGATTTCCTGTCTTTTAACTTTTGTAATGCGGTTCTTATATCTTCATTATCGTTTAGTCCGTATCTCTTCTGATCGATCAATATTCTCTATTCTATTCAGTGGACTATCTGCATATAAATCTCTAAAATATTTTAACCATACTTCCTCATCTATTTTCGTATTTTCTGTACACTCTTTGACTTGCTTTCTTTGAGTACGTATCAATCACCGAACTTGTTTTTGTAGAATTCTCGTTCTAAACCTTTGGTGTATTTTTTCAAAAAGTTTTTTTGATATCACTAATTTTATCGTTGACCCTGTTTTTGCCTACCTTGTATTCTTCGTAGCCTTGTAAAGCTCGTTCCGATCTATCGTCTTTCACTTCCGTAGAGAACTATGTTGTTTTATATACACATTACTTATTCTTCTTCATTATTTGTGTACCAAGTGCTTCTCTCGAGGCATATAATATATTTGTTTATAGTTTTCCCAAGTCTCATAAATACTGTTTGTTTCTCGTATAGAATTTTAAGAGATATGGTGTTTCAATTGTCTCTGGTAAAGATCTCGTATGTAGGGTCTTCTAAAAGTTCTCTTTTTACTTGATCAAAAATAGGCGAGGTCTTTTTTGACTTCTGGATGGTTAAACGAATTTTCCCTAATATTAGCTTATGATCGCTGTTATTTTCAGCAGAATTTAATGCTCGAGACTAAAATACGAGATGGATGGATATACATGTTTTATTAGTTTTATGTAGTCGATAACAGATTAGCTTTCTTTACTATTGCTCCAAGTGTATTTATATTACATTTTATGATTGAAATAAGTATTTTTTATTCGTAGATTGTTAATTGCACAAAATTGAGTTAATTTTTCTCCGCTATTGTTTATAACTTCTTCATCGGAGGGCTCTTTTACACCCAGTTAAATGTCATGTCCCTTTCGTGCATTTAAATGCCCAATTAAGAACATAAGCTACTAATGTGGGATTGCACTGATATGTTCTTGCATCTTTTCGTAGCATACTTTACTATCTTTTTTGTGTTTTGAATCTTCAGGTGCGTATACACTTATAATAAGCATTAAGTTGTCATTTATTGGCGGTGATGTTGATACCATTCTCTCAGAGATATATGACACGTTGTCAATGTTGCTTTCATAATCCCCGTACCACTGAAAATGAGGATCTATATCTTTCAATTCCTTATAATTCAATGTTTTCTATATTATGGTAGCGGGTTTTTGTATGAATTGGAACGAATTTCCCAGTAACGACCGCGCGCCGCTAATATGTTGCCTTCCAGGAATCTAGTCGCCGCTTGCACACGCGCGGGGATTCAAACATTCTAGGCGTTTCCATCCCGACGTTTCGAGATGTTTATCAAGCCCTTCTGGTAGACCTCAAATAGACATAAACATCGCACAGCGGTGCGGCCGCGAAGAATTTAAATGGTAAAAGCAAAGCAAGTTCAAGCGCGGATGCAACATAAATAGCGTTACAGATAAATACAGTGTAGTTTTGCATTACTCATTGTATTATGTACACAAATAGTATTAAATAACTTTGATCTGCAAATAAAATAAATAAGAAGTTTAAGAAAATTTGCACGGGTTATTCACCACTGTGGAGAGCGAAAACGTTATAATAGATATAATTAAGTGATACGAGGCATAATTTCAAAATTTCATCTTTAAAATATTATTTCTATATAATTTTGTAATCTTTTCGTATCAATAAATAATACCCTGACACAATAAAACTCCTCAAGCAAAAACATTTGTAGATGTTAACAGATAACTTCCGAAAGAATGCATATGAAATATTTATCTATCAGTTTCACGCCAATCGAATGTCCACAGGTTTTATCAAAATAAATGGATACTGTACCTGTATTACACCCATCAGTTCAAACGGTTCAAGTAATTATCAATAGTTTAAATCTAAAAATTTATCGAAAGTAGAAGATTATAGTTAAAAGCATATCAATCAAATTCAGTATAAGTTATACATATTGCAAAGAAAGTTCAACAAGTTACTTTAAAGTCACATTCATTCTGTAAGTAGAAACAATTCGGTGTCGAAAAACCAACTTCGTACTATCACAGACCTACGTCCCGCTTAAACAGCACCATCAACAATATCCAAATAAAAAGTTTAGTTGACCTCTGGTGCACTCACCGACTTATATTAGTATATTGGATTGTAAACACAATCCTAACTCACCAGATCATAGTAAAGCTTTACAGTTCAAGTGTAATGCCACTAAGTCCAATTCAACTCTAAAATTTCTAATTTTTCCACTATATACAATTACATTCTAAATTTTCTTTTAAAAATAAATACAACTAATTTTCGCGACAAATTATAACTGACAAGTTCCACCACTCAGTAAAAACCAGATGAATTTTCTCTTTACATTAAAGGCTTCATACTGATATATATTCACGGCCTACATTTATAAGTTAATTGAACATATTCCACATATATTACTACAATCATTTCACTGAATATTCCTTTTTAGGTAACTGTCGATCAGAAGAAAAGAACGGGTATTTTCGGTAAAAATAATAAACACCATGTTCAATAAGTACAACGTTACAAAAATATCAAAACAAATATCATAAAGTTCAGACGGCATCGCTATCTCTTATTTACAGTGCACTACATACATAGTCAGCAATACAAAAGAAATTGTGTAGAAGCAAACCAAAAGTACAGACCGTGAAATCAACTAATGATAAAAATGCTACAAATGTGAAAAGATAAAAATCAATTCGCATATAATGAAAATAAAAGAAGTACTGCGAAAAGATTCACCAAAATAGATGTCATTCACATTTTACCCTAACCTAATTTCAACTAAAGTTTCCAATGTGCGCATAAAACATTCTGAAAGGCTACATAACAATAATGGGCATCAAAACATTTACTAAAGTGCAGTTAATATACATAAATTACCTGCCATAAAAGTTGCCGATCAAATTTCCTGTGTCGAATATCGCTTCCCATTTAAATTTCGCCCCGGGCAGTGGTGCGTAAAGGCGTTTAATTTTGAACGCAGTCGAAACTGCGGAACAATATACACTGACATTACAACAAAAATAAAAGTTTATTACCAATCTGCACACAAAATAGAAAAAGCCACCGTAATCGTAATAACATGTAATTAGTTTCCTTATAAGGCTAGCGTAAGCAAATTAAAGGGGAAGAAAAATGAAAAATTCTATAGACGTAGGCAGTAACACATCATCGGTTATTACTGCACATGCCCTTGTAACCAACGTTATTAGATCCAGTATATATTAAAGGCATTAAAGAACGCTGCCGCATAATTGATGGTTAGAAACCATGTCAAATCTGTATGCCCCTACTCCAAAGGGCTTTTAGCACTGCCAGAGCTCAACAGCTGCAGTGAGTGATTAAGGCGATTAAAGTGCAAGTAAGACATTTGTTACTTTTAGTACTCCTTAAGAATCCATAAATGGAGTGGTCATCAAATTGTCCTGGTATAAGTATAAGTTAACTTTATAGAAGAATCTAATTTGTATTTCTATACCGAACATATTTATCTATATTATCTGTATATTTTTGTTACAGTAACTATCATTTACTAATTTGATAATCCGAAACTACTATTATGAAATTCATTTATAAATATATATCATCTAAATTAAACACTATGCATCCGTAAGAATACCAACTGACTATGTTGACAATCATACTTGTACTCAATTTTGTTAATTAATAATTACAGCTCCCCCTTACCTTTGTTAACTGTACATTGCACTAATAAACCGAGGGACAGGACAGGTTGGTTACAGCGGCTTATAATTACAGCCCACTGTTCGCACCTGAATACAACACGGCACTAGCTACAGACGTAACACAACAACACGCGATTTAATTACATTACCTTAATGTAAAATCAGTAAAACTCGTTAGACCTGTCAAACCATCTTCAGCGGATGTTTAGGGTAAAGGGGCGTGACGATTTCCGATCTGTAAAAGACTTCAACTGGCTAGCTTATAAATGACGCCTTGAGTACTCACTACAATTAACCTAAACGTATAGTATACGGAGGTGTACCTAGGAAACTACTGGACCGAAGCGGAACCACACACAGAGCCGGCGTTAATCCAGAGCAATTTTAAAAACCCGGCGTAGTTATTATAATTAGTAAAATATGTGATGCTGCTGTCCAACATACTATATATTATTATATTCCTTGGTAAATTCTAGGCAACGTAAATAAAAACAGAACATCTGCGAGATGCTGCGGTTGCAGGTCGGCAATCGACTCCATTATAATCAGCAAAATATACTGCCGTAATTATTATAAAGATGCTGTCTAATAAACTTGGAGAAATGTGCACTAGAATATGGCGTAGATACAGGTTCCATCCTGTTTACGTCATAATTCACGTTGGTAAATTTCTTTCACGGGACAATAAATGATAACGTGTACACTACCCAGGCTTGCAATGCTTATGCATATTCGAAAAAGAAGCTCCAGAAAAAATTATGTTATAAAAATAACAATTCATAAATAAAAAATTAAACGAAAAAATCAAACTGATTTCTTTAATAGAGTTAGCCAAGTTCAAAAACCACATTTTTTAAACATATAATTCATAATGTCCAAACAAGCCATATCAAATTATACAATAAAAGAACAAGTAATGTTACACAATATTCCCAATTGTTCAAGAATACAAACTTTAACATAAAATATTTTGCAATAAAAATAATAATAATCAAAATATAACTACAAGTAATTACAAAAAAAAAAAAATATTTACACAATTCATTACTACCTTTATATATTATAGGTTTTTGTTGATAAAGCAGCTAATTTACGATCCACTCTGCTATGCACCGTAGAGCATTAAGTAAATATGTTCAGTGCGGCGACTTGTAGGAACTCTCATCCAAGATGATAGAATGACATTATTCATCAATTCAAATCTATCGTCCATTGTTTATTAAGTTTTCCTGTTGCTAGTTGGTTTAAAAACCGTTTTTATGGCCATTTAGTTCTTTCCTAACTTCTTTATTTCATCATTCACAAACGGTAAATTAAAAATGTCGTGAATGATTTATGATATTTACCCTTTTTTGAAATAAACTACATATACTTTTAATATTTATGGGTTCTTAAATAACGAAGTAGTTAAAAGAATATGTTTAAATATAGTGTATTAGAGGAAAAATACGTTCTATATTGCTAATATCTTTTACTTAACGGAATATTTCAGTTTAATATTCGCATTCAAGTTATTTTTGCTATAAACTTCAAGTTCATTTAAAGACAAAATTCAGAAGCGTATTTTACGTTAGAAAATCAATTTAAAATTTTAATCGAACTTTAAACGTTACCAAATTAATACGATAAAACTGTGTAACTAATTTCATTTTAACATATAAATGAAAATATGTGCAAAACAACTCGGTGAGACTTTATTATATTATATATTTTTATTGAATTTGTCTATATAATTTTATACGAAGTCACAAAGTCAACAGTTATTACTATAATTAACGCACAGAAAACTAATATTTATTTCAATTTCAAGTAGAATTCGCTGACCAACGGATTAACAATTAAATTTCTTTCCAAATATTTACGTTCGCTTTCATGCGTATTAAAAACCGCCGCCGGCTCCAAGCAGAAACCAATAACTTCACTTCACTTTCAATTATGGAACCGTAAAGTATCTCGAATTTATCACCCACCAAGTCCATGACGTACACACGTACGTGTGCGATATGTAGTGCAAGTATATGAGTATCTGATGTACCGACGAAAGTACTGCACGTGTCCCACGCACGCGAAGTGCACTCGTGACATTGCGTCACCAGTAAACATCAGAGATTAGATCTGACAGCAGTTTGAGGAAACTGACGCCGTAGATTCGGTTTACCGAGGAATGCTAAATCAGAAGTACTGTTATTTCTAGAAACAGCTAGCATCTGGTGTGAGATGTGGTCTTAAAGGGGACAATTAATGCTGACGCGGTTATCAAAAGCATGCGTGTGAATTTCTGGAATTTCAAACGTAGTGGCTTTCGCGATATTTAAGTTATGATAAAAACCATTTATAGTAGTACGCAGGGGCGGATTCAAATCTAAAATGTGGCAGGAGCAAAATCTTATTTGGATTGGAGGCAGATAATTTTAAAGATAATACACTATATTAAACAATTATTAACAAATAAAGCAGAAAATTAAAATGTATATGTCGTCACGAATAAAAATTGGCATAATCAAAATTTGGAATAAAGAATTTTGTTAACTGAGAAACCTACACACAATCTACTACAAATCAACTTAAAGTATGTGACAAAAAAGCATTTTACGAACGAATTTATTGCAATATCATATAATTTTATATAACTGTAAGTAACACCTAAGAATTATAACTCATTTAAATATCAATGTTCATATAATAATTCACTTTTACCTCTGCATATGTGAAATTCAAAAAATTTTACCTGCAACTGCACTACAAAATTAGCTAATATGATGCCACTAACACAACAAATAACTTATTGATACAGTTATCAAAATTAAAACATTCCAGTTTTCAACAAAAGTATTAACTTAGTACTGTCGGGTTAATGACTCTTGAAGAGGCATGAGTAAAAACCAATTTTTTCTCATTAGCACATTTACCTTATTAGGACAAATACAGGGAGAAAACAAGATACATGAAGCCAAAAGACTAATGTTTCCATACAAGACGATCCGTGTCCAAGAAGACTCGGATAGATAAAAAATGAAAATTACTAAAGTTGATGAAGAACGTGGCAGACGTGTTAGAAATTTCCCATGATTTTGTACATTCTGTCTCATAGAGGTAGATACACTGTTTCGAAGATATAAATAATAAGAAATGTGAGCACCAATTAATTATTGAAAAATTGATAATTGAAGAGGTGAACTGGGACCTAAATCAATTTTAGGGGTAGCTACAAGCTACAATAAGAGACAATATTGCCCCAAAATTAAAACTGAAACAAAAACTGAACATAGGCACGTGGAATATACGAAGCATGTTCCAAGCAGGGAAAGCAGCCAACGTGGTTAAAGAAATGCGACGGCTACATATTGACATATTGGGATGCAGCGAAATGAGATGGCCAGGCGAAGGAACGTGTGTGGTAGATGAACATCAAATATACTATATTGGTGATGATAGTCCGCAACATCGCAATGGAGTTGGTTTTATAATAACAAAGGACGTTCAAAAAGCAGTAAGCGGATTCCTACCAATATCGGATAGAGTTGCTATGTTAAAAATAAATGCACAACCTTGTAGTTTGAACATAATACAAACTTATGCGCCAACAACAGGCAGCAATGATAAAGTCATTGAACAATTTTATGACGACGTAAGGAAAGCAATAAAATATACAAAGAAAGAAGACATATCCTTAATTATGGGAGATTTAAACGCTAAAGTTGGCAACAAATCAACCGAAGGAATAGTAGGAACATATGGTCTTGGAATACGTAATGAGCGTGGAGAAATGCTGGTACAGTTTTGTAAAGAAATACAATTTTCTATTATGAATACTTATTTTGAATTACCAAGCAGAAGATTATATACATGGAAATCCCCCCCTGATAGAAACGGCAACATTGTAAGAAATCAGATTGATTACGTAATGATAAACAAACGATTCCGCAATTCGATTACATCGGTTAAAACATATCCTGGCGCAGATGTTCCATCTGACCACAATCTCTTGCTAGCTGTATTCAGGTTACGATTAAAGAAAGCAACGGCAAGTGGTACGAGACAAACAAGAATAGATGTACAGAAACTGAAAACAGAGAATGTACGGCAGGAAGTAAAACAACAGCTAAATCAAAAATTCTCTGAAATCAATATAAGTACGGGCAACGATATAGAACAAAAATGGGAAACAATTAAAGAAACGCTGAACGTCATTGCAAAGAATAAGCTAGCAAAGAACCCAAGAAAGAAAAACAATGATTGGATGACGGACGAAATACTAGATCTTATGGAAGAAAGGCGCAGATATAGAAATAAAAGTGAACTAAATTATAAGCGAATACACAATATTATTAGACAAAAAATCAAGTAAGCGAAGGAAGCCTGGTTAGGAAGCAAATGTGCAGAAATTGAAACCTTCGAGGGAAAACATGATACACTAAACCTACATAAAAAGATCAAGGAAACTGCAGGAATAGTAAGAACAAAATCCAAACAGACAAAGATAATAAATCAATATTCGACAAAGAGAAAATACTAGAAAGATGGAAAAATGGAGGAATCATTTTCGGATGAACATAGAGATGACGCTGATGTAATAGTTGGCACATTAGGACCAACTATAACTAGACAAGAGTTGTTAAAAGCCATCAAGAGAATAAAAAACAACAAGTCAGCAGGACCACATGAAACCCATGGAGAACTTCTAAAGTTATTGGAAGAAGAACACACGCAGGACGTATTAGATTTGTTCAATAGAATATACGAAACAGGAAACATGCCCAATGACTGGTTACTCTCTACGTTCATCCCATTACCAAAAAAGCCAGGGGCCAAGAAATGTGAAGATCATCGCACAATTAGTCTAATGAGCCATATACTAAAGGTTTTCTACACATCATCCACCAACGTGTATACAGCAAGTTAGAACAAAATATCGGCGAATCGCAATTTGGTTTCAGAGATGGCCTTGGAACAAGGGAAGCCTTATTCTCGATACAAGTGCTAATACAAAGAGCGCGTGATGTCAACTACGATATATTTGCATGTTTTATTGATTTTGAAAGAGCGTTTGACCGCGTAAAACACGAGCAATTAATACAAACATTAAAATCAGCAGGAATAGATAACAGTGATACCAGAATCATTGCCAACTTGTACTGGCAACAAAGAGCCACAATCCGTATAGGGGACAGAACATCAGAAGAATTTCACATCCGCAAAGGTGTTCGACAAGGATGCGTATTGTCCCCGATGTTATTTAACGCCTACTCTGAAAACCTCTTCAAAGAAGTCCTAGAGGGTGCAGAAGATGGAATCAAAATAAACGGAGAGATAGTCAACAACATTAGATATGCGGACGACAAGGTTCTGCTGGCCAAAACTTTAGAAGGATTGCAAAGATTAATAGACCGCGTAACAGAAACTAGTAAAAATTACGGTATGCGGCCTAACATAAGTAAAACAAAAGTGATGATCATGAGTAAAAATGCCAACATAAACGTGAATTTCCACACAAAGAGTACAGGCGTTTAATTACTTGGGATGTACGTTAAACGAGAGATGGGACCATACTCAGGAAATAAAAGTTCGAATCGAAAAGGCGCGGAGTGCATTTAACCGCCTAAAGAAAGTACTTTGTAATTTGAGTTTAAATTTACAACTTCGTACTCGAATACTTAGATGTTATGTTTTACATACAGCACAGAAGCTGCAAACAAACGATTGGGAGCTTTTGAGCTATGGTGCTATCGCCGTATGCTCAGAATCTCATGGGTACACCATGTAACAAATGAGACACAGTCCTTCAGCGCATGAACAAGGACAGAGAGATCCTTAATGCTGTTAAGAAAAGGAAACTAGCATACTTTGGTCACGTCATGCGAAATGATAAATATCGTCTTTTGCAGTTGATTATGCAAGGAAAAATCGAAAGCAAACGAGGTCCTGGTAGACGAAGAATCTCATGGCTTCGCAACCTTAGGCAGTGGACAGGAATGACATCGGTCGCCCTGTTCCGAACAGCGATAAACAAGATTAGATGGGCCAGAGTGATCGCCAACGTCCAATGAGGATACGGCACAAGCAGAAGAAGCTACAAGCACCAAGGCTATATCGAAAAGCTGTATGGACGTGTGCTACTACTCAATGTGCTTACTTTAAGGGGGTATTATAGTCTAGATACCCGTTTTCAAGGTGATTTTTGAGAATGAATTGTACAAAAACGGTTAAACCTACTGATCTCAAATTTTGTGTTCATATTTATTCATATTTAAAGTAACACCTACAATTTTTATATCGCTTTTTATAGCAAACTGTAAGAAATATATATGAACACACAGGGCATGTAGCGAAATTTCGTTTCTATCGGGCTTGGTGATTGACACCGTCCTCGTCATCTGAAATAAACGATTCTTTTTATTTTATTCTGTAGACATGTGGTTATCATTCGGACCTCTAATAAATAATTTAAAAAAAACTGATAAAATGGCGGCGCTTGAAAGAAAATATTTCGATTTTTACTAAAAAATTTTACTTATCACGGTCCGAAAAAAATAGTAATTGTAAATAGATATCAAAGTTGGAGGTTCGAACGATAGCCGAACATGTACACTATATGTGTAAAAAATTAGAAGTCGATCGGCCAAGTAGTTTGTGAGAAAAATATACGCCCGACTTGAATAATGTCGTTCCGAGAAAAACGCGTTTAAAGTTTTCTTCTACTGACTGTGGATTTCTTCGTATTGCCAAGCCTTAGTACGTACTTAATGCATTTATAATAGCTTCTGTCAATTTCCCTGTTCCTTTTCTATCGATGCCTTTGTTGTTTTTTTAGCATTGCGTAGTCTCGTACCCATACGCATTCTTTTTTTTCAACGACATAATCTTCACTACATACTTGTACCATAGCCTCCGAAACAGATTTAAATCTAAACCTTTACATCTCGGTCAATTTGACGAATTTCATTGTAATATTTTACGAACACATTCCCAAGACCTCAAACTGTAAGAAAATGCCAAATAAAAGATATCGATTTTTTGGACCGGCTAGACTATAATACCCCCTTAAAAGTGGTGTTAAACTTTCCACAAACAAAAATGCCGACTTACTGAATTGACCAAATAACATCTTGTGACAATTGCATTTTCCACAAAAAGGTACCATTAACACTAAATATTATGTAAATATTTCTCCATACTCTTCCAAGAAAATTTCAATAATGTTAGCAATATTTCGCTTTCTCTTCCTATAAACGTTTACTACAAAGCCTACTGAAGCAAACAACACAACCTTTTTTTCTTTAAAAGGCACAAATTTGCTATAATTTTCATTCTCTTGAAATCACACAAAGATCGAATTCCAAGCTTTCCAAATATTAGTCAGACAAGTTTCGTTAGCGACCTTTTCTGCTTTAATTCATTATCACTTTTTATTTAATATGATTAAAATTGGGAGTGCTGATTGAAAATACCAGCGTTGTTTTTACCCACTGTTGAATTTTTCTTGTTCAACATAATCTCATAATACAACGCTTTACTCATTTTCACCACACTATTCTTTAGATATATTTTTCAGGAAAAATAATTAGAATAATAGCAGTAACAAGCATACGAATATGACATTGAAGACACGATCGCTCTTTATAACATATATTATCCTTCCTAGGCTTATACAACCAACAGATAATTCGTTATATTTATTGCAATATGCAAAAATAAGTGTTACCAGGTACTAGTTCATGATTGAGGCCAACATCGGCCAAAGTCATTCGATCAGTTTTCACGTGCTAATCCTTGGAAGGATAAGGTCTCTTATTTTTAGAAATAAAAAAAAGTTTATTTTCAATATTAGATACCATCATTTTAAAGCATGAATATTATGTATTGTTCTGCATAATCGCCATTTCGATCGATGTATTTTTCTAGGCGTTGTGGTAGTTTCTGTATGCCTATGTCATGCCAGCTCGCCGTTGAGGAAACGTTGGACCGCTTCTTTTATCTCGTCATCGTCGCTGAAGTGCATTTGAAATTTTCAGCGAAAGTTCTATGAATAGTGCTTCGAGAAACCCCAGAAACCAAAACGCAGAGATCATCGAGATTGATAATCTATAAGCATGATTTGTTCAACCTTCGTAACTGTTTCATCAGGAATTGACGATTTCTATGCGACCACTTGTAAACTCCCTATACGACTTGCGGATCTTTTTACATCCATGCATGATTTTGCATGCACTTTCGTTACTTGGCGATTAGATTTAGATTGGTTTAACGCCTTTTGCGTTCAAAAAGCGAATAACTGCGCGAATTTCGCACCGGATGGTAGCAACAAGTGAGAGCTCCATTACAAGCAGTTATCGAGCCAAAACTGAGCGACCCTGCAGGCTAAGCGATTATTTGCTTGAGAGTGGGGGAAGTAGCAAAAACGGCAGTATCCAACAGCCGCGCGAAAAGTTTTCCTGCAGCTAAAACGTTTTGTAGACCTTATTTTTAGGATTATACTGAAGACCAGCATACTTTTTACTTTAACGCATTCGCATTTTTCCTCAAAGGGACAAAATTATTATAACAAGAAGTAACGCAATTATAAAAAGAGGTTGCTAACACGACCTAAGAAGATCTCATAGAAGTTTTTAAAATCCTCATAAGCAACTTGGTCGAGAGCATGAAAATAGCATCACATGCAAGCGAGACCACTGATTACACATTTATTCAGGATTGATTTGCACTTTAAGATCTAAAATCAGTGAGCATAATTCGTGCTGATAAAAGGTTGTCTGTTAACCAAAGATATGACCGACTAATACCGTACATGATAGAAGTAAAATATGTTAGAGTCATTAAGTGCTTCACCAGCAAAATCTATGCTCCAACAATTCTAAATTAGGCAGATGTTACTCGGAAGTGTTGCAACCGTCCCAACATCTGTTGTAAAGAAATTTTAGCTAACACCTTAAGCCGATGTAATTTATGTTGATTATAAAGGATTTAACGCTTTTTTTTCACCTTAAAAAAGCAAAGTGTGAGAATCGTGACCGCAGTGATACCACGAGCTGGGTAGCTTTATCAGCTAAGAGCGATAAGCTAAAATTATATTTAATAATGCAATTTAATAAATCATTTTAATTTAACTTTAAATTGCATCACACAATGACAACAAATAAAATAAATTCTTATTTCCTACCACCCCTTATCAGTGACTACCAAAAAAATCTATGACGGTCTACATCATTGCTAGAAAAAAAAAATTATTTACCAGAACACTTCGAATCTTTCGGGATAAACGCATTATCAGGAAACAGTGGTATAACTCAGAAGTCAAATAGACAGAAGATCAAAGTTAAAAATTCACTAATATAGTTACATAGGTTAATTAATTATAAACCGGTAATCACTGTCACCAAAAATACAATTAAGAAAAAATTGTATACCATTATAAGTAAAACATCACCAAAATTCACTCTTTTGACTGAAAATGACTATAATTCTACTTAATAAATAAAATAGTATTGTACACTTTTCAAAATTCTAACGAAAAAAAAATTATTATTAAAAATACCCAGTTTTCTTAACAGAGCAAGATTTAGGAGTATAATTCCCCGCATATGATCTTCCCATAACTAGTACCACGAAACTGTGATACTAATATGTGAAGTAAAACTTACAACCAACAACAAAAAAACGAATAGAATTTTTAAAATAGGCGCTATTTCCAATTTACTACGCAAGGTAAAACCACAAAAAACATCTATCAACACGCCTTAATTCCACAGATGGCAACGCTAAGGCGATAACAAAAAACTATTGCTGTCTACAACCTAGATATATGACGTGTCTGGGTAACCATATGTATACTAATTACGATACTTTGCGTCAGGTATGGAGCTAACCACTCAGATAACATCAGAGGCTGTAAATGTTTTCAGGATTTCAAAAATTCCAAAAAACAAATTACTCATCAGAAATAATCCACCTAACGATAGCAACTGCACATTCCCAGAAACCACTCTCAATACTTTTGCCACTTTATGAATAATTCTGAATGCTACGTTAATAACATTTAATCTTGAAAGTCAATAACACTTCATTGTATCAGGAGTCACTTCTCAACCTAAATTAACCGGTTCAAATCCTTTCTAAACAACCTTTTACCTCTTCTAATAAATATACTTAGCTCTAATTCATTTCAACGTCTTAAAATAGAATGCGAATATAATAGTAACAGAGCTTCCTCACTAAATTTAAAGCAACTAATCCAACATATTATCCATATCGGATAAACTATGAACCAGATATATTAGATTTAATAGTTCAGAAAAACCTCAATATACAACTATTTTAAAATGTTACATTGAACTTAACACAGATCATCTATCGGTTATAATATCATTCATAACCGTACCTTCTCAAAGAAGAATCGAATCTAAACTAATAATAGAGTAGCACATTAGAACTATTGCAAAGAACTCCTAAATACAAGCCTTAGATAAATTAACGACTTACAAATCCCAAAGAAAATAGCACTAACTCACATTATAACATGCATAAAAGAAAGTATTCATATCAGATACATTTTCAGAACTTGTTAACTATAGAACTACTTCTCTACACATAATAAAATTAATAAAACAGAAAAGTCAAATGTGTAGAGATTCGCGACACGCCAGAAATTCTATAACAAAAATCCGGAAAAATACTTATCGAATTAAAAAGAATGGATCACTACAGATTCAAGTATTATCAAGAATACATCAGCACCCATAAGTCAGGTGACTTCAAACTACGAAGAACCGCAAGAACAAATACAAGATATTCCCCTGCACAATACAATGCATATCATTTTTCTTCAGCCTTGTAGCGCCCAGTATTGAGCATAGGCCTCCCTTTTTGGGGGGGAATTTGGCAATTCAACGCCACGCTTGCCGGGCGGGTTGGCGAGTGGATAGTGAATGTACTTTTTACGACCGCCAAAGGTGTTTGTATGACGGCCGGAGAGCATTAAATGTTTTTGTCATTGCCGGGGTTCGAACCCGGAGCCGCCGTGCGCCAGTTTGGCAGGTTGAGGCCTTTACCTCGCGGCTGTCGTGCTCTCATCTTAATGCATCAAATGCATATCATTGAGAAAGAAAAATGCAAAATTTTCTGGAACATTTAACTCTCACAGTCATCAAAATTAGAAACCACTAGCCGAAAACCAAGTGAAACCAACTTTATCCAAGAAACTAGTTTCTATAATAAAAACACTTCCATTAAACAAATACCAGATGATAAAACACCCAACACTATACTCAAAAAATTATCCTGGGAAGCACTGGCATACCTAACAACTCATCGTGCTGGCTTAAGAACTGGTTACCTTCCCAACAAATAGAAGCATGCATTAATTATTCTGTTTTAAAACCAGAAAAAAAAGCTGTTTCCAGCTACCGACCCATTAATCTTTTAGCAACAACATAAAAACTGTTGTCATTCTTTCAGTTTGCATTCCAAAAGGAGAATTCTACGTGTTATCATCTTAAAAAAATTATGAAATAATAAAAAGAGGATGCAAATGTAACTAATTTATAGCGACACTTTTTATGGTTTTAGTGCAAGCTTAAACTGTAAAGGATGTCATAAAATAGAAACATCTGGGTTGTCAAACAACCAGAACTGGTAGCACACATAAATTTAGTAATCATAGCTGTTGAACTCTAAAGAAAGTAGAAATGTCCTCGGTAGCAACGGTCATTCGTAATCTTTAAAGTGCTTCTGGTGTCTTCGCTGGCACCAGAACTATTTAGGGGGAGGTAAAACATGCGTTTTCAAAGCGTTAAAACTGTGGAACAATAGAAACAAGTTTTGAGAAGTAAATATTTCTGCTACACGATCTGTAAATGCGATGGGCGCATCTTGGCGGATGCCAAGAAAACGCTCCTTATTTGGGTATATTCTACAAACTGACAAGTTTGGTGGCAAAGCCACTGGTTTGGAGTTGTTTTTTGTGGTTCGGCCTGATCCTTTAGCTTTTGTAGCCAGAAAGAAAAACACCGAATTAAACACTTGACAACTCTGCGCTTCCAACTTTCTGGCAACAATTTGGAGAAGGATCCTTCTTGTATCAAAAGGATAACTGTCCTGTTTGTTCAATCCCATCAAACACCTCTGAGAAGAATTAGAACACAAATTACACGCTAGGCCAAATCGACCATTTTCAATGGCCAAACTCATTTCGGCTCCCACAAAGTAGTGGTAAACATATATCAAAGTTTTGGAGAAAATCTTCCCAGACAAGTACAGACGGTGAAGGTGAAACAACATCCTATTAATAGGTGACACATGAGTCTCTGATTTTATAATAATAGATGTCTGGATACTTTTGGTATTACAGTGCGCTTTTCTGTACAGTAGTAATGTCTAGTAATGCGTTAACTTACATACTCCCCATAAAATCGTGAATATTGAAAAACAATGTTATTAGAGGTATAATATATACAATTGAGTATAGTGATCAATTGTACAATTAGGTCGAAACTTCTGACCACCTTTTTTGAACTCCTCATTAAAAAGTAGAATATGAATGTCTCATAAACCCGACCCATTGAAACACCCCTAATCGGGGTTTTGCTGCTTTTTTTATTTTAAAGTGACATATCTCATGAACGATAATATATAGAGTGCTGATACCTTCATAGTTGATTTGTTGGTCTAAGTTTGAGTTTCCAAGGTGTTTATGAGTTTCAACATTTGTATATATTACCGTTTTGCCCCCTGATCTTGTTATAAAGACTAATATGTACACCAACCTTATTTGTTTGTAAGATCTGAAATGTTAATTTTTATTTTCGGTTTATCGAATGACATATCTAATAAAATGAATTCCCTAAGAGTCTGACAAATGCTCATGCATGATAATACTCTTTGTGACAACAAATTACGGTTTATTGTTTTTATTGTTTCATATTACTTAGGTGTATTAAATTAATTGTAAGCTAAATATGAAAATGCAGTACAAAAACCTTTTTCTATAAAAAAAATTCTTAATAAAACACTATATGTGTATTTATTAGTTGTAGAAGATTTAAACTGTCTATCAACAAATTTTTCAATCTACTTATTTCCGACACTAAAAATGGCCCAGAGGTAACTAACCTAAGTTGTTTTTAATACCTGCGTATTACTTTTAATTTGATTTACCACTATCCTAACTGCCCGCTTCTCGCTTCTCCGGAACACCTATGCGCTTTCAAATAAAACAGACGCGCTCATCAATTTAAAGGATAATTTATAGCAGCGCGCCAAGCCGGCACAAAGAATTATAATAAAACAAACGCCTTTAATTAGCAAGGCAGAACATTTAATTACGTATTTTACAACTGCGTAGGCTCGAATGCACGCAACTATTATAAATGGGCATTATTGAAAAATTCAGTAATGGATAACGAAGCGATCGCGGGATGGCGCTTGTTGCGTGCGACACGTTTGCCCAAGACGCAGGTAACCGTTCGCGCTATGAAAAACTGGCTGCGCATTCAGCAGTTAATAGCTCCGGACCAGAATGAGCCACAATGCTTTCGAGCAGCCATTCGTTCAACTGTCCCTGAAAAAGTTGCCGTGCAGTGCTTTACTTTTAATAAATAATTCTATTTATAGACTTACTATAATTGTTTCGTTGCGTGCCGGAATTTTCTGTATAATTCAGCGGATAAGAAGCAACTCAGCGGTCTCCGATTGAAGTGCGCTTCAAAAAACTGTAGGAGACTGAATCTAGGATTCACGGAAGTGCGTATGTAGAATCACGAAAGAGAACGGTATCTGCTTGGCTTTATTCATTAACTCCAGTAAAAATTTTTGGTTACCGTTTCATTGGCCGTTTTCAACCCCGCAGTTGTAAGAGCCTTTAATGCGTATCGCCTAATTCATATATTATATGTTTAGTTACTAATCTACCTCATTATGAATCCCTCATTTTTTCATTTAACGTACCTAACTGTTTCATCACTCAAATTTATTTTATACCTAACAACATTCTTTACATTTCAAAGTGACAGATCATATACGTTGACTATTTTTAAATTTTAATACTTATTTACTTTATGGTCTTATAGCGATTTCCCTTAAAAGTTATCAAAAATATCTTAATTACACAGGGTGTCTCACATATAAATTCATAATTCTTGTAGAATTTCGGAAATATGACGGATTGTCTACGTTCCTATGCTGGTTCCGTAAACAACTGACCGATAAATAATTCGTGTTTCCTATTTCAGAAATAATTTTATGGCGTCATCTTGTTTGATCCACGCATCATCATATACCATGGAAAATACCATGAACTGCTTCACTATATTCGTTATCAAAAAGATATGGACTAATTATACCCTCAGAGGTCATTGCAATCCATACTGTAACTTTGGACCATTTCGCGGGGAATGATGATTCTCTTTCCAATTATTTCAGACCAATATCGACATATCTGCATTTACATAGCTTCATTACTAAAATATAATATCACATTGATCAAAGCATTGCAATATTTCTCTCGCAAAAGTAAAATACGGCGAATGGTCTATTTCATTTAAAGTTTATACACCTTACATTTTATAAACTTCAACTTTCTTAATATTCAATGCATACAGAGCGGTATATTTACGCACCAAGCAGTAGAAATGGTATCTCACTATCGCGGCCAACCGAAGAAGCGTACATAAATAGTAAACCCAAGACTATTCGATTTATTAACTTACATTTTAAACAAATCTGTAAAAAAAGTCGAAAATAACGTGAAACTACGACTTGCATTCTATTTATATCCCAGAAAATTCAAACTGCCTGAACTTTTTATCTCTCATTATTACTTTCCTTATCCTATAATAAGGAAAGTAATGTAATCGGCGGAAATTTGACCTACCCAGTTTTTCACATTTCTGGACGAATTATAGCCTCAGGACACCGAAAAAGTTGGTTTTAGCCATTGGTTCGTGTGTGTGTGTGTGTGTGTGTGTGTCTGTCGGTCTGTCAGTAAACAAGATATCTTGAGAATCGTAAGAGCTAGAGACTTGAAATTTGGTATGCAAGTTACTTGTAGGTAGGGGACGCAGTGCGAAGCTTTTGGTAAAAATCGGCTGAGCCGTTTGGTCGCAAGGTCCCAAAATCGGTCGCAAAGCGGTCGCGAATCTAAACGGTTGAAGATACAAAAATTTTATGAGAATAAAAATGATTTATTATCATGAGATAAACATGAATTTAAAGTAAAAGTTGGTAAAATAGGAACTCGAAAAAAAATTGAAACTCAGGATTTTAATATACCGGGTGTTCATAAAATGTTTCAGGAAATTTATATTACTGGATAGATCAAACCGAGACGAACAAAAAATTACAATGAAATTTTTTGATCTGAGGTCAAATAAATAAGTTATAGCCGATTAAAAATTAATTAAACCGACCAATCATAGCGCGCTCGAAGAGCTACCGGGCCGACTGCGGGCCGCTAGGAGGAAGCACGCAGGCGATAATGGCGAAGGCTGTGCGGCCGAGATCGCACGGTTACCTTCAGTGACGTAGCAAAATTTTAAGTACGAGTCAATTATTGTCTTGTACTGTTTATTTTAATCAGCTTTCGAGTGTTGGACTCTCGTCTCGTCCTTTTTTAAAATAACAAGTTATGGGACGAGAGCAGCGCCTCACATCGTCGCCTCAAAATTTTCATCACTTCCAGTCTTTGCTTATCTTGTTTTGTGATGAACTACATTTCCGCACCATATAAAAGTATACTCAGTACCACCGTACTCAATATCCGAATTTTGGTTTTATTTCAGCTTTCGAGTGTTGGACTCGCGTTTCGTCCTTTTTTAAAATAACAAGTTATGGGACGAGAGCAGCGCAGAGCCGATATATATATATATATATATATATATATATATATATATATATATATATATACATAGCAGGAAAGCTAGACGATGCGATAAAACAAATGAAAATAATGGAAATAGACATTCTAAGACTAAGTGAGAAGAGATGGCCCGGAAATGGAACGTGCCAAAAAGAAAATGTGACATTATATTAGTCATGATCAATAAACGATGACCCAGAACAGACAATAGTAACAGAGAACTACAATAGAAAACTATATAAAAAACTTATAAGATGCTCCCCAGAAGAAGAAACAAATCTACACTAGTTATTTCACGAATATTAAAATAAGCCTCAAATTGACATCCAAAGGTGGCATACGAATGGATGTCGTAAAACACAAAATGCGCATTACTTATCCATATTATATATATGCATTTGCTAAAATCGTAGTTTCACATTCAGTTGTTCCTTTCCAAATTTTATTAGTTCTAACGTAATTTGTTGAATACGACTGCATTTATTTCTGAAAAAAACTAATTTAAATCTAGGCATCTAAATAATGATTGTTAACTAAACAGGTTTTAGTCTGCCATTAATTTTGACCTCTTGCTATATTAAGCGAACTTTTAGTATTATACAGTTGTAAGACAGTTCTGATTCAAAATTATGATATTTTACATACTAACTAATTGAAAATATGTATTACTCACGTATTATTAACAAGATAACACTGATTATTATCCCTAGAAAGTCGCTGCTACTGGACTGGTCTAATTTTTGAAATACCATCAAGATAACTTCATTACATTTATATCTTAGATACATGTTAGATTAGATCATGTGAGATAAAGCACAAAAGTATGGAAGTCTATTAATCGGTAAACGCATATTTTCCGATTAACCGTTTCATGACGCATAAAATAAAAAAATATAACAATATATAGCCTTTATACTACAGGTTACTCAGAGGTCAACTGTAAATAACTTTTTAAAAATAAAATCCAAAAATAAATCGATTTGTGCAAAAACTTATAGGTGTAAAAGCTGTTCTTAATACAAAATAAGAACACTCGTTATATCAACAAACTTAAAATAACTATTTTAAAAAATATTACAGTGATAACCATACCTTCAACAAATTTTTTAATTATTTAGAGTAACAATTTTTAAATGGGGGGGGGGGGGAGACAAAGTGCAAAATGGTACAAAGACCTTGTAAATACTTATTTACAAAATGACACAACCAAAATGAGATATCTATAAAAAATATTAAAATACGCTGGTCTAGAGCATACATGAGCCCAAAATTATATGTAAATTTTGACATTTCACCTAAAATGTCGCATCAGATCAAAAACATAATGTAACAGAGACAATTATGAGCAAGAGCATACCTAGTTAAAAAAATTTCAAATGTTTTTCAAAACAAAAAAAATACAACAATCTGATTCATAAGACTTACTTGAAATAAATAGTTCTGCAATCATGATTTAACAAAACAAACTTAAAATTAATTAAAGATATAGATAACCACAAGAAAACATCAAATATCACAAACATAACGACAGCAATTTTAAATCATTTGAAATGAGATGTATGCCCACATGAAAGATAAAGTGTAATCTAAACGGCATTTAAATCTAGTAGAAAGCAAACTAACTCGTGTATGCAGAGGCGACAAAATCCAAAGCCTGAGCCGGGGGAAAGCTTTATACCGGGCCCTTAACATAATTTTTTATTTCTTTATGAGTTATTAATATAAAATTACCAAGTATTGCATAATATTAAATTACAAATAAAAGTGACTTTTTTTAGTTATTACATTTCGTATATAAAACCAATATAAATTGTTACTGCATGTGTTACATTGCATGCAAATGCACATATGGTAAATATATATATATATATATATATATATATATATATATATATATATATATATATATATATATATATATATATATATATATATATATATATTATTATATAATATATATATACAGACTATTAATATAATGCAGTTTACGCGATTGTGATGTAATCTACTAGTCTATGAAAGTAGACAAGAATGCGCATGCGCGAATGAGGATACATACGCAGACCCGAGCAGTTAGGATTAAGATGTCGATGATAGCACAGATAATACAGACAGAGAGTACAGCGGCGAATTTGCATCAAATTTTGTTGGCAAAACCGGAACATCCGTTCATAGAAATTATTCAACTAATATAATGGATTGCAGCCTGAACAAAGGCATGTAATAAACAATTTAGAAATGGTCGGGACTATGTTGAAAGTGATCCAGCAATGAGTAAAACACCAACAAGGATAGGCGAGAACTGAAAAATGACACAGAATTCTAAAAACTAAAGATTGTAAAATTTTGCCGGAATATCTTAATACAACATTTGTTACGGTAAAATTTATTTCACAGCTATTGTTATCTAAGAAAACAGGGCATCGTGTTGGAGTTGCTAATGATTTATTTCAAATTGTTACAAAAGGAAACGAATCAACGATTCAGAAACAAAAGCTCAATAATTCCAATAGAAGTCTCCTGACTCGCTACGTCCGAAGAAGTGTGTGACACCAAGGTGTTTACTTTAAAGAAAACTGAAACTACACTACAATACTTCTTGTACGATGTACTATTTTTACTAATTACATGAACATTTTGTTATGTGGCTCTATGTTTTTCAATAAGTCTGGTTTTTCACATTGAGTTTCACTTCCGACATTTTTTCACGAAACGCTAGAAAAACTGAGTATTGACACTAACCAGTACATTGAATCTACAAATAATCGAATTACGGATTTTTTGAATATTCTTTAAAAAATAGAAATTTTATTAATATTAAGAACAATATATTGGAGTGTGCCTAGGCCCCTAAGAACCATGGGCCATGGGAATTTTACCTCTTCTCCCCTACTCATTTAACGGACCTACGTGTATGAACACTTGTTTATAATTCTTAAGACAGACAGCAACTTATAAGCACGTCTAAGTCATAAGTATGACAGAAATTTAGAATAAAATAAAACAGAAAAGGCTTAAGAGGTTACTGAAGTTGCTTTATTTTAAAGTATATACGATAACATTATGTTCTGAGCAACATATTCAAATGTTCATCACGGCTAAGTAGGCACTGATGTATTCAAGACTTATTTCCATGACTTAGTGCAACATATGAGGCTATAGTTCACAAATGCTGTATTTGATGTTTCTTTTCGGATCATCCAGCGTTCGTGATTTGTTCCTGTAAATCTACGCTTTAACATCCCACCCCATTCCAAAGATTCTTAAAGGCTACTTCACCGGTTAATTTCGTCAAATTATGAATTAACTAAACTCTATTGTTCGTATCATGTAGTTAATTTTTGTGGTTGTAAAGTTCTGTCATCAATCAGCCTCAGATTTGATATATTTTGACAAAGTCGCTTAACAAGAAGCAAACTTCATCAGAAAAGATTATTTTTCCTTGTCAGTTGTTCAAGCATCCAATTGCAGATACGCGACTCATCTGATGATTAACAGACTTCAATTCTTGGTCTAAAACGACCTTATATGAATGTTAACACCAGTTTAACCGTAAAATTCGCCAAGTTATCGTTTGCAAAAGTTACAATTCCTATGCACGGCGTGGAATCCACAAATTTGAATCTTCAAGAATACTGGTTCACGTAGAAGCGATATATTCTTTGCAGTTCTTGCATTAGGTTGTTTTGAAAACACGTTTTTATCTTGTAGAGTAATAGTACGTTCCAATTTTTCCATAGTACCAAAAGGACAATTATTATAACCACAATATTCGCAAAGTGTATGATATGATATAGAAGTCCAATCATTTCTATAATACATTTTACAAGTTTTAAGACTTCTTGAATCGTAGAATCAGGCATGATTAGCTGGTGTACTATACTGAATATAACTGACACTAATATGCCGCTATAACACTTCAAATATAGTCGCCATGTACATTCGAAATATTATTGTGCTTGTTGAAACCCCTCGTATAACTATATATCTGACTAGACTAACATTGATGTAACGAAAGCATTCCCGGCTTCAGAGTATTTCATTATTTTAATTTCTAAAATTTAATTGTATCAAAAAAGACTAACTGATTTTCATATCCATGCTAGGATTAGGTGTTTGTAAAAAATTGTAAAGCTCATAACAGAAGGTTACTACAAAAGAGTCATAGGGTTTTAATAAGATATATTTCGCAAAGTATTATAAATATAATATTAAATGATACATGAAAAGCAAGCAAAAACGACCAAATTTTTATTCATATCATCGCAAATGTTCGATGTCAGTTCCTCAAGTCACATGACACACGTCTAGACGGCAGTTCATTTTGGTCCACAAACGCTGTAGTGTGTCCCCATTGACGCTCCTAACATCAACAGTAAGGCGATCTCAATGTTCATCCAATCTTATTGGCATTGGTGGTACGTAAACCAGATCTTTAATGTGTCCCCAAAGGAAAAAATCGCGAACCCTAAGATCGAGAGACACGTGAAGCCAGCCTCTTTAGCATATCACCCAATCCAGAGGTAATAGTTCCTCATTTAGATGTCACATTAAGTTTTGTTGAATCTCCTTCATGTTTCGCAACGGTATAAGAATTTTCCGTGCCCATTATTTGAAGATTGTGACGGTTCGCCTTTCCAATTACATGAAATATCGCCTCTTCGCTAAACACCAAAAGGTTAACAAATTCGTCATTCTCAACCACTTCCTGCATTATCACATAAAAATCGATTCGTTTTGCATGATTATTGGGCCTCCACTATGTTGTCAGGAACGCCTATTCTTCTGCTGATTTTACGTTCATTTACAAAACCTGTATCATTTAATTAGCGATACCATCGCAGAATGCTTTGCTAACCTGACGGTTCTCTTTCGTACTGCTTTCTAAACTAAACGCAAGTTGCCCCGTAATAACCGATAAACACCTCACGTACTCGAAAGCACAAAACGCTTTCTGCTTCACCGTCAGCCTTTTACGAACTGAGCCAGTGGTGCCACCCGAACGTGTAAAACGAATTTTTTAAGCCCACATTTCATACTTTGACGTTTCCTCTTCCTTTTCATGTATCATTTAATATTATCTGTAATACTTCACGAAATATATCTTATTAAAGCCTGATATGTCTTTTGTAGTAACCCTATATATCTAATGACATTAAATCTAGAAAAAAATCTGATATATATACAAAAGTTATATAACGTTGGAAAAGTGTTGCATATATTCATAATTGTTTCTAAACAATTATGATCAATTGTTAGTTAGTTTATAATAATACATATAGTTTAAATATACCAAATTATGTGTAAAGAGAAAAACGAGAAGACTCTAAAGGTATTTCTAACTTTGTTTTCTGTATAAGTAGTAAAATTACCTTTCTATTTAAACCTCCTTAGCTTTATTGAATTTGTATTATAGCGTTTGGAATTAGTATGTTATCTGAGTGAAGAATGAAATCCTGTAGTAAAATGAATCCTGTATTATTCAACCCCCGAAAGAAGGCCTGCAAATGAAGACGCCTCCAAATGTGCAACTCAAAATGTATTACTTCTTGCTGAGTAACGATAGCTTAAATGCCAGTCTAGGCAGTTAATATAAATACTAGCCAGACACCAAAAACTAAGACATATAATTTGTTTATAACGCTTAAAAAAACTTAGTAGAACTGCTTTGCGACTACTGGTATACATTTAAATTACACTTGCACTCACCTTAAAACGATTTTGATACAGTTTGCGCTAATGAACGCCTCAGCAAATACGTGCGAAATTTATTGCCTGTACCTGGGGGCTGGGATGCTGAAATTGGTTTGTCAATTAGCTCTCAATGATGTTTTAGCAAAAAGGTGTTTGTTAATGCGGTTATTGTCATTACATAGAAACCGCAGGAAACAATAAATTATCGGCGGGTCATCAAACAAACGAATTTTTTAAAATCCCCGTCTGTCTGCAAGGTCTTTAGCTGCCTTAGCAAGAAAAATATTTTAAATTTAAAATTCCCATTGTTTCCAGTTCACTAATCAGCCTTGAAGTTGGCACTTTTTGCTGAGCCTCTATTCAAATAAGCCAGCGTTTGAAAAACTATTGACTAAGGATCAGCCTGCATAATAATGAGAAATATGTAAATGCGTGTGGTATTTCAGATACTTAAATCGTAAAGATGGACATGATTGAAATAAATTCTTATTATAGCTTATAAGTAAATCTCGTATAAGAATCGTAAAATATAACTATAAATCATACAAACACCACAGTGCAAGGGCTAGAAGTTTCTAGTTGCTACCAGATATGCAATTACCTTAAATTTGCCTATTATTCCCTGCTGAAACGGAAATTAACACATCTCGGCTCGCTCATTCAGCTTTGCACACTCTACGCAAAACATCATTTCTTTTCAGCCTCTGCTTGCTAACAGCCTTTTAAGAAAATTGTCCCTTTGTTGCAGGAGATACTCTTTCCTGAATTGATGGTTGTCTTGCCTTGCTCATTTTTCAAGAGGTTTGCGATAACGACCTCCTTTATTGAAGGTGCTAAATAGAGGCTGTAACCGCTTCTCGGCCACTTTAGCTTGCAAGCAATCCTTATCAGATTCTAAAGTTTGCAACTTTTCTAGATTGAGTTATCAGCCCCTTCAATTCATCATTTATGTTTACAAACTGCTTTTTTTAGTAACGAAGGCGAACTTCACGGCGAATTTTATTTTGTTATCAAGTTAAAAAACGTTTTGCTAATCTCTTATATCTTAATTCGTAAAACTAGTACGCATAATGTATGTTTAAATTAATTACAAGCAGATACAAATCACGTGCAACTATATTAGCTTGTGCTAAATGAAAGATCAAACAAGATATAGCATAAAGGAAGTCTAGTTAATCAGACATGTAGCAATAACGCTGCTCTCGTATATGGATCAACAGCGCACCGAGTTCGAGTCATAACAGCCTTCATATAGTCACATATTCGAGATGATTATTACATACTGTAGTAAGACATAGAAATAAATTTCGATACCAAAATGAACTAGGTGCATTTCAAGAAAGTTTTCGTTAGCAACAACTAGAATTAAATATAATAAAAATTATATTAATGCTAAACAAGAGAAAAATGCATCTCATTCAATTACGATGGTAAATTTTCATCTCTAAAATAGATTGTTAATAAATCAGATAATAATATATATGTATGTAATAATATTTTACTTATACTTATTATCTTAATATTATTAAAAATTTAAGATTATTGCTTTATTTAATGCAAAAGATGGTACGGATGACTATATATTGAATAAAAGGATTTTATGTCGCTAACAATCACAATGCTATCAAGAAGTGTGTAATCATAAATTGTATTAAGGCCAAAATAATAAATATTTTTCAAAAAAGGGATTATTACAACAAGTAAATCTATGCATAAACTATATTCTATATTATAATAATGACAAAAAATAAAATCATTGAATAAGAGAACGAAATTATACTGCTAAAAACAGAAAACGAAACACAGAATTTGTTTAATAAGGCTAAAAGAAAATCATTCAATATAATGACTATAAACGCATAAGTACCAGCCAATGTGACAGAAGAAGAAAAAGAGAAACAATAATTTTACGAGTTCTGCATTGTGCTTGGCGACCTCTAAATGCACAAGTAGGGAAGAATGGAGCGTACAGGTCAACGTTTGGAAGTTACAGCATACATCATAAAAGTAATGATAATGGTTTAAAACCGATCAATAAGGCAGTACGCAAAACACTGATAATAAGTAGCACCACTTTTGCTTATAAAGATATCCACATGGAAACCTACAAGTCAAATGTTAGAATAACAATAAATCAAAGAAACCACGTGCTACACAATATAAGAAACCGCAAAAATGTAGCAAATGTAAGAACAATAAGACTTGATCATTTTCTGGTCCTAATGAAATAAGACAAAAGATATCAAACGCCAAGTGGTAGAGTGTAAATAATAAATTGAAAAAATACAATGTAGGAAATCGAAAGATTTTGAAACTACAGTTAAGTATCAATAGCGGCTACCTGAAAGACTGAAGCAGTTAGACAAAGAAACACAAAGAGAAGAAAACCTCACCAACAATAGAGAAACATATAAAAAGCTATTAATAAAGCAGCTGAAGATATTATGGAAATTATTAAACCACAAAGTAAGCAATGGTATGATAACGAGTCATAGAAAATAAGAGACAAGCGCACTTACATATGGTCTGACAACTTACGAGATTACCTAAAGCAACATTTAAAAGAGTCTGAATACAATCCAGAGAAACTGAAGGAAAGAAGAGGAAATGGACAGAACTAAAACAATAACAAAACAAGGAAAGCATACAAAAAATAAATAATTTCAAAAGAAGCTTTAAACAAATATATGCAAATATAAATAAAAAAGATAATAGTAAATAAAGAAAACATAATTAATTGGTAGAGAAAATATTTCACCGAACTATTGGGCTTAAAGCAAGAAGACATTGAAGAACTAAAAAACCAAAGCCTTGAAGAAAATGAAAATGAAGAAGAAGAATTATAAAAAAGCAAATATATGACGAAACCAGACCAAGCAAAAATAAAATAACAAAGAATGAGGAACAAGTGAAACATGAGATCCCAGCCAATTTACTAATAGCTGAAGGTTCGGACCTATGAAAAATAATACACAATCTAATTTTAACAATATGTAAAAATGAAGAAATGCCACACACACACACAAAAAAAAGTATGCTCTAAATATAGAGGAATAAAGTGCTGTTAAAAAGACTTAAAAGGCATGTAAAGAGTAGGAAACTGTCAAGCGGGTTCCAGAAAAAGTAAAATCCGCAATACACGAGATATCTAAATTGTAACAAATAGTAAAGCAGGGCAGTATGGTATCAATCTACATAGTATATTTATAGATTATAAACAAGCTTATGAGAGAACCTTTAGAAAATTTCGGAACACCGCAGCAGTGTGGAGCTACGACAAGGAGACGCACTTTTATCACTACTATTTAATATTATACTAGACGGAATCATAAAAGAAATCTTGTATCACATAATAGCTATCTATTTAGAAGTAAAAATAAAATAATAGGCTATGTAGACAATGCAGCTATACTTAGCAGAAGGTAGAAACATTGTGAAAAACTAGAAGCGAACTCAAAAGAAGTAGGAATAAATACCAATAAAACAAAAGACGAGGACAGTTTGATAAGTCAGTAACTTTTTGAATTTCCCGCGTAGTAACTTTAAATGCAACACTGCTTCTGCCAACTACCATCTGTTAATAAACTACTGTCAAATTGTGAGCAAGCTGCGTCATTTAGTTTGTGTTTGACAGGCATTGAAAGCCAACAACCTTCGTGGATTTCGACGAAAATTATCAATGAAACCAAGGAAAGGCTTGATAAATACTATAGGGACTCTGCACCATCAATTTCAATGGTTAAGAAATGGTTTACTGAATTCCGTTGTGGCCGTACAAGCACAAGTGACGCCGGACGTTCAGGTCGCCCAAAAGACGTCGCCACGCCAGAAATTGCCGATAAAATCCATGGAAAAAGCTATCCGCGTGATGGGTGCCGCGATTGCTGACATTCGACCAACAGCGCACAGTGTGATCACTTCAAAGGAGTGTTTCGTGATGTTTAATCGCAATCCGAACGAGTTCTTGCGCCGTGTCGTAACCGTGGACGAAACATGGATCCACCACAACACACTAGAGACCAAAGAACAGTCAAAGCAGTGGACTTCTCCGGGTGAACGTACACCAAAGAAGGCCAAGGTGGGTCTGTCGGCCAACAAGGTCATGGCGACTTTTTTTTGGGAAGCACGCGGTGTCATTATATCGATTACCTTGAAAGGGGTAAAACGATCACCGGCGAATATTATTAAGAGCTGTTGGACAAATTCTACTTTGATTTGAAGCAAAAACGACCGAATTTGGCGAAGAAAAAAGTGCTCTTCCACCAAGACAATGCATAGGTGTACACGTGTGTAGTCGGCATGGCAAAAAATCCATAAATTGGGCTACGAACTGTTACTCCAACCAGTATATTATTCAGATTTAGCTCCTTGCGACTATTTCCTGTTTTTAAACCTGAAGAAATGTTTCGACGGTAAGAGAAGAATGAAAAGGGCACCACTGAAACAAACGGCTATTTTGAGGACCTTGAGAAAACCTATTATTTGGAAGGGATAAAAACATGGCAAAACGCTGGACTACCTGAATCGAGCTAATAGGAGCCTGTGTTGAGAAATAAAACGCTTTTTTGCCAAAAAAATATCTTTTATTCAAAAAGTCACTGACTTATCAAACAACCCTCGTACTTAAGAAAGTCGAACAATAAGTACCACAAGAAATCAGAAAGCTACAAATAAAAAGGAAAACCACAATCAAATACCTAGATGTAATCAAAGATATCACAATCAGAATATTTACCGCTAACAGAACCTATTTTGCTATGAATGATATTTTTGAACCAAAATTAATACCAAGACAAACCAAACTCGAGTTATATAGGATTGTATTAAGACCCATCTAAGATGGGTCTATAGATTAAGATCTATAGATACGAATTATAGATTCTAGTAAAAAGGAAAGAACAAAGTCTAAGGGTATATGAAACAAAAATATTGCACAAGATTTTCAGACCAGCGCGAAATGATCCAAACTAAGAATACTTTACAGGAATCGGACATAATTGATGCTAACAAGCCCGCGTGAATGCAGTGGCTAGAACATATAGCACGTAATGACACTAAATGACACAGCAAAGCGTGCATTGACCTATATATACGACGTCCATATAAAATATATATTTACTACCGGACAGCCAACACACAAGCATTTCATGTGTTTCAAATAACCACAACTATAGTAAAGATTTACATACGAAGCGAAAACTTAGACATTCATTAATACATTAATACATCACACAACGGGCCATGGAAAAATCTATGTTATGTGATACACGCTTGGGTAGACTGAAGAAAGAGTATTACACGACGAACTAAAGTCGAAGACATTGCTACTCGAATTTGAAAATTAAAATGGAGCTGGGCAGACACCTCGCTAGACGTCAAGTGGAGTAAAAAAATTCTGGAATGGCGATCTAGGATTGGCAGAAGAATATTTAAGGATGCTTGTAAACTTTTGTTCAAAATGGATATAATATAGCCAAGAAAAAGAAGAATAGTCAAGATATGAACATCCAGATTAAGGTAAAAAAAAACTGTATAAAAAACAAATTCAAATTTTTTTCTGCACATTATAATTAAATTACTAACACAATAAATCGACCAGAATTTTATGGAATTTTACTACAAAGATTTTAAAACAGTACACAAACAAATATAAAAATAACAATCCTCCTGCTGTACATATTAAGTAATTTTTAATTTTGTCTTTTGTATATATCCACAGTAATCTAGTTTTAATATCTAATTAGATGAAAATAGCTTGCTCTGTTTTTTCACACGCTCTGGCAAGAAGCAATATCTCAAGTAAAAAATCGTAAATGCATTCCAATTAGGTTTACTTCTTAATTTAGTTATCCTAATAGCGTTTTACAAGTATTCCGCGAAGAACCGTAGAGGCTATTTCCAGATGCAATTAAGTAATAAAACGTTTATTACCAATTATAGCCGGAAAAATCTGACAAGTTCATTGTAAATGTTGTGAAACCACAATCATAAAACTATTTGTTTCGTGCTATAAATTAACCTTAAAATGTTAAATTGTTGTTTTGGTATTATCCTACGGAAGCAAGCGATATAGTGTACGATAAAGTATGTTGGCCGTAAAAACAAATAAGAGCAATTTCACTGTTAATATACACTTAAAATCTAGTACCATGTAAGCCAATCCTTTGATCGTCATAAAATTAATTATAAATATTAAATACAACCGTTACCCTTTATAATAAAGACACTTGCAACCGCGCAAAAGTGGTAATGATAGTCTGGTTAAAATCTATTTAAAATTAACGTAATACAAAAACTCAGATTGCTTCCTGCTTGTTTTAATAACAAAGATTTTTTATCGCTTTGTTGTCGGATACTTCAGTTTTACAGATGATTATTAAACGTTACTAAAATCCTGTAAGATTAGCTGCGTTTTAAGAGTTTTTCTTTAAATTCCATTCTAATATCGCTATATAATTTAAAGCTCGTTTCAAAAAAAATTAGTCCTGAAATCTCACATCAACTAACGCAATTTATCAATTTTGAACAAAAATCGAAAGTAATTCCCACCATAATTCGCTTAAAACTTCTTGGTGCGAACAGTATGTGATATTGCATTTTAATTTTGTTCTGTTACAGCATGAGCTATCAAAATTCTAAATAATATTTTGAGTTGTTTTACTTGGTTGGATTAGTGTAATTTTTTTTATCATGTAGTTTGAAATATACGCATGAGGCTACAATTTTTATTCTCCTATTTTCCTTCTTTGGTCAGACGGCCTATAGTATCTACCGTTCTGTTCCACTCCAACGAAAATAGAGTTTTGTAAAACCACTATTATAGTACTAGTTATGTTGTAACCTTTCTAGCGCATTCACTTCTTCCCTAAGTAGGAAAAACTAAAATCGAATATGTTACTTTGTACAAAAATAGTACTTTGCACTATCTGATTCAGTGAGTGAAATAGGGTTTGGAGTAGCTCGTAGCAGGCTGGTTCTATCTTTAAGCATCGGAATATCACAGATGTCTAGAGAGTAAATCTGGAGATTACGACTGGTATTTTGTTCTTCAAAGAAAAACAAAATAGAACCAGCAATATGTGTACGGCTAAGATACTGACTTGCTAAATCATTTCGCGACAGATCTTCTAGACTTAGATTAGTTGAGCAATGAACATAAGTAAGAGTTTTACGGATTTTGCAGAGACGTGACTTCCCTTTGTAGGTGATGACTCTTCATATCCTGTGGACTGGTGCTATGTGTCGCATTCACACCAAGAGCTTTTGATGACATTCCTCATGTCGTCAATCCATATGAATGCTGTCATTGTAGTAACACAAGTTGAAATGAAATTCATCATAAAACACTAACGAATTTTAGAACGAATATTGACGTCTACAGCACTGCGTTAAACAAGCTTAACGGTGTTGATTTTCGAAGGTTAAATAAAGCAACAGGTGGGTTGATGCAAGTCTAAATTGTTCCAATCGACTTCACGTACTTTTGCAAATCTTTAAACCTTGCCCACGGAGACTTAAAATTCGACTCCGTTCTCGTTCTCGTGATGTCTTACTGCACTAGCACTTAGTTTAAGCGCCTCGCTACAACATGTGTCTTAGAACGGTGATTACAAATTTATCTGCAGTTGTAATCATTACTATCTTAGTTTGAATTTAACAATTTTTTGACCATTACTCTAGCATAATCTATTTATATATATATTTATACTAATAGGATGCCTCGTCAGAGCATTGGACTGAGCTTTATGTTATAACTATTTTAAAATAGATATCCAAGTGAAAATTCTATCTAATTTAGAAAGTCTAAAGTCTTGAGTATTTTACCAATGAGTTCCGAGCATTGAAGAAGTCGGGCGCATGATTTTCGTATGCATACTAAAAAACAACGCAAGAGGATTAATGTTAGAAAAATCAGCAAAGGCTCGATAAGTGTTATTCATCGAATATTATAAGGCTATCTTAGGTTGACTAAAAGGGCAAGGCATTAATTGCACTACGAACATCCGATCAACTATATCATTGCATAATGATGTCAAGTTAATCTTCAAGAATACATCGAGAGTAGAAAAAACTTTAGAAATTGATGAATTTATGTTGGTCTTTAAATACAATTAACTAGAAACCTGAATGCTACCAACCAAGGAAAAATATCGATATAACAAAAAAAAGAGAGAGGCAATAGATTTATATATAGTCGTATTTACCACTTTTGTGAGAAGAGAGACGAGAATATTCCGAATAAAAAACCCCAAAATGGTTGCGTGAAAAGGTCTTTCAAAAACGTGTATTCTTACAAAACCACGTACGCTCTCAAAAAGGTCGACTTGTTCAGGACTTTTTAAAAAAGGACATTCGCCGGATATCAACCCTTGTGATTGCAGTTGTTTTGGTCCCTTAAAAGAAGTTCCTCGTAGAGCTGTTAGTAATGATTGGACCAATTAAACTTTTAGATTATATCCAAGCATGACACTTACCTGAGGATTCGCAACAAATCATTAATAACAAGAATTATATTAAATTGTTCCACAATTTCAATAACTCATCAGAACAGCTTTTTGCAACAAAATATTTTATTAGAATAGGCTATTAAACACATGTTGTGGTATTGTTTTATTAATCTTCTTCTAAACTTATATTGCTTAAAATATTTTTATTTGCCTGATCCTTTTTTCATTGAAACGGTAATCACTAGTGCATATAAGTGCATAAATAACACTCTAGAAGAGACTAATGATGATCTTCGATACCGGAAGATAAATTATGACATTAAAGAACGGTAGGGTACATTATTGATCTACTTATTTGCATATATCTGGAGTGCACACCTATACACACAGTA
Source organism: Sinelater perroti (assembly GCA_036346155.1). NCBI lineage: Eukaryota > Metazoa > Arthropoda > Insecta > Coleoptera > Elateridae > Sinelater > Sinelater perroti. The sequence continues at coordinate 38,177,926 of JARFIY010000001.1, forward strand.
ATCTATTGATAAAATGATAAAACCAAATAACCTAACCTATCACTTTATGATATATAAAACTAAAATAATCTAAATGGAGAATACTATTTAGCTTTTGTTTAATGTTGTTTTATGAATTTAATGTTCAGAATTTTAAGCATGATATTTTTAAATTGTTTCTTCTATCTGTTCTTCTATAATATTTTTATTTTAATTTAATTTTATTCATCGGGATTTTTGTTTTTCTATTCTCTTTTCTACTAGTATAATACTGCGTTGTTTATTCTAATAAAGGATATTCGGATGATTAGTTATCTACATCAAGTTTATTGGCTGCCCTCACATTAAATAATATTATAAAGGGTGCCCCAAATCAAATGAGGGATTTAAATTTTGCGCCATTATTTCTGTAAGGATAGCAGCATTCTGCTTGGTGAAATGTTGTAGTAAATACATTGCGATTAATCAATATAGAGCGCTACTCTATGTAGGAGTGACGATTGTTAAAGTTCATTATAAGTACAAAGAATGTTTCACCGAGATTGTGCGCAAATTACTAAGAACTTTTGGAAGGAGAATTGCACCAAGTGAAACAACTATGAAAGACTAATTACAAAATTTGAACAAACAGGTTTGGACAAGAAACAGACCTCGTACCAGCCGTTCAGCTGAAAACATTGTCGCTGCGAAGGATAGTGTGATGCAGCGTCCAGAAACCTCAGTGCTCCGTTGGTCACTGCAACTGATTATTTCAAAAATCACCATGCAGCGGATTTTAAGAAAAACCACATCTTCACCTATTCAAGATTCCGCTAACCCAGAAAATAAAGCCAGACGACTATTTAAAACGCCCGGTATTTGACGATTAGGTACTAGAGAATCAAGAAGTTCACCGCAATTTTATTAAGAAAATCATCTTCAGCGTCAAAGAACATTTATACCTTAGTGAGTATGTCGATAAGCAAATTTGTGGCGTTTGGGACATAGAAAATCCTTGGGCCACTCAAGAACGGCCAATGTATACAAATAATAATGTATTTGTAATATACATTATTATTATTTTTATCAATTATTATCTTATCTATAATTTGTTCTTGTTTTTTAGGATACACTACGATAAATACACTTATTTATATTTAGAGAATAGAATTATATTAGTGATCCACTGAATTTTCATATAAATAAATAATGAATAATTTTAAAGAATACCCTTCCTTGTAACTATTACATTTTAAGATTAAAGGAGGATGGGCAAAATCCTATGGACGCTGGGCCCCCCACGTAAAAAAAACTGTAAAAAGTTCTATATATAAGTATAAGACGAGTCTAAAGGTTAGAACCAAGTGGAATAAAAAGCCCTGGTGACAATTAGCAATTCTTGAGGTATCCTCTGAAACTCACCGAATATGGTGTCGCGAGGTTCTAGGTTCTTGTTTGGATCCTCATTTGTTTTGTGCGGCACTTCGTAGTCCTATTATGTCGGGTCAAGTTCTAAGGGCAGTAGCTAAAGCCAGATTAGTTTTAGGTTGTGATCGCGATAAATCGTGCTGGAGCAGAATATCCATCATTAGACACCCAGACCATTTTTGTACGATTCTTCGTACCGGCGCTATGGTCTATTTTTTCAAAGTTCTAAGGCCTATATTTTTGTTCAGAGAAATCGTATCGGGTTGGTTCCTTAGACAATATTGCTCAGGACACTTAGGGCTTTCGATTGACATAGGTTTCGTCTGGGTACCCAAATTTTCGATTTGGGACCCAATCTGCCCAGCCTCCTTTTAGGCTTCTATACATTAAAATGAAAAGCCTTATGTAGAGAGTATTGTCGTCCGTCTGTCCGTCCTTTTATTTTTCAATTTTTGATCAAGGCAGCTTCCAAGCTGGAGACAAGTTTCCATTTCTGTCATTTCTTACATCTGTCAACCCTTATAATTTTTTATCTGTGATAGATAGAGAAATAACGTTTTCAGTATTCAACTAAGGACCATAAGTCAAGTCTAGACGCCAAAAATCAGCCTGATCGGAAAATCTCGAAACCGGTTTGACTGGAAGTGACCGCAAATTTTTATTATGTAGAGAGACTCCGGAGTTCCACGTTAGTACTTGTTTTATTTAATTCTCTCCTTAGCAGTTAAAAATCTTATTTATAATATTATTTCATAAATTTATAATTTAGAATATTTTCTTACGATAAAACGAGTAATCCAGATTTAACATACTTAATCTAAGAACATCTGATAATTACTATGAAACCACCATTACTAAACAATGAGCATGTCATTTTTATTTGATAAATTTCACACGTCTGTTATGACATTAGTTCTAGTGAAACATGTGCGCTCATTTGGAAGGCAATTAACAGTTTATATCTGTCGTAATTTTTAATTTCCCAAGAAACCAAACATACTCCTACAGATTGCAGGCAGCGAAATTAGAATATATGAGCTGCTTCTTGCGCATTAGCGATCAGAGCTGTAGCATTCCGAACATTAGCAACCTAAAGCGCGGCGCTGGCAAAACGAAGACGAGTTCCGTAATGATTAAAAGACGCATAGGTCGCTCCTTTTTAGTACGTACATTACATTAAATATCCTGCACTTAATGCGACTAATGCGACTTCTTTTTTAATGCCTTAACCAATGTTTCCGGCTAAATGCAATCTGCGCCGATAAAAAGCACTGCAGCAAGGTGCCCGCGCGAAGGCGCTGGCTGCCGCTCGCCGCAATCTATCCTGCCTAACGCGATTATTCAAATGGTAAATGAAAGCGCTCTTCACTTCTCCAGGAAATGAAAACAAACCATCGCGACCTGTGTTGGCAGCGATTTACATATGTAACACGTCTGCATCTTGCAACGCGCGTCCGTAGAAATATACGCATACTGCATATACAATAAATATGTATTTGCGTACATAACGATTTTTCCCCTTAAGAATACACCTCCCGGAATTCCTGAGAAAGATCGCATCGCCGAGCACCTAGATGATATCGTCGCCAGATTAGACAACGAAACCGGTTCACTGGATTTACCGAGTAATCCGAGCTTGTCGATCGAAAACAGATTTTCCTGGCACGCCAAGAAAATGCAGGTATTTCCAGCCCCAGGCTCGGAGAATTTCCGCCGTCATTAAGATACAAAGCACCTAATAACTGCATTATTGTAGGAAAGCACGAGAATTTAAAATAAACGATACGCGCATAACAATTTTTATCGCAAACTATTTCAAGCGTTCTCTTCATTTAAAAAGAAGCGACAAGCAAATACATTCTGAATTTATTTATTCAAATGTTTTACATATTTAGCAAAATAGATAAGCGATTGTCTATAATTAATATTTATTCTAAGATCACATGGAAATAAAAATTACAAAATCTAACAAACCAACCAGTTAAATTAGTGGTAGCATATGTTGTCACTTACTTTCTACAGGAATGGTTCCCTTTTTGACAAAAATTGTTATAGTGATCCCCCTCCACCCTTCTTGCTATACTCAACTTCGTTCATAATAGAATAGCAACTGTATGATCAAATGAGTGGTAAATCAGTTACCAAGTAGCTTAATCTCCTTACTTATGCTGGCGTCATCTATCACCAAGTAATGAAATTAGTTTTCTTGTTACTTGCGCTGTTTTTGACCATATAGGCGTAATTTCTTCCTCCGTGTTTCCGGAACTTTTCACTATATTCGAGAAAGTGCTTCTTGACACTAGAGCCTATTGAAAATTTCATTTTGACTTTGTATAAACAACAAAACGCAATGAGGCATCATTTCCCACTTCCACTCTATGCTGTTGACTACTAAATGCAATATCGAATATTTAACGATAAGTTAGGAGTTTTACTTATTATTAAATGTGGATATATTTTTAAAAAGGTCATCTACTTCTGAAAAAAACAAGAATGAAAGGAAAATAAGTTATATCCTGAATATAATTTTACTATTACCTCCAATAAATTGCAGTGTGTTGCTTGTCGCGCAGCCTTATCAAAAAAACGTACGAGATTTCAAAGCATCTTAGACATTTAAATGACAAGTAGTCACACTAAAAAGACAAACCTGTAGAATTTCTTAAAAGAAAATTGAATTCCATACGGAGCAAGTCATTTTTCATCAACAGCAGTTACTAATGAAAAAAATTCCTCGCAGCAAAGTTCCTAAGAAGAAAGTTATTTGATATGAATCTAATCAGAATTTCATGTGAGCTACGCGAACAAATAAAAAATATTAGTAGTCATATCTCCCCACTCTTTACCCGATCCTCTCCATAAGTTTGACTGTATTTAGATATATGCTTAAGATATATATGTACCACCTTTGTTCTAAATCTGGTGAAAACTGACAGAGTTCGGTAAAAATGACGAAGGCTTTCGCAACAGGTACTTTGTCTAAGAGATCTACCTAAAACATTATTAGCAAGCCAGATACAATTGGAGAAGATCCTCTTTTATTAGCAGCTGCTGCCTACAAAGCAAATAATGGTTAATGAAAAAGAAATTGAAAGTTAAAAACAATACTCGCCTCCAATAATACCATCCAAAAAAGAATAACTGATTAGACAGAAAATACTCTAACAAAAATTGTTAGAATACTAAAAAAAAAACAAATACACAAATATTTGTAAATTGTGCCAAGTTCATAGCTATGGTAATCATCATCATCATCATCATTAGCCATCTTCGGTCCATTTCTGAACATAGGCCTCTTTCATGTTAATATCATCATGAAAGGTATTTTGGCATTAAAACACCACGCTTGCCATGCGGGTTGGTGAGTTGGTTTAGGATAAGGTACGGTAAATTTTGTTAGGTATGATAGGACTTTGGGTAGGGACTTGATTTCCTCCTGTTATAGGAGGCGGAGGATAATCAAGAGCTCACGTAGGCAGGGTCGCCACCCCCTGAAATAGGTCTGTCCTTTACCGGGATCGCAAAGAAGTACCTATTCGCTACCTATAGCTATGGTAAGCTATGTTAAAAAAATAAAATTATAGAAGATATGTTATTTTGTACACCATTAAAAAGTAATACGACCAAAAAATGTTTATTCGATACCTTTATGAAAAGTACCAATAAGTACAATATTGACTGGGCGATGCATGTTGCTATATACAGCGATGGCACCAAGCACCAATCTGGTCTTATAGTTAGATTACAAGAAGTATTGCCGAATTCTATATGGCTACACTGTGTTTACATTCTAAAACAGATTGTGTTATAAAAAACGTCAATAAAATTATATATTTCATCAAATGAGAAACATGGCAGTTTCGAGTTTTTGGACTTTCTCCCAGAATCCAGATCAATTTTAGATTACAAGGTTGCCCAATAATATTCCGAGCCGACAAATAAAGCTGTCAAGTGTTTGATTTCATTTGCAACAACATATTTATGCGAGTTAAGCTTGGCATGAACGCAAATATGAGAAATCGCTTAGAATTTGAAAATCGTATTACTATGTATCTCAGAAACAGGAATGCTTTACATACATATTTTTTTTAGTTTGTAATTTATTTTTTATGTTTTCTAATTTATTTAATATTTGTGTTTATGTTTCGTAAGGAGTAATCATGTTTATGATCTTGAATTTATGACCCATAGGTTTAGTAGTTCCGGCATTACTTTTGTTTCATATATCTTTTTTTCGTTACGAACGGCGAAAGCAGATGTCTTAATAAGGCGTTTTAGTTTTTCTTTAGAAATTCTGTCTATCCTCTTCCCCTTTTACTGACTGGTAAGGGGGTCAATCAACCACCTTTTAAGAACAACTGTTCCACACTGTTATAAAAGCAAATTAAAGAAAATGGTTTACGGCTAACTCAATATTTTCCTTGCTTTAATACTAAAAAGTATTGCTTTTGTAAATCTAGTGGAACTGCAACAAATACAAGTGTGGATATAAAAAATTATTTTGATAACAAATGTTATATTCTAGATTTTAATCTTTTATTTTAAGGAAATTCGGGTATTATATATAAAAATTATATTTTTGTATTCTTATAATTAGTATTTTCATTAAAACAAGTATTTCATTTGATAGATCAATAATTTCAATATGCTCCACGAATAATAACTGAAGTTATATGATACTTATTGTAAGTAATATTTAAATTTTAAATTTTAAATTTTAAAAATCATTATTCCCACATCTTCTAAAAATGTATTTGGCATCGATAGAGGTTATAAATATCTATAACAAACTCTGTGATAATAATTAATTAGTACTATTATAATAAAAATAGCTATAACAGTAGAAGAAAGCATATTAATTATATGGGCTCATATAAAACATTAGGGTGTTCCAAAAAATGAGCTTTACAGTTCTAATAAGATGTTAATGTAGATTTAGCACACAACAAGAACATTACTATTACTACCCCTGTCAAAACATAATAATACCTATAAATAGTAATGGAGAAAAGAACCCAGCATTATCACAAATAAATACAGAAACTTGAATGTGCGTGGGTCTAAAGTCCATAAATGGGCAAGTTTCATTACAACAAAAATATCTTTATATTTAACAATTACGTCTAATGTAAACAAATGTGCACGTCAAACAAGAAAACCAATTAAAGAGATAGTTAAAATTATCAACAGCAAATAAACCAGATAAAATGTCTGATAACACAGTACATATAGAAATGTTAATTAGATCCATTATATATGTCGAAGTCTACGTTAAGAAGCACCAAAACGTATTTGGACATGCCATTTTAATATATTATTTAAAAAAGGCTTTAGCTACATATAATGAGACAAAATTTCCATTCACGTGAGTTAAATAACACATATATTATGTAACTTAAGTACTACACGTAAGCAAAAACTGCCAAATATTTTATCAAAATAACCAGACTTTGGTACACAGTTTTGATATAAGTATAGCTACAACGATCACAAAAGAGCTTTTTACGGAAAAAACAATAATAGCAAAACAAGACTCAAAACACTATAGAGAAAATAGTCGACGAGATATTAGACGAAAATAACTAAAAATAAATGGGCAAACTTGCTCATAAAATGAAGAAATCTAAGACCAACTAAAAAGGATAAAGAGGAAAAACTTGATTTAGGTACGGTAATCACACAATTTTGTCTTTAAAAATATCGAAACTGACAAAGTATTTAAGGAGTATCAGAACGACTACAATTCAAAAGGCACGTTTTCCGCTGAACTGCAAATGTAAAGAATAGGGTCGCTTGGCAGAAAATCGTGGTATTCCATAATAAAATTAAAATTTATTGCATCTAACTTCAGAGGACTAAACCTAATAAATATAGCATATTAGAGCGACATTGAAGAATCTATCATATGGGACTTCTTCACACGAATGAAGTTCGTGTTCGCACACATTTATCGCAATTTCTATATATTTTTCCTTGTACTGATCTACTCTACTTTATAAAAAAATATCAAAATCTCAATTTTATGTACAAAGCGAAGACGACAATATTCCATTGTCGTGGTCTTGTCCTTCGGCTTCAAGTTGATATTTATCTACCCACACATTTAAACAAATAGTTAAACAACTTACTTAATACTTCTATCGTAATGTAATCGTACGCAATTCATATAAAATAGTCTTTGTCTTTGTCTGTTGTTTTAACTGATACTACGCAGTTTGATAATACCTAGGTGAATCAGAAAATAAAGGTAATTTGATTATAATAACTTTATTTACACTAATGGATAACAAATACACATGTCCCCTTGCATTTCTGGTACCCTTTAACGAGCTTCTTCATCCTTTCGAAAAGAAGCTTTTTGGTCGCTCACAAAGCTACGTCTATACCGTTTTCTGAACCTCACCACCAAAACTGAACTTGTAACCGCGCAATGTCTGCTTTAAGAGAGCGAAAATGTAGTTATCGGACGGTGCTTGATCAAGGCACCCACCCTCTGGATGTGTTGGTTCGTGCGTGATGTCGATAGGAGACCAGGTCGGCTTTCATCCGTTACATTTGTTCTTCCCTCTTTAGAGCGTTCTATCCACTCGTAGATCTTTTGTTGATGCGTGACACATGCTTCATATTTTGCCAATATCTGGCGATAGATTTTCGCAAATTCAACCCCTTCTACCAATAGAAAACGCATTACGGTGGCATCACTGAGCAGAGAGGGCATACTTCTAAACTTGTTGCTCTCTGTCACGTGACTGAACGATGGAATGTTGCACGTAGCTTGCACGTTCCTTGAGCACATATTGTGTATCAGCGATACTCTCTTGTTTGACCGTGCAATTTCAAAATTATCATTATTTTCTTATTCAGTCTCGCATATAATTTCTTAAAACACTATTTTTCTTTAAAAGTGTTTTATTTGGCTGCAACGGTAAACGAATAGTTTCATGAAAATACGTCAAAATACGCAAGGCAATCAAACAGGAAGATCGTCATCTTCTGAAGCTTGCGATTACAGATCACAAAACATTTTCAGGTACACTAGTGCAACAATGGTGGGCCATCACATGGTAGCGATTGTCCACCTCCTCTGTTCGACTACTATTGACTTTTTTGCATAACGGAATTCAGATTTTATTTAAACCAAAACGATGGTCGCCGCAGACATAAAGAAAGGAAGTAAGAAGTCTGTATACGCAAGACGCATACAACGTTAACTCTGGGTATTATGGTATGGGAAGTCCGAGTTAAAGGCAACATAGACATGGTTTTAGAGTCCCCCTCTATTTCAATATTTTAACAAGGTAATATTCAACCACATGCGACACCTAACACATTAAACTTCCCTTAAAAAACAGAGTGAAAACTCTCATAAAGCTGATCCGATTACTTGATTTTTTTCCCATCGAAAATTGTGCGAAGGTACAACAGTATCAAATACTCCTAAGAATTCTGGTTGAATTATAAAAGCGTGTCAATAATGAATAGAATGCGGTTCAAAAAGGTATCATTCGCTTATTGTTTGACTCAATGTCAAGTAGAATGGAGGCAGTTGCAAGAGCCCAAGACGTTACTGTTTAAATGTAAATGTTTTATAAATTTAATCATTTATCTTATATTATTGGATGGTCCGAGGTTTCCCGGAAGAAGGTATAGGTAGAACCTCAACTCGCCTCGCGATGCGATGTCGGTTTTCAAAAACCGAATCTCTCAGCACCTAAAAATGTGTAATCCGTGTTCTTTACCAGCCAGACAGGCATGTCGTAAAAAAAAGATAATCTTATAATATTAAATAAATCTACTAAGCATCGGTTATCAAAAAAATGGAAGAAAGAAGTCAAAACAATATGAAAATAATGTATTATCAGATGAAAACAACAAAATAATCATAGAATCCGAGTAAACACGTTGATTCGAAAAAAATACCTCCAAAATCTACTTTCGTTACTTTACCAAAAGTAAAAAAATGCCAGAAAATGCAACAAATTCGGAATATGTAAGTCTAATGAGCTGTGCTCATTTAGGAACAACTTGGCTATAAAAGAGGCGTTGTTCGACTTGTTGTTTTTCTACAGTTGTGCAGAGACGTAAAACAACAATGTCTGTTTGTGCTCTTTGGATTATTATAAGATCCTGAAAAACACACAAAGTTATATATATATATATATATATATATATATAAACTTAGACAAGAGATAAATTAGACTAATTAGAAATCTATAAACATTAAGAAAACAAACTATGGTCATTACAAAACAAGTAAATAATCCTCACATAACAATAAATAACGAAGTATTAGAAAATATAAGATCAATTAAATATTTAGATGGCATATTAAATGATCAGGGTACGTATGTGATAGTAGTGAATAGTAGAATCAAACAAGGCAGGCAATTATAGAAATGAACAAAGTTTTATGCACTAGAAACCTAAGTTTAAATTTAAGAATTCTACTTTTACGATAATACATATTTTCTATTTTCTTGTATGATGCAAAGTGCTAGACCGTTAATAAAGCATAAAATAAAAAAACTAAATGCCTTACAGATATGGCTCCTAAAAATACCATGGACGGGCAGAGTAAAAAGTAAAGAAGTCCTGCAAAGATTAAATAAGAATATAGCAATAAAACCTATCATAAAAATAAAAAGAAAAAATTACGATACTTTGCACACTTAATGCGACATGAGCGATACAAAATTTTGAAAGAAATTATGCAAAGCAAAATAGAAAGAAAGAGAAGTGTGAAAAGAAGGACTTCATAGGTGAAGAATTTCAGAGACTGACGTGGAAAAATTTGTGTTTCCTTATTTAGGGCCCCAGAAAATAAAGTACAAACGGCGCTATTGATTATAATTTTTTACCGCCTAGTCTCACAAAATAATGCTTCCTTCATAAATGATCATTTTAGTATCTTTAATTTTTAATATCATAAAAATTATACAGTGATGTACAGCTAATTCATTGGTCTATACCCATGTTTGTAATATTCTTTATCTACTACAACATGTTTTAAAATATTGCTTTGGTAGATTCACAAAGTATAAATCAATCAATTTACCATTATAATAGTTTTTTCTATCTACAATAACTTTAATTCACAAATGCACAATAAAAGCTGTAATTCAAGTCAAATTAAAGAAATCGCTGCCAGCTCTACATGTTTTTCGAAAAACCATAGATCAAAATCAAGGTCAGCTCAAAAACCGTTGATAAATAAGCGGAGTAATTTGATAAACTTCTCTACAATAGTTCCATTTTTGTAAAATCTCACAACCTTAAAGCCAATGTTTTCCACGTACACAATAGCCAACAAAATAATGAACCGACATATGAATGGTGAACGAGTATGGTAAAAGCCAGCACAAAAGCATATTACGTCTGGGTGCCCTCTTTGACTAATCAATCTTCTTTGCCTTCCGAAATGACAGCTGAATCAGGTCTCGTGTTCCTAACCGTACTTTTTTCGCACCTGATCTATCCCGCGCTGGATTTTACCGCTCGCCTGCTTTGTTTTTGAGTTATTACGCCGCTTTGATTTTGCGCCAGCCTAAGCACTCTATTCACGACCTGTTATTGCAAACGAAACTACTCGAGGCCAACAATTTAACTAATGATTGGTTTATTAACTTCTAGCGGATTTTAAGTGGTTATTTGTTCACCAAAACGCTTTTCCCGGATAGTTCATTTACCCGCCTGCATTCATTGCACACGGATCCGATAATGTAGTGCTGTCAAAAATAAAAGTGCAGTCAGCATGTTTAAGCGCCCTAGGTACACCCAATGAATAATTCCTTCATAATGTGCGCCGGGCAATGCTATTGTACTTTGGATTTTTAGCGAATTATATTTTTGGTTGCCCAGCTCCGCATGAATGCAGGCGTATTTGGTTTGGTTGTTCATGGTGCCTTGTTCTAGTGACAGTTCGTGAAATAGCCTATGTATCTTTTTAATTAATCTGCTACTAACGGTTGTTATTTAATAATTACAGCGCGAACGTATACAAGAGAAAGTTTAAAATTATAAGAATAGTAGTGTAAAGAAAGACCGTCATTGACAATGTGGACACGGTGTTATTATAAGTCAACTTTTTTAAGATATGATTTGTACTGCGATCCTTAATAGCTGCTAATTAAATTAAAAGTGAAAATAGTGTGGCTTAATGTGCCATTAAAGTTTAAAAGCAAAATTAAATTTTTAGAAACTTTTAATTAGTAACTTTCTCTTAATGCAAAATTACAATTGTACAGTTAAAGCACTTCAAAGATGAGTTCACACATGAGCAAAACCCAAAAAACAGATAACATACGGAGGCTATTTGTAAGTTATATTTAAATCTTTATAAAACGGACAGTACCTAAATTAAAATGAATATTTAATACATTTATATAGGTGCGTCATTAGAAGATCCATCAATTGAAACGGTATTATATAACAGTCCTAAATATTGCAGCATCATCAAACAAAATCAATATCCTGCTTTAGCCACTCCTAAAACAAACAACCAATTTGAGTTACCAAATTGACTTTCTATGCTTTTATTCCTGCCCTGCTCTAAGCTAATCGCATTCCTGAATAGGTTTTATAAACAGATAGAACGTGCTCGTTTCATTATGCGCACTTATTGATTCTTCGAGTGAATGGAGCTTAATGCTCTGGCAATCCGGCGAATATTTTTTGTCCGCCTTCGCATATAAATTTCGCAATTCGTTTAATTATATGATGTGGGGTAGACGGCAGCGCGCCGATACCCAGCCAATTTCATTGCATGTAAATTGTTGCTGCAGTTGGGGGATAAACAAGCCTGATGACTCTGGTGTGCTTCACGCCCGTGAAATAGTCGACAGGCCAATGATTTAACGCTCTTTATTTCGCGCGCTTACTATCGAAAATAGAGTTAATGTATATTGGACTGGGCTGGAAGCACATATCATGTGCAGGTATGAATAATGCATGTAGTACTCTGCATACACACGCTGCATTTGATGCTGCGATGCGAATGTCAAGTGAATTTGTGATGGATTATTTGCTCCTTGAACAGAAACTGTTTCAGTGCAGTGCGGCATGTGCTGCTCTCCGTACATGTGCAGGGAGATCTTCGAGTCACGGACATATTGTATTTTTACGGGTTCCACATGTGCTCGCGGCAACTGCTCATATCACATTAAGCTTAATGCAGAGGCAATTTGTAAAAGTGCGTGCAAATGCGGTTGGATTATATTGAACAGAATCTCGTTTTTGCCTTGTTTCTGCTTCTAAGTGAGGAATCGATGTACCTAGGAAGGTTTATTAAGAGAACAGGTGTAATCATCGCGCAGGAGATAGTTGTGTAAAGGAATATGTGAAGAGTAATTTACATACATTTTGCTAATATTTTTGACGCACGAATTACACGTTTCCACCATAAAAAGCCGAGAACTTGTTTTACAATTATGGAAGCTAAATGTATGAATATGATAACAGACAAATTTTGAAGTAAAAATTAGGTGATATGGAAAATTCATTGCTCCTGCTTTATATAAATAAATAATTTTGCCTTTTTACAAGTAATGTAAGTAAACCTATTTCAATAAAAAAAAACTGCGTGCTCATATTTAAATCTTTCTAGATTTTCACTAAATATATACTTAAATCTACTTCTGTTACAAAAATTATTAAGCAAAGGAAAAACAACCACGACTTTAAGAAAACTAAAACGGTATTTTATATAGTCTTAAAACTATAATTCTAGCAACTATAACAAAAAGGGACAGCAAAGAAAATATAGCCTACGCCATTTAATGAAAAGTCAAATAATTAGCATGGCATTCTTTTCTAGAATATGTTTTGCAGTTTTATAGCAAATCCACAAATTATTTTAGGGGCATTTTTCTAAAAAACCAATTTGGTGATCCGTCTGAGTTCGCGTTTGACTTTCATGCAGCAAGAACGAGTGCCAAACGATTTGTGAAGTGTATGCAACACAATTATTGCTGGGCACAGTGTCAGCAGTAGTAGCATGTGTTCTTATAACTTTAATACTTTTATTAAGTATTAGTGAAAAGGCCTGTCCTGATGACGGGCAACCTAAGCTAAACTTGGTTCGAAGTTTCGTCGACAATTGCACAAAAACTGAGCCAATTATCGTGATGATATTAGTTCCGCTATATTCTATTTCACATAAATCAAAGTTGTGGCGTACGCGCCTACTAACGCCACGAATTGGCGACGTAATGCATGAAACACCGACAGATAGCGCAACTGTCTAATTACTTCATGATCATTTATGTTTCGATCTATAACAGGTCAACCGTGACCTAAATCTGAAATCTAAAACCTTTATGCAAGGTTTGGTAACAAACCGGTTCGAATGAAGTACTGACCTTTGAAATCTGTTCATAACTGTGGGAGGAGTTACAATGTTAGTTACAAACACAGATAGTTACATTTTTTGCAGTTCTATAGAGTAGATAAATAAGTCAATCTGCATGCTATAAACGTGGACCAAAATAACAATGCAAAGACCTCAGCAGCCCTCATCACAGGTGAAAATTGGTTTCCCACAAATATTTAGCCAGGTAATAATGTTATAAATGCACCTTATCCCTCTAATAATCCATCATGTATACCGAAGATCTTCCCGATGCAACCTCAAATGTCTATATCAGCTACTAAGTATATTACGCCAATGCCAATAAATAAATCACTCGTCAGCAATGCCTCAAGTACTATAAGTAGATAGTGATGACTGATTCCTTAGAACACAAAGCAATGAATGGCAACGTGTACAAAAAAGAAAGAGAAGAACATCAAACCAATGATAATGTACGTACATGGTGATGATAATACGACAAATACACAACAAACTGTATTATGCAAGCCTCCACCAATATTTATCAGTAGAGTTACAGATTACAATGAAATGATTAACTATCTATCATTAAAATAAAAGCTGTGGCTGATAATATAGTTAAGATAACTGCTAATACTCCTGACAATTAGTAAAGTAATAACATACATGCAAGACTCTAAGGTAATCTATCATACATATCAAAAGACACTAAAGCATACATAGTCGTAATTCGCAACCTTCATCACACTGTGCCCACTACGGAAATAGCAGAAAAGCTTTACTGTAAGATAAATTATAAATATCAAGTGTAAATTTATAAAAACACCTTTTCTAGTGTTTTTCGTAGGCCTAGAGCCAGCCTCCAACAACAAATATTTTCAGTACTTAAACAAGCGAGTTATAATGGAGCCAACAATAATACAACCACATCAAAACTTATTGTAACGACTTACACTCATGTCTAAAATGTGAAGGTCTGCATGATACAATAACTAGTAAAAAGTAAAAGAAGACAGCTGCAAAATGTACTCTATGTGAGATAATGCACAAATAATTACAAAGTACGATGAGATCAGATATGCGATCTCAAGGTCGGCAAACAAACCAAAATCAGTTACAACAAAATTCAACACAATATAAGTTAATCACGACCAACCTTTAGGCAAACAGCAGAAAGAAGCACAGAGCGAAATCAGAATCAAGATCTAACATTACAAAGGGGATTAGAAGAATTCAGAATCATATTTTCCTAACTAATGTAACAAAACAACATGGTAATAAACACGTTGTCTGCCGTTATAAATAAACTCATTCGTTAATGGATAAATTCTTGCCTATAAGTTTATGGAATGCTAGTTGCATTCTATCAAAAATACATTAAATCGAATTACTTCTAAAAGCAAATAATATTAATATATTATTTATATCAGAAATGCACTTTACATCTAGATCATACATAAGAATACCGCACTGTATGTGTTATTATAGAGAACACCCTGACGGGATGGCCTATTGACAACAGTATAAAAAGCCTTTTACACAAGCAACTACAATTGAAATTTGTGAACTACCAAACCCGACAACAATATCTGCTATTTATTATTCACCTAAACTGTTTGGTAATAACTTTATATGCGGTGAAAATTTCAACTGTACAATTACAGCAAGGGTTAATACTAGACTAAGAAAACCAAATACTTAATTGACCAGAACGAACCAAGAAAGAATTGAACCGTTAGTTCAACACATCGCCAAACTATCTACTCCACATTCCAACATACCAAATGATAAAGTAAAACGTTTCTTAAGAGCACCTCCACAACTGTTATTTTCTAATAAAAACTTCATCGTTACGGAGGTACATACATATGAACAAATACTTAATAACGCCGAAGATGCTCCCAGCATTATCAATAAATGGTCTACTATTGTTAAGAAGTATTTTCAACTTTAGATTAAATAAAACGGATACCCTAGAGAACTGCATCCCGGACCACCAAAAAAATAATAATATAAATAATAAACCAGTCACCTGCGTTTACAAGCTCATATTAATATTCTCGCGTTCAAGCTGCAGCATTAATTAGCCTCTCACCAAAAGATTGATCCAAAAAGAGGTTAGCTCCATAGAGTTGGATAACAACGCTGTATGGATTCCCTTCATATTATTACAGTCATACAATTAACTCAGATATATAAAACAGGGCAAACAAATTGTGACATATTTAGAAATTCATAGTTTCCCATCTTTTATATATAATTTTACTGCACTCAGAGTAATTTTATCACGTTCTTCACTATCTTTAGTAGCAAGTGATCCTTGTTTTCTAAAAAAAGGTAGTCACCTCCTCTTCACTATAAAATTACATCCTTCATAAGTTTTTTACATGGGGAACATAATTTTCATCATAATAGTCCTCGAAAGTACAAATTATAGTGAACTATGTATACTTACATACCTTAAAAACATATTTCTTCGTCACTTCTCGATCTTTTCTTAAAAAAAAAGAAACTTCTAAACTGGTAATCCTCTAACATATTTCTAGTTTTACGTGCAAATTTGCATCTCTCAACGATTTGTAATATAGTTTAAGACTAAGCAAAATGTTTAAAATCGAGTATCAAAAGAATAAAAATACAATAATTCTTATTTCTACCCCCGTATACTTCAGCTTGGCTCCACTAATTAGTAAAACATTCAGATCTATCTTAACCTGTTTCATAAAATCTTTTATTTTTATCTTTATTATGGTTAAAACCAAACGAGCAAATTATCGCATTTGTATATTTATTTTTTTCTGTAACAAATACTGTCCTTTCTTCTGACGTGATTAAATAGAATTTTTAAATATTATTTTCTTATTTATCTATTAGATCTTTATGTATTTATATACCTTTTCAAGTTCTTCTCGACACTTAAAACGTTTGGTATTTACAAGTCTTCGCCGATTTTTTTGACACCACAAATTGTATTTTTAGTCGTTTGTAATTATGATCGTTTTTAAAATAGTTAAATTATTTATAATCTTTTAAATTCGTAAAATTTTGACTTCTAAGGACAAATTATATTCCAGTTAGTAATAACAATTAATAATAAATTGGCCGAAAAATATTTTTCTTTCTGTTGGAGGTTCGACATAGGAACCTTTTTGTGGTTTAATACTTTTTCTAGTATCATATACCTCGTCCGTCCAAAAAGTATCCACCTCAATGATTGGAACCATTACCAATTAGTAGTTAGTAAGTAAACACGTGCAGTGTGAGGTCATCGCATGTGCAATTACTTAGAGAGTAGAGCAGTGAAGGGAAAAAGTGGAAACGACATTTAGTAAACTCTTTAGTAAAGGGAATATATTATTTTGTGGATGTGCGATTCTTCCACGGGTGGATCGCCACTGAAAGTGGTTAGAGATATTACCGAGATGTTTGGAAAAGTCTGTTTGAATTTTCTTAGTTGTATCTAGGCCAATTTCCATATAGCTTTCTAATTAAAGAATATTTTCCGTACTTTTTCAGAGACTATGATCAATTGAGTCGAAACAGTCTCTATAAATCTCTTAATCGCATAATTTTTGTCTTAATTAAGTACATTTTTAATTGTTTTGGGGACTCGATTGTCTTGTCTCTAAAATCCCTTGTAATCTGTCAACCTTTCCTTAACGTTCAAGTTTCGATCTTTTCCTTGATAAAATTGGGCCAGCTGCGAATACTGTGAACGACTGAGACAACCGAAAATGTTTCTTAAAACTTATACTATTTTAAAAATGTATGGATCTATTACATATTCATTATACTATTATATTATATGCATTAGTTTTGGAACAAACCACGTATATTACAGCACAATAAATATAATTATCTTTGCCACGCTTTGGTAAAATATGACCCTTTAAATATATTTTTGATTAATATTTTAAACAGAAAAAGAATTAACCGATGCAGTATACCAGTTTATCATAATTGCGTTAGTACACTCAAACTTACGCTACGATTCTTAATCGCAAGTTTCTAAAGATGGTGTTCCTCCCGGTTGACAGTTTTGCCTACTGCTCTAAAATCCAAAATGTATCCCAAATTTATCGTTGCTATGGCAATCGATGCTTTGGTTTATTTCTTGAACTATATATTTTATGTAAATGACTAAAATGGAATTTCAAAGAGGATGATTTAAAGTTATCAGTTGTGAGCGAGATGGCTACAGTACAACACAAGGTTTTTTTTGCATTTACGAATTCAGCAAAATAAAATCGGTCACTGCGATGCAACGTGCATTTTGTCGTCATTAAAATATTGAACCTCCAATTAGAAAAAGTATTTGTTATTAGAATCGTCAATTTAATCAAAGAGGCAGAGTGGTCTAAGCGGTTGAAGCGCGGACTATGATGGGGACGGACTCGAGTTCCATTTCCGTAGCCCTCTGATGCCGGGAGGGTGCCCTACTCAGTCACTGGAAATAATTGAGTACCTGCGTTCACTCGAACAGAGGTGTAATAATGGCGGTCGTCTAAGGCACGGTGTTTGCAACATCGCCCCGCATCAGAGATGGTACGCGACAACCAGGCAGTAAAATCGGACATATGAGAGCCTTAACCTCTCAGTTCGCAGACCATGCTCCTACGCGAGGCTTACCATTAAATTTAATTAAACTGGCTGTTTGGTAAAAATAAAATCACCGACTGACTGTGTGTATCGAGGACGAATTCAAGAGAGTTTAGAGTGTAGCGTAATGAAACCAAGCCGTAGAGTGAGTAGAAAACTTAAAATTCCACAAAGAACTGCCTAGCGTGTATTCAGGCGCCGTTTAATGTTCGAAATATACCTACCGCCTACAACTTGTGTAGGCTCTTCGGGCAAACGACAAGCTAAAGTATAAAGGATTTTCTAATGGTATACTCGAAAATATGGAAAATGACACTTTTCTGTCGTACTCAATTTTTAGTAACATGGCAATATTCCACCTAAGTGAGAAAGTAAACCGTCACAATGTGCGGATATGATGGGCTGCAAAATTTCCATGCAACACCAAAACATGAGAGGAACTTCCTGAAAATTAATGTGTTCTGTAGCGTATCAAGATCAAAGGATTATAGACCTTTGTTTTTTCTGGTAACATGGTTAGTAGGATAACCCAATATTGCAAAAGTGACTTCTTCCTTAACTAAATAAAGATTAAGAAAACTTCATTTTCCAACACGACGGAGCTCCACTCTATTGGATTTTTCTGAATGAGTGGGAAATGAAAACTTGACATATATGTTCTAGTCTTCTCCCGACTTCACACATTACTACTTTTTCTCGTGAGGATTTGTAGAAAAAAGTTTATGTATCACCTCTACCGACAGCTTTGGATGGCCTAATAAACTGTATCACAGTTGCAGTGAACACAGTGGCGCAAGACATTCTTCATTCTGTGTGGGATGAATTCTGCTACCATCCAGATGTTGTCCATGCAACCGAAAGTGGGGACATTAAACATTTTTAAACTTAAATACAAAAACAATCAAATGTAATTTACATTATATTTGAATTTTGAATCACTGTACTATTAACATGCCTTTTCCCTACAACAAGACACTCTCATACATGCATAATACTAATAATTCTGAAAGTGACCAATCCAGACAATTGGGAACACTTGTGTGCATATTTTACAAGTAATAACTATCATCTTATTGCTAAGAAACGATAAAATTATTTCTTGATAATCATGAAGAAAAAGTTTCGAAGGTTTAATCTTTTCTCATTTTTGTACTTAATCTGATTTAAAATTTTGAATATTGCATGAATTAATATTTTGCTTAAATCTCAATTGATGTAAAAAATGCAGTGGTTTTATCTATAAAATTACAAAATATTACAGTATAAGATAAAAATGCAAAATCAAATGAAAAGATAAAAAATTATTTCTGACAGCTATGCCAACAGCAACACAATAACGAGAAATAATTGTACCATTGTTGGCCTGCTGCCAATATGAATAACCAGAATGTTACCAGTAGGAATGAAGAAGCATTAGGATTCATAAGGAATAATAGGCGTTAACAAGGATACGTGTGCGAACGGGCCAATAAAATAAATTATTGTTGAATAAGTTGCATTTAATGTAAGGACAGTGTTGAGTTTGTGCTTTAGAATCATGGACCGTACTTCATTGGTCAGGCATTCCTGAATTAGTTCTTAATTATAGAACGTGATCCGGCTTCAAATAATGCCCTTCTGTTATAGAGAAGTATATAGTTTTTTGTTGAGAGGCCACACAAAAGCTTGTTTATTGCACGGCACTACAAACGCACCAACATCAGTCTGTAGAAATTTGTTACTCTAACCTACTATTTATAATTTACAAGTATTTATAGAATTAATAAAAATACATCGCTGACTGAACGGCGTAGCAAGAATACGGCAGGATACTCTTTACATCCCATTACATTTATATAAGAATTTTATTGGCTTTATAACTGTACACAAAGTACAGTTCCTATTTCAGTTGAAAGCTTGTTATCGAATTACTAAGGAGGACAATAATTCCAGTAAGTTATATAAAATAAAACACCAAAACGATAGTGGGTAACTGAAAAATGAACAGTAATATAAAATGCATATAAATTCTTTCATTTCATTTAATATTTATTTTATAATCATTTTATTTTTGCAGCAGCATACATAAAGTTAACATATTTTATTCAATTCAGTTTAAGGTCCTCCTAGAACTCCGCTATATTTAAAAGAGAGCAAACGGAATATCAATAGGAAATTATAACTTTAACATAATTTAGTTTGTTAGAATTGATAATGAAATCAAATAAACTAATGTTCATACACCAAAATGTTGTTTTGGCGATATAATTCTAATTTAACAATAATTTCACAGTGCATTTTCTTTATAAACATGTTTAACATATATTATTGAATTACAAGTTAATATAATAGGAACAAATTCAAATCTTAAAAACATAGGTTTATCAAAAGATAAAAAACAATGAGTTGTCAGAAGAAATAAAATTTAATTAAGAAACATAACTGTAAAAAGTAAGATGCGGATATTTGCAAATTACAAAATACAATCAATGGAAATATCTCCATCAACGAAAGCTGCAACGTAATAAAAAGATAAAGGAAAAGAATAAAAAACATACATAAATAGCTTCATCTAGCAGAGCAAACTAAAAAATAGATACACAAAAATTAGATAACTAAAATACAATAAAGAACAATAAGAAAATACAAAATTTTGCAAAAAGACTAGCAATACAAAATATAACTAAGTAACTAAAAAACTCCTCGAAAACCAAATGCTTCAAAACGCAACAAACCGAAGTAAACGAATACATTTTAGGTAATTGTAGAAAAAGGGATGGAAAAGCAACAATTAGAATATTTAGGTATAACGGAAACGAAAATAATGGCCCGGATTTAATGAGAATAGCAAAAGGATACTGGCGCTTTTAGTCGAAAATCGAAAAAACAAAAAGAGGCAGTGAAAAAGTGGATCTGACAAGATCGGAAAAATAAAGAATATAGTGAAGAAAAAATTCGTAAACGCAAGGATGTGAACAGTAATCATAAAAATAGAGATCACATGAACAAAAATAGTGGTATACGGACCAAATGAGAACGCGCCGAAAGAAGAATATATTCTGGGCGAATTTACAAAAATAAATAGGTGTAAATAGACCAAACATCATCATTATGGGAGATCCAAACAGAAATATAGGAAAAAATAACAAAGGCATCGAAAGACACCTAGGGATGCACAAAGAAATAACGAGAAAAACAACGGCAACAGAATAATCGATTAATGTATAAAAACAATCTAGTAATAACAAATGTAAAATTTCAACACAAAGAGGTACATAAATACACACAAGAAGTTCAAGACAAGAAACGTTAGTCATAGATTACTTCCTAGTAGAAAGAGAATACATGAACCAAATAAAAAATGCGAAATGAGGACCGAAAATTGGTAGCAACCATTACCTAGTAAGAATGAACATAAAAATAGAAAGAGAGGCACCAATAAAAAAGGAAAAAGTTATAAAGAAAGTAGAAGTTATAGACCAAAAGAAGGAGATGCGAGGAAAGAGCATCAGAAAATAATACAAACAAAGCTAAATACAAAACTAAGAAAAAAAGAAATAAAGGAAGAATAGTTACTTTAAGCAAAGCATACTAGAAGCAGTAGAAAAAGCTGCTAAGTAACAAAAGCAATTAATAGAGACATAAAGAAAACAGATTTATAGAGAGAGGAAATAAAAGAAAGTAAGTAAAAGATGAGATAAAAAGACAAAACAAAAAGAATAGGTAAAATATGCAAAGAAAATAAAAGACAATTTCAATAAAAATTAAAAGTTATTTTACAGTACACTAAAACATTTAAAGAAAAACAGACCAACACATTAAAAAACATTAGAGAAAAACACGGAGAACTATTTACAAAGAACTAGAACATAATAAAATTTAGATGCAACATTTCAAGGATGTGTTAAAAGACAGCGGCGAAGAAGAAGAAAATGAAGACAACAGTGCAAACGAGCAACGCACCACAACGACGAGCAAAGACGCAGGCATCTCAAATGGAATTAAAAAGGCAATATAAAAACTAAGAAAGGCACCAAGTATAGATGGGATATCACCGGAAATTGTAGGCTAATAACAGCGTTAAAATTTTTTTTCTTTGGTCTGGGGATCAAAATATGTTGACTATATATTTTTGGGGTCGCTGAATCCAAATCTAAAATCTATTCAACCTAGTAACGTCAGGGTTCAACCATAACCTTAAAAAAACGGCAAATGTGTTCAATATTTGCAAACAAAATTCTCTAAACTTTCCGAGGTTAAAATAAAAGGAGTGTTTGATGGTCCTCAAATTCGGAAAATGTTTAAAGATAGTGACTTTACCAATCACATGAATAAACTTGAGAAAGCAGCATGGCTGAGTTTTCGATCAGTGGCACAAAATTTTCTAGGAAATCGAAAAAATCCAGAATACAGAGATATCGCTGCTTTTTTGATAAAGGACTACGAAAAACTGGGCTGTTTAATGAACTTGAAACTCAATTTTTTCGACTCCCATATAGATGACTTTTCCTTCAACCTTGGTCATTTCAGCAAAGATCAGGGCGAACGTTTCCATCAAAACCTTAAAGTAATAGAAACTCGTTATCGGGGTCAATCGGACGTGAACATGCTAGCAGATTTCTGTTGGATGCTCAAAAGGGAAACGCAGGATAATAAAAAACGTAAAAGAAATTCCTTGGACTGCTCATTTGAAAAATATAGAACGCGTTACAGCTCGAAAAAAGAAGATAGTTAAAACAATAATACCACTTATGTATCATCACTTGAATCATATCAAACAGCCCTTTTAAGGGCTACATGATATACAAAATTCGATCGTGCAACCTCCTCGTGGTGTATATCGCGTAACGCTAATGGCAACGGTAAGATAGTTTTATATTAAGAACAAACATGAGATAAATAAATGTATTAGGGTACAACAGTTTTAGGGTACTCTTCATAAGACAAAAATGGAGTAAGGAAAACTTTAATGAAATTAGGACATTAGAATATTCAGGATTCGGGTTACGGGGTTATGGGATTGAGGAAATATCAAGTTCAAGGGTTTCGAGATAGTCTGGATTATGTGCTTACAATCTTATGGGTTCATTTGAATTAAAAATTGTTTTTGGGCTTGGAGTTTAGTTTTTTTGAGGTTATGTCATAATTCTAGAGTGATGAGGTTAAATATACGTTGATTTCAATGTCAGCAACCCCAAAAACATATAAGTGTAGTCTAAATCTTAGATTAGAAAAACATTTTTAGTGCTAAAGGCCTATATCATTAGGTTTTTTTAAGGTTATGGTTGAACCCTGACGTTACTGGGTGGAATATACTTTAGATTTAGATTCAGCGAACCAAAAAATATTTAGTCAACATATTTTTATCCCCAGACCAAAGAAAAATTTTTTTAACGTTGTTGTTAGGCTACATTAGGAGATTTTTTGAGGTTACGGCTAAACTCAGACCCGATGCAACTACATGGACCTGGGATTCAGATTCAGCGACCCCAAAAACATATAGTAAGGCGTAGTGAGACCTTCAGGTCGGAAACTTTTTTTTTATTTGTGGGGCTGTATAATAGATTTAAATACAATCCTTGAATTTTATTCTCAAAATGTGGAGGCACGAAAATTGTAAATATATACGACCGCATCATCATAATGCATCATTATATTTCTTTTTTTATAAATATTTTTAGAAAAACTTCTGTTAATTGTGATACATTCATCGAGCGCTATGATCCCAAGTAATACCAAAACATTAGTAACCGTTGCTGCAGCTTTTACCAAACAGCTGACGTCACACCAACTAATACCGTCTACCTTCTGAGTTATTGTTGAATTGGACGATACCCAATTATCATGTAACTTCCATCCACGATTATTTATAAATGATTGCAATAGTGTCATAGGCTTTTTGGATGACATTCAAAAATTTACAATCACAATCATCATTTGCAACAGTAAATTTCATTATAACAGCAAAGAAAATTTTAATATAAAGGACGATTTTTGTTTTGGACAACCTTTACTGAAGAATATGTCTAAACAGTAAGAAAATTTACAAAACCCCTCATACAACATATGAGAAGGTTAAAGATATTTTAATTATTCATGTCTAAACATAGACACGCACCATTTCATAGGAGCGTTTAAGGTTAAAGAAACTCTGGGCGACTTGGGTACCTCATACTTTACCTAATGAACAAAAACAATTTTGCGTAAAATAATGTCAGGGTACACTAAAAGAAATTAAAAATGAAATCGTTTGTAGATTTAGTAACGAAACATGATGAACATATTTATGACATCTTAAGTAACAAGCTGAATAGTGAAACTTTTAAAGATAAACCCACCTCAACAATTTATGGAGGCAACAAACAGTTATTATTTTCCAGATTTAGCTATAGGAACAAATCAGGGCAATTTTTCAATTGCATACGTATATTTTTCTTTCCAAAGTCTTCAAAGAACACGAAAAGTAAGACCATCTGCAGCATTGATACTTACACCAGAACAACAAACACTCGCTAGCCTGTAATTTTTATTTGCTATTGCGCATTGGTCATGTCAATTCAGATCTATCTTGCAATTGCGGTCCCTTTCTAAATTGAAATTAACTTGCGGTGTTTTTCTCAGATAACAGAGTAGAGAAGTTCATGGCAGTAATATTTTCTTTGCAAATGGTGACAACTTAAATAATCGTAACGTAACCTCCGTTTGGCGAAGTTATTTTATAACATTAACAAAATGTTTGTTACTAAATACAATAATTAATAAAAACGCCACCTTAATTAGTTTCTACAAATCAAATTTATCAATACCGCACCATTTGTTTCTGCATTTGAAGTTTTTTTTCAGAGATGTATCGAGATAAAAAATAAATTTGCATGTTCATATATTTTACTATTTGTAACAATATTTAAATTATAAAAAATATTCTGCGGACTTTGAAGTATCCATTCAAGTTAGTAAAGCAATCCAAGTAGATTAAGCATTCCAAAAAGCAATTTTCAATTTACACCAATGGTCGTTTCATATTATTTGTGTCTTCAATATGCAAGCGCCTCTAATAATCAGTTATTGGTATTTCATGACTTTTGTCATTCTAAAGTAGGCATTGTTAAGCCGAACAATGCAAAAGCAGCTTCTCGTTAATACTTACATGTGCAGCTTTAAATCTAAAACACCCAGGTTTCGTAAAACACTAGCCACGTAACGATGATAGCAATAATTATTAATAATCTTCAAGGCAACTTTAAACCAGTATTATTGCAATTTTTCTAGCAACTGGCTTGTTCTAAGTGTACATTTATACAAATAAATTGCTAACAAAATCCATGTTATTTTGCAGCTTGCTTAACATACCCAACAAAGAAGTTACAGCAGCTAAACAGAGATAAGGACCACCAGTAAAAGGTGGCCTTAGGGAGCCACATAACATGAAAGTAACATGAGTAACTAGATGTGTGTAGGTATCTACAGCGCAAGTCAAATTTTATATTACACATTAAACAAATCGGCAAATCATTATTTAAATATCAATTCGTAGGTGCATACCGCGAATCTTATGGTATATTCCAATAGTATAAATTTCCCTCAAATTTGAATGTTTGTTTTAGTCACACTTTTTCCATTTAATAGAATAACTAGAAAAAAGCTTTAAAATGAACTTATTCAACTACATGATGAGCATAAAGTAAATAATCTATACATAGTATTATGAAAAATTCTACGTAAATTTCTTAAATCAAAATTAATTTTCAAACAAATTCTACCTAACAAACTTCAAATCTCAACGTTTTTCTTCCGAACGCATCATTTACGCTGCTTTTTCTACAAAATAGAAATTTATTCAAGGAGTTTGTGTTTTATTAAAATTTTTATTGTCAGTTGGCCCTGTAACAGCAACGAATCAAATGGTTCCGAAATTAAACTCAATTTTGAGCGGTTTCAAATAACTTGCTTCACATTGTAACTATATAAGTAACAAGAACGATGTAATACCGCAAAGGAAACTTTCTACAGCGGTGCGATGAAATTAGGATAAAATTTTTTATAAGGATTTAAGATGTTGATTAATGTCTCCATAATGATCAGTGTCAAAAATGCTGCCGAACGATATGCTGCATGACATGTGAGTATAATGAATTTTCGAAATCATAACGGTCACTTCCGGTAGCCGTTAACCGATTTAACTGAAAATCAATCCCATGAAAGGTACTGACCTAAGATGTGTGCGTGCCAAGTTTGAAGTGAATCCGTTGAATAGAACGGAAGTTCTAGTGTCTCCGGTCACACAGTTATATTTTCTAAATATATGAGAAGCAATTACGAAAAGAATTTTGTATAATTAAAATACAAAACACATATGAAGACAATCATAGCTATATAAGAACCGCATCAAATGAAAAATGAAATGCGGGAAAGTTCAACACCAGATCCGGGAAAAGAGATGTACTGTACAAAACCGTGATTGAAGGAGAAGAAATAAGTAATAACAATGGAAAAAGGTTATTAGATTTCTGCAAGAGTTGTGAATTGATCGTAACTAATACATTTTTTGAACAAAAATATACACAAATATACTAGATAAAAACCAAACATAAAAGGAAGATCCATGATAGATTATCTGCTAGTAGAAAAGCAATATTAGATGTGAGAGTTAAAAGAGGATACCATCTGAACAGCGATAATTATTTGTTGTTATTTAAAATAAAAAACAGCTACCATCCTTGATAATAAATATCCACAAACGGAAAAAAATGAGATACGAAACAATACGTCCTTCTAAATTAAAAGATACTAAGTTAGCAAACGAATATTAAAAAATGAGCAACAGAAAACTTGAAAACATTAAATATAAATATAAAAATATAAAAAGATAAAAACGAAGTTTTAAAAAAACAAACTGCATGGTAGACAGATGAATTTAAGAAACAAGTTAAAATGCAAAGAAGACAAAACAGAAGTATTTAAAAAAAGTGATGAGTGATAAAAAGTTTGATACAATAGTAGTAAAAAGTAAAGAAGAAGAAATACTAAGAGTTAACGAAATGGTCATAAACCGTTGCAAAGAATATTTTCAAAGTTTGTTAAACACAGAAAATGAAATAAAACCCCAGAAACTATATACATACAGACAAGGCAAGAAAAGAATAAATAAACGCTTTAAGTCTTCCTTTATGACATAAAATAAAGTTGTCCTAATGCTTTACACCGACAAATGAACAATTTATTACATCATATCCCAATCTTTAGGTATACACATAAGCTCCCGATTTAGTAAAGATCCCTTCACGCATATTTTCCTTCAGTTTGTGATTTGAGATAAATCTGAAAATCCTCAGTGGCTTTTATATTAAAACAATCACATGCTGCTTTACTAATACATAAAGCATTATTAAATAGTTAAAACTGAAATGCATGACCAATAATGACCATCACCACATGGAAAAAAATTGATAGATAACAGAACAACTTTTTAAATTTTTTGTAGATTTTCATGTTTTTATTATATGAATAAATATTTAGTTACATATTTTTGAACTCTCTTCTGATAATGTTCTAGTATTAATTTATGGTTTTTATAGCTAAATAATTCTGCCGCACAATTCATACACATTGCCATAAATATTCATATTTTATCAGCAGATCTGCTTGCAGGTTTATGTGTGCAAGATTATGAATTATTATTATTTTATACGGAACCCTAATTAAATAAAGATAATATTTCACAATAGTCCCTCGTCTGTCTAATAAAAACTCATCATATATACACGTTCAACCTCGTGCAGTTGTGCAAATATTTTATATTCTTAAACTCCGTTACGATAATATGTATTTTCTATAATGCGCTAATATCTACCCAGGTTTTAGCCTGTAATATACGTTCAGACACAACAATAGATCACTAGAACCGCTATTCTTTGGTACGAGCAAACAGTAAAAAGGTCACGGCATACTTGCCCAAATATGAATTAATGTATACCTGACTATTGAAATACCTGCACTTTTTATAGCGGCTAATAACAGACTGCCGTTTAAAATAAGCGGAAATTCTTGACAGCTTTAAAAGTCGATTAAAAAATGATTCTCGACCTGAAAACTACAGCAAAAAATCCATTACGTTTATTATCAATCACTGCTAAACAGACATTTGTTTTCTGTTATCTCATTGCATTTCGCAAAAGCAGAAAGTTCGTTAGCATATGTATTAGCCATATTTTCAAGTGCTCCACTGTTCGACATTAAGCTTTCTAGCCTTTCCTCCACATATTACACCATTAAATTACACACTGCGTCGCAGTGATTAATCTGTACATGCAGTTTCTGCGGGTTGTAATTGGTTCAATAATCTATTTGTTTGAGCACCTCAATCACAATGTGCTACTGACATCGATATCGTCTTAGAACATATAAATATTGATGGTGAATACTGCATAGTTCCACTTTAAGCTGCCATTATTCCAGCGCTTCATTGCATTCGGCAAACAGGGCGCTCTGTGATCGTAGCTGCATACACAATTATTTGGCAACCTCTAGCAACGCCATAATCTACGGGCCCGTGTAATATAGTGTAAGCTGCACACAAACATTTGCGAACGAGATTGTTAGACTTATCTCATTTGAATAAAAGAGATCTTGTTATATTATCCCCATTTACTTATTTATGAAGAGAGGAAATGGAACGGATAAGCGAGCAAGACGTACCCGACAGCTCGATGCAATTAATTTACATGCCTCGCATGGTGTTATACGTTGTCGCGTAATAAACAAATCTCGAAGCAGTTGCGTTACGTGATGTGAATGGCTTGAAAGCCTTTCTTTAATGATGCTTGCAGAGCATAATGCTTCGCATTTTTATCAAAAACGAGGCGATTGTAGCGCAGCCATAAGCCGCTGCCTTAAGTAGTTCTCATGAATTTACATTGGTATCGGACCAAAACTGATTATGCGAGAACTGCTCCTAGCAGTGCTGCGACGCATGCAGCCTTACTTTTGTTGGGTGCAGAGAACACTTTCAGCACCCATAAAACATTTAATAGCGCACGTCAAAACCGAAAGTAATTGTCAGCTGAAAACGAATATCCACCACCCAACGCACCTGCTTCATCTTACTTCTTTACGACGCCATTTGTTCCTCAACTGCAAATCGACGATGTAAATCATGCGAACTTAACATCCACTCTGCAGCAGTTTTTGTATGTGGGGCTAACTTTTGTAGTCTTATCAAGCTTCAAGAAGCACAACGGCATGAATCTGCTACAAGGTAAAACTGAACAGTGTTTAGAAAATTATAATAAATCACATTTCTTAGCATATAACTAAATGTTTAAACAGCATTCCAAATATAGTAGTAAATACTAATTTAAAAAAAAAGACTTCTTCAGTGTCAAATATAGAGTTGAATTTAGTTTCAGAAAACTAGAGTTTCAACCAGTTAAAATGATCATAGGAAACCACCAACTGACACCTCAAGACATTATCAAAGACATTGGAATGCATTACTTTATATTGCTGTGCCTTAGTAAACATTATCTAGCTGAAATTTTTAAAGTTTGCTGAAAAATTGTAAACTTGGATAGTGATCACTTGGACAAAATCACTTTTATATGGCGTACAATTGAGTTTCTAATTACAATTGTCATTCCCCTGTGTACTAACTGTCTTGTCTAGATGGAATATTAAATTATTTTGAGAGATGCTCATGCTTTTTTGCTCTAGCTTTCTTTAACGAAAGCTATGGGCGTTCTACGGCGCAATTAATAGAAATTAGACAATTAACGAATTATTATGTTGATGATAGGTAGTTAGCTATTTTATTGCATTAACTAGGCCAAACACATTTTTCAATTAATTTAGGAATTGGTTAAAACCTTATTTTATAACATCTTCGCGAAATATTTGAATTGCAAAGATGACGACCACTTGCTACGGCACAAAACATGCTGTAGTATAATAAGTCCTAATTGCTTAATTATTTGTGATAATCCTTGGAGGTACTAGACAAATTTTACAATGTTTTCAATTTTTTGTAATCTTTCAAAATACTTTCACATTTAAAACCAGTTGTCGAACCAAATCTTCCAAATTCCTCAGGTATCCCGACACACTTGTCATCTTTCATCATTAGAATGTCCATGACATGCTAATGACATTTAAGAAGTTTGGGTTTAAGTAACTGCCTCATAAAAATTCATTACCTACTACCATGCTGTTGATGTATCGAGTTGTTCCATTTTAAAACTTTTTAAGCATATCGTGGGACCACAAAGCATAGTATACCATCTGCTCGTCAGTTAAAGCATAAGGTAGTCAAAAAGAAAAAAAATGCATTAAAGTAATCGGTATAAACTGTCAATGCATAAATGACTAAGCACTCTTTGTCTAATGATATGTCACATGCTTGTAGAACTTCAGCATCTCTTTGACAGCAGCAATTTTCACTCCACGATCTCAAAGCTTCTTTCAGAGTAATTTCAATATGATCGTAAGATGAAGACAATATTCTCTTAGTTCTCTTGCTCTGGGAGCAATTTCGTTCAAATACTGATCAATATTTAAACCGCGTGTAAAATTGCAACGCAAGATTCTCCTGACCAAGATCACTTTATAAATTTTTTTCACTAATATTTAAAGATCGTTCTTCCGGCTTCAACACAGATTTGAACCTGTCTCAATGCGCTCGAACTTGTTCAACATCGTTTACGTGATATTGCTAAACCACAGTTTAATCATCACATTATTTCTAATTTATAAGGTTTCTCCGATCAAAAATATTAAATTAGGTACAAATAAAAGTCAAATATGATGCATTTTTTAGCAATGTACTATTCTCCTCAACAACCGCGCATTCATAGCACCTTATTAGCTGGGGTTTTGTCAAATGCAACATTATTTAAGCTTAGTGTGTTGTGTGGCCTTTAATCTCGATATAAAATTAAAAATACATAAAAAACTTTAAAATAATTTTCAGAAATATAACTATTAAAAGAAACTATTGGCAAAAAATTAAAGTCTTGCACAAAACAGATATAAAATTAAGCATAAAACATTAAACACCAGTATATACCATTGTGATGTATATTATTCATCCATTTACAACCCAACTATTTTATGCCTCTTTAGTATCGCGTTTGAGGTTTGGATTTAAAAAAAACTGAAGATACCCTTCTTATACGTACTAAAAGTTAGTACAATGGTATCTGCCTAAGATGTAGAACATTGATTGGGACATATAGTAATCCCATGGGACTAAATCAGAAACACAGACGGGATAGATTAGTAGTTCGATCCCATCAAATTTCTCCAATTTTGCCTGGTCCTTTGGGCCCGTATGTGGTCTGCGTCATCCACCTGCAACAACACCTTTCGAGTAAACATACCAAAATATTGTTGTTCCAAGATAGCATGTATTTTGTCAAACTGTTGACGATAAAGCTAAGCGATAACAACTCAAATTCTAAAAACCAATTCAAATTAAAACTCATCTTCGTAACTATCAGACGCAAAATACAACTCTGACGGTATATAACAAGTTCTGCATCTTGACCTCTACTTAACCATTGCTTTGATCTCTTTAGATTCACTTTTCGTCACTGGTAACTATTAGGCAAAAGAATCAAATATGCTGAGGATTCTCAAGCAATAATCTACACACATTAACCCGGTGCTCATCTTAATATTAGTTAAAGCGCCAGACACTTCTCTGATTCGTCTGTTGAGATGTCTAGTTAATACAAGTAACTGCTTATTATCCTTTGCAATAGTCCAAATTTCTGCAATGAATGCCAGATGCTTACAGCTGGGGATGTTTCAACAGCTTGAAGTAAAACTTCTCAAGTTACTATAAAAAGCCGTCCAAATTAAAACTGCATTTGAGGACTGGTTTCACCGATAATTAATTTATTAGTCAATTTTAGTCCTAATTTCAAAAAACAACCAAATTACAACATTCAGATGAAATATACTACTCTGTAAGTTCCGACTTAAGAAATGATAATAGACAATCTAAAAAATACAAATTTTAATGTAAGGTATAAGTGGCTCAGTTATTTTAGCAATTTATTTCAAATTTACCCAAAAATAAAGACAAATAATTGAAGTAAGAAATGGCACGCTTTTATATTGGAGTTCAAAAATAAATTTATTAAATTAGGATGAAGATTATGTACATTTTGCAAAACAGTTTAATGATTTTAAAAACAAAAATTCATCCCAAAAACCCTTACATGCACCTTATCAGTAAATCAAAAACAGCATATGATATATCAAGTAGTTTACCATTGTGACTGACACCCTCTTTAAATGATATGGTTGGATCTATGGGGATTTTAGTAATTTGTTTTATTTTTTCATGTTTATTGTTTGTTGTAGATAACCTATATAATAATAGTAGTTTTCATCTTTCTAGCTCAATCTCACACACAAATAATATCATCTAATAAACTTGCAAAATGAGTTCTTTTCCTTATTTTCATTTGCGAAAATATAATCCATGTAGATGTCTGTAAGTGTTGATTATAACATAGTAAATATTTTGGTAAAGTTAAATTTATGATAGCTTTCTTAACGCCTTTTTGTCAGAGATTGCACTTTTAAAATTTACTCAAAAGTGTTGCGTAGATGCGTTTATTTAAATCAAATTATTATCATATAAACATACAATCAAAAATTGTACCTAGATAAAATTCGAACTGTTTGTCGTAACATACAGATAAGAGAAGATTCAATCTAACATGTGTTGTAATAAAAATCTGCTGCATCAAAGCACACCTTCACCAAATTTTTTCCATCAATAAAGCTCATCTAAAACATGGTAAGTATAGAAGTAATCATACTAATCTATAAAGAATACCGGGATACTCATTTTTAGTTACAAAACCAACATCTAGATGATCGATAGGTATAAAAATACTAAACTATGCCTGGTTCAACTGATAAAGAGTATTAATAGTCAAGACAGCACAGTGACTTTAAACTTCGTCCACTTATCTGTTACTACATAATCAAAAAATCAATTAAAAGTATCTCAGCACTTTGCAATTTGTCCAAGTCAACTACCAATAATAAAATTATGAAGTGAAAATGCAAAGGCATGCCCACAATAAAACCACATGTAATAAATAAGGGGTCAAAAGTGTTGAAAAAAAGTAGTTCGCGAAAATCTTGTCGTCGTATAATTTTCACAGTGCTTTTGATTACGACAATTACAACATATGAGGTTGGAAACATTCGACTATAAATCAAAAATTTCTGCTGTAAATGCTAAGCATCACCTGCAATGATGTGAAACACGACGCCTGTGAACTGTGGACAACTGAAAACGTTTACTATGTAAACCTATGTTGTTTCTTTTTGTATTACACAAAAATGCAGCGCCCATTTTTTGGACAAAATCAACTCGAGTTATAGTCATACAGAAACAGGAACTACCAAATTATGAAAGCTGATCCTATTTAGTAAATTTGCTTTTTCCGCCCACACCATCTGACTCAATAAACAATAGTACCAATTTTCTACGTAACATGCTTATCACTTAATAACATTTATTCTAATTTATTCTATTTTTACGAAATCCAATTATTGAACAATAAATTAAATCTTTGAAGCCACTCACCTTTATTTTCATTGAGTGCACTTTATACAGTATTTACAATGATTTGCAAACGACATTTTACTTGAAAAGTGTAGACCATTTTCACTTTTTATTCCCAAAGTAAAAAGCTGATAGGGGCTCAAAGCGGTAATAAAGCAATTCCGAGCAACCTCTTCAAGAAAAAAGAACCCTCACTTTCACCACAACATTTGGAATTTGATGGATAATGCTACGGATAAATGAAAAAACCTTTTACCAACAAAGAATATAAATTACAAACAAAAAATAATGAACACAACATAAAATAACCTGGGATAAGATGGAACTTTTATATAACAACTGTAAGCTATGTAAAAACAAGAGGCACGGGATAAAAAATGCTTATACATAGGCACTTGGAAAGTACTTGGATTAGTGAGCAAGAATTACATAGGAATTAAAAAGAAAGAAAAATAACGAATAGCTTTTATAACACAAACATAGAAAAAATTAACAGACACAAAATTTGGAAAAATACAGAATCTTTGATGGCATAGTAAAACAGCAAACAAGAGCTGCGACTAGTGCCGCAATAATGAAATAAAAATTAAATGCTATGAATTAATCGGCGAGAAAATTAAAAGTATTAGGTGTCAAAATAAGAGAAAACTTAATAATACGTGTACATGCCCCAGGAAAATATAGAATCGATGCTAGTAAAGTATTTTACAAAAAACTTCAACAATGTTTTAATCAAATAAACAAAAATAATTCTATAATATTTACCGATGATTTAAATGCTAGATTAGGCAAAGACAATTTGAAAATATTATTGAAAAAAACAGCGTAAACAATTTAAGCCAAAATGGCAAACCTTTTAGAGAATTTACTAAAACAAAATACGAATTATTAATAGCTTATTTAAAATTATTAAATCAGCAGACATATACTCTTGAGAAACACGGAGACAAACATCAATGCTTCATTACTTTTTAGCAACAAAAAAAAAAAAACGAGCACATTGTTTAACGACACATGAGATTTCAGAGGACTAAATATAAATACAGATCACTTTTTCCTAGTGCTGTACAAAGTACAAACTCTCGCAAAATGGGTTAAAATTAATAACCGAAAATAAACAAAAAAACGGAAACGTAGTGGTCTAATGGATAGGTCGCTAGACTACGAAACTTAGAGATTCGGGTTCGACTCCTCCTCTCGGCAATTCGATCACTGGCATTTTTACGGCCCAGCTCGACTCAGGCTGCAATAAATGAGTGCCTGGAGGTCAAACTCTGGGGTAATAATAGGCGGTCGGTACGTAGTGCTAGCCACGTCACTACCCTTGTTACCTGTTAACCTATCCTGTTACAACCCTTAAAGGCCTTCGTCACTTATTACGGGGAACTATTATTCTTATATTGTTATATAAACCAAAAGAATTTTTTTATTTGTTTGGTTTTTCTGTAATTTGTCACGAAATGACAATAAAAATATTAATTATCACATTTTATATTATATATTCAGATAGTTTATATAGTTTATATATTTGACCATATAAATTCGATCTTTCCTCATGTAAGTTTTAATCGTCTGCTTTAATACCTTTAAAAATGTTTTAAAACCCCTTATGCTGATTTAAAAAAAATGAAATATGATTATATTAAACGTGTAGACACACTTAAAAAACATAAGACAAGACTAACAAAACTTTACTTTTTTTATGCTTCGATGAATAACTAACAATAAATTATATATTAAAAAAATCTTAAAACAGCTAAAACAATTTTTGTTTTTCATTTTAGAAGCGATGATAGAAAACACTGGTCTATGCTCATTAACAATTTATAAGGCATAATGAAACTGGACCTTCCCAAAAACGCTTTGCCGGTATTCAGGGGTTTACGCTGAAAGTTAAATCCCATCAACAGCTTAGATTAGGTACTTAAGTCTATCGCCGAAAGATCTGCAGAATAATTAAGGCTATTCAATTAAGATGCGAGAAAGTTCGCAAAAAGCGCGCGAGAAGCTCTTCGCCCTAAGAAGGCAAACGCCAACGAACCCTTCCGCGCGTCGGAGGGCTTCGCGACGGAATAAGCCGGCAGCGGGTGATTTGCGAAGACACCCGCTTGTCAAACATGCCATCGACGAAAGCATAGATATTTTCAGCAAATGGATTCTTACTCCATGAAGGCACGACATCTTCCGACATGTTTTGCACGATGTCGCTTGTCGAGTCCGCAGTATTCGTGGGCGAGCGGAACGCGAAGGCAGAAAGGACAAATGCTGGTTATTGATACTGTCATTTACAAATGTACATTTGATCAGATAAAATCCTGAAGCCCCATAATAAGAGGAATTCTTAGCCGATACGCGAGGTGGATATTCCACGCAAGCGATTGTAAATTTAATTCTTCCTTTTCGTTTGATGAACTGCACGGCGCTATTGTAATATGTAAGTACAATACAGAAGTTGTTCAGGCGACGCGGTGAGGACAATCGATCTTGTACGAACACACATGTACAAAATATTTTTTCATTACTTTATCTACCAAGACATCTTAACCTCAATGCTAACTCATAGCACATCATACCTTGCATTATTTAACTTAGAATTTTACAAACTTGCAATTTTATATAAAAGTATGATTAACTATTTTTTATATATATTTTTTTGTAAACAACAATTGGTGTTCATAAGATAAAAAAGCATACAAAACAGAAAACACCCTGTCTACTACATATTTCTACCCCGAAGGGAACTAGAAATAAATATGAATGCCTATTATACTCGCATAGGCTCATTAAACTTATCGACAAATTTTGTTTCCTCGTAACTTCCGTATTTTTCAAATAAATCTTTATTTAATTGCTCAAACTTAACAATGTGCCAGAAGTATTCATACTATCCTAGAAATCTCTTATAAATCAGTAATTGGGTGATATCATTTACATTAGATCAAATTTATTACGTGTCGCTCACTCCTTAGCTACGGAACTTACCGCCTTTGCTTCTGCAGGTTGTACCTGCAGACCGGCAGTAGAAATAAAATTTGAGCCTGCTGTATAAGGCATCCGCGATACTGTTAGTGCATCGCATTTGCATTAATTAATGTTTACCAAACATGCATATGATTCTTTGTGAATTACATCTGCAGATGGCAACATTGCGGAGGAGGTGCAGTGCTGCAACTGCAACGTGAAAATGGCTGTAAGGAAACGACATGCTGACATAGAAAGGCCACTGCTGTACTGCTATTATTGTTATTATAAATTATAATTAGAGCCAAGAAATCCCAAGTGGACCGGAGCTGCAGCATTAGTGTCGTTTAAAAAGCGCATTAGGATAACTGATCTGTAAACGTCGTGCCCGCTCTGTATTTAAATTGGTGGATTTAATATGAGTGACATCAGTCACACAGCTATACCGAATAACTAGCAACATTGTACAACGCACTCGGCAGTTCACTTCATAAATGTCTTTTGAATTTTTCAAATGTAACTAATTGAGTAAATTGGTATAAGATGACCAAAACATTTTAAGCATTTCCCAACTTGCGTTTCTAATTGCAGTAATTGTATGGGTCTGATTTTTTCTTATTTCTTATTTATGAACAAAAGTGTCCATGCAGTAGCAGGCCCAAAGTGGTCATATTTATGTTTTTCGAATACATCTCTGCACAGATTGAACCAAAAGCTTCAATCATGGGGATTCTTTTATTTGACTTGTAATGTTATGGCAGAGAAATTCAATTAGTTATCGGATTCTCTTCAAAAATAATTTCAGATTTCACGAACAAATGGCTCTAGTCATCTTTTTCAAACATTTCTGTCAGTGATATGATTTATTTCTATTGGCATCTGTTAGCTGTCACTTTACCTTACTTTAGTATTTTGCATTTTTATTTCCATAAAGGCAAGAAACCTGCTGATGCCCACAAAAAGATATGTGAAGTTCATGGTCTTGATGCCATAACATACTCGTCAGAATTGGTTAACCAAAATTCGTTCTGGTGATTTTTCTCTCGATGGCCAACGTTCTGGTCGACCAACTGTAGTTGATTGTGACCGAATCAACACCACAATTGAATCGGATCACCACATTTCAAGACGTGCTACTCGAAGTTCATTTTCAACCATGAACAGGCGTTGGTAGATGTTTGAATTCGTTAAAAAATTCGATATTTGAGTTGCACATTGGAATAAATTCACTTAACACATCTGCGACTTGTACCTCAAACGTAATCAAAATGACCCATTTTCGAAACAAATGATAATTGGTGATAAAAATGGATTTTTTACAATAACATCAATCGAAATAGATCCTGTAGCAAACATGAAAAAAAATTGCGTCAAGGTCAATTTAAAGATATTACAAATGTGTATTTTGAGCTGCTTCCGAGGAACCAAAGTATTAATTTATTTTTATATTATTGGTAACCAATGAAACTGAATAAAACAATCAAAGAAAAACGTCCAGAATTGACAAATCATAAAAGAATTGTACTTCACCATGACAATGTCATAGCACATACATCTTTAGTAATTCGTCAAAGATATTGAAGCTTCAGAAGTTAATTAACATCATATTACCATTTATTTAGATCTTTTCAAAATTCCTTGAATGGCAAAACTTTCAATGGTGATAATGTTGAAAATTGAAAATTTGGTTGAGTCTTTTTACTGATAAGGCCGTAAAAGGTTATTGAACAAAGCAGAAAATATACCATTAATAACAGTTCATTCATTGTGTGACAAATTCGTATTCTATTTCACACAAAGAATCGAAATAGCTTTTGCAACAATGCGATATTTTAGAACACACTCATAATTTCTACCTATATAGTTACTCGCTGACGTAAAATTTTGTTGTTAAAGGATTTCAGCAGAGCAGAATACAGAAGAAGCTGGGTGAGTAAAAGATTTATTAGTCAGTCATTTCGAAAATTCTATATAATATACCTATTAATAGCATCGTTATTAAGAAATGCATTCTTAGAAGATCTTAGACACAACTTCTACCGGAAATGAAAAGGTTAACTTAATTAGGGTGTATGCACCAGATGTTGCAGAGCATAGAATTAAGACAGAAGCATTCTACATGCAACGTCAAGGAGAAATAGACAAAACACCAGCAGGTACAAAAGCTTTTGTGGGTGACCTAAACGCACCGATAGGGGGAGAATCAGTGGCAGACATAGAACAAAGATATAATGAGTCAACTCTGATTGAAAATGGAATAAGCCTAATAGAGTTCTCCACGGAAAATAAACTACGAATAAACAACACATTTCTTAATCACAAACCTTAACACAGAAGAACATGGTTTAACCCCAGAGATTAATCTTCGATAATACACTGTATAATATCAAACAGAGAAATACCTTCGCAAATCATCGACGTGCGTAGCTTAAAAACAACAGATACAGGTTCCGGACACAGATTGGTGTTGTACAAAGTAAAATTACCAAGAAAAAAAACCAAGAAAAAAACCGCAAACCAATTACAAAGAGGAATTCAATATCGAATCAATGATGGATGAAACAATACGTCAAAAACCATCGCAAAAAATAAATCGAAATAAGCTAACAGAAGATCAGAAGAAATATTCATAATACCGCAGGGAAAGCTCTATAAAAGAAAACAGTGAATCGGACCGCAAGAAAAAATACTACGCCATGATTTATGATGGAAGTAAAACAACTAGCCAAACAAAAACAGGATGCACATTTAAACTATATGTAGAATAGAATACCAGAAGAGTATAACAAAACAATCAGAAACAAAGTACACAACAAGATTAGAGAACTGAAAAACAATTACTGCGCCAGTTTCACTGCAGATATGGAACATGATTTATATGGTGCCTAAAGGAAACTGTTGAGAAGGAAAAAAAGAAACAGATGAATAAACTCATACATCTGCTATAAATAATAATACATGGGTACAAGACTTCAAAGACTTATATAATATAATAAGAACAACATACCCCTTGAAAGGAACGCAATGAAAGAAAACGCAATAACTGGAATACAGAGATCATTGGCATATAGAACTGGTCAGAAAGAAAAAAAAAAGAAGAAAGCGCTTGTAACAGATGGAATACTAAATGAACTGCTTAAATACAGTGATTTGGATCTAAGTAATCAGTTAAAATGTTGTTCCAAAAAATAATAGATACGGAAACTGTTCCACAATTAACTTGCACCATCGAAAACATAATCCTAAAATACATCACAAGTAATGAAGAGCAGCCGGGATTCAAAAAAAGTATGTCAACCACATGCTACATTTACATCACGACAGATCATAGAAAATTCCATAGAATTTAGTAAACCAGCGTTTACATATTTTATATATTTAACCAAAGTCTATGACCGAATTATACTTGCAAATGTCATTAACATTTTGAACGAAAAAGATATTCCACTTAAAATAATTAAAAAAATACAAGAATTGAACACAAACATAATGACAAAGGTGTTAATTAACAACAGCTTGCCAGAAGACATACCACTGGTTACAGAAATACGACAGGGTAACTTTCTAAGCCCATTGCTTGTAACCGATAAAATCATTGATAGTATCAAAACGGCCGACAAGGATATAAAACTATTAAAGGAGAAATAAAAATACTTTGCTACGCGGAGGTTATATGAAAGCAAAGATGAATTCTAAAAATTACTACAGAATTTCCTTCTGACAGCTACAAAATATAACATGGAAATATTGGTACATAAAACAAAGGCTTTGGTAATATAAAAAGACCCAATTCGCTGTAACTTGGTCATAAACGACACTATAATTGAAAAAGTCATGTCATTCCAACACCTAAAAATAAATCAAATAGTGCATCAAAGTAGGGTTAGAGAAGTAACACACCAAATAAACAAGGC
This sequence comes from Sinelater perroti, assembly GCA_036346155.1. Taxonomy (NCBI): domain Eukaryota; kingdom Metazoa; phylum Arthropoda; class Insecta; order Coleoptera; family Elateridae; genus Sinelater; species Sinelater perroti. The sequence goes on from JARFIY010000001.1 coordinate 38,218,673, forward strand.
TACAAGAATCTCTGCAGCATTAAAAACACCATATGGAACAATAAACATATGCAAAAAAAAAGGGTAAGAAGATATGTATATATATACAACCTGTGTATGACCAATAATGACATTCGCTGCCGAAATCAGAGCTGACAACCTAAAAACAAAATCCATGCTAAAATCAACTGAAATGAAAATTCTAAGATTAACTGGAGGCACCGTAAAAGACAAAATCTCAAATGCGGTAATACGACAAAGATTCGACATATCAGATATAGTGAAATGAGTTCGAGAAAAGGAAGAGGCTGGAACGAACACGTGTCACAAATGGGAAAAGGCAGACTTGTAAAAATAGCAAAAGATAGAAAGTCCCTAACACGCAAACGACCTTGGAGACCACCGAAGCGATGGCTAGAATCATAGACATCCACTTCCCAAGAAATTAAAGACGGGGACGTAATTGCATATAAAGGATTTTCCAATAGGAGCGCTCGAACTTTGACAGTGTATGGCGGTCATATTGGTAAAACTGGTTCAGTAAACCATCAAATAACACCTGTACGTCGTCCAAACGTGAAATCTGCAGAAAACATTGCAGCAGTAAACGAAAGTGTGCAGAAGAACCCGAGACAGTCAATTACTCGTTGCGCCCAAAAAATTGACCTATTCACAGACCTCAAGTTGGCGAATTTTGCGTCGGGATTTGGCCGTGCACTCGTAAAAAATTCAATTAACCCAGGAACTGAAGGTAAACAACCAGAGGCAGCGTCGATGCATTCGTTGACTGGGCTATGGAGCAGTTGGAAGTGGACACCGATTTCGGACCGAAAATGATCTTCAGCTACGAGGCCCATTTTTGAATAAATGACTATGACAAAAAAAATTGTCACATTTGGGAAGATAACAATCCACATGAAACCAATCAGTTGCAAATGCATTCAGTAAAACTCACAGTTTGGTGTGGATTTTGGTCCGGCGGGGTCATTAGCCCGTACTTCTTCCAAAATAATGCTGGCACCCCCATAACTGTCACCGGCGGGAAGTACGAATCGATGAAAATCAAAAATGCCTAAGTTGGAAGATATGGATCTCAACGACATGTGGTTCCAACAAGACGGCGCTACATGACACACAGCACATGCAATAATGGATCTTCTGGAAGACAAATTCGGCGGCATGATTATCTCGTGGTTCGGCGACGTCAACTTGCCACCGAGAACGTGTAATTTAACGCCATTAGACTACGAATAAGGAAAATAATGTAATCGGCGGAAATTTGACCTATCCAGTTTTTCACATTTCTGGACGAATTATAGCCTCAGGACACCAAAAAAGTTGGTTTTAGCCATTGGTTCGTGTGTGTGTGTGTGTGTGTGTGTGTGTGTGTGTGTGTGTGTCTGTCGGTCTGCCAGTAAACAGGATATCTCGAGAACCGTAAGAGCTAGAGACTTGAAATTTGGTATGCAAGTTACTTGTAGGTAGGGGACGCAGTGCGAAGCTTTTGGTAAAAATCGGCTGAGCTGTTTGGTCGCAAGGTCGCAAAATCGGTCGCAAAGCGGTCGCGAATCTAAACGGTTGAAGATACAAAAGATTTATGAGAATAAAAATGGTTTGTTATTATGAGATAAACATGAATTTAAAATAAAAGTTGGTAAAATAGGAACCCGAAAAAAAATTGAAGCTCAGGATTTTTAATATACCGGGTGTTCATATTCAGGAAATTTATATTTCCGGATAGATCAGACCGAGACGAACAAAAAATTACCATGAAATTTTTTGATCCGAGGTCAAATAAATAAGTTAATTAAACGGACCAATCACAGCGCGCTTGGGACCTTCCTGGCCGACTGCGGGAGGACAGGGGGAGCGCTTGGCCGCTAGGAGGGAGCACGCAGGCGGTAATGGGGAAGGCCGTGCGACCGAGTTCGCACGATTACCTTCAGTGACTTAGCAAAATTTTAAGTACGAGTCAATTATTGTCTTGTACTGTTTATTTTAATCAGCTTTCGAGTGTTAGACTCGCGCCTCGTCCTTTTTTAAATTAACAAATTTTTAGACGAGAGCAGCTCAGGGCCGAGACGATGGACCCGGTATAATATATATAATAATAGGATAAGGAAAGTCGTGTGATGTTCACACCAGATTTTTTATTAATTTTTTGAGGCCGAAACGACGAGATGAAAACGTCGTGTTTGGCGCAGGCGCGGTAGCCTACGGTAGCGCTGGGGCAGTTGACGTGTTTTGTCCCATATATGTAATCGAATACTCTATCAAAAAAAAATTTTTAATGGGATCTGATACATAACTTGTTTTTTTTGTAATTTAAAGTTCGAGCGCCCTTAATGGAAAACCCTATATAAACAAGCCGCTAGCTTATTCGATGAAGAAGAAGAAAAACATTTGTTAGTCCAAATAAGTAATAGAAAGTGTTCTGGCCAAACAAGGCAAAGTTGCAACATTACCATACATTCTGTTTGGAAAAGGATTCGATGTTAAGTACCAACTGCCAACTATGACATATGGTGGTAAGTCGGTGATGTGAAGATGTTTTACCGAAAGTGGTGTTAGATCCCATTTTCTAATTAAAGAAACAGTAGATAAAAACGAATACCTTGACATCTTCCAAAACCCAATGAAATATGATATCTAAACGTTGAGAATATTTTTGTAAACGACGCGATTCAACGAGTGAACCACATTATATGTTATTTTGAAGAAATTCGATCACTTCCTTAAAACATTATTTTCAAATTTATTTTTTCCCTATAAACAGATTAAAAAAGTAATCTTATGTACAAAAAATTTCAAAATAAAAAAGCATTTTAATTACAATATAAAGACAAACCTAAGTAAATTAATAACTAATTGCTTTTAACTAGACCGCTTAACGCAGTAAATTTTAACAGAATTAAGTAAAGAACTTTTACGACATTCTCTTAGATTGCTTTAGTGATTTACTTAACTACAGCTCTTAGTAGTCTTACAACTTTGAAACAAATTTCAGAACTGAGCATAACGAAAACCGATTATCAAACTATCGAACCGTCGCTCAAAGATGAATGCGATAAAAGAATAAAACAACCGGCCTGGCCTGAAATGCACTAAAGCGCTTGTGCAAATTCTCATTAATTAAACGCTGTGCGGCATCTGACCGCCACGTATTAATAGAATATTTATAGCTCTGCAGAGAAAAAATTGATGCGTGACTAGTTTTTCTGCAGCCTCGTGCATAATAACTTAATTTGGTGGCGTCCCTGCATACAAGAGCAGCTAAATTAAAATCCGGCTTTATTAACGGCGCAAACTTCGCGATGTCCGTTTCAGAACTCATTAAAAGCTTTCAGAGTGAAGTAGCCGTGCGGCTGGAATTCATATTTTCGATATTGACACTAATTATTTATTAATAGCCCTTCGGGATCAGAACTAATTTGGCCACAATGTAGCTAAAGAAGGGGCAACGAAAAATGCCGCGTGCAGCGTATATACCACACAACAAAGTAATAAATATGAAGTCGTAGTATAAATATTAATTAAAATGAAGCAACGACGGACGCTGTCCGGCATTCTCGGAAATTTCGCTTATCGCGAATCTGCTTTTCATTTTATTTACACAAGTTAACCTCAAGTGCTGCAGTTTAACACATGTAATGAACACCCGTTTTTTTTGTGGCGTCTACAACTAAAAATTTACCAGAAACAAGCTAAATATAACCTTTATTATATACTCTAACGTAAGTTAAGTTACAGTGGGCATCGCAATGAACCTATTTTTTAAATACAAATTGCAATCAGTTGATAAAGTGGATATATCTTCGTAAACCAAACGATGCAAATGATTAAGTAGAGGTCATGCTGCAGAATCTGTTGTAAACCACAACTGTTTATTATCGACAGCTTGGTAGAACATAAGAAATAACAATATTTTGGTATGATCAATTCAAGAACTCGGCAGAAATTGTAAGAACTCGATTATGTTTAACTGTTATCCTACCCTGTATGTAGTCCTAATTTAACATCATCAGATCACTATCTATTCAGATCAGTAGTTCACTAGTAGACCAAACACTACTTTTCCAACTTTCTGAAAGTTGAAGAGTAGTACCAACCAGCCAACTTGGCTCGTAAGTTACTACACAACACAACGTCATATATTTTGATTTTTAATTTTATATTTCCATTAATATATCACATAAATAATTTTTATATTAAACAAATTAGAAGAGTTTCAACCACCCATTTTTTTCATTTGCAACTGACCCAAAAATAACAACATATTTTATATCAATCAAAAACAAGAATAAATTTTAACTTAACGAAATATTCTTAAGTACATAATAAATTAGTAGTGATGTTTCCAAATATATTGACCACATAAGAAGCGAGGAAATAAGACATAGTTGCGAAGTTCAAAGTATCGACGAGTGGACCAAAAGAAGATCAGAATGAAATAGCCATATATTTCCGATGCTGAAGGTACCAGGATAGTAAAGAAAGTTAGAAATATGTTACCTAAAGGGAGAAGACCACCGGGTGTCCGAGAAAGAGATGAAAGGATATGCTGGAATAAAACAAGCTTTAAGCTTAGAAAGATATAGAAAAAGACAATGAAAAGTGTCTGAGTAATTGGAATTATTTCATATTTTTTAAATTTTATTTATTTACACCATCTTAACAAAAACTGCATTGATTATTATTTATTTTAATTGTATATATTTTAACACGGCAATATTTCTTTACAATGACTTTTAAAACTTATTTTCACTTATTTCACTAAAATTCTGAATAACTGAAAGAACTGCGCATACAGTATAAAGCCCTTCAAATAACATATGTATTAATCACAACTTGAACAGCTGAGAAACGGCTAGAAAAGAAACTACAAACTAAGTAACTGTTGATCATCGTGTAAATATTCATTATCAAAAACATACCGCTACAGTAAAATTACAATATCATAGTTACTTTAACTGATAAGATGCAGATATGTAAGTACTAACCACTAGAAAACAAGTTTTTGATTCTTAAACAATCCATAGAAAGTGAAAAAATAGTAAACACAATATCGTAATTACCAATAGAATTACTCAAATAGCTCAAATGAGCAACACGCATAAAAGTTCTAAAGCACCTCAACAACCAGTGACCTAGATCAAATTGTGTTATAGAATAGAACTGAATAGTACAGTCGTTATAAATTCGGAAGCAAAATATGTAAATAGAAATAATCACTGTACGTTTTAATCATATTTGATTACATTAAAAATCTTAAATCTCATCTTGTTAATAAGGTTTTAGTTCTTGAAACTTTCAAACTTTGGTATATTATAGCATAGATAACCCAAGTTGCCAGTTATTTTCACAAATTTTAGTATAATTTACAATTCTATCAACTATAATCCTTAAAGATTTCTAAATTAACACAAATTTGCAGTTTTATGAAACTTGTCGAATATACAACCTTTATCAGAACAATTCCACGAATGGGCTCATAGAAAATGATTTACTCAACTTACCAACTAATGACTCCAGGTCTTGTCAAAGTAGTCCCCCCGTCTATCTATACAGAACTGCCTCTGTTTCTAGAGGTCATGGAAGCAAGCAAAGAAAACTTCATCCGAGGTGCTTCTCAGCACACCTGTCATAGCCGTTTGGATTACTGCACAAACTTTCATCTCCAGCAATAATGTTAAACCAATCTTGCCCTTCCTCATATTTGACACAACCTTTCACTAATTATAAGATCAGATTCGCAACTAGCCCTTGTATAGGTGAGTTAAGGTTCTACCACACCTTCTCCCGGGAAACATCGGACTACCGTTTGTATTCGTTTGACTTTCAAACTGTAAACATCGTATCGCAAGTGTAGCCTATAAATAAGTGTTAATCGGGCATCATTCAACGCGAGTGATATCCGGCGGCCGTGTCACGGTCGTTCAGCTATCGCGTAGTACATATGTTTTATCAAACACCGCCAGCACAGTCGCCGAATGAGGCGATATTAATACAACAAAATAATGCACTTTTCCAGGAAAATAGTGCAAAGTCACAAAATGAACAAGTGCTTTTTGCTGCTTGGCAAAAATCGGAGAATGAGAAAGCCAGTATTATTAATAGATTAAATGCTCTTCAAACGCAATTAGAAAATTTACAGAAGGTTAATGCGGATTTACATGTTAAATTTGCAATGTCAGAAAATAGTTCAACCCAAAATCCTCCAACATTACAGAAGGAGGAAGAACTAACGGAGTACTTCACGGATGAGGAAGAGCTAGCAAAAGAGACCGAGTGGGTAAGAGTAAAGAATAAAAAGAGAAAAATAAATACATCGCTTACCCCCCCACAAGACAGGCAATAGGTCTTAGAAAACAAAACAATACAACCAAAGAAAGATCCACAACCACCGCCTATAATTGAGGACGGAATTAATAACTTTAATGACATCCATAAACTCATAAGTAACTCGATTCGTGGTTTTCAAATTAAGATAATAAGTAACCAAAACATTAAAATTAACGTCTCAGATGGGGAAAGCTATCAAGCCCTCACGAAAGCTCTGCTTGACAATGAGTACTCGTGGCACTCTTTAGAAAATAAACAAAATAGACCTATTAAGGTGATGGCTACTAGGCTTCATCACTCATGTAATTCGGAAGAGATAGTTAGCGAACTACGAAAAAGAGGATATAAAATACTTGAAGCAACAAAAAAATTACAATACAAAACAAAACATTCTCTAAACATGTTCATGTTGTCGTTTAGACATGATGAAGACACTAACAAAATTTTCGAAATAAAAGATATCATGGGCATTCGAGTAGAAATTCAACCCATTAAAAAAAAATAAATTAGTGCCACAATGTAAGCGGTGTCAAGCATATGGGCACACACAGAAATACTGCGCTAAAGAACCCAGATGCGTAAAATGCACGGGTAAACACTTTACTGCAGAGTGTAAGAAACAAAGGAAACTCCTCCAAAATGTGTACATTGTGGGAAGCACATCCAGCTAACTACCGTGGATGCGTGGTAGCAAAAGAAATGCAGATGTTAAGGAATAAACAAATGAAGAAACCGAGTCTACCCAAACAGCCAAACAGATTCGACCAACAGAAAATAAACCCCATTTCATCAAAACAAGATTATGCTCCTAAACCAAGGACTTATAGCCAGGTGGCATCTGAAAAGCCGCAGAAACAGATTGAGAAAACACCAAGTCAACAAAACTCGTCAGTTGAACACACGCTCCAATTGATCTTGGAAAAATTAAGTAAAATGGACGATCGTATCTCAAAGCTGGAATATCGCGCTCAAGGAGCGATACCTAAATCTAAAAATGGCTAATAATAATATCAGAATAATGCAATGGAACGCCAATGGACTACTTCAACATCATCATGAGTTACAAGCAGTCCTGGACATAGAAAAGATCGATGTGTGTCTTATTGCTGAAACCCATTTTACCAAAGAATCGCATATAAAATTCAAGGGATACAGGGTATATCACACTATCCATCCGAAAAACACCGCTAGAGGCGGTAGTGCAATAATAATAAGAGAATCCATTACACGTTATCTAAAAATTCAATATCAAACAGAGGAAATTCAAGCTACAGCTGTTAAAGTTAAAACAAAAACCTACGAAGTTGTTATCACATCATTATATTGCCCACCTAGATACGCGATTAAGAAAAATCAATACTTAGACTTCCTCGAAACCCAGGGATATAGATTCATTATTGGAGGTGATTTCAATGTGAAGCACACCCACTGGGGATCGAGGCTAACGACTACCAAAGGTAGAGAACTTCTATCAGCATGCAACCAGCTTAACTGTGATACAATATCAACTGGGAAGTCTACCTATTGGCCAACCGATAGCAGTAAGATTCCTGATCTAATAGACTTCTTTATAGTAAGGAATATATCCCCCAATTACTTATATGTTGAGGAAGCATGGGATATGAATTCAGACCATTCTCCCATACTACTCACACTAAGTGACAAGATAATTAATAAAGAAAACCCGCCGAGGCTTGTAAACAACTTGAAAATTCCATTAATCTGTCAGCTCCACTTAAGAATGAAAAACAACTTGATGAAGAAATCGAACTGCTTATTAGGAACATTCAGCAAGCAGCCTGGGATAATACTCCAGAAATTAAACGAAAGGTAAGGGAAATAATTATTCGAAAGAGATTATGGACCTAGTTCCAAAAAAGAGAAAACTAAGAAAAAGATGGCATCAAACCAGAGCACCTACGGATAAAACTGCCCTCAATAATGCCACTCAACAGATAAAGCGGGAGATCCTACGAATTAAAAATGAATCTATGAGCAACTTTTTAAGTGAATTGAGCAACGACAGCAAAACGGACTATTCCTTTGGAAAGCCACAAAAATCTAAAACGGCCTATTTTACAAAATCCACCGATCAAAAATGCAGATGGTACCTGGGCACGTAGTAATCAGGAAAAAGCTTGTAGATTTGCAGAGCACCTAGAAATGACTTTCCAACCAAATGAAGGAGACGATTCACAAGACTGGACAGAACCAATACAAGAAGATACAGTCATTAGACCAGTTACACCTAAAGAAGTCTCTAAAGAAATCAAGAATAACATTAATCAGAAAAAAGCTCCTGGCTTCGATCTTATTACAGGTGAAATTTTGAAGCAACTCCCAAGAAAAGCCACAGTAAAATTGACCAATCTCATCAACGCCTCATTCAGACTTAGGTATATTCCTAAGTTGTGGAAAGTAGCAGAGGTCATAATGATCCCTAAGCCAGCAAAACCACCACAAGAAGTTTCTTCATACAGGCCTATCTCACTTTTGCCTGTTATATCAAAATTGTATGAAAAATTACTCCTTAAAAGGCTGAAACCGATAATCGAAGAGAAGGCTCTAATTCCTCATCACCAATTTGGTTTTAGAGAAAGACATTCAACCATAGACCAAGTGCACAGGATCACAGATATAATTGAAAAATCACTTGAAGAAAAGAAAGTCTGCGCTACTGTCTTCTTAGATGTGGCACAGGCTTTTGACAAAGTATGGCACAAGGGCTTGTTCCACAAATTAGATATATTGTTACCTCGGCAATATACGCAAATTTTAAAATCTTACTTGTCAGAAAGGTACTTCAGAATAAGACAAGGAGACACCTATTCTGAATTGAAAGAAATTAATGCAGGAGTATCACAAGGTAGTGTACTAGGTCCAGTACTATACTTACTTTATACCAGTGATATTCCTGAACTCCAACACGAAACTATCGCCACCTTTGCCGATGATACCGCAATTATTGCAGTTGGAAGTGATCACGAAGAAGCCACGAGGAAGCTCCAAACGTCTATTAACAAGATCAACGCCTGGACTAGTAGGTGGCGGATAAAGTTGAATGAAAGTAAATCTGTACATATCAATTTCACCAATAAACGGAAACAACACATACCCGTTAAAATTAATGAAACCCAGATCCCATACGCTAATACGGCTAAATACCTGGGTATGACACTCGATGCGAGGTTACGCTGGAAGGCCCACATTAAAAAGAAAAGAGAAGAACTCGGTTTAAGGTATAAAAAAATGTATTGGTTAATAGGACGAAACTCCAATTTGTCCACACATAATAAGTTACTACTATATAAGCAAATATTAGGGCCCGTGTGGGCATATGGCATCCAACTCTGGGGTTGTGCCAGCAAGAGTAATATTCTTATCATTCAGAGATTTCAAAACAAAGTATTAAGGAACATTGTAGATGCACCCTGGTACTGCCGCAACAGTGATATCCATCGGGACCTCGAGGTGAAAACTGTAGAGCAAGTCATTCTTATGTTTGCCAGAAGTCACGAACAACGGCTTCTTCAACATGTGAACATAGAGGCCATCCAGCTCCTCGATAATTCACAGCTAGTGCGAAGACTCAAGAGGACCAAGCCCTTTGAGTTAGTTCAGTGATTTCTCCGAAGCAGAGCATAGTGTGTGTCTAAGTGCATACGTTAGGGATAATATACCTACTTAGTATTATCAGAACTCTAAGGACACTGATGAGTAAGACCTTAGTTTTAAGTTTCTTTTTAGTTATTTTAAGTTAGAATTGAATTACTCATTGATCTATTAAGATCATGATTGTAATAAAATAAGTGTCTTTGCACTTACAAATAAAAAAAAAAATTTAAAGTATTCGTCCGGTTTCTTTCTGTTTCTCTGACAGTCTGTGAGTGACTATTTTTGCATTAACTTCCGTTCTTCTTAATGGTTGCTTAAAATTTGGTGACACGCATCAATATTCAATTTCAGTCCTTCTGCGATGCGATGTTGACGGGCGGATAACAAACCAAACAGTGGGTTGTTAGGCATAGTCCTACCACCTAGGGAGCTTACATGAACGCTCTTCTAAGACCAGTCTAATCAGAACACATATCAGGAGACTGAATAACACTCATTTCGTATGTCACAGATAAAGGGTTAAAAATCATTCCTAGAATTTTTGTGACAAAGGTTGTATACTCCAAAATACACAATTCTGCACCATATCTCAGAATAATAGTAAGCGTTGGAAAAATAAATCACCCAAGCCCGTACTCTTGATCCAATATTCATAATTGACAGTTCATATTGTAATATCGTGAAAATACACATTTCAAAAAATGTCGAAAGCTAATAAAAAAAAAGTGCGAATGAGGTATCTAACTAGAGCACTGTGATATAAAAGTGACATATAACATTGCCTTTAAGGCAGAAAACAAATAGTTTTTTATAAATTACTCATGTTCATCAGTAGAGGAATTGGTATCTAACTTTCTCATCGTGCTCAATGCAAAAGAATAAAAGGAAACATCAATTAAAGCAAAAAAAAAACCAGAGCCTCACAGAAGTCACATTAAATACTTCATGAAGACCTTCGTCCAATTATGAACAAAAATTTCTAATTGTCAATGCAACTTTCTTACATAATGCTACTTACTTTGGATAACAATAGTATTGAAAATACACAAATAAATACTAAATAAATACATAGTAAAGCACACTATAAAATATGAAGTAAACTACAAACATCAAATCATTGTTGGTAAAGGAAATTCTTTAAAACACTTGTAATACTTATTCATTCTTTATATTTTATTTTCGATGAAATAAAAAAATATGTTATAAGCATTCAAGTTTTCACAACGCTCGTTCCTTTTAAAATTATCACTTCGTTTGCTTCACTATGCGTAATAGCAAAATGTAAAAAAATTATACGGAATAAAATTTAAAAAATACTGTGTTAATATAACACATGGAATAGCAATTACTCTTTCAGAACTGTCTACATCTACTACCAAAAAAATATGAAAGTAAAATGTAGGTACGCAAAAAATGCAGCGCCTTTGCTATGTTTGTTAATCTGTTACATTATACAAGCCTATATACTCACTGAAAACTATTCGAACGAATGTAGCGTCGCTTTCTTATGTGTTTCGGAATAATTTTGTCTGGTCCAGTTTCGTGTGTTCCACATCTTATATTCTAGTACAAACTAAAGCAAGGATTCGCAATTTGCTCTCACACTTTGCCTAGTAAACACATACGATTCACACTTTTACGCTACAGTCCAGTGCACACGTTGAGCCTTAGCGCTTTATGCTGCTTATGGTAACGAACGCTTTTTCATAAGTACTAAAACCACCGACCTTTCTAAAAAAAAATGAACATCAGTCAGCGTTCATGTAAATTACTAACTGTAAAATTAGGTTAAAATAAATACAACAAATCATTCAAAAACAATAGTAAAAACTCATGTTTACAAAAAAATCATTTAATATTTAAAAACTTACTACGTAAGTCACTTAATGAGTTTCTCACTAATTTTATTTCAATTCTTCTATTGCGTATTTTGTTAATACGTGTGTCGTCCCTTCGAAAATGCATGACTAAACGAGTGCGTATGCACACACATATACATATATGCATAAAAATTCACACACTTACACGACACGTACGTTCTCGCACATGTACAAGGTGGCTGAAATATGACTGAGACTGATTTTTTTACAAAAACAGCCAAACACTTTATTTGCACGTCAGTCTTCAACGTACTCTTTTCTGGAGTCAACAATTTTGTTTCTAACGTTCTGGAAGTATCATGATGCCCTTTTCAAAAAAGACTTTTAATTGGCAGCGTATTCATTCCAGAATAATCTGAATGACAGAGTCGTTGTCCGAAAACTGCATGTCTTTCAAGTCTGATTTGAGTCTTTCCAACAGATAGAAATCACTTGGGACCAAACCGATACTGTACGGCGGATGTTACAGAAGGTTACATTTCAATTTCCGGGGGGGGTTTCTATTGTTGTTTTGGCCGTATGCGGACGTGCATTGTCTTGAAGAAAGGACACGCGCTTTCCATCTGTCTTTCGCTTGGATCTTTTCCTTCACGTCTGTTGTCAGGAGATCTGAGTAGTACACTGTACTAACTGTTCTGCGTCCGCCAGAAAGTCGACATAGATAACCCCCTGCCAATCTTTTTTCATGCCGAACAGCTCCTCCGCGCTCTCTTAGGTTTAGAAGAACTGCTATGTCACCATTCGCGTGATGACTGCTGGGACTCGGGAATGAAGTAGTGCACCCACATTTCATCAATGGTCACTACAGACTTCAAAAAATGTATCACCTTCGTCTTCAGACTGCTGTAGGAGACGACTGGCAGCTTGCATACGCACCATTTTGTTCACGTCCGTCAAAGTGCGTGGCACCCACCGAGCATTCTCCTTCCGATAGTGCAAATGGTCGGCACGATCAATGTTTGACTCGGTAACAGATGTATCTGGACCTACAATCATGCAGTTTTTTCTCCACGCGCTTTATGTACTTTCTGAAGCACTTACAGCACTCAAATACACGGGTCCATGAAAGACACTCTTCCCCACATTGTTGTTGGAGCCTGTAGTGGATTTTAAGGGACGAGACGTTTTCTCCAACGAGGAATTTGATCACAATACGTTGTGCCGCGCTCCGCGGTACCTTCGATTCCCTCATCAATCTAGCAGCTCCCAAACAGGACTGAACAGTTTCTAACCCTAGCAGGAGGAAGGATGGAAGTTATGGCTCAACTCTTTCAAGGTCGCACAGCTGCATGCACAATTTTCACACAAATCAGTCTCGGTCATATTTAAACCATCTTGTTTGTTTATCGTGACAAAAGCAATAAAAACTTCTAGCGGGCAGGTAAACGGTTTCATTTAATTACAGCAACATGGGCTTTTTAGTCTATATAAAGTGTATTTTTACTGGTGTGTTATTTGCTTCACGTTAATAAAAATAGCAATATTTGTAAGCCGATATACCGCAATACAATCAGTTCATTTCTACACCACAGAAGAATACCCATCACTACTTTCTAAATTTTCTTCTGTTGTCCACAATTCTTTAGTAATGGCTCTCTTAATATTAGTTTCATATTTAATAGTCCACGTTATAATTCACTATAGCGCGTATCTTTACTATTTTTAATTTCGAAACGAAAAATTTCTACCAATATTTTTTTCCATAAAACTTCTTGCATCAGGTCGTTCTGTGTTTTTATTGTTTATTTATTTTTTGTTATCTTATATACATGTTGACTCTATTACCAGTATTTCTGTTTGGAGCATTTAGGAATGTCTTTTATTTTACACGTTTCTCTTATTGCTGTATGTTTGTCCAAACATGCATCCTTTGTTTTATTCTTTCCGTCTTAGCCTTAAATTATATTGCGTAGAATAATAGCGCCTAAAGGATAATTTTATTGTTAATAGGCATATACTTATTTCTGCAAGCAGTTTTCATGTTTTTGCTTTTCGTTATACAAGTCTCAATTATATTACTTATCACCTCTACATAGAGATACTTAAGTGTCATTAAATATATATATATATATATATATATATATATATATATATATCCAATTCCAATTTACATCTTACTGGATTTTTGTTCCCACTAATGTTTTTGTTTTTCTACAAAGATTTACAAGTAATAATAACCACCAGTTAAGTAAATAGCTGTATATCATTTTATTGTAAATATTTTAACAGCAATTATTTCCTAGTAGCTTAATCATTGAAAATGTCATTTTAGCTGGACTTTAAGCTGGGGCGTCGCTTAATGAGTCGCATTAGCGGTCCATTACCATGACTCATGCCTAATGCGAGCGGCTTTTCCAATTAACATCCCTTATCATTCAACTCCCAAACAGTTCAAACAACTTTTTCCAATCCTATAAAACTTGGTACAATAAATTCCCAATACACCGTTACAGACGTCAAGACCAATCAACGGTGAGACTGTAAGTATTCTGTTTATATTTAAAACTTGTCGAACCGCGTAACCAACTGAAGTGTTGACCTCTGAACACGCAACCTGTGATTTGTATCTTTGGTTCGCCATATTTCAAGAAAACATTCCTACCGCCGGAGTGACCAATGACAAAAGAAAATTTTACTGCATTACAGAAGCGTCACAACCGCGATGTGCAATAAAGTCAGAAATATTATAATAAGAACACTGAAAGAGCAAACGTATATGCGACCCTCAAAACTAAGTTAGTAAAATCTCTCAACCCATCGGAAGAGCAAAAGACCATGTGTTGGAGCTCGACCATCTTTGCAATTCATAGGGACATAGAAATGGCAAAAATTGCAGAATTTGCAAACTCAATTGTGAAATTAATCTCCCGTAACTTGAAGATGATTAACCTCAGAAGAAATTCTTTACTGTAACTTGAAGATTGCGAACTATCGCAAAGCAGCTGCTTTGAGATTAGATCTCCTCTTCGCTTCGTATTGAAACATGGAGACGAATAAAGGCCTTGCAACACTTAAACCGAAGCTGTCCGCTACCCTGTCAAACACATTCAAGACTTCGTTCAAACATTACAAAGTTTCATCGACAAGATACTTCAAAACTTAGACTATTGCTACACTTAGCTCACATCGATTATGTCATAGCAGTATCATTCTTACTCAAGAAATATCTGGAATAACTCAGAATTCTTGTCAAATAGCTACATTGTGGTAATTAACCCACCCAAAAGTTGTTTCGGACAGACATATATATCGAGCTAGTAAAACACTTTCGCCATATGATAAAAGCAAAAGCATTTACAAATTTTATAGATAATAAACACATAATCTACACGTATTTAAAAAAATAACCCTGATAGTTTATACATATTTGAACTTAATACGTTAATTTTTAACAGTTACTTGCCACATTTCAGGAAAAACAACTTCGTGGACGATACCTTCTCTCGGATTGAGGAAATCAAGCTAAATTGAAATCTAAGAGGACTAGCAGTTTGCACAGAGGAACAATGAGGGTTTAAAAACGCTTCGACCTTGGGGAACATCATCACTACAGCTAAAGCTTTTATGAATTCCCGGAAACGACAAACTGTTAGTCTGAGATGTATCCACAACTACAATCCGACCATTCGTCACATCGCAATTCCGGCGAGCAACATATGCTAGCATTCGTCGGCTCGCCCATCTAGGGATTAATGTGGTGATAAAACGTGTATTACAACTTTATTTTTGACCAAGGATTAAAAGTAACTACTGAAATTAGACCCATAACTACATCCCTATCACCGAAGTTTGCAGATATTGGCTAATCTACGTTGATCACTACTGACGTTAGAAGTCCTACTCGTAGAAGAACAGGAGACTTTGACCAACATCTATTTAGGAAACCACATTATCATCACGAATCATCACCCAGCAGCTAACGATACTATCGAGAGATTCTATCAGTAACATAAAGAGGCATCAGGTGTCATGCCAACCCTCTGTGGAGTGAAGCACTGCCTACGATAATGCTCTTAATTCGTATGACGTGCAAGAATAACCTTCAAGCAACAGTAACACAAACGTTACATAAAGAATAGCTTCAACTTCTTGGACGGTTCCTGACACCTCCAAATATAATAGAAGAGAAATTAGTTAACTTCGTACAGATTCAACATCAGCATGTTCAGCAGGACTAGTCAATGGCGCCAAACATGATGACAAAGCAACATTGGTTTTGCAACGACCGACCACGTTTTATCCGAAACTCCAATAAGCATACGAAGCTCCTTCCAATAATTTCCAGCTCGAAGAAAACCTTCGCGGTAAACATAAAAAGATATAAAATCACCGTATCCATTAACAGATAAAAGCCTGTGCGATGCAAAACAACAGGCGTCTCCAGCAGACTGCATCACCAAATCAGGAAGATGTGTCCGCGTTCCAAACTGACTTTAACTGGGATTCCTATGATCTAAATCATTAACAGCAGTATACTACGGTAATCATCGCCGTATAAATAAAGAGCTGTATATAATTTTGCAACTATTACAACTGTAAATATTTCTTAATACAATCTTAGTCGGCCGTACATAAGTTTTTGGAAGGGACATTTCAACTGTCAATAAAAAAATAGGCTCTTAAAAAATAGCGCCATCTGATAACCCCCATTAGAAATTTTATTTAGATTTTCTAATCCTACAAAACCTGTCGCAATAGAATCCTAAAACACCGACACCGACATCCAAACTGAGAGAAAATCCCGAGATGTTTATATCATTATTCTACATTTTGAACCCCTCACATTTGCATTATTAACCGATTCGTAATAATTGTACAAAGAAATATTCCTAGCAAATCACATCTTTTGATTCCTTTTCTAATTTCATTTTACTTTTCAACTAATCCCAATGTATTCTAGAAAGTAAGTACATCCCTAAGCAATACTTGCAAATAAATAACATTTTTAAACAATTTAGTATTGCATGAATTATGCCATGCTTAGGTGTACATAAAAACCCAATTATTTTAGCCGAGGATCCTAGTCAGTTATAACAAAACGAGAAATAAGTGCTTTTTCAAAAATACTTTTGTCACAAGTAAAGAATTATTATACAATTTAAAGCAGTGCTATCAAGACCCGGCCTTCTTAGAAACTGGGAACATAATAATCAATAGTAAGAAAAGCTATTAAGTATCTTAGAGCATAGAAGTCGAAGTGCTAAACTGTTAGATAAAAAGCAGGAGCACCGTTCAACACCATTTAGCATAGTATGGAGTTCATAAAACATGTTAATAAGAAAAAACCTTTGTTGACATCTTTCAAAAAAAAAGCGTTAACCAAATTAGACAACAGCGATGCGTTCTAGACTGGATGTCTTTAATGGCACATTGTTTCTTTTGACAAAAACCAATAGTTCCAATCTAGTGGCTCTATCCCTAAAGGTTAAAAGTATTGCATTAATTTGTCCTTTCCCTCCTTGGTTTGCACCACACATTTTCTCTTTGACTCTTTTTGTAATTGATCAATTTACTTACCTTTATTATTTTATAAGTTTTTCAATTATTTCCTTCTCTTCACTGCCTCTCTAAAAGTATGATCCCACAATGTAATTCCTTCAGTATCGTTATGTAAGTTTTATATATTTTTTATATTATTTTTAAATCCTTCCTTTTTTCTAGGATAATTACCAAATTTCTTGTCACCTATGTTCTCTTTATTCAGTATATGAAAGTTTATTATAGTTATATGGTATTTATATGTGTTAATTCTTTATGGTATCTTCATTAAAATGTAAAACAGTTAAAAGCGTAATATCATAAAACTAGCTAAAACTAAAAAAATGAATAAGCCATATCAGAAAACAAAAAACACGGCAGTAGTGCATCAAACAAATTTCTAAGAATTCGTTGCTATAAAGATATACTCAATAACCAGCAAAAGAGAATTATAGTAAGTTTAGAAATAAAAGTAAAGAAAGAGAAAACAATTCTAAAGACAAAATAAAAATAAATTAAATGACAATTAGAGTGCCCAAAAATGTACTAACTTCTAAGAAGAAAACAAGATATATAAAGTGATCCAAATTGGACTTCAAAATGTACTTCGTCAAACGATGTCATCCCTCTGCCAGAAAATACCACCACAAAATTTAGTTTTAAATAAAGTGAGTGTTTCACGTGCTATGTGACATGTGACTCCATCTTGTTATAACCGCATATCGTTCAAGTTCAAAGCGTTGCTTTCATTTAAAAAAGTTGCTTATCTCTCATTAATAGTAGCATTGTCCTCAAAAAAATACGGGTCAATGATTTCTCCAGTCAATAATGTACACCAAATATATACATCTATTGTATATACATCTATTGTACATAATTGAAAGATAATAGTTAGTACTACTGTCGACAGATGTCATGTCCGCAGTTTTAACGTTTCTGTGATAGTCTTTCCTCCATTTTATTTAGTTATTCATTGTTTTTACATGTCAAGAGATGAAATTTTCTAAAGTGTGTTTTCAGCATTCGCTACTTTTCATGTTTGATTTGAAAAAATCAGCTGTTAAAGATCGTCAACCGCTTGCAAAAGCTTATTGTGATGAAGATCTATCGTTTCCCAACTACATATTTTGATTTCAACGTTTTAAAAATGATTATTTTGATGTGAATGACAAGAAACGCTCAGGTCAGACAAAAAAGTTCAAAGATTCCCAATTTCAGACATTATTATATAAAAACAAAGCTCAAGTAGTGAAGAAACTTACAGGAATATTAGATGTTGGTAAGTCTACCATTTCAACCCGTTTACACACGATGGGGAAGATCCAGAAGGAAGAAATATATGATTTGTTAAAAAGTGACATTCAAAATCACTTGAACAGAGAGATTTATTTTCTTGCTAATCAGCGTAAAAAGAATTTTTTGTTTCGCATTTTGACGGGGGTGAAACATGAATACATTTTAATAATCCTAAGCTCAAAAAATCATGACCTGGACAACCAACCGTCCACCTCAACGCCCAAGCGCACTATTCATGGCCACAAGATTATGCTCTGTATTTGATGAGACCAAGAGAGCGTGGTTTCCTACAAACTACTGAGGACAAACGAAATCATTATTTAGGATAGCTACAAACAATAATCACAAACGCCGAAAAATAATCATTTTTCAGTATAATACTAAGACTCATATTGCTTTGACAGCAAAAGAAACACTACTAGATCTACGATATGAAATTCGCTCGCACCCCGCGTACTCTCCAGGCCCGGTCACATCAGATTACCATCTTTTCGGATCAATGCAACATGCATTAGCAGACATGCACTACCGTAATTTAAAAAATAGGAAGTGCAAGAATAGGTCGATGAATAGATTACCTCAAAAGACCGTTCGACATCGACATGCTGTCCGAAAGATGGAAAAACTGCTAATGATAAAAATTATTTTGATTAATGTATCACTTTATTTTCTATGTTAAAGGCTATTTTGAACAAAAAGATTGATCAGTGCTCACCGGAATACCTTATGAAACCAATGATAACAGATATTCTGACACATTTTACAATAAACATTTGAAATACTTATTAATGATTGCAATAATTGCAAAATCAAGCAATTACATAAAAAAGTCAAAGTTTGGTCCGCGATACATAAAAACTAGAAATATTTTAATAAATAACTAAAGGCAGTGCTGACAAAATAAAATTTCTTTTTAGATATTCAAATTTCTCATATGTATCTAAAGAAACTCAAATATTAGGGCAATATTCAAACACTTAAAATTATTTATCGTACAGTAAAACAAAATACAAGATTGTAGGTACTTCGATTGAATTGAAGAAATTCATAAAACAGCTTAAGAGCATAAGCGATTCGTTAATTTTAAAGAACTCAAAATGTTCATTATCAGATCCGTTTATGACGCATTACTTTTTGTACAAGTAAAGTCGCGCACCAGCGTTGTGGGAAATATTCGCCGAAGTGGCTTGAAACGTCCTCGGCACTGGCCCATTCGATTCAGTTGAGTAGGTCCACTTTTTCATATCACTAATAGACTATTATGTCCAGCAAAGAATATTGCCATTTAGGGGACAGATTTACCGTGGGTAGTCCTGACCTACCGCTTAACGGCGAAGGCCGTTCTCAATATATAGCGCGAATTCGCAATTAATCTTTGACCTCGCCAAATGAGCACCACAAAACTCGTGTAAAACTCTCGGCTCTATTTAAAGTCAATATTCCGTTCGCTGTGCGAAGGTAGACAAAGGGAATGCCTAGTAGCTAATTACCTGATCATGTTACAGAGTGAGTTATAAATTAACGGGCTCTAGAAAAAGAACCCCTTGAAATTGCAGGCACGCATTTTGAAGCGCCCATAAATAATTTAGCTTGGCTACTAATCTTAATATCTAATAAATAAAAGCCGTTGAGGATCTGTCTGTTTCGTACTAGAGTTTCTAATTAATTACTGCTATATTTATGTAGAGCAATAAAGCAAAAGATGAAAATAAAAAGATAAAGACGCTAATGCTGTCATTATCATGCAGGCAATTTAAAAACTGTCGCCGACATAGGATTTTAAGCGGAAAAAATCTGTGTAATTGCCTTGTTTAGCCTATTAATTTTTTTTATCTGCTCGCATCTGATTTGCTCATTGTGGAAGCGAATTCTTAATTGCCATACTTGCGGTACACTACGAATACAGATATACACATATCAATCATACAGGAGCACCTCAAGGCTGATGGGTGTACAGCCCAGACATAATGGACTACCGAAAGTCATAACAAATTATCTCCATATAGTAGAATGAACGTCTACATATACATATGTGTGTACCAATGCAGCGCAAAAATACCTATAACACCACCACATCACTCTAATAACTAAACTCCTAAACGAACCACAGCTAAATAAATACAATTAAGTAAATGTGAACACAAATATACGGCGAATTTTTATATTCACAGCCGAATTGTATATACCAAAGCATAATGTTCCTGAAATCTGATAATAAATAATAGTTCAATTCATCCGTCTCTTTTTATCAATTAATCACCCCTAAGGATATGTCAGTACTTCTCGTCTTCTCACGAGATGCACCTGTTGATGCAGATAATTGAGGCGATCAGAACCTGCCTAATAAAATAAGAAGGCAACTCTCTAAAAATAATTAACGTTGAATCATTTTCATGGCGTAGATTGTGTAGAGCAGAAAATGGTAAAATAAT
This sequence comes from Sinelater perroti, assembly GCA_036346155.1. Classification (NCBI taxonomy): domain Eukaryota; kingdom Metazoa; phylum Arthropoda; class Insecta; order Coleoptera; family Elateridae; genus Sinelater; species Sinelater perroti. Next base: position 38,239,695 of record JARFIY010000001.1, read on the forward strand.
AATTGTAGACTCAATGAAAGTATGACAAAATAATATCGACTGTTTTTTTTCTGAATTATCAATAAACATCAGAATAACTGATTATAAATATCGCCTTTTTAAAGGTTTATACTTGAAGCAAAGTAGAAAAAAGCTAGCTGACTAAGAAGCGTCAGATATATTATATATACGCAATTGAATATGAAACGTTTTAGAAAGTTTCCTTTTAGTTGCACTCCATTACTTTTTCTATTTTGTTCTTCTATATAACATTATAACACAACACGTTTGCAAGTGTAGCTTTGTTGGCGACAAAAAAATTGTGACCTCACACAAAAAATTTCAATTATAAATCGTAAATGTAATAACTGAAGTTCTCATTCAGTTTTAAAGTTCGTTTTTCATAAAATACAGGTTTAGTTCGTTTTTACTTCTATCTGTCTACGATTAGTGCAGTTGAAGTTATTATCCTAATTGATTGAAACACTTTTCCCCTCTCTTTATCTAATTTAAGTGATATGTTGAACCGTTATTATGTACATCCTATCATAAAATATCTTTAAACGTACCTATTTTCTTTATTTCTAAAAAGGCTTTTCTATCATTTACCGTTCGTAATACTTTCACGATTTATTTTTATGCTGTAATTTCTTGTATTGCTCTGTTTTTTGCAGTTTGTTTTCGTAAAACCAGGTCTGGTATAAGATTTATCCATTCATTATGTCACCATCTTAAAATATGGCAATAGCTAATATTAAATTCTCATTTTTATGATATATATTTGACATCCTAAGTAGAGTAAAAATATTATTTTGTAGTGAAATATTAGCCACATCTACTTCATAAAAAAGGCAAATTTAAAACCCTTTAAATATGTTATACTTTGTATTATCAATAAATAAACATTTTCTCAATTTGAATCCCAAGTTTTATTACTATTTACTATAACATTTTGTATATATCTTTCTATAGTTTGAAGGTAAGTCGACTTTTCACTGATGCTCTATTCCAGCAACATAAAATATTTTTCAATGTTTCTATTTTCATTCTCTAAACAAAATTTTTTCAGACGAATTGCAGAAGTTTTCATCTTACAACTTCTAAAACATATCTGTAAACTGCATTTTTTTGTTTCATGATACCAGATCCCCCCTCTTCTCTCTCCATTTAAAGTACGTGTACGTATATGACATAACATGATATAATAGACAAGACAAATGCCATAACTGTTATAGAACTCAAATGAAACTCTCGATCACTACGGGTATTAAAATGTTATTGATTATATGATTATGCGATATTTTGCACATATATTTGTAGAGTCAATATCTCATCTAAATTCAGAAATGGACAGAAACCCGTAAAAGTGGGGAAAACGAACTATAAATGTTTTTGAATTTGTTGTAACTTCTACAGTTTTCGCCACGTTTGGTCCAAATTTAGGAAAACATAAAAGAGGTCAAACAGAAGGAAGGGAAATATAATTAAGCATAACTGGTGTCTCAAATTGAACGACTGATTTAAATTTTAAATAAAACGACTTTATGATTAAATTGAGTATTAAAGTACATAATATTTGATTAAATATGTGAAATTATGTCTGACAAATGACTACCTTGGTTTAGGCTGCCAATTTTTGACCTTTTCGCAAAATCTTCGATTACAATTCATAAGGCGTCGGATTTTACTTTTAAGGTTTCCAGATGTTTATGAATTACTAGCGTAGACCTTGGATTTCAGGCAACCTCGTAAAAAAGTCGTAGACTATCGATGCCACCATTCCGTGAAATTACGGGACCAAGAAATTGTTGGTGCAGTAAAATAAAAAATATTTCCGCCTTGCTGAAATCGCATTTCCTCCGGGCCTGCACTGTTGGTGCTGCAAAAATTGAGTTATGTAATGGGAACTATCGCCATTCATAGAAGTAGGGGGGAACAAACTATAAATGCTTTTGAATTTTGTTTAACTTCCTTCGTTTCTCTCCAGATTTATACCAGATTTAGAAAAATTGAAAGAGATCATATTTTATTTTTTAATATAATTCACTGTTAAGTATTATACTAATTATTTCTTTATTTATTATTGTTACTATTAGTAGTCATTTTTGAATGCACCAACAATCATAATTTTCAACAGACGGTTATTCTTTTCCCTGTTTTTATTACTATGTTTCAAATAAACTTAATGCTCATTTCGACTTTTTCTGTTCTCAACAATAAAAAGTAATATATTTATGTTTTTGTTACTCTTATGTCTTGAAACTAAAAGTTACTAATACTCTACATATCTTTCTTTATATTATTAACCACCGATTAAATATTTTTATTTTCTGTTTTAAAATGTTAAATAGAAAATTTGAATTGCATTCTAATAAATGAATATAACTTATACCTGTGATTAAATAAATAAACACGTTACTATAAAAAGAATTTACATAAAGAGGCCAAGTAAAATTACACAACGAACATAATTTCTCTAACAATGTTCATACTTTCCTCAGGGTTGCCAGGTAATATCATTAAGCAACTAACTGGATGCCAGAAAACTGCAAAACCTGTAATTTTCGTCCTTATTTGGCAGTTTTGTTATTATACCTTTAACAGGTGTCGGCTTCTAAAAATACCTGCTTTCGTTTTCCAGCGCCCAGATTTAATCAACATATAAATTTTACCGATTCCGGTTATTACGGTGCTTCTGCTCGGCCTTTTGAAAGCCGATGCCCGACAAATATTATCTAATATATGGGAAGGAGACTATAACGAATAATTTACATATCATTATAGCATAAACAGGCACGGTATTCCCAATTACAGTTGTCAAATTGCGTATATTTCGCTGTAGCTTTGCTAATTTTGCATTGAGGGTATTCGAAAATATTAATAAAAAGCGTGATCATAGAATATTATTCAGTAACGGGCCGACCTGTTTCTTCACATCCTACTTAAATTGCACATTGGCTTGATATTGTAATTTGACTAGCTTTCTGTTATACGTAGTATTATTTCTTCCAAGTATAATTTGTTAATTTTAACGCTTTACAACCACTTCACAACCATTATCTATGATTTGTACCTAAAAACCTTTGAGTTACTTACAAATCATCATTAAAAGGCTGATTAAATTTCTTCCAATCATTTATAAAAAAAAAAACACAGATATACAAGCATAACATTACATTCCATGGAAGCATTCCCCACATTTCTACCTTTATCCAGTATTAGCCGTTCTGGATAGCAGATTGTAAAAGTCACCGCTTATCGTAAAAAACGCTTTACATGACAGTTAATTACATAACGTTCTTTTAATCCTGACGCAGAATGTTTGCAACAGAACAAATCTGCATTCAAAATTCAAAAGTAGCATCGCCTTTGTAATGTCGCTATTCACTCTATAAAGCCTATTGTGGTCCTGCTTTGTATCCAGCTATATTTGGTGATGGCAAATTGATAGGTGCAGGAAGTCCGACCGATATCGCCTCTATACCACTGCATTTACATCTACCAAACAATCTCGTGTGCATCTCTTACGTGCTTGTAATTTAGTTCCATAGTATTTTGCCAATATCTTCTTACTGTACCGTAAGCCGATCAGCGCACTTCCACGAAAACCCGCACATCCTTTGATAAAGCCGGATATGTACCAAAGTGGCTTCGACAATAAACACTGTAGCCGACATTAATGTGATTTTAAATTATTTTACCGCTATAAACTCATAAACATGAAATATAATATGCTAAAAAAATTAAAGTAGAGCAGATATAACACTTTTTTATACGCGGAACATTTAGAATAAAATTATTAAAACATTTTAGTATATATTAGAATTAGGCAAAGAAATAATAAAAATTGAAAATAGTTTTCTCTATATTTTAGGCAGAATTTTATAACAAAATATAATCTTTATTCTGATCCCTGTCATCAACTTTAAATGGTCAGAGTTCAGGTATGAAATATTTTTCAGGCATAATTAAAACCATTTTTAGTCCAAATGGATTAGAACCATGCAGCTCAAGGCATAAACCAGATTGATTAATGCTTTAATAAAAAAAAGTATCAAAGATGTAAAAGATCAATATAAAAATGTGACTTTTGTCTATTTCATCACTTCTAAAAAATGCAAAATCAAACCTTATTTTTGAACTTATTCTGATATAAGAATAATAATGTAATATAAATGCAAAGACAGACTTTTAAACAATTTCAGATCCCATAGCCGTACAAAGATCTATTCACAAAAGAAATATAACAAACGAAGGCTGAGCCTCGAACTATTTTCCATATTTTCTACTGTTATATTTATTATATCAGTAATATTAGAAATTTATTTCAGTAAACAAATATACTTTTCTATTGATTCTTGTGGATAAACCACGTCAAAATGTACATATACACATTAGTTAGATGAGCTGATGACAACTGGATCTGAGGAAGTTAACCTCGTGGCATTACTCCAGAATTATTAATAGTTTAGCATGTCTCTAGGTTACCTTGTTAGATTTCAACTGACGAGTTAAGATCTGCAGACAATTATAGTGTTTTGCTGTGCAAAGCTAAATCTTTTGTTTAACGATTTTTGTTTCTAAATCTGTACATAGAGATACATTGCTAAGATACCAATGTGTATCTGTGATCTATCTAAGAACTAAAAACTAAAATGATTCTATAATATTTAGGTTGGTAATTTTTAAGTTTTGTTCTTATTTCGTTATGTGTGTTTTCCATTTTAACCCTTTAAGTGACAAAAGTATTCTTCTTTAATTTAAATAAAATACACAAATATGCTGTTTGATAATGTATCGGACTTAAAAAATTATTGAAAAAAGTGATTTTATTTAAGTGTGAAGTTTTTGAAAAACATATGGTAAATAAGGCTACCGTAGAATGTTTAGAATAACTTCTATGTATACTTAAAATCACTAGTAAGTACAGAATCCATTTTTATTATTAATTTTATTTGTTATGATAAGGTTTGAAACAGGTTTTACAAAATGCTATAAAACATATTTACACGTAAGATTAGAACGTTTTTGAATTTTATTACCGCTGCACTTCATACAACGATAATAAGTTCCTCTTATTGGGAAATGAATTCCAGTGCTGTCTACGGTAACTGTCTTTTGTAAACCTAGATGTTTTTTATTGGAAAAATTGGCAACAAGGCCACTGATCAACTTTAAGTGGTCAAATTTAAGTGATTCTTAGGATTTTAATATTTTTTACATATTCTATACAAAAAATAACTTGATTATAGTCGCATCCAATGAATAAAAAAATATTTTCATCCACCAGCTTCATGATTACTAGCTAACAGAATAAGATGCATAAATCAACCCCTCCCATAAACCGCTAAGAATCAGCAATTGCAACAGGACGAAGAACACTTTCACTTGATCCAGTTTTATCAAAACCAAGGACTAAAGTTTGTTCATGATTATACATACTGCTTGGTAATGGTCACACATTTAACACCTCTATTTTTCCATTTGTATACGAAAATGCTTTCTAAAGTAAAGGTATCTGATTCAGTCATTTTTAGTTTATCAGTATATAAATAAATTTTCGAAAAACGTTTACGTGTATATTTTATAGTTGTATAAGCAAATATTTTTTGTCCAGCAACATTCCAAAGAAAGGTATTGTAAGAAAAAAATATCAAAGTAAAAACAGTAACCCTTTCGTTCAAAATGTTTATATAGATTTAATACCACACTTTATCCCAACTTATCAGAATCTAAATGTTTGGCTAATTTTCGCTGGTATATATAAACAAATACGCAGTGTTACGCATGCTAAACCCATCTAAGCATATATTGTTTCAAGGTGTTATTTCTCCTATCATACTCTCGTCGACCGATAAATGTGGTGGTTCTACTTCTACGACTTCACTTTGGAGATATTTCAAGTTATAAATATCTTTGTTGTTTTCCGTAGGTTCTAAGTCCTCAAGAAACATTAGTAGAAGAATTTTTGGTATGTTGTCTAAGTTTCCAATAGTAAACCCTACTATCTGTAAATCTTCCTTTACCTATGTTTTTTTGGTGCAGTTGCAAGCTGTAAATGATTGAGCATAACTCTATAGGGTTTATCTTCTTTCAGGAGGCGATAATATCGTAATTACATTTTTCCTGCGTATATTTTATGCTTTTCGTATAAATCAGTCGCTTTTACGATAATTTTTTTTACAGATATATTAACAATCAAAACTTATAATTCTACGAGCTAATCCGATAACCTAAGTACTAATACAGTACTGACTGTGATGTGATGAGGTCCCTTCCATCAAAGGCGTCCTCTTGAACCATTTCTTAGCTCAGCTGGCCAGTATCGTTTTAAGCGTCTATCATTGCGTTCTTCCAGTAATGGGTGTAGAAGTATGTTGTTGTGACTTTCAAGTTTTTCATGCTGGCTAGCACTTTGTTCCCTAATAACGTCTTTAACATAGAGCACATTCAAGTCCTCGTGGAGGGTTTGATTTGTGATGTACCAAGGTGCATTTGTGATCATTCGTAATATTTTGGATTGGCATCTTTGGATTCAGGTTGTATTGGATTTGCTTGCACATCCCCAAGGTTCTACTCCGTAGGTCCAAATAGATTTGATGACAGTCTTGTAAAATAACAATTTGTTTTCTAATGATAGACTTGACTTCCTTCCAAACAACCAGTATAAATCTTTTATTTTCAGGTCCATCTGTTTTCGCTTTTTGTATATATGCCCTTTCCAGGTTAATTTGTTATACAGGTGAAATACTCAGCGCTGCTGGATTATGGTATATCTACTCTGAACTAATGGACAATGATCCTTCCTTAATGTGAAGGTTACTTGCTGCGACTTAATTTCATTGATTTTAATTTTCCACTTTTCTAATCAAATCTTCAATTCATCTAAATGGTTTTGTAATGTATTGGTAGCTTATTGGGTTTTGGTCTCTGGCAAGAATCACTGTATCGTCCGCGAACGTTCCTGTTGTAGTGTTGGCATTAGTTGGCAAACCGGATGTATATAACACGTACAAAAGTGGTCTTATAACACGGCCCTGAGAAACTCCCGCTTTAATTGCACATTTTTTAGACACTGCTTGATTTACTCTTGTTCTAAACGCACGATCACTTAAGTATAATTTGAGAATTTTGAAGTAGGGGAGAGGCAAGTAATGTATAATTTTGAATAATAATAAGCCTTCATGCCAAACTTTGTCAAAGGCTTGGCTAACATCTAGAAAGATTGATGTGCAATATTCTTTGTTTTCCGGTGAATCTGTTGTACAGTAGAATAACCACTTTTGAATCCAAATTTCAGCTTATTTCATATTGATGATTAGAATTTCATTCTGTGGGTTAATTGCATTAAAGTTATTTTGCTGAAAAAGTAACTATTGTTGGCCTTAACTTAGATACTAGAAGTGTAAGCTTTACCTGTGTTAGGCAAATTATTAGCCGCGATAAGGAATAACGGACAGATCTTTTTATACTATTACTTAGATACTTTGGCCGTATTTTAATTATGGTACGTTAACTTTATACATTGAGCAAATACAGTCTTACTCAACAAAAATCAAATAATTCAATAATTTCTATTCTTGGAACTTAACAGTAAACAGTCAAATTTTAATATTGTGGGTTGTAAATTATGAACAATTTTAAAGGATTAGCTCAAGCAGATATTCCAAGCAGCCCCTAACGACTGCAGTTAACTTTTCGACAAATGTAATGCGTGCTATCATAAACAATTGACTCAAACATCAAAGACTTGCTTAAAAGCCAAATGTTTGCTAATATTCATTTAATAAACCCTAAAAATACTATACAATATTTATGAGAATACTAGGTATGCTTTTGAGATTGTCGCACAGGCTATATATGACTCGAAATTCGTCATGTGGTCTTTCACAGAAACAAAATCATTTTCATAAAACCATCAAACGCCAAAATGTAGCATTTCAACACTATTTAAACACAAAAGAGAAACGAAATATTTTTATTTTAATGATTATTCAAAAATAAAAAACGAAGTACGAAATTAATTTGCATGTCTTTATATACAGGCATTGATTATAACGTATTTTTGGTAGATTATAGCCTTTCAGTGCATTTAACTAAAACGAATCTTGATGTAATACGTTAACTAGTATTTTTTCAAGCACAAATAATTTCAAACATAAACAAATGCAACCTAACCATTTAAAATATTCAACGAACTAAACTAGCAGAAAAAGCTTGAAAAACCAATTCAATATGTTTAATATTTTCAATGACCTACTACCGATTTATTCTAAAAAAGAAAAAAAAAATAAAATTGCTTTTGTAACACAAGCTTTAAAAAACTAGAATCAATTCATCTTGAAAATGACAGATGCCGCATTTCAAAACAGTTCGCGCCGCTTTCAAAAGCGTGCTTGAATAATGTGATGAAATTTAAAAGCAACGCAACCCCGTAATGAAGAACACCTTGATTGATCACCCACGGGGTGGGAATTAATATCACTTAATGATGCGTTCTGTAATTATAATAACGTGTACGGCATAACATCCATATTAGAACGTGGTAAAGCTATGAGTGCCCGAACGCCTAATTGCAGTCTTAAAATAGGATGCGCGTATTTATGATCGCGAACGATAACACAGTATGCAGCCCTCGTTTAATTAAATTTACATTATTTAGATGTGAGTGTGTGGGAAGGTATGTGAATAAATAGCAGATATAAATGTTTCTAAGTGACGGTGCGTACAAGATAGCGTTATTTATGTATGGTCAAACAGCCTGAATATATTCAGCGAGGGTCGATTTTTCCTTTTAGGGCGCGGAGTCATTTGTAATCGCAAGGCATTTAAGGTGTCTGGGAAAGTAGCTAGGGAACTCTTCGAGCTTGTGTGGTGATTGAAATTAGCGTACCCACGTAATTAATAGCTTGGCCATAACATTCCTTCCACCGCGGTGAAGTAAAGGACTTCGAGCACCTCTTCTCTTTTTCCCAATCTGTAATTACCAATCGGTGCAATTAGATCAAATTAAAAGCTAAAACGTATCTTCTGTTTTAATTTGCCTAACTGTTCAAATAAAGGAGCTTAATGTAGCTTAGACTGATACTTCATATTACGACAGTTACTTCGTTTTTTATGTAATAAAATTTATCGGCCGAATTGCGGAGGGCAAATTAAAATCTCTAATAAAATCCCAAATTACGCAATTACAACAGCCATATCTACAATAATAAAAATTTTAGCGAGTTTTGTATTACATCAGAGTAAAAAACGTAAAATAAAGCGATAAATCGTTAGGTACATCAAAGACACTGCACTAGAACTATGCAACAAATTATAGTAAATGAGTGTATTAATAATACACGTTATCTAAGTAAAAAAAAAATTTAAATTATACTAGGGACAAGATCTCCAAACTGCGAACTTTAGCAACGTCACGCTGAGACTGCAAACTTAGAGACTTACAATGATCCACCACCCCGGTTGAACCCAGACGTAAAGGAATGTGTTGAGGTAAACGGAAGCAAAGTTAAATAAGTTCTAAATTACGTTAAAAATAAAGAACACACTAAATAATATGCAAAATTAGAAAAGTCCACGAGACTGAATTAAAAACGAATACAATTTTAATTAATGTACCCTACTAGGAAAACGGACGTGAGTCGAAATCTTGGCAGGAAGAAGTTTTGAATAGGCGATGACATGGCTTGGTAGCTATTTTTATAAATGGTGAATAATAACGGCATCATGTAAACAGAGCAAACAACAGTTAGCTTACATATAAAATATAACTAAACAAATGTTAATTTAATTTTACTATAATAAATTTGTTCATGGTCCTTACTATGCACGTCTATTCATGCTTTATACAATAGCTATAATCTTCATGTAATTGTTTCAAAAGTTCACAAACAAACATTACAAAATATTTTCCTATATTTGAACAATGAAAGAAATATTTTTTAAAATACGGCACCAAAGTAAATCATAGAACCAATTGCCTCATTTTACATTTAAAAATAAACTGATTATTTTATATATATATATATATATATATATATATATATATATATATAGTTAGTAAAGCAGTGATGTGACAAGTGAAAGCTAGAAACAATACTAGTTTAACGAAAAAAATTGTTTTTAATGGTAATATGTGTGTGTGTGTGTGTGTTATGTATAAGCGCACGCCTACGCGTGCGTATATGTATACAATAAGGATCACATGATAATCTCTGCACGATTTTAATAAAACAAGGTCACAAAAAAGTTTGGTCTTTTCTATAGTAAGATTTGAATGTAGCTTACTTAGGTTGAAAGTTTCCTCCTAGTAGAGGTGTATGAAATGTTCTGATAGGTTTCCGCATGCTTCCGTATTTGAATAACTTGACAACTAGGTTAAACAACGTTAAGGAAATCATTTTCTAAGTCTCGGCAACTGATTTGTTACCATTTTCAAAAGAATTTGGCTCTTCATTAGGGATCTCAATCTGTCTATTCCCTTCAAATTAAACCTACCTGTTGGATATGATATGTCGATGATACTTTTGTTTTCTAGTCTCAATGATTTCCAAATTTCTTCCTTACTTAAAGAAAATACACACCAACATCAAATTTACCACGAAAATTGAACAAAACGATTTTCTCCACTTCCTAAACCCTCATAAGAAAAAATTCTGCAAACAACAGCTATCACTACATTGTCTATAAATAATCTACCCATATTAACCATTACCTAAATGCCAAAGCCCATCATCACTCTGTCCAAAGTCATTCGGTTGCAAAATCAAATTTTCCATCATGAGTACTCATAAAATAAAACAATTAAAAAAATTACTGCAACCCTACTACAAAATAGGTATTCCAACAAATCCTTATCTCATATAATTAGAAATATTAACAAAAATACCAACCCCCAATCACAAAACCTTTCAGATCAGCAAATCGCTTAACACCAGGTGCATTATAGATAAAATAATGCAATATATTAATAAGGCCACACATACGTACAGTCTTCAAGACCAGTAATAAAGTAACTAATTTTATCCGTTTGATCAAGAGCCGCTATTCTAATGAATCCCAAGGATTACACCTAACATTTTGTGGAGAACTTTTATATTTGGAACAAGCCGGCAAATATCCAGCCAAATATAAAAATACTCTTTAGCCATATGAAAAGGCAATAGCTATTTAACACTTACCAACACCATAAAAAACAGGCCACAAAATTAACTTCTCTCGTGTAAAAATCATTGCTCCTATCTCCTATTCCACCAGTATAATTATTCATAAAGCAATTGAAATGGATAAACACCTTCAACTACTAAATACAAAAGACAATAGCTAACGCCCACCTGTCATATAAAAATCCATAATTAGCCCATGCCATTAACATCTCCAAACCAACAAACTTTCCCGACACAGTATATGTTCAATTAAACAATATTCCCTGTTACTACCAATGCTATAAAGACTGTTCGGAATTTCAATATGACAAAACTTTATGAAGAAATTATAGAAGAAGACTGATCATTTACAAACATTACTTAATTATTTGCGAATAAGAAGTAAAGGTTTGGCCGGAACAGAAGAAAAATTCTTCGTTTGGATACGTACGCAATTTTATATGATAAATTAACGATTTTTAAATATTGGGTAAATTTTGACTACCTCTAGTATTGAGACATTGAAAATACTTTGTAAACTCTTTGAAAACGTGAAATGCCAAATGAGCAGATGAAATAAACTATTGTGTTATAAATTTCTGCGGTCAACGATTTATGAACAATGTGGTTTACGATTTGAACCGCGTTGATTGTTAAACATTTCTTGGCACTTTCTAGATCTACTATGATAGTATCTGAAACTGTTTCTCTTAAATCCTTTAGTGTTTAATAAGATCTTCTGAATACTCTATCTTTTGCTGTTCCTCGCAAGACAAAATCCAAAACAAAAAGTTTAGGGGATCGAAATGGTGATATAATTGATGCATTTCTTCCTATCCAAAAGTTGAGAAAATCTTCATATAAATAGTTTCACATGTATAGCTGATTATGTGAAGATGTCCCTTCATGATAAAACAATTCTATAATTCTCTCAATTTAATTATTCTAACATATTTTCAAGTACATTCTGAGGAAGTGTCTAAGAACTGCATCCAAAGGAGTTCATTGTATATATAAAATCCACATACAAATCTATCCAACCTACTCACTAATCAAAATTTCCAGGAGAAATCATCTAGGTTAGAAAATATAAATTTTGCCCAAGCATTTCCTAAAGTTTCCAAAAACATAAAAAACCGTTTTAAAAAATTAAAAAACCTATAACAACATTTGCAACATCGCTGCAATGTATTACAAGGTACTGCGAATTTGTTATATATAGGTTGTTATATAAACGTTATATAAATATAGACAGCATTGTAGATTCAAGACGTGGGGGGACATATAATATTATAGAAAATATTATAGGAAGTACATTGTATAATCACAGACAATATCATTTTTTAAATTATCATATTGACCAAATTAATATATAAATAAAATATAATTCAACAGTAATACAACTGACAATTTAAAATAAAAAATGTAAAATTATAATTTGCAAGTGGACATTATTATTTTATGTAACTTAAAACTTTAGAAAACGTTAGTATTTTTGATTTAATAATGTCGGGGACCTTAAAGAATCATTGTCAAAGCAATCTACAAACTATGACAAATAATTGTCTATAAAAGTGTAGCCTTATTCCACATTCAAATCTTATACCTATTCTACACCTAGGCTTAATTTGTTGATTAAATTTTTTTCGACAAAGTACAATCCCAAAAAAGTTAAATTTTTGTAAAATTATATTTGAACTAATATCTTCAGTAAAATCGAAAGAAAATAATATAGAAATCCTATATAATACAAGTATGCATATTACCCGCAAAAATAATTTTCATTGATTCAACATGCATGTTCAACGAAAGGTATAAAAATGTGCAGAAGATTCCATGAATAACTAAACGTTTTAGTTAAAAGTCTAATAAAATTGCAACTTCTCATAAACTAACTTCTCAGAAATATGGAACATCCTAAAGCAACACTAATGGGCATTCAGAGAACCAACATCTCAACGAAACAAAACGTTAAGAATCTAAGTGCAAATGATAATTTTGTTCTTTTCCTGTGACATTACCTCAATCATAGAGAACTCGTCCTTTATAAAGATGGAATTAAAATTATGTACGATCCATCTAGTGTTATTTTTTCATTAAAATAAAAGAAGCATATATTTTGAAAATAACAAAACGCTACAAAAAATAATAAAAAAGTAAAAGAGCTTTAGACGTAGTTGTATCATAAAAAGATAAATTTGATATGCGCAGATTTGGTCACAAATCATATTTTCTAATACAACACACCAATATGATTCGGCGAAAAAAAATATTTCTAAAATTAACAGAATACCTGATTTTCGGCAACAACCACACAACTAGGACAGTTAAGATGATTTTTGAGTGTTTTAACATATAAAAAATGCAACATGAAAAATAATAACTTACGGAGTAATTTAAAATGTACACATGGACAAGAATAAAAATTAATATAGTTCGACATACAGGCTTTGCCTGGAAAGTATCGGGAATAATTCAATAACAGCAAAAGTATTAAATGTAATCGCTTATTATTTTTTAATTCGTCAAAATAGTTTCCTCCTGCATCTATACAGCGTTTACAGCGTTTTTAAGGCTTCCTAAAAAGGTAAAATTAAAATGGTGTTTATGACCTTCATCACGGCGGTTTGGGTTCTCTCCACCGATCCAAAACAGGTTCCTTTCATGCTGGAATTGAGTTTTAGAAACAGAAAGAATCTGGCGTAGCTAAATCCGGGCTGTACAGCGTTTGAAGCAACGTTGACACGTGCTTGTCCAAAAATTCCCTTACAGCAGTCATTCAAAAATCCTTGTTTTTGACATGACTTTCACCCGCAGGCTTCCTTTATCAGATTCAAAGGCTCAATGCCGGATTTTTTAAGTTTGATACAAAACTTCAGCGCATAACGTTGCTCTAACGTATGTGTCGAGCCCGGAACGCATCACCACAGCACGGTTCGCGGAAAGGGCGGTCTTTACTCTCTCAAGGCTCGGAGGCAACCGAGTCTGGTTGCATTATTTACCTAAGATCCCCCCAGCATCTACCCCGCCGAAAACTACGCCCCTCTTCCGGTTAAGGTTTTGATCGACTATAAAAATTATTCCCCATACTTTTCAGACAAACCATGTAGATCTTTAAAATTGAAAGTCAAATACTCTTAGCGTAAACCATATTTAATGAAATCTTAATCTAAAACAATGCCTATTACAATTCCAAAAAAACAACAAAGTACAAATACTCTACGGTAAAGTATAATAAATTTGTCACAGTGGCAAATACAAAGAAACTTTTAGTCATGCTCTACATAAAAATAAAAACTCTTTTTATATCATTGAGCTTCATTTTTATACCGATATTATTCAAAAATCTATGTGTGACAATAACACCCAGCCAGCGTGTCCCATTTAGACTTAATGGAACTTATATGATTGATCACTGTAAGAGAATATTCTTATTTTATCTGTAATAAAAATATATAAAAAACCATATATTCAGTCATAAGAACAAAAATCAGGTTCTAATATATCTCGCTAACTCAAATATACTGCATAAACCCACTGCTGTGCAAACAATATTCTTCAAAATTAAAAACAAAAATATGATATAAATTACTTTGCATTAATATCTATTACTACAACTAAATTCGTCAGTAAACAAGATATAAATACGTTAATTGGTTATCTGAACGTATATTCCTTGCATTAAAGTATGTAAATTCTTCAATTAACTGCATTTAACGGTAAGCACCTCTAAAAAAGACCAAAAACAAAATAATTTAGAAAGTTGTTGTCCAAAGAGAGAATCTATAACCTAAAAAATCTTTCTTTTTGTTAATAAGTACATTTAAAATCAGATGATGAATCAGAAAAACTTTTAGTAGAAAAAAAAACAATGTATGCTTGTAATCTATATAGATATATAAAACAAAGTGTAACGATGTATGTCCGCACATCAAGCCAAAACGCCCGAACCAAATGAAGTGATTTTTAGTATGATTACTGGACTTGGTTCTCTAAAAGCTTTTTTTCATTTCACCTTAATGGTCGAATATGTGTGATGAGATAATTGACCATCAAGATATAGATTAAATTGAAATGGGAGTGGCCATCTATAATTTTGCGATCTCGCCTTAGCCAAGCTACCCATTGTTAAACATCCAGATATGGAGTAACAACCACCAAGCAACCAAATGAAATTATTTATTTCAAAAAAGAAATTTTCCCAAAAATCTGACTTCTGCGAAGGCGGGGTGAACACGGCTAGTAGATCATATTCTTAAAAGTAAATGTTATTTCACGCGCATAATATGAGTAGCGCGATTTTTTTAATTTTCTACAAAATTTAATCTTTCTTTAGAAAAATCCTGATTGATCTTAAAAACTACTAAAATAATCGGTGAAATTACTATCCCCATTTTCATCTGTTTTTAATAATTATTTCTTCCACGATTACTAAAAATATATGCATTTTTTGCGTACGTTTCAACTTAACCAAATGAAAATTTTCATCAACCTTACTTATATGTTAGAATACTAAAACACATTCGTAATAATATAAGAATAAAAATAACATTTATTCTTATATCATAATAAATATTATAATTTCGACCATGCGACAACAAAATGAAAGAAATAAGAATCTTTCGTTGGCTCAGTATCAAAAACTAAAATTTCATAAAAAGTTGGCACTGAAATCATTAAAATGCATAAACAAATTATAAAAGTCTATATGATTTTTATTCAAAAATCCCTTTAAGCCTCACCACAATACTTTGTGAGAGAACTATATGTCTTTAATGGAACTTAAGTAGACCCATAATTAATTTTTCATTACCTATATGAACTTTATAAGCTATAGCAATATAGAATATAATACTGTCACTACACCAAAATCCACAACATTTAGTATTTTACAATTCTGACCTTTCAGTTTAAAATATGCTTTATAATAAGCGATTTAAATATATCGTACTGTAGCATCATGGTTAACCTGTTGTGACGATATATATACGCCTTCAGCATTCCGAAATTAATTTTTGCCATAATAAATCACTTTGAATAATGCAACATTTCTTTTAATTTTAATAATTATTAATATTTTTAACTTAATAAAAACAATTAGTTTCTATCTGAATGGAAATGTTAGCATATCTCAATAAGTTGTAAAACGTATAATCCACGATTTTACTACACAAAATAATTTACTTTAAACTTATTACAGGTTATTTTAAAGAATTAAAACTTGTTGCATTTATATCTTTTGTGATAGGATAAAGCCAAGAAAGTAAACAGATCTTCGAATTATCTACTCAGTAATATTGCGGAATTACATTTATATAACCGTTGCTAAAAATAAGTAGGGATCTATTCGAGCAACGGAATTAAAAGAGAACCTGGATTTACACAATTACCAAAATTGTGAATAAACCATTGCATGTAGTTGTAAAAACTAAAAATAAATAAATTACAGAAAAACTGCAACGCTTCGCAATAATAGATTCGATATCATCTATGTAAGTAGTAATAAAAACAAAAAATTGTTCCAAAAACACGCATAAACCCGTGCACACACCCACACATACATATGCGTGTGTAGGTTTGACTATGTTCGTTAATATTATACACTAAAAATAAAACAAATTAAAGATTTAAGACAAAATAACGCCGGCACGTAACAGAATAAACAATTTAAGAAAATAGTTATGCGGTTATGTATGCGGGTGTATTATTAACATCCAACCGCAAGAAAACGAATTTGCGGCAGCTACACTCCGTAATAGGCAGCCTACATATCATAAATAGGTTTTAAACGGTATATTTATGAAACTAATAAATTTCTATGATTTGCGTATGTCGGTTGACGGCATTAAAATTTATATATTTAAATAATAATGTAGTGTTACTTCAATTCCACATGCAGTTTGTGCTACGCATTTAGCAAATAAACGCAAACGATGATTCCAAAGAGTCGTTCTTATTAATAATTATTGGCATTACGAAAGTCCTACCAAAGAGCCCACAAATAAAATTTATAATTGTGTTTATAGGTTCCATTCTGCTTTTCTAGGACCTGTACGGATATTTTTCATGAATGTCGTGCGTGACTCGGTCAAGTGCAGTTTAAACTTCTTGAACTACTTATTCAAGAAAATCAACACAGTTTGGGCTCGTCCAAATATGCGAGGTATGTCTGGTAGTTAACCGACTAGCAGCAATATTTCTACATTCGGCTTTTAATAAATATTTAGAAAAAGTAAATTTAGAAACAAATTTTAGAAGTCCTTGAATCTTCGTTGTGTTAATACGAATAATCCGTTAAAACCGACCTTTTTCAGTAGTGTTAGTGATAGAATTGTTAAGCAGAACATATAATAAGTTAAATTATTCTCTGTTAATGTGCATTTACATTTACTTGTACTTTACGATCTACCACTCTAACAAACACCACTTCTTGCAAATCTTCAATTAAATAATATTTGGAATAAAAATTAAACGGCAAACCTTTTTGTTATAAAAAAATAGATCGAATGCGACCTCCTACATATAACAAGAAGTCATATTCATCGATGATGTACTTTTTCGCATAACATCTATTTTTAGAACGTAAAATAAATGTAAATTTATAAATTTCATAAACAGTACCACATTTATAATGTCATTAGCTAAATGGCCAATGGAAAATAGTAAATGAGTCAACAAAGTTATACTGTCAAAATTGAGAGAAATTACATTTTCAACTTCTACAAAAATTACACAATTTCATGAGATATAGAAGCTGCAAAAACTTTAATACTCTTCATATGCGTATCTGCTTCTTGATTTCGAATGACAAGTATAAGTATGAAATCACGTAGCACAAAAATTATACTACCAGTGAAAGACGCAAAAAATTCGAACAGAATAAATTAATAATCTAAACTAACTCAAAACTTCCATATCTCGCAAATTAATAAGTGACATGGAACTTTTAGAAATAAAGTAACAAACACGTCGTTACAAAAAAAAATGAAGGCGTCAAAAACCAATTAGAAACTACCTAAAAGATCGGTTTAGAAGAATTAGATTTCTTGTGACGGGATTCTTGTTTAACTCTCGAAATAAGAGGGTACTTTTACAATTACGTAGAAAGGTATTGAAAAAATCCTCACTCCATTTTAATCATAATGCTGTGAAAGCTTAGAGTTCTGCCAATTTCTAAAAAAAAAAAAAAATAAACACAAGTGAAGAATACAAACAACCCTAGTTATTACATCCCAGAACTCGTTATTAGAACTAGCTTATAAAGTCTAAAGAATTCCAAACCGATTTGAGATAAGTATCTCTTGTATTTTTGCACTATAATACATATTATTTGTTGCAGAAAGACACTCAGGAAAACATGGTAATGTAGCATTGATTAAATTGATAAATATAACGCTCCCTGTGAACACTAATAATGGTATTCTGAAAATGTTTCTCAATAATAAGCTGAAAATATTTAAAAAAAAGGATATTTCACAAATTAAAGGATGATCATTAGATCGATTTACTTATACATACTTCTACTTTAAATTTCAATTGATTTGCATAATGTCGTTGGGTTAAATTCAGTTGGTATTTACCAATAAAACTTAAATTTGTAGTATTAACAATACTGAATCCATAAAAATGACAATCCCAAAGTAGCCATATCGGTTGGTATAGTAAGTAGAGTTATAAAGATACATAATTGTATTTTACATATTATTTTGGAATTTTATATAATGCAATACAGGTCAGATCTTCTCTGAAGTCCTTTTAATTTTCTTTTCCCATCCATTTCTGTCTTGCGACATATAAATATGTATAGATTTTAATGAATTAAAATTTTAGTTCGTAGTTTGATCCCTTAATATGGGATCCAGTTCGGCCGCGCATTGAAATTTAGTGGACGTGTGCAAGCTAATTTTACCTGCCATGTCACCGCAGCCGAGCCGCAGCGTAAAGGTCAGGCGTACTTATTTACTTAACAATTAAATATTCAATTACAACTTATCCTGTAAATAGTTATTTTTATACAACAAAATAATTGAAAAACTAAACAATGCCACGCATATAGAAATTCAAACGCAAAATAAGCGTAAATTCGACTCGTTAACACCTCCAATTAATGAAGTGCAAAAACGTTATGCATGAATTCCAAATATAATAACACAAGATAAATTCAGCGTTCTAACCAATCTCGAGAGCAATAAAACTGATAACCTAAATGATAATGATAAACAATACGTACACTCAAATGACAACCACATGGAGTTAACCGAAGATATCAGGAAATTAGCAAAAGGTGAATTTTCAAAATTTCTATAATATGAACACGGTTAAAATAAATTTATCCAACGAAGACGACTTCAGAAATTTAACTAAACATTTTAACAACAACGAATTAAATATCACGCTTTCCAAAATCCAAATGGAAAGCCACTTAACGTCGTAGATAAAAATGTTACTTTATCTTTAACCGAAAAGAAATCTTCAACGAACTCAGCAAAAATAAACAGTTTGTACAGTGGATCTCACTGATAACGAAGATGCTAAAAATATTTATGCTCTAAAAGTCTCTTCAATTCAATAGTTATAGTTGAACTCTGTAAAAAAACAGCAAACACCCCACAGTGCTATCGTTGCCAAAACTACGGCCACGCTAAAAATTATTGTACTTTAGATCATCGTTGTGTGAAATGCGGTGGCGATCACCAACATCACCAATGTACGAAAAAATCCGAAGATCCACCAAAGTACGCCAACTGCGGAGGCCTGCACCCAGCAAGTTATCGCGGATGCCAGCACCACCTTACAACTAATGAATAAACGAATGACAGCCAACAATAGCAACAACCACTCTTATTCAAGAATTAATAGAGACAACCAAACCATTCCTAATCGTACATATGCTAACCGAGTACGAAAGACTAAAACACCTACTACCAATCTTAACACACCCAATCAACCAACCACTTCGACAGACTCCTCTAACATAAATAATTTGATCAAATCTCTTTTGCACCTGCTTACCCCATTTCTTCCTCAAATTAAAAATTTCATCACCAACACAATCCTCCCCCTACTCTTCAATGGGCCATAGGTCTCCGAAACTTATAGAAAAATTATCAATCCTTAACTGGAACGCTAATGGCATCTTAAGCCAGAGATCAATATTTATAGCATTCCTAGCCAGATATTGCTTGCGTAACGGAAACTCACCTATCCGAAACAGACATTAAAAATACCTGGATATCAAGTGTATCGCAACGATAGAATATCTCGTAAAGCAGCCGGAGGAGTAGCAATTTTCATTAATAAGAAAATTATCCATAACCCTATTCCCAACCCTCCCAATCAAACCCTTGAAGCAATAGGAATCAAAATCCAACTCAGCGAGTTATATTTTACAATAATAAGTGTTTATTGTCAACCCAATAAAAAATTAAATGAAAAAAATTTTAAAGCCACATTCAGTTCAACCGAACCACTACTGATGATAGGAGACTTAAATTCCAAAAACCAACTATGGGACTGTCGAGGTAACAACCTCGAAGGAATCAAAATGGAAGGCTACGCAACAAAATATTCCTTTCAAATAACAGCTCCTGAGAGATATACACACTACCCTTACCGCTCCGATCACCTACCCCATATTAGACATAGTGCTACAAAAGAACTTTGACAAGCAAATACGTCAGAATGTAATAGACGAACTTGACTCTGACCATCTGCCGGTTGTCATATCATTCACCTGCAACCCCCAAATAGTACAGCCTCCACCACGACTCATAACTGGGATAATTAAATGGGAGAACTTTCAAAACATCCTCAACAGCCAATTAAAGTGCCCACTCTGTCTGAATAACAAAGAAGATATAGACAACGCAATAGACAAATTAATATCTACAATTTAGCCAGCGCTCGTCAAGCAACGCAAGTTAACAAACGCAACCACAAACACAATCACCATCACCTTCCCATAGAAATAACTGACTTAATTAAGAAAAAAAGTCAAGCTAGTCGTGATTGGCAAGAAATCGTAGTCAGAACTCAAAACGTTTATTAAATCAACTTACCTATAGACTAAAACAAGTATTGGACGAACTGAGAATCTCCAACTACCAAAGGTACATTAAGGACTTGGAACCAAATGACCATGCAGTGTGGAGAGCCACAAAACGTATATTAAAACAACGCGAGGAATTACCTACAATAACAGTAGCTAATATACCTTACGCCACAGATGCCGAAAAATCAGCAGCCTTTGCGGACTCTTACGAAAAAGTTTTCACTCCCAAATCTGCTTGCCTCCCAAACCACTTTGTTTATATAATTAACCATATTGAATTCAATCAACCCGTAATAACTAAAACGATATCCTCCACCACTCCCCATGAAATCAAAACCCTAATTGACAATCTTCCTATTAAAAAATCCCCTGGGCCAGATCTCATTACAAATTTAGTGCTTAAACACCTTACCTATGACCCTAGCCTATCTTGCAACCGTGTATAACGCATGCCTTTGACTAGGCTATTTCCCCCAGACTTGGAAGCATGCACACATCTTAGTATTACCTAAGCCAGGAAAAGACAAAAAGAAAATTGACAGTTACAGGCCAATAATCTTGTTGCCAACGTTATCAAAAATACTATATATCATATATTCCCGCTTAATAAAAGAACTAACTCCTCTCAACGTAATACCACCGCTCCAGTTTGGCTTCAGAAAAACTTATTCGACTCTCCATCAGCTACAGCGCATATCTGAAACAATAGAAGAAGGGTTTGAAAACAAAAGTTATACGGTTGCTGTCTTCCTTGACATCGCCCAGGCCTTTAATAAGGTTTGGATCAAAGGTCTGGAAAGCAAAATCATTAATCTCCAAATAACCAACTACATTATAGCAATAATCTTCTCTTTTCTTGAAAAAATTACTTTCGCTGTACGCATCAATTCCGCAATTTCTGAATCTAAAACAATCAAGGCTGGTGTTCTACACGGAAGCGTGCTAGGACCGCTATTGTTTACCATCTTCACTTCCGACGTTCCGCCTACTAAAGCAACATTAGCAACCTTCGCTGACGATACAGCTGTCTTAACCCAGCACACCGATCTCACTCTAGCTATCAATCAACTACAGAATACGATTCATCAACTATACTCGTGGTATAACAAATAGATACAAATGGATACAAATCAAGCAAATGCCAAGCAAAAATATTCTCGCTAAGACGCATCATAAACCCTCCTAACCTTACAATCAACCAAAATATTATTCCATGGAACCCCACAGATGCTGCAGTCAAGTACCTAGGGATACTTCTTGATACACAACTCACATGGAAACTTCATATAAACTTCAAACTAAACCAAGCATACGCGAGACTAGCCCAACTGTATCCTATCATAAATAGGAAATCTTCACTTAAGCCAAAATGTGCCACCTTGATATACAAATCTATAATAAGGCCGTTGATTCTCTACGCCTCACCGATCTGGAGTAACACAGTTAAATCCAACATTCAAAAAATTCAACGTCTTCAAAACAAAATTCTCAAAATAGTAGTGAACGCACTATGTACATCAGGAACGAACAACTCCACTATGAACTTGAAATGCCTACAGTTCAAGAGTTTATCAGTGAAAGTTTAGTCAAATTATTTAAAAACATCTGCGAATGCGATGGCGCAATCTACTACAATATCGGTAGACAAAAAAATACACTACAGACTCAAGCGGAAACTTCCCCAAGACTTGTGTATCTCCGAACCCGATAGTGAATAACGAACAAAGCAAAATCAGATAAACACGCAAATCTTATTAACATTGTTATCATTGTCTTAGTAATAAGTTTCTGATATTGTTTAATTAGCTATAAATGTCGATGTCATGAATAACATGTATTTGTTGAACTGGCAATTATATTTATTAAAAAAAAATGAAAAAAATATGGGGTCTGCCAATTCAGGCGCATAAAAGTAAACGCTTATTGAAACTACAATAATGATTGTATAATCAAGTACGGTATTTTATTTTAAACATTCATGTATGCCATTTATGCACAAAAAAATATATCACTCAAATGTTCATCACGACTCGCTTTACAGACGTCGATACGATGGTCGAAATTTTCGATGACATTTTCACATAAAGTCACTTCACTGCCATTTATCTCGGCAATTATGTTGCTTCTGAGGTCTTGAATGGTAGCTGGTGTATTGACGTAGACTTTACCTTTCAGATATCCCCACAAAAAAGTCGAAAGGCATCAAATCGCAGGCTAATTAACATTTCCATTTCTCGAAATTAAACGTTCACCGAACTTCGACTGCAGTAACTCGATATTCGCACGTGTTGTGTAGAATGTTGCGCCGTCTTGTTGAAAATAAACAGTATTTATGTCAATTTGATTAAGTTTCGTGAAGAAATAGTCATTAATCTTGCTGGGGTATCGCTCAAAATTCACAGCAATCCAATTTCCAGTCTCATTTTTGAAAAAGAAGTGGTCCAAAAAATGGTCTTAATCACAAAGCACACCAAACAGTCACTTTTTGAAGATGCATTGGTTGTTCTTGATGTTCTCTTGGATTCTCGTTGACCCAAATGCGACAGTTTTGCTTGTTCACACTCCTATTCAATCTAAAATGCACCTCATCGCTAAAGATGATTTGCGATGAAAAATTCGAATCAATTGCACGATGTTGAAGGAGCCAATCAGAGAACACATGTCGGTTGAAATAGTCAACTGACTTAGTATTTTAAATAAATTGAACCTTATAAGCGTGTAAATTCAAATCTTTGTACATAATATGGCGTAAACCGGTCTCCGAAATGCCCAATTATTGCGATCGAAGAGTTATTGAGAGTTTCGGGTCCTCTTTCACACTGACCTTCACCACAACAGTATTTAGCGGTGTGTGAACACTTTTGGGTTATCCACTCTTCGGCATATCACCTACAGAACCAGTGGCTTCAAATTTTCGTACCAAATAACCGATGGCGGTTTCATTTGGACGGTTATGGTGACCGAAATAATTCCATGGTAAAGATTGGCAAACCTTAAACTAAAAAAATAACCCTGGATTGAAGGGAAAAAACATGGTGTCTATGTCAAATTGATGTTTACTTTCCTGCGTCTCTATTGGCGGACCCTTTTCTTTAAGGTTATAGTACCAAATGGAAAGTTATAGAATAACATATACCAATTTTGTTCTCTTCCAGATGCAAAAACACACTACGCGTAAGATCCATCTTAGGCTCACTTTTTAAATAATCCACAGTGCTCTCAAATTATCTTCTAACCTTCAAATGTTAGATCCAATATTATCCCTAAATAACATTACTGATGGAAATATTTATAAATAATCAAGACGACTTTTACATTAGATCATTATAGAGTACCGTTGAAAGAAATACATCAGTTTGCAAAGGCCCATAACTTAAAAATGCTACAAACTTAAAGTAATCCTAAAATTGCTAGAGCAAATTGATTTTAAAAAACTTTTATTCCGAAATAAAAGCCTGCCAATACGCACCCAAAAAGCAACTTTAACAATTTTTAAACAAGGACAACACCAATTGGCATAGCTGGGTCAGCAGGAGAAACATAGTTTCTCTATCTTTTTGTATATCGTTTTCCCCTCGTAAACATTTCAAATTGGATTTTGTACATAACTGTCCGCATGATTTTCAATAAAGCAGGAAACAATAATTAAACAAACTTGCGCAAATTCATTAATAAACTTGTATATTTATACATGTAAAAAACGGATTATACTATACCTAGACAACCAAAACTCCAATTTGTCGGCCATTAGATACTTTGAAAGACTAATCATAGTTTGATCTTCCCCACCATACCACACTTACTAGATAAGTTAATTTACCACCATTTCATACTTAAATATAATTTATAATAATTGACCTACTTTCAACCGTGGACATACCATGGAATTTATAAAGGACGAAGTATTGTTAAAGTACCTTCAACATAAGCAACAATGCTAAAATATTATTATGGAATGACTTAAAATGTAAGTCCAATACCTCCATCCGTTTTTATTGAACTACTAAATTTACACTCCAAATTTTTGCTTCGCCTCAACATTTTACTAGATTTCGACCACTTGAACCTTCTACTACTCAAGTGACCAAAGAAAGAAATAAACAAATTAAAAATATACTGTTGTTTTTACTGATACCATATCAGATAACATTTTAAGGCAAATAAATAGCGACAGGTAAAAATTTTGAGATAGACACACGTTTATATTACCTTATTCTCAACAATAGAAAAGGGAAAACAAGCTGTTTTTTATACATTCTGACTACTGTCAAAAACTTTGGCCTTTTCTATATGATCGGGTTCAGTCTCCTACTAGATTCCATATTAGTGGAATATCTGTTTATGGTCTTCTAATTTCTTTCCACAGACTTTAATCATACATGTAAAAATTATTTACATATTGTTCAATAACCTTAGTAGACACTAACTTTAGTAGACATGAAAGTAGTATTTGGAAACCAATTAAACCTTCAAAAAAATCAATTACAGCAATACCACCAATACGTCTTGAATCGCCATTTGTCGGGCGATGAACTTCCCAATAAAGGACTAGTTATGTTAACATATATATTTAATGCTGTACTCACACTTCACTATTGGCCATAAGGACTGAAATTATCAGAGATAATTTTAATACCAAACCCCGGAAAAGACCCAAACAATGTAACCTCGTATAGACCGATAAGTTTGCTATCAACGAAATCAAAACTACTAGAGCGACTACTACAACATCGTATTACACCTCTGCAAGATGTAATCCCAGACCATTAATTTGGGTTTCGAGCAGAGCACTCTACTACACAACAGTGTCATCGGATAGCTAACACTGTTCAAGAATCTCTGGATAATAAAAAATACTGTGCAACAGCATTTTTCGATGTTAGCCAGGCCTTTGACAGGGTGTGGCACGCAGGTCTGTTATACAAAATCAAACGCATCCTACCGGAGATTTACTATATATTGATAAAATTATACCTTGAAAACAGAAAATTTAGTAAATAGATTTAGGTAAATGGAGAAAATTCTATCTTCCACCCAATTAAAGTAGGTATTCCCCAAGGTAGTGTCCTTGGACACTTCCTGTATCTGATATATACATTCGATCTTCCCACAACCACCAGCACAATCACAGGAACATTTGCTGACGACACAGTTATTATGGCTGTAAATAAAAATCCCCTAAAAACATCTGCATGCCTACAAGTCCACCTTAACCTACTTCAACAATGGCTAGATAAATGGAAAACGGAAACAACAATGTCCACGAGTCACCATCAACAATATACAGCTCCCGGTATCAACAAGTGTAAAATACCTTGAAATTCACCTAGATTCGAAACTTACATGGAGGGAACACATACAGAAGAAAAGGAAACAAATGGACTTCCGTTTTAAAGAATTATATTGGCTTTTTGGAAAAAGATCTAAGCTGTCACTAGAGAATAAAATTCTATTATATAAAGTTGTTATCAAGCCGATATGGACATTTGGCATCGAACTATAGGGATGTGCCAGCAAATCAAACACTGCTATAATCCAAAGATGGCAATCCAAAATCATCAGAACCATGGTTGATGAACCATGGTATGTGAGTAACCAAACGCTGCACCAAGATTTAGGAATACCATTCATCACAGGTGTCATTCAACAGAGAAGTAATACAACACCACAGCAGACTAGCAACTCACATACAACGACTATTGATAGATCGGAGCAATAGACGATTAAAACGACACTGGTCAATAGACCTGAAATAAGGTAGCAGGGGTCTGATTACTGAAAAGACCTCATCAGGGCACTAGTGAATTCAGTATAATAAATGAATTCTAAGTTAGCCAAATAAGCTTATAGAATATGTAATTTCTGATTGCTATTTTAATAATAAAAAAATATATTGTTCAAATTGTTCGTTACGCACCTCGTTCAACTCCTTTTTTTCATTTGATGCATAAATGATTAAAGCTTTTGCCTAATGGGTTGTATATGCGTTGCTAAATTATTCTAACACTCCAATCTTGGTTGCATATGAGGTGAGGCTGTCAATCCTACTTCTTGTATAGTTTTTATCAGATAATTTGTAGCTTTTTCTGACTCTTGTTCTTTTGTTATCTATATATTCTCGAAATGAGATCCAACTAGTATTCTTATTAAAAAGTGGTGGATAATTTTCATTTATGATATTAATTGGACTAACTTAAGTAAAGGAGAGTGATTGAATTACAAATCATAATTAGATTCAATATTTATATAGGTATTTAAAAGACCATGTGTAACAAAAAAAATACAGTAAATTAGAAACTCTATTAGGTCAATCGGCTAATAGGCGGCTTACTCATAAAATGTGTGAGAATATTTTTCATCGATAACCTTGTATAGCCTTCTATCTTTAGTTGGTGTAAGCTAGATCCACAAATCGTATGACTAGCATTTCAATACCTCATCCCCCCCCCCCTTGACTATATATTTTGGTTCTGATATATTGAAAAATAGGGTTAAATTTTATTCATCGATTGTGTGTTTAGATAGATAACATACAGCAGAAATTATTAGTGGATTAGGTAATTTGTCCACTCGAGGTTGAGATTAGTTAGTCTTCTTCGTATTTAAGCAAATCTTGGCGATTATGATCTTACAGTTGTCTCAAAACTATTTCAACAGGACAATGTGTGTGATAAATGTTTGGGGGATATGTTTCATTGTAATATATTTGTTTAGAACAATTTTTGTTTCTAGAAAGTTGATGAATTGGTTTAGTTAAAATGATTTTGTTCGACTTCTTTTTTTTCCCAAATCCTAGTATACTCTGCAGCTTTTCTAATTTGTGGGGTGATCTTCACGGAGAGCATATGCTGCTAGAGTTTCTGTTTTGCTTTGCACGTAGTGAAATTATAGACGCCGCCACATTTAACGTACACCTGAAAGCAATGACAGTAAGCTTTTGTGTATTGTAGGGTTAACATTTTGTTTACAATTTCATACCTTTTCCAAGGAGCTTCAAAAAATATGGTAGTGTACATATTGATTTGTTATTATCAGCTTGCTCTAAATCAATGAAAAATAGTTTTACTATTAATGTTGTACATATTTATAGTTTAACAGCCTTTACTGTGTAGCTCAATTCTTATTTCATTCTAGGGTGTAAATGCCTAATGGCAACTTAATATACAATTTTTTTTTAATTGATAAATATGGTGGATAACGTTGTTTTTTATGATTGCTTGCTTAGTTTCCAGAAATTATCAATCTATTTGAACTGTATTGTTTTGCATGTCTTTTGAGATGTAGTCCTCTTAATTTAGGACAACATTTATCCATTTTAGTATTTACAAGATGGAAACATTCAATATAAAGGCTGGGAGTGATTCAAGAGTATTTTCTGTTTAACATCTAGTACTGTCAATTACTTAATCTCGTTGATAAAACCGAAAATTTGTTAGACTGATTAGTGGTGTCAAATGATGCGATCGCTCGAGTTGAGTTTTGTTAGAGTAAATTAGAAAATATTTTTTAGTCGGATGTTTAGGATTGGCCTTTTTCCTTAAAAAATGTTTAATCTTGTTGAGAGGATGTATGTAGGAGTATTTGTGGCGAGTTGTATTGGTTGGCATTAGAAATAGATATGATAAGATTTTACAATAGAATATATATTATTCAAGCTTTGCTGTTGTATTAATAAATTTAGAATTGCTGAGGTTAGTTGTTGATAATAAATATTAATTGGAGAACTAAAATTCAAGGTAGCCAACTATCTGACTACGTGTTTAAGTTGTTAATTTTACAAATAGTTCCCATTTTACTTTCGAAGCGTTAAGTCGTACTCGGTTCGCTCAGCGTAAGAAAGTGTAAAAGTGTGGTCACTATAGGGCACGATAAATGTGGGGCCGCTGGCCTTCGTATCTATTATAAAAGGACATTTATTAAAAAAAATAAGTGTATAATTCAAGTAGAATCTACATTAGGGGTATCTACAGACAGCACAGGTACAATAGCTATATAAGCAATAAAATAATATGCATTCTCACAGAAATACCCCAGAATACAATAATATAAATAATCGACCAATTTATCAACAATAAAACATGCAATGGCAGTCAACAATGAATACACCTCCACTCATAAATACACAACCACCGTTATCACAGCAAATACACGTAACACCTCGGCAACAAATGGCATCGATAGGAATACCCACCAGTGGCGTATATAGAGGATATCAACTACAAAGAATGACGTCGACCAGCGAAGAGAGAAGAAATACAAACAAACAACAATAATGAATGGGAAGAAATATGAGGTAGAAAAAGAAAAAAATTCAAAAAACAAAACCAAGCACTACTACTAACGAAATCGAGACTAACAATCGCTACGACCTGTTGACTCAAGACGCAGGAACAAGCAATGAAAGCACAGAAATCACTACAACACCAAGGCCTCCCCCTATATTTGTACAAGGAGTAAAAAATTAAAATAAATTGATAAAACGAATTCAAAACGTCGCAGAAGCTGAACAGTATCAGAAAAAGACGTTAGCTGATAACGTTGTAAAAATAAACTGCCTAATGCCAGAAACATACAGGAAATTGATTCAAGAATTTAAAGAAAAAACCATTTACTACTACACATATCAAATAAAGGAAGAGATGGCCTACAGAATAGTAATCAGACACCTACATCACTCCGCAAACCTCGATAACATTAAAAAAGAACTATTTAATCTAGGACACAAAGTCAGAAATATAATAAACGCACAACACAGAATCACAAAGCATCCCCTCAACCCATTTTTTGTAGACTTGGAATCCGCTTCAAACAACAAAAATGTTTTTAATATAAAAGGACTTCAGAATACGATAGTACAAATAGAACCCCCTCGCACAAACAAAAACAACATAATACAATGCATCAGGTGTCAACAGTACGGTCACACTAAATCGTATTGTGATAATCCATATTTATGCGTGAAATGCGGAGGTCACCATAACACCGCAACTTGCACTAAAACAAAAGAAACCCCCGCAAAATGTGCATTATGCGGAGGGAACCACCCCGCGAAGTATAGAGGATGCGACCACTATCAAAGGATCTACAAAGGGAACACCAGAAGCCACGGAAAAGTCAACACAGCCCCACCGACATTTACAAACAATGCTTATATAAGGAACTTACAACAACCCTCACCTTCTCAACAAAGAAGCTAGGCGGAAACAATAAAACAAAACACAAATAAAAGCGAAGACACAACAACTATACTAACCAAATTCTTAAATGAATTTAAAACATTATTTAATCAGCTATTACAACAAAATACTACAGTCCGAAATATGATTACAATGTTAATCAATAAAATTAAATAAAAATGGCAAAGTCACTGCGAATAGCCCAATGGAACGCCAACGGCCTTCCAAGCCACCAAGAAGAAATAAAAATATTTCTAGACAATCATTTTATAGACCTATTACTGGTTAGCAAAACGCATCTCACAAATAGAAGTTACTTCAACAAACCAAAATATAGATTTTAACACACCAATCACTACGATGGAACACCACACGGGGGCACCGCAATACTTATCAAACAAACAATTAAGCACTATAAACTGATAAAATTCGGAGAAGAACATATTCAAGCAACATCAGTACTAATACAAACACTTCCATACGATTTAACCGTCACAGCAGTCTACAGTCCCCCACGACACAACCTAAAACAAGAAAGAACACATTGAAAGCTTGTTTCAAATACTGGGACAAAAATTCATTGCAGGAGGGGATTATAACTGTAAACATACGCTATGGGGTTCGCGACTGACTACAAATAAGGGTAGAGAACTAGCAAAAGTTCTTCAAGATAAGAACTACCAGTTCATTTCGTCGGGAACATTAACATACTGGCCATGAGACCCCAACAAAATTCCAGACTTATTGGACTTCTTCATTACTAACGGCATAGCACCAACATACATAAACATTACACCCAGCTACGACCTGTCTTCGGACCAATCATAGCTGTGCTAAGCCCATCCGCAATCTACAAGAAATTCAAACCATACTTGCACAACTCCAAAACAAACTGGGACACATATCGGCAAATACTACAAGACAACATTGTACTATCCACCCGACTGAAAGAACCAAAGGAAGTCGAGAAGGAATATAATAACTTTGTCGATGTTCTACAACAGGCCGCGAAAGCAGCCACTCCTAACATCGAACACAAGAATCAACCAATAATCTACTCTAGAAATCAAAAACCGGTATCTGAAAACGAAAGTTCAACTTGACAACGAACTAGAACACCAGATAATAGAGTTAAATATAACCACCTAAGTAACAAGCTGAAAACCAAGCTGCAAGAATTCAAAAACAACTCAATTGCTACATACATTTCTAACCTTTCAAGGTTCGATAACTCCATTTGGAAGCCCATAAAAACAGAAGAAAACCTTTAACAACATCTCCCCCCGTACGGAAATAATCAACACTACCAGGTGCGTGGGCAACAAATGATAAATAAAAGGCCCACCTCTTCGCCGAGCACCTTGCAGCGGTCTTTCAACCCCAAAATAATGATCAGGTACAGGAAGTCGAACGGGTTCTAAGTACGCCTACACGAGCACAACCCTTAAAATTATATACTCCAAAAGAAATAAGGGACGCAATAAATACCCTAAATCCCAAAAAGGCCTCATTGCAGCGAAAATGTTAAAAAAATTGCCAAAAAAATGACTTTTAAAAGTCCAGTACATCTTCCACACAATAATTAGACTCAACTATTGGCCTACATCAAATCATAATGATACTAAAACCTGGCAAAAATCCATCAGATGTCACATCTTATCACCCGATAAGTTTGCTACCCGCAATTTCAAAACTACTCGAAAGACTTCTTCTCAACAGACTGAACACAAAGTTAAATTCACAGGATTGGATCCCAAACCATCAGTTCGGGTTTCGAAATGCACACTCGACAACCCAACAATGTCACCGAATTGTCAACATTATAAACAAATCATTTGAAGACAAACAATACTGCACAGCTGCATTTATAGATATCAGTCAAGCTTTTGACAAAGTATGGCTGGACTACAAAAATAAAAAGAATCTTTCCATCCTGCTACTTTAAACTGAAGTCATACCTACAAGAACGCCAATTTGAAGTGAGAGTAAACGAAGCTACATCAAACCGACAACTAGTCCTATCAGGAGTACCGCGAGGTAGCATCCTAGGACCACTACTATATGTTCTATACACACACGACTTACCGACAGACAACAACAATAACAACAGGCACCTTCGCGGACGACACCGCCATATTCTCAGCACACGAAGATCCAGTAGTAGCCTCCTCAAATCTACAACACCATTTAAACTTATTAAACACATGGATGGAAAAATGGAAGATCAAGACTAATTAATCCAAATCGACACAGGTAACCTTCAGCCTCCTGTAAACCTCAATCAAATAATACTACCACAAAGCGACAATGTAAAATACTTAGGCCTAACCTTCGACAGTAAGTTAAATTAAAAACAACACATTAAAAAGAAAATAACTCAACTTGATTTAAAAGCTAAAGAACTCTCCTAGCTTATTGGAAGAAAATCCTGACTGTCAATGGAAAACAAAATCTTGATCTATAAAATAGTGCTCAAGGCGATATGGACTTACGGCATCGAACTCTGGGGATGTGCCAGCAAGCCCAACACAGCAATAACCCAGAGAGCTCAATCTAAAATACTCCTTACATACAGATCTCAAAATCCTATATGTCAGTGAAGTAATCAGAGAAACAGCCACCAAACATCACGCCTGAACTCGAATTCCACCCAAATCCACTGCTACAACCCCTGCTTCATCTTCCAGAAAATAGAAGACTCAGAAAATGTACTAGCCATCTAATTGGCTCATAGATTGTATTTCATTCTGATTGCCAATAGAGAATCATAATAAAAAAAAAATTACAAACCCAGAAATTCAATGAGAACTAGTGAGTTAAAAGTAAATTACATGTAATTAAGTACTTATCTCCACACTATTTAGGACACAATACTATTACATCACGATCTGTAACACATTACCCTTTAGTCGGTAATTTGTAATGCAATAAATCGTTATTACAAATAATTTTTTAAAATAAAATTTTTTAAATCATCCTACAATGTGTTAAAATCGGGTATATTGGTATACATAGATGATATTAACACGGCAATTATTTCTTATAAATAATTTCAATATTTTTACATTTGTTTTACTTATCAAACTTACAGAGCATATAGACTTTATTGAAGCATTTTCTTCCCTTTGTTGACTGATTGAACAGTTTTAAAAACCTATCAGTAAAGTAGGTTTTGCATTTTTTTATTTTTATTTTAACAATTTATACCCTTTGAAATTTGAATATGATTTAATTGTAATTTTTTTATCAAAAACTAATTATCTTATATGATTATAATTAATACATAGATAATTTAATCTCAGTGTAAGTTTTATGTATTAATGATATATTATTACTTAAATTAATACACATAAAAAGTCATTAAGACAGTCTTCTAACTGCTAAAGAAAATGTAATTTATTTTATACTAAACAACAAATAATAAGCAGTTTGTTGTAATCTAAATAATTCAGAATTATTATTAGCTAACCAAAAATATATTGGAAATGTGTAGTAATAAACCTGCTAAGCTTGCAACGTATAGCGAAGTGGCGAAGCAGTCTCCCAAATTTGAGAACCCTCTAGTTTGTAGGTTTAAAAGTAAATTCATGGGTTGACCAATCAGTTTCAAATTCACTAGCAAACAAGCCTTTTTGATCACCTGTCGATTGATGAAAACAGAATTTGGAAATTCATAGCCGTTCTCGAGTTTTTGCTCGGACGGACGAACAGACAGACGGACAACAAGAAGTTAGTAAGTGACTCCGCTTCGCTTCGCTTCGCCACTTAATAATTGTTTTGGTAATTTTTTTCAATAGTGACTATGCAATGTGAACTAACACGAAATAAATAAATAATGCTGTGAACACCAGTACTGTGATATAAAACGTTTCGCAACCTATTTAAGAACTACTACAACTTGAAAAGCAATGCAAGTAGAGATTCCGTATCCATTTTTAATGAAGCGCTACATAAAAGGCGTTAGGTTAACTGTTCTTGCTACACGTGTAAGAATTTCTTATTTGAAAAATAATCGGAAGCTATTCACCAACTCACTAAATTTTATTCTCTCCTGTCCATGACGACCAGAAACTTAAATTGCACTTTTCTTGCAAATAAATGACGGTTTGTATTCATGTTCTAAAACCTATTACCGTATAATACACACACGATGTTAACATGGTGTGATATCATAGGAAATTGCTTTTTAGTTCCCGTTGTGCAAGGTTCTTCCAAAAAATAAGGTCGGTGACATGGCAGAGCACCAAAAATGCCTTAGCATTCATTATTCAGGTTGGTAAAAACGGCGAAGAATTTTTGTTTGATTATAACGGTTTGTAGCGTAAGCAGACATTTTTGTTTACACATAAAAAAGTATTATAACACAGCTAAATTTCATTATTATTCTGGTGTCCGTAACCACAAAATTAAGTTTCAACCAAGAAAGAATTTTAAATTAAATATTAAATTTGCAATATGGCTATTCATATACGAACATATCATAGCTTTCGTGTGCTATTATTTAAATCAAAAGTAATAACTAATAGTTTATATTTAATGAAATGCAACTTTGCGTACAAAAGTCTTCCCTTTACAGGAACTAAGAGGCATAAACGTGTGTAATTGTGTTAGTTACGAGGCAAACTAAAATGATTGGAGTTTAAATTTCATACTTTCCACATCTATATCTTTGTAACTTTAATCTTGGCATAGCAGGTGTTTAGCCGTGAATAATTCAACAGTTGAGGGGACGAGTTCAAGGGCGCAGTGTCTGCCCATGTCCACAAGGCCGCGATGGCATCACGTCACTCAGTGGTTTATTATTTGCAGCTTATCACAAGTGCATATGCGTAAATTATACGGTGGTGCAAGCTAAACATCAGCTTGTCGGTTGGCGCATTGGGCTCTCGAGGTGAGAAATTTTTGATGCGAAAAGGTGTGGTAGCTGTCGAGTGTTGCTCAAGAACGGATGTAGCACCTTAGCACCCCTTTATTAGCAGTCCCATACCGTGCACATAAAAAGCTCGTATATTAACGAAAGAATATATCTGAAATAATAAAAGAATGAATTTCATATTCGCCGACACAACACGGCAATTATCGCGGCAGCTCGAACTTGAAAACCGCGTTTTTCAGAACTAAGATGTCAAACGGATGCTTTTTCATGAATGATTCCTAAGGGTAGTTGCGGTTGGTTTCACATCAAGTCAGTGAACCTTTCCGCCTACTTGACCTCGAGGACTCGGTACGGCCTTGTTGAATTTAACTAACGTTGTTCGACAGCGGCGGCATAAAAAGCAGACTACAATCGCTGATCGAACTGTTCAATGAATACGAATTTCCCTGCAAAGGAATGCACTATAACTGCCATTATGTAGCGCAGCACGAGATTTTAAATCACTTTCTCCGGCGATGGTCTTCATGCACATACCGACCTGCACATTTCATCGACGATTATTAAATGACGGGATGGCAAGCCGAGCTAGCTAACTAATCAGCTGCATTGTCAAGTTTCAATTATTCGCGGTGTGAGGTGCAGGTGCAACGTTCCATGAAGCCGAAGCGCCTGGAACACCGCCTGGAACACCGCCTGCTAGTTCCTAGTGCAACAGTTCGCCTTGAAAGTAAAACTACCGATAAATTGCTCGTGCTGCTGCTGGCAGCGGCTACTAATAAAGCGGCAATGAAACTGCATCTGTAATCTTCGGCAAACCGGGTGTCACCGCGGCCCCGGCGGCCGAAAAAGAAGACGCAGGCGTCAAAAATGCAGATGCCTCGATTCTCAGGGGATACGAAAAAATTGAGTCAAGACCGAGGACTACAACAAGAATATCAGACCATCGACCAATGATGGCCTTTGCAAGTACAAGAAGTTGGTCTTCCACCTGCCACGGACGGGTAGTGGTAAGGCCCCACCACCAGGTACAGTAGGTATTCTTGTGCAGAGCTGAAGCAGGAAAAGTAGCAGTTCGTCGTTCGCCAAAGCATTTCTGTTGTGGTTGTGACCGTGAACGCACCAGAAGGCCAAGGACAGCATCGCCAGTGTCAGTGTCAACAGTCAGCAGTAGCACTACATCTTAAAGAACAGGTAAGCACGACGTCCTCTGCCACCACATATTTTCGCAATCGATCTACAATGAAATAATTATGGCACTTCTCGACTTGCATATTTGTAAAGGTTATTTTATGCATTAGAAATATAATTTAAGCAAATAAATTAAAATAGCGATACTGCATTATAAAATTTCAATAATGTTAACGTGTAAATATATATTTTAAGAAAAATAATTAAATATTTTTAATACAAACAAAAAAATATAATTATGGCAATGCAGTACAATAATTAGAGCCAAATAGCTCTTTAGTATTACAACGAATTAAAAGGCAATAACAATTTCAGTTTCATCGAGTTTTTCAAGCCAAGAAACAAGACAGAACTCATAAATTAAACAAAACTGTAATTATAGCTACGGCATCGAACTAATTGCCTAACAAAAAATATTTATGGCAAATTTTTCGGCCACGCACTCTTTGTGGGGCACTAATGAGATGACATAGCTAAAAAATTATGAGCTGCAATAAGCCAGAAGCTAATACCTGTATAAAATAGTGTTATCATAATGCCACGTCTAATTCTACATGCTGAAATTTAGCCGCCATCTCGCGTAACAAAAAATGCGATTTACCCCTATTTTCAACGTAAGTATGCCGCAGAGGTCAGAAAAGCTAGCCCGGGCGCCACCTGGAGAGCTCTCCAAACGGCCCGACGCAACGCCGTTTAAATTTTAAACATTTCTGATAAAAAGAAAACCGGGGAGAGCGAAATAAAAAGCGGAATGCATTCGGACAATCCATTTTAGCTCAAATTAAATTTGGCCATTTTAACGTTAGTTTGAAAGCAGACATAAAAAGGGAAAGTCAAGTTTCTCAACTACGTTTTTTTGTGTAGCCCAAATTGTAACAAAATATTAATTTAAAAACTTTATCAGCATCACAACAAACAATACAAATCCAATGTAATTTATTCCTAGTTGTAATAATCATATTAATTTTTTTATTGTGACTATATTTATGTACAATAAATCAATGAATGCCGTGTCTTAAATTAGAAACTGGAGAGTATCATTTCCCAGATCATGTTCAACTAAATCGTAATTTGCTGAATTATTGGTAATTGGGCACGATCCGCAGCTTAAACACGCATTAAGTAGCAGATTTACCGCGTAGCATCATTTTAATAGAAGCCCCTGCAAACACCACGGCAACTGAGACCCTTTTTAGAGGTTTCAACGCGCTCGGTGATCGGCGGATCTCACGTAAGTGGCGAATCCATACTCGAAATTAATTGCAAACTCGAACGGGGGCATCCAGGCTGAGGGAATCTACTAATCCAAGATGGGATAACAATGCCTAGATAAGCATCTCCTCTGTGTGAAGAGAGGATGCACCGTAATGAGAGCCCGTTACTTTGCCCATGTGTGGGAGACACCTGTTTCTGCGTTTGTGCATTCTTATGAAGGGCAGCTACTATACGTATATGGAGATCGGTTGGCCGCGCTGAAAAGCGCTCCGTGCGCCCAGATTTTGCGGCAGCGCAGCGTCCTTCAGGAGAGTCATTTTGCGGCACGTTACGCGTCGCGGTACGCGGAAGTAACGCAAGCGAGACAAGTAGTCGGGAAAATTATGCATTCGGTGCGGGCACGACCGCTGCTGAACAGGTAGGTTCTAATTAATTTTGTATAAGGCTAGCAGAAAATAAGGTATTTAGCCCTACATCTGTCGCCGACTCTGGCGTCCCCGTTTGCTGTCCTGTACATCCATGCAGTCCTTACGGCAACCTCGCCGCACGTACAAATTGATTGCCCTCACTTAAGCATGCCGCACAGTCTACTTTTCGACTTTTTAAGCCTAGGAATGTTCCGGAAAATTCTTAGAAGCACGCGACGGCAAACTTATGATTCTCAAGAATTTGCCTTGCACATTAACTATGCAAAAAACAAAAACCTTTCAGTGAGCCATGTTTGTCGCTGTTAAATATCGCTCAGGCAGCAGCCCTACAATAAATCCACTGGTTTTGATCTTCAGAAGTCGATCAACTCTTGCTCGCGCAATGCAGGAAATCAATTTGCATAAAATGTAGTCATAATTATAGACGTCGTCGTTAAATGGTTGCAACGCCCGCAACAAATAAATCCATGAGAATTGTCGAGCTAACCCTATTTATCGGGCTTTTCATTTTTGTTGCTGTTTTAAGCGAAAATTTGCTATTTTCAGTGGATAATTTTAATATTTAACAGTTTCATATTTGAGAACTATGGCAGATCTATCTGGTTAGGCAGCAGCAGAAGAGTTATTAATTACACCCTACCAAACCCTTGTTGCATGTAGTAAAATATTCTCAATGGGATCCAATTATTCATTCCTGTCCATAAATTAACTCAAAATTGTAACTTTTTTTACTAAATAATTATTTAATTTATATATTATATAATAAATTAACACACTACCTCCTACTTAATCTACAAATCTAAAAACACTAACATTATGACTGCTATTCAAATATTCCCAATAGCTGGAATGTTAGGGGGACATTATCGCTATATTTATTACTTTTTTCGCTGGACTGAATATACCAGTTGATTACGCGTTGCTTTAAGGATGTGGCAAAGCAGACAGAACAGTTGAAAGAGCTTGCGTACGCGCGGCATTCACGGTTAATTGCATTCATCAATGCACGGGAGGTAGAAACACAAAAGGGGCTTTCATAAGATCAGAGAACACAATTTATCATCGCGACTAATAGTCCAAAAGTGACATCATTGAGGGCACCGAAGGGTCGAGTTCAGGTTAGAGGTGCAAGTCTATAGCGCATCGGTAGCGCACGTTCTCCGCGGGGTGCGGGATGTTGAGAACGCAAATACAGGCAACCGACCCTTTGTACTGAATATTCAAGCTCGGCCTGCGAGTATCAACAGCAGGACAGGAACACAGGACGGGGGTGCGGAATGCACGCAACATCGATCGACAGGCTTCTCAAAGGCTGCTCCCAGCTGCTATGTAATCATTTGGCTATCTACCAGCACATTAGAGAACGTCGTTTACTGATTTATGCTTTCTTAATATATTTAAAGTGACGGCTACGTAATACTGCGTCTTCTCTGACTTCGGTTTATTAATTGTAAGTATGGAACGATCGTTGGGCAACTTCCATTTCACTAAATTGCAGATTATAAAACCAAGCGCAGACCTATCGCAAGATTAGCACATTAAGCGCAGTTCATGCGCCATGCCATAATTGGAAATTACATGTAATTAGCCACTATTATTGCTATTAAATAGCCCTATTACTACACTATTATTTAGTTTTTTATTAATAGCATGCTAAGTTATAAATAAATCAAGTAATTCAACATTGACTTTCCCTTATAACATTCTGGGTTCTGAAATTCATTTATCGTCCACTATTGATGACCGTTTTTTAATTTCTTGATGGATTATCACTTTACTTTCTTCAAAATATGTAGAGCAATAATTTAGCATTAAAAACCAATAATCTAAATTAAATTCACATCAGCTGGTTTCTTTTATGGAGATTATTGTTCACAAGAAACAAAATATTTAAATGGAGGGTTTTTTGGCAAAAATTTCTCTTTTTTTTCATTCTTAGCTTATTAATTTCTCATCATTTAGTGAGAAGAAATATTACCTCTAAATTTGCGAGAATTTGTAAATCACATATTTTATTTTGATGTTGAAATGTTGAACTGACTTATCCGATTTCCATATTCTGTTATATTTAAAAAATATTGCAATAATTGTTATTATATATTCTCAAAGCTCAACCAGATGAAGTGCATTAATTTAATATTCGATAATAACAAAGTTCTGTAATGTATTTTTTTAATTGTTCCAGTAGTTACAATCATGCAGTTTACATATTTTAAGTTACCAACTAAAATTATTGCACCATTTTCAACATCTAAGCTACTACCTCTTCACCTAATAATCGTGATGACAAGTTAAACTTCCTGATTCATTTTATTAAAAAAATATTAATACATAGAAAAAGTTATCATAATATTGAAATTAAACAGTGGTTTTCTAAATTGATTTCGATAGATTTTCATTTTTGGTTTGTGTTCCTTCTTTACTATCAACCACTGATAAATGATCACCTACTGATAAATTTCAATTTCGCAGAGAACTTTTTTTATTGTACAAATTTGTCGACAATATATGTCAGTAACATTTGAGTCACTTACTCGCCACTTACTTCCCTATTTCCTTGAAACATACGACATTTTTATTGGTTTAGCAATCTGCGCGTTCAGGACCATAGAATTGTGAGGCAAGTTTCCTTATCTATTTAAAAATTAATATTTTCCATCCCCTAAAAATGTAGCAAATCAAATCACTATTTCTTAAAGAACTATAAAGATAAATTAAATTATTGAACACTACCGACAGGGTCTGATTAAGATTTTTGGCGGCCTAAGCTACCAGTTTTTCAAGCGACTTCCCTCAAACTTTTGCATGTTTGGGATCTTATCAAAAAATTATAACAATTGTTTAGATAAAACATTTATTTGATTTTTTCAATTTACGTTACATATAATGTTTACACATATTAATGAAGAAAAATAAAAGCAATGCCCATTTCATCTAAAAACTTTATTTACAAAACATTTCTTTTTATGGCTTTAGAATTAGAGAACCTCTATACTATGCCATCAAAATAAAGATTGTATGAACTCACTTTCAATAGATCATTAGTTTTTTGTTTTAAGTTGATCTCAAAAAGTTTTTCACTCTCTTAGGAACTGAAAAGGATCGTTCTTCAGTGCAGTTAGCAACTACCATATTTAGAAAAATTCTTAAACCGATGGCAGTGTTG
Organism: Sinelater perroti; assembly: GCA_036346155.1. Taxonomy (NCBI): domain Eukaryota; kingdom Metazoa; phylum Arthropoda; class Insecta; order Coleoptera; family Elateridae; genus Sinelater; species Sinelater perroti. The sequence continues at coordinate 38,280,921 of JARFIY010000001.1, forward strand.
GGAAAAACAGATTAAACGTTCCAGGACTTCGCTAGTGTTAAGGGTCGTTGTGGTTCTAATTGTTTTTGGTTTGGCAATCTTATTTTCTCTGTCAATGCTTTTATTAGTACTTGAAAATGCTGCTAAATGTTTTATCTAAATCGGAAGCATACTTTTTCAATAGATGATTTGGTTTCTGCCATATTCTATCATTTCTCATTAGAGTGACTTGCCATAGAAATCCGAAATCCTTATGTATTTCTGTATAGATTGTTCTTTTTTGTAAGTTAAGCTTCGGCAAATCATCTGCAGCATAATAGGTTTCTAACATGAAATACCGTCATCCACAAAACTAATTTCCATTTTTGTTTTCACCAAAAGGAACTTTTAGCTTCCTCTTCCTTGTAGTGTCCGTTTTGTAGATGTCAGTTTCACACATCAATTTTGCTTTGTTTTATACCCTTGAAAACTCATCTTCGTTTCGAAAAGTGTTTACAGAAGCTTCTAAAGTACTGCACAGAATAATGACTTTTGCTCTGTCTGTACTTTCTTCTTGAAGCCTTTCACTTACTTCTCAAGACTTTAGAAGGACACTATTTCAGAATACCATTAATTATTACATTTGCTTCATGCTTTGCGTCCTCAGTCTGATCACTATTATGGATAATATGTGTTAAAGCAATAACATTCTCCTTATATAAATTGTATAATGCTTGACTGGCGTCAGCATGGGTAGATAATTAGTCCTTTTTAAGATAAAACTATAACATATTCTGTTTGCTGAAAAACCAAGGCAGTTATAAATTTTTGCTCTAAAAAAAATATTCAAAAAAGTACTCACTACTCTCCACAGCTGCAGAGCCAACTAGTTGTAAACAATGGCCAGTCGTGTTGCTGACATTGTCGTAACTCTGCCTTTTACATTTAGATCAAAACCTACAAACTCTACTGTCGAACATTACAGCATTCTCAATCTTCTCATTTTTATGGTCAAAAATCGTTCAACAGAAGTTTCCGTAGATAACACTTAACGTACTAGCAAATCTGGTTGGTCTGTGTACGACACTTCTGGCGATAAGTCCACAATTATGGATTAACACTTGGCTTGCAATCTTTTCGACAATCTCTGTCTTAGCTTGGTCCCCTAACTGTACAACTGTGACAGTTTTACTTGATAAGTATGAGAGAACCTCTTCCTTTCTTTCCAAATTTTGCTACATTTTCGTTATAAAGAGGTCCAATCAAATTTTTAAATCAATTATACACAGACAAGAAAGATACTATTTCTTTTGGGCGAATTTTTCATTATTCCCAGAAATTGACAGTGCCCAGCAAAACTTTACAACTACAACCCTTAACAGAATATCTCGCCAATACAAAACTTCTTCCTTATACTGTTCTGCTATTTTACAATTCACTCATTGTGAAACTCAACTTCTACTAATAAATTTTGAAATACACTCTCTGTGTTCAAAGTTGTCAGAATCGTTTATTATATGGTTATTGTTTCCATCATTAAACCTCTTAGTTACTAGGGACGACGGTCCTCTATAGAGTTTGCACAAAATATTCGTCCGGTTCATTTTAAATAACCAAAACCAATTTGACTTGATGAGTCATTAGATTTTTGTAAAACAACTGATTGGTACAAAATATTTTTGAATGGCATACTTCATTTCAGATTGTTTAAAATCAGAGTCATAGTTTTGTTGAATTTGTGTCATCAAGTTTTATATTTGATGTACTACAATTTGGGCTTGAATTCATTCGCTGTATGACTTCTCCTGTTCGACTTTCGCGAATGCGCGGTTCTAGAACAAATCAGAAGGTTCTGAAATTTGAACTCGAGGGCGGCACTAGAAATGTCGCGGGCAGTAATTGATCATTTCATATAAAATTTCTTTGTGATATGTCATTTATGTTACAATATAAATGTTTTTAAAAATTTATTGTACGTCGATGAACGATGAATGTACGATTTCAAAGCCTATTAATTATAAACTACTTAAAGTTCCTCTGATTGATCTCACTTTATTATCTACTAATTTCAAACTTCTGCGTCCCCCACATCCTGGCGCCCTAGACTCTAAATTACTCAGCCTATGGGTTAATCACGTCACGCCACCAAAGATTCATCTTAATTCAAAATAAATTTGTATAGTATCCAACATACCTGTCATTCTTTGTAACGTTTATTCTTTTAAAGTTCATCGTTGAATTAAACTCGACTATTTGCCAATTTTTCGCGTTGTTTAATCACTTTTTATCCACCTAATCATTGTTTGAATTGTCATACTATTGTCATACAAGAAATGCACTACTGAATTAAATATTGGAAGGAACATACTTAACCTTCTTCATATTACCTGCATATGTGTGATTATAGAGCCGTGGTGGTTTAGTGGATAGGTCGCTAAACTACGAAACCAAGAGTTGCGGGTTCGAGTCCCGCTCTCGCCAATTCAATCGCTGGCATTTTTACGGCCCAGCTCGACTCAGGCTGCAATAAATGAGTACCTGGAGGGGGAGGTCACACTCCGGGGTAATAATAGGTGGTCGGTACGTAGCGCTGGCCACGTTACTACCCTTGTGTACCGTAGGCTCTAGATTGTAGCAGACCTATCCTGTTACGACCCCAAAGAGCCTTCAAGGCCTGTTACGGGGAACTATTATTATTATTATGTATGATTATAATGAATATTTTCCAAAGAGACAAATAACAGTTATGAGATATTCTATATGAGATCTGCCTGTTAAAATACCGAGTTAAATTGTATTAAAAGCAATAATTCGAATCCCCCCGATGGTGTATTCGTTTAATAAATGCCACATACCACAACAAAATTTTAGTAACTAAAAATCAAACCAGACAAAAAGTAATTGGATCGAATTACAAAAAGGTCAAGTTAAAGCTGTAGGAAAGTTCATAAGCCGAAAACTTCTCAACACCGTTCAAGTGCAGTTATCCCTCGAAAAGTTCAGTGATATGTTATTGGAATTCCTGCTTCAGAATCTGGGACAAGACACTGGCAGCAGAAACTGAAGCCGAGCGCAATTCCGATCATTCCTTCCGCGCGAAATGAATCTGATTTGACAAATGATGCGGGGCTCTTACGACCTGTGCCCGCGCCTATTCTTTTCGGCGCTTAATCACGCGAAACACAATTAGGGCCTGCCGAACGCCGCCGCGGTGGGGGCAGCGTAGCGGGCCACGGCCGATAAACAAGTGTTGCTAATCGCTGCAGCATTTCTGCTTCTGTATCGCCACTACCGTTGGATTAACATCGTTTTATCCATCCCGTTGTTTATTGCCTTCCTGCGCCGGTGTGGCGTCAGAGTACGAATATGGAAGGCGAAACGACAATCCGTTAGTTTAATTTCGCTCTGCGTTCGGTCGGACGCCTAAATACAAATTATGCATGCAATTAGCCGGCGTGCACTTTCCCATCGTTAATGCGAGACGATTATTACGTGGTCGCGTAACTGCACTTCTCCACGCGGGTTCATATGTACGGCATTGTTTATCGGGTTGTAGGATCTGCCTTTAAATTGATTTGCATATTTAATGCGACACTTATTCAGCATTTTATGGGGGTTATTGCGATTTTGTAAGGTAACGGTTTATATGACAAGTATGCTAAAAGGCTAATAAATACCACAACACGAAGTACTTTCTGCAGTTATTTATTTTATTGTTAGAGCCAGTTCTTTTAGCAAACTTTTCATCAAATAATAGTCGGTTTCTTATTTAAAATAACCCCATATATTTTCTTAGTTTAAACAATTTAAGAAATTTATATTTAAAATTAACATATCATTTATAAGGAAAAAGCCTGATCTTAAGGTATTACGTACTCAATATTTTCCCGTAGGAATCTTGGAAAACTCAACGTTTTTGAAGTATCATCAAGATTCCACTTCCTGTATTTACAACTAGCAGTTATTGATTTTCATAACCATTCAGATATATTTTTTCTGTTGAATATTCCAAATAAAATCTTGAAATGAATTTTGATAATATTATGTTTTACTTTACTATCTATTCCTATGTTAATTATTGCGATAAAACCCCCATTTTGTTGAATTTGGATTGCTGTTAGTGTTCGTTAGCTACGTTAAATTTTTGCTTCCCTCGCTCCGTTCCTAATAGACAGTCGCACAGACATTCCAATAATTGAATACGTCAACACGGTATATAATTGGCCGCCCATCGCGTAAGCGCGCCGCCATAAAATTACAATGGGCATCGTACGTATCGCCGGTCTGGGTCTCGGAGGTCAAGCACCCTGCGTTACAACCAGTATGTAATATGATAACCTGCTCCGAAGTTCAGCGTGAATTACAGGTCACTTGGCCAAGGCTTCGAGTGGGCAAACCAGACCACACTGCCAACTACCATTTCCGAATTACGAATGAGCAGCGCGGTACCGTAAACCCGCTTATACGGTGTAGGCGTGACAGTATTGACATTCTGACGTAACGATAATTTCTGCGACACTCCACGCGTCTGCACTTCTGCAGCCTGTGTCAGACAATTGGTATGCAATATTTGACCCCGATTGCCGCGAGTGATTTACCACTGTCGGAATCGGTGGGAATTGCCACCTACTTATGTGCTCGATTTCATACGAAGGCGGGATAGTATGCAACAAAAACATGATTAAATGAATAACTGGCTGAATCCCTCGTATTCTTAGTTTGAACTTTGTGTGGGTGGCAAAATTACCATCTTAATTTTTCATTATTTTGTGATCTTCTAACCAAGATAAGAGGTTTTATTAAATAACTTAAGCACCTACAAGTTAAAAGATTAGTTTGTCCCAGCAATGATCTAATAAAGGTTTTGGCTTTGCTTTTCTCAAAAAATCACAAAAAAGTGGACTGCTTAGACAAAACATCTATTTAATCTTTTCAATTTTCATTACATACATACACTTGAATATAGTGTCTACATACATTCACACACCAATGAGGAAACATTAAAACAAATGTCCGTTTTATCCAAAAACTTTTATTTAAAAATATTACTTTTCCTAGCTCTACAATTACCTACTTCTGGACCATGTTATCAAAAAAAAAAAGATTAGAAACTCACTTCCAATAAATAAAAGTGCAAGGTCAGTCGTTTTTTCTTGTTTTAACGTTAATCTCAAAAAGTTTTTCACTCTCTTACGAGCTGAAAAGAATCGAACTCAGAAAAATTCTTAGAACGACGGCAGCATTGGGAAAAGTAGACACTACCTCCCAAGACATTAATAATACTATGAATTTTTGTGGCTCTAATTGTGTTTTTGGTTTGGTATTCTTATCTTCTTTATCAATATTTTTACTAATTATTAAAAATGCTGCTAAATACGCAGATTCCTTAGAGAATGTTTCATCTAAATCAGAAGCATACTTTTCCAATAGTTGATTCGCCCTCTGACGTATTCTCTCATTTTCTATTTAAGTAATTTTCCGTAGAAATTCAAAATCCTCATGTATTTCTGTATAGATTGTTCTTTTTGGTACTAAGTTGAGTTTCAGAGAATCAATTGCAGCATAACATGTTTTTATCGCAATAAACTATCGGTCGGCAAACTAGTAATTTTCACCTTTATTTTCACTAAAAGGAACTTTCTTGTAACGTCTGTTTAGTAGACGTTAGTTTCACCTATAAATTTTGCTTCAATATCGCATTTTCTTATACTATGCATCCTCGATCTACTATCATGGGTAATGTGTGTCGGAACATCAAGAACTTCCCCGTACAATTTGTATAATGCTCGGGTGATAGCATTGACATTGTCCAGCGAATTGTCGACAAATTTTTTAAAGATATAAGAATCGTTTTTAAGGTGGACTGGAAGATATTCTATCTTTTGGTTGAAAAACTAAAGAAGTTATAGGTTTGTTCTAAAGGAAAAAAACCACGAGAGTATTTTCTGCTCTTTGCAGCTGAAGTTGTAAACAGTGACCCGTATGAAAGGATGTATGTGGCCAGAGGATTCACTTCACTATTATTCTAGCCTCAAGGCCTTCGTAACATCCCGACATATTTTTGGCATTGTCGTAGCTTCGTCCTCTACAATTATTTAGAGCAAGACCTACAATACATGGTCAACATGACAGCATTCACCATCTCCTCATCTTTATGGCCATAGTTAGCAACAAATGTCAAAAATGGTTCATCAGGAGTTCCCGTAGGTAGCAAATAATGTACCACAAAAGTTGGTCTCTGTGTGATACATCTAGCGTTAAGTCTACAGTTATAAGTATAATACTTAACATTTACAGTATCGGCCATAACTTGATACGCTAATTATATAATAAATTCATTGACAGTTCTATTATATTTGTATTGCCTCATACTTATTCCTTCCAAATTTTGTTACATGCGGGACCATAAAAGCATTGAATTTTGTAACCAGTTCTGCAAAGCCCAGAAAGTTACTATTTCTTACGAAACCTAATATTTCATTATCGTTGTGACTCAGTAACCACCCGAAGCTCAAAACTTTACAACTTCAACAATCCTGATAAGAACATTTCACCAATAAAAGCTTCCTCCTATATTGTTCTGCATGTTTACAATCAACTCTTTGTAAAACTCAAATTCTACTAAAAAAAATTGAAATGCACTATATGTTGAGAGTTGTTGTCATAATCATTTATTGCTTGGCTATTTTACCAACCACCAAGTCCCTTAATTCCTAGGAGCGTCGTTCCTCCATACAGTTTGCACAGCGCACAAAGTATTGTTTCGATTCATTTTGAATAAACCAACGAATTTCGCTTGATACGTTCCCATTCATTAACTTTTTATAAAAACAACCGATTAGTACAAAATCTTTTTTAAGTGACCCTATATTTCAGATAAAGTTAGATCATCGTCTTCTTGGATACCACCAACCCACTTTGTTTTTGTTTTAAGAAATCTCGATAATCTTTACCACTTATTGTTCAGTCTAGATAATAAATGAAATGTGAATTGAACGGCGATTTAATTCAAAACTAAACTCTGTTCACTAGGACTGCATTGCTGCATAATAATTATAAATTGTAGTTTTATTAATGCAACGGTCGACGGTTACTATAACTACATGAATTTACCTGCAGCACTGTTGTTCGCTTCTTCTATTCGACTGCCACGAATGCTCATCTGTTCCGCCTTATATTCAAACGCGCAATCTCAGAACGAATCAAGTTATACAATTTGAACTTAAAAGCGAATCATTCTGGAATGCGAACCAAAAAAATGGTGAACATGCGTTATTGCAACTAAGTCGTATGTTGCCGTTATGGTATAAAGATGGGCATATTTATTTATGTTACCTAAAATACCACGTAGATCCTAAAACAATATTCACAAAGGCAAATATCACGTTGTTAAGATCCCAATCTCTCCTTACCTTAGTTGTTATTATTAGTGCCTTGGGAGGACAGAGTAGCATTACCAATTTTGAAACGAGATCCCAACAAAGCTGGCTTCTCCGCTATTGGTATCGATCAAATTGTTTCTTTGCTGATGTATAAGCAGTTAACAAGCCATAGTAGAGTACCTGAGCATTAAATTAGTCAGATTAGCTTATTTGAAGAAAACTCCAGTTAACAATGTCTCCGCTTAAAATCACCAAATTGGTCTTCTAAAAATCCATCAACCAGTTTTAACTCATCATTTAAATATTTCAGTTTTATTCTAATATTTGAAACAGTATTGCTTTTGATCGATTTTGACATTTTTAGCAATTTCTTCAAGAATCGTTTCTCTTTCCGCATAGTTATGCTCCTCGGCAAAGCTGCACATTTCAGAGTGTTTTGCTTCCTGGCTGTTCGTGCTTGTAGTTGTTTGAATATCGTTAATTGATTTTCATAATAAGCTAACCTCCGCATTCCAACTACATTTGTATCCGCATCCATTATGTGAACTATGGTTCGAAGTTTTTCTCTCGTCGCGTCTCTTAACGAAATTTGGCTGTAACACTCGGACTGCTATCGACAATGGTGTTTATACTCACCTTTTGTGGCTTAGTAGATTCGAAATTCAATGTGGTACTTTTTTCTTCAGAATTACTAACTGCTACTGTTGGGCTAGTCACTTCCTCTGTTTATGTACCTTCATTAGAAGTACTTTGAATATGTGGTGAGTCTACTTCGGCTCGGTCTTCTTTTGTGCCGTCCCTCTAATAATATCACCTTATGATGCTGCAGCTGTTCGCTTATGCTTATAGTTCAGCAAATAAAATACACAATAAGAATTACGATTAATCCCATGAATAACTGCGTGGCCTTTTTATTTTTTATCTATTATATCTCACTAAATGATAAAAATGCGGTTTCAAAGTTTAACAGTTATAACATATTCGAAGTTCCTCTGAACGAGTACAGTTTTTGGTTTACTCAACTTAAAATTTTTCGTCCCCAAATTCTGCAATTTACTCACCCTATAGATACAAAAATACCATTTCTAAGGCAAAGAAAAACAAATCTCAATATATATCTTTTTATCTTATATTCGAGAAATTGTGCTGTTTTAACATCCAATGCGTATATATGCGTATAATAATCGAATCTCGCTATACTAATTGTAAACTGTATACAAGTTTTTTTGTGCGATTTAATCGACTTCGTAAGATAACACAAAAAAATTTATTAAATGTATTACTGCTAACCTTAGATATACATACCTGTACATTTCTATTCTTAAATTTCTTATCCACATGACGTTGTCATTCCTAAGATTACCGTCGTGCGCATGACACATCGTGGATAAATCTGAACGGATATATATATATATATATATATATATATATATATATATATATAAATATAAATACACCATTGTATTATTTTGCTCACAAGAAAACGATTTACAGCAGTGGTAACAAAATTATCAGTAAATTCTCATTTAATCATATGATATTAATTATTTAATGTAATAATTCTTTTTTATCGAGTAATCAAAAGCTGTTTTTAAAATCTTGCATTTTTAATATTTATCAATTTTGAAGGTATTATTAATAATTTAATTCCTAAAATAAAAACTTTCTAGTTCTACAAAAAGATTATTTAAAATAAAATACGTTAATAACAAACTCGCTATGAAAATTTAACAAATTACAATAAAGTCGTTAAACAATTAAAATTAAAGTAATACAAGTTCAGTTTAATTAATTTAATCTGACAAGACTACACACTAAGAAAGCACCGTGTAATTAAAAAACTATAGCTGCAAAATGAAAACCTAATAAAGTACTTCATTCTGAAACTGAAAAAAGAATTAAAAAATTACGAGTTGTTGGAGTTGGTCAACAAAATTGTATAATACATAAAATTGGTCTGAATTAACATTTCGGTTGAAAAATGCACTAATTACTTATTCAAATTTTAATGTATTTGTTAAGACTGAAAAAATCAAATCATTACTTACCTTGCATCCTACGTTCAACATATATGGAAGTATAACAATGTTACTTTGTAATAATATTTTAAATATTGTGTTTTACAGCATATCAATGAACGTGTTATGAAAAGTAAACTAAAAATACATATTCAATGAGCAGCACTGCAATATATACCATAAAATATGTGTATATAAGTACTCACTTTTTACAACGACATATTGCAGCAAATGCCAATTAGTCCAGTTAAGCACACGTTACTAATTAACCATTAATTAGTTGCTATCATTATCGGTATGTATCGGTTAGCAGCTATATCAATATCCGAACTCAATTACACATTCCAAATCAATAACGGACTGTTCCTAATATTACTAGTAATGTCACTCCTTAAACCAAAGGAAGACAATGATTAGGGGGTATTTTTAAATTAAAAAATCTAGTATTAAGCCTTCGGATTATCCTTTTGTGCTACTACAGGATAAACCAATTTAAACCTCCTTGGCCATATTTTTCAAAACTAGCATCATCCGAAAAACTTTTTCACAACCTTGAGGTAGAGTGAGCGGCAACTCTCTTTTATAGTTTACTCTCCTCACTGAAAGTTATGTTTCCATAAACGCGTTAGCTCACTAGCAATAACGAAACCTAGCAGCAGGTGGTTAGGTGTAAATAAACCAACAAAAGCAGCCATTATCGCCGCAGTTAATCTAAATATCTTCAGAAGACAAGGATAATGTAAATCACGGAGTTTCTCGTTTGATTAATTCTGCGTTTTCATCAATGTTGAGGCCGCATCGTTAAGGTAATGAAGGCGAGTTATTGAACGAAGCTGGAAGATTTTTGCACGCGGCGTTGCATAAATGTGCGAATTGAGTCTTCAACTTTGCACAATTGTGCTAACGACTAGATAGATTTTTTATTACTAAAATCTTGACATCTCTCCGAGGCTGTTTCTATGACAGCAAGATCGCTTTAATAATTGAGGTCGCGAATTGATATATTATCAGCTTCGACAGACATATAAACTGCGGCAAATATGGAAAATTGAGTTACTGAATCGAGGGCAGAGAGAATGTCGGTCCCAGAAGTATATGTGTCGCATATAGTGCAATGCACTAGTTCCTTCCATCACGTATCCCGCCGGGATTGTCCGTCTGCGTCACAACCCGCCTATTTCATGTTACTTACCGAGCTTTGATTAAATTACGCCAGATATTTAATTAGCGAGACATCCAGCTGCATTCCCCTCTGATTTTTTGAGCACCGTAAACGGTAAACGCAGAATGTCGCCGCTTTTATCCCAACCGCAGCACGCAGGTACTCTTCCTCGGCATTTACTTACTGTGTTAGTCGGGACGCCATATTTTACGATCACGCCATGGTTTTACAGTTAAATGAAATATTGGTTGTGCCGCATTCTACATTAATCAGCAAACCCGCAATACCGACAGAAACGTTGTATATAATATCCTTGACGCGCGCGCATTGCGCAAAGAGGTCTAAAATTCTATAAATTTCACTTTAGGAACACCTGCGACCTATCTTTCGCAGATGCTAGCAGGATACATTTTACTAAACAATTATGAGAAGCTATCTGAAATTTATTTTAAGAGGGTAGAAATCAACCAAGACTCAATAAACATCGACAATAAAAAATTAAAACATCCGTTCCATCTCGTGCACATGTTGCTCAGACATTAAAAGTGAATCAACTGTATACGTCAAGCTCCTCATTCATTATAATTCCCAAGTCAGTGAACTTCAAGGGTTTAGCCTCTTCAATATTTAATTAGTCGCAATTAGCATTTTACAACATCCATTTCACAATACATGTATAGAATTATAAAAATGGCGCAAAACGAAAACAACACTGCGCTATTATCAACGTATGGGGGATTGCCTGTTAGCACATAGATTTGCATATTTGAATTGCCTTAAATGGATTAGTCAGCTCGAAGATCGAGCAGATAAAAATCGACATTAAATTCATGACAAGTAGTGGACGTACAGCAGCAGCCCATTATCGCAACACCCGGCTATTTAGAGCGACGCAAAAGCGGCCTTGTGAGCGTTGGGAAAGAGGTAAACGGGATTGTTTCATTGATGTAATGTTATCCTGCAAAATGCAAATTACTATAAACGGAAGCTTCATCAGTTTTTGCTCTCCGGAACTACGTGCACCGTTACACAACTGTACAGGATGTCATGGAAAATTCATAATTTCTACCTGCACTCTTCAGTCTCTAATTTTCAGATTTTCCTTCGTGACCATTCAGTTGTCCTTGGTCGAATACCGTTACCAGTGTGAGTGCAAATAAAGTAATTTTTCAATTAAAGCTTCTTTAATTAACTCCTCTTTTGCACACATTCTCAGTCTACCTGAGTAAAAATTTTCTTTACACCCTAATTTATTATATAGAACACAAAATAACATTAAACATTCTATTTACGTCGATAACTGGAATATTTATATATCAAACAAACTGAAAAATATTTGTCAACGATTGGCCTTAAAAAATAAATTATTAATATACTTCCAAATACATTCTGTGTATTTCCTTAAATATTTCAATTCAACTATGTCATTTTTTATAGACACATTTTTTTCTCTCATGTTTTCTCCTATATTTTATTTCAAAATGATAATTGTTTTCTATTTTTAAAATGAATATAAGAACATTTATTCACTACCCTAATTACTGCTTTTTACTATATTAACCTCTTTCGTGTTATTGTTATATTATTTTGTAATACTAAGCAATCGTTTTGCTTTCATAAAGTAAGGACGTTCTCTGCCCACGCCTTGCAAGTGTAAGTCCGATAACGATAATTGTAGCGATAGCGCCACCCGCCGCGCTAAAATGACCCGTAATAAACACAGATTCCTATTTGAGTTTAACAGAAGTTGTGCTATGATCCATGTAAGTAACATTATTCTAATGACAATAGCCATAATTTATAAATTATTCGTTACTCCTCCGATTTTGCAAATAACACGATCTTTTTAATATCAATACCACACAATTTCATATCAGTACAAGCATAACTATCTTTTCAACAAACGCTAGTGCAAATTACCCTAACATAGCTGAATCAGCAAGCAGTGCTAAATAATAAAGATTAAAATATGGCTTGAAGGCAAAAAGTTATTGGAAATAAAAGAAATAATAGCTAATAGTTGGATCAGTTTTTCCTAAAGTATTTTAAGTTATCTAACAATAAGAAGTAATAATTGACGCGCTAGATTAAGCTTGGTTGCACCACCAAAGCCTCCACCGATCTGTGTACAAGAAGTACTGTACTAGCACAGAACACATAATTGAACAAGAACAATACAATACCAAATGTATGATTAATAACGAAGCCAAGATCAGTGTCAATACACCTGACTCATACAGAAAAATTATCAAGTATTTTCTTGACAGCATTATTATTCATCACATAGGTATATCAAATTAAGCAGGATCGGGCATATAGCATAGTTACCCAAGATAATACGTCCCATAATAGCAGAATTGGTATCGAAAAATAGTATTCCTTCACGTATTTGGAAACCATTACAAAATCGCGGTGGTAACTCAGAACGCCAGCAACTTCCTGGAGCTCGTCGCAGAGCTGATGTCCTGCGCTAAAGATATCACTGCCATCCTTAGCATGTTTAGGAGCCACTGAACGCCTGAATCACCATCAAACTTCCGTCACTCTGGAAGCGCCTAAAGGGCAAACGACTTCTAACGTCAGGGCTTTCCACAGAAGACAGGTTAGGGATATCAACGTACAAAAAAAATTATAAATTTTAAAGACTTATTAATATAAATCATAGGTAAACTCAAGCATTCTTGCCGTGATTTCTTATAGACTTGGAACCCGCTAAAAATAATAATGACATCTATAAATTGCAATATCTACAAAACTTAAAATAACTGTGGAGCCGTTTAAGAAAAATATAAACTTGGTTCGATGTACAAGATATCTAAAATATAATCATACTGTAACTGTTCATATGCATGTTTGTTTTAAAAATAATGGTAGCATTAAAACTAGGAATGCACCAGCAAAGTGTACAGTATTAAATAGGCCGCATTCAGTAAGTTATAAAGAATGTACCGTTTATAGAGAAAACCAAACAAAGCTCGAACAGAGAACACCTCCACAAACAAATTCCGCAATATATACTGAACACAATAAATTTTCTCTATTACGACAACTGACTTATCTAAAGCATCAGTAGCTAAACTAAAAACGCTCAAAATGTTACTCAACAACTCAGTTACTGCAACAAAACAATGTAATTTTAATTAGGTTTACAACAGTGATTACTAGACTACTTAAATAATGGCTAAATTTTTACGAATTGCTGCTCCCCAAACATGAGTTAGCTAATACTTTGTACTAGACGAACCGACTGGGATAAATTTAAACAAAACATACATGAACGCATAAACGGTAATGAAAAATTTCGAAAGTGCAATGAACCATTTCATAACAATCGAAAATTATCATGGTGTGCTATACCTATATGCAGAATGTCCAAAACTAGACTACAGTTATATTTAACTTACCAACAAGCTTACAGAAGAAAACAAAGAGAGTGTAGCCATGTTACGAAATACATTTTTAAAACTACCCAAAAATCTATTCGTGAGATTATAGCATTTAGAAAACTACTAACGGACTTAAAAAGAACTCAGATCCCAAAATATGAAAAGGTTGAGATTTATAAACATCATAAAGATGATAGACAATTCCTTGATGCAACGTTGCAACTGTCTCCACCAATTCAAAAATGTACAATTACAAAACTCCAATATAAAATAAAACTGTTAAGTAGTACAGAAACGTCAAGTTATGACCTAATCACGAGACTTGTGCTTATTAGCGCCTTTCAACGTAATGCAATAACCTATTGATGATGACAAATGAAATTGGCGCATTATATTAATTAAAAAGCTTGGAAAGCTGCCCAACGAAGTTTAATCTGTTTTTCCTTATTGTGTCGAAACTTTTTGAAAAGCTAATACTAGAAAGATCTGTAATAGATACCAAATCAACAGGTCAGATTCAAAAATGGACATTACGGCAATCATAAACGTAATTCAAACTTCGTTCAACAAAAAAGTACTTTGCTCAGTAGTCCTTTTAACAGACTGTTATCTAAGATCCAGTATAAATATCTATTCTTAAAATTGCATTTACCTAATCCAAAAACAATCTTGAAAATAAAGTGTCTGAAATAATATTCAATTTTTGCTGGCGTTCTCCAATGCCAAGTACTGGGCTCCCAAATTAAATAGTGTAAAAATGCTAAATATAATGGTTGAAACAATTGGGGATTAGGTCAAGGAGACGAAATCTACCTATATCACGTTTTGAACACGACAAACCTATAACATTTCTATGGTGTTAGTCGTTAAAGTTAAATACTTAGGCTTTCATATGGATGAAGAATTAATACAGCATATACACATCTTAAAAAAAGTAAATAAACGGACTCCCAAAGCAGCAAAATATATTTGCTCAAAAGAATAATCTCATGATTATTACTAGAAGACAAAATTTTACTCTACAAAACCATTATACTTCAGCTATTCAAAAATTCCTAGTGTTTCTAACGATATTCTTCAGTACAGAGACATACAACTAATAATGCAACAATAAAAGACTGCATGGCAAGTGCCCATGAGACCTAAAAATTCTACGGAATTAAGGCTTTGCTATCATCTCTCTCACCGTTGATAAAAGAAAAACGAAAGGCAGCATTAGATATTTACTTGTTTGAATATTTTTGTAAGTATGCCATAAAATTAACTGGTGGATTTGTTGTAATCAATTTTAATTGATAATACCAATAGATAATAAAAAATTGTAATACCATTATGTTAATATTTTTATAACAAATATCTATTTAATTCAATTAAACGCAATCGATACAATTATCTAAATGTATTTTATTTAGTGGTTATAAATCATGAATTATTACCAGAAGTAACCATTAGCATTACCATTTTTATGGTGAAAAATATTTTCGATACGTTAGTAAATAATTTAATAAGTTAAGCACCAAGCACTAATTTACAATGATATAATTCAATGAAGTTAAAGCTAGAATTATGTTTTTAGAAGTAAACAAATATACAAAATAATTACAATGGTGTATATCAATTATGGCTAGTTTTTATTAAGTGCTTTATCTTTTCTTAGTTGAAGTGCAATATTATTATGTAACTACGGTCCTATGCACTTTATTCCATTAAAAGTGCTAAAGTAGTTATGGCACTATTGCAACGACAGATAACTATTTAAATAAGGAAAATATGTAAAGCAGCACCAATGAATATTAAATATTTCCACGGAAATAAATGACATCCGCTGCAATAATTAGGACGACAACAAAAATTAGGTATATCATAGTATATCAACAGAATTGTATTTAATAAATTATGTAAGATATATACATATATCTGCAACGCGGTTGTTCCCACAGTATGCAAGATAAGTTGGACTCTTACCACCTAAACACAACTGTTTGCCAGGGACGTTCTGCTATAATTATTTGCGACTATTAATGTGAGATAATCGCACGACACGAGAATGATGTTCAGAACTAGCAAGCATGACGACAACTGTGGTCCCAGTCACGTATCCGCTGTATATGAAAAGAATCGTTCCGTCAAAGGACTTGAGAAATGTTTTAGCATTAAATCAAATATTCACTAAATCTTTTTTATTCCCAAAGAGTATACTGCCGCTTTATAAATCAAAAAATTCAAAAAATTGTTATTTCGTCGACATAAATGATAAATATACATTCCGTTGGGCCTATTAAGCTTTATTTAGTTGATGTCATGAAATATTAAAGAAAATTTACAATTAGAACAAAAAGCCGCAGCAGTCTGGGCGCAGACTGCTGCTTGATGACGGCGACTTCAAACTACTATAGATTATGGACGTTCTGTCAGATGAGATTAAAACTGGTACGGCATTGCAAAGTTCTGACAGCTAAATACAGAACGCCCCCGGCCCCGGTAGATAACCTTTATCAACTTTCGCGTTCGGGTTTGACAGTAACGGGCTCAAATTTGCGCGCATAAAATATTTCAAGTCCAGGTGGCCGTGCGATCAGGTGGGCTAGCAGGAATTTGGATGTTTGGATGATCGAAGTGGCGGCAACGGCACGTCCGAGAGCCTAAGAAAATTTATACTTCCGACCGGCGGCATGTGAGTTCATTAAACTTCGCCGGGAGTTACAAATATGTTTAGGCAAATAGTGATACTGAAATTTCTCACAGCCCGCGCCCGTCTTGGTAGATCAACAGCCCCGGCGCTTTATGATGCTTGCTCAACGATTAAATATTATTGGACAAACATCAGTCGCAAATCGAGCTTGTTAAATTGGCGGCCAAAGTCGGGGCTCGATTTCAGCCAAGTTCGCTGCCGACCACAGAAGCCTCCACCGATCGACCGATTTGAAAGGCAATTTAATTTGCTTTGCATGGAAAGGACGGCTGAAGCACGCAACTACATTTTTATAGCGGCCTGTACAACGCGAATAACTGTTGCGGCGGTGTCAAATCTCAGCGTGATGTTTATGGCACAATTCTAGCTTGCAATATTAGATACTGAGAAAATTAAGGAGAAATAACTTATGGTATTGTGTTTGTAAAAAAAAGAGGAATTTTTTGTTTCTAATTATGAGTAGATGTAAATTAAGACCTTTCTTACATATTCATGGAAGATTTTAGTAGAGCTGTAAAATCGACCGAGTTTAAGATGCGTATTAAGTAACCGTTGGTTACTTAACTATCGGTCAAACTATATTGCCCGTAATGTAGTCGTAAATGCCTACATCCCCCTTGGTAGCCGAACGGATAGTGAAAATAGCAACTCCAGCACCTTACATATATAACGGCCAACGGGTTTATTATCTTAAAACGAAGGCGGGCGAACTTAATTTGCGATTCGATAAGCTTTTAGCAAAGCTTAGCAAATTGATGAAGATTTATAAAAGCGTTGCACTCGCAGCGTCGCCATAACGACGGAATGATCGAAAAATATGAGGGAACACTTCGCTAAATTGAAAATGGTAATGAGATAGGAGCAGTGCTAATAAATCCTGTATTGATCCAAAAACAGTTTCAATATCCAATATCCCTAACAATCTTTTCGGGCACGCTGTAACCGCCGCACATCCGCGGGATAGGTCTATTGCCGTCTCACCTGCGCACCTGGCATTAAGAAACGGAAACGCACCACTGAATGTTGCGCCCGGACTGAATTCCTATCTGCCTGGCACTTTAAGTTTGCTGCTGTGTATATTGTAATTAAATGTTAGTCAAGAAATTCGACCCAGTATTTGAACCACTTCAGACTTAAAAGATATAATCGCACATCGGATTCCTGGCAAACAATCCCGAAATTCCATTAAATACACTAATTAATACCTCAAGGCATAACTGTAAAATAACAGTTCTCCAATTTTCCAAATTGGTCGTATTTTAACATTTATCCTAATATATGAGTGTACATACCAAAACTGAAATTCGTACAACTAATTTCTGATGAATCAAATGCAGTTGAACTATTAAGAGTTTATCTAACTTCTCTATTCTCCCTGATACCGAATGAATTATTATTTAAAAAACAAAATTCGTGTAATTGATTTTCGTTTTTACATTAGTCAAAATAAAAATCTGTTATGACTGTACTCTAATCCGCACCATAAAAATATTTAAAAAAGTTTACTATGTTCATGTTTATTTCGCAAAGGAACGGTCTCTGGCTTTTCTATTTAGTCTTGAAGATTCACAGTTATGCACAACGCCGGCCTTCTATTTATAATTTGTGAATTCACAATGACGGCTGATAAAGCCGACATGTTTGCAGCTCCTAAACTTTACTCGGTCCATTGTGGTTGCTGCTAGCAGCAGGCATTGGAAGGCGAATCATCGCATCACGGCTGCAGCTGTACCGTTTCAAGAATTTGCCGAGCGAACATGCGTGGCTCGTAAATATTTTCAGTCAATATCAAATGAAATGGAAAATTATTGTACGTGCGATTTATGAATAGTGTGTTTTATTTGCAATGTCCGTTACATCGTTATGGGCTGCCTCGTCTACTCGGGATTAAAAGCAATAATTTAGAGATATCTCGAATTCCGCTATGTTTTGCTACGCAGCTCTTTTTGTAGCCGGCAGTGACAGCAATTCAAAATTTAGTTAGCAAAATATTTGTGCGTGACTGTCCGGAAAGAAGCTTCTACTTCTATGATAAAAAAATCTCCTTGGCATTCATACGGTACATAAAGGTGAACATTGCAAAATATTCAATTACTGATTTATTAATATGAAAAATTGACTCCGATTACCTCAAAGAAAATCCGACAATAAGGAAGGCATTGTTATAAATGCACCAACTGCAATTAATTTAAGCATATATACTGCCATATTGTAAATTATAATTTAGATGCTCCAATAACTTTAGCAGGAAAATTTGACTCATTCTTAAGGATACGAAAATATGCTATAATTTGGCCAATTCGATGCTGCCCAATTAAGAGTAAGCTTAGACAGGTTTAAGATAAAATTTAGCGCTCGCCGCGATAGCTCTTGGCGACGATCCTTGCGTTCTAGCAATATCATGTAACAAACCCATTAGCGCAACATCTAGAACTAGTTCTCCACTTGAAATCTCATAAAAGTTGAATAAGTTCATCGAATTATATAATCCAAGCAACTTCCCTATTCCTTTTTCAGTTAAACTGATCTAGAAAATCGTGCTTACAGTGAATGATTGTTTATAAATAAAATAATTTACATTTAGCGGTAGATTAGGCTCGTATTAGGACGATCCATCGTAACTTATTGCAGAAATGCGGTTTTTAATAAGTCATTGGAGTAAAACTGTTTACTAATAAATTTGTACCCTGTAATTCTACATAATTAATTTCATTTAAGTAGATGATTGTTCTAGTTTTCCTTTCCACCTTAACACAAATCCGTTCCGACATACGCGTAACTGTTTTTACATTCAGGCGCCATATTTATGTACAGGTTTGCATACTATCTGCAACCAGAATGTTGCTTTCATACTTAATGCAGTAGCTACAGGTTTGGCTAATAAAAACTAACTTGATTACGTTTTTTTAGATTAACTAATGCTTTTACGCCACTTTCATTTGGTATGTAAAAACTAAAAGTGAACAGTCCACCACGCATTTCGACTGAAGAGCTAATAACTGAAAATATTTCAGCCTGATTAACATACATGAATTATGTAAAATACGAAAAAGGGGCGAAGGAAGCCACTTTCTACAAAAACAATACAACGTAATCGGATTTAGTCTTTAAATATTAAAATGCACCGTGCCCGAAATAAATGAGAATCTAATGGAGCCACGTTATCATAGTTCGCATTATCGGGTGCGTTTTTAAAACAGCAGCTGTACCCTATGCTTCACATTCGTTATGACGAACACAACAGTTAAATTAATAATAATAAATTATGTGTTCTAATTTGCATAATTATTTAGAATTGCTCAAAAACAATTAGTTTTCTTGACTCGCTTGTGGATTTCAAGATCAAGTTTTTGAAAATTCGCTGCTCCGAATCGAACTAGACATCGTTATACCCAATTGCTTCTTTCAAGAAATCGGGCAAGAAATTAAATAATTCTTTGGGCGCTGGCCAACAAGGCGTGTACGGAAAAACTAGACTCGATTGCTTTGCAATTAATTTAGAATCGCTTCAGATAGCGCGAATGCTTCCGAAGTAGATAATGGAGTGCCGAAAGGCATGCCGCGCCCAAGGAAACGTCAAATATCACATCATAATGCACGAAATGCAGTTTAAAAACTAAGAATTAACTAGTAGCAATAAGAGTTTTCAATGAAGCCTTAATTGAAGTGCGTGTGTTGTATTACGGAATCCACACGCAGTCGTCGCCGTGCCAGACTGCAAAGTGCAACATAACGGACCTCAAGTCCTGTATTTTTATTCGCAAAGAATTCTTGCATAGCTGCTCTCAATGAACGCCAAATGACGCGTGGCTTCAAACGAGTTGGCGATGTTTTGATTCCTGTACACTACACGTAATTCAGAAATCGCGACATTACTCTATTTTTAGCGGCACGTAAATTAGATCCAGTGCGATATGCAATCGTATGCTAAGCTGTTCTCAGCTCTGGCGCTGTGGGTGAATACGAAACGAGTAACGGCAACGGCAATCGCATGTCCATTTTCATTCTTAGTAGGCGCAGGACTACTAACATCAATTTGTTTTTATGACGAGGTGCTTTCTGCAATTGTCACGAACCAACTTACCCACGGGCCTTTCGCTAGCCGCCTATGTGCTGTTCTGTTGAACTCACCTGTAACAAAATTTCATCATTAGCATTTTCAATGCGCAGCTTTCAGTGCACGACGAGGCATCATTATGTCATGCACCTTTATTACCACACTAAGAATCATCGTCAGTGTATTAGCGCCAACTTTCATTTATGTCTTCAAAGACAAATCATCAGTAAGATCGGTCGTAATTATGTCGTTAACATGAAAATGCGACTTTGCAGGGAAATACTTTTTTATTGCAGCTGAAAGCACTGCACTTATTAAAATAAGAAAGAAAACAAGAATTTAGTCTTACTACTTTGGGAACATTTTTATATATAAATAGTTTTTTCGCAATAATACATCATTATTGATAACTGACAATTAGGATGCACTTAATAAATTTAAACATAGTGTCACACGACATATATTCGACGAAAACTAGTCCCAGGCATATTTCAAGTAAAAGTAGTTTAATGTTAAATTTAAAGAGGAAGCTGTTAAATAACAGGATGTGGAAATGCGAATGCCACTCCGAACAGATATGAAATACATCACTGCAATCTATTACATAGAAACATACTGACACACAGGAGCTAAGCTTCCGCACCATCGGGGTTCATTATAATATGGTATGTGGATCAATAAAATGCAGAACAAATAGCGATGACGAATTATTTCACACACTATGTGGGAAACGGTGCTTGTGCCAGTTATTAAACCTGATTGGTTCCTGGTGGGTTAAGTTATTAATTGCTTTATAATAATGCGAGTGTTTAACATTCTTGCAAATCAAGATGCAGCGTTTCCGTGTAAATGTTAGTTCTGCTTTAAGCTTATTGCTTTGCGATCAAGTTAAGTTTATGCCCTTAAAAGGTATATTAAGTGCGATGCAATTAGAGGGCAAAGAGTGCGCTATTAAAACACGTCTATTAATAGCGCTGCAAAGATTATAAATGGACGAAGATCGGCGCCGCATATTGCTTCCGCGTATGTTAACTATGTAATATGGAGAATTCGTGATTTCGGTAAACCACGCTTACATCTGAAACGATAAACGACTTCTAACTTATGTCTGCATGTGGTTATAGCCGCATACAACAACGTAATAAAGTACGTCTTCTTGAGAGCAATATAAACAAGACGACGATTTTTAGATCCGGTCGCACATGTACAATACACAGAAACAATAATTAACATTTGACGTTTTCCTGGTTCACAAAAATCGTTGCATTACGATAAGCTTCGTGCATGTGGCACCGAGGCCTCGCATTCCACATTTACATGGCAATTCTTGCTGTCGTTGGGTTCAATATTCATAATTTTCAGGCATCGTATTAATGATTATTTAACAATATTTACATATCACTAATTATCAAAACATTGATGTTTTATTTATTTTGATGTCCAAAAACATCACAAAAGCTTTATGTTTAGCCAGTCAGCAATTTGAATTAAAAAAAAACTTAGTAGTCAAGTATGACAATGGGTATGAACAAATTTTAATTACTAGGGTTGTAATTACGTATGCGACTACATTTCGTTTATATTTTTTACTATGATAACTACTATATTTAAAACCATTCATATTTTTTAGGGATGTTCACTAGTTATTCAAAAGCATTATACATTTTTCGACTTGGATTAGGGTATTTATGAATTCTACGTTTTTTGCGCATAAATGAAATATATGAATAAGTTTTATAAATACAAGTGACCCATTAAATTCTATAATTTCGTTTAAATTACTCACTTTTGTGTGCGATTTAATTTTTCATGGTTTTATTTCAGGGCGCTCATAAAAAATTAATATTTAATACTATATTATATTCCCTTGCCATCAATCCTCCTTTGTTAATTGATTATTAGATATGAAAAATTCAATAACAACAGTTTATAAAGGGTGTTCCAAAAATGCAGGATTTAATTTAAAAAACATTTTATTTATTTATTAGTATGCAAAGTAAACATTACCATATATAGAGAATAGAATATTTTAAAAAAGTTATTTAACAAAATTCTCGATCATCTTCTCGCATAATCGCGACTCAATTCCGTCGATAACTCAGGTTTTGCTTTGAATTCAATAACCGTTCTTATTTTCGTAACATAAACTTTGGTCGCCAGAATTACGAAAGGAAAACGTACTGTGTGAGTTACCAAATTCTCGGTGGACAGCAGTTCACTTCCCCTATTAAATGTTTGCTTTAGAGTGTTTTACAAATTATATGACAAGTGATGCTGGAACCATAAGTCATTCAAATCCATGCCACATGAGGCCACAAAAAATTCACTATAGTCTCGGATAACTTTCATCATTGATAGCCACTACGTTTCCAACCTCAGTTTCAAAAATAACGGTCCAATCACTGCAATAGCATAAAACCACACCAAACGGTTACTCTTTGGGTATCCATAGATCTTTCTTATATGACCCGAGGATTTTATATGCTTCAAATGCGACAATTTTGTTTGTTGACATACTCACCAAGGTACGCCTTGTCGCTGAAGATACTTTTTCTGGTAAAAATTGCTGCCAACTTATAGATTCTCTACCACCCAATCGGCAAATACGTGGGTTTTAAATTATTATCCGACTTTAGTTTTGCAGATTTTTTGTTAAAATTCGATGTATGGTGCTTTTTTAATGTTAAATTGCAATGGCGATGTTTTCAGTTGAACGACCGTTATGACGTTGAACTTTTTCATTGTCTGCAACCGAGCCTATTCGTTCAAATTTTTAATTAGTCTTACCGTAGATGCTTCATTTCTTGCATTTTTTTCCTTCTGAAAATGGCACGTAATTAGCGCAGTCTCGGCGAAATATTCTCCGTGCTTATAATGAATTTTAAGAATAGTTCATTCCTGCGACCAGTAACTATACATTATTAACCCCGATGTGTTTACTACAAAATGTCACCAAGCAAAATGCTACCAATCTTTAAAAATGACGCACAATTTGAATCCCGGATTTCTTTTGGTACACCTAATAGTATACTAAAATTGAATATATTCGTTTATTGGGAGTTCAAATCCACCCGATCAATTTATTTCTCTAGTCGATATCCTACGACAACAAACATTATCTCACGTAAATATAATTAGGGCATTCTTATATGTTTTATTAATTTAATAAATATGTTTAAAATGTTACGTTTTCTAAGTAATTTTTTACGTAGAATTTAACTTTTATTAAATTGATGTATTGATGAAAAAAAAATTATTTAGTATTTCTACATAATGCTTAACATTTTGTCTTTAATAGCTATTTCTTTAATAGCTATTTATAAAATATTTTAGGGTGCTATAACATCTAGATAAACTCTCGTGTCATTCATAAATGTGGCATTACCAGTTTGGAAGATAAAATAATCAGTGATATCATAAAGCTTTTATTTAATGCTCAGATCAATCCGTTAGCACTAAAATATTTCCACATCCACATCCAAACACCTATTTTCCAAAAAATCGTTAATTCAATAATTTTAAATGGTGACATGATCTCGGTCGTGAAATTTAATTCAGCTAAGTTATTAAAGTTTAATTCGAGCAGCTAACTGTACGGGCTTGCATAAAAACGCCAGAATTCATGCCCAATTAAATTCCTGAAACCTGTCGAAAGAGCTTGCATTACGTTATACACCATGCGAGTGGCCATGTCATTGTATGCCACTGAGCGACGCATAGGATTAATTAAAATCACTCAATCGCCTGCTATCTAACCCTCAACTGCAGCACCTGTATTTAATGGAGCCCAGCAAAAAAGTTCCTAAAAAGACAGCGACGGTGCCGACAAAAACGTAAAAGAATAGCCTTCTGTATTATGTTTTGCGCGGCCAGGCATATTATGTTGGGCATTCAAGAACTACACTTTTTATCGGCGAGAATTCGCTTAACTTGCATAATTGATTACAGAGCAACCTCTCGTAATAAAATCTTTTTAAAAAAAATTAATCTTCTAAAAAACTTGAGAGTATTTTCTTCCCGCCTGGGGCATTACGTAATCCATAACGTGGGCGCGATTAGTAAATATGCCCAGAAATCTCTGATATGTTTAAGCTCAATAACCCTCCAAAGACCGTTAGCAACCCCTTTTATTCTTGGAAGTCTAAAATTAGGTTTAAATAACTTCTTTTTATGTTAAGCAAACGCTCGATGTTTGCTTCTTGTATTATGCTTTTATTGTTTCACCTTCTTTTATATAAAAATGTAATCATTTCCACTAAAGAAACCTTACCAATTGCAGAATGATTTAGTTGTTATCCAAGTTCTTTAGTTGTTTATTGTACTTCAATAGAACCTTACTATTAGGTCAGTTAATAAAAAATAACAGCCATTAAAATTAGTTTTAATCATTCGGCTTATTTTTCGTGATTATTACAGACGAATTGATTATAGATTCTTGTAAGACCACATTTCCATGTCATGTAAATTTAGTGACATGATTATGCAATGTGTGTTGAATTCTTATATTGAAATACTTTTGAATATGGATGAACTGTAAATACCTAAAACGATTTTTATAGCGATTCACAATTTGCATCAATCAGCATGTTACGGAATAAGGTATATCAGAATGTATTTTAATGTGCACTTTAATATGCAGTCAAGGAAATTGAAGTCTACATTAGAATACTGTTAATCAGAAACTAAAATTAATTTCGATTGGTTGACAGGTTTACCTGGGTTCAAATCTTATGACCTGGCGTCAATTACAGATTAGAAATTCAATTCAAATAAAAGTATTATTACGGATGCAAGTATAAGAGTGACGACGTTAGCCTTTCATTGAGTTTCCCCGATGCTCCCTATGCTTCCAATGGAGTAAAATGGAGCAAAGTAGAGAGTTCTGATAGAACAGCTTGATCCTTGTTATATATAAGGTTACACTTCGAACGGTTACTCTAATTATGTTCACTTTACACGATTGTTTCTTGATTCTTGTTGGCCGCTTTTTGTGCAATTCGTTTCCCAGGCTTATATGTTCCTGTGAGCTTTCTTTCTCGTTAAGTAGACCGCTATCTTGCTTACCAACCCCCTTTAACAATAGTGGCTATAATCATAACCACTGTAGGTAGAGTTTAAAACGATAGGCAATCGCATAAGATAAAGCTTTTGCTATTTAGTTCTCAAATTACTAATAACTCTATCTTCTTCAGATTGAAAGACTCGTCTGTATGTATAAATAATGATACAACACTGATGCGGTTTTTATAGTTATCAGATTTTGTCTTTTACAATTAAAAATTATCAAAGTGGACTACAAACTGGACATATTCTGATTCCTCTTCGTTTTTTTTTCTTCACAGAAGCAGAACTTTATTGTTAGTAATATCCTTGTGGCCCGCTTATTACTACAATATAACTGAAAAAAATTATGGCTTCTTTAGACCTTTTATCTCACTTTCTTTGTAACAAGTCTCACA
The DNA here is from genome assembly GCA_036346155.1 of Sinelater perroti. Taxonomy (NCBI): domain Eukaryota; kingdom Metazoa; phylum Arthropoda; class Insecta; order Coleoptera; family Elateridae; genus Sinelater; species Sinelater perroti. The sequence goes on from JARFIY010000001.1 coordinate 38,307,035, forward strand.
ATAAAATATTTTGGGCTATTTTTTATAGCAAGCGCTCATCTTAGAAGCTTCCAGTCTCAAATACTTTTTGATTCCAAAGAAAATTTTTTGATACATCATACTGCTTATAATTTTTATAAGAATTCCACTGAAAATTGTGACAAATTTCCACTATAGACGCAGAAATTAAGAGCTTTCGTGGTAATTGTAATCACAAGGTCTGCAAGATACAAATTACAAAAATGAGACAGAAATGATCATTTTGAGTAGAACTGATTACAATAACAAAAAGCTTTTTCAAAAATGTTTTGATTTTGTTCAACAAAATGGAACCTAACATATATCGCAGTAAATTTTGGAACATCCTACACAATACTATAATTTAGAAAGCTGTTCACGTAGATCCCTATCTATTAAACAGTGTCCAGTGTTACCTATCTTACGCCACGTATAGAGATTGTATTTAGTTTCTGATGTTTCATTGGAACGACCAAATTCTTGAAAATGGGACACCTATGAAACTTTATGGGATTGTCAAGGTAAATTGCATTAAATTCATGAAGGACTGTAGATCACTCCGCATCATAGTGCACTGATATTTTAACCAAATATTCCAGTTAAACTAAAGTAATGGAAAATAAGTTCCAACGTATGTGCTGACAAGAGATCGGAAAATCATTTTAACCTCTTCTTACCCAGAGAGGTTATACGAAAGTATAATTGTTGGACAGTTCATCATTACGTAATCTCCATACTTTAATGTATTTGCTTTATTAAAAAATTGTTCCTTGAACAGAATATTTGATTGGTAAATACATAGATTGCCACCCGGTTTTAGTTGTTTATAACTTTTTCGAGAAAATTGTTTATTTGGCGTATTTTACAATTACACGTTATATCTAAACCATTCGAATATATTGGGAAACATTCCGTCATTCACACATTTTATTCTTGTAGTAGGTGCTTAATATATTATCAATACGGGAAATTTACAATATTACAATACGTATACCAACAAGTTTTCTAATTTTTTGTTCTCTTTCTACTTTACCGTCTGTCTTTCTTACTAATTCGGGAAAAAAACGAAATTGATGACATTTACAAAGATATACCATCGGTCTCTCACCGTCATCGACATTGTTAGTGTTGTTCGACAATACCTAAATAAGATTATTAATAATATTACCGTTTTGTTTATTCTCATTTTTCTGTTCTATAACGGCATATTCTAATGTATCGCCTTCTCAATTTGGTATTTTATCTTAAATATCGGGGTGAGAAATTGCAGATACGACAGCCTGTGCTTCTTACAAATCTCTGTCCTAGTATTGTCTTCAAATTTCAATAAAATTATTTGACGATATCCTCCACGTAGCAGTGGCAATTCCAGTTTGAAGAAGTAACGGGAATTTTTGTATTTTTGACACGAGAAATATTGTTATACTTGTAAACTACTAAAAATAAAAAATAAACCGAGTATGTCATTGAGGTGAGCGTACGCACTTGCAAAATGCGACAAACATTTGCTTACCGATATCCTCAAAACAGAAAATAAATTTATTTAAAATAGTCACCAGATTTAGTGCCGGGTTGCCACAATATTAAAAGGTGCCATCGCTGTAAACATTGGTAAATATAAACGATTTGTGCAATCGCACCATTCTACAATTGTTGTTTTACCAAATGTTTTCATAACAAAACTATTAATGACTCCGCTATGCCTTCCCACCAGGAAGGACTTCTGGATGTGTAGCTAATTTGAAGGGGTGTCTATAATAAAAAAGGCGTATTAATGATTTGAAATATCTTAATGTTACAATAATGACTTCACTAGACATTTACAAAGAAAGCTTCTAATTAAACATTAATTACATAAAAAATAATATTTTATTAAATTGGTTAAGCCAAAATACGATTACCTGAACTGCTTTCTACTACACCATTATCATAATTATACAGAGGTGACTATCCTTGAGCTAAACTGCGTAGGGCAGCCCATTCCATCTCACTCGATCAAAAAATAAAACGTTTCATTAGTATCTAAGGTTAATTATATATGAATGGCCGACGAATTCTTATGAGATGTTTTTTTAGCCACTTGCGTAACTAACTTACGTGAGTAAACTGATTCACTGTCGTTTATTAAAGATTTTTCCAAAGCCCAACTGCATCCTCTAGAAACCACGTTAATTAGTGATTGCTCACACCTGCCGATACCGCTGCCGGCACCTCAATAACCACGTTTGATATGCACTCCGATAGGATCGGTAAGATTTTAAATTACAATGTTTTAGAAGCAGTGCTTGCGGTCCGCAAGAAGGGATAAATATTTGCAAACACATGACGCGGCGTGCGTTTAATTGTTATTTATTGCTATGAAATGCAAATGAATTCGCATATAATTGTTTCAGGCGACTGCTCTACACCGCAAGTTCAACAGTTGATGGCAGTCACTGTCAATGTTTTATCATCAACGCATGCAATTAATACCCCACAAAAAACATGGTAATGCAATCCTAGGTTTTATTGTAAATAAGTCCCATGCAGTTTAGAAGAATGATTGGAATTATTATATATATTATTATATTCTTAAAAGACAAGACCATTTCTAATAAATCTTTTATCAAATGTTATGCCTATGGTTTGCAAAATGTATAAATACACTTCTTTTATTATTTTACTCTTAAGTTGCACTAACTCTCCAGTTTGAACACCCAGAACTACCATATTACCTCCACCATATTTTACAGTAGAAGTAATACATTCATTGTTTTGAAGCATTGCTTTCTTTTAGAAGCAAAAGCTCAAATTTGAATTCTTCAGCTCATAAGATTTGGTTTCATTGCAGCGGTGTTCAGTTTTAGTATAATTTTGCACATTCTAGTTATAATGTTTCTTTTTTGCGGTAATTTTTCCATGTAGCCCTTACCATTTATATTGATGTTGGACCACGTATTTACCATATTTGTAATTTCACATGATGGTAGTAATCTGTTTCGTTTGATAGCTACCATAATATATTTCTATTCCTGTAGTGTTGTTTTATGTCTTCTTCTATTTCATTTCTTGTTAGCAACATATACTTTCTTTTTATTAATAACGCTCCATGCCGTTGGTGAACGATTTTGAATTCTATCGTAATTTTACGTGTAAACTAATTTCCTGATACAGTTTATAAATAACAATCTTTATTTCTACACTTAACTGAATGAGACTGAATTTTCCACTACGGTGTTGAAACTTTATTAACGATATTTTGAATTTGAATTTATCATTTGTCGCCAAAATTATTTGTAAATATAAGTAAAATGCATTTAGAATAATTAAGCAACTTTGGCCTATACGTATTTTACAGCTTTTAAATTTACAATGCAGTTTTTGAAATGTAATGATCAATACCGCTATTATTAGAATAATTAGGAATCGTAATGTGTGCTTTTTATAAAGAAAAGGCCAAACAAACGAATGCATGAGAGCTCATCAGACAAACCTATTTTACTTTTTGTGAACAAATTGAGCTACATGAATAAGAAATCCATCCTTTTTGAACAGCATGCACCTGAAACAGTTTCCTATTACCTAATGCAACCAAGTAGCTAACCAAACTTGATGGGAGTAACTGTACTCGAGTAAAAAATTCAAAAATGTTCGCCGAGCAGTTTCTGAACTTGTCGAAAAACTCGCATCACCCCGAACGTCATTACATATAATATGAGTAATCAGCCTGTTCATCAAAAAACCGCCTAATAACATAATTTTGCGCTCGCAAGTATTTGGAGCAAAAAAGCGATTACCATAGCCGGCCTTCGAAATGTGCGCAAAAATAAGTTATTAAGAATTTGATACACACGAGTATTTACGTGAAATTTTGCTTTTACTATCTCTGTATAGAGTTTGCAAATTTTCAATTCATAAAACATTGCATGCTTTAGTTTCTGTTAAGAAGGATACTTTAATAATAAAAAAATTATTTTATTATCGTTTCTGACAGAAAGAAATGTTTAATTTACTTGAATTGTTAAAATAGAAAATTTAAAAATTTGGGTACTAGTAATAAAAGTCTCTTAAGAGTGAGCTATTAGCGGTGAATTATAGGAATAAATTAAAACAACTTAACATTGCAACGTAATGCTATAGTTGATTCAGAAACATATTCTTTGGGTGGTTCTTAACTTTAGCACTTTTTAGAGTCGAGCCTGGAAAAGGCGCTTATTTGTCCACTTCTGGCAACTGCTCGTGATGCAATGGCCGCTTTGTATCGAAGGGCAGTTACAATATCCATCATCACTTAATTGAGTATCCTTAATTAATGCCACGACGCGACAACTGAATTGTGCAGAGGAACACCTCAAAAATAAATCATTTCTGACGCCGCGAAGCGCAGACGGTCGACGGGAAAATAAAGGGTATCAGTAGCACCTGACAAGTTGCACGCGCTCATTAAGGTTGGAAATATTTTAACAAGCTGCATGTTATATTCAGGAGCAAACACTCGACTACTATGAAAGCGCCGTTTCGCATGCTCTCCCAGGGCGTTGGTTTAATTCAATAAAAGATTTCGAGGAACTGATGAGTTCTCAAACGCGGCGCAAATGAACGCACGGCCTGGAGCTTTTAGTGGTGTATCTGTAATTGAAGGAATTTGTCTGTACGTGCGTTTGCTTTAATGCATTTTTGATACTTTTACTCTTTCTTAGGTAGGTCTGAAATTAATTTAGTTTTTACACCGACATCAAAATAATAACTAACAATTAAATGAAAACGTAACTTGTGTCGAATAGCAGCAAACACCAAAGTGGCAAACTAATACGAAATCCTATTAAATTTACTTAAAGCAACCATGTTATTCTATTTATAATATTTGATACCCTTTTACGTAACTCAATTCTGGAACATATACGCTTGATTTAACATAATTACAAGGCATAGTTATTAAATCACATCCAATTTTGACTCTCTCTAGCCAAAAAGCTCATGTCTAATGACCAAGAGGTGTCAATGACACGCGGCTGGAAGTCCGTGACATTAGTGCGCAGGAGATGCACAAATCAAACTTTTTTGAGCAGGATTATAAAAAACGCGACACAAGTCCAGTTGAACAAAATGAAGAGGACACGTGACAGCTCCAGGTGACATTTCCATCTTCCAGGAAATGTATCGCAACACCGGACAGTGCTCAAACCTGACGCTTCGTCATGCATGAACCCTGTGCCTATTAGCAGTGCATCGCCGAGCAAGTCCGACTGTGGGGCTACCTACAGATCTGCTGAATTAAGCTCCTACTTGTTACAGATAACAAGCATCCAATAATTAAGTACCCTTTTTAAGCCCCAATGTTTGTGTTGAAAGAAGCAAACAGATTAAAATCAAATCAAATCAATTTTAAGACACAAACCGATGGAAATGTAATTCTTCATTGGCATAATTTACGAGTTAAATATTATTTAAAAAAATTTCGCTGTCTATATCTTTGATTTTAAGTTTGCATTACACTGTGGGATTTTTTCATTTAGATACATAAATTCCTGAAAAGGATACAAATTGTATAACTTGTTGATGCAGTACTTTTAAAAATTTTGAATTATAATATCGCTAAATATGCTTGTTGTTAGTTAATAATTTCGAAATTTAAATTTTTATAAAAAGTTCCTACTGCTTATTCAAAAATTATTAGACATATTTTGTTACATTTTGTATTTTAAAAAAATTCTATGTCAACATATAAACCCAAATTAATTGATCCTTTTTCTTCTCTTCTTGGGGGTACATTTAGATTTAGATCACATACCTGCCTAAAGCAGTACTATAATAACAATAACTATTTATGTTTATAAACGGCCCATAAAATCCTCTGTAGCAGTATTCCAATAGTCTTATTCCGTCTTCTAGTATCTGAGTGAAATTTTACAAGACTGGAATAATAGCAAATAAACTAGAAGTTTAGGCGGTTCTCTAATTAATAAAACCCCAAACTCCAAAAATATGTAATAAATTTATCAACGTTCTTTGATTTCTCATTAAAATATACGGAATGTGTGAAGCAATGTGAATTATAAATTTTAAAAGCAGTTGCAGCTATCTATGTAAATTACTGAAAAATCACATACTTCCAAATTTTCCCTTTACATATGCAAACGCACATTCAGGAAAATTAACTCACGGCGACCTGGTATCAAAACAGCTCAATGCAGTCGATTAGTGCTTCAAATTAATATTAAATACGTAGCAATATCTCAGAACGGGGCATTACAATAATATTTTAATGCATATTTATGGCATGCATTTATTTATAAAGGATGAAGAGGGATAAATAAGGCAGTATTTAATTAACCCGCCAGTTCCTAAGTTCCATTATGTGGTTCTATTAAGTTTCGAATGTAATTAAAACTTCTCTTTTATTTTCGCCCCGGCGGTAGGATGTTTGCGCTAGTTTCGAAAATAAGGGCTTCGACAATTATGCCACACTTCTCAATTGTTCTTAATCGATCAGATGTGCTCATATTCATCATTGATTGTAAATAAATTTGTATTCGTCTTTTTAAGAAAGAAATATCAGACTATATAAGTATTTTAAAAATTCATACACGTATGCGCCCACACTCTCAAAAAAATACAGGTCCATCGAAAAAAGAGGTAGAATTTTCTGGACCTGTGATTCTCGGGATGCCCGTGTACGTTTCGATATAATGCTTTTTATTTTAATAAAATTTATATTTTTTAAAAATGTCCCAGAAGTCCGCAATTCGATTCTATACAAATTCAAACAGCTGGTTCGTATCAATACACAATTGTACACTTTTTCTTTAATTTTTACACAAGAACAATTCAAAATAATACTCAAGGTGAAATACGTGGACGTTTCCGAAAATATCAAGCTGTATAATACTTCTTCTATCTCCCCTTCCATATTACCCTCTCCGGTATCGGAGTCTGGTTAGTTTTCTTTAGTTTCTTTCACCCTTTCTTCCATTCCTTTAAGCTATATAATTCAAATATTATAATTAAAATAATAAATAATGAAGTTAAAAGAAACATTGACTCAATCCCATCATCCCTTGTACAGACATAGAGAATCAGGAGACCTACTGGTATAATTAAGCTTTTGTCTCTTAATGATAGCCGTATGCCCGCCTACGTTTTATGTCCGCTAATGACTTTTTTGAAAAAATCCGGTCTATTGAGTGCAGTACGAAACAAATTATTGGCGCGATATTCTTTCTGCTCCGGTAACAATGGCTGTGGAATAAAATTTACCGTAACTAAGATGCTACCATCCACCAAAAGTTCACACGCCTTAGTTTTTTGGAGTCCCCAGCCCATTTTCTAGCTTTGGGAGTGTTACTCACCGAACCTTATTGATTGTAGCCCCTATATGTTTAACATTTTCCGGTATTCTACTTATTACTATTCTTCCAAAACGTGGAACACCTTCAACAGATGCCTGGGCATGTCTTTATTATATTGCACTCATTACTTCATATGCGAAAACATTTTGAATCATCCTAATACTATCTATGGATAAATGTTCCAAGTTTGACAAAGAAATTTAATAAATAAAACTGCTCTACTCATTATATCCACTCTCAATTTATTGTTTTCGGTCTTCTACAACGTAAATTAGTTTTAATAGATGCCAAACAACCCCTGAATCCTTTATACTAAGCTTTTATTTGTGCCGCACTCATTGCATCGTCTATAAAAACCTCCCTTTTGAGACAAACAAATAATCTTTGCAGCCAAATATTCGCACACAATTTGATACAGATTTGTTGCTTTATTTGCCAACTTATTCCAAATGCTATATATGCTCATTCATCGCCGTGAACTTGGCTAGCCATTCACACATGTGCATTATACTCCGTTCTCATCGGCCGCCAGGTCACATCGCGGTCACAATCTGTTTTATTATATTATGTGCATAATATAAAAATGTTAGCGTAGCAATTACAATTAGTTAGTTTTTGACTATTACCTTCAAATTTCCCGTTCATTTACTTAACGAAGTATAACGTAAAAGATCTCTGTTAAGGCTGTAATTCTGCTTCAATTTTTTATTCTAACTATTGTTATTTACATATTAGTTACCTTACCTATGTAGGAGAATTTGAGAGTCGCAAATAATTATGAAGGAAATAAACCGTAACTGTTTTTTTTTCGTTAGGGCGCACTGCAACCTTCAGGGGCTTATTGCATCTACCAACATGCAACTTTTTTTTTGATATTTTACGATCTATTTTTAACGTACCTTGACGCTTTTTGCTTCTATAAAAGAAAGAGGTAGGATAGAAAATAAGTATATCTTTGATTTTTTTACTGAGGGTAAATTATTTATTTGACAGTGTAGTCTTTCTTTGCTATTGACATTAGATACTACAGGTGAGAATTTGTTGGTTACTGGTTGCTTTTTATATTACTTCATTCTTGTGCTCATATGTAATAAGCTTTGTTAAACATTATTATTATATTGTTTAATATTTACAAATTTGATAAACCTCTACGGTTTATATTTCACACATAAATTTTCAATTTCATTTTTTAAAGCTTTCATGCAATTAAAAAAAATACTCCATGTAATGCAAAAGTAAAAAAAAACTGTAGATAATGTATGTTTGGTTTTGGTGAGTAGTAAAGAGAACGGATATTGCAATCTGCCAGTATATAAAAATGATGCCTCGTATCACAGACGGGGTAATTAATTACTTCACACATGGAAACAACTATCTCTTATTGAACTTACATTGATCACGTACTGCTATTGTGGTAGGCCGCCGCAGTTAGCAGCAACAAATTCCTCGAAGAGCCGCACACAACTAATTAGCTACATTTGCAAATAAATTAAATGGATTCCATGAGACAATAACACATAAAATACAGTGTTCGGAGAGTGAGTTCAACACTCGTCCCAGTGCCATTGTTCACGAAACTTATGGCTATTAGCGGTCATTTATCGAAACGCTTTTCAATAAAATGGTCTCAGAATTGCCCATAAATCGCATGACCCAACTCCTTAGGAGCAGGAAGCGAAGCTCATCAGTCGCTGAACAATACTCGGTTAATGTCCTTCCGAGTCCAGCAGGCCACTGCACCGGCTACTTCCACATCGCCGTGCTGTAATTAGATGAATTATTTCTGCTCGGCTGAAGCCGCGCGCCGCAATTATGAAAAATCAAAACTGTTTTGGGCCATTCGAAGCGCGCGCGGCCGCGCAAATTTGCTGCTGTCGTTCATTTCCATTCTGCAGATGTCACTGCGAAAATCGTTTCTTATTTTATAGCCCAACGTTTATTGGAATAATGGCTGCAGGTAACAAGTGCTATTGAAGGAAAATTCGTTCTGTTAAACAAAGGAAATAATATAACGTTTGTTCACCATTGCTCTATTTAAAATGACAACACTTCAGATTTATTAAGAACTACAAAGTAACTGGTTTAAATACAAAACAGTACCGGATATACAGGTATTGGACAAAATAATGTAAACACTTGTGCAAGTCAGAACATCTTGTATTAATACGCTGTTGGTCCAACTTTATCACACAATACAGCTTGAATTCTAGACGAAGTAGACCGATACAAGTCCTGAATAGTGATGAGTATAATTTGAAGCCATTCTTCATGCAGCACAGCCTTCAGCTCAGGTAGAAACGAAGCAGGTGAAAATCGATGCCAAAACCTGTTTTCCAAAATAGCCTGTAGAGGCTAGATGGTCTAGAGACTGGGCGGTCCAGGGAAGATATTGAACTTCATCAGCATTATCGTCCTGGAGTATGGCATTCCTGTCTGAAAATAAAGTTTGCACCATTGGGTGGACCTGGTTACCCAAGAGTTCTCTTTAAACTGCTACTATGATCCGACTGTGTAATGTGACAAGGAGGGCTGCCAAATACAATGATATAGCGCCTCAGAACATAATACAACTGCCACCATGTTTGACACTCGGGCAGATACAATCCATATCGTGTGTATCAGAGGGTGTTTATATCAGAGGAGGCAAACGACACGTTGCCAGTCCTCCAACGTCCAGACTTGGCAATAGCAACACGCCCATGAATACTCATTTTACGCAGTTTTCGCCTCACTGTTTTGGATGATACTGGGGTGTCTATGTGCTGATTAAATTCTATAGTCACTTTCTCGGCCGTTGTTTTCTTCTACCAGGTTACAATACCCTTCAAGGCCCGGCGGTCCCTATCCTGCAAATTCGTCTTTCGACCACTATTATGCTTCGCCGACCCGTGTATGCGGTCATGACTTTTCAGACTGTGTTTTGTGTTGTATAACACATAAAGTCACTATTTTGCTCATAGATGCTCCAGCTAGAGGGGCATCAACAATTACACCTCTCTGAAACTCCACCAGGTTGGACATACTGGTCACTTATCACACCTGCACAACATCCACAACCACATTACTTCACTCTAATATTAATGCATTGTCCATAGTACCTACATCAAACAAGAAGCAGTTAATTTAGGCAGTGTCCAGACACAGTGAATATATATCCTACTTTTGACAAGTGTTTCCATTATTTTGTCCAATACCTGTAGCTATGGAAGCTACAGAAACTGAATAGAATAATTAAAACATCAACATAGGAACAAAACTTGCATACAAGTATTTTTTTTTTACTTTATATAATTCCAAAAAAACAAAGCATATTATTAAAAAACAAACGCAACGAATGTTTATTTTACCTGTTTTACCATCGATCAAATACTAGCTTACTACATTTAATAAAAATGCTCTAGTAATAAAGTATCAGATAACAGCGATTTGCCAATAGATAAACAATTTTTCTTTAACAATTTATTAATTTACTTTATAGAATAAACGTTAAATTTTATTACAGTTTGTAACTCAACGTTATATACATTCTTGTTGTTACCTGCTGCTTATATTAAGCGGTTTTTGTGGTCGCATAGTTAAAATAAATGATTAAATAACCCACCATACTTATGTTTACAGTTCAGTGAACAGCGCCGAATAAAAACAAGGAATAGACGCACGTTGCGCGGCGAATTTTAATTTTTGCCCCTCTGATTAAAATGATACGTTACAAGTTCTTAAGTAGCTTATAAACACATAGTCAGGGCGCTTATTCAAATGGCTGAACGCTAATGAAAAGTGTTCGGATTCTTCTACGACGCGCAGATGGCTTCTCAACTATCGCTTCCAAACGTTAAAGTACAGGTCGCAGATCCGACGGACGGGAATCAATGAGCAAAAAATTAAGCAGAACAGATTTCTGCTATATTAAATTATAAGGCCAACGCACCTTCCAAAAATAGCCGGCGAAAGCGGCGCGATAAAACATCGGGCCCGCGCTCTTTTATTTACCGGGCGCTCTTTCGCCTAATGGTCAGCTGGGGGCACTGAATTAACGTAGGTTCTTAGCATAATCACAGGCACGCCCGGCCTTGAACGCGGCAAATAGCTCCCGACACCTGAAAACGAAAGTTAACACGAGCAAAGTTACGGGTCAGCAGGGTCCTGGGATGCCTCTTTCAGATGGTAATGACCTTAATAAACTTCCTCATTCGTATGACGAGTTCAGAACCAAACTGGATAACTTTCTGATTGGGCGCCGGTTTTTGTAATGAAGGGCGGAGTGGTTGTTTTAATATTCATGCATATAGTTTAGGCCTTCAATTTAATTTTCAATTAGCAAGTCGATTTGCGCAAATGCCTCTTGATCGATGACCTATGAGCCAAATATTTGTTTTAAGATTGATTCCATATGTAAAGTATGTGTTTTTTATAAAAGTAGACAATTTTTTGGTTTGGTGCGTCTATTAATAATTTCAGTTTGTGTATTCGTATATTTATTATTTTAAGATCAAACAGCAATAATAAATAATAAATTATATATAAATAGCGTTCATTTTAAACTCAAACGCTTAAGTAAAATATTAAAGTGGAAAACATAATATGAATACATTCAATATCAATACTGAAGGTAAAAGTGTCTATTCTTTTTCATAACTTTGCAGTTACAAAACAGTTAAAATCGAATACACTGCAAATGACCTTCAAACCAAGTGAAAGCAAATGTTTTAAATTATTGGGTTTGCGAACAAGCAGGTTAAGCGGCGATAAACACCACCGAAGGTGAAAGCATAAAATTGAATTATTTGCACATAAAAACACTTACGGCAGTATGTAACTGTTAGTACCCAAAAGATATTCCAAATTAAGCAAATGAGCTTTGTGGGCAGTTATTCAATTTCGGTGTACTAACGATGCTAACACGTAATATGTTTAATATGCAATTGCTGTTGTATTGACATATTTGCGCTAAAATCTGCAGTCTACTGCAAACAGCTGCGACGAAGCCAAACCATTTGTCGATACCGTTTGATCGGACAGGCTTGTCAATGTTGGTACGGCGTATTAGCTACGGAGTTCCGGGCACATTGTAGATAACGCTGCACCGTTACAGCTATGCAGCTACCACACATAATGATACGAATCTATATTGTTCGGCAGCGGAGGTCTGCATTTATTGCTCGATAATAATGCATTTATTTGATTACTGCGCGACGTATGAATTTCACTAACAATGAGTTTGAAAAGTGTGATAAAAAAATCAATTAAGAAATCGTTATATTTCAACATTTGCAACTAGAGATTATCATAAGACATTGCCTTGGTACGCAGAATTCTTTTTTTGTTTTCCTTCTCTTTGACGTTTTTACCTCAACTCGGTAAAGATGCCGTATCGTCCAGGAAAATAATACAGTCATTAAGTATTTAACATTTTCGCACAGTTCTCACGCCAGCAATGCTTTACGTGTTCCAATTGCCTAGGCCGAATGCAATGCGCGAAGTTCCCTTTGTCGTTTTCGAATTCTCGTGTGATTACGAACGCTACACCTCGTGAAAGCCACTGGCTCTGTTCTGCTTTTGTCTGCCGCCATGGCAGTCATTATTTAGCACCAAAACATACATTTAACTTATTAAATCTTGTCGTGCAGCAAGATGTTGCTAGGGTCGTGACGTTCTTGAACTATCACGCAGAAAATAAAGGAATCAAACGCACTGCTCTAAGCTGAAAGTAGCCGAGAGAGCCGAGGATAGCAGCCCTCGGTGGAAACCAGCAGATTTTTATCTTGAGATCTCTATCCTAAGATTGTTATATGAAATAAAATCGTTGCTCTCTAGGCACTAAATAAATTCATTTCTATATGCCTTGCTGGTGCATATGCTCTTTTGCAGCCAACATGCAGCATGCGTTTGGTAGATTTATGGCGGTCGTCTCCAAGTTGTTCAGGTGCTGAAAATGCAAGAATAGCACAAGTAGGAGAATTATAGCGCATTCGTGCCCGATCACATTCAACACCAGTTACACCACTAATAAACTGCTCCCGGATAATCCATATTCAGCCGCGTACCTCAAGTTACCGCTATTGTGAAACTGTTAAAGATAACGTACAACGTTGGGCAGAAATGAAAACGTATGCTTCGCTGTTTCAAAATTATTTAAAATAAAACATGATTTTTCATTTGCAAATCGATCACTTTCATTTATAATACTAAAATATTAGATTAATCTTAATTAAAAGAATTAACATATAAAAAATGTTACTAAATATTATTTGAATTTTTGACATATTTACTTTAATTTGTTTTGATATTTTTTTTAATTGGGGGTAAATTAAGATAATTTGAATAAATTTATATAAAAATTAATTAAGACGTTATTTCATGGCAAGTAATTTTGTGTGATAAGTTTTTAGTGATTGTATTATAACATTTTTATATTGGTTGTTTAACTTAAAATATAATTTTACAAACTGATAACACGCGACACCTGTTGAACATTCACTCTTTCTACAGAAAACAGCTGTCCCATTTGATGTAGATTAGCTCGGATTAAGACCAGAAAACCGTAATGATACTTGTGGATATGCCTCACATAGATGCTAGATGCAAGTTTTGGTGTTTAAAATTGCGCCATACAATTATATCAGAATTCCGAGGAGCAAGTAAACTGTTTTCTCGTGGCGGCTGTTGCGAACTCCCAAGACCGTTCGAGTCGATTAAATTTCGGCGAGAAGCCAAGAGCAGCACCAGAAAACTTGCGGTTGCGATGAAATATTTCTATGACCGACAAAAAGAGGCAACCGACAGTGCTTATTTAGGGAATCCGGTAAACCGGCGAACCAGTAATGCCTCTCCCGTTACGGCAACGATAACCTGCGATGCTTCCTGCACTTCCTGTATCGGCCCACCGTACGCAGTGATATAATTATTGCGGAATTAATTCCGCGGCAAGCTCACTGGCTCCGCACTTATACCTTGCAGCCAACCTTTATTATAATATCAATTTATTATAATAAAAGCGAATTTTTCAGAATATAAATTGAAATACGTGCTGATGGAGAAGTAGGTTGCATTACTATGCATTAGCTGCCTGTCGGTAGCAGAAGTTCCGCCATATTATAGATTATTTTGCTTTTGTTTGCGGAATCTTTAAGTTATTCCTGGCTGACGTACATCACAGAGAGAGAAATCGGAGTCCATTAACCCTTCAGAGACAATTTCTTATAATGATGGAAGAGCCAGCGATTTAGTAAACGACGCGTGCACGCGAAATACTCGCTCACTAATGAAGTGTTACCTTTCCTCAACATTTACATATTTGTGATGTAATGAAAAAGTTACAAATAGGTTGATTGTTTAGACAAAACATTTATTTGGTTTTCAGTTTTCGTTATATACACATACTTCAATACAATGTTTACATACATTCACATATCGCTGGTGAAAAATAAAAACAAAGTTTCATGTCATTTAAAAGCTTTTATTTAAAAAAAGGTTGTTTTTTCCTGACTTTAGAATTAGCAAATCTCCAAACTACGTCAATAAATACAAGTTTTAATGTTAATCTCAAAAAAAATTTCACTCTCTTTGGAGCTGAAAAGGACCGCTCTTTAATGCAGTTAGTAAATGGCAAACTTAGAAAAATTCTTAGAACAATCGCAGCATCGGGAAAACTAGACTTTCTAGACTTTATATCCCAGAAGATCAATTGTGTTGTTGGTTTAGTGTTCCTCGTCAATACTTTAATTAACTCTTGAAAAATGTTACTAAATGGACATTCCTTTTAAGTTTTTCCAATATCACATTTGTTTCATATTGTGCGACTGTAGTCCTCTGGTACGATTTGTATAATATTTCAATGGCATCAGCAGGGGCATTCCATCGAGTTATTAATAAAGTTTTATACAGATAAGTCCCTTTTAAGGCGAGACTGCGTCTTTTGTTTAAAGAAATAAAAAAGTTTTGTGTTCCAAAAAAAATCGACAGAGTACTTGCTGCTCTTCGCAGGTACAGAGCCAACTACTTGCAAAGAGTGACCCACGCAAGGGATGTATGTGGCCAGGAGATTTACTTCTTTTATTCTAGCTTCAACACAGACATGTTGCTGGAATTGTTGTAGCTCTGTCCTCAACAGTTATTTGAATTAAGAACTACAAAATCTACGATCATCATTAGAACATTTGCTATCTCTTCACCTTTATAATGGCAAAAATAGTTCAACAGGAATTCCCGTAGGTAGCACAAAGTAACACTTGGAATTCACAATCTCTTGGACAATATTTGCCTTAACTTGGTCCGCTAATTGTATAATGAAATCATTGATAGAGGTACTTGATAAGTATGAGAACATCTTCTCTTTCATTTCCAAATTATGCTGCATGTTTGGCCATGAAAAGATCGAATTTTAAAATTAGTTCTTCATACTCAAAGAAGTTATAAATTTTTGCAGAGCCTAATATTGCATTAATTAATTGGCGGTCCACAAGAAACCAAAACCTTCACAACTTCAACAACTCTTACGAAAACATTTCGCCAATACAAAGCTTCTTCCTTGTACTGTTCTGCTGTTTTACAATCCACTCTTTGTGGAACTCGATTTCTATTAATAAATTCTAAAATGTACTTTCTGTATTCATAGTTGTTGGCATGATCGTTTATTATATGGCTATTTTTCAATAATCAAACCCTTTACTTGATAGAAACTACATTGCTTCATAAAGTTTGCACGACGTACAAAATTTTCCGTAAATCCACCGATTTCGCTTGATGTGTTCTCCATTCATTAACTTTATAAAACATCTGACTGGTACAAAATTTCTTTTGAGTGGCATACCGTATTTCAGATTTTAAAAAGTAAAAAAACGGTTTTTAAATGCTGTTGTAGGCCACCACTCACCACTAATCAAGTTCATCATTACGCAGTTCCACAATGCACAATCGAGTGACATAATTGGGTCTACCTCTTTGAGAGACATTTGATGCACTACATTTTTTTTCTTGAAGTCACTTAAATCGACAGATCTGACTGTGATTGCTGCATACTATCTGAGAAAAAGTTTCTAGTTTTGGTGTTTTCTTGATCATCACAGCATTTTGCCTTGGGACGTTTTCTGCATTCGGCTCTTGTTCCATTTGTTGTTGTTTTTTTTTAAATAAATTTCGACCATCTATGCCGTTTATTGTTCAGCTTTTATGTATTTTATATATATTACACATTTAATTAAAAATTAAACTTTATTTGCAAAGGCTGCACTGCTGCATAATAATTATAAATTATAATACTTTTAACGCAATGGTCAAGGATTACCATAAAATCAATAATTTATTTACACTACTGTCGTTCGCTGTATGATTTCTCCAATTCGACTACCGCAAACGTCCATCTGCTCATCAGAAGGTTCTGGAATTTAAAATCAAGGATACTGCTAAAAGAGGTACAGGCGATGATCAATCATTCTCGAAAGTCCCTGAATAATTTTCTTATGATGTGTTACTTCTGTTACAACATAAACCTTTTTAAAAGTTTAATGAACGATGAATGTACGATTTCAAAATTTAATTGTTATAATCTATTCTAAATTTCTCTGATTGAGCTCACTTTTGCGTCTATTCAACTCAAAAATTTGCATCCCCTAAATCATGCTGCCCTAGACTGTAACTTAGTCAGGCCCTGATTAGCTATCTTACATAATAATATCCCATTTCATTGTATACTATATTCATAAAATAACTCAGTAATCACCCAAAACATCCTAATTACCACACTATTATGTTGTCAATTAAAAATTAAGTAGAGAAAAAAGACAAACCGAAAGATAACGCAAATATTTAATTATTAATAAATTATTAAAATACGTACAACATAATTCAAAATGTGCTACAGAAACAAAAATTAACTAATAGATCGTAACTAGCGTCCTTGTTTGTTAATTTTAAATTTCTTTTCGTTTATTTTTTTTAATCAGTTTAGTAGTGACGCTTGTTTCGCTTGGTATTTTAAAGTTCCGTTTATAAAGTTCAGTGTGGTATGTTTGTGATTTATAATTATACCAATAACATCTGATACAAGTTTTCATGTACAAAGCGATATAGAAAAGACTGAAAAAATGCATTTATCACCTATGGTTTTGAAAACATTAACAGCAAAATGAGATTCGGCTTATAAAATTAAATCTTATAAATTATATATTGTATTTGCCAGTTGCAAAAATTGTAAGAGACGTTGCACCCCAAAATCCATTTTTCTATGTACTAACAACCAATAAAATAAAATAAAAATTAAATGATGGTGAGGCATAGCGTTAGGCAAGCCTGCTGCACGGCACGTTCGCCAAACATCCAATCGCTGCATCGGAATTTATAGGAAAATGCATGCGCTTTAGTTTATGCGTCTATTAATTGACAATCCTGCGATGCACCGCTGCGGCTTCAACACAATAAGCCACGCAAGAATGTGGTTTCGAGATCCTCTGAAAACTCCACGCACAAGCAACATTTGCAAAAATACGCGCGCACGTCAATTTGGCGTTGAAATCGTACACGACGCGATACCATCGGAATATAATTAATGACCGTTCATGTCCATTAGGTGCCGTAGTCGCATGGTATTTAAACTTAGAAACATAGAACCTGTATTAGTGCGATTATTTATTAGCCGCCAGAATTAAAACTGTAGATAAAATTTATAAGCATCTAAATTAGCAACTTGAAGATTTACTGGTGCTGTTGCTGTCGTATTCCTGCGGTGGCGAGTGAAACTGTGACTTTGAATATCATGCGCAATGTAACTCTGAAATAATAAATACTAAGTCTAGCTATCCGTTCGATATGTGAACATAGAGCGTTTCATACAATCGTATTTTATTTACTGACAAAGAACAGGTACTGAAAATTGAAACGCCTCTTCTAACTGCGACAGTAGGTGATACAGCTTACATATACCTTTATCGCCGAAGAAAAGTGATTGCATAACCTTAAACTTTCATTAGGCAACCATACGTTCAAATTTTTAGCAGAACGCGAAAATTTTTTCATAAACTAAAACTAACGCTACGGTAACGGTGACATATTCTTATCAACACAGCATATGCGCACAGAAATTAAATGAACAAAAGAGCAAAAAAATTGTTATTATTGTTAGGTTAATCCACCATGAATCCCGTAGAATTATTGTACTTCACTTCTATTAATAAAGACA
The DNA here is from genome assembly GCA_036346155.1 of Sinelater perroti. NCBI lineage: Eukaryota > Metazoa > Arthropoda > Insecta > Coleoptera > Elateridae > Sinelater > Sinelater perroti. Next base: position 38,325,533 of record JARFIY010000001.1, read on the forward strand.
TTACATTTAACAATTGAGAAGTAAAATAAATTTAATTTTACACAAAATAATTTGTTAGCATCTATTGTCCTTAATAACCACCGTATTTATCAAATATGTGATATCAGAGTCATTTGAAATAGAAACAGTTGAAATAGTTGCAAAATTCCTGAGTTGCCGTCTAAAATCATAATGTATTAATATGTGTTCCATCAAATCCGAATTTACACTTTTAATAACAATTTGAAAATTTTAAATTTGTTAGTTTTGTATAACCTGAGATATTCTTTAATAGAGAATTAAATATTTTTGTCCCTATGCGTCAAAATCTACCTTTTTTACTAACTCCAGTGTTTTCAGTTTCTTTGTAATTATTTTTGATATTCTTTTATCTTATCCTTTACTCAGTTTTCTTTATTGGTTTTGTACGTTCTTTAATAAGAAGGTAATAACAAATGCAATGTTACAAGCCGGAAAGAATAATCGAAAACAATAAAAGCCCAAAAGCAGCAAGAAAAGCAATAAATATAAATATAAATATATCTTCTTCTTCTTTTTTCTTCGAGTACTGTTTCCTATCGAAGGTTAGCAATCATCAAGTCGATTTGTATTTTGTTGACAGAAGCTTTAAATAATTCGTTGGTGCTACAGTCATAGCTGTTTTCTTAATTTCCGTATCCAGGATGTCCTTCTTCGGCCTACGCTTCTTGCACCTTTTTTTCCCTGTATTATTAGCCTCAGCAATAAGTACTTTTCATCTATCAATATGTGGCCCAAATACTCCAATTTCCTCTTTTTAACTGTATATATTACTTCACATTCTTCTTCCGTTTCACGTAATAGTTGCGTGTAAATTATTTTTTCTGTACCTGCTATAGCACCACATTTCAAAAGCCTGAAGGTTGTTAATATTTGTTTGCTTCAATTCCCATGCCTCTGAACCGTACAGAAATTTAGAAAAACACAGCATTTTAACATACGTATTCGAAGGTGTAAGTTAATATCTCGGCTGCACAGGAATATTTTCGACTTTATAAACACTTATCTTGCTATCTCTATTCTTGTTTTAATTTCTTCAGTTCTGTAATCCACGCTCCTAGATATTTATAGCAGTTAACCTCTTTAATTCGTGTATTAGAAATTGTCAAATTGTTGTCAACACTTAGTCTCTTTGATATAGTCATTAGCTTGTTCTTGTTAAGATTAATTTCAGGCCATAGTTATTACTGTGTCAGTTTATGTTCTCAACTAAATGCTGCAAGTCTTCCAAATTATTTGCTATTACTAGCGTATCGTCGGCATATCGCCACATTGTTTATAATTTCACAATTTATGGTTATCCCCTTTTTCTTCCTGTAAATCCGCCTGGCAGACACCTCGGCATACCTTCATTTTTTCTGTTACTTCATTTTCCACATTCAGTTTAGCTGTTTGGTGTCAGTACAATTTGGCTATTATCCTTATGTCGCGACTATCGATATTTTCTTTTTAAGTATTTCATATAGCTTTTGATGTCTGATTTTGCGAAAGCTTTCTCAAAATCGATAAAACACGCGTAAATGTCTTAGTTTATATCTAAACATCGCTACATTAATACTTTCAATCCATGATTCATCAGTGCTATAGCTCTATGTTTCGTACAGTTCTTTGCATTACTCTCTGTTATTTATGTAAAAGTTGGCGTCCGCAATTCTTCTGGGTCAACATTTATTCTATAAATTGCATTAAGAAGGTATACCATTATATCACCATTGTTTATTAGTTTTAATAATTCTACTGGAATTCTATCTGGACCCAAGCTTTTTCTGTTTTGCATTTCTAATAGGATATTCTATCTCACTTCTTAATATTTTTGGCCCTGTCTACCATTTCGTTTTCTATTAGCTCAGATTTGTCGTCCTAAAATAGTTCTTCTGCATATTTCTTCTATGTCTGTAATTTTTGTTTTATGTCGGTGATTATTCTTTCACCCTAGTCTTTTAATATATTGTATTGTTTGCTCTTTGAACATCTTCTGTTTCCTTAACCTTCCTGTCCGTATTGAAACTAACTATAAATATAAATGTCACCAATTAACTAAAAAAAATGACGGTACAATAGCACGTTACAGAAACATTTTTTATTAAAAATTTGTAAAAACTCTGAAATGATACAATCAAACAAAATACAAGGAAAATAAATTGTGAACATGGGTATTGCCAATTAAAATGTATGAAATAAAAAGGATGATAAAGGAAATGAACTCAAATCCAGCCTTAGAAGGAGATAAAATAATCTCAAAATTAATCAAATGTAGTAGTGACATAATACATACGATTTGAATAATAAAATAATAGTGTTATTATGGTTTAAAAAACTACAAACTAATAAGTTTGCAACAAATAGCTTCGATTATTTTGAACTATATGTGATAGTAAACGTTTAAAAAAACTGCAATGGATTCAAGATACACGAAAATTAAACAATTTCAGATATGCCGACGATTTAGTATCCGAAGATCTAAAACTACTCGAAGAAATGCTAAAGACATAAAAAGGAATTTTAAAAGGCTTGACAATCCATACTAACAAAAGAGACAAATGACACCCGACATAAAAACCAACTAATAGTTTTAGAACAAACAAAAATGGAAGAAGTGGAACATTATGTGTATTGGTGGTAAAAAATACAAACAGCAGACCTGAATAAAAAATCAAATTCACATCGATTCCGTTTGGAATGTTAAAACAAATATGGATTAATAACATCAAAGAAATATAAAATTTACCTAAGTAGGAAAATTAAATTCTTATTTATAGATTAGAAACCTAAGCGCTAATTAAGAAAACCATGAGCAAGTTACAAATTGCCCAATGTAATACAGAAATGTCAATACTAACCATCTCACTCAAAGATAAAAAAGGGGGGAAGAAGAAGCCAGAGATAGGCGCGAGAGAAGTGAGGGAGGAGAGGAGTAAAAGAAAAATTGGAAAAAGAAGTAAAATTATTTAAAGAAAGATACAAAAAACGTGCGCAACTCGAAATGGGTCATACGTATGCACATTAGAAGCTTTGATGACAGTTATTATATTACTTCAAATTTATTTTTGATTATATAGTAATTTTCAATCAACATAAACATATAGTACTCATTCAGAAGTTAAAATGATTATATAAATTTGGCTACAACTAATTAATACAGATATTTTTATATCTTATTTCATTCTTATTTTTGAAGAATATTGTTATTTCATGTATTGCATAATCATTCTAATAAAATGCTACATTTTCTTAACTTGTTTTGGATTTTTCAAGTCTTTACATAATTCTATTACACACGTGATCTGTTTCGAAAATATTCAGTCAACGTTAATACAATAAAAACAGTTTGCACATCGCAATGTAACCTGGTAACCGATCTGAGTGATGGCTACAATGCGCATGCTTAAACGAAATCAATTTTACTGACTGGATGAAATGGAAGTTAGATGGAGGTGAGTGAGCCCATCTAGCGTGTGCTTATCGCGCTTGCAATGAATGAGCGAGTAGAGCAGCGAATTTATATCTAATTTTGTACAAATTTGGAACATGAGCCATTAAACATTACTCAAATAATTCAGAATGGCCAGAGGACGAATCAACGTATGGTAAAAACAACATGGAAATGCAATTACAATAATCTGATAAATACAGAAATTAAAAAGGGTGTTATGCCTATAGTATGACAATAAGTAAAAAGAATTTTTTGTTAATATAACAAAATTGTCTCGATTACAATTTTAGTTCTTGAGCTTGTATTTACTGCCGAATTATAGTGCGGAAGAGCTTTAGTGCATCTATTTCCCCATTTTTATCGTTTTTTTCAATATACAATTCAAATTGGCTAGTTTTTAGTAGCGAAGAGCAGTTTTTTTACTAGGTTTCAATAGCGCGTAATACACCACACCTTTCCGATCCTATTACATACACAGCATGACCTTTTGTACTTTAATATTTTGTTTTGCAGTCGATATTGATCTTTGGTCTGAATCTATCCATAATTGGCGTGTTTGGTGTTATCAAAATAAATTCAGCTTTTATCACCCCGGTGACTACTCGATGCAAAAATCTTGTGAACAAACTTTCACAAGTGCTACTTAATTTTCGTTTCTAATTCACACAGCACCCATTTTAATTCCTCTTTAAACCTTCCTACCGCATGTAGACGACCATAAATGCTTTACTGTGCAAACCTCATGCTCGAGAAAGTTGATTTTGTGGCATCTTCATGCAATAATGCCTGCAATTCTTAATCAGATTTTTTTCGTGAGCTTCCCGCACTCCTTATCATTCACATTAAAAAAATGTAAAAAGTTTAAACCATTCTCTGCATTTTTCAGATAAAGCACCTTCGCCATAACCTTCCGTGGGTAATTTATAACTCTCAGCAGGAATTTTTATTGAAATAAGCTAATATACTTTCATTAAACAAAAAATTGCTTTTTATTTTCCTTTATCTATGATAGACTGCATGTTCAAAATTTTTGACAGCACTTCAACATACGATATGTGTCATTTTTGTGAACGATAGAATCACACTTACACGCCTATCAGATACGTCATCTGATCTTTTCTTTTCATAGCCGTATAAAGAGAGCTTTTTGCAGGTTTTACATTAAGTAATCTGCATCTAAATGTGCTATCGCATACTTTTCTAGGTCATGAAAGACACAGGTCGTTTATATTTAATTGAGGCTTTTAGATCGTAAAAGCCTAAAAGTGCACAGTCATGCTATACCTGGTTTCGTGAGTTTCTGGGCTATCAAATCTAGATGCATCCGCGATCGAAGAGGAGCATTGCGATCGTTCATTAGTTATCGCGGCTGCTTATATCGGGGGGCGAGTATCGCCTATTTGTTATTGACTTAATTGGCACGAGAGGTCGGACATGACTTACAACAGCACGCCTGCATGATCAGACAAAGTCGGAATAAATTATATTGGCACGCTCGTCTGACAATGAGAAATAAACAATGCCGATAAACGATTGTAAGAAGTCGCGAACGTTGGCTCCGCGCCGATAGAAAGCAGTGACTCGCAAACGCACGAGAAGCTAACCGCGAAATTACGCTTAACACCCTATTCGCCACACACTGATGCGAGTTACCGTCTAAATTGTGTTCCGTGCTTTTATTTTGCCATACACCGATACATCATTTTAGAGCGGGAATTCACTTAGGGTTTCCTTTCATGGGATGCGTAACCTTCGTTAATATCCACGCTCTTCTTTTGTGAGACGATAAATACGCATCATGTTTATCATATACAAGCAATGCCTGTCTTACTCATCTGCCGCGTTAACACACGTATAGATCGAATAAGTGTTCTACTATGCAGAAAATGGATTAAGTGTTTCGTTAGTTTCGCTAAAGCGAACTGTGACAAATTTGCCCCAAAGGCTGTAGTACGGTTGTTCTATAGAACCTGTTGGCGATCATTTTGTGATGCTTAATAGATCTTTTTGTTGCTAACGCTGCCATTAGCACTTCCTATAAAAGCAGTTCGAGTGCAACAAAAATGCATTTACGACCTTTAACGTTATCATCATGGCACTTTTGTGTAAGTGAAAATACCGCAATAAACATTAACAATTATGTACTGCAAATACAAACGATGACGTTCAAGAAAAGTATACTCTAGAAAATAAATAAATAAAGGCCAGGCTACTAATACAGATAAATATTTTTAATCTTAAAAATTTTGAGAATGTTACTTTTTCAAGTAAAAAAGCTAGAAAGCAAAAAAATGAATTAAAAAACTCTGTAGAGCTTCCAAGTAAAAAAATGTGAGCATAAAAAATCCTCTTATAAAAAATAGATGTGGAGGATAAGTTGTCCTGTTAAAAAAAAGTAAATTAAAAAATTCCTTATAAGCTTCGTCAAGAAAATTATCGTTTAATCGATGGAAGGGTTCAAGCGAGTAAAAAATTAATTACACAATCAATTTCTTTATCAATTAACTTCCAATGATTGAATAAATCGGTAACATCAATTCTGCATATTGTTAATAAAATTTTAAAACCTGATACTGTGCATTACAATATCTTGTTTTTAAAATTTATAAAGATATATAAATACTAATTACTTCTCTTATTTAAAATAACTTCACTAATTATTTCCTTTACTTCTTGAAGTAAGTCTGGTAGCAAACACAAATAATGGTAAATCAACATGTTGAGTCTCAAAAGATCTCTGTATTTATGTATTAGCGTTAGATAATTAAAAAGGATGAAGTCTATTATTTAAAACAAGTTTTCAAAATTGTCTTGAAGAGAAATACTGTTCATTTAAATACCTGAAAAAGCACTTAAGTTTTCATCTTTCTTCGTTTTGACAATTGATAAGTTAACATAAACGATTAGAAATTATTATTTAAATTCACAAATATTCTCAAGATGTCACTAAATCCACAGATGCAGTAGCAACGCGCTCGGAAAATGAACGACAGAAATATGGTATCGCTTGCAATAAAAAATTCGCAAAACACAAGCTAAAATATGTCTCTCAGCACGACAACCGCAACCGGTGTAGTAGGTAGCTTTCGAAGAAAATAAATAAACCCAGATGTATACAGCCAGCGGAAAACTGATAAATTTGTCCGTCGAGTTTGGTGCAAGGAATTCTGACAGCTCCGCAAACCGCCAAAAAATGCTGCAGATATTTCATAAAGTTTATAAATTTGGATACGCGCCAGCAAGAAATTGGTCGTCCAGCAACCCAAAAGTTTCAGTTTAATCACGTCGCGCTGCGAGCAGCGCGCGCGAAGATAATGACAATAATGATAAAATGCCGGATTGGGTGTATCGGGCCAATTACCACAGAGACATCACACCCAGACACAATCTCCAATCCATATATACTGCATACACATGCGATGGCTGCTTTATCGAGCGATCGGAACGTTTAGAATTATTTCATTCCGTGTCGAGGTCCCCTTTCGATCGAAGCTTACGCTTTGATAAGAGGCAGGTGTATAACCAAGTTTTTTCTAATTTAATATCCAACAAAGCTCGCTAAGTCCCTTTACTTTAATAAACAAAAAGCTACAATTTATTTTTCTATAATTTCTTCGAAAACCGCAATAACCAAAGTTTTGTTTTTAACCATGTTTGTGTAATATGTAGGGTCGTCGACGTAAGTAATAATATTAGAATACAAAAGAGTAAATTTATTTACATAACACATATTATTCAATGTAGCCCCTATCAGCGGCCACAACTTTTCGATCCGGGGCTTAAAGTTGCTGCAGGCCAACACAACATCCTCCTTATCCATATGTGTCATTACCTCCATGATGAAGACCCTTAAAGTACCCTTGGTCTTATGATACTTCTCATTGACCTTCGCTTCGACTATCTCCCACACGTATTAGTTAAGGGGATTGCAATCTGGGATGGAGGGTGACCACAAGTCGAAAGAATCAGACCTTCCTTGGCTTGTGGACTGAAGTGAAGTCTTGCTGGAACACGTAGTCTTGCCCGCAGCGGCACATCCTCTATTCATATGTCCTAGCACCATCACAAAGGCATCTTTAGTGGATCCAATCGTCATTTTAGAAGTTCAATTTAGATGAAGTTGTTTTCATCAGAAAATAATCACAGGAAGCCAGCTCTTAAGTTTTTAACTGCGTGTCCATCTTGTTGTCAACAGTTGGCGTTTTTTTAAGAAATAAGACGTGTACTACAGCTCTAGCTAGATTGTCCGTCGACCTCGCCATCCCCAATTCTTTTGCCAGCTCAGTCATGATCCGTCCAGGATCCTGATCAATCTTCTCTATTCCTGACAGCAGTTGCCTGCTCCTAGTGGCCATTCCCTCTATTTATTGGCTACATCGCAAAATTGGATCTTTTTATAACCAGATCACGCAATAATTTCTGTCGGTGATTTTCAGGCGCGAAGAAATTCGAGTACAGAAGCTCTACGGTCGTACTCTCTGCTAATTTTATTGACAATCGTAAATTGTTGATTATGTGAAGCCAACTTGTATTATCTAATAGGCGGTAGCGCATGCGCAGAAGACGGCCTTTCGGCTTTACTCCAACAAAACCTAAACAATTCCGGATTTGCCTCGACGATCTCCTGTTTTCTAGAAAGATTAGCTTTGAAAATTAGGAGAAAATAGAAGCATTTTGAACCCTCAATATTTTTATTAATTATAATTTTCTAGTTGTGTGAATATTTATACTAAATTGTAATTAATCTAGTAAAGTACAGTAAGTGGTGAATAAATCCATACGCCAAATGTTTATCACATATTTATGTGAAATGCAACGAAATACACAGTACAATCTTTTCATAATAAGCATGAGAATAAACAAATGGCCTTCACAAATATATGTTTAAAAAATAGTTGTGTAGCTATCAGCAGAAAATAAAATTACTAGAAAGGTCAACTACACTGCTACAGAGATTTTGAATTTAAATAGAACAGAAAAGAATACCCAACACAAATCAATAACGTATACAGAAATGAAAATATTAAAACTTACGTAAACACAGACATTTAACATATGCAGAGTAATGAACATATCAGGTATAAAAGCATTAAAGTAATTGCCAAGAAGCATTACTACCTGCGAAATGGACTACATTATGAACTCATATATGAAACTGTAGTACTACAAAGATATGTTCTCTCTAAAAATAAATAATTGAAAAGATACCATTTGGAATGTGGAATAGAATTTGTCCAATTAGAATTAGAAGAACTAATGTGATATTTACAAGAAATACATACAGGGTGGGAGTTACAAAATCCCTTTCAAATGAACTATTATAACATAAACCTTATTTTTTTATTTGACTTACACATGTATATTTGAAAGCACAAAATGTTATTACCTCTGTTATGTAATTTAACATTTATAACGGTTTAAATATTTCAAAATGTTAAAAATCAGAAAAATAGAAATATTTATAGTATCCATAGATTTTAATTTTATGTTTATTAAAGGCGTCCCAGGGTGTTGTGCTATCAGGTATCACTTCGTCACTCAGAGCGTGTTTCTTGTATCACTTTTTTTGGTTAACATTTATTCTCTGCGAAATCTGCAATTTATATTCATTTAAAACTTAAAAGAACAATTCTCTGAGAGGAAAGAAGTACGTGGGCTGTACGATATCTATAGCGAATTAGTAACCCCGCGTGTAGTAGGTGCGATCTAACGTTTGGATTATACAGTTTCATATTTTTGACGACATGCGTACTCAGAACATTTTATCATACGGGCGCTATTTGTTGTCTTGTGATTAAGTTGAAATTTTCCTCTCGACCAAAAAATAGAATTAACTGGTGAACATTTTCGTGCCGTATTTTTTTACGATTTTCGATGTGGATTATCTCAACAGAAGGCCGTCGAAAATTGGCTGTGGTGCTAGCAAACAGCAATGCCGTGCGCAAACTAATAAAGCAAAATCGTCCTGTAACTTATAGTGATATTCAGGTATCCTTAGGCATTAGTATGACTAGCATACATTCGATATTGCATGAGCATTTAACCGTGAAAAAGCTGTGCATGCGTTGGGTCCCCCATAAGCTAACGATCGCTCAAAAAAAGGCTGGTGTCGATTAGTCAAAAGAAATGCCCAAGAAATACGATCGCGGTGCTTTAAAAACCGTTTGCCATATCTTGAATTTATGCGTATGAGTTCGAAAATAAACAGTAGTCGACTGTATGGGTCTTCCAAGGTAAGCCATGCCCAACAAAAGTCGTTCGCGTTCGAAGCAAATGGTCGCCTGCTTTTTGGAAAAACTGGATATGTTCCAACCGTGGTTTTAGAGTATCGTAAAACGGTCAATTCAGAATGGTACATCACCATTTGTTTGCCAGAAGTCTTCGGAGAAATAAGAAAAATCAATGCGCGACAACGGATCATTCGCCACCATGGCAATGCGAGGTCACACACGCAAACAACTGGCTTTTGAGCACACAAACCGTCGAATTGATGGGTCATCGGCTGTACAGTCCTGATTCGGTACCTATTAATTTCTTTTTGTTCCTACACGTAAAGAATAAACTGCATAGTCAACGATTATTGACGCCGGGTGCGTTCAAAACCCATGTTTCGGAGATACCTGATTTGCTATGGAAAAATGTTATGAAAGTTGGTTCCAGCGTATACAACAATGTATTGACCGTGAGGGAGAATGTTTTGAAAAATAATAAAAATGTTTCCAACATTAATCATTTGCTTTCGCTAGTTTTTCGCAATAGATATTGTGCAGAACACATATTACATTTCTCTACACCACACCATATTTCTTGCAACTGCTCTTGAGGAACACTCTCATTAACAATTCTTTTAATTTTGTTTTATATACATAGTTTATACAAGTATACGCGCCTACAGCGGATGCAAATGATGAGGAAGTTGAAGAATTTTATACACAGATAAAAGACTTGACACGATCTCTCAAGAAACACGAAGTTAATGTTTTTATGGGCGATTATAACGCCAAGATAGGTAAAGGAAGAATAAACGATATAGTAGGAGAATATGGACTGGGTCAGAGAAACGAACGAGGTGAAAGGCTAATTCAATTTTGTGAAGAGGAAAACATGATCGTCACAAATACCTGGTTCCAGTTACCACCAAGAAGGCTCTATACATGGAGATCGCCTCAAGATAATAACGAAAGGATAGTGAGAAATCAAATAGATTTTATTCTAATTAATAAACGTTTTAGAAATAGCGTTAAAAGTGCAAAGACCTACCCTGGAGCTGATGCTGACTCCGACCATAATCTCTTAATAGCAAATATAAGAATAAAACTAAGAGCGCTACGAAAATCTACCCATACTATCAACATCAATATAAATGACATCAAAAAGTCTGAAGTGAAAGAAAAACTACAGTGAAAATTAAATAAGGAGCTAAAGAAAATAAACATGAATGAAGACACGGCAGAGGAAAACTGGGGTAAAATAAGAAAAACTATAGATCAAATCTCTAAGGAAGTCTTAGTACCACATCGAAAAGAAGCGAAAAAAGAATGGATGACAAAGGAAATAATAGATTTATTAGAAGAGCGGCGACGGCTTAAAAATACGGACGAAATGAGATACCAAGAGATAAAGCTAAAATTACGAAGGAAAATTAAGGAAGCTAAGGAGAACTGGATGCAGGACAGATGTAAAGAAATAGAAGAATTACAAACCAAACATGATGAATTTAATTTACATAAAAGATTGAAGGAAGTAACTGGTAATGTAAAACGTAAGATACCCTGCATACTTAAAACCGCAGATAATAAATTGGTATTAGATCCGGCAGACAGAGTAAAAATGTGGGAAACCTATATTAAAACCTTATTTGATGATAATAGGGCCGATATAGATATAGGAAAAGGTACAGAAGCAAATATGGAAGGCCCAGAAATATCACAGTCAGAGGTCGACTATGTTTTGCGAATGGCTAAAACTAATAAAGCTGCTGGTCCAGATGAAATCCCGTCAGAAATCCTCAAGTTATTTGATGAAGAAAATTCACGTATGCTAACGAAGATGTTTAATCAAATATATAACACTGGAAATATACCGCAGATTGGCTCAAATCTACATTTATTCCGATCCCGAAGAAAAATAACCCAACATCATGTAACGATTTCAGACTAATTAGCCTAATGAGTCACGCACTAAAGCTATTACTAAGAATCATACAAAATAGAATATACAGAAAATGTGACATGATGGTGGCCAATTCTCAGTTTGGATTTAGAAGCGGTCTAGGGACTCGAGAAGCACTATTCAGTATGAACACCTTACTGCAGAAGTGCAGAGAATACCAAAAACAACCTTCGTCTGCTTTATAGATTTTGAGAAGGCCTTTGACCGAGTTCAGCACAATAAACTTATACAATCGTTGGCTAAAATAGGACTTGACGACAAAGACGTAAGATTAATTAAAACTTATACTGGAATCAGACCGCGGTAGTACGAACAGAAGATGGCGAAACGAATGAGATTAAAATTAAACGCGGAGTGAGACAAGGGTGTGTTCTATCGCCACTCCTGTTTAATGTATACTCAGAACAAATTTTTCAAAATGCAGTTTGGGAAGCAACAGAAGGAATAAAAATAAATGGTGAGATCATCAACAACATCCGATACGCTGATGATACTGCGGTGTTGGCTGAAAATATGGAAGATCTACAAAATCTCTTGACAAGAATAAATGAGGAATGTGAGGAAGCAGGACTGAGTATGAATATTAAGAAAACCAAGTTTATGGTCATTAGCAAAGAGCCTGTTGGTCGAGTTCGACTTACAGTAAATAATAGGTCAATTGAAAGAGTCTTCAAATACAAATATCTAGGCTGTTGGATAAATACAGAATTAGATCCGGATGATGAAATAAAAGTAAGAATCGAAATTGCAAGAAACGCATTTATAAAATTCAGAAGTATGCTGTGTAATAAAGGCCTAAATCTATCAATCCGTATAAAATTTGTAAAGTGTTATGTGTGGTCTATTTTATTGTATGGCGTTGAAGTATGGACCCTAAAGAAAGCTATAATGAAGAAAATCGAAGCATTTGAGATGTGGATATTCAGAAGAATGCTGAAGATACCGTGGGTAGAAAGAGTAAGCAATATCGAAGTATTACGCAGAATTGGTAGAGAAAGAGAATTACTGTCTACAATTAAAATGAGAAAAACGTCATATTTTGGGCATATTCTAAGAAATAATAAATACAATATACCGCAGCTTATAATCAAAGGAAAAATTGAGGGAAAGAAAGGTGTCGGTCGAAAACGATTATCGTGGATGAGAAACATCAGAGCGTGGACTAACATGAGCGTTGAGCAACTGTTCCGAGCTGCCATGGATCGTCAACAATTTCAGCAGGTGGTCGCCAACCTCTAATTAGAGAAGGCATTAAAGAAGAAGATACATAGTTTAAAGTATGTATAAAGTTTATCGCTTTCATGGTGGTCTTAGCCAATAGTAATCTGAAAAAAAAACAATTTAGTTTTTTATTAACACTGGATATCGAACAGGGGCTATTCCCATATCAAAAAGTAATCTGCTTAAAAATAAAAATAGCAGTACTACATGGAAAATTTTCTGGTGTAGCAATTTTCTAATAATAAAAGTAATTAGTGCAAGTCACTGTGAATTGATCTCGACGCCCGTTTTGGAAGTTTCTAATTCACCTGTGGTGCAAATGAAGCTTGTGCAATTATGGGCAATTGAAAATTAACCCATACATTGCAAAAGTGGTATTGCTGGCTGTTAGCTCTGTAATATTCGGTAGCTCAAAAATTAGCTTAATTCACAGCTGATGTTCTCGGCCAATCCGCGCAGAGGTAACCATTTGTACGGCAATTTAGTCGTCTCGACTCGAATTTGACGTACCTGGAATACGGAAAGTTTCGCAAAGCAAACAACGGTTTGTGAACAATACGGGACCATTAAAAAATAATAGGTTTGTTTCTAACGGGCCCGCTTGCTCTACGTGCAGAAACAATAATGCAAATTACAGTGTAATTAGTATTGCTTGCATGGTATAATTGTAATCGTACACAGGCATTTAGCTTTTTTACGCAGTAGTGTTCTCTATAATTTAGAAATGACGTGAACAGGTTCAATTGTGTTCCATCAGTTGGGAGAACTAACCTGCTAATTTGTTGTCTTAGTACATTCTTAAAAATCTGTTAAGCAGAGAACGGTATTTGCTTTATTGTTTTGTTTTTTTAATAGAAACACAGTAAGATTAACACGAAGGCTTGATGCAACATGCTGAGCCACTAATAAAAATTGCAGCTTAACTGCGACCGCAATAAAATATAATATGTTCTGTGTGGTCTATGGCGATAGACATAAATCAAGCGGATATTAGCATGCAACTTATTAAAATGCCATTTGCGGTATGGATTACTTTTACATCCCATGTAACTCTTTTTAATTATCTTCGTGGATTATCCTTAAACGATCACTGGGAGGCACAACCGACTTTATCGGCGCCGCTTTCTATGCTTGGATTGAGCAGCCCAACAAATTTATTGTAAATCGAGTCTGAAATCTTTAATACAAGATTCCGCCTAATGAAGTCTTCTTTACGACTGCAGCCACGGCACAGGCTTCTCGGTTGAATTAAACACTTTGGAGCTTAATAAAAGGACTGGCGAATATACGATTGCAGAACAACTGGCGCGGAATTTGCGAATGATTCATGGAATAGTAAGGCAATTTACTCTGCGTCACAATTAGTTCGACGTCGGCTGCAGTTTTGCATCAATCAGGCGCTAGCACATATTGCGACAGCATTCGCCTAGAATAACTTGCAGTTTCATCTAGTTAATATCGTTAACGATAACGTAAACTAATATACAAATAATAACGATAATTGGAAATAATTAGGCTATAAATAAAGTTTAAATTTCACCCCTTAATAAATTCTAGGAGCTTTATTAAATTTTGAAAAAAAAATTTGCATCAGTAATGAGACATTTTAGATAATTATACTTACTAAGGCATGGCGGATACTATTAAATTACTTATATGATTACTTTTAATTGAAATGATTGAAATACTAGTTTGTAAAAATCAAAACGCATATTTTTAGAATAAAAATTTTAAGAGCTTACTTGTTGCATAAAATAGTAATAAAGTTTGATTTACTGGCAAGTTATTCAAGTGCCTACGCGTCTAGCAAGCTAATTATTTAATGATATGTAGATACAGAATATTACAACGCAACCCTATCTTCGACAATTTGACAACGTGTAATCAGCAAAGTAAATACTACAGCGCACAGCTGAAAAAGATGCCTGTCGGCACAAGCATGACACAGTAAGAGTGAAAAGCGAACTCGCTCTCGACAAAAATAAAAGTGGCAAGTCAAATGAGCATATTAAACCCGGCTATATATCATTCTGGAGGTAGGTATTACACAAAACACGCTGCTAATTTAAATTTCACGTAGAGGATGTGCTGGCCGCCTGTAATCCGTGTTACTTCCTGCAAGTCCCCTGCGTCAAAATGCTGCAGTAATTCATCAGGCCCTGTAATAGCAGCGATTTGCACATTTCAGACACATTCGAGGGAAACATTTATCATCTGCAGATGAGCACTCATTCTCGGGCACAGGGCCTGCTATGTCAGAATTCTAATGCCGATGGCAATTACCGCAATTGAACAAAAGAACATGCAAATTACACATCTCACGACCACAAAACCAACAGGAGGTTCTTGACTTGGCCTGCACTCGTACGGATTATCAACGAAGACCGGTGCGCGCCGCCGGAATTAGACAACCATAGTTACGGACATTTACTCTCAATTAACACGATGGACTGCGATGATAATTCTGGAATAGGATTGCTAATGATCTCGAAACCAGATTTCGCACCTAGCTCCATGTCACCCTAATGCATGCAAGGAATATATTTGCATACACAAATAAATCAACAATTTTTGCATTACGCGAAATTCATTATGACCGCTAACTTTAACAGCAAAATGTATGTTACCGTAGTTGTACCATATGTACACTTCTTATTTGCGCGAGTGTTAATTTCATGAAATACTGACCACACGTATTTGCCATCGAGCGTCAATGCAGGTTAAGAACCGCCAATACTTTTAAATTCATGTCAAAACTTACTAATTTACTCAAATAAAATTAATATAAAGTGTGAATCAAATACATTTTTAATATGCCCTTCATTAAAACATTTTTTAAAATTTCAGTTGCTGATTTTGTATTCTCTAAAGTTCCGATTTAATTTCAACTTCCTGCATAACATATACTCGTGCCATATGGAGAATGGCGGCGTTAATTAAACGAGATTGCTTTTGTTTCAGATTTTTAAAATTCCTGAAGTATGAATTGGAAGGTAGCGGCGTTGTTCGTCTTCGCAGCGGCGGTGGCGGGACAAAACGAAGAGCCCGACGTGGAGGTGGTTGATACCCCGGAAAAGGCACCTCCGCCGCCCCCAGGGCCCCTGGACGAGTGCGATCCGGATATGATAGGCTTCGAGTTGGTCACGGGCTACGTGTTCTCGGCTCCCAGTAACGTGCTGGACTCGATTCCCGGCACTCTGATGCTAACCGACTGTCTGGAAACATGTCAAGGCAACGACTCCTGCCGGTCCGTTAACTACGAAACTGGACTCTGCATCCTGTTCAGTTCCAATGCAGATGCTTTGCCAGGTAAGTAATGGCCTGTCTCGTTAATAGTTTCTTCAAGATAATTCGGCTGGCTTGTGAGGTGGTCGCCTGATTTGGCGTTTAAGAGATTTTCAGTTGCGCCAGCAGGGATAGTCGTATTTTGCAAAATAAACCGCGTTTAACCACTAGCGAGATATTTTCACAAATAGGTCTGAATGTTGACGCATTACTGTTATTTGCCACATTTATTCTTTTTCAAAGTATTGTCAGGTCTAAATTCAAAATTATTTTTCTCTTTGGCATTTTCTAACAAGGAATTGTGATTTTCTTATCTACTAACAATTATTTGTGCCACTCCATCAAAATAAAGTTTTATTTTTTGTATGTTGATTTTGTTTACTTTTAAATTATTTTTAATAATTTGGCTCGATTAAAAACTATTTAATTACGAAAATATTACGTTCAAATTAATATAATAGAAAAAACAGCCGTGCACTAAGCTGTATATTAAAACCTTATTAATACTTTTAATATATATTAAAAATCGCACCGATAAGAGTCAAAGTTGGACGGGTTGACCGGTCTCTAGTTTTTTCATGGTATAATAACATAAATCGGAAATATATGAAATTTAACTTACAGCTATTC
The DNA here is from genome assembly GCA_036346155.1 of Sinelater perroti. NCBI lineage: Eukaryota > Metazoa > Arthropoda > Insecta > Coleoptera > Elateridae > Sinelater > Sinelater perroti. The sequence continues at coordinate 38,342,292 of JARFIY010000001.1, forward strand.
AATAAAGACAGATAATGGGAAGTTTTTATGGAAGAAAGTAGAAACAAATTAAACAAGATAGAAGACCGAGATCGAAGGACTGAAAAAAGACAATAAGAATATAACAATAAATACATAATTAATAATCAATTAACAAAATTCAAATTGGAAAAATAACAAAAAAAACGAAGAAACGTACAGCTTAAAGAAAAAAAAATATTGTGCAAAATAAAATAAATAAAACTAATAGAAAAACAATATATAGAAATACCTAAAAATAAATAATAGTTTGGAAACACAGCAACAATAGAAAAAAGAAGTAATCATCAAAATAGGAGTGGAGATTATATCAAAAGAAAGTATAACGGAGATTAGAAAAATGGAAAAAGAGGACAATCAAAATTAACCATTAAAGAAAGAAATAATAAATGGAAACAAAAAATTGAAATACTGAAGGCAACCAGATATCTGAAAAATGCAACCCAAAGATTTTCCTAAGGAAATCACACGAAGAGAAAACAATTATTAACCAACTAAACATGGCAAGGCATCGAAAAAATAAGGCAACAATTATATATAATAAGTTAATTGTAAAAGGAACAGTATTTAATATACAAGAACAAAAAGATGAGAGAGAGCCAGTCAAATAAACAAAAGAACTCTAACAGAAGAAGATATAGCAATAAGAAAAAAGTATAAGTAAACACCGATAAAAAAATTAGAATAACATCAACCCCATAATTCTAGATGATTTAAAACTCAACTAACGACAGGGATCATGAAAAAAATAAAATAAACAAAACAAACATCATTAATTTATTTTGCGACGTCAATGTTGCCTCCTTAACAGAAAAAGATATGGAAGTAATAGAATAAATGCAAATATGTTAAATAATATTATTAGGATTAAGTGAAACAAAAAAAAGGTTACGAAACAAAAATATTAGTTAATAAACTACTCAGGCGCTGAAGCGGTCAACACAGCAAAAGAGAAAGTTGAGGATAATCTCAATGGTTTTATAACATTAAGAAAAAAATCACTGTTATTCAAATGTACACACCTGTAGAAGGGATAGATGAAACAAATTTGCAAAACGATATAAAATACGTTAAAGGAAGCAAGAGACCTAACAGGTACAGTAGCAACTTAGGAGACTTTTATAGGAGAAGAAAGAAGTTTATTTTAAGAAGTTTTAGTTAATAGAGATACTGTTAAACAAAAAAAGCTAAACTTATGCCAAAAATAAAAGAACTCGTAGATGTTGTGGAAGAGCATAATTAATTTAATAAATAATAAAGAACTTAAAACACACTAAAAATAGGTAATGTACTGAATTACAGAAAACAATTAATAAAAACGTTACAGTAGAAAGCACATGTAAAATATTTAAAAGAATATACAGAAAATATGGGGATACAAAAATATTTAAAAAGATGAACTAAATAGTAGAACAGAAAAAATAGCATGTAAAGGATACCAACAAACAAAAAGAGAGGACAAAGCAACTTATGACAGACTGAATAAACAAGCAAAAGAAACAATAAAGAGACCCACAAAAAAAATTTGGGAAGAATTCGGGGGAAAACTTAACGAAGGTTCTACGAACAACAGAAAGTTCTGGAATAAAACGAAGGCTTTCAGATGTAAAAAAGACACTTAAATGGAATAGAAAACAAAACAATAAACTCCTAACAAAATCAAAGGAGATGCCAAGACGATAGAGACAGATCTTTCCTAAAAAAAATACTGAAGAAGAAAAGATGATAAAAGAAAAAGAGATAGAAGGGGAGATATCCAGAAAAGAGATGTATATATACAATATAAGTAGACATGAAGTAATAGAAGCAATACCAAAAATAAAAACAAGAAAAGCATATGGAGAGAATGACAGAACCAGAGATAATTAAATAGTTTGGAGGTACGGGAATAGATTGGATATGGAAAATATACGTAGAAGTAGAGAAAATAAATAAAATATCTGAAAATTGTAACAGTAATTTAATACTTCCTACCCATAAAGACGTGATAAAAAATTTAAGAAAATTACTTAGCAACATATCTCATCAGTGGTGTGCAAAACACACAAGAATTATAGAATAGAAAATAAGGGTATGCATAAAAAATCTGGAAGAAGAACAAACAGCTTTTAGGATGCGTAGAAAAGCGAATGACAACATATATATTATAAGAAACCTAATAGAAAAGAAGATGGAAATAAAAGAAAAAATTCTTCATAGCTTTACAAGCAACGTTCGACATGGCACAAAGGCCAATAATAAAATAACGTTTGAAAAAGATGCAAACTCATGAGAAACTAATAATACTAATACAATTATTTATAATAGTTATAGACATAATTTTGAAGAACGTCAGAAAAAAAGATAAATAATTTAAAATTTAATAGGTTATAAAATACTCCATAAAATTAGATCCCTTGCTTTACACAAATGACATAGTACTAATTGTAGACAATAATAAGACAATGAAAACATTTATAAAAAAAATATTTGAGAACGTATCAACGAAGCGCGTTCTCAAATGATGGTTTCGAAATAGCTAACAAAGCGAGAAAAGTAAACAAAGCGTATTATGCACTAAATAAGACAACATGGCAAAAGAAAAACACGACACCATAAAGAGTCCAATAATGCAACTCTAGTGAAATACAGAACATTCAATAGAACCATAAGAAGAATAGTCTTCTTCTTCTCTAATACTTTATGCCCTTTCGAGAGTCGGATGAAAGAAGAATAGTAAATAAATCAAATTATTTTACATAAAAAACAAAAATATCAGATCAACTTTATAATAAGAATGAACATGGAACAACTGGAATGGTGTGTATATTGCTAAAATGTCAACAGAAATATTTCAAAGAAATATTATGGAAGCTAACAAATAAAAAAGTAAGAGGAAAACAGAATGACTGGATAAGTCACTAAAATAGTACAATACAGAGCCAGTGCTTTAAACAAAATGAAAAACGTGTCAGAGATCGAAAGAAATGGAAAAGATAGATAACATAATCAAAAAATAATCCGAATAAAATACCAGGTACATTATAAAAAAAAAAAAAATAAACAATTCATTGCTTAGTTTTTTTAAATACCCTGCATACATATATACAGTATACATTTTTATCTTTGTTTTTTACGACGGTGTTAAGTGAAAATCAGCAGTTTACTGGCCCGCCATTACTGCTGAAATTGTTTTAGCGATATTCTTTTAGTTAATTTTTATTTTACTACTTCGTACATAGCTTTGTAATGTTCCAAATACTTTCATTTATCATAAAACTGCACATTCTTCTTCACGAGTTATTTTCATGACATGACTTACACATTTGCTCTTTTTTTATTATGAATACCGAAAATTTAATGCTAGTTGTACTACCAAAATAAAATAATACAGCATGCGGTTTTTGCAAATTCCAGTTGCCTTTGCTAATTTACTATTTTAAATACATGTACGCACATCAGCTCAATTTAAAATGGTAAAAAGGGCAATATATCAAATGCGACGGCATTGCTTCCAGCAACAAGCTTCAACAATTTATAAATTCCATTTAAAATTGTTAACTTAAGAAACGGAGTAATACAAGTAGTTAAGGATGATCGCTGCAAAAATCCGCAATGGTAATTTTGAAGTAAATTGTTCCGCGGCAACTACTAAATATGCCAGAAGGATCCGCTTCGAACGCATTTAAATATCTAGGAAATGTATACCAGCAAATGAGGTAGTGCAGTAATTCAAAATAATTACGAGAAACAGTTATCGCGTAGATAGAAATCAGTCTCGATTCGTCTTTGGAGTGCTGCGGGAGAAACAACTGCGGCCAATGCGATTATTAGAGGCGCAATCCGAAATTCTCGTGCGAAAACCTCGAAACGACGGGACACGATTATTAAAACTGTGCTGAGATGGAAATCGGCCTGCACGCTCGCATGTTCTTCTCAATGAAAACTCGGGGCCACTTATATAGATTATCTTAGTAATTTGAACTTTAACCGTTATCCGAGTTTTGATAGAACATCTACTAATGCACTTCCATTGTTCATATTTCAAATCCATTAGAATAGTCTTATATTATTTTAAACAGCTAATAACTAGCCTCTTGAGGTCTTCATTGTTCTGTGTTTGTCTAAGCACACGTTTCGTTATATTTTGGTTCTTTTATTTCGTGTCAACCACATATTTAAATTTGACTCTTCGTTTTTCAGCGCCAATCAAATCTATTGATGCGACAAATTGTGAAATAGTTGTTTAAAAAGTGTTTAAATTTTCAGATTAATAAATGAGTTAAACGTTGCGCTTATCTGGGATGATCTAAATTGAACTTCAGGATGTTAATTTGCGTCGCTTACGTTCTGCGTTTGCATTTGTACAGCAGATATCTAAACACACGACAAAGTCTACCAAAGACCAACAGAAACGCCGTACATTTATGAATTGGGTTTTAAAGAACACACCAGCTAATGTTGGTTTTTATAAGATACTTGTACTGAGCGACGAAGCTCATTTTTCTTCAAAAGGCTTTGAGAATTATCAAAACTGTCACATCTGAGGTAGTGAAAATTCACGAAAAACCAATGCATTCACAAAAATGTACATTTTGGTCTGAATGATGGGCGGAGAAAATCAATGGCCCGTATTTTTTAAGGACGAAGATGGCATGGTGTATGCTATCAGGAGATGCCAATCAACTTCTTTTTCAATGAGACCAACGATTTGAACTTGAATGATATGTGGTTTCAACAAAATGGAGCTACATGTCGCACGACACGTGAAACACTCACGTTCCTTCAAACTGAGCTTCCTGGTCGTTTTGTCTCGCAGATAATCGATTGGCTACCATGATCTTGCAGTCTAACCCATTAAACTTTTTCCTCTGAGGCTATTTGAAGAAAAGGTTTATGTTAGCAAACCTGCTACGATTTTAGTGTTAAAAGAGAACATCCAGATGTGTCATTTCTAAAATAGCACCACATCAGTATAAAAAACTTTGCTAAAAGAATGGTCGCATGTCAGAGAGGTCGGAGAGGGCATTTGACCGACATCATGTTTCATACGTAACTGATAGCAATAAAATTCGGATTGTTCCAATATGTTTTTGTTTTATTTAGGAAAAACGCCCTAAAGTTTAATTTGGATAATCCTATATAATATAAAAATTATAATGACGATAAATATGTGAAAAAACAAGTGACTAAGCAACTAACTGCAAGTTTGAAAAACAAATTGTGCTTGTCAAATAGCTTTATAGTAGGAGAAAAAGTAGTTTTTCAGAAGCCCGGCCAATTTCCATGAAATTCCTAGATATACATGCAGTCGGCACTGCAGTCGCTTCCTTCTGCGCGAGGCTGTTTTTAAAACCTCACAAGAACTTCGCGGTTATCCTTATAGGATCGAATCATTTTACAAATTGAGGCTGTCCGTTTTGAAAAGTACATCGGCGCAGCCTGAAGGACAAGCCACCGTATGGTCATGAAGCAAGTCATTAACAGTTAGTTATACCCGTGTTCGATTAGTAATTTACAGCGTACACGACGTGCGTGCTTTTACGCTTCAAAAGTCTGTAAAGCTCATAGAAGGAATCTTGCGCTCGGGTCAGTTTTGATTACGCATCGCGTGCTTTTGTAATGCGTACCTACGTACGTACGGCCCTTCGGGCGTCGTTAATACGGATGCGCTAATTGCGTTTCAGGCTGACGTCACCGTGGCGTGGGAATAGCGTATTGAAATTCAGGGCGCATTTATGGAACGCAAATGTATTTCGGAAAGGATGCGTGCAGGCCGCGATACAGTAATAAGTAATTAGTAATCTAAACGTAAGCTAATGTCCAAAGGCACAATTCCGTGCTGGACGTGTGAACTAGCACGCTGTGCCGGACATCTTAATTCTCCAAAACTACAGACAGCTGCGTGCGACATGAAAATGGAGTTGCGATAGAATGGCGTTAACGAGTACATTCCTTTCGGCCATGTCGGTGTTAAGGGCAATTCCGCTCTATTAAAATTTTGCCTTATTTCTCCTACATCATATTGTGCACCGACTGCTGCTGCAAATGGACGATTGTAACGCGAAATTTATTTCTTGTAATACCATGGTTCACTTGCTTTATGAGTACTTACTAGCTGCGTTTGACATTTACTAGTTATCTAAAGGTAAGCAACCAAGCAAGTGCAACTTTGAAGAGCTAAAAATGCAGCTGCCTACGTTAGGACGTTATAGTTCATGTATCATTACTGCTTGCACGCTATCATTATATCTGTTCGGGTCGGTGTCATCAGCGGATGGTTTAATGCTCGCTTTTACATTAGGTTTGCAATGGATCTGCTCAAAAGCGCAAATTATTCGCGTCATTTGTATGCTGCGAACGGTACCGCTGACTTTTTGCACCATAAAAATATCAATGTTGCATCACGTGACAGCAACAACGAAGACTGTATACACTTCTCAGTCACAACCACAAAAAGAATACGAATTACCAGTACCAAATTAATGTCAGCACTTGCACTAATGTGATGAAAAGATTAAATTATGCTATGTTACATTCCACCACTTCAAGGTTACAGTTTCACACTTAGCTGTTGTCAGATTAGCCAATCGGAACGTTTGAAAATTAAATTTGATGCTAGCTAATATCTTTAGGACGATTAGATTGCATCCGTTTTGATGAGGGTAGCTTTTTTAAGACCTGTCAATGTCGATAGACTTCCACAAAAACAACGCGGTATTTTCTGCAGGAGTCATTAAAGTAACATTTCAGATATAAATTTTACCAGTTTAGTTCTGCACTTAAAAGGAATTCTTATTGGATTTAAATTTTAGCAATTCTGTTTACAGAAAATAAATATTAAATACATAGTGCAATTTTTAAAGTGATTTTAATGGTTATTTCAAAAATATAATATCTTCCAAGTAAAGAAAAAGATAATAGGTGATAAATTAAAAAATATCTGGAAAACATGAAAACCTCTTTTGAATCACATTATCATCAAATTAATATTTAAAACGCACGATTAATAAGTGCAATTTTAAATAAATATTTGGTTAGTAAGACAGCTTTTACAACACAATAATTACACATAATTTAACAGTACTCACTTTAAAAATAATTCAATTTTCATTGTTGTAGATTAATCGGTTTTAATGTGAAGTTTGCTAACTCTATATTTAATAATAAATATTTGTATTACTTTGCAGTAATTTTGTTAAAACAAATATTATACCTGAAATGAGTATTAAAAAGTTTTTTTCTTAGAAGAATAACATTTAATTTAATATTATACAACTTGCGCCTCAATTCACAAGTTATCGCCTCGTCTAGAAGCGTCCGTGAGTATTTAATCTACTCTTAATAGCAAACCATTTTGAAATTTTTCTACACAAGAAATTCTTTTGACATACTTCAATATTCGCGCCTTTAAAATAGAAATTCTTTAACTTACTGACGCGAAACTAACTTTTCTCGAAACTAGTAACTACCTAAGCACTAAACAGCATCACGACAGTTATAAAAATGTTAATCACAAAATTGTCGAGGATTGTCTAGGCTCTAATATCGAAAAGTTTGTTCGTTGACGCAAACTGATGAGTTAAAATTAGCTTATAATTAAAAGTACAAAGCGTCAGCTGAAACGTCCTAAATCACTTCGCAAAATGTTTGGTGATTGAGTTTTGCTTTTATCGAATGTAATGGTATAAAATTTTCATTATATTTCAATCATATGGTTGAGTATCGTAGAGATTTAGGAACAATCTGCCTCAGTGTCAGAATATGCTTAATGTTTTTTTTATTATTTCCTTATTAGAGATCGAGTCAATTCAGTAAATTAACTGCTATGCATAGAAATGAGATCGTTTCATGTAATTCACAATCAGTTAATTAGCATCACTATTATTTTGGTTTAAATAAATATCTTGAAGTAAATTGCGGTTTAATAGCGTAAGTATTCATCTTTACATCGAATACTGAACCAGTAGAACTGTTGATGTTTGTGTGGGAATTTTCATTAATTTTTTAATATGTTCCAAAATTGTATATAAACCAACCTATGAGTTTAGTTGTTTGTTGGCAATATACTAATGGAGATTTCTCGAAGGTCTGACGATTTTATTTTGCAGGTAAAGATTCTATATATAATAGTTTTGATTACGATGTTTGCTCATATAACACGACCGTACAAAACTAATGGCCATATTAGTGATTTGTAAAGCAGCGTGACACATTCCATTTTTAGAGCCGATTTTCTTTTTATAACTAGTACTAGTACCAATAGCCTTTTAATTTTTTATTACATAATACTTCCAAGTTAAACCTTTGTCAAAGTACAGATATAAATATTTCACTGCTCCCACGCTATTATTCCACGTAACATGATCATTGCTAATTATTATTGATGGTAGCTCGTTGCTCCGCCTCAGAGTGAATATCTTCATAACGTACTTGTGATTTATTGTACAATTCTATTACTTAAACCACCTTATTAGCACATTTGTAGCAATTTGCAGTTGCGTGCATCTTAAAGGTTTTCATTCTTAACCGGTAGTGCAGTATCATCAGCAAGCAATCCAAGATCTGCGTGTGTGTTAGGAATGTCATAGGTTAAATGTTAAATAGAATAGGACTCCAAATGTTCCCTTGGGAAATTCTTGGTATAGCATGTCTTATTGGTGATACAGTTGCGTGAATTGTAATTGCAAGTATTTTGGTATCAAGATATGAAAATAAAATGTTAGTCTACAAAATGTGTTGCTGTATATTGTTTACAATCGTATCCCTTCTATCGTGTTTCAACAATTGTCTGTAGCTGATGACATGTGAATGTCCCTTTCGGAATCTGAATTGAAAAAATGGCAACGGTTGTCATCTAGTATCTTTGTCATTTGGCTGAGGGTAAATTACTTTATTAAACAGTTTTGATGTGGTTGCTAGAAGATAATAGAAATAGTTTTTGATTTTTTTCTAGTTTTGGTAGTACAAGAGTTAGGGCATATTTTCGGGGTAGTTTTTTTAAGCATGATGTTGGGCAATTCATCTCCGCCTGGGGTTTTCGTTGTAGGATTTCTGGTGCGTTGCCAATCTTTAATCAACTGGCTTTCTTGCTTTATTAAGTTATTACGCGTGTAGGAAAAGTTCTATAGTTAGCACTTTTTGTTGCTTTCGTGGAAATGTGGCTGTTTGACACTTTATTTTCTGCATGTTGTAATGTAAATTATTGTCTCATCTCCTGGAGTTCGTAAATTGGTGGATTATTTGAGGCTTTTATAGAGGAGTTCCTAGAAATGATTTCAAGCTATACCCTTTATTAGTCTGGTTGGTTTCTTCTTTGAGATGGTACGGTTATATATGAAATTGTAACCAGCAGGACTACCAGCCCTGCATACCCATATTGTATTTTTGGAGTTGTGATCATCAATTATTAAAGTGAGTTTGTTACTGTTAAATATTTCGCTTATATCGCTTTCCGAAGCTATTTGTTTGGCAGTCCGTATACATAAATTATACACATTATTAAAGCGCCAAGGAAAACACACGCTGTGAATCGCAGAAACAACCGATTTTAAAGGGCGAGGACTTTTTGGATTCGACTTGAAAAAACGGGGCGCGAGTTATAGTTTTGAATGCGATCTGAATTACCCATGGTCAGGTAATAAATAATAAAAAAAATAAATCAGACAAAGGGTAATATTTTGACCGAAAATGGTATTACGAGGGAAGCGCGCGCACAATGGCATCAAGCGCAAGTTAATAAATTGTGTGACTTTCAATAGGACATTCAATTTCGTCATATCGTGTTCCTTGTTTTGATATAATTTACCTTTCGTGTGTTTTAATTTTGATAACAACCGTTTCGAGGTTGGTAATATTAATCGTTGATACCTCATGATTTTACAAAAATTGGTACTTTATTAAAGGTGGATATTGCAGTCCTATATGTGCGATAGCAATCAGTCTGATATTTTAATATTACCGTTTTTGGTCAAGCGTTTTTCTGTGCCACGTCTATATTATGTCTTGTAAGAAAAGTTGTAAATAACGTTTGATGGGCTTGAAACTATTACTATTTTAATTTAGGATGTTATAATGAATGAGAACTTTGCTACAGTTGTGGTCTATTTAGGAAAAGAAGCAAAAGTTATTTAACAATTGTTTTATTTGTCTGAGGAAAGATTGTATTAGGTTTAATATAAATGTAAAGATTGTATTATCTATTGACTCAATATTAAACGAGCTTTTATTGACTTCCAAGATACATTGTGTTTAAATGGGCTTTTGGGATTGTTGGTAAAATAAAGGAAGTTGGTGAGGGTTATTTTTTGGGGCCGATAGGTAAAGTATTTCTAATGTATGTTTTTCTTTGACGTATTTAGCGAAGTTAGCTTCCACATTTGACGTAAATTGAAGGAGTTTTTTATCTTTTTCGTGGTTGGTCTACATATGGTTACCCAAACACTTCACGTGTTTAGGTTGTAAGCAGCAATGGTTTTGGAATGGTCTTAACGCTGGTATTTGTGGCATTGAAGCATGTTGCTAGATGTTTTTCGTGGCTCTATCTTAACTAGTGACTGGCAATTTTGAAAATTTCATTCGTCTTGTTCTTGACTGTAAGTCGTATATATATATATATATATATATATATATATATATATATATATATATATATACATAAGGGAATTGGAATCTTATCTTTACTACGACTTGCCTTGTGATATTAATTATGGGAAGATCATATGCAAAGAGTTTTGTTCTTAGATCTTGTTTCGTTAGGAAATGTGGGGCGTTTTTAATAACAATTCAGAGCAGTCTTTTGTTAGAATTTTGAAAAGTGTGGAATGCTATTCATTACGAGAACCCACATAAAAATATTAATGAGATTTTAATTTTTATCTCCTCTTTGATTAGTTCTGGAGTTGTAGCCTTGTTATTTGACGATGTGTCTGAAGATTTTAGGTGTTCTAGTAAATAATTGCAAGTCACTAATAAGAATTTTTTGATCTATTGTCATTGATGTGACGCCGCAAAGGGGATGCAATAAAAATGTAGCTCAAAGATGACTGAAACCTTTCATTACATGAAATTATTAGGCATAAATTTAACTTACCCAGCTGTTAGCTGATAACGCATCTGAGCTCGTGATATCATTGCGGTCACATTTCACATACGCCTATTTGGCAAGCGCACTTATATCGCACCATATTTTGCATTTAGGTAGATTTAATAAAAATATTACATACTGTTGAATCTTTCATTTTATGTAGCTTTTCGTTTCATGCCCCGCTTCCTCAAAACCATCCTTCGTCAATATATCATATTAAAATTCTCATTACTTGCATATCAAATCATTACAATGTGAAATGCATCTTCCTCTTTGGGCCGTTGCCATAGGAATTTTTTAAAACTTAACTTATCTATGCAAAAATTTTAATTCACAACCTGTTTTGTTGTTCTTATGCGAATTCTTCCTTATCGCCTTACTTGAAAATTTTTACGAAATAATCATTAAGTTGCAATTATGGTAACTTAAAAATCAAGCATTCACTCGCCAAACGCTAACAGCTGCTGCACAGCAAACTTGAAATTTCTGGTCAATCCCGTATATTCTAAATTTCAATGTTAATAAATCATTGGGTATAATGAGCACATTACCTAAATCATGTTTTATTTTAGTCGATATAAATTATTAATTCTTGAACTTTAAATGTATATAAAAAGTTGAAGCAATCACAAGAAATAATATTTAATAACAATTACTGTATTAAATAGCAGTTTATTCACATTATTCGTATAGTTGCGGTATTAATATTAAAAAAAAAATAATACACATGACACAGAAACTTCTAATGTCAGGTAAGTTGGAAAGAATGTTCAAATTATCCACATTATAAACCGCTACTAATGAGCCCCAGAAAGAAAGATTTTTAAAAAAGCCCGCCGTTCTGTAGCAACGGCCCGTAATTTTCTACATTAAGATTCTGATTGTGAGCGACCAATTTGTACATCTGCAAATGAAGGTTTGCTTAAAATACGATAATTACGGCACATTTACCTTGTGGCACAGAAATAATCTGCATGTCATCGAAACGGTTTTTGGATATCTATGTAGAGGCCAGCCGTTGTGCTGGTGCGAAAATGATTTCCTCACCGACGCTAAGATTCAGACAGCAATCACGGATTTCAGTAATAAAGGGGCACGAACAAAGACGGGGCGCTTATAAAATCAGTTCTGCAGGGGAAACAATCTCTGTATGTGACGCCAGGACGTTCATTTCGGTTTTCCGTGCTCCGCTCGTGATTTTTAATGAGTGGGCTGAAAGATTCAACCGCGAATTATGGTAGCGAAAAGCGGCTATGCATTTAATTCGGTTGACGACACAAATAAACTTGTGCATAATTTACAAATTTTGACATTTTCAATAAACAAGGAAAGTATTCTCATATAATTTGTACGCAGCACAGTATTTGTTAGTTTAAAAATGAGAGAGTTTAAGCGTTTGTTTTCTTTTATTTAGCTACAAACACAAACATAATTGTAATACGAAGCACGAGAAGGCAGATAATAAAATCCAAAAAGATCAAAACTGTTGACTCGCGTTGATGAAAACAAACATGTGCAATCAAAGGTGATATTTGCACATAAAATAAAAACGGGCTCTCAAAACATTCGATATAAGATTCTAGTCCTGATTGCGTTCAATGCACCGGAAATTTTTATAAGAAAACACAAGAGAACAACACGCCTCCGAACATATTCAGGACATGAAGTGCTACCTCACGGAGTGCTGATTGTTCGCTAATTGCGCTCAACGTAAATAATGGGCGGAAACAATTTCAACAAACTGTGATCAAATTGCAAATCAGCTGGCGATCCGGCGACGAGCCCCAATTTCGCGCGGCTGTGGCGTTTCAGCAATTCGCAAGTGACCGTCGTCATTGTAACAGATTCCTGGGATAGGGAGGATGTACGGCCGTAATTAATTGGGCATGCAGAAGCAGATATGCCGGCGGAATGAAAGCCTTGGGCAGGCTTAAGTTTAACAATCGCGGAGGTGCCATAATGCACATGCAGATTGAAACAAATTGGTTTTCAGTTTCATCACAGCGAGCCCGAGGGCGGGTCACAAATTATGTTTATGCATATACAATGAAGCCGATTTAACGAACCAAAAATCGTTCCGTGGGGTTTCTTGGCAGACGCATGCGGTCATTTCACAGCAAGGCTGACACCGCGAATAACAATCTGGAAATGATTGCTCGATCGTGGGCAAACTGTTTTTTCATTTTTATGAGCAATCACAATGGAGATCGTCGACGACGTAGTAGTACGTAATACTGTAAATTTTTATTTAAAAAAAATCGCTGCCATACAACCTTGGCACTTAGTTTTTTGTTAACTTAAGTGCTGTTTACGAAAGAGTGTAACGAAATACAACTTTTCATTATTATATTTCAGATGTGCTAACTCATATTATCTGCACAAACAATTACTTTTCCCTTATGCCTATTGTATCCATTCATAGCAATTTACACTTTTATTCTAATACCAATTATTAGCATTTATCTAGTATTATATATACCTTGAAACATGTGTGTTAAGAGGTTCATATTGATTGTATATTTTAGTATAATCTAGACAAAGGCACTGACAAACAAATATAGAACTTTTATTAACTTGACCATATTGCTAACGAAAATAACTGGTTATAATGGTTGCATAGATAATATTTTTATACTCTTGGTTTTAAGTTGTATGCGGTGATCATAAAAGGAATTATGGAAGTTTAGACCATTTTCACCAGGCAAAAAAAATAGTTCGTAATATGGACAAAAAAATTAAAACAAAAAAGCTATGCTGGTGGAATTGAAAGAATCCAATGCACAAGAACTTTAAATATCTCAAAGGCGAACTTAGTTTTTAAGATATTTAAAACTTTTGAGTACAAAAACCTACTATTCTATCATGAAAGTTTTAACTTTATACAGTCTGCATTAATCCACAAAAATTGAACATTATTCTACAAGGCTGTCAGGAAACTCTGAACTCCAATCCGATGAGTTTGGTGATATCGTTTTAAGAAATAAGAAATGGGTATAGGATTATTTCCTAGCTGACTATGTGGATGATATTCAATAGCGTTTCTTTGCAATATCAGATGATCTTACTGTAATGACCAAAATAGTAGACAATAACATTTAGTTGAAGCAACTCGCTGTTATGGAGTTCCAAATGGCTGAAGATTGTGCGCCCATTGGCATTCATTGAGGAATGGGGGCTGTTTATGTTAACAAGTGCCAAAGAAAAAAATCGTATCGCATGAACCAGAACGGTTTCGACGGAACCGTTGGCAGTTCTTTTGAACGACCAGACGCCTCATTTCTTATTCAGAATTAGTGTGCGCCTGTAGGCAGCAATGATTTCGTAAAAGAGCAGGAACACCTTTTGATAGAGCACAATGCTAAGCTTGTACGAAGTTTATCCTCGTTCATTTATTAATAAAGATATCACAAAGGACACAAGACTTCACAAAATACACTCGCGTTAAACTTGCTCTAACACAATTAGAATTGGCTATCTATTTTAACTTCTTAGTTATCTAAAACACTTTAGAAAACAAATCTTTTGCGATTGATGCAATATCTAGGCGCTTAAACGCTCTTGATCAGAAGGTTACAGCTATTCCGTATAATATTAAGTAGCGTGCACGAAAAACTTTTTAAAACCGGGACGATATCATTTATAGATCACACTAATTTGGAAATTACCAAATGACATGAGTCTTTGTAATTAGTAATATCAAATTTTCCTAGAACAAAAAAGTTATTCTGACCGAATCTCATCTTTACAATTTTTTTAAAATTTTTGCCTATATTTTCTTACGAATGTGTCCTTTATAATTTCATTACTGTAGTTATCTAAAATTTATTTTATTTATCAAAGAACTACATCAAAATTGATATGTATAGTTCAAGCTTTTCCATTTCGGGTTTACATTTTTTATTGTTTTGTTGTAAAATTAATCAATATTTCCAAGAAAAACATGCATAAAAACTGGTATATACACAATCACTAAAACGTTATAAAACCAAAGAATACAAATATATGTAACTAAAGAGAGAGAAGTTGGAACAGATTCGGATTTCTAAATACTATTAAAAGGGAAAACAGTAATATGCAACAGAAACAGGAGAAATTGTAAAATATAAAGGAAAATTTCCAAAAGCCTTTTAATTAACTATGTTATCTGTGATATATTCGATCCGGCTAATGACCAGTAAAAATTATTTCAACACGCTTCTTGTTTTAACTTTAACAATAAATATGGCCATGACACATAACGTTTTAAGTTTCAGGTCAATTTAATATTCTCCCCATCTTTTATAATTTATCTAAAATAACTTTAACAAATATAATAAAATTTAAATTGTGCACTTCGTTTGTTAGTTTCTGTTATTGTTTTACCAAATGAGTAACATGTGACAATTCCACGTTAGATACATTACAGCCCGAAGGATATTTTGCAGCCAGATGTTTATTTTGATGAGCAGCATAAAGTAAACATAGGGCGGGAACTAAAAACCCATTACAACTTCAAAAATACGTTCTCAAAAAACAGCGAAACATGAATATATCGAATTACTAAAGCCATATCCAGTTTCTGGGAGCAAACATTAATTAATGTGGGGAGTAATTAGAAATGTGAACAAGGCAATCCTTAAAATTATTATAAAATAAAGGCGGAACTCGAAATTATCGGCAATTAGGATGTTGACGTGAGGCAACAAATTGAATTTGTTTTCACTTCCATACACAGACTCATACATCTCCATCAATTATCGCGCATCGGGCGCAGAGAATCTCCGCGATTTTCAAAAATGCTCAAGGCAAACATCCAGATTTGTAATCGTCAATCGAAGCTGGCAACCAGCGAGTGCGCCAGATTTTATCTGCGCGGCTATAATCTTCCTATTAATTACACATCAAGGCTAAACTTCGCTAAATGCGGCGGATACGTTGTGCGAAAAAACCGATAAATAAACAGGAGATTGATATCTCTCATCAGGCGGTCGGTTCTGCGAATTGCGGATGGGCGCTTTTAACTCTTTTGTATGTATGCCGAACAAGATTGGTTAAAAGAGTTAGCAAAATTTCTCGCTGATAAAAGAATAATGGTTCTCATCGCATACTAATAAATGTGTTATTAAATAACTATTTATGCCCAGTCAGAATTGTGTCCTCTATTTCACTGTTTCTGTTAAATATTCTTATTGTTGGCCTCTTTCCGCAAAGAACTTCTTTACAGACCATTCTAAAACTTTTTATTTGTCCCAATATTCAGGTTTTAAATAAAAAAATAGTGATAAATATGTGCTTTCTTTATGGTTTGTATGTTTTTCGCTGTATCATGTTAATATACTTTCATTGCAGAAATATTATCATTTTCTCTAAATTGTAGTATTTATATTTATGTACATTTTACTTCTACAATTTTACATTTAGCTCATTGTATACAACTGCAGGTGTTTAATAGTAAAGTATATATAATAAAAATATAAATAAGATTTTTTTTATTGGAGTATACTTTATGAGTATCAATACTGATTATAGCTTCGCACATTTTTTGCATGCTTCCGACGAGGTTTTCTGCGTAATCATTTGCCAAAGATCGCCACATCTTTTGAATTTGAAATGACAGCTGCTTCATCGCGTATATTGGCTTTCCTTTAAGCTTCATTTTCATATAAAAACATACATTTTCATTAGGAATAATATATAGGAACATTTCCAACTATTGCTTGTTGGGATGTTTAGTTATTGTCTTCTTGCGGTAGACAACTTGTTCTGTCAGAATCAAAAAACTTCTCAGCGGACTTCAGCAAGAATGTCTGGTAGATCGTACAGGTTTTTTCGGAGTTTAAATTGTCCGTAAACATAAAGAGACAACTAAAACGGCGTTTATAGAAATATTTCCAACCATGCACTTTTACTGGGTGTTTTACTATTCGCTGATGACGTTTTCAATAAAATCGTGCCTAAAAAGAAGACTCGTGAAGATAACTGTCCCAATTTCGATCCAAATTTTCCACGCTAGTTTTTTCTTGTGTTTTTCTGATAATAATAATTTATTTAAAGTTGACTGAAAGAAAATGATTTTTTTACGCAGGCAACTTCGAATCGTGTTTAGAGAAACCTGAGTGCCTTGTCTTCAAAGAGACATAAAATCGCTTTATCCTCTCTGGCGGATCGTTCACATTTCCAACCTCCAAATATCGCTTTACCCATTTTATATATTTTGCAGCCGTTTGATATATCCATTTCGATCTTTTTCTAAAGGTAACGAATTCACTGACATCAACAAAACAATGTGCTAAGAAACTATATGCCGTTCAAAAGAGCATAAAATAAAGAGTTAAACTAATTAATAGATGGCGACTTTCTTGTCATACAGACTGTGCACTATTGTTTCGTATGTGTGTCAAACTGTGATAAGAATTCGTTAAATGTGGATTTTTTCTATTTATAAGAAAACCAAAAATTAGTCTGCAAATCTATTTTATACCACAACAGTGATCTTACAACGAGAACCTGAATAAGATGTAATAGTAAAATAGTAATCCACTTGGAAAGCAACAATGAGCAGGCTTGATTGCGCAGTGAATTTTCATTTAAAATAATAAAGGCAGCGCTAATTAGCAGCATCCTCCAAAGGAAGCCTTGCTCCTATTGCCGGTCATAACTTGCGCAATAAAAGTTCATTTGGAAAAGTGCATTTCACCTACTGTATAATCAACTGCCTCGTAATTACACAACAACGTGACCAGCACAGCTTCATCATTGGATTTTTCGCCGCCGCTGCAAGTAATAGTTAACACGGCACACGAAAGAAAGTAGCCAATTAAATAACAATTTTAACGCACTTTTGCCTTCTTCTTCAAGTACTTGTTTCGCAATTATATTTTATAAAGTGGGTTCGGAACGAACACGAAACACGAAAATTATGGAATATCTCTTAATGTATCTCAAACTGGAAGACTTAATTTAAAATGGCAATTTATTGCAGAAATTTATTTTCTAATTATTCGCCGTTCGTAGTAGAAATCAAATATTAGAAGGAAGTGTAGAAAAACCAAGATTTAGTTTTAATATTTTTTCATAGATCAAATTGTAAAACCTCAATCACCTAAGGATAATAGTTTCACACAGCCAATCCTCAAAAACGACTTAATAAGACTCAATAAGTTTTTTGCTTGAAATTTTTATATTCTACAATAAAAAAGACAAAAAGTACAAACTCTCATGGAAGTAAACTATAAAAAGCAATATTCTAACAGTAATCAGAGGTTAGGGAATGAAATTAAGAAGCTCCTAGTTCAGTCGCAAATCTAATTTACCGCGGAGTTCAAAAAATAAGACAGATGCATACGCAACAATATATGCAACTCCTGCTATGACTCGTTAGTGTACCTTCTGCTTAAAGTAACTAAATTACGCACATAAATAACACCGGTGATATGAATTAATCCGACGGGTAGAGCATCGCCGTCGAGAACAAAGCCAGTTTGTTTCGCACGCACGCTCATTTTTCGAAAATGGGGCGCTATAAATTTCAAATGCAAGGGTAATGAAGGAGTTATCCGCGATCTTAAAATGCGTGGCGCAATTTCGTTGCGTGCGATTTAAACACTTAATCTTAACACCTGCAGCAAAATCACGCACACGGCAAGTTAATGAAGGCACTGTCTGGTATGCTTATTGTTGGAAAAATAGAAATGGGAATTACTAGTAGCATTAAGTTGTAAACAATCGCTGATGAAAATAGCATGTAATTTCAGTTAACGCAAAGTAGCAGGTTAGAATGGAACACGAAGCGCATTGGTTCGGCTTGCCGTAATGATGCACGGTTTATATTGCAATTGCAGTACATGGGCTTCGTTTCACGTTATTTACAATCTTGAAAAATATTACAGTCGGAATATATATCACGTTTAAATCTGCTTTGTTCGCCATTGCGATGTAAAATACAAGTTTGCTGTGTTATCCTTTCGGTCGGCACAATCCGCATTTGCAACTCACCGCTCCGTGAAAGCACGGAATCATTACCAGACCATTCTGCCTTTTACGGAAACATTTATCTAATCCAGTATGAAGAGCGCGCGGGCGATTTGGTTCCAACCCATCGCAAGGGCGCCGATTTCAGAATCCTACCGGTCCCACAATTTCAGCTGTTTATCTCACCATACACTGCCCCATCCTGCATTATTCCGAACACGTTATGCATTACTTCAACGTTGCGGAATAATAACGATAAGCAAAGTTACAATTATGCCGTAGCGAAGTATTCAAAGTAGCAACAATATGATAATGTATTCAGTCGATAGCTGAAATATGTTGCACGAGCTGTTATCCGTGAACACTTAAGGTGCGTATTATTGACTATACAGGAATTTAGCGAAGCCATCGCGCGTTGCTATTTCTCATCTGCTGATTGATGGGAAAACACTGTGATCTGCATAAACATCCAAGGCCTAGTCTAGCTCTCATGTGATAACAAAACATATTCACACACAGTCTCATTTTCTCGTCTAACTCAAATAAATTACGAAACACTTCCTTACATGCTTCACAAATTGAAAAATCAATCAATATATTATAAGTCATTTCAATTTTACTAATGCTTAGAGGCGAATATTAATTTATTGGATATTGTCCTATACTGTTAATTCTTAAATAAAACAATTTCGAGCAATCGTAACTAGTGCACGCAATAAATATAAATTTGGAAAAATTTGCGTATATAAAATAAATATTTTGCATACACACGTCGATATTCGTGTAAACCAATGCGTTAACAAAATACATTGCTTAGTATAGACTGGAGGAACCATTGGACATACTTTTTTGAGGACGAATCTAGCCACGCTGTTATTGTCAATCGTGTTCGTTCTTGAAATATGTTAGACAACTTTTTTCAATGGAACCAACTGTTTGAACTTGAACGATATATGGATTTAACAAGATGGAGTCCCATATCACACAGCACGCGAAGCGCTCACTTTAAACCAAATTTCTTGGTTCTGTTATTTCACAAAAGAGTGGGCGATATTAATTAATCACGGCGATCTTGTGATCTAACCCCATTAGACTTATTTTCTTTGACTATTTGAAGGAAAGGATTTATGTCAATAAACCTGATATGATTCAAAAGTTAAAAGAAAACATGAGACATATAATTACTTTAAAAAAAGAGCTGCATTTATGGGAAATCATTACGGAAAACTTCGCTACAAAAATGGTTGCATGTTAGCAGGGTCGTAGGGGGTATTTGTCCATCTTTTTTTACGTAACTGTCAAGTCTATTTTATAATGATAGCATTAAAATTCGGATTATTCAAATACTTTGTTTTATATAGGAAAAACGTCCTAAAGTTCAATTTGGACCACTCTATATAAATTAAAAACCAATTTTTCTATTTATTCTGTTTTATTTATTTACTACTCATCTTTTATTTTAAATAAATATCTATATGATACGTGTATTACAGCTAAAAAATTATTTGTTTTGATTTGATTTATTTCTTCTTGTTGAAATAGGTTTGAATAAATTTGCCACATAGTCAAATTCAAAGATGCAGACCGAATCCATAATATTCTCCAACAACAAATCAAATAAACGCTTTCAATAAACAAGCAATTTACTTGCCCAAAAACGTTTTAAAAGACTACTTTTCAACATTTGTGTTTGGATTTCACGAGTAGAAAAAGGAAGCCCAATAAATCATTTGCCAGTTCTCTTTTTGAAATCAGCGCATTTCGCAAATTTTTGGGAATTTCTAAAAATTTACTTTACACTTTGGAGTACAGTATTATTTTATATTTTTTCTCGTAGCCTCTTATAATTTTCTGTTTGAATTTTAGCTTGGCACATTAATTTTACATTATTCATTCTTCGTAAGCGCCCCCATCAACTTCACTGGCCGGTTCAATTTATTCTGACACTGATGATATTAGTTACTCTTTAAAATTGGATGGTTTATAACTCTAGCCTTGCTATACTATTTGCTTATTTTAAATATTTCATTTCTGTTGACTGTACTTTACTTTTTATTGTTCAGACAGAGTTGGTTCTATTACGATTTTAAGTATGTTTTCTAAATTTGCTAATACATTTTCACACGCAGACTTCAAACAGCAATTTCCCTTATAATTATTGTAATTTTTGTTTATTTATTATGCCTAGAAAATATTATTCCTGCTTCCCAACCCTTAAGTATTGTTTGATTTTATTACAGATATCTAATAGCGATTTTTTCCTTTTTTCTTCCATACATTTTACCATTACTAATGTTATTTTATAGCGTCCAAATGCTTTTTCATTTTTCACTCCTATTGTATCTTTTAACTTTCTAAGCTTAATATATCCTATATTTTGCATATTCGTTTCGTATTCTTGTAAGCTCATGTCTATTACATGCTTTTCAGCATCTTGGAATGTGGTTAATAATTCTTGGAAATATTCTTTCCACATTTTCGTTTCCACTTGCTGTTCCTTAACTATATTACAATTTTTTTCTTTAATATGTATTTGGCTAAATTTTTTTAACTTGGTTGGCTTTTGATTTATTATTTACACCATTTACTTTTTATTCCTTAAACATTTTAGTATTTAGATATCCCAGCTATGCTTTCTTCTTTGTTTTGATTAGTTCTCTTCATTTTTGTTCTCCCACGTCCTCTATATCTTTTTATTAGCTACATCTAAAATAACACAATTAAACATTTCCCAGGTCTGCTCTATATTTTTCGCTATTAAACTGTTTCACTATTTCTTGATATTTTATTGTAGGGGACTCTTCGTAAACCTTGAATAATTTTATCATTTCCTATTTTATGCTAATGTTCACTCCCTTAAGTTGGCAAGCATGCTATCCCTTCTTATTTTTTCAAATAATAATGATCGATCTGCACTTCATTCCTTCGAGTAACTAACATGTTTTATAAGATTTCTGTCGTTTTTCTTAACTTCGATATAAAAGGTTATAGAACATTTCAAATGTATTTTTTTTGGCTATCTGATATAAACAGATATTAGTCGTTTTCGCGTTATTTACGCTTTTTATTGTTATAAATATTCTTGCTGGCCATGCTTCCCGTTTATGTAGGCATTTCAGTAAGTTTCTATAAATGACGTATCCCACAACTGCTACTGCTAATTTTATTTTATTATCATTCCTTTCTCTAAATACCGATAACCGCATCTTAAATAATATTTAAAAATGTAGCAGCTTTCATGTAAACATTGTAACACTTCCAATGATAGGTAATATTGTTATTAAAGTGTTGTTCAACTTATTCTTTGACATTTAATAGATTTAACTAAATAATTAAGCTCATTAGGCAACAACTTTAAAAATACTTCGATTGATCTTCCTTATTTAAATTGATTCTTTATACCTTAAACATTAATTAAATAATTGTTAATTATGTGTTAACAGAAAATCCCTGTATTCAAAATTAAGTTGTTCCTTTCTCTACATAAGTTAAAATACTGAAATCATAATTATAACTTATATAAGTAATACTACAATTTAACTTGGCCTAAATATCCTGAATACCCCGAACAGCTAATATTTTATTTATCGGCCTCTTTCCACAATGCCAATTAGCAGATAAATGAACTGTAATAGATAGAAGGAATGTAATATCATTGGGAGAACAGAAAAATCTATTATAATAACGGTACAAATATAGCTCAATATCGAATTACGTTAAAATTGAAATGCCACTTCTCTGATGTTGCTTTAAAACGCAAATGTAACCAATTATTTGATCGGTAGTCAACAAACATAACATTTAGATTACAATTAAAAAAACACTAACAAAAAATTTAACTAGACCAGACATGTATTAGTTAATTAAATTAAAAGTGTAATATAATCGTAAAACAAACATACATATTAGTGAGCTTAATGAAAACCGTGTTAAAAATAAAAGTAGGTTTGTCGCGCTTCCATTTATTATACGATCTTTTGCAGAGCCGCTAATTAAAAATTATCTAGGCAAATTTCAATCAATTTGTAACGCCGTAGACGCCTGATATGTGTTTCTGCAGCACGAACACTAAAATCCCTTTGAAGACAAAATTGCTTGTTATCAAAATAATTTACTAAATGTCAGTTACTCCTTTAATTTGATATTATTTTTGAAGGATTACTGCTAGAAAGGAATCATTTTCAGTAAATTTGTGACTATATTTAATGATAATAAAATAATTACATATAGATTTCCTGAATAGCGGATAAAGTCATATAAATTAAATATCAGTTATCCCGGATTGTATTAATTCAGTGTTAATTGGCGATTTTAATTATGAACAGATCATAATGTTATGCAGTAATTCAGTACAAATTTATTGCAACTGCACATATATCTTCTCATATTCTGCTTCTCGTATCTTTGCGCCTGTATTAACATTTATTTAATATTTTACTATTTAGTAATGTGATTATATTAAATGTATTTCACTAACAGATCGATCATATTTATATATTATGTTAGTTACCCTGCTACACTTTCAGAATATACATTTTAACATTCAGAAAAATGCTTAATAAGGCATCATTTATGTCTAATGCTTGAGCGTGTAACTTAAAATATTTGCACCAAAATAAATATTATTTTTATGTACTGATGTTATTCTAAAGCTTTTCTGACGTTAGTTATTTCTAGCATAGAAACTTTTAGTATTTATGCACATAAATAAGTTTGTGTAATTGCAACACCATACCTTAATTTAGTTTGAACACTTTCATTGCCAATTAATCATTCTTCATCTTCAAGTTTCTCAAGTTCATCAAAAAGTCGGTACTCACCTGAAACAAAGTAATTAAAATAACTAACATAGTAATGCTAAAAAGTGAAAATAATCATATGAGATTCGTCTGCATGTAGGCTTTTTTAGCCCTAGGGCGGCATTTAGACTACAAATATAGCTATAAATCACAATAAATATGAAAGCCGGATTATGCAGATTTTACAAAAATGAATTTTTATATTTCAGGGGCGCTAACGAAATCCCAATTCCCCGTATTTACGATATACGCCCAAAAAACCTGCCTGGGGGTGAAGCCCTGCGAGAGGGCGTGGTGTATAGACCGCGTGCAAAATTATCGTCTGTCCGGCTACTCCAAGAGTCAGCAAGTGGTGAGCTCGCGCCAAGAGTGTCTCGAGCTGTGCCTCGGCGAAACGGACTTTGCTTGCAGGTGAGTAATCAATCCCTCCTTGCCACTGTTATTTAGACCCTATCGCCCTCCTAAAGTGTGCTAAACAAACGCGTCCGCGAAGTGGAGGCGAGTGGTGGAAACCGGAAGTTCATTAATCACCTAGTTTAATTTTTCATGTTACAATTGACAGCAGAATGAACTCTTGTAAACGAAAACAATATTGGAGTAAACGAGAAGCGAAGCAAGGGGCGCTAAACTGCGAAGGCGTAGAAGCTGCATTTTTGTCAAACATTAAAAATTTTCCAGTTTTCAAAAAATCGCCACCTATTTAGAATGACAAACGACAATAGGATAACAAGTCGCTGGCACGCGGCACTTCTTTCAAATGAGCGAGCTGAACGGCCATCGGGATGCTGAACAAATGGCAAACAAATTGCCTCTGCGGGCAAATAACTAGCACTTTTGAAAGCGCTGAAATACACTAAGCACACAGTTTCCGACAAATTATAATCAAAGGCGCATATTAATTGCCCTTTGCGCAATTGTGCATAACGACATCAATTTGCCTGTAATTCTAAGACTGATAACTTGTTAGCGCTAATGATGGTGCATCTAGCGCACCTCTGCGGCGTTACATTCGCCCATATGCAGGATATTCACACCGTTTGGTTGCTTTTGAATTCTTAGCAAGACATAACCGTCTCGTTTTCATATCGACGTATAAGAGTCGCTTTTTAATTCCAACGTACCTGTTTAACACAAAATAAAATAATTGTGTTTTGAAAGCTTAATTTTTTTAGTGTAATATCTCATAATATTGCACTATTTCTTTGCAACAAATTATTGATGTCCTTTTTTCCTATACTTGGCAATCCTAGATGCATCTATTCTTTTACAGATATTCCTATGTTTTTTAAATCTTTTTAGATAAGTCAAATTTATTCATTTCTTAGTGTCCTAGTATAGGATGTGCGGTTAGGGCGAACTGACTCGAGTTCGAGCCTGGGTTCTCCAGATACCTGGCGAGTGGTCCACTCGTTTCTCGACACTCGATAAAAATTAACGGTTCCTTAGAAATTGATTGCATTGCCCAAAATCCCTAACACAACTATATGAACCAAATGGTAACTAGTAACTAGTAAACTAGATTTTGACACGTGCAGGTGATGCAACCCAAACATATTCTGAAGTTGTTTATATGGATGCACAATTAAAATGCTTTAAAAAGGTTTTCTAAAGAATTTTGGCTTTAGATAAGTAATAAAAAATTACTTCTTCATCAAACTACAATAATTATATACAAATCAAATGTGAAAATATTACTGAGATGTAGGGTATTATTAAGATATTTTACAAAATATTCTTGTATTAGCAAACTAAAGTGTTAAAAAAATAATAAAAAGCTGGCATGGTAATCAACAATGCACATTGCATTAAACATCTAATAGATTGCAATCCAAAGCTGCTCATGGCGAAAGTAAGAGGAACAATGAAGAAATTGCTTTTATATTATGATTATGTTAAATTAGCAAATATTTTAAGATGTCGAATTTTATGTTTATTTTAAAAGAGAAAGGCTAGTGATGCTTTTTAATATTAGTTTATACGAATTGCCATATAATTTGTATAAGCCCTGTCGAGTGCAGGTTTTGTTTAACTGTAATTTGAAGCTGTAGAATTGGCAATTATAAAAAATCTAAAAAGTTACATTTTGCCCAGATAAATAATAATAATGGTAAAGTTCTAAAGACCCGTGTGGGAACACGGCCTACGAACTGAGAGGCTAAGGGTTCTCATACGCTCGCCACTGTGCCCGGTCGTCCTGCGCTATCTTTGATGGCACCTTAGACCACCCCATTACTACCCCTTGTTCGAAGTGGACACAGGTACTCAATTACTTTTAGTGACTGAGTAGGCCACCCACCAGGTATCAGAAAGCTCCGGGAATGGCACCCGGGTCCGTTCGCACCGCAGTTACGCGCCTCAACCGCGGGACCACACTGGCACTACTAGATAGATAATACCTATACATATATTTATAGCAAATCTAGATCATCTATCAACAAATAAAAAGCTATATTGAGGTTATGTTTCTAACAAATATAAAATAGAAGCTTATTTTTAAACAAATGCATATGAAAACTAATTAAAACTATTTAAAAGTTATTATAAAAAATTTTCCGTTCTAATTCTCCAATTTTATTGCAATTGTGTATGCACGAGAACACATTAATCAGTATTTTGAGTTATTAATTTAATAAACTGTAAAGGACATTTAACGGATTATTACAACTCAAAATGTATGAAACTGAAATACTACTAACGGACTGTTAAAAACGTCACTGTTGCTTCATTTATCAATTTCTTTACTACCATCGGCTAGTTCCTGCAACATGTAACAGCATTAGTGATTTAAAACATCTGTTTAGACTTAACATGCGTTTGTGGCCACCAAGCATAAGTGAGTACCTACGTTCAATTCCAACAAGGATGTGACGTTTGGCACATCGCCCCGTAAAAGTAATGGGGGTAAAATCAACTGGGCAGTGAAGATAAACATATAGAAGCCTTGGCCTTAACTTGTAGAGTGCAAAGCCTCACCATTATTATTATTAATACCTTTTCCTGTCACACGGAAGTTTAGCTGAACTTCAACTTTATGCAGTCGTTTTTAACACGTTGAAGGTAATTTTTGTTATTATTTATGCTATTCGTGTTATTTGTGTCAATCACTTCAGTTAATTTTATTGAATGTGTCTATTAAATATTCCCTCTTTATATCTTAAACAGACAACGTTTCCCTCCCCAATTAATAATCGTTTTTCATAACTAATTATTGAACAGCCTACTGAAAAAAGATGGGAGTTATGAGTAGGACAAATTTAATTGCATTAAGCTCCCGGATAATTATCTTATCATTTAGACTATATGGGAAAGCGCGTTATTATATTGTAGTAATGATCACTTTCCGATGCATACACATTCCAATTTGTGGAAGTAAAGTTTAGCAGTCACGTTAGACTTTCCGGAACATATTGTATGGGGCCTTCAAAGTTTCACTAAATGGCGAACATCTAATTGATTCGTTTGGGAGTGGGTTAAGGTCTTTCATCTAAATTGTATCCGGATTACGGAAAAAGATCTTTAAGGTTTGTCAAAAGTAGGATTACCTTTTAAAAGTAATTTAAAACAAAACAATTAAAATAATCACCGTCTGCTACAATAGCCTTAAAATAAATTACTCCTACTATTTATTTGTAATTTTAAAGGAACATATGTACCTTATCTGTACATTTAATCACAATTTTTTTGGGTAGAACGGATCTTCCAGAGCACTTTCTTTTTAATAAGACCCAAAAAATTTTCTATAAGTCGACTTTAAGATACATTTGGAGTGTTTAGTTTTTTTAAAAACGGAACCTCTTTTTTATAATAATGATAAGGCTCTAATACCTCGTTTGGTAGCATGGCCTGCAAACTGAAGCTCTCTTATGTCCACCCTCACTGCCCGTTCGACTCGCATTAATTCCAATCGGGGCATTGCGCCTTAGACGATCCTTTAATCGAAGTGAATGCAGGTACTCTATTGTTTCTAGTGACTGAGCCAGGATTAAACCCGCGTTTGTCCGCAATGTAACACGCCTCAACCGCTTGACCACACTGGTGCAGAAAACCTTTTAAAACATGCTTCAGTGTGTCTTTTGTCTTTGTTCGCGTGAGCTTCAGAAATATTACCGTTAGAATACGTTGGACTATAACATAAATAAACAATAATATATTTCTAACTACCCCCAATAACTAATAACGTGATGGTGTACAAATTTCAACTCTTTTCTTGTCTTTAATTTAAATCATGGGATACAACCTTTCAGCTTTTCTTTATCTTTTCAAAGACAATGAGGTGGGGATGCACAAAAAATATTGAAACCCCAATTTCGTCTAATAATTTACACATATGTGGACACTAGTTGACTTAACAGATTGAGCCATAATTTCTGAATCATTGTATTAAATTTCCTAACCCTAGAAATCGTAGTCTCATGTATGAACTGTAAGAACCACATTTTTATCATATATACTTAACAAACAATTTACTTTGTAACCAAGTTAGGTATGTAGTACATGTTCCTGAATCATTTTAAATTATTATTATTATTACAATAAGACTCTGTTAAACAAAGTAATAACTATTGCCGGTTTTCTAAATGGCTGCCTCTTTAAAGTCCATGATTACTACAATGACACATTAACAACGAGCGAGTATGCCGAGCCAATCCCATGCAAAACATAAGTGCGCTTAATGTTATGCATTTTCGCTTTCTACCGACCAATAGCCACAATATGCATATTAAGAGAACATAAAGTGTTTACATGCAAACGTTAGAATAAATTACAACCGCATTAAGCTATTGTCGGTAGGTTCCAACAATGCACTTCTATTTTTATTCATCGCTTCGCTAATAAAGACACTCGTAAACTCACCGATACAAGAATATGTCGACTAATTAAAAGCGCCGTATTCTCGCTATGTTGACATTTATTGTTGACCCGAGATTTATTCCGCTTTCTTACAATGTTGTCAGAAGATCTCACAATTAAGCCCTCAGCCGAGGCAAGATCAAACATCACATTATTCAGGAAGAGATGTAGATGTAATTCTTAACGTCGCGAGTGCATCGCCGCTGAAATCGGACTGAAACTAACAAGACATGTCTCCTCAATGGCAAAACACAATCTGATAATTAATCATTCGCTTAGAGGAAGCAGCTACCGATTATAGATGCTCAGCCAAGCATTATTGCACCGTTTAATCGCAGCAACCATGCATTCATTTTGCAGTATCATTCACTTTCGTTCGATCATTAATTGGATCCGTTCTTCCGAATAGGCGCCTGACAGAAGCCACTGGGCCCGTTCGCTTTTGCATGCCTTGCAACATTTTTATTAGTTTAACTGTGCTTACGTGCATTTTTGAGGTACCGCTAACACATTTTTGGGCTATGAATCAATCGGATGAATGAGTAAATGTTTTTTTTAGATCAAATAGTTCCTATTAGCTTAACCCATATTTATCATTTATTCCTATTATGTCATAGTAATGTTTATAATAAAAATAACAATTACGTTTCATTGCTTTAATTTTATATACTCTGATTTATATAATACTAAACTGATTTTTTTCAATGCTTCACCAAATTATTTATTTTTGGTAACAGAAAAGCCAAGTCGTCTGTTAAAATCATTAATTTTCATTAAAATTGATATGACATTCAGAGAAAAGGTGATTAATGCAAAATAACCTCGCACAGAGCATGCTAAAATGGCCTACCTTGTACGGAAACATTACCATGAACATGCACGCATGTAGCTACATACATAGAATAAGCCGATTTCAGCTTAAGTGGATTGTCACCACATTTTATTGTAGCTGTTTCAAACTGGTTATCGTGTTGTATCACTTCGACAAAATTGATTAATCCTTTTCTTCGTCGAACGAATCTATCATAAACTCGATATTAATCATCAGGACGAAACAAACAATTAGGAATTAGTCGAATAATTGTGTCATAATTTCGTTAATTACGACGACCCCAGCTTCGCCAATTCGGCTAGCCTCGCGTAAATGCATCTAGTAGTGATCGCCCCTACTTTGTCCCGACCGGAGGTTATTTACGGCCCGATTGCAAGAATAAATGGCGCCCTGCACTTGCGATGTGTTTTCTTGTGGAATCAATTTCAGCTGAAGCATCGCCGGTATTTATCGCGCGCGTAATAGATTCGTTTCCGAGAAAAATTACGGTTAGCTAATAAACGTTCGTCAGAGCAGCTTGGTGGTTGCCCACCGCGATCGAATGCAAATCAATCGTTAAACGACATATTCCCGATTTTATTATTAATTTATAGCTTAATGGCAGAGAAATGGGCGCGATTAATTAAAGGAGGTGAATAAAACCATAATTTGTAATTATGCGGCCCTTAAAGATGAACAGCTCAATATCTTCGGTAGCAAATTGCATTGTAATCGCAGGAAACGTTACAACACACCGAAATAAAACTTTCAGTAGCAGTTAAATAAAACTGCTCTCTTAAATAAGTAACAATTATCTATAATGCCTTCAATAAATTCGATAACCTAAATTGGTCTAAATTAAGTCTTGCCTCCATTGCCAAGCTGAAAATAGCCAAATAGCGATAGATGTTTCTGACGAAATAGAGAAAGAAACTCTTGAAAAACAAAACAGGTTTTCTCGGTATCCATTAAAATTATAGCAATAAAAATAACTTTACAATATTCAGCAAAAACATATTAATGGAATTATGTCGCATTGAAAAATATATATTTAGAAGAAACCTATAACTATCATACCAATTTGATTCATAAATTTATTAAAATAGAATAAAGAAGAAAGCAGACATTAAAAATGTATAAAACGAGGCAAATAGTTAACACTTGAGAAAATCTCGTCGTCTGAATATTTCTAATTAATTCATTGCAATTGGATATAGCCACCTATCCTGGGTAATACCTGGAAACGCTAAATGTAGCATGCACAAATCTATTAGGGGTGATTATGCAACTCGCGGCAGCAAAAGCCACTGGAATGCATTTCCATGCAGATAACATATGTATGCACAATTTACAATTTACATACTCCCGGAGGTTAATTCATGCATGCCGAGGTGCCAATTAAAACGGGCGGGTCCCCAATGAGCGAATTATCTGAAAAATGCATCGAGAAACAGGAAAATCGAGTAGAAATTGTTGATCGCGGCTGTGACATCTGCATATATTAGAATAAAATCGTGACGGATGCAGCCGCAGCGAGGAAATAATACCAGGTGCTACGCTTATCAAAACTGCATGGGTTGCTTTATGGTTCCGGAACATGCAATTAATAAATAGCAGTACTTTTACTGATGGGATTTCGAAGTAATTAGTGCGACGATAACCCGTTTTGGTTTGGAAAAATGTATGTTTTATATATGTTGAAATTTTCTTATCAACACAGCAAATTGTAAAATCAAGGCATGTTTGGATTTAACTTATTTAACTATTTTAAAAAATGACCTAAGAGCCAATCTGCAGTGACTTAAAATTCCAAGAGGAAATTGATGGTTTCCTGTAGTACAACATAAAAACATAGAAGTATGTAACTTATTTAGGTCTACATAAATTTTATTTTTAGTACTACAACATATGATATCACATTTATTTAATTTCTAAATATAGCCACAATAATATGACCTTTTTCTGATCTACTTCCCTGTGGTACTTAAAATAATTTCAAATTTTTATGTTTGAAATTCTTTAGATCTTGCCAAAATTAATATAGAATAATGTTTTAGCAAAAAATGTTTTTTTTAATTGACGTTTCCTAAATGGAAGAATCAGAAATCATACTATAGTGATTATATATTGATTTCAAAAAGGTAGGTATATGCTATTAAAAAATATGATCATGTTTCGAAGCGGAGATTGAAACGGATCACTTTTTTGAATAAAATAACAACAAATCAACGTACAAAACAAACCATCAAAGTTTAAAAAAGGGCGCAGCAGAAACTATAAAAAAGGAGGCGTCAATGAAAAATATGCAGATATGTTACAACAGAAGTTAATAAACTATAGTAGCAAAACAGGAAAAGAAAAGGAATTTTTAAAGGCAACCAAGAAAATGATCGAGAAGAAAGAAAAAATCCAAACAAAGGCTGGTTCAATCAGGAATGTAAGAAAGCAATTAAAGCGGATAGAACAGCGAAAACACAATGGTTATAGCAACAAACGTAAATCGAGACGTCATTATAAAATAACAGAAACAATATGTAGGATAAAGAAGAGAGATAAAATCAACAAATAAATTGAAATGCTACAAGAATCATAAAAAATATGGATAAACTAATGCCTTATAGAAACATAAAACACCAAAGGAAAGGGCATCAAGGCGGACTATGGGGACAATGGGACTAAGAAACGAAGAAGAGACCTGCGTATTGAAGAAAAGTAGAGAATGAATAGGAACAGATGATAGATTTCAAAATATCAATAGGAAGTTTTTAAAAAATCATAAAACAAGAGAACAATAAAAGTCCTCGAACAGATAACACAGCTATAGAATTAATAAAATTAGAAATTAGAGAAAACATCTTCGCATTAATAAAACGGATTTGGATAGTAAAAAAAATAAAATTGGTAGTGATTTGTCCGATATTTAAAAAAGGAAACAAGCCACAGGTGGAAAAATAGAGACAAATCTCTCTTCTAAATACGAAATATAAGATCTTAGCATCGTTAATAACTAAAAGAGTCAAGAATAAATCAAGGGACAGTATCAATCTGATTTTAGACAAGGGAAATGAGCAATGGACCAAATATTTATTATAAATGGATGCACGAAAAATGTAGGGAAAAATATAAGAATATATACGCTCTTCATCGATTTACAACAAGCGTTCGACAGGGCGATGTCCTACAAATTGAAGCAATGAAAAAACTACAACACAAGAAGGAAATTATAGAGCTAGTTGCAATGACACTCGGCAAAACTGTCAACAAGGTAATATTCAATGGTCATAATTCGAGAATAATACAAGTCTAAATCAGAATGACCTCATATAACCACACATATTGAACATCATCCCAGAATAGACATAAAATAAGACAAATAAAAGTATGTTAAATAACTTTGGAGATAAGGCGCAACAATCAGGTCTGAATATTAACACCAAAAAGTAACAAAACTTGAGTATAAAAACAAAAACATCAAAAGAAGAAGTAACCTTCAACATGTTAAACAAGGGGGCATATTTAGTGGTGAAGATAAATAGCGAGGAAAATTAGGAAGAAGAAATAAACAAAGGATATTAATTGCATCAAAATTGTTTGAAGAACAATACAAATAAGCCTGTAAGAAACAATTATTAGACCGGTCTTAACTTACGCAAGTGAAACCTGGGTGATAACTAACCAAATAAAAATAAACGAATTATATGGGAAAAATATTATGACCTACTTTGGGGGCTTAAAGAAGGTAGTGTAGAAGAGCGAATAAAGAACTAGAGGAGTTATATCAAAACTCAGACATTAATGTAAAGATAAGATTAAGTAGACTAGGGAGGTTAGATCGCATAATGAGAAAAGAAAAAATAATGCAATACAAAAAATAATGTGACAAGAACTAGGTCACATAAAATAAGGACGACCAAAGAAAATACGGTGGCAGCAGATAGGAGAACAGCTACAAGGAAATGATATACATTCCATACCATCTTAACGTGTTGTTCTTTATTAAAATTATATAATTGAATTTCAGTGATTTCCCCCAACTGCTACATATTACCGGTTTAATAACGCGTTTTTTAATTTCACATCATCCTTGGTAAACCACCAATTATAAAATAAACGTTGTCGCCAATTGAAATTTTTTTCATGTTCGTTCTGGAAGTACAAGTACAAATGGCATCTTGTAATTACTAAATTGAAGTCGGTGGCATAACTGTTTGTTTAGGCGTACCATAAGTGGCCGAACAAGCAATATGGCATTTCAAAGCCACGCGAATGTCGCGATTTTAAATATGCAAACAATGACCCGTTCGTTAAAATGCTGTTCAAATTAACGAGACCGCGCCAGTATCTTTCTTTTAATCGTGAACGGCCTCCTGGCAAAACAAGGGATCACGTTCGAACGTTACCGTTACCGCCGTTAAAATATTTATAAACGAAACCAGATAATTGTAAGCAGATCTGTTACTCGCAAAAACTAGATCCGATACAATAAAACACGACGAGAGCATTCCGATTTTGCGTTTTTGCGGCTTATACAGAAGACCATAAACATTCCGGGCTCGGCGGTCAAATCGTGTTGACGAAGCGTGCAAACGACACGAGATCGACGTAAGTGGTGTTGCAAATAAATTACGGTATCAGTTAATTGCAATTAGTTTTGGAGCACAGACGACCACTTTGTGGACCGCTTATCGGCGTTCGCATCGACTAAGCACACTATTAAATTAGATCGACGAAAGGTCGCTGGTCAACCTCGGAAGAGAAGCAACTGTGATAATTACCAAAGTTTGGAGCGCCCTCTATCCCTCCGCAGCTTCCTAGCCGAATCAGCCCAGCGTATCTTAGTATTAGCCCGACGTACGGCAACCCCAATATGGTTCAATTTAGCTGCAGATATCTAATCTAAATTGCTATCTTAACTTCCACATATTATTACTTGTATTACAGAGCTACGTAAATTATCTGTACTCTTTCTTGCAGCGCGAACGGCGATGGCGGTTTGCAAAGCGGGCGTGCGGAATTATTGAAGGCACTCGCAGCTATGAACCCTATATTAAGTTGATTCAGATCGCAATTATTTGAATCTCGCAGTCGATTACCAAATTGAGTGTTCCATAAGGAATCTTATAAAACTAATAGCGGGTAATTGTTTGTTACGTCTTTAATCAAATTAGATCGGCCGTTCTGCTATATGAAATGAGGCAACACACCCTGGCTTGTCGCTGGACTTAAACACCCTTCTGTAATTACTATTTGGATGCAGCAAAACAAA
The DNA here is from genome assembly GCA_036346155.1 of Sinelater perroti. NCBI lineage: Eukaryota > Metazoa > Arthropoda > Insecta > Coleoptera > Elateridae > Sinelater > Sinelater perroti. The sequence goes on from JARFIY010000001.1 coordinate 38,377,052, forward strand.
TTAAAGATATCGATTTCATACTACCGTACTACCAAGCATTAAAGCTACGACTTAAAATGTAGGTTGCCTCAACCAACAATTTCTTAAACTCCTTCTAATTTTATATTTCACAAATTATATTATTAATACGACCGGCAATTACTATGATTATAAAAATAAAATCTTCAATAAACAAATTTATATAAATTTTGTGATTTTCGTGATATTTTCGTATGTAATCCTTACGGATGGTGATAGTTAATATTTTTAATCTAATCACATTTATTTATTGCATAATTATAGCCATAAAATTCAATATTTAGTCGCACAAATTGCAGAAACATATAAACTGATACTCCTAAAACAAAAAGGCGTTTCACAACTTAAAACCCTTAGTTTATAACAATAATAGCACCACTCCCCCTCAGACAATTTTAGGTTTATTAAAATTTCTGTAAATTATGAAGAATTAAAATTTTCGCTACCTTATACACGTTAAAGAGAACTAGAAAAAAGTTTAATACTTTGAATTTGACCTTAACAAAACAGATCCGCCATCGTTAGCTTAATAACGGTTTCTGTTATGATAAGTTTTAATTCGTTATTAATAGTTAAAATTTGCTTAATAAAACTATCAGAGAGACAATTTTAAATGGAATTTATAAGGTGACTTAAATAAACGCCTCTTATTATTCAATCAGTCAACTTTTAGTGGCAGTAGTTTAACCAGGAAGGTCATTTAATAATTATGATTTCAAATGGATTTAATAATAGCAAGTTCCTAATTTTCGGAAGCTCGAGTTGCAATTAACACACTAACCGAAACAAAATATGACTAAAGAAATCCCACCAACATCTGCTTTTAAATAAAAGTATTGTTATATAATTTTACTTAATACTCAAATTAGGAGTAGATTGTAAATACGCTGGTTAAATTAATAAAAAAAAAAATGTTGGTTTTACATCGATAAACAGATCAAAAAGCATCTGGTGTCAGAACTTTCTTTGTCCACGCATAGTGCACCGGCGTGACAAAAAGCAGCAACAAACTTTCAGTTTATAATCGCAAGCAAGGTACACACCCCTTAAAAACTGTCAATCGTAGTTACTAAAAGTGGTTATGTAATATACTATAAATAACCCAACCTATCGTAAAACTTGATATTGATTATAAACAGGAAACTACAAAAGTATTATACGACGCTGCATAGGAGTATCCATTAACGCCAATAATAAATCATCCGCATGTACACTTTGATGCCTTTATAAAGACTGCCAGGTTTATCTCGCCTTCAGGACGACCAAACGCATGCATCAGTTTAATCGCTGTCTCGTTAATTACATATTTCCATTGTTTAGGGCAATGTCTACGATTGTATACAAAGCTGCCGTACTGTAACCTACAGTAACATGAAGTTGAAGTTTTTGCAACTAGATGATATTATATTAAAACCCAAGATACTGGTAATGCGAAAGTTGTCCATAGAATGCTAATGCACGTTATAAAGATTGTATATTACAATTACGCTATGTTACACTTAAAAAACATGGTAACACATTTTACGTAATTTTATGTCTCTACAAATAAATGCCAAATTAGTTCAACTACAAAAGTTATTAGAATAAATCCAAATCGTACATTGCACAAACAAAAAGCTTAAAAAATAAACAGCAAAATAGACTTTACACTTTTCAGTGTTTAAGGTTTATTTGGTAATAATACAGAACTACAGGAAAAATATCTTCATGTTAGCTTGTCGTTTTTTAAAATTTAAGATGCACAGGTAGATTATTCTACACCTCCTGCAGCTGTTGTGTTTATTATGACAGAAAGTACTTCTGTTCATGACATTCGCAAAACCTTAAACCATCAAAAATTACTGAATTTGTTAATCGCCTACTTAATATGTTTATCGTTAACGTCCCTGTTCATACAAAGCCGATGAGAAGTAACCCAGTACATACCAAAAAGGCGAACCATTTCGTTATTGTATTTCAGTTATGGGCGTAGATTTAAATTTTGATTAAAGATGCTTATAATTTCCTTTACAAGTATTTCGAATTTTTAAAATGGATCATCTCAAAATGAACGTAACGACCGATGTCATAAGCTATAATGCATTTAATAATTTAGTGGAGCACAATAACTTCACGCTGATTGTGAAAATACATAACACATATAACATCACAGGATACTACCATATATTTATTACACTTTGTGCAGCAACATCTCATACCGGCGCTAACTGCTAATGGCACCGTTATCAACTGCAAGCGTTAACAAAGTCGGCTACTGCATATCTACACTTTCAGTGAAATTAATCATTAGGCAAGTGATTTACTACATCGGCTGAACCCGAGCGATATTAGTCATGCGTGTTATAATTTGATTAAACTTGAAGATATCGCGGATAGATCATGGTTAGCTACATCAGAAAACGAAAGCTGCAATGCAACCGATGAAAGCCGATAACTTTTTAGTGCCACTTAATTAGTCACGCTGCTTCGACTTTTGTCCACTTGCTTGATTCAACATGTATGTCAGGCTCGCCGAAAGGAAACTCATAATATTGTTGAAATAGAGAGTGTTTTGTACAGAACCAACATATTATAATAGACGTTAGTGTGTCTAACCGCAAAAATGATGCCATACTTGCGTGTGGTGGCATATTAATTTAGCCATCGGCAGACGAACGCCGCAAATCATGCATTAATTGACGTAAAGCCAGAGTTTCCCATAAGATATTTCAAGCACTTCTGGCTCAATTATTTAAAACGGAGTCAGCGCCGGCACCGCGCCGCACTGAATTCTGCAGTTTTCAGCCGCTCACAATGAAATCCATGAGCAAATAAGAACAACCAACAAAACAATATGTGAATGTAATCATAAATTTAGATCTTTATTCGCCCTACCAGCACATAATTACTGGTATTGATCTCGCTATTAGCATAACTTGCTCATGCGGAAAGATGCACCTATTTCAACCGGGAGCGTAGTTTTAATTAGCGCTACTGCGTCTACTGCGAAAGAAGGGCGCTTTTAAGTGTGTTTAGTAGAAAAGTAACGTGAAAACTCCTATAACTAACACCGCAACAAACATTGACGTCATATCTTCAAACAAAAACGATTCCATATTGAACTGTTAAGATAAATAGAAAAAAGTTTGCGAAACCTTTACTAATCGTTGTTAAATAGTATTGACATAGTGAACATATATAATGTCCTTTGCAAGAAACTGTAAATGTATGTATTTGTCTTTGTACTGCTTTTACTACAATTCCTATAAATTAAATTAATTAATAAAATGGCCTGACGGTTCTACAACGCATAAGATAAATATCTAAATGTAAAGCAATAAACAATACGTTACGTTTTCATAGTATGATAATGTTAATTGTCGTTTTTCATTCAGACTGCACATCGAAGCAGACTCGGCCTGCACCATAATTCATAGATCTTTTAATAACCGCAATTCGCCCAAAAAGGAAATGCCGTGATATACAGCCATGTAGGAGTATGTCGCAAAAATCAGCATTACACATTACCGCACGTATTATGCTGCTCGTACATCATGGTGTCCGTTGCACAATCAGTAATTTACAGTGAGATATCTCAATTACGGGCTAGAAATAATTAGCGCCATTAAATAAAACACGCCTGCATGGACGTTTACTTTTGCCGAGAGATTCCTGCAACGCCGTCAATTAAGGAAATGGCGGAGTGCGTTTGGCTAAGAAACCGCTACGAATGCACTTAGGCGATTAGCAAATGTTTGGAATTTTACGTACTGACTAATTAGCAGGTCTTTACGTGCTTGTAATACCGAAATCGCGAGTGTACTTAAATTCTCGCAAGACCGACTTGCGCTCGCCGCTTACTACTCACTTCCTTATGGACTACAATTGACTACAATAATGGGGCGCAAAGTTTTGTTCTATGATTTCTTTTTATTGGATGTTTCCTTTTTTGTTTTTCCCTGGTAATCTTATGTTTACTTTCTACGGCCATTCATACTTTGCCATTTTAGATATCTTCAACACCCATAAATTAAATTTTTTAATTGCAATTTGATTTTACTGCCATTTTTGGATTTCACATTTAGCAATACATACACATCTGAAAATGAAACTTTGCAAATTCGGTAGATGGTGTGGTTTGTTATTTAGCAACTATAATTTCTCTTACAGTGCAATACATAGTTCAGTGTTGTTTCTATATTGCTGAATTTATTTTTCATAATAATGCGAAGACTTTAACAAAATACGTATGTCAATTATCAGAGAGGCATATGATAAAAACGTGGCATAAACAGTTGCGTTTAGAAACACGAGTGCGTAACAAGAAACTGCCTGAACAACAAGTCATTCAGAAAGCACTTTAGTGCAGTTCGACTAATTCTGTCAAATTTGCCAGCAATGAAAGAGAAAAGGTACATATAAAATTCAGTTAGTGCAGAAGTTGAAACCAAATGACATCCATGTAAGATAGGAATTTGTTATTGGCATGCTGTCGAAGATAGATACTGATAATGAATTTTTGTAAAGGTTTTTTTTATCGTTATCAACAGACATAATTATTAGACATGGAGATCGGAAAAATCAGATGTGGTACGTGCGATATAGATCTTACATCAATATTTAGTGCAGTAAATACTGACGAACTCGTTGATACAAAGAACTTTAGAAGTGTTTATCTGAACATGTTGCAGTAATATGCTTTTCTTTAGATACCTGAAGAATATTTTAGTAACATAGTATATTCAAGAAATCACGTTGAATTAGATAAAGTTATTCTATAGCATAGCCTCCAAAATTCACAGATTTACTTTATTTAACTCTTTTTTATTTTTCCCATAATCATTTTCTAACCATGACAATGATTGTTTAAAATTATGCAATTTTGAGTAGTTCTGCTATTTTTTTAATCTTTTTTTATTATATTATCTTTTTGTTGTATTTTCGTTTCTTATAACTTGATACTGTCTATTTTTAGTACAAATTGTCACGTGTTTTATATACGATTATGCACTCCTATTTGTTTTATAAACTGTTTATATGTGATCTTCATTCGTTTCACTTCATGAAGCATTTTATTTTCACAAAATCGAAGTTACTTAGTTGTAAATTGTGTAATATCCATTCGCTTCGTAAGAATTTGACTTATTTCATCAGTAAGCAAATATTTTACCTTTCTTCTGTTTTATTATATTTAAAAAGAACCACCCTTTCAGTAATTTAGGTATAATACGCTACCGTTCATAATTATAGTTTATATTTCTGAACTTCCTAAACTAAAGTTTAGATCTGAATACTATAGTCTATTTTCCAAGGAAATGCACACAAAAACAATTTATTAAATATTGATAATAATTAATTTATTTATTGAACTGCGACGTCATCGACATGTCCTATCGTTGCCTTGCAAATTTAGAGCGTATCTGCTCCATTCTGCTGCCATTGTAACTTGTTAGAAACGCCATTTTGGCTTGTTGGCATGAGTTTTCGGCTTAACTGATTCCATAACAGTTCCGTGGAAGACAATTTGGGGGTTGTGGAGGCCAAGTTATTCTTTTCAGGATAGTCCGATTTTCTAATAGGTGTACTTAATTCTCACACAGTTTAGAGGAATGTTTGGGATCATTATTTTTTAAAGGATGGAACCATCTCCATTAATCCTTTTACCATATGTTATGGTATTTGTTTACAGAATATCAAAGTGCATTTCTTTTACCATTTATTCCTTGATTTGCACTAAATTTCCAGTTTGGACACCATCAAAAGCCAATACTATAATATTACCCATACTATATTTTACGGTAGAAGCAATATACTGTTCTGATCCACGCTCTCTCCCTTGTGGACGAACAAACTGCCTTCTTTCAGATCTAAAAAGTTAAATTCGGAATTATTAGACCTTCTTTAATATTATTTTCTCTATTTGAACCTTTCCACTTTGCTTTGCTTTCTTAAAAGTGTTTTTTTTTTTACAATAATTGTTCCATGTAGTCCTGCTTTCTTTGAGTGCCACTTTACCGTTGAAGTTAATATTGTGTCTTACCTTGCTGTATTTACTAAACTTGGGATTTCAGATGCTGCTAGCAAACGATTTTATTTGCTAACTACCATAATATATTTGTTTTCTTAAGTTTGTTGTTTTATCCCTTCTTTTACTCGTCTCTTGTTAGCTACAGATTCCGTTTAGTCTCTCTTTTTTAATACCGTGCACGAAAAAGTTTTGAATTTTATCGCCGCATAACGTATAAAATAATTTTCCTGGAACAAGGTGTAAATAATAGCCCTCATTTTCACATTTAACGTGCATTTTCTAACCATAATTACTTAACAAAGGACTAAACTTAATTTTATAAAACAGCGAACCTTACCCCGCAGAGTTCATATGCGACTAACGATATTTATGAATTTAAATTTCAAGTCTTTCAAAATCATTATTTGTTAGATGCTGAAAGCTCTGCTTGACAATGTAAACGAACAGATAACACCACATTGCATTCCCCGTTTCAAATAACCACAATAAAATTTAGAATTTATAACCTCCAGATGGTAGCTATAAAATACTTACGGTTTGTTTTGGTTTATTGCATTTTTTATTATTATACTGCCAAAATTATTCGTAAAGTAAGTGCAATGCATTCAGAATAAATAAAAATCTCTTGTTCTGTATGAGTATTCTAAAGTTATTGCGCAGTGTTTGTAAATGTTCGAATAATGTTTTGTTTTACTTTAAATTAAAACATCATTTAATATTGGCATATTTAGGGACGTTACAGAATTTTATTTTGTTTACATTATTTTTATAAATCATTGTATTTTCCGGTTCAGATTGCTATAACTATCTCTTTGGTCTTATAAAAAAGAGTTTACTAATTCGTTTTCTTTTTGTTACTTCAAATTCTCTTTAACTACATCCAATGTTAATATTTATGTACTTTTTTTATATAAAAAGGTAGAGTATGAAAAAAAGTTTAAGGCATTTAGGTGTTTTATTTTTTTATTTAATTTTTTATTATCAAACCACTATAATTTTCTACTGGTTTGATGATCAAACTGCTTCTGAAATATTGGACTATATCTTAACAAGATCTGCTTAATTTGATCATAAATTCTATTAATTCAAACGCTCATGTTTTATTAAAGTTACTTTTGGCGTTACAAATTTTTAACGAGAAACAAATTTAAATATTTCGATATTATATATATTTTTTGGTTTGTATATTTTCCAATGTTAGAACTTTCAATAGTGAAAAGAAGGTTTTTTGTCTACTGCTGTTATGCCAAAAATAGTTCATGTTTAGATTCAGAACATCATATAGAGTTTTTTTATGTGATGACATTCGTTTAATCATTTTAGGCATTAATGTACATTTTTCTAATTCGCGCTATTTCTTAAAAAAGAAAATTCAAATTAAATGTTTGGAGCAATAAAAAATTTTAAAATATTTGCAAAATACTGACTACACAGTGGACAGGAAGCTTCAAGGCTTTTAGCAAATTGCTTCCATTGCTGGATAATAACGTTAGGCGTTTTTACACTGTCCCCTTTCTTTGATTGCACCATCATTTTTTCTCGTGCAAACAGCATTACCGGCAGCGACGAGGGACCGGACCGTCGTGGCCGACCATCTTGGAGGCGACCATTAAAACTGTTTGTGAAAGGATATTGACACGTAAACGTCCAGTTGCGCAATTCGCATTAGCTTCCGATGAATTTAGATAGCATCGAGGCGCAGTAGCCGGCTGCAGCTTCGCCTTTCAAAGGCCCGCTGCGGGTTTCGTTCCTTAATGCCGCGACTGATTTGCGCGGACAGTGTTAGTTAATCTTTTCGCAATTAATTGGCCGAATGCTTCGTTCGCTCGCAGACAAGTAGTATAGGCAACCGACGTTTCCACAACACCTCTTAACACACTAGTAGCTTTTAGAGAGCAATTAATTAACTTTACTTGTCAGATAATAGTTGATAATAAAACAGAAGCGAACATACCGGTAGACCGAGAGCTTCCGATACACAAGCAAGTGTTCTTTCTCGCTTACGAGCCGCTCACGTAATTACCAAACGGTTGCTTCCTGAAATAAATCCGAACTAATGCCCGGCAAAGTCTAAATCACGACGTGGGCTTCCAAATGTTTATTTAATCACAAGATAAGCAAGAATGCTCCTATATAAGCAGATTTTTCTAATATCTACCTAATAAACTAAAATTCCTCATATGCCTTGGAATCCCGACTGGAAATTAAAGCACAAAAAGCGACCCATAATACAGGCTATGTACTACATTCCATAATCAAGTAAAATTATACTTTATCTTAATTTAATTAACATAAATGTATCTTTATGTTAGCAAATAGGTTTATCTAAATTCTTAAACATTTTCTTCTGCCACCAAAATGTACAATATCATTGAAACTAAAACTATTCAATTATATTATACAACCTCCTTTAGATAATTGTACAGTATGTGATAATATTTGAAATATTACCTACTTTCTGATATATTAAAAACAATATTATAAAACGGAATTACAGGCACCTTTATACAAGAAGCCCAGGCAGATCTTAACAACGATTATCATATTTATAATTATTACTGTAACTATCCAAGGAACAACTAAATAAAATCAAAAAGCATTTTCGTTGTAATATTTATTACACACTTAACCGCATACAAATACGGGTACATTTGCCCACTAATTAACCTGTCTTTTAGAAGTCACTTAGCATGCCCATTAGGAAATTTATAACTGTTCGGCAAGATGTGCTCACAGAAATCGGCTTAACGGTAAAAAGACCGTATAAAGAGAAATTATGCAAAAAAATCATGTGCCAGGTGTTAAACAAATTTTTAGTCTCTATCTATAAAATTACTCAAAATGCATCTTTGGATAAACATTTTATAGTCTACATTAAGTCTACTTGTTCAAATGTTTTTCAAAATTATCTTATAATTTGCCATGGAAACTATTGATTATCATTTAAAAGTTTTTACAATCCAAAGTAATAAAGTAATACTTCAATTAACATTAAAAATCCGTTCCTACAAAACAAAGCGCCAAGCGAGTGTATTAAACAAGGTTATTTTGATATACAGTAATTAGAGATAAGGAAAGGTATAATAAAAAATATCAGGTGTTTATAATAATCTTAAAATAATTTTATATTAAAAATTATAAATCTACATACGCGTATATAAATTTATAAAGTTGCATTAAATTTTTCATTTTTATTTTCTAGGTGCATAAATTACAAGTACTCTCAAACATTGTACATTATTCGTGTAACCGATAATGAGTGCATTCTATACGGTCGACCCTTTTCATAGTTTTGTTTTGCCACCCAAAATATGTAACACAATAGAATTTTTTCCTTTAAGGAGATTACTCATGAAGTGCTTATTTTTTGTGCTTCCTTTATTATTTATATTTTTATTTTAAAATTTTTATATTATGTTTTGCTTCTCAAAACTTTTCTTATTTTGACATATTTTCTATTTCATTATAGAGATTTGAGGTAGTGAATGGGCATCCTGTAATTTTTTTCTCTTTTGGGATTTCACCTAGAATGGCTGAAAGCTCTTCGATGGTTGTGCTCCCAGGATCTGATAAGAAAGGACAAACTTTACAATAACCCAATTTTACCTGCTTAGTGATGTAAGAATTATTAGGGATAATAAGAAGTAACTAGACACCGCATTTTGATCGAAACCGTAATTGTTCTGGAACCCCAAATAGCATTGTATAAATTTCGGTTTGGATGATTAATTATTCATTTTACGGCTGTTTGTGTATAAAGTCACTTTATCAAGTGCTTAGAATGTATGTGTGTACATTGGCTCATATAATATAATAATATTATGTTGCTTTCGTCTTCTATTACTAGGATTTTAACGTCTACCAAATGAAATATATACCCGTCCAACATTAGAAGGGCCTTTTTAATGGTTTACTAGGTGAAAAAGGATACCCTCCCATCTTTTTTTAGAAAACTCAGGTTTACTATTTGTATCTTTTATAATAAAAAGTGTTTAAAAAAGCATTCCCACCGCATTACAACAATCTATTACTGTAACATCTTTACCACGTTGCATAGAGGTCAAAACACGAACGTCTTTTAAACTGCTTTAAGTAATCACTTTTCCGAGCTTACTTTTCATTTAGGTAGCTATCTCATCCCATATTGAACGTACATCAAGGCCTGTTCATTAGATAAATCGAGCTACAGATACGTTTTCTAATTAAAGTATGTGCAGTTTTGGATATCGTTACAATAATGTCCGAAACCAGTGAGATCCAACCTTTTTGAAGTTCGATTAAAAACCATAGTATATCTAAATAGATAATTTCAAACATTTGAGATGGTCGTGGAAAGTTACGATACTTTTCAAAAATAACATTTACTTATAGTTAAAATAACATGACAATTTTTCTAGGGAAATAACGATAACCTTTATTAACGAACATAGGCCAATTTCTGTAATGTAACTAAACGGTAGTGTTACTAGTTGTATTTAACAATAATTAATTTAGTTTTCGTTTAAACACTTTCTACAGTGATGGAAGGCGGCTCTTCCAGAGACTAACGAGAGGTGCCGCGTCCCCATCTTTGCAAATAAGCAAAAAAAGATATCGGCAGTCCTCAAGAAACATTTCAGTAAAACTCAACCATTGGTGTATTTAAAAAACTGTTATGATTCTTTTCGACTACGCCTAAGTTATAGAAAACGTCATTTTCACCTCAAATTAATGTTTATCTTGACCTTGACGATGTTTTTACAACACAAAGCGATTGCATGGTACTACCGCCGTTTAATCGCACTGCAACTAATTAGTTGCCCTCTAAATTGAGCATCAGAAGCACTATCAGTCGTTATTTGTCTTAACCATGGGACCTACTCTTACAGGGGTCTTTCCCGCTTTTGTCTTATATGAAAAAAGATTTTACGTGAAGGTAATATTTTCGAAGAAGATGTTAAATTATAGGGATTTAATTCTTATAGGAGAAATGGCCATGAATCTATCTATTTAAATAAAACTTTGCGTCTCTGCAGTGATGAAAACCAAACAAAGGAATCATATGGATGTCAATATGTGCTTTGTTTGTTGAGATATCATTGTAGATACACTTCGAAAAGATCGCAGAAAAAATCTATAGTAAACTTAGTGTACTACTACTATTTGATTATATATTATTTATTACCACCATTGCTTTATTTATTGTTGTGTTTATAATTATTTCAAACATAAAACAGATTAAAAACCCGTTTAAAAACAATGCTTGTATTTCAAAATAATTTGCGACATAATTGAATTTTATGCGTCTTAAAATAATAACCCCTACATTGCAATAAATACACTTGAGCTTTCATGAAATACGAAAAGCTCAGCAAAAAGTACACTTTACTAGAAAAATGGAATTGAAACTCGTAATTAATAGAAGTTGTAGAAATGATAAAGTAATTTTTATTTAAAACAATCTAATCTCTGAAATGAAAAAATAAGTAGCGTTTTTTAAACGTAATCTTTTTGAACATCTACTAATCGAAAGAATCTCACCTGAAGATATGCGACTGAAAAAGCACACCAGCACAAAAGTCATTCAAATAAGAATAGTTAATAATAATAACTTAGGTGCCCATCTATTGATAAAGTTGAGGAAATTCAAAAAGTAAAAACATCAACGTACACATTTATTGTGAGAGTTCTTGAAACTCTTTAATATTAAAAACTGCAACTATCAGATTTTAATAAATTCCTTAAATACTCAATTAAGTGTATATTTTTGGTCATCCCTTTTACTTTATTTTAATTTTGCCAAATTAATTGATTCATTTCTCCTGGGGTGGTACTCATGTGCTCACCTATTAGTTTTTTATTTTTAAGATTCAGAGCAATTTATTTTTTTTTGAGTTAAAAGTTGTGATGCTTTTTTGATATACAATGTTGCCATATACACTTCGTAGTATCGGCGTATAAGTAATCATCGCAAAATTTTAATATACAAATGGATAAAAAGGAAGATCATTCAAAGATGAGATAGATGTGGCCATGGGAAAGTCTGACAGAAGGAGATTGGAACAACAGGGAACAATGAAAAAAACGGTTAAGAGAGGGTAGACAGTGACAGCTGTAAACACCCTATATATAATAATAATAACAATAATTGTTTATTAATACTTATTAACAATATGACCTTTCTTGGTGGATTATTTTAATTTTCAACCTAAAACTGTACTAAAACATACACAAATACAGTTTATTTATTTATTAACTATTAACATTAGTATGTACAGAAAAATTGTAGTTTAAAATTCATAATTTGTAGAATTTTTATAATGGCGTGAACTTGATTGCCTTTTCCTAAACTCGACGTGTCCATTATCACTAAAACTCATTGTAATTAACGTTCATAATCAGGTGAAAAAAATAGTCGGCGTCAGAATTACCCACTTTGCATTTACGAGGGCATTAGCGGAATGCAGCTAATGAAAGCGTTTTATTTTGAACTAGTTCTAAACAGCCGACGTTGCTTATAAAACAGGCATCATATAAATCCACAGCGTTAATCCCCAAGGAAACTGCAAGTTAATTTGCGCGATTTATCGAGTCCCTTTTCTTTTATTCGGCGCGCAGGCCGCCCGTAATGGAAGCGATCGCGCATATTTGAATTGCAAATACAAATATGATTTTTGCAATTCCTGGAAAATAAATGGGAATTAGCTCGAGTTTAAACGCCCAATTCAGCTCTGCGGGTGAGAAGCGTAATGTGTCGTGTGGCCATGAGCTTCTCAAGCTTCCTGTCCTCCGGCTGCAGCGTTGTTTGTAATTGCTGCACATTCAAACGACCACTTATTGGAGTCTTTCGAGGTGAATAAATAATATGTCGCGAGAAGCGCATTATCAGACACGCTTGTGCAATATTGAAATTATCAGCTAGTTGCATATATTTGTTGATGATAGCATCTACAAAGTCCACGTGTAAATCACAATCTCACTTAAGTTGCATCCACTGCGAGGCCTATAGTGTTGCGCGGTGGGGTGTGATGTTGCCGGCATTCTACATTCTTAAGTAGTCCTCGGCCATATTCGTATGACATTACAGGAGATATTGCAAAGTAATGTAAACTCATAAAATAGATAAGTTACTTCGAGCCTGGAAAGCATTCCTACTACGAGTTCAAAATAATTGAATGGTTTGAAATGACAAATTAAACTCGTTTATTAAATTTGTATACTTAAGTGTTGCAGATAAGACGAGTACTTCCCACAGAATGTATTATAGCGCAACGATACATGGCTAGGAAAATGCATAGCAGTTTTGGTTACTAGAATTTAAAAAAATAGCACTGTTTAATATCAGTTGTACATTCAATCTTTTAAGCTAAATATGTCTTCCCTAAAATTATTTGTTATAAAATTGGAGAATGTACTATTTTTTCTTTTCTTTAAAAGCAATGAAAGTAAAATTTTCAGTCAAATTTTAAATGAATGTAGATAAATGATTGAAAATGAGTAACGTCAATAAAATTAACACATTACGTAAATTATTATTATATTAATGAGCAATCCAGTAGTCTTTAATATAGAGATAACTAAAAAATTATACCAATAGGAACCAAATTAATTTAGTATTCCGGTAATCAAAGGCGTTATTAAAAAAATTTGAATTGTATTGGAAATCTCATTCGAAAGCAGATGTGATTGGGCTCGTGCCGCTTTAATCTATCATTTGATTTTACTTTCAAAATATCATATGTGTGCTCGGTGACAACCTCAATTTGTCACGGGGAAAAATTCATCACGACTGCACGCAGGGCGCGGATGTATTCTGAAAGCTCTATAAAGCTCGACGCGTTATTAAATCGCCTTTATCGGGATGATTGAAGGAAAGGATAGGTGCGAGATTCAATCTGATAAATGGGGCAATCTCGCGAGTCCTTCACCTTGCGAAAGCAAGGAAGGCACCACAGACAGGGTTCCGCATATAACTCATCTCCATACAATGAGTTCACAGACGCACGCTCGTGCATGTCATATAACGTTACACTAATTACTAATTATCTCTCATCAAAATGTTAATCTGGTACATTGTTAGGGCATACTTAAGCGTAATTGATGCTGCAGCGACGGCAAAAACGAATTTCATTCAATTAAAGCACCCGCTGAAGTAATTGGTGTGTTTAGAGGTTGTCGACGATTAATGGTGCATGTAAGTCGCACTCTAAGTGAAACTCCGTGTACTATCGCGATCGGCGCAGAAGCAATCAACAGGAGGAAGTACAATATAAAATATTTACGTGCGGCGTAATTATGTGCGTGAGTGATTTAACTGTGTATGTTGTAAGAAGGTAAAAACGGGCATTTGTTGGAAGACTAATCTGTGCTCGTTACCAGAAATATCACTTTAAATGCATCCATACTTAGTGTCAATTTTATTCAATCGATTCGATTAGTTTGTTCTATAAGAACAAATCGTTATTTTACTTCTCCATTTAAGCATTTCTACTTCATTTATATGTCCAGATTAAATTCTACTTTTCATATTGTATCATCCCTGTTGTGATGGTCTTCTTCATGATGTTCATCTGATCACTTACCTAATTTATTGTTTGTTATGTTTAGAAACATGTATGGACTCCTATCCAACTCCCTTTCAAAGATTGCATTCTGTGTTGTTATTCACATGTGTTATTTTTCTATCTATTTTTTTTCAACTTTTATATTATTATTTTCTGTCACTCATGTCCTTAAAATGTTTTTTTACTCTCATTAAGAAATGTTGCTATACTGTATGCTAATGCTACTATACTTGTGAGCATAATATTTAATTTATTTAAAATTCTTTCAAATTCGTTATTAGTTCGTGAATAATTGATTGCATATGTGATAGCGCTTGTGTTATAAGGCACACATCGAGAGAAAATTCTAGATCTTCCAAATATTGTCTAAATTTTCAGGTTAGGCCTTTTTTAATACTGGTTCGTTTTACGTTACGTTTCGTTACTATTAAAAACAGAAGTAGTGAGAAAACACAACACAATCTTGCTTAGCCTCAGTGTCGGTTGACGTTGTTGGTGTTAAATTATAATAACTCTATATACTAAATCATGCCGAAACAAGTTTTTCTCAATTATATCGCGTGCTTTTTAGGAGTTTAAAGTTTAAAGAAAAACAATTTTAGCTACCTGAAAACTAATATTAACTGTTGCGGCAATGAAAGCTATTCCATAACATTTGCCATTCTTGGTGACAATGCAACACATATTATGCATAATTGGGAACAAGAGCGGCTGATGCTTCAGATGTCGCGCGTTCTTCTCCAAATAGTTCTGCGGCCGAGGCAAACTCAGGCAAGCCGAGCCCACGCCGGAAAGTCATGTAATGCACGGACTCGCCGTTAAAAATTCGCTGGAGGTAATCGCTTAAATACTTGCTTCTGAAAAGTTAACGGGCGGCACGTTAATGCCACGAAGCTCCCGATTCGACTAAACGGTAAATTTAACAAGCACAAAAGAAAGATGATCGGAGAGCGACTGTTAATTACAAGCTTGTCTTGCAATCTGCATCTGATAAACGTGAACAGGGGATAAATTCAAATCCAATGCTAAATGAGGAAACACTCCGATCTGATTGCTCTGCAAAAATTCAAACAATGCCGGAGCGCTGCAAAGAATGTTCGAGTGCGTATAAATTGGAGCCCGGGAAAAATACGAATCCGAAGTACGACTTAACAGGAAGAGTGGCAACGGATCTCTGCAGTTTTTGCATAAATTTCAACATCAGCAATATTATATATATATATATACATATATATTTTATTATATTTATATTTTTAATCAATTGCTGAAGTTTGTACATTTCAATTGCTATTAGAAAAATTAAATATTTAATAAAATTAAATAAGAGATTAATTTTGTAAAATAAGCAAAGCAATTGACTTAGCAAAATGAAAAATGACCTCCCATCACATTTATACACAATTTTATTAAAAATGATTGCAATGATGTATATTATTAATACACGTATGAGAAATATGTTTCATATTCTTTTCACAATACCGTGCTACTTTTTTCTTAAAATTAAAAAATATTTTTTAGTCTATGTAATAAGGGTTTCACAAATTCTCGGCCATATAAAACAGGCGACAATAAAAGGTTTAATTTTAGGATTATTTAAAGAACTTAAGGCTTTACCTCTTTCTTTGGGAGAGAAGATCGGTAGCATTTCTGACTGCAAAGTTGGGGCTGCAGCGGCACCAGTTTTCAGTTATTTGATCACAGATACTTTTGCTCTCACTTCCATTCCCGTATCAAGGCCTCTGCGATTGAATGGCTAGATAAACGAGCGGCATTGCAAAGAGAGCTGTAAATTTGTTTACAGTAATCGATATGCAGCATGCAACACTTTATGTACCCATAACTTTTTAAATTTACGTTAAGTTTGCTGACATATTCCAAGAATAACCTCCTTATCAATCATTTCAAATATCTAGTATTTGTTTTTATTTAAGTATATTATTAGAAAAACTTGGATTAAAAAGAACAAAATACATTTGTACACAACATAAAGAATTTGCTCACCTTAAGCTGTAAAATTATTATGTTACTTAAGGATTGCTTCAATTAATTTAAGTTTTATAGCATTTACTAGCATAAAATATAATTTACCTTCCGCAATAATCATTGATTACACACAATGAAGATGGAGAGATAATATCGGCATGCACAACGCTCGATTCAATGGTTGTATTTACTGAAATGGAACTTCCATACGCAATCTTCGTAAAAACAAATAAAAGCATAGCATGTAGGCATATTCTTTACGGTGCACACAACCATCACTTCAGCATGAAAGATGTATGAATGCATTCAAGTGCGGTATTGTTTGAGGAATACGCGCCAGGTCGATGTACCCTGGAAGCGTCAAAGCTACAAAAATCGTCGGTATGATTGTCCATCATGCACCAGAACGGTGGCATTCGCTGCGAGCTTTCCTCTCGGCCGAGAGCCTGCTGAAAGTTTCCTTTAATAAAATTTATTCCGAGTGGGATCGAACAACCGTTTAATGTCAGGAAATATTAGAAGGCGCGTCATTTAATAACTGCATTTAGCAAATAGTGTCTGTCCAATATGCTGCATTGTCGAGAACGTGACTCGCAGTTAAAGGCAGCTTGTGTGGCTCGTCATCGCAAGACGGTGACACTAAACACACACGTTTTGCATCTCAAACAATACAACCACCCCGGCGGTTCCGAGCGAACAATCTGCCCGATACGGCTGATTACCTACACATCTCGCGAACTTTCAGGAGAACGGGCACGTTATTACACAGAAATCGCCACCATTCAGCCCAATTGCTGCGCCCACGTTTCAAAATTGACTCGCCGGGAGAGTGACAAATTAAGATCAAAAAAGTTAAATACTCGAGCACGATGATCGAACACCACTACTGTTAACAACTTTCTCGTCCAATTTAAGTAATTTAATGAGAAATGGCTTCCAGGGTTGTGCTCGTACAGCATATATTACAGTGTCGTAGTACCGAAGGCCACGGTGGTTGCAAAGTTATAGCTTGAAATTCCGTTAAGTTGAAATAAATGCCCCGAGCAAGTAATTCAAAATTTCCGCAAACACATTCTGTACAAGTTATAGACGTAATCATCGCGAGAGAAATATATAAATCCTTATTTGTGGCATTCTTTTATTGTTGTCACGAAAGTGGCGTTCAGGGAACCCAATTACGTAGGCGCAAATTCAATAATAAATCAATCCTATTAGGTATAAGGGAATTTGTGGCAATTGCGTAGCCGGCGGTGTATTTCCATATCGCACAATCAATCCAATTTAGAGTGGCACCTCAATACCTTTGCTTATATTGTAGTACGCAAACCTGGTTTGTATACAATTCACCGCAGCCGCTCCAGCATGCGACACAGCAGGATTTATAAACGACTCATATACGAACTGGAAATAAGAACACGAGAAAATGCAAAAATGTTGCGAACGTTTATAGCTAAGTATCTATCGGTGCCACTTTTCGTGCACAAAAGAACCCCTGGAAACGCTCGAAACGTTATTTGCGCCAGACGAAATTCGTTACTAGGAATAAATAAAATCTTTGACTTTAAGCTCGCGCAATTTTAGCGCAGATGTAAGCTTTCCGTCAATACGCTGCTTAAAAAAATTAAGGCCGATAACAGGTATTTTATAGCAGGTAGTCGCTGTTCCCAACATGGAAGATACTAACAGGTTCGCTTCAGAAACCGCAAATGGGAGAGACAATGAGACGTTTATCGGGGTATGTTTATTGCTGATGCAAGCCGTAACATTTGCAACCAAATGGTAATCGACACGAAACCAGTGACTAGAAGCTGACTGCGTGGCATATCGATCTCCGGTATTTCATTTCTTTACGCGGATGTTGTTTTATTCAATTACTACTAAACAGACTTCTTATTTTATGATAATACGGGGTTGCACAATTAAAATTAGAAATAAAATATTTTCGGATCATATGGAATTTTACTTCACTCAAAATTATGTCTTATGTGGCTTTAAACATCTAGTGGAAGCGTGAAAAAATAAATAAAAATAATTAGTACTGTTATTTGAAATGCACAATAACATTAAGTATAAAACGTGCTAATTTAACAACTAACAAATAAATACATACGCAAAAATTAATTACAGAAGAGGTGGTGACATGTCATCATCTGAGCTTTCAATAAACATTTTTTTGTTGATAGGAATGTTTGTTTCCATTTATAAAATATTATGCCACCCAAATACAAGATTACATTATCAAGTTATTTCTATTTAGATTTTTGTGCATAATACTTTTATAAGTTTATCAACATTTTTGTAGTGTACAAAATTTTATAATAAAGATTTTAAGAATCACATGCTTGGTAATTTTTGCGGCTTATTTAGTAGGAGGGTGGTTTCATGATTTAATATTAGTTAAGTTATTGCTTTAGTTTTTGATATGGTTCTCTTGAAGTTCAACACAGAAATGAATTTGCTCGGAGCCCTTAAAATACTCATTTAAGCTCCATATCACCTAGGTTTAGGAACAGATAGTAATCCGAGGGAGTTATATTAAGCGAACAAAATAGATGCGGAAAAATGTGATACCTTAAATCATCAATTTTTGTACAGCGCAGGGTTTGAATGCGCTAGTGCGTTGTCGTAGTGGAACAACACTTTTTTGGCCATTCCAGGATATTTGGTTAATTTCAATCCTTTTTAAAATGCCGCGTAGTATTTATCAGCAATTATTTTATTTAACTTTGAAATGAGACCCCCCCCTTGCGCAAAGTTTTTTCACCTATCATCATGCAAAATGAAGTTGAGGTAAATACCCGCGTCTTTTACTAACTTACGCACTTTCACTGTTATGTATATAAATATTATATCATGGATTTTATTGACGATATCCAGCTGACTTCTGTTTTCGAATTTCCAGAACGTCCTGCGTCTTTCATGCCATTCATTCAATTAATTTACCTAAAATTGGAGCTATTCTGTAGAAAAGACATAAGAAATAGATTTATTTCATAATAACCCCCCTTAAAAATTGAGTCATACCACAAACTCTAATTTTATTCATTTTACACTATCATTTTAAACGCTTACCTATATTTAAACTAAATCAAACAATGGATTAGTAACAGAAGTGATTTATAAATTTAGAATGTTCATCTAAGAAGGAAACTTTTGTTGATGTTTTTTTCTGAGAATTCAACCACCTAAATATGCCCTGAGTTGGGGGAGGTTGAACAATAATCTTTATTATTTTGAATAATTGTTCGATACAATATTTATATAGAAAGAAAGAATTAATGGAAAAAATGGATAAAATGGTGGTGAAATCAGGACTGTTAGAAAAGATCAGCAATAATTTTATAAAGAAATTGGAAAGCTAAAAAATCTGGTGTGAACATCACACGACTTTCCTTATCCTATTATTATATATTATACGTGTCCATCGTCTGAACTGCTCTCGTACGAACTTGTTATTTTAAAAGGACGAGGCGCAAGTCCAACACTCAGCTGATTAAAATAAACAGTACAAGACAATAATTGACTCGACTTAAAATTTTGCTATGTCACTGAAGGTTAACGTGCGAGCTCGGTCGCACAGCCTGCGTGCTCTCTAGCGCCCGTCCTCCGAAGTCGGCCCGGTAGCTCTGGCCGAGCGCTGTGATTGGTCCGTTTAATTATTTTTAATCGGCTATAACTTGATTTATTTGACCTCGGATCAAAAAATTTTATATGTAATTTTGTTCGTCTCAACTAATCTATCCGTAATATAAATTTCCTGCAACATTTTATGAACACCCAATATATTAAAATCCTGAGCTTCAATTTTTCGAGTTCCTATTTTACCAACTTTTATTTTAAATTCGATGTTTATCTCACGATAACAAATCATTTTATTATCATAAATTTTTGTATCTTCAATCGTTTAGATTCGCGACCGCTTTGCGACCGATTTTGCGACTTTGCGACCAAACGGCTCTGCTCGATTTTTACCAAAAGCTTCTGCGTCCCACTACAAGTAAGTTGCATACCAAATTTCAAGTCTCTAGCTCTTACGGTTCTCGAGATATCTTGTTAATGAGACGACAGACAAACACACACACGAACCAATGGCTAAAAAAACTTTTTGGTATCCTGAGGCTATAATTCGTCCAGAAATGTGAAAAACTGGGTAGGTCAAATTTCCGCCGATTACATTACTTTCCTTATTATAGGATAAAGAAAGTAAAAAAATACGACACTTTAAAGTAAGGCCAATTTAAAACAGGAACGAAATTTAAGAATTATAAGAACGCGTTGAAGAAATGGTTAGAAGATGGAGGATATAAGAATCACAGGTTTAGCATTGGAAATAAACAGGAATGAAATAAAAGGCACAATAGAAGAATTTATACGAAAATATCTAGAAGCAAATGTACGGTTCCAAGATGCTTATAAAATTGGACAAAAAGAACGGTTAGTCGAAAATGGTAGATAATATCAGTGTAATGAAAACTAAAAGCGAACTGAACAATATACGAGAATGTAAGATTTATATTAATGACGATTCAACAAAGAAAAATACAGTAATTCAGGAATAGATTAAAAAAAACCCAGAGGAAACAAGAGTAAGATATTTAGTATGTAATATTTAGATGTAATATCACGAAAGTATGGTATGGAAAATGAAACTTATACATATGAGTGGATTAATAATGTGGTGTATTTAGGTGTCAAAATTAATAGTGATGGAAATAATAACAGTCAAATTGATACGCAACTTGCAGCAGAACTGAGAAGTGTGGAAAAATACAAGAATTTACTTCGGGAAAAGATTTTAACCTATGCACCAAAGGAAAAATAGTGAAGACGAATAGTGAAGAAGAACAGATGCGAAATTGGCAGAAACATTATAAAGAAACGGGAATAAAAACAGTAGTTTAACAAAACACACTTCGGTATTTGGTCATATAACAAGGCTACCAAACAATACTAATTTACAAAAAAGAGGTATTAGCTGCAACTGGGAAGTCCAAATAGAAGAATCGGAGTAAAGAAAACTTTGAGGAAAATGGTCGAAGATGTGCGTAATTATAAAGTAACAAATTGGAAAACCTTGATACTCAACAAGAAGGGGTAAAGGAAAAGAAATGGTTATAACATCAAAATGTCCGTTATCACTCAAGGAATAGCCCCCGTAGATTTTCTAGAAATCCTGCGCTCCTGCTACAACCATTTGAAGTAAGATTTCGTTAAATATTTTTGTGCGCTATGAATCATTTAGCAGTAATAGTTCTTTTGTAAATTTGTACAATGCACCCTTATTTGTTCATAACACTCCTCTACAACCCTTCTACAGCTATTTAGTGCTCCATTGTAAAATGTTCTGACAGAAGATTTTGACAGTCCGAGAACCCGTAATATAATTAATAACAATAATTGACAATAAAGTTAAAATGAGAATACAGCAAATTAGAGCACTGAAGTTGAAACAACTGACACAAACATACGTGTTTGAATTTTTCGTGATGCCTAGAGTCACTTGGATCAGAACTCTTCGATGGTTTGGGCTATTGTACCTTTTTTCTTCAATATTTCCTTCACGATGGATCAATTTTGTTCAATGAGCCCGCATTCTGGGTAGATTAATTTGTTTTGGTATATCATTAGCAGCGTAGTACTCTTTCGTTGCCTTAGAGTAGTGACACGTCGCGAGATCGGGCCAAAAGAGCGGTTTAACATAATTCTGTTGTAGGAATCTCAAAATAGTTTGTAGACACTCTTTTCGATAGATATTCGAATTGATAAACCCAGTGTTGATAAAAACTCTTAGACAAGGAATTTCTTCGAAAATTTTGCTTTTCGCTTTCTTTTGCAGTCATCTGGAGACTCTTGCCAGCTGTGAGCAGTGTAGTAATCTTGCCCAGCAATATAACTAAAATTGGCGAAGCAATGTTTCATCATCCATCACCACGCATTGATATTGTGTCAATAGATTTTCGTATAACTTATGAGAACGGAACTGTGCTGTTTGAGCCCTAAAACTTTTCAGACCGGCTCTAGATTTTGCTTTTTGCACAAAAGACTGCGACATTTTTCTTGGTCACTTCATCGTTAAAAAGATGCTCCTTCTTATGATTTGTCATTCCGTATTAACCTTTACCTCTTGGCTTCTTTTCCACCGTAAATCGTCCCTAAGCAGTTTTAGCACACGAGCGATAGTAGGATTGGAAACATTTACTTTTTAAGCAAGCTGACGAGTTCTTAGGTTGGGGTTATGGACGTGTTTGTGCAAAATTAATTCACGACTCTCCACTTCATTCAACGATATCGTGGTAACTTATTTGTCTAGACAAATTTGCGCCTATCAGGTAACATTTTGGTGTTGACTGAAGAGTCTGCTTAGATAGGCAGCTCATAAAATTTACTTACAATGTTATATTTAATTTTCGTTGCTCCCAATTTTGCCGTGGTCACCCTTTAATTAACATAAAATCTGCAATTTCCTATTTAAAAACAACTGCGACTATTTAAGTACCTTACTACCTTTATGTATGTTATATAATAATTATAATAATAATGGTAAGGCTCTACGCCCCGCGGGGAAGCACGGCTTGCGAACTGAGAGGTTAAGCTTTCATACGTTCGCTCTCTGCCCGGTCGTCGCGCACCATCTTTGATGGGGGCGACGTGGCAAGCACCGCGCCTAAGACGACCGCCATTATTATCCCTTGTTCGAATGAACGCAGGTACTCAATTATTTTTAGTGACTGAGTAGGCTATGTATGTTATATACAAACCTTATATATTAAAAATCAATGATAACATAAATAATTTGCGACAAATAGAAATAGTTATATACTAAAATTTCTCTTTTCGTTAATTTCCCTTACCATTGATAAATATGAATAACAAAAATGACAAAAATAACTTGAATTAAAAAGTTTAAAAAGAAATTCAAATGTTGCTGTTTCTTTTGTAATAAATTATTTACACAATTACGAATAATCATCTTCTCTTACATTATACATGTCTTCCATGTTCGATGTAATTTTTTTAGCACTTCTGTTTACAATTTTCTATTTGTAATGCCTATGTTATTCTCTTTATAATTAATTTGATCTCAAAAGTTACATCAATGGGCCAGATAATTAATAAAAATTTACTAATACTTTTTAATAATTTCGAGTTCCTCGGGCATTACATAAAAATAGTAATGGAAGTTTATTGTATAAGTGCTGATAAGTGTTCTGGCTTTTAAATGATGGTCTAAAAAACGAAAAACAAAAGTCATGTTGCGGTCTATTTCATTTGGAATAATCCCGGGAGCTGCATTAGTGGCCATGAATCTACGTCTGTAAAACACCGCTCGGCGGAATAAATGGATTATTCGTCGTCGATACATTTTATACAGCTGCAGCAAACCATTCACAGGCTAATGCCTTTACGTCCATTTTCTTTACAGATCGTCAAGTTACAACAACGCCACAGGTAAATGTGATTTATCGAACATGGACCGCATTACTCTGGCCGGAAGCAGCGCATTCCAAGCAGCCGACGGCTACGAGTACATGGAGAACAACTGCGTGGAGGAGCCCACGAAGTTGTGCGAATTCAAGAAGCTGAGCGGCCGCATCCTAAAGACCGTGGACTCGGTCTATCAAGACGTTGGTTCCGTGGACGAGTGCCGCGAACTCTGCCTGAACTCCCCGTACCGCTGCCATTCGTACGACTACGGCGACACCGGCGAGATGGTCTGCCGCCTTAGCCATCACTCGAGAGCCACTCTAGCTGATATACAGGTAGGAGAAGCATCGTAATTGCCGGATTAAGTTCTCTCTTTACCTTCCGCGCAGGTTATCTAAACATTTGTCCAGTTGTTAAGTGGCTGCTTGCTTTCAGGACCCATACCTTGACGTGCCCGAAGCCGCCACTTATGAACTCAGCTCGTGCTACAACGTGAGCATAGACTGCCGCTCCGGAGATATGGTGGCGCGAATCCAAACTAGCAAACTGTTCGATGGTAAAATCTACGCAAAAGGTAGCCCTAACTCTTGCGTGCGCGACGTCAATAACAGCCTGGAATTCGAGTTGCACATGGCATACGACGATCTCGAATGCAACGTACGGAAGAACGGCCTGGGAAGATATGTTAATGACGTGGTCATCCAGCACCACGATAAAATCGTAACCAGCTCCGACCTGGGGCTAGCAGTCACATGCCAATATGACCTGACCAACAAAAGCGTCACCAATGAGGTGGATTTAGGTGTACATGGAGATATACAGCCCGCCCTTTCCGAGGAGGTGACTGTAGATTCACCTAACGTTGCTATGAAAATTACTGATAGAAGCGGAGGAGATGTAATGCCGACTGCTGAAGTTGGCGATCCTCTGGCGCTCCGTTTCGAAATCATCGATAAAAACAGTCCTTACGAAATATTTGTGCGTGACCTGGTAGCTATGGATGGTGTGGATTCTAGCGAGATTGTGCTTATCGACTCGTCCGGTTGTCCTACGGACCATTTCATCATGGGTCCAATTTATAAGTCCGTCGACAGTGGAAAGGTAAGTAAAGATTACATGATGATATATAGCAAATTACAATAATATACACTTAATTTAAAGATTCTGCTGTCTCACTTCGATGCATTTAAATTTCCATCCTCCGAGGTCGTTCAGTTCCGTGCTCTAGTGACTCCTTGTATGCCTACCTGCGAACCGGTTCAATGTGATCAAGAAGAAGAATCTACCGGAGAGCTTCGCTCCGTTATATCTTACGGCAAACGTAGAAGGCGTCGTTCGACCGGCGCAGCTAATGATGATATGATTCTGGTGCAATCCATCCAAATCACCGACAAATTTGGTTTTGAGCGGGACATGAATACGAGCAGTAGGTCCATAGGAAGCGAAGCGGTGTTCATTCCTAACGAACCGGGTCTCTGTGTCAACATGGCCGGGCTAATAGTGGCCGGAACAGTCTTTTTAGCCGCACAACTAGCAGTCATCGCAGCCTGGACTTTCATCTGGCAAAGACGGAGACTAGGACATAAACTGCACCCTGACGCTATGTCTGTGAGCGTCAGCTTGCCATCAGGGTTAAGTGGTAATCGCACAGATAGTCTCTGTAAGCTGTACGATGCCGGTTATGCCCATTCTCGTAGATTTTAGACTAAAGTCGTTTATTAGAAAAAACGGCGACGACTTCTCTGACAAATTATCTGCCAATTGCGTGTGATAGCTAGACATTTGCATAAACTGTAAACAAAATTGTATGCATTCATTAACTATCTAGCTGTTTTATTGTAGTAAAAAGTGCCGAGTGTCTGTCAATCCGTTAAGATGACTGCCTTAATGACACTGCGATGCGCCACCAAAATCGCGCGTGTTTGATTTTAAGTACCAGTACTCGCTTTTACGACATGCGGCATGATTTACAGGTGCTGTAGCCCATTTGAGCTATAATTATTTAAGATTTTAAAGAATATAGACTGTAAGTCATTGTATCACTTTCTTCTAGTTAACGCAATAACGGATTATTTCACTAAACTTTTGATACCGCAAACGTATTAACAATCGTATAAGTAAGCGTTAGGTTAGCTTGGAAGTAACGTTATTCCCTTCCTACTTCATATTCAGTATTAGTCATTTTCCCGGCATTCGATAACTTTGGCGGAATTAGTTTCTGGTTCAGGTTGTGTTTATCATCCATCTGAGAAACATAACGTTACTTCATAGATGTTCGTGGCATGGTACGAGGGATCCGAGGACGATCTCGTGTGAATTGCAGTGTGCTCGTATTGACATTAGACTAATCGCGTGAATGTATAACCGAATGATATTATTTATAATTGCTTGTCCTCGTTTCCTGAGACCCACAAGGCGATTTTGCTGGCTATGTGGTTGCGTGATCGACATTGTGCAAAATCGTCCACCCAAATCGCCTAATCCATTTTTAACGAAACTTATAAATAATTAGGCAATTATGTGTTTACATATAAGATATTTAAGCATAAAGCATTTATATGTATCATTTCAGCTATTTGTTCTGAATAAATCATTTAACGTATTGCTACACAACGTATTTATTTATTTTGCTTCACTATAACCGATAAAAAATGCATACCATTATTTACAATTTTTACAAACCTGTGACTCTACAGTACTCGTTAGAAATGACAAAAAGGCTGCACCATGTTTCACCTATTTACAAGTACTGTCCTCTACAAAAGCATGGCCGCATAATTTTTTTCATGTATTACAAATATTATAGTTATTCCAAATGTGTTGTAGAAGAACATTAGTAAAATGTTTGCAATTGAAAATTCTATCCTTATAAACTTGAAGTGTTAAATAACTCTAAACATTTTCGATAATATTGATGTCGCTAGATTTCATTGGCCAATGATAAATTGCAATATGACCTTAAAACCATGTCTCGACCTATTTGGTTGGTTAATATAATACCAACATGTCAAGAATTAACCCCATACGAGTTCTTGTTCTAAAATTTTACAATATGTTTCAGATGTCGTTCGTCTTGGCAAAAAATATTAGTTTCGTCATAGTACTCAACATCAACTGAAACCATATATAATACACCATTTATTAGCTTATCTGATAATGTATACGATTCCTCTAAAAGGCAAGTAGACTGCATAGTCTAATGATTTGATGTGAATCTAATAGCAATGTAATGTAAGTTACGCTTAGGACTTAAAAATATTTAGTTATACTTCCTCGACTCCCATTTTGGACTGTCTTCGATATATACATATAAAACATGAGCCATTTTTATATAAGTTTGGAGCAAACTGTGGAAGTTGCAAAGAAATTCAGACAAAATTTGAAGGCTTTCCCCCACCTTTTTACCTATTTTGCCCATTAAAAAATTTAGCTGAGACATTGGCCCAATAAATGTCAGTGTAGTTAAGACATGACGAATTCTGCAAAAGGAGTATTCATGTAAAATCTATCTAATAAAAAAACCTGGTCCATGTATATTAAATTTCTCTAGAAACAATTTTATTCTCCCATTTATTCAACCAAACCATACGAGTCCTAGATAAGTCAAGTCGTGTTTGTTTATATGAATCGATCAAAGGATGCTGTAAAATTATTTGTACGTTGTGAATGCTGCATCCGAAATTTCACGAGCTGTTGGGGTTGAATTTAAATCAAGCTGACGAACCCGTCTTGTTGCTTGTTCTGATAGTGCTCTTTATTTGGATGTAATTTTCTTTTAATTCAAAAAAATATAACAATTTTCTCATTTCAATTTTTCTCATTCAATAATATTATCAGATTACTTAAACTTTTTTCTTGAAAGCAAGAATTTTTTTGACATTCGCTAACATCTTTTTACCTGAAATTCTTCAATTTTGTTTAAAACAAAAATTTAGACATTATGCACATTCCACTGTATTAAAACGTTTTTCCCAAAGACCCCATGCGCCATATTTTTGGCACAGCTACTTACTAAGGGGAATAAAACACATGCGCTTTTGCGGCATTTTTAATTTATTTTGTTAAAAAATTTTATTTTAAAAATGGTTTTCTACAGAACAATTACAATAACTAAAATACTTGTAACACATGAAGCATACCATAATTCCTCCGAGGTTTGTAACTGGTTCCTTAAGAACAAAAGTACATTTATAAATGACGGTAACCAACAAAGATATTTTGAAATGTATTTCTAAAGAGATATAAAAAAACGTAAAAATCTAAACAAAGAAGAAAATTAATAAAATTACAAAACGAAGCCTTTAGCTCTTTGATTAGCAATTTTTGCAGAGCATAATTTGACAATATTTATTTGGTTAAATAATAATGTTTGTAACTGCTGTTTGATAGAAATGGATATCTGGGTATACAAAAAATGAGTATTACTAACATATAACAAATATGCAGTTTGTTATGCATACATTTTTTTTAATGAAATTTTAAACTACTATTTCAACACTTACAGAAAATTTAGGTATTTCTTTGGAGATAATATGGTTACGTTCACTATTACAAAATACGAGGGTAATTCGTAAAGAAACCTCAGCGGTAGGGGGTTCCCTAGTTCAGTAGGCGGTGCGGAGAAAAAGAATAGTGTTGTGTTACAAGTGACTCGTCTGCTACATCAACTGAAAATGAACGCTGCCATATAAAGTCCCGCCAAATGTGAGGTATGTTCAGCAGTACGATTTCAGTGTGCGAAGAACTTTCGGCAACTGCACTTCATCGCAAACTGTATTGTAACTACATAATTAATGTCGCATGTTTAAAGATGGACGCACTCATATGTACGATAAAGCAAGAAGTGGCCGCTCATCTGTAGTCAGCGATAAACTTGTGCAGAAAATTGACAAAAACACCCGTTATACACATGAAACAGTAGCTTGCGTCTCATCTTACTGACGGTGATACTGCGCTTCTAAATGCTGTTACATTGCGGCTTCATTTTCATTTCAAACCTTTTTAAGACGCTTCAATGTATATGGTGATTATATCTAAAAGTAATGTATTGCTATAGATTTATAACGTGTATAATAAAAGTACTCTATCAACGTGTGCCTGTCATTGATAACCAAACGGAAGTTTTTTTACGAATTTCTCTTGTACATTTGGGAATTTCAACCTATTAATCAATACAATTGTCGAAATTTCAATCCTACTTGTACCCACTTTTTCGAAATGTGTCTTTGAAGCTAATTATTTTTTAATGGGAAATGAATGTAAAATAGACTGATTTATTTCGTTTACTTTAATGCGCCAAATAACTAATCAGTTTCTTATATTAATTAGATTTTTTTGAAATATTAAGATGCTACGTTAGTTTGTCATCTCGCAAAAATAATTTACCATTGCTTGCCTCGTTGAGGGAAGGTCTGTAGTATATTGTAAGTATAATACGCATACGATAATGCTACTCTGTGGAATTTTCTTTCCAAATTGACCTGGTAAATTCAGATATATAGATGAAATATAGTTTGGCTTAACTTGATATTTCAACATAGATGTTAGTAACGTAAGCCCAAAACAATACTTACAGTGCTGACACAGAAATAATATACAAAATTCGCCCCATTTGTTGCAGATTAACAAGTCTAACAAAGATAAAGATTTTATAGTGTTCTTGTACAGTTTATATGACATTATTAATCATCTCTTTAGAGCGTGTTCCATAAGCAAGTATTTAACTATTTAATTATTGCTTATATTATTTGATTTTTGCTGATTTAAATGACAGTTTTCATTTTATTTGCTTAAGCAGTTCTCGACGATATATTTAATAAGAGCTATAAAAAAATTAATGTATCGCTATGTAGTGCAGCCTAAATACATAAGAAACGCAATAAACCAACTGTTGCAAAAGAAAGAAAATGTGGACTAGGAAAAGCACATTAAAATCATCTGTGGCTTGGTATCAATACAATTCTTCTTACAGAAGACACAGCTTGCAATAACATTTTGTAACTGTTAAATAATCCTCCCCCTCCCCATATAGTTTTTAATATTTTATTAATACAAACAATATATACATCAGATTAGCTTTCCAAAAACAAATAAATGAGGCAAACAGACAAGTGTGTATGTTAAAGATAAAAATGTATTGACTAATAAAAATCCAATTTGTAGGCCACGGGATTATTACTAATGACATAATAGGCAAAAAAAAACTGTTTACAGTTGCTTATCACGACGGCGTTACGCAGGGATCAACGAACCTGCAGAAATTTCGAGCATTCTGTTGTAACTCAATTAAGTAATTTCTCGCTAAAGCAACGAATACAATAAATCAGCTGCTACTTCAGTTATTTTAATTTAGTCGGCGGCATTTTAACGACGCATTGATAAAATCATCGGCACTCTGGAATTGTGCGTTAACAATTTTCAGCTGCATATCACGCCCATTTTCCAAGCGCCGTAATCGAATGCAAGACAATTCGAAAGAGCATGGCGACATTAATGCCGAAGCATGCACGCATGGGTTATGTCTGTTAATATTCCAACCATGCTGCAGGGGCGTGCGCCCTTTTCGCTGAAATTCCCGTTACTAATATAAATAACAAAGTTTCAAACTCTTAGGGGAACTTGCTTTCGCATATCACCTAGAACAAAGTTTGAAAGTGTGAGCGATAACACTCCAACTTCAGCATTTCCTAGCCTGCAACATTGTCTTTTAGCTAGACATCAATAATACTAGTAAGTTCCGGAACATTGCCGGCAATGTTATCTTCCACATCTTCGTTTCAACTGTGACTCAACTGAACAAAAACAATATATTTAGAACTTTAGAACTTGTAGTAGTCCAACAACAATCAAAAAATATATGAATTATATCCAAACTGTTGGTGGAAGAATCAAATGCTTAGTTTAAAGAGCAAGTTATATTAAATAAAATTATGCAATAAGCCTCCAAAAAATAGGAAGTAGTTTAACATCTCATTTATTTCGTTTTATTGTAAATGATTTATAGGTTTGTTTGGTTTATTTTTAATGTTTTCTTTTATCTAATTATAAAATCTGCAAACAAAATCTTTTAAATTGCATAAAAATTAAAAAAAAAATGTTTAGCACTATCTACACTTTAGAAACGCATATTTGAATCCGTAATTATTAAAATACTAATTGATTTAAATTCGTTTAAATAATTATTAATAAATGGCTAAACGGCATAATACAATGTGTTTCTGCTTATGTATAAATAAATGATTAAAATGTAAAAAAATATTTAAACGGGGCGCTGACAGTCGCCGAATTAAAGAAATTAAAATAATTGATCATGAAAGATGCACCAAATCTTTTTCGAAATGATCAAACATTATTTGTTGCCACAGTAATATTAGTAGCTTTTTGTGAAATTAAACTTGCAACGAGTGGTATTTTATTTAAATTTAATCTTAATTACAGGAAATGTATAAGGAAATGACTAACTTGAAAGATAATTATTCCATACCATGTTTTTGTTTTGTAAAATAGAAGACGAATTATAAAATAAAAGTCGAGAATTGCAAAAACAGATTATATGTAAATAAATATCAAATACATAAAGATCATCTAACCTACGTATACAACAATATGGAAAACCTAATCATCAGTCAACAAGAGGATAATTAAACAGAACTTTTTAAGAGCTACATGTTTTACAAAATGTCATTACTAGTTTGACAATCAAAATACGTCTCCACAAATTCACGACAAAACTTTCGCGGATGTACACCGTAGTAGAATAATTTCTGTTGTTATAAAGGAATACTGCAAACAATTTTTTAAATAGTTAGCATATAAACCAGGTTATTGAATGAAGATGCATTTGGTTATCTCAGCTTTATAGAACTATCAATACATATTATCACGTTTGGCCAACTGACTTATGTCTTAGTTATATAAGTCATATATATGGCAGAATAGGAAATATAATAAAAAAAATGTATAACCAATAAGTTGAAATGTGAAAATTCACATACTCAGAGTAGTACGCCTTTTTGCTATAAGTTAATAATCCAACACATGCATAAGTAAATTCCTTAATTCACATGTAAAACTAACTTACCGAAAGGTACAGTATCGTTACATACATTTAAAACGACTGTTTGTATTCATCTATATCTGTTACAATCGAATGTCGTCGACTAATCGTTTTTAATTCGTATTTAGGATTTTGTATATCAAGCGTTACGCAATGCATACGAGAAAAATATATATATACAAAAGAAAAAAGTATTCAAAATATAAGCAGTAAAAATATTAATAGAAAAAAGCGAGAAGGTATGAAGAGAAAAATACCGGAATACAAAGCAATAACAAAATAAAATGATTATAATAACATGAATAGACTATTTTGATCACCATAGTAAATGATTATTCTTCCGAAACCGTTCACGTTATACTATTTTAAAATATGAGCGTTTGGAAATAAAAATTGTAGACAGATTTTTGATTATTAATAATGATACCTGAGCTTTGATTCATTTTTGTCATAGTTCGGCAACCTCAAGTATTTTAGGCTTTCAATAAAACAACAAACTGACCCGAAAACATCATATAATTAAAAAGGTCAAGACAATTAGAATTGAAAATAAAAGGTATGCACTGGCTGATAAGAGAGTTAAGTCTATCAGAAAAAATCTGGTGTGAACATCACACGACTTTCCTTATCCTATTATTATATATTATACCGCTGCTCTCATCCCGGAACTTGTTATTTTAAAAAAGGACGAGGCGCGAGTCCGACACTCGAAATCTGATTAAAATAAACAGTACAAGACAATAATTGACTCGTACTTACAATTTTGCTACGTCACTGAAGGTAACCGCGCGAGCTCGGCCGCACGGCCTTCTCCATTATCGCCTGCGTGCTCCCTCCTAGCGGCCAAGCGCTCCCCCCGTCCTCCAATAGTCGGCCCGGAAGCTCTCCGAGCGCGCTGTGATTGGTCCGTTTAATTAATTTTTAATCGGCTATAACTTATTTATTTGACCTCGGATCAAAAAATTTCATTGCAATTTTTTGTTCGTCTCGGCCTGGTCTATCCGGCAATATAAATTTCCCGAAACATTTTATGAGCACTCGGTATATTAAAAATCCTGAGCTTCAATTTTTTTTTCGAGTTCCTATTTTACCAACTTTTATTTTAAATTCATGTTTATCTAGTGATAACAAATCATTTTTATTCTCATGCATTTTTTGTATCTTCAACCGATTAGATTCGCGACCGATTTGAGACCGCTTTTGCGACCTTGCAACCAAACGACTCGGCCGATTTTTACTAAAAGTTTCGCACTGCGTCCCCTACCTATAAGTAACTTTCATACCAAATTTCAAGTCTCTACCTCTTACGGTTCTCGAGATATCCTATTTACTGACAGACACACACATACACGAAGCAATAGCCCACACCAACTTTTTTGGTGTCCTGAGGCTATAATTCGTCCGGAAATGTGAAAAACTGGGTAGGTCAAATATGTATGTAGAGAAAGCCTGAACGTTTTAAAAGTAAGTCTTATGTGGTTATCATTCAAAATATGGTATATTATAAAACATACTTCACTATAAAAACATGCACGTCATTTCAACATTTTGCTAGACCCATTAGAATAACAAGTCAGAAGATTAAAAGAACACTGAATAATTAAGTTATTGAATATTTGTGAACTACAACTTTTGTCAGATAAGTTCCAAGAATGGGGTGGTGAAAAATAATGTATTCAACTTACCAACTAATGTTTCTAGATCTTATAAAATGTTCTAGAGGTTAGAAAGACAGGCAGAGAAAGCTTCATGCAAAATTCTTTTCAAAAATACGACTCGACGCTCATATGCCATTCAAACATAGTTTTTCGGTAACAGCTCGTCATCATATGCTTGTTACATCGTTCCGTAGCTTAATACAAAATATTATGTTAACTCTATTCGGAATTCACGTCCATCACTCGTGTAATTTACATCCAAATGGATTAACAAGCTGAACAATAGCTTACTAAGTACCGTCATGCCACCGTGTGAGTTTGCATAAAAACACTCCCAATGTCATGTCTATTCAGAACATACTAGGTGACTGAATAATACTTTTGTTTGATCACAGGTAAAGAATTAAAGAATCGGCTCTGTAACTTTTCGGACAAAGATTGTATTTCACTATAACAAACCTTATCATACCATACTTGGTACTACACTTAACAAACTAGTTCAAAGAATGTTAAATTTCTGATTATTAGTGAGCAAGCAAACATTATTTTTCCTATTTCCGTGATTCTTCTGCAAACACAATTTAATATCAAAAAGACAGTTTGGTATTTCGTAATAATAAAAAATAAATGAGCCAAGATAAATTTATATCAAAGTCAAAATTTGACAATTTTTAATAAAGTATGAAGTTGATTTGTTGCTATAAATTATCAAAACTAACTCATACTTAACTGCATTATTTCAAAACACCTTAAAATTAAATGATTTAGGGAGACATCATTAAATAACTTTATAGTGGTTATAATATGCTTTTAAATTTCGCTTCTATAAAATACATAAAACCATAATATATTGGGAACTATAAATGAAGACTATTTTAAACTAGCGACCAACGTAACGGTTATTAAAAACAGGTTTAGCACTTTTAGTTAAATTTAAATATGGCTATTGCACATTGAGAATGTCGTTAGGTTTACAGAATATTCAATTAATGCAGTCAAAGGTATTTATACGGTTAAAAACACTATTTTTGCATGACAGCCATTTCGTAACGCTAAAAAGCTCAGCACGACTATCCAAGCGCAAATATAAATTTCGGGGAAAAGCGAAACTGTGCTGTAAAAGATCGGCTGCGCTGTGTGGTGCCTGTAAGTGCAATTTTCGGAATAAAGAAAACATAAATCTACGGAAAAAAGAAACAGGCGTAGTTTCCGTAATATTTTCGCTTTATGTTGTATCAGTAAGTGCCTTTTCGGGGAAATGCGGCGTAATTCAGGCGGACCCGCCTTCCGTCACAAACACGTGATTATAAGCTTTCGGAAAAACATACGGCCAGTTTCATTAACTGAAATAGCGACAAAATAGCCCAATAAACAAGACACAAACATACATATATGAGCAGCTCTGTAAATGCGCCTTCCAGTATTAGCTAACAATGTGTTACGGTTAATGCTGGGCAAAAAGAGTTTGAAAGTCTAAATATCTGCATACACCAGAAAATAAAAATATTTCTTAAATAAAAGCATAGTATACATATTAACATTCATTTTCTAAATTATATATAAACGTTTGCTAATAATAAGCCTGCTTAATGAAACTGCGAACTAAACCAGTAACAGACGAGTTTGCATAATTTTATGACGGAAGTCTGGCTGTTGTGTTAGTCTAGAATTTTATAATAATCTAAGAGTTTAGATGATTAGGGCAATAAGTGTAAATAACAATAAAGCAAAAAATCTAATATGAGCACGCATCAGAATTGTTTGCTTATTAATAAAGCTTGTGTAAACATAATCTAAAATATTGTTCTAAAAAATAAAGAAATGTCTAAATTTAAAACGGAAAAATCCCACCTAATCAGATGAATACAGTAATTACCATAGCGTTTAATTATTGTATGTAATAGTTTTTAAATTCACGCGCAGTACGTGCGCGTGCATAAATTTGTCAGAAATGCGTCGAATAATGTGATAAGTCCATGTACCGTTTCGTTGCGTTACAGTATTGTAATTAAACTAAAATAGGCTCGTATTTGGGATATTGTCATGTGTACTGTTTTCTGTCATTACATAAAGTCCTAAGTAAATATTTTGCGGTCGAGAGCAAAGACATACAGTGGGGTAGAAATGATCTTCATAATCAACATCTCGATTCAACTAGTATGTTTGACAGTGTGGGTATTGAACTAAAGATCTTACAAACATTTTACATTTACACTTTTAAAATTAATTTATACTTCTATTACTAAACTTACAACTCTTGCTAATCAAGAGTTCATGACTGATTGATATTTACTTTAAACAAGTGAGCGAGTGAAGTATAAATGTTTATACTATATATATATATATATATATATATATATATATATATATATATATATATATATATAACATATATATATATATATATATATATATATATATATATATATATATATATATATATATATATATATATATATATATATATATATATATATATATATATTATACTATTATTATTAAATCTAAGGTAGCGAATAGGTACTTCTTTGCGATCCCGGTAAAGGACAGACCTATTTCAGGGGGTGGCGACCCTGCCTACGTGAGCTCTTGATTATCCTCCGCCTCCTATAACAGGAGGAAAACAAGTCCCTACCCAAAGTCCTATCATACCTAACAAAATTTACCGTACCTTATCCTAAACCAACTCACCAACCCGCATGGCAAGCGTGGTGTTTTAATGCCAAAATACCTTTCATGATGATATTAACATGAAAGAGGCCTATGTTCAGAAATGGACCGAAGATGGCTAATGATGATGATGATGATGATTATTAAATTATCATTACTTTGCAAACAACAATGATTTTGCATGCTAGCAACTCGAGTTACAGCATAAAAAGCGGAAAGCAAGAAGCTCCATATCATCCGAGTCCATTAAGACCACTTTTTGATAATTAATACGCTTTTACCAATTAGTATATTACTGGCGTCTATTTATTTTGATGCCATATTCTACCGAAAGTTGGCGATCACTTTTTTATACTTCTCTCTATATCTCCCCATGTGGGACATCTATTTGGCCGTTAGATTGGTCCAGACTTTGTCTTCCTGCGGTCACCTTGTTTCTTTAAATTCATCCTTGCAATTCTAAATATTTATTGTTTCAAATAATGTCCCAAATATGCAATTTTCTTAATTTAGCGATGTTCCTCAGTTTTCAGCCACATCTAATTTGTTTTATAACCTCTTCGTTTGTAATTCTAGCGGTCCAAGGAATTCGTTTAGAAAACCCCATTTTATATGCTTGGAGTTTATGACGGCTAATTCAATCTACTAACTCCATTTTATTTTTCTAAGTCGTTCACAGTCGGATGTAGTATCTTCTTTAACAACCATACTTAATTATCGATTCCATGTCATATTTGAGTAAACCGTAGCAAACACATAACCAGGTACTTTGTAGAGCGCTGAAATAGTTTTCTTCTACATACAGACAGCTTGAAAGAAAACCAAGCCCAAAGGACGCCCCGCATGCAAATATGACATTGCTTCAGGCCCACTATAATTTTCTCTTTACTCGCGAATGCATTTTTTCCAAGTGGTTGTAAATAACCAACGGTTTCACGGTCGTACTCTGACATGCAATGTTATATGCTGCTAAACGTAGTACATTTCTCGTGAGTCCTACTCGTTTTTACAAATTCGTGCCATTTCTTTAGCATCCTTTGCTGTATTTTTCCTGGATTGAGAATTTCGTCCACAGCTTTTAAATCATGATTCCGCTTGATTTATTTTTAGGCAATACTTATTTTCAAGCCTTTGAGGTTTTTTTGCAAAAACAGTACTCACTGTAAAATATCGCTGGTTTCGTCTGTACCATAACAACTGAGTTGCAACTTGCAAAAGTATAAGTACATTTCAAGAAATACATTTGTTTAGGGCTCGCGACCGAATAATAACTGCATTACAAAAAATTATATAAAAAACCTTTTACTTCAAAAACTACTGTATCTAATAAAATTAAATTAATGAAATCTTTTGTTGCATTTCCTGTATTGCAGTGTCACAGAGTTATTATAATAATCTTGCAAAGATCATTGGTGTGGCGGCCTTTTCGCCCTTGAACCGCTTATATCGCGGCGGCATGATGGCGGCTGTGATGTCTACGTTTTGCCGTCGCACACAAAACGGCATATGGGCTTTTGCTCAGCCGACAAGTCTGCATACGCCGTGCGGACCTTTGATATGAAAGGTGCTGGCGAATGCAAATTGCCCGCAAAGACCGCCGCCGCCAGGCGCGAAGCCCGGCAACATTCGCAATCCGCAACGCGGCCAATTTGGTCGTGTTTTAACACCGCACATTCAAGCACCGCAGCTCGGCCAATTTGGTCGTGTTTAACACCACATACATTCAAGCACCGCAACGCGGCCAATTTGGTCGTGTTTTAACACCGCACATTCACACCGCAGCTCGGCCAACTTGGTCGTGTCTCAACCCGCAAGAAACAGTCGCAATCCGCAACGCGCAATTTGGTCGTGTTTAACACCGTACATTCGCAATCCGCAACGCGGCCAATTTGGTCGTGTTTTAACCCGACATTCAACACGCAGCTCGGCCAATTCGGTCGTGTTCACTGCAAGAACATTCGCTACCCGCAGAAACCCGATCCGCAACGCAGAGGCGGCCACCTGGGAATCGCCGACGAAGCCGAAGCCGAAGCCGATTCAGGTGAGCGATTTGGCAATATTCGTTGGTGGATATCGGTAGCCGCCCCCATCCGCTTACGCGACGGCCGTTTAAGGGACGATTTGGCCTTATCGGCTGACCTTCCAAACGGGCCGTACTACGTTTTCAACCGCATCACGAGAGCGGCTATTTACACGCCTGCCTCTCCATTTTTGGTCCTTACGAGCCGCATCGGTATCATATCCAACACCGCATCCACGAGAGCGGCTATTTACACGCCTGCCTCTCCAATCATTGAGAATTGCAAAGGTAAGTTTACGCTATAGGGCCGTAAAAAGGTACCCCAATTCATAAAATATTTTAGCATTTTTCACGTGACAAGCTGTCTGTAAAAATCCAGTCCATATAACTGGAAACATCTGTTATAAAGTAGCTCAATTTGTTTGTTTGTTGTTGGTGTCATTTATCACCAAGCAGCACAATGTTTACATTTTTTCTCTAAAACCAAAACTAATAGTAGGGTGCATCATGTCATGACTTCCGAAAATTTTTACTGTAATTTTTCATTTCATGTCCCCTCCCCAGACCTCCAAACCACACCCACTCACAATTTATGGACGGTGTCTGCGATAGGTAGTATTTCTACGAAATGTATCTAAAATAAATTATACAGCGATAAATAACTTACAGAACTTACTTACAGATGGTTTTACCGTTATTTCCAATAAATTACAATAAGTTGTTTGTACAGGTCTTGTCAAAATAACCTATAAATCCATCGATATTTAAATAGCAAACGTCGAAAAAAACAATCCCGTACGATACTTTTGAAAGAAAGCTACTTTTACAACAATAAACATAGCTAATAGATAAAATGCTTTGTTAGCAAATTATCTAGTTGCATTTTTAATTTATAAAATTAGTAAGTCACATTCAGTTCTTCAATATCTTATTTTACCAACAGCTCTTTAAATGATCCAAATCATGGTTGGTTAAAAGAGGCAAAGTTAGAAAGATTGACTAGTTCAGATATATTTCTATCTGTATCTATTTTATGGCATTCATAAAGGTGATACGAAAATATAGAAGATATTTTATTTTGTACACCATTAGAGTAACGTAACCTAAAAATGTTTATTCAGCACTTTCATTCAAAATACTAATAAGTGCGATATCAACTGGGCAAAATGCATTGCTATGTACAAAGCTGACGCCCAGGCTATGATAAAACATCCACTTTCTCTTATTACGAAATTACAAGAATTAATGCCAAACACTACATGGCTATAAAATTTTTTTACCGAAAAGCTCTTGTTTGAAAGTCTTTATTTTCTGAAATAAATTGTGTTAGAAAAAGTGTCATTAAATTTATAAATTCTATCAAAGTGAAAGCGTCACAGATTAGTACTTTTTAAAAATTTATGAAGATATGGGTTCTTTATATATTTATAAATCTCTTTACTACACAGAAGTAATGTGGCCATCGAGATGTAATGTTTCGAAAAGAGTTTTTCAGTTACAAGCAAAACTTTTGGTGTACAAGGTGAAAAATTAGAATGCGTAACCTTCATGATATCTATCGCAAAAAACTAACAAAAACAAATATTTAATGTTAAAAACTTTTTATTGTTTTTCAAAATATTTCCCCTGAGGCCCAAAACATTGTTAGTTTGGAACCAATTTTCATAGTATTTGTTCCATAGTGAATCAGGTATCCCTAAAACATGGGTTTTGAACGCACAAACCGCCTCTTCCGACGTCGAAAATCATTGTCCACGCAGTTTATTCTTCACGTGTGAGAACAAAAATAAATCGTTAGAGGTTAAATCAGGACCGTGCAGTGGATGACCCATCAATTCGACGTTCTGAATGCTCAAAAAGCCAGTTGTTTACGTCGATGTGTGTGAGCTCGCATTGCCATGGTAGTGAATGATTCGGCGTTGCGCGTTGGATTTTCTTATTTCTCCGAAGACATCTGACAAACAAATTATTGTGTATAATTAATGATTTTATGATCTTTTAAAGCCATGGTTCCAACATGTCCAATTTTTCCAAAAAAAAAGGCGACCATTTGCTTTGAAGTGCTTCGAGCGTGAACGACTTTTGTTGGGTTTGACTCTTCATTATTTTCGGGCTCATGCGCATAAATCCAAGATTCGTCACCTATGACGATGTTATTAACTGTTTTTGAAACATCGCGATTGTATTTCTTAAACATTTGTTTCTACCAATCGATAGCGATCACTAACTTATGCAGGATCCCACGTACACACAGCTTTTTCACCGTTAAATGCTCATGCAATATTGAATGTATGCTGATTACACTAATGTCTAGGGATTCCTGAACTTCACGATAAGTCACATGACGATATTACTTTATCAGTTCGCGTATGGAATTGATGTTTGCTCCCACCAAAGCCGATAATTCCTAAGCTCGTTTTTGCAGATATGCAAGTCAGATTTCTCAATTAGAAATGGAATTAAAAATAATTATGTCAACTATAGATGGATACTGGGTCCGTTTTTAGGTCATTTCATGTTGAAATTCAAACAAGCATAAAAAACCCTTGGTACTAAACTATCGGGATAGAATATTAAAATTCGACTAATTCCCCCGAAATAAGAACGAGTTAAATTTCTTATATGACTGTATACATTGCGTAACATTTGATTTTTAAAACCTTAAATAGGAATTAAAAACGTTTCAAGTCAATGACCTTCGATTGTAACAGATATATATGAATACAAACAGTTGTCTTAAATATATGTAATGAATGCAGTGATAATGACTATCTATATCTATATATATATATATATATATATATATATATATATATATATATATATATATATATATATATATATATATATATATATATATATATATATATATATATATATATATATATATATATATATATATATATATATATATTAATGGGTTCAAAATTAAAAATGCCATAAGTAATTTTTCAAAAATACAATAATTTGGATCACTCACGCTAGTATTAAAAGGTTAACATTATTTAAATTCTCTTAAATTCTAAAGATAAGTTAACTTTGAACAAATATTTTCATTTGCACAATCCCATTGATGCCAAAGCTGGTATTTCAAGTTGCTCCAACAATGAAAGAGAGCAGCGCAAGACGCCGCGAGCTATTACAACAGAAAAGCGAATAATTGCATAATAAATCTGTCTCCTACGCATCGATGCTAGAAACTGTATTTATTTACACAGTTAGCTAACTCCTATGTAAACGTTTCAAACCCATATCGCAAAGCGATTTATTTAATGCGAGTCGAGAAATGGAAATTCATAGAAATTCCTTTACATGATTTCCTAAACGAACAACCTCAATAAATTGTGGTGTGAAATCAAGTAAGCAACGATATAAATAAGTTATATATCTACGATGCGAGCCGTGGGGAAGTGTCACCGTATCGGATATCTCTATCTGAGTGCACTCGTTACAACCTCCCACGAATACGCGGGCACACTGCACTTGATAAGCTGCATTAGCAAGTTTTATGTACTTTTAAACCGGTATGCGGAATTGCCCTCCAATGCGTGCTATGATTTATCGACGGTGCTTCTTCCTTGGTCACTAACACGCCAAAGGTCAACTGTTTCACTTACATACGTCGTCCACACCAAATTATTTATAGCGACATAATGCAGAACAGTTACCCGAAGCTCTTCCAGCCATTTTATTTTATCGACTAAAAATTAAACACAATAGACGGCTAAATTTATGTAAGCTATAAATTTATTTAGATTAATAACAAATCTAAGCAGGAAGAGAAGAGAAATATGAAATCAGGTTTAAACTTTATTTCAAAAATGCGTTAAAGGCAGTTCACAAATTCCAAGTTTAATA
This sequence comes from Sinelater perroti, assembly GCA_036346155.1. NCBI lineage: Eukaryota > Metazoa > Arthropoda > Insecta > Coleoptera > Elateridae > Sinelater > Sinelater perroti. The sequence goes on from JARFIY010000001.1 coordinate 38,419,290, forward strand.
AGCGTTAACGGTTACATTTGATGTGAACTGCTGCACTCACGAGCGTTTAAAGTTTGATGCAGCCATCAGCAAGATAGCGATCAATACCATTGGTAAGAGAATCTTAACTCAACATAAAAATATGATACTAAAAGCATCCAAGAATTAACCTTGATTATAACCCTCTCGGCTTCTTACGTAAATAAAAAATACCATTAAAGCAGCAACTGCTAATAACAGCGAAAGCAAATGTTAAACAAACAGTTATTTCCCATTTTGCCCTTTTGTAATGCAAACAGGTTGAGTGGTTTCGACTATTTTTAACTATATACTTATACAGTACCGTGAATCAATTTTAGACATTTCACAAGTACTTTTTATGGTAATACATATTTTACTTTATAAAAAAATTTTATTTTTATGCAGTTCTAAGTATAAGGATTTTAGTTAATTTAAATAACTATAATTTTTATAGATAACTTCTTTAAATAGTTGTCAAACATCCACACTTAAACTTTTTATTATTAGGTTGTTTTTGTTTAACTGTCCACAAACTATTAACCCCCCCCTCTCTCTCTCTCTCTCTCTCTCTCTCTCTCGAAAACAGTAATTTGTTTGCAATTTTTTAAGTTATTTGCGTTTAATTCTCATTCAGAATAAATTGTTGCCTTTGGCAACTCATCAAATTGTGTATTAGCTTAATTGTGTTAAATAATATTACCGGAATAAGTAAAAATAGAAAAAATTACTGTACATCTACGGGAACGTTATGTAATAGTTGGTTTCAAGCTTTAATGGCTTTTAGGCAACACTTTCAGAAATTACAAAATGTAAGGAGAATGAATACCTGTGAGTTTTTCATGTGTGAAATGATATTTAATAAAGACAAATATTGAGCTCCAGACATGTAAGGCAATGTTGTTAACCAATAAGAATAAATTTAAGTTATTTGGTAGCAAATCAAGTATTTCTAGAAGAAAAGTGGTACAATCGCTAGAATGTTCAATAAGTATTACGAGTTTTATTTAAATCAAAAGGAAACACCATCATATTTCTTCAGTGTATTCACTAAGTGGCCCAAAAATAATTTATGGTAAGGCATAGTTGTCACAAATCACTAATATGAAGTTGTCTTTTTTAATTCATGTGTAACTAATTGGACTTCACCATGCCAAAAGAGCTCTTATAAACACAAACAAATGCTTTTAAATATTACAGTATGATAGTATATAAGCTAGTCTAAAAATTTTTTACAAATCTATTTAACTTACTATAAAACACTAATTGCAGCACTTATAACAGCAAATTGTAGACATATCATGTATTTGGTTTAGTTTGTATATTCTAAAAATAATATATCTATTTCTCATACCACTTATGATTATTCTGTGAGAAAAAAGAAATTATGTGTCAGTTCCTTACTAGTCTACTAAAACTAATTTATCTTACTCTGTGTGAGTGCAGCCAATAATGCTTTAAAAATAAATACATGATTTCTGAAAGTGGTAGTACTAAGTTTATAATGTTAACTAACCAATATACAAACCTTAAGTTACTTTTCACATAATCGTTTTCAGATTTAACCCTCTACAGGTATTGTGCTGTATGACAAGATCACAACGCATTTTGTCGCTGGTCTATTCAGAAGGTACATGCCAAGAGCTTTATAAGACTCGAATACCAATTTTAACTTTTTTCTAGATGATCATTCATAACTATGGCATTCTAGTTTCATCTCCTGTAATAATGTATGACAAAATCCATTTTCTTGCTTAATGAACATTAAGCACTTCGCATACATTTTTCATAAATTTTGTCAAGGGCAGTTGCTACTCCTATTGGGCGATTCATGGATAAAATGCGCTAAATCATGATGAACTAGTTATCAGCTTATATATTACTCTAATTTATAGTTAGGGCCATAAGTCGCGATACTATCTAAACAGTCAATAAAAAATTTCAAATTCCGTTTTATGTTTTTTATCGTATTTTAAAAATTTAGAAAAAAAAAGAAGATTAATGGTGGAAAAATTCACCTCAAACAAAAGAATCAAAATTCTTAAATTCTACTTTCAAAAGCAGAGGTCTATTGTCCTCACACAACGCGCTTACATGCGCCATTTTCAAGTTAGGAATCCGCCCTTAAAAATTGCTATACTGAAATTTTGTATAAAGTAATAGAAAACATAGTAATTGGTGGAAAAGAATAATCAATTGCAGGTATGTTGATTAGAACATTTTTCTAACTGACAATTAATAAGACTCAGAGAATACATTGATGTAATATAATAGTGTCGATTAACTTCTAACATAAAAAAGACAATACTTAATCCCAGTAATCACTAATGATAACTAATAAGTAGAATTGGCAAATAAGAGTTAAAAATATTTAGACTAATTATCAAAAACAACACTTGTAAGAAATTTAAAAAATTCATTATAAATCAAACTATAATTCAACATATATATTTATAACCATATCTCCTTTCCTCTTTATTCAATTCTCTCCATTTTTGGACTGTTCCTAGAAGCTTCAACATTTGGAACATTTTATGAAACACAAACGATACGACACTCTACACCGTATTGCGTAGGGCAAAAATCAAGGACGCATAAACAAAGGCAAAAGAGAATCATAGATAAAGATCTAACAGATTGTTACAGAAATTCCACTATATTTCTGTTTCGTGTAGCAATGAATGATATCTAAACCTTAAGAAATGAGATGCACATAAAGAAAGAGAATATTGAATTCTACGCCATCAATGTATTCTCTACGAAAGTTGCATATTATTATCTTTCCAAATCTATAATAGTTTTCTAAGAAATTGCTCTTTTAAGTGTAATTTTGTCATTTACTGAACCATTTACTATAAAAGAATTCATGAATGAAAGAAATATCTCTAGATTACGGAAAATAAGATACAAGTCAGTCAAAATTTGTTTTTTAAATGCTATAGACACGTGACACTTAGCGCTTACTTACTAAAAAATAACAGCTCGTTTTTTTCGTTAATTCTAGACATTTTCTGCTAACGACTTTCATCGTACAATTAGAAACAATATTTTTCAGTTGAATTAATGATTTCATCTTGTGGATGCAATGCATAATAATGATACCTTTTCAGTACTTTTTTCCGGTAAAGACCCCAGTCTTGTTACAATTGAAAGTTTCTTATTGCTGAATCAAGAAACTTTTGTCATAAAGGATTCAGCTCTTATCCCACTATCGTAACAAATTCCTTCAAAAAAGTAACTTATCGTTTCCCCGAACAAACAAGTTACGCGTGGAAATACAGTTACGAGGTTTGCTCTTTAGTCGACTCTACGTTACTTTACAAATTTTGGACTTTTAAAACCTTTGACAAGTTTTTTCATAAAAATTTGTACTTTTTGTACATTCGCTGATAAGTGCGTGATTTTATATTTCTTTTTAATAGCGTTAACTATTTTAGAGAAAATATGTCTATTTATTAAAATATAGGCATTCATTTATATTATCAGATTTTAGAAAAAACCTGGTATCAAAGGTGCATTTAGCACGTTAAATACCTTTATAAACGCTAGACAACTGATTAAATTTACTATTTTATAGTCGATTTTAAAAGTAAATCAAGTAAATATAAGAGACAAATTCATTTAAAACGGTGTTTAGCGTCCGAAATGGGTAGTGGTGGAAGAATTAGAGCAGAAGCAAAAGGATGAAGACCGATACTTAAATAGAATTACAAAGATATTTGGGCGTAGTGCCCTGGTAATCGATAATTTCGTAAGAAATATAAAAAATCACGGAGATTGATGATCACAATGTGTAAAGATCATATTTCTCAACATTAATGTTTTTTCTATAATTGAAGTTATAAATAGCATATTTTATAATATTATCAAAATGTGCAAATTGGGGACCTTTGCTAATAAAAAACAAAAATTGAACATTCTTAGAATGTAGTGTATTGTGCTAGTTTGAAGTTTACAAAAAACATTATACTTTTTAAAGTGTATAATATCTTGTGTTACTAATAAAAAAATTAATCATAAAAGCTAGAGCTAAAAAATGTATATATTTATATATCGAAAATTGAGTATCTCGTTAATTGATTTAGTTAGGCACAAAATGCTGATAACAGCCGGAACGGCCACGCGATTATCAACTGAGTGGAGTCAAATGTACAAACAATTATTACAAATGGCTGATACGCAAATTTACGGACAGTATACAACAAATCAAACACGTCAGTATCATATGTATAAATGCCAACAAACTCATCTTATTAACAACCAATACCAATGCATCAAGGACACATGCAAAATGCAACCACATACAGTAGTCAGCTACAAAGTAATACCCAAGTATTTATAATAAATCCAGTACCGCCGCAAAACTCTTCTGACATATTACATAAAAATACAAAAAAATTAATGGCAACAAATTTCATACAGTCAAAAATGAAGTAGAAATTGTGAAATGTAAGATCTTAAAGCTACAAAAAGCTAGAAATCCTAACAGAAATAGTGCACTTACAAAAAAAGATGATACGAAAAAATATTATTACATATCAGGAGTTAAAAAAATAATACCATGATTGAGCTATCAAATGGAGTTTCCACTGTGTAATAAAACAAGTGGTAAATATTTTGAAATTTTAAATTTATCAATTATCTCAAAAATCAGTACAGGAAAATTACCAAGAGAAAAAAGTTTCAAAATTGATCGTAGATATGCTTAGTAGGCGAGAAACCCCGGGCTGAAGGGTTAGTTTTTTATATTGAATTTTTCCAAATTGACATTTTTGATCACGGTTTTTCCTATATTGCCGAGGGGCTAAGGGGCCTTTCTAGTGGTCTCTAGTTGCCGCGGGTCCATAATTATCAACGGATATTGAATTTGTTTTCAAAAATTCATAGCCCCACCCATTAGTAAAACTATGGTCGTCTATGCATAGCCTATCCACGCCTCTACCGCCTAATACACCAATTCAATTGAATTGAAAATACTGCACAACGTAAAAGTGTAGCCTTTAGAAAGCTTGATGATATACTACAATAATAAAAGAACTAATATAAAATAAATCGTAATTCCACACTTATTAGCCTAAAACCAAAAGATGTTTCAAAATAGTCCTCAAAAATGTCTACTCGACAATTGAAATAAATAAAAGATCTAAAATAAAGTTGAAGACATTATGCAATAAACATGTGGAATATAAAACATGATAAAAAATGCTATTACAAATGTTCTTTGTAAACCCAATGATAACAATATACATTACAATAGATTTACTTCTAAATACTAAAGTGAAATTTGAAGCTCCACATGTAAAACGAGAAATACCTTTATCCAAATATTACCAGAGGGTTGGGGCATACAAAAAACTTTTGTAGAAATAACCCATGCGTCAAATGCATAGTAGAGCATATAACAAACTGGTGTCTTAAAAATACCGGACCTGTTGAATTTCTATATTGCTAAGAGGCTTAACTCGAAAAAATTCCTAGTTGAATCTTGCCTTGAACTTACTTTTGACTATACACCTACAATAATTTCCATATTAAGTTCTATACTTAAGAACCAAAAATATTCACTATATAGTAACAAGACATGTTGGAATCTCTTTAGAGAAAACCCAGATGATACAGTAAATCTAGAAATACTACTAAAAACTATATTTGATGCAGCAGAAGCGGTAAGGCTTAACCGAAATCATACAAATGGTAACATGATAAGTTGCATTGGGAAACAAGAGAAAATAACATAGAACTAAAAAAATTGTCTGAAAAGAAACCATCATTTCAAAGATGGCAATTAACAGAGGCCATATCTTAGAGAGGGACAACTTACAAACATGATTCAATTCAAGAATATCTTAAAAGATCAAATCATCACTGAATTCACAAATTATTCGTTTTGGAAGGTCAGCTATAAACTAAAAAACCCACAACAGCAAATATCACATATAAAGAACGTTATAATACCAGCGCAAGGACTGACCAGCCAAAAGCTTTTGCCGAAAATTGAATAACTAATTTTTTTCAACCATTAACAGTAGAAAAATAAATCAATAAAAAACCAATCAAAAGGAATTTACAACAATTGTACAACTAACAAAAAAAAAAGTGCCGGGATATGATCTTATTATTGACAAGTTTTAAGAGAACTAGCTCTGAAAGACTAGAAATTATTAACATTTATCTTCAAAGAGATATTAGATCTTGAATACTATTCCTGTTTATAGAAAGTTGGAGAAATCGGTATGATTTGGAAGCTAGGTAAAAACGCAAACAAATTCACATCATATCGACACATGAGCCCATCACCAATTATCTCAAAAATAGAAAAATATTTAAAAAAATAATTTATGAACTCATACTTATATCAGGTGTACAAGTATAAAATGCGGATTTTTCCAAAAAAAAAAAAAAAAATTAAATTCGGAAGAATGACAAAAATTGGTTTATTCAAAATATGCTTCATTGCTAGTTACATATTTTACCCATCTTTCGGGTAATTTGTGGATACTTTGCCAGTAAAAATCTTCACCTTCTGTCGCGAACCATTCATCGATCCATTTTTTCACATCTTCGAACGAACCAAAGCGCTGCTCAGCAAGTGCGTGGCCCATCCATACAAACAAGTGGTAATCGGAAGCAGCCAAGTATGGTGAGTAAGCCGCAATGGGTAGCACTTCCAGTTGAGTGCTTCCACGTGTCACGAACCCGTTTTTCCGTATGTGATGGAGCATTGTCATCGAGGAAAATGATCTTGTGTTGCCTTTTTCGATATTCTGGTCGTTTTGCGAGTAGCGAACGGTTCAAATAGATCAATTGTTGTTGGTTGCGTTTGGTATTAACCGTTTCATCAGGTTTTAACAGCTCATAATAGACCACACCTTTCTGGTCCCACCAAACACAGAGCATCGTTTTCCTGCCAAAGCGATTCGGTCTTGCGGTTGATGTGGGTGGTGTGCCTTGATTTACCCGTGATTTTTGCACTTGAGATTCTTAAAATATATCCACTTTTCATCCCCAGTAACGATACGATGAAAAAACGACTTTCTTTTGTATCGTTCAAGCAAAATTTCAGATGTGTTTTTGTGCCTTTCCATCTGCCTCTCGTTCAGCTCATGTGGTATCCATCTGCCGACCTAAATCTTTCCCATCTCTCGTAGGCGATTGGAAACAGCTTGTTGACTAACGTTCAATTGCTCTGCGAGTTGTTTTTGTGTTTGCAAATCGTCTTCGTACTTTTTTGGCAGTTTTTCGTGTTCCTTGTCTGCAACATCGAAATCACCACTTTTGAAACGCCGAAACCATCGTTCACACGTATCTTGCGATAGAGCAAGTTCACTTTAAGCTTCTCGAAGTAATCGGTATGATTTAGCAGCAGTTTTCTTCAAATGAAAACAAAAACTGAATGCTGTCCACGAATGCTCTTTATTTCGCACAAATTTCGACATATTTAACACAGCAAAACAATACTATGCAAACACTTTTCCAACTTATCACTTCTGTGCGTTGACTCTTGTTCTTGCCACAACAAACTGGCATATACGTAAAATTTTTATACTCCACACTACATTGGCGCACCGTATGTTGCCTCAAATCCGCACTTCATACTTGTATACCTGGTATATCAATCCATGAAACCATAAATCAGATACATCAGGTAAAATGAATCAAAGCAAGCGAAACTGTTGATAAGGTTTAGTATGTTGGCTTATTCTAGAAATTTAAATGTGCATTTACACATCCGGTTAAAATTCTGTCTCATTCATAGAACATTTCGAGTCAAATATCAAGAATCATACACTGAATTGTTTCCAGCTCTAATAGGAGTGTCACAGAAAAGTACTCTTGATCCCGTGTTATATTTAATATACACTATAGATTTCTTCTTCTTCTTCTACTCTTATATATAGGCTATTAGCCTGCTTCTAACTACACATTTCGTGTAGTACACTATAGATTTACTAAAAATAATTCAGAATGGTCGCCACATATGGTGATGACGCCACAATATCGTCATATAAAAAACCTATTGTTGCCCCCAAAAATTCACAAGTACATTTAAACCAATTCAAAGAATGGAACTCACATACAACATGTAATTAAATACTTGAGCTTTCAATTAGGTAGAAGATTTATAAAATTCACACATGTTTGACCCAAAAGAAAACTAGGTGCGATATTAAGCCAAATACTAGATAATAAGTAGAACCTCTGAATTATCAATTAAAAATAAAATTTTGTTATATAAAACAGCACTATGGGGCACTGCTAGTACATCGACTATAAAATAATACAGATATGATAAAATCAGGTGCTCAGAGTAATACTCGATGCAATATGATATGTCACCAATACGGTACAATATGTTAATTCAACAAGAAATTGCACAAAGCAGTGCCACAAACAAAGACAAAATCTAAACACACCTTAACAAATCTACAATCGCCTTGTCTGATGAAGATTTAAGCTAGTAGACCTTACAAACAGTAATTTGCATTTAGTTATATTTCTATAGAATTCTAGAGAATGATCATAGAAGCATGACATCTAAAAGCTAAATTATTGAAGCATTAAAATAAATATATACAAAATATGGAGCCCATAAAAAACATAATATATAGTGTAGTAAACACTATAAGAATTTCTCTAATTCCTTTATAATATAAATCACTGTGAATGCTAAAATTATCAAAAATGGATTATTTTATTTCAGGCAAAGTTTCATTATGCAAGTACAGTATTTTTGCAACAAACAACTTATTTATAAGTTAAAAAAACTTTTACAACTTACACTAGGCGTAAACAACTTGGACAATTTTTTATTAGTACTGCAAAACGAAATCTAAAAGTCTGAATGAGTTCAACAGAAAGTTTTACTAAAAGTTGCGAAACTGGGACACTTGTTAAAGACATGGAAGAAAAATGTTTCCAAAAGTATAAAAACATCGTATTAAAAATTAATATCGCTAGCTTATTTTAACTCTCATTTGAAGAGACAATAAAAGTTATTTATTTTATACATTCTATTTTAATCGGCATTCTTGTTAGTCCACTTACCAGTGGAACGTGCTCTACACTTGTGTTTACTTAACATAAACTATAATACAGGCATTTATGCAGTAATTTTCAATTCAAAGGAGCAAGCGAAATTTTGATTTAACATCAATTAACATTTGGGTCAGCCTACGTGACAGCGGAAACGTGCCCACGGATATATTCAAATAGTGTTGGCTGTAACCTGGTAATCCATTTAACTATATTATCCTGCATTGTAGCAAACGGTTGTCCAGGTTGAATATTTTTTGAGACTGCCATTAACTGTAATGCTTGCATCTCGCAATAATGACCCAGATGCTTTCAGATATAGTTTGCAACTTTGAAAATGCAAGTGTAAAGTCTAAATTAAAGTAAACACATTAAGCAAGATAATTACGAATTAGAAACTACGAAACCTTTTGTAAGTTAAATAAAAATTTTGATTGTATATATTATAGAAATACGTAATGGGTATTATGCATTTCTAGTTGTTCACTGAAAAATTTTGTATTTGCATTAAACAGACTTAAATCATTAAACAATAGAAAAAATATTTAGAAGCTTACCAAGATACTGTACAATGTTTTTAAAAGTTTAAGGAGGATTAATAACATAAATTAATTATATTTCTATAAGACATGAAATATGATCCAGAGTATACAAAGACTCAGACTTCGAGACGAGGACCAAGAATTAGAAATTGTAATGTGTTTAGGATATAAGATGCAGAAAAGGATACGCTCCATCTAGTATTACCAATTTTAAGTGCATACGATTGATAAAGTATAGAAATTTAAGCATAATTAATGTCTTGCATTCATAACATATGTTTTATACATAATTAAGAGTACAATTTTAAAGTAACTCCTTGAATTTTTGCATTTCATTGAAAACAGAATGAAATAGTAAGATTAGGTAATTGAAATATGCTAGGCTCACATATTTAAAAAAACATGGTAAATAATATTACCATTTAAGTGAAATAATAAGCTGATAGTAATATGAACTTAAAATAATTATTGGACATTCTACTATCCAACTAATAATTTCACTACTCCATAAATATATCATGCAATGCATACAAAATTTCGTATGCAAAACAGAAAAGTAATTTACAATTGAATCGACATCTACTAATCTTTTTAACGTCTTCCAAAGTAGGAAATACAATGCGCGTGATGTATACGTAGATTAAAAGGTTCAGAAATTGCGCTTCCACTGCCTGCTCGCAGCTAAGCAGCAAACTCGCATAAATAACCTGAAAACAATAACGCGATTGGAAAATATTATTGGCTAGAAAAGGGCAACGTTTTATAATTTACCATTACGTCTGGTTGCTGCAACAATAACTAGAGAGCTGATAGAAGTTCAGATAACCTAGGGCGCAACATTTGTAACAAATATTCAAATGAATTATTCATGGGGCGATATTGCTATGCATTACAATACCAGTAAATGACCGATCTTTTGACAACGCGCGCGATAAGCGAAGATGCAACGAATTCGATAAATGCGCCATATCCATGGCGATGTGAACTTGGAGCACAACAGGTGTCAGCGCCGTGATTTATGGCGACTGCGTAATCTTCATTAACTTCTGGTCAGCAAACGAACAAGCTGTTTATTCAGTCATAAGCGCCATAAATTACGGCAATCACTTCAGCATTTTTCTCGACACGAACAACTGTATATCCTGGGCAGCGCAGAAACTAATAAATTGCCTTCCGATTCCGCCGACCGATCCACAAAGCATAAACGCCTACACAATAGCATACAGATTACGTTTAATTAATTTATAACTGTAAACACCAGATTGTCTTGCTTTATCTGCTATGGGAATGACATTCTTGTCAGATTACGGTTGCACTAAAGGCAAGAATCCTTATTAAAATTTATATATCAGAAATGCCAGCACTAATTGGTTGAAAACAAAAATTTATATGGTATATGTACATAATAATACATTGTATTACAGTTACTTTTACAAAAATTACAATGAGCAAGTTGAATGATGTGCATGCCTGCTATTATTCTTAATTCATGATTAAATGCTAAAATTGTGTTGTCAATAGTATTTCGTAAATACAATAAAGGTTTTCTTTCTTTTTATCGCAACATCAATTGTGATATGCATTAGTCTAATTTAATGCAGATAATTGTATCAGTAAAACGCGTGGTCTTCCACCCACGCTAATTTTATAATCTTGTTCGGCGGATTTCTTACAATTTTGAGAATTACTCTTAACGATTTTATTTTTAAGTTTTTTGTTATTCAGTTAGTTCAATAGAAATGTGAGGGTAAGAAAACAATGAATAGACATTTACACTTTACTCCGTTCAGAACAATTATCGACTGAAAGTCTCTGTTAACCAATAAAAAGAGTATTCATGAAATACTAAGACTAAATCTCTGTATAGTATAAAATGAAATTCCCCGTGTTCCTTCTGTCTGAACTAAGAGAGGTTTTGAAGAAGCTTTAGGAACGCAAAAAATTAGTCTATAGCAAAATGGAGTCAAATAGTAACGATTTTAGCGAAGCAAATTAAAGAAGGATTTCCTTGGTTTTTGCTTGAACGAGAATATGTCGAAAATTTTAAAATACAAATAAAATGTATATGAATGAAATTGTACCTTATCGAACAAAGTAATATCTTAGAGTTTTTAGAGAATTTAGTCCAACATCCAAATTCTCCATTCTGCAGAAGTGGAATCATCTACGTCATTTCACTGAAATATCTTCCATTTGAAAGGTTTTGAGTTTGGAAACAGGTGGAAGTTGAAAGAAGCTAATTCAGGCGATTAAAGTGGATGTAAAATAATCTCGAACTTCAAATTTTGTTAAACGATGGTAGTTCAACGAATCTAGCACTGTAGCAGTGAAACGACTCTTTTTTTGATCACTACTAGACGCTTTGTATAAATTGATACTTTAAGCTCGTCCAATAGTGTGTATAATATGAACTAGTAATAATTTTCCCTTTGCGAGATAAGTTACAAGAAAAATTCTTTTGGCGTCTCCGGAACGGATCTAACTTTCCGATTGCATTTTATAGTGAGTAATACTAGTCCAGGTCTCATCCATAATTACAAGTTGTCTCTTAAAATTCACAGTTCTAGGTTAAACAGCTTTCTGCTCCGGATTCAGTAAATGTCGCGCCCATCTTGCAGAATTCTTTGCAGGCCACGTCATTATGCAAACTATGAACTATTTGTTGATAAAAGTTGCTAATGGCTTCTTTAATTTTACCACCTTCATACAATATATGGTATGACTACTTTCTGATCGTAGTTGATCATTTATATGCAAGCGTAATACATAAATATTAAAACTCAAAATATCACGGAAAAAATGAGGAAAATAAAGATAATAAACACCAAGGATAGCATCTGATCTGGATTCAATTTTTGCCACAATTATTATTTTCGAATCAAAAAAATTATTATATTATACTTAGTTCACATCCGTAATTGGAAATGCACAACGTTGTGTGCTTTGAATGCTTCTAAAGAACATAGCTCTTTTTTAGAAACAGTCACACAAGTTCACATAAAAGAGTTGTCCATCCAATTACGTAAAATATTTTACAAAAGTAATCCCTTAGCACTGATTTCAGAAAATATTTAATTTATGTAAGTAAAACATTAAACACTTCAAAACTATGAATAAAGAAATTGCGAGGCATACAAAACTATAAAAAATCTCAATAATATATAAATATTTTTAAAAATAGCTCACAATAAGTTTTTTGTATTATGATTTCCAGTAAATTTTAAAATGCTCTTGTACGAAATCAATGCAGTGTGAATGTTTACTATAAAGACAAATTTCGTAATATGGTTCTTAATAGGAAAAGGAATAAAAAATAATACGCAATAGACTGGATTATTCCTATTCGATGGTTAATACGAGTAAATCATCTTAACTTGTTCCCGACATAAATAACCGGTCATTTTAAGAACTAATAACCTTGACCTAGATGAATCAGTTCAGTATCTTACAACTTTGGTATAGAATTATCCTGTGAAAGACCAATCTCAACAACAAATTTATGTGATATTAGCAATATACTGTTGCACGTTCCAGAACTAGTTATTGAAAAACTTCGAGACAGACAAAAAACTAGAAACGTTCAAAACAAGACTCTGAATAATCAATTTACTTATCGGTTGCATGCAATATTAAGAAATGCACGAATTGAAAGCAATATATTACTAAGTTTTCTCCTGATGATTACTTTGTATGGAAAGCCACGAATAAGCTAAAACGACCAACTGTAACAATCTCCCCAATTAAAAAATCGGATGGTAGTTGGGCTAAATCGCACAAGGAAAAAGCAAACGAGTTTACTATTCACCTCGAAAACTTTTTACGGTACCATTACTTCAACCTAATGATAATATTTCTGATATTGAAGCTTTCCTCGATACTTCTTGCTAAATTTCACTTCCTATGAAAGCATACCTCCCCCCTTCCAACGCGCAAAGTTCCTGGCTATGACCTAATCGTAGAAAATATACAGTCAAACTTCTGTAAGTCGAACCTTCAATTTCCACCAAAAACACTCGAGGTATAGAAAATTCGACATATACAGTCGAATTTCCGTATGTGAAACCTACAATATTCACCAAAATATTCAACTTATAAAGAAATTCAACATACGGATATTCGATTTACAAATGTTCGACTGTACCTCAAAATCTTTCTAGAAAAGTCGTGATCCTACTATCATCTACAACAGTATCTTAAGAATATGTTACTTCCTCATACAATGGAGGTTTTCTTAAGTTATTATGTTGCGAAGCCTGGTAAACTACTTACAAACTCACATCCTACAGACCTATAAGCCTCTTCCCCCTTATGTTCAAATTTTTGAAAAATTGCTGCTTAAGCTAGTTCATGAAAGTGTAGTCCTAAATAATGTAATCCCATCGTCTCAATTTGGTTTTTACGAATGCCACGCAACAATCTAACAGATTCATAGCATTGTTACTAATATAACAAAATACTTCGAGACACGATAAGTTTGTGCAGCGGCATTCTTAGACATACAACATGGTGTGGCACATGGGTTTATTTTACAAAATAAAATTTTATCTCTTTAGTCAACTTTAGCATTAAAATCATACAGGGCTGTTCCAAGTCAAGTTGAACAATTCTGTGATGAGCTATTAACAGTATACTCTCGGAGTGCCACGGTGCAGTGTGCCGAGACCTCTTCTGTACTTTTAATATACAGCTTGTCAAATGGCAACGCTGAATTACCGACGCAACAACTACAACGACATCTCGACTTACTGTACATGTATACGAATACCATAATTAAGATGAGTATTCTTATGGAAACCTAACGTCACGAAGAGCAGTATGACCCATCTATCATGGCATCATTTTTCAAACATTTTTTTTAAATTCCTTTGGCTGCAACCTAAAATTTGTCTCTTTAGTTGAAATTAATGGTGTATAGTAAATTTCATATTGTAAAGTAGTTTCATCTATACCAAAAGCCACTTATTTATATGTATTCAGAAATGCTTTTGAATAATCAGCGATCAGAAGAAAAAAAATCGACTATAAGTATTGGCATTGCTATACTTGTATAAGTAGATAATTATTCAATAAACAAAATATTAGCCATGCACCAACAACAATAAGTGATAATGTCAGTTGAAAAATTTACATGGTTTCTAGGTTGTTCATGGTTTTGCATATGATTTTTCTAAATCTTCAATTGTAACCATTTGTATTTTACGAGTTCATCACGATGCTAAATGTTTTGGTGAGAAAAGTAAACATACTTCTTCTTTTGATAGAATCTTCTATCTAAGGTTGACGACCACTTTCTATGTTTTGCCACGTGGTATATCTGTTAAACTGTTAGATTGATCTAGACATAGTGGTATGCCGTTTTTATGTTCCTCGTTGAGCAATCGTACTACCCAACACAAAGTATAACTGACACGACTTCGTAAAAAAATGATTATGACATTAAAAAATGCAGAGAAAACAACAAAAACAAAATAATTAGTTCTCACATTCACACATAATAAACTGCTGTTGATCAGATATAGTTGTATGCTTCATTGACTTATGAGCATTTTGACAACCGTTATTGACAGTTTCATCACCACAAAAATAACCGGGATCGGATTCAAGAAGCAACCCAAATCCCAACAAAGAAAACTTTTTATAATTATAGTTTTTATAGGACAATGAAAAACAATATTTGGTATTAACATAAATGTAAAAGATGCAAAAAACGATAAAAATTGACTAACAACGAGCAAAAATGACGGAAAAAACTTAAAAAACGTTATAATAGAGTTAAAAACTATAATCAATGGTATTTCCTACTTAAAAAATATTAAAAGAAACAGCTAACAAAGTGAGAAAAAAGAAACGCCAAAAGAAATAAAACACGCAAAACAGCACAGAAAGTACATTTAGAAGAGACTATGCAATCTAAATAAACAAAAGGACTGCCGCTGTAGTAGACTGATCAAGAGCGAATGCTCCGCTATCCAGAACCCAGCGCGGGAGCAAATTCAAGTCTGACTAGAAACTCATGGGTGTAAGTGACGTTATACTATTTAAGTTGCATGTCTTTTTCGTTGGACAGCACTTACTGACACTGCAACCTCAAGGGATTACTGTGCTCACTTAAATGGAACTTAACACTATGACGTCACATATAGTCATAGGTTTAAACGAGACTCGAACTGGCCCGCGCGCTGTGTTTTGGACAGAGGAAGAATGTTTGTGACTAGATTGCCACTGTAATGGCCCAATTTCAGTGCATTGGACTAGGCATCAGCTATTGAGGCTGCAGCGCTAGTAAGCGCACCTAAATGAAAATAAAATAAAAGTAAACAAGTCAAAATTGTTTGATAATACTGCATAACAACAAAAAAAATGACAAAAAACCCACCGCAGCAAAAAGAAGAATGAGCCAGTTTAAAATAAAAGTATCATAAACAAAATGTTAATGAATAAAAAAAAGCAAGCTAAAGTGCCAAGCGGTACAATAACTTTAAAAAAATATTGGCATGCATTATACATGCACATATATAAAAAACGAGCACACCCTAGAAATAACTGTTAGTCCGGGGTATGACCTTCATTGAAGAAGCGATGCTGAAAATCCATTCGTTAGCCAATATAACCAGTTTTTCCATTCACAGAACAGTACGAATAGATATCTGGAACGTCCGTAGTCTGTTTCAGTGAAGAGCGTTGCATTATGTTAGCAGAAATGGATAGAATTATAATTGAAATACTTAATATCAACGAAGTTTGATAACCAAAAAGCAGAAAATTCCAGACCAAGAATGGTATGATCTATTACTCCCGTAATAACGACCCGCAGGCTATAAATTTTATATCCCTTTCAGAACATATTACGAGATGCGTTCGAGTTCTAAGGGCTACAATTTTTTTCCTCGGCAGTGGGAGTAAGTAGAAAGATGTGGTTAATTTTAAAAGACGCGGAAAATATTTCTGAAATTGTAATATAGATGAGCACCAAATAATGTACACACATGTTTTGTATATTTCAAATGGCGACGTTTTATATTAATAACAACATGTAGTCATTCGTTTTCTTCTCTTGCGTGGTGCAACACCCGTCGAAATTCATCGCCAATTGAGTGAGACATGCGGTGAGGCGTTATGGATATTAAAAACGTACGTTCGTGGGTGCTAAAGTTTAAAGAAAGTCGGAAGTTGTGTGACAATGAACCTAAGCAGCCTCGACCACGAACCAGGCGGACCAAAATCGTGATTGCGCGAGTGGAGCAAGTTGTTATGGAAGACCGTCGATTAAGTGTGATAGCGCTTCTAAAATTAGCATTTTAGTAAAATTTGTGGAGTCCGTTTTGCATAATGACCTAAAAATGCGGAAAGGTCACATGAATGCTGACCGACGAAAACAAGGCTGTGCGGGTGGCAGTGTCTCAGGACATGTTGATATGTGATGTCGCTATGAATTTCCAACTATGAAAGACACTCTCCGTGGTAGCTAATTTTTCAATCAAGCCGCTGTTGGATTAGCGATTTTCCAGTGAGCAAAACACACCCCTAAAGAAGTGTTCTCAGCAGCTATGGAATCATAACGACGACGTTATAAAAAATGTGTATGTCTAGACGGAGACTACGTTGAAAAGTAACAGAAGTTTCAACTTTCTTGCGTAAGTACTTCTTCAGAAAAAAAATTGGAGACATTAGAACTTGAACGCCCCTCGTATGTCAGTTCAATTAGTGACTTCCATTGGCAAATTGAATTTAATACAAACTCCAACTGCCGACAAAGAAGACAACGAAATCGAGAATTTGTATAAAGAGTTAAATAAAATAAAGAAAAGCTTAAAATTAAGAGATGTTATTTATCATCATAAAGGGCGATTTCAATACCAAAATACGTAGAGGTGCACAGAAAGACAATGTTAGAAATTTTGGTTTAGAAACAAGAAATGGCAGGCGGTGATGCTCCATTACCGCATAGAAGAAGAATTGGATATAAGTAACACACTTTTGAAATTTCAAGACAGGCGAATATACATGTGCGACATGCACACATGCATACATTATTTGACGACAATAACGAAAACATTATCTGAAACTAATCTGACTATATACTAATTAATCAGTAATTTAGAAACATCGATAAAAACGTATCCTGGAGCACATGTAGCTTTCGATTAAAACCAGGTAGTCATATTAATAAATATACAACTAAAGAGGAAAAAATTGATGTCTAAGCACAAGATAAAACAAAAACGAATAATAATGATGAATTGTACAGTAAATTATTAAAATTATCAAATGACAATGCCATAACTTGGTAGAATTATTTAATAACTTACACAAAATGCTATCTACATTTGATGCTATTCCGATAAAGCAGCATGCTACAGAGTGTAATAATTTTCTTTCGAGAGTACTAGACAATACAAAAAATGAGACACAGAAATTCCTAACACCTAATTCGGAATTTTCAGCGGTTTTGATTTTTCGCTTTTATTGTGTTAGTACAGAGGCGTCAAGATAT
This sequence comes from Sinelater perroti, assembly GCA_036346155.1. NCBI lineage: Eukaryota > Metazoa > Arthropoda > Insecta > Coleoptera > Elateridae > Sinelater > Sinelater perroti. The sequence goes on from JARFIY010000001.1 coordinate 38,437,356, forward strand.
AAATAACAATGTATTGAGTTGTTTCATAAATTACACAAAAGACTTTGACAATGATAAACATGATAAACTGTTGAGGACACTAGACAATCTACAGATACACCATCAATATACACGCATACGTGGGTTGTTCGAAAACTATTGCGAATTTCCAACCCTGCGTATGGTAGATGCGATCCGACGTTTGCATCATACCAGTTTGACATTTTTGACGGCGTACAGACGCTATTTGTTTTGTTTTTATTAAGTTGAAAATTTCCTGTCGACCAAAAAATGGAATTAACTCGTAAACATTTTCGTGCAATGTTTTTTATGAATTTCGACGTGGATTATCTCAATAACAGTGCGTCGATTAACTCACTTCGATTTTTGATGATGAAGCACACACAGAGCCACTGTATGTCGTTGATTCAATGAATTTAATCGTGGTCGTAGTTCACTGGCGGATAAATTTAAAGAATCGTCCAGAATCACTTGTAATGCCAGCACACATCGATGCCGTACGCAAACTGATAAAGCAAGATCGTCGTAAAATTAAGGTATTCTTAGACATTAAGAATGACCAACGTACATTCGAAATCGTATGAACATTTAACCGTAAACACGCTATGTGCGCATTGGATCCCACATAAGTTAACGATCGCTCAAAAAAATGCCCGTTTCAATTGGTTGAAAAAAATGGTTAAGAAATCTGATCGCGGTGCTTCAAAAACTGTATACAATTGTCATCACAGGTGACAAATCTTGGATTTATGCGTATGAAACCAAAAATAAACAACAGTTCACTATAAGGTTTTTCTAAGATGAGTCAAGTCCAACAAAAATCGTTTGCGCTCGAAGCTCTTCGAAGCAAATGGTCTCCGGTTTTTTTTTTTTTTGGAATAACTGGACATGTCGTAACCGTGGTTTTAGAGGACCGAATAACGGTCAATTATAAATAGTATACAACCATTTGTTTGTCAGAAATATTTAGAGAAATAAGAACAACCAACTTGGAAATAGAACTCAAATTATTACCACCAAAACGAGAATTGCAATTAACCCTTATTCTATATAATTAAAAAAGATAATATGAGTATTAACTTTCAATCCGAAATCCCCTTGACGAACAAAAATCATCGTAACTTGCCTTATATCAGAAGCATTACTGATAAAATAAGTCGAACAGCTAAATATCACTGCCCTAATGAATAGCAAGGAGTTTATAAAATACTTTGTGAGGACTGATAAAGACTATATATGGGCCAAACAAACCGGCAAATATATGGGCACTTTCTGGTAATACAAAAAAGCGATAATTATTCAGTACTTGCCAAACATAAGTTACGAAATAGGCAACAAAATTAACTCATCCTAGGCAAAAACCATTGCTCCTATTTTTCACTCCACCAGCAGGAATATTTCGCTGTATTTCCCTATCTCTTCGTTGATTGGGGAAATACTAAGATCCCGGCGTATGATTTTGTTTGGTACATACCACGGAGCATCAACTATGGATCTGAGCGTCTTAGCTTGAAATTGTTTCAAAATGTCTATATTAGAGTTGCTTGGTGTTCGCCACTGCTGAAAGTCTGAGTATAACTTTATATAATAGTATTTTATTCTCCAGCGATAATTGAGATTTTCGTCCTAAGAGCCAATACATTTTTCGATGTATTTCTCGCAAATGTTTGTGTTTCATTCAAATGTGTTTTCTCCATGTTAGTCTTCTGTCTAGGTAAATTCCTAAATATTTGGAGTTCTCAGCTTGTGGTACTTGCTGGTTACTCATCGTAACCGGTGGGTAGATGCCTCTTCGTGTTGCATATGTCACTTGTATTAATTTTGTTTCATTAATTTTGATGTGCCACTTTCTGAACCACAGTGGTAGTATAATCAAGTGAACTTGAGATTGTGGCATGCCATATTCATGTCCGAATTCGATGCTAGTATTACCGTATCATCGGCATCGGCAGTCGTTATTGTTGGTGAGGTAGGAAGATCTGATGTCATATGGAAATCCCTCATTACACCTCACCATCGGTTACGCAATATCTCCTACAAACCAACGAGCTTCTTCAACCCAATGCATACTGAATGTAAATGTTTAATAAATTTAATCATTTATTGGTCTTATACTACGGAGAACTATTATTATTATTATATACAGTATTAAATAAATCTTCAAATCAGTTGTTAATATGTATTTTTTTCTTGGTGCTGCAATTTCAGTAAACAGTAAAACATATGTATGTGAATAATAAACTGTCGTTGTTAAATATTATTAAAATTGTTCATAAAATATCTTTATAGTGTTATTTGACCAAAACAAAATTCCAATTTTCAAAATTTCTAAAAATTCGCAATGATGGATGAGCCTTGCAACATTTATAATAACTCTAACAGCAACTCCTAGTGCATAAATTTAAAGTTCCAGACATATTGCTGCCTTTCACAATCATTTTGATGTAAAAAAGTTTTGCATATGCATACATCCACCACGTATCTTTTACAATTTTATTCCATTTTTAATACAACTATTTTTCTTCCAGTCAAGCAAAAGCTATAAAAAACAGGTAATGCCATTCCGTTAAACTTTTAAATTTAATGTCACCTTAACACTCAATTATTCGAAAGAGAATACAATCAATGAAATAATTAACTCCTAGTCAAGTTCGTTTATGCCCTGGTAATCTTTTAAAGTAGATAAGAATAGCATTAAGATGCCGCCTTAGATAGACTCGCAAAAACGTGCTATAAACAATTTTTAAATTTGCTGAAAGTGCATTTGGAATAAACAAAAGAAAGACAGCTAACACCTCAATTCGACTATCTCTGAAGTACATCAAAAACAAACGCAGCTAATTTCATTAAGTGTATTTAAAATAATCGGAAGCGCTTGCCGTTAATGGCTCAGTTTAAAATTTACTTCGCTGACTTGAAGGCAGCAGGTGCTATTGAACTTAACTTTAGCTCGCAAGCGGTCGCTAATTACCCGATTATAAGCAATCGATACAAATACACCTGAAATTTCGTACATTGTGCGCTACCGACATTGTTAAAATAGGACGCAACAGCTAAGCGTTAAAAAAGTTTGCTTTGATGATTTATGGTTGCATTATGAAACTGACATCAATCATTCATCACTTGAAAAACTAATTAGGAACAAAATAATGCGAGTTTTAACACAAGTTTTTGTTTTGGTCGTAAATTTTAACAGTAATAGATCATTTTAGCAGCTACAAAATATTTACGCCCATAGTCACCGTATTATCTTATTGCCAATATTAAATTGTGACGTACTTGGAGACATTAGTATTGGGAGAGAAATAAAGAATTGCTTAGTTTTTCACAGGTGAACTAGTTATGGATACATCCCAATCAATTACACTCTCATTTTATTAGAAAAATAAATTAAAACAATGGTTAAACATAAAAATAATTACAAATTTATAAATTGAGTGTGTATTACTCAAAGTTTTTTGCGATACCATTTCAATAACATATTTAAATGTAAAAAAGGTTTGGCACCTTTAAAAATAACATCATCATCCAGAAGTTCAGTGGTGATGACTTTACTGGTTTTATATATTAGTTACATTTAGAAATTTATGGGGAGACCTGGGAGGGCAGCAATTTTACATGATCGTCGAGCCCTAAACTTTGTAGCATTTGTAAATGGATTTTAATTGCACTCGCTGTCGCAAAATCTTCAATACTGTGCTGTGCAGTACCAAGTTCATAACCTGCTCTGCTTGTGGACTATGCCCAAAATTTTCTTTTGCCGTCAGAAATGTCTGATCTTCCAATGGCTTTACATTTATTTACAGAATCTGTATCCTTGAATTGGCGATATGTCGCAAAGCAATAATTGGCAACATAAAACTCTTTCTACTGCATCGTCGCCATTTTGGAAACCGAGATCGTTCTGCACCTGAACATTTAAACCAAAGTTTGTAGACCCACAGTTTAAACTTAGGTGTTTTCGATTCCTTTTTACGTATCGTTTAATAATTTGTAAAATATATATTTAGTCAAATTATTCTATTTTATTATATTGAAACAGAAATACCAAATCAAGTTTCCAATTGGAGGTGGCTACGATATCAAGGTACCTGGCATATTACTAATAACTGATCAATTCCCGGTAGCCAATGCAATGACTCCTTTTACTTCCCTAATACCCTAGGATATCAGTCGCTACCCCAATGAGGTAATCGACCAAACTGGTAAATTCCCTACGATTCTCAAATGCAAATCACAGAATTCCCTTCTTACTAATGCACCTCCAGCTACATATTTTATGTTTTATTACCAATTTAATTCTAATCAATATTCGCAGGAAGCAATGAAAACCAATTAGATAGGAACATAAACAATGACTAATAGATACCAAACCTATCACAAGCAGAAACTAGCAATATTCAAGAGCAAAATTCTAACCTTAACTTCGTTACAGAGAAACAAACAGTAAAGAATTGGCTCAGTTGCGACATGAATTTTGTAACACCATAAATGTTCGTTTTAGAATTGCTAAATCACTCTTGCTGCTATTTGTAATAGGTCCGTTCATTCGTCGATTATCATTACTATAAGTTTGCTTGAAACATCTTACCACAATATATAATACTTAACTTAACGATCAAAGATAACAACGATCTTAATGAAACAACTCACTACTCCTCCACTACATTAATACAAGATTCTGCATGATAAGCTACGGCAAGTACAACTACAACTAAAATTTAACAACATTCCACATTGTTGCAATTTAACAGCTAAAAACAAAAAGCGAATAAAATATACAAAATAATCAAGAGTAGGTAAGATAAACATAGAAGAACCGCTCAACACAAATTACATGACACAATAAGAGAGGTCCAATACGAAACCTCAAGGCAATATATTGAAAAACTTTCGTCTGGTGAACATTCAGTAAAGAAAGCCACAAAAAGACTCAAAAGACTTATAGTCGTAATACCACCAACTAGAAAGACTGACAATCACTGAGCTAGGCCAAACAAAGAAAAAGCAAATATTTTTACTAAACATCTAGCTACTGTTTTCATAAATTCACCACCACAAGAAAATAACGTCAACGATAATATCCAACATTTTTTAATGCAACGTGTCCAGTGCCATTACCAAAAAAAGCTTTCCTGTCAGCTAAAATTCAACAATAAATTAAGCTCATAAATAATCTTAAAGTTCTTCATAATAGGAGAGTTAATAATATAAAAGTGCCTAGCTGAGTTATAATTCTACTCACTACTATTTGCAACAGTCTACTAAGATTATGCCAATTTCCTATACAATGAAAATACGCTCAAATGATTACGATTGCTAAACCTGAAAGACTTCTTAATTAGACTACATTATATAGACCAATATGTATCCTACTCCTAATGTCTAAAATCTTTAGAAAACCATTATATAAAATAATTAGATAAACCAAACAGACCAAATAATCCCATCCCATCGATTTGAATTCCGTGAACTTGATTCAACTATACTACGAAACCATCGAAATATTCCTTAAATCGTAGAAGGATTTGAAACAAAAACATATAGTCAGCTGTATTTTAGGAAATTAAAGAAGTTTTCAATAAGGTCTAGTATATGGGCTTGTTATACAAACTTAAACTGTATCCGGAACCCTATCTAATGTTAAAATTTTATCTTATTAAGTGGACATTCCAAGTTAACGTAAACAACACTTTATCAAATTACCACCCAATTAATTCTGGGGTACTCCAAGGCAGTATACTGAGCCCCTTTCTGTATTTGATATACACATTCAATATTCCAACTATAAAATACATGATGATATGGTCACGTTTGCAGATGATACCGCCATATTCTCAGTCAAAGAGACAACATAAGGTTCAAAAAATCTCTTCAAAGATGTTAGAAGATTAAGTTCGATAAATGGAGGATATCAGTAAATACAGAAAAATCTGCACAAGTAAGGTTTGCTAACCGACAAATGACATTTGTGCAGATGATAATAAATAACACGCTAATTCCAATAAAATAAGGCACAAAATATTTTGGATTACATTTGGATCACAAAATGATTGCAAATAATTAGACATTAAAATAATAAAAATGATCCCAATTACTATTTTCAGGTAAACTTTTGCAGCAATACTGAAGCCCTTATGGGCTTACCGGATCCAGATCTGGGGTTACGTTAAAGTGCTCCACACTATAAGCTTTTCCAAAGGTTCCAATCCAACATTTCGTATTATAACAGGCGCACCTCGGTATGTCATAAATGAATCACCTGCATGATTTAAAAATACCATACGTAACTCACGAACTTCAACGATTTGCAAAATTTCGTCTGATTTGCTTATAGCTTTCTACTTTCCTTTGTCGAGCGGTGTCTTTCTCGTTGTCCTCCGTCCAGTAGTCTTCAAGTATTAGTAGCTTCACACTCGAATGTATTGGTGTCATTCATAATTTTGGAATAAGATTCATTATTCGTACCGAACTTAAAGACGTTTTCACGAAAAAGACGAAACGTTTATTTTTTTCCTTTGAAGAATTAATTTCGATTGTTGAAGAAATATTACCAGAGTTTTAATACATTTAAACATTTTTGATATTTTTAGCGTCCTAGGCTAACAATTTTTCACCCGTCTTGTCTCAAATTTTTGCAAGGTGTGAACGTATACATTTTTATTGGAATGGCTTTTTCCCTGGATCGGAAAAGTGGAACAATTTAACTTAATGACCACTCATACTGAATGTAAGCATAAGCCGTCAATAAATAGGTAAAGTTGAATCAGTGCAAAGCTTATGCGCTCGTTCATAATGCACTCCCGTTTACGTAAGAAATACTTAAAGTTAAAATCGGTTCAACTTTAATTCTTACATACATTTATAGTAATTTCTAATTGTTCCTAGATTAATGTTGGCAGCAGTAACAGAATGTTTGTTTTGATTCTGAATTGCATAAACTTACTTTAGTCGATATTTTGGCTTCGTTTTTACAACGGATAGGGAACTAATAATTAAGTTAGTAAATATGCATCTGTTCCTACGCCATAAAAGGAATATGCAGTGGGCCGATAGCCGCGGCCGACCGGCCAGTCTTCATAGAACGCGAGCGGTCCCGATGTGCGCACGGCCGCACGGACTTCCTCGTTTAACTTAAGCGCTCAAGTCGCGGCACGCTAAATTTCATATCGGCCGCCTTTGTTTACTGCTCACAAACCTCTTCATGTGCATCAAGGCCGAGAACCACGCCACATTACTTTGTTTATTTTCTGTTCAAATGTATAAATACATTCGCTTCTATTATAAAAAATCTTGTTTTTACAAAAAATATTTCAAATGGCGATTCTCTCTCCCGCACTAGCGCAAGAATCTATTGTTTTTACTAATTTATAAAAACCAGAAATCATAGTGTTCGCCGACATCCGAAGTGTGTGTACCAGATTAAACGAAAACCATCTTTACGTTGATATAAATCATCATGATTTATCCATGAAAATACATCAACTGCGTTGAGATGTTATACTTTTTGCAAAAAAAAAATAATAAGCCCACAAAATTACTACACTTATAAAAGTGTACAGTAATTTTTAGTAAATACATTTGAAATTGTAATAATTGTTTGTCTTCAATGCATCTCCAAAGTAATAAACTGTTATTGAACATCTTCGACTCTCTCATACTTTTTACAAAATAAGTAAAAACGAAGCTGTTGTAATTTATGGTAATATTAAAAGCCTTTTCTGGGTTTCCAAAGTATATTTCCTTTCAATGTATAACAAATAATTTCAAAGTTATACGATCAGTCAATAATTCAAAACTGAATACTTGATGAAAACCGACATAGTTTAATTTTTTAGGAACTATGAAATCCCTGCTGTTTTCTGTTGATATATGTTTGTATACGTTTTGGCTATCTGGAGGTTGATAAAATCAGATTTTATAATTTATAATTTTTTTGATTCCAAGAAATTTAAAAATTCTAATGTGGTCAATATTAGTGCTACGAGCAACCTTTAAGGAAACGTGCAGACATTTTATGACCTTAATGAATTGCAATAATTTTTTCGCTGTGTTTAATTTATTACAGGAATATTTTTTATTCAATCGTTTTCGTAGCTTTTTTGGTCTCTTCAACAAACTTAACAATCACAAATACTATTTTTTGAATTAAACTTCTTAACATATGTACATCAAAATGATTTGAAGTAATTCTTGATTTCTGAAACAAATTGTATTTTTTTTATTCTTCTAGCTTTTGTAATTATAGTTAATTCTAATTTGCCTTAATGTAAAACATTAAATAATAAATTGGCTTATCTTATAATCATTACAGTATACCTAATTTAAAAATATTTAAAAAAAATAATTAGTAAAGCATTTACCAGTTTTAAGGATATGCATAAAAATATACTATTACTATTTTATACACAATTCCAGTGAGATCAATGTATTTGGTTACTTACTCATTGGCCATTAGCAGTCCATCGAAGGCCATGACCTCTCTTTTACGAGCTTTCTAACTTTGGTTTTAGCGAGACAGGCCCACGGTTGGTTTTGCACTACCTTCGCTTTTTCTCTTATATTTTTCCACTTGGTCCGGTTTTTTGCTGCCAAAATGCCCACGGTTTTGCCCTTGGCCGCCTTCCCTCAAGTTACCCCATAAATACTTTTTTAACACTTCATTCTTCTTTCATCCTCTGTAAGTGTTCCAATCAGTCTAGCACATTGCTTTTGATTACCTCTCCATTAACTTGTAATTATATCTCCTACATCACTCCCCATTTTCTTCTACTGGCACGAAAATGTTCCTTAGCACTTTCCGTTCCCACCCGTTCAATACCCCTGTATTTTGTTGAGCATTCTTGCCTCTGCTCCATATGACGTGATAGGTCTTAGGGTAGTTGTTAAATTTGTTTTAAACATTTTTATTTGATGCTGCTGCTATTCTTGCTACCACATCTTATGCTATTTCGTTTGTTTCAGTTATTATCAGTCCAAGATACTTAAAGTCTGCTACCTGTTCGAATTTGCTTTCATTTAACTCAAGAGGTCGCTTCTGTACGGATTCGTTCCTTGGTGTGATTATGTACTTGGACTTTGTTTCGTTAAGTCTAAGTCCAACCTTAACTGCGTTCTGTTCAAAATATCCATGTACCTCTTATAAGTCGTTTATCATTCTAGATATTATGACCACATCATATGCACAGGCGAGATTTGTATCATTCTATTTATAATTATACCTCTTCTTATTATCCTTTCTAATACTACACTGAACAGGGTATTTGAGAAGGGGTTCAACCATCATTAATCACAAATTCTCCCGTTAACTGATCTTGTACCCTCACTATCGCATTGGAATCTGTTAGACACATTCTTATTATTTTGCTCCGCATCTTTAACTTAATTAATATATACATATATATACATATATACATATATATATATATATATATATATATATATATATATATATATATATATATATATATATATACTATATATATAATACGTCATAGGCTTGGCTGAAGTTGATAAAAAAATGATTAAGGGTGATGTTTTGTTCATAACGCTTTTCTAGTATCTGTCTTAGAGTAAAAATATGTTCCAGGGTTGATCTGTCTCTTCTAAAACCACATTAATATTGGTCTATTTATTTCTCTTTCCATTATTAATTCTAATTTCTACGCTGTAGTTGCACTTAAAATTTTATACCCCGTGTTCAACAGTGCTATCCCTGTGTAGTTTTGTAGTAGATTTTTGTCTCCTTTTTCAAGTGGGGAGCATATTTATGCCTTTCTCCAACTATTTAGCATCTCTTGTTGTTGTTATATCATCTTAATAAGTAAGTATATATCTTGTTCAAGATCTTTTTCCACCAAATTTTACTATTTCTTCCATTACCCGATCTATAACTGGTTCTTTGTGATTTTTTTGCTTATGGATTATTTCTCGGACCGCTTCTTCTGTTGGTAACTATGTTTTTTTTTATTCGACTCTCCCTGTTTTAGTTCTCCTCTCTCGGCCTAGATTCCTTCTGTATTCAGTGGAGTTTCAAAATATTCCTTCCATAGCTTCATAATCAGATATTTACTATATACCAAATTTCTTTCCTAATCTTTATATAAATTAACTCTCGGTTAGTGTGTTTTTTGAATTTTTCTTGTTATGTAAAATTCCCTCTTGTTTCTTTGTTGTTCCGGGTTTTCTAATAGTAAGAGCTTTTACTTGCCATATTCCCTTTTTCAGTCGGCAAATTTTTTAGCTTTTTTTCTACTCTTTTAATATGCTTCTTTAGTTTCTTTGTTTATTATGTTTATTATTTTTCACCGTGCCGCATTTCTATCCTTAATTGCAGCTTGCAGTCCTTGGCACATCATTTCCTTTTTTGGCGTTTTAATTATTATCTTTTTTTACCTGCTTCCATTCTTTTTCTTTACACCATCCCCCTTCTCAATCTTTCCTTTCATCCTCCTTTTTTATCTCTTCTGATATTTTTTAAGGCTATTGTTTCTTCCTGTTTTAATTTACCTGTGTCGTACTTTTTTTACTTTCCCTCGTTGTTATTGCCTAATTGCTAGCATTGTTTGTAGTTGACACTGACCAGAAAGTTCACCCCCCCTGTAGCTTCTCACCTATTACACATCTATAATATGTCTCACAGCTACTATTACGCGGTCTTATCTGATTTCTTGCTACTCTGTCGGGATAGATTCATTTCTCTTTATTAATCTTTGTATGCGGGAATCTAGTACTACAATCGACCATGTTATTACTCGCTAAGTCCATCATTCGGGTTCAATTGTCGTTACTTTCATCATGCAAACTCTTTAGCTGGATCTTTCTTATCTTCTATCGGGGCATGCACGTTACAAATTGATATATTTGCAAATTTCGATTTTAGTCTTAATACCGCTATCCTCTCATTTATGGTTTGAACTGTAAAATTTATTACTTATCATAAAACCGACTTCTAACTTTTTCTTTTTTCCTGCGCTGCTGGCTACCATGTACTTTCCCGATTCTATTATCCTATTTTCTTTCCACCTCATTTCATTTTCATTGAATTCCGTCTCCTTTTCTTCCATCCGGTTTTCTAATAATAGTTTCTTTTTGCCTCCACATTTGTGATAGTCCTCGTTTGTTTTTAAACTCTTTATCTTCTGCATTTCCCGGCGATCTCATACTTGTGTGTTCTTGTTCTCTATCATCTATTATGAGCTAATTATATATTAATTAGGCCTTAAGTCGATTTTCGTGAGCTTCCTTCAAAAAGGAGGCACGCTTTTTAATTTGTTCACAAATTACATTTGGGTAATCCTCCGAGATTCATATTTCTGTGCCTTTTAGCTCGCTCGTAGTTTTTAGAATCTCAATTTTATTGTTCTTATCTGACAGTTTTATTAATGTCTGTCCTTTCTAATATTTTCCAGTCTTATTAATTTTCCTCCTATTTTTTCTGTTCCATTAAGCCCCATTTTCTTAAACACTTTCCTACTTTTCCTTCGTTATTTCCTCCTCATCTTCTGAATTTTTGAGCCCTTGGATTGTTTTTTATTATTTCTCTTTCTAAATTTTCTGTTGTCCTATCCTGATTTTTCACCTTTCCTATTAATTTAATATTCTCTCTTTTGATGACCATAACTTTCCGTTCATGTCCGTTAGTTATGTCTTTACATTGCCTAATTGCGTTGTTATGTCTGTTAACTTTGCTAATATCACCTATTATTAATTTTTTTCTTATTTTCAAATGCACAATTCAGTAGTGGTTACGATAGCCTTGCCTTAATATTAATCTGTACGTTGTTTAACTTTCACTGCTTGTTTATCAGTTGCACGCATTGCAGTCGACCCCGGTCAATCCGTTGGAGATCATTTTCTTATCAATGTCCAAGTTCTACGGTCACTCTTTTTTTAATTTAAATCTAGTCCCTATCTTACTTTGAACTGATGCCACCCTTCTATTATCACTTCATCTTCTTTTATAAAAGTTTTACACTTTGAATAACCTATTCTCTATTTATTTTATACGCATCTCATGAACGCATGTTTTACACACTAGCAAAGTATTTGCCTACAAGATGATAATAAAATTAATTAGTAATTATAGAATTATATTTTAAAGGGTAGCCAAACAGTTTTAACTTAACCAACATATACCATTCAAAATACTACTAAATCCAAAAAAATCAATATAGTCCCACATTATTTATGTTATGCAGTTTTTCTGCTTACATGTAGTCAAATATCAAACAAGGTGAGAACGTGCAACAATGTTCCACAGATATCCTGGGCTTTTATATACATACATTTTTAACTGGATCAGCTTTTTCCCTGAATCGGGAACGTGAAACAATGTTAATAATTATTAAAGAATTGTGAAACTATTCATATCTATTGATATCAATTGAACAAGACGCGTGTTATTAAAAACTGAAAAAAGCGATGGATAGACGGACAGACGTACAGACCGTACGCAATAGGCTTTTTATTTTTATATGTATAATAAAATGATACAGAAAACTGGACGATTATAACTAATTACAATTTGAAATTGTAATAACACTGAACATAATATATAGTTTATTGTATCGATTTTTCCATGTGTAAATTAGTTTCGACAAGTGTTTGCATTAATTACAGCAACGCATCTATACTAACAGAAAATTCAATGTTTAACAATGCGACAATAGTTCGTTTAATTTGATGGTATTACATTTTAAAAGTTTATCGAATGTAGATCTTACAATTTTTGTTTTTTCATTATTTGCAAACTTTAAAAAAATTGTATAAATTTTAAGTGCCCGGTAATTCGCAAGCCTAGTTGGACAATTATGTGCTTGCTGTGTTATTTACAAAAATCATGTTTATTTATTTTATTTACATTTATTCGAAAAATTGCAATGTATATCCTGTTGTAGGTAAAGGAACCTAATCTTAAAGAGAGTCGGTTAAAGTGCTGAGATTATGCTGTACTTGTCCTTTAGACTTTAACATTATTTTAAACAATTGTGGTTTATGGTGACATGTAGAAGTCAACGATATAGTTCATATCGAATCAGTAAACTTGAACCGGTCAGCTATGATCGAACAGTTTTATTTTAATGTACTAAATAGCACTACACCAAAAGATTGTGTTTTGACAGTTGCTTTAAAATAGTAAAACAGAAAGAACCTCATCGAAATGGTTTAAATCGAACACAGCCATATTAGTAGTCTACATCGCTCGACTTTTGGAATGATTGGAACATTTTAGCGTTGTTCCAAATTTCAATATAATAATAATCACTGTTATTCTAGAAGTATAATTCTTTAAAGCTAAAGTTGAACAGTAGATGTTTATTTGACCGCATTTTACTTTACAGATTCAATACAGCATTCGTTAGTTTTCCTTTTTACACTACGCTGCTGGCGATCAAACCGATAACTAAGTCGATTACATGTTCAAATCGTAACATGCAAGCTACTCACCCTTAAACGCTGGTCGGAGACGCTCCACACCCGGCTGGCGAAATCGTTGGAAGCCCCTAGGATTAGTGTACCCGTTGAATCAAAATCCACCGACATAACAGCTGCGTTGCTTCCGACTAGAACACCTCGGCTTTTGTAACTGCCTGCAATGTAAAAGTAGTGCTGTTGATAACACCTCCGCACAATGCTGATAACATCACCCGCACACTCTGTCACGCGAATCTCGCCGATTTTACACAAAAGCTTTGCTTGTGCAGTTTCCTTTGAAGATTTAATAGAAGTGCAGTGTTTAATTGGGGCGTGACAAAAAAAATCCAAGCAAATTTAACTTCATATAAATTTATTTTCAACGAAAGAAACAAGTAACAAACATGTTTGAGTAGTAGGATATGTAGTATATTACACAATCAGGGTCATATTGAACAGCTTGCCTAATTTTTGCTTTTAGACAAGATGGCAAATTTGGTAATACTGCAGTTGAGTTTGAGTAATTTTATTACATCCCCTTTTTCAATTCTTTGTATTTATTATCTCAATCCTTCAGAATAAACTTTGTTTTTTAGATTTCTCCGAAATCCTGTTTATCTTGATGTTTAATTCGTTGTAAGCAGCAATCACACTTTGTAATGAGCTGCAGCCTTGTCAGGCCAATAAATAAAATTACCATCTAAGTGATATTTTTAAGTAAATATCACGAAGCGTGACTTTACACATTGCTTTTCATACATACTGTAATTAATGGAATTATCAAATAGAGTGAAATAAGCCTAGTGAAGAAATTACTAACCATTGTAACACTTTTGTCTTGTAAAAATCATTTACTATCTATTTCGGCATTCTCTTTACGGTAGTAGGATTTATTATTTGCAATCACTACAATTTCAAATAATAAAACCTACTACTATAAAAGGAATGTGAAAATTGTCCTACAGCTTTAATATGAAACACAAAAGAATATTACACTCGTTAATTTGATTAAGAGAAGGCATGCATTCATTGTATACTATCAGTTACTGAAATTTTAATATCAATAAAAAAGTAAGTCTACCACTTTTGACTCTTTTGACTACTTTCAGTCTCCTTGTTACCGACATACCCACAATAGTAGAAGATAAAATAATAAACTATGTGAAATATACACTAAACAAGAGAGCTCCAGATGAAGATCGTAATTTAAATAGTAAACTATGGAGCGAACTATGTAGTAATAAGACTACTACACTTAATATACATCAAATGTTTAGATGAAGGTAAAATTGTTTTTTTTTTTGTAAACAGAACTTCTACACTTTTTAACATACAAATACAATTCAGTATTCATTGAAAAGCCCTTATCGCGTAGATATGTAATAAGACGGGAGTTTTTATATTCCATTCTACAAAAAACAGATATTATGGTCTAACCCAAACTGTGCACAATTTGCGCCATTTGTGTCTAATGTTTATTACAATGTTGGAGCTAAATGAAATTTTTGCTTGCTATTTGATATAAGTGGTTTTTGAAGAAACAGCAAAACAAAGAGGAATAACGAAAAACAAGTACTTGAAATAGATATGCAAGAATTAAATAATCAAAAACTGAGGATACAAATAACTCGCCACATCAATCAGAAATTGGAAAATTTTAAAGGTGCAACAGATAACAGGATTCAACAAAAGTGGAAAATATAAAGGAAGTGCTAAAAAGGAACATAGAAGAAAAACTGAAACTGGAAAAGCAAAAAATCAAAGAATGGTTGACGGAAAAACTATGAACTAATGAAAGAAAGAAGGAAGTTTAAAATTAAAGACAAAATTAAACACAAAAGAAATCAAACGGAAGATCAAATTAGAGAAAGAACAATGGTTAACAAATAAATGTTAAGAAATGTAAGGTAATGGTATAAAAAAGACGCGATTATTTCCGTATGCACGGGAAGATTAAGAAAGCGGCTGGCTGCCGCCGTTAGCTCAGTGGTCAAGATATTCGTTCCTTTGACCTCGAGCAGGCGCAGGCGAGCTCAAATTTCGCTCAACCCAGGGGTGTATGTGACGTCCCAGTATAAATGCATGTTAGTAGGCACAATAAGCCCTTGAGGCTGTAGTGTCAATAAGTGCGCCAAAATAAAAAGAGAAAACCAACGGACTCTGATAAAATACTTGAACAACTATTACAATTATTAGAGGACAAATACATAGGAACGCTAACAGGGTTGTTTAATGACATAAAATACAGGCGATATATGAGAAGACTGGTTAGACTCTAGATTTATACCTTTACCCGACAAAATAAATTCAAAACGATGTGAAGACTATAGAATGACATACGAAAGGTATTTCTTCATATAGTGCATGAGCGCATATAAAAGGTGTCCCAAAATTAACGCAAGATTTGAATTAAATAGAAAATACAGTTTTTAGTCTTTTGATTGTAATTTTTATATTGAATCATAAAGTACATAGAATAGGGTTATTTATGGAATAACACATTGGGCAAATGGTTTCCACGGCTTTGCATACACATACGCACGCGTTTGTCGAAATTTTCCATGACCATTCTGCATAAATGTGGCTGAATTTCGTTGATGCAACGTTGAATCTCCTCCTTTAATGCACGCGTGGTTGTGGGCTTGTTGACATAGACCTGTGATTTTAAATAACCCCATAAAAAGAAATCTAATGCTGTTAAATCATACGATCTAGGGGGCTAATTCTGATCACCAAAACGAGAGAGTACACGACCTGGAAATGTCTCATGCAGTAATTGAAGTGTTTCACTAGCTGTATGGCATGTGGCACCGTCTTGTTGAAACCACATATTGGCCACATCGGCAAAAAGAACTGTGTTATCATGTCGCGATATCGAGCACCAGTAACAGTCACTGCTTGACCAGCTTCATTTTCAAAAAAGTATGGTCCAATTAGGCCTCCAGCCCAAAATCCACACCAAACAGTGACACGTTGTGGATTCATTTGTTTTTCGACAATCACATGTGGGTTCTCAGAACTCCAAAAGCGGCAATTTTGGCGATTAACAAACCCATCAAGGTGAAAATGTGCTTCGTCGCTTAGGATGATTTTGCTCGAAAAATCAGAATCCATTTGTTGATGCTCAATGATCCATTCTTCGCTGTGCATGGTCATTAGGCTTCAGTTGTTGTGTTAATTGAATTTTGTAAGCATGGAGACACAGATCTTTAGTGAGTATACGCTGTAGAGAGCTTCTTGAAATTTGCAATTCTTGTCCACGACGCCGAATTGAGGTTCCTGGATTGTCACCGACACTCTCACGCACTGCTTCAATGTTGACATTTGAACGGCTTGTTTTTGGACGACCAATGTGTTTGGTGTCTCCAACGGATCCTGTCTCTCGGAATTTTTCAATTAATCTCTTCACAGTTGACGAAATTAAAACACTATTCCGACCATATTTTGTATGAAATTTTCGAACAGCGCCAAGCTTTCATTATTTTTGAAATATTGTTCAATAATGAAGACACGTTGTTCTATCGTGTAACGCTCCATTTTTACTAACCCTAAACTGTCAGATGTTGATTTGTTTTTGTTTTAGGGTTGTCAACACTTTACTGCATACATGGTGGCAAATTTAAATCTTGCGTTAATTCTGGGACACCCTTTATATAGAAAACTAGAAGAGAAACTTAGCAGAACACAGTTTGGCTTTCAAAACAACATAGGTGCAAGAAAAGCTCTATTTAGCATTGAGGTAATGATTGAATGATTTTGTTATGTCAATCAAGAGGCCCACTTGTGTTTGAAAAGTCCAACACGAAAATCTGATGATTGTCCTACAACAAACAAACTTGGATGATGAAGATTTTTATTGTATTCATATTTATATTGAAAGCAACCGTAAAAATAGATAGTCAAACATCCGATAACATTGAAATAAAACGGGGAGTAAGACAAGGATGTCTGCCATCGCCGCTTTTATTTAACATTCAGCCAAAGAATCTTTTTAATGGAGCCCTATAGATATGAAGCTAAATGCTGAGAAATAGTTATTAGTAAAAGACATACCTACTTACAATTATACGCTAATGGAGTACATCTACAAACAGCTGACAAAATCGTTTATTTAATAAAAAACGGGATCCTTCGGGTAAAATAAAAATATGCATTGAAAAAGCAATAACTGCGTTTAAATGGAAAACAGTTCTATGTGTAATCCAAGGTCTCGAAGTAAAAACACGTATCCTCCTACGTTACATCTTCCCGGTGTTATATGGAGCGGAAGCTTAAACCCGCAAGGAGGATACTATAAAGCGTTTAGAATCCTTCGAATACTGGTGATACAAGCGGATGCTCCGAATATCATGGATATTTTATACACCTAATATTGCAGTATTACAACATACGCGAAAGGAAAGAGCTAATGAACATTATAAAAAAAATTTAACTACGTAGGCCACGCTGCGCGACATAAAAAGTTCGAACTACTACCAGTGATTCTACAAGGCAAAATTGAAGAGAAAAGGAGACCAGGACGAAGACGTACATCGTGGAGAACAGAAACAAACAAAAAAGGTGTGGATTTAGTTGTTTCTTGAAAAATATTTTTATTTTTGAGATAGATTAATAAATATTTTATTTTTAGCCTGTGATATAATTTACAAAACATCAATAATATTTTATTTTGGGTGTATATATGATACATACAATCAGAATTTTAATTTATTATTAATTTGTTAATTTAGATAATATTATGCACAAACAAAAGGTGTGGAGCATTAGGAACGAAGAAGGAGAAGTCGTTACAGAACTGCCACAAATATTAGAAACATGGAAGAGACATTACAGCACAAAATTCAAAGCACCAAACATACAAGAACAATACAACCCCATCAGAGTAGAACAAGAAGAACAAGAAGAGACAGAAAACGAAACAATAACTTTGGAAGAAACAGAAGAAGCAATAGCACACATGAAAGTAGGAAAATCTGCAGGAAAAGAAGGAATAAGCCCTGAACTAATCAAATACGGAGGGAAGTGTACAAAGAAATGGACACACAAGATATGCCAGCAAGTATACGAAGGAGAAGGAATACCGAGGGATTGGGAAGAAATATAATAGTACCAATCCACAAAAAGGTAACACAAACGACTGTGGAAACTACAGCGCAATATGCCTGGCATCCTGCGTACAAAATATCTACACCAGGATACTAGAAAAAAAGATAAGGCATCACATAGAAGACGAGCTATTAGAGGAACAAGCTGCATACAGAAAAGGCAGACAGACTCAAGACCACATATTTACGCTTCGCACAGTAATAGAAAAGACACTTGAAGGAAACAAAGAGCTACACCTGGCATTCATAGACCTCCTAGCAGCCTTCGACACGGTACAAGAGCAACCCTGTGGAATTCAATGGAAAGAATTGACGTCCGAGAAAACTTGTAGAAGCCACAAAACGACTATACGGAAGAACGAAAGGAAAGTAAGAATACAAGGACAAGAATCGGAAATTCTTGATGGAGAGGGGATAAAACAGGAGACTCCTCAGTCCATTACTATTCATTATAATGATGAATGAAATAGTTAAGAACAGCAGGAACCCAAACCTGAACACTAAACTAGGAAACTGGAACATGGGGCAATCAATATACAAAGCCTCGTCTTCGCAGATGATATACTACTCATAGCCGATAGCCAAAGGAAACTACAACAAGCAATAAATAATTGGAACAACGAAATTAAAATAAAAGGAATGACAATAAATGCGAAGAAAAGCAAAATAATGAGAATAAGTAAGAACACAGATGAAGAACAAAGAAACCTGAACGTAAGATGTGAAGGAGAGCAATTGAAACAAGTGGAGAGCTATGAGTACCTTGGAGTAATAATAAGCCAAGACGGAACAGTAACAGATGAATTAAGGAACCGGACGTCCAAGGCGACTAGAGTATACTATCAGATCAACTCAATATTAATCAACAAGAAAGAGCTGAGCAAAGAGACTAAGCTCCACCTGTATAAAACAATATACTTACCTACATTAACATAGGGAATAGAAAGCATACCGCTACAAGACAAGAGCAAAAGTAAATTAACGGCTGCGGAAATGAAGTACCTGCGACGTATAGTCGGAAGAACAAAGAGGGACAGAGTGAGGAACATCACAACAAGAGAGGAGTTAGACCTAGAACCGCTAGTGGAAACACTACAGAAAAGACAACTAATATGGTTTGGGCACGTGACACGAATGGGCGAAGAAAGGCTGCCAAGAAGGGTATTAGAGGCAAGAAGAGAAGGAAAAAGAGGAAGAGGAAGGCCAAGGCAAACATGGATGGAAACTATCAGGAAGGAAGTGGAAAGGAGGGGGAAAAGTATGGCAGAAGCTAAACAAATCGCTAGGGACAGGAAGAGATTTCGAAAATGGATAGAGGACCCGACACCTTAGGGTATAAGGGATGGACAAAGAAGAAGAAGAAGAAGATAATATTAAAATGGCCAAAAGTACTTAAATCAAAAAACACCTCATTTATCTTGACAAATTCTAAAACCAAGAGTTATATTTCACTTACTCTATTTTATAGAATTGCGTTTTCTACAAATATATTTACAGCAGTACTACAGATCTAATAGCTTCAAATTAAATCATATATTAAACTACTAATTGTACGTTAAAACTTACTTAATTTGACAATCAGAAGGGTTTTGAAAAGCGGCTCTCGTTTCAAACTGCTTTGGCTATCTACACGTTCTGAATGTATATGTTTTGGTTGATATCAAGCCTACGTATTATTTACACAGATAAGTAAAAGTACTTTTTGCTGATTTTTGTTTATATTCTTCCCGCAGTTCGCCTTCAGCGTACGCGAATGTGTTTTAACTGTAACTTTATTAATAGTAGCTGTTTTTCATCTAACATTTTTATTTTGTCGATAGCATTTAAAGCATACAATAAAGTTTTAAGTAATTATAGCAAATAAAACCATGCAATTTTAAAAATAGCAAAATACGTATCTGAGAATTAATAGTGATGATAAATACCACATATTATAGTCTAATAAAAATAATAAAATAGATAACATTAATTTCTGTGCGTTATTTACGTTGTTAGATATTAAAAACTTATTACTCGTCAATATACTACGATGTCTTAAAAAATAATAGAGAATGAAAATATTTCGTTCCTTAAAATCTATACCTAAAGATCGGTAGGCAAAGTCCCTTAAAGTGACCTACAAAGTATACAGAAAAATAGTTTTTAATTGTGTTTGGTCTTTCCTAATGCGATATACAATAAAATTCCTTGTTGTAAGCACAGATCTACCGATAACACAAAGCTTTCCAGATGAACGAGAATCTGTGAAAAACAAACAACTTTCGGAGTACCCACCCACGTGTCCTAAATTATGACAGACGATTGCATGTTAGAATAATCGCACACAATCTCAGTTGGGACTTACCAAAAACGAATGTTAATTAAATAGCTAAAAAAAGCTTGTGCAAAGATCTTCCTAAAATATTTAGAAGCAGATAAGAAGGAGCAACGTTGACCTATTGTCAAAGACAGTCGTTTGATAGCAGAATTTTAAAGAAGAATAGCAAATATCCAAACCCTCATTATTTATTTATCTTCAGACGAAGCCGACAAGAAAGCCCTCATGAAGAAATCTAGAATCAAATCAATTCTTATCGGTTTCTTTTCACTATCGAAGAATCATTCATGACGAATTTGTATCTCAAATCGGAATGATAAATCTAGTTTTATTTGAAAATTCAAAAATTTGAAAAAAAAAGATTGTGTATGGAACTAGAATACAATTTCATGGATTGTTCATTAAGGGGGATGTTTTATTAATTTATTCGTATCTTTATATCTATATATGCATGCTCGCCTCACCAGTTTTCCGCGGTGCAAGTTTCAACAAGTTTTCTCGCCAGTTACGTCGTGACCTTTGAACGGGTGTTGAATTTGATATCATTATGTCTAAATGTTCGCAAAATAAAGGATCTCGTAAAGATCCAAATAAAACAAATTGTGGTAGGAATAAAAAAAGAAAGTTTCATGTGCTGATAAAAAATCTCAGCGAAACTCAAAAGATGCGAGAATCAAGAGAAAAAAGGAGCTTGATGAGCAAGAAGAACTTTTCCAAGAGCCCCAAGGATTACTTTATGGCGCAGGAATCGCAGACTGATGATTGGTAAGCATTTTGTCTATTACAATTGTAAATAGTTGAATGCGAAATAGAAAAAAACTTCAATGCGTTTTTCGCGTGGTGGACACGATTTCTCAGAAACCATTAATCCGATCGACCTAATTTTTTTTATTTGTTTATTGAAACAATAGCTTGTCTGTATTCTACAACCAATTCTCCAACTTGAAACTAAAATATTTTATGTTACTTTAAAAGAGAGTAAAAGGACGTTTTTCCGAGAAATTTTTTCGCAGACTGGTATTTTGTTTCTACTGACCTTGACAACTTGATTGTAGAATACAAACAGGATGTATATGTTTACTTTAAGGCGCCTTTTGATTTTTTTCTTTCAGCAATACTGGTGCAAAGATATCCTGTCCACCGCACAACGAACTGCTTTTCAAGAGACGACTTCGGCGCCCTTTGCTGGAGTGGAAATAAATAATATAACTAAAAAATATTGATTTTGATGCATGAAATCTCATATCTCTAAATAAAATAGATTTCTATAAAAATAATTATGAAAATTGACCAGTTTTCACCCAAAAAACCAGACGTCTCCCTTAAGATTACCAAGAGTACTATGTCACAGGTCGCTAATTGCGAAATATTTCATGGTATTGTCATGCTACATAAAAAAATCTCAAAATTAAAAAATACTATCGACTGTTTCTTAACATCTGGCAATAGTTTAAGAAACATTTCATTACAAAAGTTATTATCAAATGCAAAAACAAGATAATATAAGAAAATATTACAAAATAATAATAAGAAGGTTAACGTTAATTTACAAAGCAATGTGCTAGTTATACTTGCGTCAGCAATCAGCTTGATTAAGGTTGCTCTTATTCTTTCATGTAACCAAATTAACGAATGCGAATTTTAGAGTACGTCCTCATCATTTAGTATGTCTTCACTCATATGTCGAATTTTCAAAAATCCCACTTCCATACTATCTTTGCGAATTGGTGCGTTTCGCACTCTATAAAGAGCCATTATTTTCATACAAACAGTTTTTGTATCTTACTTAGTACAATTACAGAGGTTCTTTACGTCTTCTTTATTCACCATACGAAATATACATATGTTACCGCCACCGTGGTGTATATTCAATAAATTGCTTTTGCATGAGCTCGTTTGGTTAACACTAGTGTCACCTCCGTCTTCCTTTTGATGTTTTGAATGTATTATTCCAGATGAGTTTTGAGTCTAAAATCGCTCCAAGATATTTTACCTGATGACTTTATTTCTACAACTCGCGGCCTAAGAGTTTCTTCTTATAAAACCTGCTGTAGTAGATTTTAAAGGACATATGTAAACTTTCTCAAGTCCAATTTGTAACCAGATTTAGAGGCCTTTGCATGTACTTCCTCATTGTATTGTTAAACTTTGTGGTACTATGTTCAAGTTGTTTGCATATTTCAGTGCTCTGTATCCGTTTCCTTTGAGTGTCTTTAATAGCTCGTACTTTACAAACTTCCATAATAAAGGAGACAAGATTTCTTCATGTGGACATCTTGCAACCCCTCAGGGATACGTTTACTAATTTATCTTTGACCATATATTTTAACCACTTGCAGCTTGTTTAGTCTAATCTTCTACTACTTCACGCTCTAATGATTGAATCTAGGGATATATTATCATACGTTCCCTCAATATCCAAAAAGGCAGTTAAAAGTACCTCTGCTTTCTACTGCATTCTCCACTCTGGTAGCAAGTAGATGCAATGCTGTTTCTTTGGATACCACTGGTTTAGATACAGAGGACAAGTGACTAATACATTATCCCTGATATACTTATCAAGCAATACATTAATAAGGCTGAACTTAATAAAACAACTCAAGCACTACAACATCTACTGTATAAGTTATGTTGACTCTCCATAGTAGATGATACCTATTTTTCGTTATGGAGAGCTACTGAGGGAGAGATAGAGGGGGAAGAGAGAAAGAGAGGAGAGAGAGAGGATAGGGAAGGGTAGAGATGGAGGGAGGTAAGGTTAGAGAGGGGGGGGAGGGAGGTAGGTAGGAAGGAAGAGCATCAGGATATACAGTGCGAAGCATTGAATTCACCATTAACAGTTGGACAAACCGGAAAGAATGTAAGGACATATGCATCAGAAAGAATTATTCAGAAGCTGCTTTGAAGGCGTTCCATTGCACTGCACGCCTCCGATTTGTTTATGCAAACGTGGGTCAGACACAAGAATGGCAAAATGTCATTTTTAGTACCTAGAGAAAATTAACTTTAGCTGGACCAGATGGGTTCTTATTATTGGCATGATCTACGTAAAAGAAACTGATTTTGTCATAACGACTAGTCGATTCGGTAATAGTGACCGGCCGGCAGAACTTCTATAACTGTACAAAACATATTTTCAACAAGACATTCTTCATGCAACGCTCTATGCTGGATTCAAGAGCAACATATGGACGTTCGAGACTGATCATCGTTGTTCCTCGACCTTAAAATCATAGAGGTAGTTGTTACAAAAAATTTTTCAAATGCGAGTTCAGTTGCTTTAAAATACTACAGCAGGCACTTATTAAATACAGTTTGTCTAAGCTTTCCATCGACTATTTGAGGACGCTGTATAATTCTTTTCCATTCCGAATATTTACGCTTATAAAAACAATGGTAAAAGTATTTATTGAAAAATCAAAAATGTATTATTAATACACCTGTGTTTTATGGGGTGATCGCATCCAAGCGAGGCATTCTATGTACTATCAGTGTTTCAAAAATTACTATATTCAAGTACATGTCTTTGTACACTGCTTCATAGTTTTATTATGGTTATTTCAAAATGTTCTTATATTTTTTATAGCTACAAATTCCATTATGTAGCTGGTCCTATTTATCATGTAGGGAGTGCATATTTAATAATATTGTGAATATATATTTTTTTGTCACATAAATGAAAAATTGCGCAAAAGCTGGAAGGAATCCGGAAGGAACTATATTATACAAACATAACAGTTTCTTTACAGTCTTAAGCGGAGTATTAGGAAATACTAATTTCGAAATAATAAAACCAAATCTTGTAAAAAAGTTTCATACTACACTACCAATTTGATTTCAGAAAGACATGCTACCATGAAGAACAGGTACACAGAATCATTTGTACACTACTGTTTATTGAAACTGTAACATTAAGAAATAACGCAATTTAAAATGTAAAACTTTGCACATTTATTTAATGGTATAAGTCAAATAAATGATTCAGTTTACAAAACATTTGTCCATACAAATTTATGTTTATTCAATAATGTATGTCCCTACTTTGTTCTTGCTACCGCTTCCATTTTTCTTAGTACCGAGTCAAATGATGAATTCATTGTGTTTTGAAGGATTGCTTGTATTCATTATCAACACGCTCTCATAATTAATAACTAATAGCGTTGCATACCATAATACCCATAGTTGACGTTGTATATCTCCTACGAATCCAGTCTTTGGCGTAAACGCGGAGAAAGAAAGCAAGATTGCTTGATCATCGTTTCGATTTAAACATAATCAGAAATTTAAGATGCTTCTACATCAATTGTGAGTCCACAGACACTTTTTATTTGCTCTTGCTTGGTTTTCCTGCTGGTATCTTATTCGCGTCATGGTACTACTGTTTGTGTCCAATTCTTTTTGTAGAAAAGACCAACAACACGAATACCATACAATAATGTATCCATTGTCGACGATGAGACATTATTACACTTTTATGCTTATTGTATACGTAATATCAGCATCAAATCTTACAGTGCCAATGAATTTAAATGGGAACCTAATTTTCCAACAAAATGACACTTCGAAGAAGAGGCTAAAAGTAGGACTAAAATTTCGACAATTGTATTAATTAATATGTTGAAATTCCCAACTAACAATACAGAAAAACGGGTACTTAATAAATATACCAGAGAAATTCGAAAAGAAACTTCCGTTTCGTTATCAGTAACAGACGAGCATAGACACAGAACCTTTATAATGCACATTAGAAACCTATAGCAGTGTATTATTTCGGCATAATCGCCATGCAAATTGAGGTACTTGCCGTAACGTCTTACAAGGTGTGAAATTCTTTATACAAAAAAAACGCTTACAGCATTTTAAAGCACAGTGTCATCATCAAAGCGATGCGATGAAAGCCACTGTTTTATGTGCATAACTGCACATACTTCACATTTTCCGGGATTTCCTATGGCAACGTTCATTTGATCTAGCGGACGAGTAAACTGTAACACAACTTTCTTAATTCATTCCACACTGCTTACTAAACTACTGCGTATAGCACCAGAGGACAGATATCGTTATTTTCAACTATTTTTAGTGCATGTGCAAACGGTGGTATCTTTCTGAATTGCTCTCGTATAATTAGGCGGCTAGCAATTCAGACAAAGATTTCATAAAAGTTCCAAAATAAAATTTTCAGGCACAATCACCAACAGATCGAAACAGAAATATAGGACTTGTTGATTAATAGTTCAGCATTTATTGGTTAGGGGAGAGTAATTTTGTTCGAAAGGCCTCTTGCATATTAATTTTCGAAATGTTATTTATATAATAGATCGTCACTTTTATATAAAAATACCATAAAGAACCAACCCATGTAGAAAATTAAACAAAGTAAATGAGAGAAATAAAACTCAATTTAAATATTATAAAACTATTTTGTGCAATTAGAAATGATTATTTCTATTAATTAAAAAATAATAATAAAATATATATAAAAAATTATTGCAAAGAACTAGAAAATACAAAAAGTGGAAAAAAGCACCGCTTTAAAAATTTTCCTTGCAGATACTGATAAACTATCAACTTCTTGTGCAGTTTGTCTCACTGATATTCCTTTTTTCGGCAAGATTTTCTTTCACAGCATTATTAAATGTATGTACAGGACGACCTTGGCAAGCTTTGGTAAATTTTTCAATGTACGTTACTTTTCCCGAAAATATTAAGGCATTATAAATAATGAAAATAGTTTGTGCAGTCGCCATTTAAGCTGGAAACCAAGAGTGCACTGTAATATCCATGCGTGACTATGAACGACTTCACTTATAGTGTATAATTGTTGCGTTTTCAATGACTAAGAGAGTACAGCAGTAAACCTACATACATTTTATGTCAAGGTGGAACATTAGCCTGTAGAAACTTTTCGGGTGATTCAGAGGGTTTTTGTGACAATTAAATGAGTGCAGCAGGATTAAAGGCATACTACAAATAATTCAGAGATAGCCAAAAGTTTCGGCAACTGACAGTCCAAGAAATAGATAAGCTTCAGATTCCAAAAACCAGTGTCTGAAATTGTGAAGGAAGATCTAGGTATACAACGTGTTGCAGCAAAATTTCCATGACTATTAGCAGAGCAGAAAAAACATAGTGTGTTGTTGTTAACGACTTGCTTCATATTTGAAAGGTAAGGAATTCTAGACCGACGACGAGACAGTACTTACGATTGCAAGAAACGATTTTGTAGAATGTTTTGAGTGGTAGAAACGACGTTGGAAGAGTGTATGAGATCTTAAGGTGGTTACTTTGAAGAAGTATTTTTCATAAATGTATACATTTTTGTTATTGTATTTTTTTGTATTTTTGTGGCTTAATACTTTCGAGCCAGACCACGTATACAGCGTTTCAATTTTTTATAACACTATATTATAGAAAAAAATAATAAAGAATAAATACAACATTTTTTTAGTTCCTATATAAGTTGCTGCGATTTTAAAAGTATTGCAATAAATTGTTACTCTGATGTCTTACACAACGGTTGCTTTATAATTGTACCAACACAAACAAAATGATAAACCAAAGTCGGCTCGTTATATAGGTGAATAAATAAGTTCTCGGCTTTAGATCACAGGACGCAAATCACCGTTGACATGTAACTTATTAGTCCGCCCTCTCGCGGTTTTAAAGCAATCACATTTGGTCTTTCGAAACATCATGCGATTTGGCGTTTGATGCACATAACCTCAATAATCAGCTGTGTTAACGATGGCAATCACAAAAGAGCATATTCGATTTTCTATCCACTTCGCGTTTCATCTTAAGAAAAACGCTACTGAAGCCACTGAAATGATTTGTGTTGCATATGGTGAGAATGCTGTAAGTCATGCAACGTGCAAAAAGTGGTACCAAAGATTTCGCGGAGGAAAGTTTAGTCTTGAAGATCAACCACGCGCTGGACTCCCTCAAACATTTGACACGGATGAGCTGCAGACATTGCTGGATCAAAACAATGTACAAACTGAAAAAGAGCTTGCAGAACAACTTGGCGTCACTCAGCCAGCCATTTCCATACGTTTCCATGCAATGGGTAAGATACAAAAGGAAGGCAGATGGGTTCCGCATAAACTGTCCGAAGACAACAAAATCGACGGCGTGACACCGCACTCCATTTGCTTTCAAGGAACTGAAAAAAGGATTTTCTGCATAAAATTATTACGGGCGATGAAAAATGGATCTTGTACGACAATCCCAAGCGCAAAAAATCATGGGTAGACCCTGGAAAACCTTCGACATCGACTCCAAAGCCCAATATCCACGCCAAAAAGAATTTGCTCTGTATCTGGTGGGATTGGAAAGGTGTGCTGTACTATGAACTCTTGAAACCAGGTGAAACAGTTACGGCGGAGCGCTACCAACAGCAACTCATCAATTTGGGCGACGCAATCGAAGAAAAGAGGCCATTTACTGGACAAGGAAGTCGCAAAGTCATCCTGCTCTACGATAATGCCCGACCACATGTTGCGAAGGCGACGCAAGAACGCAAAACAGAAGAAGAAGTCCGAAAATGCATCGATAAATTTATAGTCTCGAAGCCGACGCCAGGGAATTCGCAAGCTACCCGAAAGATGGCAAAAGGTCATCGATGCTATCGGAGAATACTTTGATACTCAAGCTTTTTTTTGTTTGTTTTTAAATAAAACTTTAATTTTGCAGAAAAAAGCTGAGAACTTATTTATACGCCTAGTATAAAATATATCTTGTACAGAAAATCATTATTTTCAACGAACTTAAAAAGTTCGTTACTGAATTCTATATGTCTGTCGTCTGTCGTCACAGAAATTATGGATTTAAATTTTCAACGAATCTTATAGGAAAGTTCGTTACGCTGAATTTCTAAATGAAATAAAGTCTGTATCGTCGAATAGTTTTCGAGATATGTCTGTCTGTCAATTCGCTGTCACAAAATTATGGATTTTTCAAATTTTAAAATGAGTATTCTTAATAGAAAATTTTACGCTGATTTCAAAATGAAATCAAAAGTTTTTATCTCGAATAGTTTTCGAGATATTCGACTTCGAATTTCGGGAAAATTTTCGACATTACGATTTTATGAGTAATTCTTAAAGAAAATTTTACGCTGATTTCAATAATGAAATCGAAAAAATTCTATGTCGAATAATTTTCCAGATATCGAAAGGTTTTTTTAAGTTCGTTCTGGCCCCATGTTTTATCATAACATTAAGTACTATTAGGATTAATTTTTTTCTCAACCACATGTAGTGTTACAGCAGTTTTATATTTTTTTTAAATATACTTGTGGTAGTCAAAAACAACCACTCTTGGAAAGAATAACGTATTAAATTATCGTTAATTAAGTTGTAAAAAAGGCATTTGTGTTTAGTTTCCATGATGGTTGTTACACACATCATGTGGTCGTTATAATGCCACTTTGTAAAGATACTTGTAAACGTATTCTGCTCTAAATAAAGGCAATGACTTTCAAAATTTGTATATTTAATAGCTTTTTGAAAAGGAGATAAACCAAGTTGTTGTATTTTGACATTATTTATTAGTTTATTCACTTTGGTTGCAGTCACCAATAAATACAACTTCTATACATCAAAAGAAACCTTCAATGATTTCTTTAGATGGAAGTATAAAAAATCAGTGATTTACTAGTCTAAATAAAGAAATTAAATTGATAAGTACTTCACGGTAAGATAATATTACAGCGTAAAAATTTTTATTACCATTCACATATACACCTACTGAGAGTATGGCGCGTTTTTGCGAACATTGCTATCTATCGACGTGCAACCAAAGCAGGTGTATAAAACCGTATAGCTAATCAGAGCACAAACTTCAACCGTTTCCACTCAGTAGTATCTCTATACAGATGTTGAAAGAAAACAAAGAATATAACCCCTACCATTTTTACAAAACATATTTTTGATCAATTAAGTCCTTTTCAAAATATTTTCCATTGCAAGCTTCATTAACCCATATTTCTCTGACTGAAGGCCTTATGCCAACGGAAAATTGTCGCATCACTCAAGTATTCTTTCATGTAAGCCTCTTTCATCATTCTCTCCATTTCGACACCTGATTTACCCAAGTGAAAACAAAATTTGATCGCACAACGTTGCTCCGCTTTTATACCCATTTTATGAATGTGAAAATCAGTAGGGTCACACTCAACAACTTGTATTGAAACTAACGCGGTGAGAAGACTACCCAGGGGTTAATCTTTAAATCGTTGTCAATGTTTCTGGACGAGTTGCTTTACATACCTGCTTTAGTCGCATGTCGATAGATAGCGTTGTTCCCAAGTTTCAGTAGTTTTGCCACAACCGTAGTATTTGAAGTAATTGCCCACCATTTACATCAAACTTATTTGTATATTAAAAATAACTATTTAAAGTAGAACACATCTAAGGTAAAAGCAAAAATGCAGTAAAAGCACGTGCAACATGCAGAAAGCATTTGTGACGCTGAGGCGACGCTAAGTTCACCTAGCACACCATGTACACGACTTGTTTATTCTGACGCGCAGAAACTGCCGTGGAGAGCGTACGTTTATTTACTTAATAAAATTAAGAACCTTAATTAAACGTTCTCAAGTGTAAACACAACAAAGTAACACACATTCGCAACGTAAAATTTATTAACGTAAAGGGTGAATACATGAAATGCGAACTAACATTACACGCTAAAACGTAACACAAGGAATTTACAAAAGCTGGCATGCATTGCTACGACTGACCTTTTGATATATCCCACAGCTGAACCTTTCTGTCGGCTCCGCCTGTAGCTACTAGGTGTTGGTCAGGCCCCCACTTGACTGCATTCACTTCGCCCTCGTGGGCATCCTGTGAACAATTATATCTTTAATCGTTGGAAACATGTTTTCAGAGAGAAATGAAAATTACAAAGTTAAATTTATAAAAACACTGATTAAGGTTGGATGTAATTATCATTGCTGTATTTAAGTCGTTTTTCGATTTCAAAAGTTGAATTACCCCCAAAACAATTAGGATAGGATTGTAAATACGCCCGACAATTTATCAACTGCACAGAACTAATACGACAATTATAAACAACTTATGCAAAATTCAAATTATTAGGTAGTTAATATGGTATGCCTCAGCAATCACTAAATTTAAGATGATATGCTTTTCACAATAAAAGAAAAAAGTATAGATCTAAAATCTAAAGCAAAAAAGAGAGTTGTAATGATTATAACCTTTATATGACGAACATACTTATTACTGAAGAATAAATGCAAAATTATGTGCAAATGTAAATGGGTGGACGGGTGCGTAAGTGCGCGCACGTGTATCCTTGTAACATTTTAAAAAAAATTAACAAGTTTGACAATTTCGATGCATTATTTTTATAATAATTTATTTAAATTAATTATTAAAATATATATTTATTCAAAATTTTGTAAAAACATTTTAGCAAAATTTCAACATTTTCAAATTCTATTAAACGCAAAATATGATTTTCATAAATCTCCCAAGTCTATTATGTCAATTATATGCAGCTACTCCCCACTTACTAGACTCATTTAAGACAACATTTTCAATAAATCTGGTATAATACATACTAAATCAAATTCCAAACCAAAGTATTTTAAAAGTACAGTGTTATTACTAAAGATAAGTATCGAAATGCTATTATTTCTAAATACATCTCACATTTTCATAACTTAAACAGTAAATTAAAGTGTTTTTAAAGTTTCCTAAGTAAATTAAAGCTCTCTTTATTTTCTTCTATTATATTGAATGGAAAAAATACATGCAATTGTAAATAAATAGACTAATTATGATTACCAAATTTGCACTGATTAACTCTAACGTTGTATTACATACAGGTGCTTCCACAATATAATACGCATACCTTTTTCTGCTTGCGTAATATTTAATAGTTTTTCTTTAAATATAAATTCCGTTTAATTTGTTTGGAAAGCAATTTTACGAGCTACTAAATTTTTATGGCAAACCTGAGACATAAAATAATCTTACAAGGCCCTATAAAAATAATAAATAAAGCTGGAAGTTAATGGTTGGCGTGCTTTCTCTGATGCATTCTAGGCTAAATATTTTTATGGAAAATCATTACGAAATTTGTAACTTTGAATCAAATGTATCGATAATGACTCAAACATCCAAAACCTTCAATTACGTTCCAAACTTAATTATAAATATTATTACATAGTGCGTGTAAATAAGTTTGAATAATAAACAAGTTGTGATTTTCAGAATATGTTTAAAAAAATTGATATCTTTGGTAAATTATCAATTTAACATTATTACAAGAGGTGAAGTACAAGGGAAAAATGCAAGACAGGAATAGATAAGCAACAAAACACGAAGATACTACATAAACAAAAAGAGGAGAGACAAAAGAAAGAAAAGAGGAGAAAAAAATAGCAAATGATAAAAATAAAAGTGAAAGAAAAAAGAGCTAGAAGAGGTGCAACAAATGGGGAGCATAAAGAAGGAAAACTCATGAGGGACAGGATATGAGTAAGCATAAGAGAAAAAGAAAATTCTTAAATTTCTTAAAGTTTTTACTTTTGATATAAACATAATTTTTCATGGTATACGCTTTCGTCTTTTTATTCCATTTAGAATTTTTCTGTAGACAACAAATTATAACTACCCGACATTAATTTTAAAAAGACACGGTTCTATTAAGAGGTGAATCTTTTTAGTCAACACCTAAATATTCTTATATTATTAGTAACAAAGGTTTTTCTACTTACTTTTGTTATAATAATTTTATCGACAAAATTAGATTTTCTTACATAAGAAATGATCAATAATACATTTCCAAAATTCGCAAAGAAGCTTATATGTATAAAAGTCCAACAAATAAAATTAACTTGTCTGTGGTCTTTTTATGTTTTTTTCTAACTTTAAATTTATAGCTTTTCTTAATTTCTTACTTAAACAAAAATTAAATCTTACGGTCAATTTTTAAATAAAAATTACGTTGTAAAATACTAAAAACAATTTATTGTAAATTAAATTTTTTATAAAAAAAATGGAATTGAGCTTAATCATATGTTGAGTCAACATATTCTTTGAAGCATTCAGTAATAATTTGGTGAAGACTGGCAGTGCTCTGCACGCGTTCTAGAAAAAATTGCTTAAATTCGTTTATTGTGAATCTCTTATCAAATGTATGTTGACATCAGTGCTTAATCATACATATTTGTTCTCTCTTTGTCGAAGGGTTAATGCCTCTTCGGCACAATTATTTTATTTATCACAATTCAATGCCTTATACAGCTGTCGATAAATTTCAGCCAAATAGACAATTGTACCAAAGGACTAAATTTTGAACAAAATTAAAATTTCAATTTATAATCTAAACCATTTTTTGTTAGGTTTATAAAAAACACGAAAGAATTCTCATATGTCTAAAGTGTAAGTAACGAAAACGGTGAGTTTATTATTCCAACTTTAATTCCAAGTAATCTGGGGATTTCATTACCAATATTGGTAAGCCTCTAACACCCTCCCATGGGAGCATGCTCTGCGAACAAAGAGGTTAAGGCTCTCATTTGTCCGCTACTGTGCCCAGTCGTCGCGCACCATCTCTGATGCGGAGCGATACGGAAAGCACTGCACCTTAGACGTCCGTCATTATTGTCCGTTGTTCGAAGTGAACGGAGGTGGTTCTCAATTATTTTTAGTGACTGAGTAGGGCACCCGTCAAGCATCAGTGAATACAGTCGAAGCGCCTCGCGTTCGCGGCGCATGGCGACTAGCATCTTAGTGTTCGTTGTTTAAATACTCAAAAAAACCTCTTTTTTATTGTTTATCTTTATGTATAAGTATCTGGTCTTTCGATCTTTCGGTCTAAAAAAATTCAAAAATTTGAAATAAAAAAGATATAACATTTTTCAACTTTTGCATTTTTTGAGGTTATACAGTAAAAATCCGCAAAAACTAATAATACCATTGAAAAGCGGAGAAAAATACGTAGGGTTGTATTCTCAAATTATTTTTTTATTAATGTTTTGATGCCGAAATGACGAGATGAAAACATCGTGTTTTACATGCGCATGGACGTCTGCGGTGACGCTTGGGCAGTTGACGCGTTTCGCCCATATATGTAATAATCAAAGTAAGTATTATGGGGACCGGAAAGTAATGTCGTTCCTGCGCATGTCGATATTCGTTTGTCATTTATCAACTCAATGTGTATTTCAAAGTCGTACCAAAGACATTTTAAGGTTAGAGTGACTTGTTTACTCGTAAATAATTAAATCTTAAATTTTGTTTGCAAATTATGGTGAAATGGTCAGCCAAATGCCAGAAGAGGTACATATCCGGCATTGTATGCTTTTTGTGTTTCAGAAGGGTAGTAATGCAACAGTTACTACCAAAAACATTTGCGATGTTTATCCAAGTGCATTAGATGTTCGTAAATGCCATAGGTGGTTTTCTAAGTTCAAATCCGGTAACTTTGATCTTTTCGACTAATATCGATCAGGAAGACCAACAACTTTAGACAATGACATGTAAAGGGCGGAAGTGGAAGCAAATCCGTGTCAGACAATTGAAGAACTGTCAAACACTCTTAACCAACCTTGGTCGACCATTTAAGAACATTTGCAGCCGATTGGTAAAGTAAGCAGAGCAGGCGTTTGGGTTCCGCATAATCCGTCCGAAGAAAACAAAGCTAACCGGTCCACCACATGCAACTTATTGCTGCAGCGGCACAATACAGAAACGTTTTTTGATAGCTTAATCACTGGAGATGGAAAATGGGTCCTCTATGATAATCCAAAATGCACAAGGCAGTGTCTCTCTTCGAATGAATCCCCACGAAATACAACTAAGCCAGGTTTACACTCCAAAAAGGCGCTTTTGTGTGATGGTGAAGTATTCGCGGGGTTGTTCATTTTGAAGTACTGACAAACTGTGAATGTTGAATTTTACTATAAACAGTTGGATCAACTAAATCAATCTTTAATTGAAAAGTGCCCAGCGATAGTCAACAGAAAAGGCGTTATTCTGCAACACAATAATGCAAGACCGCACTACGAAAGACAAACCCTGAAAAAAATTAATGAATTGGAGTGGGAGGTATTGCCACACCCACCATACTCGTCCGATATTGCGCCATCGGATTTCCGTTTATTTCGGTCGCTACAACATTTTCTAAGTGGCAAAAAATTTGAAACTTTGGATGATGTCCAAAATTCCATCTTCATATATTTTGCTCAAAAACCAATTGATTTTTATCGATCCGCCGTTGAAAATTTGCACACCAGATGGCAAAAGGGTGTTGATAACGAGGGTGATTACACTATTGAGTTAAAATAAAAACCTGTTAAAAATTTATCTGTTTGAATTTAATGTAAAAAAACGACATAACTTTCCGATCCCCCTATTACATAGATCATAGAAAATGTGTTTGTTTTTAATATTTTTTTTATAAACGACAACCTTGACTTATCATTGTAAATAAGCTTTATAAAATTTTGTGTTTTTTTAATAAGATTCCAATAACTTTGCGTCCTTTTTATTTTTTTAAAGAAAAAACAACAAGTGAATAATTCTCAATGAGAAGACTCAATTACACAAACACCAGTCAGAAGAAAAACATTATCGCTAATGAACAGAGGTAGTACAGTACATGCACAAAGTATTATTATAATTGATAAAGACGACCAGAATCAATGAAAAAACCGACGGTAGCTCAAAGAAAATCAACGAAACAATTAAGATCAGATACTCTAAAAAGTTAAACAAACCCAAGCAAATTAAAAGAAAGGTCACTGCGAAGTTGGTTGGAGCACTAAACAAAAACATTACTATAAGCTTAGAATACATATTTATAATGTAAAACATCGATTATCATAAACACGCTATGTTCATTTTCGCAAAGGATAATCGCATAAAATATTAATTTAAATAATTTAGGATGTAGTACACACGTACAAAGCTGCATCTAAAAAGATAAGTAAAAATTATTATTCTTAGTCTATTTGACTTTATAACCGAACTTGTAATATTTGCTAAGATGCATAGATGTGTTGCTTTACTTATTTAACATTGCAGTCCAATCTTATTAACTGTGAGGTTACATCGCGGTTGATTATGTTAACATTGTCTCAATATTTTTGGGACAGATTAGGTACAATGTAAAATTTACCAAAGCATAGCAAAGCGTTGCACGTACGTTTGGAAAAATAATTGTAGTCTTGCTAAGATAGGAGGAATATGATTTAGAAATCATACACAAGATGTTTTTACTTCATTGTTATTTATATGGAGAAAAATTTTAAAGAAGTGCTTTTTCCCATTTTTTTGTAATTTCTTGCTATTTGCCGCTGTAACTAACAATGTTTCTTTTCCTTTCTTTTTTTGATTTAATCTTTTATTTAATATAAATAACAACCATTATATCTAATTACACAAAATAGTTTACTATTTGAAATAAATTTTATTTTCCTCAGTTATCTTATTTATTTTACTTTATGAGTTGTTTTTTACAGAATTTATTATTTTCAAAAAAATTTGCAATCTGTTATTCATATAAGTAGCATTTAGAAAATGAACATGCAAGAGTTCCTTCCAACAAAATTACTCTCCCCTAAACAATATACAACAACATAACATTATAGAAACACATAAAACATCTAATTGAAAGATCTAACAAATCAAATATTTTTGATCTTAGCATATTTAAGCTTTTTAATAAATCCAGTGCCAATTTGTTCTAATATTTTTTGATGAATTATTGCGCTTTTTCTGTTATGGTCCACATAAAAATATATCAATAAATTAGCCATGTTTCGATTCGTTGGTGATTGTTCTTTAATTTTCTTTTGTACCTTTGTAAAAAAAAAAGTAAGTTTGAATTGCCACCCGTTTTCATATCTGGATATTACAGGTTTAACTATATATCTTCTTCTTATTGTTAGTCTATTTGACCTCTTTACCTTTTTCCGGTGTCGAGGTTAGAATTTACGCACTACACAATATACACACGAGTACGAACTCACGCGAACGCGCACTTACACACCCACACGCATGCGTGCGAACTCACAAATTATCGCGTTTAGGTAGTATAGTATACACGGTTTGTCCGGAAAGTATCGGGTGTAATTTTTCTAGCCAACCAAAATGGTTAGAGAGGACGTGGTTTTCGGCAGGATAGATGATGGAGGGCGGGGAGGGTCTTAGGTAAAGAATGCGGTCCGGACCAGTTACCTTCGGCCTTTGAAAGAGTGAGGATCGCGCTTCCCGCAAATCATGTTTCGGTGACGCGTCACGGACCCGACATACAGCGTACGTTAAAGCAAGTTATGCGGTGAAGTTTTGCACCAAACTCAAGAAATCCAATATCGAGACTTTGAACCTGATAAGGAAATCCTACGGGGATTTTTGAATGGCACTAGATGCTTCGTAAGGAAGAGAAGCCGTGAAACAATGTTTGGACTCTAATCGACATTTAGTGTTCGAGTTGAATTTACCAAAAACCGTAGAGCATGAAATTGTGCCCAGCCACATGTCTGTCGCTGCTCGTGGGGGAATTTTGGAAACCTCTTCCAATATTTTTGAAAGATTATTTATTAGTATTAATTATTCTATCTTGTTACAATAACATTCTTTTACATTAATATATGTCCTTTTGTATCTTCATATATTCTATTTTCTTATTCTGTTCAGCTGTAGATCTCCCTTGATTGACATCTATCTCAATATCCGCCGTCAATAAATAATCATCGCTGTCTATTTCATAGACGCTATGTAAGCTCACATCATGAATTCACTTTTTCATATTTCTTTATACCAATATATAATCAATGATTGAATATTCATCTTGGTTCTACATCTGTATAGCTATTGACACGTTTATGTTAAAAAAACGTATTTTGTACAATTAATTTATATTTGTGCCGTATTCTAATAGCTTGAGACCATTATAATTGAGTTTTTCTTCATCAAATCTTAAGTCTATAGCCATATACTCTGCCTTTACAGCTTCTATTACATTTTATAACTGAGATTAGAATATTTCTTTCTCACTGATTCATTCGTTTTCATGTAGTCCATAAACTATAATTACTATAACACTATAAAATGAAAATTTTATATTATAATAGCACACTTTCTTCCTCTAACTCCACTATTTCCACTTCTTTTATTCTTTATTTCCGTTAGCTTTATTTTCTAAATTCATGTACTAATTCACTTTCCCCCTAATGTTCCACATACAATCCTTCACTTAAATTTATACTTCATACCTTGTTTACTATTCTGTAGTTCACTTAAGCCTTTATTGAACCCATTTTTTAATCACTATTATTATAACGTTAGGGTGCGCTTTGCATCAAGTTCTGGCACATTCCCCATTCCTAAAGGCAGCTACTTCAAACTTGACATCTGTTTCCTTTAAAGTTTATACATCACAAAGGACTAAACATTCTTGATAAGTTAACATTAAGAGACTGTCACGGTAATTCATAGTCTGGATACCGCTTTGCATCTTTCATTCGCTGCAACGACTACTTTGATGCAATGGATGGTTATTCTTGTAACAGTTGAAATTGTCGTTGCCACTAATAGGAGAACCTATTAGTGACATTCTTTGAGCATTAAGAGGATACGTGAAGATGCATAAAGTACCAAATCCCTGTGAATTCAAACAGACATGGACTTTAATAGGTTACTTAACAACCTTTGTGATAAAGGTTGCCTTTAAATTGTCTAGACCTTTTTACTTAAGATTGATACCTAAAGAGAATTAAAATCAAATACCATATTATCCTAAAAGTGGTCCATATTTTCCATAATTCGTATCTGCAGCTTTTTTCTAAAGGAAAAGTTTTGTCACAGTGTTGTATTTGATCTTGTGTTCGTTTAGTTTTCATTTAATTAGCATTGGAGACACATGGATATTCCTATCAAATTGTTTTTGTTTAACATACACAGTTAAGTTGAATTCTTAATGAACAATTCAATTACATGGAACAGTTAACTTCCAGAAAACTTTTTTATAGAGCCTCATTCGAATGTGTGTATAATAACTTAAAACCTAAAAGTGTACATTTTAAAACCTTAATTTGATATAAACAGTTTAAGCATAAAGCACGCGGCATTGTGTGGTTGACCTCAATTAATTGCAGGTAAGAAAATCGCGACAGACTACCAAAACCACACATAGATTGTAACATTGAATATAATTTTAGTACGGTATTATAAATTTGAAAAACAATTTAAATAAATTATGTGCTAAATTTGTAATTTTCTTTCTCAACATTAAATAATAGCACAATAATCGGTACAAATAACAGTATACAAATAACATATTTTATGACGGCAAGCATTTATTTATTTTCGTTATATTTAAGTAAGTACATAAAGAGAAAACCTTTATTGTGTTAATGAAAACAAATATTTGTACAAAAACGTTGGGTTGTAACCCACTATCGAATACTAGATACAAAAAGAGTTTTTTACAGAAACTCTTTGTAATTCAGCACTGGTTGATGATATTGTTAAAAAATAATTTGTTAACTGTAAAAAATGCCTATTTTCTTATTAAAAATAAATAATTCATTCTTAATTATGCTATGTAATACTTAAACTTTTCAATTATCAAAATCAAGTTGCTCGAAAATTTATCTGCAATAAGCTAATTTTAAATTTGTTAATATTAAATGTTTAGATGCATTGATATCAGCACTTGATTTCTCAATTGTTCTAATAACACTTATAACAGAAATACTTAAGTTCACTTAAAAAAATGTTTTATTGGCGGAAATATTCTGCTGTTGCTGTATAGGAAAGTATTGCGTTTATAAAATGGGTATCTCTATAAATCCAGTTTCTAAATTTAAAATAGATAATCATTTAAAAAAGGATAACGGGTATTTTTCTTATTTACATTATTTTCATGTGATGGTCTTATAATAACATTAACACATTAACAAAATATAAAAATATTTTCTTAATCAGCCTGATTGCTATAGTGCTTATAAATACCAAAATACTGGTTTTTCATCAGAAAATACCGATATTCAAATATCAAAGGAGTGCCAGGGATACCCGTATTTAAAATAGCGGAATCTCGGTGTTATTACCATTAATCGCATTAAGGTGCCACAAACAACACGAGGTTATGCTAATGATAAGTACGAAATTTAAAAAAGGCACGCATAACAACTTTATAATAAAAAATAAAGATGGGACAAATATTTTTCTTAAGGCCAGATTCTTATTTAGCGACCCCAAATGCACGATTTTCTCGAATTTTTTTTCCATGGAAGGAAATAAATGAGGAACTCAATGTTTTTGGTACTTATTTAATAGGTCTTAAAGTATGGAAAAACATTTTTTATATTAAAAAATAATGTAACAATTATTGTTTATTTGTACTGAAACGTGGCAGCCTCAAAAAAAAGTATCCAAGCGTGCGGCACTGTAGCACTTGTAAATATTATTTTTTAGGTTTGTCCTCCAATAAATTTAATCTACTTTGAAATACAAAAAACAAAAAAGGGATATATTCAGTAGTTTTTGAGATATAGTGCCGCCCAGTTTAAAAAAAAGTTGTTTCGAGAAAAACGCATTTAAAGTTTCGGTACACGAACTGCTTGTATTCGGAGCACGTGGTCGACTAACGCTACACGCTATAACTGTTGATATTACTATATATAGAAACACATATATAAAGTAATAGCATATATTCAGACATCTGGTGGCACTAGAGGTAGCTGTACTTACCATGGACACCCATGGTATGATCGTAAAGATGGGAAATTCAAAAATATTACGGAAAACCCACTACTTTTTTGCTATAACTTTTTAAAAAAAATAATTTTGTACAAATAGTTTTAGGAATATATTCTACGGATAATTAGCTACGAAAAAATGCAACAAAAAATTGATTTTTTGAAACCTCTTGATGAGAACTCGATTATTAACAATACTCAATATTTGAATACTTTTGAATGTTCATGTGTCAAGAAGACTTATAATTTAAGTAATAAATGGCTAAACTAAATTAAGGAATTATGCACGTTACAGTTTATCATAGTTTTATAAACTGAATAATATAATAAATTGACAATCCTCACACACTGTCTTTCGCTCTGCAATATTGAAAAAATAGCGCCCAAAATCTCATCTCTTCTAGATAAAAACAATCGTTATCGTTGCAAATTATGTTTAAGTTTTGTTTATTTTTTATAATGTATACTTATTTCCATAACAATGTAAAACACTAATGATGAGACAAAGTCCGACAGCCGTTTATATTTGAATTTATTATATAGGAACACAACCACTCCAATTTAGAATGATATCAAAAAGAATGGGTTAGTATTACAGAACCAGACTAACGCATATAATATTATCATAACGTAATTTAGCAGAAGATAGCAAGCAGCCAATTAGAATATAGGTAAAGACGCATCATTGCTTTACTATCAAATATAACAGAATTACACAACTACTTCACTCTATCATTTCACAACCGAAATATGAAAAATTCCCTCAAAAAAATCCCTGTTTTCGATGTTGCTGACAAGAAGCACGGAAAACTGTCAAAAAAGTACGAAGGTGCGGAATTGCAAGCATAACTCGCAAAAATAACTCTCAGAGCAATTGAACGTTAGTTAACAAGCTGGTTTCAACCGCCTAAGAGAGATGGGAAAGATTTAGAAGGTCGACAGATGGATACCACATGAGCTGAACGAGAGGCAGATGGAAAGGCGCAAAAACACATCTGAAATTTTGCTCGAACGATACAAAAGGAAGTCGTTTTTGCATCGTACCGTTATTGGGGATGAAAAGCGAATATATTTTAAGAATCCCAAGCGCCATAAATCATGGGTAAACCGAGGCACACAATCCACATCAACCGCAAGACCGAATCGCTTTGGCAGGAAAACGATGCTCTGTATTTGGTGGGACCAGAAAGGTGTGGTCTATTATGAGCTGTTAAAGCTTGGTGAAACGGTTAATACCAAATGCTACCTACAACAACGCTACTCGCAAAACGACCAGAATATCGAAAAAGGCAACACAAGATCATTTTCCTCCGCGACAATGCTCATTGAAAGCACTCAACTGGGAAGTGCTACCCCATGCCGCTTACTCACCAGACTTGGCTCCTTCCCATTACCACTTATTTGCGTCGATGGGCCACGCACTTGCTGAGCAGTGCTTTGGTTCGTTCGAAGGTGTGAAAAAATGGATCGATGAATGGTTCGGAAAAAGGGAAATATTTTTACTGGTGTGGTATCCAGAAATTACTCGAAAGATGAGAAAACGTGTAACTAGCAATGGAGCATGTTTTAAATAAACCACATTTTATCATCTTCCGAATTTAACCTGTTTTTTGTACACCTGGTATACAATAATATCCACATTTGCGAATAATATGGTGGCACTATCGATAAGTGCAAACCTCTATGAGACATCAGCAATATTTAAACAAACTAAAGAAATGAAAGATAACAATGAACGGAAACAAACCGACATAAGATACATTTATCAATATACATAGTAGAAGCTCTCAGGGTATGTGACAGAATTCTCGCAAAAACTGCAGTTGCATACTAGTCCAGGCGGCGTAATTATTTTTTAAATAATTAGTTGCGGCACTTTCTCAACGGTTTTATAAGAAAAAAAATCGTCTGAATTGAATCCACATGTTTTGGGCAAATTCTTCGAGAACACGTAGCTTTTTGCAAAATTGCTCTACGACAATTATTGTGTAAATAGGGGTCGTTTTACTAAGGTAGCTATTTTTACTTTTTCGAAATTTGCGTGAAAACTTATGAATATTTTTTGACAAATATTTAATTTTAAAAAGATGTTGGAAAACCCTATAATTTGAGCACCGGACCATATTTCTAAGATAATTACAAACTGAGTAATTGAATATCAAAAAATCGCCTTTTTTCGCGGTTTTTATTTTTTTGTGCAAAAAGTTATCAACCGATTTTAATGATCCAAAAACCATTTTATTCGTCTTTTCAAGCGCTATAACGCTATATTTTTTGTTTTTTACTCAATGTTTTGTTTCGTGTTTAAAAGTCAAAAAAACCTTTTTTTCGCAATGATCCTACAATCGGATTTTGTCCAAAACATTTTCATTCGATTCGTACGATTTTTCTCCTAATTATCACGTTGAGAAAGTGCCGCAACTAATTATTTTAAAAAATCACTCGTTTTTTGCTACCTTGCCTGGACTATACGTAGATTTTCATTTAGACTGACGATTAACATTGGAGAACTCATATCCAAGCAGAGCAAAGACAAATATATCTATCGTAATTATACTACGTTCTAGAAAGATGGACGCAACTCATTAGAAACCAGTTTTATTACCTAAACTACAATTAAGCAAGCCTATTTAGACGTATAGTATGCGACTGTGCGATTGTGCAAAACTGTGACATATAAAAATCCTACAAAACTTCAATCAT
Source organism: Sinelater perroti (assembly GCA_036346155.1). Lineage (NCBI taxonomy): Eukaryota > Metazoa > Arthropoda > Insecta > Coleoptera > Elateridae > Sinelater > Sinelater perroti. The sequence continues at coordinate 38,480,641 of JARFIY010000001.1, forward strand.
GGTACATAAACTATCATGGGAATTTACGTACCTCATTTAAACAGAAGAAATACATAACAATTAAAAAATATCACCAGACTTTAAAAATACCCTAGTTCGACAACATTCCGACAAATTACAAAAAATTAAAAGACTGAAAAAGAAGTAACCTAAGGATAAAATCCAATCAGACGAAAACGACTGAGGTGATTTCAAAATAGAAGCGGAAGCACCTTCATGTTAGTACATTTAACCAATTTGTTGTTATTTTGGATAAATTACTAATCAGTAGATTGTAAATTGTATTTTAATATTAAAAAGTAATCCTCTGTAATTTTAACAGCGGACAGAAAATAATATAAAAATATCAATTTAATATTATATTAGAGGTCTGGAATATTCAAACATGATTTTTCTTTTAATTTGCAAGTATCATTACAATCAGTTCTAATTAGAAAATTGAGTAAATGGTTTGATAACGATAGTATTCATTCAAGATGGGCCTTTATAAAAAGATGCTAAGGGTATCATGGACACACCATGTAACAAATAATAAAATCCTTAGAATGTCAAAAAAAGGAAATCTTGAATACAATTAGAACAAGGAAATTACAATACCTAGGCCACATCATGCGAAACGAAAACAGGTATAATCTCTTGCAGTGCATACTACAGGGCAAAGTAAAGGAAAGAGAAGTCCCGGAAGAAGAACCTCATGGTTAAATTAAAGGAGTTGGTTCTCCATAATAACTATTGAACTATTCCGAGCAGCTGTAAATAAAGTCAGATTAGCCAACATGATAGCCAACATCTGGAAACAGATAGGCACTCAAAGAAGAAGAAGAATGAGGAGTCTATCAGTGTTATTTTTTTACAGAAAAGAGTTCGATTTGAACTCGTAAAAATAGTAAGAGTCGCGTTAAAGAACTGGAGGATAGAATATTTCCAAAATAAAACAAAAACGTCTTGCATAGACATTTATTTTCTCCTTTCATAACATAAATAAAAACATAAAAAATAATGCCTTAATTACTAAACATATGTCATAAATTCAGGAACGTAAACATAAGTACTCCTCCATTTTATGAAACATAAACAAAAACTTTAACAATTTTATAAAACGCAAACAGTAAATACAAAATAAAAAATATTAATGCGGTGCACGTGTCTTTTTGAGAAACTTTTCCGCTTCTCAACTGTGGGTTTAGATTTGATACACACACATAAAATGATATCATTTACAAGTTTAAGACGATTTTTCGTTTTTGTATTGATGCAAAACATAGAAGAAAAACCTAATTCGCATAAACATGATGTTGCAAATGGAGCCAAATACTTGACAGTTTCGTTCGCTAACTCAGGTTGAATATCCTTTTGGCCCAAAACTAATCTGGGTTTTGGCTAAAAAAATCTAGTTTCAACATTACATCACTTGAAGTTTCTATTAGTTCTTCTTTTTTGTTTGTTGTAATCTCAACAAGTTAAAAGAAGTTGTCTAAAAACGGAAGCAGTACCCATCTGTAATTCCGTTGCGAGTTTCTTTTGAGGAATATCTATAGGGTTGTTTTAAATTGTACAAACTGACTTACATGTCCTGCAAAAGCACGTTTAGATTTCACTATATTATACTTAACTACATTTTTCATGAGTTCTTGGATGCACTGGAATGAATCCCCTCAACCGCAAATCAAGTTTTTTTTACAAATTCGTTATTTTCACCCATGACTATTATTAGATTAACATGGCAGACTCAGAAGCTACTATTAGAATATTTAAGTGGTCCAAAATTTCAACACAGAGCCAATCTAAGGAATCAAAGAGAAATGGACAATAGATTGTCATATTCTGATTCCTTATTCTATGTAAGTACATCCAAAGTTCTCCTCTTAACTGGAAAATCATTTCCAAGATGTTATCCCTAAAAAGCCACATTACATCTATGTGATAAAGAAGGTTTACAAACAAAAACCCATGTCTTCAAGAATATTTTTAAAAATACAAATGTACAGTGCTTTTCCTTCTTTACAATTTGAATAACACTTCTCGTAACACAATCCATTTCGAAAGTTAAAGATTTTGGCGCAAAAGCAACACATTTCGTCCAGTCTTATTTATGCTTTTCAAAAAAGTGTCAAACAAACATTTTCCGGTTGTATTAGTTTCTAATGGCGTATAAAATCAAATATCTTCTCTAATAAAATTTTTCGTGTCTTCTTTCAGAAACTGAGCACAATTAGCAACATCTGGATTCGTCTATCTATAGTGAGAAGTACGTGCACTTTTTAATATTTACAATTTATGTTCGAATCTCTAACTCCATGTTACTTATTCTTCTTTGGATAGTATCACTGTGAATTTTGCAGCCTTTTTCACTAACCATTATTTGCACCACTTCAACAGCTGTTGCAAAATTAGATTTTGACCAATTAAATATGCCGTACTAATTTTTGCAATAAGAAATGCAACTCAATAATTTGTTAGCAATGCTTCTTAATTAGTGGTTGCTGATGTAAAAGTGGCTTGCTACTTATAGAGGGAGTTTAAACTTCTTTTAAAGAATTCCGCAGGCTTGTATTTTTTGTCTGAATGTTTTGCTAATTAAATGTCAAAGTAGGTTTGATAGCTTTTTCTTTTAACAAGACTTTTCGACAAACAATACCCTGCGGTTTATTAGAAATAATGGTAAAACCACATCGCTGTAAGATTTATTTTCTTTTTTATTCTTGTCACTTCCAGGCGAAAATAGTTCTAATGATCGTTTTAAAAATCCATCCGTCTTTAATGAGTATAACTAACAACTTGTTAAATATTCGATATATACTCGGTAATAAACAGCACAGCGTACAAGTTCGAAATGATGCGTCATCGTACTTCACTGCTTATATAAAATCAAACTGAAATTCCAGGTTCCGGTCACATCTAGCACTCTCAAATATAGTGTAAAGTTCCAAAAGCACAAAGAAAGAAATTGTGCTACTGGGAAAAGATTACGCAAGTAACAAAGAAACAAATTTCACTACTTGGTGAAAGATGGCGCCAGCAACAGAAACCAAATGGATCGAGTTGGTAACAGATGTTCGCAGTCATTTGGTCATAAGACGTTGTTTTATTATAAATAAAGTTGAATACATGAGGTTGGGTGGGAGATAGAGTCGACAACAAAATTCTTCTCAAGAGGAGGCCCCGCTTTAAAATAATTTGAAAATCACTGCTTTCAAATAATGATTGTACATAAGCTCAACAAGTGAGATTGGGCCAACCTTAATAACTATTGCGCTCTTAAATGTTTTTGATGTAACACAAACAATTTAAACTAACTCAATGATGATATCTGTGAAACCCCATGAACAGTTAGCAACATATCATAGAAATATATTAAAAATTGATAAATATTGACCTATGACAATACTTTATTCTGCTGATTAATTAATCTCAATCTATGTGATAAGTTATCTGAGCCCGTTTATGGTGGCACACATGTACAATGTTTTACTATTAAACAGCTAGATAAAAATATTTTATTAATAACATAAAACTTTTAGAAAAATTGAAATTCTAACATTTAGAAACAAAACAAGATGTCTATAAAATGCAAAGAAACCATAACATTTGTTAATTTAATTAAAAGCAACGTAAAGTTTAAAAATTATGTAGAATACACAAGATTGCAATAAGTTTCATAATGCACCAATTACATTTGTAACTTGTAAATAATGATGTACATAGTATGTTGGAGGGCCATATAAAAATGCCATTGTTTGTAATATACTTTATCTATTATACATTTGAACAGAAAGTAAATAAAGACATCTGATATGAAATGTGGCGTGGCCGAACTCTGAGCCTACGTGTGGTTGCTTGTCTTCAGGATCGTATTGAATACCTTACTTTCGTAAGGTCACCGCACCAACTTAGACCACTGTTATCATTTGTAAATAAATTGTTCTACGTTTTCATCTTGCAAAAATTTGAAAGAAGGCGGGTGAAAAATTGTCAGCCTAGGACGCCAGAAATACCTTTTTGCTGGCAACCCCTCTTTTAATAATAAAGCCACAAACTGCAACTCGTCAAAGTACACGCCATTGTAAAAACATTGCTTTCTGTTATCTTTGCAAAAGTAATCAACTTTTATGTAACTCTTTATATATATATATATATATATATATATATATATATATATATATATATATGAAATGGGTTATCCACAGCAAAAAAAAAATCTAGAGATATAAGGTCCAAACCATAATTTTTACGAAATAGAAACTTCCAATATAATTCTTAATTTATGGAGACTCAATAGCAGGATTTGTAATTGTAGAATTGCAAGCTTGCTGTTTACCTGTCGAGCATATCGTTGACCTAAAGTTTTGAATATCTTACTCAATTGCTGGATAGAATTATTCAGTACAGAAAGCAATTCAAAATAAACGTCTTCGAATTTCCATGATACACATGAAAGTTTTTGTTTGATAACTACATTATTTTAGAATGTTTTATTGGTTTGTTGAAATAAATCTATTTGTTATTACACCTTAAAAAATCATCCCAATAATATAAAAGCAGATAAGTGCAAATTTATGTACATAGGCTTTCTGAAAGTCTTCTTTGTAACAACGCAGTTCTGCCAATTAGTTGTCAAAAGATTCACTGCAAACACTAGGTAGTTCATTGTTATTTATCAAAAACAGTTTCATTTGAATTTCGAAAATTAAATAGGTGCTGTTTTGTTCAGATAAGATATCAAATGCAACAGATAAAGACAACGCCTATAGGCCAAGTGTTACTGCGATAAGTGTTTAAAAACTTTAAACGTAAAATAAATACAGAATTCAAATATTCCGTTTGAAAAACTTTCTGAGATATGACAATAATGAACAACCAGTTTATCAACAAACAAACATTATATAGTCCCCCAATAACAAACAACCAAACTACACAAATTAATATACCTCTAACACAATTTAACTTAACTCAGACTACGTCGAAAACTACAAGGGGTATATAGTTGCTAAGGAAATACAAGGGCGTATGTACCCATCTTTAAGAAGTAAACAGGTGGTTCAACCTGGAATTTCTTACTCCCAAAAAGCAGCAGAGCAAAATTAACAACTGTCAACAAAATATCAACACCACCTTGTGTTTGTTGCGGATTTTTCTTATCCCTGTTTCGTAACCCTGTTGATGTGAGGTAAAAATGCTTTGCCTACCGTAGCCGATTTTGATTGCGTTTTTCCTGCACGTTTGTTGGGTTTGATTGCTCTAATTATCTCCGTCCTCGAGTAGCCATTCCCTTGTAAGGCTTGTTCCAAATGTTTGAGTTCTTTATTCAAAAACTGTGGTTGGCATATACGTCGTCCTCGATCTAGCAATGTTTTCACAACCGTTCTTTTTTGACTTGGATGGTGATTCTACTGCTTATGAAGGTATCTGTCCGTATGCGTGGGTTTTCTGTACACTGTGTGTTGTAAATGTCCATTCTCCGATCTCAACACCTGTACGTCTAAAAAAGCAATCCTATCTTCCGATTCCAGTTCCATGGTAAACTGTAGGCTTGGGTGTATGGAATTCAGGTGCATAAGAAATTGTGGTAGGATCTCCTTTCCGTGTCTTTATATTACAAAGGTGTCATCGACGTATCTTAGCCATATCGCGGGTTTTAAAGGTGCTGTATTGATGGTGATCTCTTCGAATTTCTCCATGTAGTAATTAGCGATTACTGGGCTAAATGGGCTGCCTATTGCTACCCCGTCTTTTTGTTCATAATATACGCCCTGCCAAACAAAGTAACTGGACGTAAGGCACTGCTGAAATATCTGTAAGATATCGTTGGGAAAAATTTTCTTCAGGTGATCCAGGGCATCTCGAATTGGTACTTTTGTAAATAGGAAAGTTACATCGAAGCTAACCATATCTCCTCCCTGTAGCTGGATGTCTTGAAGCTGGTTGACAAAATGTGCGGTATGACCAATATACGGTTGTAACAGACTAGATAAGTATTTGGCCAACTTGTAGGTAGGACCCCCGATAGCACTGGCAATGGGTCGCAGCGGTACATCGTCTTTGTGTATTTTGGGGAGTCCGTATATTCTTGGGGGCAGCGCCTCTGATGTTATTAGTCTTTTTTTTTAGGTGTCATCCAGAGAGGAACTCTTTTATCAGTTTGCTCGTGTCGCGTAGTATCCGCGATGTGGGATCACATTTGAGCACGGTGTGTTTGCGTCAAGCAGTTCGGTCATCTTCATTGTGTAGTCCTCCTGTACTAGTACAACAGTGACGTTACCTTTATCTGCTGGTAAGACAATTTTGGTGTCATCATTCTTGAGTTCTCGTAGAGCCTTTAATTCCGCCCTGGATAGGTTCTTCTTAAGTGGCTTAGCACGGCGCACGATGCGTGAAGTCTCGGCTCGTACTTCCTCTGCGTCGTCTGTTGGAAGATTCCGCATGGCTGCTTCTACGTTAGCTATAATGTCCTCTACCGGAATGGATTTGGGTGTTACGGCAAATTTTTCACCTTTGCTAAGAGCACTGATGGCTTCCTGGCTAAGTTCGTGTTCGAAAAGGTTTATAACAGTTGTGTGGGAGCGCTTTTGTTCTGTAAACGCTGAAACTTAGAAGATTGTCTAACGGTGGCGGCCGCTCCGTGCTTCTCCGCAGAATGGAAAGTGATGCGGTCTACAGTATTCCAGTCATCTTTATGGATTCTGCTGGCCAAGCTGACATGGACTTGCATCAATTCTAGTGAACACAGAGCGAGGGTTTTTCTGGTAGCGTGCACTTGTTCTCTGACTAAGGCAGCTTCCGTTTTTCGATGAATTCGTTGGACTTGAGGAGTGCACAGGTGGTGTTTGACCTGTAAATACTTCAGCACTACCTTTTGATCTCGACAACGCAGTAAGAAAGCAAGGACAGTAGCTGGAATTTCTTCTTGGGTAAGTTCTCGAGTTATCTTACAGACTTGTAAATCTCCTCCCCCCGTAGAGGCGTGTCAAATAGATGCGAAGGCTTTCACGGCCCGAGTTGTGGTGCATCGTGTGGTTGGTTCTCGGGTTATAAGACCGTGGCCAGAGTTTAGAAACTTTTGACGTTTCATCCACAACTGCGGCAGACATCTTCAGAAGAAAATCTTCTAAAAATTAAGTAACTGTCCCATGAGTTTTCGCTTTTATACTCGTACGAGTATGGTAGGGATGGTGTTGGGGGGGGCGTGGTTGACGTCACTGGTATGGTAAAGATTATATAGAGAGGCAGTGGAAATTTATAAATATAAAAATAATTTTAACAGGGACGACGGATTTCATCTACCTAGCTCTTGGTGTGTCGCTCTCAAGGAGCAAAAAACAGACCGCGATACGACGAAAGAGCGAGTGACGTCAGAAATACTACCTGCAACGTCCTGATTGACAGCAGCTAGCTCGATCACGTCATCTACCATCCCAGTGACGTCAACCACCCCCCCCCCCCCCAACACCATCACTACCATACCTGCACGAGTATAAAAGCGAAAACGCATGGGACAGTCACTTAATTTTTAGAAGATTTTCTTCTGAAGATGTCTGCCGCAGTTGTGGACGAAACATCAAAAGTTTCTGAACTCCGACCACGGCCTTATAACCCGAGAACCAACCACACGATGCATCATAACACCGGCCGTGAAAGCCTTCGCATCTATTTAATGAGAGAAAATAATTTACATCTGTCAACTGGCGAATCAACACATTGGCCGTCGGATCCCCAAAAAACACCAGATTATTAGATTTTTGTAAAAGGTAAAGCAAAAATTACCTAAAGGCAGAATTATGCTTAGACCTGTCCTCAGACCATCCTCCGGTGCTCATCACATATGGTACCCAAATTGTCAAACCTCCAAAACCTCCCAGGCTACACAGCAAGAAAACAAACTGAGAATATTTCAGAGCATTAGTGAACAAGAGAATAAATTTAAAAATACAACTGCAAACAACCGCAGATATATATGAAGCCACTGAACATATTAATACAACAATCAGCATAGGACTTCACACCTCATTCTCAAGAACCGACCGTTCAAGAATATGTCCCCATACTCGTTCAAGGAAAATTGCAGATGAGAGAAAACTAAAGCGGATCTGGCAAAACACTAGGCATCCTAGAGATAAAACTAAGTTTAATGCAGCAGTGCGTGAACTAAAATCAATACTATGTAAACTTAAAAATTAGTTAATTCAAAACTATTTATCAAAATTAACTCCTATCGCCAATACTAACTACTCGTTTTGGAAGCCCACAAAAAAAGTAAAAAGATCTCAATTAGCCATTCCGCCAATTCATATGCCAAACGGTACCTGGGTAAGAAATTAAATAGAAAAAACCAATCCAAATCACATGGCAAATGTTTTTCAACCTTATCTCTCAACCATTTCTGACAAAGAAGAAGAAATTCATCAATTCATTGATGAACCAAACCATCCCTAAGAAAAAGTTAAAAAAAATTAAAATGAGTGAAGAAAAAACCATAATAAACAATATAAAAATAAAAAAGTTTCCTGGTTATGATCTCATAACAGTCAAAATACTGAAGAAACTACATGAAACGGCCTTAAAAATAAATAATGTTTACAATACCAGGGAAAGACTTTCACGACATATCATCTTATAGACCCATCAGCCTCCTCTATATTTTTCAAAGTTTTCGAGAAGCTCATCCTACAAAGTTAAAACCTGTTATCAAGGAAATCTACTACCGAAACATCAGTTTGGTTTCAGAAATCATCATAATACCATAAAACAAGTACATAAAGTAGTGACCAAAATAAACCACAATCTACTCTTAAAAAAATACTGTTCCGCTGCATTCCTTGACATTAGCCAGGATTTTGATAAAATCTGGCTAACTGACTTGCTATATAAAATTAAAAAAATCTTACACTCAGTTTCTTTAATATAATTAAAGCAATATACTTAAGCAATAGATTTTTTTAAAATCCAAGAAGAGTTGTCAGCTGTGTATCCTAGCCCCTCAGGTGTTCCACAAAACAGCGTCCTAGGTCCCACGCTCTATCTAATATATACATCTGGTATCCTAACTACCAGACTAACTACGCTAGCCACCTTTGCAGATAACACCACTGTGCTCGCTTCCCACAATAATCAGCGTATTGCATCACAACTGTTTCAAATGAATCTAAATAAAATAAAAACCTGGATGAAAACTTGGAGAATTGGGGCCAATGAAGACAAATCACGGCACATAACGTTCACACTGCATAAGAAAACCTACCCTCTAGACAATGCTAAATACCTGGGCTTGTACCTTGACAAACAATTAACCTGGAAAACACATATCTGGATAAAACAGTTAGGTCTAAAGTACCGACAAATGTACTTGCTCCTTGGTCCCCAAATTCTCAACTCTCCATAGACAACAAATTACTATTATATAAAACTATTCTATGCCCGATTGGGAATATGGGATACAGTTGTACCCAGATAGATACCCAACTGGATCGTACAACAGGGCATCCCTATACCAATAAATAAAAACGAAATAGTGAACCAAAGTGTAAAACATTGTGATAAGCTTGGACACACTAATGAACGCGCAACAAATCTATTAGACAGATCATACGTTAAAAGAGTCAAAAGGCACTTAATCTGCTCAATAGATTTAATTAGACTTTCAAGACAGTTTAAATGTTACAGTTATAACAGTTACGCTAAGTTCAACTGGGTAAAGTGTTCTCATTAGAGTGTCCTCTCACATGTCACCATAATCATTAACTAAACCATTTAACCAAAGGTTATTTTGTATAACAGATTTTTTCTTTGTGGCACTTACTAGTTGCGCAACTAAGTTTCCGGGTTTTTTCAATTAATGAAAAATGGAAAATTTCAAGAGACATACAAAAATGGTTTATTCAAAGTATCATTTCTCGCTAGCTACATATTTTTGCCATCTCTGTGGCAATACATAAATACCGATAAACGATAAAATGACGCGTCTTTGGACCGAAACCATTCATCCAATTTTGCACTTCTTCGAAACTGGCCAAATGTAGCCCAGCTAATCGCCATTGACCGGAACACGTGATTTTCAGTTGTTCATTTGCTTTTTTTCTAATTACTGTAATTTCAATAAACTATTTTTATGTAACTTAATAATGGTAAAGCTCTAACGCCCCGCGTGGAACACGGTCTGTGAACTGTAACTTACCTAGCTATAAACTACAATACAAAGAAATAAAATAAAATTTGTTATTCAAATTTGTTACTATATTGGAAACTATACCATAAAACAAACGTAAATTTTATGTAATTATCATTAAAAAGATTTTAAAAAATCACGAAAACAAACAAGCATATGAAAATAAATTATTACTATTTTATACAATGAAAAAGTTTTTAAACAATAATTTTATATTTTCGCAAAATCATTATATTATTAAATACGATTACTAAGAAGCTAGCAACAACATCCAATTCATTCTCACGATGTGCTTTTAAATTATAATGAAACACAAGTAAGAGTTTAAAGAGATAATATTAAATAACCACAAGAAATCCTGATTTGTCTCTTATACTTATTTTTTTATAGATATATTTAAAAATAGTTCCCATTTTGCTTTCGAAGCGTTAAGTCGTACTCGTTCGCTCAGCATAAGAAAGTGTAAAAGCGGGGTCGCTTATCAGGCACGACAAAACGCGAGGCCGCTGGCCTTCGTATCTATTATAAAAGGACATTTATTAAAATAAGTGTATAATTCAAGTACATTCAACATTAAGGGTATCTACAGATAACGCAGGTACGATAGCTATATAAGCAATAAAATAATATGTATTCTCACAGAACTAATCCAGAATACAACAATATTATAAATAATCAACCAATTTATCAACAACAAAACAAGCAATGGCAGCCAACAATAAATACACCTCTACTCATAAATACACAACCACTGTTATCACAGAAAATATACGTAACACCTCGGCAACAAATGGCATTGGTAGGAATACCCATAAAGTAGACAGAGGATATCAAATACAAAGAATGACGTCGACCAGCGAAGAAGAAGAAGAAATACAAACAAACAACAATAATGAATGGGAAGAAATATGAGGTACAAAAAGGAAAAAAATTCAAAAAACAAAACCAAGCACTACTACTAATGAAATCGAGACTAAAAATCACTACGGCCTGTTGACTCAAGACACAGGAACAAGCAATGAAAGCACAGAAGTCACTACAACACCAAGACCTCCCCCTATATTTTTACAAGAAGTAAAAAATTACAATGAATTGATAAAACGAATTCAAAACGTCACAAAAGCTGAACAGTATCAGACAAAGACGTTAGTAGTTAACGTTGTCAAAATAAACTGCCTAATACCAGAAACATACAGGAAATTGATTCGAGAATTTAAAGAACAAAACATTTACTACTATACATATCAAATGGAAGAGATGGCCTACATAAGAGTAATCAGATACCTACATCACTTCGCAAACCTCGATAACATTAAAAAAAGAACTATTTAATCTAGGACACAAAGTCAGAAATATAATAAACGCACAACACAGAATCACAAAGCATCCCCTCAACCTATTTTTATAGACTTGGAACCCGCTACAAACAACAAAGGTGTTTTTAATATAAAAGGACTACAGAACATGATAGTACAAATAGAACCCCCTCGCACAAACAAAAACAACATAATACAATGCATCAGGTGCCAACAGTACGATCATACTAAATCGTATTGTAATAATCCATATTTATGCGTGAAATGTGGAGGTCACAACAACACTGCAGCATGCACTAAAACAAGAAAAACCCCTGCAAAATGTGCATTAACAGAGGGAACCACCCTGCGAAGGATGCGAGTACTATCAAAGAATCTAAAAAGGGAACACCAGAAACACGGAAGGGTCAACACAGCTCCACCGATTACAAACAACGCTTATATATGGAACTTACAACTCTCACCTTCTTAACAAAGAAGCTACGCAGAAACAGTAAAACAAAACACAAATAAAAGCGAACTACTATTCTAACCAAATTCTTAAATGAATTTAAAACCTTATTTAACCAGCTATTACAACAAAACAATACAGTCCTAAATATGATTACAATGTTAATCAATAAAATTAAATAAAAATGGCAAAGTCACTGCGAATAGCCCAATGGAACGCCAACGGCCTTCCAAGCCACCAAGAAGAAATAAAAATATTTCTAGACAATCATTTTATAGAAATATTACTAGTTAGCGCATTTCACAAATAGAAGTTACTTCAACAAACCAAAATATAGATTTTACCACACCAATCACTCCGATGGAACACCACACGGGGACACCGCAATACTTATCAAACAAACAATTAAGCACTATAAACTGATCAAATTCGGAGAAGAACATATTCAAGCAACGTCAGTACTAATACAAACACTTCCATACGATTTAACCGTCACAGCAGTCTATAGTCCCCCACGACACAACCTAAAACAAGAACACATTGAAAGCTTGTTTCAAATACTGGCACAAAAATTCATCGCAGGAGGGGATTATAACTGTAAACATACGCTATGGGGTTCGCGACTGACTACAACTAAGGGTAGAGAACTAGCAAAAGTTCTTCAAGATAACAACTACCAGTTCATTTCGTCGGGAACATCAACATACTGGCCATCAGACCCCAACAAAATTCCAAACTTATTGGACTTCTTCATGACTAACGGCATAGCACCAACATACATAAACATTACACCCAGCTACGACCTGTCTTCGGACTAATCATAGCTATGCTAAGCACATCCGCAATCTTCAAGAAACACAAACCATACTTGCACAACTCCAAAACAAACTGGGACACATATTGGCAAATACTACAAGACAACATTATACTATCCACCTGACTGAAAGAATCAAAGGAAGTCAAGGAAGAATGTAAATAAATAATGTAAATTTGTCGATGTTCTACAACAGGCCGCAAAAGCGAAATCAACCAATAATGTACCTCTAGAAGTCAAAAAAAAATGGTATCTGAAAAATGAAGAAACAGATCAACTTGGCAACGAACTAGAACATCAGATAATAGAGTTAAATATAACCATCTAAGAAACAAGATAAAAACCAAGCTGCAAGAATTCAAAAACAACTCAATTGCTACATACATTTCTAACCTTTCAAGGTTTGGTAACTCCATTTGAAAGCCCATAAAAACAGAAGAAAACCTTTAACAACATCTCCCCCCATACGGAAATACTCAACACCACCAGATGCTTGGGCAACAAATGATAAACAAAAGGCCGACCTCTTCGCCGAGCACCTTGCAGCGGTCTTTCAACCCCAAAATAATGATCAGGTACAGGAAGTCGAGCAGGTTCTAAGTACGCCTACATGAGCACAACCCTTAAAATAATTTACTTCAAAAGAAATAAGGGACGCAATAAATACCCTAAATCCCAAAAAGGCCCCTGGCATAGACCTCATTACAGCGAAAATATTAAAAGAATTGCCAAAAAAAGGACTTGTAAAACTCCTGTATATCTTCAATGCAATAATTAGACTAAACTACTGGCCTACATCAAATCATGATACTAAAACCTGGCAAAAATCCGTCAGATGTCACATCTTATCGCCCGATAAGTTTACTACCCGCAATTTCAAAACTACTCCAAAGACTTCTTCTCAACAGACTGAACACAGACTTAAATTCACAGGATTGGATCCCAAACCATCAATTCGGGTTTCGTCATGCACACTCGATAACCCAACAATGTCACCGAATTGTCAACATTATAAACAAATAATTTGAAGACAAACAATACTGCACAGCTGCATTTATAGATATCAGTCAAGCTGTTGACAAAATGTGGCTGGACTACTATCAAAAATAAAAAGAATCTTTCCATCCTGCTACTTTAAACTGATGAAGTCATACCTACAAGAACGCCAATTTGAAGTGAGAGTAAACGAAGCTACATCAAACGACAATCAGTCCTATCAAAAGTAGCGCAAGGTAGCATCCCAGGGTCACTACTATATGTCCTATACACACACGACTTACCGACAGACAACAATAACAACAACAGGCACCTTCGCGGACGACACCGCTATATTCTCAGCACACGAAGATCCAGTAGTAGCCTCCTCAAATCTACAACACCATTTAAACTTAATAAACACATGGATGGAAAAATGGAAGATCAAGGCTAATGAATCCAAATCGACACAGGTAACCTTCAACCTCAGAAAACGTACATGCCCACCTGTAAACCTCAATCAAATAATACTACCACAAAGCGACAATGTAAAATACTTAGGCCTAATCTTTGACAGTAAATTAAATTAGAAACAACACATTAAAAAGAAAATAACTCAAATTAATTTAAAAGCTAAAGAACTCTCCTGGCTTAGTGGAAGGAAATCCCGATTGTCAATGGAAAACAAAATTTTGATCTATAAAATAGTGCTCAAGCCGATATGGACTTACGGCATAGAACTCTGGGGATGCGCCAGCAAGTCCAACACACCAATAATCCAGAGAGCTCAATCTAAAATATTCCGAGCCATAACGGATGCGTCGTGGTATGTCTCAAACCATACCTTAGATACAGATCTCAAAATCCCATATGTCAGTGAAGTAATTAAAGAAACAGCCACCAAACATCACACCCAACTCGAATTCCATCCAAATCCACTGCTACAACCTCTGCTTCATCTTCCAGAAAATAGAAGACTCAGAAAATGTTGGCCAATAAACATTAAAGAAAACTGAAGCACCATCACCGAATGTTAGCTTCTCCAAGTCATTATTATTGTACATTATTTATACCAATGTACTAGCCATCTAATTGACTCATAGATTGTATTTCATTCTGATTGACAAGAATCATAAAAAAATTTTTTTAAAAATATTTAAAAATATATTTACTGGAAAATAGAAAAATTTAAGGTAGGTGTCTATAAAAAAGTTCTCTCATTTTGTATGAGCCTCTTTTATGGATTTTCATAAAATATTCATGTTTTGAAGAATGTCCTGTACATAATAGAAGACTAGATATGTAACTAAAAATGTAATTTTCTTAAAAAGGCTAATGAAAAAGTCATATAAAAAAGTATTTTTAGTTAGACGCACAGATATTTAGTACTGTAATTGCAGTATTTGAGCCCCTACTTTATATTTCAATCTCAATTAACGGCAGTTGGATAGCAGAAGTTACAAAATCATAAACACAATGTGAAAGTAGCTTTGTAAATGAAAAAGAATGCTTATCATTATTATAGCAGAATTACATCTTCAAAGGTAATAGATTAAAAGAAAATTATTATTAATTATATAGAATTCACCAAATGCAATTTATGCATATAATTGATAAAAACAGCATCCACCTAGTTTTACCATAAACATCGCCTATTTTAATCAAACTTTTAAAGATATATTAAAAAACTTTGTTGGAACAGCAAAAAAATAATAAAACATCATATTTTTCAAATTAGCTTTTTTCTAAATAAGGTTTGTCTGATTATGAGCTGCTACAACATGAGCGTCTTCTTCTTTCAGTTTATGTCAGGTCACCAATTTTGCCAAAACTTTTGAAGGAATATA
Organism: Sinelater perroti; assembly: GCA_036346155.1. Taxonomy (NCBI): domain Eukaryota; kingdom Metazoa; phylum Arthropoda; class Insecta; order Coleoptera; family Elateridae; genus Sinelater; species Sinelater perroti. Next base: position 38,496,203 of record JARFIY010000001.1, read on the forward strand.
ATATTGGTACAAACATAACAAGTGCACCCTCTTAGGTGTCTCTGATAAATTATAATTTAATTCTCCTTTAATAATACATAAATCCTGTGCTCATGGGCTATTTTGCTTGGAGATGCAAATTATAAATTTAAAACTGTTAATATAAGATTCTTATAAAGTGATAGTGAAATATTTGCTAGATTTAATATGCAATTAGGCCTAAAGGTGTTATTACTCAGATATTATCATTTTACCGTTTTACCCTCTAGATGGGAAGCAGTATTTTCTCAAATATCATCTCCAAGCACCACATCTTGGTAATCATTGTATGGAGGATGCATAAAATTTTGATTGCATTATAATTAGGTCAAATATATTAAAGTCGAAATTTAGCTAGATAGAGGGTGTATTTGGAGGGTACTGAAAAACTCAGGACTCCCTGACAAAATAATACGTCTAATAAAAGAAAGCTACAAAAGGTACAGATGCAGAGTACTGCATAAAGGACAGTTATCTCAACCATTTGAGTTGGAGACTGATGTAAGGCAGGGGGTGTGTTTTATCCCCCTTATTGTTCCTAACTTTAATGGACTTTATATTAGTTAAAGCGTTTGTAGTTAGAAGAAGGGGAGTAAGGTGGTGTTTAACTGAAACATTGGAAGACTTAGAATACGCCGGCGACGTTTGTTTATTATCAACGAATATGCAAAATATGCAGACAAAACTTAATAGTGTAATAAGTGAATCAAATAAAGTGGGGCTGCAAATTAATAAAGATAGGACTAAGTTGTTAACTATTAATATGGACGGGAACGATATAACTTTGAATGACAGTAATATTGAAAATGTGGAGGAATTAATTTATCTTGGTAGTGTAATGTCAACAGATGGGAGGTCATTAAGAGATATAGAACTCAGATTAACCAAAGCAAGGGTAGCGTTTCTAAAAATGAATCATATATGGAAAGCTGGGAACATTCATAACACAGTTAAAATGAAAATATTTAATGCTACGGTGAAAGCTGTTTTATTGTATGGTTCAGAAACTTGGTGTATCACTGTCACAATGCAAAAAAAAAATCCAAGCGTTTGTAAACAGATGCTTGAGAAATATATTGAAAATTTGATGGCCCGAGCAAATATCTAATGAAGAATTATAGAGAAAGACTGGACAAGAAAACTTGGGTTTAGAAATCAAAATAAGGAAATTTAGATGGCTGGGACATACACTGAGAAAGCCCCCAATCATGCTGTTTTAAAATGGAATCCACAAGGAAGGAGAGTCAGAAGGCGACCTCGTAAAACTTGAAGGAGAGCAATCAGAGAGAAAACAGGTAAAATCATCGGTCAGCTACATGTCCTAGCACAAGATAAAGTACAATGAAAACAGTTTATAGATAGTTTGTAACATTTATAATTTTTTATACTACATATAATGTATCTGCTTATGTTAATGTTTATAGTTAAAAAACTATTGTTTATTATTTTTCAACTTAATATGTATTTCCTTTGTGAATAAAGGAAATAATAATAATAATACTTTGTTTCCGCAAAATTTTAACAAAATCGTTGACTTGAAGGGTCCGTGCCCCCTATTAAATTTTTATTTTTGTGGACTATCAAGTTAATTCCTTTTTTTTGTAGTGGACATTCAAATTTAACGTTGATAATAAATATTTATTTATTTATGCATTCTGCCATCCAACCATAGTACTCTTGAGAAGTCATATTTTTATTTTGGTTTGGCCACTCTAGTCCCTGCTGTTTAGCAGTATCTGAAATACTATCACAAGTATCACAAGTATCTATTCATGTATGCCCTACCAAGTCCATAGTATCACCATGTGCTGCATGGCTGATGGCAATGTTTACCATACACAAGTCAATAAGTAACTGTTCACAATGCTAAGAAAAATGAACCTGTTAGAATGGATAAGATATTTCTGAGCTACTAAGATTGATATTTACCAATAGAAGATACAGGATCCGATGCAATGGCTTCTCTTTAAAATAAACCTTAGTAAAATGCAAAGCACGATTGGCAACAGTTCCAAAATTAAATGGGGATTACAAGGTCAAGTATCTTCAAAGTTCTATTTAAATTAATCATGTTCAAAGATTGAGTTGCATTATTGTGAAAGACAGATCCTTATGTTGCTATATTTGAAAAGTATTGACCATCGTAAGGTCACTACTGACTTTTTCCAATCTGTTTCAAAATGGCAGCAAATACAGCCTATCGCATTGGTGAAGAACAAATTTGAAATTCATCCGTTCTCGAGTAATTGCTCAGACGGACGAATCGGACGGACATAGACAGATGGTATCTTCATATGATGTGAAGTGACTCTGCAGGCCATGTTCCATCGATCAAAAAAGTAATAATAGGAAGGGCAATAGTCTGGTGAATATGTTTCGGATATAGCAAGACTTCCCATATTGAGTGTTTCAAGTATAATTCGTTATAACAAAAACACAATGTTTGTAGAAATAATTTAATATTTATACGTTTTCTTATATGGTAGAAGATTTAAAATTGAAATGTAAGTTATCTTGTTTACTTTAAGTTTGCTGAAAATTGTATAAAAAAGTATTGTAGGCTCCTCTACTGTCCCATGAATTTTAAATTGCAATTTGTTTAATACTAATATTAAAATGATTGTGAACAACGCTAATCATCACTGACACTTAACATGATTGTATCAAAGCAATAATAGTACAGAAGTGCCATTTAGCATTACATTGAGTTTCAGAGTGCTCGAACATGTAGGCGTTGTTATCACGCGCTAACCCATGGTCAAGTGTCTATTTATCTTTGAAAATGTCGAGTGTGCTGCCATATGTTCGATAAGCGATAAGTACATGATTTTCCTTTTGTAAATTGTATGTAGAATTATTTTTATATTCACTTATTTTGTGTACATAAAAGTAAATAATAGCCCATGTTCCCAATGGGAACTGGTTGCAGTCCTGGACCACCAAGCGCATTAAATCAAGCTGCCCCAGAAAACTACGAATTCAACTTTTCTAATTATCAGGGATATCAATTTCAACAACAGCAAAATATAGTAGTCAGCCAAATTCACAACTCCCATATGCAACCTATAATCAAACATTATGCCATTATTCTGTATACCAAGTCCACGTACATCCCCATTGCTCCAGGCTATGCAAACCAACACAAGTCAATAAGTAATTACTGCTACAAACAAAAACAAACCTGAGAATATAGATATGAATAAAAATCTATAGAGTGAAGAACAATCCGATGCAAGCACTCAAATAATCTTAGTAAAATCAAAGCACGATTGGCAAGCGGTTAAAAAAATAAAGGGGGTACAAATAAGTCTCCGCCATTTTAATCAAAAATTGGGCATTTATTGTGAAAGAAAGAAACCTTATGTTTTATTAAAAGTATTGACCATCGCTAGCCACTACTTTTTTCCATTTTTCTGGCAGCATACAGATACCGCATTAGAAGAACGCTTCATCTTTTGAGGCTCCACGAATCGACCAAATTTTTGGTATCTTCATATGATGTGAAGTGCTGCTCTGCCAGGCCATGTTCCATCGATCAAAACAAGTAATAATAGGAAGGGGCAATATCTGGTGAATATGGCGGGTGGGATAGGACTTCCCAATTGAGTGTTTCCAAGTAGGTTTTAACCGGCGCCGCAACATGTGGACGAGCATTATCATGCAGGAGAATAAGTAGTGGGAGCGTTTTTCCTTGAGTGCTCGGCTCAATTTCATCAATTGTATTCGGTAGAGAGGCCCTGCAATGGTTTCATTCGGTTTGAGCAACTCATAATACACCACACCAAGCTGATCTTACCAAATACACAACATGAGTTTTTTACATGAATATTCGGCTTGGATGTCGATGTTGAAGCACACGTGGTCTCCATGATTTTCTCTTCTTTGAGTTATCGTAGGGGATCCATTTTTCATCACCAGTGACCATAAAATGCAAAAAAAAAACTTTCGTTTATGTTTGGTAAGCAACATTTCATATGTGCAAAGTCGGCGTTCATATAGAACCAAATTTCATTGCTTTTGAATCATTGCCAATTATTTTAAACGATGTGAAATTGTTTGGCAGAAATCTTCCTTCAATAATGCTTCCAATACCAATACACGTCTTCGTACACTTTCGGCCTTCCGCTACGTTCTTTGTCTTCGACGTCAAACTCACCGTTCTTAAACTTATGAAACCACTCACAACTTCTCTCACTTAAAGCAGCCTCACCATATGCTTCTACAAGCAATCGATGCGCCTCAGCTGCAGATTTCTTCAAATTAAAGAAGTAAATCAAAAGTTCCCGCAAATGACGCTTATTCGGCTCAAAACTCAACATTTTCAGGCGAAAAAAATTATGTAATGCTTATACAAAATCGCTAATATTTTAAGGTTATGGTGTTGCCAAATGTCCAACCTTACGATATGACATTTTACATCTGACAATTTTCAACCATAACTTATTGGTGAGGCCATCTTTTGTCAAACGGCGGATACTTATTTGTACTCCCTTTAAGAAACAACTAACACCCACATCCTGCCATTCAACATTCCACTCAAACAAGCACATCAGAATCACAACCAACAACACAAATCTAGAACAAACACATGATAATTAACAACCCAAGATTATGAAATCTCCACCAATTTACATTTAAAGAGTAAATAATTACAATGTGATGTTTAAAAACTTAAGTGGAGTATTAAAATCAGAACAATATTATATGGCGACACTACCTAAGGATATAAAGTTAATACAAAGTCATTTAATTCATACAGAAAACTCAGCAGACATCTCAAAGACAAAAACATAATACGCCATACTTACCAATTATAGGAAAAAAGATCATAGTGTCCATATGAAATCTTCATTACACCATTTCAACAGAGGATATAAAAGAGCTGAGTACACTTGGACACATAGTTCACAACATTATTAATATATGGATTGGTTTAACCAAACGTCTGCCATTATTTATGGTTGATCTAGAACCCGAAGACAAAACTAAAGCAATATTTGATACAAAATACACCAGTAATTTAAGTCTCAATCAAACTCCATAAAAAAAATACTCTACCCCAATGAATTGCCTGTCAGAACTATGATCATATAAAGACTTATTGCAATAGACCTTTTATCTCTATTAAATGCGCTGGAACTTCCAAATACTCTAGCCAAATGCGCCCTGTGTAGTGGAAATCACCAACTAAAAAGTTTGCTCAGTATACCAAGACATTCAGAGAGCCAGAAATGCACCATTCAGAGGAAAACCAAGTAAAATGCATCGACAACAGGCACCACCAAATGTAAATGAATTTCCTTCCCTTGAAAATCAATCCTATAACATGAATAATGACATAAATCCCCCTTAAAACAGAACGTCCTATCCACAAATAACAAAAGGAATAATCAATAACTATCCAACAAACAATCGACCATTAATCAAATGCTTTCTAACTTCCCCATGAAATTTAAATCAATGTTTTCTCAATTAATTAGCCACAACGAAATGGTCATAAACATGCTTTCGACAGTAATAAACAAACTAGCATAATAATGGCGACTTCATTGTGTATTGCTCATATTCCAGAACTTCCTACATTTTTGCAACTACAAAGTATTAACGTATTACTAATATCAAAAATTGATGCAACGTCAAGAATTGTAATAAAAATTCCGCGTTATACCGTATATCTTATTAACCATCCAGGTAGTACAGCACATGGAAGATCAGCTGTAATTGTCAAAAACACAAATGATCATTATAAATGGAATATTATTAGGCGATTAAAACTCAAAGTGTAAGCATAAAGCTTCAAGCTCTTCCTTATCCACTAATAGTAGCAGCAGTCTACATCTTACCCAAACATCCTATCCCTACTGGCCAATATGAAGAGTTTCTAAGAACTTTTAATACGAAATTTATCTCTGGAGGTGACTGAAAAGCTAAGACCACACAGATTGGTGGTCAAGATTAGTTAATTCAAAAGACTGCAACCTTTTGTGAAGTATTCAAAACCTCAACTATGGTTATCTTTCAACTGGTAACTACTGATCTACTGATCTAAATAAACTGCCAGACCTGCTTGGTTTTGCAATAGTTAATGGTATAGCAAATACTTACTCAAGCAGAAGCTAATCATGATCTGTGGTCTAATAATTCCTCAGTCATAATTAGCTTAAGTACAACAATTTTCAGCAAAGAATCCATCTTAAAACTTTGCACTAAACTCACCAACTAGTACCATTTCAAAATGTCATGAAAGAAGTGATAAAGAACCAAAAACAAACAAGACAAAACCATACTGAACAGAGTTTAGTACATTAAGGCAAAGAGAAACCCAATAGATATAAAAGTTAAACAAATAAACTGCGTAATTAAAAGATGATCTCAACTTTCCTTATCAAACAAATTACTTTTATATGAAATAATGTTAAAACCTATACGGGCCAAACCTATGGAATCCGGGTGTTAGGCTGTGCAAAGGCATCACAGAGCAAAATCTTACAGAGGTGAAAATTAAAAATGCTCAGAACAATAACAGATGCTCCATGTTATGTTACAAACAAAACCTCCCATAATGACCTAGAAATACCTTACGTAATGGATGAAATCAAGAAGCTCATATGAGCAACATGGTATGCCATGGAAATTAACTCGTAGAGCAGCTTTTAAGTCAACCTACCATCACCAAAAGGTTAAACGACAATGACCACAAGACCTACCTTTACAACACAGTCAAGACTAATGTTAAACTTTACAGTGAAACCACATCGTTTTTACTTATTACTCATTTAACAAGTAGTTCGTAAATATACCGTTGTTGAATAAAAAATATTACACTAAATTTTTCTATATGATGACATAAGTTCAATAAATCATTACCAATCTTGTATTTGCCGACAACACTGTTCAAAAAGTAGACTTTTATTTCTATTTATGTTTATTTCTTTTAATGAAAGAATATTTTTAAAAACCAAATGGGTCATAACAAAAATACAAAAGAAATTCTTATAGCTCATTTTTTGTTTGTTTTGTTTATTGTTAGATAAACTAGAAACTAAATAAGGGTTTAATATTCATTACAACCATTTCAAATAATATTAAGAAAATAGAAATTATCAAGAATTTCAATCTTTTACTAACTGGAGTGCAAGCATTTTTCAGAAATAATAAGAAAATATAGATTTAATAAAAAATACTAAATTTATAAAGAAGTAAAATAAGTAAATCAAATATAAATCTTATTGAGTTTTGTGGTTTTACGTAATTTTTTTATGAGAACATTTTTTCGACTGTGGAAGAGTAATTTTATAAAGTTTATGAGCTGGTAACAGCAAAATAAAGCTTTCTCACCATACTTGCTTCAATTTAATAAAATAAATCTGTTACAGCGGACATAACTAAGTAGCTTAATTAGTAAATTCTCCTATTTTTAAAATATGACTTTTTCAGAATCTGAAGTACAAGGGATGTCCGATTTTAAAGGTACAGGTGGCTGTTTGTTTTGTTCAAGACTCGATGCAGTTTTTGGCAAGCAAACAATCATGACGCGTGTAATCAAAGTATTTGAAGTAAGAGGTGGGTGGAGTTATCAGGTTTTTGCAAGTTGAAGGAATTAATCAGAGCGAAATTCATCGTATATTAGAGGGAGTTGATAGCCGAAACGTTTTAAGCCGAAAAGAAGTCAAATGGACGAACTGAGATGAATGATGATCCAGAGAAGAAGAGGCAGACCAGTGACCTCATACACGAATGACAACTGCACAGTTGTCAAGCGTTTGATTAGTGAAGACTGTCTTATTAAAGTTGCTGAAATGACTGGCATTCCTAAGAGTTGTGTTCATGAAATCATCTGTGATTTACTTCAAGCAACTTGACAAGAAACAGTACCATTAAGGAATGTTCAAACTATTGTCTTGCTCAACGGAGATTATGTGGGGAAATAATGTATGCATTTTTTTTAGAATGTATCAATTATTTTCTTTAAATATAAATGTTAGTTTAATTCTGGCTTGTACCTTTAATTTGGACACCCATCGCATTTGTCCAAAAATACTAAGACAAAGATTAAAAGTTAATAATGTTTGAAAAATCAAACAAGTTCATATACATCAAGATATCTCATTTTAAAATCTTTTAAATGAATCTGAATATAAACCTATAATTCAAATACTGCTACATAAAGTAATCAACGCAACATGGAAAACAAAGGCAGTACCCAAAGACTGGAAACTGGCCGTCATTATCCCAATATATAAAAAAGGTGACTGTTCCAATTGCGATAACTACGGGGAATATCCTTACTGAGCGTAGTCGGAAAATATATGAATGGATACTTAAGAAGGCACTCAGAACAGACATAGAAGACACAATAGGTGACAACCAGGCAGAATTCAGGCCCAGACGAGGTACGCAAGATTGGACCTTTGGCCTGAGACAAATCCAGGAAAAAATATTGCAACATAATGAAAAAGTATACGTGTGCGCAATAGACTTTGCAAAGGCGTTTGATAGTGTAGAGAGAGAGGAAATATGGAAAACGCTCAGAAAACACGGAATTGACCCCAAACTTTTAGAGGCAATAAAAAAGCATTTACGATGAAACAAGGAATCTAGTGCGAGTAAGTGGAATACATACAGAGAAATTCATAACCGACAGAAGAGTTAGACAGGGAAGCATACTCAGCCCACTGCTGTTTATTACTATAATGGACGAAATTTCCAAACAAGTGGATGATAAGGTAATAGAAGCAACAGTGGGAGTGAAAAACTTAAAAGCAGTAAAAGTCAAGGAATTAATGTACGCAGATGACTTAATATTGTTCGCAAATAATAAAACAGACCTTCAGGAAAGCATCATAGCTTGCAAGAACGTTACTGAAACATTTAAAATGGGAATAAATACCAGCAAAACAAAAGTAATGGTGATACCAAGAAAACTAGAGAAGATAGCGATACAGATATATAAACGACTAAAACAAACAAATATGCTAAAATACTTGGGAGCAATAATAGAAGAACAAAGAAGTTTGGAAGAAGTGAATAATACAATAAGTGCAGCAACTAAACTTATTAAGGCTCTAATCCGTCCGTTCATAATAAAGAAGAAGTATCCAAGAAAACTAAAATTAAAGTGTTTAATACAGTGTTCGTACCTACACTAATTTATGGCTGTGAATCCTGGGTTCTGACTAACCGAGAAAAGAGCAAGAGTCAAGCCTGCAAAATGTAATTTCTAAGGAAAGTGGCTGGAGTCAAGATATTAGACAAAATACGAAAAAACGAGATAAGAAACAGCTTAGAGGTAGAACAGACACAAACAAAAATCGAAAAACAGCAACTTAGATGGTTCGGATACCTTGTAAGAATGACAACAGATAGGAAAGTAAAGGAACTCTGGGAAATGGGATCGGATAAAAAGCGAACAAGAGGGAGATCAAAGAAAACACGGAACAGAGTGATAGCAGAAATGGTGCAGAAAAAAGGAAGTGACTGGAGTTCTGGCATCAGCAAAGGAAAGGAAGAGTTGGATAATGTTCTGCAAGTGTGACGTACCCAACCCTCGACACCCCGGGTAAATGAGGAACTGATGAAGTAAGTAAGAACTCAAAAATAATGAAGTTCTGGTTAAATCAAGATAAGCATACAGAAATTTTTCTAGAATTTTTCAAAACTAACTAGCCATTTTGAGTAAAAAAATTCTACATGATGAATTGAAAAAATAATCACATACTAGTAATTGCAAATTATCAAGGATGTTGAAGTCTTTAAATCATACTATTATTAAGTGGCGAAGCGAAGCGGAGTCACTTACTAACTTCATGTTGTGCGTCCATCTGTCTATCCGAGCAAAAACTCGAGAACGGTGGGAATTTCCAGATTCTGTTTTCACCAATCGACAAGTGACCAAAAAGGCTTGTTTGCTAGTGATTTTGGAACTGATTGGTCAACCCATGAATTTGCTTTTAAACCTACAAACTAGAGGGTTCTCAAATTTGGGAGACTGCTTCGCCACTTCGCTATGGGTTGCAAGCTTTATGCAAGGTTTATTTAACATTGGTATCATTCTAATTCTCAAACTGATCCACATAATTTTATATTGCTATTGGAATTTGTTGAAACAATTGATACAGTTGTAGTTCTTTTCCTTTCTTTTTGAGTTTTAGGTAACGCATATCAAACCAATCACCTTTTTGGGTATGCAAAGCATTCAAAGCACTCTTATTTCTTTAACCTTGTAAATCATAAATTTTTATTGAATATATGCATATATATTACTTAATTTAATTTACATCAAAATAAAGTGAATAATAATAGGCAATCTGCATCACTTGTACACTGTATTTAATCAAATAAATCATTATACCTGTTTAGCTGATATTTGTTGCATGATGACTAATAGAATGTACTAAACTTGAAATTGAAATTTCTTAAGAATGTTTAAAAGTTGCATCGTTTCCAGATAGAATTTGGTATTTCTACACCTACAAAAATTTATCAAATAACCCAAATTAGATTAACGTTTCTATAACTCAAAACACAATATCAATCCACTATTTTGCTACATGTGTAGTGGTTAACCTTCATAACTAGTTAGATACAATTCTAATCAAAAATTTAACAGTATTTATAATAAGATTAAGTGCTTGCAGTATTTCAGACAAAACAAATTGCAAATTAATTAATTTACCTTATATGCTGATCAGCAGCTCTAAAACTATGCTTCAATACTTTAAAAAAATGTTAGTTATCATCATAAAGGATTTGACCAATAAATAGTATCAAGAAATATAAGATTAATAAAAAATTCATTTAACAAAATCAATATTAAAATTTTTTCAAGCATATATTACTCTGGGGTGGGAGATGGTATGTTGTTTAAGGACTGAACAAGCAACTAATTTGGCTGAAAACTGTTTGGCACATAAAGAATAAACTTGGTTATATATAAGTGGAGTTCCACAATTCAGGCAAACAAAAGTCAGAGCCAGAAATTTTTTTCTAGGATATGAAAATTGCAGATATTTCTTAAATTAAAATGCTGTTAGGATGACATCAAAGCCATTCATTTTTGTCTCGAATATTTTATGTACAACCCCCTACGCATCCAGCAATTCTGTTAAATGAAAGCCGAAAATTTGGTCACTTTAGTATTCTGCAATTAAAAAAAAACTAAGCCAAGTAGGTTTGACCATGCTAGTGAATGTCCCCTACAACATATGGTTGAAGTATTTTTTTTTTAATTTTATAGTAATATATAAGATTTTGATCTATCTATTATATATTTATAACTGAAATTTCTCAAGCTTTGGTTTCCACAAATATTTTTCTGCCATGTTCTCTCATTTTTGCAATCGAATGCAGTACATACTGGATCTTAAACACTTACAATTCATTCATACCTTGGATCAATTATCTCAAATACTTATAAGTTCTTATAATGACTACACACCTTCATCACCAAAATATTCAATGCAGTTGGAGTCAATATATGATTTATTTGTGGTACACACAGACAATGACAACTTGTTAAGAGTTGTTCTCAAGCTCAACTTTAAAATAGCTTTTGAAGATCAAACAAATTTCCATTAATTCCGTGATTAATTTTACTATGGTATGCATGCGCATATGTATGTTTTTCATTATATCAAATACAACTAAATATCTATGTGTTCGTGATTATTAAAATCAATAAATTGTTTTTCACAAATTAAGAAAGCTTAAATGTAAAAAACGCACTGATTTAATTCTTATGCTATGCAGAGCCTTCTATGGATTAATATTCTGCAACAATTTAAACATCCCGTAGTTCTTAAAATATTTAGTAATTTATGTATGGTATTAATACTGAACTGAAAAATTTCACTAATAATTTTTTCAAACTTGATTGTACATTGTTCATAAACTTTGTTATGGAAACACAAATGCTCGCTCATTTGTTGTTTTTTTTTAATTAAAAATAAACTTCAGCATTTTTTAATTAGTCAATTTTATATTATTATTGTTCCCGTATGTAAATAATGAGCAACAAATATTTTATTAAATCTCACAACTTAAATTGTGTATAAGAAAAACTAAAAAAATTGTATCAAATTGTAAGCAGTGTCATTTAAAAAAGTTGGGAAAATTTTAATTTTTCTCTACTACTATAACATGACTCATACTACAAATACTTTTTGATGACAAAGTTTGCAAATTTTTATCCATTTTACCACCAAAAAGTGCCACTTCGTTTAGTAGCTTTCATTATAAGCAGAAATGTTTTGAATATATTGAAGAAGCTAAAGTTAATTGTAATACACATTATTCAAAGGAGCATCAATTAAATGCACATCAACTTAGAACACTTTTTATTTTATTCTTAAATTACTTACAAACTTAACGGACACTTGGGTAGGCAAAGCAGACTGGAACATAGGGCCACTGCCTTCATGCAGGTCCTCCCCTGCAACGCCTTTCATATCCCGACAGGCTTCCTCTAGCTCTTTTTGCACTTTCGCGTGCTTCTTCCTGAAACAAAAGTGACAAGCACCGTTCTCAAAAGGACGAATTCAACCACACAAGTTCTAACTAATGCCATTACAATAATTCCTCTACAGCAGAATGCAGATACCAATGGTGTTAAAAGCGCTCACCTGAAGATTCGAAAACTGCTGAACAAGACCTGGTGCGGCCTGGAGCCATCACTGGAAATCAAGTGTAAGAAACTAGGCTGTTGTCTACAGGCTTAGTACATTAAAGGAAGCTACAAATGGCTACGGAAACACAAGAAACAGCTGCCTGCTGCTCATCATGCAGATAATTAACATTGCATCTAAATTAGTGTACAACATAATAATTACATAGCTTGGCCAATGCCTACAGTTCTACAGGTTTTACCTTCCTTCAAACTACTCCTGCTCTACTGTCCAACCGCACAATGGTATTAATGGCAACAATAAGCAAATCAAATGCATGCTACACTAACCGTTCAAAAATAAAAGCACACTTACTTCAAAAAGTTGTCATTCTCCTCATTCATCTTTTCAGCATCTTTAGTTTTGTAATGAATGAGCCGCTCCAGCAGTTGTCTGTTTTCTTCCTGCAAAAAAGAGTCCAACAGCAATGTAATTTACTTTAGTTAAAAAGCTGCAAACCTGTGCCTTCCTTAATTTATCTTCTAAGGAAGCGAAAGCTAGCTGCAGAGCTTGATGTTCGTCTCTAATCGTCTGATTCAGATTTTGCAGCTCTTTTATGCTATTCTCATACATACGTATTTCAGCACGAAGACTAGTTGTAGCAGCTAAACTGTCTGCCAAGCTAAAAAATTATTATAATGCACTCTATTGGCGTTAATACTGCATGATACTAACCTAACTTCTTTGGAGGCTAACAGCTTTTCCTTTTCTTGCAGTTTAACATTAAGATCAATGATCTGCTGGGCGTTTTCACCTTTCCGCCTGTGTAGCTCAGTAAGTTCCTCTTGCTGCGCAAGTAACTTCTGCTCCAAATGTTGAATCCTTTCATTTAATCGACTATCAACCGTTGAAGAACCCGTGCCGCTGGTTGCATTTCCAGTCATGGTAACGTTCTCCAGACGCAGTTTTTCATTTTGAAGAGACAACTGCAAGTTTTCGCTCCGGAGGGAGTCGGCATTTTCAAACAGCTTATTATCTAAAAGAAAAACCGTATAGGTTATGTTTACGTATCAATAGGTATACATACGAGATGCTACAAGCTCTTGGAAGAATTCCGTCTGCGTCCTATTTCTTTGCCTAAGCTGGACAAAAATGCTATCTCTCCAGCAGTTACCCTCTAAAGTGGCCATCCTTGGGAGTTTTGATTTCCAATGTCAAAATATGCGGAATATAATCGTACAATAAGCTGGGCTCATGTTACCGACATCGCTTTTCTATAATGGGACAAATGTAAAAAAATATGGTCGGTTGTTACGATACTGCGGCCTGTGGAATTTAACCAAACACTTCAAAAAAAGTTTGGTTAAACAGGCGTAGTGACAACCAATTGCGGTTTGACAATTAGAGGTTAAACTAAAAATAAAGCCATCGCATTTGGTATACGGTATATTTCGTAGGCAATTTTTATCCCAAAATTTTTAGAGATGTCGATAAAAAGATCCTAATGATATCCCATAAAACCCCGACATATTGCAGTTGACTTAGTTTGCGAGTTAGATAAGTTCAATTTCTCCAATATTTCTTCCAAGGCTACCAGACGTCGCCTGAGTGATGCTGGACTAGATTGATACCATCCCGTCTTCAAACCACTCATCAATGAGAAGAACCGGAAGCGCGCCTCGAGTTCTCCAGCAGTCATCTGCACTGGACTTGTCAGGAGTGAAACGACATACTCTGGTCAGATGAAAGCCAGTTTATGTCGTTTGGAAGCGATGGCATAAAGTATGTCCGTCGTCCAATCGACAAAAGATTTCATTCTCGTTACCAAATCCCGCTTGTCAAGTATGGTAGTGGATCAGTGATGTCGTAGGGCGCAAAGTACAAGTCTCTTGTATAAGATAGACGGGACAATGGACAGGAAAATCTATCTGGATATTCTTGAAAAGGCCATGCTTCTATTGCAAAATCTAATCTTGGCCGCAAATTCATCTTTCACTAAAACAATGGTCCGAAACATGCTTCCAAGGATTAGTTTAGCAGGAAGAAAATTACTGTAATAGACTGGCCAAGCCAGAGCCCAAACTTTAACCCGATCAAGAATTTATGGGTGGAGCTGGAGAAAAGATTGGCAAAGAAAAGCGAATAATTTGGGTCAGAAATTCAAACAATTGAAGCAAGAATGGCAGAAGATCCCCGTCGTTGCCAGGCTGTTATTGGTTCAAAAGACTGCTATTCGTTATTAGGCATTGTTGATTTATTATAGTTGATTTTTGATCATTTGATCCGGATGTTGTAATGCTATGATTTGTTTTGTTATGTCATTTACACGGTTTTGATAATTTCGATAAATATTCTAATTTAGTTGAAATTTTTGAACATCTTCAACTGAGAACGTTTACATTGTGTTGATACCTTTAGGAATGTGTGTTCCAAATTTAAAAAACGCATCGGTAAAATCTTTTTAAGCGCTACTGTAGCAGAGTAAATTTGTTTTGAGGCATTGCAGGAGAATTTTAGAATTCATTTTGTGATCAAGTAGATTTTCTTCATTTTTTTTTAATACTTGCAAAGGGAGCAAAGTAACTTTTCATATTTTGGTTTTCTTTTTTAGATCAGGCCTATTTGGACTTTCAATAGTTTATAATAGATTTATGTTGCAATTTATTGTAAGCTTTTTAAGTTTCCTTATCATTCGATGTCTTCATTACAAATTTTGCCATTGTGGATTAGAGAATCTTTTCCCAGGTTCAGCTAAAGTTTATTTTGCTTTAATTTTCAAATTTTTCTTCTGTTTGTTATTGCTCAATGTTTATGTTTTTGTGTACATTTGTTTAGGAGGGTAAGGGGTGACACCAACATCCAGTCACCCAAATGTTAACCTCACCTGCACGTGGTACCCTCTGCTAGATAACGAACGAGGCTCTGACGACCCAGCGCCTGGGTATAACCTAGTACCAGTTGTCCCCAGGTAACGGGTCGTTTGGCCACTCACCCACACGGAGTACAACGATTCAGAGTATTCAGGGGAGCCTCGGAAACGGACGAAAATCAGGCAACGGAAATGCGAGGAAAAGGTTAAGATTCGGAACGTGGAACATTAAGACACTTACAGGAAAAGAGGAAGAAATAGTTGAAGAAATGGAAAAATATAAATCAGGAATACTTGGTATCAGCGAGATCAAGAAGAAAGGGCAGGGATATAAAAATTCATCAAAAAATTATACACTGAGATATGCAGGAATTCCGGTGGGAAGTCGGGCCAAAGGAGTAGGAATAATAACGAATGCTGAGATCGAAAGTAGAATAGTAAACTGGGAAGCTGTAAATTCCAGAATTATTACCATGAGCCTAGAATTAGAAGAAATAATAGGACTATTACAGATATATGCCCCAACAGAAGATGCGGATGCAAGAGATAAAGATAAATTCTATGAAGACTTACAAATATCAGTAGAAAAAATGCAAAACAAAAATAAACATATAATGATAATAGGAGATTGGAATGCTCGAACCGGATGGAAAGAAGAGGATGGATATGGAACGATAGGCAAGTTTGGAGGAGAAGAAACTTTAAATAACAATGGACAAATGCACAAAAATCAATAATAGACTATATAACATATGCAACATAAATGAGATATGCAATACAGGATATTAAAGTCATTGGAGGAGCAGAACTTAATACAGATCATAGACTATTGATAACCGATACAACTTTTAAAACACCAAAAAAACAAACCCCTAGGAAACACAGACGACTTAAGTTAGAAGAACTAGAAAAGATAAAAAAACAAGAAGAGTACCGAAAGAAATTAACGGAAAACTTAAATACATTATAACAACAAAAGAATAGCCAAGACTAGAACATACACATAAAATGACAAAAACTAAAAGAAACCATAATCAAAACAGCGGAAGAGATATGTGGCACAAAAATCGTTAACCATAACCAAAAACGAACCAGTTGGTAGAACGACACAGTGAAAGAAAAAGTACAGGAGAAAAAATGACCATGGATTAGATACAACCAATCCAGAACAGAAAAAACTAAGGAAGACTATCACCAAACACTAAATGAGGCAAAAGAAACAATAAAGCAAGCAAAAGCAGATTCATGGGAAAAATTTGGCAAAAGAATTGAAGAAGATTTTACAAGCAATCAGAAACAACTCTGGAATGCAATAAAAAGATTAAAAGGCAATCAAAGAAAACAGATAAGGAACATTAAATATCAGAATGGGGAATTAAAACATCAAATAAAGAAATACTAAAGGCATGGAAAGAGCACTACAGGGAAAAATTTAAAGAACAAGAAAGAACACAAACTCAGCATGAAAATGAAGAGAAGATGAAGAAGCACAAGATGAGGATGAAGAAGATGAAATAAGAATAGAAGAAGTAGAAGAAGCCCTAAAGATATTGAGAAATGGAAAAGCAGCAGGAGAGGATAATATTGCACCGGAATTACTAAAGAACGGAAGAGATAAACTGAAAAAACGGATATAGGAAATATGCAAGGAGGCATGGCATACGGAAACAATACCAAATGAATGGGAAAACAATATTATTGTCCCAATACATAAGAAAGGAGAAACTACCAAATGTGAAAACTATCGAGCAATTTGCCTCTCGTCAGTAACTCTTAAACTATACACAAAAATATTAGAAAAACGTTTAAGAGAAGAAGCAGAAGAAAAATTAGAAGAAAAGCAGGCAGCGTTCAGACCGGGTAGGCAGACACAAGATCACATTTATACAATTAGAACAATAATGGAAAAGACATTAGAAATGGGAAAAGACCTATACCTGGCGTTTGTGGATCTACCAGCAGCCTTTGATACGGTGCTGAAAGAAAAAATATGGAAAGCACTAGGAGCGTTAAATATAAACCACAAATTTCAAAGAACAATTAAAATTGTGTATAATAAGGTAAAAGGTTGTATCAGACTAAATGGAGAAATGTCAGGAAGCTTCAATATGGAAAAAGGTATGAAACAGGGGGACAGCCTAAGTCCACTACTATTTGTCATATTCATGGACCGACTAATCAAGAAATGTAAAACAAAAACAAGACCCTCTACTATAGGTCACTACAGACTAACACCAATAAAAACATTTGACCTTATATATGCGGACGACATAATGCTGATAGCAAGTACGAAAACTGAACTACAACGAAAAGTTAACATCTGGAAAGCTTGCTTAGAAGAAAAGGGAATGCAAATAAATATAGGAAAAACCAAGATCATGCATATAACAAAAGGAGAAGAAGATGAAAACATAAATATACAAATAAATGGGGAGAGATTGGAAATAGTAAACAAATATGAGTATCTGGGTACCATCATTACCAAAAATGGAACAATAGATAATGAAATAGAAAATATAATACAAAAAGCAGGCAACATATACTATCAAATCAATAAGAAAGTAAGAACAAATACAAAAATAAGAATCTATAAAACCATATATACACCGACCCTTACCTATGGATCTGAATCATGGCTGATGAGAGATAAACATAAGTCAAGAAATACAGCGGCAGAAATGAGATATTTAAGAAAGATCAAAGGAAAAACTAGAAGAGATCGAATAAGAAATAAAAGCATAAGATATGATCTAGAACAAATACTATTAGTGAGCGAAATCGAAAACAACTGAGCTGGTACGGACATTTACTTAAAACGCCAGAAGAAAGAATTCCCAAAAAAATAATGGAGATAGGAATAATCGGAAAACGAAAGAGAGGCAGGTCAAGGATAAAGTGGGAAGAGAATCTAAAATAAATAATACACAACAGAGGAAAAACATACAAGAAATAAGAAACATGGTAAGGAACAGAAACAACTTTAGAAGATGGATAGAGGATCCCAACTACATCCCAACGCTATAATGGCATCTACGGGGAAACGATAAAGAAGAAGAAGAAGAAGAAGTACATTTGTTTAAACAAATAGTTATATACAATGAGGTATGTTCAGTGTTCCAAGAAAAAATAAGTAAGAACTGGTCTTCTAAACAATTACACAATTCTTGGTTTGATGTTCCACCTTAGGATTTAGGTTTTCTTATTGAGGCATGACTGATCAACAGGATGTAAGGCGAGTTTTAAAAGATGTATGTACTTACCTGCCTTAGAAATAATAGCCAATGCCGTTTTCTCCGAGATACTTTTTCATTTACCCATGACGCTATAGCTGGACCAGTCGATTAATATGAAAAAAATCTGGTGAGAACATCACACGACTTTCCTTATCCTATTATATATATATATATAGTCCAACACTCGAAAGCTGATTAAAATAAACAGTACAAGACAATAATTGACTCGTACTTACAATTTTGCTACGTCACTGAAGGTAACCGTGCGAGCTCGGTCGCACAGCCTGCGTGCTCCCTCCTAGCGGTCAAGCGCTCCCCCCCGTCCTCCCGCAGTCGGCCCGGTAGCTCACCGAGCGCGCTGTGATTGGTCCGTTTAATTAATTTTTAATCGGCTATAACTTATTTATCAACGAACTTAAAAAGTTCGTTACTGAATTCTATATGTCTATCGGTCTGTCGGTCTGTCTGTCTGTCTGTCGCTGTCACAAAATTATGGATTTTTTAAAATTTTAAAATGGATTCTTATAGGAAATTTTACGCTGATTTCAATAATGAAATTGAAAAAATTCTATGTCGAATAGTTTTCGAGATATTGGACTTCGAATTTCGGGAAATTTTTCGACATTGCGATTTTATGAGTAATTCTTAAAGAAAATTTCACGCTGATTTCAATAATGAAATCGAAAAAATTCTATGTCGAATAGTTTTCGAGATATTCGACTTCGAATTTCGGGAAAATTTCGACATTGCGATTTTATGAGTAATTCTTAAAGAAAATTTCACGCTGATTTCAATAATTAAATCGAAAAAATTCTATGTCGAATAGTTTTCGAGATATTCGACTTCGAATTTCGGGAAAATTTCGACATTGCGATTTTATGAGTAATTCTTAAAGAAAATTTCACGCTGATTTCAATAATGAAATCGAAAAAATTCTATGTCGAATAGTTTTCGAGATATTCGACTTCGAATTTCGGGAAATTTTTCGACATTACGATTTTAAATGTGATTCTTATAGGAAATTTAAGCTGAATTCGAAAATGAAGTCGAAAAAATTCTATGTCGAATAATTTTCGAGATATTCGATTTCGAGTTTTCCCGAAATTCGAAATCGAAATCGAAAGGTTTTTTTAAGTTCGTTCTGGGATTGCTTACAGAGCAATCTCTTCGCCGGTCCTATGTTTTGACCTCGGATCAAAAAATTTCATTTTAATTTTTTGTTCGTTTCGGTTTCATCTATCCAGTAATATAAATTTCCCGAAACATTTTATTAATATCCGGTATATTAAAAATCCTGAGTTTCAATTTTTTTTTCGATTTCCTATTTTACCAACTTTTATTTTAAATTCATGTTTATCTCATGATAATAAATCATTTTTATTCTCATAAATTTTTGTATCTTCAACCGTTTAGATTCGCGACCGCTTTGCGACCGATTTTGCGACCTTGCGACCAAACGACTGTGCCGATTTTTACCAAAAGCTTCGCACTGCGTCCTCTACCTACAGGTAACTTGCATACCAAATTTCAAGTCTCTAGCTATTACGGTTCTCAAGATATCCTGTTTACTGACAGACCGACAGACACACACACACACACAACAACAACACACAACACACACACACACACACACACACACACACACACACACACACACACACACACACACACACACACACACACACACACACACACACACACACACACACACACACACACACACACACACACACACACACACACACACACACACACACACACACACACACACACACACACACACACACACACACACACACACACACACACACACACACACACACACACACACACACACACACACACACACACACACACACACACACACACACACACACACACACACACACACACACACACACACACACACACACACACACACACACACACACACACACACACACACACACACACACACACACACACACACACACACACACACACACACACACACACACACACACACACACACACACACACACACACACACACACACACACACACACACACACACACACACACACACACACACACACACACACACACACACACACACACACACACACACACACACACACACACACACACACACACACACCACACACACAATGGCCCAAACCAACTTTTTTGGTGTCCTGAGGCTACAATTCGTCCAGAAATGTGAAAAACTGGGTAGGTCAAATTTCCGCCGATTACATTACCTTCCTTATTATAGGATAAGGAAAGTAAAAACTCTCTACTCTCATTTAAGCCGTATTATATATTGGTCATACTTCTCACTAACCCACTGTCATATATTGCAAGTTGTTTAAGCGACTGGATTATTGCTATGCTATCTTTACCCTATTCAAGATATGATTAGTTAGATAATTATTCTGATACCTTGGGCTCTTATCTCCAACTAGCAGATGTGTTTGCGGGTATCACTATACGTGTGTTGGTTTAAGGTCTTTGTCTTTTATCATTTTTCATAATTGAGGTTAAAACTTTGAACCAGATATTTAAGTTTATCCGCTTGTATGTCCTAAAACTAGTTAGTTACACAGGGATGGTTTAATAAGTAATTTGATATCTACAAGTTGTAGAAAGCGACAACACACGCGGTTACGAAGTTCTTTTTTTAAACATTATAAATATTATTTACTAAAAGAATATACACATCTCATACAATAGGTCTCGAATGTCTACTCACCTTAGAAATTTGTCAGACTCTTGATTTTTATGTAAAATAAGTAATTAATAAGATAAATAGTAAACATTTGAGGGCCCAGGCTGAAATCTTTCATTGTAAGTATTTTTATTTTAATAGGGTTCTATATAAAGGGTTTGTCTGAAAGTATCGGAAATAATTCAATAAAAACACAAGTAATCGTTTATTTTTTAAAATTCTTCAAAATAATTTCTTCCAGCGTGTCTGCCAGGCTTTGAAGGCTTCTTGGAATGCGAAACTGAAATGCTGTTTATGGCCTTGGTCAGCGGCGGTTTGGACCCTCTCCACCGGCTCAAAACAGGTTCCTTTCAGACTGGATTTAAATTTTGGAACAGAAAGGAGTCGGGCGGGACCAAGTCCGAGCTGTACAGCGGCTGATGCAACGTTACCACGTTGTGCTTTGCCAAAACTTCCCTCACGACCAGCGACATTGTGGCTGAGCGCGTTGTCGTGATGGATAGTTCAGGCGTTGGCGATCTCTTTTCGAATGTGAACGACCCATTTTCGCAGGCGTTGGAACATAGCGATGTAAAATTTTGCGTTAAATGTTTGTTCATCACTACGCCTCGTTGACGAACGTCTTTTGCGTTCTTCGCCTTCCACGGCTTCTCTTTCCTCAGAAGCAGCGATGTGTGCCATTTAAAAATCCCCGTTTTTGACATAGTTTCCTCCCACTAGGCTTCCCTTATCAGGTTCAAAGTCTCGATGCCGAATTTTTTTGACACAAACTTCACCGCATAACGTTGGTCTAACGTACGCTGCATGTCGAATCCATGACGGTTTGCGGGAAACACGATCCTCACTCTCTCAAGGCTCAGAGGCGACTGATCCAGATCGTATTCTTTATCTAAAGTTCCCCCGTCATTCATCCGCCGAAAACCACGTCCCTCTAACCTTTCTGGTTTGCTAGAAAAAATATTTCCGATATTTTCCGCGCACATTAGATAATACACTTATATGTTGTATTACATTTTAGACTAGCTGGGCTCGAATGGGCTAAACTGCGGTTACTCCAATTCCAGTCGCAATCTTTACATATTGTAAAAAGTAACATTTGCTGTTTTTGTGTTTTCATATATTTTGTGTCTTATGGGGTTTTGCGCCTTTTTATGTTTTTTGCGTCTTTAGCGTATTCGGTCTTCTGTGATTTTCGTGTCCTCTAAGTCATTTGAGTTTTTTAGATCATCTGTATCTTCAGTGTCTTTCGAGTTTTCTGCCTCTTTTGGGTCTCTGTATCTTTCATATCTTTACCTCTTTTAATTCTTTTTGGGCTTCTAGGTGTAATGCGTTATTTGGTCTTCGCGTCTTTGCCTCTTCTGTGTCTTTGGCGTCTTCTAAGCCCCCTATGTTTTGTGTGTCTTCTACGTCTTCTGCGTCTTTCAATCTTCCTCGTATTATGCAGTTTTTACGTTTTTTACGTTTTCGCGCCTTTAGAGTCGTCCATATTTTCTGTTTTCTGTTTTTTATGTCTTCTGAGTTTTATATATTATCATTATTGTCTACGTCTTCCGTGTTTTTCGCATTTTGCATGTTTTCCGTGTCATCTGCCTTCTGCCTTTTGCCTTTTGTGTATTTTGCGTTTATCGCATCCTTGGGTCTTTGCGTTTCTGCGTCTTTTATTTCTTGTTTTCCCGGATTTTTTTGTCTTCTGTATTTATTGAGATTTCTCGTCTTTTGCGTCTTCTATATCTTTTAAGTTTTCCGTTTTTTGCATTTTAAGCGTTTTTTTAAGTCTTTCATTTATTCCACGTTTTCTGCGTTTACGAGTTTTTTGTGCTTTTTTTTGCATATTTTACGTCATTTTTGTTTTCCATGTCTTCTGTGTTTCTGCAGCTTTCGATTCTTTCGGGTCTTCCGTGTCTTTTGCGTTTTTTTTTGCATCTTTTGCGTATTCTATTTCTTTTGTGTCATATGCATCCCTGGATAACAGGTCTTAGATTTTAAAAAAATTTACAATAAAATCTTTGTTATTTTTCTTCTTATATGATCCTGTAGGTATAGGTAATTCTATATCTGGCGTTTCTATACACTACCTAGTAACAATAAATATTTTTAGCAGATTTATTAGCAATCAAAACTTACAATTCTATGAGCTAATTTGATAACTTAAGTACTAATACAGTACTGACTTCCATCGGAGGCGTCCGTTACAACCGTTTCTTAGGTCAGCTGACCAGTATCGTTTTAAGCGTCTGTCATTGCGTTCTTCC
Organism: Sinelater perroti; assembly: GCA_036346155.1. Lineage (NCBI taxonomy): Eukaryota > Metazoa > Arthropoda > Insecta > Coleoptera > Elateridae > Sinelater > Sinelater perroti. The sequence continues at coordinate 38,519,884 of JARFIY010000001.1, forward strand.
ATAAATTAATGTATAAGTATGTTCTTGTGACTTTCCAGTTTTTCATGGTGGTTAGTACTTCGTTTCCTAATAACGTCTTTGACATGGGGCACATTCAGGTCATCGTAAAGGGTTTGATTTGTGACGTACCAAGGTGCATGTGTGATCATTCGTAATATTTTAGATCGGCATCTTTGGATTAAGGTTGTATTGGGTTTGCTTGAACATCCCCAAAGTTCTGCTCTGTAAGTCCAAATAGGTTTGATGACAGTCTTGTATAATAATAATTTTATATTCAAATAGCTTTTTGTTTATATGCTCTTTCCAGTTTAATTTGCTATGTAGGTGAAAGCCTAAATACTTAGCAGTGCTGGATTGTGGTATATCTACTTATTAATATGAACTGATGGACAATGACCTTTCCTCAATGTAAAAGTTACTTGCTGAGACTTAATTTCATTGTCTTTAATATTCCACTAGAACTAACCAGATCTGCAATTCATCTAGATAGTTTTGTAATTTATTGGTGGCTGCTATTGTGTCCTGGTCTCTGGCAAGAATCACTATATCGTCCGCGAACGTTCCTGTTGTAGCATATAAAAATGGTCCTATAACATTGCTCTGAGGAACTCCCGCTTTAATGGCACATTTTTTAGACACTGCTTGATTTACTCTTATTCTAAACGCACGATCACTTAAGTATGATTTGAGAATTTTGAAGTAGGACAGAGGCAAGTAATGTTTAATTTTGAATAATAAGCCTTCATGCCAAACCTTCGTTGATGCTATGAATAATCCGGTGAATCTGTTGTACAGTACAATGGCCGCTTTTGAATCCAAATTGATGGAGGGGCATTCAGTCTTCTGGTGCTGGTTTAGTCTTCGAAGTAATAGTCGCTCCAAAACTTTTGCTATTATAGGCAGAAGGCTTTTGATCGATGTAAAGATGCAATAATATAATCTCAGCTGTTTTTAATTGTTTCGGTCAGTAATTTGGACTTAGAATATGCGTACATTAAAAGTAAAATTCCTTTTCTTGGGAGTTTTCTTATCATTATTGATGTTAATTTATCTGTACCTGGGGCTTTTTTGGCATTTAAGAAGCTGATTTCTTGTAGATCTTCTTTTGAGGTAAATATTCGGATCAGTTGGATATTTTCTGTTATAGACGCGATGTCTTGTTCTATTTCCTGATCAGGTTGGTTACCATGCGGTGTAAATACTTTGCTCAAGATGTTTTGCAAATTGATCTGATTTTTCTTCATCACTACGTATCCGCTGTCCTGCGATGAGTCCATCCTGATTTCGTATAGGTGGTACTGGCATTTTTTGTTTTTTAGCTGAATTTATTGGTCTCCAGACACTATTTTCTAATCGACTTAGATTGGTAAGATACTCTTGGAATGAATGATCCTTTAATTCTTTGACGTGTTACTTTAAGTTTGTTACTAATTCGGTTGAATGGTTTTTTGTGTGCTGGTGCATGAGTTCGTTGCCATTTTGCCCTAGCTCTTTATTTTTCAGGTATAAGTTGCTTCAGCTGTATGGATATGTTTCTAGATCTCTGTTGTGTATCGTTCTGCGGTGTAGTTTGTTGGACTGCTCGTTTAAATATATCTGTTAGATCTTTAAGAGCTTTATCGATTTGTTCCGATGTCTTAAGACTCATGTTTAGTTGTATTGCTTGTTCTACTTTATGTTTATTTTCTTTCCAATTCGTTCTTCTATGGTGTAATTTAGACGTAAGATTTCTTATTATGACAAACATGCTGACAGTTGCAATTATCGGTGAGTGATCCGACGGGAGATCATCCAAATGTGATGCGAAAATTCCATTTGTGACATAAAAGTCCAGAAGGTCTGGAATCTTATTTGAGTGCGTGAGCCAGTAAGTTGGGGTTCTTGTTGAAGTATGAGTAATGTTGTTCTATTAGCAGCTTGTGAAGTTCTCTGCCTTTCTGTGTGATCAATCGTGATCCCCAAAGAGTGTGTTTACTATTATAATCACCACCGGCAATAAACTTGGATCCTAGTGTTTGGAAGAACTCGCTAAAATTTTCTTGATATTATGTTGAGGTTGGCAGTACAACGAAACTATCGTTAAGTCATATGGTAACACTTTTACTTTAATTAATGTCCCCTGCAGATACTCTTTATCAAATTTTGGAAATTCGCAGTAGATAATGCTATTTTTAATAAGAATTGCACTTCCGGCACGTGCTGTATTATCCGGGTGATTACAATAATACGTTTTGTATTGTGGTAGGTTAAACTAAGATTTGTTAGTAAAGTGCGTTTCGCTGATCAAAAATATGTCTATTGCGTTATTATCAAGGAATTTATTTCATATTTATGTTGATAGGCCCCATTTGCGTACCACCCTGCTATTCTTAAAAACTTAGCCATTGTGCATTTTATTTATCAGTGTTAATAGCATGTTTAACACCATGCTATTTTGCTGTATAAGTTGGTTAAACATTGACTTGAAATCTTCTAAAAATTTGTTCAATATTATTGTAGAGGGATCGTCTCCTGTTTGTGTGTTTTGTTGTGCACTTCTCAATACCCCTGCATAAGTGAGGTTTTGTTGTACATTTTTTGTCCTCTGGATACTTGATATTGGTTGTCTGGTTGTGACATGGTTGTGTGCTACTTGGGTTGACTGGATGTTTAGCCTGTTATTGGTATTTTGTGATTTTAAGAGTCTGTGATAAAATTCACATCCCTTATATATATATATATATATATATTATATATATTATATATTATATATATATATATATATATATATATATATATATATATATATATATATATATATATATATATATATATATATATATATATATATATATATATATATATATATATTATAGTTCGCTGTGTGGACCGTCACAGAACGCACACTTTACAGAAATTTTTTGTTTTTCTTGCAGTTGACAGTGCTGTGTGGCTCTCCACACTTTATACAAGAAAATGGTCTGTTGCAATATGCTTTTGTATGTCCATATTGCTGGCATCTCATACACTGTATCAAGCCTTTAGTTGTTTTCGGTGGCTCTATTTGTACTATACTATTTAGTAGTCTGTTGATCTTGTATATATCTTTGTTGTCATCAGAAGGTTTCAAATCAACAAAAAATAAGTTAAAAGGATCCTTAGTTTTTCTTTGTCTTGCGTTAATTATGTTTCTTGTCTTGTGTAATATTAGTTCTACTTTAATATTGTTAGTGTCAACTGTGTGGTGTAGGTATTTTATGACGACCCTATACGCCCGCTCTTCTTTTGGCTGATAGGTGTAATGTATAATATTGTTGTCCCTCATATACTTAATTGGTTTTCGATAGGTGAAGGAATATTAAAGTTAATTTTTATTGTATTATTTTCCATGATTTTTATGGTGTATTGTTCATTTTCTACGATGTCTTGTAAGGCTTTCACCATTTCGGGAAAATTTATTACGTCATATACGAATATAGGTGGAGGTTTGGGGATACTATTGCTTGGGTTGTCTGAATTGGTGGTTTTTACACCACTGTTGTATGTTTAGAGTTTGATTTTTGGAGTTCACATTTATTTTTCTTTTTTTCGTATATTTCACTTTTTGCCATGGGTTTTCACTTTGTTCTTCGCTTGGATGCGAATTATATTCGTAATTACCAGTAGATGACATTCTATTTAAATTCTGATTGTTATTACGTTGTGGAATGTTTGTAGACGAATTTATTTGTGGATATTGAGTCAAATAATAATTGGTTTCCATGATAACTGGTTGACCCATTGATTGGAACGAGTACATTTGGTTCATTTGTGGATTAATTAGCGGTGGTTCAGTTTGTATATTGGAAGATGCTCCCGGTTGGCTGTAAAACATGCCTGGTCCATTACATGCCAGTAACATTTTCTTGCTGACTTTTAACTAAATTTTATATTAAATTTATCACTATAATGTTTTATCACTGAACATGTACTGTGGCTTAGGCCGAGTTATTCTTAAGCGCTTCAAGGCTTCTCGAATTTTCGTAGTCAAATTACGGAGGCCAACGGCCTCGTATTCACATGCACCTGTGTACCTGGGCTCAGGGGTGGCGGCTCCTACTGCCAAGGGAGCGCGAACTAGCTTGTGGGCGGCACTGCGTGTTCCTCCGACGGTAGATTCTTTTGAACTCAATAAATAAATAATAATTTTTCTTGGCCTGTTAACGTAATTGTTTTAAAAGGATGTTGACTCTAAAAATAATTAACTAATAGGCCAACGATTTTTTTTATGAATTAGCTTGAAACTTTATGAAGTCCAGATGACAAATACATTGAAAGCATGATCTTAACATTGTAGTGAACTCCGTTTCATTCTCCAAAATGTTATCAATTATTCGTTAGGTTAAGTTTATTTGTATTCTCATTTTATGCAAAATTTTAAAAGTTTCAGTTTTATGTTTTCAAAAACGTACAAGCATATCGAAATGCAAGCTTTCTTTTTCAGGTTTTTTTTCAATTGTACCAGCAGTATTCTTAAATTTGTTATTTATAATTGGAGTACTTTTAATTAATTTGGCTCTTGTGTATTAATTTTTTTATTTGTTCACTTAAACGGTTTCTGCAACAGACTAGAGAATACAGCCAGCAACGCTTTGCTTTTATAGAGAATGAAAATACTACGAACTTTCTGTAGCAATCCTTACTAATGCTGCCCTCTAACGACTTTTATGTAGCACTTTCTTATACTATCTCCTGTCAACAGCCCATGTTTATATATATATCTGATGTTTTCTGTAAAGTTCATTTTTAACTCATGTTTCTTGCTTTTACATATAGTTTTTTAATTATTATTTCTACTTTTTTATTTTATAAGTATTATAATCTCGTTAGCAAACCTCAAGTTGTCAAATCTTATTTACTCAATTGGTTTTTAGCCAGTTGTTTAATTGTATGAAGGTATTCTGTCGTATTGTACTTTGGTTGATACTAGTAAAAAGATGCCACAAAAACGGGCCACATAAGTCAAAGCTAAAAAAAACCCCGTATGCATTGCGTAACACTTGATATATGAAACCTTAAATAGGAATTAAAAACGTTTAAAGTCGATGACTTTCGATTGTGACAGATGTATATGAATATAGTTGTCTTAAATGCATATAATGATATAAGGTAACGGCACCTATAGTGGACATTTTAAGGATTTTTTTTTGCTTTTTCTACTTATACATTTAAGTTTTTAAACAAACAACAAAGATGGATGTTTACTTACGATCTTTGTGTCTTCCTCTAACAGATTAAGTTGCACGTTTATCCTTAACTTAAGCGTAGGATTTGTTTTTAAATTTTATATCGGATATGGTTTTGGAACCTGAAGTGGACAGTGAAAACTATGATGATACCTAAAGATAACATTTTTGGAACCTAAAGATGACTTTTTGAACTTTTTCTAATTGTTACAGCGCTAGAAATCCCTGAATTCCCTCCTCAGCTATTCCCTGGCACTTATTTGGATACAAACATGTTATCTACAGGTACTTAGTTAACTGAACTGTGTATTGAAAATTGAACAAAAAAAGTACAATTCGAAATTATTTCAAATCAAACTTGTACCTTGTACTTACTTAAGTAATTGGAAAAATTCAGTACATAAATGTCATTTACTTAGTCTAATTAAATTCTTCTAACTCCGGCACTGAAAAAATTTCCCTTCGGCTACTAAATTTGGAAGGCGGCGAAACGTGGCCTAAAATATCGTCCGCCCAGCTATAAAATAAAATGTCGTCCCTCTCTGGCCATTTCCACAGCCGCCCATTTTTCTTCATTGCCTTCACCTTAGCGTCATTTTGTAGAACTTCTATCACTACTCCAGAGAAGTCGTTCTCGTCGTAGGGCATCGCTATAAATTGACCTTTCTCTTTTTTAGCAGGAAGCAGCGACAGTCCAGTGTTTTCAGCGCCTGAAATATCGTCACCCGCGTCACTACCACCTGAAGATGAATTTAGGCTTATCAGCAATTCATGCTCTGAATCTGTGTCGAGGGAGTCAAGCGATTTTCTTGCACGTTTTTTTGGAAGGAACAGTTTCCTATTGACATTTTTTAATTGTGCAGCTTTAGCTTTGTCTTGTCTCTTTTGTAGGCGAGCTACCAAACGTCCACTCTGCTGACGTGATTACACTAGGCATTTTTTCCCTTGGCTTCCTACCACCGTGTTGGTTTTCTTTAGCTTTAGGTTCCACAGCCGGGTTTTCTCGTGATGGCACGAAGGTGTTTGGACTTGTGCTTGGTGGTTCCACAGCTGGTTTTTCTGGTGATGGCACGGAGGTGTTTGGACTTGTGAACCACCAAGGTTTCTCAGCTGGATTTTCAATACCTACATGTTGATGTAGGGGATAGAAGTCTATTTGCAGTGTGCCAGATTTTTCGGTCTCAGGTCTTTGTGTGCAGGCGATCTTCCACACTGCGAATAGACTTCTATCCTCTACATCAACAATCCCTTGGTGAAATAACTTCACTTTTTCGGAATCCACGACCGACTCCAGCCAGTCCAGACGATCATTTTTCCGTACTCGCAAGCTGTCTATCACAGGAGCGCTCGGGTCTCGTTCGATTTGTACTGCCGTTGGACACCATGGAACAAGTCTCCACTTTCTAAATCCATTCTGTAGAATTGAAGGCTGATTTATTAACTTTTCTTCAATTAACTCTTTTAATAAGGGCGCAAACGTAGTTTTCGTGACGTTTTCATCATTGTGCATACGATAATTTCGAACTTTCTCTTGCTAATTCATTTTCAAGGTTCGAAACACTGCCACGTCCATGGGCTGTAGTAAACGTGTGGCATTTGACAGAAGAGCCACAAGCACAAGCCCTTCTCTTTGCAAAATTGACTCAATTCCATTGATAAATGAGAGACGTGCCCATCAAAAAAAAATACTACTGGCCTCTCAATTTCATTTTTCAGCAACCATGGGAACAATATGTTTGCCATGTATTCATAAAATAGTTGGCAGGTCATCCACCCTTTTTCTAACTTTCCTACACCCCAGTCTTTTGGGGCAGTGTCGTATATCAATGAGGGCACCCTCGTGTAACGATACACAATCATGGGAGGTGCAAGTTCACCAGCAGCATTGCCTGTTATCAGGACGGTTAAATTTTCTTTTTCGTCGTTCCCAGCACATTGAAATATTGCTTTATCACATTTAGCGGCCAAAACTTTCCCACCCTTTGGATTCAAGAAAAAAGCAGTCTCATCAGCGTTAAAAACACGCCGGGTTCCACACTCCTCAAGGATGTGGGCCACCCCATCTCTCTCCAAAATCGAAAAACTTCTTCTTGCCATGTACGAATTTTTTCTTGCGTCACAGTAGCCCGACTCGTAGTCAAATTCTGACAAATTCTTTCTGCAATAACAGGGTGCCTGGCCATAAAACAATGATACCATTTTTTGGAAGGTGGCTTTTCAACAAATGTTTCCTTCTTTAGTTCCTTATCCAGATTGCTCACACTATACAGAAGTTGTGATCTTGATAGAGGAAATCCTCTCTTCAACACGAGCTTCAACACCCACTCCTTAAGTCGTAATTCTTCTTCCGCGCTAAAAACAGTTGCAGCACCCATCTTCCTAGAAACTGGGGTTATTCATTTGAATTTTGAGCGAAGTGTTGAACGCGGAATTCTCCACTTTTTTTGCAACCCTTCCAACAGGTTGTCCTTTAGCGAAGTCTTCCAATGCAGAACGCATAGCATCCTCGTCATACTGCAATATTTTAACCGGAGGCATCTGAAATTACACTGGCTGTCAACTTAAGGTTCTCGTCATAATTACACATTTGTTTTCAAATATATTTCAGAAGAATCTACAGCACTGACGTTTAAGCATTCAATTTCAATTCAAGTAAAATAACCTATAGTGGATACATCTGTCAACTTTAGGGGAGACTTGCGGTTTATGGAACCTGAAGATGACATTATCCTGAAAGAGCACACCAAATTACGGCATTGAGTGAAATGTTCCATAAACCTATTCTTCAATATCTGTTTTTGTCGGATATGCTACCAAAGCAAATAAAAAAACTATCATGTTTACATTAAACCTTAATTACCGAAACCACTTACCTTAATTTTTCCGCACGAATTATTCAGAATTCAAGCTATTTTGCAAGTTGTATTAAAAAAAAATTTTTTTGACACAAAACAAAATGGTTGGTTTTGTTTAGGCTGCTCATTTACTATCGTCAAGGTGCCATCCTGGCAAATAAAAAAGGGCCAAATTTAAAATATATTTCTTATTTTTTCAAGTTTTAATACAAAGTGTCATCTATTGGTGCCATGTCCGCTATAGATGCCGTTACCTTGAGCATTATACATATTTAAGATGACTGTATTCAAAATATAAATCAATCGTTTGTGAATTGGTTGAATTTCTCGTGTTATGTCCGTTGTTTTTCAACGTAAACTTAAGCTTTTAAGTATTCCCACAAGAACTAATCACATGGCGAAAGATCTGGTGATCAAGGGGACCATGAATCAACCCATTTTTTAATAATTTCAAAAGAGTTGAAGAGGTAGTCAGATAGACCATGCGTCATCGATCTAAATAAATGGTAATAAGAAGAGGCAATGTCTGGTGAATACGGCGAACCAGATAGGACATCCCATCGAAGTGTATCCAAATAGTTCTTGACTTATTTACAGAATGTGGCCGAGTGTTGTGCTGGAAAATCACTTTATCGTGTTTTTCGGCGCATTTCGGTCGTTTTTCTTTCAACTCACGGTTGAATTGATCAGTTGCTGTTGGTAGCGATCTCCAGTGGTAGTTTTGTCCCTGTTTCGGCAGTTCATAAAACACTATGCCCTTCTGATCCTGCCAAATACGAAACATTATTTTCGAACCATAGATGCTTCGCTTTGGCGTCGATGTTGAAATTTATGGTAATGCTTGGCCGAGTATACTTCTCACTTTTCTGTGATTAGGGTTCTTATAATATATTTATTTTTTATTACCAGTCATAATACGATAAAAAACCTTTTTCTTTTGTGCCTTTGAAACAGTTGTTTGCAGGTGGAAGTCTTTCGGCTTCAATTCGTGTGACATTCAATTTCCTTGCATTTAAATCATTCCCATTGCTTTTAAAGGGTAGATAATCAACATTGAAGAAATCTGCCAAATTCTTCAAACATTTGCATTGGATCTTTTTCGAGTAACGTCTCCAAGTCTGCATCTTCAAACTTTTTCGGTTTGCCCGAGCGCTCCTTGCCTTGCATGTCAAAATCGCCATTTCTGAATCGTCGAAACCAATACTCATAAGTTTGAAATCAAAGGAGCATGTTCCTCATAAGCTTTGGAGAGCAAACGAAGATTTTGATGTGCAGATTTCTTCAAATAGAAACAAAAAAGTAATGCTTCCCACAAATTACTTTTATTGGTACGAAACTCGACATATTCAAAGTTCAAAAAAGTTATATGGCTTACACTTGGCAAAATTACGCACTCACAATTCAAGCCTAATGATGGTGCTTTGCCATGAAGTTGATTGTAGTATGTACTAATCGTAGAAAGTACTAGTAACCCTGTCTGCTGTGAATCCTTTAAAATTCATTCCAAGCCCCAATAATATATAGAATTTATGTTCTTTTAATTGAATTTTTTCTATTATATGGTTTTATACTTTTGGAAAAACTAGCTTAAAACATAAAATTATAAAGCAGAAAAGTGGCAATGAAAGAATGTATATAATAATAATTTATGTTTATTAATTTCCAAATTATAATTGTTAATTCTAAACTGGTCTATGTTGACTAAAAATATATATCTAGAAGAGAGTTTAAAATTAAAATTAAATTGTACTACTTTTATAAAAAAAAAAAAAGGTTTCTTTAATTTTTAGTTCATGTTTGACTTTCAAGAGGTAAAAGCTTGGTTTCGTGCGGTCAGTTTCTGGCAAACTTCTTTTGAATTTTCATGTAAAATGGTATTTTTAACCACAATCTCAAATTTGTCCCTAAACTTGCACTGGCAGCAACCTTAACAAGTTTACTCGTTGTATCCTATAAATTATCAACACTTAAACTCACTCGTGCAGTCAAAAGCAAATACGCACTCAACCCTAATGGATTGCAATAGAGTGACTTTATTATTAATCACTCCCACTCTAGATGCCGAGACCTTTCTATTACAAATGAAAAACCACCAACCGTTCTAAAACCAAACGATTTGTAGGAACTGAGATCACGGAAACATAAGAGAAAGAGATCCAGTTCTTCTAACTTTTATCGTAATATTTAGACCAGAACCCCGGAAATTACAAATCCGGTCACAATAAGGTATATATTTCACTATTTAACAAATACGGAGGGTGGTCCCCGACTTCTACGTCACAAAGCAAAAATAAAAAATGATACCAAAAGCTCCTCATATTTATACGCTATGTAGTAATTATAGCGCCAATACGACTGCGCGATTGAGGCGCATGATTGCGGATCCCAAGTTCATCCTGGCGAGTGACCTACTCAGTCACTAAAAAGAATTGAATATTTGTGTTCATTTCGAACAAAGAGTAATAACAGCGGTCCGCCTAAGACGCAGGGCTTGTCACATCGTCCCGCATTAGACACAGTGGACATACGAGAGCCTTAACCTCTCAAATTCGCAAAGTAGTGCTCTACGCCCAGCCTTAAAGCCTTACCACAAAGCAAATATAATCCCGTTATTAAACTTTTAATATCCATCTACATAAAAATGATTATCAATATCAAACAATGTCAGGTGTCAATGTTAAGTTATTTCTTGATAGGTGAAAAATATAAATCGGTAAAACTCTACTAGATGAACATCACGTCACTCAGCACACATTTACCTTGCTCGTCTTTTAGAATAATAATAAGAAATTTTCACCATACTATTGATAAAGAAGATACAATCGTGACCCTAGTGTCAAAAGCGTCAATTCTGTTAAGCACTGTACCAAAATATTCCCCTGAACTTATTATTTGTAGACAAGATAAAAACAAAGATGTACTACTAAATATTATCGTTAAGGATGAGCCTCCGCATGAACAACGAAAAAATGGAAGAGTTATGGTCACACGCAGAATTATTGTACTCGCCTATTTACATGCATAAAAATTGCTGAAAATTGTAATTACAGAACAGCATTAAGAAGAATGTTTGAAGCAAAGCGAAAAATATGCTCCGTTTGGGAAAACGCCCTGTCAATTATAGAGATTTTCTGCCCTCGGAGTCAAACATGTTGAAAGAAACCAGACTCAACAATCAGGTTTAAGGGCAGATGATGCACTAGAAACCAGAACAAAACCAGACATCGTAATCTATTCAAACACGTTGCATCGAAGGGGCTAACCCAACTCCACTAATGGTGCACCTCGAGGAGGAGCAGCAACCATAATAAAGCATCATATAAAGCCCCATAAAATTCCCAAATATTGTTCCGAATTCAGGCTACCTAAACATCACGTCACGGTACGACTACAACCTTATAATAGCTACGTTAAATACTACAATAATAATGACTAAAACAAAAGCTCTTTCTTTAATTAATCATAAAACGAACTGGAATCTTTTCAGATATATTTTAGAAAATTAGTTGAAATGTTATCTCGATCACTCTATTTAGCGGCTGTCAGGGCAACTCAGCAGTTATCACAAAAAGTAATAAAATAATATAAATATAATTGCTCAATTGATATTCAACACAAGATTGCTAAAAAGTGCTGCCTTCGAAAAATATAGCAAGGTAGTAGAAAAAAACAACAAAAAAACTATTTAGCTGAATGTCTGAACGTGTTGTCTGCACCCGAGGATACTTAATATTTCCTTTGGAAAGCTAGCAGTCGCATCAACCGACTACAACAGCACGTTTTACAATTAGCAGCAAAGATGGATCATGTGCACGTACTGATACAGACAAAGCGGAAGTTTTTGCTACCCATCTCCAAAAAGTCTTTCAACCTCTACCATCTGACAACTATTTAGGTGACGACCATCGACTTTCTTCGCCCACCAAATATTTCTCTTATGCAGAATGATTTTTAGAAATAGAAACTAAAAAATTTGCAGGTTATGACCTGGACGTATACTAAAAAAAATGTCTCCCAAAGCTATTAAATTGGTTATCCTAATTTTTAATAGCTTACTCCGGACCAGTGAAATGTCGTGTAAGAGGTCCTTATTCGCAAACCCGGAAAATCGGATAATAAGCCTGCATCATATAGACTAATCAGCTTATTAGCAATCTCTCCAAACTATTAAAAAAACTCCTACTGAAAAGATTTCCTTTTATCCTTGAAGACAAGAACCTGGTTCTTGATTACCAATTTGGATTCAGAAGTCGACATTTTGTCATAGAACATATACTCAAAATAGTAGATACTTTCAACGTATGGTTTGAAGATAAAAACTACTGCTCAGCCTTTTTCTTCGACATTAGCTAGGTCTTTGATAAGGTCTGGCATAGTGGACTATTATTTAAGCTAAAGTAGATCCTCCCAACATTTTTACTACCTGATCATTAAATTGTAACTGGAAAAATGGTATTTTCACGTAAAGTTCGGAGATGCAATTTCATATCTTTGCCCCATGTAAGTCCTTCAAGAAAGTGTTTTGGGACCACTCCTGTATGTTTTATACACATCATAATTGATGACACGGCAATCCTTACAACGCACCATGATCCTATCGTAGCCGCACAAACTTCGCAACAAAATCTCAACGAAGTTTGCAACTGGTTCAAAAAATGAAGTTTCAAACTCAATAGTTCAAGTCAGCGCAAATTACATTTACTAAATGCAAAGACACCATACCAGAAGTTAACGTAGATGGCCCGCTCTTTTCCAAGCGAATTGCCTTAAGTACCTTGGTAAGCACCTTGGTAAAAGGTTAATTTGGGAAACGTATATCTGGATAAAGGGGAACATTTCAGTCTCAAACTGAAAAATTATTATTGGTTACTCGGCCACAACTCTAAACTTTCGCTTACTAACAAATTACTTGTTTATAAATGTGTGCTAAAATTAATTTAAAGCTATGACATCTAGATGTGGGTTGTAGTATCGCACTCAAATATAGAAATCCTGGAACGTTATCTACTCCAATTAATTTTCTAAGTTAATTCAAAACGAGGGACGTATTAGAAATTTTCTTTCGCCCGTTTTTACTAGCACAAACAGTACTTTCTGTAATAATCTGATAATCTGTTATTGTTGCATATTGTAAGTAAATATCTTCACTACAAAGAAATAATATTTTATGACACATCTATAAAAAGATTTGTATCATCTGTGGTGTTCAAATGAAACTGAAAACAATCTCGCAGACGAGATAGACAGCATACTTTTGAACAGCAAAGACATGTAAACGTACCTATCGCGATTCCGAATTGTGAGTGCGACTTATCTGCTCAGCACAATTCACCTTTATTTTATTTTAGTAACAACAGAGCACACGGTTTGTTAACACAGTGCAAGCTTTTGATCGTCTATGGACAAACAGTCTCAAATACAAAATTTTATTCTTACAAATACACAACTATATCAAATCCATACAATTCTGTTTTCTAGATAGTCACATTTTTCTCAGTTAAAATTCACACATTCTACTTTCCCACCAGGTAGTACACTGGATCCAATCCTTTTCAACATCTTCATGTAAGACTTTGCCATTGAATTTGCAATGTTTGTAGTTAGCACGGTCATATTAACCAAAAATAAACGTCTGGATTTGCCAATTTGTAAGTTACAAGATGCAACTAATATAATTAATCAATCCACATAATATATCTGTCAACTATGCCAAAGGTACCACTAAGATCTTTATGCTAATTATAAGGTAATAATCCATCTGAAATCTCAATTAACAACCACACCATCCAGTAAAACTTCAACGATAAACCCATTAAATATTTAGGCATATACCCTGACACCAGGCTCACCTGGAAATATCATGTTCCAAAAAAATAAACAAAAGACACAAAAGATTAATTTAATTATACCCACTTATAAATTGTTAAGTCTACTATAGCAACCAAATGTACCACTATACTGTAAATGATACACCTATTAGTCTTCTACGGGTGTGTCGACAATACATCCAAAACTAATCTTAACCAATCCAGGTACTCCAAAACATGTCTCTCTGGTTTATCACCAATCAGCAATTACACTACGAACTGGACATTGTCACAATCGACCAACACATTGTGAAGCTTGTTCAAAATTCTATGCTAATCTCACCAACTGTAGTTGTGCCGCTTACTAGGCTAGCGAGTAATCCATGTACGACAAAAACTCAAACTGTAGACTTATATTTAAGTGACAAATTTAAGTTTTACCCGATTAAATGTTCAACATGGATGAAACTGGAATTTCCAGTATTCAAAAGCCTGGACAGATCTTAGGTTCTAAAGGCCAAAAGCAAGTTGGAGGTGCAATCAGCTGGGAGAAAGGGCGGAACATAAATGTCATCTGCTGTATCAGTGCTTCGAGTTCTTATGTCCCCGCTATGATCATCTACCCTAGAAAAAGAATGACACCGCTGCTAGAAAGAGGAGGTTCCATAGGTGCACTTTATAGGTGCTCGCACAATAGTTGGTCAAATGAGAATCTTTTCCAAAAATGGTTAGAACACTTCAAGAAAGTCTCCAAGTCCAGCAAAGAAGATGCGATGCTGCTGTTGCTCGACAACCACGGGATCTACATTTCTTTAAACACTTATAAATTCTGTCGCATGAATCATATTCATGTGGTATCTATCCTCCCTTCATACATCCCACAAAATGCAGCCCTTGGATGTAACTTTTTATGGCCCACTAAAACAATGAATGCGACAAGTTCATGAGGGCCAATTTGTATAAAAAATCACACCGTATGACATTCATACATTTTTAACAAAGCGTACATGACTGTTGCCACTATCGAGAAGGGTGTATCCGAGTTCAAAAATATTTAATAGAGACAATATATTAATAGAGACAAATTCGATGAAAAGGAATTCTGTTCGGCTCAAAACCTTGACACACAATCCGTGGTGATTGATAAACCTGAAGAACTGCAGCTAGAAAATGTACCTAGAAAAACTTGGAAAAAACTAGATCTACTGTAGTTGTTGAAGGGAGTCTTCCAGGACCATCTAAAGAAACATTTGCAAACGCTCTAAATAAATTTTTGCCTATCCCAAATGTTGCAGGAGAGCAAATACAAAACAATTCTAATAAAAACGCTCACTTAACAATACTTACAGGAACACCAGTGAAATCAATACTTAAGTGTGCCGATATTAAGAAAAGGGAGAAGGCTGTAAAAAAGACACAAAGTGAAAAACAGAAGCTGAGAAAAACCTGAAAAATTCACACAATGAGAGAGAATAAAGAAACCAATGAGCACAAAGAGAAAAAAGAAGAGAAATTAAACAAAAAACAAGAAAAGTAAAATCTAGTAGTCGACGGTTTATCAGTTTTGACGATTCGTCATCAGATGACAGTACTGACAACTACATTTTTAACTTCTGCCAGAGGAATTAAATTAGTAAACGTTTTCAGAGTATTGTTTCTTAAACTTTATGTTTACGCAATTTACGAAAAGTGTATAAACCCCATTGTATTCCACATGTATTTAACTCAGTTTAATGTAAACTACATTAGTTGTGTTATAAATTATGTCTAAAAGTACCTGTTTTGTTTTTTTCTATACCTGATATGTATTTTATAGGTTTTAAAATGTGTGGCGTTATTACTCACTAGTGGCCACTAGGCGGCATAACGCCGGTAACATGAGGTAAAACCGTATAAAATACATATCAGGTATATTACGTGTGGCGAAGTTTGTGCGGTATACCGCCACTATGTATCTTTTGGTGCACTGTACAGGTACTTGCCGTGTCATCAAGGGCTTATGTTGTGCCTATAAAACATGCACTTAGGAGTGGTTCCAAAACACTGGGTTCTAGCGAGGACTCAAACTCGCGCCGGCTAAAGGATATGAACCACCATCTGAGCCACCGCGTCTCTTATGTAAACTTGTACATGAAAATACTTTAATATGCACCTATGAAACTTACATTATTAAAAGATCAGTTATCAAGTACTAGAACTAGTTGGGAAAGATAAGACTTTTTCCTTAAATGAAATAATGTTTTCCACTATACGAAAGACCTTGAATTTCCTTAAGGTGACGTCATTAGCTGATCTCCCCTGACCGGAAAAGGGACTGAGCATTTAAAATTTTATTCTTAATCCGAACCATACGTTAAGCTATCAAAACTATCCTTTGATTTATATGTTCTATGACCATGAATGACTCTTAATTCTGATATCCATTTATCCTTTGGTATGTTTGGCAATGAACCAGATATCTTTGTGCTAGTTGGGAAATGAATCAATAATGTTGATTACTATCCTTTTCGCTGAGTTAATCACATTGTATTGTCTAATAGTTTCCAAGGAAGGTCTTTCCCGACTACACCAAATTTGCATTTCTTTTTACGCCTTCTTTACAATTTATCTAATAGTACCAGGCTCTCAAATTATTCCGGATTGTCTTCTTAATTTTGCAGTACTTAAGGATTCCATCATGTAGGTGACGTAGAAGTTCCAATACTGGTCCGTCATCGTAAGTTCTCCAGTTAAATTAGTCAAAAGACCATATTCTAACTTAATTGCTTTGGGATAAGCCTTTATCATTAAATTCATTAGGCTGATTTATTCCATGGTCATAACCTCGTTCAAATGGCGCTTTCAGTTTCTAGTGCTTTCTAATAAAGTTTCGGTTCTCAACGAGATATTTGGTGGGCGTTTTAGAAAGTTATGACAAGTCCTCCAACCTAAGAACAGTGGTTACAAATTTCGAAGCAGAGTCTCCTCGACAGAGACCTCTACGTGGTGGAGACTGGTTTCAATTCGATATACTTTCAAAATCATACTGTTGTAACTGCTCAGTCCAGTCTTGCAATGATCTATCTTTGCTGCCAATTGTAAAAACGTGCTGTTGTAGTCGATTGATGCGACTGCTAGCTTTCCAAAAAAAAATATTTAGTATCCTCTGGTGCAGACAACACGTTCAGACATTCAGCTAAATGTTTTTTTTGTTGTTTTTTGTCCAGATTTTTTAGGTTTCTAGCTGTAATGTTGCATCTACGCCCGCTCTTGAGTGATCCACTACGTTGCTATATTTTTCGAATGCAGCTCTTTTTAGCAATCTTGTGTTGAATATCAATCGAGCAATTATATTTATATTATTTCATTACTTTTTGTGATAATTGCGGAGTTGCCCTGACAGCCGTCAAATAGAGTGACTGAGATAACATTTCAACTAATTTTCTAAAATACGTCTGAAAAGATTCCAGTTCGTTTTATGATTAATTAAAGAAAGAGCTTTTGTTTTAGTCATTATTATTGTAGTATTTAACGTAGCTATTATAAGGTTGTAGTCGTACCATGACGTGATGTTTAGCCGGAATTCGGAACAATATTTGGGAATTTTATGGGGCTTTATATGATGCTTTATTATGGTTGCTGCTCGACCTCGAGGTGCACCATTAGTGGAGTTGTATTAGCCCCTTCGATGCAACGTGTTTGAGAAGATCACGATGTCTGGTTTTGTTCTGGTTTCGAGTGCATCATCTGCCCTTAAACCTGATTGTTGAGTCTGGTTTCTTTCAACATGTCTGACTACGAAGGCAGAAAATCTCTATAATTGACAGGGCGTTTTCCCAAACGCAGCATATTTCTCGCTTTGCTTCAAACATTCTTCTTAATGCTGTTCTGTAATTATAATTTTCAGCACAGTTTATGCACGTAAATGGGCGAGTACAATAATTCTGCGTGTGACCTTAACTTTTCCATTCTTTCGTTGTTGATGCGGAGGCTCATCCTTAACGATAATATTTAGTAGAGTAGATATCTTGTCTACAAATAATAAGTTCAGGGGAATATTTTGGTACAGTGCTTAACAGAATTGACGCTTTTGATCTGATCTTCGAGTGACACTAGGGTCGCGATTGTATCTTCTTTATCAATAGTATGGTGAAAATTTCTTATTATTATTCTAAAAGACGAGCAAGGTAAATCTGTGCTGAGTGACGTGATGTTCATCTAGTAGAGTTTTACCGATTTATATTTTTCACTTATCAAGAAATAACTTAACATTAACACCTAACATTGTTTGATATTGACAATCATTTTTATGTAGATGGATATTAAAAAGTTTTAGTAACGGGATGATATTTGCTTTGTGGTAAGGCTTTAAGGCTGGGCGTAGAGCACTACTTTGCGAATTTGAGAGGTTAAGGCTCTCGTATGTCCACTGTGTCTAATGCGGGACGATGGCGGCCGCTATTATTACTCTTTGTTCGAAATGAACACAAATATTCAATTCTTTTTCGGCACCGCAATCACGTGCCTCAATCTCGCAGTCGTATTGGCGCTATAATTACTACATAGCGTATAAATATAAGAGGAGCTCTTGGTATCATTTTTTATTTTTGCTTTGTGACGTAGAAGTCGGGGGACCACCCTCCGTATTTGTTAAATATTGAAATATATACCTTATTGTGACTGGATTTGTAATTTCCGGGGTTCTGGTCTGAATATTACGATAAAGGTTAGAAGAACTGGATCTCTTTCTCTTATGTTTCCGTGATCTCAGTTCCTAAAAATCGTTTGGTTTTAGAACGGTTGGTGGTTTTTCATTTGTAATAGATAAGGCGCCGGCTAAAGGAAAGAGCCACCATCTGAGCCACCGCGTCTCTTATGTAAACTTGTACTAGAATATTTTTTAATATGCACCTATGAAACTTACATTATTAAAAGAAAGTTATCAAGTACTAGAACTAGTTGGGAAATAGTAAGACTTTTTTCCTTTAATGAAACAATGTTTTTAAGTATACGAAAAAATTTGAATTTCCTTAAGGTGACGTCATTACCTCGGTCTCCCCTACCCTCCGAAAAGGGACTAATTTAAAATTTTATTCTTAATCCGAAAATATTTCTAAGCTATCAAAACATCCTTTGATTTATATTTCAGTGACCATGAATGACTCTTAATTTGATATCATTTATCCTTTGGTATGTTTGGCAATGAAGATATCTTTGTTGTCGCTGCTAGTTGGGAAATGAATCAATAATGTTTATTACTATCCTTTTAGCTGAGTTAATCACATTGTATTGTCTCTTATTTCCAAGGAAGGTCTTTCCCGACACACCAAATTTGCATTTCCTTTTTTACGCCTTCTTTACAATTTATCTAATAGTACCACTCTCAAATTTTTTGGATTGTCTTCTTAATTTTGCAGTATCTTAAAATTCCATCATGTAGGTGACGTAGAAGTTCCAATACTGGTTTGCCATCGAAGTTCTCCAGTTTTCATCAAAAGACCATATTCTAACTTAATTGTATTCAATAAGCCTTTATCATTAAATTCATTAGGCTGATTTATTCCGATGGTAACCTCGTTCAGTGGCGCTTTCATTCTAGTGCTTTTTAATTTAAAGTTTCGGTTCTCAACGGATTTTCTGGGGTTTTTAGCAATTTATGACAACTCCTCCAACTAAGAACAGTGGTTACAAATTTCGAAGCACAGTCTCCTCGACAGAGCCTCTACGTGGTGGTGACTGGTTTCAATTCGATATACTTTTTCAAAATCATACTGTTGTAACTGCTCAGTCCATCTTGTCAATTGTTTTTCCGGATTTATAAATTTTCTGTTATAGAGATATTGGTAAAAATGTGCGATGACTTTCAAAATCTCTAATAACTCTCTTCATGTTACGCAGTAGTTTTGTTTTGTTTTTTTATAAAATTTTCATATGGGACCAATAGCAGGCGCTAGCAACGTATTTGAGTAGTACAGTATACAGGCCTAGGTCCGCTTACTATGTTTCCTAATTATCATTCAAAATATCAATAGGTTAATGTGCAAATCGCGCTTATATTTAAAACTTTAATCCTCTATGGCATAGCTCCCCTATGGAGTTTCATAGATTGCATTAGTGCACATTACTGGTACTACCTACGCCTGGTTGTTTGTTATCCTCGAAAACGAGAATAAAACGCTATGACCGATTGAAGTTTTACATAAGTTGCCAAATATCAGCTGATTTGCAATCTTAGCCCATTTCTGATAAACGATCACGGGGGAACCTACTAACAATGTTTTAGCCCAATCGGAATTGAATCAGGACTGGATTTAAGATCTGCAGACCTCTACGCTAAACAGGTAGTGCGGACCTATGCAATAATTTTAAATCTCAAACCGTCACTTTTATTGCAGTTTATTCAAAATAAAATTTGTGGTAAGGGCTTCTTTGTGGGCCGCTAGACTGTAACCTAGGTAGCCTGCGCGTAAATATGGCCCCGATCTGAATGCTAAGCTGACATTGTCTCAGAAATCAGTTTCTGCCAGATGTAACAGGTAAGTAAAAATTCTGCCAGTTTTTTCTGCAAGTCTGTACTTTTTACTTTCTGTCCTCAATTCCCAGATTAACGATTATATCTCGGAAGAAAATCCTTCAGATTGAGTAGGGGGGCTAGTCAAAAAGTACCCGGGCTAGGAAGTTAAAAAGGTGACTGGGAAAATTCTGAAATAGTGCCCCTACGCGCCTAGTTATGGTGGGATGGGATCCGTTAAGTAAATCCTTGATACTTTGAAACGAAGGGATCTCCAACGGTTGATCTTACGAAAGTAGGACATGATGTCAGATACTTGAGCAAAAGTTAATTGTTGCTCAAGCGGATTTGGTGCCCATTGATTCTGTGGGCTACTTCTTGCCAACTTGAGTCTTCGGACAAAAGAGTTAAGACAGTAGCTGTACACAGAGGAGGGGAGACCTGAGTACGGGTTGACGTGGTTGCTCAGATGGTTTAACCAGTTAGCTCTAGCCGAGTCTCGCTCAACCCATGGGTGTGTGTGAATGTCCTAGAATAAGTGCATGTTAGTGGGCACAATAAGCCCTTGAGGCTGCAGTGCCTGTAAGTGCCCCACCTCCAAAAAAAAAACGGGTTAACATTGATGAAGTGTCAGCTTGTATACAAACAGGAATATTTTGCACACGGAAAGTGCTTAGCACTTACTTAGGTTTACCTTTCTTGGGTGTTGAATGCTTCTACCGTTAATAATAAATAATTAATTAACTTAATTATCTTATTGTCTGCCATTGTCTGATTGTTTCCTTTATTTATTGTTTGACAGGAATGGCTACAAGTGAAGGAATAACCCGAGCCATCCTGGAACTTCTTCTACAACCAAGTGATATTTGAACTTCACCAGAGAAATCAATTGCAAGGAAGACTTTTCAAGTTATCAAGTTTTTCCTCGAAACGAGTATCCAGCATAATGTTGATGTCTCTTCCACAAACACAGTTGGGGAACTCATTCTTGATCCAACATACTTTCCACAACTCGAACCAAAGTCGTCTCCATCAACCAGTTCTGAAGTTTCTCCAGGAAGAAAAAGTAAATAGTAGAAGTATTTAAACAAGGTGAAACATCTGCAGTTGCCAAGCTTCTCAAAAAAAGAATTGTCCTTTTGATTGGAGAAAACTAGAAATGTGGAGGAAACAGTTAGATGAAGAAGGATCTCGGGATGACAGACTAGAGATTGTTAATCAATATACCAGCTCAATGTTTCTGACTGCAGGGCATTTGAAAAAGTGTGTAATGACTCTCACCTTTAGACTTGGGCCTTGACCAAAGCCATGAAATTGGGACTTAATTCATTCAAAGCATCAGACAGATAGTTGGTTGACTTCAAAAACGATCACTGCATTAGCTCCAGAAAAGTCACTAAGTACTTTACTGCAAAACAAGTACAGAGCTTTGAAAATGACGATTAATTTGATATGAAACTTAACTTTGTGTTAGAGAAACCATTGCAAGAAACGACATTCCTCCCTCTTATGCTTGGAACCTGTGTCAAAGTAGATACAGTTATACAGTGCAAAAAATAGAACCCTTTTCACTACCAGAGAAACAGTTACTGGGGAACTAGTTGAAAGCATACATAAGATGACCCACTCATACAGCAATCCAAACCATAATATTATCTGATGGAACCATCAAAGGATCTCTTCACATCTGTTTTTATAAAATCACGAGATCTTCATTTTGACCAAGAGTTACAAATAAAGTGCAAAATCTCCTGGTTCCAATAAAAGATGTAGTGGTAACATCTAAGTCGGAAAGTTTGGTACTGCTAATAATATTTGTATTTGCTAAAGTTATAAATAT
The DNA here is from genome assembly GCA_036346155.1 of Sinelater perroti. Lineage (NCBI taxonomy): Eukaryota > Metazoa > Arthropoda > Insecta > Coleoptera > Elateridae > Sinelater > Sinelater perroti. The sequence goes on from JARFIY010000001.1 coordinate 38,542,080, forward strand.
GATTTCTATCAATCAAAAAACTTTTACTTATTGATTCATGGTCAGGATAATTTAAACAGAAAACCCAAGGAATCCAGAGCCAATACTCTAATTTTTTGTTTCAATTCATTCCACCTGGAACTACAAACAAACTTCAACCGGAAGATGTATACTTTTTTCGGCAATGCAAAAGTATTTGGAGATCAGTTGCTTTAGATGTAAAATTATTCCACCCGGATATAGAAATCACGGATAGAATTTCAAATGTAATTACCCAAATCCACATCAGAGATCAACTTATGTCCCTATTGTTTCAAGGCTTGATTTAATATGCATGGGTAAAGCCAGGTTACATCACAACATATACATTCCACTTTCAAAACGTCAATGACATATGTTTCTACTCATTCCAATCCAACTTCCAATGTCATCACTCAATCTTTGACATGTGCTAGCCTTCTTTCATATGCTGCAGTGATTGGTCATAAAATCTTTGCTTTCTTCATTTTTTCAAGAAACATTAATGCCGTTAAGAAATAATTATTCTTCTCATACCTTGTCATTAAATAATAATACAAAATAATTCACTAACATGATCATAAAACTGAAAATTATAAATATGAACGAACGAAATATACGAGTCAAATGTATGACACAACAGAGCGATTTTCTAATAAATTTCAAATAATTAAACTTAACTTGTTATAATTGTTAATCACATGTGTGTTTATTTCAAGAGTGACCGTGTTCATAATGATTATTTCTCTTGAAGTGAGGTTGAGCTAATCCAGGCACTGGTTATGCAGACATGCTTTGTACTCATAAAATTGGCTATTAAATCCAATAATATCATTAATTCACTACAATTGAAAACAATGCTACATAGATTAAATACTTAATTCTGCATATAATTCAAAAACGTAGCATGGGTAATCCCTGTAGTCGTCTACAACACATTTCTTTATCAAGCGATATACATGTTTGTAATCAGGAGTAACTGCCCTTTCGTTGGATCTATAATTTGGTCAGATCAGACTTGGGTCAATTTTCCTCATACAATAGATACATAAGGCAGAACTTCAATCGGTCGTAGCGTCTTATTCTCGTTTTCGAGGAAAACAAAAAGCTATGCATAGGTAGTCCCAGTAGTGATCTGCAATGTGCACTATTGCAATCTATGAAATTCCATAGGGGAGCTCGGCCACGGAGGGTCAAGGTTTTGAATATAAACGCGATTTGCACATTAACCTACTGATGTTTTGGAATTATAATTAGGAAATTAGGAATTAGGAAACATAGTAAGGGAGCCTAGGCCTATATACCACTCAAATATGTTGCTAGCGCCACCTATAGGTCGTATATGAAAATTAACATAAAAATTTGGAAAGCCCTAACCCCAATATCACTCACATCCGCTGGGAATGCGTTTACGGACCCCGACCACTTGGGCTATTTATTGGTACCACCTGTTGGCCGATCCATTTACTGTAATGTCTTATGGTTTCCTTGTAAGAAAGTACATTTCTTATGGCGCTGCTGCTTGCGATGATGTCCGGTATAAATTTTGCGTTCGTTTGGAGATAACTTACAGTCGGTGTATAAATAAAGCTTAGTTTTAATTAAATAAATCGATAATTACCTGTCTCAATATATTTAAGGACCTCCTCAGTTAACTTAGTACGAATATAGTCACAAATTTAATGTTTAAATCTTCATATGATCATTACTGTACTAATCTGATTTTATCCGAATCAACCACTACGTATTCGCTTGACATGATATGGTCTAAGTATTTTGGAATCAAAGTGGTATTTTGCGATTGCTGATATACTATTCAAAAATTCTTTAATTGCTCTTCAAAAAATCTGTACACTACAACCTCATCACCTAAGTATATTAAACATGTTTGCCAAGTTAATCCCCATAATATAGTTTCCATAAATTGCTCAAAAGCAGTCGGAGCGTTACCAAACCCAAACGACATGACGTTGAACTGTCATAGGCCTAGTCCTATTATATCTTTAACTTTCGTTTGTCTTTCTAGTAACCGCTCTTCAGATCTAGGGTAGAAGATCACTGCGATCACGATAAGGTATTTAACATATCGTCAATTCTAAATTCATTTGATGATAGTAGACACAATAATGTTGATTCGTCTTTCTTCTTAACTAACACAACCATGATGCTCATGGATTCCATAATAATTCAATGATTTCTTGCCTTGCCATATTAATAACAATGCTTTTGATTTAGTTCCGTCTCACTCGTAAGTCATTTTGAGAGTTGCTGTATCCATTAAGCATTTCGGGCGCTAATTATACGGATTATGATGTTTGTTCTACCTTTTTAGCGGACCTTTGCTAGGTAGCTTGCCTGTAAGGCAGCTTCCAAGCTGGAAACCAGCTTCTACTTTTGTCATGTCTGACATCTGTCACGCCTTATAATTTTTGATCTGTGATAGATAGAGACATAACGTTTTTAGTAGTCAACTAAGGAACATAAGTCAAGTCCAGACGCCAAAAATCAGCCTGATCGGAAAATCTCGAGAGCGGTTTGACCGGAAGTGGCCGCAAAGTGTTCGGTTCCGGCCGCTAAATTTTTGCTGCTATTAACTGTCATTTGTTTCAATAAAGTTTCATTAAACCCTATAGTTTAGTTTCATACATAGGGTGAGCTCTACTTTACCTTTAAAGCAAATTTTGCTTGTTTTGTCGTATAAGCGCTAAGCACAAGGGCATATTTTCTACTTTTTCCAATTCAAACTTATCAGTAACTTGGTAGGACTTTAAGATGATATCTAGTAAGTCTTTAGAATGTTTTCTTATTGGGTTCCTGCTTGAGGTGATGAAAAATGATAAACGTTGTTAGGTTTCTGACGACAGTAAATTCATCATTCTGACACGGAACTTATCTATTGAGATTTTTTGCTTGCTCTTTTTTTTAAATATATTTATTGCTAGATCAACAATTATTTGTTATACATAGCATAGGTAAAAGATTTTGTGACATATTATAACTTAGAATATAAATATATTGTGACATAGTGAGACAAAATAATAAGCGCGGTGAATTCACATTTGGTTAATTCTGTCTATGTTTTGCTATAACTAGGTCCTGTGGTAATTTGCGTTTAAGCCTGGTGTGAATATTAGTTTTAAAGAGTTGATAGAATTCCGCACCACTACATGCACTCGCGTTTGAGATGAATTTTTCCGCACAGTTCTTGATCGATGGGTAAGATGCCGAGTTCTTCGTGTAGTTGGGTATTTCTAATGTACCACGGTGCGTTGACTATGATTCTTAGGACTTCGTTTTGAAGGCGTTGTATTTTCTGTATATTGGTATTGGAGGAGTTGCATCAGACCGGTGATCCATATAGGACGAGAGGTCGAATTATGGTTTTGTAGAGCAGCGTTGTACATTCAATTTTTAGCGAGGATTTTCGGTCGATAAGTGGATATAATTGTAGGCCTTCTATCCATACCCTGTCGAACGCCTGTGCGACATCGAGGAAGATTGCTACCGTGTATTCTTTACTGTTGAAACCCCGTTCGATAAGCTCGCTTATTCTTTAAAGCTGATAACTCACAGAATGCCCTTTCCTGAAGCCAAATTGATGTTTAGGTATTGTATTGTAATTTTCAATATGCTTAAGTAGCCGACTGTGGATTACTTTTTCGAAGACCTTAGAAAGTGATTTTACCAGGGTTTGGGATCATTACGATATGTGCATGCTTCCAGGTTTGTGGAAAGTAGCCCAGTCTCATACAGGCGTTGAGTGTTGAACTTAGATAGGCTAACGTCTTCTTAGTGAAGTGTTTGAGGATATTGTAGAGATTTTTTATCTGGGAAGTTTTATATGATGCTAAAGAGTTTATCGGGTGAAGTTGGTTGGATACAGTCGGGTTTAGGTACTCTACTTTCGATATTATTAATGACTTGCAGTTTGTTGGTGGGTGTGCAGGTGATTACAGGAATAAAATTACTTTCAAAAAAGCGGCTGCTTTTTCAAGATCTGTGGTATAGGTTATATTATTATTTTCGGAGATAATGGGGAAGTTCTGCTTTTCGGTTCAGTATTTTTCTTGTAGTTTTCTATAGGTCCCACTCTCCCTACTATGTGCTTTTGGTGTGCTATGATTCTTAAGGTGTCTAACTCTAATTTGATTCGGTCAGTTAGGTTGTTTAGTCTGTTTTTGAGTTGGGGATCTCTGGTTCTTTGCCATTCTTGTCGAAGTTGACTTTTTGCTTTAATTACGGCAATCACGTATCTAAGAGGACCATAGTCAGTATGATAAGTTCGTTTAGGAATTGTCGTGGTGACAAGTCTAATAGTTCCCTTTATTGTTGAGGTAAAATGGCTTATGGCTACATCAATGTCTCTTTTTGTTTGAAGGCTTGTTGGACAGTGTAGTTTACTATTCATCTGATCTTCAAATATGTTCCAATCTACTTTGTCATTGATTAGTTTTGGGATGGGTTGGTTGATGATTAAAGCGTTTGTGAAAGATACAATAACAAGGAGATGATCAGAATTAAGTTCAGTTACGACTCTTTGGTAGATTGGTGTATTAAAATTTTCTGAAGAACTATGTCTAGAGTATCAGGCTCGTGGTCAGCGCGATACGGGAAATGGGTGTATTCGTTAGGTGCCAAAATTTGGAAAGAGTTATTTGTGGCCAGGTTTTCAAGTTTGTTGCCTTCGGGGTTTGAAGCTCTACAATCCCAAAGGGTGTTTTTGGCATTTAGGTCTCTAAGAACTAGCGTTGGCTCGGGCGTATCAAAAACTCTAATATCTTCCTCGATAAACTTAATGTTAGGCTGCCTGTAAGCACTGATTATTGTGATGTTGCTATAATCATCGAGTTTGGCTTTAATTGCAATCAACTCTATTTTTAAGTTGGGGATTTCAGGGAGTAGAGAATGCACATTTTTATTTTTGGTGAGTATCGCCACTCCACCAGCAGCTTATGTGGAGTTTCGATATTTACGATGTGTGTTATAACCTGGTATTTGGAATTTGATGGCCTGCTCTAGATGTGTTTCCGTTATGCAAGCGATGTCTACGTTGTATCTTGATAGGAAGCTAATAAGTAGTGAACGTTGGTTGATGATGCCAGTAGCGTTCCAGTTAAGAATGGTTAAGTTTTGTATGGTTTTCTTACGATTATGGTCCATTGAAGAGCATTGGTAGGAGAGTGTTGATAATTAAAGTTTTGATTTGATTGAGATATGGCGTAATGAGATCAAGTAGAGTTTGCATAATGTTGTTTGGTATTGAGAGTGTATTTAGTGTGGTAGGAGTAGAGTAGTGTTGGAGTTATGTCACTCTTGAGTTCGTCTGCAAAAGTCTGCGTGCTATTTACGAGTTGGTTGGTTGGGATCTTTTACGTTGTTTTAACAAAATGTGGGAGGACAGCTGCGATGATTTGTGCTATGATCGCCTCCACAGTTAACGCATTTGGGTGGATCTCTGAGTTTCTTCTAACAGTCAGTATGTAAGTAGTTCCCTGCGCATTTTACGCATTGTGGTGTTGAACTACAGTAGTTTTTCGTATGGCCATACTGCTGGTACCTATGGCATTGGGGAATGTTTTTGGGTTCTCTTCTGGCCTCTACTGTTACAATAAAGTGGAACATTGGTTTTAGCGAGTAAATTCTTTTTGCTTGTTCGTTATTGATGAATTTTATTAATATTCGAAAGTCTTCTATTTTTGTTAGATTGATGCATAGTGTAGTTGTATTATATGTAGTAGTAAAAACTGCCGTTGCTTTGCTTTTTATATCTTCAATTAGGGAATTTGCTAAATACATTGGTGAAATTTTTACGTTAGATGTTGTTTCTGATAGTTAATCTTCTACTTCTGAGGCGTTATTGTTGGAGGATTCACCATCGGTTAGTATATTTTCCAGGCTTGCTGGTAGATAATATTTATTACTGGCTACTAAGTCTTGAGAAGACCATGTGTAATGTTTTTGAACGTCATTAATTGGCGGTGAGAGATGATCATGATTGCGCTTAGCAGGCGCGCGATAATTCATTTTGACTTGATTGACAGGAACGTTTATGTTAACGATAATTAAAATAAATTTTACTTACAATACTTGCTACGGATAGCCTTAATGGTCAAGCGTATCGCACCGAAAACAGACAGGCCGAGAACGTCTGTACTGTATCACTGCTCGTATTCGACTCGGTTGCTCTTTACATGATCGATTCCTTTTAACAGTCTTAGACTCCCTTCCTTACTGTGTCTTTCTATATATGCCTGTATTATTATCTTGCTCTAGGCTAGCGACACGACTTCATTAGTTATGATTTACGCATAAGTTCTTTTCGAAATTCTTAGAAGGAAAGCTTTTCGTGGTCAATTTTAAGGACGCCTACAACTTTTTCAAAGGAATGGTCCCCAAAATAATTATTTGAGATATCACTTAATATAATTTGTGAATTCAGAGTGTATCTAATAGGTTGTGTAAAAAGTTCGTACCGTTTTGGTTTTTTAATACAATTTTGCAATTCTTTATTTCGAACAAAAAACAAAACCGTGTATTCTCCATCGACCTCGATAACTTCCTGCTACTTTTCGGCATTCACGGTTTTGTCTTTCTGAAGCGTAGTGGATGATGCCCTCGCGGTTTCAGAAAACGATCAACAGTACTTTGATTGGGATTAATAAAGGTTTCTGACCGGCCGAAAGCCACTCGTTATGCTTGTGAGGGTTGTTGAAGAAAGCCGGGCTGGCGAGCGTACCAATCGAGGTGACGCTGAGCAATTTCAGCACGCTTCTCCTTCTGGACTTTGCTTAATTCACGTGACACCCACTTTGACTTCTTCCAGACCTTACCCAGTTCATGCAGAATGTTGGCGATGGTCTTAAAGTAACTCTTCGGCTAGTATTAGGCAAGTCATTGACGGATGTTTTTTGACTGTCTCAAGAACAGCTTGACGATTAATTTTCTGCGGACGGCCCGAGGGTAGCTGATCCTCCCGGATCCTCTCCGGATTTAAACTTCGTGAACCACTTCCTAGCCGGCCTTCTCTGCAACCATATAATCGCCCCCCAAGCTCCATTAATCTTGCGCATCGCTTCACTAGCATTTTCTCCTATGCGCCATTCGTGCATGAGTAACAAGCGAATTTGTTCTCGAGACAGCTCCATCTGAAAGCAAATATAGGCAAGTTGTATACCAAAATGTTCGCAAGAAGAAGAGCAATTGAACAACACCATATCTTTTTTGCAATCTCTGCAAAAATCATATTATAAAACCAAAACAACATAGATATAGATGTGCCCGTGTTGGCAAGTAGTGGAGTGGTCAGTTCGTTAACGTGGCTATTGATATACATGATGCTTTTATTTTTTAAAAATGTAATATTTTCAGTAATTATTAAGACTATGCTTCTTGAAGTCGATTGCTTTTCTATGTCGACTGCACTTAGTTTTTTGATTACTCTTGTGGCATAATGAGTTTTTACAAATATATTGCAAATTACCCCATTCATAACAATTTTAACAACGTGGTCCTATTTTCTCTACTTGTTTTTTTTTAAGCTTAAGCATGCTTTCTATATCTTTTTTACCGTTTGTTTGTTCATCTGTAATGGTTTTGATTCGCTTATGTTTACACGATGGTGGTTTACAGCTTTGTATGCCAAAGTATGCGCTAGCTCGTCGTCAAGTTTTTTTAGAAGGGTTAAACGTTACTACTGTTGGATGCGTTGGCTCTGAATCCATTCACAAACTAAATTCTTCAAAAAGCTGGTGTGTGCAATAAAGCAGGCTACTTATATCAACTTCATAACATAGGCTTTTAAATTCTTGCAAGCTACCACTAGAAGTGGTTTTTAAGTTGTGCATGGTACACTTATTTAATGTCCTATATTCTACTTAATTGCAAAGCTAAGAGATGGGAGTCTTTTTCTGGTACAGCATGAGGAATATTCAGTCTCTCCACAGGGCATTCATAACACTAACATATAGTATACAGTTGCAAGTTACATTTGTGGCAAACTGAAGATTATGTAAAGAGGGTTGTTATAATTTTTTAATTAAACTAAAAAAAGAGTTATTAGACTTAGGAAATAATAATAAGTTCATCCTGTAAATGTCATATTTTCTTCTTTTTATAGAAATAGTGGTGGAGGTTTCCCCATGATTTTTTCTACAAAAAATAATTTGAATAGCAACAACGCTCTATGCTTAAGTTGTTCTTGTAAAAGGTTGTACTGCTTGAAAATATAATATTTTATTTTTAACTATTATGATCATGTTAAAAATTACTTTAGAAACATTTTGCATGTAAATAATTTGCAGTACCTGATACATTACTGCTATAAAAATGACATTGTAACAGTATAAAACATAAAATCAAAATATTTAGAGCATTGTGTGTTTGCAACTCCAAGGAGTATATGGTATTGACAAATGGAAGACCACGACAAATTGAATACAAACGATTACATCATTATAAAGGTACTTTGTTAATTTCATCTTGTCGTATTTAACTATTGTTAATTGGTTTTGCAGTCTTGTCCTTTGTGTTAAATATATAGGTCACAATTTGTCTTGTAAATATTGTAAATCATAGGTCAATGAGATGCACAAAAGGCAATATTACAATATAAAATATTTAAAAAATATATCTAAACCATTAAAATTACTCAATTGTTTTGCTACACTAGGCTGTGAATTAAAATCTGGCTCAAGCTCTAATCACATAGGACAGTGTGGTATAACAATAAAGTAAAGTAGCATGTTATATTACATTTTATTTGAGAAATATCGAATCTACATTATTCTACAATTTAATCAATGCAAACTTCATTTGCTACAGGAAATAATCATATCAAATAACTCTAAGAATACCCTTTTAGGTTTTGAGTAGGTATGTACATACCTTTACATAAGCAATCACTTGTATGATTTAAATTCTTAATACATAATTTATATACGTATAAATTATTTTATTAATTATTTACTAAATTTATTAGTGAATACTAGTATTTTCATTACTTAATATAATAAATTGCTTGTTGACTGTGAACTAAACAAAATGGCACATATAAACACTTCTCAACTGAAACGTTAAAAATTCAACAAATGTCGTCTGTCTGGTCATGTTGCACAAGTACATTTGTTCATATCTATAATATCTACCGCCTTCTGGATAATGTTTCAGCTCTGACCATAGCGCTCAACATTAAACAGGAGGTCTGGCATATTTCATATGCTGTATACCTAACTACAATATTATTGACAAAATAAACAACCATCTTAAAGCTTAATGTTTAGTTTATTTTGAACAGGAATTTAACGAACAGTTTAATTACATTTGACAACATTTCCTCTCACTACCAGTTTCTTTTTGTGGTAGCACTTACTGTACCTATAGACTCTTAATATCATGAACACAATTCATAGGTTTTTCCTACATTACAGTTAAAACTTATTTGCATAACTTCAGCACGCAACGAGATCTCAAGCAAAATAAATGTGCAGAGCACATCATCCTCCTCAGCATCAAAGCAAATTTGTAGATAACTGCCGATAATGCAACCTTGTAGGAGATACAAAGTAGTTCTTAAATTTTGTGAAAGTGAAAAGCTATTGATTTCATGATATGTCTGAATATTTCATTTATTTTACTGTTCAACATCGTTATTATCTAGATTTTTACTAATTCCAATTTATTAGCTGTTTGCTTTAGGTTTTTATTTCTCTATAAAATAAAAATTGCCTGCCACTGTGCGATGTATTATGAATTAAATGCGTTAATACAGTAGTCTTATTTTCTACAGTAGAATAATTTCCGTGTTGTTCGATACTGCCAAATGGTTACAATAGCCATAGAAGCAGAATATGTTTGCGCTTTCTAAGTTTAGCTCATACAACAAAAGATGTAGCAGTAACTATTGCGGTAGCATATGATTATGAGTGAAAGGCTCACAACCTTGCAGTTATCCAATCATCTAACTCTTCAATGAATTTTGTAACAATGGTTTGTGAGCACAGGCTGTTGACAATCTTATAACAAATCCTTTGGTATGCCGCCTACATTTGGTATATTTTAAAATACTGTATATGAATTATTTTGTATAACTACTCAGATTGTTTTCATGCCATATCTAACATTATTATTTCATTGTAACCTTGTGCGTTGTGCAAAGTTTTATGAAAGAGTCCTCGATTTTATGTTGGACGTGGTGAAAAAAATGATATTATGCAAATGTGTGTTCTTAACACTTATTTAAGGAAGAACACTGTCTAATAAGAAATAAATGTATTCTTTAAGTATCATAGCGGTAACAAAAGATGAACTACAATTCTAGTTTTTATGATATCCTTAAGAACATTTATTGTAAATAAATAGGCAAAAGAAAATCTCAAGTTCAATATAGAGCTACATGTTAGAAATTAAAGTGAAATATATCTCTGATTTCCCCATTTATACATAAAGTTAATAACAAATATAAATCTCCTAGCATCCGTAACAGATAAATGTTAGCTATATGTGTATGTGAATATTGTGAAATAATTACAATATAGTGATGTGATATTTTGAAATAGTTGTATTACAGATTCAATCATATAGGACAGTAGATATTACCATTTAAATTAACATAAAAGTGCAACTGTTAAAAAGCAATAAATATGAATTTTTGCTATCTACTATTTAAGTGGTGCACAGGTTTGAGAATACATATAAATATCAAGTAATATCCACCCTCCATCAAATAACCACTCGTTACAAATCATTGGCCATAATAACTTCAAGCTGTGTAACTCGAGTTAAATGCGCATCAAAATAAAAGTAGCAATTGTTCTAGAGTTTGTTGTTATGGATAATTGGCTGTCATTGGACACTGCTGTTCAATTTTAACTTTAAAAATGCTGCAGGGAACCAAAATCCGAAGACTCTTGTTGTCAGTAGACCCACGACACAGGAATCCACTGTGGAGTGGTATGAACACGTTCGATTGCAGTTTCTAATGCGGTGATCGTTTCTTCTATGTCATTGTTCACTATGGTGAGATCAAAGTAATGGCCGTAAGCCTGGCGCAGCATGTCTGACTCCTTTGCTAGTCTCTCTAAACTGCCATCGTACTGCAAGCAAAATGTTCAATATAAACATGCACACAGAATAATTTAGGGCTTACGTCAGTTAGGTTTTGCAAAGCGGGAGCCGCAATGAAGACTACGTATGGCGAGAATTCGGCAGTTCGCAGAATTTTAAGTGCCTGTGGTTCAACGTCCAGTATTGCCATTTTGCCTTCCTGGTGGATTTTGCGTATTGTTTCCAGCTTTGTTCCGTACATAGCTTCTTCATGCGTTCCTATCAAACAGAAATGTACACACAATTATACGAATTAATAAGAAACTGTTTATAAACTGTTAAAATAGCGAGTTTAACAAATCGTACACAATTTGCACAGATACTATTTATTGCACGAGGGCTTTAAGTAAAGACCGAATTGTAAAGTTTAGATTCATAACTTATTGGACAATATAGATATAAATTTACTTTTATTATACACGTGAAGCATTAGTGGTAAATACAGGTGTTGTATAAAAATGTCGAAACCAACAAAAAGACGTGTTTGCTTGTTTCACTGATTATGAAAAATCGTTTGAGAATGTCAGACGTACAGAGAAGTTGGAATTACTAAACACAGTTGAAGTAGACGAAAAGATCTTCGAATTATCAAAAACCTATATTGGGAACAGAGAGCATTAATACGACTATAAGGATTAAGAAATGAATTGTAAATTGGCAAAGGAGTGCGACAGGGCTGTATCCTTTCCCCCTTGTCGTTCAATTTATATTCTGATTTTATTTAAGGCAGCATTAGGTGGTGAAGAATCGGGCGTGAAGATTAATGGTGTACTGATTAACATTATATATGTGGATGATACTGTGTTACTAGCAGATACCATTGAAGATTTACAAAGACTCCTAAACAAGATCTATACACACAGTGCCGACATGGGAATAAGCATCAATATTGATAAAATTAAATTCATGTTCAATAGAAAACAGATTTTGAACATCAATTTACCCATAAATAATAACCAAATAGAACTAGTTATTTTATTTATTTTAAATATCTAGGCTGTGATCTTTCAGAGGACCTCACTCCAGATCACGAAATTGAGAGAAAAATACAAAAAGGGCTCACTATCTTTAATTCAATGAAGAGAGCATTATGCAACAACGTACTAAATCTGAAACTTCAACGACACATGACAAAATGCTATATATGTTTATTATTGTTATATGGAATAGATAAATAAAATAGAGGCGTTCTAAATTTACAGAAGAATACTTAAGATTCCATGGACTGATCATGTGTCAAATGAACAAGCATTAAGGAGAGCTAACGTAGACAGAGAATTATTTATTACCATCAAAGGAACGAAATTGGTTTACCTGGGTCATATATTGCGAGAAGGTAAATATCAAGTGCTACAACTAATTATGAAAGAAAAAATCGAAGGCTGTGGAGGAATTGAAAGAAGGCATGTGACATGGATAGAGAAGAACTATAGAGCAAATTTTGTCGCAAGGAAGAAGACCGTGAAGCATGACGACAGTGATCGTCAACGTCTAGAAGACTGGACATGGCACTTAAAAGAAGAAAAACATCAATTTTTGCAAATACACTTACGTTTCTAAAGATAATTGTAAAGATAAATGTTTATGCTACATGAGCTGTAGTGTAGATGTGTAACAGCATACACCTTGAAAATAATAAATATTTTTCAATTTTTAAATACCTGTAATTTTGGTTCATCCATGTACAATTCAAGCGTTCTAAGCAGCAGTAAAAACGTGGAAACAACTAAAGGAAATCTATGGAATAAATTAAGTTGGACGTGTTCTTCAATGTAAAATTAGCCTAAAAGAATGTTAAGGATTTTTTGAAGCTATAGAGAAAATTTTCCGTTGAGTCTATAATAAGTCAAAAAAGATAAATAATGACAATATTCCAAAAACTAAAAATGCATTTCAAAAGAGCGATGGTGAAAAGGTTCGTCAGTAAAAGAACAGTTGCAAAAAGGAAGTCCAAAAGTTTTAAGGTGTGTATCTATTTAAACAATTAAAACGCGACGAGCACCCATAAATGAATAAAACAAACTGTTTAAATAAAAGGCTACCATAATTAGAACATTTGTATATGCTGTGTTTTCATTAGCTTTATTAGTATATGTGGAACACATTCCATCCCTCACCCGTAGCTAGTTTGCATCTCCTAAACTCCTTGTTATAATTCTTTAACCCGCAATTTCGTTGGATGCTTTTATATATTTGCGAGTTATTTTATAACGATTATTCCGGTGCGAATTTGTATATTGTACTCTCCCCCTCCCCCTCCCCCTTCTCTCTCATCCCCTCTTTCGTACTCCATCCCCCTCTCTCTGTTCCTCTCAGTCCCTATTTTTCTGTTTCTTCCTCCCTCTAGCCTTTCCTTACACTCATGTCTTTCTCTTTCTATTTAGCTTTGCAAAAGTATATGCTGATCTAGTCATTCCAGTGAATTTTTTATTGAATATTGTTCAGTTATTATAAATTATTATTATAAGTTAATATTCATGATTAAGTTTGACAAATTTACTAACGTAAATATTTTTCAATAACTTAAAACTGATTATATTTTTTTTTGAAATTTTATGTCTTGGAGGTGAGAATTTAATTGGTAAAAATACATATTTCTGAAATATAAAGAGAGATGAATTCGAGAAGGTACAATCTCAACTTATAAACTACTCATTAACTTAATTCAACGTCTTAGCAGTTTCTCGTTTATCTTAATTACTATGTAAAAGTTTTTAAGTTTATATATGTGTATGAACAAATAGACACAATAGAAAGTAATTTTATTAGCTTTTTTGCTACATTACAAATGTTAGAGATTAAATGGTTTTGAAAATATTTTTTCCGAACTGTCTCTTATCATCGACGTTGATTTTTTTCTATAGTTTAGCCCTTTGCCCTTAATTATAATATATATATACAAAATATATATATATATATATATATATATATATATATATATATATATATATATATATATATATATATCGCATCAATAAAGGTCATTTCAAGGTCTGAAAACTTTCGAAAACAGTTCCAAAATTTAGGATGGAGAAATGCCTCGACACGGAAAAGGTCCGCAAGTCAGTAAGAGATCATCATGCGCATGCGCCTTGGACTAGTATTGTTCATGCTCACGACATGTAGACAATGTGAATGCGCCTAACTGAAGTGTGAGATGCAAATGCATGCGAAAATCCATATATGCATGACAAAATCTGAGAATATAACAGCGAGGAACAGTACTAATCACTGCGCCACTGTCCCGGCGGTAATAGCGTCTGATTGTTGCATGTATATGAATCTCACATTTAGTTAGACGCATGTGCATGGTCTACATATTGTGAGAATGGGCGGTACTAATCCAAGGTTTAATGTATACAGTATTCGTATCAGTGTCGTAATTTTACTGCATGTAGGGGCTATTCGATCTAGATTTTCGAACTGTTCCCAAAGGATCCCTGACCTTAAAATGACCTTGATCGATGCGCTATGGGAGGAGCTTTATTATATGTCGAGGTCAATAAAGCGATAAATGGGTGTGGCGTGCAAAAACGTATTCCACTCATAGGTGCCCATGATAATTAAAAGTTGCGTAATTTCGTTAATTGGTGACGTATCGTTCTTTGATTAATTATTACAATTATTATAATTTATAAGATAACGAAATTTGTGATGTAACTGGAACATATATTTATTGTTCTATTTTCTAGTCACTGTTAGATTCCAAGAATTTATATAAAATGATGTAAATTTACGAGCAAAATATGTAAACAGTAAAATATTTTAATGATTTGTGTGTATAAGGAAAAATAAAGCGAAGGAAGAAATGGCAAAACAAATAGATGAAGGTAAAATAGTGAAAAAGCAAATCGATACTCACCATATTCTAGATATTCATTTGCCGCAATATCTGCCATCATTTCATCATGGGACACAAAGAAGTAGTTTCTTCCATTTTCTTCATCTGGTCGCGGTGCTCTGGTTGTATCTGTAATACATAATAAATTATGTTAATTTACAATAGCGCAGAAAATTTAAAACGAAATAAACAATCGATTGTGGATCTTGTTTGTGCAAAATTTAAAAATTATTCCGTCATTTTATACCATACAAAATCTTATATTTTTTTAATTTTCTTGTTAACAAATTTCTATATTATAATTATATTCTTGATTTTATTATTACTGAGTCAGCTTTTAAGCTATTATAAGTTTGTCTAAGTAATTTCATCAGATATTAATGTACGAGGGTGAATAAAATATAAACGAGACTTTTGATCTCGGCGCGCAATATTAACGCGCGAGAGTTCTCGCTTCGTCAGGTGTTGGGTAGGGATGTCAGGAGTGGGGGAAGCAGGCGGGCGATTTCGTTCGTTCCTGTTAGTACCCGTCGTGACAATGTCTGAGCAGGAGGTGCCGCCGTCAATTGCGCAGCGTATTATAATTAAATTTCTCGCTACGGAAGGTGTAAAACCGGTTGAAATCCTGAGGAGATTGACTGCGGAGTTCAAGGAAGAGACACTGTTACGAGCTAGAATGTTCGCATGGCACAAAAAGTTCGTGGAGGGTCGTGAGAATGTTGAAAATGAGAGCCATGATGATCGCCGACCTCGCACCAGCATCACTAACGAAAACATCGTCCGCGCTCAACAATTTATTGAGGGTGACAGGCATCTGACCATCGATGAGATTGCATCTGAGATTGGAATAGGTTATGGCGGCACTTTTTCGATCATCACAGAGGAGCTAGGGTTTCGTAAGGTGTGTGCAAGGTGGGTGCCTCGCCTTCTGACAACTGAGCAAAAATTGCAAGAGAAAAATTGGAGAAATTGGGCTTTGAGACAGTTGAACACTCTCTCTACAGCCTTCACCTATTGCCCTGCGACTATCACCTATTTGGTTCTCTCAAGAAAGCCATGGGAGGGCATTGATTCGACAGCGATGAGGAGGTTGTGCGCAATTGGCTGGAAACACGACCAACTTCATTCTACGAGAAAGGCATTTCAAAATTAGCTACACGTTGGCAAAAATGTGTTTCTAAATCAGGAGATTATGTAGGAAAATAATCTGCTATTCTTTTGTTTCAAGTTTAAATAAAATATTTTTTAAAAAATAAGTCTCGTTTATATTTGATTCACCCTCGTAGTTTGTATTTTTGAGCTTTGTATTCCATAGAGACTGTTTTTAAAATATTTGTTAGTTTGTTTTAATGCGCTCTTGATATTTTCTCATTTTTAGTTTTGAACAAGGATTTTTGTAACATTCTTTGATTATTTGTCTCGTGAATTTTTCATCTGTAGTGAAATGTTATAATCTGCAAGGTCGTGTTTGAATAAGCAAAATATATTTCATTCATTAGTTCTATATTGTCAATAGTTTGACAGTTGGCCACACCATCCAGAGTAAATTCCAGAGTCTTTCGAAGTTCCATTAAATGCATAATATCAACTTCAAATTTATATATGTCACGATTAGTATAGGCTTTAATGGTTGGCCTTGTTTTAACCGTTGCTAACACATCTCCAGATATTAAAAAAAAATAATTCGTTTGACAAAGCCATCATCATGAAAATATATAAGAAATTGATGCTAAACTTCAATTATTTTTCATTCATGTGTTTAAGTGAAATCACACGGTATGGCTCTATGGCTTTTCGCCATTTTTATAAGTACATGAGGTAACAATGTACATATATGGAGATAATTTTGAACCCACAAATTCAACCTGATACTCTATGTGTACTTTTAGTAAGGGGGTGGACTTAAGCAGATTGAGATATGTGCTAGATCCTTTTAAGTAAAGTTGATTTTAAAGATAATAGACACTACGTTTCAAATTTTTGAAAAAAATAGGTACTTTTCTTGTATTGTAACTGATATCGTCGCTATCATTGGTAGTACAAAGGTTTTTTCCGCATTGGTCGCTTTGTGAATGAATATAGCAAATTTAATTAATAATAAAATTTAAATAGCAAAAATTCCCAAATTATTATTAAGTTTAATATCCTACTAATTAAGACTTCTAAAATGAATTAGCAACAATAATCAAGACTGATAAATTATTGTAGACATTAGATTTGAATATTTAAAATTCATTAAAAAAACTGGTAGCAAAACTTGAATGAATCTTTGTAAGACATGCCCAGTAGAAATTTTACTGTACTACATTACCATTATCGGCATGCTGTGCGGGGTTGCTAGCCCCCCATCAGGCGCCTCCCCAGGTGGCGGATAGGGGAAAGCCTCCCAGATATGGGTGGTACCGAGAAAATCAAATACTCGGGGCGGACCAAAACTAGCAAAGCAGCGTCTGACTTCAGAGAAGCGGCGCAAACAGCGTCTGTTTTCCCAGGTTAGGGACAGCTGATACCAAAATCTTCCAACCCGCCTAGTCAGCGTGGAAGATAATGACTATTATCCCCTTAAAAAGGGGAGACCTATGTCCAACAATGGATAGAACAAGGTTGAAGAAGAAGAAGTGCTACTGTTTTAAAGCATCAAAGTTATTCCAATAACGCCCAAAAAGTTGTAGTAATTGCGACTTGTATTTGTGAGTGTGCTAACTAATCAATAATTCACTTAAGCCAAAGTTATTGTGGCAAAATTACGACAAACTTAAAATTATCACTAAAATATGGTAACTATATATGTATATCCTCATAGAAATATCAAATTTTTTCACCTGTAGAAAAAATATTATGTTTGGTAAATGTATATTGAAATAAATAATGACACAAATGGCCCAATCTGATTATAATCAATAGGATAGTCTTTTCTTTTGTAGTTGTAACGAAGTTCAATGCGGATTAATATGTGACTAGAAAAGAAACTAAAATTAATTTAAAAAAATAAAATATTTCAGATTGCTGGTAGAGAAATTCCGAAAAATTTATCTTTATAATTGGGGGGGGGGGGTAGATTGAACTGGGGAATGTGTTTAGTTATGAGAAGTGTAACAGTTACAAGAATCGATAATCGATAAATTCGCCAAACATGAATTCTTGAAATAAATTGTTAATAACATTTTTTTCCCATTCCACGTTATTTCACTTCAATTTTTCGTTTCAGATTATTAGATAAAAAATCCGTTTAGCAGATTCAGATTTACTTGGTTGTATGTATAAATCATCAATTTGCGAATTTAATTTATACATTAATTTGTTGCCGGTGTTAATTTAACCAAATGTGATTTAACTAACGCTATACATATAAATGGGGGTGTAGAGATATGCTGTAGAGGTAGTTTCTTTTGATACAAACGGTCACACGTTTTCTCTAAGACGTGGTTTTGTAAAAACTGGTCCTTACAGGATACTCAACTCTTGCTTATGGCTCCACGTGCCATATCCCGGATACTGCATTGACCTGCAGGCAAAACTAAGCAAGGGTAACCTGATAATAGGCAGCAGTGTTATCAGTATTGGATTGGGGTTAAGAGGAGGACCTCGGATTAAGTCTAATACCAGAGATCCACAGGCGCAGTTGTAGCAACTAAAACTACTGTACTAATATTCCTAAGCAAAACCACTATGATAATACGGCCCCGAGTCCCCGGCGTCACTTAGATGCGACAGGGGTGCTAAGAATCCCGAGCGGAAAATAAAATTATTATTATAATGGGAGATTTTCATTCAAAGGTGGGGAAAAAAAAGTATTAGACATAGTAAGTGAATATGGTTTGGGGGACAGAAATAATCGTGGAGAACGTCTCATCGAATTTTGCCAAGAGGAAAAAATAATAATAACAAATACTTGGTTAAAGCTACCAAACCGTAGATTATACACGTGAATGTTGCCGCAACATACTCTACAAACAATAACTAGAAATTTAATAGATGTTAAAACCTATCCTGGCGCAGATATCCACTCCGAACATAATCTCTTGATAGCCAAATTGGATATAAAACTAAAGAAGGAACAAAGACTTTTAAGCATGAAAAGAATAAAAACTGAGAAATCAAGACGTTAGGGAAACGCTTACCCATGCAATTAATCAAAAATTATCCAAAATTAATTTTGAAAATAATATCATATCTCAATGAAAACTCGCAGAGAGCACAATAGATAAATGCGAAAAGGAAATTCTAGGTGTAACTAAATTCGAATCAAACCCCAAATGAATGAAGGAAGAAATATTAGCACTAATGGACAAATAAAAAGTTTATAAGAATAGGAATAAACAAAAGTATAAAGAACTAAACACAGAGATAAAGAAAAAAATATGTGAAGTCAAAGAAAAATGGTTACGCGAGGAATGTGCCGAAATTGAAGCACTGCAAGGAAAATTTGACGAATTTAACATTCACATAAAGTTAAAGGAAGTTACTGGCAACTTTAAAAGAAAATTTTATATACACTCAGAGACAAAGACAATACTACAATAGTAGACAAAAAAGACAAGAAGAGAATTTGGGAAGAAGGCATTATAAATTTGTTTGGCGATAACAGGCCAGATATTGTTGAAGTAGACGAAATGTTAGAAGGACCAGAAATACTACAGGATGAGGTAGATTGTGTAATAAAAACCGCCAAAATGTACAAAGTGCTAAGCCAGATGGAATACCAGTCGAAATAAATAACACAAACAGGAAAACTTTGAGAAAATTATTTAACCATATCTAAAACAATGGACAGATCCCTGAAGTATATTTATTCCTATTTCAAAGAATAATAATGTAAAAACTTGCAATGATTTCTGTTTAATAAGCTTAATGAGTCGTGTCTTAAACCAAAATATATAAAAAGTGCAAACTAAAAAACGCATTACAAGACATTGGACTACTTGGTAATGACATTAAGCTGCTTAAAAAGTTGTATTTGAATCAGATAACCAAGGTACGCGTAAAAGACGAAGAAGCAGAAGAAATACTTATTAAAAGAGGTGTAAAACAAGGGTCGTACTAGCGTCAGTCCTTTTCAACATTTACTCTAAACGCATATTTCCGAAAACATTATGGGAAAGAAAAGAAGGAACTGGAATAAGTGGAGAAATCATAAACAATATTAGGTACGTAGATAATTCAGTAAAACTTGCAGAAAATTTAGAAGATTTAAAATTCATAGTCAATAGAGTAAATGAGGAGAGTGAAAATATGCGTCTGAACATAAACACTACGGAAACTAAATACATGATTACAATTTACGCTTATCTTTGAGGTTAAAATTTGTAAAATGTTATGTCAATGTTATATGGCATGAAGGCATGGACATTGAAAAAGTTATTATAAATAAAATCCAGACCTTCGAGATGTGAGTATATCGACGGATATTAAAGATATTATGGACGACACGAACAACAAACGAGGAGGTATTAAAAAGAATTGGAAACGAGAAAAAACTTATAAAACCGTCAAATGCGAAAAACAGTGTACTTCGGGCATGTTCTATGAAACGATAAATAAAAGTTACTGCAAATTATTATTTAAGGGAGAATACAAGGTAAAAGAGCAGTAGGAAGAAAACGCCCGTCATAGTTCTGCAATATACGCAACTGGACGGGGCTTAGTGCAGCGCAATTATTTTGAATAATAATTTTTAACTAAATTATAGGCATCCTTAGATAAAATTAAGATAATTTAATAAATTTTCCGCTTCAAATAAAATAAAGGAGAAAGAACACGAAATATACTTACGAGGTATTGGATAGGCGTACTGATCAGGATGCTTGGCTATCAGCGTGTTCTTTATGTGCCTCCGTCCTACGCCATGAGCACCGAGCAGTACCAAAGTTTTTCTCTTGAACGCCGGATCAGTCACTGCAATTTCCAAAACTATAGACCCATAATGCAGAAACAGATATATAATACTTACTGGGCAACTTAACAACTTCCTCGTAAGTAACTAAATCTAATTGGTCGAAAACTGCGTTATGCTTCGCCAAGTATTTATCCTTATATTGTTTCTTCTTGCGGCTGAAGATTGAGCAATTGACTAAAATTGAAACACAACTTGCTATAAAACAAAACTGCAGTGAGAAGGATGTAGCGGTCAAGTCAAATTAAACTATACATGTAAGTAGGTACGAGTTCAGCCAATAGAAAGGTGGTAGTTAGTTGTATAAGGTAACGGATGAATTTAACGATACAATAATAAATATGTTAGCAATTCAGTTCTTTTCGCAAGATAACCAAAGTAGGATCAATATTGTATCCATAAGTTCATCACTAACAGTGGCCTTAAAGCTATCGAAAATGTTGTAACTTACAAATGAAAGTGTTGTTCACTAAATAATTAAAATCAGATTTAGTTAATAGAACGTAAATTTTAAAATGGATTTTGTTTATAGCCCAGCTTTCCACACGCCATTTATTATAAAAAATGCAGCCCCAGCATTTCTAATTTTTATTATAATAATTAGCACTCAACACTATTTATCGGGTGATATTAATTAATTTTAGTTAAAACCGTTTTCTTGCTACAAGACAAGACAAGACAATAAATTGTATAAAACGTATAAGAAAATAGAAAAATGTTGACATATACCAAATATGAAGACAAATTCACATTAGTGGTTGGTGGTACAGGAAAAAGTCCCAAAACAATAATTATTTGATATAGTTTTTTCAAAACATTACAATATAGTAACACTATGTAAACATACCTGGTAATAATAAAAAATTGTACAACAGTAAAACAGATTTAGAAATCCAGTAAAAAGTGGCGGAAGCTATCCCGGTGTAGATGTTGTTAGCAATCACATCCTTGCATGATGTAATGTAACCTAAAATGCAAGAATGTCCAAAAAATAAAAATAAAATAGAAAATATAAAAAATAATAAAATAATCTCAAAAACAAAATAACGAATAACGCGAATTTTGCACGGAAAGATAATTTAGCGTATTAAATATTCATTATAATATTAACGGAGCAAATAATACATAAAAATATATAAAACATATCCATTAAAATACAGTACTGTGAGAATTAAGGGCGTGATTGGGTTGTTATAGAAACTCTTAAACAAGCCATAAGACAGCGAGGCGCAAATATAGAGTAACGGACGTAAAAGAATTATAACGTTTGATACAATCCTTGCCCATAAATTTAAATATAAATACATAAAGAACGGATCATAAGCGTTTGTTTTGGGAGCTTAATTCTCGACGATGGGTTGCAGCTGAGTAGATTCGAATCCCACTAAACTACGAAATCGTGTGAAGTTTTAAGATTAAATCTTACCGTTTAAGTTAAAATAACTTGGGAAGCATAAGAGGACTATTGCAACTGCAGTGCTGATGGTGTAATAGAGAAAGCGAATACTCATCTAGCCATAAATATCATTGTAAAACCTAAAAAATTTGTTGTATTTACAGTTTGTCCGTTATAAACTTGAACGCTTGATCCAGTGCTATGGAATGGTATGATTAGGAAATCACAAGCCAGTAATTGCACTCCACGAAGTTCATATGGAGTAAGACAAGATTTTTGAGAAATTTCTTCTAGTTAGAATACGTCAAATTGATTGTTTATTGTACCTTTGGTCGTGCCTAAATAACAGGAAAGGTCTAGTCGGTCACTGTTCGAACTTTAGCAGCCACAAAACTAGTACGTAAACAAAAAATTATATAAAAAAAACGAAAACATCGCTCAATCTATTTTTTCCTGCTGACAGAGTCTCTGAAGAAACACAATTTAGAAAAATCAAGGACTATCCCGATGGTACGCAGACGAAAAACATCGCCACATTCTTTTTCACAGATGGAATATTTTTACCCTACACGAGCGGTTTACTAGGTACAATAATAGAGTATATGTCAAAAACTCCTGAAAAGCGTTAAAGGTGGTTATAAAGGTTCAGAAACTTAATCACCCTGTTTTAATCATAGGATTCTGTTATGATAATGTAAATTAACTTTATTTCTGCAAAAAGGAGCAAAACACTTCAACTAAAGGGTATCAAGAAAGAGTCTTCAGGCTCGTAAATGTTCAAAAATTAGTGGTAAAGCTTTTATAGGACTCTGGGCCAGGTCACACCACAAGAAGATTCCACTAGCCAAAATTACTTAAAAGTACTTGTATAAAGATGTTCCCAATTTTATATACGCCCTCCGCCAAGTCCCGATCTTTACCTATTGAATTGATATGCCTTGCTCTAGAAAGCACCCAAGTGTTGAGATCTTACAACGTTCACTAACTGAAGCAGTAGTCAATTTTCTAATCAATGTCATGCATGGCATAATAGATTACTGATCAAATAGATTAAAAATAAGTGTGTAAGCAAAAAGCCACCATTACATAATATTTGTATCCTGTAGTTGTATCTTTTATAATATAAAAATTAAAATACGAAGTTAAAACTTTATTGTTTTAATTTAAGAAACCTTAAATAGTATAACGTTATTTATGGCTAAACAGATAGTAGGTCAAATACTACGCGTATGGCGAAAGAAATGCTAAAGTATGTCGTGCAGGATATATGTTTAAAAAAACGAAAGAATTATGAATTAACAAAAATATCTATTCGGACGTGTAGTAGTTACGCAAAGAAAAAAAAATTAGGGAAAAATTAAAAATAAAATTCACAATATCAAAGAATTCAAAAAATATATATAAATTCCTTATTTGTTAACATAACATTTATAATTCAATTGTCTTTAATTCATGAAGGTAAATATGTATTTGTAGATTAGTGAGTCAGATATGTTCTAAAAATTGTACATTAATAAATTATTATGTACAGATCTTTAATGTATACACACACAAATCCTAAGAATTCATTTTTTGTATAATACATTTTGCATCACCATCGTTCATCTGCAATATTTTTCTTTTCAAATAATAATTAAAATTAGGCAACATAACTTTTTTTATATAACATACATAATTTGCATCTTATTCTACTTTCATGTAGAGGCGTAGTTAAGTTAATTCATTTTAAATATTCTATAATTAAAAAATAAATAAATTCTGTAAATTAACAAACAACGAATACCAAATTTTTATTAAATATGACATTTTGTACCCTCAGCTGTCTAATGCAATTTTCTTGATTTAAAATATCTCGTTTTCAACTTTAATATTAAATAATTAAAAATCTAATAATCAATTTCTTTCACTTTTTATTATTCTAAATTATGGGTATGTCTGGGTGACCACTTACTATAAAGACAAATTTTGAAGGGAAGGCATATAAGAAGTTTTGGAATGTTCTCTATATTATAAATCTGCAATATTCGGTATATAATACCGTCGTGACAACGGTGTATGTCATTTTAAAGAAAAAATAAGATGGTAAATTTTTAATTGCATTCTTTAAACCTCAAGGGATGTTCTAAATGCCTA
Organism: Sinelater perroti; assembly: GCA_036346155.1. Classification (NCBI taxonomy): domain Eukaryota; kingdom Metazoa; phylum Arthropoda; class Insecta; order Coleoptera; family Elateridae; genus Sinelater; species Sinelater perroti. Next base: position 38,566,440 of record JARFIY010000001.1, read on the forward strand.
TTTTATCATCGTTCGTATACTACCTTTTAAAGGAAACCCGAAACAAGCAATCGCATTTACCCGATTTGCAATTCATAGAAGCTTAGCTTTTTTGTGGTTAATTAAAGCAAAATTTTAATTATTTTTTAATATATTCTTATAAATAATTATTTGTAAATAAAAACCCAATTTAATATTTTATAGAGTCTAAGAGAGTCTAAGTCGGTAAACAATATTTTTATCTACTTCGCCTTTTCAGGGGTAGACTTCTCAACAATTCGTTTTTTGTATATACTTTTGAATTAAAAAAAAGTATGAAAAAAGTATATTCAACAAATACAGGAGATATATGAACTCTTATAATCCTTTTGGGTTGATTAGGACAAAATTACTTTACTAAATAATTGTATTTGCAAGCCTCTATTAAGTTAAAATTTTATTATATCTAAAGGACATTGAGGAATTCTTGAAAACGTTTCTACCGCCTTTGTCCCCCTTAAGCACTCAACGGATTATTTCACGAAAAACAAAATAGATTTTTGGAAATAACGGTTTCTGAAAATAGATATAATTAATTGAAAGTATATCTCAAATAAAAAAGTTCAAAATTAAATTTTGCTAATAAAGTAATAGGATGAGAGGGTGCATTAATGGTTATAGTCGTTTTCCTACTTTTGTATCATTGTTTTGTTTTTCCTTTTAGAGAGTGTATACTACCCTTTGTATTGCATCATTTAAGGTAATTAATGTTTTTTCTAAAAGAACTATTTTTAATCAAGAAAATATATAAATACTTATTTTTTACTTTTTACAAATTAATTTAATATAAAAATTTCTTTTTTGAGTAGTAAGAGGAAAACGATAAACTTATAATTCAACAAATAGAACAAGGCCTTGAATTAAAAAAAACCTAGAATAATATTGAGAAATATTGGAATTACTATACATATGTAAAATGAAGTTCAAGGGTTAAAGAGATTAGTAAGGCCGGATCAAGAGAATAATAAAAAAATTAGTAAGAAGAACACTAATAGTAAATGGTGAAATGATTAGAAGAAAGTGAGGAAATGATAAATATAAGAATAAAAAAAGAAAAAGCTAATGAAAAATAAATATTACGATTTCAGTTAAAAGTAAAGATAGCAATTAAAACCGGATGACAAATTATCGCAATGAAAAAAGTAATAATCAACACAAATAACGAAGAGTACACAACAATGGTAGGGTAAACAGATAACAATTCGATAAGGATATACATTAAAAAAATATTGAGAATGAAATTAAGCCAAAAATAAAAATGTAATAACAGAAATTAGCACTAAGCAAAAAAAAGAGGGACTCAGAAATTATTATTATTATCTAGAAATTATTTTTTATATTATTCAGGAGTAAAATCAGAAAAAAGAGCTAAAGAAGGAGTAGAAATGGCTGTAAACGAAGATATTGATAAAAAGGTAATATATTCCGAAGCATTAACTTCGATAATAATATTAGTAAAATAAAATTGGAAGGTAAAACAAATATTATCCAAATATATGCACCAACAGAGAAAATTGAAGACAACATGATTAATTTGCATTGAATTGCAAAAGGTAGCAGGTGAGAAAAACAAAGAATAGAAAAAAATTATAATAATGAAAGACTGGAATAGAAAAATAGGGAATAACCCAAAATATTGGACAAGAATGTGGAGGTATGAGGAGGAAAATATAATAAAAATCATTGGAAAATAACTGATTTTAGCCAGGCAAATAATTTGTTTAATAAAAATATTTTCTGGGGACAAGAGATAAAAGAACTGTACACGTATACACCAGAAAAAATAAACGCAAAAAGGATAATAGACTATATCAGAATAACAATATTTACAAGTAAAAACGTTGGTAGACGCAAAATTGGGTACTCAGCACAGAATAGTTGTGGAAATAATAAAATACATCAAGATAGCATTATATAGGTTAAAAACGAATATCAGGAATAAACAGATAACAAATTTGTAATGCAAGAAAACCTGAACATGATTTGTCATGTTACAAGAAAAGTGGAATAAGTGTAAAAACTTATATAATAAAGCAAAAAACAAACTTTGTAAGAAACGAAAAGAAATATATATATATATATATATATATATATATATATATATATATATATATATATAATACCTATAAAAGTAGAATATTTATTGTATGAGAATATTGTGTTGATAGCAAATTGACCAAGCAATTGCAATAAATAAAATGCGTACAACGACATAGTTACACTTATATATAAAAATAAATCTTGAGGGCACCAAAAAAAGATGACAGTAAAATCAGCACTATAGAAATGGAACACCTAATAAAAATATGTGGAAAAACAAAATGAGACTACATGACAAACGAGAAAATTAGAAATCGACTAGAACAAGAACCAGCATTAAAGAAAATTGAAAAAATCAATCAAAATTGCTAAGGCACGTAATTAGAATGAAGAAAAATAGACTTGTTAAAAGAGTAATGGAAACTAGTACAGACAAGAAAAGAAAGTATGGGAGATCAAGGAAGACATGGATAGAAAGGAAGAAATATATTCATAGGTAAGAGGCAAAGCAAGCTAATAAGAAAAAGGAGTGGAATAGTCTATTTACGTTATAGTAGTAATGTACTTCCTTAATTTAAAGTTTCTAAACTTAGAAGTTTGAATACAGGATGCAAGAAGCAAAATGTAATAATATTCATTTTCAAAATATAGGCCATTATGATGAATACTTTTCGCCTAGAAACGAAGAATTGGACATAATTGAACTCTAGTCTGATATATCTCTGACCTTTAATCATCAGATTTTTACATATTTTTATCAAAAACCCATTGTCATCGTGGTAAGCAACTTTATAACATTGAGCAAGTGTAGATTTTGGACAAAAAATTCATCAAAAAACCAATACAGACCATAGATTATAATGTGTACTATATTTTGATCTTGATCAACAACATTTTCAATCTATATAAAGACACCCTCTGTCGACATTGTTTTTTTAGCCAAAATACTCTTACATAAAATAAAAAGTACAACAGTACCTTTTGGTAATATTTTAGTGTTACCAAAACACCTGGAAACTGGTAAATCAAGTGTATCAAACAAATCAAAAGTGCCAGGAAACAAATATAGTCATTGTACTTTGTTTTGCTAGTTCAAATTTAGTTTTAATGATCGCAACAGTTATAAGTAAGTGAAGTGCAGAAAAAGTATATTTAATCAAATTATGATTTACTATAATTTTAACAGTTCTTTAATTTTGGAAGAAAATCTTGCATGATTTCGTGCTAAATCTGGTAATCAAACGTCTTATATGGGACTGTTTACAGTTAACGTAACAAATTCAATTTTATAATATGAGGTTCAGCATTGCGCAAAATAAACACAGACGCCATATGAAGAATGATGAAAGAAGGTAGTAGGGTCACATATAGGATTTTTAGAAGTGTTGGACATTGGCATGACTGCAACAAACATGATCATTTGGCCGTTAAAAAAGTCATTTTTTGGCGGATATCTCATAATCTAAAAGGAGCACAAAAACAACAGCGTGTAAAATGGTGTAATATAATGAAAGCGGATCTAAAGCATTTTACAACATTAATGATGATAAAAGTTGAAGAATCTCAGAGTATTTGAAATAAAATTATTTATTCTTTTCATAAATTGCTTGTTCTGAAATAAAAGTAAGATTACCGTATAATGGAATTATTTTTAGAGGCTTCACTATACCTTCTTCTTAATTCGCCTTCTCCTGTCGAAGGTTGGCGATCCATCTGGCAATCGTCGTTCTAAAAATCGCTGATCTGAAAGTTTCTCTTGAAATATAGCCAAACCATCTTCATAAATCCTTTAACCAGGAGTTTTGTGGTCTTCCAACTGATCTTCTGCCTTGTATTTTTCCTTCTATTATTAGCCTGAGTAACTCATACTTCTCCCAACTCATTATATGTCCCCTATATCCCGTTCTTCTCTCTTTTATCGTAATTAGGAGCTCAAGAGGTTTTCGCATTCGAGCAAGCACCTGCCTCATTTGTTATTCTCTAAACTCAAGATATTTTTAGTATGCGCCTGTATAGGTACATCTCAAATGCCTCCAGTTTTTTCTCGGTTATTGGATCCAGCGTCCATCCTTGACACCCGTAGAGCAGAACAGAAAATATGTAGGACCTGTTCATGCGCAGTGTGAGCTCTAGGCTGAGTTCGCGCGTTGTAAAGAACTGGTTTATGTTTATAAATTATGTTAATACTAGTCCCCAGATATTTAATCGTTTTCACTTGTTCTATAGTATTGCCATTTATTGTTAGATTAGCATCTATATTCCCTTTTGCGAAGACAAGCAACTTAGTTTCAGGTATATTCATATGGAGACCATGGTCTTCACTATATTGTACTATGCGGTCCATCAGTAATTGCAATTCGCCTATGTTGTCTGTTATTATTACGCTGTTATCCGCATATCTAGTGTTGTTTATTATAGTACCGTTTATCTTTATACCTTCCATAATGTCATCTAGAGCATCTTTGAAAATAGCTTCAGTCACTATACCTACATACTTTATATCTCCACCCTAAAAAATAAAATGCGTAGTGTATGATTTGAAATTCTTGAAATTTTTGTTTCTAAAGTAACTCAATAAAAGTGGAATTTTGACAAATAGTATAGATTGCGTAAATGCGTTGAATTAAGAGGCAAATATTTTTAAAACGACATTTTTTCAATACCAGATATTTGCAATATCATCCACTAAAAAATAAAATTTTTGTATTACTTAGTTTTTATTTTTTTAAGAATTACAATTTTCAAAAAAAAAATTACAAAGCGATTTTTCGTTTAAAGTGACATACTAGGATTAAGAACTATACGCCGGCAAAGATAAGCAACAGTAATGGCTACAACCAATAATGCATGCTTTCGCCTTTCGTTCTTACAACTCTATATTGCTGTTATCTGTCATATTTACTATGTATAGTGTAAAATGTATGCATATATTTGCTTTATGTGTTACTGTAACCAACTCAGTTTGTTGAGATTCGACCACTTATTTGAATATCAAATAATTTCTACTATACCATTTATTTTCATATTTGGATGGCAATTAACTAATACATTGTCACTACAAAATTTATGTAAAAGTGAAACTGCTTCGTAACGTGCTCGTATCACAACTCTGCCAACCCTCACCGCAATTGTACCCCGTACAATGCTAATATAACTTTTCGCCCAGTTCTACAACTTGTAGCCCTCACCCGCTACGGAAGCTCCCGGTAGGGGTATCAAAAATTCCGAGAATCTAGGCAGGCTTCTCCCGTAATTTACCATGTCGTGCTGCAGTGGCCCAATTTCTCGGGGTTGGTTGCTGGTTGTTGTCTGGTTAGTTATCTTATATTCAACTTATTTATGTTACTCTTTTTTCAAGTACAAATCCCTGTCCTGGGAGTACTTCCAATATCATTTTATTCGTTAACTTGCAAACAACATTCTCACAGTTCTTTTTTTCATATTTTAATCTCCATTTATTTTTACTGCTATTGTTATTATTCAATCTAAATAATTTTTAGATCTAGTAAAATTGTACATAAAATGGATCTTCATTATATATAATGTTTTTGAAGTAATAAAGAAAAGAGTTACATGAAACTTTGTGAAGATTGTTATTTAAGCACCACTATATCCAGAAATGCAATGTAATAATACAAATTTAGAAATTAGCCCTTGACACCAAATTGAATATCATTTACGTACTCATTTAAATTTAAAGGTGGTTCAAATATGAGTGGGACTAATTTTTTTATAAAAAAAAAACACTTTCACATATCAGTCTTCAATGTTCTCTCTTCCGAAATCAACACATTTTTTAAACGTTCTAGAAGTATCCTGATACCCTTTCAAAAAAGGCTTTTGGTTAGCAGCGTATCCATTTCCGAACAGTCTGGATTACGGTGTCGTTATCCGCAAACCACATGCCTTGCAAGTCTGATTTGAGCCTTCCGCACAAGCATAAATCACTTCGGACCAAATCGGGACTGTATGTAGTAGAATGTTTCATTTCAATTTCCATTGATGTTTTGGCCGTATGGAGGCGTGCATTGTTTTGAAGAAAGGCTACCCACTTTCCAGCTGTCTTCCGCTTGGATCGGATCTTTTCATTTACGCTTGTTACCAGGAGGTCTGAGTAATAAGCTGCATTGACTGTTCTGGCATCCGTTAGAAAGTTTACATGGATAACCCCCTGCCAGTCCCCCAAAAAAACATTGTCATTATTTTTCCTGTCGAACGGCTCCTCTTGGGTTTGGGAGAACTGGTGCCAGCATTCGCGTAATGACTGCCGGGATTCGGGAATTAAGTGCGCCCACATTTCAGCGGTGGTCACTAAAGAGTTCAAAAATGCATCACCTTCGTATTCAAACTGCTGTAGGAAACGACTGGCAGCTTGAATGCGCATGCGTGATACGCCATCACCGTGGATTCACCTTGCGATAGTGCACGTGGTTTTTCACGATATCTTCTATACTGATAGACAGCATTGCTCCAAGTTTCTCGATAGTGCTGCGCCCGCTCTCACGAATAAGCGGGTCTACACAATCAATGTTTGGCTCGATGATGGATGTTCGTGGCTGGCGATCGTGCAATTCATTTCCCAGGCTATCGCTGGCTTCTCTGAAGCACTTACAGAACTCAAACATACGGGTCGTGAGAGACACTCTTCCCCATATTTTGTTGTGAGAGTCTGTGGTAAATTTCAGCGAATGCAACATTTTCTCCAACGATGAATTTGATCACAATGCGTTGTTACACGCCCCGCGGTACCTTCTGTTAGTTCATAACTCTAGCAACTACCAAACAGGACCGAACAGGTTCTAACCCGAGCAGGAGAGAGGGTGGAGGTTGTGGCTTCACTGTCTCAAGGTTGTACAGCTTCTGAGCAGTGTGGTTTGTTTAGACACAAATCAGTCTCGGTCATATTTGAATCAACTTGTATCTCTTTGGCTAGATGTGACAACTTATAAATCGGTCATAAATTCAGAGAAGAATAGATATAAAAAACACAAAGTGTTGTGAAAATAAAAAAATTCAAGCTAAATATATCAAAACTAAATTTATATGGATTTACAAAACTAAGAATGTTCAAAATGCATACACGTTAAGACATTATAGCGATATTTAACATTGTAATTTACAATATGATTTATTTACAGAGAATATTAAATGTTATTAATTCATGTAGTTTTAAACTGTTATAAAAATTAAAACGCAATAACCCAGCAATCTTAAAAATAATGTCGGAAAGCTTTAAGACCACTGGAAAGTATCATGCTTTCGCGTTTTGTATTCCGTTTTGTGTGTAATCGTTTTAATTTTAATTTCTATAATGTATCGACAATCGTGTTGTAGTAGCATTTCATACAGCAAACGTATTTAAGTAAGGATTAGAAATTCTTCCCAGCAGATCACAAAATCACTACTGTCTCATATGTTAGACAACAAAAGATACTACACTTGTTATTACGATGAACACATGATGTGTACAATATGTGCGATATTTGTTCATGCACCATGCTGTGACAAAGCATTCCCATATATAATCATGCCATGTACCTGAGGAACCATCACAACCATTTGCATGAGAAGAACATCCTTTTTCCATGTCTGGCATTCAACAAAAGTACAGGTCATACCAATACAGAATTGTATATATGAATAAATGTCAAACATTAAGTGACACAAGTGGTTTACTAAGTTATCAGTAAATATACAAATGTGTTTATCCAGTCTGTCGATGACAAAAACAGTTACTACATGCAAAAAGTGTAGAAATACAAAATTTATGAGCTGCTGGAAAAACATCGTTTAGCAGGCTAACGTAACGTTCTTACAGATAATCACAGTAAGCATCGACCTACCGATCGTTAGCGACAGTTTATGTTTTGGAAAGCGTTCTTACTGGGAATATTTACCATCTATTTGTAATTTTGTTCGTCTTTGATGGTTGTGAAACACATAGTTTTAACTTACACATAACATTTAAAAACAACTAGTAAACGTTATATACACGAAAAGGGACTTGAGGAAGAATGGTAGTACCTTGTTCGTGTTTGGTTTTCTCCATAGCAGCACAGGCTGCGCGCCACTCCTGTAGTTCCGGGGATGGGATCAGCCCTGCAGAACCCGCGGAATTATCCTTTCGAGCTTGCCACCAGTGATGATCATCCTTACTGATGATCTGCAATATTAATGTTTATTTAAATGAATCACGAAGGTATATTCTGTAGAGCGCCCTCTTTGTGTTCATTTCAACCTCAAATGATTTTGATACTGTTTTTGTTATAAAATAATAAACAATTACTATTTTCTTTACTATAATTTTGAATGAAGAAGAAGGCCAAATTATAAAATTTTAATGTTCACGAAAACGGTTCGATATTTAAACTGAAAACAAGTTTACACCAATATATTTATAGACTAAAGTTGGAAAATTAAAATGTACTACTTTATATACTATTAATTATTTTCCAAATAATACTATAAAATGATTTCGACATTAACGTTTCATTTTTGTGAGGCTCAATGTATTGTTAGAGTAGCTGTTTGTATTTAGGTTATTAAATTTCTGCAAAACTGTAGTTTAAAAATATTTTTTGATTCACTAAATCTCTTGCTTGACGAGAAATAGTTTAAGTGTAAAATATTTTGTTAGCTTTTGCTCTTTTATAAATGACTGCTAAGTGGCGGATGATCATTTTAAAATTATTTTGTGTTGTTTGCACATATACAGAAATGTATCATGCAGTTTCTCTATTTTTGGAATTCTATATAGTGCCGATCCAGTTGATAAGGTTTGAATCTGACTGAGAGCACCAAATTTGGTGCTTTTCGATCTCAATTTTTGTAGTGAAGAAAAAACTACCAAGCTTCTATATCCCATCTGAAGAAAAGACGGCTACTATTTAGACGCATGATCAGTAGCAAACAAAATGCCATAGTCCACTAAATGGGAAAGCTTTCACGGTGTTTTGATATATCGTGTTGTTGGTTTTCAGGTTAGTTCATCGATCTGTAGGGCAAAAAACAGATCGCGATGCAGTGAAAAAACGAGTGATGTTAGCAAATGCCGAGATGTTACCTAAGCAACTAACTCATTAATGTCAACAATAATCTAGTAACGTCAACAATAACCCCCCACCACCATCCCTACTACACACGTACGAGTACAAAAGCGAAGACGGACGATATAGTAACTTATCCCTCTCGTTATCTACCGAGAGAAAGAGGCTTGGCCTCTTTGAGGAAGGTCATATTGGAAAAGAAGATCGGTGCTCTGAAAGACAAGAATGTAACGGATGGTATTTCAATTCACACCGTTACATCTGATGATTACTGAAGAAACGAAAATTCCGCATCATTGTCATCTGCTGAAGGTAGACAAGTACGTGCGGCGTGCCGGAATACGTACAGGAGAAGGAATGTAAAAAGGGAGCTCGAGAACAAGAACACCTTCGTGCTCATTGTAAAGCACATGAGAAAGGGTCCTCCAGCGACAACCGATGTTCTTAAAAGTTGAGCAGCCCGAGAAGGCAAAAAATATTTTCCATTTGCACGGCGTCCTCGATTAAGTTTTGGAAATTGAGCATCCAAAAAGGAGAAAAGCCATCAGCCAGCGCCACTCTTGCCAGCGTATCGGGCACGCGTAGCGTTGCTGTCGATTTTTCTGAAGTACGTGAAGTGCAGTAAAGACCACTACTCTGACCACAGCTTCTGAGTTTATCCCGCTTTCCCAAAGCCGATGTTCCGCCAGACAGCCCCTACAATCGGTCGCACTTATGCTGCAGCGCGATGTGCCAACTCCTGCCTTTTAGACTAATTTTTGATTACAAAAATTACTTTATTAAAACCCCATGTATTTTTCTTAGTTTAGTGCCATTAGTCTAATAAGAATAAAATGCATAATAAAGATTATGTGGAGTCTTCTTTATGTAAAGATCTAAGAATGTCATAAAAATTATACTTCTTCTAAAAGTCCTAATCTGTTTACGTTAGAGTCGGGTACAACCTTGTTCAGAATAATATTGAATAGTACTGACGACAATGGATCTCCTTGTCTAACCCTTTTATTAACTTCAAATTTTTCTGATGTTCTATTATTTACTCTCACCTTATTTCCTGACATTCGTAACGTTACTCATACTATGTTTATTAATTTTTGATGATTCCTACTTCTTCTAACACCTTGTAGATTTTGCTTCATTTTGCCCTGTTGTCAAGCCTGTTCGAAATCGATGAATAAGGCCATTGTCTGTTTTTTATATTCGAAGCTTTCTAATACTTCCCATTTTATTCTTTAATTGTTCGCGAATATTCCACGGCGTTTTGGAAGGTTCGCGGCCACTTCGGTTATATCGGGGGAATAAAAATAAATCCCGTGCGATAAACCGTCGGGCAGATTCCGAATTTAGACGTCGATTCCGGTTTTAAGTGCAGCAAGCGAGTATGAATAATGTGCAGTTAGTTGTATATAGTGGGTGTTTTAAATTTGTATAATTATAAGTACAATAGATAAGTAGTTTTCAGTAAATTACTACTTTATTCATATAATTTATTCACCACTGCCAAGAACAGAAACGTTACAATATCATAGTTAGATATTTTTAATATGCTTTATCTAATCCGTTATAAAACTTTTCTTTTATTTCTATGTCTTTTTCTTCAGACTGTGCATAAATATTTACAAAGATAATCTTTTGATATTTTCCCTTAGTCGTAACATACATAATCTATCCGAGATTGGCTTGAAATTTACGATTGCTGTTTTGAACCTATTACTTATTATAAAACCTGTGCCTAATATTTTGTTTTTCCCCCATTGCAACGAAATAAATTTCTCCATTTCTGCTGCATCTTATTCTAGTTGTTTAGTTTCCTGCATTGCTACCAGATCGTATTTGTATTTTTTATTTTATTTATTAGATGTTTAATCTATTCTTCATCGAATAAACTTCTTATGTTCCATGCACCTACTTGTTTCTCCACTTTCTCCTTTCTTTTTTATTGTTGACTTTTTTTATTGGTTTGCCTAATATACCTTTCCTGTATTTTACTATTTGGTATCCTACTCATATCCTGTTCTTTTGCCTGGTCTGTTTTTCTATATGCATGTTGATTCAGTTTTTTTGGTACTGCTATTTCTAGTTTTTCTTTGTTTTTATTCCATCTCCATTCTGTTCCCTCTGTTGTTATTTTGCTATAGCCAATCTTTACCGTTTTTCCCTTCCAATTTCTTCCCACGCTCTTAATCTTGTTTGTCCCCCTTTTCTCTTTTTTGTTTTGTTAAATCCTTGTTAATATAATATTTTCAGATTTAAATTTCTTTAGCTTCAAATTATTTTTAATGGCCTTCAATTTATCGCTCTATATATATATATATATATATATATATATATATATATATATATATATATATATATATATATATGTATGTATCTATATATTTGTTAAATACAATATAATTTGGTATTTTTATATGATTCGTATTAGTAAAGTACATTTTTGTGATTAAAAGAATGTTTAGATTAAATGTTTGTATAAATAAATTTATTTCCTAACTATGTTGACGTAGGTCATTTACGTTTCATTTTGCTATTTTTAATATTAGGACCATTATTTGTGTTGGTTGACAAGCAGTGACATGAGGTTTATTAAGGTGTCCATTTGATTCATAAGATCTCATTTGTGTTGTAATTTAAATCGTTAGTGGTTGGTGTTGTAATCATTTAATTTAGTAGTTCTCTCGTCTGTTCTTGAGTTTGGTGGGCACATGTCTGGTTAACACATTTCGTGTCTATCTTTCGTTCCCTTAATTTCGAGTACATTTTTTTTGAATTTGTCGATGGATCATGCATAATCTATAGTTTGCCGGATGAGTTTACAGTCTGCGCACTTGACTTTATTATCTTTTATTTTCCTGGAATATATACTAGCTAAAAGAACTGGCTCGCATTTAACGCATTTCGAATTATTTTTACAATAATTTCTTGTGTTGTCAAACTTCTGTATGCAATGGGGAATTTCACATTTAGTGTCTGGTGCTTCATATTTTACTTTAGCATTTAGTAGTAAATCTATTTTGTATATTTTTTTGTTGCTAATTTTGTATTTGATATCTACAAAATACATTGGTAATGGCGTTTTTCCCCATTTGCCCTACATTCCCTATGTTTGTTATATTGTGTCCTTTTTTGCAAGCTTTGTTTAATGTCATTTATTTCGGTTGTTGGATGTAGGTTTTTGCATTGGGCTAATAGGTATGGAATTCTGTGTTATCTGCAAGGGCTTCCTAAAGGTTGTATTTTCAGTTGATTGTAATATAATGCTTTTATTATGTATTTATCGTTGGTTGTATCGTTCAGTAATGTAATTAAGTGTTTTATTTTCTCTACGTCTGAAATAAAGATTAGCTGTCTAAAACTGGACTATATCTATTACTAAATCCGAGTAATTAATTTTTACATTTCTCAATCTTCTAGATATCTGTTTTTTGTGACTTGTTGCTACTGATTTTCAAAATTTAAATTAGGTACGCATTCCAAAATTTGCGACTGTATTATATTTATGTATTGGAAATATATTTAGTGGTTGGCTGCTCTATAGGATAGCTTGCGCTCAAGCTGGTTGTGAGAATGAAGTGTTTACTGGAATTTGAATATATGAAAAATAGAGTTTTGTTCTGCACGTGTTTGTATTTGGATGCGGGGATGTATACTGCACGTAGTTCTGCGGCTAATAATAATAATAATACATTCGTAAGCAAATCTAGTGCACTTACTATGTTTTAACACTTTTAAATATAAATTTAAAATTTATAGACTGACCTTAAAAACGTTCTTCATAATTTTGATTTTATCTTTACAAGCGCTAAAAATATAACCAACTCACAAAAAACATGTTCAATAAATATACCTGAGGTTACATTAAGGGCATACATAAAATGCAAAATAATTATCAAGTCGTATAAAAAGCTGGAACATTTGGTCATACAAACATTCAATTACCTGTAAAATGTCACCAGTTTTAAATGCGATGCCGGCTTGGGCGCAGGGGATTAAATCATCTTCTAGCGGGTCGTAGTCGAACTGCGCCCTCACAAATATCTGTAAAAATTGCATTTCCATTAGTTTACGATTCCAATTATTTTTGGACAAAACATTCAACTTTGCTCCTGCAACATACTTTTTGCTATGAAATTGCATGTAAAGATAAGAAAGTAAAATATTCAACGCAACACTAGTTCGTACGTGGGCTATTCGTAAAACAGTAGTAGATGCGCATTTTACGGAAGCAGTCACTGGTTCTTTCTATTATATTTTATGTAATAAGTGTCATCTTACAATGCGATATGTAAATATAATAATAAAAGAAATAGCACAATAAAATAAATTATATGTAGTATAAATGCAATTTAGATTACGAATTGCCCTCGTATGTGTGAATTCTATTTAATTTACTTATATTAAGTATTAACTACTACTGCTTCTACTAGTTTATTATAAATATTAATAAATAAATTCTACCAGATAGACTATAAATAAATAAAATGTCACTATCAAGTTCTTGTCTAATAGTGCACTAAGAGCACTAAACTAAAAGCACATCACACCAGAACCAGATATACGTAAGAAAGTACTTACTAAAACTGGAAGAGGTTTGATCCTGAACAACTAGACAGGAAAAAACAAACAGTTGCAATTAGTTCATAGGTAAATAGCCCGAAATCATAACTGCTTACACTTCATTTTGACGAGCACCAACATAAACAATATAGTTCTAACAAACCTGCAACTGATCACCTGCGTGATTTAATTAAAAAATAAAATGTAAGCAGGCATGAAAATGCATTTAAAAGAACCTCTTGCATACTTTAGAACGATAACTATGTACAAAAATATCTGGTGTGATGAGATGTGCTCTTACAAAAAATGCAAAATAAAATATAAAACAAATTCCTAGAACACTTTGAACATACAGTAATTAAGGAATGATGTATGAAAATGCGCAAACGAAAATTTATGGGGGTTAATTTGAACTGCAATGTGCAATAAAGTGACCTGGAAGCATGGCTTTTGCATTTAGGTTTATAAATTTATGGTCCTGTAGTGTGTAATGCTGAATTTCAGTAGCGCATGATGATATTTGCGAATTGAGCGGATAAATAAACAAATCCAATTTCGTGTGCCTCGATAAGGTCGAAGCTTCACTCAATTTTTATTGCCAAATATCAGATCAGTATTTTATTTATACACAACAGCTTTTATTACATGTTTGCTTCGGTACATAAGAACATCAATTAAAACAGATTGTTTTTCATTTATGAAATTGCAAAATAAATATAGCAGTTATTAAAATTTTAATTTCATAATCTATAATATAATGTGTAACATATCATTTAATACATATTTCTTTTAAATATGTTATTTAAATGTTGTATTTAATAAATCGTTAAAATTTATTAATTAAAACAACAGCTGTGTGGTGGAGATTATATACAATTTAAAAATCAAAATACATTTACATACAGTCGGTCAAAAATGTCTGATGTATAGTGCAGGAGCAAACTGAACTATAAAAATAAGATTTGGGTTAATAAAAGTATAAACATATACTTTGGATAGTGCAATGACTTGTGTTAATATGTTTATCCATACACGATACAAATTTAAAATAGAAGGGTATAGAAGTTAAAAACGGTATGATAAAATATGAAGATAAATGATATTTCTTAAATTGTGAAGACAAAGTGCAGATGTTACGTTACAAACAGACAAAAATAAAATTACAGAGAGAAAATCTAGAATTATAAACTCACTTTAAGTAATATAATAGTTGCAATAAGTACTCATAAGACTTATAAAAAGAAATATAATATTACTATCACATAAACGAGGTGTGGCAGAAAAGTAATGAGACTGGCAACACTGCAAGCGATTTGGCAACGCTACGCTGTTGTCCTTGATAGAGTACGTGTATAAATACCCTCCCATAGCTCAGTGCGAGTTTCAACTCGTTCCGTTAACTACGTGATTTTTGTGACTGCTTTAGTGAAGTTTTACTTTGGTTCACGCAAAATGGAACAGCAAAATTTCAGGGAGGCCTTCAACTTCGAAAATCGACAAAAACATCGAACGTGTGAACACTCTTGTGAGATCAGATCGTCGTTTAACATTAAGAATGTTGAGTGAACAATTAAATTTTAACAGATTTACCGTTTATCAAATTTTGACTGAATATTTGCACATGCGAAAGGGACCTCAAAAGTTCCCCAGCCCCCCTATTCACCTGACCTCAGTCCCTGTGACTTTTTCCTTTTTCCTAAACTAAAAAATGTCCTCAAAGGACGTCATTTTGTGATTTTTTTGCTGAAGACCATACCAGTTGAAGGCTTCCAGCGCTGCTACCAACAGTGAGAACAACGCCTCGATCGGTGTGTAGTTACCCAAGGGAACTACTTTGAAGGGGATAACATTGATGTTTGAAAAAATAAAAACTTTGGTAAATAAAAAATTAGTCTCATTACTTTTCTGCCACACCTCGTATTACATATATCTAAGTAAACAGTATTGCAATTATATTATACTGATAAATAAGGAAACAAAATTTCAAGAAAATGTTAGTGATATAATTTGTGTAATTCATTTTCGTAAAAGTTGGATATATTATTTTTCCGCAAATTTTTCATTTCAAGAACATGTACAGGGTCGTGGGGAATAATCCGGATTTTTTAGGTTGTATTGGCGTCTTATGGACGTCATAATTCTCTTATTAGGAAATATAAGTTAGCTCCATACAGTCAAAAATTTACGATGTCCAAAAAATAAGCCAAGAATGCAACGTCAGAGCTGCCATACTCAAATCTCTTCGCACCGGAAAATCACAGATAGAAACTAATGCATGATTTCACTACAAAAAGACCCAACTTTACGACGTAGCCAAAAATTATTGGGAGTCTGACCACCAGGAGGACATAGCTGCTGACAGCAAACGTTCTGATCGCCAGAAAAGCTATAACTTCGTCCGCGAATTGAAAATGAAGAGCGATTAGGATACTGGGAGAGTAAGACTGATCGAGCAAAAGAAATGGGCGTGACGAGGTAGATGGTTGGTCAGGACTTGCACTACAAGTCTTTCGTCCCGAGAAAACGCCAATTATTTACTGAGAAAAGCAAGATAGACAAGAAATTAAAGGTTCAAACATTGCTGAATGGCATTAAATATAAAAAAGTTGGCTTTCTCAGATTCTTTTCGAAAACAACTTTGTCCAGGAAGGTGAATCGTCAAAATGACTATTGGATTTGCCAAGTGCCTACCGTGATGCATACAAAGTTTCCCACCTCTGTGATGGTGGTGGGGTTTGTAAGTAGCAAAGGGGATGTCATGATGCTCCATTTTGTTGAGGAAAATATGTAGGTGATCGCTGACAGCTTTATGAACGTACTAGACAGTTGTCAAGTCCTTGATAGATTAAATAGCCGCTGGGTGAGAGTACGTGTTTTAGCAAAACTTTGCTTTAGCCTACAAGGCAAACAAAATCAAGACATTACTATACAATAGTTTTTATTATCACTGATCTCCCGACTTATAAAACCCACCTTCCAACTCTGACTGCAATCTCTTTGACTATTACTTGTGGGGGCGTAGTCGAAGCGAACGTAAATGAGAAGAATTATAACACCAAAAACTGCTCTATCATGGTGGTGAAATAACTCATATGGACAAAGAGGAAGTTATGTTGGCCTGCAGCAGGTTTAGCTCCTTTCTCGAGGAGGTTGTAGTCGTTTACGGGAGACTACATTGAATAATATGCTTCTGAATACTATTTACTTCAATTGTGTTAAGTTTCATGTAAATACAAACGTAATCCCAAGAACAAGGTATTCTAGTTTTTAGAAATAGAGAAAAGCATTAGTTGCAATAATTGATATATCATTTTAAAGCTTAAATATTCTCTATTTTTCTACATAACCGCCATTTCGCTCGATACATTTTTGTAGGCGTTGTGATAGTTTTTATATGCCAATGTTACATCAGTTGGCCGCTATGTTGTTGAGGAAGCGTTGGGTCGCTTTTTTCACCTGGTTATCGTCACGGTTTGGTCTCAGGTGTGAAGTGAAACGCCCAGATTTCGTCACCCGTGACAATCGAATCTAAAAAGTGGTCCTTTTCATCTGCATAGCGTCGAATAAATCCGTGAGAAGAGTCAACGCCTTGCCGTTAGTGGTCTTCTGTAAGCATTCGCAGGACACATCTTGCGCAAACCTTCCGATGTTTCATCTTTTCAATCAAAGTATTATAAGTGGTGCTTCGAGAAACCTTGGGAAGCAAAATGCAGAGACCATCGAGAGTAATCTTCCTACTTTTAAGCACAATTTATTCAACCTTCGTGACTGTCTCGTCAGGAATTGACGGTCTCTTCGTTGTGAATTTCCATGTTAGTACCCGTAAACTCCCTACACTACTTCGGGACGTTTTTGACATTCATGTGCGACTCTACATATATTTCCGTCAATTATCGATGAGTTTTGATTGGTTTAACAATTTCTGCGTTCGAAAACCGGATAATATAACACATTTAATATATATATATATATATATATATATATATATATATATATATATATATATATATATATATATATATATATATATATATATATAATATATATATATTATATATATTGAGCAATGAAGCTCATCTAATCTATCTAATCTAACCTAATCTGTCTAATATCTAATTTAATATCTAATACAATTTGATATAAGAAGAACTTGTTTTGCAAATGTCAGCTGAGATGTTCGACTGATCAACCAATATATTTGTTTAAATTTAAGACCTAATTTCTTTCGTTTGGTGAAAATGTGTTTAGGCCAAGTTAAAATCTATCCAGATGGATACCTAAATATTTTGTATCTTTTGTTTAAGGCAATTGATGGTTCTTCATAGTTACTAGTGGGCAGGTATCCTTTTTTAAGTAAAAATGACAGACATTTTGTATGGTTAACTTTAATTTTTTATTTTATAGCCCAAGATGTAACTAGTTTAGGTTAGTTTGTAAGCTTTTAGGGTTGATATGTGATGACAAGATGATCGTGTTATCTGCATATGTAGCAGTTACAGTCAGCTTCGAGGTTGGAAGATCTGCCGTGTATATTAGATATAAAATTGGCCCAACAATGCTTCCTTGAATTCTACCCCTGACTTCATTTCATGAAGACTGGTGATTACATCTTGTTTTTGACGAATACATTTGGTGAAGTATCCGAACTTTCAGCTTATACTATACCATTCCTTATCGAAGATTTGACTGATATCGTAAAAAATGCAAAGCAGTAAGGGTTCCGTACCTGTTTTCCGAATTGGTTTGACCACTCGTAAACTTGCTCGATAGTGCTGGGCCCATTTTAATAGCCAAATTTGGGAGATAACGTTATCTGCTGATTTTCAAAGATTGGTTTGAGACACTTCAATAATAATTTTTCAAATAGCTTAGAGATGGTCGGTAGTAAGCCGATGGGTCAATAGAACAATGCACATCTAGGATATTTTTCTGGCTTTATTTGAATGTAATTCTTTAAGTGTAGTTGTCTGAAGTTCAATATTGGTCAATATTTTTTGTAAAAAGTAGTATCCCCATATAGTTCCGTCAGATAAAGAAAACAAAATCTTCATTTGACGTAGTCTCAGAATTGAATGTCGTGAAAACTTTAAAGTGTTCAGTAAATGCTGCTGTTTCTGTGCTACTTATTGCCAATAGTTTTCAATGACGATATTCAAAGTTAAGGCCCCTTTATTTTTTTCTGTTGCTTACGTAATCGATAGGCTCTGTAGAAGTTAGGTTGTAAAGGTAGTTTTTAACCTTAACAAAAGGTATTCAACTTACTTTGCTAATTTATTAAATATACGTTTAGCGCTTTCAGTTCGAATAATAACTCGGCAATGCTTTTTGGTTTTTGATATATTTTTTTTGTTCTGTTGCTGTATCTATATCCATTGTCGATTTCAGTGAAATATTTATAATGATTAGTTCATATAGTTTATCGTCATATAGTTTCTAGTTACTTTTTTTTACTATATAATGATTGTTCTTTCCGTTCTCTCAATATATTTTCAAATGTAGTGATAATGTATGGATTATGATAAGAGGTTAAATTAAAACACGCTTCAACCCCGAATTTTATATGCTGGTCAATAAGTGTCCTCAATTGTTGCAAATCTAAGGCACCATCGTGAGTTATCGGCATTGAAATCGCCACCTACTAAAATTTGTTGCCATGATAATTGAAGAATTCTCCTTGGTATCGCGAATAGTCTTATATGTTAACACAAATAACTCGAATGTTTATTAGTTTGTAATCCTCCCTCTAATAATGTCCAATGTTTTGTCTTGTGATTACTGCAGTGCCTGTGTGTACGTTTCCATCAGGTTTAGTGGTATGATAAGTCTCCAATCTAGTAATATCTTTAAAGCGTGATGCGTTGGTCCCCGGTTTCCGGTCACTCGGCCATGTGAAAAGCATTGGTTGCCAGAGTAACGCGTTCGGGGCCACGCGGAAATACACGAACGATCGTCGTATCATTAAAACACACTGCAATTTTAAAAACTTAAATTAAAATTAAATTATCTATCCTACTGTTTTAGTTTTTCTGTTCTTTTTTGCAAATAAGCATTCTTTGCTATGGACAAACAGCTGAGCACCACAGAAATTATAAGAGAAAACGAAGAAGTGAGCAGACTGCGGATGAAAGGGCAGCAATAAATGAAGTGAGGCGACGTATATGTGCCGAAAGAACTCCGGAGGAACTTGGAGTAGAAAACCAAGCAGGACGTCAAGGACGTTCTCAAAGAACACCGGAATAAATAGCTGCAGAATAGTAACGATTGCTACAGACAGTTCGTAACACTTGTATTCTTTATAGCAGCCAAGCGTAGCTGGCTAGATTTTCTAATCGATAATATAGGTACGAAATCTAGCTAAAAAATGTAATTTTTTTCAACGTAAATTTAATACTTCGTTGAAACTGAAAAGCACAGATACGTTTAAAATGTACTAATTTACAAACACATGTTAAACAAAAAAATATATATGTGAAAAAGTGAAAGACAAAAAAGAAAAAGAAAATGTTAACTGATTTATACAACTAATAAACTAATAAAAGTTATACGTTGAATTCCATTTATATGGTAAAAGAACACATGAAATTTTATGTCTGTACATAAAATAGCAGTGCATTATAATGCATATAGATACATGTATATTGTGAGTAATAATAAGCGTACTGCATATCAAAAGACAGTGATTATTGTTAGTTCCAGAACACATACAATAATACAGAAATACAGTATACGTATGTATACATTTATGAGTGCAATCTATTTAAATAATATAGTTTTTTCAAAATCAATTGACATATTTGGGATGTTTATTGTAATAACGCATTTTACAGATCGATATTAAAGTAGTTTTGCTTCGATTACACCTAATGTACTCATTAATATAATCTACAGTAACTAATGCGTTAGTTCGCTTTTAAATATATCGAGAATGCTGGGACTTCAGCAGAGTTTTAGATAATATTATACAAAATTATAAGAAATAAATTGTATAAAGTTTAATAGATATTAGTAGAAAAATTAAGTACTAAAAAAATAAAGAATAACCTGAAATATTTCGTATAAGAGAAGGCACTATGCTTAGATATATTTTTTATTTTTCATGAAATTATGATCAAGATCAAATAGCTTAGGTACGTAATGCCCTAAATTATAGATAATTTTTGTGGAAATATATTGATCGTTTTTTCAAAAAACATTCTTCTGCGAAAACGACTGATATATAATCAAGTATATAAGCAAAAAGGACTGCAATTGTGCCAATTTTTGCTGAACGATAGCATTTAAATGGGCCAATCCATTGCCGCAGTTTCTCTTTAAATTTGTTTGTCCAAAATAATCAATTAAAAAAATTTCTTTAGTGTTCCAAAGTGCGCCTTTATAGGTGATTGAATTAACTTCTTTTTTTCTGAAAAAATTCACTGTGTTCAATTCCCTGGCTTGATTTCATAGCGTATAACTGTGAATTAAAATCTCATCCATGATGATGGTTGATGGATTCTTCTTAAATGCTTCCAAATAATCCGGCCAAATACGTGCTTAAATGCGTTTCTGCTCTTAATTCATATTAGACTGAAATTATTATATAGAAAACGAACTATCCGTTAATAAGAAATGCTCATAACTTATTCAATTCCAAACAGCTTTATTCGGTGATCTGCCAAAGCTACCCCATGGATTTTATTTTAAATTTTTTGTGTGGTTGCGATTTTGAATGACCTGAATGTGATTCATTGCTTGTATAAATGAGGCTAAGTTTGCATTTTGGAGGCCAAAAATAAAGTTATGAAATTTCTAAGAACAACCTGATGTAGTTTCCGCCGCAGTACTTTGTTCCAAATTTAAAAAAATGATTATTGCAAAATTTTCGTTTCTATTAACACTAATTTTGAAACTATATATTTTATTCTAACACAGTCGTATATAGCATAACAACAGTTTCTTGTGTCACCATTATTAGAATTTTTATTACGGAAACAGCATCATTAGTGATTTGAGTGTCGTTACGAATTACTATTAGGTGTTTCATATTGACCAATAGCAGATTGGTGTAATCGTGCACCTTGATGTTTATATTAACTTGGTTGCTCCAATAATTACCTTTTCATTATAAGCTTTTCATATAAGCTCTTTATCAAGGAATGTTCTGAAAAATATTAAGTGAGTTTACTGTGCTAACTTTTAAGCTCTTGAGAGGTACTTGTCCCTAAACAAAACACCTTGTAGCCATCTCACTAAGTTACTAATCTTCGTCAGTACCACTAGAAAATGATTAAACTAGCACCCTTATAATCTCCTATATTCAGTCTAATGATGTTTTTTACTTTGGATCATGGTTTCGAAGATATTTTTCAAAATCTTAGAAAGGCAAATATATTATTGAAGTGCTCAGTAGGACTCAGCCCTAAAGCGCCATAAGCTTCTAAGCTTCATTGTTGATATTCACTCGTTTTTTATATTAAATCCGCAATTGTCGTTTTATCGCCAATAAATATGAATATCTTCACTGTCCAGACCACAATGCCTCTGCACGGATTAAATTTATGATTAAAGTCTCCAACCTGATTCAGAAAACAATAAGAAAAAGCTTCATTTTATAACAATTTTATGAGGCTAAAATGTTCTTGAGTTGCCTCTGCTTCATCTGAAATTGCAAAATGGAAAATTGAAAATGGGAACTGCGTTTTAAAAGGGTATATTTTTATTATTGTTTCTCTAGAGCTGTGGATACATGTGCTAAGAAATCACTTAATTCTGGAAATTATTAAATTCTTCGGATATAAGTTAGGAATCGATTTTTACACAGTGAATGCAAATAATTCTCTACGTTGAATCTGTTAAGATTTTTGTAGCACTTGTTGTGCTACAATTAAGATTAGTGAACCTTGTATATATGCTACTGCGTAATCTGGTATCCCTACTTAGAATGTATAAAACAATAATGTATGAAATGAATAATGTATGAAACAATATCAATAAACCCAAGAAGGTTTTTTGAATTCAATGGAATTGCTTTTGTAAAACCAAGAATGGGGGAAAAAGAAATTGCAGTCATAGTTTTAAACCATAACCAAACAGGAAGAAAAGATATTTTAACGAGCACCATCGCAATATATTTAAGAGTCAAAAAAATTATATCAATGCTTTCTCCTCTTACTCTCGTTCCTAAGTATGTGTATTCTTCACATTTTTCTATTATTTCTCCTGTGTCCAATTGTAACCCTTCTGACTGTACTCCTAGCGGTAAATATTTTGTGTTGTCTATATTTAATGTTAAACCCCATTTTTCGTGTTTCTCGCTTAGTTTTCTAGTCGTATACTCCACATCGTCTTTCTCTTGAGCAATGACTATTTGTAATTGTAATGTATATATAGTCTTTTCCCTTACTGGTATACCCATTCTACTACACTTTTTTTCCACTCTCGTAATGCTTTGTCCACACAGACTTTTTTCTGTTCCACATTTTATTAGTTTATTTGGAATTCCCCCTGGCCCTAGTGCCTTATTGTTTCTTAATGTCTTTACTGTTTTTTCTATTGTGTTTTGAGTTATTTCAATATTTACATCATTTTTGCTTTGTGGAATTTTTTTAGTTTGGAAATGTGAACGATCTTCCGTTAGTAATTTTCTGTAGTTTTGACGCCACTATTTTTCCGTAATTGGTTAAATTTTTATCTTTTGTTTACAAGGGGATTTTATTGTCTTTATGAATCTCTAGACTTCACTTGTCCTTTTTATTCCCATTATGTTTCTAACTCCCTACATTTCGGTTCCCTTGTACTCTGTTTCACCTTTTTAACCCTACTTTTTTAACTAGTCTTTGTTGTTCTCTATGTGCTTCCGTGTCTCCTTCGTTCTTTGTATTTAACGATCTCTTATATAGTTCTTGTTTGTATTTTTATCTCCTGCTTTATCTTCTTCTTTTCCCAATATATTATCTTCTTTTTCTTTCTAGGTTCATACCCTATCGCCTCAAATGCCGCTTGGTGTGTGCTTTTCTAGATATGTTCATATATTTCTATACTTGTCATCTCTAATTTCTTATAGCTTCAGATCTAATCAGTTTCGGTATAGGTAATAATATGTTTGAATGTTTCAAACTCTTAGCATTCACTAAGTAATGTTGGTCCTCTGTGCGCTCTTACATTTTAGATTCTCAATCTTGAGTCCTGTCGAGCGATAATGTAATCGATTGTCGATTATCTTTTCTTGCTTCTTCCTGCCATGTGTATTTGTGTTTATAGCATATATATCTTTAGTTGGTGCATTTCGCACATGCCTATGATTCTGTTTCCGTTATCATTTCTTTCCTCTTCTCCATATGGTCCTACCACTTTATCGTTGTTTCTTTTCCGTTTAAAATTCCCACTAGTAGTAATTCTCTTTTATTTCCATCTTCGTTTAGTAGGTCATTCATTTTGTCATAAAATGCGTTTTTTCCTGTTATTGTTTCGTCATCACTGGGTGCGTATATGCTCAGGATTGTCATTCTTTGTTTTCGTATTTATGTACTGACTTTTAATGTTCTTTCGTCAGTTGGTTCCCAGTTTTTTATTTGTTTTAGATATTTTTTTAATCATCATGGTCACTCCTTGTTTTGCTCGTTTCTCTTTTTCCAATCCACTCCATATGTGTATATATGAATCCATATCTGCAGTGCGTTTTCTTTAGTTTTTAACCTCCGTAAGCACTATGTCTATATTCATTGTCTTGATTTTACTTATGACTTTCTGCATCTTTCCACTGATTCCTTTAACATTTCAGGTATCAACAGTTGTTCGACTCCTTGGGCGTGCTTTGTTTCCCTTATTTCTTTTCTTCTTTTCTGGGGTTTTATAAACTGGGTTTTTATAGTCCCACGCAGAACTAACCCCCCTCCCCACCGTATCATATAGAGCTCCCTCTTTGCAAGGTGTGGATTACCACCCGGGGATTTAATTCATATTTCTTGTTGTTCATTCTGCTAGTTTCTGTCTTTTCCCTTCCTTTTTGTACATGTATTAGTGTTCTACGACCTAATGCTAGAATCCCCTCTTGTAGGACTTTCCAGTCTGGAACAGATGGTATTGTTTGCCTATTTGGTCTGCGAAAATTATTTTATTTCCTTCCTATCCGATATATCTACCGGGCATTCCCCTATCCGTCATCTGGGGACGTACCTTTGGGATATATAGGCACCCCCAAAGGAGCTTCTAAAACCTCTTTTCTAAATTAAGTTATTGCGGGAAAAATGTTTGCACAGAAAATTATAAACTCTTGACCACAATAGAATTGCTTATACAATGAGCTATGACCTAGCGCATTCTAAGAGTAAGCTAAAGCCATTTTTCAATAATATTAGTGTAGGTACTTGCAACAATATTAAAATTATATATCAAAAGTATCTAATTTTAAATTTACATATATTATATTTGAAGGCCATTTTCAGCAAATTCAGTACGAGCAAATATCCATACCATCACCAAAATGCGGTGTTTATTCCAGCCGAGGCGTAGTTGCGAGCATTTCTTGGTAAGAGGATGACTGGTTCCTATCGATGTTTTTCGTAACTAAAATTTTTGCCATTTATATTTAGTTTTGCATTAATTTAATACATTGTAGCGTTTTCTTTTGTTTATTATTATTTTATAATAATTACAAAACTTCCATATAAAGTCAAGTAGGTATTTGAATCTATTTGGTGAAATATTAGACTTGGGAGAAAATTTCGAGTTATGACAAAACCCCTAATGAAACTTTTCATTTTATTTTTTTAAAATTAGCTTATGTAAATTTTTTTATATAGATTTCAATAAATTTATTATAAAAATGTAACCCCTTTGTCCTGGCTACATACGAAATGTATGTGGATAATTCAAATTACAAGAAGACTTCTGTTTTAATAAAGTGAAATATGACAATGCAACACACAAGGCTAGTTTCCTAAATAATACCCCCTTCTCTTTATTTTCATGTATTTGATCTAGCAAATGAGGAATTTTTTGATGAGAACTTTATGAAATGACATGTTGATTTTGGAATCATTTACGTTGAATACCACTGTTTAAGTATTTCATTCAAACAGATGCCTTCTTAAAGCATAATGGTCGCAGAAACTAATTTGGTGTTGTAAGAAGTGTGGTTCACGACAATAGTCGGACGGAAGTCCAAAAAGACCCAATAACAGAATTAGAGCTGCGGGAAGCAATAAACAGACCGAAACTCGGGAAATCAAGCGGGCACGATGGAATCTACCCAGAAATGTTAAGAACAATGGGAAAAGACGGGCTAAAATTGTTACTTAACATCATGAACAAAGTGTGGCAGGACAAAAAGATCCCGGAAGACTGGCAAATAGCCGTTATCCTGCCCATATTCAAGAAGGGTGACAGTAAAAAATGTGGAAATTATAGAGGAATATCTCTACTCAGCGTACCTAGAAAGCTATATGAAAGGATACTAGAAAACAGGCTGAGGAAACAAGTGGAACACCAACTTGAGGAATCGCAATGCGGTTTCAGGCCCGGACGAGGGACAAGTGATCTAATCTTCAGCCTCAGGCAACTGACAGAGAGAGCCATACAATATGATCAAAGGATCTATTGTTGCTTTATAGACCTAATCAAGGCATTCGACCGCATACATAGAGAAGAAATATGGAAGGTACTAAGAAACAGGAATGTAAGCGATGAATTAATAAGAAGCATACAAAGTCTTTACAAAACCAGCCGGAATTATATAAGATCGAATAACAAAAAATCGGGAACGTTCCTAACTAGATTAGGAGTCACACAAGGAGGAACCTTAAGCCCGCTATTATTCATACTAGTGTTAGACGATATCATCAAGGAAGTTAAAGGACAAGTTAAGAAATTCCATGCAGGATACTATAAGTTGAAACCCATATATATAACAGAAACGTGCTACGCGGACGACATGTTAATAATTGCAAACAATGAGCAGGACCTCCAACACAACATACACATATGGGACGAAGCAATGAGAGAAAGAAACATGGAGATCAACGCAGAAAAATCAAAGACAATGGTTATCGCAAGGCAACAGGAAGACATTACAATAGAAGTAAAGAACGCCATATTAGAACAGGTAGAAAGCTTCAAGTACCTTGGAACAACAATCGCAGCCGATAGGAAGCTAGAGGATGAGCTCAACAACAGAATCAAGTCAACAAACAGACTACATGGGGCGCTTTATAAAGGCCTTATGAACAAAAAATAAATCTCTAAAGAAGTTAAAAGCAAAGTTTATAAAGCAGTATACATACCCACCCTCACGTACGGTAGTGAGGCATGGACACTAAGCGATAGACAGTATAACCGCCTTCAAGCAGTAGAAATGAAAGTGCTAAGGAAAATTAGAGGAGTAACAAAGCTAGACAGATACAGAAATGATAAAATCAGACAAGACCTGGAAACCAAATCATTACGCCAACACATAGAAGAAAACAAACCAAGATGGTTTGGACACCTAATCAGGACGGAGGAGCAAAATACAACCCAAATAATATGGAACTGCAAAACACAGGCAAAAAGACCAAGAGGCAGACCCAGAAACAAGTGGAACAACACAATAGGGAAAAGCCTATAGGATAGAGGGAAGAGTTGGACAGAAGCAGTAGAACTAGCTAAGGACTGGAAAGTATGGAGAAACTTCGTCAGAAGACGCCCAACCCAAGACGGAACACCTCGACACCAATAATGGTACAAGAGGACAGGATTAAGAAGAAGAAGTGTGGTTCACTACATTTGCTATAATTTGGTTGATTTTTTTTCTGTCTGAGCAATAGGCGGCTTCCACGTTAAATGCTCAGTATTGACTGTCTATTGCTTAATCAAGAAATTACTGAAACTACGTTTTCGCAATTCTAGCATATTGTTATAAGAACTATCCTTTCGAGGCTAATTGTCAGTATATTTAAATGTGTATTAACTAATAAAATAGCTATTTGTTTTGTTGAAAAACCGTTTAGTGCTAATAGAGCTTTCAAATAACACTAAGCATATTTAGCGAAATATTATTATGAAAAATAGAAGTTGAATAAAGAAACGAATTAATTACATTGGTTAATTAAATTTTTAACTAAATTTATAAATGCTTTTCTGATAAATTTCACAATATGCTGTAATACAGTATTCATGACATTGGTTACGATTTTTTAAAGGCCTACTCATGTTTTTATGCTGATTTTGGAATCATTTACGTATGAATACCACTGTTTAAGTATTTCTTTCAAACAGATGCCTTCTTAAAGCATAACGGTCGCAGAAACTAATTTGGTGTTGTAAGAAGTGTGGTTCACTATATTTGCTATAATTTGGTTGATTGAAACTTTCTCTGTCTGAGCAATAGGCGGTTTCCACTTTAAGTGCTCAGTATTGATTGTCTGTTGCTTAATCAAGAAATTACTGAAACTACGTTTTCGCAATTCTAGCATATTGTTATAAGAACTATCCTTCGAGGCTAATTTTCAGTATATTTAAATTTGTATTAATTAATAAAATAGCTATTTGTTTTGTTAAAAAACCATTTAGTGCTAATAGAGCTTTCAAATAACACTAAGCATTTATATTTAGCGAAATATTATTATGAAAAATAAAAGTTGAATAAAGAAACGAATTAATTACATTGATTAATTAAATTTTTAACTAAATTTATAAAAGTTTTTCTGATAAATTTCACAATATGCTGTAATACAGTATTCATGACATTGGTTACGATTTTTTAAAAGCCTACTCATGCTTTTATGCTGATTTATTTTTTCGGTTATAATTTTACTGCTACAATATAGCTTTGAAACGAAATTTGCAACAAATGTCTAATAGTTATCAATCAACAATAGAAACAAATGACATGCAACCGAAAAAAATGTTTAATTGTATTTTTAGTAATTCAAGGGCTTTTCAAAATATGGATAATAGTTTGTCACAAAATTGGCAAAATAAGAAAAATATTTTAAGTAGGTTAGTTTATAGGTAAGTAAATTAAAAATTTAATAACAAACTTGTCAAGTTGTTCCTTCGTAAGCCGGCATTTCTTTCACATCTTCTATTGTTTCAAGTATTTCACAAAACTGTTGCAAATATGAGCACTCTTAGCCTTATTTGAAAGTTCTGTAATTATGAAATAGTTCTGGAACAAAACAAACAGCTAACACTTCATTAACACAAAGTGAAGTAAATCGACAAAGCTTCAAGTTTTAGAGGTTTCCAGCCGATTTCTCTAAATTTAGAAATCAGGATGCTGCGAAAGTCTGCAAGAAGTGTTCTTAAAAAAAACAAAAAGTTTTTATAAAGTTAATTTTAAAAAAACTAATTACACACCTTTATATATAACTCGAAATTCTCAGAGGTCTTTTATTTTTCTCAAACTTCGTGAAAATACATATAAATGGAAGTACACCTAAATTTATTTAAAAGTTCTATAGTAAATAAAGTTTTATATTAAAAAATGAGCAACGCAACACATTACATTAATTCGAAAATATATAAAAGTGTCAAGAAACTATAGGGATATAACAGATCTAGGCATGCTAAGAGTTAGCTTCTTTACGGGGGTTGTCCGTGCCTGCGGATGGGATAGAAAATGCATTTCAATTGTGGGTACCGATTTCCACAATGCACTGATATTTCAAATATATCGATACTGATTTAATTTTATCAGTATTTTTGTTTATTATATATATATATATATATATATATATATATATATATATATATATATATCGGTGGCTTGTGGACAAGAATAAAATGTTAATTTTTTGAAATAACCCACTTTTCAGTTTTCTTTTAGATACCTTTGTTTATTTGTAGTTAATATTTATAAAGGAGTTTATTCTTTATTATTATTATTATTATTGTGCAGGAAAACTTAAAAATTTTAAGCTTTCAACTGTATGAGGAAGTAAAAAAATTGTTTATATAATAAATTCAAACGCTTTCGCAGTAGATGGTTCTCGGGTAATAGTAGGAACTACCACTCAAGATTATACAGAGATGAGGTAGAAAATTATAAATATCAAAATAATTTGAACAGGCACGACGGACTCAATTTATCTAAATCTTGGTTTATCGCTTATAAGGGACAAAAAACAGAATGTCATGCAGTGAAAGTAACACCAGTAAATGCCAAGATATTACCTGTAATGATGTAATTTAGGTCATCAGCTAATCCAATGATGTTAATAACGGTTCCTCAACATCCTGACCACAAGCATACGAGTATAAAAGTAACAGTGCACAGGTCAGTAACTTAATTTATTTCTGAAGCTATCCACCACAGTTGTGGACGACATGTGAAAAGTGTTCAAACTCTGACCACAGCCTAACAACCGGAGATCCAACGACAATGTGCACTGTTTACATAATATTTTCGTAAGAAATATTATTTGAACAACAGAAGCTTATCAAAAGTACAGAATCCAGCGCAGCAATGTCAAAATAGCAGTTTTACGAGAAAAAAATGATAGAATGAGAGAAATTTGGACACCACATAGAATCAAAAGCTACCAAAAATTGTTTTCTAAGGTCCTAAAAACATCAAATAAAGCAAATTAAAGATAAAATGAAGAAATACTTACCGAAGAAAGAGATATTTATTAAGGTGGAAAGACATTTTCCTACTAAGTGTGTCTAGCAAACTTTTTCAAAGAACTCTAGAAGAGAGACTGACGGAAGCAGTTAAATAATAACCAAAAAATTCCTAAAACATTCCGGATTCAGGCTAGGCTACAGTACCCAAGACCAAATATTCACGCTATGACAAATAATAAAAAAGAAAATAAAACACAATAAATTAGCATGTATAATATATTTTTGAAAAACTTTCGATAAAGTCACAAGAAACAATATCTAGGAAAGTTTAGATAAACGGAAAGTGTCTATTTAAACAAGACCATAAAAGAAATATACGAGGCACCAAGAACTATGTAAAAGTAGGAATTGTAAAATCCGTTGGGAAAGGTCTCAGGTAGGAAGAAGTATTAAGCCCGTTATTATTTTTGATACTAATGGACGACATTATGCAAGAATGCACTGCAAAATTAAAAAAAAAACTGGCTGAAGAACCTAAGACGGTTAAAAGTCACACTACATCGTAATTTTTACAGAATCCGAATAAGCACTACAAGCCAATTTGGAGGTCTAGCACGAAGAATATAAATAAAAAAATCTGGTGTGCACATCACACGACTTTCCTTGTCCTATTATTATATATTATACCGGGTCCATCGTCTCGGCCCGCGCTGCTCTCGTCCCGGAACTTGTTATTTTAAAAAAGGACGAGGCGCAAGTCCAACACTCGAAAGCTGATTAAAATAAACAGTACAAGCCAATAATTGACTCGTACTTAAAATTTTGTTACGTCACTGAAGGTAACCGTGCGAGCTCGGCCGCACAGCCTTCCTCATTATCGCCTGCGTACTCCCTCTTAGCGGCCAAGCGCTCACCCCCTCCCCCGTCCTCCCACAGTCGGTCATGAATCTCTCCGTGCGTGCTGTGATTGATCCGTTTAATTAATTTTTAATCGGCTATAACTTTTTTATTTGACCTTATGTATGATCTAGGTATGATCTATCCGGCAATATAAATTTCCCGAAACATTTTATGAACACCCGGTATATTAAAAATCCTGTGCTTCAATTTTTTTCGAGTTCCTATTTTACCAACTTTTATTTTAAATTCATGTTTATCTCATGATAACAAATCATTTTTATTCTCATGAATTTTTTGTATCTTCAACCGCTTAGATTCGCGACCGCTTTGCGACCGATTTTGCGACGCTGCGACCCTGCGACCAAACGACTATACCGATTTTTACCAAAAGCTTCGCACTGCGTCCCCTATCTGCAAGTAACTTACATACCAAATATCAAGTCTCTAGCTCTTACGGTTCTCGAGATATCCTGTTTACTGACAGACCGACACACACACGCGCGAACCAATGGCTCAAACTAACTTTTTTGGTGTCCTGAGGCTATATTTCGTCCAAAAATGTGAAAAACTGGGTAGGTCAAATTTCCGTCGATTACTTTCCTTATTATAGGATAAGGAAAGTAAAAACATAAACATAAACATAACATAGATAGCACAAAAACTCTGGTAATCTTTAAAGACCAAAGCCATGCTTTAATAAGATTGGATAATCAAGTGTTGGAACAAGTCGACTATTTCGAAGACCTTAGCTTACTTGTTGAGGAAAGGGAGAAATGTGAGTTAGATATAACTAGTAGAATATATAAGGCAGGATAGGTATTCCAAGCATTAATAAGGAAAGTAAAAAAAATTATCAACGAGAAGATAGTCTCTAAGGAGACTTAACTAATAGTTCACAAGGTGATCTATACACCCACTTTAACCTATGGCTGCAAATTGTGGGTATTTACTGAAAAGAATATTGGAAAATACTGTTTTCCTTCTGCATCCCTAAAGAAATTAACAGATAATCTTTCACACGGTGAAAGTGTCAATTTAAATATTTCTAGACCTGAAGAAAAACTAGAGCGAAAAATGGTTACACGAATTATTAGGCTCATTTTATTCTTAGACTTCATTGTTACCGTTTATTACTTTTTAATATTTATTATTATTTTATTATTATAAAAAATTGGTACAGTTTTAAGAAAGTTTGCTTGTATACAGAAAGTGAGCCACTTATTATTTATAAAACAATTATAAATATCACATTGAAAAATAAAAGCAACTTCTGTAATTTTTTTTTACTTTCATATTTACAAAAAGTCGTAGGAGTAATAAAAACGGCGAGATATTCGTTTAAAATCTAATGAATAAAGCTACACACTTCTTTTAGCATGCAAAGGAAAAATGACCACAGAGAATGGTACGTACCTCGCAAGGTGGTGGTGCACTTCTGTATGATGGGACAATTTTGAACGTAATTGAACCACGAGCTTCCCTCTGAAAAACAGACAATTACAATTCTGGCAAGTGGATGTTAGCGCATACTCACGAGAATTTTTTGTAGCGCATTAACGGATTGATTTTGCACAGGTATTCCGTTGATTTCGCGGATTTCGTCTCCGACGTGCAAGGTGGCTTGCCGATGAATCATTCCGCCGTGCATTATGCGGGCCACGATACATTTGCCGTCCTCGTTCATCTTTAAAGTAATTCCCTGGGGGAGAATAAAAAGTGTCAGGCGCCTATAAGGGCAATTCCGATTCTTTGCTACTTTTCTCAAGTTATGGCCTAAGATGTCGCCTTACGTCCGCATTATAACAGATCCATATTGTTTAAACCGCCTCACAGTTACGAATAAACCTTTATTTGTATTAAGGAAAAGCATAAGCATTTTGAAGTTATCGAAGGATACTTGTAATAGCAGTCTTTCAGTCTTTAAGGTTGTCTACATTTCTTATAAACTCAAAAATGGCAATTCAAAATGATATATTAACTGAATTTTTTTATGACCTATTACACCGATCTGTGTTTGTAGTAATTGTGATTTAAAATAGTTGTAAGTACACTGGTTTAGTATTAAAAGATATATGTTTTTCGTTTTTTTTTAAGAAGACCAATGGTAAACTACTACAACCATTGTAGATTAAAATTTAGTATTTTTTAAAAATTTGGCATACGTTTGCATAATTTATGTACTAAGATTCTTGTTTGTGAAGGCTGTCGTGTGTCTTATTATTTCCTTAGATGTTTTCCAACCATCCTTTCTTAGAAGAACTCTGATTAATATTAAGAGTTCCAACTAAAATTATTGTCTTGTTCGGAAAGTTCGTGCCAATTTTCACCACATGACAACAGAAAATGCCTATATAGGTCACAGTTACAAAAAACGAAGGATGTACAAATTATTAAAGGTGACATTTCAAAGCATCTTTAAAAAAAAGAACCTTGTAGTAAATTGATTTGTATCATTCTCGTACCTTTTTGAAGATGAGAGACAACAAAGTGCATTTTAGACACTTAATGCTTTTCTATTACTGGAAAAGCAAATATATGCTGTTTACGGAAGAAGTTATTTAGCTGAAAAAACTGTTCGATGGTGGTTCGCTAAATTTATAGCTAGTGATTTCGACCTTAAAGTCTAACGACGTTCGGGTACACCCTTCTCCACTGATCAAGAATAATTCGCGATACATGACACGAGATTTAGCAAAAATAATAAAATATCCAAAACCGCCATCCAAAAGCATTTAGTGAAGCTTGGTTACATAAATCGCTACGATGTTTGGGATCGCATTTCTGTCTGTGATGCGCTGTACAACAATGTTAAGCGAAAGAGGTTTTGGGGCGAAAGAAATGAATCACACTATTAGCTATCTCCAAAATTGGTCTTTATCCGAAGAAAGTCATAAAAAGGAATCCTTTGTTATAAGCTCTTACCAAACGAGCAGTCAACAAATTCAAATACGTGCTGTTCGCAACTAGGCGAATTTAAGATAGCGATTTAGGAAAACCGTCCAGAATTAGCTAATAGGACGGACGTGGAATTCCATTAGAATAATGCTAGACCTCATGTCATTTTGACCATCTGATAGAAATTGTTAGAGCTTAGTTGGAATGTACTGGTACACCCGCCATATTCGTCAGAGATTGCACCCTCAGATTATCATCTATTTAGGCCTTTGCAAAATTCTTTCAACGGCAAGTTCAATTGTTTAAAAGTTATAAGCTTGAGAAGTTTTTACCCAGAAACCTGAGAAACTCTGTAAAGATGTAATCTTCCAGTTGCATGAAAGATAGAGAAATGTTGTTGAACGAAATAGTGAATACATAATTAAATATATACACATAAACATATAAAAAAATTAATCTAGAATTTTGTTTAATAATCGGCACAAAATTTGCAAACAATTCAATAAAAAAAATCTTTATTCTATAAATTCTTCATAAATGCATGTGTTCAACCAAGTGCTGTTTCTATAGACACATTTCTTTAAATCCCAATGTCTAAGCCGCGTCCAAATATTTTGTGATGTTTCCAACTAACAATAAAACTTGTACAGTATTTTTTCAATTTAGCCAATACACATATAATACACTTTCGCTCTGATACAGGAATGAATGCGCATTATATTTTTGAAAACTTATAATAATTTATTCTCATTTTTAAAAATAATTTTTAATACTTGTCTGCTGTTTTATAAAACCCTATTTGTCTGGTTTCATCCATTCTGCCAATATATTTCTTCTATATTTGTCTACTGTCTATTATCAAAATGCAAAATTTTCATTCGATTTGAGTATATTTACCACGTATTCTGCCCGGGATTGTGTATTATTTAATACTTCCTAGTAGTCTCATTTTAATTGCTTTAAGTTTTGATATTTTTATTGTTTCGCAAGAACCCACTTGTTATCATACCTTAACAGCGGAATATTCATTGTCTTATATAATTTTATCTGGTCTCTATACATTCCGCTTAATCTAAAAAAGTTTTGTTTTTGTACACCATAGTTTTTAGAAAGCTGATATTCGATCCTAGGCAGCAAGAATGTAATATTTTTTATGTAAGTGCCCATAAATCTATTAATTCGCAATTTTAATTTCCTGAACTGACATTTTTAGTTATTTTTAGTGTCTACATCGATTTTCATATATCGTCTATAAAAAGTAGAGAAAAATAATTTTGCTATATATTTTCATGCCTCCAGATACTTTTTACATACCCTGATGACGTGTTTAACAAAAAAACTATATATGTTTATCTTACATCTTGTACTGTAGTCAGTTTGATGTTAGTATTTAGTCCTCTATTATTACTATTTCTGTTAGTTTGTATATTCTGTTTAATGCAGACTAAATGTTTTAGGATCCTCTTAGGTATCTTCATAATTTCCCAGACTTAACTTTGTCTACTTTATGAAATGATATCTTAAAGTCACTGGAAATCTGAAAATAACTTTTACAGATCTGATTTTTCATAGTAAATGCTATGAATGCCAATAATGTTAATTAATAGCAGTTGCAATTTCTTTTAAATTGCCTTTTATGTGAATTGATATCATTATACTTTCTTGTTTAATTCTTACCAATATTAATCACAATTTATTACTAATCTAATTAGCATTTTTTTAACGATTAACTGGCATTATTCTAAGTTATAATTGAAAACCTGACCTATGACATATTACTAGCCTGCCAAAAAGATAATTATTATTAATGCAAATTCTAGCATCTTCAATGTGGTTAAAGTATTTCTTAATTTATCTGCTTAACCTTATAAACTTTTTGAACATTACTAACAGAAACAATAATAAATGCGTTTCCTCATAAGTATTTTACTATATGACTAGCTGCTGCTATATAGCATCATATTAGGTAAATCTACAGAAAATTAAACATGTTAATTAAAACCTATTATCTTTCAATACTATTGTTGAATGACATCAATACTTTATCATCCAAAATAACATAAAAAAATGTTACATAGTTAGAAAAACGACATAAAAACAAAGTCAGTTATCCCATGGATTTAAAAAATTAGGACTAAATAAGTATTTGGGATTAAAAGCATAATTATTGAAAGGGGCACATGTGTTAGGCCGAGTTGTACCTAATACCCGTATTAGGCGAAATTTTGCCTAGTTCGTGAAAGCGGCAATATCCCTGCTTATTCCGTGAAAATATGCAATACACTATTGATTGCACGAGTTTGGCATTAGAATCCTTACCTATTACCCATGAAAGTATAAGTTGTGTTTGTATTTTACACGCGGTTTTACATACGCCAATGCTATTGGTGTATTTACTTAAAAAAGGCGATGAAAATGGCCTAAATTGTAGTATAAGAATAAAAAAAGCCTTTTACGTACTGCAGATTATGTAAATGCAGCAAACAAAAATCGATAACTTTATAATATAAAATTCCTTTTAGATTAATAAATTCAATAGAAGATACAAAAAAATAGTATTATGAAAACAAATGAAATGAAACAAATTGCGCAGTTTGAGATGGTGGATGTAAGAGAGAATAGAATATATAAAAAATATAAAACATATCTCTATAGAAATGCATGATTAGAGGATATATTAAATAGTGTGGACATTTTTATGCGCGAAAACATTAACTGTTCTTCAGCGCTTTGCAAGTTGTCAAACGGTACCAATTCCTGTCATGCTTCTTTAATTTAATCAAACGACTCACACATGTGATAATACAAAGAATTTCTCTCAAGCAAACCTCTGAAATAAGTCGTTGTTGCTCCGGATTTCTTCAGATTCTCCATGCCCATAGATAAACCAATTTATCACCATGATAAAATCGTTCGTTGAGAATGAACAAAACATCTCCAGGTGAACTACACGTGTACTTAAACATGTAAACAGGGCTCCTACCTCTTTTCCCGTTTCGTTCTATTGACCACATCCATAGGTCCAAAATAGTCCACACCCACGAAGGTAAATAGTTAGCTCGCCTTTGCTACTCGTAGTACCGGCAGAGCTGTCACAGCACAGTGAAACTTGCTTTGTGTTCTCTATTTTACGCTGGAGACAATCTCTTGCAAATTTTTTCACACCTTATTTCCCTTCAGTGATCTAGTAATGTTATCTAAACTCACTGAAGATCAGATCACCCTATGATGTCCAAATACGTGGTAATACCACTGTATGAGCAGCTTTGTGCTCCTTTGGTGGCACGAAAAAACGTGATCGCACAAAATGCTTGCTGGCTCGTGTCACACATGACATGCAGTTGCAGTTTGTGACAATTTCACTGCGGGTGCAACACATCGCGGAATAATCGTGTTCAGAATCCGCACCACCTACTCCAAGGAATGATGCCATTTTATTGACAGCTCTGTCTTCATGTCTTCATCCCAACCAGTCGCAGCTCTCCATACATCCTGAGAAAGGATATTTTCAAAGAACAAGCTCATGATAAGCTTTAGAATTCTCTGTTTTGTTGGAACCTTTTCCTTTGCAACAATCTCCACACCTAGCCGTTTTAGTCTCAGTTTAAACTTAAACACATCAGTTTCGAATCCCAATAAAGTCCAAGAACTCGTTCTAACTTATCTTCTTCGAGGTCCTTGGTAAGATCAGGTGTTGACTCTTCTGTTGTAACCTCTTTCAACACATCTCGAATCTTCCTCTAATATTAGTTTCATGGACTTTCAAGATCCTTTTAATAGCTTCCCCTGGCGCCAAACAAATGTCCAAATAGTCGCCAATATAACGCGGTTAACAATTGCACCCACGGGTTCATAGATTTTTTCAAATTCCGCAGTATTCGTATTTTTAATTCACTACACCTGAAACGGTAAACTGACCGCTCCAAACACTATCACCTTCATCTGATAAACATCCGGACTCTGGTCTCTCTGTTTCCATAGAAAACGTAGCGTAGATACGTCTTTTTGTCTGATCTTTACAAAATAGAACCTGTCTCTAATGCCCCTACAAAAAGCCACTTTGCACTGACGGAATTTTTGTAGGACATTGATTAGATGGCACGTCAAGTCCGGTCCTAGAATCAATGCATCGTTCAGGTTTATTTCATTAATTTTGGTTTGTTTAGATTTCTTCTTCAAAATAAGTAAGAAACCACCCCGCTCACATTTTCCGACAACTTCTCTCCTTCAGTCAGCTAGTGACAGAACTTCTTCTCCACATACCCATCAATCTTCGCACACTACATGGTAGTTAGTTCTTTCCCAAATATCGAAATCGGTGGAATACTGTTTTTTTTTGTTTCCAGGTAATAATAAGTTCCACAGCATCGATGCTACCCAGAAATCTCCAACTGTTTTAGCATACTGTTCCATCAGCTGCTGGGCTCACTGATTGCTCCCCGCCAATCGTAACTTCTTGCAGTTGACTATTCCAAGTGGCGCCAAGGGGAACTGTCTTTCGATTAACACTTAAAATTCAATGTCATGGTACACTCTTCCTGTAGTGAGACTGTTTTTACTCGCGGTCTAGGTTTTCGATAAATCCCCAATACGACCCAGCCAAGATAAGTCCAACTTGCCAATTTTCCTTTCAATCATGAATAAATAGTGTTCGAAACGTATAACAATCGCAGAAACCCTTTTTAACCATTTAAAGTTAGTCAAAAGCTGCATGGGGAAAGTCTAAGGTTCTTCATCCTCACGTTCTCCAACTCAAATTCTCCAGTCTCATCGCCGCCACGAATCTTTAGAAATACAATTCTGGAAGTCTTGATAATGTCGGATTTGCCATTCCAGAGATAGTGGACAACACTCTTCCTCCAATTCAAGAATGTCAGAGATCTCATTGTCAATAATGATAGGACCACAGTTACAACCCAAGAAGAGACATTTGCCAGGATACTGCCTTTTGGACCAATCAGGATAAAGAGAAGAATTTTCTAATTATCACTCGCCCCAGAGCTTGTCAG
Organism: Sinelater perroti; assembly: GCA_036346155.1. NCBI lineage: Eukaryota > Metazoa > Arthropoda > Insecta > Coleoptera > Elateridae > Sinelater > Sinelater perroti. The sequence continues at coordinate 38,605,429 of JARFIY010000001.1, forward strand.
CTGTTGAACTTTCTTCTTTACTTAAATAACCCTTTTCTTCCTTTTTGTTACCGCCCTTCTAGTTTTTTAATTTCCAGTCAGCATCATGCAACAAGATGTGGTATTATCATTTGCATCCATTACTGTAGAAAACGGAATAGGAACAGCTTGCCTTTCCATGGTGTTTCTCCAAGTAAATGAAGCAAACTCGACGCTTCTTCACCACCTCCTAACGATCGCTAACTTTCACCTTAAATTTTCTATATTGTTCTAATGAATAGCCCTCTTTGCAACCAGTCGGGCATTTACGCTCCACAACCAACATGCAGTAGTCCATTAGAGTGAGATTCTTCACGTATAGCTGAAGTCCGAGTGACTTCGCTGTTGTGCACAGATTTTTCGCAACAGTGCAGAAATCACAATAGATAGGAAATTTCCCTCCGTTGGCGGAACAAAATTTTTGCTTTCTACATTATGTTTTTGATGAACATTTCAGGACGCCTACAACGCATTTTCAGGACGTCCGTAATCACAGTAATATTGCTACCTAAAATGAGCATTGATTGAACTGATTCTTTTGGTTTCCCCTTCAGGCACCTATGCAACCTGACCACATTCTCCTCTTCGGAAATTCCACAGAGTTCAGTCGACTTTCTCAATCGTGATTCGAAAGCCTTCAAGATTTCTGTGAAACTCTAGAAGATTACTCGCTCCAGTCTGTCGCGCCAAAAGTTTTTTATATGTCGTTGCTGGATTACATTCATTGTCGCTGTGGCTATAGTATCGGAATCAGAATTTCCTTTTCCTTCTTCATCAGGATGAAGTATTGTTATGTACTGGATCATTTTACCAATTAGGCCCTGACTAAATGTCCATCTGTTTGCTTCATTTTCTTGCCCATTTGCCTACGTTTGCAACACCTGACAAGTTGCTGAGAACATTTGTACGGTTATTTTCTTCTTCGTATTCCTCAATGAATTCCTTTTCCTGGATCAGCAACTTGATCTTAATTAGCCGCTTCTTATTTTTTAGTCGTTTTGTTTCCATGCTTAGCAGCAATAGTCGCTCTTTATCTTAAAGTTCTGCTAATTGTTGTTCCTTTTCTAATTCTAGTCCCGTTGCTGAAGGATGATTTGATCTCAAATCCACGATTCTAGGTTGATTAACTTCAAACGTATAATCCAAGCTAACGCGATTTTACACAGAGTCTTTCTATTCACTGTTTTCGTCTCGGGGGTTACAATCAGATGATTGAGATGCTTAGGCCACCTTTCTGGTCATTTCCTGCATTAAGTTTCTATTTTGAATTTTTCTACAATGATACTTTTACTTTTAAACTAGAAGGATCCCTTTTGTTCAATTCTCATCTAGGTGTTATGCTGTGTTTTTACTTAATTCATACTGTAACAGTTTTAAAAAAGCACACGCTTTAATAGGCATCCGAACGAACACTTAATTTTTTCTAGACAAGTAATTTTTCTTAGTAACTTACTCTAAATATTAGGTACACATGATATATCTGTCCAATAGTATTATATATGTGTATTTGATTTGCAGTAACCTATTGTTTATTTCTGTTGTATTTATTGCAAGCATCCGTGCGTTAAATAACAATAAAAGTAATTTACTCTATTTTATTGATAGGGAATATGAAACTTTTGAAGAATATTTAACTTGATAACATATTAAAAGCACGACGAAAAATTATGTATATGTTCAACAAAAGATTTCTGCAGCTAATTATTTATTTACACTTACTGATACAATACAACTAACCTCTTGACACTTCTTCATATACCTAAATACTTCCGCACTTGATCTAGAATTTCGTGGTTCCGCGTCGGCGCGCTGTGGAAGCTTCTTTACCGAACTCCCCAAAACCTTCGTAAACCTTCGGCAGCATTCCTTTATTTGGCGCACCCAACTTCCTGGGCTTGACCGTTACACTGCTCTTTTTTAAGGGTTGTTTGTCTCAGAACCGGAAATATCTAGATTACTAATGTTAAAAACTGATGAGAAAACGTTATACTACCTCGGACTTGCAGGTGTCTCATAGTAGATGCAGTAGTAAAATGTAGATGATCTAGTAGTAAAATAGAACACAGTAGTATTTGTTGTCGCTGTCCGTCTTTGGGAATAGATCAGAAATTCCGAATGAACTGTATTGTCTCGCACATGATTCGCATTTCAGCGTCATTTCTTCACGTCTATATAATTCACTAAATAGAAGTGCTCTCAAAACTTCTGACGTAGGACTTTCAATGCTCAGCTTCTCAGTTCAAGAATCGTGACTTAGATTTAAGGCTATCGGAGTTTTATAAGGTTCTTTCCAGAAGAACATCTAATTTCAAGGAATCCCATTGTGTGGGATGACGATTTTTCCCATTGTTGAATAGCTTTCGGGCCCTTTCATTTCTGAGTTAAGCTTCTATAACAACTACAAACTGATAATCATGACAGGTTCTCGCAGCTCATAGACCTTCTCCTCTGGTTGCAAATTATTGCTCAGCAACTTTATTAACGAGACACTTGCTTCTATTTCTAATGCTTTTAAATCTTTCTTTAAACTTCTTAAATACTTTTCTTTGTTCTTCATTTTAAAACCATCAAAGTGTTCTTTTGTGTTACTTGTAGCTCTTGCGTGTTCTTCTTTAGCTTTTTTCCTCTTTTACTTCCGACTTTAAACTTCAGAAATTGTTTTACACATTTACTTTTAGTTCCTCTGATTCTTTTTCATGTTCTGCTCAAACTCTCAGATTGTTTTTCTGCATTTATTTTTGCTTCATGTAATTTCCCCTTTCATTTATAATTAAACTTCTGATTTCTTCTTTTTCATCTGCCCGCAATTCTTTAAAGCTTCTGATTTTTTGTGTCTACTTTCACTTTTGTTTGTTATTCTCAATTCTTCTTTCAAATTTCCGAAACATTCTTCAATTCCGTAAGTCCCCTTTCAATTATTTTCTCAAAAGTCTGAAATGTTTGCATATTTCTCGTTAATTTTCTCAAAATTCTGAATTATTCTTCCAATTTTTCTTCAGGGTTCTGCATTAACGTATCTAGACTCGTTGTTTTAAACAGTTATGTGTCTAGGGCCTCAACTTCATTGCGGTTTTCTTCCCTGCCGCCCATAGATCTTGCTGTTTTAATTCACTTTTAGCTCTGTCACTTTTAGTTTATGCAACTTCATTTGCTTCAAGATGGTAATTCAGTTAAATAATTTTTCGAGTTCTAGCGAACTCAACTTTTGATACTGCATGTGAGGAAGTGGGTTTATATGTTTAATTATTCGTATCTACTTAACCATAATTTGAAAATATATAGGTACTATTATCTTTACGGTAGATTAACAGCTAATTAATTAACGCATTGGTATTATCGTAACGCAACTGGCGTTTTGATAACTCTGTACTTAAACACTTGTTTATTACAACTTTTAGTGTCACATTCGCTAGCACTTCTTTCGTCGCGATTATTCGCAGCTCTTTCAGGGAAGTCCTTCCTAGGATTGACCGTTTCATTATTAATACGTAATAGAAGATACAATGCAGGAATATTGTGTGGCACTACCAATGTAATTAAGTATATACAAATATAAAATGCCAAAAAATCTAAATATAAGTATTTGGGCAAATGAATGCAAAAATCATTCAGTAATTATAAATAAAATTTTAATCATAACTATATAAGCTTATTTTTTAAGTTTTCAATAAAATCTACTGCCTAAATAAACGTTCCAAAGATTTTCCAGTTTATCAGATTTTTCAATTGTCTAATTTATAAAGTATGTAGCTACGTTTGTTAAATTTTGTCAATTTATATATCATTCCTATTTCAGGAACTAAGAATTTTCGCATATTAATCAGCGTAATATGAGTAACATAACATAGTTTGAGTTCAGAAAAAGATTTTCTTATTAAGTAATTTTGGAACATTCTACTTCACCTATGTATAGTTGTAGACACGATATTTTGAAACATTGCCCCTTTCAATTTAAATCGAACTAACATTTTGGTTGTTTTTTACCATTCTTCATACACTTTCTATGTTATTATATGTGTATTGTTTATGTTTCCCAGTTAGAACATACAACAATGTAAACTGAAATGTTAGCTTCGTAAAAAAGAGAAATTCCTTTAATTTTTGTTTTAAAGAGTATTAAGTTAAATAAAATACAATGTTCTTCCTTTAATAAAAAATGGTGTTGTATTTTGCAAATGTATTAAGAATTAAATTCAGTATTCAAAATTATTTTTCTACGTTTCTGTGGTTATGTTATTCCAAATAAATAAACCTAAATAACATTATATATTATTTAATACAAAATTTGTTGAAAAATAAATATTCAAGAAAATATATTGTATAAAGCATTTAAGTTTCTGATTGGTAATTGATTAATTACTTAAAATATTGCGTTAAATATAGAAGCAGAAAATTATCTGATTTTATAGAATAATTTTTAATTGTGAACTGAAGTAAAAACTCTAAATAACTTAAAAAACTGCTGTTTATCTTGGTGTGGTTATATTTGTTTGATTTTCTATAATTTCCTGATTACTTTAAAATGATGTGCCTAACATATTTAATAAATCAGATATTCTGTTTCTTTGTATACTCCTTAATAAATATATAATAATTATAAAAACATACATAAAATTGGCAATTTTATATAGGTGCGTGAAAAGTGACGCTTCATGTAGGACAAATTGGCTTTATATAAAAAATATACGCCGCTTCTTACTATTACTAGATTAAAAGGCTGCATTAGATCATATAAATATTTCTATTTCACGTTGTTGTCGCAAAGAAACGCCACTTATCGCTATTATATAATGAAGATATACGAATGCTGGCTAATGTGCCTGCCAAGAACAATAACATACCATAGGTTCATCAGTGTTTTTCTGGAACTGAACTAACCGCACCCTAGTGACATTTTCCATCTCCACCTCTCCATTGGTACCGTCGAGGTCTTCCCCGCCGTTGAGATACGGAAGGAGCGGAGGCGGTGTAACGCGTATTGCGTCCTCCCCATAAATTTCGTGAGCCACCACATCGTGGGCTTGCAGAAGAGCCTGGAAGAGAAAAACGCACCAAATTAGTTTCGCGATAATAGGCCGTTTTATTACTCATCCGAGAAAACCACGCGTCTCTCTTTATGGCTGCTTATTTCATCGTTTGTTAAGACTAGGATGAGAGTTTCGTGCGCGCCGCTAAAAAACATTATTGTCTTCATCGATGTAAAATAACCACGCACTGTTCGCGAGTTTTATTATAAGGACTATTCAATACATCGTTACTGGTTGTAAAAGTTACATATCGTAAAACCACGCAGAAAGGGCCGAGGCGTAAAACAGAAGTAACGAAAATGAAAGAAATATCAGTTAACTTTTTCTGAAGGGCGCTCTTAATAAAGTTTAAGCCCGCTGAAAATTCGCAATGACAAATAAGCCACGGAGTGCTCCAAATGTCGCGAAAGAAATTTAGAATTTCGCAGAAGGAGAAATTCAAATGGATATAATGCATGCCAGATGTGAAAATAAAGGAAAGTTGTTAAAGGTTAACAATGAAATTTATATTGAGTTTTTATCGTGCTCGCAATCTCTGAGAGGAGCTTTTCAATTTTAACGTTTAATTAAAACTTATGCTGGCAATCATTCTTAAAAAACAATGGCGGGTACGTGAAGTTGGGCGGGTAAAAAGTAAAGATTCGGTATAATCTATACGATGTATAAATTTTTGTCATTACATTACATTTTTAGCAACATCAAGTAGTAGCAATATGTTCATAATATAACCCCCCGATGAAATAAAAAAAACATCGAAAACGAATTTTTGTTATAAAAGGCATAGAAAAATTGAATTCGTATTCAATTTTCGATTGGCGCGCTAATTGACGTGTTCAATGAAGTTCGATCACCAATTTCAACGCAATTATTCTGCATGCATATATTGTAATTAAAGTCCGTGGCAATTTCAGTAATCAACAATTTTTAAAATTGCGTTTAAGACTTATTAAAGCAATATTGTTGTATGTGTAGTCAAACAGGTGATTTTGTTTTATTAAGGTATAGTATAAATACTTTTAAATTATTAGAAAGTAAAATAACTGTTTAGTGGAAAATATTCAATAAACTGTCAAAAAATAAAGATATTGTAAAATAGTTTTAATGATATTAATATTCTTCATAGTTTTCGCTGTACCGGGACACTTATCATAAGAAAAATTTGTTACTTTTCAATTAAAAGTTTTTTCATCTGTGTGTTATAGAATTGTTGCTCAGTAAAAAATACGTATTTTATCTAATGTAATAGATAAAATCGCTTGCTATAAATTCTGTAGTATAAAAAAAATGAATAAACTGTTTCTAGATAAAGTTTTTTATTGCGACGGTAGAGTATGAGCGGACGGTCTTGTGGATTAACACAACGCCACGGTGCTTAGTTTAGATTACATGATGTAATGGTTTCTCATGAATATCCACGTCTATTTTGGAGATTTGAAGTGATAAGTCTAAAAACAAAATTTCTGTTTTTTATCTGCTAGAATTTCGTCCTTATCAGCAAAGAGGTGCACTTCACGCTACGAGCAGTTCAAGAACTTATCCTCTTTTTTGTAGTGTACCAAAACAATCAATGCCCTATTCCGCTGTTTCTTTGCAGAAATTTTTGGTATACAATTTTTAAAAGTTTATTTTCTGAAACACAATTTCTAAAGAAGTATACATGTAAGAGTACTATCTTTTAGATTTTTTGCAATTCTATTTATTTCATATGCGGTGGGTTTTTGAATTGTTCGATAGTACAAACAAATAATATAATGCATAAGCGTTGCTTTGCCACGGATTAACAAATATTCAATATATATTATTGAATATGGCGAATTTCACTGATTAAGGCTATTTAAACCCGAGGATAAATATTTTGGTGTTTCAAGGCTATTACTAATGAGGCCGTCAATATAATAATTATGCTTAACGTATATGTTTCCTTAACGAATTAAGTGATATATAAAAGTTAAGAATTTTGCGATTGAAAGTCATAGTTGTAAATAAAACGTATAAGGTTTATTTTCTTTGCAAAGAAGTAATGTCTTGAGGAGAAATTTCTCATTGTTTGACTTTTGATACGTTTCCAATATGATTGCATGTTTTGGTATCGTTGAATTGCGCGTTTTCTTGCGAACATTTTGATACATAACACGTGTGTACTTGTTTCAGAATGCAACAAAAACGTTTGCAGCACGACTATAACTTGGGTTCGAATATTGCTGAAGCTGCTCGCCAGATCAATGAGGCACGGGGTAAAAACGGTTGGAGAGTCCACGGTTGAGAAGGTCTAGAGGATTCAAAGCCGGCAACGAAGATCTGATTCACGAGCAAGGAGCCGGCCGTACAAAAGAAATTGCTCGAAATGCTGACACAAAAAGGCGATTCTGTGTGTTTTTTGTCGGCTCGCGGCGTCGTGCATTGCAAATTTTTGGTGCAGGGCCAAAACGTGAACTCCAAAAACTGATGGCGACCACGTTGGTTAGTTGTTTTAAGTTGTTACGTGTTGAAAAATTTAAATAAAGTTGCATAACAAGTCAAACGATGGAAAATTTCTGTTCAACTTACAATTAATAAAAGAGATAACGTCTTTTATTTTTAAAACATTCTCAAAAACATCCATTGAAGATGAAATGATATTTTTAGGACAAACAAAAGCAGAAAGTATGTATTTTCTTCGGGGCCAACATCAATACAAGACAGTTATTTTGTTCCTTTTCAGAAACTACTATAATTAAAAATGTATTCTTTCATAATCATACTATAAGCATTTTAATTTTGCTCTTCCGGCTTTAAACTATTAAGAAGCAACTTAGTGGTTTGAAATTGAATATAATTTGATCTTGATATGTTAGGCCATCTAAAACGCTGGTAAGTTAGTAAATATTTAATAATAAAAACAAATATTCAGTAGTATGAAACGTTTAAGTCTAGGCACTTGGCCACTGTTGTCAAGTAGTGTTAACGTTAATAGATTTGGGGCGGGGGTGCCTTTCTAATCCCTGAAAATATTTTTTACTATCTAACCTTTCACTGTCTTCGCATTCGGATTCTCTAGAACTCCTTTACTGAAAACATAGTAAAATGCATTATTAATAATACGAAGAATCTTCTACTAAAAGCGTTCTAGCATTTCAATGTTTGAATGTGACACGGTGCCGCACAACTGAATGCTATGGCTCTATATTTGTTTTATGTTGTTGGAAAGCGAGCACTTACAGTTCCAATCTAGTAACCTATAATTTTTTAATATAAGATTGAGTTGTTTTCTTTACGTTCAAGTTCTCCAGGTTAACTCTTTGTCGAGATGCATACTTTACGCAGTTCATTTGAGGTAGTACTTGATTCATCCGTGCTGACTTCTAGAACAATACTTTTGCATTTAGTGAAAATAAGTTAAACTTCGTTCAGATTTTGTTGTAAAGTTGGAGCAGCTGCAATAGTAACATTATTTGTACTGACCATATGTTGCGATAATTGTACTGAGGCTGATAGGTATTTTGAATGTATATAGAAAGTACAGGAGCGGCCCCAAGATGCTCTATTGCGCGACCGTGAATTTAATATGTAAATCTGATACTGCTTCTACAAACGTAATTTGAAAGGTACCTTTCTTAGAGATATAATTTAATGATCATGTGGTAGAGATGTGGAATGATCCGTTTTAATTTAAAAAACAAACCTTAACAACGGTCTGGCTAAAATCGAGAAAGAGAGTAGAGCAGTATCTTCCGTCTAGAAAAGATATTTTGAAGTTGTCCACTATTTTGTGTATCTGTTCTATGGTGAAATGCTTATTCTAAAATCCAAATTGGCGATCGGGTATAAGTCTTCTAAGATTGGAGTAAGCTTCTGCAACAATGCTAAGAGCAGACTTATGAGTTTGCACGACGATGGATAATTCATTGGTTTGCTGGATTCTTGAATAAGGATCACTTGAAAAATTTCTATTCATAGAATGCTATTGAAAATTAGCACAATTAATATAGTAACTCTGGGCAACAGTTCTTTCAGAATACGCTCAGTAATTCGATCATACACTAGAAATTTTTTCACAATTTGTTTTTTAGCGATCATTGTCTCCACTTTGATAAATCAAATAAGATTTGATAGCGAAATCCAGAAAGGGGCCGTTAAGTAATTTTCTATTTCGTAATCTTTGTCTTCTCGTCTTACTCATTTCAGCGCATGCCCATTATCTATCTTTGTTTTGATTTCGTAAGAATTTCAACATCACTTTTTATGCCAGTCATTGTTTTTAGTAGGATATTAGTAATTAATTGATATTCTAATATACTTTTAAAGTAATCTAAGAGTATTTTACGGTGTTTAAAGTCGGAGATTTAGTTTTACCTACTGTGGAGGTACTCATGATTACTACTATTAGACGGTGATCCAAAGACAAGTCGAAACACGGTATGATTATTAAGTACCCTTGTGGTACAGCTTTAATCACGAAAAAGGCGAGTAAGTTAAGAATTTTAGTTGTACACGTTGAGCAGTAAGTAGGGTAATTTGTAGACAGATGAATTAAATCATATTGAATAATGGATAGTGGCATTAGTCCTCTTGTGGAGAAGATAAGGAATTTCGATGGGGGTCGAAGTCCCCCCAACAGAAAATCTATTTTCTAGTGATTTCAAGTACTTTGTAAGGCTTTCTATGTTAGGTCGATATCCAGATGGATAACACGCTGCAGAGATAATTAAAGGGTTAACCCAGTCACCGTTGAAAATGCCTTAGCTTCATAATCTCCTCCTCAGAATTTAGGCCACATGAGCGTTAGCTGTTCTTTCTTATTGCAGATTGACACATTTGGTTCTCTTTCCTACTGGGACATAAACTGTGGATATTTAGCAATTTTTCACACAATTTTCCTTAAAAAGCACAAAATTTCTTTTTTTATATAACATTCAGTAATAGGTTTAGTTTTAACTACTGACTTCTTGTGTTCGATAGAAAATTTTAACTAATTAAATTAAACTAAGAAATTGTGTTGGTATACCTATACCTCTAGATATTGACAAGTTATTTCTCACTTACAAGAAACGTTTTAACAAGACTGTCAAAAAATTATTTATATAATCAGTTATCTCAGAGGTACCGCTACAACCTTAGGGTGCATGTAATTTTTTTAAAGATTAGTATTGAAACCTAGATAGTTCCAATATGAAATATGAGATAAGAATTTAGTGACTTAAAAGGTCAAATAAAATTGTAAGAGAGGAAACAGGGACAACAGAAGACGATAGTTAATTTTATAACACATAATAAATCAATTTTAGAAAATAAACGTATCAGGTGAAAAAATAATTAATATTTTAATGAGATAATAGAAGCTAAAATGACTCGCTAATCTAAAGGTATTTAAAAAGTAAGAGTATAATTAAAAAAGGAATAAAGATAAAAAGGAGGGGGCAAATCAGCATGTTTAAAGGCATCTGTTTAGGAATAATAAAAACAATACGAAAAAATACCTTTGAAAAAATGTACATTAAAGTAAAACACCAAAAAATTAAAACAAAAAATATAAATAAAGTAGACAAAAACAAAACAACGTATAGTACAAAATACTAACCCTAGCTTTATACGACATACAGAGTGAAGATCACTGATAATAAAAATCGAAAATTAGGAGAAATAATAGAGCACTTACAAATTAAGAAACATAAAGAAGGATTAAGATAAAGTGATTAAAAAAGTATGGAAAACAAAATCATAAAAGTGAAACACAAAGCATAGTGACAAATATGGTGAGATGAGTCACCACCAGCTAATTTCTTCCAATTTTTAATTGCTATTTTCACTCTCGCATTCTTGATTAAAAAGCGTTTTTAGTAATTCAATTTGAAACAGAGGTAAAATAAATTTTGCTCGTACTAAACCTTTATATCACAGTGACATTATCCATAAAATAACCTAGTTTACGCGTTAAAAAATATCTTTTGTGTTATTATTTGTGCAGTGAATCTCATGAATAATTTATAGCTTGGCAGATACTCACACGTAGAAGAAATATGTTGTAGCACCATTAAAAATTACAACTGGAGTGCTAACAACGCCGGCTGAATTATTGTGAACTTCCTTAATTACCTCGAGGCGGATGTCGACTGAATGCGCCAGCTCCGCGGAAACACCGGGAGCTTTTCCGGGAACAGCGTCTAGATTGTGTTATCGTATACACTAACATAAGTGCAATAAAAAGATTTTGAATAATGTTTCAGTTGTGCAGTAGCAAATATTTATTACCTAATATGCATACAATCGTAAAAGCTTCTAAAATACAGTAGGTATACCGAAGTCCTAATTGGATGTCTGGTTAATAAATTATTATTAAAATGGCTGTTATATATACATTACTGAGCAGTTATTAACTCTTCATATACAGCAATATGAAGACTGTAATTAACTCATTACTGAATAGACATTAATTATGTGCTCTCTCTCTATAACGTCTATTATTATAAACACCATTGAGAACCAGTAGGAATGACACATATAGCTTAAAGTAAAAGTTTTGCATTAATCTTAAATACTAAACTTCAACAACGGCTCCTGACGATTTAACGTTTACAACGAACGAACACTAACTGAAAAACTAACTAAATTCCAGAACCTAATTTCAAACTAAAACGGCATTTAAATATTTATATTTACTAGTGATTGATGTACCCTTCAGTGGATATTTGGGCGGGCAAGAACAAACTTCATTCATTTTAACGCCCACGAACCCGAAACTTGGGAAATGTAGGGTAAGGTTTGCGCAACTTACGTATTCATTAAATAGGTGTTTAAAAAATTGTCTGGCGCGAGTTTGACTACAGCGCCAATCAATGCAAATTTGCCGTCATTTTGGTCTGTGTTTATTAAAAAGGTACATTTGCTACAATTTTATGTTCAAAAATGAGTTAATGCTCCAAACAATATCAATTAATTTAATTTATTTTACTCTAACTTTTCGTCGTTAACAAGTTTGTTAGCAATGCTACTAAATTTGCTATAAACTGATCTGCAACTTTGTTATCACTTAAGATACTTTCTTAATTTCCTGCAACAAATTTCTTGGCCTAATTACGCAATTTGGGGCAGATAAAAGGCTTTAAAAGAAAATGGGTACAAGTAGCTGCGTGTTATCATTCTTTAAAGCTGTATATAAGCGTTTTTCTATCACCATTGGCGTGGGTTACTAAATCTGCACCCAATCGATCCCTTTTGATATGCATTCAATAAGCTTCAAAGATACTTAATTAACCGCAATAGATCATGTTATTCAATCTGACAAGTCAAATATTAAAAGATATAATGCCTTTACATAGTTTAGTATTTACTAAACATAAATAACTCAATATTAAGCATTGATGTTAGTAAAAGATATATGTTTAAGTGTCTACACATTAGTAGCAATAAGCTAAAATTTATAAAGTATTTTAAAAGAAAAATGTTATCAGAAGAGTATAGTTAGCAATTAGTTGGGAATAAAGTTTTAAAGGGAAGATACAAAATTAGGACCAATAAAGTAAATTTTAGATAATTTATCATAAAAAGAAAGATATATTAAACGTTCGCACACTGAAATAAAAACAATTTAAATTTTCTTTTATGATTAGATTGATAAAAATGATTGCTGATTACTATTAGCATATAAACTCGAGATGTTTTAAAAATAACTGATGCTAAAGAAACGTAAATAATAAAATCAGAATAAAGAATAAAGTATAGTATTACAAAACTTAAACTACTTAACGAGAATCATGTTATTTAATTACATAAACGACCATCACAAAGCAGTGAATAATTTATAACGTAGGCCAAAAAGTTCTGGTTCACTTGCGAAAAATCAAATTTTTATGCGTTAATTTTTTTTGTATTTTTTTCCTCCGTTTGTTTCTTGTGCATTCAAGATGCCGTTGGAAGAAGTCGAGTCTTGATACGTTATTGCTAGAAGCGATTAATTGATGTCGTGTAATAGATTTGAGATGTCGAAGTTAATCGAAAGTTTTAAGAATCCGGCGACCTCAACCTTAGGGGTCAACCTTGTTCTGATCGACCGACAAAGTTGAATAATGACGATTTGCTGGCAGCTTGGAAGATCGGTCTTCGTCAAGCAATCGCGACCTGGCCCCACTCTTCGGGTTTCATCTTATCAAACTGTGCTGAATCAGCTGGACTTTTTGCACAAGAAGCCTCGACAAAAGGCGACCCAAAAAATGATTTGACATTTGCCGTCAGCTGCTCAGCAATTCGTTGAATGACTGATTCTGGAAGCGCGTTGTGACTTCGGGCGAAAAGTGGGCCTATCTAGTCAATCACAATCATCAGAAGCGTTGGGTTTCGCGAGGTCAAGCTCTATGAATAGTTGTCGAATTTCATTTAAATTCGCGCATAAAAATTTGGTTTTTCGTATGTAAATCAGAACTTTTTGGCCAACCTTTATTTACTGTTTCGACCTTAAAAATTCTCTATATGAAGTTCTGAACATTGTTCTGCGCTTTAGTGATAAGCAGCAAATAAGTACGAGATCCTCAAAAGTTTTGCAGCATCCTAGTCATACTGCATAATCAAAAACTGATGGTTTGTGTTTAATATTATATCAGATCATCAATATTATACAGGGTGGCGCAGAGCAAACTGACATTTTTCAACTAGTCATATGTTATATACGGAAGCAGAGAAAAAATAACTAAAATTGTCTATAAATACAACTAACTATGTCATTTATTTACCACTGATTACAAGGTTATTTTTTAAAAACTACATCAGGTAGATGGCCTCCGTTTACATCAATGCATTGTTGCAAACGTTTTTTAAAGTTGTCTTACACGCGCCTTCGTAGGTTCTCATTAATTGTTGCAACTTCGTCACCAATGGCTTGCTCGAGTTCTTGAATACTCATGATAAGTCTCTGGAACACACGGTCTTTCAGGAACCCCCACAGGAAAAAGTCTGGTACTCTGAGGTCGGGCGACCAAGCTGGCCAAGAGATTCCGCGAAACGAGAGATACTAGTTCCGAAAATTTTATGAACTATAGCCATACCGTTTCGCTCGGTGTGGGCTCATAGAAATATAGGTTTTTAAGGTCAATGCCAAGCTGTCGTAACTTTTGTTCAACAGAGCATTCCAACATAGTCACATAATGTTCTAAATCAACGGTCACTATTTGTTCATCGTCATTTTCAAAGAAATACGGGCCTGCAATTCCGAAAGCACGGACTCCACATCAAACCGTCACTTTAAGAGAGTGCAAGGGCTTTTCATGCAGTTCCTTGGGGATCACTGATAACCATTATCGTATGTTCTGTTTGTTTACACAGCCAGAAACATAAAAATATGCTTCGTTGGTCATTAGCAAATTATTCAGAATGCCTGGGTTTTCTCGTAACAAACCACTTATTGTGGTGCAGAAAGCAAGTCTTGCTTCCTTGTCTCTTTCGTTAATTTGTTGAACAAATTGCAGTTTATAAGGGAGAAACTTTATCTCTTTTAGCATTCAATTTAAACTTCTTCTACTGATGCCGAAAATGCGAGATTGCTGGCGCGCCGAATGGCGAGGATCCTCACTCTCTTCAGGTTCTCTGGCATCAGCACTATTCGTGGAGCTCCATACTTCACGTCCAACACGCTACCAGTTTCTTGAAATTTCTTCACCCAAGCCAATATGGTATTGCGAGACGGTACGTAACCTTGTCGACCAATATTGCACTGACGTCGATAGACACGCTGCACTTTCGTGACTGAATTTGTTTTGTAATAACTACTAACACAGGTAACACGATGTTAGACGTTCCAACGCTCCATTGCGATTGACATACCGCGGCGGCACACGTCTTTACCATACTCCCTCCCATCAACCACGACAAATTATCGGGGCGGCGCACTATTCAGATTTGAAATTTGGGATACATTGTGAGTTGGAGGAATAACTGGCGCATACTTTTTGAAGACAAATCTGGTAACATTGTTACTATCAATGGTGTACGCTATCGGAAGATGATAAAAAACTTTTTGCAATTAAAGATCTAAACTTGAACGGCATTTGGTTTCAACAAGATGGAGCCACATGTCACACAACACGTGAAACGCTCACCTTATTTCAAACCAAATTTTCTGGTCATGCTATCTAGCAGAAGAGCAACATCAACTGGTTACGGAAATTTTGTGATCTAACCCCATTAGACTTTTTCTCTTGGGCTATTGGAAAGAAAGATTTTATGTTACCATATCAGACGTGTAATTATTGAAGTAAAACGAGAGGTCTCCAGTATAAAGGATTAGAGAACTGATATAAAAGGTGAATATCAAATTTTACAGACAAACTTGAGAAGATAATACCTCATAGAAAAAGAAACAAAAAAGTTCATATAAGCATGCCCGACATGCATGTGCTTTTTAATATTTCGCAATATGTTAAAACACTCATTTCAATGTAATTTAAATATATGAAATTACTTTTCTATATTACTCTAAAGGTAGATTTGCAAAATCTGAGTTTTGAAAGCAGGATAAAAACGTAATTCAATAATTCCTGGGAAAACAAGCGGTTACTCATAAACTTGTTAAATTATTTCTAAAAAATTCTTAAATATTAGTCGGGTATCTAATAAAAAAATATAATCACCACTGCATATTTTTTAAAATAGTTGATAAACACTTTTAGAATAACTGTTTTGTAATTTTTACACGTTTCAATGGAAATGAACAAAGAGTGTGTTCTTTTTACGAAATTTACGCTGTCTAGCGGTAATTACTATTACAAAAGAATTTGTATCAAACCCGTCATTAATATTCTGACGTAGTGCAACATGTCAAATTGTATTTAGTTTGCCCGATATACACGTGCAGCGCTTGATCCAAAACTATGGTTGGTAACCATGGAATAGCGTAGTAAAGAAAATTGCATCGCAGTAATTGTGATTCGTAAAGTTGGCATGGAGAAGAGCGAAACTTTCTAGTCATTACAAAAACTTGGAATAAGCCGAATGTTTGTTTATCGTACCATTAATCGTTTTAAGAAGATTGTGCATAAATTACAAATAAAGGTTTGGTTGGTCATATGCTGTTCGAATTTCAGCAGTCATCAAAGAAGTACGTAAACGGATTCGGATTCGTTATTATTACCCCTTGTTCGAGTGAACGCAGGAACTCAATTATTTTTAGTGACTGAGTAGATCGTCACCTGCCAGGCATCGGAAAGCTCCGGGAATAGAACCCAGGTCCGTCCGGATCACAAACACTGGACCATGCTGGCTATAACAGTTATTACAGATTGTAATTTTTATAAGAAATGTTAGTGTAAAATAACTATTTTATAAAAAATATTAATTAATAAATTCAGATATTATTTTTATGGTATTCTGTTTTTGTAAAAAAATGTAAAATGTATAAGAAGTTAATAGCAAAATATAATTTATGAATGTATACTTCTTTCAACTATATGTATCGATAATTTATCAAATAAATTATATTTCTGCATTATTGTACCATTTATACAGTAGGACAATTATATTCCACGATTCAAGAAAAACTCTTCATTAGAAAAGTTAATATGAATTTTAGGGACAAACTTCAGATGGTAATACCTGATAGGAAAAGAAACAAAAAAGTTCATATAAATATGCTCGACATGCATGTGCTTCATGATAGATTACAATATGTTCTTTATAACGCTATACCCCCACAAGAAAATTCATCGCAGTTACGACAAGTTTGAAGTTTTTATCATTTGCAGATCTGTTCCTAAGAAAACAAGTGTTATGAAGAGCTGTTACAAGGGTCCATTATTCATATAACGAACAAGATATTATTGACAACTATGAGCAATATGGCCATCTATCACGAAACACATGCATTTTTACACGAATGTTCAGATAAACTTTTCCATTCTATTCTTATTAGAAATCATTTCCTAAAGTTTATCTTTATAAACTATTTTCTTGTTACAGAGACATGTAAATAGATAAACTAGCCAAAATTAATTTGAGTACTTAATTAAATTTAATAAATAGTAATAATTTAAATATACGCAAATGAAGTTAAAATGATTATCCACAGGACAGTGTAATTTTAAACAGAAACGAATTAGAAGAAAGAGTTGTAACTAAAATTTAATGACGTTACATAAGTAAGTTAGGAAAATATATAATCACATCATTATTTAGTTTAGACGAGTGAAAAATATTAAAAATTTTTTGGTTAATTCCAACAACTGTTCTTATAAATAGTTAGATAAACGAAAATTTACAATGATTTGTTAAAGTAAATCTAAACTAATTAAAAAAAATTGCAATAAAAAATTATAACTTAAACAACCACTTATAATTTAAATAGTCAGTAAACAAATTGTCGGTAATTGTTTGGAATATCAAAAATTAATGTTTAGTTAAAAAGATTTTTGGCAGTATATTTTAAAATATGGTGTCGATAAGCGTTTGGATGGCAAATTTGAAAATGTTCCTCCTCCGTTATTTATCGCTTCAACTCCTCCCACAGTGTTTGATGAAATTCTTGTTCGAGTTTTGGCCGATCCAGACCAAAACCCTTGTTCGGCTTTTTGGAGGACCTTTAGCGTGCGCTTTGGATTGGTTTCCTAATAAGCTTTAGTTTAGATTGTGATGTATTGCTAGTTAATTTCTTTAAATACCATATTGGTTAATGGTTTCACGTGAAATGTGAAAGTTATAATAACAGTAACACCGTTTTAGAAATTTCACGGTAAAATAATTACTCAAATGTGTTTTCTTACATTAAACAATAGTGGAAAGTGACACGCAAGCTTGCGATCATTAATTATATCACACAACTTAATGCAAGAGCTACTGACAAATGATTGACGGGCGTTTAAAGATACAATTAATTTTACTGTATTGCAATAACGCAATCAATATTGTAGAAATAGATAATAATTTAGAAGTTCCTTTGTTTGGATTGCATAAATCATTCACATACAATGAAGGGGATACATTAAGAATTATTAAAAAGTAGTAGTCTAAAGAAAGGGCATTTTATTTAACAATTGCATAGAAACTCATCTTACTAAGTTGACGTTAATTTTTTTTAATAAAAACTCTCATATGGAAATTTGCAAAATTTAGCACTTGAAATAAAAATGAATTGTACCTTTGTTAGCTGTTCAAATACAGCTTTATTTGATTACGTCTGTTCTTTTTTAAAAATGCTCCGCGACGATAATACTTAAATTTAACACCTCAAATACGTTTCACTTCTTTATGATCTTTAAGGAAAATTACACGAGCGGAGTATAATAATACAGTTATTAAAAATCTTACTGTAATAATTATTAAACTGATTTCAAAGGAACACGAACATTGCCGCAATTACAGCTGAATAAATAGATAGGCGAATTTGAAGTAGCTCTAAAGGGATTCGCAATAGCTGAAACCCAATATCTATTTATAAATATTTACAGCAGCGAGCAAACTCTGTGATTAAAACTGTTTTGTGTATCTGATATAGGGATATGAATATCTGAGCGGAAAAGCTTTCGCTTCGCAACATCGCTGGCAGCCCGCTGCGATAACACTAGTAACCTCAAACAATATTAATGTTATTTTTCCGCAGGGAATTAACCTAGTTGTTATGCTAGTAAAATTGGGCGGATCGAGTTCCGCGGTATGCTATTTCATCCTCAAAACTATACCGTTCAGTTGTTTGTGTAAAAGTACAATAAAAGAGGAAATTTGTAACACATACGTTATTATCTACCAGCGGAATTGTGACGTGATAAAACAACTCATTATAGTGAAATTTATAAATATTAAAATCTAAATTATATATATAAAAAATTATGAGTGCTGCTGCTGCTGTCACACAGGTCAAAGGTCAAATCGTTCGTGCCTTTCCGTGCCCACCCGAGCGCATCCGAAGGACTAATTTCGGCCCGGCGGCAGGCGCGACCGAGGTATTATATTTCCGGAACCGCAAGCGATGGAAAATTTTCGTTTGAGAGCGGGTAATAAAGCACTTATACATAAAAAAAATTATGAGTACTGTCACACAGGTCAAAGGTCAAAGGTCAAAGTTCAACTCTAATTGGGTATACGTAAATGCGTTGTCATGGCAACGGCGTACGTCAATTATGTCAAACAGAGCTTTTTAATCGTGTTTTTATTTATTTTTAAAAACTACTATGCGAAGGGGCTCAAGCATGTCGGAGTTGGACAAGCTTTCCGGGGGGCCGCTGCCAGACCTCGTTATATATATAAAAAAAATTATGAGCGCTGCTGCTGCTGCTGCTGTCACACAGGTCAAAGGTCAAATCGTTCGTGCCTTTCCGCGCCGACCCGAGCGTATCCGAAGGACAAATTTCGGCTCGGCGGCAGGCGCGACCGAGGGAATATATTTCCGGAACCGCAAGCGATGGAAAATTTTCGTTTGAGAGCGGGTAATAAAGCACTTATACATAAAAAAAATTATGAGTGCTGTCACACAGGTCAAAGGTCAAAGGTCAAAGTTCAACTCTAACTGGGTATACGTAAATGCGTTGTCATGGCAACGGCGTACGCCAATTATGTCAAACAAAGCTTTTTAATCGTGTTTTTATTTTTAAAAACTACTATGCGAAGGGGCTCAAGCATGTCGGAGTTGGACAAGCTCTCCGGGGGGCCGCTGCCAGACCTCGTTATATATATAATATAATATATATATATATATATATATATATATATATATATATATATATATATATATATATATATATATATATATATATATATATATATATATATATATATATATATATATATATTCCGGTTTATACCGCTCCGTGCGGCTTTCCGGTTCTGAAGCGCCACATGTATCGGTTTTGAGCATCTTCCTCTTGTACTTGATAATTGATCATTGCGTCTTTTATTCCGTTATTCCATGATCTTCTAGGTCTTCCTCTTTTCCGTTTTCCTGGGAGAGTCCATTTGAAGATTCGTTTCGGCCATCGTTGGTCATCCATCCTGATCAAGTGTCCAAACCATTTCAATTCTGTCCGTTATTGTGTCTGTGGCCCTCATTGTACGGCGGATTTCATCATTTGTAATATGTTCCCTTCTGTATACCAGCGCGCTTCTTCTAAGGTAGTTCATCTCTACGCCCTGTAGTTTTCTTTTATATTCATTGTTAATTGTCCACGTTTCACAACCATAGCACAGCACTGATTCTACCAATGATTTACCTATATGTATTTTAACATTCCTCGAGATATGCTTATCCCACTATATTGAATTTAAGCTTCCTAGTACTTTCCGGCTGGTTTTAATTCTGGTTTTTATTTAATCCTAGCCTATCCTGTTAGTAGTTATTAAAGTTCCTAAATATTTAAATTGTTGAACTTGTTTAATTTCTTCCGTATCATTTACCATCACTTGAAAATTAGCATTGGCGTTTATTGCTATATATTCTGTTTTTTCTATGTTGATACTTAGGCCCAATTTTTCGTATGTTTTATAAAGTCTTCTCAGCATAAATTCTAGGTCATAAGTATCCTATGCAATCACAACCTGGTCGTCAGCGAAGTTAAGAGTGAATAAATGGGTATCATTAACTGGTATGCCCATTCCCCTTACATCATTTTTCCATTTTTGTAGGACTACTTCTAAATATGTGTTGAAAAGCAGTGGGGATAGCGTACAGCCTTGCATTAGACCTTTCGTTGGTATAAATGGTTCCGAAACTTCCTTTCCATTTTTTATATAAGTTTTATTATTTATATACATCTCTTTTATGATGTATATAAGTTGTTTATTTATATTCATAGTGTATAAAGCTTCCCATAATTTACTTCGAGGTATTGAATCGTACGCTTTTTTCAAATCGATAAAAGCTAAATGAGTTTCTTCTCCCACTGCTATTCTCTTCTCTATAAGTTGTTGTAGCACGAAGATGTTGTCAACGCATGATTTACCTCTAGTGAAACCACTCTGCTCGTAATTTTCCCTTCCAAATTTTCCTGTAGTTTGGCCATCAAAACTCTTCCAAATAATCTGCTAAAAGTGCTGTTAATGCTTAAACCTCTGTAATATCCTGGATCTTTCCGAGAACCTTTCTTATAAATAGATATAATAAAAGATCCCTTCCATTGAGTTGATATTTCGTTTTGTTTAATACAGTTGTTAAAGAGACTTATTAATCTAGTTATTAAATTATTTCCTCCATATTTAAATAGTTCTGCGGGATTTCACCAGGACTAGGCGCTCTTCCATTTTTCATTTTGTTCAGCGCTACTTGGATGTCGTTTTCAGTTATTATAAAGTCTGATTTAATATTCCTTAAAATATTACTTTCATCCAGGTATTCGGCTCTGTCTTCCTTTAATAATTTATTATAATGTGTCATCCAAGTAGGTGTATCAATATATATTTGATTTATATTACTATTGTCTGTCTTTACAGACTTTTGTAAATTGCGCTCCCCCTAACATGCTATCAATTTCTATGCATTTGTGTTCCCACGTAGCATTTTTATATTTGGAAATGTCTCTCTTTGTTATTTTGTTTGGATGTTTATATTCTTGCAATGTTTTGGCAGTCTTTAAGGCTAACCATTTATGGTATACGTTGTTTTTCATTGGAATATAGTTATCTATTTCTTTATTTCACCAGAGAGGGTTTCTTCTTCTTTCCTTTTCTATTCTTCCCAAAGCTTCAGTTGCAGCTTGGTGAATCTATTGCTGTATAGTTGACTAATCCTATCTTGCTTAAGTAAGTGAAGCTTATATTTTAGATATGACTGTGTAGTTTTTGTTACACTTGTTAATGATGCTACTTGTTCTTTTAATTGCATTGGAGGTATTATAATTTTTGCTGTGAATAGATAATGGTTTGAGCCATAGTTGGCTCTTCTTTTAACTCGTACGTCTTGTATTTTGATGTTTGGTTGTTGTCTTGTGATGATGTAGTCTAAAATAAATTTCTGATTAAAGGAAGGTCTCTCCCATGTATACTTATGTTCGTATTTATGATCGAAAAAAGTGTTCCAAATTTTAAGATTATATTGTTCACACATATTTATTAGTCTCCCTCCGTTCTCATTCTCTGTAGGTTCACCAAATTGGCCTACTACATCGTCATGTTTTCGTATTCCCAATCTTGCATTCATATCCCCTGATACAATCACTTGTTGTCTATTTTTAATTTTATCCAGTTGTTTTGTTATCGTTTTGTAGAATTTTTTCTTCAGGTTGGCTGATGCGTCCTCTGTTGGAGCGTATTATGCTAATATTGTCAATTTTCTGCAGTTGATTTTTAAAGTTATTTTAGTACATCTTTCTGATATTGCTTCAACATCCATAATCTTTTTACTATGTTTTTTCTTTATTATTATGGCTACTCCTGCTCTAGAGCGTTCTGATTTAGATACACCTGACCAGTATAATTCATAGTTGTTGAAAATCTTCTTACCTTAGCCTTTTCGCTTGGTTTCTGTTAGGCAAACTATAACCATATTCAGTTTATCTAGTTCGCTGCATATTTCTTGTTCTTTGTTTGCGATGCCTTGTATATTCCATGTACCCACTTTCTATGTCCATTTTCTTTACGTGCGTCGTCTTCTGTTTGATCCATCCTGTTTCCGAGGCTGTGTGTTTGGTTTTTTACCATTTTATAGTTTTTTCAACAAACGAGGAGCTAGCCTGCTGTAAACCCCCAACCTGGAGGACCAGAGTCGGCTAAGGGAATTATAAAAATATCATCATGCAACAATGTCTAGGATTTCACAATCTGTCAAAATATCATTAAATATTTTCGTAATGTACATAAATAATGCAGGGTGGTGGAAAAAGAATGTTCAAATGTGTAAATTCGTTGACTTTTTTTGGTAATAATAATGGTAAGGACCTAACGTCCCGCATGGGAGCACGGTCTGCGAACTGAGAGGTTAAAGCTCTTTACTGCCCGGTCGTCGTGCACCGTCTCTGATGCGGACCGCCATTATTGCTCCTTATTCGAAGTGAACGCAGGTACTTAATTATTTTCAGTGACTGAGTAGGCCATCCGCCAGGCATCAGAGAGCTCCGCGCCTCAACCACTTGGACCACTCTGGAAGTTGATCTTTTATTACTACCAAAATAATCAGACACTCGACGTCCTTGTTGTACAGACATCCGGGCCGTCTCTTCAAAGTTTTTTCTTCTGAAATTTCTTGGCGAATGGCAACTTTCAGTTCGTCTACCGTACGAGGATTTCAAGTGTAGACTTTCGATTTGAGGTAACCTCAAAAAAAAAAAATTACACACAGGGAAATCTGGTAGACGTGGAAGCTAAGGGACGTCGCTAAAACGTGACAAACATTTTTCAAACAACTGACTTCAAAGTCCTTGTCGTGTGGGATGTGGCTCTATCGTGGTAGAATCATATTTTCTGCATGTTTAGCCGCAAACATCAAAGTTGCATGACAATATAGCGCTCTGGAGTTATTGTTGCAGTAACCTCCTTTTTTCAAAAAAAAAGAAAAGGTTAAAGGATTCCCACTTTCAAAACGGTACAACAAACTGTAAACTTAGTATTATAAAGAGTTCTTTGGTATAATTTCCGTGAGTTCTCTACTGTCAAAAACCAACAGTTTTGCTTATTGATATAATTTTACAAATTAGAAAGGAAAGTATGCGGTAATAGAAGATTCGACTGTCACCCGTCGCTTCCCCGGTATAATTTATACTAAATAGGTCCATCCTGAGTAGCCCGAAAAAAAGTAATTTGCTGGCAAAAAGGGAGCAGAGGGAAAGTACAGAAAAGTAAGCTAAACAAGGATATTGTGAATAACTCAGTTATATAGTAATCTTTAGAGGTTATGAGAATCTAATAGTAAGGTCAAAAGTTGTATGTAATGTAATTAACTTTCTTTCTTTCTTTCACTAATTCCTAGTATCCTTAAGGGTGTCGGGTTCTAATGTAATTAACAAGAAAAAATATAACATTATAAAGATCCCTAAATTGAGGACTGTAACTTAGGCAACACAATATATACACAAGTATAGCGGGGCAACAAAAGACAAAATTAGTAAATATTAAAAATATTACTAGAGGTTGTCCGCCAAAAGGTACTTTTGGCATACTAGGCTAACAACTTTTCACCCGCCTTCCCTCAAATTTTTCCAAGGTGGGAACGTATACATTTTTAAATGGATCAGTCTTACCATTGATTGGAAACGTGGAACAATTTAACTTACAATCGAAGCTCCTCTCGGCGGAAGCAAACCAAATGGCCGTGGCAGACGCGATTTTAGCTTTCGTCAATGCAGCGACCCGATAGCGGCGACCGCCTGGCCATTTGGCAAGAAGCGAGAACAGCCCCTAGTTGCTTGCACGAACGCACGGACCTCCTTGTGTAAATCAAGAGCTCAGAGCTTGGCCACCACACCGTTCATATAAGTCGACTTTGTTTACTTTCCGTTCAAATGTGTAGGCTGTCTTTTCTTATGTACGGACCTCCACGTGTAAGAGCCAAGGACCACGCCACATTTCTTTGTTTACTTTCTGTTCAAGTGTATAGATAGATTTGGTTAAATAATTGCGTGCGTAATTGCTAAAGGAAATTCATCTGAAAGGTTAAACTGAGAATTGACTAACATAAAAAAATAAAGTAGATCAAAATAATCACAAAAAATAAGAATAAGTAATTAAATTCGTTAACTCAAGTGACAAAGAGTGCAAGGTTAGAAAAACCAGAATTTAATACAATATACAGCAGGGTCCCATCCATTAGAAATTTTGTTGAGTGATTTAGCAGGATTTATCAGACCGTGTGTACGTCAAGAGCTGAAAGGGGTAGGTTTTTGATTATAAAAGTGTATGGAAGGCAAAGATAAAAAGCAACAGAAAAAGTGGCAAAGGAAATAAAAAAGAAAAATCAGACCTAAATACACTATTTTGAAGAACAAGATGTCTTGCGAAGTAAAACAAAACCTGACAGAACACCAACTAAGGAAACAACTGATAATAGGGAATCACTAAATATGGAAGAGGCTAAGAAAATGTAAGCTAAATTCAAAAAGTATCATAAATGCAACATTAAACAAGAAATTCTGGAAATAGGGAGGAAAATTACAATTGGCATTAAAGAAACAAGAAATGAGATAAAAAACATTAAAACCGAAGTAATATATAATATCCAGAAAATGAAATGTATGAGAAAAATTTACAATTAAATGAAATATGATTGAATTAAGGAAATGAAAAACCCTCACAGTAAAATACAAGGTTTGGAAAATAAAAAATACGAAATAATTTAGTGATAACGGAGACAAAAATTAATACAGATAACGGAGACAAAATAACAGAAGCAATAAAAAATATGTTAGAGAGAGGACTATAAATAACGACTAAATTAAAAACAGCACATAAAATTGGAGAAGAAACATGCATAATTGAAACGAAAGACTAGACAAGCAAGCTGAAGTTGTTGAAAAAAATCAAATCTCGAAGGAAAAATATATTCATAGAAGCAGAATTGATAAAAAAGGAAACAGAGGCGTATAAAAGTACAAAAGAGATACAGTAAGAGAGAAAAATAAAAAAGTACAACTGTAAAAATAGGCTACTATAGAATGAAAATCAATGGGAAAAATGAGATAAACTCAAGAGGACCAAAGGCTTGATGTACCGATAATGGCCAGGGAAGGAATTTTGAATGATGCGAAATACAATTTTGAAGGACTAAATAAAGTAGAAATTAAAATGTAACAAAAGAAAATAAAAAGCAATATAAGACTAAACTAAATCAAAAGAATTATGAAAAAGAAGATGCAGGGTTGATAAAAATATTCTCAAATTTATATAGTTATGCTATGTTAAGTGTATGTTGTTGATTATTTTTGTCGATTATATATTAATGTATATTCAGAACATTGTAGGTTCGAAATGTATTGTAGTATTTCCAACACGACAAATATAAAACAAGCAATTACACACTGTGTCCATAAACGGTAAGTGCAAAAAATTATTGCACAACAAAAAATAAATTTTCATTTATACTTATCGCACCTTGCACAAACGCAAAACAACCCCACAAAAATATTTTTGTTGCACTTTATTCTTTTGAGAGCCACATATGCTTTTTAAACCCATCATCAGCATTTCGTTTGAAATTTGTGAAATAACTTTTTTAGATTGCTCTAAATGTGGAGTTACAAAATTCCTGAGTTTTGAAACTCAGCTGAATAATTCGCGGGAAGTGCGAGACTACTTGCTAACTAATTTCGGAGACGTTCTGAATAATATTCTATCTCGATGAAATAGACGACAACCTTGCACATTTTCTTGAACATTTGATAAACATTTTCCAGGCATGTTTTGCAATATTTACGCATTTCAAGAAAATGACCAAAAACTTAGCTGTTTTTACAAAATTTGTGCTGTTTAATCAGTGCGTAGTTACTTGGAATGTATGGAGATCTATACTTAGTCTAGCCATAAATAGCGTTACAAAAGCTGACACATTTGCTGTAAACGAGTAATTAATATTTTATTATTGTAATTACAGTTTGGCCGACATAAAATGTTATGGTTAATCCAATATTACGGACAGCAATCATAGAATGGCGTGATAAAAAGAACCGTATCTCAATAATTGGACTTCACAAAATTTGGTTTACATTTACATTACAAAGACTTGGAATAAATCAAATAATTGTTTATTCATCGTTTCAAAAAGACATTGTGCGTAAATAACAGCAAAGTCGGCTTTATATTGTTCGAATTCCAGTAGTTACCAAAGCAGTATATAAACGGGAACTTAACGAGAAATCTTATCACGTTTTTATTATAAATAGAAAATTGTCCAACGTGAAACTATATTTTAATGATAGAATCATAGGGCATATTCAAGAGTTCTCGAAACACGTCACGAGGGGTTAAAACAGTTCAAAGAGGTCATCATCCCGCCTCAATTATTGTTTGGAAAGCAATCTGCTATGACAGTGCAAATGAATTTTATTTTTGCGAAAAAAGAGGTAAAAAATACTTAACTAAAAGTATATTAAGGAATAGTCTTAGAATCCTACGTAAAAATTTGAATGGGAGAATGTCTCAAAAACAGCAGTGGAGCTTTCAATATCATAACCAGAACTGTTTAAAAGTGGTTGCTTTCATTTTATACAAAATTGTCATTCGGCAACTCCCAATCTTAAACCATTAGAATGTAAATTGTGGTTAGTTTTGTAGGATATAGCTTATTTTAAAAGACACTCAACTATCAACCCTTTAAAAGATTCACTAATTGAACTAGTGGCCAATTTTTCGATCGATGTCCTGCGTGCTGCAATATATCACACTTATCTGCAGTTTTGCATATTTTTTCTGTTGTTTGAAAGTGGAGAGGTGTGTCAGAATGGATTTTTCTGCAGATTCCAAAAATGACGTTCAAAATTCCGTATCATGTCAGAATTTTTCATAAATCACAAAAATGTGAAAATTAGAAAAACGTAATTTCTTAATGACATAGATATATGGTAACGTTTGTAACGTGTCAGTGGCTTCAGGTGGCTGTGTCAATCATCCAGACATATTTTGTTACATATGTGGCTGCTATACGACAGTAAAACAGAGGCAAAAACTTGCGCCTTTGGGATTAAACTAGCAGATTAAGACAAAGCGTGGGCTCCGAAAAAAGTATGCTGTGCACGTGCGGAGGGGTTGAGAAATTGTAAAATTGTAAAAAAGAATCAATGCAGTTCGGTGTACCTATGATGTGGTTTGATCAAACAAATAACAGTGATGACTGCTACTTCTACACAATGAAGATTGTAGACCATACTTTAAGCAGGGACAGTAAATGCTTTCAGTGTCTTGGAGTTAAGTTTTCATAAATTAGGTCTCAAAAAATTAAAGATAACATTTTTATGGTCCCACAAATACGAAAATTAATGGCCAACAACATATAAGTGTAAATTTCGAGCAGTTTAAGAAAGTTTAAATAGTATAATCGTATTTATGGCTGAACTAAGTACATATTTTCATTGATACAATCCAAGGATAGGTATTTGCTAACTTTTATCATTTTCAGGTTGAAGTGCCAAAATAGATAGTCGTCTAAAAAAGTAGAATCTATTACATGTCAAACAAATCTCTTCTTTCATTTCAGGTTCTTTCCACTTCAACTTTGGTTGTAATAATAATTTAAGACCAAAAATATATACAAAGTAGAATGTACTGTCATTTATTGATCTAAAATTATAATAATAAGAAATCTTTTTCTAAAATAATACAATGTTAATTGCTCAGTATTTTTGAATAAAACCTTTAATTTTATTGAAAGTTGTGTATATAGAATATATTTTATCCTTAAGCTCAATACCTTATTTTAAAAATTATTAATTTGTTTATTTTAATATCAAATTTGAAGGCTTCGAAAACAGCTAAAACCAGATACTATATTTAACTAAAGAATATGGTTTGGGGGTGAGTAAATAAAATACAGGGTCTGGCAGAATTACCTCCCATTTTCGTAACGGCAATTAAAAGAAAAATTCTGGTCAATGTTTTATTATTTATTATCACACAAAACAATGCTTGCCATTTATTCGCCAACCACTTTTGAATATGTTATCGCCGAAATGTTAGTCCGCAGGAGCGATAGACTTGCAGCCTCATCTTATAGTTCCGCATTGCTTGCCTCAACAGCCCGCGGTCAGCTTTGAAAAACTTTTGCTTTCGGGTGTCCTTATAGAAATAAAGGGGACAAGTCTGGTAACTTAGCTAGCCATGGCATATCACCACGTAATGAGATAAGGTGGTCTGAAAGCATTTGTCCCAAAACTTTTCGAGTTAAAATTCTCACCGTGTGTGCGATAGCGGTATCTTGTCGGCACCATAGTGATAGATTTCCATGTTAGTTTTGGGCTCCAGAAAGTTGAGTAACATAGCAACACAGCAAGTAGTTGTGACAGTCACCGCTCGTCCTGTTTCCTCAAAAAAGTACGGCTCTATTGTGTCAAATTCCCTAGCATCACACCAAATAGTTACAAGTTGACTGTGGAGGGATCGCTTATGCAGTTGTTGAGGATTTTGTGAAGCCCAATGCCGAATGATAAATGGAAATAAGCTTTATTACTACTGAGCACAACAGCATCAGCTGGAACATTTGTCAATATATCTTCACAAACAGCCAGTCGGGCCCACCAGTCGCATTCTTTCAGTTCCTGGATCACCATCAATTATTTTTTTCAGTTAGATATTCCTAAGGTGAGGGCATGCTTACCCTGCCTGACTGTTGTAAAACAGTCTGTCAAAAATTGTGTACCCACAAAATTATGGTTTTCTTGGTCGAAAGTCTTTTAAAATAAGTCTCCCATACAAACTAATGATGTTCACTACTCCATGCGATCATAAGCACTAAAATGGCATGCCTTGTGCTGCTCAAAGATGTACGACTTGAGTGCTATCTATCAATACATTGTATGATGTGATCAATTCAAAAAGGAGAGGTCATTCTGACGGATCCTATCCTTAACTATCATTTTTTGGAAGATTTGTATTTATTAAACCTAATACAAATCAGATATGTTTTTTGTTTTTAAGGGGGACGTCTGGTTTTTTTTTTGGCAAAAAATCGATTTTGAATTTTTTATTTTCAGAAAGCTGAAAACCCTAGGATTATAATGCTTTTTTTATTTTTCCTATATCTCAATTTGCCACAAAGATATACATGTATATATACCTATATATTTCCATGCTCGCCAAGCCATTTTTTCCGCCCTGCAAGTTGTGACTTGTTTCTTCGGAAGAAACGTCGTTAATTTCAGGTTTTTATGTTTTCGAAGGCTAACGACCTCAAAATCGCAATGTTTTTATTAATTTTTTGTATCTTTATATCTATATATGCATTATGTCTAAATGTTCGCAAAACAAAGGATCTTGTGAAGATCCAAATAAAACATAGTGTGGTAGGAATAAAAAATGAAAGTTTCACGTGCTGATAAAAAATCTCAGTAATCCTCAAAAGATGCGAGAATGAAGAGAAAAAGGAGCTTGATTAGCAAGAAAAACTTTTTCAAGAGGCCCAAGGATCACTTTATGGTGCAGGAATCGCAGACTGATAATTGGTAAGCATTTTGTATATTATAATTTTAAATAGATGAATGCAAATAGAAAAAAACTCTAAATGCGTTTTTCTCAAAATGGAGATTTTTCGCGGTGGGCACGATTTCTCGGAAGTCATTAATCCGATCGACCTAATTTTTTTTGTGTGTTTATTGAAACAATATCTTCTCTGTATTCTACAACCAATTTTCCAAATTGAACCTAAAATATTTTATTTTACTTTAGAAGAGGGTAAAGGACGTTTTCCGAGAAATTTTTTGCAGACTGGTATTTTTTCCTACTGATCTTGACAACTTGGTTGTAGAATACAGGCAAGATATATAGATGCCGTTTGATTTGTTTGTTATGGCAATACTGGTGCAAAGATATCCTGTACACCGCACAACGCGCGGTTTTTCAGGAGACGACTTCGGCGCCCTCTGGTGGAGTTGAAATAAATAAAATAATTTATAAAAATGGTTTTTGCTGCCCCTTAATATATCTTTTCAAATGCAACAAATCCCATATCTCTAAATAAAATAGATTTCTTTAAAAAAAATTATGAAAATTGACCAATTGACCAGACGTCCCCCTTAACTTGGTATTAGAATATCATTTAAAGTATACTGAACATAATAACATTAATAAAATTAAGTTGTTGCAAAACAGTAGAACCTTATGTAAAAATTATGTGCTTATTATAAAATTTCGCAAAATACAAGGTAATTACAAATATTACAGGTTTTTCATATAAATATATTAAAAATACAGTAAAATAATTAAAGCAACATACAATCTCAAATTTTATTCCTGGCACAACCCGAGTTGCAGTTTGAAAAAGCGCTTACGCTTCGAAGTATAAAAAGTTATTCTATCATATGCATATGACGTTAAAATAACATAGCCGTAACAACCTAAAGCAATAAAGCTGAATCCATGCTTGAAGGCAACTCCTGGCCGTCGTCGTAAAACGCGTTTTATGCTAGTCAAAAAATGCAAGCCGCATTTTCGAGCCAAACAAAGGTGGCCGTAACTAACCGCGACCGGATTTACAGGCGACCAATTTTTAAATTCCTTGATAAATGAAGCGCTTCCGTCCTCTAGTGCGCCGGATACATCTCCGCAAAGGACATTTGTCACAAATAGCGTCTTCAAAGCGCATTCATCACCTTACAAATATGACAATCGCGGATGTGGGGTATAGGATGATATAAATCTCCGCCGCCGCTACAGGAAAGAAATTTAAAGTATGGAATTGTTTCCTTGGCTGCACTGATTCTGCAGGGCAGTCGTGAAATATTGAACGACTTTAGTTTGTGTGATTCGTCCGAGCTCCGAGAGAAAAACTGAATTACCATTGTAAACACAATTTAAGAAGAGTCATCGCGCAAAAGCTACAAAAAGCGGGCGGTATCAAAGCACGTTGCACGAAAGAAGTATATCTTAACGACTCTGCGACAACAAAGAACATACGTGCTTTTTAAGACTGGCAGCTCCACCGGTGTGCGAGATTGGCACGGCAAAAAAGGCTTGATAAGCGACAGGTTTTATGCAAATTTTAGGGTTAAAACGTCATAGTCAGCGCCGTAATGCAAGAGTTACGTTTTAATTTTGGGGGTAATACTTGAACGGAGCGCTTTTAAATTAGGGTGTATTAATAAAAGTCAAGTTGGACTAAAAAAAGTAATCCAAGCTTAACCATTTTCAAACTAAAGTACGAATTAGTTTCGCTGTTTGAAATTCGTCTAATTAATTACAGAGGATAACAGTACAATCAGAGAAAATAATAGTTTGAAAAACAAGATGGATGTTTCCAGTAAATGAGTGCTATAAAAAATTATTTTGTTAAAGAGAGTATTTAGTTAAGACTAACAAATGTCATTTACTTATTCGTGTTCGCACTACAGACAAATCCCAGTCATTTAATTAGAATACGCAACGTTTTTGTGGCATTACAGTAATTGTAAATGCTAAAAACGTTTTAAACTTTAATCAAAATAAAAATATACAAAAATGGAAAAATATTTTTTAAACTCTACAGGACTGTATTGCATCATTATATATATTGTAAAAGTACAGGAACCATCATTTTTCATTGTTGTAAGGTGACAACATATGTAATTGGTTTTTGTCTAAGATGTGAGTTTACAAGACACGTCATTTCTATGTCATTTTTCATTACAAAAAAAGACTTGAGAAATACACGATATACACACTATCGATTTTTTTAAAAATTAAAAGATTTATAAAAAGCTTTAATAAGTTTTATGGTAGAGGACAATTACATTGCATTTTGCCAACGATAGTAACCTATTAAAAATGCTACCCCAATTTATTAAATACTGCAATTATGATTGAACAGGAACAATCTAAAAAAGTTAAAAAATAATCATATATTCAACACTTTCTTTAAAAAAACTAAGGGCTCAATTTGATTTTTAAAAACCGAAAAGCCACAAGACATGAAATGAGGTAGATCTAAATGGACGTAGAAGTAACTAGAAAGATGCCATTTGAGAGTAGCCTGTTCTAATTAGTTATGATTACCAGCAGCCAAACATCATTTTTTGTCATACAATGTAATTCAATAATTTCGAAATTAGTTTCATGAGTTAAATTCACATATATGATCTACTTTGGTAAAGAATATTGTAGACAACTTTCAAGATGCTTTTGAATTAAGTTATTATATTTTTTGGTGACTAAATTATGAGTCTAGAGTTTATAGAAATAGAGTTTGCAAATTGATAAAAATTCATTGGTTCTGCCCAGTGGTTGTTAAATGTTATATCGAACAAACAAAATCAAACATTGCATTTGTATAAACAAGAAAATTTATTTTACAGCTCAACCAAAAATGAAAAGCGTAAATGTAATATTAAAAATAGTATTTTTTTATTCTATATTTATCTACTACGCCCAATATGCTAATAACTGGAAAAAATAATAAAAAATACTATAAAAAGCCAAATTTGCTCAATTAAAAACAAACAGATCATTCAAAGTATTTTGTAGCATGCTATTTAATAATTAAAAAATATTGCAATAAAAACTATATGCGAATCATTATTTATATTAATAGTTTATAACAAACTGGTAAATTGTAACCAGAAAAAATAAATTAAAGTAGACAGGGTCGATATTAATTAATATAATGTATCCATACCAACTTCATATAAATTTATAAATATACGAGGGTGTATCAAATATAAACGAGACTTTTGATCTCGGGTGCGCAATATTAACGCGCGAGAGTTCTCGCTTCGTCAGGTGTTGGGTAGGGATGTCAGGAGTGGGGGAAGCAGGCGGGCGATTTCGTTCTTTCCTGTCAGTACCCGTCGTGACAATGTCTGAGCAGGAGGTGCCGTCGTCAATTGCGCAGCGTATTATCATTAAATTTATCGTTACGGAAGGTGTCAACCGGCTGAAATCCTGAGGAGATTGACTGCGCAGTTCAAGGAAGAGACACTGTTACGAGCTAGAGTGTTCGCATGGTACAATAAGTTCGTGGAGGGTCGTGAGAATGTTGAAAATGAGAGCCATGATCGCCAACCTCGCACCAGCATCACCAACGAAAACATCGTCCGCGTTCAACAATTTATTGAGGGAGACAGGCGTCTGACCATCGGTGAGATTGCATCTGAGATTGGAATAAGTTATGGCGGCACTTTTTCGATCATCACAGAGGAGCTAGGGTTTCGTAGGTGTGCGCAAGGTGGGTGCCTCGCCTTCTGACAACTGAGCAGAAATTGCATCGTTCACAGTTGAACACCCTCCCTACGGCCCTGACCTATCGCCCTGCGACTATCACCTATTCGGTCCTCTCAATGAAGCCATGGTAGGGCATAGATTCGACAGCGATGAGGAGGTTGAGGTCTATGTGCGCAATTGGCTGGAAACACGACCAACTTCATTCTACGAGGAAGGCATTTCAAAATTAGCTACATTTAGCCGTTTTTTAACAAATTTCATTTCAACTGTAACAATCAATGGCCGTATTTATATGCAGCAATTACTTTAAAACTACGTACAACATTTTTCCGCAAGGTTCCACACATTTATTACATTTCTAAATTATTATATTAGCATTTAAATACACTCTGAAAAATATCCTGAAGTTTCATCTGTAAAATACTCCAAAACAGCCTCCTCCAATTCTTCATCGTTAAAGCTCTTTCTTCAGTTTTGAAAATAAACAGTTCTTACTGTCGTTTAAATCTGGGCTGTATGGTGAGTGAGAAAACTTCTCAAAGCCACACTTTTTTGTAGTAACCTTGGGTAATTGCGGCCGTACGGACAGGGGTGTTACCGTACAAAGGTGGACGGTTCGACTCGGCATGTCACAGCTTTTCTTTTCCTTTTCTTGAAATCAATTAGCAACCTTTCTTTCAAATCCCAAAAGATCGTTTTTTGCGAGGATCATGATTTTATCCTCTGTAATAATGAATTAAAAACTTCCTTATCGTTACGACACAGATTTAAAAATTGTTTAAAATAGGTCACATATTACTGCTTACCTCTGATTAAAGTCGGGATACTCATGTGGTAATAATATTATTCATATGAAGGTGGTCATGCAAAATGGATCGTACAACTGCATCGGAAAGCTCCAACCTTACTGATAATTCTTTTATTTTTATAAGTTTACCTTGCGGTACCTCACGCGTCAAACTTTCTTCCGAAAGCACTTCAACTGGCCGACCTGCACGTGGTTCGCCTTCAATGATTTCGCAGCCCTCCTTTACAGTGGAATATGAAGGCGTATGTATGATCCAAACATTGTTTAACATCAATGGGACTAAAGTCTTCTTTAGTGAGAAATTTAATCACGACTTGATATTCGATTTTCAACATTGTGCAAAATGACGCAGCATTGAGACAAATCGGCTGCTGAAAAGTTTACGAACGTTCAACCAAAGGATTGTGTTATCTAACTATCGATATTTAGTTTCTTTTAGCACTTACTTCGTCTTACGTCTGAAGCAAATTTGTAGAATGATAGTGGCTAGTATAATGATAAAATAATTCGAAGACAAGCGTGCCCCTTTGTGGAGAGGGTTCTTGGAGACAGAACATCGGGCGTCTATAGTTTGCTTTTTTTAAGAGAATCTCAGAATTAATTCTCTGTTGAATATAAAATAGGACAGCGTCTAATGAATCAATCTCGTATTTTACCAAAAAAAAAATAAATTGTTTAGATTAGCCAAATTTATTAATTTATTTTATTGCTTTAATAAATATCTTCAATTTACAGTTTTATCTTAACTTCTTGTGAGTGTTGCAATTGGTTATCAGTATATATATCATATATATATATATATATATATATATATATATATATATATATATATATATATATATATATATATATATATATATATATATATATATATATATATATATATAATATATATATATATATATATATATATATACGGGTGTCTATCTATTATTCATTAGCTTTATCTAATTTATATTCTTCGTTATGCAAAAAATTCCTAACATTTCAAATCCAAAGCAAGTAAGTTTTTGCTGACTATTTCATTTATTTATTTCGCCTACTTCGTTACATTGAAAGCAATTTTTTCAGTGCAGCCCTTGGGTTTGAAATGTTCAATTTATAAACAGAAATAAAGTTATTACGTCAAAAAATAAAATTAGTTCTAAATTATTTTACAGTTACATTATTTTGGATAAAAATAAACTAATATTAACAAACTATTATTTGTATTATATTAATGGGAGATAACAGAAAATAGCATACAAATAGTTTAGAATTTGAATCAGAATTTTTTGTTAAAGACTTTAAAAAGACTTCCACTATAATTATATGTAATTAAAAAAAAGTTACATCGTATTCCCGAATAGTTAGTATTATTTTCGGAAAACAGTAAATCAAAAACCAAACTACTCAAATATTAACCTTAGATTTATTCGGCATTGATAAATATGAAAAGATTAAATAAAAAACATCGATAGAACTCTAATGTAGTTCCATGTGCTTGTTCTCTATATATTTTTTATTTAGTTTAATAAAAAATTATAACGTAAAGAGCTACGCGGCCTTAGTAAAGTATACTTCTATGCATGGAATGGTAAAGCTTTCGAACGGTGTGCGTTGAGGCGCTTCGCGTCTTGTAAGACGTACAAGGCCTACCTTCTCCTCCACTTAAATGTAGCCACTGGCATATAAATGTGAAAGGGGTTATTTTTTAGGCCACTTGCACTGGTTTTATTGAATTTCTGATCACGTATTCGAATTCTACGTCAAATTTGGCTGTTCCTTTTGTTTTTTCCAGAGGACACCAGCGGCTAGGGGATTTTATGTGCTATCCTTATTGTTTATAGAAAGAAGGGATAACAATGTGTTGCTATTATTTTATTTAGTGCTCAAATCATTCTAATACCGTTGGATTCAGGCCAGATTGTATGGTACATGAATAGGTAAACTAGTGGAAACTTAAAAAATCAAATATAGCGAAAAAATTGGCAGCAATTGAGTTTTGAGTGTGATTCCTAGAACACAAATTACAATTACTTATAAAATACAATCTGCTTTGGACTTGATAGTGTTCATAAACAAATATGTCACTTGTATTCAATCGAAGTTCTTTTTTGGCCAACTTGTTAGTTACCTTATAGTGCGAAATTAAGCAGTGCGATAGCTTTAAATTATTTGAAAGCCTCTTGATAGGAGAAGACCGAAAACGAATTCCAATATCGTTTGCGCACACAAAGCTAATTCGTTTTTTCATTCAACTGTAGCTAAAGCAAGTGAAGGTGTTTGATCTAAAAATGTAACATTGGTAAGAGGGAGTAAAATAAATTTGAGTATAAAACTGAACTGGAAGGTTTTATTAGAACAATGCATTACGGTATATTTTGCACCAGTGTAGCGAGAGATAAAATACATTCAAAAAAATATAACTTTCACATCTACGGCTACTTTTTTCCATTCATCAGTATCAAAGACAAACATTACAATAAAAAAAATATATTACAGGAAGTTATGTTGTTCGCCTTGTAGACTGATATGTAGATTGTAAAAGCGATTCAACATCGCCAAATATTCAGAAAAAACGAATATATAAAAAGGTGTAAAATTAAGATTATGAATAGCGGTTACCCTAACATTCCAAAATCTGTTTCAGTATTCCGAATAAGTACATGTTACATTTTCATCGTTTTTACTTTTTTAACTATTACCGTTGCTATTTTGAAAATACTGTCCTATAAAAATTTTTTGTAGTTTCGAACGCTAAATATCTTAAACCACATATCCTGAAAACATGTACGTTTTAGTATTATATAAAAATTAGTATATCAGTATAAACAAAAATCACAATCACGAATAATAAAAAAGCCGTAACTACAGTGAGATGACATCATACCAGCTTACAGGTTCAAAATTAAAACTTTTAACAGCAGAAAGCGTAGCTTTAAATTAAAAAATTGAATCAGTTAAGTAGTTTAAATTCTGCACACTATTTTCTAGTTTTTAATACAATGCACGTTAAGAGTTCCTGAAATAGTTATACCAAACATTTTGTAAGTAGTGAAGACAGAAAATCAAAATTAAAGAAAAAACAGTCGTTTGTTTTATCTTTACACAGAAACGGTAAACGTCATCGTGATGCCGATTCTTGTTTTGACACAGATAAGAATGTTTTGATCACCGGTAGGGAATGCTAGCGTAATCTTATTTTGAACTGTCGTACCTAGGTAATATATTCGCGTCTGCTTGTGCTACTTTCCCTTTGGAAACAAGACGGTTTCTATGACAGCTATCAATTTTGATCGTAAGTGATAAAAATACTTTTCCTGTTGATAAACACTTTGTTAGGCAGCGACGATTAATAGCAGGATAGCCTATCTGTTTAAATGCGCTTTTGTAAAACAAAATAAATAGCTGCAGATAATTAGATGCATTTTTAATTATTTAACTCAACTCGAATATCAGCAATAATTTTGCAGCGTATTTTGTTTTGGAATTAAAAAATGATGCAAGTGGACCAGCACATTTAATGACAATTGCAATCAATACAGTTCTGCTGAAAAATATTGGTCAATATTTGCTTAAAAAGTAACCTATAAAAGTTTGTTAATAAAATTGCAAATTAGTTAACTTTCTTTGTTTTTACACTGTGGCGTATTTTCTGTTTTAAATAATAATCTTCTTTGTCACTTCCATGATTATTGTTCTATAAGTGTTAACAAATATAATGATAAAAGAACGCGAGAATAAATTTTGAGAAACGGCTTGGTATATTTTTTGTAAACATAAATCAACGGTAGAATGGGTTTATTATTGTCAATGTCTAAACAAAGCCTTTATATGATCGCAATTTTTCAACTGATCTGTCCTATTCTTAGCCGTTTGTTCTTCAGCGAGTTATTTTATAGCGACATTTATTTTTCAACAAATTTAACTTTTTAAACTCCTTTTATAACAAACAAGAAATTTTAAGTTGCCCAGTTTAGTAATTTTACATATAACATATGGATTAGTTACACGCGGAAATTATTTACTGTATTACCTTATTCATAATTAAATTGTCTTTGTTATTTTATTGTCATAGTGCATTTTTACCTCAACAAATTTATTGTAATTATAAGATAACAGTATAATAATAAGGGCCTAATGGCAGCTTTTGATCTACATCTCCCGATTTTGCCATTTTCATTGCGTTCTCAATTTATAAAAAGAAATGTCTTTCCTTTATTTACATGTATCGCAATCTCACTAATGAATTTTTTTCCAACGATCCCTTACGAATGCTCAGGTGATGTTCAATATTTAGTAAAAAACCTTTTGAATCGTTTTCAGTTAAGTAAAAGCTGTCATGACATATTAAATCGCAAAGCATTTGCCTCGTGTGATCTTAGATTATTTCCAATATTTAATTATTGAATTCACTTAGAAATCGTAATAATTCAACTATCAATATTTTTAAGTAGCCTACCATTTTTATACAATACAAAAAGCAACTGAAACATTTAAAAAAATATGCTTATTTACTTAAAAGTTGCAATTCTAATAAATATTAAAAAAATAATTTTAAAAGGACTGTAATTTGTAATTTTGTATTTTTTGGCCCTTTGCTCCTAAAAAAAACAACAAATACAAATATTGATTTACTGTACAATAATTGTTAGCTATTATTTAAGACTACGCATTATCCTTGCAGTCACAATGGATACGTTACATAGGCACATTTTTAAAGATCTAAAAATTATATTTGCATTGGTACACAATTAGTTTCAATTAATTATATTTAGTGCAACGCTGCAGACGAATGACGGTGACTACTAATTTTATCGATTAATTTGTTTATGTAAATACAAACTCAAGATTTCTATTTTAAAAGTTTTATTCTTAAAATCAACATATCATATAAATTTTTCCAAGGTTCGTGTATTTAAAGAAATTATGTTTAATGGTAAGCAAATCTATAAAAAAAACTTTTGTTCGGCGACATTAAAAAATTTTAAACGTTTCAATTTACATTAACAGAAAACGTCTGTGGCCTTAATTTTTTTTACTTCGCTTACTTCATTTGTTCAAGATACGTGAGCCCTTTTCTTTCTACTTAATTAGGCTAAAATTTATTGCTGTACTTCCTATTTATTGAGCTTTCGTTCTTTTGTGCTCAAGCAAACTGGCCCAAATCTCTAACAAAATTTGATGCCTTTGTTTAACCTGAAGATAATTACCAATTTGTTTTGAATGCCGTTAATTATCTTTGGCTTTAAAATGATTCGGATTTGTAAAATTATTTTACTTCATGTGCTATTTACACCAGTCATCTTGAGTAAAGATTCAAGCTATTAAAAGCGCCGCTAATTTTTTATATCACAACAAACGCTGTTGTTGAAAACTAGAAGATGCGAGTTTCTAAGAATTCCACTCTGAAATGCTCGCAAAATAATTACTTTTAAAATTCCGTAATTAAAAAGCAGCGCCGCGAGCATGCTAAAAGCTCCATTTCATCTCTGACGCCTGTCACGAAGTTTTATTCTTTGTTTGTTGCAGTTACATCAATGTGTCATAGATTAAACAATAACAAACGCTTTCGTTAGCATTTTGCGAGCGATGCCCTTCAAACATGTCCGCAGAAGTAAGCGCAAATAAGGGAAACGGAAAATACATATTGGGGAAATATTGTACTTACGTAGCACAGCATCGCATCGGTATCACATTAAAGTACAGTTCAATATAGCGCCGTTTTCAGAATACTTTCATTTCGCGAGAGTCTGCTGGGGTTTGTCTGCACTTCGTCTATTTGTCTCAAACAGCACTCGGGATACACAAACCTCTCAGTTTACGCACACATGAGAATCCTTTCATAACGATCTCTTTAGGGGATGAGTACCATTTAGGACGAGGAATTATACTCAACATTCAAAGACTAAATACAGAAAAGGCATACTTATAAAATTGTAAGTGATTATTTATGATTGTGTGAATTATTACACAATTAATTACGAAATATATTCCCCCTTAATTTGTTTTAGTTAGCTTTTGTTGACGTAATTTTTAATTATGAAAGACATAAGTGTTTAGTAGAAGTCGATGACCAAACTTTTTAATCAAATCGAACATCATTATCGGAAGCTGCAACAGATCTGAAAAGTAATCAGAATCTGTAATAATTCATATTGTCGCGATTACCTTTAAATTGCAAGATTCTTAGTTAACGACACGCAATAATTCTTTTTTGTTATATACATTGTTCGGAACTATACGAGAAATTTAAATTGAAAGAAGCAAAACCGAATATTAGTTGTAGACGGTTTTACAAGGTTTTTCGATAGTCTAGCTCTAAATTTCACTAAATATCGAGTTACTATGCGGAACGTGTTTGTTCTAAACTGCGAGGCCTTTTTTTTCACTGACTATATCCAATACCTAACTCACTAATTAAAATTTAATATAATCTTAAAGGTTTCATCAGTTCGCAATTCAGTTATTGGGCTTTTTGAAAACGAAGAGAAAATTCTTGTGAAATTTTTTACTAGCAACCTCACAAAGCTAATTTTGCTCCAATTAGGTCGAATTAAACAAATAATGGCGGCCCGTTTTTTCATCACAAAGGGGCGGATTTAAATTGGATGTGTTCTGCGACTTATTGCAATTAATTAAATGGCGGAGGAATGTGGAATTAATTGGCCGTCGTTTCTGCACTAATCCCTAGAATATACAACACAAACTTTTGAGTTGATTAGTTTCAAGCAACAAGATTAATCTTGTTAGTTGGGAGTTCACATGATAGATTGGTGGAGGTCCATGATAACTACACAATCAAATAAGGTGAAGAATAATTTAGTAGAAATGAGTTTTTAATTATGTGCCACAATACAAGATTAGTGTTGTGATTTTAAAGCCCAATAAAATTTTAATGGAAAGACATCTTTCCTAAATATAGGCAGTATAATTTTATAGATTTTTCCCTAATAAAACTAGAATTAAAATAGACATGATAAAAGTAAATTCGTTTCTGCCATAAGTCTGACCGGCTATTAATGGTGGGATTTGATAGTTTTAATATTTTTAATTAGTGCAACTATAAATCGAGCAACAGCGCTCTCTCAAATAACTAAGCTACCTGTGTGTTTCTCTTTAGCTCTACAAATTACCAAGTTTTGACTAAATCATGTGACATTCACGCACCCGGTAGCGAATTAATTGTTTTAATGAAAACCGCAATAAATCTTCGATTTTATTTACGGCACCGATTGCGCACTAGATTTACACAAAATTAATTTGGGGCGACTAGTGGAACGGAGAGGGTAGCCGAAAGTTGCGCGGCAAAACACGCCCGCTCGGCAGCTTGCCAGCTACTGTCGTTCAGACGTTGCCGGAATAGGCGCGTTTATGTTGCCACAGCGCGCATCCCCCGTAAACTTTCCTGTTGGGGCAGCACATTTTTAAGTGCCGATACATGACGCTGCTTATTCACTCGACTAAATATTTCATATTTTTATTCTCGCCGCGCCTCCTCCAAGGTAAAGCTTTAATTCGCCCCAATTCAACAGTGGCATCAAAAGCCTACGAGATCAAATTAGAAGAGCCTGCAAAATTTTCATCTCACTCGCAGAAAGGGGCAAAAAATTCCCCGCTCAAAGCAGCAGTTCGCAGCTCTGCGCCCTAATGAAAAAACATCTCGAAACACTGCAATTAGAAATTTCCGAGTTAAAAAGGGATATATATCTCATATTACTCGTTGAGGTAAAAAGCATGTAACTTAACAGCTCCAGTCCAGAAGAAAAGATGCCACGAAACGGAAAATGCCGAGCTAATGTTTCAGCGAATAGGGATAGTTCTCCAGACGCGGCTTAGCATTAAAAGTTGAAACTCTTAAACTTTAAGTTGCTAATAAACTTAAACAAAGAAATTATAATATTAATTAGAATAGTTATGCTATATACATTTTTATAGAAATATATATCAATAATCCAAATACAAATTATTTTATTCAACCAACGCGCAAATTTTACAGTTTTTGAGTTTATATTGTGCCAGAGCACATTATTGAGATCAGGATTGCACCTTCGCAATTAAATGTCAGAGACTTTAATTTGTTTTTTTGAAGTATTCTCGGAGCAGAACGGATTACAATTTTCAAATAGTTGCTATGCAAGTGCAACCGAAGTGTATTTGGTACTTTCTAGTTGCTCGGAATAATTTTATCTTATTAAAGATTTTAATTACGCTTTATAAAAGTACATAATGCGCTAATTACGCGCTGATACGTTGAATAAATAACAAATATTAATTAAGGTTACTCTTTATCATGCAGCTGCAGTCAATTTTCGTAGCACAGCAATATGCTTTGTCCTGCATAATTAATGAACATGCAATATACAACAATAACACTGACGACAAACGTTTTTAAAAAGGCGAAAAAGAGATTGCAATTTACTCTTCAAATATTTCTATTGCGTCAGATTCTAGTTGTTTTATTTTACTAATTTTACCAGTTATAAAAGTTTATAAGTATTTGCAAATAAACAATAAAAATATTTAAAAATAAATAAATAGTGTGTACAAAAATTTAATCTGGTTATTCTTTTATAGATCAAAGTACAACAGTAATGGTTACATATAATTTCATATATATCATAAGAAATAGGGCCATAGATATTTTAAAAATAAAAAAATTCAAAAAAGCTTTTCAATACCATGCTTATATAGAATGATTCAAATTCTGTGAAAGTTGTAAGTTTTTATTTGTACAGTTGGTATCTAAACACATGGCAAGTCGTTATGGCATCGTATATTGAGCAATAACACATCAATATCACACAAGTTTATTATGAAATTAGGCTATTTAAACGGCTTTGCGAATTGTTAACGTTGTGGCATATCCAAGTGCTATTCACGAAAAACCAATGCGTCGTGGAGGAATCATTAGCCCGTACTTTTTTTAGGACGAAGCTGGCAACGCTGTTATTGTCAAGGGGGTACGCTATCGAGAGATGATAAACAACATTCTTTCTGGTGAAACCTGCGATTTGAACTTGAATGAAATGTAGTTTCGACAAGATAGGGCCTCATATCACACAGCTCTTTACTTTAAACCTAATTTCCTGGTCGTGTCATATCGTAGAGGGATGATATTGATAACCGCGGTCTTGCGATCTAACCTCATTAAATTTTTCCCTTTAGGGTTACTTGAAGCAAAACGTTTATGTCAATTATTATATTTCATGCGTAATTGTTAAGTTTACACTTTACATTAATAGCAATCAAATTCGGATTGTTCCAATTTTTTGTGTTTTATAGGGGAAGCGCATCTTACATTCCAATTTGGATCACTACATCGTACCCTAATTTTTAAAATTTTGATTGGTTGCTATAACTGCCTTAAACAGAACTTTGGGAAATTTGTATATTTTTATATAACGAGTTGAATATTAATTATACGTACAAAATTAAGATAAAAGTCACAATGTACAAAGAATCATGAGTATGGTAATGTAACTGAATAATCAAAAAGTAAAATTCCTTTGTGTCGCTAACATACGTGGATAAATATTTTTAAATAAATTAAAATAAATATAAGAAACATTGTAAGACATATAAGTCAGAAAATCATAGTAAAAGCAAAGTAAACCCAATAAAATTTGCAATATTTGACAAAGTAAAGAAATCGTAGAATCCTGAAATCGTGTTAAGAAATGGGAAAAAAGACCACAATAAAG
The DNA here is from genome assembly GCA_036346155.1 of Sinelater perroti. NCBI lineage: Eukaryota > Metazoa > Arthropoda > Insecta > Coleoptera > Elateridae > Sinelater > Sinelater perroti. The sequence continues at coordinate 38,649,675 of JARFIY010000001.1, forward strand.
ATATGTAATTAAATAATTAAATTAACATACAAAAATGAAAAACAAAACGCATACGATAGTTTATAACATTGAAAATAAAGAAATAAATTTCAAAGCTATAATAAAAACTCAATTTAGCAAAGACCGTTTCAATGCTAAAACAAAAATAAAAAAATAGACTTTGAATAAATAAGTCGAATTACAAAAAAATTGCAACATAATTTAACATTCCGAAAAAACATACGATCTATAGGAACGTCACGGTAAATTCGAATTTTTTTAGGTTGCAAGAATGTTTGGAGGCTGTCTTATGTATATGCATTTTTCTGTTAGATAACACTAGGTAGCTTCACAAAATCAACAACCTGTAACAGTCGACAAAATAAATCGAGAATAAGACCGCAGAGCTACTTCAACGGATTCGCGCTGGAAAATCGCCCACAGAAATCACTGCGTTGTTTGGTTACAAGAAGACCCAAGTCATGACGTAGTTAAGAAATATCAGGAGCCAGCGATCTGATCTGGAAAAAAGTGAACTATTCGTTCGAGAACTGAAAGAGAAGGTCGACCAGGATCCTAGACAGATCATGATTGATGTGGCAAAAGAAATAATTAGGCTAGCAGTGCAACCTGCACTACAAGTCTATCGTCCTGAGGAACCACCAACTCTTCACTGAAAAAAATAAAATGGACAGGACATTAAAGGCCCAAGGACTGTTCAACGACATCAAACACGACAGCAATGACTACCCAAGTTTCTTTTCAGACAAAAACAACTTCATCCAGAGCAGAAAAGTGAAATGCAAATACGACCGTTGGATTTGCCAAGTCGCCTCTACAATGCCTTATGCATACAAAGTTTTCCGCCTCCATCATGGTGTTGGAGCTTCTGAGGAGCAAAGAGCGAGACCACAAAACAAGTGTGGGGAGTAATTAAGGCGTAGCTCAATGAGAAGCACCTTAACACCAAGGACAACTTAACAGCCTCCGTCATGGAGGCAATGACACATATGGACAAGAAGGAAGTTTTGTTGGCCTGCAGCAGGTTAGGTCCTGGCTCGAGAAGATCATATTCGCTGATAATTGATTCTACCATTCTCTATACTATTTACTTTAATATATTAAAGACGACTGTTTGTATTCATATATATCTGTCACAATCAAAGGTCATTGAGTTTAAACTTTTTAATCCGTATTTAAGGTTTCATATATCAAGTGTTAGGCAATGTATATGGGTTTTTCTTAGTTTACTTTAATTTTGCTAAGTTTAGTATAAATAAATTTAATTTTTCTTGTATTGTAATATTATTTTCAGTGTTTATTCATTTTCCAAATTTACCCTGTATTAGGCACATGAAGGCCACCACGTCTTATTTTCAAAGTTGTGATTTGTTTAGCGCTATTACGGCATTGCGACCGTCATTGCTCACCGTCGTATAATATATTGACGAGCCATCACAGGTTGCAATTCAACTACTGCTTACACGAAACACCATCTAACTCACTTTTCATCGGAAATCACTTATCACCCAATACAATTTGTTCCATTTTCGGCAGCAAAAAGCCCATTCGGGGTTTTGTGCGATTTAAAAGCAGGATTATAATTAGTAACGCCAAAATGTTAAGTGAATTTGTAATGGAAGTTGAATACAGAATTAGATTGCTTAATGGCGTACCTCCTCCCCGTGGAACGACAGAAGCACTTTGACGACACAGTCGTTGCACGTTTCATGTTCGCATTTTCTATAATGTGTGCTATGGTAACACATCAGGTAAAAATTAAAATGCATTTTTGAACTTTGATTTAATTTATGGAAACAACGTCTTTTCATTTTTATACGTGATGTTCCTTAAAAATATAATAATTTACTTTTTTTATAGAATTTTTTGTAATGATCAAATACGTATCAGTTGAGTTTCAAACACAAATGGAAAAGGTTTCTAAAGAACTTTTTATTCCTAATATTGCCATTCGTAAATGTTTCATATCGAAAATTTCAAATATTATAAAACTTGTTCTTTTGAAAAGGCTTTAGATGTTTCAAATAATATAATTTAATTTTCAATTATCATGTCGTGTTGTTCAGCTGAAAACAATATAAGTTACATATAGTAAGGCATTACATAAAACTATTTTTTTTTCATTTGCCAAAGCCGCCTTTTACGCTCATGGAATAATTATTCCGCAGTTCTGGTCCGAGCGACATATATTTTGAAACTTTATCACTCTTCCCGGTACGAACAGGGACAAAAGTGTGCAATTTCCTTCCCGAGCGTCTCGAACCACGTCCATAGCATAAGTAATGTGCAGTCGAAAGTTTGTACACTGGCTTTCCCGAACATATATTCACAAAGACAAGTTATTTGCCATTAATTTTGGGGATTAATTAGAGTCGCTGCTCCAACAAGCAGTCAACACAAATCTTCATGAAATATTTCTGCACCATAAAATTTATTATATATTTAGGCAAACGCTAGGTACCTGCTAAATCCGATATTTTGCCATTGCATTCGTGAACATGTTTGTAACGACCGCAAGAACTATTAGGCAATTATATTTGTGTCTATATTTATTGCATTAGTAACTTCCTAGTTTTCAGCACAAGTAGTTTAGTTTCAATATACACTGTGAGTTCGAGTAACAACTTTATGATACAAAGTTCCTTTGATAACCTGATTACAAATCAATACTGTGTTATTCATCTTGTGATACGGCTTCTGCAAATCAACTCCGCAATGGGAGAGCTAATAACCATAAATTGCTGCAAAAACGAAAATAGAAAGTTGCCCGCTCCGCCGTGTAGGTTTTTGGTAACTTATTTCCGATATTACCAACGGTAGGGCGTAAATTTCCAGGTTTAGTGCGCGATTACGCTCAGATACACACTTTAGAACAGTGCCGCTTTGCATAAGACGTTTCGGTCGGTATTTGAAAGTAATCTTATTCGCAAAGGTTTTCCCATATTGAGAGTTTGGAAGTGTATCTGCTGCACGAGTTTAAATGTGGCGTACTAAGGTCGAACTGGCTTTGAAGCAAAAAGGTGCGGGTTACTTTAGATTAATATAAATTCCTTTGAAATGCGTTCGTGACTATTATATATTCGATTTTTTATCATTTGAAGAAAAATACAGAAAAATAAGATAGCAAAATCCACCTTAACGCTAGTGTAACTAGATATGTACAAAGAAAATATCTAAATCAATAACTTCACAAAAGAATAGAATAAAATATCACAAAGTATAAAACATATTTAATTATCAAATAAATTAAAAACCAAAAAAATTTGATATAAGAATTTTAGATATCATAGACGATTCTTAAAAATAGCGTTTACAATACAGATCAATAAATAAAACATTAATTGTGGAAACTGCGGAAAACATCTCTCATAATCCCAAAAGTAGTAATTCATCGACTTAGAAAACTTATAAAATACACTTTTGAAAGGTTTTTAAAAATTTTATTTCTCCAAAACAAAGGTGTTACATAACGAAGTTCTTTTGATGTAAAAAAGTTTTTTCAGTTGTCTAAAATAATGGTGGCTGAAATATAAAAACATTAAAAATATGAGTTAAAGAATTCTACGAATAAGGCATATTTCTGATATAAACTAAAAAATACAGAAAACATAAATAAATAAGATCAGTAGCAAAATATAAAAACCCACGATTAAAAGTATTTTATAGGAATTTTTTGTTGATATACAACAATATTATGAAATTTTTCATTTTTGCAATAATAAAAACGTAATCGTAAAATTAGTGGAAAACAAATTTGAAAAATATAAATAATTATATAAACGCCAGAATAAAAAAATTAATCAAGGTAAACAAAAAAAATACTGCATTAGAATAAAAAAAAATAAAAATAAAAATGGACATTTTGCATAAAAAAATATTTATTCAGCAAAGTTTGCGCCCGGCACTCATATGAATTCAAATATACCTAATTCCTTCATCTACATTTCAGCTTTTAACTTTTAAATGTCAAATACTGTAATTCGATCTGAAAGAAGGTAATATAAGCTGAAGTGTATTTAGGGCGCAAATATAAAAATATGCTCTTTCGAAGTCAACACGGAATTTTTTGGTAATTAGTTTAGATTGTAAATACCAAAAAGATTCTTAGCGCCAAATTATATTTTCGGTAAATATTAATAATTAAAGCTCAATGTAAATATTGGTTTTTTCATTAAAGAACAAAATAGCCGTTACATCTATTGTTACTAAAAAATTATGATATACTTGGTTTAATAAATTAATTTGAATAAAAAATTCAAATTCCGCCATGCCGGCCTCAGCCCTGGAAAAGGGGAAAGGTTCCCAAATGAGGCTAGTCACTTGTTTGGGATAAAACTAAATAACGCCCATAGATCCAAATATGACGACCTCCGCAATGACATGGAAATGAGCAAAGAAATGAAACGATGAATAAATACGCCTTAAAAATAATAACAAAATCTAAACTATAATGAATAAGAGAAAAAAATAGCAGCTTCGGAACACGATTTATGATAAACAGGCGACTCTCGAATAAATAAGGACAACGAGTTTAGACACACGTAAAACAAAGAAAAACATCATAAGGCTTTGTGCTGGAATATATTATTGCGGTATGGCAGGGACTAAAAACTTATACTGGAGATTTAGACACATAAAATAAACATGTGCGGAGTGTCCAAAACTAAACAAAAGACCACAGCCGAAATAAGGTATCCAGGCTATATTCAGAAATCTAGCGGCAGAGCAAAACATGAAACATCAAATAAATAACAAATACGATCAAAATATAAAAGACACTCATTACGTTAGTCAGAGAATCTTGAGGATTACTCTTAGGTTAACTTGATTAGCGTGTATGCACCAGATGTTGGATAAGCTTAGAGATGAAACAGAAGCATTCTACGTGCAACTTCAAGAAGAAGTAGACAAAATACCGGCAGGTACAAAAGCTTTTATAATAGATGACCTAAACGCACGGATAGAGAAAGAACCAATGGCAGACATAAAACAACGATTTAATGAGCCAACTCTGAATAAGCCTAATAGAGTTCTGCACAGAAAATAAACTACACGTTTTTAATCACAAGCCTCAAAATAAAATAACATGGTTTAACTCCAGAAATCAATCCTCGATGACAGACTACATAATATCAAACAAAGAAGTACATACTTTGCAAATCATCAACGTGCCCAGCTTAAGTTCAACAGATACAGGTTTTGGAAACAGATTTATGTTAGGTAAAATAAAATTACTGATGCAACCAAGAAAGAAACCACAAAACAATCACACAGAGAAATTCAACATAAAAACAATGGTGGATGAAACAGTAACAGATCTATAATAATAATAGTTCACCATAATAGGCCATAAATACACTTTGGGGTAGTAACAGGACAGATCTGCTACAATCTAGAGTCTACGGTACACAAGGGTAGTAACGTGGCTAGCTCTATGTATCGACCGCCTATTATTATCTCAGAATTTTACTTCCAGATACTCATTTATTGCAGCCTGAGTCAAGTTGAACAGTAGAAATGCCAGTGATCGAATTGGCGAAAGCGGGATTCGAATCCGCATCTCTAGGTTTCGTAGTCTAGCGACCTATCCACTAGAACACTACGGCTCCCTAATAAGAGAGCTCTACGTTAAAAAACTATTTAAAAAATTGAAGAAAAAACTGTACAGTCTGAAGATAACGTCGAAACGAGCTGGTAGAAGATCAAAAATATTATTTAGAATGCTGCAGAGGAAGCTCTAGGGAAGAAAACGGGCATAAAATGGCTAGCTAAATAAAAACAAAAAATATATTTGAAATACATGAACAATAAAACACGGAAAGATATATACAACAGTCAGAAACAAAGTGAACAACAAGATTAGAGAACCGAAAAACAATTACTGGGTCGGTTTCACTGCGGATATAGAACACGATTTATATAGTGGCCAAAGGGGAACACTGAAACAAAGGAAAAAGTAAATAAATGAATATTTACAGACATCTGCTATAAATGACAATACATGGGTACAATTCTTTAGAGACTTATATAATGAGAACAATATACCAATTGAAAAGAACACTATGACCGAAGATGGAGAAACTCAAACAGAGTGCTCATTAGACACAGAGCTGGCGAAAAAGTAAAAAATAGAAAAGCACCTACAACAGATGTAATATCAAATCAACTGTTTAAATACAGTGGTGAAGATTTATGTAACCAATTGACAATGTTGTTTCAAAAAATAACACATACATGAACTGCTCCGAACAAATGCAGAAAGAGCATAACCATCCTTATATTTAAAAAAAGGTGACAAAGAACAATCAGATAACTATAGAAGCATAATGCTCCTCAATCCCACAGTGAAACTGTGCACCATCGAGGACATAATCCTAAAATACACCAAAATTAATGAAAAGCAGCAGAGTTTCAGAAAAAGCAGGTCAATCTGATACTATGTTTACATTACGACAGGTCATAGAAAAGGCTATTAAATTTAGCAAACCAGCGTTTTTATGTTTTATAAATTTGACCAAACCTACAACCGAATTAGAGTTGCAGATGTAATTAACATTCTGAAAGAAAAAGATATTCCACTTGAAATAATTAGAGCAATACAAGAATTGAACACAAACACAATGACAAAGATGTTAATCAACAACAGCCTGACAAAAGACATTCCAGTGGGCACAGGAATATAACAGGGTAAATCTCTAAGCTCACTGCTGTTCAGTCTTGTGATGGATAAAATCACTGATGGTGTCAAAACTACTAAAGGAAAAATAAAACTACATTGCTACGCGTACGACGCAGTAATAACATATGAAAGCGAAGATGAATCACAAAGATTATTACAGAATTTGCATTTGACCGCTATAAAATAAAATACGAGGGCTTCAAGGTCCGATTAGTCGCTAAAGGAAAGTTTCAGGGAAAATCAGCTAGGTCTGTGCGCAGACGTCTTGCGCTGTGTCTGTAGTTGGCCCGGGGAACCCGTCATAAACATGCTTCGAAAAATAGAGTCTCCCGCTAAATATGAATTGCGTTCAGTCATTCGATTTCTGCATGCTGAAGGAAGCAATGCAGCTGAAATTCATAGACGAATGAGTAGTGTACGAAGAAACGTTTATGAGTGACAGAAAAGTGCGGAAATGGTGCAGGTACTTTGATGCTGGACGCACAGATGTTCATGATGCAGGCGGCCAGGGAAGGAAGCCAGTGTCAACCGATGATCTTGTTCAGCGCGTGGATCAGGCGATTCGCGGAAATCGTCGGTTCACAATTTCTGGGTTGAATGATTTGTTTCCGGAAATTTCACGGTCAGCTCTCTATACCATTGTGAGTGAAAGACTCGAGTACCGCAAACTCTGCGCGAGATGGGTTCCCAAGATGTTGTCTGACCATCACAAAAATCAGCGAATGGGCGCCGCATTAACCTTCCTCCAACGCTACCATCACGACGGAGATGAGTTATTGGACAAAATTGTCACAGGAGATGAGACATGGGTCCATTACGAAACTGAAGAAACGAAAGAGCAATCCAAACAGTGGATACGAGTCGTAAACTAGTGAAGTTCAAGCGCACGTTTTCCACCAAAAAGTGTATGGCTACATTGTTTTGGGACCGTAAAGGTGTTCTCTTGGTGTAATTCATGCCACGTGGCACAACTATCACTGCAGCTTCGCACAGCAAGACTTTTCAACGTCTTCGAAGGGTAATTCAGAACAAGAGAAGAGGAATGTTGTCGTCACGCATTGTCCTTCTTCATGACAATGCGCGACCGCACACTGCAGTTGCAACAACGATTCTCTTGCAGCGTTTTGGATAGAAAGTTTTTGATCACCCACCTGACTTGGGTCCCTCAGATTTTCACTTCTTTGCCCACATGAAACGCTGGCTAGGAGTACAAACTTTCGCCACAGACAACGAGCTACAGACCAGCGTACAGAATTGGCTAAAAACAAAAGCGGCTGCTTTCTATGATGAAGGTATTGGAAAATTGGTACTACGCTACGACAAATGTATGAATCGGAACGGCGATTACGTCGAAAAGTAGCTTAATGTTGTATCACATTGTTCCATATAAATTTTTTTGATTCTGATTGTGATTTTCATTTAGCGACTAATCGGACCTTGAAAAAAGTAACCCTCGTAAAACATAAAAACAACTGTAGACAAAGCAAAGGCTATGGAAATATCAAAAGATCTACTCATCTGTAAATTGGCCATAGACGACACTACAATTGAACAAGTTACGTCATTCCAGTACTTGGAAGTAAATAACCAAGAATATCTGCAGCAAGGAAAGACACAGTATGTAACAATAAACATATACAAAAGAAAAGTAAGATACGTATATATAATAACTGTGTACGACCAATAATGGCATTCGTTGCCGAAATCAAAGATAACTGGACACACCTTAAGAGACAACATACCAAATGCGGTAATACGACAAGCATGTGACATACCAGTATAGTGAGATGGGTTCAGAGAAAGAGAAGAGGCAGGAACGAACACGTGTCACAAATGGGAGAAGACAGACTTGTAAGAATAGTAAGAGATTGGAAGCTCCTAACGCGCAGACGACTTGATAGACCACCAAAGCGATAGCTAGAATCATAGACCTCCACTTCTCCAGAAATTGAAGACGGAGACGGAAACGGATAATTAAACAAGCCACAGGTTTGTTCTCAGAAAAAGAAGAAGAAGAAACATCTCAATTGTAATAAAAAATAATAATTTTAATAAAAAGTAGTTTTAAATTGTATTTTTTTATAAATTTTAATTTATTCTAAAATAACTATAATTTAATTTCTGTTAATATGACATAAAACATAGATGTTAGATTTAACACCTGTATTTATACGGTTCCCTTAATGTTATAAGTAAAACCAGAAAAAATGCACGTTATTAATATGCGTAAATTAGAGTTTTGTATAATATTATTATAAACAGAACTTTAGTTATACTTGAATATAGTAGAAATAAAGAATATGTGCAATGCAAAAGATAAAGAGTGGTTCAAAAAATTTATTATCGATGATACTAGTTTAGAAAATAAATCATGCCTTAATCATCCAGTCATCATAAATTCTAAACTTATGTGCAAAACAGTCTAAGTAAATCCACCAATTGGACTTCGAAGATTTATTACTAAACTTGAAATTCCATTAACATTTTTTTCTGAATTGGTTGTTGCCAATATACATATAAAGCATCTATCAAAAGTTAGATAAGAATTCTCTTGGTGTGGATTTCAGTCGCAGAATTATAATTTGCCCTAAGAGCTGGTGTTGTATAAGAGGTGAAATATAGATCCGTATAAGTTCTCCAACACAACAATTCCTTATAGATCAAAAATTCACTTTGACTTGGTTTTAAATAGCCAGACTATTGATTGATATCGTACAACAATACAATTATTTTCTATGCATCATCGAGCAAACAAAGAGAAACTCCGCGAATTTTGTCACATCTTGTACATAGTCCGAAGCTAGCATAAATTCATTTTTATCAACGCATTTTTTACATCTCGACATTAACCGCAAAATTACAGGAATTTTAATAAATATTTGTGATATTACAATATCGTTGAAAAATAAAATAACCTTGTGGTTTTCAACTTATACTAAAGCATTTAAAATTTAAATTGTGAGTTACCAATCTGCAGAATAAGCAAGATAATGCAACAACGTTAAGATTACCTAGGGTAAACTGCAAGCGGTGTCTGGTACTAAAAGCAAACTATTAGTTTTTTACTCTTAGGCATATTTATTTATTTTAAGGTTTTTATACTAATATAAAGCTATAGGCGGAATGATATTATTTTCTCCCAAAACCATAGATTAATACTAATCAGCAGTTTTCTTTAGGACTGAAAATTTGTATGCGAAAAAAGGTATGGCTCATATTTTTTATTTGGTAAAATTAGAAATAAGCAATGCTGTTTTGATGATATATGCCTGACCAATGATCTCAATTACAAAATTAGTGCAATAAAAAATTCTCGTTTAACAATGAATAAGTTGAAAAAATAATTTACAATGCAGTTTACAGATAGATTAGCAAATTATTTTAGAATAAACTGGATAGAACATTATTATTAAAGGAAATGTTCGGAATAAGCAACTAAAGGAAATAGTATGTTTCACTTATACTGAAATATAACTCTAGCTCTAACAATAAGATAAAATAAAAATTCCAAAATTTGAAAATGCAGAGAAATGAATGATACAATGAGTCAGTAAAAATAATAAAAAAGAAATGCAAACAGTTTTATGGTAATTAGTAAGAGTGTTTTGGAAAACATTTATTAATTGATATAAAAAAGCAACGTATTTCATATCTACTTAAAATGTCCTTTACCACGGAGCTTATTATTTTTCTAGAAAATCAATACACATGTCTGGATACCCATGCCATTGCTGAACAAGTATTTTTCACCCCGTTAAAAAAATAAAAACGTGCTAAAACCCTAAGCCCTAAGCCAGATTGCAAAAGGGATGGACGAGAAATAACAACCTTAAAAAACAGGATTTAAGTGACTTATAGACTCTACCTAAAATTACAGAACAAAAATATCAAGGGGTTTGGCCACAGAATAGAATGAATAAATTTAGACAACAAGAAAGAAAAAGAGAAATAAGGGAAAATAAGTCTTTTACTTAGGGATAACTGCCTATATAAGAGAAGAATACTCGAAAATCAAAGTATGTATATTAACATAATAAAAAAACGATTAGTGCGTTTGGCATATAGATTACCATCGACTACAAACTAGTTTTAGTTAAAAAAAATAATTATATGATAATATGCAAGTCGCATTAAAGGGCATCGAAGACAAGAAAATAATTACAATAACTGATTTTATTGTACGAGTAAGAAGTAAAGGATAAAATAGTAGAATGATTTGGAATAAAACAATCTAAATGATAGCGGAGAAAAACTAATTGACTTCTGTAGCCAAAACGACCTAATAATTACCAACGCACAAAGAACCTTAATCATCAACTTCATTGAAACAAGGAACACGGTATGACGCATATTGCGTCCTATTTAAAGTCAAACAATTTATTACCTTAATGAATTCCACGCAACACTCTATTCTTTTAGCCGGAAAATAACATGACAATGTTGTTATTGATTAAAATGTTGAAATAAAATTAACATGGAACAGATGTCAAGTGCTTGGAGCCATTTACGCGCTCTTCCCACGCAATACCAATCACCCTTTTCCTGCTATTATCTGACCATGGTTAATTCAGATCGCATTCAAAGCTAAAACTCGCATCCTGTCTCTTCAATGCGAATCTAAAAAGCCCTCAACCATTAAATTCGTCTGCTTCTTCGATTCACAGCGTGTGCTTTCCTTGGCGTTTTAATAATATAGATACAGCCAACATCGTCAATGCAACTACTAAATACCTGAGTGTGTAGAGAAATAAAATGTAGCTCAGAGCACTACTTATTTTAAAAAATGATGCATAAAAGACCAGAATAGCATATAGGTGTAGAGTACAAGGAAAAAGTTAAAATAAACAAGTACAATTTAGAAAGCTGAAAAGAGCACATTTTTGTCCTCAAAGACTAGACTAAACATGATAAGAAAATGCACATTAAACAAGCCATCCGTGATGTAGCTGACAAAGCTTTAGGAAGAATAGACGATAAAAGAATTAAAAGAGATATGTGGTGAATTAATAAAATAAAAGAAGAGAGAAGAATAAAGCATACGCAAACTGGGTGAATACAAAATGAGTTATAGATACACATGAATATATAGAAAAGAGAATTAAAGTGAGAAGTTAGAAATAAGAAAGAAAGAAAAAGGAAATAAGAAATAAATAAAGTGTGGGACAGAAAATGTAGAGATATTGAAACATATATCAAAGGCAAAAATGATACATAAACATGAAGGTTTGTTAAAAACATTACAGCAGACAAAAGTAAAGACAGCATACAACTAATATCAAATAAACAATAGAAAACTTATTTTGTAAATATTTTAATTGAGAAAGAAATAACGGACAATAGAGCAACACACACATAAATATTAACATTCAAGGAGACTCCATAAAAAGTACACTGGAATTATTTAACAAATCATTTAAAGCTATAAAGAACAAAAAAAGCAGGTGATCTGTGACAGCAGAATTAATTAAGAACGAGACATAAAAGCTAAGAAGAATAATAACGACACTATTTCACTACTTAAAGAACATCAGCAGAATAGCAAAAAAGGCGACATGAAAAAATGAAACAACTACAGAGAAATTGTAGAAGCATCTACATTTACTCGTTTATATAGTAGAGTGATAAAGAAAATGATAGAACAAGACTGGTTACAAAAAAGAATAAAAAATTAAATTTTATGTTGGCCGATCCTGCCTGGATAATTTATTTTGTTTGAGCCAAAAATTGGAAAGAAAATCAATATTGGAAGAAGTCTCTATTTACTATTTATGAATTTAACTAAAGCGTAAGACAACGTCCCGGTAGGAAAGTTATGGGAAGCCTTAGAATCAACAAACGCAAATAACATACTAATTGAAAATATATACGAACTATGTAAGAACACTGTAATATAAGAAAACATAATAGGCAATCAAATAACAAAATTATTTATAGCAAACAAGTCCTATGTGACATATTCATTAAGAAACTGGGACGGAAAATATGCAGTAATGGGTATACTATTAAATAATCTAACTGCCTACTTTTCAATTCGCTGTTGACCAGGTTTTGTTAGCACAAGATAAAGAAAATTTAGAATATATGACTCAAAAAACTAAATAATAATTAGAAAAATCACACCTAACTATAAACTTAAGTAAAACAATATTTTGCGTATAAGAGAAACATCAGACAGACTGATTATGCACACGTTATAAGAGTGGAGGAAGAGAGGTTCCTAAAGACAACATCAAAATGGAAGCCCTAGACAAATGAAAAGGCGGAAAATTAGGAATAACTTGGGACACCAACGTCAAGAAAGCAATGAGCGCTAGAAATTTACAAGAAGAGCAATGTTAGGACCGATCAAGATGAAAGAAAGGTTCTGGATATTATAAATTAGGCCTGCACTAATTCAAAAGAAATCCTAACAGTTCCAACAATATCCTTTTGCTTCTCACAGCGATTAGTACAATTTACATCGTTTATATGCACTTGATGCTATTAATTCGCGGCTGTCAAGAGCCCGATCGTGTGGATTTTTTCAATTGACGCTTCTCTCCAACTGAATAAGAGTACTAACATTCGCGCAGGTGTTGCCATAAACATCACTCATTCACAGATTGTATGAGTATCGATGAATGCATTAGCCGTTAGAAATACAACAGCGTGTTAGTTCAATCGATGTATGTTATATTGATCCTGATATTGAAGAGAAATCCGAAGTATTGTTGTGTATGTTGTGCTTTATGTTACTATAAATGTTAAATATATAAAAATAAAAAAGGTCTTAACAACAAAATTTTAACAACAAATTTTAATACGAACGACAAAAAGTAAATTAAGTAATAAAATTAATAATTATTTTAAATGAACGACATATATATAGCAACAAAGTTTATTACAGTTTAATGTAAATAAGAAAAAGCAAAACAAATAACCATATTATTATGTTTGCCTTTTCTCTTGTTATTTTTATAATAATTTTTCCATGCACATAAAATAATTTGCTGTATTGAATTTAACGTTTCTATTTAATCAATTCTCCAGTTTTTCATGTTCTAGTAAATACTTGGAGACTGGAAATTATTAATATTACATTTATTTTAACTTATCTTTTATTAGGTAGAAGTGAGTACTTATTTTATTGTAAGTATTCCCTTTTAATATCTACGCATATTTTACCACCGCTCCGGTAGTTCGTAAAGATAGTTCACTTAAAAAAGGATATTTAACACCCACTGTTGCTTTTTTATTGACGCAGCGAAGTATATCTAAAAGCCTACAGCGCGATAGAAGTATAACGACTGACATGCAGTCAGTTAAGTAAGAGCATGTTTGGGTTAATGTAAAGAAAAAATTATTTAAAACCATTTTCAAATACACAGGCATGTTGTACTCCATAAAAACAAAGATGCTATTATATCAATAATGTGTCCAATCACCAGCGGCATCGATAATGCTTTCGACTATATTGATGGCGTATTCATCTGGCAAGGACCTACAAATGCAACAAATTTCCCGTGTTAACTGCTTCAAACTGAACACTTTTCTTCCACGAAACTTATGCTCGATGTGTGCCCACACAGTCTCAATCAGATTTGCATCGGACGATAGCGACAACCAATCAAGTGTAACAATGCCAGACTGCTCATTACACTCGATGCAAAGGCTGCTACGGTGTTTGGGGTCGTTGTCCTCCTGTAGGACCCAGTCCTCGTTTTTTATGATGAACCAACATTCCGCAGTCGGTAACAAATATTTCTTGCAAATCTCAAGCATTTTTTGAAAAGGTAAACAGATGCAACGTTTCAAAGTTCCGTTTTGAAAACCAACCTGTTAGCGGTCCGCTGTATCAACCCGTTGGTCGAGGTTGACCAGGTTCGTGGGATAATAACATATCTCTAAACAAAAGCTTCGTCTGTAAAAATTACATTACTCCAATCTCTGTCGATGTTGTTCTTTAACCAAGCGAATTACTTTGTCACATGCTTTTCACGTAACAAAATTTCTTGACTGAACTACGGCATTTGATATCATGAGCACAGATATATAGCTACATACAATATATCTATATCTTTCTATTTCAATTTTACTGTTCATTGACGCAATATTAAGCCCGGGTTTCGCGAAAACCAGTTCACGATCTGTTTTTTGACTTTAAGTGACACTTTGCTTATCAAGGCATGTTCCGGTAAGGCATTGACGGTTTTTGTCTCCTTATATCACTGCACCTACTTGCTAATAAATGTTTTCGACTTTTTCATATACTTAGTAGCCGCTTCGTGAGCCATTTTCGAACCTTTCGGGTGGGTACAGAGGAACACAGCCTTGTAAGGCGACGCGTACGTGGCACTCATTATGCTTTAGCCAGAATTCAATGTCAACTGAATCTTTTGTAACAAAGCATGGAGGATAAAGGTTCTCTCTATTGACTCACAAAATAATTAGGGCGATACCTTTTACCAACTGCTAATTACGCCGAACACGCTCTTACTTAACTAACTGTGTAGCCGTGCTCTGTCATGTTAAATCAGCAGAATAAAATCGGCAGAGTCGTTTCAGCAAATACCAGTAGCACTCGCTAACGATGATATCACTATGGAGGAGAATCCTCTCCTAATCTCAAATACATCCCATTTTCTTTTAGAATAAACAATTCTAACAGTGGCTTCTTGAGACAAGGACTTTCAATGTGTTGCCAATTTACAGATTACCGTTACTTTTGCAGAGTATCATACCAGAAAAATGATTAATCTGTTGTGATTAGAAACTCAAAGAACGTCCCCGGATCACGGTATATATCTGTAGCAACTGTTAACTTCCACATGTCTATGCTTCTGAGATAGACCTGTTAAATTTGGTAGTGCATCTTGTTTACCATTGTCGGACATACGTTGGATAATGCATATTATTAAAGTAATTTTCAGTATTTGTGCCAAACGTCATCAAATGCGTTTATTTACGTAAATATCAGTTTCGTATTAATTAATAAAACTGCTTATTATTGAAACTCGTTTGCACCATTTAAAAACTAATTCCCGTTCTATTTATCTGTTTTTATATATGAAATCTAATCTCCATTAATTTTTAATTTTTTTTTGTACTTAAACCTTGTGAAAGCAAAACATTTTTCAAACGTTAGCTAGCAGTTCAGGTTCAGTATGCCCCTTACCTTGGTGAGATTAATGGATTTATTTTAATTGGGTAGTAAAAAGTTTTAAAAACAAATAATTATTATAAACGATACTTAAATAAATTTAAGAACTCGTTAGGCTTAATTATTAATTATCAACTATAATTACTATATAATATTTATGTAAATAATTTGTTTGCAAAGAAATTTTTTTCCTTTTCGGGAATGTGTACCATTTTTTTTACTTCAATCTTAGCTGAGGCGACAGTTTTGAACAATCTCTTTTGGTAACGTTGCATAAGATGTACCAGGCCGAATACTTCCTCAGTAGTTCAAATGCAAAAACGCGAGAATTATTCCTCATAAAAAGTATTGACATTCGTGAGTTCAGATAGTTTTCCTTAACCAAATTAGTCATTGTTACGTCTTATACTGCTGTTAGAAAAAATGTTTTCGAAAGTGATAAGCTTATGTGGTAGAACTACTAAGTTTCCATTTTTGTGTAATCTCTGGGACATTAGCATCAGTGTGGGGGTAGATAACTCGTAAACATCTTGTTTTGTCGAATTAAAATGCCTAATAATAGACTTCACCAAAAGCTCTGGCTAGTATAATGTGTCTCGGAGGATGATCAGTGAAAGCTTCGACAAGACTTTTTCTTCGGCGTAGACCTCCACTTTTCATGGTTGTAAAGCGGTTGTGCAGAATGACATTGTGAGTCCTTCAATAATAGTAAAGTTTTCTT
This sequence comes from Sinelater perroti, assembly GCA_036346155.1. Taxonomy (NCBI): domain Eukaryota; kingdom Metazoa; phylum Arthropoda; class Insecta; order Coleoptera; family Elateridae; genus Sinelater; species Sinelater perroti. The sequence goes on from JARFIY010000001.1 coordinate 38,666,214, forward strand.
TTAAACGTCTCACATTTACTGGGATTTAATTATTCGCTGAAAATCTAAACAATCTTTGCTTTTTAGAGAAACGTAAACTTTACGAAAAGCTACAAAGCTTTTATTTTAGATACTAGGGGTTGTTAAGCGTTTCCTTGTATAGTGCAAAGCTAACGTCAGATATTTGTAGTTGTATAATATTCCTTTTTAATGATATAAAATCTTATTTTGTTGAAAGTTTTACACATACGTAGAAATTGAAATAGTCGTCACAGCTACCGTGCCCCGCTTTTCAACTCAAACAGTTTTGATAAATTTGAAGATTTTATGAGTAATGGAGATTATTAACAAAAAATTATCGACAAATACCATATTTCTTGACATATGCAAAGCCAGTAACCTTTTTGCATTAATACAACTGTAACTAGTTACATCTTCCCCCAAAAGAAAAAACATTTGTGTCAAGCAGGGGTAGAATGTGCTGACAAAGGGAGACATCCTTTTCAATATCTTTATAGATGACTTGCTTAAATAACGAGTAGTAGTACACTAACTATCCAGCTAATCATAATTTTGCCAGAGCAGGCGACAATTCAATTTAAAAAATGATATGTGCTGCCCAAGAGTTGCTGTCGCCTAGACAAGGCTGTGAAAATCTATAACCAACTGATGCTGTAGATGGTGAATGCAGAATAGATCGGAATCATATCGTACTCTTTTGATAAACTATATGTATCACCTTTTATCCATTTTACATTAGAATTGATACCATCTCAAAGTGTTCAGACATACAGTAACAATCTCTTCATCAACACGTTAGGGCTCACACTGAATGTACGCTACAATATAGCATGAAATATACAATACAAAATATTTATTAGATTAAATAAAAGACAAGTGCATTAAAAAAATAAATAAGTAAACTTCAGACCAAAATCAAACATATTCATCAATACAAAAATTAATAACTGTTAATGGAAAGAACAATTAAAATAACTAACATATAATTGTAACACTGGAACGAATGGGTTTGGCTGTATATTATAAAAAAAAACATTTTTCAACAAATCAAAACACATAATTGTTAAATAAATGTGATAATAAAGAAAACAAAAATTAAGATACAATATAGAATCTTGGATTTTTGATAAAAATATGGTAAATCTGTGTGAGTACGTGAGTTTTAAAAAAGAAGAAGAAAGTGTAGGTGAAAAATCTCGTCTCAAGCAACATTTCTAAAAAATTTCAAATGATGAGAGGTATCCACTATTATAATTAGAAAAAAATAGATAAAACTCTGTGTTACTATGTAAATAAGATGAAAAACATTAGACACCTACAACATATGTATCTTCCGTGGAATAATAAAATTAAGAGCGTGTGATGTATTTAATATTTTATGTTTTAGAAGCCACTTTAAAATAAAAATTACAAATATGCGTGATTACCAAACGGCCTTTCGTTTAAGTTCAATTTGGTAACATTAACGTTCATTGCATTTTCTGCTGTACCAGCAGAGATAGTTGCATTAAATGCAGGTGTAGCTGCACATTTAATCAGATTACACCCATGTATAAGTTAGTCCAATAAGAGCATTTCGATTAAGATCCAATTATAGGCTACGGCGAACGACGCACTGAGGCTGCACCTAACCATAAACAGTGACAGCCAGGATTGGTTTTATAAAGATAAGCCCAGTAATGGCCTTCGACGAGGTCATTAGGATTAATTTTAATTAACGTGAATGGTACGGAGTCTATTAGAGGGCCTTTGCTATTAACTTTAATGTAGTCTTGTTGAAAATCGGGAAGGATTGGGTCATAAGCTATAAGCGTCGTATATTAAAAGAAATGTAGATAAATTAAATATCCTTTTTAAGTTAAAACGTCTTAAATATCCAAATGTGATATTTTAAATATTTATAAATGTACAACACGTTACAAGCTGATACAATTAGCCGCGAACTCGAGAAAAGCTGCCATACTTCAGTTTAGGTTGAAACCTCACACCGTCCATATTGCTTTCTACATTCGTTTTCCATTAAAGTGTAGGCGATGTAATAAACACCACTGTCAACAGCGCCGGTCCATTTGCAGCAAACACTTTTCATAAATACTCTCAAAGTAGAGAACTAACTAGTTTATGTTTACAGAGACACTTAACGTTAACAATTAACGTTAAATAAGTAAAGCTTTTCGGAGTTCGCCGTCTAATTTTTTTATTGAATCGAGCTTCGCTGCCGAACATAAGAAAAGCGTAAACCTCGATTCTTGATTAAGCCATAGTAACATCTCGAATCATAATTAGCTCGAGAGTTTGTTAATTGTAAGCGTGGTTTCTGATTTCTCTAGAGCTTTGGCTGTTATAAGCAAGTAAAGTTACTTCCAACGCAGAAAAAGCTCCGATAGATGAAGAATTTCGAAGTGTTTGCGACTGTTCTGCACCGCCTTAGCAGTTTAGGTGCAAATAAACCATCTATAGATAAGATAAATCGGTTAGATTACATTTTTATTTCCTTTATTTCAGACTTAAGAAGTTTTCGATACTTGCAAACTACGTGGACGCAGAATCAATATAAGAATCCATCGAAACATTTATATGTGATTTTGTTGGTTAATTTTTCGGTTTATACAGACAGATTACATTTATTCGTTAGGTTATAATTAAAAAATCAGAAATTTCATCCTCTGTTGCATATACGAAAGCGTACCACAACAAAATGATAAAAAGAAGTAAAAAAATAAAACCTCGACTTTATCAGCTGCATAATATATTCGACCATATGTTACGTTGTAACTTACAGCCTTTGTCTCAGCTTGGTTTCTAAAACCCTAAAAAGTTACGTGTCATCGTTTTGATTATTTTTCTGCTTGGCTTACAATATCTCCAGCTGTGAAGCTTAAAATATGCTCTACTTTTTCATATCTATGTTAATTATTAATTAAAACTTATTGCATTTTAGCAAGAATTTCCATGAAACTAATAAATAGTTAAAGAAAACGTTGTTTTTAACTGTTCAAAAGCTAATTAGCTCCACTTCAGCCGAATACTAAAAATATTAATAGAACAAAATTCAATAAAATGTAAAGCTTAATGAGATTGTAATGGAAATTTTAAAAGTATAAAGTTAACTATCACGTACAAAATTATTACTTACAATTTACATGTATTTTTAAAATTACAGATTATATACTGGGTAAAAAGTCTATAATCGATAAAGAAATTAAATTGCAAGTTGCAGCCTTAACGTATGTAGTAAGATCCGAAAATTTAAAGTTCAAATAAAAAGTTCTGGTAAAATGATATACCTAATAATTTTTTAAAGATATTTTTATTTAGTCGAATACCGTTAATAAAATATATTTGTTTTTATAACAAAATATATAATTTAAATGCTATAACTCTTTATTGTTATAAATATATCTAGAAAGACCTAACTTTTTTTATTGATAATTCGTATATTTACAATCTACTCAGTATTTGAGTAATGAGTAAATTCTTATAACATTAGTGGGGACCCAGCCAGTGTTGGTACCCCAGAACAGTGAAAAGCTTGGGACCAAAAATGTTGAAGAGTTCTTCAAGTAGTATTCAATACAGACTTAAGTGACTGTTAATTGTGAACAGTATGCTTTTGCAAGCTGTGCCTGCAGTTTAGAAAAACTTTGTTTTGATCATTTTGTTCTTCAATTCCACACCCGTGAGAAAGAACAAACTTCTGATTCTGAATCAGATACATCTGAAAGTAGTGAATCAAAATAAGATGCAAAATAAATTGAATGCAAAGTTTTTATCTTTATATAAATATCAAAATTGAAAAACATCATGTTGATTTTCTTAAAAACAACCATGTAAATAATAATAAGTTAGATAACTGTTGATAAATAGTTTGTACTCACTCCCAGTTTTATATTTAATTTTTGGTCCCTAATTTTGATAAACATAGAGGGCCACCTTATGAGAGTGACAGAGGCCATCTTTCTTATTGCAGTTTATTCAAATTGTTCACTATTAAGAGAACTATTTTGAGAACAAGCAATTTGCGAAAAAACGCCGCTTCACTTTTTGCTTATACACTGAGTAGATCGTAAAAAAAAACTTTCATAGAAATATATGATATCGCATCCGCAGTCTTCCCTTGTGAGTAAGATCTTATGACCAATGACGCTTGAATCTTCTGCTTGTTGGGGTGTTGGTGAGCTGCTGTACTAATTCATTTTGATGGTTAGCTAATTTTTAATTATATGCACGTGAAATCTCTATTTCTTTAACTACATTAGGTTTGTTTAGGTCTGTGTGAAGTGTTTCATTAGTTATGGTACCAGGGGGCGTTTGTCATAATTTGGAAGATTTTAGATTGAAATATTCGAAGTATCTTGGTATTGGAAGCCCTGGCACAGGCCCAGAATTGAATTCCTTAGGTCCAGATGGATTTCAGTATCACTTTACACAAAAATAACTTGATGTTTGCGTTTGGCCTCAATATGTATTCTCCATGTAAGTTTATGATTACGATGTAGCCCGAGATATTTAACTTTGGTCCCCACTGGTATTGGTGCGTTGTTGATGGTTTTTGGCTGACGTACTACGCATTTGTTTGTAAAAGTTTCTGAGCCCATTTGTCGTGATTAACAGTAATTTTCCACTTCCTGAACCAGTCGCTTGGGAGGTCTAAATGTCTGTTTAATTGGTGCGCTGCTGATTCTGCATTATCATTGACTGCCAAAATAGCCGTACCATCGGCGAATATTGCTATTAAGGTATTCATTCCAACTAGAGCACCTGCAGTATATATGAGGTACATAAGTGGTCCCAACATGCTTCTCTGTGACACTCTAGAGTTAATTTGTCAATAGGTTTATACAGAATTGTTCAGTTTGACTTGAACATTCGTTCACTAAAGTATGACTTTGGTTAAGTAAAGTTGATTAAGGATGCGTTGTTTTAGCTTATAAAGACCTTAATGCCATACCTTATCGAAGGCCTGTTGCATGTTCAAAAACGCCGCTATATAAATTCTCCATAATTTTGGTAAATATACGATGACTTTGTTGAACTGTTAAATGGTCTTATCGAAACTCAAACTGAGAGAGAGGAAGTGTATAATTTATTTTGACTGTTTCAAAAAGTAATTTCTCGAATATTTTGGAAATAAGAGACGGAAGGCTTATTGGTCCATAAAATAAAGTTTGTGAGGAAGCTTTCCCAGGCTTAGGTATCATAATAACTTGAGAAAACTTCCATTGTAAGGGGTAATAGCATAGTCTCAATATGCGTATATATAGTAGTTAGAACTATTGCCTTTCTGTGAACATTTCAATAATGTAATGGTGCTTTACGAATAATAATTAGTTTTATTTGGTTCCAGACTTCAGTTGGTGCAAATGTCTTCACAAGAAGTAAAAGTTGAAAGGGAGCGTCAAAAAATGCTTCAATATTGGAAACATCATCATTGGGTTGAGATGGTAAAGCTGTAAAAACGTTTTCGATGTGTATAGCAAGTCTGTCTGCTTTTCCTTTATCAGATCTAGCTCAACTCCCATCTGGTTTCTTAATTGGGAGGATTTCTGTAATTCGTCTTTTAGTTTTTTTTTTTTTTTTTGTTACTTTTCACACAGATTGGTCATTAGGTGAAATCTGGGTAATGCACTGCTTAAAAGTTTAGTTTCTCACGTCTCTTAATGTTGCATATAACTAACTGATGGGTAAGCCGATTACTAGTAATTTTATCTTTTTATCATATTTCTGCTTCTTCGTCATGTTTTCCTAGCTCGACGTTTTGCAATGACAAGCTCTCGGACGTGCAGTGGTATATTGCTAATTTCGGGTAAACCAGTTGGTGTAGCCTTACATCCAGTATTCTGTACCAATGTAAAATACTGCACTGCTTCATCCAGGCCATGTTTGGTTTTAATTCGAATACTAAGATCAATCGACTGCTTGTGTTGAGTTTGAAAATAAACTCAATCAGTAGATTTGGAACAATGTCTTGGAACAACTTCCTTATGGATAACAGTTGTGCTTGCAGTGATAATTACAAAAGAGTGATCGGATAACAGATCAAAACTAGGTACCGCCATGAAGTACGTGCGATTAATACCTCTGACCAATGCAAAGTCAAGCAAGTCCGGTGATCTATTTGGGTTACTTGAGCAGTAAGTGGGTGTCCCAATAGATAGATAATCAAAATTTCAACATTCGGGAATGGTTAGTCTTGATCCCCATACCGTATGTTTCGCGTTCCAGTCACACCCTACAATAAATTTGTTCCTAAGCGACTGAAAGAATTCTTTGTATTGTGCTGTGTCGATGGAGTATCTTAGTGGGCTGTATACCGCTGCAATTACAAATGGACAAAGCCCTGTTTGCACCTATATGCAGGCACTTTGAATTTTATAAGGTCGGCAAAGTTGTAACTCGTAGTGTGTAATTGATTTTTTTACGATGACGGTAGCTCCGCCTTGAGCAACACCGTTCGGGTGATTAACAAAGTATACAGAGTAGTATGAAATTTTAATTATTGCTTTTGGCATTGCATGAAATTCTGATATAAGTATATCTATCTTTTGTAAATAAAGAATGTAATTATCTCCTGTACGTAGTTTGCGAGACCGTTAGCGTTCCACAATGCGATTTGTAGTGATGAAGCCATTTTTAAGCCAATTTGTTATTGACCAATGAAAAGAGTAAGTTAAGAATAAGGCTGTTCTGATTCATTAATTGCGTAAACATTGTTTTAAATTCCCGGAGGAAGTTAGACAGTTGTTCATTAATGTTGAAGTGCTGCTCATTAGATGTGGTATTGTTTCTCCCTGCAGCCAATTGCAAAAAGAGTCACTATTGGGTTGTTCGATGTAAGATTATAGGGAATTCGCTTGCATTTAAATGTATTTGTTGTTCAGGTGTTTTCTTTTTAATTATTGTGTTGGTTGAACCGTTAAATAACCCATTTATGACTTTTTACAAGTCCTTATAAACTGCGCATCCTTTATAATTTGCCAGATGGCTCCCATCACAAAGAGTACATTTGGCAAGTGTATTTGGTGTTTTTTTACATAGTGTAGTCGTATGCCCTCCACCACATTTAACACACTTAAAAGGTCTGTTGCAATATGTTTTTGTACGTCCGTACTGCTGGCAGCAAGTGCATTGTGGTTTGATATTCTTTTTTCTAGGGGGTTCAATAGACACCTTTTGATTTCTCCAGTAAAAATTTGTATATGGTTTTATTGTTTTCTTTGGGCTCAAGATCTACCATAAACAACGGCAGAGGTTGTTAGATGGCCCTATGATGTACATTAATAATATTTCTCACTGTGTGTCCCAGTTTGACTAGTTCTTCTTTAATGTGGTCTGTTGATGGGGAACGATGAATATTTCGATTAAATATTCTATATGATCTATCTTCTTTATGGTGGTATTTGTGGAATACAATAGCTTCATCTTTGAAATGTCTAGTTAGCTTCATATGTGAGTGTTAGGTTAATTTTAATTGTATCGTTGGCCGTGGTCTTGGTGTAATATTGGTCTTTTTCGATAACAGTGGAATATTATCTACCATTTTATTGTAATTATTAACGCCGAATATATATGGGACGAAACGCGTCAATTGCCCCAGCGCCACCGCTTATGTCCGTGCGAGTGTAAAACACGGCTTTTTCATCTCGTCGCTTCGGCTCAAAACATTAATAAAAAAATGATTTGAGAATACAATCTTACGTATTTTTTTCTCAGCTTTCCAATGGTGGTATTAGTTTGTACGTAAGATTGTATTCTCAAATCATTTTTTTATTAATGTTTTGAGGCCGAAACGACGAGGTAAAAAAGTTGTGTTTCATGCTCGCACAGACGTACGCGGTGGCACTGGGGCAGTTGACAGGTTTCGCCCCATATACACGGTGGTGGCTTAGGTATTTTTAATTGTTGATTGTTAGTGTTTTGCTCGTTGCCTTCATCGTTCTTATTCGTTAGAGCTAAAATTGGATATCTGTTTGCCATTCTTGTTTGGTTGATTATAGATGTGCTAGAGGTAGATGTCCAGTTTCCCTTTCTTTTTTTTTTGATGGTTTGCCATTTATGTTTATTTTATTTATATGTCTGTTAAATTTATATCAGAATCCTCACTTGTTTGTATATCTTATTGAATAATACTGTTTAAAAATTCCAAGGAAGGTTTGTTGCAATTGAACTGCTTAGCATAAAAGTAAAGTGGGGTTGTTTGAAGGTGTATTAACCGAGATGGGGATATTATAGATTGATTTTGAAATACATATTGAGTTTGTTAGTTAAATTGGGTTTCTTACGGTATGTATTGCTATTGCAGAGGGGCGACTGTAATTTGCTCCGATAATTCGCTACGTCACTTACAGCCGTGGTGGTTTAGTGGATAGATCGCTAGACTACGAAACCAAGAGTTGCGGGTTCGAATTCCGCTCTCGCCAATTCAATTGCTGGCATTTTTACGGCCCAGCTCGACTCAGACTGCAATAAATGAGTGCCTGGAGGTCAAACCCTGGGGTAATAATAGGCGGTCGGTACGTAGCGCTAGCCACGTTACTACCCTTGTGTATCGTAGGCTCTAGATTGTAGCAGATCTATCCTGTTACGACCCCAAAGGGCCTTCAAGGCCTGTTACGGGGAACTATTATTATTAATCCGCTAGGTCACTAATCCCTTTATGTAAATTGCTCCTTTCGTCCAGGTAAGCAAATTTGTAGAAATGTAAATTGCTCGTTTTTTTTTCCCGAAATAGGTATAAATCCCGTGTGGGGTTGCTAGTCCCCCATCGGGCGCCTCCCCGGGTGGCGGATAGGGGAATGCTCACCAGATATGGTGGGTACCGGGGAAATAAAATACCCGGGGCGGACCAAAACTAGCAGCAGCGTCTGACCCATATTGGGCGGCTGAAAATGGCGTCTGTATCCAGAGGATCGGCCAAGAACAAAACTCGCCAACACGCCTGGCCAGCGTGGCGTTTAAATGGCCAAAAACCCCCTTCTAAACTCCCAAATGTCGAATTTAAATAAAACGGATTCATTACCCCAGGTGGGTAGAACAGAAAGTTCAGAATCCCACACTACCTCGATAGTCAGCTCCTTGGATTCATCTACAAAAAATCAAAAACAAGACAAGACATACAGCACTGTACATAGGAACATATAATGTAAGAACTTTGAAATCTAACGATAGAATACTTGAACTGGAAGAGGAACTATCAAAAATAAAATGGAACATAGTCGGCTTGGCAGAAGTTAGACGAAAAGAAGAGAAATCAATAAGATTGAACTCAGGCAACGTGCTATATCACTCAGACTGCGAAAATAACGGAACAAGTGGTGTAGGTTTCATCGTATCCAAGAACAGCGCAGAAAGAATAAAAATGTACAAGGCAATATCAAACAGGGTTGCATATCTCGTAATAGAACTAAATAACAAAATTTCTCTGCAAATAGTCCAGGTATATGCACCAACTCAATCTTATGAAGACGAAGAAGTAGAAAGTTGCTTCGAAGATATCTCCAAAGCACTGAGGGACAATTTAACAGAATACAAAATCATTATAGGAGACTTCAATGCAAAGTTGGGAAAAAGAAAAGACAAAGAAGAGCAAAGAATGGGAAATTTCGGATATGAGAAAAGGAATGAAAGAGGTGAGATGCTATACAACTTCCTAGAACAAGAGAACTTATTTGCAATGAATTCTTTCCTCAAGAAAAACCACAAAACAAATGGACATGGATCAGTCCAAACGGGGACAACAAAACGAAATTGATTACGTTCTAACAAGAAACAAAGAAATCATTAAAGATATCTGCGTACTGAACAACTGCACCATTGGCAGCGATCATAGACTAGTCAGGGCCAAATTATATATAAATAAGAAATTAGAGAGGTAAAAGACTAAAGATCAATACAAACAAAATCAACAGCGAAACACTAAAAGAAAACTCTGACAAATACCGAGAAGGAATAAAAGACACCTAAAAGATAAAAATATACAAACATGGATGTAGACTAAATTAGCGAAACAATAAAAGAAGCAATTACAGACTCAACACAAAAAATAACATCAAAACAGAACAAGAAAAATGAAACACTATCATCTACAATAAAAGAGATGCTGAAAAGCAGAAGGAAGCTAACACAGGAGAACAAACAAAATACTGTAGAATTTGTTGAGCTAAATAAATTAATAAGGAAAACAATAAGACAAAATGAAATTAAAAAACAAGACGTTATAATTCAACAAGTTATAGAAAAGAATCAAAATATGAAAGCATTGAGACCTAAAATAGGCAAAAACAAGATAATAGTAATAAAAGATAAAGATGGAAGAGAAGTAAGAGAGAAAGACAAGATAAACTCTACAGTAAAAGAATTCTATGAGGAGTTGTACAAGTCCCAAAGAAAAGCTCCCACAGAAATAAAAGAAAAGCTAAAAAAGAAAATAACAAATATAAACTCGGAAGATATGCCAGAAATAGAAGAAGAGGAAATAACTAGTGCGATGAGAGAAATGAAAATCAAAAAGCGCCAGGAAAAGACAATCTGACAAAAGAATTATTAAATGAAGGAGAAGAGGAAATAATAACAGCGTTGAAGACACTGTTCAATAAATGTTTGGAAACTGGAAGAATAGTGAGTGAATGGAAAGAGGCCATAACGATTTTACTATATAAAAGGGAGACAAACAAGATTTAAAAATTACAGGCCCATAACACTACTATCACAAGTATATAAGCTTTTCTCAAGAATCATAATGAAAAGATTAAATAACAAAATAGAAATGTATTTATCCGAAGAACAGGCTGGCTTCCGCAAAGGGTTTAGTACAACGGACCATCTATTAACCCTCAAGATACTAATAGAGAAAGCAAATGAATATCATCTCCCATTATACATAGCACTAATAGATTATGAAAAAGCGTTCGATAGCATCGAAACGTGGGCAGTACAGAAGAGTCTATGGAACAGCAGGATAGACCACAGATATATGACAATAATCCAAGATATATATAAGAATACTACAATAACAGTCAACTGGTCAGAAGAAACCGATCCAATCCCAATACAGAGAGGAGTCCGTCAAGGAGACCCATTATCACCTAAGCTATTTATATTAGCCCTTGAGGAAGTCTTCAAATGCCTAAACTGGGAGAGAAAAGGCATCAATATAAACGGCGAATTTTTAAATAATCTAAAATACGCAGACGACGTCATAATATTTGCAACAAATGGAGACCAACTAAACTCAATGCTCCAAGAACTAAATGAAGCTTCTAAAAAAGTGGGTTTAAAGATAAACACCGAAAAAACAAAAATCATGACAAATTCCGAAGAGGAAGTGAATATCGAACTAGAACAAAACACTATAGAACAAATAGAAGAATACACATACTTAGGGCAAAGGTTTACACTTAATAAAGAAAATCAAGAAATAGAAATCGCAAGAAGAAGGAAACTAGGATGGGCTGCCTTTGGCAGATTAAGTTACATATTAAAAAACCGAAAGATACCTCAATACCTGAGAACAAAAGTGTTTGACAGCTGTATACTACCCGTCATTACTTACGGGGCCCAAACCTGGACTTTGACAAAGAGAAATGTAGACAAACTTATGAAGACCCAAAGAGCCATGGAGCGACAAATGTTACAAATAACCCTAAAAGACAGAAAACGAAACACTTGGATAAGGGAGAAGACAAAAGTCACAGATGTGGGAAAAAGAATAGCTAGCCTGAAGTGGCAATTCGTAGGACACAATGCCCGCCAAACGGACAACAGGTGGAACGCACGAATCCAGGACTGGCGACCCTGGCTAGGCAAAAGAACAAGGGGTAGACCACAGATGCGATGGATAGATGATGTAAAACTACACGCCGGTCTTGCATGGAAAAGAATTGCACAAGACAGGACACGATGGAAGGAACTAGGGGAGGCCTACATCCGCAAATGGATTGAAGAAGGCTAAAGAGAGAGAGAGAGAGAGGTATAAATACTTTTTTAGTAATAACCCACTAAATGTTTAGGACAAAATATATAAACTGCCATTAAAAATAAAATAATCATATCTTTGCTGTAAAGATACGAGTGCAGTCGAAAGATGGCTAATTTTAATATAATTTTGAGTGAAAAAATCGACCGATGTTGTTAATAAACGACTACAAATCGCAGTCAGTTGACTACCGGGGAGGTCTAGTGGAGGTGTATTAATAAAAAGTGTATGGCGAAGGTGTACACCATTGGAGAAGATTAACAAAAAATAATTACTAAAAGCGAATTAACGCGTAATCACACCTCGTGATTACTTGTGTACTACTTTATTGTATTAAGGTGTCATTCGAATATTTAAATTTGCTAAGTTATTGACATTTTAGGCAGATTTGAGAAAAATACAACGGCAAGTACTTAGTACTGCACGCAAACGAAAAGCGGTCGAAGGCATTTGTGACAGACCATCTAAAATTGTACAAAAAGTTCTTCTGCCAATGGATCCGTCCAGCCTATTGCAACCTGTTGGGAATTATTGCAAAAGAAATATGTACAATGCGAGGAGATCTGTTTTGCCACCCTTGCCTCGATGCATGGAGGATGTTCATAAAGTGATAGAAGAAATTAAATTAAAAAGAAACAGAAATGAAAATTTCCTTTTAATTAACAATGCAAATGAGAATATAATTATTTTTTCTTGTTTTACTAATTTGAAGCGACTGTCCTTAGCAAACACTTTGTACGTAGATGGCACGTTTTCATATTCGGCAAAATATTTTAAACAACTGTTTACTATACATGCTTATCTAAAAGGAATTTACATACCTCTTATATACTGCCTACTTCCTAACAAGTCAACGCAGTTGCACGAAACAGCTCTTCGAGCTATTGTACATGAATGCTATAAGTTAAATTTACATTTCAAGCCTCGTGAAATCGTAATTAATTTCGAAAAAGCTATACACCTTGCAGTTTTAAATGCATGGCCTGAAATTAAGATCATTGGATGTCGGTTCCACATCACCCAAGCATGGTAAATTTCATATTTCATTACGCTGTTACAACATGCGGTTAATAATTTAATTTCTGGTCTATAGGTACTGGAAAATACAGCAGCTAGGTTTGAGTTGCGAATATAAAGACAAAACTTCCGAAATTGGAAAATGGCTGCACTATGTTTTCGGTTTGATTTTTTTGGATCCTTTGGATGTTGGAGATTGCTTTGCAATGGATTTAGCAGCAATACAGCCAGGTGAAGAAATCATCACAAAATTTGCTGATTATCTCGTAGAGACCTATATTGCTGAAGATAGCTGTTTTCCGCCAACAATTTGGACTGCAGCTCAGCGTCTACTAATAGAACAACAAACAGCTGTGAATCTTTTCATTCACATTTTAATTCTTATTTTAATTCAGCTCATCCATCTATATATCTGTTCACGGATGCCTTATTAAAACTTCAAACAGAAGTATACGTAAAAACACAAACAGTTGACAGCGGAAGAATATGGTGTTTTAAAAACGCTGTGGCGAAAAAAAAACGATATACCATTTCTTCCGCAGGTAAGAAAATAGCCCCGGAGGAATTTACACATTTTTCAGGTAGCTAGTTTGGATCATTTCGGATTAAGGGATTATAATCGGAGCAATTTACATGCAGCCTTGCAGAGGAACTGGAATAATATAGGTAAATCCTGTGCTTATTGGAATATTTTGGTTGTTTATTATTTGGGTGTTTGGAAGGCGCTAAACTGTTGCCACTTCCGATTGGAAACATAATTTAATATTATAGTACATGCGGTTTTACTTTGAACGAATTTTGAACTTAACCTCTGATTGCAGTTATCGGTTGAACGACCTTTAACACTTCAAGATAACGGAGAGTTGTGGATCGCAGGTAGGCATGTATTCGAACTTGCGAAAGCGCCAGCGCAAAAGCACGTCCGCGTGCTTCGAAAACAGCCAGAATAAGATCTAACTTGAATTTCAAAAATAAATTTACCCTACTATTTTGTTATTCATAAGAGTTGCTTCTTTATTACCTTTCAAAAACAAGATTACAGGTAGACTAAAAATGGTTGCTTTACAGAATTTTTTATATTCATAATAAACAATTTTTCATGATTTTCAATTAACGTGTATGTGAACACTTCTTGTGAAAGCTACATTATATTATAATTTTAGTACATAAATTAACTGTTTATTATTACTGTGTGTGCGCCCGTGCCTACGCATGTACAGGAAAAGGAACAAAAAACGTTTATACGATGTATGTTTAGAAATGCATAGTGAATTCAAAAATATTAGATATTTTTATCATTATACTGTACAACATTATGTCATTTTTTTAACACTACAATAAGTGTTCGACGTGTTTCCCATGAGTCTCAGTTAAGCGCAAATGTATCATAAAATGATGAGCCCGTTCAAATTTTCCGGGTTGTTATTTAATAAAACGTTATTCAAGTGTTTTGTGCAGGTCAAGGAGATTTAACAGATTCAGCAGGACCGATCCATCTCTCGGAGAAATTATTGCGATACTAGCGAATATTAAAAACAAATGATTTAAAGGTGTATCACGTAGCAACCACATAATCTGTTTTAATGTTAATAATACATTGTAAGCGAAAAAGGCAGAGCATCCATCAGAAATACATAAAACACACAGAACAATTAAGGTGTGGTAGAAAAACAATAAGTCCAATTAGGTAATCGCCAGTATTTTCAAGCGAAACGGTGATGCCAAATCGTTACTGATAATAAAATTCAACTATTTCATAGGAATTATGCCTAGCCCACAAATGACCGTCGTGTAGATTAATGATAACATTATGGAAGACTAATGTCATGAAGAACAGTATTGTAATTTGTCAAGGAATATATATTTTCGCATATTATATGCTATAATAATGGCTCCATTCTGAGTTAGAAACCTAGTAAAAGATAATAATAAGGTAACTACAAAATTTCCTTTCAAAACAGCGCGGATGTTGAAAGGCAAAATATTGTCATTCTACGTGCTTCTATTTCGGCACGAAATATATTTATTGAAATTTTATTACATTTGCATATAAAACACAACCTTCCTGTGATGGACATTCTTGCGCTTTTCAATCGACGTTTTGGGACTAAGGCGGCTCTCGATTAATAAAACTTCACGGAAACAAATATTAAAAAACTTTATTTTTTATTTGACTTGCCGGAAGTTTGTTGTGCTTTATGAAATATGAAAACTTCGAGGAGTTTGTTTACAAAACGCCCTGAATATTTTAATTTTCACCTGATTTCTTCCAATACATGCTATTATAATTATGATTTACTTTTCAGGTTGAATAAACACATACGCTCTCGTATCGAGCTCAATGCTTTATTTTTCGAAAATGTACGCTTCAGATACCTCATAAACCAAACTGCGTTCGTAGTAACATTAATATAATATAAATTAATGGCAATTGAAAGCTTAGAACCACGCATTTTCATCTCGTAGTTTATAGGTGGAAATGGAGTAATACCTTCTTAAATCAGGAAAGATAAATCTCTATTAAAGACAGATGTACGATTTTAACCAACAGCACAGGAAATCACTTTAAAAATATTTAAAAATTTCAAGAAATTTTAAAGTTGCTATAATAGTATGTGCTTTTGTAAAGTGTGTCGTAACAAAATAGTTCCTTAGTCGTATTTTTAGGCCGAAATCCTTTGTTTTTCTGCAAGAAAAATTACAATTCAAAATCGGTGTATATACAATATGTTGGATTGTTACTACAAGTTAGAATAATAAAAAAACCTAATGCATAAAATACTATACACAGTGTTAAAAAAAACGCCCGATTTAAAATTTTTATATTATAAAAAATAATGAATATAATAACCTTAGAGTTTTTTTACATACTAACTTATAAGTCCTTAATATACCCCTCTTGCGATGCGCAGCATATGTCCATACGATAGCCAATTTTATCCAAAACTTTTACGGGGTTATCTGGATCCACTGTTGACACGGCACTTCGAGTCGCTTCTCTTCGTTGTAACCACTTTGGAATATCCCCTGCCGATTTTTATTTATGCCCCATTTGGCGCTATTCCAGAAGGCAATCGGAAACGTCTCAAACACCGCCACTGAAAAGCCCAGAATGTTTGCCGTGCACATGTGCGGCAGCCGGGTTCCTAGAAGGCAATGTGTCGGGCGTCGAGCGTGACGAGACGCAACAAAAATCACGACCGCGGATGACTAGAGAACACGCTACGGTGGGCGTTCTGAAATTCGTTACAATATGTTTAAATAGCCAAATAAATAGATAGTTAGGTAAATATATCTCGTGTGTTCCTCTTTACTTTCTACTCAAGATTCTGTGTTGATTAATTCCGTAAAAAAGTCGTCCCCTTTCTGGCAAGCGAGCTTATTTATTCATTTTTCTCTCTTGTTTTGTGACTCGAAACTAGAAAAATTGTATAAAGGAAAATAACTATCAAGGAAAGAGTGGACTAAACTAGATTCTGTTTTTTATCAATATCTGTAGGTCAAAAGATTGCCGTATGTGGAGATGAAAAGATGGCAAATGTCCGAGATGATTGGAGAAGGACCGTTGCCAAACAATTTAAAAGGGAAGATTTCTAGATTAAATAAATGTCGGTATATAGGTATTCCAAAGTAAAAAAATAAATATGAAATTACTATAATAAAAAATAAAAAATGGAAAAGTGCAGTTATTTTTATTTGTCAAATTTTAGGTTTTAATATGTTGCTTATAAATAAATTATTAGAAATATCTAACTAACAAAAGTTGGCAATTTTATAGGAAAAGCTAGTCAATAAATTTATAGTGTCTTCTAAGTTGTTTACAATTCCTATTAGCTACTGTAATAACAGTTTATATTATTTATTTATTTTTACCTTTTTTAGCATATTTTCAACCTGTTTACTTTCCCATCTTAACCAAATCCACATCAGTAACAAATATTATGACTGAAAGTAGTACCAGAATCTGAGGGAACGTAGATATATTTGATTTTTATTAATTAAACAAAAATTTTCAATATCAAAATTGGCGATGCTTTTTTCCATAAATGAAAATAAAACAACAATGAATTAATGTGTTCATAAGTAAATAACTTTGGTTAAATATGACAATCCATTTTAGTAAAATATACAAAAAGCTGATGATTAAAATGT
This sequence comes from Sinelater perroti, assembly GCA_036346155.1. NCBI lineage: Eukaryota > Metazoa > Arthropoda > Insecta > Coleoptera > Elateridae > Sinelater > Sinelater perroti. The sequence continues at coordinate 38,683,357 of JARFIY010000001.1, forward strand.
ATTATATTCACTTTGTATCAAAGACTTTTGGGTGTAATAAAGGAATAAAAACAATCTTATTATGAGCATATAAGTATTGATCTTATTGACAAGGTATACCAGTTATGGGTGTTTGAGATATGATTAATGTTAGTAGAAAAATAAGTTAAAAGTAACACCGGTTTCTATCCCATTAAGAGAAAAACCAAAATTTGTTTATGAAGTAATATTTGGTGTTAAGTGGGTTTTGCGTAATTGAAGTACAAAGTGCTTAAAAAACTATTGAACTTTTATCTCAGATCAATTTAAAACTACAGCGGAGCACTGTAGGATGCAATAAAACCGAGGTAATCTGGAGTAATTTAAAGACCTAAAGAGGTTTAAGTATTTAGAACTCTTAATACTTCGAGGTAGAAGTGAATACTTTGCGTGATCACTTTCCATTCCATTGCAGATAACATAACACTGCTTCAAAATATGACTATTTATGATACAAACATGCTAGAAATGGTAAATGGCTTTTACAAGTATATAATACTAGCATATATTAACGATTAAGGACATTTTAGATTATTATAATAAAATTAAGATAATTTTAAACAATCTAAAAGCCTTAAGTTAATTTTTTTCTAATTAATTAGATAGTAAAAGATTTTGCAATGCAATAACTTTTTACCACTATCCTTGCAGAACTAATTTAATTAACATATGTTTCCAAAAAAACATACATGCATAGAATATTTTCAAAACCAGCTAAAATTATTTAATTAAAAGTCAATTGTAGATAAGTTACCAGAACTACAGGCTAATCTTGAAAAACCCTTTTCAAATTTGCACTTTTTAGATGTCACAAACGCTTATGACTTCTACTCGGTAAGCCTTAATTTTATCTTATTTCTATAAATATTTATGTATTTATATATTTTTCAACGAAGTCGTTTTTTTCTACGATAGCAAAACTCACTTAATAATAACAATAAATTATAAGTACCAAATAACATTATATGGATACATACACAATGTTCAAAAGCACTAGTAAAACCTAATTGGAAGACCTACATGATCAAATATTTTTAATCTTAGTATATTTCATCTTTCTAATAAATTCACTGCTAATTTAGTGATTTTAGTATTTAATCATTGAGCTTAACCTCTTATTGTAGACAGAAATATTTTATCGAATTAGCAAGATTCAGACGTGTAATGATATGTTGGTGAGTGTTCTTAAATTTTATTTTAAATTATTTATGGTAATGGGTTATGTCCATATGGGCTTAATTATGCAAAAAGTGAAATTTTTTTCGCTCTCCTTTGTTAGTTTGGGAATTTCAGTTTATTAATTGGTACAGTTGTCAAAACTTTAGACCTAGATGTAGCTCTTTCTTCCAAATAACTGCCTTCTAGATAAATCTAAATGCATACCTAGGTACAGGATTTGGCAAAATAATGGTAACACTTGTGGAATTCGGAACATCTTATATCATTACGGTGTTTGTCCACCTTTAGCATGCGATACTGCTTTAATTCTGGACGGAATAGACCGATGCAAGCCCTGAATAGTAATGAGTGGAAGCACAACCTCCAGCTTAGGTAGAGACGAAGGAGTGAAAATCGAAGCAAAACCGTGTTTTCTAAAACAGCCTGCAGAGGCTTGATATATGTCAGGTATGGAAGATGTTAAACCCCATCAACATGCTCTTGAAACCAGTCTTAAATGGAGGGCCAGCGATGTGAATAGGGACATTATCATTTTGAAATATGGCATTATCGTCTGGAACTAAAGTTTGCACTATTAGGTTACCCAAGAGTTCTCTATACATTGCTGTTATGACCCTATCAGATAATGTGACAAGGGGGATTGCCAAATAGCATGATATAAAGCCCCAAACCACAATAGAGCCATCACCGTCTTTGACAGTTGGGCGGAAACGGCCCATATCGTATGCTTCAGAGGGTGTTTGCCAGACAAAAACGTGTCTGGTGTTAAGAAAATGTATAAAGGGTGATTTTTTAAAACCACATGTTGCCTGTCTTCGTTATTAGGAGCTTGGCAATAATAGCAACACGCCTATGGATACCCATTTTATGCAATTCCCGCCTCTCTGTTTTGGGTGTTCTATAGTCACTTTCTCGGTCGTTGTTTTCTTATGCAACGTCAAATACGCGGCGGGCCTTATCCTGCAGCTTCGTTTTTCGACTACTATTGTACTTCGCTAAATCTGTTTTACCGTGCACTGTGCACATTAGAGACCGTGTCTTGTGTTACACCACATAACGTGGCTGTTTTACTCACATGTGTTCCAGTTAGATGGGCACCAACCATTAGACTCCGTCAGGTCGGATATACTGATCACTCACCTGCACAACTACACTGTGTTATAGAGTGGTTAGTTCTCAGGTTTAGAGGCCGTGGTCGGAGTTCGCAAACTCTTGACTGCGGCAGACATCTTCAGAAGAAAATCTTCTAAAAAAACGATGCATTACATTGCCTCACTCTAATATTAATCCATGCTAGTGTCCAGTGTTACCAGGCGTAGTAAAAATATGTCCCGTTTTTTACAAGTGTTTCCATTATTTTGTCTTTTTGGGGAATTAATTCACTGGATGTACAGTCTTAAAGCTAGGTACATTCTTTCTATTTAATTCACCAGATTCTTAAAGAGACCTTCTTCAGACTATTTGAGATGCTATGTTTGTATCATTGTACAAATTGTTTACTTTGTTAAAGAGGTATAAGTTTCTTTTCGATTTTGAATACCAGTATGGTAGCCTGCATTGCAGAATAATATTTTTAAGTGGTAGGTCGAATCCGATTTTCGTGACTACCTGTGGATTACATAGTAACGTGTTCTCTCTTGAAATCAAAATAGCGGTCAAACTGATGAGTATTTTTTTCATAACAGTTGGTTTCTTTGTTATCAAAATTAGCTTTTTTACTCTGATAAAACAAGAAAACTTGGTAGGCTTGTATGATGTATTTTATTTGGTATGCTTTCCAGGTTTGAGATTAAAATTACATTTTCCGTTGATGTGTGAAAAAATCTATCCCATAATAGAATTAAAAATAAATGTAAATATGTTTAGGCCTTTCTCTGGTAATTTTGTAGATATTTGGCGGTAATTAGATCGTAGTCAAAAGCAATATTTAATACTAATCTTTTAATGGTTGGTTCAATTTGTATTGTTTTGGTATCTCTTTCAATAAATTAATGGGTTTTTAGCCTTGTAAATAGTATTAAATAAATGGCGATTGTGGTTGCATTTTGGTTTAAACTTTTTATCCAATTTCCGTTTGTTATTCTAATAGGCGGTACTTGCAGTTATTTCAATTAGCTAATAATTCTCTATAATGAATAATTGGTGTTATTTGTTACGGAGAGTTAATACTACTACTCTTGTACTGTCTGTTTCTTTACCTTACCCAATAGAGACTTTAGTTTTTGAGTTTTGAGGTTTGCTAGAATTTTTTAAGCCTTCTTATCGTCTACCGCTTATTTATTGTACGAGGCGCATTCATAAAGTAAGGGCCGTTTGGTCACAGAAAAAAATGTACTCATAAGAAACAAATTTTATTGTCATATTTAGTTAGGTACAATCTTACTTTACTTCTCTACATAATCGCCGTTCACTTCTAAGCATTTTTCGTACCGCTGCACCAGCTTCTTTAACCCCTCTGCATAGAAGCTTGCCGCCTGAGAGTTGAACCAGTTGACAACGGCGTTTTTGAGTCCGTCTTCGGTTTCAAAACGTTGTCCACCCAGCCACCGTTTAAAATGCAAGAAGAGGAAGTAGTCGCTAGGTGCAAGGTCGGGACTGTACGGTGGGTGGTCAAAAAGTTCCCAACGAAAATCTTGAATTTTCTCAATGGTTTTGGCAGCAGTGTGAGGACGCGCGTTATCGTGGAGGAGGATTATGCCAGATGACAGTTTCCCGCGGCGTTTGTTTTTGATCGCACGTCTCAAGTGTTTGAGCGTTTCGCAGTACACGTCAGCTGTAATTGTTGTCCCACGTTCCATGAAATCAACCAAAAGAACACCGCCTTTGTCCCAAAAAACTGTAGCCATCAATTTTCGACTTGTGTACTGAGTTTGTTTAAACTTTTTCGGTTTTGTTTCTGGGTTGGCGTAGGATACCCACGTCTCGTCCCCAGTAACAATGTGAGAAAACAAATCATCTCCATTTTGTTGATAACGGGCCAAAAACTTTCGTCCACTAGACATTCTTTGCTCTTTGTGGTGGTCGGTGAGCATTTTTGGTACCCACCTTGCACACAATTTGCTGTATGCGAGGTTTTCTGTGACAATATTGTAAACAGTAGTGCGTCCAAGTTGAGGAAATTTGTCAGCCAGGCCACTAATCGTCAATCGACGATCAGATCGCAGTGCTTGGTCCACTTGTGAAACGATTTCATCAGTCTGGATACTGGGCCTGCCACTCCGCTCTTCGTCATGGACATTTGTTCGGCCATTTGTAAAATAACGGCACCATTGTCTAACCTTTCCTTCACTCATAACTGTAGGTCCGTAAACCAGGCATAACTCCCGATGAATTTCAGCAGCCGACGATCCTTTGCATAAGAAACGAATCACAGAACGCACTTCACACTTGGCGGGATCAACGATTTTCGCGGCCATTGTTCTTTGCATTCACTGACAACAATACAATTTCAGAATCAAAACAAATGACGCTGTAGCTTCGCAATGAGTCAGTAGATGGCGCTGCAGTGGTAAAACTGTGCTTCGAAGCGCCACTATTTATATACATGCAAACGGCCCTTACTTTATGAATGCGCCTCGTAGTTAATTTTGGATAGCTTATTTATTTTCCCGTTTTTTGTAATCCGGAGTAGTAAAAGTAACAGACGTTTGTATATTTTGCCCTAAATTCTCTACAAAATTATTAATGTGTTTTGTTGTTTTATTGATATACTTAACTCGATTTTGTTGCTAATTAATTTTCTGGGACACTTCCAGTTGCTAAATCTATTCTGAAGTTTCTAATGAATGTAGGTGAATGATATAATTTTATAATTATACCTAATGATGTAATAACACATTGGAATAAGATGTTTCTTTAAGGCTTTATGCGCCTAGTCCTTCTGTAACACAACAAATCTAGTAGGTTCGAAGTTTTATGTGGTAGGTCTGTTCAATATCCTTGGGTTATAATAGTTGCCTTCAGAAGTACAATAAAGTCCGGTCATTATTTTAATTAATTGACCTGGGCGTTTATTATCATTCATGTTCTCTCTGCCTTGTCATAAAAACCCATTTTTCTAATGAAAAATTATCTCCATAAACAATTTTAAGCATTTGGATCGCTGTGGTATCACTTAATGTTAATTCTTTGTTTTGTATTCGTTTTTCGACCGATATATACTCTCATTTAATTCGTCACAGGTTGGCTTCTAGTAAACGAAGTATCAAGAAATTTTTACAGATTATTCATGAAGATTGACACTTCGTAAGTCAATTCCTCACTAGCAGATAGCAATGTTAAAGAATTCGATCATTATCACAATTTAGAGATCATAGTATTGAGCAGATTAAGCACTGTCCATTCTCTCCAAAAGATTAGCCATTATTGTTTTGATTTTATTATTTGTGTCCTGCAGGATCCGTGTTTGTCTACTTATTGTAGTTGTCGATTTTTATAGTTGGTCTTTAGGCATAATATGTATATTTGGTTGTAACACATGTAAATTTTGCCTAGAACTAAACGATGGAAATATTCTCTTCAATTTTTTTAGTCAACAAGCACTCTCTGTAATTTTCGGGATGGTTTTCTTGATGGTTAATATACTTCACGTATTTAGTTCTTTTTTTTGTTTAGAGTTTTTAATAAGATGTTCTCTAACGGACTTAATACATTTCTACGGCAATAGTTTTCAAAATATCCAAATCTTTGATAATACATTATTTTATTTCACATTTAACATGTAACACATCATAAACAATTCGTAAATATGTTTCTTATTTTATCTTTGTTCTAGCTCCACAAAGAATAATGGCATAAAAGCTTTATTAACATTAGGTTTAATGTTGATTTTATTTATCGCGTTGTGTCCATAGTTATTGATTTATTTAGTTAATTTATTTGAACCCGGTGTATGACGTTGCGTTCTTGTGTTGCTCAATGCTGGTAACAGTAAATTTAATTATATGCAAAGTCCGACACTATGTCTCTCCTTTTATGCCCTGGTTCGATGAGCTTTCACCCTCACAGTGCTTCAGCTAACTTCATAAACTTAATAGCTATTTCCAAAGTGCAACTCCCCGATATCCCAAATGACTTACAATTACACAAAAGTTAGGAATTAAGGTGACTAACGATATTTATTACGTAACTTGTCAAATTTTCGTTCTTTAGCTAGTTTTTCAGCTCACTTATTTTTTTTCTTGTTTCTCCAAATCGAACTGAATCTATGCAAGATCAAACTCGCCTAAAAACTAAACGAAAACCACACTGCAATGCAATTTTCAATGCGTCGGTGAACATGACTTATACTAAAATGCCCTTTGTCTCACAACTACCTAAACTTCCTATTTTATTATGTTGGACAGAATAAAATTTAGCGCTTGTATTTTTAAGCATTTTTATGGGGGTAGTATAATTTTAGATATATTTTAGTTAAATTTGACTTGAGCACTTTCTAATAATTTGATAAAATATTGGTCTTGGTTTGCATATCTAACATTTCTGATAGAAGTTTTAGAATATGTACAACATAGACCAACATAGGTGCTAATTTTGTCTCATGCAATGTCCTGCTATTTTCTTGGGCGGCCGTAATGTCTTTATTTGCTGCCGTGTACTTGTTCAGAATTTCATATACCATTCTTGTTGCCTGTTATGTATCCCGTTTTACTAAGACGTAAGTTAAAATGGTTGAAATTTTGGATTAGACATGCGTTGACGTTAGAGGTAGTTGTTATAAGAGAGTTGTTTGTAGGTGTATGCTATAATCTTGATATTTTTAGGTTTGATGTATTTGATAAGTCCAGCATCATTATCTAGTGGGAAATAATTTTTTAGGGTGCAGTCCGAACTCAACATTATATTTTAGCAATTATAATAAGCCTTACCATTATACTTCATTCACAGAGCACCTCCATACCAAAAGTACCTTTTATTGTATTCACTATCTAGTTATGTGCAATAATAAGATAAAAAATAAGAAATACATATAATCGGCCTTATTTCAGGTAGTTGCTGTAGCAGATACAACAGGTCCGCTCTTTTTAGATTCAAGAATCAAACTCCGACTTAAAATTTAAGGTTCGATAATTGTTCATGACAGGAATAATATCGGAATATAACTTAACTGCATTTCTTTGATACTAGATAAAATGCATTTGGAATAAGCAAAAAAAAATAGAACAGATATATTCCATTACTGGATTAAGTTTTGGAAAATAAAAGTGTATAGATTTCAAATAATATAATAATAAATATAATAACTGCTATATCAAAAACGTTATGTGTAAAATTACATACAAAAATCATCATACAAATTGTTAATCAAACATAATTTGCAAGAATATCAGTTTACTCTTTATATTTCTATGATTGCTAGTACAGGAGCGTGTTTAATTATTATTTTAATTAAATCACCAATCACGTTTTAATTACTTTTGCGTAGAATAAATAATAACTGACTTTCAAACACTAAAACTGAAAAATGGCATAATATCGTATTCGCTGATTTAAATTAAAAATTAAACAAAATATTTGTGAATCGGCCATCCATTTAATGGCATTTATACACATAATAACACACTTTTACAAGTTCTTTTTGAATACAAATTAGATACATAGCTGTGTATAACAAATGTATCTGCAAGCCAATTTTAGGGACGATTAATAAAAGAGACAAGAAGAACTACGTATTCGCAATACAACTGACAGCTGTATTAATTATGTATTATATTACTTTACGCTCCTATTTAATATAACTAGACAATATGAGACATAGTTCGAAAAGTAGCTGCAACCATGTATTGGTTTAAAAAAATTATATTAATTGCCAGAGAGTTTATGTAACTAAAACATTCTAAGATTTTATTTTATTAAGAGTCAAAATTAATCCCGATGTTTCAACTTTCGTACCTTTTTCCTTACTTTTATTGTTCATTTGGTAATCCACGTTTCTCCAGTATTAGTGCTAATACTCAATTCCCTTCCTAAGATATAATTTTTTCGTCATAAATTAAAAAGAAAATAACTTAGACGTCTGCTTTTGGTGTGTTAGTCTTGTACGAAGACACATAGTGGTATTTAATTTCCCGGAAGAAATATAATGTGGCCGTTATCATCGTATAATAGCTCACATTTACATATTTTACAGGATTATTCATTTCTCTCTCGCCGTTTAATTTTCCCGCTATTTTGATGGACTCTGTCATAATAATTTTTGCTTTGTTTCGCTTTTTACAAATATATTAAAAAATAATAAAGTTTATAGTCAATATTATTATTATATTGTCCTTTCTTAAAATAACTATTAAAAAATCCGCGCTAATGTTTAATTAATTAATATCTTAACTTATAGAATGTAGAAAACAATGTAATTATTTATGAAGGAATAACTACTGACTAGGCTTAAAATACAAACTGTGGCTTTCTCAGTAGATCCCAAGAGAGAACAATTTTAAGGTGAACGAAATAACCAATTTAATCTAGAAAGTTTAATAAAAAAGAAACGAATTTAAACTAGATCTATAGGAACCCCAGCTTATGCATTGCTTATTCAGTATAACACCCTGAGCCCATTTGAAAGGCTTTCTCTTATTTGCAATCCAGTGTCTGCTATCACAGACAAAAGAAAATTCGCCCTGGTGCTGAGTTTTAAGCAAAAACTGATATTGATAAAAAGTAGGTTGCGCAGACGAGTTCGTAATAAACTTTTATCGAGCTACAAGAGAAATACTTTAACCTTTTCACCTCTGTCGCGAACGATGTTCTCCTAAAATTTTAATTACTTATTTGAACGACTCTGCCTTGTTTTGGTAATCAGACCGTCTGCGATTCCAATAAACAAATATCGTTTAATTATAATATATACATACACTTTTATCTATATAAAATATAACTGAAACAATTTTTTAAGAGTGCAGTTCTCCGATATTTGAACTGTATGAAAATATCATCACTAAATAGTGAACATATGTGTACTGCCACTACGACTTGAGAGGATATATTAACAAACAACATTGTTAAATCAAAAATTCATATTTGTTGATACTAAGATTCTTATACCTAAAGTTTGCATAGTTCACTAATATTTTTTGATTGTATAGACAATAAAAGGTAGGATTCAAACTAGACTAATTAGTGATGAAATTGATAATCTAATTCTTCATTCAGATTTATGAGCAACGTATTTCCTCAATTTCACTTCATTTCGTTTTTTTTTGCTATTGTTTCAATGATATATCTCATTATTTCACCAATTTTAATAATCTTTAGCACAGTCCTCTTTTAGTTTTGCCATCTATTGAAATAGATCTGTAATTTCTGGTTTGCTTTTGAATCATATATGTTCTTTTTAATTATTTTACTGACAATTCTTCTATATAATTGGAATAACAAATTTCCAAGCTTTTTTGTATACAGTACTAGCTATTATAAATTATATTTGATTTTTTTCATTGCATGCTAGAAATACCCTAATGTTCTTTTAAATGTTGAAATAATTTTTTAATTTATATATTCTTTTGAGCAGTTTTTGATTTTATATGTAATTTGCTCATGATATTCGTAAGATTCTTCGGAAGAACCAAAATTTAAAAACTATTTTGACCAACATAATCTCTGCAAATGTTTATATTTTTATGCCGTATTAAAGTACCGGAAATATATGCACGAAGGCTGTCCAATATTAAATATAAATGCCAAAATTATATTAACATTCATATTTAAAGAAAATATGTGGTGTATTTTTGTTTATTTCTCGATACAATCTCTGTAAACCTTAAGACATTTATCCCAACGTGGCAGTAGTTTGAACATTCCTTCGTGCTATTACTGCTTTTAAAGTTGCTTGAAGTAGTCCACAAAGGCGCCTTGCAATTCCTTCTGATCTTCAAAGACTTTCCCCGCCAGAAATCCGAAGGGCTAAATCTGGACTACACAGGGGATTTTGCAAGACATCCCAATTCCTCTGTGTGGGGTCTTGCATCATCGTGCAGAAGTTTAATTTCTTCGCATAATTGTTCCGGCCTTTTCCTTGTAATGGCTGTATGCAATTTCTAAGGATTTTCGCAGTATTTGTCGTTGGTAATGGTTGTGCGCGATTTTGAGGAATTCACACACCAGTATGCCCTCACTATCCCAGAATACGGTAGCCATAGTGTTGGGGGCAAACGGTTGAATTTTGAATATTTTTTTTGAACTAGAGAGGCTGGACCTTTCCATATCTTGGACCTTTGTTTCATCTTTAGAGTAAACTCGTACTTATAAAATTTAGGTTTAATTTCTGGTAATGATGCTTTCAATGAAAGAATCCCTTTCCTGTTGGTATCGGGTGAGATTTCGAAGTGAAGCACTAATTCGATTGGTTTTTGTTCATTGGACAGCATTTTCGGCACCTGGCCGAAAATTTGGAAAAGTTTAGAAATGCCAGTCATTTTACGAACTTTAATGCGACGATCTTTTCTAATTACAGATTATCATTCAGCTCCGTTTGTTCATCTTTAACCAAACGCTGACTTCTTTTCGGCTTAAAACGTTCGGGCTATAAACACCCTCTAATCTGCGATAAATTTCGTTCTGATTAATTCATTCGACTTCCAAAATCTGATAAGTTCACGCAACTCTCACTTTGAATACTCTACGACTACACACGTGCAGTTTGTTTAACAGCCACCTGTACTTTTGAAATCGGACACCCCTCGGAGCCATTAAGTATACTGATCTTCAGTCTCAAATTTAAGTCTTTTGAGTGGAGTAAATTTCGTAAAACTGGTTCTTGAAATTTGAAAACGGTGTCCAAATTTCCGCAAACTATCCCTTTGGTCATACGGATGGTAAATACTATTAATATTAATATTATATATTTTTTAAATTTTTGTGATATCCTAACATGAGAATGTTTCGATTCATCGTCCAACTATAACATATTTATTTTTATTGATGTTTACTGATAGTTTGTATTTTTCGCTGACCTTCCTTACCCTTTCTGGTATTGTCTTGAATCTTATGGTCATTCTTAATACCCGTTATTCAGTTTTACAACTTTTTACATTAACTTGTTCTAAAATATTACTATGGAATATCATTTTAAATCTTTATACGTATGTATTTTTAATTTTCCATATTTTTAACACTCTACTTTGAATTTTATTGGGAGTATTACTGAAAATTGTTATATTTTAATAAAAAATTTATAATCACAGATTTTTGTAACATGACTTTTCAATATATTTGCATTTGAACTTAATGTAATTACCAAATCGATAAAACTAACTGTTGTATAAGTTCCACTTATCTTGAAACACTTCAGAAAAAAGGTTTTTTCTTTGAAAGTTAAATATCCTACACCAATCCTTCAGTTTAGTGATCAAAAGGTACTAGATCAGAAGACTTTGATAGATAATCGAACACATCTGGAAATTTTTATAAACTATTTTATTTAATGCAATGTGTTAGCTGAATTATACAGAATAATCTCATTTTAGTGCTCCGTAAACGAGGCTTTTCAATAAATCTGCTGCACATACTATTTGGTACTATTTTCTGAGCAACTGTTCTATATCTTCTACAAACTCTTAATAGTCTTAATAGCCTCATCTACCTATTCCATTACTCGCAGGTATTTAACTGTAAAATCCTTATTTAGTTTTGTATGATTATTGTTATTCGAATAGACATTTTGGTAATTTTAATCAGATTTGTTGGCATCTCTAGGATAAAAAATATATATAGAGAGTTACTATAAAAAAACCATTGAATTTTAAAAGGTATTACAAATATAATATTAAATGATTCAAGAAAATTGAGGAAAAACGTCCAAGTTTTTATTTATATAACCGCAAATGTTCAATATGAGCTCCTCGTGACACACAACAGACTTCTAAACGGTCCACACAAGCTGTAGTGTTTACCCAACAATGTTCCTCACAGCAGCAGTCTCGAAGTTCATCCAATACTGTTGGTATTGGTAGCACGTAAACCAATCCACAAAGAAAACAACGCAAATCGTAAGATCGAGAAAACTGGGAGGAGGGTACCCGGAACAATACCAAATTCTCGTACGATTTTTACTACACCAAATGAGATTAAACAGTTTATTTGTGCGCCAGTATGTTGGTTGACCAGCTGACAGGACATAAAGATTATTTTCGTCCCCTGTTTCCAGTTCTCTTCATTTAGACGTAACTATCCAGGATGCACGGTGGCTTCACATTGTAGTTCCTTGCTGCGATAAATCAACTTCCGTTGATCGTATTGTTCGTTCTTGAGCTTTTAGATCGTGGTCAGAGTGCGGAAACACTTAATGTTTGTGACATCTTTCAAAAAATATCTTTTAAAATTAAGTTACGGTCCCGTATTGTCTCGCTTTGTATTCGTGGTAGGATGGTGGTAGGGCGGAACCGTTATTAAAGTCAACGGGTTACCAGCTAACAGTTGCAGACAATAGCTCCGTATTTGCTCATATTACTGCTTTTCACTACCAAACGGCCTATTTTTGCCCTTTAAAAGCGGTAAACTAAGATATAGATATAATTTTAAGTAACGTCATTTTTATATTTATCAATTTTCACCTTTCAAAATAAATTGGAGAACTTACGTGCGAAGAAATTCCAGCTATTGTCCAGTCTTACCTTTTTATTGTATTGCCGAGATCAGAGGATAGATCCAAAGTATCTACGAGGGATATTCAATTTTAAAGGCAAAAGCGGCTGTTATACAAACTGCGCATGCACAATATGACCGATATGTGCATGACTAGACACATTCGTGCGTGTAATAATAGTACATTCTGCAGCATTGATTTGTTCAAGACTCTGTTTAGCCTTCGGGAAGCAAACAAACATGGCACTGTAATCGTAGAGTATTCAAAGTGTGAGAAGTTATCAGATTTTTACAAGCCGAAGGAGTTAATCCAAGCAAAATTCATTGGAAATTAGAGGGCCTAAACGTTTTAAGCCGAAAATAAGTCAGCGTTTGGTGTAAAAAAATTTAAAGATGAATGATGTTCCGAAGAAAAAAAGAAGCAGACTAAGGACCTTACACACAGATGACAACTGCACGATTGTCGACGGTCTGTCGAATTAAAGTTCGTAAAATTACTGAAATGGCTGGCACTACTAAGAGTTTCGTTCATGAAATCATATGCTTCCTAAACTTCCGCAAATGTTTCGGCTCGCTGGGTGCCAAAAATGCCCTCTAATGAACAAAATAACAATCGAATGAGTGCTTCACTTCAAAATCTCACTCGATACCAATAGGAAGGGGATTATTTCATTGAAAGCATCATCATCGGAAATGAAATCTGGATTTACGAGTATGAATTCACCCCAGAAATGAAATAACAATCTATGATACAAAACGTCCAGCTTCTCCAGTTCAAATAAAAAAATATATCAAAACTCAACCAGCAAAGATAGTAAAGGCCCACTGCTGTGTGAATTCTTCGAACCGCGCACAACCATTAACAGCAATAGATATTGCAAAACTCTCCAGAATTTACATATAGCCATTAGAAAGAAAAGGCTAGAACGATTATGCGAAGGAGTTAAACTTATGTCATGTTTCGATAAATGTCCCAACGTCTACAGAGTTTATGTCACGAAATAAACAAAATATGTTTTTTGTGAAATGTATCAAATATTTTCCTTAAATATATATGTTGGTGGAATTTTGACTTGTACCTTTAACATCGGACAATTCTTGTACAAATCAAACACCACCTGTGCATTGCTTAAACCCAATGGATTTTTTGAAAAACAGATGCTGCCTTAATCAGAGAGTTGCAAAGAGGATACTGATCCTGTGTTCATTGGAACTGATGCAAATGACAACCTGGTCAACAGAATTTACAAAGATGACTGAGATATTGCAGACCGTATTAATTTACGTTTTGTGGAGAAACACAGAACCATTGCCACCAATAAATAATCTTCTAATTGTAAACAAACGGCAATAAATCGTTCCAAACATAAACTTAGACAAAAGCCGTTCCAATTGAAGACATCATAGCTATATGAAACCTACCAGCAAATAAAGCAGTGAAAATTCGAGTAGTAACTTCGTGTATCTTGCACCAAGCTAAGCTGCCTAAGAAGAGCCCTGCTCAGAGCGAATGAAATGCTTTTCGTAAACTCAAAAACAACGACATAATCGCCATTTTACCAACAAATAGACGCAATGCCACAGGAGGATTATATAAAGAAGATGGACAAATTACTCGATTTCAAAACTTACACCTACTTACATTCTATTGCACGAATATTACGTGACACGAACAGACTATGCGTTGTAATATTTTTTACGTTACGCTAAAAATTTTCCTTTTTGTATCTTTTGTGAGCTCCTTATTCTAAAGTAATCGATGAAATGTTTTTGTCGTACTTTCTTTCCTTAAACACTTTATCCACTTTGTCTGCTTCTATGTTACCCGTATTTAATATTATAGAGCCTAAATACTAGTGTTCTGCGTATACTCTTATTGTTTCGTATCCTATTCATAAGTTATGTGCTACTTCCCCAATACGTATGTAATTTATATGGTTAGGTAATTATCTTAATTGTTTACAAGATAAAGGTTTACAATATAAAGAAAAAGAAAATTGGCAGTGGAAGAATATTACAGAAATTATTTATTTTGGAGAACCTAAGTGTTTGACAACGCATTAAAATGCATTAACCTATAAAACAATAGATAGTTGTTCAATGTACACAAATGTGATCAAATAAAAACATAAAAAATGTTATTCAAGTTTAAGTTTTATACTTTATAATGTATCATCTTTCCAAGCATTATAAGACGTAAGAGATGTATGGGAGTTTCATCCAGGTGTACTACCTCCATACTCAGGAATGCCGGACCTTCGGGTCATCGTAGGATATTGGTTTCCGAACGGACTCTCACTCATTGATGGCTCCCAGAAGCTTTATAAGTGATCACATCCCGAAAACTGTGTCGGCACACAGGTTAAACTAAATGAGAAGCTATGGGAGATAACCAACAAATAATTAATTTAATGGCTCCCATAGTAACTTACAACAATAGCGTTAGTGTCATAGTGAGGAGCTGCTATATTAATTGGTAGAGGGTAGCAGTAGGTACCAATACTGCAACGATGTTGGAGATGAAGACATCAGTACGGCTCGTTGACAGATTTGTTCAAGCGGTGCTAAATTATCAGAAAGGCTGAAGTAATGCAGTATAGAAAGAAAGGAGAGACTAGTATATTATTATTCCAACAATAACCATAAAAAGGCAAACTGAAGATGTGGTTCCGAACTCCCGACGTCTCTTGAATGAGATAGGGGTGCTAAGAATCTTCGGACGGATACAAAAAAACAGCATTAAAAGGATAGGAACATGGAATGTCCAGAGTATGTACCAAACAGGAAAATTAAAAAACATAACTAATAAAATAAAAATAAATCAAATCAAAATACTAGGCATTAGCGAATACAGATTGATATGCTCAGGGAGATTTGAGTTAGACGACACGGTTATATATTATTCTGGGAGAAATGATGACATCAATCAAAGCGGTGTAGGAATATTAATTGACAGCATAATTAATAAATCTGTGCTAAACTTTATTTTGTACCCCTAACGCGTTATGATGCTGCAGATAAAAGCAAAACCAATGAATATAAATATCATACAGATAACAGCAGACAAAAATACGATGAAATAGAAGAATTTCACAGACAAATAAAAGACATTACAAAATACCTCAGAAAACACGAAATAAACATTATCATGGGAGATATCAATGAGAACATAGGGAGAGGTAAAGTTAGTAATATAGTTGGCAATCATGGATTAGGTAACGAAAATGACCATGGGGGGAGATTAATCCAATTTTGTAGTGAAGAAAATATGATTGTCACAAATACGTAGTTTAAATTACCACCTAAAAGGTTGTATACCTGAAGATCTCCCCAAGATAACGCAAACACAATTGTAAGAAACTAAATTGATTTCATAATAGTAACAAAGATTCCAAAACATTATCAAAAGACTGAAAACCTATCCCAGTGCTGATACCGCCACTGAACACAACTTATTAGTAGCCAATATAGATGTAAAACTAAAAAACAATAAAATGTAACATCAACATCATGCACAAGAATTAACTTTCAAAACCTGAAATATGAAGGAATATAAACAAACTCAATCGAAAATTAAAGAAAAAAGTTGTAACGTAGAAACAGAAAATAAATGGAAAAATATAAAGAAAAACACTACGGGAGTTTCACTGGAAGTACTAGGCGTGCATAAGAAAAAAGCAAAGAAAGAATAAATCCTGAATTTAATGCAAGGGCGCAGAAACGTCAAAAATAAAAATAAAAGCAAATTTAAAGATCTACAAATTTAGATATGAAAAAAATAAATAATAAAACAGCCAAAGAAAAATGGACGCAGGTTCGTTGTGGAAATAAAAGAAAGAAAGATGCTCTATGTAATGAAAGATGAAAATAAGGAAATTATATTAAACCCGCATTGAAGACTTATATTGTGGAAAAATATATATATATTAAAATTTTATTTGATGACGTATTAATTTACAGAACATAATGGAAATATAGGATCCGCCATAATTTTTTTTTAAAAAAGCTATAAATAAAAAACTACTGAATATTTTTCCAATTTGTTTTTTTTATTTGAAAGTACAATCCTTCCGGTTAATAATGGAATATAACTTCATTCATATGGCTGCCTTGGCTAGCCAAAGAATACGATCGGTCCAATTTTGAGTACATTTTCGATTGTATGCAGCTCTATTTCAGCTATGGCTGCACGAATGTTGTCCTTCAAAGCTTCAATTGTCTCTGGTTTGTCGGCGTAACCCTTATCTTTGACGGCTCCCCACAAATAATAGTCCGACGGTGTCAAATCGCAGCTCCGAGGCGGCCAAACGACATCAGAATTTCGACTGATAATGCGATTTTCGAAGACAGTGCGCAAAAGATCGATTGTAACGTTGGCTCTGTGCATGGGATGGTCAGTTGGCTTCAATTGCTGAACCAATTGGACTTTGTACGGCGTCATACCAAGGTCTTTACGCAAAATTCGTCTTAACGATATCTCCGAAATGTCCAATTGTTGAGAACGACGATGAACTGATGTTCCTGGCGATTCACGCACACTCTCGGCAACAGCAGCGATATTCTCGGGTGTACGCACTGTTTTTGGTTTTTCACGCGTTGATTTGTCAATAAGCATGCCAGTTTCTCTCACTTTTTTAACAAGATAAGGCACATACGGAGCTGACGGTGTCTCTTTTCCGTACGTAATTTTCGCACACATTCTGCAACATTACCATGATTTTCAAAGTAATGTCGCAATATATCCCAGCGTTCTTCAAGCGTATACACAACCATTTTCGTTCAGCGGAAGGATAAAACTAATTTTCTGTCAAAAATGTCATGAGCTAAGTGTTGCCATTCACCGAATAACCGCTAGATCAAAAAAAAAAAAAAAGTTAGATGGCTAAACCTGTAGAAGACCCAGATGGACTCAAGTCCAAAGTCGAATATGTTATAGAGTTAGTCAAGAACGGAAAATCTTCCGGGCCAGATACAATCTCAGCAGATATAATAAAACTTACGACGAAGATAATATAGGCACAATAACGAAAATGTTTAATAATATCTATAATACAGGAGATATACCACAAGACTGGTTACAATCCATATTTATACCAATACCAAAGAAAAACAATACCACATTCTGTAATGATTTTAGACTGATCGGCCACATGAGTCACATACTCAAGATATTACTAAAAATAATTCAACATTGAATATACAAAAAAATGTGATGCCATTGTAGCCGATTCGCAATTTGGTTTTAAAAGCGGATCGGGCACTCGAGAAGCTCTATTTGGTATGAACGTTTTGTTGCAAAAGTGTAAAGAGTCCCAAAAACCAGCTTTCGTCTGCTTCATTGACTTCGAGAAAGCTTTCGGTCCAACATGCCAAACTTATCAAATCGTTAATAATATTACAATTAAAAATATCTATTGGAATCAAATTGCGATAATCAGAACCGAAGATAGAGATACAATCGAAACTGAAATCAAACGGGGTGTAAGGCAAGATCGTGTACTTTTGCCGATCTTATTTAATGTGTATTCTGAAGAAATGGTTAAAAAAATACTTTGGAAAGCGACAGAAGGAATTAAAAAAACCGTAGAAACTATTAACAACATCTGTATACCGACGACCCGGCAATCCTAGGAGAAAACGCTGAAGATCTCTAAAATATGTTAATGCGATTAAATAACGAATGCAAAGCAGCACGGCTAAGCGTAAATTTAAACAAAACAAAATACATGGTAATCAGTAAAACATCCAGTAAGACAAATACATCTTACACTAAATAACGTACGATTGAAATTTCTTAAATGCTAAGTGTGGTCTAATTTGCTGCACAGAGTAGAAGTGTTGGACGTTAAAAAAACAATTATAAAACGAATAGAATCTTTTAAAATGTGACAATAAGAAGAATATTAAAAATATCTTAGACTGGTAGAGTGAATGATGCTGAAGTATTAAGAAGAGTAGAGAAAAATAGGAAATTGCTAAGTACAATTGAAGAAAGAAAGATTACGTGTTTTTGACGTATCCTCAAAAAAGTAAATACAAATTATCACAGATAATAATTAAAGGAAAACTTGTCGAAAGAAGAGGAGTAGGAAGAAAAGATTATCTTGGCTTCAAAACATAAGAATATATACTGGAATGAAGACTGAACAACTTTTTCGAGCTGCGAGTGACAGAGAACAATTTAACCGGATGGTCACCAACTTCTAAACAGAGACGGCTTTGCAAAAGAAGAATAATACGTAAGTTGAGCTTTCTGAGAATTTTCTTTATATTGCCTTTGCCAATGGAGTTTCATTTAATATTTAGAATTTAATCATACAGCAATTTTGCGTAATTAATTACGATGGTTTATAAAAATAATTTTTAATCTCATTGGCCATTGGGGTTTTAAAAATATTTATGTTGAAATAATAGTTTAATTATTGAATAATATAAACAAAGTCGGCTACAACATTATTAAAATAAAAACCATTATCTATTTATGTATTTTTTTTAAATCTTTTAAGCTTTAAGAAAAATTCATTAGTATTTTTGTGACACTGAAATCGGATCGGTTTAAGGCCATAAGCAATTAGTATCGGTTTTGTTTTTTAAAAATGATATACTTTAAAATATCTTTAAATCTGCGGACACAAATCTGTTCAAATTAATATAATTATTACAGTAAATTAATTAAATAATTCAAATAAGACTCGATGCTTTAATTTTAATTTTATTCGTTAATAATAAAATATCACAATTTATGTGCTTAATTAGTATATTGTTTATAATAGTATTTAATGTAAAACACATGAAGCAAACAAGATGCACTAATTTTTTTCGATGTAATAGAATTTAAAAAGTTGTACAAATATTTAAAGTGGGCGTTCATAAGCATACAGAAAAGCTTTGATATTTTTCATATAACTAGTCAACGCCGCCCTCTAGCGGAGCTTTCTGTAGCTAACTTGCAGGAAAGAAGCGAACGTTGCGACTCGAAAGCTTCCAAACTTGGAAATACACCGCAAGAGGGCAATTTCGTCTGCAACCTATAACGATCATCTGAAACATTTTATTTTGATACGAAATTTGTTGTACTGTAAATGTGTGAATCATAAAACATCATATTAAAATAATACCTGTATAGTGATTTTTAATTTTAAAATTATTATTATTTAATGTTGGAATACAACTTCCTACTAGAAATTATACAGAAACTTGCTGTCTACTGCGCGAATTTAGTGTTTTCGAATTGCTTTATTTATGAAGTTATCCCGTAAATTATTTCGCATTTTATATCCGATTTTCCACAACACAAATTAGCAAAGTAAATTCTTTATCTTAAACACCACATTTAATTTCGGATCTAGTGGAAGCAATTTATTTTCTCGCTTTAGTAATTTCGGCTACTGACCGTATATGACAAGGATTACAGTATTTCATAGTTATAACATTTCGATGTTAATACATAAAAATATTATTAACTGTGCCACTGCAGTCATAAAAAGGCAAAAACCATTTTTTCTAATTTATGCTGTCAACATAATTTCAGGTACAAAGTAATAACGGAAGTTATGATGGCTCGTATGTCAAAAAGCTTGAAAGTTCTGCAGCGCAGCGAGTGAACATCAAAATACCATAAAGTTTTAAGTCGTCGACATAATGCAAATTTATGTCTACGACATCCGCATGCACTAACAACCGATAATAACAAACATAAGCACGAAATGATAAAAGGGCATCTGCAATTACATCGTAAGGGAGCTAACGCAAAGAAATTGCTGGAGTGCAACAAAGTCTAATTTACATAAAAATTTGACCTAAATAAGGCAGACCTTTGCATAATTCATTAGAGAGCATGTTGGTAAATCTATCTCTTCCCGACCTGGTTAAGAAGAACCTTGAAACAGCCGGTACTACGACGTCCTTATGAAGTTCCTACCCTCGTCCCTTTCAAACTTACGTAATATAACTTGTGATAACTCGGAGTGAGTCTGTAGTTTCATGCACGGGAGTTGTTTTTTACGTTCCCCTTGAGAACGCCGTTAGTAAAAATTAACTGTGCTGCCATGTTGTAGCATAGCGAAGACTTAATTGAATGAGTATGTTCGTACCATACACAAAAGTGTGTTTATTAAATTACCTTGGTTTAGTGGCTTTTAATTCTTATAAAAAACTTGTTTCATCTGTAACTACTAAAAAATATTATCATGTAAAAAATCGTTCAATTACATGAAAACAGTAAACATAAAACTCATAGTTTTGTAGTTATATATGCAACCTAACGATTATATCATTTACAGATACCTAGAGATAAAATAATAAAACACATTTTTGCCAAATATAAAAAAATAAATTTATTATATTCCTGTTTTATACTTTATATTTAATTTATGTGTCTAGTCAAAACAAATATAAGCTCAGAAAAGATTTATTTAGTAAAGTTATCGGTGTCACCTCTTACATATGGCATATTTTGATACAATCCTTTATTGTAATTTTATAAATTAATTTTTGATTTAATTCCAAATATCCTCGGTAAATTAATTCAATATTGCATTTTTAAATGTATGTTGTAATTAATATTTAAACATATTAAAAACTTTCTTAAGAAACCTAATTTGTTTTTAAATTATGTTAGAGACACCTTTTCTTTTATAAAAATAAAATATAAATTTAAAAAAAAAAACATTTTTTCCTTCACATTGAAAATCAGACAAGAAAATATTCTGTTAAAATAATGTTATAAAAATAACCTTAAAGGTTCGTTTTTAATCGCAAAGAACTTATAACGACTTCTTAAGATAGTTTATACTTTTAAATATAAAGTTTCATAATAATCTTTGTTAAGTTTAAAAAAAAATTATTATGCAGTGAATATTTTATTTCAAATATTACTTAAGGTATACATATCCATTATTTGCAATACAAGAATCCTTATAAAGACGCTAAATAGTATAATTTAATTCTATATTCATTGATGTTATACGTAGAGGCATGGATTTTTCTAGTATCATCTATGGCATTTTTTATGCACGCGCATAACATGATTAGAACCAGATTCTTTCTTCTTCTTTCTTCCCAGCCTAGGTCGTCCACTGCTGGACATAGGCCTCCCTCAAACCCTTCCATTTGTTTCTGTCCTGTGCGATCTGGATCCAATTTCCTGCAACTCTTTTTACATAATCGGCCCATCTTGTTGGTGGTCTACCTCTTCTTCTGAATGCGTCTTGTCTGGGTCTCCATTCAATCGTTCGTCTTGTCCATCTCTCATCTTTCAGTATTGCCACGTGTCCCGCCCAGTTCCACTTCAGCTCAGCTATCCTCAACACAGCATCGTTCACCTTTGTTCGCTGCCTAATTGTGGTGTTTGGTATTTTGTCCTTAAGTGTTATTCCTAGCATTGACCTTTCCATTGCCGTCTGTGTTACTCTTATTTTCTTTATGGTTTTCTTGGTCAATGTGAGAACAGGGAGTATGCACTGATCGAACGTTTTCCTCTTCAGGCATATTGGGATATCTGATTTAAAGATGTTGCTGAGCTTACCGTAGGCTGCCCATGTTAAATTGATCCTCCTCTTCAGTTCGTGGGTTTGATTATCTCTCCCAATGGTTAACTCGTGTTTTTCTATGAGTATACTTGTTCGATTTTTATATCATCTGCCGAAATGTTATCGCTCAGGACCAGGTTTGTCATATATTTTGTCTTTGTATAGTTTATGTCAAGCCCGACTTCCTTGGAGGCAGCTTTGAGTTCTAGTAGCATTTTATTTGCTTCGTCTATCTTATCTGTGATTAGGACTAGATCATCGGCAAATCTTAGATGGCTTAGTAGTTCACCATTGATGTTAATTCCACACTGTTCCCAATCTAGGTTTTTGTACATATATTCTAAGAGTGTCGTGAATAATTTAGGGGATATGACATCTCCCTGTCTTACCCCTTTTTCTATTTGAAATGTGTTGGTGTCTTCGTGTAATCTTACTGATGCGGTTGCGTGGTTATATATGTATTTTAGTAAACCCGTGTATCTGGAGTCTACTCGGCATTGCGAAAGAGAATGGCAGAGTTGTTGCTGATTTATCGAATCAAATGCCTTTTCATAATCTATAAATATCAGCATAAGAGGCTTGTTATATTCTACGCATTTTTCAATTAGTAGTTTAAGTACTGTTAGGTGATCATTCGTACTAAACCCTACTCTAAATCCAGCCTGTTCTCTTGGTTGGTATAGGTCAAGTTTTACACTTATACGTTTTGATAGTATTCTCGTAAAGAGCTTATATATGTGTTGTAGCAAGCTAATAGGTCTGTAGTTGGTCAGATTTGTAGCGTCTCCTTTTTTATGTATCAGAATGATGATGGCCTTGTCCCATCGAGTGGGTGTTTTTTGCTCTATGAGACATTAAATAGAGATTTCAAGGTTTTTAAGACAGCTAGTCCGCCTTCCTTGATCGCCTCAATAACTATTCCATCGTCTCCTGGTGATCTGTTATTCTTCATCTCTCCAATTGCTGCTTTTATTTCTTCCAGACTAATTTCAGGTATATCTTCCGATCCCTGGTTTCTGATATATTTTATATCTTCTACTTCTGCAGCATTTTCATTTTTGTATAGTTTGCGGTAGAAGTTTTCTGTAATTTTCACAATATCGGATTTGTTTGTGATCGTATTTCCATTTTCATCTTTTAGTTTCATTATACTTTTTGTTCCAATATTTATTTGACGTTTCGGAACTTTCAGTTTTTTATTTTGTTCGATTGTTTCGATGATTTTTGTGGTGTTATACTTTCGAATATCTTTTCTAACTTCTTTTGATATTTCCTTATTGATTTTTCTGAATTCCTCTGCGTTTTTGTCTCCCAACTTCTCTCCTTTCTTTTATTAGGGATTTTGTGTTGGCACTGATCTTCATAGTGCGTAGGTTTCCTTTGCTACAGTATTTCTGGGTTGCTTCCTTTAGTGTTTTTACAATAACGTCGTTTCTTTCTTCGATGCTATCTTCATCTTTTATCTGATTTAGTCGTTCTTCTATCATGTCTGTGTATTCTTGCCGGTTTTCGACATTTGTCCATTTTCCATTATTACCTTTACCTTTAGCTTGCTTTTTTACAAGGTTACCACTTTCGTGTTTTAGATTGATATTTATAGTAGTTCTCACCAGGCGGTGATCGCTTTCAATGGAAAATTTTTTTGGAACTTCAACGTTTTTTATAATTTGCCGTTTATTTGAAATTATAAAGTCTATTTCGTTCTTGGTGATGCCATCTGGACTCTTCCAGGTCCATTTTCTGTTTTCGTCCTTTTTAAAGAAACTGTTCATTATAAAAATGTTGT
This sequence comes from Sinelater perroti, assembly GCA_036346155.1. Classification (NCBI taxonomy): domain Eukaryota; kingdom Metazoa; phylum Arthropoda; class Insecta; order Coleoptera; family Elateridae; genus Sinelater; species Sinelater perroti. The sequence goes on from JARFIY010000001.1 coordinate 38,707,447, forward strand.
TTTGCAGACAGAATCCTAATAGAGTTCTACTTCTCTCGTTCCGTTCTCCTACTCCATATTGCCCCATTGATGTTTCCATTTCGTCCTTCTTTTGTCCTATCTTTGCGTTGAAGTCTCCTATGAGAAGTGTATAGTGTGTTGGGGTATTTTCGTTTGCCTTTGTGATATCATCATAGAAGGTGTCTACTTCTTCGTCAGATCCTTGCGATGTAGGTGCATAGGCTTGTATTATTTTGATGTTGTATCTGTTGTTCAGTTTTAAAATTAAATATATAACTCTTGAGCTTATACTTCCTATATCTATTATGTTCTTTGCATGCCTTTTGTCTATTATAAACCCAACTCTTAATAGGGCTTCCTCTTCTCCTTTGTAGTAAAGAACCAGATACATAATTGGAATTTATAGTCATCAAAAATAGAATAGTCTATTGAAGTAACTACAACAAACTAGGAAGTAGTGTACAAAAAGGTGGACATGAATATATTTTTTAGTATATTTATTTTTGCAAATTGTTTGTACATACAATAAGCAAAGCTTAAATTAGTAATTAAAATGGAATGAAACAAGGACATGCAGATTGAAACCCATCGATTTAAAATACAGAAGTTGTTTAAAAATAAGGCTAGTATAATAATAACTTAATTCGTCAAATATATGAGGTAGGTTTAGCGGTTTGAGTCTGTGTAGCCTTTGAATGTTTGCACTATTGTCTAGTAGGTTCAGAGCTAACGCATTAGAATTAGGTTGCTTAGGTATTTTTCACTGAATTTCCTTATCAAGTCTTTAACTGTATCAACTTTTAAGTCACGTACAAAGTATTACACATCATACATAGCACGTAGCACTTTAGTGAAATCATTCTGACATCTGGATGATCCCACAGCTAGATCCCATAGGTCCAGATGGATTTCAAGACTGTATTCTATACTAGGAGCTTGTTAGTTAACCACAGTTTGGATTTTCTACCAAGAAGCTAGTAGTGTTTAGGATATTTCATACCAAGCTGCTTACGCTTTTTCCAGGATTGCGACTTCCAGCCAAATCCTTGTCGAGATGTAGGCCTAGGTATTTAACCTCTATCAGTTGAGTTAATGGAAAATTGTTTACAAAAACTGCCGTAGATGTTCCTTTGCTTTTTTAAAAGTTATGTAAAAGGATTTTCTTCGTTTAGTTCTACATGCCATTTCTTGGCCCATTGTATTACTTCGTCTAGGCTCTGTTGTAGGAGATTTACGGCAACAACCAGATCCCTATATTTCATTATAATTACCTTGTCATCGGCAAATTTGGTATGAAAATGAGGTACAAGGTGGAGCCAAGTACACTTCTCTATGGCACGCCTGACTTTATTTGGTGTAGCTCTGTTTGGTTTTTCCTGAATTTTACCTGGAAGTATCGTTCCTCTAGATAAGATCTGAGGATAAAAGAGGAGTGGTAAGAATGCCTTGAGTTTTTACAGTAGGCCTGTGCGCCAAACTCTGCCGAAGATCTAACTGTCCTCTAAAAAAGGCAGCTGTGCAGTATTGTTTTTCTTCGAAGGCCTGGTTCATTGTGTCTACGACCTGTAGATCTGCTGAATGGTAGAATGGTTACCACGAAAACCGAACTGATGATCTGGGATAATGTTGTGTTCTTCCAGGATCGGGGATAGCCTTCTGACCAATAATTTTTCAAATAGCTTACGTAAGACGGGCAATAGACTCATTGGCGTATAGGAACCAACTTCGTTTTGAGGTTTTCCAAATTTGTGAATTAGTATTACCTGCGCTACCTTCCATTATACTGGGACGAAACACAGCCTCAGAACACTAGGCCCTTGCGTTTGATTAATTTCCATGTGATTAAATCATAGCCTGAGGCTTTTTTTATTTAAGTGGTATTTAATCAGAGTTGCTGTAGAATATCCAGGAAATTCTGTATTTCCATTTCCACATCGACAGTTCAAATGAAATAGATCGAAAGACATTTGCTAGTAAAAAGATATGTCTGTCACAAACTTTTTGATAGTACCTTACCTACATCATACATGCATACAAAGTTTTTACAGAATCTTCTGAATTAGGAATAGATTTTCCGAATGGACAGATAGTTATCGTAAAATGAAAAGGGTTGTGAGACTATCCAATCGCGCACGACTACATCAACAGCAACATCGTCGTCAAGTCTTTGTCCTTCAAGTGTTTTAGTAGTTAAAAAAAAATAATAATTGCAAGATTGTAGGGAAAGTGTTTGTGTCGTGCAGAAAAAATACTCAATTCTTTGTCGTCTTTGGAGAGTGACACAGAGCCGGGTGTCGTCGTAAAGTAGAATAACGTTTAGGATTTCTTACTTGAGCAATGCCATAATTTACTCCGGTTGCAGACGCAATTTCAGCAACCGTTAATCCATTGAAAGCAACCATTGAAATGGTGGCGAACAATGCGAATGTTCTCTTCAGTATGTTGGTCACTTTATTTTCAACAGCTTATTGTCCTTTAAAAAAATTGTATGCTACACGTATACTTAAATCTTCTTAAGGGCGTTGTTTCTGAATCGTGCCTTAAATTTTTTCAAAGTTGTGGACGGTTTTACGCCTTCTGCCACGAGAAACTTGATAATAATCAGTACCTTTTGCTTTTTATCCTAATAATGACCAAAGAAATAGTAGTGTGAAAAAAATGCTTTTAAGTATTTCTACCAAAAACGCTCAGAAGGTGCGCCTCTTTTCGTTTACCTCACGCCGTTTAGAGGGGATCCGCTTTATGTTTTATTCACCCGTGTATTTTCAAAAATCAACCTATGGATAATTTTGATATACTTTATATAAACTGAATAGGATAAGCAAGGGTAAGAAAGTGTTCAACCAACTCATTTTTGTCTACTTCCATATACCCAAAACTTCTTTGATTTTTTAAATAAAAAGTAAAAACACAAATAAAGACACAATATACATTTTGAAAGCTACAAAATTATATGCATATCTTCAATAAATTCATCAATTTAGTGTTGTGTAAAAAGTACGTAATAATTCTTCAAAGAAAATCTTTAACGATGATGTGTATTTTCATCTAAACGTTAAGAGACTTCGTTAATAAATTAAGAATATGCTAACAGAGTCGTGAATAACATTTATCAGTTGTTGCTTACTTAATATATTACATCATGTCTAAAACAAACCAACATCTATGAAGATAACGTGAATAACTTATCCCTACTTAATAATTATATAGGAAAAAGTACTAAATAAAAGTTGCTATTTTTGTTAACAAAACATGTAGATAATGCATTTCAGGACAAAATTTAATAATGATAAAGAAAATAAACTTATATAACAGGTATATCACTTTACTGCTGAAAGTTGTAAATTTATTAAATAAATGCTTACCTTCTAGCTAAATCATAATTGAATCTTGGTGTTATACGATATTTTCGCAGCCTGCCATCTCTCATTTATTAAACGGATCAAATGTTTTTCAACACGGCGAAAGACAGAAAATGTGGAAAACACTCCTTTAATACATAATTCAATATGGAATCACGTAAATGCCCCTAGTACAAAATAAAGGGGGTACGAGCTGGGGATTATTTTCTACGAAAGCCTAGATAACGTAAGAGTGTCTGTTATGGCTAGTAAAACGAGTGCAGCTCGAAATCATTGGCGTGAAAACGCTCCCAGCTAAAGTAAACATAACTGTAAAAGCAGTGAAATGAATCATTCCATACTTCTTTCCGTTGCGTTCTAGAGCGTGCGTTATAACAATTGTGTTGTAATCGTGGGCTGAGCTAAGCACTTCTAAGTGGTAAAAGTAATAATTGTCATAGCAACAAGAAAAAGCACTTACATTATATTGAATACAGCTAAATGAATTTCGTTAGACCTTTAAATGTTTATTTCTTCTGGCAGTTATCTTTCGCTTTTACATTCACAAGCAGAACGATGAAGTTCAATTCCAACATTTTAAAAAAGTATAACCAGTGTTCGCTCATACTGTTAACTTGTTCATGGTTTTAAAAACGAAAAATCTGTTTATTAAATTTTTCTATCGATAAAATTTCTGCCAAAAGCAGATTTTTGTTGTAACTAATTAATAATTTCTGTCAAGGATTAAGCATTTTCTATGTTTTAAGCCAAATACAAATTTAATAAGTTATAAATTTTAAAATTATTAAAATACAAAAGTCATATTTGACAAAAATCCAGTTTGTACAAGTTTTAATGCAAATAACTTACTGGGAAATATATTAAAAATTGTCAGTTAAGAGCTTAATTCAATTTTTATAAAAGCACTCAAGTAAAATAAAAATACTGCTATACTCACTATAACCTTTGTGCGTAAAAATAAGAAAACAGCAAAATTCGTCTTCTTCATCAATCAAATTCAGCAGCCTTAGCCGGCTACAATGCAAGAGACAAACTTGAAAAATATTCAAATTGGGTTGCCATATCTTGCCTTACTATTTTACAGTCTACTCAATAATAAAATGACCGCTGTAAACTTGAATAAAAAATGTAGATCATTTTGTTCTTTTTATTAAAGTATACATTATGAACTATTGCGCAATTACCTAATATCTGGTCCAATCGCATTCATTACTAATCATAATTTCAAACTTTTTTTAATATTTTCTTAATTTGAAATTTTGAGCTTCATTTTCATGTACAATTACACATTATCAATAAGATTAGCATCTGTGCACATTGTCAGCCATTTCATTGTGATGATATTATTTTGTTGTTTCCACACATTGCACAATTTACTGTGATGTTTAGGGTTATTGTATTCTTGGAGTGCCCAACTTGTTCTGTTAGAATTACAAAACTTTTAAGACGACTTCAGTAAGCATTTTTAGTTAGGCACAGCGCAAGAAATGCTTGGCCTGTCTTAAAAGAGACGCAAGATCGCTTTAAATTTTTTCGTTGTTGTGAGGCGTGCTATTAGCCTCTCCGGCAGATCGTTTACGGTCTCAATCTTCAAATATCGTTTTACTCACTTTTTAACGAATTCCTCCAACTTTCGTATATATTTTATTTTATGTCAGTTTCAGTCCGTTTGCATAATTCACTAAAAACACTTCCGTGTATCGCTGCAGAAATTGCAAGGACGAGTTATGATTTATTTGATTTAAGCATCTGCAGCAAGGCCTTTATTTCAAGAATCGATTTGTTGCAACAATGCCTTCCAACGATCATACCATATTTAAAATCATTCAACCCTACCATCTGACTTGTTGCCTGTGTAACGCAGGGGTACGGTGTATATATGCTACTATTTACAATTTAATCTCGTTATATCACGTTTTAGTATGCAAAATAACCAAATACACTTCTCTAGGAGATGTTCAAGTACTGTAGGACGTATAGTGTAGTATACTACATAACACATGCCTCTTATACTATATTTTATTTAGGTTTACTCTATAAAATGTATATCTACGTTTAAAAAATAAATATAAATTATCCTTATTTTCCAATCATGTTTTCAATTATTAAGTACAATGTTATAATTATTAATTAGATTCTTATACCTTGTTTAAATTCCCCGCTGCGTCTTCTATTTTATTGCGAGACAATTTATGGATCGTAAACTGGAGTAAGATTGACCCTGAGCTTGGTGACTTTAGGCCAAGTCCTAAAATATTCGTTTTCGGTGATGCTGTTTAGCAGATACATTTATTTAATCAGCTTTGATTTCAAATGATAGAAGAAAGCAATATTTACAAGTGATAGGTTTTTAGTTTAGTATTTCAAATACGACCTACAGCGCTACTTAAGCAAAAACATTTGTTTCTCACGCAGAAAACGTACTCTGCCAACTTTCATGTGTACAGATAACCCTCATTTTTTCTAATTCATGTAAATGAATTGTTCTATACTTACATGCCTATAGAACATGTAAGTTATGTGGAAAGTTGAGATTCTTCCAATTTGTTTGATCAGCCGAACGTTTTATGAATTGTTATGATTTAGTCCACGATTTGGGACGACATTAGCCCAACCTCACTTTCTTTGTTTTATTTTGTAATAATGCTCGTCACGTTTCCAAATGCTCCTTTTTAAAAATTCTAGTACAAGTTTGTGTGATTCCTTCGAATTCATGCCACGGAGTCAATAAAAAAGTTCAGGTCGCGTTCCTACAAGAACTACAATCCGTAGGTGTTGCAAAAATACCTGGAAAGTATTAGGTCTGGGTAACTAACTCAACAAGCTGCTTAAATAAAATACAAAATTACGAAGTCAACAATTAAGAATAAGTTGAAAAGTCTGTACAACAAGCCGGTAGGTGACACTTGCATGTTCAGTGTCGAAGAATAAGCTGCGTTTGTTCAACACCTGATTAAATTGTCAGACAATGGGTTTTCAGTTGTCGCTTCATATTTTCGAATAACGGTTAAGCAGTATCTCTACAATTGCCAAGTTTAAGAAAAATTATCCTGGTTACGAGTGGTCGCAGAGCTTCTTAAAAAGGCATCCGATCTTTTCAATCAGAACCCCAGTGTTAATATTAGGAAAGTATGTGCTAATGTTGGTGAAGCTGAAATTAACGATTCATAGACAATTTGAGTGTCGTTCTAGAGAATGTTCCACCGTCCGTTTTTTGGAACTATAATTAAACCAATCTTAGCGATGACCCTGGCAGTCGGAAGATAAGTTGCAAGCGAAGCACAAAGTACGTCGAGAAAATTTGTAACTTCAGTAAGAGCTCTACTTCATTGATGTTTTGTGGGAACGTTGATGGTAAGTGTCTTCCACCGTGTGCTGTCTATAAAGCCGTTTATATGTGGGCTACGTGGAGTGAAAACCGCCCAATTGCACTGAAAGTGGATGGTTCGAAGCAATAACTTTTAAAGACTCTTTTTACACACTGTCAAAAATGAGCAAGGACTAGTGGATTGATTGCGGACAATTTATCATTACATATTAACATTCGAGTCTTACAACTATGAGAGCAGCATAACATAAGGTTTGTGTGTTTACCGCCTAACAATACACATCTTACACAACCTTTGTATGTGACCTTTTTGCTCCCATGAAGAGAATATGAAGTAATATCCTGACAAAATAGAAGGAGTCACAGAATGATTCAAAATTCGCGACAATTCTTAAGAATGTCTTTCCTATGCTGTTAAAGGAATTAATGAAGCCGTTACAACCAAACATGAAACATAATTTAAAATCTGGTTTCAAGAATTGTGGTATTTATCCGATTAATAGAAATATGCTGCTAGAACGTTTGCCTCAAAATCTAAATGAGTCTGGTCGGAGAAGTCTTTTTGGAGCAGTTAGAGAAAAGACGGTTAGATTTCCTAGGGATAGAAGGTGCTATAAAGAGGAAGAAGAAATTACAGGTAGCAGCTGGTAAAAGTGTTAGTCGTCAGAATGTCAAAGTTCCCGAAGACACTGTTGGTTCTTCAAACCGCTAGGATTCGATTGTTTTTGATCAGAATGAAGCATTGTGCAAGATAAATCCTCCCAAACAGCTTAAACGGAATCAATTTACTATGCATAAGATCGACAATACTGTACAAAACGTACTTACTTTCTTATTTCTCTATGTAAGATTATGAATAAAAGAATATTGTCCATCGTATTTATACTTTATTGGCCCTTTTTTAATCTCAAAACATCAACGTAACAAATTTACTAATTTTCAAAGAAAATTCAACTCGTTTTCAATTTCCCAGTACATATTTTGGCGTGTTTTTGACCTAATACAAGTTTTACATATAATTTAGGAATAAAATCAGGTATGGGCCAAAGTCACTCCAACGCCATATAACTTTATCCCTAATTTGTATGGGAGATTTGGATTGCCAAGAAAACTCAAGTATTCTACTCAAACTGTTTTTCCATTCATGTTCTATAGGTAAAAAAATACTAGACATACTGATACATAACAGTCTCGCCAAAATTATACTAAATAGGCGAAAAAACGTGAAATTTTTGCAAATGTAACCCTAGTTTAGTGGTAACTAAAAATAATAAAGATCAAAAATTATAAAAACTAAAATATATTTTATAGAAACTAAATATAAATAAACATTTGAACTTAAAACAGCACGCAAAAACTAGCTTTCTATCAAAGAATCGTAAAAAAGACGGCATTATTTGGAGTTTAAAAGAAATATTAAGATTAGTTTTATCTGATTTGTACTAGTAAAACATGTAACGAAATTAGTTAAAATAAAAAGACGTTCCGTAATACAGATTTCCTTAGAGCCAGTCCATGATGCAAACGTGGGCAAGAATAACTATGACGAAAAAGTGAAGAGGAGGGTAACAAATTAAATGTCGTGTAATAAGATAAACAAACAAAACATAAATGCAATTCTGATCATTGAATGCTGATATTTTTTACTACCCCAAGTTGCTTGTTCTTTTATTTTTATTTTAGTTTTGTTTAAAAGTTTTTGAAAAATAAAGCATTAATTTTAAAATAATTTTAATTATTAACATTAAGTGATTAATGAATTGGTCAAATATGTAGGCTTTCTAACTAAAACAAAGTTTATCATAATTTTTTTATATTTATTCACAATTTTTTTAAGCAACTACCACAAGCAGAGGCTACGAAATTGAAATTTACTAATTATGTGCGTCTTAGTGGAACTAAAACATGTTTATTAAAGAATAGACTGATACAATTATATGAAAGAAAATACTCCTACAATTTTTTGGCATAAAAACGTTTTGCTCTATAAGTTAAAACGGACATATTTGTAAAACTTAGCAGCGGTACGCATGTCTCGGCTTGCCTGCGATTTTGGCCGGCGAGCAGCGGATCCATTTGGCGCACGACAAAATAAACCCATAAATAAGTTTCGCTGCAGAATCTAAATCCCTGTGGCAGCACTTTTTCATTCTCAAGGACTGAATTTAGCTTACATCGCGGAAAATCAATTTTTGGGCTTTATGGAAGTACGTGCACACAAACACAGGCTCGCGTGATTGGCTTTATTGCCATTCCGCGAATTGCTTTAAGCATCTCCGAACCAGAAAAGTTTGTTTAAGAGTGCCTAAGACCCATAAAATTTTATTGTGTAACTTTTACACTTGCTACATTGTGGCTGCTCTTAATAAAGGCAACTATAATAAACTTTTAATAGTGGAAAAACAAAGCCAACATTAATTAATTGGATTATGAGCTTCTTACAAATAATAAATTAAATTAAATATTTCATAAAATATAAAGTTTAGAAAAACTACAAAAGTCCTTATTACTTATTATCATATTAAAATGTTTAAGTTCATAAAATTGCTACTAGCAGATAACGGCACATAATGTAACACTATTATTGAGACATACAAAATATTTAACTTTTCAACTTATAGTCAGATACATATATAGTAGGCATATATATTAAAAACTTATAAAAAGTTTTTCAATTTTTGAAACAAATGGTACTCGTTAGACGCCGAATTAGGAAAATAAAGTGGGAATAATTTTTAATACAATTCTTTTAAATTTTTTAGTTTAGCGAGCAGTATAGTCCTAAATGATCTTGCTGCATTAATAATCGATTAATAAATTTTTAGCTGGAAATTGTCGCAATGCGCGAGACGAAAAGTTAGAATAATATTTTGTGTGGTAGGTAATCCATCAAAATTATATCATCATAATCCTAAAATAAAGTAATTGTTACCTCGACAACAGAAAGAACTACATATGTTCTAACGGGAGAGACCTTCTTTTTATTTGTAGCATTCTTGTTCTTAGGTAACCCTCGTTACCCTAATTACGTTGCTTCTTTTTTCACCTTTATATTTGCAATCTGCTCTGTTAGAACAATAAGTAAATTTTGTGACTACAATTACATTGATGTACACGTTGGAAAGCTTCCCAGTGAGAAGCTCCTTTGGTACATTAAATAGATATAACAGATTATTAGATACTTATGTACATACACATAAAAATTAGGTATATAGATATTTAACTTAACTAAATCGATCCGGTAGGTCTTTGCAATCTACTAGTTGTGTTGCTATTATCTAACAGATGTATAGCTAAAGTGTTGGTGTCATTTTCTAGACGTACAAGATATTTTTTACTCATGCACTTCACCATTTCTTTTACCGTTTGCACTTTAAGGGAGCGATGGATCACTTCATTTTTCACGTACCAAGGTACATCGACCATTGCCCTAAACGTTTTTGATTGGAATATTTAAATTATGTCTAGATTTGAATGGCTCGAAGTTCTTCACAGTTGGATACCATATGTTTATATTGGTCTTAAAACGATTTTGTATATTAAGGCCTTATTACGAGTCAGTTTAGATTTGCACCATAATACACAGTTTAGCTTGGAAAACTTTAGGCCTAGCTGCTTACGCTTCTTAAAGATACTTTTTTCTTTCACGTTAATCGTCGATCAAGGTGTATACCAAAGTATCTGACGACTTCTGCTTGCGGAAGTGGTGTATTATTCAAAGTTACTGCTGAACATATTACTTTACAAAGTGTGAATGTCACATGAGTGGATTTGGTTTCATTCACTTTGATACGCTAGTTTCTTATCCAATCTTTTACATGGTTGAGATACTTAACATATTTTTGTATTGCTAGTTTGAAATAGAAGGATTGAGTCCCATGCGCTTTGTATGCTATGATTTAGTTGTTCTATTACTTCATCGATTTCATTTGCGATGTTAAGGGATATTTCTAAGTTAATATTTTCGTTAGCTAGTCCTCTAAACGTGTCCCAGTTGGTATTTTTATTATAGAGTCTTACTGGTCTTTGCCTGTAGATTATTTGTAAACTTAGGGTGACTATGATCCGAAAATCGTCTGATGATATGCCAGGACAATGTTCAATACTTGGATAATTTTGTGGTGTTTTTGGTAATGCAGAAATCTAGCAATCTGAATTTGTTCTCCTATCCGTGGGCCAGTATGTAGGCTGTCTAGTGGTCAGATGTTTGAGGTTATTTGAGGTCAGTGGCTTTAATAATTCCCGATCTTTGGTGGTTGTTACCCTAGCACCCCAATTTTGGTGCTTGGTATTGTAGTCTCTGCCACCAATGAATCGTGCTCCGAGCGTTATAAAAAGCTGGTTATAGTGTTCTACTTTAGTATTATGCCTTGGTGGGCTTTACAGTGCTATGGTATCTATCTGTGGTCCTATCCAATCTTCTACAACCACACTTGTAGCCTAAATGTGCTCTTGGATATATTTATCTGCTTGATAGTGCTTAATCAAAATTTTTATAATTACTACTGTTCCTCTGTGTGCCGCTCCGTCAAGGTGTTGCGTATCGTACGTATTAAAATATGGAACTCTGAGGTAGCTTCTGTCCGTTTCAGAGATTAGAACTATATCTAACATCTAACTCATTATTGGTAATGAAGGTTTGTAGTTCTTGGATGTAATTTGACAAGCCATTGACGTTCCATTCTGCGATTTTGAGTGTTTATGCCTTTATTTTTGTTTAACGACAATAGTTGTGAGGAGGTTTAACATTGTTTTGATATTGTCAGCTAGTTCTGTCAGCATTTTTTGTAACTACTGGATGATGTATGATTTCTTGAGAGAAACTGTTGCCCATTTGATACGATTTTTGCCAGTGTTCTTCCGTTGTTAATTGGTAGTTGTGCCTGGGTAAGGTTTGGCTGCCGTGCGAGTACTTTCGGACATGCTGATGGAAATTTTCTTCCCTTTAACTCCTGGCATACTTGTACCTTTTATGATTTACGGGATGTGAATCATTACATAAAAGGCATTTGAATTCAGCTTCTTTTGTTTTAGTGCATGTTTTGTTGGATGCTTTGCTCCGCATTTTACACACCTGGCTGATGTGTGCATTGTGAGCATGTTGCGCATTGTGGAATTTCTTTTTTCTGGCGTGGTGGCTCTATTATAATTTTTGTGTGTAGTAAGTGATTAATTTCGTTTATTTTCTTGTTATTTCCGCACGGAGCCAGATCCAGAAACAACGTAGAAAGCGGTTCTTTGGTAATTCTATGCTTGGAATTATATATATTTGTAACTTTGTGTCCTTGACCTGCTGCTTCTGCTTTTAATTCATTTACATCACTGGAACGTGAAGGTTTTTGATACCCTAAAACTGTTCTTCCTTCATCTAGTACGTATCGAACTGTACTTTTGGTTCTAGTAGCCTCGTTAATAGAGATTTATAGATATCTGAATTTTCCGCCATTATTTTTACTTGGCTTCTGTCTGATTTTTAAAGTACATTTTTTGTTAGTAATAGTATTCAGTTCTGCTGCGAGAGGGTTAATATTTAATACGTCCGTGATAAAAATTCTCGTTTTTGTTGTATTGGAGTTATCTACTTATACTGTTTCGTTTAGTTCCGGAAGTGCTTGGAAACGATTTGTTAGATTCATTTTTGGAGATTGTTCTATCGAGGTTTTTTGCTGCACCATACAATTGCTGTCTTCTTGGGAGTTACGTTTTTTATTTCTTGAGGTGGTTTGTCGTTGTTGACTGATAATTAGATTGTTGCCTTTGTGCAACACGTAGTGGGTACTGTAGCCCTCTTTTTTGACCTACCGGCTGATTAAATATGGAGTGTGTATATTAAAGTTGTGGAGTTGAGACTGCGCCATATTATCCGAAAGTGGTGGGTATTGCAGATGATATTGTAACATTGAAGGTTGTGTATAGGGCACTGAATATTATTGATTTGCCATTTAGGCAGACACTAAAAATAGTTAATTTATTACACGGAACAGACACGACCGTAGACACGTCCTTGCTTCGCGAAATTCAAATGCAAACACTTTCTAGTACTTAACACAGGATGCTATTTCAGCTCTGTCTTGAGGACGGATATCTCACTGCAACGCTTCTCGCTCACAAGACAGCAAGAAGTGGTGGCAGGAACGGCATTTGGAACGGCGGCGAGGGGCCACAGGACAGGCGAACTAGACCATATCGGGACCCCGCCCATCAATACACCTGCAGGTTGCAAGTCAATAGTTTTCACGTGGGTAGCGCACACTGTCACTCATAACTCAGAACGCGAACTAATGATGCAACGCGCAACACGCCCATTCTGTTTGAAAACATGAGCCAAACTGATTTTGCTTCTTGAAATTGAGAGTAGATTAATCTAGTTTTTGATTCGCGTCGTATAGTTGAAGTAATCAACAAGCTAAAGTAATCAAAATTCCTAAGTAGTTACAGTAGAATGTAAATCTGCTTTATATCACCGTCTATATGCGTATCAATCTCACAAATAATTATTTATTGGTTGTCCTTTAACAGGAAGGGATGCTAGCGCTTGTTATAGAAGTATTTGACAGCCTACTACAAGTATTGTCATCTAGGTAATGTTTTACTAGCATTAAATTGATCACTTAAACAATAAATAATGTTTTTAGATATTTTTAAAAGTTATATAATTTCACACACTATCTCATAAAAATGAACTTTTGATCATTCATAGCGTCCTCCACAGTTATACAACTAACTCTTACAAAATACACCTTAAAGAATTAGTCAATAGTTTTGCATTTGAAAGGATTAGCATCGAATTAGTGTTTTTCTAAATTACAGCGAATTAGCTGATAGAAAAATGGGCACTCCATTAACCACCATGCAAACTAGCGTTATACCCATTAAAATTATTTGTACTAATTTTTTAGACACAGCATAAAAATGCTTACATTTTTAGTACTATTAAAAAAAACACCACATACACTGATACGGTTTTAAAACAGATATATAAATCTGTTGAATTGTATTTTAAGAAGACAAGTTGATATACTTTAATTATTACTTATATTTTGGCCACATTTTTTGTTATTTTATGATACTATCGTTTTTGTCTAATAATTCTTCCATATTCCTAATTAGTTCAATTCAATACTTTTTATTAATAACAAATACAGTTATTATTAGTTTCCATGGTACAGCAAGAATCTATTTACAAGATCGTAAAAATGTGCCTTAATAAGTCAGATATTTTGTAGATATGCAATCAAATGTAAGACATTTAATAACGATACTGCGGGGAACATGAAGGGAACACTATTAAGACCGAAATTCCAAATTAGACGATCGCTAAAAGCACAGCAACTCGGCGTTATCTGTGGTCTATTGAGCTTACAAACACGTACAAGGGGATAATTAAATTAACTCAAATGCATAGTTTCGAGCTTCCGATACGAAACCAAGAAATGGGTTCAGCCAAATTAATTTTAGAATAGTTGCACTTGGAAACAATATAGCTCATGCAGCCAATTTGGGATAGTTCACGGTGCGACTTAATGTTGCAACAGTTGCAAACAGAATGTCAATAACCTGGCAATAATCTGCAACAGCAGTTAAGGGCGTCGCTAAAGCAAATACATGCAAATTTGTGTTTGATTAGCATCGAATTAGTGTTTTTCTAAATTACAGCGAATTAGCTAATGGAAAAATGGGCACTGCATTAACCACCATGCAAACTAGCGTTATACCCATTAAAATTATTTGTACTAATTTTTTAGACACAGCATAAAAATGCTTACATTTTTAGTGCATATTTAACATAAATAATCTAAAGTACTTTATACATAGACATTCGTTATTATTTTAATATTTATCAGTAATAAATATATAGTGCAACGAGCAACAACAGTTATTTAGGTCAATATAATTTATAAAACGTTAAATAAAATACTAATTTTACAAAAATACACACTAACATTTCATATCTGAACAATGTTTGTGAATAAATTTGATTTTAATTTTATTATAGTTTACTGCGTTTCAAGTTGCCTTTAACATTAATATCATTCAACACCTAAAGCAAATATTCTTTTTAAAATAAGCAAGACAATTGAATTGTAGCCTTGACTACCCATAAACATTTCTTACAATTCTTATTTAATCTATATGTCTCATATTTACTTAATTTAACTTCTTACTTCAGTGAGCTATTATTTCATTGTTTTTTTTATTTAACGGGTTGCCGACTACAATTAGCGGTAATTGGTGACAGTTATTCAACGAAAAGACTTTAGTGTCGTTGTTGTCCAAACTACGTCGACAGTTCGGTAGTTAAAGTTTTGTTATGAAGCAAAGTAAGGTCAAAATACACGTATGTCGCGCTTGAACCATTGATATTATTGATGACAATCGGCGGTTGACAGTTGATAAACATATGGCAAAGTAAATATTACCATGGTATTACTCAAAAATGCGTTGAAATTTCCAAATGTTTAAAAGATGTGCTTAGTGCTAAACACAAGGTTATTTTTTATAAAAGAAGGTCGCGAATGCAATATCATCGATTTTGTCGAAACTTTTTCTTATAATCTACTCATTGCAAAGGTAAAAATAAGCACCCATTTTGGCCAAAAATTCTTTGTTCGCATAATATGACCGTTTAAAGTTATCAATTAGCCAGCCCATAGGGTTAACGTGAGATAACATATTATATAATATCCAGTAATATACGTAGAGCGTTTCCAATATGAGGGACTGATTAAAAATTAGAGATTAGATTAAATCGAGATTATTTAACCTACTTGGCACTGTAATATCACTATCTAAACAAAATATGGTGTGTTTTCTCTTCTTGAAACTACAGCTTATTGTCGATTGTTGCCTGAATAATTATAAAAAGCCATCATTTACGTTAACATGAATGAAAACAAGATGCCTGGGACTAAGCTCCCAATTTCTTTCTAGAAAGCCCTGATGTTGGAAAGTTGGTGAGTTGTATAGGTGCTTATTACTGTCTCACACATGCTTAATGCTTGCCAGGTTATCAGCCCTATAACGATCTTTATCAGATTGTTAGCATTGTGCGTAGCAGCCGCGATGTTGTCAATAGCTCCCATGAGCGCGGTAGAATCCACGCTCCAGAACAATTTCTCTAGAGTTTCCCAGCTCTGATGTTCGGGCTGGTGGGGAGTGGTCTGCGGATGACGTCGTAAAGCTAGCTGTGATCGATATTCAATGGGGACTGTTGTGTCCCCCCGACCTGCTGCTGTGTAAGAGTGGCCTGGAGTGGACGCTGCTTGCCGCGGAGCTGGTTTAGAGAATGCAGTGTACTCCCTAAAGCTGGCCGAATGGGGTCCTTGGAAATTAGCACAAGTGGTTGGTTCTGTCCTAGACTTCTTTTAATTGTCGAAATGATGTTCTTCGCCGCACTTGACACACTTCGGAGAGGAACTGAAGCAATGCTAAGAGCACCCAAGCCATTTGGCTGCTAATAGTGACAGCCAAATCAAAGATGCTTCTAAGGTGGCAAACCTTTTTTCCTTGTTGGACCGATCAAGTTCTAAGAACATGAGTGGCATAGGGCGGCAGTGCAGTCCCCTCCTCTTCCTCTGACTGTGAAGATTGGGAAATGGTTTTGCAGGAGCTCATCTAGAACATTCTTCGGGACTTTTCTCATCACTACCCGGCTTGGCAGCTTTTAAAAGGTGACAGTGGAACGGTATTTTTGCTTCTGCTGGAAGCGGATCAGCCACCTGTGATCGTTGGTCAAAGCGGGATGCGTAGAAATGCAGTCTGCTACGTTTTTGGGCTGAAGGAATCCTACGCTGTTGACATGTAAAGCCTTCTGCGCTGTAGACCAGGTCTCTTTGTTCCTGACTGCGAAAGTGGAAACGATTGCGGGACAATGGCACTAACTGGGAGGGGTGCATTGCTGACGGGAGAATTCTGGCCACGCTTGCTCGCTAATTCTTCTTGGAGAATCTCCATTACGTTCTCCGAATGCTCGGTGAAATTGGAGGTTAGCTTAACTCATTCGTCATGAAACGGGGCGTTGCACAACCATCCCTTTCACCTATGAACTGGGGGAGTCACTATCACTGTCACTTGACATGACTTACGTACTACTTGAGCCAATACCAGCCAGCGCATGCATCGGCTGGACCAGTAACGGTTAATATGCAATTCGGCTGCGCACACAGCTGGAAGCGGCCGACCGTATACACAGCTCCGTTGCGAATTGCGATGAAGCCCATAGAATAAATATACCTTCATATAAATTTTTAAGACTATAGAAACTGCGCAATGAATCCTGAAAAGCAGCACCATCTGCGTCATTTGTTTTCTTGTTCAGATAGAGAACTCACAAAGGGAGTGGACAAGCAAGGGGACCAAATTATTTTGATATACTCTAACCGCTAACCATTCGCAAATATTGAAAACTCTATACACATATATAATTATATGTTGTCACATGTTAAATGTACTAATTGATAAATATGAACAACGATATTTTGCAAACGAAGAATTTTCGACAAAAATATCGTTTCACTTTAGGCTTATATACCTGAAAGGGAAGCCTCGTGAAATTAGTCCGTCGAAACTTTCAACTCGAGAACTACTGAATCTAAAGACAAAGAGGGTATCATTTGAAAGCCTGTGGCCTACCTTGTTCACATCGCGAGCTGGCATACGTGGAATGTCCTATAACAATGCAATAAGAGTTTTTATCGAACCCAGCTTCCAATATGTCATTCCTTAAAACTTTTTATCAAAGCCTCTTCCAAGCTGGAGACCAGCTTCTATTTCTGTCATTTCTGACATCTATCGCGCCTTATAATTTTTGATCTGTGATAGTTAGAGACATAACGTTTTCAGTATTCAACTAAGGACCATAAGTCAAGACCAGACACCAAAAATCAACCTGATCGGAAAATCTCGACACTGATGTGACCGGAAGTGGCCGCAAATGTTTGTTTATGTATAGAATCTTCGGACATTGGTGGAAAAGGAGTTCCACGTCCGTACTTGTTTACTTTTGCGATAGTTAGATTATACGAAAAAGTTTCAGTAAAATCAATGACATCACATCTGTGACCTTCTCTTGCCAAAGATTTCTCGCTACTTATGAAAGGAACAAGGTAAATGTTTTTATCGAACAGTGATGTGTGATGAGATATCAAAACAAGACTACCTGTAGGAAAAATTGTGATAGTCGTGTTTTGGCATCACAAAGGCGTAATTTTCGCTGATTTCTTAACCAACAGAACATAATCGATGCTCAATAACACTACGATCTGTTAATATAGATTTCAATTAGAAATGTGCTTCTTCTATAAGACAAAGCTCGTTACCATACTGCTGCCATAATTCAAACCAAAGGCGACAGTGAATCATCCTATTTAAATTCTCGATATGAATTTTTCTGTTTATCATCATCTTCAATAATACGAGAGGAGGGTAACGGCTTGAAAGCAAGAATCAAATAAAAAAATTTGCAAGTAAGTGATTCAGGGATTAATCTACGCTTTTGTACGAAAGTGGTCATGAAAAGTTTGGTCATTTGTCGGATTAAATATAGATTTGTATGTCGTATTGTCATAACTTTTTTAATTTATCTATATACTGGTATAAATAATTTATATTTACTACAATATCAACTTATTTTTTTATAAATTAAAATAATGTAAAGATATATGCTCCTCTAGATGTTTAAAAACGTCCTTAAACTCCGTTTTTATCTGTTTTTAAAAACTTTTGGGTAAAAAATATATAATGAATATGTAATATTTAAGTACAAACTAAACAATCTCATGAAAAGTAAGATGTTACTACTGCTAGATAGATTTTTTTCAAAATACTACCTATTGCAAGAGCCTTCATCTTACGACTTTTAAAAATATTCAGCTTTTTGTTTCATGCCATCTAAACCTCAAAACTACCTTTGTTCAAACAATTGTTCCACAATTCTTGCCACGTTTAGATAAAGTTAAGCACATATACTTAGGTGTGGTTAAAAAACGGGAATATCAGGCAATGAGGGGAAATATGGTTATCAATATGGCCTGGTTTTAAGAATTTTTTTATAAATTAAAATTACGTTGTGTACCTATAAACACAGGCTCGTCAAGGTAAATCCGGAAAATAAATAATCAACGAAAACATTAAATTACAAAAAAAAATTAAATTTATTTACATTAAACTTAGCACTATTGAAGTATGTAATATTAAGAATTGCATTATTCAATGTAGCCCCTATAAGCGGCCACGACCTTGTCTATATGTGTCATTATATCTATGATTGGAGACTCTTAAGCTGTCCTTGGTGTCATGACTTTTTCCCCGACCACGCTCCACATGTTTTAGTCAAAGGGATTGCAGTCCCGGCTGGAAAGTGAAAACAATTTGGGGGACCATATGTTACATTGCCATGTCCGAATCTTCATTGCCCTGTGGACTAGAGTGGAATCTTATATGTGCGAAAACAATCTCAGAGAGTCAGTTTTGTCGTGCTTGATGTTGTTCAGCAGTACTTGGGCCTTTTAACTTCCCATCTATTTTTGTTTTCGGTCAATAATTAGCGGTTTTTCAGGATGAAAGACTTGTGGTGCAGGTCCTTTCTTTTGTCCTGCAACGCCCAGTATCCTGAACGATTTTCTCTTTTAATTTGAGGGCGAATTCATTACTTTTTGCGATCAGATTGTTTTATTGTAAGTTTCCTCCTAGTGGTCAAATTCCTGGTACTTCTTGGTTACATCGTATTTTTGTATTCAAACCGAAGGGATTCTAGTATAGCAGTCCTGCGGTTGCATTCTCGGCTCATCTTGTTACCTAATAGTGAGTGGCGCATGCACATAAGGTGGACTTTCGACTTTCTCACAACATAATCTAAAAAAATTCAGGATTTACTTGGGGGACCCTGTATATACGTATTTAATAAAATAAATATTAAGAAAGAAGGTGTAGGACAAACATCTGCGTAACTCTTTCAATTTATTGTAAAATATGTATCACAGAGTATATTTTATAAAACCATTTTCAATGCGATGTGTCTACAATATTATAAAAAATATATATAATATAATTATACTTAAACACTATTAATCGAAGGTTTTCTATATATGGGAAATAATATGTTAAGTAGTTCAACAGAATTTGTTTTCACCACAGTGATTTTGTTATTTTTAAACTTCGTTACAACATACAAAGTAGCAAGGGCAAAGTACACACATGTGAGATGTTAAAAGCGTCTCGCAAAAGTGCCATTTCACCGCAGCTCCAAACGCTAATAAGAACTTCTTCAGCTCAATATTGGTTACACTTTGGCAATCCCTGAAAGTTAATGGGAAAAGAAAGCCTTCAAAGTGTCGCACGATATCAGCTGTTTTCACCGAGGTGGAGCTTATCGCCGGCTAAGTTTAGCTGCCTACTAGGAAACGCAATTCGTAGCAGTTTCACTTATGCCCCCTATCGCTTGATGTTCCGAATAAATCGCCGTTTCGAACACAACGACACATGAGAAAAAATTCAAGAATAAAGATGAAGCCAAGCAACATTTAATAATTCTTAGGGAGTGAGAACGGGAAAGATACCAACCGCATGCTATATGCTGTATATAGCGAGTGGAAAAATTGAATGTTTTACAATAAGATTTGACAGAGTTGGTTATAGAGATAATGTGCAATAAATAAAAAGCTTAAAAAAGCTTTAAATTCTTGTTGTTAAATTATACATATATAAGAACTTCAATCAAAAGTTTAAACAAGTTATTTCGTAAATTTCCATCTAAAATCTTTTTTATAGTTAACTAATCTATAATAGCAAAAAATTACATTTTTTTACAATTTACATAATTTAGCTTTTCTGAATATAAATGCTGGTACATTTAAATTGTGTTGCAAGTTGTAATAAGTGCAGGTCGGGAGTTCGCCATAGCTGGTTATCATAGCTGATATCAAATAACTAATAAAACAGTCTACGAGTACAATAATAATAATATTCAAAAAAGTGTGACAGAAAGACGACAATACTCAAGTACCTAGCGTTGTATTTGTTTAGTACATTTGGAAACAAACTTAGTAAGAGGTATTATAAAACTGATTTATAAAAACCAAAACATTTTATTGACAACTATTTTGGCAGGACAACTTTTAAATATTTACTTATATTAAGTGTTTAAACAAATAAAAATATTGTGGATTAATAACGTACCACTATATACATATAACAGTAGTAGTTCAGAACTTCTGTATATCGGACATCCAAAACTGCAATGGCAGAAGAAATTATTAACAAATTGCAGGGCAGTACTTTACCGCACATATGTACTTAATTGACTAAAATTGACAATAAGAAGAATTTCACATACATAGAAGTGTATTACAGTTACTTCCATAAGAGCATCTAATCAATATTTCAGACGGATAGGATAGGGTGTACGTGTAGCTTAAACAATTGAATTGCTTGAATTGTAGGTATTCTCATTCGATTTATGAGTTGCAATTCTGTCACTCTACTACAAGTAATGCAAGCGGTATTGTTTTATAATGAGTGCTGTTTCTGCAAAGATATTAAATCGTTCTTGTATCATCATTTAATATGCTCTTAAATAAGTGTTGCAATGGCTGTGCGATAATGCATAATCTCCTAATTTTGTGTAAAAATGGATAACATGATATCAGCATACAAAAGCTGTTCGATTGAGAAAATAGATGAACAGTAGAATTATTTAAAGTATATACAGATTTAGTACTTTATCAAAACTTACAAAAGAGTGTTAAAGTAGAGCGCATGACAATTAAATTATGTTTAGGAACCCACGAATATCAGATTATTGTCCCAAAAGGAATGTAGAACGACGACGATATTCAATAGATTTAGTGGGATTGGAGGAATGCCGGATTTGTTAACGAGGTGTTGTTTTAGGATTGATTTCCTTTGAAGAGGTCCCGGTCTATATGTGAAAAGAAACTACCCAAGTGCTCTATTAAACGTCCCGTTAAGCTACACATTATGGGTTGTTTTAGTAAATGGGGGCCCGAAACATTGCTCGTTTTAACGGAGGCACTAAATATAGAAAATATGGTTAAAATTTGTGAGATCTGTTTGCTTGATCTGCTCGAAAAAGGTACGGAGCCGACAACAGAACTTGATTGTTGCAATAAAGAAACGACCCCAAACTGTTCGACTTGAAAAAAATAATAATATTAATGTATTGGAATGACCGTTACAATTTCCTAACACCAATCCAGTCTAAAGTATCTAGTTCTACATCAGTCATAAAGGAAGGGGTAAAGGCACATTAATCAACAGAAAATTATCGTAAACGGACGCGGAAGATAAGAGCTCGCTTCCAGTTTCTTACGCTGTAAACCGGTATGCGAAATTTAAATAATCACGGTAATTAAATATTTTACTAACTCAAAGCCTAATATTGATTTGTAAGCAGTATATGAATTGTATTTCGTTTTATTTTTCAAATAACAATCTTATAGAACTATAGAATCGTATAGAACTAATGTAAGTAAAAGCATTAAAAGAAAAGCATTTTTAATAAGATGGGCATAGTGTTTAACAACTATGGTTAAAAATGCAGTAAAATATAAATTTTTCAGAACAAAAAGGGATTGTCTAAAAACTAAAAGCATTAAATATCGCCAGACAAAATATATTGTAAATTAAAATAAATCTTATAATCTTTAAGTAATATTTGTCTTATCTCCCTAACTTTCTAAACTTATAATTCTATCTTCTCCTAGACGCTTCAACCGATTTCCTTGAAACTTGCACACCACATGCACAACTATATTTGCTAATTCGGCGCAAAAATCAGCCTTCAACTTTAACCGTTTTTGAATTATTTAAATATTTTGATTATTGTCGGAGAAAACCAGATGATGACTGTTGTTATGCTGATTGGTTTGTATTGTGTTTACTCCTCTTTTTAATAAACACCGTGACATCAATGCTAAATTACATTGGTGGCATTTGTAATGCTCAAATATGAAAGTTTTCATGTCCTCCCAACGTTTCTATTGTTTGTAGTGTTAAATGTACGCAAAACATATGGAATGTTCTACACGTCTGCCTGGCGTCTAGGTCAGGCTTCGTCGACGAAGCCTGCGGGGTTCTCTTGTTTAATTATATGTGTCAAAACATGTAAGTGTTTTTTGTATGACTGCCACAAAAAAGATCTAAAAATTAAATATATGAATATAATTTACTGCAGTCGTTAATAATTACTTTTAAATATAGACAACATTTTACTGAATGCCATTTAAAGCAAAACATCGGCACTTCAAATTACATTATTTTTCAACATAATCCTCTTGAGCTTTAACACATTTCTCAACTTTTCTCCAATTTCTCGATTCTTGTTTGGAAGTGACTGTCTTCGAGATCGTCAGAATAACCACCCATAGCTTCAACTATCTCACCATTTAACCGGAATCCCTTTTAAACCCGTAATATTCTGTATTTCGGAAATAAGTGGTAGTCTAAGGGAACCAAATCAGGCGAATAGAATAGATACGAAATAATTAAAAATATTAATTCTTACATTTTCCAAAGTGCTTTTAAGCTTGTCCAAAAATACTGCATAGTACTGCCCAGTAACCGGGCTTCCTTTTTCAAAATAATCAAAATGATAAATCAGATAATCAATCCAGCAAACGAAAAGAACCTTGTTTTTTGCATAACATTATGTCCAACCCGTTGCATGCTATTTTCCGGTATATGATAATACATTCAGTTCTCATCCATTACCACAAATTCGTTGTTCTTAAATAATTCCAAACAATCGGTTTTTTCGCAATATTAGTTTATTTAGGAAAATTTCTCAATAATCAGTAAAGATGTATATCAAGAGTGTGACGTGCCTTTAACCTGTTAAACTCACTCTCTCTGGTTATAATATATTGTAAATATTGTAAAGCAGGTGTGCAAATATTATTATTAAAAATTAAATAAATGCGAAAGCTTCTACGGCCGGTGTTTTGGTGCATCCTGCTGTTGGTTTTCGGGTTGTTAAGCCGTGGTCGAAGTTTGGAAATTCGTAAAATTTTGTTACTGTCCCGTGCGTTCTCGTTTTTATACCCGCGCAAAGGTGGCAGAAGTGGTCTTGGGGGGGAAGAGGGCGTTATTGACGTAATCGGGCTAACTACTGAGGTCGATCAGATTGTAGCATAATTTTAACAGGGACGACTGATTCAACTTATCTAAATCTTGGTTTGTCGACCACGGCGGGCAAAAAATAAATCTCAATGCGGTGAAGAAGCGAATTACATCACCATATGCCGAGATTTTACCTGGTATGACCCGATTGAGGCGAGTAGCTAGCCCGATTACGTCAGGGACTAACCCGGTGACATTAACAACGGCCCTCTAACACCATCCCTCCAGACTCGCACGGGTATAAAAGCGAGAACGCACGGAACGTAATTTAATTTTTTATAAGATTCTCTTCTGAAGATGTCTGCCGTAGTTGTAGACTAAACCTCAAGAGTTTCCAAAATCCGACCACACGATTATCATTACACTAAATTGTTTATTGTTCTAAATTTAAAGTTGCTATGCGTTCTTATAAAAGTATGGTTCGATTATTCTGTACACTACCATAGTAGCCTAAATCAGTATTTTCAATGCTTGGGTTTCGGATTTTCCTCGTCCAATTAATAACAGTTGTGATTGTTGACAGAGAAATGTGCGTTATTGGAGAATAAAATATGCTACAAATGTAATAGCATTTAAGTGACAAAGTAAAGCCCAGAAAAAGTGTGAGTAACCCTTAATTTTTGCACTAACTGTATTTTGTAAGAGTGCAAAGAACACAATGCAAGAAACTTCTGGGCACAGTTAACGATACTTAATCTTTTACGAAGTGGCAGGTCGGAATTATCGCGATTAGATACTTTAACTTGTTTCCCTTTTGTATTGCTTGTTTGGGTCGCCTGTTGGTAGTCTGCTCAACGTTGAATTTTTTAATAAGCTAAATGCTTTATTTATGTTATGTATATAATAATGTGAGCGTTTTCTCATAATAATCACAGAATTATTGTTTCGGTAAGGCTTTAGCACACAAAATGCACGTTACATTTTAGTGGAACGTTCCGTAAGAAATAAATTTTCAAGAATGGGCTCTCACTTTGTATTCTTAACAAACCCCATCCCAACTATATCGTTTACGCAACAAATCAAACAAATTTGAATATATTTTTGGAACACGTTGTATAACAGAAAGAGATTAAATATAATTGTCACCAATTGCAGACAAAAAACAATCAAAATTTAAAATTAAAAGTCTATTTGTTTACTAACAAAACGAAAAATGCCATTTTATAACTGACCCTTCCAAAATTCCATATACAAATTGAAGTTTCAAGTTTTGACACTTTCAGATATAACACATTCATTTTTCATATATGCCAAAATCCATTTCGAAAATAAATTCCTACATTTTAGTATTTTTTATTGTTTTAATAGTTATAAACATAAAAACATTTGCTTTTTTTATAAACACTTTTTTATGTTAGTAAAGTAATTCTTGAATATTATTAACAATAATTTGATAGTCATAAAATTTGCAAAACCTTAGTTAAATTTTTTTATTGAATTAACGTAAATAGTTTTCAATCGTAAAATATCAACTGTATATACATAGTTCACTAAATAAATAACAATAGAATATAAACAAATTGTAAACTTCAAACTATGCAAAATAAAATTTTTATTAAGTATACATAATGTCAGTTTTAGTTTTTAAACAATGTCTGCTATCGCCATATAACAGAACTTTTTTCCATAAAGAGAAATACATAACAGTAACATTAAAAAACTCTTTACAATGTGTTTGAGTACTTAAATGTAATTATACCTAGAAAAACACATGCCAATAGTTCTAAATGAAACGATACACTTTCCAATTATCCAGTGTGCATTCGGAACCCTATGCGTTTTTCGCTGATTGAATGCATCCCGAGTTAGATTAAACCTCTACGTGATACAATTAAATTGATTAAAAATTTAATTGAACTGTTCAGCAGTGTCTACACGATCGATCGTAACTGTGCAGTAATTAATGTTTCTAGACAAAGACACGAAGGATTCAGTAATTTATTAGCATTAACGCCACAGGTACCATTAATTATTTTCCTTCCCTTGTACTACATAAAATGAAACATGAATAATGGATAAAGGCTTTATCATCACATCGTCGATTTTTATTTACCTCTATATCAGTTAAACCAACGTAAATCCAGTAGAATCAAATTTGGCAGTGATGTAAGGCAGAAAATGCGTCGAACGCGATGAAATTTGCAGCGGGGAATTTAAAAGCTAACGCAATAACTACAGCATCCGCGATGTTATAGCACTTATTACAATAAATTTGCATACATCGCATCACATTGCAGCGAAAGCTCTCATAACGCCGCAGCGGTTCGCTGAAATGAGAGATTGTGAAACGCAGATGCAGGGCCGCGGTTTACGTGCTCCGGGCACCTGCTCCACCGGGAACTCCTTTGCAGCCCCGTAGGAGAATAATACGAATATTTGTCTCGAGTAATTTGTGAGTTCCTCGCACTTCTATACCCGTGTTTTGTTAATGAAACTCTAGAATGTTTCAGGCAAGATTTCGTACGTGGCACTAGTTTGCGAAGTACTGCTATTAGATGCCGATACTCAGGTAATTAGTTGCGTCAGTTAGTCAAAGTTCGGCTATAAAATGACGGGAAAGTTTGCCAATTTGAGTACTCGGGTATTACACTGATGTTACGTGCATTTTAGATGCACCGTAGATTATTTTTTATTTATTTTGATATGTCTATTGCATGAAAAAGTATTTTTTTACATATAATTAACAAATAATTTATTTTTATTTAAGAAAAATATGGGAAAGAAAGTAAAAATATCAACAATAATAATTTATGAATCAAATGAGAACGAAATAATTAAAACAAAAGACGAGTTTTGGAAAAATATAACAGACATAGTAGAAAACTCGTAATAACAGAACGTGAGGGGAAGAAAAATGTCGAAACAAGTGAAGTAATTGGACTACACGAAAATGTTATAAATAACAATGGCTTAAGGCTAACAGGTTTTTGTATAATTCACAAATTAGTTACAACAAATACTTTCCTTCAACATAAAAATATTCATAAATATACCAAAGAAATTAAAGGATTGTGAGAAAGGTCGATAATAAATTACGTAATAACAAATAGAAGTTAAAACGTTCCAAGTACGTGATGGTGGAATTTTGCGATTAGATAACGTTTAGTATAGGTAGGTTTCCTGTAGACGGTATGATCAAACTGTCGTTGAAAGAATTCTTTATTATGAAAGTGTCAAAAAAAGACAAAATTATTTTTTTATCTTCCATTGTAAACTTCATATTAGTGAGAAGTTTATTTAGGTGAGAAAGACATTCGGAAAGCGTGTCATGCCCATGGAGCCAGATAACAAAGTATCGTCAACGTACTTTATCCAATAGGTTCGTTTTAAGGAAATAAGGCAAGAGTTTGTATTTCAAAATCGGCCGTAGACAAGTTTGCTATAACAGATGAAAGTGGGAAACCCATAGAAGCACCATCGGTTTGGTGGTAAAATTTATTGTAGAAGGTAAAATAAATATTGGATAGGTTAATTAATTTGAGGGTGTCGTCTCCTGGACTGTCATTGGTTTTTCAAAGATGCAAAGTCTCAATATCAGGTATATTAGTGAAGAGGAAGACAACATCGAAATTGTATGATAATGTTTACTTTGTAAGAGTCTGAAGGATTTTGGCCAGATAGAAAAATTTTTCCTTTAAAATTTTAGGTATACTTGAAGATTTTTCTCAAGGTATGAGAAGTTTCTTAGTGTCGGAGGATAAATTCGAGGTGTTAATAAAAGTCTTGGTTTTCTTTTTGAGGTGGGTTGTTGGATTGTTAAGTACTTGGTCTGATGAGTTTAGTTAGTCATTCACATTAGCCATGTAGTTTGTGTTTTTGAAAATAACAGCATTAGCTTTGTCTATCGGTAAGATAATCACGTTTTTGTCATGTCGTAGACTTTTTAGGGCTTGTAGTTCGAAAGGTTTAATATTTTGTGTAGGTAATACCACTGTGTGTAGAACTTTGGCTATATATTGCCTGATTTCGTTGGCAGTTTTCGGAGAATTTGGCAATAGATTATTTCATTTGGAATATAATATGTTCGATGGAGACACGATTAGGAGTAACAGCAAAGAGCTTGGATAGTTGAGTCACTTAAAAAATAATCTGAGAGATTATGCACGATTATATTGAGACGTAACGAATGGGTAGTAGATGAATGGTTTGGTTTTCTCCTCAGATGTGTATGATAGTTTGTCATATATTATCCTGGTAAGAGAATCCTAAACGATGGAATGAATTTGGGAAGAGCCGAGGTTATGCAAAGTGTCATACAGTTTAAAGTTAGTTTAGTTACATTTTTTCAAGTTGAGTGGGTGGAGAGCCTAACTAGAGATAGTTTTGTTCTGTTGAGGAAACGACAAATAGAAAAGGATTTTTAATGGTATATTTCAGTCGTAAACTTAAATATTTCGGTCAAATATAAATGAATAATTATGTTCTCAGCGTCAATTTTTGAAAAATTCCCGACGTATCGGCATCCACTTTGATGCCATTTTCAAGAGATTGGAGTTAGTTCTTTACTTGGGGTCTCAATCTGCTTACTCGCCAAGAAGGACTATCAATCAAAGAAGAAAATTTATTTTTGATCACTATGTATTAAAAGAAAAGTAAATATACATATATAAGTAATAAATTTTTGATCCAGATAATAAAGAAAATAGTTTTTTAATTTGCAAGTTAATTACAGCTAGAACATTGAGTAATTGACTTGATAACAATATTATATAACTTGTGTTGTCCTTTGGTAGTGTAACTCAGTTTAAATTATAAAGTTAGTGTCGTAGATTACACAGATCCAGAAGTACTCAAGTACACAATTTCACGAGCACTGATATTGATGCTATTCATTTGAAGTTTGATTGTTGAACCTGTATGGGAGGTCTAACAGATTAATCTTCTGTAGTCTATTGCAGTGCTATTGTCCAATAGAGTTAATATTTTGGCCATTAGTGTTAATAATAGCAATAAGTAAGTTTAACATAACACGATAATACTGACAGCTTAATTATTGCTGCTAATTGCTGTTAGTCCAGCTTGGTTGATTTTTTTTGAGATTTCTAATACAAAATTCCTGGAGAGATTTTTGGGGTCTGATGTAATGTTGGTTGTCGTGTTTTGTTTAAAATTATGAGTTGTACCCAGAGTTCGTCTCTTTCATTTGTGAGGATACATGGCTTTATAAGCTTCTCCGTATTTTTAAAAACCATTTTAACTTGGTGTATATTATATATTACACAGAGCACAAGTAGGGTTCGCATGTTTGCTCTTAGTGCATGTGGAAGTTGGGTGATCTTAATCAAATTTTAAATATTTGAATACCTAATTTCTTTTTGCGTAGAGGTTCAAATATCACTTTGCAATTCACTAAAGAGTTAATCCTGTAAATTGCTTGGATTTGGTTATTTTGTTATTCTGTTTTTTATATTGTAGGTATATGTTTCTGACTTTATAACCTTTACCTTCTATACTAGCTTTAACGTTACTTTTTTCGGTAGAATAATGTACACTGGTGGTGGCTAATGCTCTACAGTTTCGTATGTATCGGAGTCGGTTTCCTGAACTCTTTGTGATCCTTTGTATGCGAGAGCTTGAAATTTATCATTATAATTTAGTGAGTATGATTGACTTTGGGATTGTTGTTGTGGTTGAGATAATTAAGCTAGATAATTGTTAATATTTGATGGGCAATTTTGACATGCTGGTATTTATGGTAACAGCATGTTATGAATAACATGGTTTGTTTGGGACATTATCATACTACGATTTTCATAGATTGGTGTTGATAATAATTTGTAGCAGGTCGTTGTATTTATACATTCTTTGTATTAAAATTAATATACCTGCGCGATCTTATACAAAAGCGCGCAATTAAATTGGATCAGATGCGTTTTAAAATATAAAAATTGAACGTGTGAATGCGGCTGACCCTGAGCGGGACTGCGATCGCTACCTCGGCGACAACACAAACATGGGACAACGAGAGTGAACGTACACATCCATTAGCTTTTACTGTGCCAAAGAGACTCAAAATGAATAAAACAATAAAATTTTAAATGTTTTTTTTTGTCAAATACTACAAGGTGTCACTCAACAGTAATGGGAATTTTTTGTGTAACGCGCGAAGGCCAGAAAGGTATTGGTCGAGAGTCAACAGAATAGAGCTTCACCTTATGTTAGCGACCTTTTAGTAATCGGTACGTTAGCAAAGTGCCTAATATTTTTTGTCGCGGACAAAAAAGTACAGAAACTACGAGCTATTTTAAGCGTCAAATTCTTCATAAAACTCTTTAAATGGTACAATGCATTCAAAAATGAAAGGAATGATGTTAGAATAAACATCCTTAAACTTCAAGAAATAAAAATAATGTCTTTCATGTAAACAATGCTTTATATATAAAAAATGGGAGTTTCAACCTGCGATGTGTTGCAGGAAAGCAGAATTGTCGAAAACGAACGTCCATTGAATCATTATGGAAAGTCTGCATATTGAAAAATATTGTGTAAAACTTGTGCCGAAGAAAAATACATTTTTCATTAATTGTACAGATCTCAAATATCTCCATACGCAATTTATTTTATTTCTTAAGGTGAAGCTCAACTCAAATGCATCATACTGAGACCGTTAAAATTAAAGTCTAGATAGCTGCGACGAGAGTATTAGACTTAAACTAAGTAGGTTTTAGGTAATATCAACCCCTTTATTTTGATCAAAAATGCTTCATCTTATTGCTTGCCCTATGGGAAGCTATTCAAAATATTTGTCCAACTTATTACCTCACATATCCTCAATGTTCTTTCGCATGTATCGCGCGTCACAGTTCTTCATGACATATGTTACCAAAATTTGTCACATCAAGACAATGAGAATATTGCACTGAAATTAATATTTACTATGATTTTCATAAGTTATTTGGATACAAAATATTTTGTATTATTTTCATGTTTCACTTAGGTTTAACAGCTACCGAATGCTGATTACAATATAATAATATCACAAATATAATAATATATAATATAAAAATAATATAATAAAATCATAAAACAGTAACATGCAATAAGTTTATAGTTAGTAAGGTTGTATTTAATTTCATCTTAAAAAAGGTCGTTTTCAGTAACAGTGGAAAGTGGCGTAAATTCTAAAGCAAATCTTCAAACTAAAATCCTTTTAAATGAAGATAAGGTTATATTGGTCAATAAGTTTGTTACTCATTATGTAAAAAATGTCCTATGACAAGTTAAACCATTAAATTTTAGAACATCTTACATATCTTATAAACTTTTGATTCAGTATAGCAAAAAGTTCAGTGAACAAAATTTAAAAAATATCTAATTTGAGTTGTTTTGGAATTACGTATGAAATATGATGTTCAAAATGCCTTCCGCGACTGCGCTGACATGCTACCATTCTTTTAGTGAAGTTTCCCATAAAGTTTTTCCATAAATGCAGCTAATTTTAGTAATTATACGTCTAATGTTTTTTTAGCCCTAGAATTCTAACAAATTTGTTAACATAATAAACTATTTCCTTTAAATAACCCCGGAGGGAAAAATTGAATGGGATTAGATCACAAAGTCAGTCGATATCACCCTTCTGCGAGATAACACGACCAGGAAATTTGGTTTAAAGTAAAGTGATTATTTCACGTGTTGTGTGACTCCATCTTGTTAAAACTACACATCATTCAAGTTCAAATCGTTAGTTTCATTTCAAACAAAGTTATTTAGTATCTTTCTATAGCGTACACCAATGACAGTAAAAGCGTTGCCAACTTCGTCCTTAAAAAAGTACGGGCCAATGATTTCTCCAGCCCACAATGCACACCAAACAGTGCATTTTTTGTAGATGCATTTAATTTTCGGGAATAGCACAGTATAGCGAATTTTCCATGCGCTTAGCGACTGTACAGTCCAACGTTCACGAACCCAAACGCCCGCAATTCAAATCATGGAGTTCAACTTGAAACACTTTTTTTTTGTTAAATATAGATACTAGCAAAAGTAAATTATTTGCAAATTTTTTAATAACTGTTAGCACATATTTTCCCATCATTAGAGTACCATAAAATGAAAAAACAAATTAATAGTATTCAATAAAATAAATACAAACTTCAGCGTGTTTCATTGTATTTATATAAAATAATGTACAGCTATTACATTTTATTGTTGAATTACAGAAAAACTTTAAACCAAACCAATTTCACATTATTTGAGCAGTTAAACTGCAGTAGCAACTGATTGCGTTTTGCTGCTTTCCTCAAAGCCCAGGTATACTTCACTTGGCCTCGAGAGTAGGAATTTAATACAAACTGAAATTGCAAAGGCTAAATGCAATAAGCGTGACGAGGTGCTTGCTCACAATCGCCTTCGCTTCAATGTGTTTCTTTGTTGTACTGCCTGTTTGCTAACGCTCTAGCCGTGAGCTGTTTTTCAAGTTCGTCAAGATTTGACGTTTTAAACTTAGATCGTGTCGGTGTTTGACTATAGTAATTAAACGGGGCCGTAACGTCCCCTAAAATGGCATACCGTAATTGGAGCTTGTTATCGACTGAACATGTGGTTAGCATAATTGAGTCCGGTGGTGTGTTACTTTAGGGAACTTCTAATCACCAACTCCACCACTTAGGTCAACAACTATTGATGTACACTATAATTGCATTTCCATTATGGATACCGTAAACATTTGTTAGTCAGACTAACAGATTAGTATAATGAACATGTACGAGTTGATTAACATAACTTCGTAAAATGTATACAGTTCATCGCAAATTTGTCGCATAGACATATTTGGGAAATGTTGCTTTCACTTACAATACTTAATTGGGAAATATCAAAACTACACATCAAATACAAATATTCTTATAATTAAAAATTTGGTTCATTCAGTTTTACGAAACTTAAAGAACATCCTTGGTATAAATCCGTAACATTACCGACAAAGTCTATCGTATGTGTTTGATTGGTTTAGGACTATTACATGACGTATTCTCAAAGAATATGTTTAATATTTGTATCGATGACACGCAGATGAAAAACTCAGCGTTATGCACCAGCTGGAATCACTTATATTCAAATGTCGCCTGTAACGTAGGGGAAATTATATTCGTAAAATGTAACTCCATAATTCACTCTGCCCGACATGAGCGTGAGACCGAATTTAAGCGCAAATGATGAAAAGTTGCTTAATATTCAAATATTGCAACATCGGAGCGGAGCACGAAGTGCTATCTGTTGGCTACACTTTTGAAGTCCAGAGAATGGGCGTAAAATCAATATGCGGCATCTCCGTTTGGCGTATTTTCCCAGACCCGAGGAGCGTGGCACGCTTTCAGAGGCAAAAATCTCGCGAGCGGCAAACACACTCATTCATATAGACATCATCGGGGAAATGGAGAAAGTTTGCGTTCCAGGTAGCTAGGAATGAAGCATAACTACACTCGCCGTAACCCCTTTAAATCTCGCGAGGCGCCCGAGCAAATGTTTCTTCGTAAGCATCTTGGGTTTTCTCGGGAGACGCAACTTCAATATTGCCGAATCGATCTTCGTCTACGAGCTGAAGACGTCTGCAGGGTCACGTTAATATTTACTACCAAGAGAATTTACGGCAATGCGTTGACTGTGTATACATCAGAGCGTAATCAGAATATATTATGCTATAAAATAAACAGCACAGAAAAGATATCAAATTACGTCTATTACTTATTGACATTTCATTTTACCGATAAAATTCTTGCGGTAAAGTCATAAGCCGTGTTGGAAGATTAATGTCGATAACACCGACTCTAGATGCAAATAAAGTGAAATTCCCGTCTTTCATCCAATTCATGTCAGAAGCATTTATGTACCCGATTCTCAGAAATGCTCAAAGTATGCTTCAAATGCTCGGCGGATTTCTTTGAGCCACTATCCACATATTAATTCAACCTTCAGAATGGAACGTAAATGCGATCAAGCTTTGATGTGTTTGTAACGAAACAAAACTTAAACATCTGTTAATGCTGTACGTATCGCAGAATCTAATCAAAATAGATTTATTGTACATACGTAATTTCTAAAGTTAGTAACTATCAGTTATATTATGATATAGTACTCCATTACTATAATTATCATTTTAGCATACTTAGGGTTTTCTTTATTATTATATCACGCACACTGTTAACCTATGTATTATATTAAAGTGCGTTCCTAAATATTTTTAAGACTAACGTAAAATTCTAGAATGCAGATCTGAACAGTAAGAACGCTACAAATGCTCTTAAAACTTTATCAAAGAAACTGAATCTTAAAACTAGGAGGGCTTGAAACCATTTGGTTATCAATGACAAACGCGTAGATATGGAACCTTTATTATATACGTGCAAATCGAGGCACTGGTTATAACGTCTTACAAGGTTTGAAATTAACTCCTGTGGGATTGAGGCACGCTCCAACAGCATCTTGAAGCCCAATGTTATTGTGCGGCCACTTTTTGCCTCATCGTGTATGTTAGTGCGTTCATCTTTAAGCATGCGACACCATTGACGTATGACACCTTCAGTTATCACATTATACAATTTGCAATAAATCGCAGCTACCGAAGGTTTTTCATACAGAAATCGTATTACTGTGCGCACTTCACATTCACTTTTAAAGGTAATAATGAAGGTTAGAGATCGCTTGAATATATCTTTCTATACAATTCATTTAACTTAATGTAGATACGACTTGAGTAAATTTCTTTTAGTAGAAGTATTTGAGCCTGAAACTAATGGTAAGGCTCTGTATTTCGAGAAAGAATATCGCTTTTATATGTTTACCTTTACCGCCCGATTACCACATACCATCTTTGATACGGGTCGGGCAAGCAAGTACCGAGCCTTAGATGACCACATTACTATTCCTTGGGCAAATGAAATCAATTACATAACCATTTTTAGTAAGTTAATCACATTAATTTCTAGACCATCAACTAGCCATTATATGACAACAGGTATTACCAAAACATCTCAAGCATAAATTCATT
The DNA here is from genome assembly GCA_036346155.1 of Sinelater perroti. Classification (NCBI taxonomy): domain Eukaryota; kingdom Metazoa; phylum Arthropoda; class Insecta; order Coleoptera; family Elateridae; genus Sinelater; species Sinelater perroti. Next base: position 38,742,257 of record JARFIY010000001.1, read on the forward strand.
GTCGAGAAAATAATGTAATATTTTTTAAATATACAATGTTGGAAATTTTGTTGCTGGCAGTTGCGTTTCTCAATTTTAATAATTTAGATAACCAATGAAACAAAACTTAATTCATTTAGTCTATTTGGTATAACACAGGCTGCTGTTCTACTATTGTGTGTCAATCAAAATTACTTTTTATTAAATTTATATATGGTTGCATTTAGATTAATTCTCATCGTTTATTTATTTTTGCTTATTGTAAGAAGTAATCGTTCCTAGTGCTCCTGAACTAATATATGTCTAATCACATCTGATTCAACAAATATTACCTTTTCCTTCTAGCTACACCTTCTAGTTTTCTTTTGCTTTCTAAATAAGGTTTGGAATACTTTTCCTAAACCAATCGTATGTGTAGTGTTATCCTTAATATTGTTTTTCTGATGTTCTAAGACATCAAAATATTTTTTTAAACAATGTGGCTTGCAGCAAAGAAAAAATATCTTTTTTGCACTATACAGTAGTTCTATTACCTATTTAATCTTTTAGTATTCAATATTTTAAATTAGTCTAGATATAAAGAAATATAAAACAAATTGAAACAAAAACACAATAAAAATTAAAAATGCAATCATTAGAGCATATCCTTAGAAATAAATTAGTTAGGGTATCACCATCATCATGCGAAAGCTGAGTGTTGGAATTTTAAAACATCTATTAGGGTTACTGAGCGCCGCCCTTAAACTTTAGAATTTTTAGGAGCTTTTATAAAGTGAAGATTGAATTTTAAAAAACCTTCTTAAAACCTTTATGGCAGCCATGGACGAAACGTTAACTGCTGAAAACTTTTAACACAGTTTAATAATCTAAGAAGTGTCTGTTAGAACAGATTCGTTTGGAAATATGTATATTTTGTATGCCTACGTATATATAGGTATCTTAATTTATTTCTGTGGTCTTTAGTTGATAGTAAAAATGCACAACATAAATAAAATAGTAATAAACTGTCACTCGATTTGTATACTTCAAGGAATTTCCATATTTGGTGAATTGTAAATGTTGTTTTTCGGCTTTAGCATAACATACTTCCTTTGAATAGTTTGCCAATGAAAAATGCATTTATGTTCAAAGAGCTTTGAGAAGAGGTCTCGCTATTTTCCTATGAAATCGATAGATCGCATTTCCGAATATGTATGTAAACAGTACTATAAACGTCTAGACCATATTTTTCTATCCAGCTTTATTTTATGTTAGATATGGAGAATAATTGATAGGTCTTCGTATAAAAATATTGCAAAAATTACATAAAAATGGTATGTCAGAAAAGTGATTGATTACCTTCTAGTTCGTTTACGCCACAAACAAATTTTAATTTAATTTTGAGACGTGGCGTCAACGTGACCTATTATTTTAAAAAATGTTTTTTATTTTAAAAAATATATATTACATGCTAAGAGACGTATTCATAAAAATTATTTCTCTTGTCTTAATTGTAAAATAGTGTTATCCTCAGTATTGGCATTTGAATCAAATTCTAATGAATATGTATAGCAAAGACATATTCGACATAGAATAACATTTTTACCTGTGTGTAAATAATGTAATAAATTGTAAAACCAAGATAATTAACATAACTAAAATTATCAAATGTATAGTACGTTTACATAGTTTTATATATCTTCACATCTTTGCCTTTTAACGTACAAAATATTATTGCTTTTGCTTATTGTTGTATCAAGCTTGGTGCCAGATGTATAACAACTATTTTTGTAATAAATTCATGAATAAAAATATTCTAAAAATATAAATTAAAGCAATTAAAAACATTTTAAGCTAACAGATATTGTAGCTTAACAAAAAAATTCGACCTTTGGCATTTCAAAATGCAACAGATAAAGACCACGTGAAAATTCGGTCTGGTAAATCCTGCAGTAGGTCACAGTGGGGTGATATACGAGTTTGGGGTTTTGCTGGGTCAAGATCGGAGTGTCCTCCAGTAGATATAACAATACTCTGGGGTTAACTTTCCAATTCTACGTTCCAGTTCAGCCGTTTATCATACAGACAATGTTCGAACACCGATAGGTCAAGAGAAAGTCGGAAATAATTTTGCAAGTAAATATTTAGGCCAGATATTAAACAAAAAATAAAAATTAAAATATTATGCCGATTATTACAATTAGAAGTAACAACAATACACTAATCCTGAATATCATTCGTAATTTCGAGACATATCAAACTATTAAAGTTTATGTAGTTTTCTTTCACATTATAAATAATCAATATGTAATAATAAAATGCAAACTTTTTAACTTTCACATTTCCCTAATAAATAAAATTTAAAAGAAAATAAAATAAAAATTAAATAGTTATGAAAATTAATTTTAACGAACCCTACTTACCATTACTTGCTCTGTTTAAATTGTATATTTTCTTCAATTTAGTTCGTTCACACTGTGACCTCAGATAGACTGCGTGCAGGTAATTTCCGCCCACTTTTGCCAGTTATCAGATTCGAAACGACTGACGCGTTGATCTCACTTCGGAAACTGCAGAAGCAAGTCGCGATAGAAGATTATGCCCATCAAAAATGTCAGTTTGAATTCATAAAAGAAACATGAAAGGATACTTTACTGCCCGGAGGGAGAAAGCATTTTCTCGCCGCTTGTTTCTGATGCGTTTTTGCGTTTTAAATCCACTAAGCACATTGAAGTTTGTCGCTGCGTCTATAATTTATACGGCTAAAACGATTTTAGTACCGCACATTTTAAGGTTTCATGCTAATTCGAAGAGTGCGAGCCCGATCGTCAACGAAAAGTTGACTTAATTCGCCCAATGCAATAAATTAACCATCGGGATGGCTGTTAACGCAAAATTATTTAGGATTTGGTGCTAATTCCCAGAAAGGATAAATTATTGGTCGGGCTCCTGACATTCAGGATCGCTTCAGCAGCCAGCCCGCAGAGACAATATAAATTCAATAACCGTGTACGAGAGCACCTAAAGCGGCGATAATCAATTTTTAGGACAAGTCTATCGCCCCCTTTCTCACTAGCTGGTTGTGATAGATTGCTCGAAATTAAGAGAGGCGGCCTTGTTCCAGTTAGAGCGCGAAGGGGGAAACTGTACTTGCAACTTAAGCTGCTCTTGTTTAAACTGACAGCGAGTGCAACGCTATTCTCTTTAAAAAGCGGGATTACAAGTAGACATCCGATATATAGATCCTGAATTTGAGGATAACCCAAATGAAGTACAACTGGACTAACAACTATTTTCCAGTTAATTGAAAAATATAAAAGAAGAAATTATTCTTTTGCTTTTGTACCATTATTACTTATTTTCTGAAAGTATTAGCACATACTTACAAATGTATGTAATAAAAATTAACAGTTGCGTAACTGTGGTATAAAACAGTATAATTGGTAGATAGCAAAGTTATTGAAACTGCTAAACAAGTAAAGAAATAGTAGTACTCTACCGCAGTATCTGGCGCTAGCATTTCAGCAGTGAAATCACTATATAATCAATAGGAAACAAATAACTACAAGAGACAGATAAATTCTATTTAGTAAATGTTAATGTGGCTTCAGGAAAACCTAGAAATTCAAGAGCTTCCAAACTCCGTTTATAGCCTAGTAACAAAATATTACATATACGAATTTAATAAACAAAGGAAGAAGATGAGTTAGATTATGCATTCCAAGAACAATAAACTAAAATAACAATAACAGCATTCTAAAAAAGAAAAGTGGGTTTTATAAATTATTTGAAATTTGATTATTAGTAGTCAAATGGAAAAATTTTTAAATGTGCGGTTCAATTGCTGATTTACACATTCTGTTATTATATTTCATTAAAAGCTCTCACCAAACCAAAACTGTATTTCAAAAAACTCCTTAATTAACATTATGGCAACAAGCAAAGCTTCGTTAGTCGGTGTATATTTTTTTAAATAGTGATAACTGTATACGATTTTTTTAGAGAGTAGAATTCTATACCTGCATTTTATAAATGCTTTTGCATTTTTCAAATATGAATTGTATATTTCTATGCAACTCACTCTTACAGTTTTACTTTATACGAGGTGCGTTCAAATGTGTCTCCAATTTTTTTTTCTGAATACTTACCCAAGAAAGCTGAGACTTCTGTTACTTCTCAACGTAATCTCTGTCTGAACGTACATATGTTGCGCAAGATCGTTGCCATTATTCCATGGTTGTTAAAAACACTTCTTGAGGAGTGTGTTTTGCACACTAGAAAATCGCTGATGCAACAGCGGCTCGATTGGAAAATCAGGAATATCCTTCATGGTCGGAAATTCATGACGGTATCACGTGTCAACATTTCCTGAAATAGCCTTGTGTTTGTCGGTCAGCATTCATGGGACCACATTAAACAAACTTTCCGCATTTTCAGGTCATCATGAAAAATAGACTCTGCAGATCCAGAGGTGATATTACGCACACCCAATTGACGGTCTTCCATAACAAGTTACTCCACTCGCGCAATTATGGTTTGGGTCCGGCTGGTTCGTGGCCGAAACTGTTTCGGTTCATTGTCACACAACTTTCGACCTTATTTATCTCATTCACACCTACAAATGCACTTTTGTAACGTCCATAACGCCTTCTCGCCATGTCTTACTTAATTGACAATAAATTTTGACGGACATTTCACCATGCAAGATTAGAAAATGGATGATTACACGTTGTCCTTGAACATTAAATGTCGCTATTTGAAGTATATAACACAACACTCATTGCACTCATTTCAATGGCGGTAATTCGAGGTGTGTAAATTATATGCTGCTGCTACCTAAATTACAAATTTAGAAATACTTCTCGCGTCTTTTAAAATTAACCACATCTTTCTACTTACTCTCACTCCTGAGAAAAAATTTGGAGATTTTAGAACTTGAATGGATCTCGCATATAATCAAATTTTCATATCAACTTAGCCTTACTTTATGAAGTATAACTTAGCACACGTACCGCTAATTATCAGGTATTTATATAAAATATTGGATTTTGATCAATTGTGTTTGTGAAATTGTAGCGAGAAGGTGTGCTTATCTGTATTAATAATATTCGTCCAACGTTCGACTAGCTGGAGTCTATATATTCTCACTTACAGAAATGCTTTCAAGAAGCGATATTTCAGTACTTCTTTTTAATTTTAAAAGGTACGAAATTAATCTCAATGATAAAAAATAATCAAATGTTGGGTGAAGATATTTGCAATTTGGTAAAACAATTCGAATTAAAAAATAAAGTTTGTGAATGGCCGGCTTTTAGAATTGATAACTGCAAGTAAAAGTTAAATAAAATTAATCGACCACCGTTGAGTGTTTCGTGAACTTTCAACGTTTCCAAAACGAGCATAAGTCATCTTCATAAAATTAGAAAAGTTAAATATCTTAATAAGTAGGACAGAATTGAGAAAATAGACCAAGATGAACAGACTAGAGGTAGCCTCTTCCTACTCAAACATAACCAGGAATGTTTTAAACTTAATCGCGATCTGCGACAAAAAGTTGATTCTGTACAAATAAATTGGACAGTGTTTTAATCGCAAAGATCTCGCGAAGATCATGCTGACTGTATAATAGCCTAGTGAAGACATAATTCACTATTCATTACAACTTGGTGAAACAATCACAGCGGAGCCTTACTACAGAAATTTAGTTTAAAATAGCTATCTTTGGTTAACAGACACATGTTAATAATATTTTACCACACCGGGAAACTTCGTGTAACAATCGATGTTACGAAAATTAATATAGATGGAAGTTTCGTCATCCAGCTTTTTTATTATTTATCTGATGTTTCATTAAGAGACTTATACCTTTTTCAAAACCTCAACAGTGACGCAAAGTTAGTACTATGTTAATCGTTAACTGTTATTACGATCTTTCACGACTTCCCTAGCAATAAAAATTAGGTTTTTTCTAAAATTAAATATTTACAATACCAGAGAGTTGACTATAAACAATCGTTGAAAATTACAGATTTTACCTTTTCTTACAAAATCCGACATTTCATGCAAAGTTGCGTGCTGGTACCTAACGTAAGACTTACATTACAAACATTTTGCAATTTGACATAAGCAGTCATCACACGTTAGGACAAGTTAAGTATGTCGGGATATGTTAAAACTTATACTGCAACCGGTAGAATAGGTTCTGAGTGTTAGTTCTCAGAACTGTAGCCCCCAGTGTCATCTTAATCAAAAACGGAATTCGGAGCAATTTTGCAGGCAATATTTAGGTGTTACCAAAAGCTCTAGAGAGCAAATTTTAGTTTGAAAAATACTTCAAGGTAAGGACACTTATTCTCATCTAATAATGCTCGAGTCTGGTAGATATATAATATATTACCAGGTAACATTCTTGCCTCTGAAGATCATACCATACTACTTTGAGTACCGTATGTCTCAGACGAGTAGGTGGCACGACGTATTTCGTGTTGCTAAGAGATATTCAAAAATTAAAAATTAGGATATGTTGAAATATCACCAGCGGTATAATTATGATGTACCCACTAATGTCCCAGGTTTTTGAGAATAAAAATACGCTAAAGTTTGTGCGAAGAAAAAAATAGAGTTAATATGAAAAAGTTGCTTCGAAGAAGTGTTTTTAGATTTTTCCACCAGATAAGCGAAAACTGTTTTTGTCTATAAAATAAATCACAGTATAACATAATATAGATTTTATGTTACTTTACTTATTTATATTTTTACGAAATGCTTCATAAAGTGAAAAAATGACAAGCCCTCTTTGATGGAATACAAATATTCTATTATATGTAAGCAAGGCTTCTTCGCATAACTGCATATTCAAATTCTACCCACAGTTTTGTATCGGCAGTATTCTAAAGAACTCACAATAAAAATTGTACTTCGTAAAATTACATTTTTAATCTGTTTAATCTATACAATCTGACATTCATTGGAATCACTTTCAAAAAGTCGTACATCGATTGTTATCAATCATCTCTTCAAACGCTAACCTTGTGTGATGATTGAAATCATAAGTAGTCCTCGCTTTTGAAAAAAATCGCAGAGAACGAGTTCTCCATTATAAAGCGGATGATACAGTAGTTGCAATTCGGAATCTTAGAAAAAATCTTCTCGTTTTTCTTGTTCAGTAGATAATCAACCATTAAGAAGTTTTCTGGTATTCAACGGAGTATTATAATCGTTATCGATCCAATATGTAAACTTGCTCTAATTATAACATAACCGCAATGCGAATTGCCTCTTACCATTTTTCTACGGTAGCAATATTTTCTGAAGTGATAGATTTGGGACATCTTGTTTTGGTGTATCTTAAACAGATTGCCGATGACGCTCACACTCTTAAAACTAATATCTGTAGCCTACTTTCTTGATTTAGTCAATTTTAAATTGTAAAATAACATGTTCTTTTCGTAATATAATTTTAAATAATACCTTGTGACATAATTTACTAAAGTGAAACATAATTTGGAAAAAATCTTACAAATTAAAAAAGTTTTAAAATATAATCATTACAAGTAGTGATACGAAACAAGTTCTAGAGGATCTTCAGATCTTTTAATTTGATCCTCATATGTGAATATAATAAAAATCTAAATTATTTAATACAATGAATCTGTGAGAGGAAATGATATAAAATTATTTTTTTAAATAATGTGTTAGTTTATCAAATTATGTATAATTTGTTTTGTGCCCACTGTATATAAGGCATTAAAAACGTTTTTCCGTAAAATATTAAAAATATGTCGACGTTATCTAAATTAGACGACAATAAAATCATAAACAAAACAAGTAAACATTTATTTAGAAAACGAAAAGTATAAAGTAAAAAGAAAAAACTTGGAAGAAATAATTCATACACACACGCGCATATACACATACACGATATTCATATATTAACTAACATTCCATTGATGCAATTGTTTATTTAGTTAGGTAATTATTTTACTTGTATTTTAATCAAAATATATGTGCTAAAAAATATGGCCATTCTTTAAATGACAATAAATGCAGATGTTACTAACTCTGAAACAATAGTTTAATAATTAATTTGTCCTAAAGTGTTATTGAAGGCAACACACCGAAAAGTGCAAATACAATTTAGAAGACAATTTCACAGATATCTACCATTGCTTGCATCAGAGATAAATTCACGGTCATCTACCACCTCTGCAAAAAAATACTTACAGTGGCTCGTGAGACAGGGATCCTCAAACTGATCCCATTTTAAAATCTATTGAAAATGATGCGTTACAAAATTAATCTACGCTCTAAATAAAGTTGGTTCAAACCGAAGTTAAATTTTGTAAATAGTAACTGAGCATATATGTATGACAGATGCAGCACTACCATCGACAATTACTGGAGTGATCAGGCAACCTTTAAGTTAATGGCACGATTAATTAACATAATTACACCTACTGGTCTCGTAGAAGATAATGTTTACTGTACAAACATTCTGTGTGGCTTATATAAAAAAATATAGAATATTATTGTACAAAACATAAGTAAGAGATTATATTAAATGAAAAAATATGAATTTATGTATTCATTACAGAATAAATTATAATAAAAAGCAACAAAATAAAACGACCAGCACCTACCCAAACAGATATAAATAATGCTAAATCAAAAATTATACGGGATCTTGTCTTAATTATTCGCATTAAGATTCTTTTGTATAAATAACTTTAAGTTAAATTTTTTTTCTAGATTTTTCTAGGCTGAAATTTTATATAAATGTTATATAATAATATATGTAGTCTCAATACGGGGTTACCAGTACGCCATCAGGCGCCTCCCCAGATAAAAGATATAGATTCGACAAGATAGAAAGTCTAATGTATCAAAATAAAAGATTTAACACAATACAAAAAAGTAAAACGTAAACTAAATGAAAATGTAAAGCTAAGGGAAATACAAGAAATAATAAACGGTAACATTACTAATAATATAACCGATAAAGAATATATAGAATTTGTTTTGGCCAATCTAAAAACAACGATCATCAAAACACAAAACATAATTCTTATCTATGACTCTAATAACAGTAAAGAACTTCAGATGACTCCAGAAATATTGACATTAATAGAAGAAAAAGAGGCTACAGCAACTAAATTGAACACCGATACCAACAAATACATTACATAATACAAAGAAAAATACACAAAGCAAAAGAACAATGGTTAAAGAATAAATGCAATGAAATAGAACAGTTAGTAGCAAGACATGTTGGTTTTAACATTTATAAACAAATAAAAGAAGTGATAAACGCTCCTAAAACATGCAATGGTAGAAATATTAAAATCGAAAATAATCAACTAATCACAAACAAAAAGAAGAATTACAACAAATATGGAAGCAATATATAAAAGAAATGTTTGATGACGACAGAACTGATCATAAACGATTAATCTTTGCAGAAAATAAACCAGAAGTATTAATTGCGGAAATTATAAACGCACTAAGGAATACAAAAAAAAAGGTAAAGCTGCAGGATTAGATCTACAACGAATTCCACAAACTTCTGAATTTGGGTGAAGAAAACATTAAATTAATCACGAATCTCTTTAACTTAATCTATCAAAGTAATACCTAAAGACTGGCTAACATCAGAATTCACCACCTTGCCAAAAAAAAGCAAATGCAAACACATGCGGTAATTTTCCTCTTGTAAGCCTTATGAGTCATGTACTTAAATTATTTTTAAACGTCCTTCATCCAAGAATATATCAGAATTGTAAACAAGATATGTGTCTCAGAATTCGGATTTCGAAAGGGGTTTGGAACCAAAGAAGCGTTATTTATCAGTTTTATTACAAAAATGTAAACCAACAGAGAAATATCTTCATACACTTTATCGACTACGATAAAGCATTAGACCGCATTAGACATGAGAAACTAATAAGAATACTAACAGAAGAAGGTCTCGACCATGAGGACATATATGCTATCAAAAACCATTGTTGGCATCAGAATGCCACAGTGAGACTGGACAATAAACGTACAAAAATGATACCAATTAGAAGAGACAAAGTCATGTCCTCTACCCTCTATTGTTTAACATCTACTCAGAGGGAAGTTTCAGAAAAGCCTTACAAAACACTGAAGATGGCATAAAAGCAAATGGTCATTATTAATAACATACGATACGCAGATTTTGTAACGACTGCAAATGTAAAGAAGCAAATTTATGATATTCAGCAAAACTTCAGAAATACAAACAGAATTGAAAATATACAACAGACAAATTAGAAAGATACCAACATTCAAAAATCTCGGGTGCCGGTTGACGGAGGACGGAGACCCGGATTTGGATATAAAAACAAGAATAGAGGTAGCAAGATCGTCCCTTATAAAAATAAAACAGCTACTTACCAACGGCAGTCTTAATTTAGCAACAAGATACAGATCTGTGCCGTGTTGTAGTAAAAAAAAAGATTAGAAGCTTCTGAGTTCTGCATGTTCAGAAGACTATTACCCATATCACGGAGCGAACATACTACAAATGAAGAAGTGTTGAGAAGAATGCATAAAGAAAACAAACTTCTAGTAAATATCAAGAAAAGAAGAAAAGCATTCCTTGGCCCCTTATACCGCAACGCCAAATATAACATTCTACAGCTCATTATAGAAGGAAAAATAGATGCATTGAGAGGTCGTAGAAGAAGCTACTGGTTGGAAAACATCAGAGACTGTACATATGAGTTTCCATGAATTAATTAGAGCTGCTAAAAACAGAATAAACTTTGCCGAAATTGTTCATTAATAAATATGGCACTCTAAGAAGAAGCTAATGTTGTATGTAAACGTAATCTATTTTTCTTTTCTTATATAACACTGGCTGGATAGATTGACATATCAGATAGTGTAGTTTTATTATATACAATTTTGGTTTGTGTTAGGATTACAAGTACATTCGTGATTGGTTATTTATAATATTATGTTATTTATGATATTATCAAAAATGTTTAGACATTTTTAATTTCATACCTTAATTAGAAGTCTTCCAATATATTTTTTTATTTGAAAATTAATTATAAAAGCAGAAGACGAGTAGTTTTGCTAATGAGTTTGCTAATGAGGTCAAAAACAGTATTGTGATAATGCTCTGCAATAAAATCTATAAACAACCGTACTCAAACTATTTCCTAATAAAATCTAAATCTGGAAACTATAATCTGCAAGCTATATAGACAGATTTGTTTATGCAAAAAAATAATATGATAAAAAAACTATAAAGAACTATGTTTGTGGCAAGAAATCTTGACAAGTGTCTCAGTAATGTTATTTTAAGCCCTGAGAACTTATAACAATACTACGGATAATTAAGATTAATGTCATAAATACATTAAAAGGATTCTAATAAAAAGTTTGCAAATTTAATTTGACTATTAAAATTAAAGGCTTTCGATTAATCACGACAATTTGTTAAATATTTTTTTAACTAGTGCAAGTTTGAATAAAATATGATAAATTGTTTTTAGTATAACACTTGCGGATGACGCGTTGCGAATTGTTACTGCCATATGTACACTTTCCTTTATTAAATTAATTATTCAGCAAATATTGAATTAATAAATCAAAGGTAACTAAATGTGTATTTATATTTGCAGTTGCAAAATAAACTATCTGCTTTTAAATTATACAAATAAAAAGACATAAAATTACCTAGCTATGCCGTAAAATAATACTTATAATGCTATTAAAAAACGCTATTCGGTAATGACGTAAATAATTAGACTAAAACGTAACTTGATTAAGCCCCACATATTTAAAGAATATGATAGTGGCACCAAACTCCGTTTACGGCCGTTTTAGCGAAATTAGCATAGCCATTTATTATAATGGATAGAATTGCGTTCAAAATATTTATTTTGTCCTATTCTTGTAGCGCTCTTTCCGGAATTCAACAGAAGAAAAGTATAGTCTATTTATCTAATGACATGGATATCTGAAAAATGTTAAAGATGCACAAATTAGGGAATACCATATAAAGATATAAGCCTAGATGCGCCCGGCCCATTTGCGCCTACCACCATTTTCGGCTCACTTGCGCCTCAGAAAAATGCCAACGAAAATAATGGTCTCATTTGCGCCCAACGTTGTAGCTCATTAGTTACTAGTCGTTAATCAAGGTTTTGTATATAGGATAAAGTGCGAGACAAAAACAAGTCAACATTTTGCTTATACTGGTAAATGTGTAAATAATGATACAAATATTAGATACTGGTTCGTTAACTGCTGATGAAGTTAAAAAGTAAAAGAGAACCAGGAAAGAAGAAGATTTTTTTCCAATGTCAAAGATTTACAAGAAAGAAATGAACGGTTTATTCAATCTTGGTTTAGATCTTGTGACTGAGATTCCTGCATTTTGCTCGGTAAAATCAACTTCAAATAGAATACGGAACAACGCATGAGGCATGAGTTCTTATTTTTGCAAATCAAAAAGTTAAAGAGTCATTAACAAAAGAACAGACTTCTTTATGGGTGGAACATTAAAAAACTGCAGTAAGCAATTTTACCAGATTTATACCATTCACTTGGACCTTGGGAGTACTTTTGGGGAAACCAACACAATTCAAATTATATATGCTTTGCTTCCAAATAAAGCACATTGATGCATACACCACATTATTTTTCACATTAAAAATTGAAGCCTCTTGGAATCCAATCGTTGTGAAGATTGATTTCGAACAAGCTTACATCTGCACCTTGAAGCGTGTGTTTTCTGGCGTTGAAATTTCTGGCTGTAATTTCCATTACAATTAAGCCTTGTTTCGAAAAGTTCAAAATCTGGGACTTGCAACAGAATACACAGAACATGACGACATACGGTTGCACATATGTATGTGTGCTGCATTGGCATATTTGCCATTAAATTATATTGACGATGGATGGCTATACATAATGGAAAACGTCCCTGAAAATGATAAATTGGCGGAGTTTTACGATTACTTCGTAGATCACTGGTTGGAAAATAACACAACTACCACGGCCACAGGCATAAAGTTAAATAATACCCTTGAAGGAGAGAACAGGTTGAAGCAACTCTTAAAACCAAATCCAAATATTTTTGAACTCCTAAAGATTGTGAAGAAGGAAGCAGAATATATGGACTATGTTTACGATAGGCAATACTTGAACTTGGAAGGCAAAAGAAAAAAAAGAAGTACGTGAGATTGGACGAAAGAATAGAGAAGACGTTTGCGGAATTTGAAAATACATGCTTGAATGTTTGATCATTTTATCCCATATAATAGGTGTAGTAAAAAGAAATCCATTATTTTTCCAATAGATGGCTTTAATAAATGGTATCTCGCGCTCTAAATGTCCGATCGGTTTACATTAGATGGCGTTAGAAAGCTGACATTTCGTGCTAAAAAAACATTTGACAGTTTTGTAAATGGTTGACTCAGTTTTGTTTGAGCTCACGTCACAGCAAAGAGAAAATACGCTATATTTTACAGTTTTTCTTCGATAAAGGTGAAAATGCAAGCCAGGCGGCTGAAAATGTGAATAGTGTTTATAGCTCTGATACTGTAACAGCCAATCAAGCGCAGTTTTGGTTTCGTCGATTCCTTTCCGGTAATTTTGATGTCAATTATGCACCATGCTCTGGAAGGCCAATTATCGAAAATGTGGATAAAATTATGGAAATGGCCGAACCCGACCGTCATATAAGCACTGTTTCTATTGTCTAGGAGCTAAACATTGCACAAACAACCATTTCGAACCATTTGAAAAAGGCTGGATACAAAAGAAGCTGGATGTATGGGTGCCACACGAGTTAACGCAAAAAAACCTCGTGGACCGAATATTCATCTGCAAATTGCTGCTGAATCGCATCAAAGTCGATCCATTTCTGAAGCGGGTGGTGACTGGCGATGAAAAGTGGATCACTTATGACAACGTCAAGCGAAAACGGCCGTGGTCGAAGCGCGGTGAGCCGGTGCAAACGATGGCCAAGCCAGGATTGACGGCCAGGAAGGTTTTGCTGTACGTTTGGTGGGATTGGCAAGGACTCATATACTATGAGTTGCTTCCCTACAGCCAAACTGTTAATTCGAACCTGTACTGTAAACAAATAAACCGTCTGAAGGAAGTATTCGCCTAGAAGTGGCCAACTTTGGCCACTAGGACAGGAATTGTGTTTCATCAAGACAACGGCAGGCCACACACGTCGATATAGACTCGCCAGAAGCTTCGGGAGCTTGGTTGGGAGGTTCTTATGTATTCACCTTATAGTCTGGACCTGGCATCAAGTGATTGCCACCTGTTCCTGTCCATGGCGCCCTACTTTGCTGGTGAAAAATTCGCCTCAAGAGAGGCTTGTGAAAATCGATTGTCCCAGTTTTTTGCCAATAGGGACAAGGGCTTCTATGAGAGAGGCATAATGGAATTACCTTCAAAATGGCAACAAATTATGGAACAAAACGAAGCATATTTGACCTAAATCGGTTGATTCTAAGTGTGTTAAATAAAACCTTCAATTTCATGCAAAGTAATGGATTTATTTTTACCAGACCTATTACAAAAACATGATTAACCATATAATACTCGACTATGCTATATATATATATATATATATATATATATATATATATATATATATAGTGAATACTAATCTAAAATGCCAAAAACAAAAAAATATGACAAGAATTAGCTTTGCTGTTTCTTAACTTTTTTGAAAATTTACCCCTATAAAACACGAAAATTAATACCCAATAAATACAAAAACCAAGGTACTTATAAAAACATATTGAAACTAAGGGATCTCAGCGTAAAATGTTGGGCGCAAATGAGACCATATTTTTTGTTGACATTTTTCTGAGGCGCAAGTGAGCCGAAAATTGCGGTAGGCACAAATGGGCCGACACCCATATAAAGAAGCAGAAATGTATAATCAAATGATGGTGCTGCTTTTCAACATAATGAAATATTAATTGTAAAAAATAATAAAGGTTTGTTTCTAACTACCCCCGTTAGGATGCCTTTAATACTGCTCATAGAAAAAGTTGTAAACGCATTTCTTGTTTGTACAGAAATACAATTTTTCGATTCCCAATATAAAAAAACCTCGTGACTTTGTGGCTATTAACATTTATAAAGTATTTGCAAATATAAACAAAAACAAATAACACCATAGACTTTGTATATAGAATATTGGCTAGTTAACAAAAGTAAAACTAAAGTAATTTGTGTAAGTTAAGTGGATATTAAAGATAGAATAAGTGCGAATGCGTTCATTAAATCAAAATGGACTAATGCAAAAAATATCCAAAAAAGAACGAGGTCATAAAATGCACCAACTATAAAGGCAATTAACCTGCCAATGACACACAGTGTATATTATACAAATAAATATGACAGCAACTCAATCAAATACACCATCATACAAAGCAGAACATAGCCAAGTGGAATCACAAATACATGACTATTAGGCATAATAAATTCTTAGAAAACAAAGAAAACGAATCACAAGATATAATCATTAAAGAAAAACTAAATAATGGAATAACATTAATTCACAAACGTCAGCCACATCAGGTATAAGAAAAATAACTATTGATTGCTAATGTTAAAATGCTGCTAGTATTCGAGATATAAAAAGTTTTTGACACTGGGCGGATCTAAGGCCTAACTAACAAACTTATAATAATAAACTACTTTGGGCATGAATAATATGACTTATTCACTTGCGCGATTAGAAATTAACCTACATAAAGGAATATTAAAGCCGAAGCATCCTAGAAATCCGTACTGGGTCGGAAATTATTCGCAATATTGTTAAGTACTTAGTTTTGACTTTAAATAAGTTGTTGAAACAATTAAACCATTTGATAAATTATATATTAAATTATAGGGTGTAGTTTGCAGATTTTATTTTACCGAATTTCTATCCTTAAAACTTGGACTTAAAAAGGTAGGCAAAATATCAGATCTGAATGATGGAATTTTGATCGTTTTTCACAATTATTAGATGTTAGGGTGTAGTGCTGATAATAAGAATTGAAAGTCACGCTGCGATATTAGATTGTACATCCTAAATTTGGTTCAAAAAATACAACCCCTCAAATGCTACTTCCACCTGGACTCCATTTTATGCTTCAAGCTGTCGAAACACCCTTATAATAGTTATAAACACTCGACAATTATCGCAGAAACATAGACCAACCCAAGGGACAACATATCGTCACTTTTTATATGCTAAACAGTTAACAAACAATACAGAAAAGTGCTTCACGTTTTAACAAAATAGCAAGACGAATGCCACGTTAATATGTGCAGACAATTGCTTGAGAATTTCCAGTATCTTCAATTCTTTTACCGAATTAATACCAGTGACAAAAAGTAAATATATCTTCGTAATCAAAATAGATAAAACCAAATAGAGATTAAGCTGCAAAATTTGTTGTAAAACCTAAGATTTTTAAAGTTAAAGTTATGCTTTTAGTGAAGTGCCATTTATTAGGAGATAGCTCATAAAGTTCAAATCTTCACTGTCGAACTATATTGTAAAAGAGTTAGATGTGTTAAGACAAAATAACCTCTTACGTTCAGTAAAAGACAGATGTTGCTGTAGGTACATAACGCTAAACCAGACACCAAAAGAACTCGGTGGAAACTGTAGGAACTCGATGAAATCTTATTGTCATCCCGCCCTGCTTATAATCCTAATTTGGCTTTGTTGATACTTTCAGGAAGTAGAAAAAGGACGTCGTCAGTTCTTTGATCCCAAACCACAAATGTGGTACCAAGCAGACATATAAAGCCTGTAGGTGAATGGATACTAAGCAACATAATAGCATATATTTTGATTTTCAATTTGATATCTCGTTTAAAATATTTAATGAATAATTATTATATATATGCACCGCATGGGAGCACGGCCAGCGAACTGAGAAAGTTAAGGCTCTTATATGTTCGCTCTCTCTGCTCTCTCGGTTATTGAGCACTATTTCTGATGCCGGGCGATATGGCAAGCACCGCGCCTTACACGACCGCTATTATTACTCCTTGTTAGAGCGAACGCAGATACTCAATTATTTTCAATGAATGAGTAGGCCACTTGCCAGACATCAGCGAGCTCCGCGAATGAAATCCGGGTCCGTCAGCATCGCAGCCCGCCCCTCAACCACGGCACCTCGCTGGCGCTAATTATTATACTAAACATTTCAAATATAGGGTTGAGGAAAAAGTTTTGCTGGCAAATACATTTTTTAAAACTTGTTTTTGGTCTTTGAGCTCATTTGAAAGCTCTGCTTCTTGCGCATCGATTGATATATAATTTGTCTATATTTGTTTTAAGATGGAATTAGATTGGGAGCAAATTCGCTTGTTGCTTATGCACGAATGGCTAGCGAAGCGGCGCGTAAAATCAATAAGGCTCAGAGCGATGAAACAGTTGCAGAGAGGACAGCTTGAAAGTGGTCTGAAAGGTTCAAATCTGGAGAAGAAACTTTGGAAGATCAGCCACGCTCAGGTCGCCCAAAAGAAGTTCACCAACAAGCAGCTCTTGCCGCCATTGAAGAAACTCCGTCGTTGACCACTCGAATGCTTGCGACCAGAAGACTATTGTCAACATTTTGGACGAGCTTGGTAAATTTTGCAAAAAGACATTCCTCTTGAGTTGACTCTAGCACAAAAGACAGAACGATTTTCAATTCAAAAGGTGCTAACTTTTACCGCCGGGGAATTGAAAAGTTACCGGAAAAGTGGCAGGAAGTGATCTATGTGGACGGAGAATATTATGATTAGTTGCTATAAGTTATTTTTGTTCGAAATTATTCAATAAAAATACAAAAAAAAAAAGCAAAACGGCACAAACATTTTCCTTAACCCAATATTATTCTAATATTACCCACATTGTAAATTTAGAATCGATATCTAGAAAACAAAAACCATTTCGACCAAAAATACTTACTCTCTTAAAGAATAAAATAATTACAAAGCCGTTAGTCAAATACTTAAACATTCGTTTAGATTCGAGGCTCAATTATAAAAAGCACATTAAAGAGATGTTAGAAAAATCTAATATGATAAATGAGGTTTGTGGATCCTTTGTTGGCATAACACACTAACCTAAAAAATAACAATAATAATAAACAAACTAATATTTAAATCCATTCTAAATGTGTCATAGCAGTAGATGGTAAATATTGATTAAATATTTGTATTATAGCAAAAGTATATTTGTAGTAAAGTGTTAGAAAAGTATTCAATTCAATTCTACGAAATGTTTCCGATTTTTTAGGTATTTTTTCGAGTTGCACTTAATTTTTGCACTTAAAAATTTAATTTGAATAGACTGAGAGACTTCCTAAGAACCTTTAAGACTTTCTGTTGGGCTTAAAACTTTGGAAATATATATTTTAGGTATAAAATAAATTTTTAAAGCAATAAAAAAATAGAAAAAATTTTTTTTACAGGAGGCTCCCCCTTAACTATACAAAAACGCCAACTTTAATTACATTAAAATTAAAGTTAAATGGATTAGAACATCATTGATTAAAGATAAATAATTATCAAATATAGTGTTTATGTAGTTAAATATTAATTTGTTGCTTAGTAATTACGGAATAAAATATGAATTTTCCCAATAACCCCCCCAATAATCTGTGCGGGTTTGCAACTCTAATATCTCTAAAACACATCTGAATTCAAGAAGTATATTGAATATTTTTTGCTTAGACTTGCTCATAGAGCCTGTCTACAAAGTCTCTATCAACTCGTTAGACACCCTGTATAATAACTATATAATTATTTCAAAATAACATAACTGTGACTTGACATATAGAACGGTGACAGATCCGGGTGTATTTCTTTTCCACTGACAACAAAATGGGTGTATTGAAGGCGTCAAAAATGTATGTTATACCCAGGCTGTGCTTAAGAGACTTCAATTCAGAAAACAACGACTTTCAACACAAGATGATACGATAAAAATAAGTGATACTGCAACAATTAGGAGAAGAATGGATATCTTATTGTCTGCAAATAAAGAATAATGATCACCGTTTACTTTACCGGAAAGGTGGTGTCTTTGGTGTTACTAGACTTATCTCGTCGAGCTGACTCGAATGATATCGGTCTCTACTTTAGGAAACGTCTGGTTCAAACGATAACAAGACCTGTGATAATATACAAGTGTGTGGAGAAAATAGAACAAATTCCAATTTAGCAAAAGCATTAGTAATGTATTTTCTATGGTCATAGAGATAACATTATACATGTTAAGTCTACAGGAGACGCAAACGACACTTGATGGCGCCACTGAGGTAAATAGAACACGCTCTGTTCAATTCTGATTAGTTGTCTTATCACATAGTAGAAGTCGTGTGAGGTTTTCTTACAAATAGAAAAGCATTTAGAGTTTTGTACTCAGTCTTTTGTGACCATTTTGTTTGGACAACATTCATTTTTGTGTTGTACGTATATATTTATATCTATTTCTAATATAAGTGATTTTATTTGAAATATGAAGCTGTTGCTAACTTATGAGGTTAACAGTATTGGGTGTGTAGAGAACCAAGACCTCTTTTTATCCCTAAGTCCATTGCCAAATTTCCCAACTTACGCGCGCCAATAAAACGTTATTTGCAAGTTAAACACGGGTGCGGGCAGTTTGAATGCACCAAAAACGACTGTACTATAAGACCAGTCTCAACAGACTTGTTTGGAAAACGTCCGCTTTAAATCGCAACAAGTGGCCTGGTTCATGTATGGCTTTGCAATAGAGTGATTTATGAATCCCAGGCCACGACTACAGGAGTGTCATAAACCAAGCTCTTCCAACATTGTAATTTGGTAAGTAGACAAAAATCCGTGATGTTTGTTTTTTAATCATTTATATTACAGGCGCGTAATGATTGTTGATTACTTTTTCGCTTGAGAAAAAATCAGTAAGCAGTATCGAAAAAAGTCGTCCAGATTGATAGGACTGAACTTGGCAAGCGGAAATGTAACTGATCGACTTCTCGAATTCGATTATATCCATAAGAAGGTCAATAACAGCAGGACAGAAAATCGGTTGGTTTATAAGTAATTGGATTTCATTTTCAACCTCTATATAATTTCTTCTCGCAGTCCAGATTGCACGCATATTCCTCGGATCGAGGTAACATGGCGTACTGCAAAAAATGATTTCACAAACATCACGTGCTCAGAGAGAAGTTATTTGGTAGAGTATCTCTGACTCTGTGAGAATCTCAAGATAAGTAAGGACCCGAAAGAGGTTCTTCTTGACCCTGTCCGTCGCTATCGTCTTTAAGATGTGCTTTGGTGTGTTTGAACCACCTATTTAAAGGCGTGACTCTAATAAAGGTTTACTGAAGGGTTAGGAGAGCAAAACAGGACTACCTCCATGATGTGTTCTCTGACAATGATTTCATGCAGCTAAACGGTCTGACCGTCAAGTCTATGGAAATATAGCTTAAGGCTATGGTCATAGCACAATATGTTGCTATGGGAAAATACAAAGTGACATAATTTTTGCCTCGACATTTCCTAAATTTGGGATAAGTAGTATTCGACTCAACTCGACGAGTGTAGTCGAATGACACCAAGAACGTCCCCTTTTGTAACATCCGTTAAAGTACCACATTATAATATTTTTTTAGGGTCACCAACGAGAACGTAAAAAGGAGCAAGATATTTTTTGTTCTATGCATTTCTTCCTAAAATATCAGTCTCAATTGTCTATAAAAATTCCTCAGTCTCAATCAAAAAGTACTAGTGAAATAAGCTAGGTAGATCAGCCCAAAAACGTGAAAACCAAAGAGAAATAAAAAAATATTGATGTAAAAACTAGAAACGCCACAAGATGGCTTAAGAAGCAAATGCCTTAAAATATTTATCCACCCGATAAATCTCTTAATGGCCCATTTTTAGACAATTAATTTAATTTAATTTAATTATTAATTGTTTCGGCTAAAGTCGTTGTGTGGGGTCCCAACGAATACATTTGTATATTTTGTCCGAATAAAAAATTAAGACAAAAGTTATTTCTTTCTATCTCACTTGTTTATATTCTTGGCTTAAGAAAATTTGATTCTTATTAAGTTCGCAGAAAGTCAAAAAAAATTTATTTTATTTTAATTCATCGATGTCTTTTTACCGTTGTGTAAATTAGCTCGTAAATTTTATTTGATGAAAACTATCAACTTATAAGTATAGTTAGGTAAATTTAATTCTATTTTTTATACTCATTGTGTATTATATTTCTTATAGATCTCCTTTTTTAAACAAGTTAACCGACTCTCCTGCTCCTGATTTTGCTTAGGTTCCTCTGGCAAAGAAATTAAAAGACGTCATTTCAAAATGCAAATTTGCATTATATTGGAAACACAAAAACCAAGTGAATGTAAAGTTATAAGTAACATTTTCATTACAATGGTAAATTAGTTGACGCCTGAATACAATTTTGAGTTTAGTTAGATTTCTGATTCCGCGCTTGTGTTTCGGAGCAAGCAAACGTGTGCAGCGCTCCGATATATGTATATATATATATATGTGCCCGAAACGATCTACCGATTATTTAAGAGGAGGGCAAGTGCTATCGCAATAACGCCACGGACGCTTTATCATTATAAGTGCAACTAATATTAATAATTTCAGCAATAAAACTTACTCGCTAAAAAGCCTTCTTCCCACAACCGGGAAGGATGCAAACCCAATGTTACTACCAACCCTACTGATAACACATAACCACACCCAGATGATTAACGCTCAGTCACAACAAATACATTACTCAACCACAACAAATATTTCATTTCCAACTTTATTTACAATCTCAACATCAAATCCAAACTTCTGCTTTCCCACCTTACATAAGTCAGCATGATAACTGGACTAAAGTTTCGCACAAAAGAGGCAGATCACAAGATGAAGCGGAACTAAAACCAAACATGCAAAAGATAATGAATACTGGCTCAGCCCACCCCCCACCATTAATCGTTATTCAGCCCTTGCAGATGAACAACGAGAAGACATACAACAAGACACAAATTCAGTTAAAACCCCAAAACCTCCTCCAATATATATATAACTGGTGTAGCAGCAATTGTACCTCTAATACAATTTTAGACAATATCGCAAAACAGCAATATTAAATCAAAGCCCTCGCTGATAAACAGGTAAAAGCGCTACCTAAATCTTCACAATATTATAGTACAATAATAAAATCCCTAGAAGAAAAACACAGTTCCACATCTATAAATTAAAAGAATAACAAAACTACAAAAAATATGCATTATTCCATCAACATAGAAGAAATTAAAGCCAAAAACGGAAAACTATGACCTACAATAACTAACATCTGGAATATAAAACAACATAAAACCAAAGTACCTCTTACAATCTTTTATGTGGAATTGAAACCAGCCTCAACAACAAAGATATTATTAATGTGGAATATATCCATCAATGTATAACTAAGTTCGAACCCCTCACACACAAAAGAGAAATTGTCCAATGTGAACGTTGTCAGAGGTGCGAGCATATCAAACATTTCTGCCATTTAAAGCCAAGATGCGTCAAATGCATGGGCGATAATGCCACATACCAATGTACACGAAAATCACGCGAAGTTCAATGAATTTTGTGTCAAGGGAACCACCTTGGCCATTATAAGGGCTGCACGGTATATAAAGGACTGCAAAAACAAAAATATTTCCACCATTAAGACCTAAAAAATACATTCCCTCTGCACAAATTAAACACTATCAACAAACTCAGCCAAGATTATTATATGTTCAGATAACCAAGAATCAATCTAACAATTCCCTACCAATCTAGTACAAATGCAAAACACATCTCCACCTCAACAACAATCTAGTCATATGGAAAAACTGAAATAGGAACTATGTTAGACCTACTTACCTCAGTACTCTACAAACTCAAATAATAGGTAGTCCTCTACAGCTCGTATTATGGAATGCCCATGGCATATTACAACATATTGACAAACTCAAACCATTTATTTTCAACCGCAATATTGGAATAATGTTAACCTCTAAGGCACACTTTACCAAAAAGGGCTATTTAAAAATTCCCAACTACTCGATTTATTATACAAACCATCCAGCAGGAACTGTTCATCGTAGAACTGCTATAATAATTAAAAATTTTATTTACCATTATCAAACTGATAGCTACACAAAAATTATCTACAAGCCGGCAGTGTGTCAATTTTGGATTCCACCGGAATTACTATAATCAACTATTACGACAGTGTAGTTTCCTCCAAGACACTCGGTTAAGCAGGAACAATTTTTTTAACACCCTTGAACAACGCCTTGTTGCAGTAGGATATTACAATACTAAACATGCAAACTGGAGATCCAGACTCGTAACCCCCAAGGAGCGCAAACTATTCAAAGCATTGGAAAGCAACAACTTAAAGCACCTATCTACGAGCGACCCTACGTATTGGCCGTCAGACTGAGATAAAATACTCGATCTAGTAGATTTCTGCTCACCAAAGGTATCACTCTAGAACTAGCTGTAGCAAAATCAATGCTTTGATCAACACATCCGATCACTCCTCGGTATTAATCATAGTATCCGATAACCCAATATACAAAGATAACCTCGCTTAAACAACAAACACACTAACTGAGAAATGTTTAGATATCTAGTAGAAGAGAAATTGACCTTATCGATTCCCCTTAAAACTGAAGAAGATATCGAAGATGCTGTTAAGTTCTTTAATGATATACAATGGGCGGGTTAAAACGCAACACTAGAGACACTAGAGAATCATCAATCAACGAATACCCTCTATCAATCAAGCAAAAAATTGAAGAAGAAAGGAGACTTCGTAAACAATGGCACTAATTTAGAACACCTTATAGTAAACAGTTATACAACACAGCAACGCAGGAGCTAAAAGAGCTACTTAACAATAATAAAAACGAATGCATTCAAATATTTCTTCAAGGACTTTCACCTACAGAAGCTAATGACTATTTCTTATGAAAGACGACAAAAAAACTAAAACAAGTTAAAAACCTAGCCACTAATTAGAATTCTGCAAGGCGCTTGGGATAGAAGCAATGAAGAAAAGGCATAGGCCTTTGCAGAACAAATAGCGGAAGCATTTGAACCATATACACCAGAAAACGAACTTGAACAAGAAGCTGAGGTTATTCGTCTTTTGAAGACCCCTAGAACCACCACTTCAACATTTTAAAACCACTGACATCTAAGAAGTAATTTCCTCTTTGAATCCTAAAAAAGTCTCCGGAAACGCTTTAGTTGCGGGAAAAATCTTAAAAGAACTATCTACCATTAGATTAAAATATTTCACAAAATTATTCAACGCAGTTCTATGCACAACATACTTTCCGTCTCAATGGATTCTAATTCTAAAACCCGGGAAATCGCCAAATAAACTAAAATCCCACCGACCAATAAGTCTTTTGCCTATTGCTTAAAAAATAATCACTACAACTATGAAGATAACGAACTAGTGCCCAATCACCAGTTTGACTTCCGACGTGGGAATTCCACAATACAGCAGGCCTACCGACTCATTCAGACGATTAATGAAGCCTTTGAAAACCAACAATAATGTTCAGCAGCCTTTCTTGATATCTCACAGGCATTCGATAAGGTACGGCATACTAGTCTCCTTTGTAAACTACGCCTTCTCCTTCCACTGAATTATTTCCTTACCCTTGAATCTTACCTAGGCAATAGACACTTCCTGATAAAATTTGAAACTGAGTACACCAAATTGTATCTAATAAAAACTGGAGTACACCAAGGCAGTGTCCTTGGGTTCTTTCTGTATCTGCTGTTCACTGCAGATTTTCCAACTACCCCAGAAGCTCTAACAGCAGCAGTTGCTGACGACACTGCAATTCTAAGCTGCGACTGATCCTGCTATTGCCTCCCAGAAATTATAAGCAAACCTAACAGTAATCCAACAATGGTTAAACAAATGGCAAATGAAAGTGAATGAGTGTAAGTCTGTACATATAACGTTCACCACCCGTTGAGATACATATCCCCCGGTCCGTTTAAACAACAATCAACTACCTCAAGAAAATGAAATCAAATATCTTTAACTGAATGTCGACAGACTTACTTGGCGCAAGCATATATTCACAAAGAGGAAACAATTAGGAATCACTTTCACCAAAATGTATCCAAACTCACCTTGAATAACAAACTTCTACTTCTAAATCTAACATAGCAATATTAGAACGATGCCAATCGAAAGTACTTCGGGCGATCGTGAATGCTCTCTAGTTCGTGCAGTTTGACGCAGTCATCCTAAAAGACCTCAAAATGACAACAATCAAACAAGAAATCCAACGCTACAGTGCCAAGTACAGTAACCGAATAAGTGCGCACCCAAACAATTTAGGCTAAACCTTACCAATCCTCCCCTTAACAGAAGGAAGAACAAAAACATGTGCCCGCCGATCTGATTAGCAGATGTTAGTCATCTTAAGTAGATTAGTTTAGTTTTTAAGATTAAGTATTTAAGTTATTTTCCTAGAAGTTAAACTGGCCCTAAAGACCAATTGTTGCAGAAGTGAGCTACTTAGCTCTCTTCTACATGTTTGATATGTATTATACATACCATTTGCTGAATATATTTACACAGTTTGCAAATAAATGAGGTACATAAAAAGATCTAGATTTCTTGTATTCTATTTGTGCATTCGAAAAAAGGAATAACAGTTAGATAGGCAGAATTAAACACCACTAAATTACAAAAATTGATATTAAAAATAATGCTCCTAAAATAATTGCAAACATACAATTACGAATTATATGTACATACTATCTATTAAGCTTTTTTATCCTACAGCTTCAAAAATCAAATAGCAACAAGCTTCTGATTCAAATACGACTGTCTATTAATTCAACAAAATTCCATAGCGACATAAAACTTAAATAATATCTGCATATATTTAAGAATTTTTCCAATTATAATTGTTTCTATAAGTAATCTGCTCCAGTTGATAGTACTTAAATAAACAACTATAATTATTTCTGTTTTAAAAAAGCTTTTTTCATTTGCAGAAACAAAAATAATGCAAATTAGAATACAATTGCTTTCAGCTGAACCGGAAAAATTCTCCGTTAAACGAACGCGCACAAGGCGATACGGAAAAAACGGGTAAATTTTAAAACAAGCAAAGCGCAAAAGCATTTTAAATTCGATATAGGGCAAATTTTCGAACGTAGGATAGGCGAAAATAGCCCGGCGAGTTGGTGGCGAATGATGTCTGGAGATAAATTGGCGGTATTGTGAAAAAGTCTGCTTACATTAAAGGAGTGCTCAATAGTAGACGCGACTCTCGACAGCGTCTGGGTTTTTGTTAAGTCAACTTGTGTCTGGTGAAGCAAAAAGAGTTTGAACTTTGATCATCAGATTAAGTGGTTTTCTACTCGATTGTGTTTGAATAGCACGAGGGTGCATTCTGGGGTTAAAAAAATCTGTTAACTAACAAATGAACTGCAAATCCACGTA
Source organism: Sinelater perroti (assembly GCA_036346155.1). Classification (NCBI taxonomy): domain Eukaryota; kingdom Metazoa; phylum Arthropoda; class Insecta; order Coleoptera; family Elateridae; genus Sinelater; species Sinelater perroti. The sequence continues at coordinate 38,768,742 of JARFIY010000001.1, forward strand.
GTATCCAGTATTATATAGTTTGTTATTATTATTATTATTATTATTATTATTATTATTGTTATTATTTGAAAGTGTTGTTCCCGACTAGAAAAAAGAGGCAATGATTTTTAAATCCTTTCTGTTAATCATCATTTTTTTTTTAGACTTTTTTAACACCGAGTAGATTTTTACTTTTCTCATTAATTTCGTTGTATTTTGTCTCCCTTTGATCTTTCACTTTCCAATGCTTTCTTAGCTTAAACGACGTAATTATTATTTATTTTTAATTGGACAAATTTTGAAAACTTATATAATTTATTCATTCATTTAATTAATCAGTAATAATAAATGGTAAAACTACTGCGATTTGAGAGGTTAAGACTCTTATAAGTCACCCTCATTATCCGGTGATTGCGCACCATCTCTGATACAGAGCGATGTGGCAAGAACCGCATCTTAGATTATTACCTTTTGGTCAAAATCAACGCAGGTACTCAATTATATTTAGTGGCTGATTTCGGCCGCTGGCCTCGTAGATGAGTGGATGTGTCTGTGACGCGAGTGTTATCTATGCATGCACTCGAATGCCAGTGATCCGCATTAATCAGTGAGTTTATTTTATTTATTTTAAATATGTTTCCGTTTCAACCACAAATGCCTATTGCTCAACAACAAATTCCAATTTCTCAACATCATTTATTATATCAAAACCAGCCATTAACGCCCTACACTAATCCTCCTACGCAACAATTATTATCAAGCCAAACATATGTTCCATATGTATCTTATCCTACTAATATTCCACAACCCATGCACTGTCCGCCACAAAATCCTAATAACCAGCATTCAGCACCTGAAATGACCGCAACAAACGACGACCAACCCCAAACGAGCTCTCATGAGTGGCAAGTAATGAAAAAGAGAAAAAGATGCTCACGCTCCCCTGATAATAAGCTCGAATTACAAAGCCAAATCATCGATAACAACAGATTTAATTTATTAAATGACATGCACGAAGATAACGTAATGGAAACAACTAGAGACGAACCACAAGCTGCAGTTAAGAAACCCCCTCCAGTATATATACACGGAGTAGAAAATTATAACGCAATGATTACAAATCTGACAAAAGTATTAGAAACTGAACAATACAACTCAAAAACTTGTGAGACATCTTGATGACGAGAAAATTATTTTTCATACTTATCAGATTGAAGAAGAAAGGGCATTTAGAGTTGTAATCAGAAACCTTCACCCAACAGTCGATACCGCGTTAATAAAAGAAGAATTGAAAGAGAAAGGACATACTGTACGCAATTTAATGAATATAAGACACAGGGTAGACAGAACACCACTTCCTTTATTCTTTGTTGACCTCGAGCCTGCCAGTAACAACAAAGAGATATACGAACTTAGATCTCTATTAAATATGATAATTACAGTTGAGCCACCAAGAAAAAAAACCAATATCATCCAGAGTACTCGTTGTCAAGCATACAGACACAGCAAAACTTACTGCAGAAAACCATTCGCGTGCGTAAAGTGTGGTGGTAACCACAATACCCTGACGTGTACAAAGCCAAAATACACTCCTGCTACATGTGCATTGTGCAATGGAGCCCACCCAGCAAACTATAAAGGATGCTCTATCTATCAACAACTTCAGTTAAAAAGAGGAAACAACACCGCCAACCCTAGGATGCAAGCACCACAAGCTCTAAAGGCGGCCACAATTCAACCAAACACATATAGGGCAAACAGGTTTCCAACTAGCTATGCCGCAGCCGTGGCTGGACAACAAAATTTCATAACAACCTCAGACTCATACAACACTCAAAATCAAAATCAAAACAGCAATGACATCTCCCTGTCTCAGTTCCTTTCCAAATTTGAAACCATGTTTAGCCAGTTAATGCAACAAAATACTATGATGCTCAACCTACTCACTAGCCTGATAACCAAAATCTCCCAATAATGGATACCCTAAGAATAGCCGTATGGAACGCAAACGGACTTCTACAACGCCGTTTAGAAGTAGAAGCGTTTCTAAACACCCAAAAAATCGACTTGCTCTTGGTATCTGAAGCACACTTTACTAATTACAACTACCTCAATATCCACAACTACAGAACTTATTACACCTGTCATCCCGACAACACAGCTCACGCTGGAACGGCAATTGTAATCAGCAGCAAATTATCACACTACGAAATGGAGAAATTTGAAATATATCATATATAAGCTACAAATGTCAAAATTAAAGACCACGTTGGAGACATAACAGTATCATCAGTATATTGCCCTCCACGGCATTCAATAACGCAGAACCAGTTCGAAGACTTCTTCAGGACGCTAGGAGACCGGTTCATAGCAGGTGGTGATTTTAACTCTAAACATCCCTTATGGGGTTCCAGATTAATTAACCCAAAGGGAAGGCAACTATATAAAACCTTCTTAAATAATCATTATAATGCAGTAGCCACAGGTAAACCCACATATTGGCCAACCGATCTGAATAAACTGCCGGATGCATTAGATTTCCTTATTACAAAAAATGTCTCGCCCAACTACATCGATGTTGCTGACTGCTACGATCTAAACTCTGCTATAATATGCACGTTGAGTAGCTGCATAATCAACAAGCCTGCAAGGCCCAGCCTACACAACAGTCTTATGGATTGGGACATTTTTCGACAATATATTGATGAACATCTATCGATTCCAGCAGTACTTAACACTTCAAATGAAATTGAAACGGCAATAGAACGACTAACACAAACCTTACAATATGCTTCTTGGACAGCTACGCCCATAAACCTACAACATAAATGTAACAAAAACACTAACAACTACTCCTTAGAAATTAGACAAAAGATCAGCGACAAACGAAAAGCAAGACGGATCTGGCAACAAACAAGACACCCAAGAGACAAAAATAAACTAAACACTCTCATCACACAACTAAAAAGATTAATCAAGGAACAGAAAAACGAAACGTTCAATGATTACGTGCGAAACTTATCCACCAGTCAACACCATGACTACTCCTTATGGCACGCAACTAGGAATTTGAAAAAGCCTATTATCCCTATCCCTCCTATTCGTAAAAATGATGGCTCTTGGGCCCGATGTGACAAAGATAAAGCGGTGGTATTCGGCGAACACTTAGCTGCAACCTTTCAACCGCACGAATCAGACAGAACTCCACAAGATGATTACGAAATTCTCGAATTCCTCAAATCACCACTTCAACTCCATTTACCCATTCGACACTGTACACCCAACGAAGTCCAAACAGAAGTTAAATGTTTAAAAACTGGCAAAGCACCGGGATATGACCTAATTACGTCCGAATTACTCCGTCAACTGCCAAAAGAAGGGATAGCAGCTATAACACGTATATATAATGCCATCTTAAGAACTCAGTACTTCCCAATCCAATGGAAATTTGCCGAAGTAATTGTCATTCAAAAGCCAGGAAAACCAGCTCAATTACCAGCTTCTTATAGACCGATTTCGCTGTTACCACTACTCTCTAAGCTCTTTGAGCGAATTCTACTAAGAAGACTTGAACCCCTTATAGAAGAACTGCATTTAGTTCCGGAACATCAATTCGGTTTCCGCAGAAAATACTCAACATTGGAACAAGTCCATAGGATAGTGGATAAGGTAGAAAAAGACTTCGAGGAAAAACGGTTATGCCTAGCAGCATTCTTAGACGTGGGCCAAGCTTTTGATCGAGTTTGGCACCCTGGCCTCCTATATAAGATCAAGCAAACCCTACCGCAACAGTACTATCTGCTCTTCAAGTCGTATCTAGAAAACAGATACTTTCGGGTCAAAATCAATGACAGCCACTCGCCAATCTACTCAGTCGAGGCAGGTGTACCACAAGGTAGCGTACTGGGACCGACATTACACCAGTTGTTTACGGCAGACCTTCCTGTTACCGACAATGTTTTAATTGCTACGTTTGCGGACGACACGGCTGTATTATCTTCACACAGAGATCCACTTCAGGCATCAATATACCTGCAAAATGCGCTGGAAGCTTTAGAAAACTGGATAAAGACCTGGCGCATCAAAATCAATGAAAACAAATCGGCTTCAGTGGTCTTCACCCTCCGCAAGGTTGTTCCACCTCCTATAATCTTCAACGGCACTAACATACCACACAAAGAAGATATCAAATATCTCGGTATCCATCTCGATAGCAAACTAAACTGGAAAAAACATATACAGACTAAGCGAAAAGAATTATATATCCGCGTGAAGAAGATGTTCTGGCTCCTCGGACGAAAATCCCAGCTCAGTTTAACAAACAAGGTGTTGTTATATAAAATCATGTTAGTACCGATTTGGACGTATGGGATCCAGTTTTGGGGATCTGCTAAGTCATCGAACATCGAGATATTACAGCGATTTCAAAGCAAAACACTTCGCGCAATAGCAAACGCCGAATGGTATGTGAACAACCGTACATTACATAACGATCTAAAGATCCCATGGATTAAAGATGTCATCAAAGCTTGCTGCATCAGATACAACGATCGTATTAGTGATCACCCTAGTGTTCTAGTGACAGACTTATTAAATAATGCAAACGCAGTTAGACGCCTGAAACGGACAAAGTTTAGTGACCTAACAAATTAGTAATAAGACTTGTATACCTTGTAATGACAGGAGGTCACTCTTGGTGTTCCTCCCCACATGCTATGTACATTAACTCATTTGCTTGTTAGTCTAGTTAGACTAGTTGTAAATATGCAGTAAATAAAAAAAAATAATATTTAGTGGCTAAGTAGGCCACCCGCCAGGCATCTAGGTCCAAGATTGAACCGTCCGCACTGCACCCACGCAGTCACACTGCTACTATTTAATTATTTAAAATAAATTATCCATTATATTTGAATAAACGATACATTACATTGTAAAAATTATAATAAACTTTGTCGTTAAAATAAAAAGTTCCAGTTTTTATTTATCAAACAAAATATAAAAATACAACACGTATATAGAGATATAAATAATATAGCATTGGTTTAGTTTATATTTATGTGTTAATAAAATTACTAGCAAACGCGGAAGTATCCTTTATGGAATGCCTCCACAAAATTTTTAGTCATGAATTGCTTAAATACTGGGAAAATTAAATATCCAAAGCAGATCTTATATGCCGTATTGAACAGCAGCAATAGTACCATTAAATTGAGGCAGCAAATGAGGGTTTTCCTACAGCAAAGTCTATTTCATATAGATTAAATTAGTTCTGAAGGCAAGGAAAACCAAACATAAGCTAAACATAATTAAGACTCTCGGTTCGTAGCGGAATAGCTGTGAAATATCTTAAGTGAAAGTAAATTAGTAAAAGTTGTGAAAGAAATTACTAAATTAAAAATTGGGACAGCAGAAAAGGGTAGTAGAGGTAATTGACAAATACAAAATGTAAAATAATAAAGCTTATTTTATTTTAAAAAAATACGAACACTACTTAATGGTATAATAATAAAAGAAATTCCACACCTGATAGTAACTTTTTAAGACGATCGAATTCGTATGCTCTATAAATGAATGTGATTGCATAAATAACTTACAATTTTAAATTTTACATTCTAGATTCCAATTTATAATAATAAATCTGTTTGAGTAATAGTATTTTAATAGATTTTTCTGTTTGTTCTTTTCTTCATTGCAAATTAGCTAAATGTTAACCTTTTTGTATTTTTTGTATACATACAATTAATTTTGAGTCTTAGAAGAGAAATAAAAATTAAATACTTTTTTGTAGAATTATTAAAATATACAAACAAATCTGAACAAAAAAGTTGTTATTTTACTTTACAGGCAATCATAGTTTCTGACAGTTCATAGTAAAATTTTCTGGAGCTGTTTTTGACACGTAGTCAGTCACACATCCACATATATTATTCGCACAAAAAATTACGAATTACATTCAAAAAATAAAATTGTAACGTTGCAAAAACATAGATGGCTATGATAGTTTTATACAAATCATATTAAAGTAATTAGAAAAATGCCATACGGATTTTAATTTTGTTATCTAGTACCGACGTTAACGTTAATTTTTGTAGATAATTGAAAAAGTTTTAACGAAAAGGGCATAGATCAATATCAGGATAGATATAAGGCCACATTTGCCACTCGTGAAATATTAAAGTTCCATTAGCGCGCCAAACGGACAAATTGCGTTACCTTGTTAACATGATGGCTGAACAGCTAGCGCAGGACTATCGAAATGCTCCAGCATAGTGTCGTATATTTAATAATACATGTCAGCAAGTATTTTGGGACAACCAAAGCGATACACATCCGTTATCTGCTCAAACGCATAAATATTTATCGGAATACGAGATTAGTGTTTTTGTTATTTCGTTAGTACGTTAGTTGCTATCCATTGTACACGTTTTTCGTTCGATAAGGCTATACGGGTTGTCATTGGCACATGATTTAATGCTTTGTTAAAGGTACTTTTAAGTCCTTGATAAAATAAGAATTTACATTATTTATATAAATATGACATTGAAAAAATATAATCGTTAATTTTAAATAATATTTATTTGATATGTTTATTTTTCTGCAAAATAAAATTAATTAACAAATGTTGTGACAAACTGCATAAAACAAATGAAAACAACACTATTTTAGGAAAAAAGGTATGAATCAAGGAAATGTTTATTACAGTGGCTTTTTCAAAAAGCTGCTCATCCAAGTTTGTGTTGGCATTTATTATCTTCGATTGACAAATTAGCCGATGGAATTGTTACGTACAATTTACTTGCAGAGCAGCGTTCTTCTTATTGCGCTGCCCTCTTACGAAGGTTGACTATCTATGTGGCTAATTTTGTTTTGGAAACTGCTGCTCTGAATATGTCAATGGATTTGCAGCCAAGCTATCGGTGGATATCTTTTAACCAAGAGTTCTTCGGTCTCCCTACTGACCTCTTCCCCTGTATTTTCCCTTAGATGATTAAGCGGGGTATTTCGTATTTAGTACCTCGCATGATATGCCCAAATTATTGCATTTGTAGAGGGTTCGTGCACACTTATTTCAAGTTACGGACTAGGCGTGAATTGAATAGGCAAACAACAACACTAGGGATTAAGTAACAATGGTTAGCTGGTTAACTGACTAATAACAAGTAAACCGTTACAATATCTTTTATTGGCTACTATTAAAAATTCAAATCAAAGTTGTGCCGCATGCACCTACTGACGCCAAAAATTGGCTACGTAATGCATGAAATACCGATAGGTAATGCAAACTGTCTAATTACTTTGAAATACCTTTGAAATCAGTTCTTAACTGTAAGAAGTATGCACCTCACTAAAGTAATTTGGTTAAGTATGAGGCGTATGTTCGCAATTACTATAAATGGTTATTATTTTCTTAGTTTCGTTGTTTTCACAATATTTATGATGTTTTTATTCTTTACAAAATTTTACTGCCAAACTAATAGGGCTCCCATGGGTTCTCCACTTTCACCTGTCATTGCTAACCTTTTTATGGCCGATTTTGAAAAAAAAGCTCTCGCCTCCTTTCACTTTAAATCTACCTGCTGGATACGATATGTCGATGACACTTTTGTTATCTGGCCTCATGGATAGGATACCATTCCAGAATTCCTTTCCCACTTCAACCAAATCCACGCCAATATCAAATTTACCATGGAAACTGAACATAACAATTCCCTTCCCTTCCTAGATACTCTCATAACAAGAAATCCTTCTAATGACAGTTTTTATTACACTGTCCATAGAAAACCCACTCACACTAACCGCTACCTAAATGGCAAATCCCATCACCACCCTGCTCAAATCCATTCGGTTGCAAAATCCCTCATAACCAGATCCATCAGACTTTCCGATGCGAAAATCGCCAAACAGAGATTAAATCCATTACCACCACCCTATTGCTAAAATGGATATTCCAACAAATCCTTAAGTAATATAATCAAAAATATAAATCAAAACACTAACTCTCAATCCCAAAACCCCCCTGACCAACAAAAAGCATTCCTACCTTACATCAGAGGCATCACTGATAGAATAAGTCGCATACTAATGCGGCAAAATATCCTCACTGTCTTTACGACCAACAACCAAATATCTGGGCTTATTTGTTCAGCAAAGGATCACTGCCCCAATGAATCCCAAGGAGTATATGAAATACCTTGTCGAGACTGCCAAAGGACCTACATAGGTCAAACAAATCAGCAAATATCCAGCCGAATATATGAGCATTATCTGGCCGTACGGAAAGGCGATAATGGTTCGGCACTTGCCAAACACAACAAAGAAACAGGCCAAAAAATTAATTTCTCTGTGGCTAAAACCAATGCCCCCATTTCCCATTTCACCAGCAGAATAGTACGTGAGGCAATTGAAATAGAAAAACGCCCACAGTGCCTCAACACAAGAGATGACAGCCAGCGTTTGCTTGTCATGTGGAAGTCCCTTATTGCTCCGCACCGCCAATTATGCAACACCCTTAATCCTACAAACTTTCCCCAACCCAACGCATCTCCCGCCAAACAAACTTTCACTTCCAGCCCTATAAAAAACCAAACAAGTCACATGGAAGGTCAGTCTTATTCAAAGACTCATAGCTTTCCTTGGGGAGTAGGCAGATTGAGACCCCGAGTGAAGAGCTAAACTCTTGAAAATGGCATCAAAGCCGATGCCAAAACGTCGAGAATTTTCTAAAAATAGTCGCGGTTCATACCGTGAACTAAGTTGTTTAAACATAGCTAACCGCGGAAACCTATCCGAATATATATATATATATATATATATATATATATATATATATATATATATATATATATTCGGATAGGTATATATATATATATTTATTTAATTTACTGTTATATACAGTATCGGATAAAAATTATTCAATTTTTTGTAAATCGCTTTAGCTTTCTAATCAAGTACCGCCCGCAAGGTCCTCTGGAGTGATGAGAGCAAGTTTTGTGTGTTTGGATCCGACGGCGTGCAGTGGGTTCGACGCCCCGTGTACGAAAGAAACAATGCGAAGTATCAGAAACATGGAGATGGGTTGTAATGATTAGGTGTGCAACCTCGTTTATGGCAAGTTGTTGCAAGACCATATGTTCCCAGACTCGCGTGGAAACATCCTTCGCGACTGGGTATTTCAACACGACAATGACCGGAAGCCCATGTGACAAAAATAATGGCAAAGAAGAAAGTGCGCGTTTTGCCCTGGCCTTTACAGCCCCCGGACTTGAATCGTATTGGGCATCTTTGGGATGAGCTAAAACATAGTTTGGGAAATAAACGGGTCCGAAACGCCGACGAGCGATTCTAGCAATTCCAACAAAAATGATAGAAGATTTGTCCAATTGTGATTGATCGATTGATGGTTTTTATGTCCAAACGTTGTATGGAAATTATAAAAAACAATGACTATGCTACCAAATATTAGTCTGTTGTTTGTAGATTTTTGGTATTTGTCCCAATTTATTGGTTATTTTTTTGAGTTGATGGTAAAATTCAATTACTTTTGTCGCGGTAAATCGTCCACCTGGTACTTACTATGGAACTTGGCGTCTAGTGACGCTGTTCTTGTGTAGGATTGTTGCCTAAAGGGACCTCGCTATTTGCAACTTGATATGAGTTGCGGACGGTTCTTGATTAGAAAGCTAGAGCAATTTCCAAAAAATTCAAATACTTTTGTCCGATACTGTTACGTTCAACTACTTCAAACTTTTAAAAATCCTTGTTAAATAGGACAACAAAAAGTGACAAAATTATAGGATATATAACGTCTTTCTTTCCGTTATTATTGCAAATTTATTTGTTGCTTCAATACCCATCTACTGTAAGAAGTGGTTTTTATTTAGTAAGGCAAAGTTGCTTGATTTGGAATTTTTAATGGCCTCTTAAGTTCTCAAAGTATTAATTACTTCATCAGTAGTTGAATTAAAAGTTTTACAGCTTAATATTTGTCATTTTCTATTGTTGGTACAAAATATCACTATTCTCGAAGCATGCAGTAGTACGATTATAAAATCTCATTTAACAATAGAACTACAACAGATCACAACGGGTTTGTTTCTTTAAAACCAATAATCATTAATTAAAATTTAAAAAAGTTTCCCATGCAATTTTTGTCTAACAGACAGCGAGATGTATAATTAACATTATACAATTTTTCTCAAAAAAGTTTCAAGATTAATATCGTAAAAAATAATTTATTCAACTTACCAACTAATAGATCTTGTCAAAACAATAGCCTTGTCTAGCTATTCACAGTTGCCTCCATTTCTGAAGGTCATGGAAGCAAGCAGAGAAAATTTCATACGAAATGTTACAACCGTGTGAATTACTACAATATCTACATAGCGCTTCCATTTTAGTGGCAGTTTCACATGGGGAAACAAAAATCACACGGCGAAAGGTCGAGAGAATATGGACATAGTAGAGCAAAAATATGGTGTTTGGCCGGAACTGATACAGCAGTATGGGATCCTGCATTATCATATCAGGACAACGCCGAATTTCTTGACGCAAACGTTTCATGTCAGTTTAAACGTTATGGTTTTTAATTCGTTCTTTAAGTAGACATTCATGGTGCACTAAATCTAGTATTAAAAAAATGCAATCAACATTGTCTTTGTTTTCAAAGATTGTCGCTTCACTTTTTGGAGGCTAGCAAACCATAACCTCACCATTCACTACTTTGGCACTTCGTTTGAGGGCCATAATACTAGCACCAACTTTCATCTCTGGAAATAACGTTTAACACAAGTTTGAAATCGATTCTAACCCTTTCCATCAATTCAGTAGTAAGTGTTCGGCTGGTTTCTTTCCGTACCTCTATCCGTGTGTGCATTAAGTTTCCGTTTCCCTAAATTGTTGTGTAAAATTTGATGACACACATCCTTATTTAGTTTCAGTTTTTCTGATGTCTTGGGCACAGTAACACGACGGTATTTTTGAATTAACTACCGCACATGTTCTATATTTGCAGCGGCAGACTCTGGGATCGTCTTGCACTGAATGTCTGCTCTCCCAAATACTACTGCGCTATTCAAAGACACGACTTGTCAATAATGCCTCGTTATCACATGGTTTCTATATCATATTCCATGTTTAATTAGGAGTTTTACCTAGCTTAACGTAAAACTTAATGTGAACTCTCTGCTGGGAATCCGCGTCCATCACGTTACTTGTAACTTCCAACTAAATTCTTCAATAACCTAAACAGTGAGTTGCTAAGCGCAGCCCTAACACTTCTTGGGTTTTCATGGGAACACTTCCAAGGTCATGTCTATCCAGAACACATATCGGGTGACTGAATAACACAATTTCTTGGGTTTAAATATCACAAGTAAAGAATTAAAAAATCTTTCCTAAAAGTGTTCTTGTTGTATGAGAGGAAGTGACTATAATTTTTCACCTGGAGTACACATTCTGAAAGATTACAGGTTGGCGTATGGCTACTCGTGATATTCTTTCAAATGTCAGATGTTTCTCTTGTAAATTCATATTTACCTCAGCGTTTTAAAAATCATTCAACATAATTTATTGGTTGTCGATGAATGATGTACCCACAGATATCAACTCAACACTAGTCATGTATGCTGATGACATGGCAATAATAACACAGAGCTCCAGTGCCGAAACAGCAATTGAACTTCTCCACAATTCTGTAAATTTGACCTGTAAATGGTTCCTAAAATGGAAAATTAAAATAAATCATAACAGATGCCAAGCGAAAATGTTCGCCCTCAAACGATACGCCTTCCTTACAAAAATAAAAATAAATAATAACTTAATCGACTGGAACCCAAAGGACGAAACTGTCAAATACTTAGGTGTTCACTTAGATGCAAAGCTGAATTGGGGGCATCATATCAAAAAAAAGTTCGCTGATAAACCGCAAATCTCACCTTAAATCTGAGTGGGTCGTTCTCATTTACAAAGGAATCCTCAGACCAATTCTTACTTATGCATGTCCAATCTTGTGCAATGCTTCAAAAACCTCAATGAAGAAACTCCAAACAATGCAGAACAAAGTGCTCCGAATTGCAATCAACTGCCCGTGGTTCATCCGCAACACTGAGTTTACCAAAAAAAAAAAAACCACAGCGAAGTTCTTCCAAAACCTAGTGCCCTATTCTAGTGCTACCAAATTAAATCTCGATGCAAAAGACATTCATAAGCGCCTTAATCCTCAATTGTAATTTACTTGCCATGTCTATTTTTATTGTGATATAATAACTTAGTCGTGTATTGCATATTATATTGCAGATTCACCTTTAATTATAAAAAAAAATTAACAGCTGAATCTGACAACATATAGAAAAAAGAGCTAGAAAATAATAAATAGTTCCCAAACCACACTATTTACTACTACAATTTCGAATATACTTGAAGCAAATGTTACAATCAAAAAGCAACACTGGAAAACTAAAAATGTTATTTTCTCTATAAAGAAAACAGTAAGAATGTATGTTGTTATAGCAACATATTTCATAAATAATGTATTTGCTAGAAAACGGTTCTCGCAGCAAATAAATAATAGTTACATTACATTTATATTAAAAAAAAATCAAAAAAGCTGGAGTAAAATTAAAAGCAGCTTGAATTTTAAACCAAAAAACAAAAATTCTCGAGCTTCTATTGCCTTGTAAATATATGAGAACAAAAATTACAATACGTTGCAACAAAAAAGATAAAAATTTATATAACCGTTGACTATAAGAATCAAGAAGTTTACGCAGCTGGTGTTTCGATTAACGTATGTATCATAACATATCACTAAATAAGTTCGTAGGATGATTATTAAAATAACAACTGTTAGGCAAAGTTTGACTTTATTCATTAAAATGGTCTCATTCAAGAGTGATACGTTTATTCTAACGCTTCTCTAATATTTCGATGCCTTTTTTTAGAACGATTTATCTTTCGCCTTAAAATAGGCTTCAGTTTCGATTTATTAGAGACAAACCTATTTCCCCGGAGCATTATTTTTAGATTTCCAAACAGGAAGTAGTCGCTGGAATCCAGATCCCAGAATACGGTGAATAGGAAAGCAATTCAAAATGAGATTCGTGCAATTTTGCCATTTTTGCGATCGATCTGTGATGCGTTGGCTTGGTAAAAGAGCATTTTTTCTTATTCATTTAGGGTCATTTTTTCACAATTTCTTCCTTCAAGCGCACCAATAATATTTGCTATTGATGGTTCTTCCTTTTTCTTCGTTTTTCAAGGTAATCGATGAATAAAATGCACATCCCAAAATACGGAGGCCAAAACCTTAACAGCTGACATTTGCGTTTTTGGTCGCTTTGGGCGGCTTTTTCCCCCTTTGCTGTCCACTCAGCTGACTACCGATTTGATTCTGAGGTGTAGTAGTGGATTCATATTTCATCCATTGTCACACATCGCATAAAAATCCTTTTTATTACGCTGAAACAGCTCCAAACAGCGTTCTGAATCGTCGACGCGTTGTTGTTTTTGATCGATTGTGAGCAAACGCGGTACCCACTTCGAACACGCAACTTCAATTTACGATCGACCAAAACTATTTTATGAACTTTTTTATGTTTTCTGGAACAACTGTCGAATTTGGGCGACCAGGGCGTTCATCATCATCGGTGTTTGTATAGTCGCGATTAAAATTAGAAAAACCACTTCTCTACCATTTACCTAGATGGACCAGAGTCTGAATAGCACTTGTCACGTCATTGCTTTGCTTGAACGAAATTTTTTTCATTAAAAAGCAATGCTTTATCAACACACGAAATTCAGATTTTTACATTGTTTTGAAAATTAGACAAGAAGCGACAATAAAACTACTGTGACTTGTGACCGAAACGCCAGATTCTCATGAAATTTTGATACATATGATTGGAAAGTTAGTACTTCCTAAAATTCATTTGGATTTGTCAATAGTGGCGCCATCTAACATTCATACTACGAACTTATTGAGTGATGCGTTATACTAGGAAATAAATTTTTTTTTCACCTTTATATTTATAATTGCTCTGGTAGAACAAAAAACAAATTTCGTGATTACAATTACATTGACATACATCTTGGAAATCTTCCCAGTAAAAGGCTCCTTTAGTACATTAAATAGATATAATATATTATTAGATACTTATATACGTACACATAAAAATTAGGTACATAGATATTTAACTTAACTAAATTGGGCCGTCAGCATCGCAGCCCGCCCCTCAACCACGGGTTCAATTCTCGGTGCTCTCTGATGCCTGGCGGGTGGCCTACTCAGTCCCTAAAAATAATTGAGTACCTACGTTCACTCGAACAAGGGGTAATAATGGCGGTCGTCTTAAGCGCGGTGCTTACCACACCGCCCTGCACCAGAGATGGTGCGCAACGACCGGGCAGAAAAAGTGAACGTATGAGAGCCTTAACCTCTCAGTTCGCAGGCCGTGCTCCCACGCGAAACGTAGAGCCTTACCATTATTATTATATTAAATTTGTCCGTAAGGTCTTTGCAATCTACTAGTTGTGTTGCTGTTGTCTTAATTGGTTTACATCAAGGGTGTTGGTGTAATTTTCTAGATGGACAAAATATTTTTACTCGCTCACTTCACTATTTCTTCCACCGTTTGCACTTTATCGTCACGATAGATTACTTCCTTACTGCGTGGACCATTGCCCTTAACGTTTTTAATTGAAATCTTTGAATGGCTTGAAGTGCCCCACAGTTGGATGCCATATGTTTATATTGGTCTTAAAACGATTTTGTATATTAAGGCCTTATTACTCAGGGTCAGGTTCAATTTGCGTCCTAATAGCCAATTTAACTTGGAAAAATTTAAGCCCACCTACTTAAGCTTATTAAAGATATGTATTTTCCAAGTTAATCATCGATCAAGGTGCATACCAAGGCATCTGACGTCTTCTTGTGAGAGCGATATATTATTCAAAGTTACCAGTGGACATATTCCTCTTCGAAGTCTAAATGTTACATAAGTGGACATGGTTTCATTCATATTCATACGCCAGTTTCGTATCCAATCTTGTACGTGGTTGAAGAAGTTTGTAATTTGCTTGATGCAATGTCAGGGTTTTTATTAGACGCTTGTATTGCAGTATCATCTGCGAACGTGGCGATAGTTGTACGATTTGTGATAGCAATATGCCCTGTAAACAACAAATAGAGAAAAGTCCTAATACATTTTCTTACGGAACCCCGGACTTTATTGTGTGTAAATCCGTGAGTGCATCTTGAATTTTACCTGGAACTGTCTGTCACATAGGTAGGACTTTATGAGTTGATAGTAGGTGTGGGAAAATTTTTCTTCATGTTGAATAAAAGTCGTTTGTGCCAGACCTTGTCAAATATCTGAGATATGCCCAAGAATGCAGCAGTACAATATTTCTTTGATTCGAATGCTCGATTTCGCTTACTAATCTATGAATTTGCTCGATTTTTTCGTGTTCTTCTCTAAACCCAAATTGATATTCGCTGGTGATTTTTAGGCTTTATTTTGAATCTAATTATGGATAGGACTTCAGTCGCTTTAATCTTTTAATTGGTAGGTTTAGTTGGTCTGGTGTGTCCAGATATCGCAATATTTCGATTTCTTCTTCTGCAGTTAATTCAGAAGGGCGTGGTTCAAAAACATTTGTTAAACGAGTTGCAAATGTATTTCCATAGTGAATAATCGGATGTTTCCGTAGCAGCTAGAGTAAAAAGATAATCTTGTATAGTTTGGTTTTACCGTAATCTTAAAGACGTAATTTTAAACTTTGTGTTAATATGTTTTTGTCGTTTAGAAATCTGGTATTCTACCAGATTCTGCAAAGTCTTCCTTTTTCAGCTGTTGCTTTTTTATTACCACAGGTAGCATATTTTTTTTTTGTATCGCTTCTTTGCAATAGGGGAAGTGAGTCCTATGCTGCGCTTTGTATGTTATGATTTATGCGCTCCATTGCTTCATCGATTTCATCTGCGGACTTAAGAGATATTTCCAAGTTAATGTTTTTGTTAACTAGTTTTTAAACGTAACTCAGTTGGTCTTTTTATTATAACCTCTTACTAGTCTTCGCCTATGGATTATTTGTGATCTTAGAGTAAGTATGATCGGAGATTGATCTAATGGCATGTCAGGACATTGTTCAATACTTAGATAATTTTGTGTTCTGTTTTTCGTAATGCAAAAATCTAGCAAGTCTGTTTTTTTTCTCTTATCTGTGGACCAGTATATAGGCTGTCTAGTAGTGAGATAGTTGAGGTTATTTGGTGTTAGTAACTTTAATAATTCCCGACCATTGGTGGTTGTTACTCTAGCACCCCAATCTTAGTGGTTGCCATTGTAGTTTCCGCCAGCGATTAATCATGCTCCAATAATAGTATGCCTTGCCTTGGTGGGATATATAGTACTGTGATTGTAATTGGTTCTATCCAGTCATCTACAACCACACTTATAGCCTGAATGTACTTTGGAGTATATATATATATATATATATATATATATATATATATATATATATATATATATATATATATAGCTTTATAGTTCTTGATTGAGCTTTTTATAATTACTGCTGTTCCTTCGTGTGCCGTTTCATCAGGGTGTTGCGTATTGTACGTATTAAAATTTGGTCACAGGTTAGAACTATGTCTAACTCATGATTGGTAATAAAGGTTTGTAGTTCTTGTATGTGGCTTGACAAGCCATTGGCGGGCCATTCACCAATCTTGAGTATTTGTGCCATTATTTTAATTTAGCGACGATCGCTGTGAGGAGGTTTAACATTGTTTTGATATTGTCAGCGTGTACTTTCGGACGTGCTGATGGAAATTTTCTTGTCTTTAGCTCTTGGTATACTTGACACTCTGTATAGTTTGCGGGATGCAAACCATTACATAAAACGCATTTGGGTTCAGTTTCTTTTGTTTTAATGCACGTTTTGTTGGGTGGTTTGCTCCGCATTTCGCACACCTGGCCTGATGTGTGCAAAACCTCTTCGTGTGTCCATATATTTGGCAAGTTGCGCATTGTGGGATTTCCTTTTTCTGGTGTGGTAGCTCTATTATAATTTTTATGTGTAGTAAGTGATTAATTTCATATATTTTCTTGTTATTTTCGCAAGGAGCCAGACCCAGAAGAAACATAGGAAGCCGTTCTTTCGTATATTTATGATTGGCATTGTATATGTTTGTAACTTTGTGTCCTTGACCTTCTACTTCAGTTTTTAATTCATTTGAATCACTGGAATGCTAAAGGTTTTTGTGTACTGCCCTAAAGCTGCGTTCTTCCTTTATCAGGTACGTATGGAACTGTACTTTTACTTCTAGTAGCCTCGTTATTAGGGCTCCATGTATATCTAAATTTTCCGCCATTATTTTTACTTGGCTTCTGCCTATGATTTTTAAAGTATATTTTTTGTTAGATGGTATTCAGTTCTGCTGTGATAAGGTTAATGCTTAATACGTCCGTGATAAAAATTGGTAGAGGTTTTATTATTCTCGTTTTTATTGTATCGGAATTATCTGTTACACTGCTTCTCCTGGTTCTGCTTGAAAACGACTTGTTGGGTCGATTTTTGGAGATTGTTCTATTGAGGTTTTTTGCTGTACCATACGATTGCCGTCTTCTTGGAAGTTACGTTTCTTCTTTCTTGAGGTGACCAAGTTCCATTCCATGTTTTTTAAGTTTGTCGTTTTGACAATCAAATTGTTGCCATTGTGTAACACGTAGTGGGTACTGTAGCCCTATATTTTGACCTACCGGCTGATTAAAGGTGGGGTGTGTATATTGAAGTTGTGGTAATTAAAGCTGAAACTGCGACATATTATCCGGAAACGATGGGTATTGCAGATGGTATTGCAACATTGAAGGTTGTGTGTAGGGTTGTGAATATTGTTGATTTTTCATTTACAAAGACACTAAAAATAGTTAGTTTATTACATGGAACAAGCACGACTATTGGCACATCCTTGCTTCGCGAAATTCAAACGCGAACACATTCACTTGAGAAGATTTCGCTCCAGCGCTTCTCGTTCAGACAGCAACTGTGGCAGTAGGAACGGAGGCGAAGGGCCGCAGGTCAGCCGAACTAGACCATATCGGCCGGTTTCCACCAATACGCGGCGGGTTGCAAGTCTCCACTCGCAAAAATTGTCTATAATTTTCACAACGTGGGTAGCGTGCACTGTTAAATTCCGTCACTCGTAACCCACAACGCAAACTAATGATTTTGAATTTTGAAAGCACGACCGAACTCTAAATACAGTCGAAGCCAAATCTGGAGGAAAGTTGGAATAAAAACAAAATTATGTACTAATAAAGTAGCAGAAAATAAATTCATAAAAAGGATATACAAAGATTAAAAAAAACTACTGCTTAAATAAACAAATATTCTCATAGTATACTACCACGATACAAATTATAACGGTATGATGTCATTAGAATTTAAATCTATATATAAAAATTTGAGGAAACATAATCCTTTATATAATAAACTATCTGAAATAAAATGTGCAAGTTTTTTTAAGAGCAAGAAATTTTATTAATAACGAGGACATACATTCTGTAAGTTTTGTTGACGTGAGCAGGTATTCATTCAGCGATATCACCTGAGTTTCCCTGCAAGTCTGATAGCTATTGTCTTTTTAGTCTTCTATCAGCGATTGTATGTAGTATTGACGCTATTAGGATATGCTTCCAGTTTTGTGTGGTGTTTACCGGCTTTGCTTTGGATAGCTTCTGCTACGTATGGAATTTTGAGACCCACATGTAGGATGCAATTCATAACGTACCATAGTGCATTTGCATTTGCCTGCAGTTTTTTAGTTGGTATCTCGGTAAAATGTTTACGTTGGTCTTAGTAACGCATCCCCAGAGTTTTATCCCGTAGGTCCATGTTGGCATCATTATGGCTTTATATATTAAACATTTATTTCCAGTTGACAGTTGAGATCTACGTCTTAGGAGGCAACAAACTTCAAGTCGAATTTTCTATTCTTGGCGGTTTGTTCCTTCCACGTTAGAGTACTATCAAGATAAAGCCCAAGTAACTACTTCTATCTGTTGATTGGAGCCGAGTGGAGGGCAGTGGTCTTTTCTAAGAGTGAAGGTTATATATAGTGATTTAGTCTTGTTAATTTTAAATACTTCCTTGAGAAACTTCAGAATGTATTGGAAATCTGTTTGAAACTTCTTCATGTACTTTGACCTCGAACTCGCGTTGACTACGGTATAACAGTTTAAAATACTCTAATAAAAAACCCTTTCGATTTTTACTAGTAATGCTAAATGCTAGATTTAATCAAAGGCTTGGCTTATGTCTAGGGACACAACTGTACAGTATTCCCGATTTTCCAAAGCTTTATTAACTAAAAAGAAAATCTATTAATTGGTGGCATTGTTGTACTGTGTAATGAGCTTTACAAAAACCGAATTTATAATCTATAATCCTATCTGGTGGATCTAATTCTTCATTTAATCTTCTGTGTAACAGTTTTTTCAAAAGTTTAAACTTATTGGACGGTACGGAGCAACATTTGTTAAATATTTACCAGGTCGGGATGTTATTATAATTTGTGCAGACTTTTAATCTTTTTATATCGTTAAATATGTACATGAGTGTTTTCAAATTTTTCTTTGGTAATTGGTTCAATATTAGGCCGTTATTAAATCATTCCCTGGTGGTTTCTTTCGGTTAACATTTTAACTTCGGCTTTTACCTCATTTAGTGTGAAGTGTTATAGGGACTCTTCCACCATGGGCGTTTCTAGTTTATATTCTATTTTCCTACCTTAGTCACTATTATGCGACATAAATACTAAAGAGAGATACTACAAAATATGTAAGTAACTGAAATGCAGTAGTCCAAACAAAAAATGTAATAAACTGTGTAAAACACAAAAAATACTCCACGTTATTCATACGTATAGAAGTTTAGACAATACATAGCTCAAGGCAAAGCTAATTGTTATTAATTTAAAAATAAAATAATACCAAAATGAGCAAACTAACATTCAAGTATTACGAAAGATGATTATTGTTGTAATAAACATAATGCATGTAATAAAAAATTATAAAAAGGTACCAGAACGACAAATCACAGATAATATTAGTATTATTTTATATTGTATATTGTTTTGTATTAATTTGATATTTATCTAATAATAAAGCACATATAAAAGCAAAAGTAGTTCCAATTCATGTTGAAATATAGTATAAGTAAGAATAAAGTCGTCGAATTACTGTTACAAACTTACAAACTAAAGATTCATGTAATGTAAACTACGTCTTGCATAATCCGCACATAAATTTCCAAGGCAAATTTAGGGCATTTATCTTTAAGCGACCGGTTACAAAACTTCCTTTAGAAAGTTCCTTCGTTCGCCCTTTGAGTGGGCTGAATTTAACCCAAAGAATGTTTCAAAATGCCGCTTTTTACGCCGCATTGCTGTAGCAACGCAGTTGTGCGTCAACGAAACTCAGTTCGAAACTACAATACCTTTTGTGGAACTAGAGCTGGCGAAAGCTGTACGAAAACTGGTTTGAAATTCGGCGACAGATGGCACGAGATGCCTCGCCATTCCGGTGCTTTGGCCGGAGCTTCCGGCTGCGCCTGGAAACTTCAATTAAAGCTGGAGCAGGACTGGAAGGTACGGCGCTAGCGCATAATTATGTGGCCAAATTATAAATCAATAATACTGACACTTCGTTGTTAGGCGGGCGCTTTTTTCCGCCCTTCCATTAGATTTGGGGCGGAATGTTTCATTAGAAACACGGCTGTCAGTTATTTTTGTTAAAATCAAATATTTTCCTTTGCTCTTTAATTTTGTAAAAAATTTATTATAAAATTAAGAAAAACACATTTATTTAAATTGTTATTGATTTTTCATGGTTTATATAACTATTAATTTTTTATCCAATTATCCTAATGAATAAGTTAGAACTCCATGCCATTTACGAAAGGAAAAGCCAAAAATCGTTACACAGAGTTTGTGTTCGAGTGGTAAAATATGAATGCCTTTCTACAATGAAATTTTAAAAACTAACGGCAAATCACCTCTCGAACTCTGTGTTTTAACCATAAAAAAATCAAAAGGTAACTCATAAAATTTTCAAAATATGTGGCGCGTTATATTATGTCTTACCTGAAGGATATTCTGAATTCCCCCTTTCTCAACGCTATTGTTTTACAATATATGGTTACGGATCTTATAATTATATTTGACATTGTATCCTTTGTAGGAAATTGATGTATTTTATGTAAATACTCTAGAAAATATTAAAAATAAGTATAAGAGTAAAATACATAGGCCAGCTAAAAAAATATATAAAATACAACAAATAAATATTAGTAGTTATTGCAATTTATCTGTTGAGACCAACGACTTGGGTATGTTGCCACGGGGCAATCTCGGACACTATGGTTAATAAATTTTTGAAACTGCAAATGGAGAAGCAGCCACTTTCTACTTACGCAGTAAATCCAGATATATATCATGCGATGTTTTGATCCTATTTCTAGGTTATCTAGAGTGTTTAGTATTTTATTGTATTTTGCAACAATTTCAATTTGAGCAATATGGTAACCAGGTCGGAGTACCCTTTATGTAGTTGCTAAATAATGACAGTTGTAAATATTTTTGACATAAGAATTGCTTCAAAAACTTGATATTCGCAGCACAAAAACGTCCCGAAATTTTAATTGCGTGTGTAGATAAGTGCAAAGTTAAAATATTAATGTGAGACCGGGTCGCACCGCCACGTGACTATCGTGATAGATAAAAATTCCAGGGATTGAAAACCAGTGTAAAAAGAAATGTTTCCACAATTACAACCTGCATTGCTTGTGCATCTGGCCACCATTGTAATACTAATACAGAACAGCAATTACTGAATTCAATACCATAATATTCAATTCCACAAAATAATGGCAGTTCAATGCAACCGCAACTATTAGGTTATGCTATACATCCACAAACAAATCCACAGATCTATCAACAAAGATTTTAATATATAACTAACCACAAATCATAGATAACCACAAGTGAAAGCAATACAAAAAATTTAAGATAGGAACTAAATATACGTGGCAAGAATAACAAAACAAGAATAAATTAATTAATCGCCCAAAGTAACAGTAACATCAAATCCGTTTAAATTAAATATATGAAACAGATTCAATCAATTATCTTATAAAAACATGCAAACAAATGAAACAACAGAAGTTTCAACAAATACTAAAAATAAACAACCAACAAATGAGAAATAATCTACATTTAATTATTGAAGACAAACAACATTTAAAGTAAAGTATTATACAATGATACAATAAAAATCACCATGACCAAGTTAGAAACATATCGCAGACTAATCAAACAACTCCCCCATAACATAAAATAGTACATTACGCATATCGCTACAAAAGAAAAGCCTATAGTATAACATTACAAAACTTGCATCATTTGGTACTAACTGACAAAATTAAACAAGAATTAGAGAAATAATGTTACACAATTCGCAACGTACTAAACATCAGACATCATAAAACAATTGAATCACCCCCTTTTAGTTCGTTGACTTTTACTTACAGAAAATAATAAAAATATTTACGACATCAAATACCTGCGTATAATATAAGAATATTAATAGAAGCATCAGGAGTAAAGATACTATACCCATCTATTGTCCAGTACATAAGATGCCAGTGTTACGGACATACAAAAACCCATTGTGAAAAATCGTATACTTGCGTTAAATGCAAGGGTAAACACAATATACAATTACTTAAACAAAACCACCAAATACTCCTGCAAAATGTACGAAACTTACAAAAGCCAAGAGGTAAACAAATAAATCTGAAGCACAATGTCTACTAGAACTTTCCTATTCCCAAATCTTCACTCAAAACCAGCAATAATAAAATAAAATATTACAACTAATATTTAATCAATTTATCAATAACAAGAAGTATTAAACATTCTAAATACTGTCATAAGCCGAATTGCCCTTTGGTGGATAACATACTGCAAATTTTATTTTTGAATCTCAATGGGCTATTAAACTTTAACTTGAACAAAAGTATTTCCTAGATATATACAAAATAGACATTGCCTTAATATTACAAATACACTTTACCACTAGAACAATGTTCAAAATACCATATTATAAAGTGTGTCTGTCACATTCCTCATCTAGATGAAACAGCACACGGAGATGTAGCGGTCATAATTAAAAATTCAACTAATCACCGCGAACTAATGTAAATTGATGCTAACCTATAACCTTTTACAATATCGGCGATCTATTGTCCCCTACGGTAAACTATATCTGCTGAAGAGTAAATAACGTTTCTCCAGTCTAAAAAATCCAATCCAAATTTTTTATAGGAAAGGACTGGAATGCCAAGTATTAAATTTGGAGATCAAGACTTACAACACAAATAGGAAGAAAATTCTTACAAGCCATAACCTGTCAAAACTAGAGATATCTTCTTATCGGCGAATCAACGAACTGACCATATAATCCACTTAAAACGCCAAACCTGTTGGACTTCTTACTTTAGTAAATACATGAGAATTAAACAAAACGATGAATTACATGACAGTTAAGTAAACGCGTGTTCGGGTTAATGTGGAGAAAAAATTGTTCAAAAATATTTAAATATATAAGTACGTTGTACTCCATCAGAACAAGGATGCTATTGTAACAATAATGTGCCCAGTCACCATCGGCGTCGATTATTGCCTGGCACTTTCGAGGCATGCTTTCGACCATATTGATAGCGTATTCATCCGGCAAGGACCTTCAAATGCAACGAATTTCTCGTCTTAACTGCTTCAAAGTGAACACATTTCTTTCACGAAGTTTGTGCTTGATGTATGCTCACACATTCTCAATCGAATTTGCATCGGGCGACTTGTGCCTTGAGTCTATTCGGAGCAATTCAGTTGTACGTAAATAGATGCAACGTTGAGAAACCTAGTTTTGAGAAGCAACCCCAAAGATGTGCTTTTACTGGGTGTTTAACGGTCCTGTATATCAACCTATTAGTTGTGGCTGACCAAGCTCGTGGGACAATAACATATCCATAGAGAGAAGCTTTGTCCGTAAAAATTACATTACTCCAATCTCGGTCGATATTGTCCTTTGCCCAAGCAAGTCGTTTCGTCATATTATTTTCACCTAACAAAGGTTTCTTCACGTAATTCCGGCATTTGATATCATGCGCGCGAGAATGGCTTCGGATAGCTATGTACGATATATCTACATCTTTCTGTTTTTATTTTGCTGCTCCTTGACGCAATATTAAGCCTGGGCTACGCGAGATCAAGTTCACGATCTGTTTTTCGACTTTAGGGACACTTTGCCTATCGAGCCACGTTCCGGCAAGTCGTCGACCTTATATCCTTATATCGCTGCACCTACTAGCTAGTGAATATTTTCGACTTGCTCATATACTTAGTAGGCGTTCCATGAGACATTTTCGGATCTTTTGGGTGGGTACAGAGGAACACACCCTTGTAGGGCTACGCGTACATGGCACTCATATGCTAGCAAGAATTCAATGTCAACTGAATCTTTTGTAACAAAGCATCGAGAACAAAGGTTTCCTCTATCGACTCATGGAATAATTAAGGTGATACCTTTTACCAACTGCTAAATGTGCAAAACATGCTCTTACTTAATTGACTGTACACTACTTTATTACTCTAATACAGAAAGCAAACAAAATAGACCACATCCTCTTTTACACATGTAACTGAAAATCTCAGAGTACGAAGATGACAGAGATCATAAAGCAATGCTGACAAACTTATCTATAACAGATCACAACGAAAACTACATGTATCCCTAACAAGCGTAGGAAACGTGGGTATTGGATATTATATTATCTCTTTATCTAAAGGAGGCCACACAATATGCTCACAAACATCAATGCCATCTATAAAAAAATAGATATAAGTTAGGTAAAATTTAACAATAAAATTCGCTGAACATCTTAGTCAAGTCTTCACACCATTTGAACCCAACGTAAATAGCAATGATGATAAAATTGAAAGATATCTAGAAATACCCTGCCAAATATCACTACCAGTTACACCTTTTTCCTTTCAGAAGAAATAGAAAACACAAATCAACACAAGAGACCTGGACGCGACCTTGTCAAAGGGACGACACTCACACTACTACCAAGAGAGACAATAATAGTGCTAACAATCATGCTTAGATTGATATGCTATTCGCTAATGTGGAAATTCGCCCAGATCGTAACAATCCCTAAACTTAGGAAATCAACCAATAAAATGTATTCTTATCGTTTTATTAGTCTGCTCACGATTTCATCGAAATGATTTGAAAAACTGTCATTGAAAAGAATCACAAATGAACTATAATTGTCAGCTGAGTATCAATTTGGACTAGAAAACAAAATTTTGCAATACAGGCATCACATAAAATTATAAACTGAATAAACAAGCCTGGAAGAAGAAACAATATGCGTTTTTTAATGTAATGCAGGCACTGGAAAAGACGTGGCATATTAGACTGTTATATAAAATTAAAAACAGCTTGTCCACTATTTACTGTTAAAATTATTCATCATTAAAAGTTATTTCCAAATGAAATATAATACTACATAGTTCAACAACTGTCAAGTGAAATTAGCGGTACCACAGAGAAGCGTGTTTGGCCCTCTGTTGTATCTAATTTATATTATCGTTCTCATCACAACGAACACCACTACAATTGCAACTTTCGCGGATAACACTGCTCCGCTACAGCTTTATAATAACTATAATGTCACTTGAATCTCGTAAAAGATTGGATTAGTAAATAAAGAATGAAGACAAACCAGTACAAGTCACATTTACCAGGAAACATGTGTGTTGTTCCCAATTTACTATTAACATTGTATAAATACTGGTTTTGAACAAAGTACAATATTTGGGCCTATGTCTCAACTACAAATTGTCATTGTAAAAACATGTTAAAATAAAATACTAACAGTTGAACTTAAAATTACAACAAATATCTTAGGCCCATAGAACTTACATAAAAACTATCCCTGCAAAATAAACATCCCTTGTACAAATGGATACGCGGTATTCAACAGTAGGGTTAAATCAAGCCTTCATACACAAAAATCATTCAATCGTTGCATATTATAGTTAATTCAGTCTGGTATATCTCGAATTTAACACTTCACAACAATTTAAGAATTCCGTTAGTCACAAAAGAAATGCATAGAATGTTAGCACTGTACCATCAACGAGTTCAAGGATATGAAAACATATATGCTGCAAATACGACCAATACATCAACTGTAATAAAAACATTAAAGCGACAGTGGCCTACAACAACATCTAGATAAAGTGACTTTTCCGCTTACCTTCAACTCATTTATTACCTTTACTTATTACTGCATGTAAAATAGAGTAGATTATAAAAAATCTATGTGTTCAAATAAAAAAAGACCTGCCTAACCAAACTAATTAAAACATTTAAGTATTAAGTATACTAAACTAACATATTTATGTTAAGCAAAGTTATACCAATTTTCATTTCAGTATGTTAAATATAGAATACATTTATCGTTTTAATTATTTTTTTGTACTACATTATTATTCAAAGCATAGTTTTTTTGTAAATTAAAAACTAGAAAGAGTCTTTATAATGGTTTATTTATTATCTCAGTATAAAATACAAACGGTTTCACTGAAAGCTAAATACTAAAAATCATTTCTGATTATTATATCTAGTTCACAAGAACACAACGAATAAACCCATGTCTCTCCTGATTACTGGTACCAGTAAATGTTTCCAAATCATTAATTTAAATTGTTTGCAAATTCTATAAGAAAACAGAGAATTACGCAACAGCAATAAAGTACAAAATGAATTACTTAATAACGTCTTTCAGTATTAATTAAACCATTCAACTAAAATAAAGATCATCAAATATTCTGTTATAAAATTCTACTCAACACTAAATTTAATTGTTATAAAATCTATAAGCAATTATTGCATTTACTAAACACAACAAAAAAATGTTTGGTTTATGGTAAATTTGCATTCAATATTCACTTAAAAATTCCTCTAAATAAAGTTATGAAACAGCTATTTAAAAGCATATTAATAAACATAAAGTCGAAACATAACAAGAGAATTTCATTATTAAATTTACATCAATAGCTTAATTCACTACCTAGATTTCAAGTAAGAAAGGCGCTAGATACTTACATTATATTAGACCTAATGCAATGGATTTTATTCTCAATAAAAAAATTATGACTGATTTGAAGGGAGATCCACAATCATTTTTTATAAATACGTCTTTAAATTCGCCGTTCGACTTTTGTAAGGTTGTTCCGTAGCTGCATTTATCGCGGTCACATTAAAAGTGATAATTCTTGTTTATCTACAACAAAATATTTATTTCCATGTGATAGAAATAATTCGGGCTGCCTGTGAGCTTTCAAAAACCATATATAGTGTCAGCCAGAAATGGCCATAAGCTCTCAAATATAGCTTGCATGCAACCTACGTTGAAAACTGCAGTATCGAATGCAATATTACCAGTCACCGGGGAATTGATCTCGAGCCATGTCCCAACAACCTCAAATGTTGCAATCTCAATACGGCATATCTTCCTCATGATCAACATATAGAACGAAACATAGGCAATATGTAATATAACATACCTAATAATCAGCATCAGCAATCCATTAATCAGATTGTAGTGATACAGAATGAATAACAGTAACATCCAAAAAAAGCAAACGAAATATTTTTGAATGTAAAGGTATATGAATATAAAACAAAGTATATCTTAGATAAATATACTAAGAGTCAATATTACTAATAAATTTTAAGATCCATCTATTTGTGAAGATGCTAAAAAATTTGTACCACAAAAATAATCAAAACGCCACCAATTTGTATTTCTGATATTTTATATATTAAACCTCTGACAGACAAAACTAGATACAGTTAGTAGGGATGGTTACACTCTCGCAATAATAGAAAGAAATCAAATTAAAATAATGTGATCAAATGCAGAAGTCTAACGAACCATAGTCCCTAGGATAAAAGATCTAAAATTAGAAGAAGAGCACGATTTTAGAACAGTGATCAAAAATATCCACTACTCTACGAACGTAAATAAATTAAGGAAAGAAATAAAAATCCTTGGTGACTAAGTTATAAGTATATTTATAACGTTGTAGATCGAACCTCTAAGGAGTCCTTATATGTGTTCTTTTTTGATCTTGCCCCTAACGAATTCAATAAGAAAATGTATGAAGTCAAGCACCTGCAACATTGCAAAGTAACCTGCTTAAAAAAGGAATGTCACGGTGCATCAACTATTAAAGGTTTGGACACACTAAAACATATTGCTCACCACAGACAATGTATGTTACATGCGAAAGTGTCCATTACAGGAAAACTTGTGCAAAACCTAAAAACATCCCAGCTAAATGTGCACTTTGTAGGGAATACCATTCGGTGAATTGGAGGTGTAAGGTCTACTAAGAAATGTAGAACCGCAAATTCCTGGTGTTGTGGCCTAAAGACAGAACTCAAGTAAACTCTAAGTTCTACGCAAGTATATAATATAGAGCCAGTTCTATTACAATCTATAAGGAACACAGCACAAATAATTATATTTATATAACATCCGTTTTTGTCAAACTAGAAAAAATTATGCTTGAACTAGCTAAAAATATAAAGATGATATAATACATCTATTAACAGACATAGTCACTAAGCTTCAATAATGGCTCAAACGTTCAATATGTCATATTGGAACACCAATAATTTGACTAATTACAGGAAAGATTTGCAGACGTTTATTAACAAACACGGATTAGGCAGTAATAATTTCTGAAACCCATTTCACTAACCAAAGTAATTTACGTGTAACCAAAATTTGTTATCTACGTGGAAGTACTATTAATACAATAAAAAGTTCTATCAGACATTACAAGATAAATACTAGCACAAATATATACAAGCAATAAGAACTGTGATTGAAAATTGGCTTGGTCCAGTTAAAATTACAACTATCTACTGCCCTCTTTGACTACTAAGACAAATTCAGTTTCATCATTTTTTAAAGCTTAGAGTACAGAATTATAGCCACTGGTGACAATGGGATAATAACACTAGCTAAAAGAAAGGATTTGTTAAGATATATAAATCAGAACAACTATGATTACATCTCCAGAGAGCAATTTGTCAGATTTACTTAATTTTTGCATTGAAACTACTTCACGGCAAAACAATATCAAGTTCAGTATCAGAGAAACCACCTAGAATATGCAATAAAGGTGCAGATTGGAAGCTATTCAGAGACCTTCTTCTTCGGGTGTCTATCCGCTAACGGACATCGGCGAACATCATGGCGATTTGCACCATGTTTAGCGCTGCTCTAAAAAAACAGTGCTTGTAGTATTAAATATTAGATTCTATAGCAATGATATCGTTCTTCTGTCAAGACCTCTCCTTCCTAATATCTGTCCTTGAAAAATTAATTGTAAAAGTTCGTATCGTAGATCGTTGCGTATTATATGACCCAGGTATTCTAGTTTTCTCATTTTGACGGTTTTGAGAACCCCTGTTTTTTTTCCAAGGCTTTCTATTACGCTATTACGCATTTGTCATGTGAGTTGTTTTCAAGGATCCGTCGATAGAGCCACATTTCGAATGCTTCAAGTTTTTGGTTGTGTAATCAGTGAGGGTCGACATCTCCGATGCGTAGAGCAATATTGGAAATATGTAGCCTGGTAATAGTTTTATTTTGATTGATAGGTTAAAGCCGTGACTTTTAAAAACATTGAACATTTTCAAAAAAGGCGCTCTCGTTTTTTCTATGCGACATATTATTTCTAGCTAGTGATCCTAAAGTTTTTCAGAAAGCCAAGGTAGAATAGGTAATAAGAGAATATTTTATTTGCATTACAATTTTTTTTATCGCACTTACTGGCACTGCAGCCTCAAGGACGTATTGTGCCTACTAACAGGCACCCTAAATTAGGAAATTACCCACACCCATGGGTTGAGCGAGGCTCGAACTCACCCGCGCCGGCTCGATGGCAGGAGTAACGATGATCTTGACCACCGAGCCACCGCGGCTCAATAGAAAATATTAGTTGGGAGTCTACGTCTGGCCTTGCAGATAAAGAAATTTACACGAAATCGATATGGATGTTGAAAAAGAAACTTACTATAGAACTTACTATCTATAGAAGGCTACTAACCAAATAATGCGCTCACAAACTAGAATACCTCCAATCAGAAATGCTAGCGGTAGTTGAGCTAAAGAAAAAGCTCAGACTTTTGATTTACAATTGTTTAACGTATTTTAAACACTACGAAGGAAACTAGATATCCATCAACAAACAGACTAAATATATTGAACTATCGAAAAAATCCCAATTAGTGAAATATATTCTATCATACGTAGTCTAAATCCTCAGAAAGTTTCAAGACCTGACCTTATTGCAGGAAAATCTTAAAAGAACTGCCGTTTAAGGGACTAAAAGTTATCACAGTTACACGTATTGTTGTTTTGAGAAAGGAATACTTTTAAAATTAATGAAAAGTGACGCAGGTATTTATGATATACAAAGAGGAAAAACGTGCAGAATAACTTTCGTCCTTTCGACTTTCCCAATGTATTTCAGGATTTTGATTTGGTGTGGCATGTAGGTTTCTGAAGATCTGGAAATCTCATCTTAACTTTCTAGAAAAATGGCCAAAATCAGTATAAGTTACATTCACACTGCGAAAAGACAGTTACCCTTCAGTAAAGTTGAATAACATATAACTACCACAATCGGAAGTGGCAAAATATCTCGGAATGAATTTAGATAGGCGTCTTACGTAGAAAACCTACATATTTAATAAAACGTAAGCAAATTGGTTTAAAATTCAACAAACTACAATGGCGGATTGGGAAAAAGTCTCAATTTTACTTAAATAGTATACTACTCATAGACAGAGTGGTCCAGTGGTTGAGGCGCGGGCTGCGATGCTAACGGACCCGGGTTCAATTCCCGGTGCTCTCTGACGCTTGGCGGGTGGCCTACTCAGTCACTAAAAATAATTGAGTACCTGCGTTCATTCGAACAAGGGGTAATAATGGCGGTCGTCTTAGGCGCGGTGCTTGCCACATCGCCCCGCATCAGAAATGGTGCGCGACGACCGGGCAGAGAGAACGAACGTATGACAGCCTTAACCTCTCAGTTCGCAGGCCGTGCTCCCACGCGGGGCGTAGGGCCTTACCATTATATTATTATAGTATACTACTCATCCGTAAAACTCAAATTTAGAAATCCTCTAATTTTTTCAATCTAAAACTAAGAACTATGGTTAACGTACCGTGTTTTCTGTCGAATAAAATAAGTCATCGAAATCTAGGAGTCAAAACCGGCAATGGCGAGAGTCTTACTTACAAGGTGCCCCTTTTTAAATCGTTGTTCCTAACCCTCTGACGACAAATCCACTTCTTCTGTCTTTGATTTTACAAGACTTTTCACCAGTGGTCAGATAGTTAGAATATCACCTAGCATACCCATTGGGCCACCCTGTAAATGAGCTCGCAAACAATGTATTAGACAATAGTGCTAACACTCAAACTAGAAATGTGCATCTTATTAGAGTTAATGCATACATTTTTATGGAAGACTCATGTTGGTTATGTTAATGTGAACCATTGTGTTTAAGTGGTATTATAAAGGAATCTTTCGAAGGAGAGATTTCCTACTATCAATTTGTAGACATTTGATTAATTTATTATTTTTTGTAAAATGAAATTGTAAATAAGTATTCGAAGTCAAAAAAACATTTTTTAGTTTTTTCTAAAAATACACACATTTCTACCACTTTACTAAAATACACACAGGCACGCGTGGATTTAGCAATTCTGTTATTTTAGCTGCAATTCTGTGGCTTTGTTGTATTGTCGACTGTTGTTTACGGAAACCGAATTGATGTTTCGGATTATCTGATATAGGTCAACAATGTGTTCTACCCATTTTAGTAGTAACTTTCGCAATATTTTGAACATTGTTGGTCGATATGATGCTAGTTCTGTAAATAGTTTCCCATATTTAGATAACCTTGTAATTAAAACTATTTTCACTAAATTGGGTAATAAAATTATAAGAACATTTACTAGCAATTGTGTACTTCATTCGGCGAGACAACTTATTTATGAGAAACAGATGACATGGAGCATCAGAAAACTTTTTTAATTTCTTATTATTAGCATTTATTCTGAAACTAAAAATCACGTACACTTAATTTTAACAACAATAGTAACCATAAGTAGAAAAAATAAGTACTTCTTTTTAACTTATTCGTAACTACAGAGTTACTAAAAACAAGCTATTTTAGGATTGATATTTGCAAGCTGTTAATAGAATGAAATCGTAAAATAGTGAGGCGTTGGGTTTAGTTCACATTTTTATATCAGTTATATCAAATAAGAACGATTGTGTTGTTTATTTCCCTTAATTGGGGCAAATATACTCTAGGATAATGTAGATAATAAAGAAAATTATGTTTTGCTCTACATAAAACATCCAAGTGAAAATCGTATTTATTGTTATAGAAATTTTGGTAGATCAAATCATCGATTAAATTCAGTTTTAGATGTCCTTCATGATTTGTAATTTTATTAGTTCTTTGTTTTGTCTTGCCTAGATGTGATTAATATAGAAGTACTTTCTGTGGCATTTTGAATAATTTGGGCTGAACTACTGTTATTTATTTCACTTCATTACAAGCTTTTTCAATATAGATACTGAATATTCTAAGTGCGTGATTGTATATTTCAACTTTGTATATTGTGTTCGGTTTATATACAGAATTGGTGAAAAATAATTAGGCATTAAAACTATCTATAAACCTTATAGTACCAAATGGAATTATTATAAACAATATTTAAATAGACGATAGTAAATACGATTTCACATTTCCCGTGTTCACAATATGTAAAAATGAATTGCCGATCGCGAATCAAGATTGTAACACACCACAAAGTGCGTAATTTCATTGTTCTTGTGTAGAAATGTTGGAGCGAAGTGAAAGGGGTATGCACTATTATATACGGAAAAATTAAAAACTGGCTATTGAGCCACATCCCTATCCATGGATAACAACGCAGGAAATGTTTATCTGAAGACCACAAAAGTAAAAGCATCAGGTAGCTCGTGAAAGTGACTAACAAGACATACAATACATGCCTTGTTGCATAAAGAATTTAATTGCCGTCCCTAGAAACTCCATTACGTGTAGGAGCTGAAACCTAGAGACTGTGAGGGTAGAATGGAACATTTAGTTAGTTAATGCTGGGTTAGTATGAAGATTGGTGTGAATTGGTTTTCTTAGTTGTCATAATTGCCATTACTAGGCGCCACGTGGTAATGATCCTAAGATGACGAGTGGAAAGATCCAAATTCGATTAGAAATCACCGTTATATTCAGATGCTTAAAGATTTTGTATGGTCTGCGATATCTGGTTGGAATAAAACTTGTGACCTTATTTTCGGCATGGTGCACCATCCCATTTTTCTTTGACACCGCGGGCGCGGTTGGACCAGAATTTTTCAGGGCATAAAGTGAGACTTCATGAGTGCCCTCCAAGAAATCCAGATCTCACTTTATGTGAATTTTATAGCGGTTTACAGGGTACGCTAAAGGACTTAGATATACGGATTTGGGAGGTTCTCAACAATATCCCAAACGACTTCCTTCAGAAGACTGTGCATTCTGTCCCCGGCTGTTTGAAAAAACTAGTTGATGTGATCGGTGTATAGGTTAAAGTTTTCTTTCAATTTGCTGCATAATAAAATAAATGTACATATTATTTCAATTTTATATTAGAAATATAGATTTGATTATCAATTTGTAATGCCTAGTTACTTTTCACCCACCTTGCAAAAATTACTGATTAAAGTTGTGTGCGAAGCTCGTAAAACACAATTTAAACTTAATCTATAAAAAAGATAATAAAACATGCAAAAAGTCAGGGTTAATCGTAATTAATAGTTTGTTTCACATTATTTCAGAATTGAGAAAAATATAAGCAAAGTTTTCAGAAAGTATAAATCTAACGGTTACATCTCGCACGGAACCGAATATAAATACCTTTTTAAAAGGGCAAGTATATCCTACTCGTTAATCAAAAAGTTGTATCTTATTAAGCTTGCCAAAAAGTTTGTAGAAAATCCCTTAAATGCTCTGTTAAAAATGATGTAAAACAATACACAAATCGTTTTTATTGCCATCTATGTGACAAGCTTTGCTTAATACAAATAATTTACTAAAATTTATGCTGCTACAGGAGTACGACTCGACACATCACACTAGAATTAAAATTATAATGAAATTATCATATATGGGCAAATCTACCTATATGTTTCATAGTTTACATATTGGATATTAATTACAGTTCATGTTATATTGCGTTTAATCACCATTTTATATTTAAAAATCATTAAGATTAAGTATTTCTTAAATATTTACATAAAAATTAATGTAGGCAGCGTAATAATAATCTGAAAATAACTTTTTATTTTCTATTGTCTTAAAAAGCATTATTATCTCATTAACACTTCATTTTAAATTTCGCTCAATAATATTACATGCCATTATAAGTACTGAATTGATTTATTTTCTTCTTTTAATATTTTGTTAGTAAGATATTTTATTTGTACGTCATTAAGAAGGCAGTATAAAAATTACATACATTTTTAGCAGTAATATGTTATTTGTTACATTTTAAATTTCTCTATTAAATTTACAAATTTTATTATTAAATTATATAACGTAGTCCACAGACATACTCTAATAGTTATAAATTAATAGTAAAATAAATCACCACGTATTACGTTTTGTAAATACTGCCCATCAAGTACTAGCACAAGGATATCAATTGCACTCCAGATGTTCCGAGTTACCCTAATAAAATGCTTTCCTTTAAGCGAATTAATCTTGCGAGCTCCACCATTATCGGTTGCTACAGCATTTCATTTCTACGTTCTTAGTTAGATAACATGGCCAATTCGAGGATAAAAGCTCCACTCAACAGGTTTTTTCATTCGGCACATACCTATATTTCGAGCCACTTTGTGGTTGGGCGCAGCGAATTGAGTCGTAGAAGCACTGGGATTTGAAGCCACATTTAAGCGCAATTTAATTGCACGGAAGCTCAATTAACTACTAAAATGTTACAAAAAATTCCTGAAATTAGTTTGGAAACGTACATAAATAATTTTTTGAAATTGCTGAAAAATAGCAACGGAAAGTAAAAACGGCAAAACGCGGGGCGCAAAAAAACGAAGCCCATAAAATCTTCCGACAAGTAGTGACGCGAGGCAATTTATAAACTTCTGCCAATATTTCATGAATGTGCCAGAAAAAATTGAGAGCTTTAATCTTATTTCAATAGGTGCCGTAATGACTTACCGCTCGGACCAAGAAAAATATCCGCTGAAATTGATGTATTGGCCCCACGACAAAAGTGGCTTTATTTTTGTTACAAACATGTAATAACCTAAATTTAGTATCTTTCCAAGGCCTGTTTTTGGGGAATAATATTTAGATATGTAGTAACAAAACACAATAAACAATAGTTCGTTTCGGTAGACATCCACACAGATGTAATGTGACTTGTTTCAAATTGGTTAACACTAGAATCATATAGTTTTTTTTAATATATAGCACAAAAATCTAAAAAACTCAAAACGATATGTGACTGATACAATTTCTTTAATTTAAAACATGATAACCTAAGAATATTATACTTGTATTGTATTTAAGTATAACAAAGTTTCTTTTAGCCAATAAAAGACAATATAAGTACAAATAGAGTGTTAAATTAGCAGTTAGATAATCATGATAACAGCTTTTAAAACTGTTTTTGTTTATATGTAGATTACAGTAACAACAGAACCATTTGGTAATGAAGGCTTTTAGATAAATTAAAAGTACCTATTATTAATTTATAAACTTGTTTTTTTTAAAAAGGAACATTTCACATTAACTTAGACATCAATTTCTCTATTTTGGAATAATTGTAATTATTTGCTATGTATATTAAAGTAACTTTTTGGTATATACAGAACGTAATTTGTACATGCCTTCTCTGCATAAGAACATGCCCATTTGGTTGGTGTAGACGCGACTGCTGGCCACATATGAAACGAAACTTTCGTTAGAATTCCCCGTGCGTAAACTGTTAGAAAAGCGCGTTTCCATATCGGCCCTGATCAGGAATGCTAATTCTGGATAACGGCCGAAGGGTGCCAGCTTATTGCCTCCCACGGCTCTGAACTGTAGCTTTAAAAGTTTGGGACGCCGGGCAGCGTTTCCAGTTGTCTGCTTAAAGCTTCAGGATAATTGCGAACTCAGACGAGAAATAATTATGTACGAACTTGAGCGCGAGAATTCGCTTTCTTAAATTCAATTCGGCAGCAAGCGTCTCCTCAAGGAATTTTCACAATGAAACAATGAAAAATCCGGGACAAGCCTTAATGATGATAATACAATCGCTTAGAGCTTAGAAAAAGAGTGACGTTAATGAAAATAAGTTGATTCGGTGCAGCTTAAATTATTAATTGGATTATAACCTCTGTGTGCCTAGAGAAAGCTAATTTCCAATGTTCTCATCAAATAAGGTTGACAAAATAATACTGAAATGATACCTAATGTTATATGTTAGCATTTAATGTTGCTATAATATTGTACCAGCGGAATAATCAAATTCAATGCAATAAACAACAAATAAAAGCAAAAATATCAGTAGGAAAAACATGTGCATGAGTTAATACATCTCTGTTTAATAAAAAATAAAATGGCACCGAAATTATGGGTGAAAAAATTTAAATAAAAAATTTTGGTATATAAAGTAAAAGAGAACTATATAAAACTGTAGTCAAAACATTAAACTATAAGGGTTGCCTATAGAAAAACTACGTTTTGGTTTTATAGTTTATAAAGGAACTAAAAGCCTATTAGAAACAGACAAGCTGTAGTAGTAAAAAAATGTAAACAATTTCTTCTTCTTCTACTTTTTAAATAGTCTACCAACCTATTTAGTTTAGTAGTTTTAAGTTCACGAAACAGATTCGTCTCTAGTTTAATTTTTTAGTGCAGTTACATAATAATGGTGAGACTATGCCCGGCATAGGGATAACGCCTGCGAATTGAGAGGTTCAGGCTTTCATATGTTCGCCCTCACTGTCCAATCGTCGCGCGAGTAGGCCACATGCCGAGCATCTGAACCCGGTATGAAAACCGTTTACATGGCAGCTTCTCAATAGCGCGATCACAGTAACATCTTAGATAATTGCAATTTCAATTATATGACATCATATTTCTATGGAACTCGATGAGCTAAAGCTTACTGTAGATTAGAATCAGCAAATGATAATTTTAGGTGAGGTAATCTATATTTAAAAAGTCAAATAAGTAAAATTCATTAAATAAATAGAAAAGTTGTTCTCCTAGAAAACTAATCATTGGATCGGAACTCTTAAGAAAACATCATGGAGATAAAGCTATTTTTGTACAAAGACTAGAATCAAGTTACTCAATCCAGAGCTTCTCATATCACTATTGGTATTGGCTGTGTTCAAAAAAGCTTCTCGTGCTTCTTCTGCAATGTTATTCAATATGTTGTTTCGGCTTGTTTTATTTTGTTTGTTCCTTTATTTTACAAATTATTTTTATAAAGTTATGCTTTACTTAATTAGGCCACCAAATAAGCTAAGTTTATTTTATTCTATTATTTGTCCCACTGATTTATCTCTAACTTTTTTGTGATGTATCTTATTATTCTTAAAAAGATCATACTGACCCCTTGCAATACTGACTTTCGCCTCTCCGTGAGCCTAATCCTTACTGGGTAAGTAAGGGTGGATAAATAAATAGTTCTATTTCCATAAAAATCTCATTTTTGTTAACAAATCCGTTGTACACTGCGTGATTAGTTTGCTAGCTATTATTCTGTTATTTAACTCTTCTTCGTCAGTGAAGATACTCTAGCTTGTTCTTCCCTTGCTCGTTTACTTTTTCTCAGGATTCTTATTTTTTCCTTTAGTTCTATTCTCTCTTTTTTCATTTATATATCCTTCTTTATCAACCCTTCTTTAAGCACTCTAAAGCATCCTCCGTATTTCTTAATTGAATCAGTTACCCCCTTTATATCTTCCTTTATGCTTTACGTATTCCATCTGTGATGCTACATTCTCTACGTTTGTGGTCAGCTCACTTATTTGTTAAGATGGAGATCTCAGCATTAATCTACTTTCCATTAGGTTCTTCATCATCTACGTTTCCGCTTCTTAATTTACTTTTTAGACTCCTTCCAAAATTTCTATTTTAAATGCAAATTTTCTAATAAATCCCACCCTCTCTGATTTCCTTCGTTCCAGTAGTTTGTTACTAATCATTGCTAATTATTGCCTTCGTATTCACCTATTTGCTCTTGAATTTGCTATTTATAACAGATCTCAAGAATAAATTCGTAGGTAAGCTTGTGTATTTCCAGGTTGGAGCTATCTGCTTGTTCTTTGTCCGTTAATTGCATTGACTGTTTGGAGAGCGTAATTGGATCATGCGCTTCCACCTCGTATCATATGCGTTGAAATGTTTGGCTTAAGCGGTCGCATTGTGTTAGAAAATTCAAAACTTGTAATTTTTGCCTTAACTATTAATTTTGGTTTAATTGTCTATATTACATATTATTTTACTAGTCTTAGTATTTTAACTGTTACACTGTTTGACTTCTAAACAACGGATCTGACATTCCAGTATTCGTGTTTTTATCGATTTATTCTATAACAGAATTAATGCGTATTATTTCGAAATTATCTTTTATTCTAAGGCCTCATCAAATTGGTACCAAAATAGAAGAAAAGCAGAAGAGTAGTACCTACATGTAGTGAAACCTAATAATACCAGTGAATTTAAAAAAAAAAGATCTATAGTAGATGAGAGTGTATTTTTTGTAAAATTTGCTAACGAGATTCTTAAACATTGTTTAACAGTTTTGCAACTTTTCTTTAAATTAAATTAATGCTTATCTGTTGTTTTAGAAAGCAGTCTGCATGTAGCGAGAATTGGTGTTTTGCATTAGTCAGAACTTAGTTTTAATCTAAATACTATGAAGTGTCTTCATAATAGGTTAAAAACACCCATCAGATTCATCTCGTCATCATAAATTCGTATAAAATATTTTACAAATTTTCTTGTTAATTTCAGTTGGAACTTTAAACATTAAGTAATGTTGTTGTTTTTGTACGAACAGACCTCATAGTAGGTTGCATTTGAAATCATTATCAGTTGAAGCTCTTCTTTAACATTGCCTTTTGCAACATAAACTGAATTTCGCAAAAATCCCATAGAAATAAAATAAATTTAAAAATCAGACAAGTTAGCAAATTATAATGTATAAGTTTGAATTTTATTCGCAAAAGTGCTTCGAAAAATACAGTTTTCTTAAGAATATAACGTCAAGATTGTATATTTCAACTGTGGTATAATTGGTTGTTATTCAGGATATTAATAATAATTAATAATTAGGTGTAACGAAGGTGTATCGAAAGCTCAAAAGATTCCACTCAAAAAATGATACTTAAAAGCCATATATGGTGCGATGTAGCATATGTAAATATATCTGTGTAACTGCTTAGGTCTAACTAAAATTTTATAAAATACTAAAAAATCAAATATTTGCAAAGTACAAAAAATATTTAGATGTCACATTCAAACTTAAAAGCAATAAAAAACAAACTACAAAAATAACTGCAGATGTATCTTTTCAATTAGATTATCCTAGCTGATTGTTTAACAGAAGGAATTATTCCCACTCCGCGATAGACAAAAGGGTCTCAAAAAGTAAAATTCATTTACTAAAATTTAGACAGCGTATGAGATATTTTTGTACAGCAGCTTATGATTACACAAAAATTTCCTTCACTACTAATAAGGTAACTATGTTTGATATAAGAAAAGCACTGCATGTCACAATAGAATTGTTATTTCTTAAATTATTACATACAAATACAATTTTTTTTGAACTGGTTAATACTCTGAAGAAAATTTAATTCAGTAAAACTTATAATAGCTAATTATTCACTAAGTAATAATTAAAATACTGGTAGCTGATTTAAAATCTGTAAACAACATTAATTACTTACTGTAATTAGCAGAAACTTTCCATATTCCTGTATAAACAGTATAATAATTACTAACTTGACACTTAAGTTCATAAAATTTTGTGTAAACAGATATAGTGTTCTACATTCTCGGTCTATAAAAATGTATATCCTTGGCCTTGTTTCGCAGTGTCCGAAAATATCTTCGAACAAAGCTGCCGTCAGTCTCAAATGTCGTTAAAATATTTTCGGTTACAAAAACCCTTTATAATGTGTTTGTAGAGGCGTGCATTTATCTGCACCTAATTTACTGTTTTCGGATTGAATTTGCGACCCTAGTGGAAATTTTTTGTAATAAAATCTATATCAGCCTTTTCAGGTTTTTACGCGCTTCAACACAGTACCTACGCTTTAAAAATTATCCTTTGTTTTAATGCAGACGGTCCCTTCATCCAAGATTTATTATGCTACTATTGCGGTAGGGTTATTATGTGTTGGTTAATAAATAGTTGTAGCTGTTTTCATAAAAAGTGGATTATCTTGGAACTAATTTAACAACATTGTGGTGAGCCCATTTAATGTATCAGAGTATTATAATGTAGTTGCTAGAAAATAAATATAATAAATAATAATTAACTTAATTTTAATTAGCAAATAATATGTGTTCATTTATTGATAGCCCATCTAGATATGTTACATATATATATAGATATAGATAGAATATAGAATAGATATATAGATAGAATAAGCCGCATACAAATGCGGCAAAATATCCGCACGGTCTTTACGACCAATAACCAAATATCTGGGCTTATTCGCTCAGCAAAGGATCACTGCCCCAATGAATCCCAAGAAGTGTATGAAATACCTTGTGGAGACTGCCAAAGGACCTACATAGGTCAAACAAATCGGCAAATATCTAGTCGAATATACGAGCATTCTCTGGCTGTAAGGAAAGGCAATAATTGTTCGGCACTTGCCAAACACAACAAAGAAACAGGCCACAAAATTGATTTCTCTGGGACTAAAAAACCATTGCCCCCATTTCCATTTCACCAGCAGAATAGTACGTGAGGCAATTGAAATAGAAAAACGTCCACAGTGCCGACACAATAGATGACAGCCAACGTTTACCTGTCATATGGAAATCCCTTATTACTCCGCACCGCCAATTACACAACACCCTTAATCCTACAAACTTCCCCCAGTCCAACGCACCTCCCGCCAAACAAACTTTCACTTCCAGTCCTATAAAAGATCAAGCAGGTCACAAGAAATGTCAGTCTTATTCAAAGATTCATAGTTTTCCTTGGAGAGTAGGCAGATTGAGACCCTGAGTGAAGAGCTAACCCCTTGAAAATAGCATCAAAGCTGATGCTGAAACGTCGAGAATTTATCCAAAATAGTCGCAGTTCATGCAGTGAACTAAGTTGTTTAAACATATACATATACATATACATATATATATATATATATATATATATATATATATATATATATATATATATATACATATATATACACTAACTTTGTCCATTGATTCTTGTTTGTTTACAGAGTTTTAGCTTCTGCCCATGTCCTGCCTTTTGTCTTCAATATTGGTGCTACTTCGTCATTCCACGTCTTTTTGGGTCTTCCTCTAGATTTATGTCTATGTACACCTGCTTCCCATATACGTTTCACTTGTCAGTTGTCGCTCAATCTACATACGTGTCCAAACCATTTCAATTTTTGCTTCTCTATTATATTATTTATCGGTTCTATTTCAAGTTCTTCTTTCACCGAATCATTTCTTATTCTGTCTTTCCTGGAGATTCCTTTGACTCTTTTTAAGTATTTCATGTCAATAGCTTGTATTTTACTTTTCATTCAGTTTGTCAGGACCCAGCTCTCGCTTCCGTACATTAAAATTGATATAAAAATTGTTTTATAGACTACCATTTTCGTTTTTCTGTTTTCTCTTTTTTACCTATAAACGGCTTGCTCAAACTCTGATATAACCTTACAGGATTACCAATTCTTTCATTGACTTCACTTTTCATGTTTCCCTCTCTGTCTATCTGTACCCCTAGGTATTTGAATACATCCACTTGTTCTATCTTACTTTGGTTTATATTTATGTTAGTGTTCTTGTTTTCCTTACTTATTACCATTACTTTTGTTTTATTTATATTTATTTTTAAATTTCTCTTCGCTAGTTCTTCTTCCCAAATCTGTAGATTTTCTTGTAGGTCTTTCTCTTTTGCCGCACAGATCATAAAGTCGTCTGCAAAGGCACATACAGATACATTCATAGGTGATAGTTTATTAAAACCTATATGTACCTTTTTGTTCTTATTTGCTATTGCTTTAATTATGTCATTTATTATTAATATAAACAATGTTGGACTCATTAAACCCTCTTGTCTTAGTCCCTCAGTTATTCTAAATGCTGTCGACTGTAAATTGCCTTTTCTTATGTAATTCTTGTTGTTATTGTACAGACTCTGTATTCCTTCTATTAACTTCTAACTCACATTTCTTTGTGTTAAACTTTTCCATATTTCTTTCTGTAGTACTCTATCGAAAGCTTTTTCATACATATTTCTGAGTTTGTTATTCTGATTTTCTCTATCATTTCTTTTATACTGAAAATATGGTCTTGCACACTTCTCCCTTTTCTGAAACCGCTCTGCGCTTCTTCTAATTTCTCTTCTGTTACACTTCTTCGTCTTTTTTACAATATATGTTAGTACAACTTCGATATCATGCTTAATATTATGATGCATCTATAGTTTGAATACTCCCTACTATCGCCCTTCTTGAATATCGGTAGTATTATTTCTATTTTCCAGTCTTCAGGAATTTTCGCAGTATCCCATCCCTTGTTGAAGATTTTTGTTAACAATTCTATTCCTCGCCGTCCTAAGTGTTTCAGCATCTTTGCATTTATTTTGTCATGTCCTACTGGTTGGCCCGTTTTCAAGTATTTTACAGCTGTTATCACTTCTTCTATTTGTATGTTGTTTCCTTCTTCTTCATATGTACATTTTATTTCTTCATCGTCTGCTTTATTGTCATGTTTAACTGGATTGAGAAGTTCTCGAAAGTATTCCTTCCATCTTTCTATAATTTCATTTTTTTCAGTTATTATACTGCCATCTTTTGCTCTCACTTGCTTTAGTGTGCAGTGTTTATCTTTTCTTAAATTTTTCAATACTTTGTAAAATAACTTTTGGTTTACTAGGCTGTCTGCTTCTAATTTTCTTCAGAATTCTTTCCATGTTTGCTGTTTAGCCTGCATTATCATTTCTTTTACTTTAATTTGTTGTTGTTTATATGTTGCGTAGCTATCCTCTGTTTTATGATTTAGGTAAAATTTCCATTTTCATTTTTTGCTTTTTACTTCCTGTTTTATTTCTTGATTCCACGATTTAGTTTGTTTCTTGTTCCTATTATTGTTGTTTTTCCACATGCTTCTTTCGCTGATGTTAGTACTATCTCTTTGAAATACTGCCACAGTTGTTCTAAATTCATAGTTTTCCAGTGTCCTGCTTTTCCTTCTATCTTACATTATATATCATCAGTAAATTTGTTGGCTATTTCAATTTCCCGTAATTTGTATGTCTTAATAGATTAACTAACTTTTTTGTGGTAAATTTTCCTGTTATGATTTTCTTTACTTTCTATGCCTAGACGTACTTTCGTTACCACTAAATAGTGATCACTATACATTTCTGGTCCCCTTATTACTTTGACGTCTATAATTTCGTTCCTATATGTTCTTTTAATGAGAAAGTAGTCTCTTATAGATTTTTGATTTCTACTCTTAAGCTCTCTCGTAAACTTATGTATGTACTTGTGTTTGTAAAACGGGTTTGTTACTATTAGATTATTGTTAATGCAGAAACTTATTAGCCTCTCTTCATTGTTGTTTCTATGTATTTCCCCTTGGTTACCAATTACATCTAATGGATCGTTATTTCTTTTCCCAACTCTTCCTAACAATAGTACTCTGCCATTTATATTTATTTATTTGTGAAATTTCTTCCCAGAATTCGTCTTTCTTTTTTGCTACTTCGTCTTCAACCACTAAGGCTATTTTGTTTTGCTTGCCTAGTTGTAGTTCTACTTTTAGTATCTTTCCTGTTATAAATTCCCAATTCAGTATACCTTTTCTAAGTTCTTCTTTTATTATACACCCTACTCATTCCGCTGCTCTCGCTTCCTGATTTACTCCGCTGTATATTAGTGTGAATTCTTCTTAGTTCTATTATGCCTTTTCCTTTCTTCTTCGTTTCGGTGATTGCTAATATATCTAGGTTTGTTCTTTCAAATTCCTCTATAAGTTCTTCTTCTTTATCTTTTAAGCTTCTTATGTTCCACGTACCTATTCTTATGTTTTCTCCTTTATTTAGATATTTTACTATCCTTTTTCATGTCCTTATTCTTTGCCATTTTCATCTTCGTGTGTTGGGTCAGCGCCGCAGTCAGTTTTTTGGAGTATGAACTACTGGAT
The DNA here is from genome assembly GCA_036346155.1 of Sinelater perroti. NCBI lineage: Eukaryota > Metazoa > Arthropoda > Insecta > Coleoptera > Elateridae > Sinelater > Sinelater perroti. The sequence goes on from JARFIY010000001.1 coordinate 38,813,384, forward strand.
TTCCTCTGCCTTTATTCTCCACCAGTATATTCTTTTTCGTGCCCCATTCCCATTCTTTCCATTCTATGGTCAACTTCTGGTATCCAATTTTCACAGTTTTTCCTTGATTCTTTTCTTCTTCCGCTCTTTTTCTAATTTGTTTGCCTATTTCTCCTTCTTTTCTTAATAGATCATTATTACTAAATAACCTATCGCCCCTCATATTTTTCAGCTTCGTTTTGTTTTTCATTAACTGCATTTAATCCTCAAAGCACTGTAGTTTTATTAAGCACATCTTAGGCCCTAGTTTATAAGCAGTTTGAATTGAAATGCTCATTTCTAGTTTTTTTTTGTGTAAAATTCTCCATCCCTTGCTTTAAGTCAGTCGGGTTGCTGTTGTCTATTGTCATTCTCGATATTACCACATCCTTTCTTTTCTTTTCTCTTTCTAGTTATTCTAATCTTATGTTTGTTTCTCTCAGCTCTTTTTTAATCTCATCACATTCTTTTGTTATTGCGCAGGTCTCTTGCTTTCGCATTTCATTTTTGAGCCTTAATTTCCTTATTTCCTCGTTGTATTCTCGTTGATATTGACGTATCTGATTCACCTTTAATGTTAGGTTTCGTAACAAGCTTAATATTTGGTCTAATTTGGCATCCTCCTTTTCTTGGGCCTTACTTGCTGTTCCAATTAACCTTTTTTTTTGTCTGGGGTGCTTGATTTTCACTTTTTTTTTATTGAATCGCGACTCCCATCCTCGTCGGCCTCCCATATTTTCCTTTTTCGCTCCTCCTTTGAAGATTCTTCGCTACAATATTTCGTTGGTGTGGGGGTCAACGGCATCATTATCAGTCACGTACTCTCCTCTATTTTGGGCGTCCCGCGCTAGCTGGCTCGCGTTGCTCAGCTGTTCGGTTACCGCACTCGCGCCGTCGCACTTTGTTTAATTTCATTAATTTTGTACAGTTAGACGCTTAGGTCTCTAATGCTTTTATTCACCCACAGTCATCAACTCTCCCACTTTCTTTTGCATTAACTTCCACACTTTCAAAGTCGATTCCACCCGCCCTACAATACTTCAAATTAACACCGTGTGATGGGGCCGTGCACACGACTACTCACGCCGCCGCGATCACCCATGTAAAAATAATTAAGTCACTTATCAATAACCAACCATCGAGATTACAAAAATTTTTGAAATTAAAATTACTGTGGAGAGAACATTGTAAACAGCTAGATCAATAAAGAGTACACCAAATAGAACACCGAATTTGAATTTTAAACAAAACGACTTTTTATTATTGAATTTTTATTGAATATTATTTATTATTTATTTAATACTAAAGCTTCAGTTAAATATGAAAAATTATGTCTGTTAAGTAGCCACCTTAGCTTTGAATTCAAATCTTTTTTTTTAATTTTTGCTCACATCTTGCATATTTCAAAGTTTATATATCAGATTTTGTCCTTGGGGTGGTTAACTATTATTTCGGATTGTAAGAGTAGACTTTGAATTTCTGGTAATCCCACAAAAAGAAGTCGCACAAGACCTTGGAACCAGGAAATTCTTGATGTAGTAAATCGACTTTTGGTCGAACTGTATGGGAGGTAGCGCCGACTTGCTGAAACAACATTTGTTTCAGAACCGTGTTGCCCAAAAAAAACTAGGTTACCATGTAAAGACAATAGTGGCTATTCACAGTTATAACCTTTCTAGTACCATCTTCGAAGAAATCCTAAGAATAACAATTTTGTTTGCTTACAGATCTGTCCAGTTGAAAGCGTGCCTTATCCTTAAAGATGATTTTTCGACTAACTGATAGTCCACTTCATGATGTTCTAAAAATCAATTGTCGATTTGTCGACGAGGAAAAAAGTCATCGGGATTAAGCTATTGCGTCAGTTAACTTTTGTAAGCATAAAGGTGAGTATTCGTTGAAAGGATGTTCTCAAAATATTCAGTTGCGAATGATGCTGAGTCCATGTTTTTGGGTTTTCTAGCTACACTTTGAGGAACTACGGCAAGATCCCTGCGTAACCTTACCCAATTCTAATACTCACGAGATCCTGCATCTGCTATCGGTCCAATTTCATCAAACTTTGTAACCAATCTTCGGACACTTAATTCATTTTCTGAAATGTTTCGACAGAGTTTTCTTAATGTCTCCGAATAATTTTCAGCCACTTAAATTAGAGTTTTAACAGTAATAACTATATAAACGAAAGTATCACAGATGAGATCTATCAAAGTATCAGAGTTGTCAACTACCAAAAAACGACGAGAAGTTTAAAGCTAGTATTGAATATGAGCTATCTTTTATCTTAAATTTTTTTATTTTTTGGTATTCTAAAATGTTTTTTACTTTTTTCTATGCTATTTTTACTACTTTCTCTTATTATTTGTTGTTATTTCACTGCCAGTTGAAATACTATTGGTTTCATAAATCATAGATATTATATGTATCAATAGTAATAAAATATTTAGGTAATAAATTAAACGACTTCTAAAGTTTATATAGGCTCACATTTTCTAAACAAAAATTGGCATGTTTGTAGCTTAGGTTACTACTTTACAGTCTATGCTTTCCATAATTTTCTTAGCAAGACTTTTTCAAAGTACGGCAGCTATGGTATTCTTTTTTTTTTAATTCTACGTAAACGTGTAAAACCAAATCCACATTACTATTTCTTTGATATTCATAAAACGTATGCTGTTTTTAAAATATACGCGTAGCATGATTGAGAGAATGTGTATCCACTTCGGCAGTATTCCAAATAAAGTTCAGTGTACCGTTTGAAAGTTTAAAAACAGTGGTTTCAAATGATACCACTGTGATTGGAATCGGACCTATTCTGACAAAATTATGAGCCTAAGAATATGTGTGAATATGTGTAACACATAAGGTGATGATGAGAGAAAATTAATTTAATGATTTTTTTAATACATGGTGTTGGCACCTCTACTCTTAATTGCTTTCCAAGCGATAACGCGTGGATCGGTTGACTTTTCCTAAGCTGTCTTGTGGGACTGCTTTTCACTCTTCAATAAACGCCGCTTTCAAACTGGTGCACGAATTTTGGCCCGGATTCTTCGCTCAAGCTCATCCCGAACAAGCTCAATTGGATTAGAGTCTAGCCTACACGGAGGCCAGTCCATTTTCGGTATACGGACGTCAGCCAGGTAGGTAGTGGTCACTCGCGCAGTGGAGGAACGCGTATTGTCGTGCATTAGCATAAGTCCTCAAAAACAGAACAACGTGTTCCTCCAGAGCGTCCCTGATGTAGCGGTCCGCTGTTAAAGCACGTAAATCAACTCAGTTTTTCTGTTCATAAAAGTGCTCACCCAAAAAATGCAAGAGATCCAACTTCATATGCGACAGTTTCTTGAATACAGCAATGAGGAAATTGCTTTCCTGGCCTTCTATACAGCCGAAGTCTCCTGGCCTCGTCGGTGAATAATACCTGACTCCAATGGCCGAGGTCTCAGTTAAGATGTGCGCAAGCAAATTCTAGTCGCCTTTGCTTTTGGACTGCAGTCAGCTTGGGACCCGTAGCTGCCTTTTTTGGAATCAGGTTGGCTGTCTTCAGTCTTTTTATCCCTGTCCAAGCGCTGGCGACCACACTTATGACCGCACTCAGCTCTTGCTTGAGGTTAACTCACTCATATGTCTATTTCTAAAGGATATTGAGACGAGAAATCGATCGTCTCTCTCCGTTGTAACTCGCATACAGCCGTCTCCTTGTCAGCGGACGTAGCCACCGATTTCCCGGTACTGACGCCACACTCTCGACACAGCTGATTGACTCAGATTTAGTCAATTTTCCACGGCAACAATGCAACTGCCTGAGCTCCTTCGGAAGCTGTGGTATCCATTTTCTTGCGAATCACTCGAGCACTCACGTCAACTTCGGATAAGTGACTGAGATGAATGTATTCCAATTAGCACGATTCCTAAAATCTTGTTCTTTTAAATGCGTCACCCGCAATAGCAACAGTTTTTTAAAACTCAACAATAAAAATACTCCTTACGTTAATGTTTTTACTTCCATTTTTCTTAAGCTGGAACGGGTGAGAAAAATGCGCGTGCAGCTAGTGAATCGATTGTTTTGCTCTCAAGTGTAAAATGTGATTTTGTATAATTTGCGTAAATTAAATTTTTATATAGCTATATTTACGCCGAGTTGGAAGTAATAAACGCCTAATAAAGACAACAACAAAAAAAGCTTTTAAAAGCAGCGCGGTGGGAGTACACCAAAAAATTCTATTACAACATTCCATGCAAGACGGCAGCCTGAAAATTAATATTTAAAACTAGGTCTAACAAGCTACACTCCAAGCAGGGGTACATAAACAACATGGATAATTAAAAGTTGTGCCATAAATGCAAAGAATGCCAAAAACATACTATCAGAAATGTAGACACAGTAGTGTTATTAATAAAAAATTGATGTGCAAATGAGTTTCATGTTACTAGCATATTAGTTACAACGAATATAAGATATAATAAATCAATCATATTGATATATTTTTTATTAAATTTGATAATATAATTAAGTTCAATAAATTTACATACCGCCAACTTACCACATTTATAAAAAAAGTTGGCGTTTGCTTTTAAGATGTTTTATATTATTTATTTTGACTGAATATGGGTCAGGGCTAAAGCAAAAAACAACCCTCGCATGTAGAACAATAAAAACGGACCAGTTCCAACATTAACATATACATTCATTTTGCAGTAAAATCAATAAAGCAAAAAATAATTCAGCCCAAGAAAAGAGCCAAATGCGGATTCTAATTTCGACTCAAAATCTCTTAAATTGCATTTCGCCTCACGATCAGCGCTGTAATATCCGCACGACATTTATGCGTTCGGGCGGCGCTGCGCTAGAGATTTATGCAAATATCGGTAAACAAACTGGCGGCTTGTTTCGCGCGATTCGACAAATCATATTTTCCTTTGTAATATTTATTGTAGTGTGGAGCCGTTACCGCTGCCGACGGGAAAATTTGCGGCACGGGAGATAAGCCCTGTTTATTTGCTCGCGGAGGTAAGCTTGTTTAAGATCTCCTAACTTAATTAAATTCATGCTATCGCACTGCAACGTGCTCAATATATTTTTTAAACCAGCCACTTTGTTGAACGAATCCGAAGAGCGATGTAAGCAACACCGATACGAGGTTATCTTTTATCCAAATTTGACAGCCAAATCACGTCACGGTTTTAAAAGTAATAAAATTTGTTGCATATTTATGTCATTCTATTCATTTTCAGAAATTCAACATTTCTTTCCAAATTATTTCTTCATTGTGTCCTATATTTGATGCCGTTGAGATCTTTTGGATCTCTATTATTTTATTTGTTCCAGTTGTGGTCTATTTTATATGTATTTCTGTTAACTTAAAGCCTACAATTAATAATTCTAATAAAAGTAAAGGATTGTCAATACTTTTAGTTAAATTAAATTAAGCAATTAGCTTAATATGTATAACTAAATTATCATCTTTTTAAAAATAATATTAGTATACAACAGGTGCAAAAAATCACAAACTTAACCTATGTATCATCCAAGGTTGTGTAATTGTTGGGGCAAATTAATATCAGAAACAGAATGAACAATGTTGCGAAAGGAAACATTAGGATCAGGGCCCATTCTTGGTTCTGCATTATTCACAGCTCTGCCTGTACAAGCGCTGGCTGTGTTGAGTAGCTTAATGGTCATGTTGCTGGTACTAAGCTCGGATAAAGAAATAAGGTTCCCAGATCGGGCTAACTCCCTGCCTGGAGTACGAAGAAACAAGACTTATAGAACCGAAATATTGTCTCGGACTAGGATTGACTGATTTAGAGATGGTGGCTAAGAAAATAATTTAAAATTGAGAAAAGAATATATCTTACGCATCCGTACTTTATATATATTAACTATAAAAGTATACCCAGGAATTTAACGCCTAAATGTAGTATCGATATATTCGTTCAAATGTAATAAACCAAAATTATAACGCGATAATTTTTACAACCAACTCCAAAATATTATTGGCAATAATACTAAATAAACCAATTATAATCTTAGGAGCCCATGTGGGGTTGCTAGTCCCCCATTGGGCGCCTCCCCAGGTGGCGGATAGGGGAATGCCTCCCAGATGGGTGGTACCGAGGAAATAAAATACTCGGGGCGGACCAAAACTAGCATGACACAGGGCAGCAGTTGTGGCATTACTTTTATGGGGCTACTGAAGATTTACTTCCTTAAAGGCCCATTTTAGACCAATCTCAGGCGAGGGTCACATATTGACCTAAACGGTTGGGACGCTACGGTGCGGAAAGCAACGGAAAACTACCGCACTAAATGCATTTTGTTTTAAATGCTTCCCAAGATAATCACATGGCTGAAAAATCAAAACAATTGGCCGTTAGTCCGGGGCACCCCTTCAGTGGGGAAACGGTGCGAAGAATCTCCCCGTCAGCCAATCAAGGGAATCAAGAGAATATGTACAGTATACACAAAAACAGAGTCAGAATTGCAACATGGAATGTACGCAATTTATTCCAAGCAGAAAAACTGGATAACATTGTACAAGAAATGAGTAGATTAAAACTAAACATTTTGGGCCTAAGCGAAACCCGATGGCCTAACTCAGGGAAATGTAGCACCGAAAACGGTGTTATATATTATTCAAGGAACACTGAAACAGAGCATTATAATGGAGTTGGTATCATGCTAGACAAAGCTGCAAGTAAAGCAGTAATTAACTTTATACCATATTCGGATAGAATTATGATGAGTCAGCTACAAACAAACTTAGGTAAAATGAACTTAATTCAAATATATGCCCCCACTGCTGACAAGAAAAACGATGATAAAATAGAACCTTTTTACGAAGAAATTCAGAAAGTACTAAAATTAAGAAAAAAACGTGACATCACAATAATAATGGGGGATTATAATGCAAAGATTGTAGAAGGAAGCTATGGAGATTACGTAGGTAAATATGGATTAGGTGAGAGAAACGGACGAGGAGAGAGAATGCTGCAGTTTTGTATAGAAGAAGACCTTGTGGTCACAAATACACTCTTTAAACTACCAAAGAGAAGATTATATACTTGGAAAGCACCGAGAGATCACACAGAACAAATAATTAGAAACCAAATAGATTACATTCTAGTTAACAAAAAGGCGAGAAATAGCGTAGAGGCTGTAAAAACATACCCAGGTGCGGATGCAAATTCGGACCACAATCCTGTAGTCATGAATATGTATATTAGACTGAAGAAAATACGACAACAACAAAACCAAAATAGTTACATAAATACACGAAGTTACAACAACCAGATATACGACATTCTGCAACTAAGATGATAAACCAAAACTTCCATAAAATGCAAGAAGAAAATATTAGTAATTTAGATAAGACAAAATGGTCTAAAATAAAAGAAACAATAGTAACGACACAACAAGAAACATTTGGAGAACACAAGAAACAGATGAAGCAGAAGTGAATGACAGAGAAAATCTTAGCGCTAATGGACGAAAGGAGAAAATTTAAAAATAAAGATGAAATAAAGTATAGAAAAATACATAACATTATTAGAAGCAAGATACGTGCAGCAAAAGAATCCTGAATGGATGATAAGTGCAAAGAAATAGAAAAGTATGAACGTAAGTATTACAGCTTCAATGTTCACAAGAAAATAAAAGAAATCACTGGTATTGCACACAGACAACAATCGAGGATAATGAAGGATGACCAAGGTTCTTTAGTCATAGATACAGAATCAAAGTCAAACTTATGGCAAAAGTATATTAAACAAATCTTTAGAGATCAAAGAGCAGAAGAACGTAGCATTACAGCAGCAGAAAACGCACCAAAAATAACATGTAGTGAGGTCAACCATGCCATAAAAACCGCAAAAGCTGGAAAAGCAGCAGGACCTGATGGTATACACTGCGAACTGTTAAAACTATTAGATGAACAGTCAGTTTCAATAATTGTTGACTTGTTTAACGATATATACCAAACAGGGGTTATCCCACGCGAATGGCTACTTTCCACCTTTGTCCCCATCCCTAAGAAATCCCGAGCGTTTAGATGCGATGAGTATCGACTCATAAGCCTCATGAGTCAGGTAAATATTCTTAAGAATCATCCACACCAGGTTATATAGCAAATGTGAAGCGGAAATGTCAAACACACAATTCGGTTTCCGCAACGGAACAGGGACCAGAGAAGCCATGTTTGCTCTTAACATCTTAGCACAAAGATCTCTAGATGTAAACCAGGATATTTACATGTGCTTCATAGACTACAGCAAAACATTCGACAACGTGAAGCACGATAAACTAGTTGATATTTTGCAGAAACTCAACATAGACCATCATGACATACAAATAATTATCAATCTCTACTGGGGTCAAACTGCAAAAATAAAAGTGGATAACTTTCTGTCCGAGGAAATTAATATTCAAAAAGGTGTCAGACAAGGGTGTATCCTCTCACCCATGTTATTTAACATTTATTCGGAATATATATTCCGCGAAGCGTTAGAAGATGAAAGTTCAGAACTAATAATAAATGGGAAATGTATCAATAACGACACCGTTTTGATCGCAAGCAACCTAAAAGACCTTCAGACACTGGTAGATAGAGTATCTCAAACAAGTAAAGAATTTGGGCTTAGTATTAATATTAGTAAAACAAAAATGTTAGTAGTATCTAAAAGAAACACCGCAGACAGTCAGCTGGTCATAGACAATAGGATTATTGAACAAGTTCAAAACTACAAGTACCTTGGCACGATAGTAAACAAAAACATCACACATAGAGAAGAAATCTTAGCAAGAATAGAACAAGCAAGGGCAGCGTTCATGAAAATGAGAAAACTACTGACTGCTCAGAACCTACCGTTAGCATTAAGGTCAAGAACGGTCCGTTGTTATATATTCCCAGTACTCTTGTATGGTCTAGAAGGTTGGACTTTAAATAAAGAAACTTCAAAGAGACTTGAATCCTTCGAGCTATGGATTTATAGACGACTATTGAAAATCTCTTGGACCGACCGAATTACGAATCAGCAGGTTCTGGGTAGGATGCGCAAAGAATTGGAGATCTTACCTACCATTAAGAAAAGAAAATTAGAATAACTAGGCCACATTTCCCGCAATTCTAAATATGAGATATTGCAGCTCATTATGCAAGGCAAAATTGCTGGGCGAAGGAGAGTCGGACGTCCCAGAATCTCTTGGTTACGTAACCTACGAGAATGGTTCAATCTTACATCGGCCGAACTATTCCGAGCAGCTATATCAAAGATCAAAATAGCCATGCTGATCAGCAACCTCCAAGGGAGAAGCTGAGATTAAGAAAGAAGAAGAAATCTTAGGAGACTTTAATTCGCGAATTGGTAATAGGATAATCCCTGGGGTTAAGTTACGTTTTAACTAAGGTACTTTAAATAATAATGAAAAACTTATGTTAAACACTTACTCAATTAATGATCCCAGAAGTGACAATGTCTTCTTCAACCACAAACCACAGTATAAATAAAGATTTAGGAATACTCGAAAATAGCAGTCGATAATCGATCATATGGTAACTAATAGATGCATACATCCTCACAAGTAATTCACATGGGAACCCTAAGTTCCGCTAATGTGGGTAGTATCCATGGTCGGTTACTCGAAAAAATAAGAATAACACTAAAATCCAAGATAAAGTCGAATAAGCCAGGAATAAGCACAAAAAGGATTAATATTTAATCACTATGGGACACAACCACAAAAATTTTATGCCAAACCGCTTAAAATAAAAAAACAGAACAGGACCTAATAGAAGAAGACAACAATCATTGAAGAAGAACGTAACGTGGCAGCTACACAGGCTGTCGAGACACGAAAGGCAACTCAACAAACTCACAAAGTAATATAAGTAAAATACGAAGAAAACAATAATATTTAAAAACATATTTAAAATACAATGCAATACACACAACAAAAATATATAGACAATGCAAGAGAATTTGCAACGACCTAAACTCACTGATAAGGCAAACTAAGAACAAATATTAGGAAATCTTTTCAAAAAGAATCAAAACTGATTTCTATAGCCTCCAAAAACAAATGTTGAGATTAATCAAAAGCCAAATAAAAAAGCGAATTAACTTATTACTACTTATCACACAAAGAAATTTATGAGAAAGAAATCTAAAACGGAGCCTATTGTATCGGAAGTAGTAATCCAGGAAGAATCTCTAATAAAAAAGCAGCTGTAGAAATAGCACCTTAAACACTGAAGATCAGAAAGGGCTTGGTCCAAGACGAAATCCTTAATGAGCTGCTCAAATAAGAGGCAGAGAAATGAAACCAAAAATTTATAATTTTAATTCGCAAGACTCTCTGTCTCCTACTGTTTTAAGAAAGATGATAAGAAGAAACTATTAAAATCATAATGAGAAAAATCAACCTCATTAGCAAATAAACAACAAGGGATCAGGCTGGAAGGTCATGTACGGATCACGTATTAGATATAAGGCAAAAAAACTGAGAAATCAACAGAATAAAATTGACCAGATTCTATATATTTTATTTACATGGATAAGGCATTTGACTGAATACAATTAAAAGGTTATATATCTCCTTTACAATAAACAAATAGTTCAATATCATTAAAGTAATTTAAAAAAATTATACAGCAGATAAAATATAAACTAAAATAAATGATAAATTCTCGGAAAAAGTAGTGGTAAGTAACGCAATATGAAAGGAAGATTCACTAAGTCTGTTATTATTCAACATTATAATGGATGAAATAATCTAGCCACTGCGTAGATTGGGGGAATATAAAATAGTAGAAGGAAGTTAAAACCTTATGTTATACTGATGACACAGTACTAGTCGCCAAAAACAAGAACGATCTGCAGAAACTATTAAATAAATCCAATAATACAGCAAAACAGTTATCAACAACAAAAACAAAACTTCTAAATAAAAATATCCGCATTTGCTGGCGTAGAAGCAGAGATAAGGAACCAACAAAAGCAGCAAGGACTGCAGCATATTTAAACGGCAAAATATGGAAAAACAAGGACATTGAAATCCAAGTAAAATCCTAATTTATAAGAGTCTTCTTAGATCTATTATAACGTATACAGCGGAAACCCAATCTGACTTATCAAGAACTCGATGATTATTAGAAGTAAAATACAAGCTCGGCGAGAAAAAAGAATTGAACTATCACATATATTGTAAGATCAAAGATCGAGGAAACAACTTTTAAGATAACCAGAGATGGTGGTTCGATGTAGAAGCGTTGGAAGACCTAAAGAAAGATGGAGCGACGACATCTAGAAACGATGAATACATGCAAAGAAGACGGAGAAAAATTGATTATAGATTATGCTCAGGAGCTGAAAGAGTTGCTATTGCAGGAGTGGAATGAGATCGACCAGAATGTGATCCTCAACTTAATTGAAAGTATGCCTTGTCGACTTCAAGCAATTATTAACATAAAAGGAGGGAAACACGTTATTAGTGATAAGTTCTTTCATTGTTTATACTTTTATATTGGCCCTAATAACAAAAAGTTGAGCTTCGTTTAAAATGCAAATTTGTTGCTTTTTCAAAATAAATTGTTTAGTGAGACTTGAGGTGTCAATGGTCGCTCAAGATCTGAAAGACTAGATTCAGTTCGAAGTGTTCAGGTAGTCAAAGCCCCAAGTTCACGAATTAAACAAAATTGTCGTATTATTAAACACGAACTAGAATTAGCTTCTCACAAAAGATATAAGAGACATTTTCTGCTAGATTCTCTGAAGAAACAAGTAGGAAAGAAAAATTAAAAAGGTTTTTGACGAGTACGATCGGTGCCCAAACAATGTCACTTTTCTACGAGATAATAAAATCAAGAAATTTGGTTTGAAGTATAGTGAGTATTTCACATGCTGTGTGACATGTGGCTTCATCTTATTGAAACCGCACATCGTTTAAGTTTAAATCGTTGGTTTTATTCAAAAAAAGTTATTTAGCATTTCATTACGGGACAATGTTGAAGTTTTATAAGGCCATTTAAAGAAAAATAAGCGTCATCCCTCAACATGAGATATTTTGCAAAAATCGACATGAATTAATGTGTTCGCTAAAGTCAGTTCACAAATATATGATGTTCTCAAAGGTCTAGGGCGTCAACAGTTACTTTTAATTTTTATAGATATATCTATACATTAGAACAGAAAGTAATCAAAGAAATGTGGCGTTGCCTTAAACCCTTAACTTACACGAGGAGGTCCATGCGTAATAAACAAGACAGCCTATAAACTTGAACGGATAGTAAACAAAGACGGCTGATATTAAATTTAGCATGGCGGTGCCCTAAGCTTTTGATTTACACGAAGAAGTTCGTGCGTTCGTGCCGCGCGTCGGGGCCGTTATCGCTCCGAATGGCTGGACGGCCGCGACTGTCATCAGGCCTCTGCATTGCCGTACGCAAAAAGCGCATTTGAGATAGCCATTTGATTTGTTTCCGTCTAGCGGAAGTTCGATTACAAACGCTCAGTCATAATGGACGTAAGCCTTATGTAGGCATTTGAAAGTTGCACATGCCTAAAAACAGTAGCGGCAGCAATGTCCTTCCAGATATGTTGCCTTTGTATGTGTTATCTCTTTTATGGGATAGGAACAGATGCATATTTACTAATTTAAGTAATAGTTCACTATCCGTTGAAAAAACAAACCCAAAGTCGACAATTAAGTTATGCAATTTCAGAATCAAAACAAACATTCTGTTACTACTGCCAACATTAATTTAGGGAAAAATTAAAACTTACTGGAAATGAATGTAAGAAATGGGCCAAGTATGAAGGTAAAAAGAAATAATTTGTATTTGCACCTAGGCGTAACTATTGGACGTGACATTTTTTTTTCAGAAATACATTGCATAGTATTTATATAAAATTGTTAATTATAAACACCTGTTATATAGTTATTTTGATGTAAATAAATGTTTATGATAGGGTTCTTAATTAAACTAAGGATTAATCAAAATAAAATACAAAATTTCAATTGTGAAGAATTTATAATGGTTAATTTATACATCAAATCGTGCAAACAATTCCAAAATAATATATATTTAGATTTGTCAAAATATTAAAGTACATGAGTTTGTTTGAATTCCTATGTTAGTTAAAACGTTAATTACTTTGTCTGCAATAATTGAAGAGCTCGGTAAATAAAGGGTCCAATTACATTTAATTGGGCCTACATACATTTTATATAATTTAATGTAATAAACAAACGGTTGCGCTATTTTAATAACATTATAAGTCATACTTTGAACAAAGAGATTCTGTGCAATAACCAGTTAGTGCACCATTTGCTAGAAAAATTACTTTGAATGTTGTATAAGGAATAATTGTTAAATTAATTTTTGCGTGGAATAAATTTCATGTAATCACAATAAATGTTTGGGAACGGTACAAATAAAAACGCAGTTGAAGAAATATATTGTTCAATATTCAATTCATTTTTTATGGAAGGGTCCTCGATAGATTGCAGCAGCCCTTATACCGACAAATTCTTTCAATTGTTACAAAAGGGGAAGGCCGAAAGCTATATTCCGTTTCGGACTTGAACAAACACCCGTTGTTAAAAAGACACGAAAACAGGCCGCTACCGTTAACTAAACCGATAAGCACATCTCTATATTTAATTAATGGTAAAACATTCGAAATATATTCTATGCGCCACTTCCTCCGAGACAATAAATCGGAGAGCCAGAGCTTGTTTACAAACAGAAATAATATATGACGGCGCGATCTAGAACCAAAGATATTTGAGTCACGCATATCGGGGCACGTAAACTCCGCAAAATATGGCAGTCTAATTTTTATCAGATCATAAAGTTGGGCGGAAGATCAGCCAGGAGCGATAGTCATTTTCTGTGACAAATTGATTTAAGTTTGAAGGCTGCAGGTCGCACGGCGCCTGGCGCCGCTATGATGGATGGAAGAATTCATGAAAGTCAAGTGCGCTCAGTGCGCGCTGCCGCATTTCGGCAGAAATACGAGCGAAATAAAATTACTCGAACGTCTTTCGCATTACGTGCAATCTAGGACGATTGAGACAAACAAACTGGAATTGCGCAAGCACGTCTTTGTGACGAATGCTTGCATAGTAATTTTAGAGCGATTTTATTGTCTTGCATTGTTGGCAAACTAGGAATTTTTGCTAAAACAAATTTTAATCCAGTTCAGTGTAAAATTTCAAGTCGACGGTTTTAGCACTATTTCGCTTGGTAATAAATTAAAATTTCATGCGTCGCCAGAGTTAAAATCAGAGTATTGCCATGATTTACGAAACGCTGCTCAGTGCAACCTTTTAGTGACAATAAAAATGCCGTTTCAAGGGACTTAATGTTTAATGAATATGTCGCTGAAAGTGTCCAGTTCTCGCTTTAATGTGTCAAGACTGGCTCGGTTATTTTATGAATTTCTATTCCAGTTCCCAGTCTCGTTAATTTTGAATTAGTCTTTCCGTTCGCTGCACATTGTTTGAAAGAGGTTAAGTAATAGCTAGAAATAGAAACCTATAGGGAATAATTGCAGCAGCTTGTAGTAAAATCCCGGAATTATGTCGGTGACATAATCTTAAGTTTAAGTAAAGTAATTTGAGTTTATGATTTTGCCTAGACGCAAAATGCTCGATTGCTAAGTAATAATTAATATCTACCAATATATTAAAAACTCATTTTTATTTTGTAATAGATATTCAGTTTTAAGAAATATGTTATAAAACTATATGTAAATGTAAAGAATATAAACCACTTACATATTGGACTGCCATCAAAATGGAATTAGCCCTTACCTGTAAAAAATAACACGGTCAAAATGAATAATGCAATAACAGTAGCAGCCTACGCATATGCACATTTTATTTACTATAAAGCTATATGTTGTTATATGAACATCTAATTATCCCTTATTCGAATATAATTTTGCTCTCATTTCACTTATATGATAAATAAAACCGAAAAGCTGTACGGACTGGTGTGGGTTGTGGAGGCAATTAATCATATCTTAGCCTGGATGCACCCCACATAAATCAAGGCTGTAAAGTCAACTAAATAAATTGTCTCCATTGATAAAATAAGATAGATTTATGGCTTTTGCCGATTTGGTGGAATCTTTAAACAAAAACAATGACTAGAAAGATTTTTGCAATACTAGTTCGGTCACCACTAATTTTGATTAAATTTTTAATATTTACCACAAATAAAATATATTTATTGTAGCTTTCTAAATGTTAATGCAAGGAAAAGAAAATTATTTTAAATATGTTTTAGATTTTATATATACGCATATGTATAATCTAATTTATTTAAACTACAAACAGAAAATTGAAAAATCAAAGTTGTTTTTAAGTTATACTTTTATTTATTGTCTGTTATCGACATTAGTTATTAGTAAAAGTATGTACGTAAGTTACAAGATACTTAACAAATAGAAATTGTACAAAAAACTTAAATTAATTCGTGATTCTAAAAAAAATGTAAGTATCTTATTTATTGAAAACAAAACAGAATAAATAAATTAAACTTGCTAGTTCAATAAAAAAATGTTTTATTACGCTTAATGTATATAGACTATTTACTGTATAATAAAGTCTACATAAATAAGCCTCTGTTGAATCAGTGATTTTCCAGTTAGCAAAACGCTCCTAAATAAATGTTTCAGTAGCCATATGATCATGGTGATGACGTTGTGAGAAATGTGTACGTCTAGACGAAGATTAGGTTGAGGAAAGTTTCAACTTTCTTGGGTAAGTACTTTTTCAGAAAAAAAATTGTAGACCTTAGAACTTGAACGCACCTCGTACTGTAAATAGTATCTTTGAACCTAATTTTAGGTTCTCATTAATACCTACTTTTCTATCTTTAGAAGTCTTATATTACAAAACAGTTTGTGTGCGAAACAAGCATTTATCACAGATTTAACGCGTGCATTCAAATACTGCAAATATTTTATGTTTTGCAACAAAATTTAATCCGTTGTTCTGTTATTCTTCTATAATGACGTAAGACTTGCTATTATTAGAGCTGTGGTCAAAAGCGTGAGACATTTTTTAAAAATCACTCATTAGAATTCATTTGTACCTGTTGGAAAAAAGGTTGTATTATACTATTTATAAGTTCGTGGTATTCGGCGTTTTGTTAGTTCAGCTATGGACAACCCCCAGCTAGGTTTCGACACTCTTCAGGAGTAATAACATTATATTTTTCGAATAAAATTCCTCCGTTAATTACGTCATGTCATACTTTCTTATCTTTTAGTTTAGTGAGCCCTAAAGATAGTCAATGAGGTATTGAGCTGGTCAGTTGAACAACTACTTGCTTTAAAACTACTGTCTACTGTTTTCAGATGTAACTCTATGTAACCCCAGATCACCACGTTACCCCCTGTGTGTTTGACCCGAACAATTGCCAAAATTAAACATGATTTTGTTACACGTGTGTGCACTTGTAACAGATCTAACGTTGTAATTTAAATGTTGATAATAGTAGTAGTGTCTCATTAGGCTTACCCCAAAGCTAGACCGGTGTGACTACATTTATCCAATTTTCTTCTATAAAATGTTACTGTTGATGACCCGTTGTAAACGAGCTTTTTGTTCTTCTCCGAGAACCATTGCTTCTTCTTCGCCTTCCAGTCTCTCGCAATTACTTTTCGAAGTTTCATCTCACTAAAGGGCCGGCCAATTTTTTAAAATATCGGGGCAAATAGTTCAAAATAGTTTTTTTTTTATTTTAAGGGATTCCCAAATCAATTTTCGGTCTCTGCATTAAAAAGTTACCTTCTTCAGTCCGTTCTCTTCCGATTTACTTGTGTATTCTTAATACGTTTTTTAGTTTTTAAACTACCCATCGAGAATATTTAACATACTTGGTGATTTCGACGTGAGGCTTGCCCTGTTCATAAAAAAAATACTATTTACTAAGTTTCGTCGTTTAGACATTTTTATTATATAATAATCGGAAATTTAAACTCTGCGTATCGGCGATAACAAGACACGTGTTTACACAAAAAGCAATTCGTGTCACTTAAAATATTTGTATGCAAAACACACATTTATATTTTGGTTTATAATAATTAGTAACATAATAGCAATAATAAAGGCACCTTTGTCCTTTAGTTGTTAAAAAAGTTTATATAAATGCTTCGTACTTTTGGCTACGGTATAAGTATGGTATATCAACCCATATAATTTAAAATAGTAAGATGTAATAATAAACTCAAACTGAAGACCCGCTGAATGTAACTCTGAATTTCTAACTACTACCTTACACGACTTTTTCAAAAATGTAATTAAAATAGACTCTTTTTCACACTACCCTAATAATAAAAAGTTGAATTTGTAAATAAACGATTTAAAAAAGTTAAATTTATGAAACGAATGATGAACTCGGATATGGATTTGTATCAAATGAATTTATGTGCTGTATAGTTTTAGTACAAAAATTACCATTGTTATAAATGGTACAGCCAATTTCTATAATCTGATGCTCATATTTGTGCTTGCTAAGTATCCCATACATAACTGAGATTCAATATGGACCCAAACACGATTCTGAAGCATATGATGACTTTTAAGCGTTTGATATTAATTTTCAATGAAATTGCTTCACAGAAGCCAATGATGCATGTTTACAAAGGCTCCTTGTAAAATGTGTTTTTTATAGAGGTATAGAACTTTGAAATGGAACAAAACAAAGATGAATTTTTTAAATTGACATAAAATTTACTTTATTCGAAAGATAATCTCCTGGCATTATAATTTAAATATGACTTCTGGCATATGATCGCCACGGCTGGCTCGGACGTAGTCTAATCTGGAGGTCCAATTTTCGATGACTTTTTCCAAGATTTGTGGCCGTATATCGGCAATAACGCGGCGAATGTTGTCCTCCAAGTGGTCAATCGTTTCGGGCTTATCGGCGTAGACTAGCGACTTCACATATCCCCACAGAAAATAGTCTAGCGGCGTTAAATCGCACGATCTTGGAGGCCAATTAACGGGTCCGAAACGTGAAACTATGCGGTTACCAAACGTTTCCTTCAATAAATCAATTGTGGCACGCGTTGTGTGACATGTTGCGCCGTCTTGTTAAAACCACAGCTCCTGCACATCATGGTTGTTCAATTGATGAACGAAAAAGTCAGTAATCATGGCTCTATAGCGGTCACCATTGACTGTAACGTTCTGACCAGGACCATTTTTAAAGAAGTACGGACCAATAATTCCACCAGCCCATAAAGCACACCAAACAACCAGTTTTTCTGGATGTAACGGTGTCTCAACATACACTTGAGGATTGCCATCACTCCAAATACGGAAGTTTTGTTTGTGGACGTATCCATTCAAACAAAAGTGAGCTTCATCGCTAAACAAAATTCGCTTATGAAAATCGGGATCAACGGCAATCTTGTTTTGGGCCTTGCTAGGTGATCGTGTGGCTTCAATTCTTGCACGAGTTGGATTTTGTAAGCACGAAAACCAAGATCTTTCCGCAAAATCTTCCATAAAGTGGATGGACACATATCCAATTCCTGTGTACGTGGCGTCTTCCTCTACGCTACGCTCTACAGCAGCAATGACTTCTTCTGTACGCACTGTACGACGTCTCTGTGGATGCGTATTATCATTTAGAGTAAACGTGGTGCGAAAACGTTCCATAGTTAATCGAATTAATTGTTCTGATGGACGATTATGTTGACCGTAAAATGGACGTAGTGCGCGATACGTATTTCGAACAGAACCATGATTCTCAAAATAAATTTGCACAATTTGGAAGCGTTGTTCAGGCGTCAGTCTATTCATGTTGAAATGCCAAACCAAACTAAACATAAATCACTTGACAGCTGACAAAATGGCCGCCAGTTAAAAAAGTGTTGCCAACGTAAAGTTTTATACCTCTATAAAAAACACCCGTTAGTTTCCATAAAATTAATTTTAAAAATGACATTTTTCTATAACAGCGAAATTCTCCGTTATTTTTTCTTGTAAATTAGCAATCGCGAAGCAAACTAAATATTTTTGTGTATTCGAATACATTTTCTTCGCTGCTTTATTATGACTAAACCGGACATTTAGCTTCAGAGAATGCAAAATGGTTTAGTTTTGCAAAGTTGCGATTATGGAAAGATTTTTACCGAGCATAACTAGAAACTTGAATCCAAAATCCTCCAAAACCAAATTTACCATTATGTTGCACATGCCACAAGAATTACAATTCATAATTTGTTTGACGTTTGGGGTAGTTAAATACGACTGTATTTAATAATGATTCAATCATTTGCCTTGCAAATGCCTTCAAAGTGTTCATAACCATTTCCTAGATCTCACACTTCTTTCAAGAGGCTCAGTTGCAGTTCTTCATTTTTTAGTGATTCCTTGTCTTAGAATTTCCTCTTGTCAGTATGTAATATAGTTGAAGACCTAAAAATTATATGCATTTATTAGTTTATATTTAATATGTAAACAAGTCTGGCGAGAATGGAAAATAAAAATTTCATTTCTCGATCGATATTAAAAAGGCACTTGATTGAACAAGTAACGTTTTTAGTTTGTAAAGGTTGAAAAAAACAAAGAAAACTATTATAAATTATAGAATTCTAAAAAGTTACTTGGGTCCAAAAATATCTAAAGTTGATTATCAATTGTAAAATTAACAAATTTAAAACACTATTCTCTTCAGAACTAGAATTCGTGCTAATGCTTTAAAACTGATAGTTACAATGCGGTAATCAAAATAGAGCTAGTAATAATGAAATGTGATTATTAATTTTATGTGTGTTTTATTCTTAGCCAATGTGTCGTTGTTTTAGCTAAACGCCACAGGCTAATTGAAAATTACCCTTCAATATATTATTTGGAGAACTTTTTAGCTTCAATATGTGATGTTCAAAAACGTTGCGTAATAAAGCAGAATAATAAACCACTTTTAGAAAAAACTACGTTCTTAAAATTATCAAAATTGACATTTCTTAGATTTAAAAAAACTATTCAACCCAAGAAACAATGATGGAATTCCCTACTATATTTTACTATACGAATACCCTTATGGTACTGTATACCATTAACAAAATATAACAATATTAAAACTGAAAGCTTCATCATGGTCTATAACAATCGCTGCAGTTTATAGACATACTACATCCCATGAAGCATATTAAAATATTCTAAGGCAACTTAGCTGGAAATTTCTAGTAACCGATGACGGTAATATTAAGAATGTTCTAGAAATTGAGATTTATTAAGAGTTATCCAAGATAATAATTAAAGGATCAACTTGTTGGAGATTTGAAAAAAATCTAAAAAAATTACAGCAATAAAATCTAATTTTGACTTCGGGGCATATTACAGCTGCAAAATAATAACTCTAAGTACTAGAGTATTTTGGAAAATAATATCAACCTAGGCTATGCAAGAGAGAGGTGTCGAAGAAGCAAATGTATTTGAAGGGCATTCTACCAGTACATTTTCCACACGTTCAGATAGTATTAATAATAACAAAAATAAAAAGTATAAAACTACATTAAGGCATCATGACAACTATCTCTTCAAATATTTTTTTCACCTAAAGAAATCCACAAGGAAATACAGTTTCTAAACTAACATCTGGATATGATTTAATCGTTAGTAAAGTACTAAAAAACTTTTCGTGTAAAGCTAACAGCATTCTTCAATTTCTTGAAAATTTACCCAGATTGTCTTGACTTCAAACCCAGTAAACCTGTAATTGAAATTAGCTCCGATAAAAGACTGATTTTTCCAGGTTAAATTTGATGTTACTCCATCAAACCACCAGCCTGTTAAATCCGGGGTACTATAAAGCAAAGCCCTTCATCTATTTCTGCTTAATGTTTACAGCTTAAGTACAACTATCAAATAACTCACTATTAGCGACATTTAGCAACGACACTTCAATTATTTGCGCAGACTAACATTATCACGTAATTTAAAAAACTACAAGACACATCAACCTTCTCCAAAATTGGCTCAAATTGTAGAACATCAGTATTAACGCTAGCACATTAAAAACAAATAAATTATCTACAAAACTATACTATTAAGTCGGTATGGGCTTATATAATAGTACTGCGGGATTACATTAAACTTTCTAATATAAAGATTTTTCAAACAGTGAAGTTAAAGATTCTGCTGATGATTGTGAATGCTCTGTAGTACTTCTGATACTTAACTCTCTTTAATGACCTATCTTTTGTAAACGCTGTAATCAAATCATATGCTATAAGTGTAAGAATTGTAACACCGATAAAAGTAATCGACTCGTAAGAGAACTGTTTATTTAACCAATGGTAAATGATATTTCGAGAAGTCTCAAAAGGAAATGGCTTGAGGACGTAACTTTGTGAATCCCAGAGAACCGTAGTAGCAGTGCTTGGTACAAAATAAAACTAATAATACATGTTTATTATTTATTCTACAGTTTATGGACTAGCTTATAAATTAACAATAAAATTGAGTCCTATAAAACCAAGGAAAATATGGCATAGAAATCTAAAGTGTATGTTTCTAAGTAGCCCAATATTATATACATTAATTTGCTTGTATAAGTACGTTTACAGTATTTAATAAATTTCAAATTCTTTCTCATAGGAAGATAGTTTTTAGAATCGATCAATATCCAAATTGCACATCGGTCCTTGAACACAGTCTTATGTATGTGGGAAACAACTAGTCAATAAGAAGCGACCGGTATTTTACTTCATTTTCCAGCTTGTGCTGATAAATCAGCGGAAGTCTCTAATGTAAATCCAGATTGTGGTCTATATATAACATCAAACTCACATTTTGAAATAATGGAAAAAAAAATAAAAAATAAACTAACTCAGTAATAATTAATAATTTACCAGTGATTTACACAAAAATTAATTGCATGTAAAATACAATATGATTATGGTTGAATTCTAATGAACATTTGGTTTTATTTATTTTAATCCTTCAGAGCCACAAATCCAATACTATTAGGTGTGCTATGCTACTACAGTAAGGAAGTGTTAAGATAAATATTATTTTTTCTTATTACACTACTACTATTAATATTACATTATTACGAGGCAAATTAAACATAAGGCTATGTTACAATAATAATACTTCCCAACGTATTAAAAAAAAAGAAATTTGTAAAAAGCAAAACTTCTTCGAAACCATTATTCATATAGTACAATAAAAAATGTGAAAAAGAAATTGAACAACAAAATATCCTATAAATGCGCCTGTATTTGAATTTACTACTTTCTCTTTTCGTATATTCGTATATCAAAACCCTCAAATTAAGCATTTTGTTAATTACACCTTCTTATCCATTTATTGTCAGACGATTCTCCAATTCTCCGACTTCATTAATAAAGGTAATGTGAAATTAACAGCACAGCGCTGTGCTTAAATTCGAATTTAGAGCCCTGCGGATGAAATCACGACGTCTCGTTCGATCTAAATGTAAATTTGCCAAGAAATGCATTTGAAAACTCTCGGTATCGGTGGCAGAAGTAAGTTGAGTTCAATTAACTTAAAACGCTACCTAATTGCTTTTATTTTCGGCGATTTAGCTTGTCAGCAAGCAGCTGCTTTCGGGCATTATTACGCCTTTTCCCAAACCGCGGCATATCAACAAGCTTTTCCTTTTACTTTAAATTATAGATGCAAAAAATGGATTTGCGTAGGAAGAGAGTAGTAGACGTGGCCGTCTGGGTGACTGTAAGTTTACGCAAATTTATTTTACAGGTTTATACTCCGACTTCATTTTTCTAGCATATTTGTTATTTATAGCACTTCTATGGCCGCTCCCATAATATAATTAGCATTGCGTTCATTATCTTTTTTCTAGCAAAAAGTCAGTTTTTAAATAGAAATTTAAATGTATGAGCTTCAACAAATTTTGCCAAAGTAACATAAAATGTAAAACAAATTTAAAAACAAATAATGGTTTTCATAGCAAAAAGTTGCTTTATCTGTAACGAAAAATTAACTTTTTTTGTCACTGAACAGATGGGCTAAAGGATAACAAAATAGAAAATCTATATACTTTAATAAGCATAACTGGATGTTTTTAAAATTATACATACAAGCGTGTGCACATGCGCACATAGACACCCTCAAGCAGGAAAAATAATTTCTCTCACAATTAAATGTGTAGAAGTTAAAAATGAAAATGATTAGTATCTTTCACTAACTATAGACAGATTTATAGTCAAACGTACACCGTGACCAGAAGAATGTTTCCAACAAAAATATTTATTCCAAAAAAACTTTATAACAATTAATGTGAAATAAAATACAATTATTTACTTGAACTATAGATAGTATTCTCGAAATGTCTTTCTTCGCTCTTTATGACACTTGTCAAGCGTTTTAGAAATTGTCTGTAATTTTGCGTCTTTTCTCCTGAAATCGAATTGATCGTCTCAGAAATCCTTTATTTGAGTACTTTGAGGTTCTCCTGATTTCCTCGAATTAAATGGTATATAATATCCGTAGTTAACCCCCATTATGTGTTGTCACATGGGTTCAGATTAACAAAATAGGGCGTTCAATCAATGCCACCTCTAGTTTTAGCCTACGACTTTCTGTTTTTGTGTACCCCATGCAGTTGTGGGTGTTGACGAAACCTTATAGCTCAAAATGACAATCATCTAAAAACCATATTTTTCGGTGATCGATTTGGTTCGATTTGATCATTTAACTGAGAGTGGAATTTGTAAAGAAATGACTCCAAATATTTTCGAAATATCACATGGGGTGATGATCTATTGATAGACGACTCTTTCGATGCATTTATAACCGAAGAACTTGGGTTTTCGATGAAATGTTTGCCAAAATTTTCGATGACCTCTTCTGCGCGCACTGTACGGGAGCGACCAGTTCTACCTTAATCATCGTCAAGAATGTTGCCATTTGTCAGACCTTTTTCAGTCAACCTCTCATTATTTTAAAATAAAATTACTAATTTAAGTGAAAATTCAAAAATGTTAAATTTGATGATATTTATAAATTTATAAATTATTTTTTATTCACCTTATTATCTTCCGATCGACCACTATCTTCCACAATCGAACGGTTTCATTGGACTCTTTTCCGTCCCTATACCACAATTCGATAATTTCCACTCTTTTGAAGATCGAATATCATTCTTTTGTCGAAGACATTTTTTTGAGAAATGGGAATCGCTCTTTGTTTATATACAATTGATAAACAAACCAGGTGACTTTGAACTGAAATGTTTTGTAAGTTTAATTTTTTTTAATATATCATTTTTTTAAATAACCTCTCTTCATCATATGATGTGTTTATGATATTGTTTATATAAGGACTTTGTGATACCGATTGTAGTTTAACAGATCATACTTTAAATTTGGTTTATAATATAGATGCAGTGCTTAAAAGCAATTAACTAGATTCATAAAAAAAAATTACCTTTACAACTGGCCCTTTTAAGTTAACATTTTTTTGAATTCGTCTAAAACTTCAAATTGCTCAACTTTTGTTGAAAATTCAGTTTTACCTTTACTTAAATTTCGTTCCAATTTTAAAATATAATGCAGTGAAATGAAATAATTACAATATATGGGAGAATTCCTCGATTCTAATTAATTAAATTCGATTATATGCATAGATAAATGCAGTAAAAACTGATGGTGCAAAATAACATTTTTTTCTTCTCTTGGGTGGTTTAGCTGAGAGGTAAAGGCTCTCACATCTGCGCTCTCTCTAACCGGTTGTCGCACACCAATTCTGGTGTCGAGTGAACGCAGGTATTCAATTATTTTTAGTGACCCGCCAGGAATCAGAGAGCACCGGGGAATGAACCCGGGTTCGTCAGCATCGCATTTTATTTAAATTGGAACATCTGGCAAAGCCTGCAATATCGGATACATCTTTGTTGGTTAAACGATGATTTTCACTTACGATGTCAATTACGAAATCAATACTTTCTGAGACAGTATCCAATTTTACTAATTTTAAGAGCTGCAACTGTATCTTCATATAATTGTTTTGATATCAAACCTTCTTATACAAATATTTAATAATTAGATGAAGTTCATTCTTCACCTGTTTCTAAATTTTATCGAAAGTACCGCTTTAATGCTAAATAATACTAAAATTGCTACACGTATGTTAATTAAATTTGGTAAGTAGTTGACTAATACAATAACAAAACTAGATAGGAATATTATCCGTCAAAGTCGTCTGTATCAGATAAACATTAAATATAAGTGTATTACGTCTAATTTGCAAACACTCAGCTTTTTGTTTTTTTACTAAGCTTAGGGGACATTTAGCGAGAAACAACTTTTTTTATACACAAATTTTAAATCAAAATTTTCTAAACTAATCCATGTTTAATATCAATATACCTTTCTATCAGAATACTAATCATTTTATTGTTAATTATTTTGTTAACAGCCTACATGTCTTCGGCAGTAACCTAAGTTTTTGAACGCCCTTCAAGAATGCCACCTTTTAAGAGTAATACCATTCCTTTCAAAAGGCGGATATTACCGAAACTGTAGGAGGAACTTTTTTTATGCAAACAGTTTTCAATTTATTCATTCATTTGAATTTACTTAAGGCACAACATCTGTTTCAAGCCTGAAAAAACGTGTTCCTTTGGGAATTTTTCTTGGCTAAACTAAAAACGCAAATAAAAAATGTTTAGAACATACAAATTTTCTTTTATTTTTATTTAAAAATAAAATAGCGGTTATAGGCGCTACTATCTAAGCCTGCCCCCCTTTTTTATGCCTTTGTGGCAGGCAATAGAAGTGCTATCCATCTTGAATTTTTTTTACTATCTATATGAGTTTTGCTAGTGAAGTAAAATACTGATTTTTGAAAATTTGGTACTGTTTCGAAAAAATGTTGCATTTTGGCAAAAAAAATCGACTTTAATCTGTTTATAAAAATTGTAATTGTCAATTAATTATAAAAATCGTGTGTACTTCACTAGATAATTTATCTAAGAAGCTACAGTTAAAATTAAAAAAGTCAATTGGTTGAAGACTAAGTTATACAACCAGAATATACTCCCTGTTTTAACCTACGCAGCAGAGACATGGACGTTAACGATAAAAAAATATGCAAAAACTGAGGGTAGCGCAGAGAGGAATGGAGCGGGCAATGCTGGGAATCAGTCTAAGAGATAGGATGACAAATATATGGATTCGAAATAAAACAAAAGTAAAAGATGTAATAGAACATATATTTAAAGGAAAATGGCAGTGGGCCGGACATATTGCCAGACTAGAAGATGATAGATGGACGAAGAGCATGCTGCAGTGGAGACCAAGAATAGGCAAAAGGCATAGAGGCAGGCCCCCCCTTAGGTGGACTGACGACATAAAAAGAGTAGCAGATTACAATTGGATGCAGAAGGCGAAAAACAGGGACCAATGGAAGATGCTTGGAGAGGCCTACGTCCAACAAAGGACTGAATTGGACAGATGATGAATCGGTTGAAAATCGTTTGTAATCTACTTACTTCCTGCTGATTTTAAAAACATGATTTTTGAGATAATCGAGTTCAAAGTTTCAAATACTATCAATTATCGATATGAAATTTCTAAAGTAAGTGCTTGCTGATTTTTTTACACTGGCATCATATATAAAATTTTAGTATTTATACTTTAACTATCAACAGCTATACTTGCATATCGACTGTGGGTAATAAACAGAAATCGCGCCAGTATGCTTTGAAATCCAAAAAAAGCTATGAGTAAGATCGAGGCCTTTTCTATGCTTCGGGTGCTCAGAGGCGCTTCAAAAAATTATCTTAAATTTTTTTTTTAATCTTATTGAATATCATTTTTCAGATGTCTTCAAAACAGTATTTTGTACAACGTTGCATAAATTAAAGTTTTTAATAAAAACAATAATGCTTTGTAAAGTAGCAAAAAAGTAGTGTTCAAGTTATGCATATATTAAGTAATCATTCATAGAATGATCAAGTAACCTTATTTAAGGATATTTTTATTTTAACTTATCGCACTCCGTGAGTTCATCTTTAAACATAAATGTGTATTGATGATAAGGGAGTGAATGCAGAAAATATAATTCAAATAAAAGGCGCGCGGACAGAAGGGGCAGAGAGGGGGATGGATGGATGGGGCTATAAGAGGACGGGAGAGAGGAAGAGGAAAGAAAGGACAGTAGAGGAAAGGGAAGAAAGGGCAGTAGGGGAAAGAAGAAGAAGGCGGAGAGCGAAAAAATTATTATTGGTCTCGGTCATCCTCTGAGCATCAGTCAAAGCCAACTTACATAAAGCTTATAAGAATACAATAACTAACAAATTGAAAACAGTACAATCAGCGTTGGGCTGCATTTGTTATCTACTGAGCAAATACTGGTACAACATCAGCAGATAAGACTAAATATCTTAGAGTAACCATAAATAACTTGCAAACTTAGAAAGATTATGTAAAGGAAGCAATTATTAAAGCAAAATCAAAATAATCCGCAGGTAGCCATATTTTATTTTCGTGCTAAAAATGTCTATCGCAACTTCTCATTTAGTAATTCAGATATTTATATAGTACCGAAATATAAAAGAAGAATTTGGCACAACATAAGCACTATGTTTTTCTGTAGTAAAGCCTCAACAAATAGACTAAAAAATTAAATGTGCCTGAAGCAGCCAAATGACTATTTACAAGTGATAACGATAAAAACATTTTAGAGCTCCTTTATTATACAATTTGTCCTGTTTACAAAGAACAATAAATATTTAGTGTGGTACATATATAATAAGTGCAAGCAGCAGATTAAACTGCCAATTGCCTATGGACATGTAAAGTTGGGCTACAGTAAGCCAATAAGCCTAGTCTACAATACAAGTGTGTTTTAACATAAATTTAAGAGGAAGAAGAAAAATTTAAATTAGGTCTTAGAATTAATGTGAGCTTAAATTAAAATTATTAATTAAAAAGCGTTGGAAGTTCATTGGGCTTAAATCGTTTTAAGCATTTTTGTTTATCGGATTCGTTCATCAGGGTATTCACTAGTTGATTGGGATTCACTGGTAGAGTCCTTTATTTTTTCTTTTATAGTAGGTATATACAAATCACTTAAGATTTGACATGTATCACGGGGCATTGACTAAAGCATGTAGCACTTTATATTAGAATCTCTCGATGATAACTAAGTTGGAGACGGTTCCCCAGAGGGAGAGACTATACAAATAGGTTTCAATGTTACTTTATAGAGCAGTAATTTGTTTTCTAGTAATAGTGAAGACTTCCTTCCAATCATCCAGTAAATTTTTCTGTATTGTAGCTCAAGCGGTTTGCGTTTGTTAAATATATAGGTTTTCCAAGTCAGATATCAATCTAGATGGAGCCCCAGATATTTTGTGTAGTCGCCATCTTTTAGTTGTTGTCCGTGGAGTGTAACCGCTTCCGTATCGTTGTTACCTATGCCACTTTCTATAGCGAGGATAGCACTTTATATTTGAGTGTTCGCTTGATCAGCTTGGTGCCTTTTTAGGATTAGTTTCTTTACGCATAACTTCTTGTACTTGCAAAATCTTAAATGGGTTGATGGGTAAGCTCATATGAAAAGGAGATTCTAGAGAGTCAATTATTTTAGCATCTTCCTCAAGACACTGGCTGGGGAAAGGTTTGAACACATTCAGCAAAGGTTTCTGCATTTTCTTTACTGTTATGGCCCATTGTCCATTTGATTTGATAATAGTTAGTTTGTGCATTATAGGACTCTTAATTTTTTGTAACCGCTAATGAAAACATTAATACGACTTCATTACAAAAACAAGTGATTAATAACATAGTAAATAATCTGCAAATTATACTTCTGCCCATAAAGTATTTTACAAAAAATGCAGTTTATGTAGCTTAAACTATAAAATTCGTGATAATATTGCACAAACATGCAAAATTAAAACCATTATGTAATAGTGTAAGGTTTTTCGATGTAACTTTCGATGTACTGATGACCTAATGTCGCTCAACTTACGAGACGGTGTAAATATAGAGTATAATTTTAGCTCACCCCCTCTGTCCAAATAGAAGTTCTAATTCAACTATTAGCAGAAAATTGATGCTTGGAGTATTTTAGAATTTTTCGACTAATACCCGAATATTGACTAAATATTAACCAAACAGCATTTTTCGTATGATAATGTCTGTAGCCATGTTATAATCCCATCGTCAATAACTTCCAAAAGCTCATTCGTGAGAAATCGACTTCTCTTTAGTATAGTGTTAATGTTCTTTATTTACATGGAAAAACGTTTTCAATAGCATTAGTACTTATAATAACTCAATTATTGCTTTTTGTAAATTTTTTGACAATTACAAATGTTCTATTGTTGGCACTTGTTTTACCAACATTTAACTACTTATTCTGAATGCGTACAAAAACGATCATCAAACATTTTTGATTTATGCACCCTTTGTGTTAAAAAAGCAAAGAAAAAACTTATTAAGCTGTGAATAAAATATGCCGTCCTTGCTGCAGGTCTATTTGTTCTTTCCTAACCTTCGATCATGTGTTATCAAACAAATATTTGTTATTTGCATAACCAATGCGTATGCCAAACAGCTGTATTAATACTTTTAATAAGTTTTATTTTTCACATCACTTTAGTTAATAAAAAGAATTTCATATAAAATTCAATTATAAATTTTATTACCCGATTAAAAGAAACACAAAACGCACAATAATTTAGAAAATTCTAGAGGTAAAGCTTGGATTATTTGTAAGTACAGCTAAAAATAAATTAGAATAAAGGGGTTAGAAAAATAAATTCAAAATTCTAGTTTTTGCATTTTTATAAAACGAAAGCGGAACTAAAAAATTTTGTCTTTAAATGTTAGAAATATTAAAATTCTACTGTTAATTTGCTAAATATAGCATTAATTATTTTGTATTTACAGTATGACACACATACACATGATGCCTTAAAAACTCCCATGCGTATATCATTACATAATTCAGTATACAGTGCAACGCATATTTATATTCGCTAAAATATCCTTGAAAGGTTACAGAATAAAAAATAAAAATAAATTCATTCCGTGTGTATAGACACGTGTTATTCTTAAATGTATACATCTGCATCCGCTCGTATTGAAGAAAAAACATCAAATATGTCAAAGAACCACGGGCCAATTTAGACACCATACATTTTTATTTTATTTGTAATTGCTGTATCGCATTTCTGTGCTGGCGATGACATTGTATAAATTGGCTACTGGCGCTATAAACCTTTGACCAATTAGCAGCAATGTCCTAGTTTGATGAAAATTGGGTTTAATAATTCCATACCTAGCAATAAACTGGCTTTGCGACAAATACACTGGTTAATTTTCAGCTAAATACATTATCATGTTCTTTAATATGTACAATAAATGGATTATTATTATGTTATTTTTACACTTAATAAAATAATAACGAAGTTGCGACTGGGTCAGCGTACGGCGACGGTTGTGGGCTTAAAGTGAGCGTCGCGGCGCGTGCGGAACAGAGCCGTCGCGCTTTCGGGGGCGAGTGAGTGAAAGTGCGAAAAAAATGCGAAAAAACACGTTTTGCCCGCTGGCGCCCGCGGCACAGCTCCGCCAACGCCAGTATTATAATAAAACAATATGTGTATGTAGGCAGTGAAATTGCACATATATCGATTTTTAAACTTAAAACTGTTGCAACAAATACCAATAAGTACAATGACTCGGAGTTATACGAGAGCAATTCGGAAAGAACGTTTATGAATGACAAACACACTTAGGATACTGAACCTTTATTATAAACATATAATAACGTCTTATAATGTTTGAAATTCCTTCTATCAAAAAACTCCCTCATCTAGAAATGAAAACACCCTGTAAGAGCATCCGCAGTGTCATCGTCAAAGCGGCGCAATGCAAGTCATTGTTTCATATGCAATGTCAATATTCTGCACAAGTCATCGCTGACTACAGATGGATAGCCATTTCTTGGCTTCGTAGTGCACTTAGTGCATCCATCTTTAAACATGTCGTTGACGTACGACAACTTCTGTAAACATTTCACAATTCGTCAAAAGTTTTTGATTGCATCATATTACTATGACGGCATATATTATGTATTATTTTCAATTGATCTAACGGACGAGTAAACTGAAACACAAACTTTTTGTTTCACTGTTGTAAACCGCAGGACGAGCGTTGCTACTTCAATAATTTTTCGCGCATGCGCAAACGGAGGTTTCTTTCCAAATTGCCCTGGTAAAATAAAATACAGGAAAAATATATAATCATTACGATTGTACTAAAATAGAATGATAATTGTACGTTAAAATATATTATTCATTGTATTACCATTTAATCGTCAGATAATACATGTGCCTTCCACATATCATGATAATAAAAAATAAAATAATAAGTTAACAATTTCACGAGCCTAATAAAATATAATAATAGTACTAATTATCCTAAAAATTAAGTAAGTAAGAGAGTTAATCTGTTATTATAAAGCTACAAGGAACATCATTTCACTTAAATAGAACAGGGTATACTGTTAGGACTTCAGAAATGAGAGTTATATTAAAATTTGTCATTTCTAGGAACTTGTATCCCCCGGGAGTGCCGCTGTAGTAGTTCTGCTGCTAATGATGCTGTAAATAAAGTTACCGCGCAAAGTTTCGTGTCCCGAATGGCACTTGGCTTCGAATAAAAATTTAATTCGAATAAATTTTGAGAAAAAATGGAACATCAGCTAAACCAACTTAATTCCCATAATCAAATTGAGTTTCTTCATTTAATATCGTCCCTGATTGTCGGAGCATTAAGTTATTCGATTGACATTTCCTAATTAAATTTCTCAGCAGCAGTCTCCCCTTTATTTTACTGCAGAGCAGATACTCAACAAAAAGGCAAAAGCCTTCAGCACTGCATAACTATTCCGCCCGTGATTATTGAATTCCCTGTGTCTATCGGGTTCAAATACTGGCTCAATGTTTGGAATTCCAGCTCAGATACCAACAGGTAAAGGTCGCAATTCGTACGTGACGTTCATACCGACACGACATAATCATTGCTAGAAAGTTTCTTGACCCGTTCAGTGGCAATGCCAGCAATGCCAGTTTTCAGGGATTTCCACCGTGTTGAACACGCGGCTGTGGTTTATGCGTTTTAGTCTCTTTTAACAACATACTCTAATTTTACTTTTTATTAAGTGTACTAAATAATATCACATACATTCTTATGATATACCAAATAACATTTAAACTTGTAACAGATAAGTACACATAAGTGAAAACAAAAGCAGATAAGCAATGTATTTTAAAGAAATGCCGTAAGACAAAATATTCTTTTTTAAAATAGCCCTTTTAATTATTTTTAATAATTTTATCTTATAGTGAAGCTAACACAGAACTTTAGCTAATACATTTCCAAAAAATACTTAAAAAGAAGAAACTTTAATAAATATGACACATAAAGTACAAACAAAGAAGAAATAAATTATTCAGTAACACTAATTTCTGTGTAAAAATAATATGTATATAAAAATATATCTAAAAAGACTCAAAGTTAACCGAGTAAAAACATAAAATATACATAATCAAATAGAATAATCGATAAAAATTAAAATTTTTTTTATAATTAATTAAAGGCTGATCAATTTTATGAAAAGTTAAAAAAAGAGTTCCATTAAAAAAGGCAAACGATGAGTTCCTTATTTAATCAAAATTATTTTGTTATAAAATAATCACAAAAATAATAATAATAAGTATTATCTATTAGAACCTTAATAATAAATAAGAATATTTAAGCTTCAGATTATTAGATAAACAAAATAAATTTTATTCGCCACACTTTTCTTGCTTTACATTAACTAATGTAATATTCAATATGCGAGGCAAATGGCTGGTACGGTCTCAAGGGGATTTATCGATGTTGAATGGGTACATCCCATTAAAGTCGAGGAGTCCTTGCAACCGTGCTAGCAAATTTCGACCTCCATTTTCACGTCGTGTCTCCTAACAGTAGCCGTAATAAGAAAACGTGTAAGGCGAAACTTTAGCGTATTAAAATCAAAACATTTTGCCTAAGAAAGCACACCAATTATTTCAAGTACGGAGGTTGATGAAGTAAGTCAGCACTTTAAAACAAATTGAATGCTAAAATACCAGCACTTGCTAATGAAAAGGACTATGAGATTTGGAATACGGAGCATTCGCGGCATGTTAGATAAAATGACAGAAATAACATGCGGAATAAGAAAATATAAACTGGATATTATGGTACCATCTGAAACCAAACGCAAAGGATGTGGAAATGAGCAAGAGGAAGGATATATGTATTTGTGGTCAGATGTAAAGAAACATAAAAGATCTAGTTTTGGAATAGATGTTTTATTAAAAAAGATCTTAGAAGGTTTTAACAAATATATGAATATGTTTCTGGCAGAATACACTTAAAATACATGGTCACAAAACTATGACAATGAATGTATATGCGCCTATAGATAAAACTGAAAATCAAATTAAAGATAAGTTTTCCGATAATTATGAGCACTATAAGACAACTACAGGTAATAATTGGAAATTTAAATACTAAGGTAAAAAAGCAAGATGATAGTGACATAATCAAAATTACATAATGACAGTAATGAAAAACTCATAAAGCTGTCTATTGCCATTATAATTTAAAACTTATTAATACCTGGTATGCTCATAATTTTACTTGAGAGATACCATTAAGTCAATCAATCATAACATCCTTACCACAAAAACTTCAAATTATTAAGCACATAACCTTACAGAAAAAAAATCAACTATGAGACTGACCACCATCTGGTAGTAATTGAAATAGTTTATCTCTTTCGAGCAGAACAAAACAAGATATTATAATAACCAATAAAAAACGAATGTTACTGATGTCATTAACAAAAGATATAATTTGTATTTGCTTCATCAACCGAGTATTCAAGATCCATAGCAAAGACGATTTGCAACTGAATTAAGTATTAATTCGTTATTACAATCAATATAGAAACAACATAAAGAGCTTTACGTGAAAACGCAGAAGAAGCTCTCGGAAAATACACTTACAAAAAACATAAGAACAAAATGGGTTTCTGTCTTACAGACATTGCAAAACAGTTAAATAAAGAAGCAAATAGGCAAACAAAATTTTTAGTAAATAAATCACAAGCGAGTAATTAAAATTATAAATTGAACTGCAAAAAGATTATAGAACCAAAAAATCAAGATCAACACCCCTACGTTAGAAGTTCACGATCAACAGAAGTGTGACAAACAATAATAAATATAAAAACCGACTATTACAATCAGTCCCTAACATTAATTGATATCAGCATCGATGTCAGCAGAAATCCAGTATGAATTCTTGTTGGTAGTAAGAAAAGGTCTCAACGTAGCCAGCGTTTTAAGTAGACTATGAAAAAAACTAATACAAAAACATTAAGGAGTAAAATAGGCCATTCTTTAGTGCTATTCAAAAGTGGATTTATACTCCTCGTTCATGCACAGATACTTTATTCATTTTACAACAACTAATAAAGAAAAAAGTAGAGATCAAAATATAGATATTATCTTTATAGATTTAAAGGAAGCTATGAGGAAAATTACTATATTCGCCAAAAACAACTTGAGTTAGCAATCATTTACCTAAAATTGTCAAAGAATTATACTAAACACAGACTATACTTATCAGAACTAACATGACCTATCAAGGGACTTAAGCAAGGCTGTAGCCTGTCACCTTTTTTATTTACCATCTATATAAACATAGGTTTACAAGAGTGGAAACGATCATGTGAACGAATGGGTGTACTTGTGAGTACACTTCTTTAGACTAACTTTACTAATGATCAGGCCGTATTGGTGTAAGATTCTTATGACATGGAATAAAACGATTATATACTAAATATAAAAAGTGAAGGTTAGAGAAAGCTTATAGAAGACAGAGAACATCTGATTGTAAATTTTGATATGAAATTTGAAGTTTTTATAGATGATAATGTGCAATTAAAACAGATAAACAAATTTAGATTTAGAGGCGATAATAGATAAAAAGGGAATTGGAAATTAGGAGTATATGATATATAATTTACGGAAGTAAGGAATTTGCCCGTAGTTTTTGTATCACATATGATGTATTTTGTATGTTGCTCTTACGCGGATAGTCTCCATGTTACATTTGCTATATTCTTAATCATTTCAAATCTTTTTATTTTTAAAAATCGAAATTATTTTCCTTTCTCTATTTTTCCAATTTGTACATGCCCGTGCGCGCGCACACCTGCGTATACGTACACTCATACACAAATAAATAAATGTAGTACACGTAATACAAATGTCCAATGAAGACTGTGTTGTAGTGGAAATAAGTTACGGAGACATGCGATATAATGTAAGTGGATATTTTGATTAAGAAGATAATAACGGACACATCCTTATAATAGCAGAAATAATATTAGAATTAGGCAAAGGAAAAGACTACTTAATAGCCATTGATAGCAATGTACGATCAAGAACTTGAATGGCGGGCTATCTGACACTAGAGGAAAAAAATTTAAAAATTTTCTACTTAAAAAAGACTTCCATTTAGTTAATGAACCGACAGTAACTCCAAAACATGAACCACACAATCAAAAAGTTATAATGAAATCAATTCTACAAAAATCATACTAAAAAGTATAACTAAATGAAATGTAGAAGCTGAGAAATGTTGTTCTTATGATGATTTAATAATTTTCAGGATAACTGCAAACAACAAAACCAATACACACTAAAATATCCTGCAATTCGACATAAAGTAAAATAAAACGGTGATTTTTTGTAAAAAGTTTTCCTAAAAATTGCCTGAAGCATTTAAAATAGCTAAGATTCAACAAAAAGGCTATCAACTAGATATTTAGTTATAAAGTACAGAAAAATAACCATTTTAAGACTTTTATAGTAGTTTTAATACCCTACAAGCAAAGAGGAAGCAGATTTCCAATACATTAATCTCTTGATGAACCAAAAATCTCACTAAAACAAGAAATGACGTTAACGTACGTAGATGCAAATTTCAAGAAAAAAATAAACAAATAATGAACTATTAAGGCATTTGGACGACAAATAATAACAGAATTTAATAAAAATAAGAAATTTAAGTTGTAAAAACGTCTAACCCTAGTAATTTACCGAACAGCAAAAAAGTCGACTTTCAATTATCGACCCTTCAAACCAGTTAAAACCAACTTACAACTGACGCCTCAGCTAAGTTAGAATGTATCATGGATTACTTTATACCGAAATAAAGGAAAGGATGATAATTATCATACAAAAGGATGTCCACAGCTGTGGTGCATGCGTGCGTTTGTGCGTGTGTACATCTATGCGTGTGTCTGTATGTATAACACATGCAGACACACGCATAGATATATAAACTATGAATATCCAAGCATGCAATATTATAATGTAACGGAAAATATTGTTTAAAGATTGTATTAAAAACATACACACGTGCGCACACACACTCATCCATAAAATATTTTTTTGGAAAGTAATAACCACTATCATTGCAACTTTAATACTAATTATAATAATTATCTGTTCACTTAATTAGAGAAAAGGTTTGCAGTCGCCACATTTTTTTAAAAGCTCTTGAGAACTGACTTCTTTCAAAAATGAATGTTTCCCTGTAATAAGAGCATCACAAGTAAACATGTGTCGGGCTGTCGCCAACCTCTTCATTTCAAAATTTACAAATGGGTTCTTCTATGTAAACGCTCATTGAATGTATATGCATACGCCTATAGTGATCGGAAATCAACCCAATTATTAGCCTAAGAACAGTCTTGCAAAAATTTTCTGATTGATGTGGGTACTGAAATAAACTCCTTATCGGTGAGCGTTCCCTATTGTGTTTATCAAGTAGTGTTTTTATCAATTTTATCATAAAAGACTATATTGCTTTGCCTAGGAAGAATCTCTTTCAGACTAAAAGCTATCGTTAGGGTTGTTCTTGGAAAGCTTTGGTATATTGATAATTTTTCCTGGCTAAAAAACCGGTATATCGTTATCAAGGTCATCAGGTTGTTTTGTATAGTTTGAATGAGTCAGTAACACACGAAATTAAAGAATTATTCATATGCAGGAAGTTTTCCATAGAAGTCTAGAAGCTCTGCTTGGAATAGCACTTCTAAGGTTTTCTTATTTGCCTCAATGTATTTCCAGTTTAGCTTTATTATTGTTCGAACAACTTCCACAAAGTCCTTGGCTAAAGCCTTCTGGACTCCCATTGTTTTTCAACTTATTAGTTGAGCTTAATTCAGAATTTTTTTTAGCAAAGTGAATATTTTTATTATGCACAGTGGGAGAAATACTAGTAATATATGTTAAAATAAAATTTACAATAATCTCTGTTGGTTGACAGTGATATTACTTGACACTGTTATTGTTAACTGTTTATATAAAGCTTTATATACAAGATAATTCATAAGATATGGTAAATATTCAAACACCGCACTCAAACCCTAACTTTAAGTGTATTCGAAAAGGTCTAATAGGGTCGTAGAAAATATGCCCAAATTCGAACTACTGTAAATTATTTCACGGTTATTGAAAGGGTATAAGTTGATGACTAAGTAAAAACTAAATGTGCACAAAAAAATACAATAAAAAGAATGCATCAAGCACGACAAGTGTATCATTCTCTCTTGACTAGTCAACCACTCCAGCAATAGTGCTATAAAACGATTTAAAGTGGCGACATGCGTTGTCCACAGGTGGCAAATTGGGAATATTAGTAATTTTTTCATAGTGTTCAGGTAGTAAAACATATCAATAGTTTCATGTAGCTCTATTCATAAAGAACATGGAGGCTCCAAATTCTCTCGATACAGTTTTCATACTAAAAATTGTCACGTTTAAAATTCTCATAAATCTAGTAAAATATCACACTTCAAAATACAACAAGTTAAAAAATGCTCAGACTATACTATATATACCAACAAATGTTTACATTTCATAAACATGGAATAAAAATCGTAACATTTTAATCAAAGAGCTACACTCTGAAGTGCAATGCTTGCAGAAAGAGCTTTATGTTCGTGAGCGTTTCTGCAAACGTAAAGGATTGTAAGTGGCAAAAAGTCCTTTGTATTATTATTTAAATTTAGAACTCAAATTACTAATAACGACTTCAACAAGACGCTGAAACTTACGTCAGAAACAATATAATCTTATCAATAATTAAGAACTACGTTGCTTTGATGAGCTGTGTTATTCAAAGTCTGCTTCGTTAAAAGTTAAAAGTGTCTTCAATTAGGCACTTTAAAAGAATTAAAAACGTGAAGACATTAGAAGCCTTTTAGCAATGCCAGTCTCATCAGATAACACATTATAATTCATCATAAGATTGATGTTTTGTTGATATTAATTTTCAGTCATGAAACAATTTGTTTAAAAAATATATTAGTAAACCCGTGTACAAATTGCACAGTTGAAAATATTAAAATAAGTAGTAAAGCAAACACATTTTTAAAATGAGCATA
This sequence comes from Sinelater perroti, assembly GCA_036346155.1. Lineage (NCBI taxonomy): Eukaryota > Metazoa > Arthropoda > Insecta > Coleoptera > Elateridae > Sinelater > Sinelater perroti. The sequence continues at coordinate 38,851,935 of JARFIY010000001.1, forward strand.
CAATTTTACTGTGTAGCACTTTGAATTATTACTTTCATTTAACGAACTTTCAATTCATTTTAACCAGTGCTTCATTTCTGCATTACATGTAGGTCATTTGAAATATGAGTGTATGCGTATATACAGTCGATATTCCTCAAATGAACCTCTAGTTAAATGAACCAATCGAATATGCAAACTAAAATGGCAAAAAACCGAACGGATCGACAGTTTACATTACAATATCGCTATACGAGGTAAGTTCAAGTTCTAAGGTCACCAATTTTTTTCTCAGCGCTAAAAGTAAATAGAAAAATGCGGATAATTTTAAAAGACGCGAAAAATATTTCTAAATTTGTAATATAGATGGTAGGGTCACCCAATGTACACAGATAGAATTACTGCCACTGCAGTGAGTGTTATTTCGTATACTTCAAATGGCAACATTTAGTGTTCAATAACAACGTGTAATCAGCTGTTTCCCCCTTTTGCGTAATAAAACGCACATCGAAATTTACCACTAATTGAGTGTGATATGCAGTGAATGCTCTGTGGATGTTAAAAATGTGCGTTCGTGTTGCGAAAGGCCAAGAGTTGTGCCACAAAAAACAGAAGCAGCGTCGGTCGTAAATCAGCCGGACCTAAATCATAGTTGAGCGAGTGGAACAAGTTGTGGAAAACTGTCTTGGTATTTGTGTAGAATCTATGGAGTCCATTTTGCATGATGACCTGAAAATGATAAAAGTTTCTTGAAGACGAACCCCACAAATGCTGACCAACGAAGACAAGGTGGCAATATTTTATGACATGTCACCTTAAGTTTCCGACCATGAAGGATACTCTCCGTGGCCGCTCATTTTCCAATCGAACCGCCGTTCCATCAGTGATTTTGCAGTGGGCAAAACACACTCTTAAAGAATATATATATATATATATATATATATATATATATATATATATATATGCATTTTCGTTAGTAGTAGCATAACAAAATTGAATAAAATGCAAAGTATCTTTGATAAGAATAGTGATATTTATTTTAATTGCATAAAATCAATTCGTGGAAATTATTCTTACATCTCGATCCTGGCGAAATGTTTAAGAATCGCGAAGAATTACTCGTCAATTAAGATGTAAATTTTTCCTAAATAGCAACTTAAACCGAGTGGCGCCTTATAGGTTCAAGGAGATTGTATTGAAAAATAATGATAAATGACAAGGCACGTGCCGGGAAAGTGGGATAACAAGCAGTTCCATCAAAAATGTAATTAAAAGCACGTGGCCGCTTTCGCTTCCACTTATGAGCGGAGTGACGACAAAGCAGACGCAAGCGGTCATCAGAGCAGAGCAAAATTAAAAATTCAAACGAGTGTCGCCTGCCGAGGCGTCTTCTTGCGAGCAAAAAGCAGACAGTGCTCCAGCAAAAATCGATTGTAGGGCTTTCGTTCTCAGCAGTTTGTATTTTCAGGGTGCACACAAAGATGCCTTCGCGTCGCGTCTGTTGACAACGTGCCCACGCAAAAAAACCTCGGCCTGCCTCCGTCTTAAACCTGCAATAAATCACTGCCTGTACATCTTTTACATATATTCACGTAGGTGGTCTTTAAAGGAATGCTGAGCCACGCGTTCATTAATTTTCGTGCCTTTTCCTGAATCTTCAGTTTCAGTTTATCACTACTAACACAATTTTCACTGTTGAATACATTAGAAAAACAATTTTTTTTTTTGGATCGTAAACTAAACCGCCACAGTAAAGTTGTATATACTTTGCCGTCATTACAGCAAACAAATTTTATGCTACCACATAGAAAACTTTTTGAAGAATCGTTTTAATGCGGCCTTCTTCATAATATTGTACAATACCATTTCTGTTGTAGCCTAAGAGAATTGTTATGCTTATTTTAACTAGGGACACTGTAAGTTTCAACAAAAAGTACAATCACATTCCAGAAATTAATAATTTAAAATCTCATATAAAGTTCTTCATCCAATGCTAATTTTTAATATCATAAATAGTTTGTCAAGTATTGAAATTTATTCTTTTTCGAACGTTAAAATTTAAATTTTCACAAAATTTGGTTTGATTATCATGACGTAATTTTAGCCTACCAAACGTTTTTGCAATTCCAAGTAAGCATACTTATTGCCGCTACCATCAGCTTGGTCATCCTAGGACCAGTTCATGATAGTTCAAATTCTACCGCTTTAATATTATTCGTTGTAGTAGGCTCAACCTCAATTTCAAATTAGTGAAAGATAGAAAGAAAATGAGGTTTCTTTAACTATTTAACAATATGCTGCAATATGAGCGAAAAGAAGAATGCGAATCGCAAACCCATCTAGTGTTTGTATAGAATCAGCTAAGTAAAAGCGTGTTTGGCATAATTAGCAGTTCGTAAAAGGTATCACCCCCAGTCTATCGTGAGTCGATAGAGGGAATCTTTGTCCTCAATGCTTTGTTACAAAAGATTCAGTTAGCATTAAATTGTTCCTAGAGAAACGGGTACCATAAGAACCACGTTCGCGTCGGTTTACAAGGTTGTGTTCCTCTGTACCCATCCGAAAGGACCAAAAATGTCTTATGCAACGGCTGCTAAGTACATGAATAAGTCAAAAACATTCATCAGCAAGTGTGTGCAGCGATATATGGAGACAAAATGGTCGATGACTTACAGGAACGTGGCTCGATAGGCAAAATGTTCCCTAAAGTCTAAAAACTGATCGTAAACTTGTTTTCACGGAACCCGGGCTTAACATTGCCCCAAGGAACAGCAAAATTGAAACAGAAAGGTATATATATATATATATATATATATATATATATATATATATATATATATCGTAGCTATCCGAACCCATCTCCGTACTCCTGACATCAAATGCCGTAGCTCAGTGAAGAAACCTTTGTTGAGTGAAAATCATGTGACGAAACGACAATATCAATCGAGATTGGAGCAATGTAATTTTTACAGACGAAGGTCAACATCAACTAACAGGTTAGCGCAGCGGATCGTTAAACACTCAGTAAAAGTGCTTCTGTGGGGCTGTTTCTCAAAAATGGTTTTCGGAACGTTGCATCTGTTAACGTACAACCTAAATACTTCGAAAATGCTCGAGATTCATAAGAAATATTTGTTACCTACTGCCAAATGTTGGTTCATCAAAAAAACCCTGCAGGGAATCCTATAGGGGGACAACAACCCCAAACGCCGTACAAGCATCGAGTACAAAGAGCAGTCTGACATCGTTACACTTGATTGTCCGTAGCAGTCGCCCGATGCAAATTCGATTGAGAACGTGTGAGGTTATATCAAGCATAAGCTTTGTAGAAGAAAGGTGTTACTTTAAAACAGTTAACATAAAAAATCGTCGCTATCAATTTGCATGCCTGGAAGATACCAGGTAATTATCGACGCCGCTGGTGACTGGACAAATTTTTGATACAACAGTATCTTTGGTCTGATGGAGTACAACGTACCCAAGTATTTAAAAATGTTTTGAAAATTTTTTTTCTCTCCATTAAGTGGACATGCACGGACTTAACTGACTGTATAAATTCTGCTCAGTAGGTCACTTATAACAACGTATTTATTACTGCGCTGCTTTATATGAGTAAACAAAATCAGTATGACAGCAGAAATGTTGCTTCAAAAATTTTTTATTGATTGGCAATAAATGTCGCTACTCAAAATATATAAGTAACGCCTGAGTCGTAAAGTATACCATTAAAAAACTTAATTTTTGAAGATTCTAGATAGGTATTAAACAATTAAAAAATAAAACAAATAAACATTTCTCTTTTTATTATAAAAAAGATAGGATGTACAACATACACAAATTAGATATATTTATATGTGTCTCTGATAAATTCTTAAGATATACCAAAAAAATTAATTTAAAACTAATAATTAACTTGAAAATTGCACCCCATAATGGCCACATAATAAAATATATCGATTACAGCTACTGTCACTGTATTTTTCGGTAGACTGCAATATTTTCAATTTAAGCGATTTTCATCGTCCTGAGTTATTCCCATCAGTACTCTATTAGTGTATGGTGATACATATTGAATAGTAGAATTTGTAAAAATAAAGATTATGTATAACCCTAAGGTTCATATAATCATATTTCGTTATTACATATTACTAATAACCTAAAATATCAGTATAAGTCCAAAAAAGTTGCAATAAACTAGATTCAGCTAATAAATTAGTAGCCAAAATGTTTTTATTAATATTAAGGGCATCACTTTGTTTTTAATTTGTTACTACTACGCGGCTGCATACATAAAAAACGTCAGTTCATTTTATCTGCTACTCTTCGCTTTTATACCATAACTACATAGATAAATGTCCAAGAAATATTTATTTTAAATTCGGTCTAAATCTGATAAGAATGGCGAAAGTTACAAAAAATAGAAATCATTTGAAGATCATTTTTCTCATAACAATAATTATGATTTTACAAGCGAACAAAGACAACACTAGAGTGACCTTAAATACACCACACTACATTGGTAAGATAGAAAACTTACTAAAATTATCCCACTATTCTCGTGTATCTAACTATCCCATCACCTACCTTAAAAAAAAACAAAATCCCAATTACTAACTCAAATCCTATAATAAAAATCTTTATACCCCGAGAAAAATCCTCCAGAATTCTGTAATTATATGGTTTTCTAAGAATTAATAAAGAAAACGTTCTTTTAGGTCTTACTGTTATTGAATTTGATTTTCTACACAACCTTGCCAAATTTCTCCAACCTCATACATAAAAAGCCTCACACTACGTTCTAAACTCCTACCATATTCTAGAAATACTTAGAACCGTTCCTGCGTGCGAATATGACATCAAGTCAATCTTTGGCGTCGTCTCCTTGTTTACTAATATTCCGATTCCCGAAAACTTGTACATGTTGAAATCTACTTAAAATATAAAAAAATCTCTTGTGACAAGTCAATCAAGAAACAGGTAAACTTGGTTTTGATTTTTTTGGAATCGCGACACGAGGGAGTTTTTAAAAACAATATCATCTTAATCAACAGATGCCTAAGTTATCTTTCCAAACAATTTTTACCGACTAATAATGCTCTTATGGATTTTCCAATTTCCCCCATTTCTAAAAGAGCAAAAAAGTTTCATCTACCTGTTGAATACAATATGTCAATAATACCTTTGTTATCTAGTCTCATAAACAAAATAAGCTTCCGAAGTTCCTTTCCCACTTAAACCAAATCCACATCGATATCAAATTTGTCATAAAAACGAAATAAAATAGTTCCCTCTCTTTTGTAAACATTCTATAATATAAAAATAATAAAAAAAATTTAAACAATAGCTTGCTATAAAAAACTTATCCATACTAACTGCTAACTAAATGCCAAATCCTATCATCACCCTACCCAAATCCTTTCAGATGGAAAATCCTTCATCAAACTTTTTTTCTTAAAAAAAACGACAAATGGAACATAAAATTGTTGCCATAATTCTACTATAAAACGAGTATAAAAACAAAACTTCATTCCATATAAATAAAAATATTAACAAAAATAACAACTCCCAAGTCAAAGACCCTCCCGACCAACAGAAATCGTTCTTGTGTTACATCAGAAGCATTTCCGATAAAATAAGCCGTATACTAATAAAGTAGAATATATATACGAACCTTGAGATCAATAGTAAATTACCTGACTTTATTCATATACTTCCCTAACAAGTCCTAATAGGTATATGAAATTTCTATAATTGAGAGCAAATCAATATTTGTCTCCTATTTCAGTCTAAGGAAAATCAAAATAAAAGTATTAACATGCAAGGAGTATCTTTATTATTGAGCTTTAAAAAACGGTTACTATTGCATTAATGGGATGACGCATTCAAAAAAATATGCATCACGAACGGGGTATTACGAATCTTGCTAATTGGAACGCATCCATCTCAGTCACTTATCCGAAGTTGACATAGTAAGTAAGTGATTCGCAAGAAAAGGGATACCACAGCCGCCGAAGCAGCCCAAGCAATTGCATTGTTGAGAGAGGGCCGTGGAAAATCGACTAAATCTGAGTCAGTCAGCTGTATCGAGAGTGTGGCGTCGGTACGGGGAAATCGGTGGCTACGTCCGGCGACAAGAAGGCGGCAGTATGCGAGTTACAACGGAGAGAGACAATCAATTTATTGTCTCAAAAATCGACATATGACTAGCGTTAACCTCAAGCAGAGCTGAGTGCGATCAGAGGTGTGGTCGCCAGCTCTTGGACAGTGAAAAGAAGATTGAACACAGTCAACCTGATTCCAAAAAAAGCATCGACGGATTTTAAGCTGGTTGCAGCACAAAAGCAAAGACGACTGGATTTTTTTTGCGAACATCTCAACTGGTACCTCGGCCATTGGAGTCAGATATTATTCACCGACGAAGCCAGGAAACGTCGGCTCTGTAGAAGGCCAGGGAAGCGATTTCCTCATTGCAAAGGTGACCTACAAGCATAACTAATAGCTCCTCATACCATAATGCCCATACGAGACGTTGCAAGCCTCATGCAAATGCAGTTGTTTTGCTTCATTTCTCCGTGTCTATAGCGTATTAATATCCGATCATAATTTATACAAAATATGAATTCATCAGAAAATACGATTATATCTCACTCGTGCGTCCACAAATGCCTTTCTATTACCCATTGTAACCTTTGTCGTACTGTTCGTTCTATTACAAGTAATCGATGTTTAACAGAGGAAATAGGCAATCGGTGTCATGTAATGGTGCACTATTGTTGTGCCAGGGTACTTAAAATTGCGCTACGGTCTGTAATTGCAAGCTTCTGAATATTACGGTCTTTCAACGAGTACCTTCTTCGATCCACTGGTACAATATCTCCAATTCGTCGCCCTATTTCTCGTAAAGTAGCACCCTTTTTATGTAGGTTAACAAAACTTTTTTAAAATTCTCTACTTTGTTGAGAATACAAGACGTTTTTACACAATATAAATTACGTGTGAAAAATCTGAATAATTGAGAATACTTATATACACGTGGTATCATTACTTCCCCCAAACTTTATATTTAGGAAATGATATAACCAACTCTCGGACAGACATAAACCTGTGATTCTTAAACTAGAATCTCCTTCTTAAATACTTAAATATAAAGTTTCAGTAAAATATAATTTGCTATTAAGGATGCCGCAATTTCAATAAACAGTAGTGCGATATATAAAATTAAAATTGTGTTAAAATAGTATAAAATAATATTTGATTATCAATTTTAATAAAAAATTAAAACATTTAAATAAAAAGAAAATTGTTAGTAGATTGATGAAAATATGAAGAATTTTTAACTGAAACTAATGTTTGTTTGAATAAAAATTCTCCTAACTATTTTTAAAACAAAAAGCTGATTTAAACTACCCACGCGGTGCTTTATACGGAAACTACGATGGACTTATTCAAACTTCAATTTCAGCAAGGCAGTGATAGTAGTCATTTCGGCGCTGAATTTACGGCCGCTAAGTGGAGGCATGTGAATGTAAATACATTATGGAGTCGCTATCAGCGTATCGGTTCGGTTTGAACTACTTATAACACTGCTGTTGAGTTGAGTTAATTTGCTAGCAATTGGAAACTCATCTGCACGTTCCAGCCTTAAATGCACGTATGAAGCAGCACAAAGTGAAACAGTAATTTTACGTTTATTACTTTTCGATGGCGTGGAGTGTATTCATATCAGTGCCGTATAATTCGCTTACAAAACATAAACAAAACTTACTTGCAGTAATCTGCAAGAGCAAAACAGTTTATAAAAAGCCGGGATTCTTAGTTGTTGTTTAAAAAAAAAACAGCTGGAAAAATAATAAAATAAGAAAAATCTTCTATATTGATATTAATATCTCTAGTGTTATGTTGATATCAATAATAATGCAAAGTAACTGTTTATAGAAGAAAAAACAAATGATATTTTGTTTATAATAAAGACAAATTTATTCCAAATGCCTTTATAATAGTTAACAGTGGAAAATGCATTAAACTATAAAGTAGACGATGCAGAAAACATTGATTAAAATTCTGTTAACTTTTAGTTCTTTCAGTGATGTTGGTTATTATGGCCATGGCACTTTTTGTTATGGATATTTCTCATTTTATCAAATACATTCAATCGAAGATATACAGGGTCATGTAGGTAAATCATAAAAAATAATAAATAATGAAAATAACATTTAAATTCAAAGAAAAATGAAATTTATTTACATAAAACTCAGCAATATTAAAGGAAATGGTATTAAGAATTATATTGTTCAGCGCAGCCCCCATGAACGACCACGATCTTCTCGAGCCGGGATATAAATCTGCTGCAGGCCAAAACAACTTCCTCTTTGTCCATATTTATCATTACTTCTATGATAGGAGTTCTTAAGCTATCGTTGATGTTATGAGGTTTCTCATTCACTTTTGCTTCGACTATGCTCTACACGTAGAAGTCAAGAGGATTATGGTTAGGGCCGGAGGGTAACCACAACTCGGGGGGCCAGTGGTAATACAAATTGTTGTATAGTCAAGCCTAAATCTTCCTTGCCTTGTAGGCTGAAACGGAGTCTTCATTCACATTTTGGTGACGTTGATATACATAGTTGTCAGTGGCCACCTTCAGGCTTTCCTCAAAGAAGTATCCTCTGATCACCGTCACAGAGGCAGAAAACTTTGGATGCATAACAGTAGACAGCTCAGAGGTACCTTGACAGATACAACGGTGATGTTGGCAATTCACCTTCTTATCCTGGATGAAGGCCTTTTCACCCGAAAAGAATCTTAGGAGGCTAGCGTTATTGTGCTTGATGTTGTTCATCAGTGCTTGGGCCTTTAAATTCCCATCCATCCCATTTTTCCCATTCAACAGTTGACGATTTCTCAGGACGAAAAACAAGTCCCGGTGCACTACCAGACTGACCGTCCACATTGTCACGCTCATTTCTCTTGCCAGATTTTCTCTTTTAGTTTTATGAGGAGTGCATCACTTTTTTTGTAATTAGATCGCTTGCTACAAGCCGCCCTGTTAGCAAGTTCCCTTTACTTCTTGGATCTTTTGAAAGCCACACCACGCAATAATTTATGATCTTTAGTCGAAGCGCGTGAGGCGGATAGGCTGTATTTAGGAAAATAACTATCACGTGTTATACATCAAAATTTTTGGGAGAAAACGAGCTTTTCATTAGGTCTCAAATCGTAAAAATTTAGTTGGTAGAAATTAAAAATGAAAATAGCTTTTGAGATAACGTAATACAAGGTCTGTCCGGAAAGAAATGCGCCCATTTTTGTTTTAAGTAATTTATTGAGCCGATTCGTACAATTACTTAATATTCTTCGAAATACATCCCTCCTGCTTCAACACACTTGTTCCAACGAGATTTCCATGCTTTACATGCGCCCTGGAAGTCCTTCACTGGGATGTCTTTTAGTAACCTCGCCGTAGGCGCCTTGATGTTCTCTAGGGTCCCCAAATGTTGCCCTTTGAGGGATTTTCAAACTTCGGGAACAAAAAGAAGTCTGACGGGGCCACACCAGGGCTGTAGGGAGGCTGGAGGAGCGTTGAGATTGTTCTTTTGGTTATCGGTGAGCACTCTCGAGACAAGTTTGGCGCACACCTTCCGCATTTGAAAGTTTTTCGTCACAATCTGGTGCACATTGGTTTTCGGAATTTCAAGTATTTATGACATTAGGCGGACACTCGTTCTTCGAGCAGAGTTCAACAATTCGCGTACTTTGTCAACCGAACTTTCATCTTGCGACGTTGAGGAGCGACCTGATCGTTATTCGTCGGCGACCTCCTCACGACCCTCCTTAAACATTTTATACCACCTTTTGCACTGTGAATATGGCATGCAGTCCTCATCAAACGCCTTCTGAAGCAACTCAAAAGTTTCCAACAGCGTCTTCCCAAACTTGAAACAAAACTTTATCGTGTATCGTTGCTCGAGAGTTTATTCCATCTTAATTCCGACAGAGCACTCACACAAGGGTTCACTGAAACAGGCACTGTGCCGCTTCAGGAGCTCGGAGCTGACTGGCGCAGGTCGTCCTGTATTTCCAAGACTCCCCCCCTACCCTACCGTGCAAGCAGAAAAAAATAGGGCGCATTACTTTCCGGACAGACCTTGTATATTAATAGTATCTAGAAAATTGTCAATAAAAGTTGATATTTAAAAATATTGTTACAGTTATTATAAAACAGTTTATTATAAAAAACTTTATATAAAAGACGGACATAATGAAGATGCATAATAAACCAATTTATTAAATAATTAAAGACTGAATATAATAATTTTGATTTTTATACATTCACAGACAAACTAAATATTGACAGCAACAATAATGATAAAAAAACCAGTAAATGTTAACTAATAGTCGCTGACGTTCACAGATGGAGCACTCTATATATCGTAAGATTCATCAGAAAACAATTAAAAGCAAGAGCACTATTATATAGTAACATACAACAAATTCAAAAAAATTAACAAATAACTAAAATAAAAAAATATGTTAAGAGTATATTTATGCATTTTCATAATACTTAATATTTTCATTTCCCTCTTCAATCCAACATTCTACTATAGATATTAATTCCTGTCCAATTATGGACTCTGTTGCATCATTTTGTTGAAATAATAACCTTATTTTTTCTTTATTTTGTCATAGATAAACTTGTTTTATGCATCAAGTATGAAAATGTTGATCACTAGTTACAAATCAACTGCGTAGACACCACCAATTATTACCTTAATCTTTTCTTCGTCACATTTCTTACATTTGATAACTCTTGTAGTACTTTTACCAATTTTGTATCATTTGTTTTATCCTTTGAATTAAACTTTGAATATGTTTCGTTATTGTTAAATTTTTATTAACATCTCAATTAAATATTTATGGACCTCAACAGTTTTTATTTCCTTCATTCACCTTTCGGCGTTTTCTAATGCTTTTTTAAATTTTTTTTTAAATTAATAGAGTTATATAATTCGCATACATAACAAAATTTACAAAATCATCTCTTCCTAATTATATCCAGTTGTATTTTTTTTAATCACTTCTAAACATATACTTTTAAAATAACTGTCTAAAATTTAAATACATTATTGATTCATAGCTTAAATGTCTCAACGAGCAGAATTGAATACATTGTTACGACTCAGGCGACATAAAAAATATATTTCTCCTCCTTATATACCATCGTTATTTGTTATTTTTTTAGTTTGTTTTACTACCTTCTTTGCTTTATCAAATCTTTTTCTCTTTCAAAAGTCAACTTAAATAATAGAAGGGTTGTATTTTTCAATATGAACTCGTTCACTTTAGCAATTAATATTAAATTCTCTTAAATAAATTTCGTAGAGTTTGGAAGTAATATTTTAGTCTCTTCTAAACATCCGTTTTTGCCTTTTTAACTTTGATAATATACTAAACCTTCCTTCCCAAAAGCTTTTTCACGGTATTCATCAAATGTGTTTAACTTTTTAAATTCTACTTTAGTTCTTTTTTCTAGCTACAGTGTTGTATACAACTAATGCCTTTTTTAATTGTACTACAAATAAACGTATTTTCTCTCCCCACATTTCTCTTTTTGTTAGTAAAATTCTTCTAATGTGCATTTAGTATTATAAGTTTGTGTAAAATAAGATTTGCTTGTTTTTTATTCTGTATACAAAACTAATACTGTAATGGCAAACAAACATTAATTGGCGTACTATAATTCCTTGTAACGTTTGTATGGCTCATTAAATCAATGAGCTTTGAAAGGCCCAACTTCCAACCCCTTAGCGGCGCTTTTAATTAAGACTTAACTATTAAAGTTTACTGAAAATAAAGCAAACGGCATTTTTTGAACACTAATTACAAAAAGCACGAAAAGCTTATTTACTTTGCCCTCAATTGGTCCTGCGTCTGCAGGCTTACTGCTGATTAAGTAGCGAGCCATTTGTCCATTTCTAGGAAAAAAGATGACACTGCGGAAAACGTCTAGGATAATTACGCCTAAAAGCTCATATCGTTTTTGTCTAATCTAAGCCGAGCTTGATAGTCAGGTTGCCAAAATGAGATTTCATATTTTTCTCGTTAGCTCCGCCGCGTAAGCAGCTGCTCTGCCCCTATATGGACTTGAAAGTAGAATTTCCGGACCATGTAATTCAAATGCGGCGTGGTGGATCCAAAAAAGCTCAAAATTGCGAAACGAAAGCTTTTGCGCTCAAGTGCGTGTTACATGCCTTTTGTAATCGGTATTAATGTATTCATTTGCACGAGATTTAGTTAGCTGGGGCTAAAATGAAGTAGTAAAATATTTACTAGACATACAACAAGCCATTGTTTGACTATAATATAACACTTCTGTTCCTCGAAATAAAAAAATAATAAGCTTTATAGTGCAAGGAAAATCACAGCTCTAATTCTTTTCGCGAGTATCGTTCTTGAACGATTCTACAGAACTGCAGTTTTTCTAAAGCCAACTAGCCACCGCTTTCATTTATGCTAACAAAATCATTAGATCTTATTTTCTCATTTATATTAGAAGAGTGACGTGCTTCTTAATTTCATAATTGAACGGGTTAGAAGATTGTTGGAAACATGATGATTTAAAAGAACAGGTATGTGGTTATATATATTTTTAACAGAATAAAAAGATTATATATACAGTTTGCCTTGCCTAAAATTATGCAACATTATACCTCTTTACTCCTGCACTAAAAAATTTCACTTTTACTTCTCGTTGTCTGCAATTTCTTGTTTTTGTAAAGTAATTAGAAAACTGAATTTATTTATGGACTTTCAAGTCTAATTCAAATAGTTTGGTTAGCATATGCAAAAAGACGGGACGTTTCAATCAGGGGTGTGCTTCTGATAATACTCATTCCTCCAGCAGAGCAATAACTCAAATCAAATTATAGCAAATACGTTAAACAATATATATGCTCTAGGAAAATAACAAAAGAAATAATTCATGCGCCTTTTACAAAAGTGGTACGAAAAAGTTGTTCATTTGTTGAATTAAAAGCATAAGGAGAGAAAGGCAATGTAAAAAATAGCCCTGTATGTTGCACTGTTACATTTCGCTTCTATAAAGTGTTATAACGAAAGCCTCTTTTAGATTTGATTTGCCCACGTACAACTTCAAACTTTAAAATAAGTATAAAAAATAAACGAAAAGGTAGTTCTCTGTACACTTTATACGTAATATTTAAATTATCAGCGGTATTCTGCTATATAAAAGCTTCAAATAAAACCTTGAAGATTGAAAATTTAATATTTCAAACGTTTGTGTCTTTTTATCTACATTCCACCTACTCGCAGACAAAAAGAGTTAAACAAATATTCACTTTGAGAATATCTTGTTATTTCTTTTGATGTCTAGAATTGAATATGCTAATCAGACAGAATAGTTGAATAAGAAACATAACATTTCTTAATAAATAATTTTCATCTGCTTGTTATTTTACATAACTTACTTTGTCCTATATAAAAACCATCTTAAAGATAGATCACCAATTATCACGTAATTACCAAAAAAATAAATAAAATAAGGTAAAAGTGAACCAACCAGAAACAATTGTCCGTCAGCTCTGCGACAAACGAAATATTTTTTAGGGATTTATATGTTTAGTTACATGCATACTTAATATCTTCCCTAACAGTCTTTGATTTATGAAAGAATGTGAATATATTACAATATTGATTGTGTCAGTTTTATATCTAAAATAGTAATAAAAGATAAGTGATCAAGAATCCCCTTTATTTGCTATGCCAAGCTAAACCCTAAGCGCTTTATGGTTAAAGTTATTGCGCGTTCTAGTGCTACATTCAAATTTAATGAATGCTAATCGTAATATTAGTCTACTTAATTTAAAGTTTATTTAGGAGCCCTATCCGCGTAACTGTGTAAGCGTAATTGTTTGTAGACGACCAGTATTTAGTCCATCTTTAGCACTTCACCAAAGAACCGGTCGAATGTGTTTGGTTTGTCTATGTTTAACCGTTAATAAAGTTTGATTAAAACTTTCTTCTGATCGGAATTTCATCGAACATGCTACCGATCTGCATATATTTGGTTTGTTAATAAAGACACTATTCGAAACTTTGCTGCAAATAAGTTTATTACTGCATTTATGTTTGTTCCATTTTACACGGCTTCGTAAAATACACCTAACAAAATTAAAGCGAGCGTTACACCACTTGCTAACATTCTACTTTATCCAATGCTAGAAAACAATACATAGTTTTATTTTAATTAACAAGGAACTAAACTCATTGAAAAAACTTGTTTAATATAAATATTATTAGTTGATAATTTATTTTTTCCTTTTTTAGAATAGCACTCTACAACATCGAGAATGACTAGAGATTCTTGAATTTTTTAATAATGGAATAACTTCTTTGAAATAATAGATGTATGTGTGTGCCTCCTAACAATTGTTATAGTAAAAATTATTGATACTTCCCCTTGCTCCGGTTGAACTATAGATTAGAATGCACAACTAATTCTTGTGTGAAAATAAATTACAGTGCCACGGGAGGTCACCAGATTGCACAGAAGAAAATGTAATAAGTCATTAGTTTAGTGCTGCGAGTGCAATTGTGTACATAGTAAAAAACTAAAAATATCGATAATCATGATAGCAGACAAGACGTCCGAAAGAAGCACCAGTCTCTCTTCAAAGAAGCGACGGCTTGGATCTTTATTCCAAAAAAATGGCGATTGTCTTTGGGGTTGCCTCAACGTAAAAGCATTATTAGTGAATAATGTTTAGCAACGTTGAAAATAGAGATGCAGTGTGCAACCTCACATATATTCGCCAGATATTAAGCTGACCAACTACGTTTTGTTTGACAAAATGAGAAAAGCAGTGCGCGATAATAAACTCTCCTCAAACGCTAGTTTTAATTGGCTCTCTGGTGCCGTGCTACACCCAGACAAAAGCTTACAGTAGCTTTACAGGAACTATAATATTAGAGCAGTGGCAAGGGTGCATGGACATTAAAATGCAATACGCGTAATGAAATGTGTACTCACGTTTTCCTAATAATAAATTAGTGAGAAGAAAAAGTAATGTCAATTTTCTTTAATTGCTCCAAGTGTTTTGCTTCAGCAGTTCGCACAAGACAATCTCATCAAGCTCTATAGATCTTACAAAATTTTGCAGATAACAGTTTCTAGATTACAATAAGTCAAATTAATGTTAACTCTAGACCACAATCAGCACAATTAACCGCAACTTTTGCTAGTTTTTCAATCACAATTTTAGCTAGCACTTTTCGGAAATTAAATAATTTTATGATATTGTGTTACAACAATACACCAGGCACCTATAGTGATTATTATCTGAAGAATTTAAGTAAACTACCTGAAATTAAACTTTTAAACATTTCCCTCGATTTATACCATTACATCCTAAAAATAGTTAAGCCAAAAATTTAAATAATGAATGAAAATTTTCAAACCTTCCATTTTTTTCAGCATTGAATCAAACCATATACAGATGATTTAACGAGGAACTGATTTTATTCATTGGCCACATCCCCCCAGAATAAATTAAACATTACTGATCGCTGACTAACAAAGTAGTCGAGGCGGTCATAGAAAAGTGTTCGTTCTGTTTTATTGAAGGACGTTTAATGTGTATTGTAGTTGCATTTGGTTGAGGCTCTTGCAGAAAAACTTCTTAAAATAGAAATAAAAAAACTACCACCAGCTGTAAAATCAAGTTAATATGTAACATAATAAATCATTTATCACACTAAACTCTTCCCTAAAAATTTTTATGTTAACATGTTGGTAATATGGAAAAATACATACGTTTAACAGGGCTTTGGTGGAAAAATGTAAAATAATGTTAATTAGAAAAAATATATATTTTTCAAAATTCTTATATTGGTCTAAGAATAAAATAAATAATATACTTTTAATAATAAAGAAAGAGATTTCAGCAATATTCAGTATTTGGTATGACTAATTTAAACTTATATTATCACTTTTATTCGAAGGGTGTTTTTCACCAGGTTTTTAAGTATTCTGAATCGATTTCCTTTTACTGAATTTTAATGCATATGATTTTTAAGGACTTCTATTTAATTGGGTTAACATACAGTCAGTTAAGTAAAAGCGTGTCCGAATTAATGTGAAGTAAAATCAAAGTTATTCAAAAAATATGTGTTAGATTGCACAAGATCTTTATTATATCGATATGTTAACTTAAAGAAGTTTCTTTGCCAATAACTGTTACAAACTGTAAATTTAAATTTTTTAAAATAACATGTAGGATAATAAAACTCATGATCAGATGTGCTTGTTTATTCGGGTTTCTAATAATATATCATATATCAAACTTAATATATTCCAGAACAATTTTGTCGTTGGGAATATGCCTGCTATTATACATGTAACACATCAAACGATCGCTTGTGTCTTGCATCCATCGTCGACCGTTTCTTACACCATGTATAAGTGCAATAAAACAGTATAAATATAACAATATGAAACATATCAAATAATTTTATACCTACATATTCAAAAACATTTTAACCAGCTAACTTAATGCACCAATTTTCAACATTGGCCTGCTAACGACATTAAAACGATGGAATATTAGACATACACATAACAATGAGTATGGCCATTACAACCACCCAAACGGACACACTGATATATTCGGAAAAGAAAACAGAAGAAGAAACAAAATATGGGGTAGGCATAATATTTACCACCAGAAGTACAAAAACAAGTAACAAAAATAATCCAATTAAATTCACGACTCGTAGCAACCGAGTTGCTAATTGAGGAAAAATATACATACTTTAGTTATACGCACCAATGGAAGATGCCCAAAGAAAGAGAAAAGAAACTTCTACGACAAATTACAAGAGACTCTAGATTTGGTGCGAGAGAAAAATTATAACTTAATAATCATGGGTGACGGGAACGTAAGACCTGGGAATGACCCAAGGAAAGGAATTGGTTGCATTGGACCAGAGGGAAGAGACGGAGAAAAAGTAATAAAGAATAATGACAAAGAAATGCTGGATTTCTGCCTCATAGGAAACACATTCTTCTATCCATCTATAGAAGGGCGGTATACTTTTGAAGCAAGGGGAAGGAAGGTCAGAAGCTTAATCGACTTTATGAAGCCACAAGAAGCCAAAAAATTTATCACTGAGGTAAAAATAGAGCAAGAAGCAAAAATGGTGATAATGAAGACAAATATAAGAAAATTATACAAGAATGTAAAGAAAAATACAGTAAAATCGGCGTGAAAAAGCTAAATAGGGAAGAAATCAAAATAAAATACCAGAAACAATTAGGAATAAAGCTTAGACAAATAGATGGAGAATCACGAAGCTGGGATCTGGAAGATGTGTTGGACAATTTTAAAGAGATGATCAAATATAAAGCAGAAAAGATATGTGGAAAGAAAGTAACTGATACAAAAGCATATGAAAATGCGTTGGTGGAACGAAGATATAAAATAATTAGTAAGAAGGAAAAAATTGGCATGGAAAAAGTACGTCAGAACAAAAGCGGAACAAGATAGAGAAGTATGTAACAAGAGAAGAACTAAAGTTAAAAAGAAGTAAACGAGGTTAAGACCAAAAACTAGGAAAAATTACAGAGCAGAAAATTCTGCAACAATATAAAAAGAACCTTAGGAAAAAGAAATAAATCAATCAGTAACATTAAAAATATAAATGGAAAAATAACGAAAGAATGCAAAGAAAATTTGGAAGCATAGGCAGAATATTGCAGGAAAAAATTTAACACGAACACGGAGCATCAAGCGAGTAAAAGGACTAATTATGACAGTCAAGAGAAGAGGAGGTAGGAGGTACAAATATAACTACAGAGGAAGTCTTAGAAACCATTAGCAGATTAAAAATATAAGAAGCCTACAGCAAAAACAAAGTAGAATCTGAAAGGATAAAGTGGGAGGAGGAGGCTATGAGACTACTACATGGTTGTGGAGGACGAGCAGCAAAGCTTGGAAAGAACAACAAATACCGAAGAATAGACAAAGGAACATTATAGCCCCAATATATAAAATAAAGGAACAGACAGATTGTAATAAGTAAAGACCCATATGCTTTTCTACAGTGTGTGTTAAAGTATATACAAGAATAATAAAAAAAAAACAATTTAGGAGGGAAGTAGAAGAAAAATGGGAGACGAGCAGCTTTTCGATTACAGATACACACAAATGATAATAAATATAATTCAAAAAAAGCACAAAGAAAAACTAACAGATGCGTACATAGAGCACCTTAAAGAAATATAAAGGAAAACGAAACTGGACAGGATCAGAAATAAAAAATTAGGGAAAAATTGGAGCATAAGGCAGTAACAAATCTAGCAGGCATAAAGAAATTGAAATGGTTCGGACACATTTGCAGAGTGGACTAAGGCAGACTGGCGAAGAAAATAATACAAGCAAGAAGTAAGGAAAAAAGAAAGGCAGGAAGATCTGGGAAAAGCTGGTGGGACAGAATTGAAAAACTGGGGGTGGAGAGAGGCAAGACCATAAATGAAATGAGAGATAGTGCGGGGGGAACAGGAAGGAATGGAGGAAATGGGTGGAGTTGACATCCGACGTGCAGTAAAAGAGTAAAAGGATTAAGAAGAAAGAAAGAAATAAAGAATATTGCAAAAAAGTAAATTAAAATTTGTATTTGGAAAAGTAAATGGTTAATTTAGGTTTTTGTTTGGTTTTCTTAAAACCTTTATTAGAACAACTTTCACCCATTATTTCAAATTATGTAATTTTAGTGTAGGGTTTTCAATTAAACTAATGTTAAATTTTGGAGTTGCGTATGTATAAAATGTCATTTTGTATAGATTAATTTATATTAAAATTAATTGATAATAGCAGATTTATAAAACTAATATTTTGCGAGACATAAAATTCAAAAGATACATATAATTAATGTTAGCATTTACGCAAAAATGGGAAATTCAGGTATGTAGCAAGATCTAAAAAAAATTAAAAATGATTACTACAACAATCCTATCCAAAACGGACACAAAATTTCTATAAAAATAAATTTGTTGAGAAGCAAGTTCAAATTCCGGTATATTTATTTGAAACTTTCGTGATTGATATTGTAACTTTAAATATAACAAAGTTAGCTTTATCTTGATCAAAACTTGATGTCACTTCAATTAATCGCAAAAACTGGTATTTTATTATAAAATACCTAATATTGTTTACACTATTTGTCTAACCTTCATTCCAATTTTCATATATTTTCTTAACAAAGTGTCGGACTTTATATCAAACTTCAGCTTGATATAAAAAATTCAACGAGTTCTTTAAAGCGCAATAAATACGGTTTTACAACGGCTTTAAAAAATTTATAGACAGAATATTGGATGTCTTAAATTAATTCTTTCGTTTTACTAAGAAAAATCCAACTATTGTACTGAATAACATTTTTATTAATTATTAACGCTCTGCTACATGATACATAAGGCTTCCGCATACTATATAATACTGATAATAAAATTCATATAGCCACTATGAAGTAATGATGCAACAAATTTGTTATCTAAAAACTTAAAAAATCTTGTTAACGTTAATAATTGCAAAAGTATAAGATATAAAATAGGACAAAGTTTTATTTAGCAAATAAACATAAAAGGAGCATGTGCGATGTCAGAAATATTGTAACTAAGCATCTCTTCAGACCTAAGGTTTGCGATAAAATAAAATAACAAAGGAATTATGTCAGTTTTTTTAACGTTTGAGCAGAGTTCTACAGTTATTCAAAAGAAATAGTAGTATTTATGTTATATTCAACAAAAACTATCCTACTCGTTGTAACTATAGATAGTATATCATTATAATTTGTATGCTTGTCGAATATTTAAGTTAAACCTACTGGATAGATTCCTATTAGATACAAAAAATTTAGTTTTTCATAAATACATAATTTAAATCTTTTCCGAATTTAGCAATTTCTTTAGTCGCCCATCTTGCAAAATCACCCGACATTCATGAAATCCTATAACGTTATAACCAAAAATGCTATCACTTTAGTGCATTTTTAGCATGAGACTTATTATGCGTAATGTACAAAGAACTTATACAGACCATAACGACACTTTTCTCAAATATGCCACGTATACGCACAATTAGTAAAAATTCAAGCATGTAAAAATGGTCATATCCCCCTCGCTGCTGCTAACGTCATATTGTGTTAGCGCAGACGAAAATGCTGAAGCTACGTTATAGTAGAATACGTGCGTGTATCTGTATTCGCCTTTAAACATTTTGTGTGCGTGTCATCGTTATTAGAAACACAAAAAAAGCAGTCGTACAATCCCAAAATAAAAATATATGATGAAATTGATAAAACAAACGTGGATAAAGCCAAGACCGGGCTTAAACGAGTGAGTAAAAGAAAACATAGCCTAATTTTTTTTTAAATCGAAGGTAATAATAATAATGCACAACTTTATTATCGGTTCCTAGTTTCATTTTATGATAGTAGCTCTTCAAATTTGTATACGCATTTACGTGCGTGTGCCAGACAGCATTTATGATAACGCTGATGGCCTGAGTATCTAAAAAGAAATTCACAGGGGAATTGGAATAACTTTTGGAAGAAAATTGCTGTAATAAATAGTTAAAGTTCCCAAAAAAACTCGGGCTAACATATTAAGTCATTTCTGAGCATCTTTACATACAAGGGAGAGGGGCTCTTGGGTTCCCTATGAAGTCACAGATAAAAGTAAAAGTAGAGGCTACAATATTGTAATGTGGTTGTTTTTCATATTTTATAAGACTCCTAGTACCAGATTATGAGATCAAAAAAGCCAAAACTCGCGGCTTCATTGCTGTGTATATGGTGGATTTTATATTATGAGTTGCTTTTAAACGGTAACAGCCATGGGTTATCAGTAGCAGTGAACCTGAAATAACCTAACACTGACAGGAAAATAAGGAAAATTATTTTGTTCGGATTTCGATTAAATGGTTTTATCATGCATAGCCAACTCGCCAGATAGCGCTCCTTCAGACTACTCCCTCTTCAGGTCCCTACAACGTCACCTGGCTAATACTCAGTTCATTTCTGTCGAAGATGTCGAGAAACATCCGAATAAGTCTATCAACTTACTCTCTTATTCTCGAAGTGGAATTCGGCTTCTCTCCAAAAGAAAGCGAAGGGGGTTATTTCGAAAATTAGTTAAGACAGAGGACTTTTTGTAAATTAATATCATAATTTAGTAATAAACCCCATAATTCAGTTGGGACCCTATAACTTAAAAATATATCATTCTTTTATAGGTGTGGTGTTAGTTGTAAATTGAAAAAGCTACAGAAAATCATTTTAGGTAAGTTAATTGACTTAGTAATAAAATGGTAACAATACTAAAAATTTAATTATGTTGTAAATCTGAAGTATTAATTCTGCTCTACGACGTTAGCACCCCTGTAGTGAAACAATAAGTGATTTATGATCTCAAACTGGCTTGGGCAGACCTTGCCGAGTGAAGCTAGACAATCAACTACTGAAATTGACAGAAATCCTAAATAACAATAGGAGCGAGGAACGATAGTGGGCGTAGCTCTCGCGGCATTAAAATATATCAACTTCGTTTTGCACGAAACTCCTATAGCTATCAATTCAAGAACGCTCTCGAACACCTAACGGGAAATTTGCGCAGGTGTTATCTTACGCACAGCTCTGTCAGGCAAAAACGCTTTGTTCTAATATTAGCGAACCTTAAAAGCCAGTGCATCGTGTCATTTTTCCAGGCGCCCGCATCTCATCTGGACAGCTCTTCATAAGACGAGCCATAAATGCAAAGCAGCGCTGCAGCGAGCGCTTCAGCGGTGATTCAGTGTTTAGTAAAAGCCTGAATTGGGAAAACTGAAAGGCGGAATTATGCTTAAAATATTTATGTCCTTCGAAACTTTCCGGGCCCAGAATGCCTCGTCATGTTTTCACATAAATCGAGATTGCATTGACAAAAGTGGCTTTGTTGGGAAGTTCTTCCTGCCGCGCGTTGATTTAGTCAGAGCACGGTTTCTTGGTAAAGGGAATCAATATATGTACAACCGCATAATGCGCAGCGACGAGCTTCAATAGCACCCATGTGTGAAGCGCCAAATTAGACCGTTTCTGTTTTCAATTAGGTATATAGCAATAACGACAATCAATTGCCACACATGCGTGGAAGTTTATGGGCAATTTGGGAAAAATAAAACGAGTACACAACAGCGCAACAGACCAATAGTGTTAGGTAAGTATACGTAACGTTCTCAACAGAATTATTTTATTATGAACACACTACCATATAAAGTACTTCATTTGATGGCCACAAAAGCAAATATATCAGAACTGTGATAAGCGCTCACGAAAATTCCCAATGTTAATCCAGATAAGTTTAATATAATAAAACGGCATTGCTTTATACTTCAACAGGGTCGTTGTATTCAAGAAATGTGAAATCCGAAATTGTAAAGCACTTGCTGTAAACATGATTACTGGAGCCTGTAAATGGGTTGGTATGTATCCTAATGGCGAACGAACATCATGTAGCGTCAAACACAATATTACGAAAACGTCGCACTAACTGCTACCATCAGTCAACTAGTCGCTTTCTATTTGTCAGGAGTACAAATTACGAAAACCCCGCCGGAATGTTTTATGGGGTGAATATTGCGGTTCACGTAAATTTTCCCTTGTTGATTTAAAATGATGGGCTGATCAGATTACTAAACAAAAATTGGCCTGCGATGTAATTATCGAAGTTCGTTCTCATAATGCTTTACGCATTTGTGTGTGCGTATAATTACATGTCAGTCTCATACGATGTTTACATTAAAACATTTTGCACAAATATATACAGAATTAAACAATTTAATTGCAAGAATAACCACGTAACGACATGGAAAAATTCGAGAAAATATATTTGTACGTTTTAATAAGTGCGCGCGTTAACATCAAACTAACAGGGCCATTTGTTAGTTGCTTATTACGAACACAGTAGAGATGTGTTTATAAATAATGTGATATAATCATATAATTCTGTGCGCTATTTCGATGGCTTAGAATTCGATAAAAACTGAATTTACTAACGTCCTAGTTTAATGATCGTTTTAATAATTTAGAATCTAAAGACTATCGCGATGATTCTCTTGAATTACATTCATGGTGAATTGTATACTTAAGTCTTTAAATACGTACCATTAGACGTCAACCATGACTCTGAGGATTTTCAATTGCCATAGGTACATACCAGCTTAATGACAACCTTATTCTCTAGTGCAAACATGGATCTTTTTTCAAGCAATCGGTACATATCTCTAAACGCAAGTTTATTTGTTTTTTTCTATATATTTTTTACAAGTTATGAATCAAGGTGGATTCCAAGATATTTTCCAATAGTTGATATCAAAAGCTGTATGCTATTGATACTTACTGGTGGGCATTGTTTTTTCCGTATAGTAAGCGTTACGTGTATTTTATTTCGTTAATTTTAACTTCCTAATTGTCTAGCAATTCTTGATGCAGATTAAAGTAGTCTTATAAAAATGTAAATATCTTCAAGAAATCATCGTCTATTACCACCACGACTGTCACCAGTGGTTGTAAAAAACCCGAATTTATATAATAAATATAAAAAGGGGGTCCAGGACACTTCTTAGGGAACACCTGTTTTAATTGATTGCAAGCTGAAAGTGTCGTCATCTACCTAGCTCTAAATTTTCGATTCTCAAAATACGATTTTAATAGTATATAATGAGGTTTCGGTAGTGTTTGTTTAATTATGTGTAGAAGACCTGCGTACCAAGCCCTACCAAAGGTCCTGGCTTACATCGAAATATGCTGTAGTGCAATATTCTTTGTTAAGGTAACTGATGCCACTGTTTAGAGTGTTCTAGACGAAACCCAAATGAATGATCTGGGATTATATTTTCCATAGGTGTGATACGATAAAATCATTGTTTCAATATCATTAAATACATACGTTAGCATAAGTAGTCCTTTCTTTGGAAGTTGGTTAAGCATATTTAGAATAATCTGCTTTATTCATCAAGATGTTTTGTTGTTTAAGAGTGTTTTTTCTTTCCGTATTTCTTTAGGGGGTGAAATATTGTATACTAAGCTCAGATGTGTTTAGGGTGTTACCATTCAAGAAACCTACTATGTCTCTCTATGTTACATAGTTATTTAGGGTAAATACAATCGCCAAGTGTTTTATAAAAAGGGTTGCTTCTTCTTAATTGGATTTATCCTATAGTCCAATACATGCTGTTATTAATTTTCTTCTTCTCTAAATACTGTTAACTACTTCTTTTGTTTCTTATTTTTAAATTAATTTTAGTTATTCTCCCATTTCTAATTACACCCCAGTTTGTTTTTGTTGCGTCCAGGTTTGCTTTATATTATATAAATTAAATTTTATGTTTATAGGCTGATGAACTAACCATTGCTATAACTAATATGTGGTTGAAAGGTAAATCGTAATTTGGTACTACCTGTATACAAGGAGGCGAAATACCGTAAATTAATCGATAAAAAAACTTGCAATCCACCTTAATAGTTCTCTACTTTCAGTAATTCTGGATTCCCTATAAGATGTGTTTGGTGTTAAAATCTCACCTAACTATGAATTTATGACATTACGTACAGAAGGTAATATTTTTTAAATTCTCGAAGCTCATAATGGCTAAATGATAATTTGATTACAACTGCCGTTTCGGCACGATCATTATTATCAGGTGCTAGTGTAATATTTTAAGGTAGAATTTATATACGTCATATAATTTGCGGCGTGTGAACCATCGCGCAGAGGATATTTTATTGGAAACAATTTGTAGTATTATAAAGACTTACATATTGCACACATGCATAAAGTCCATTGCACCATGCTTTGGAGTAACTGTACAACTGTGGAATGCTCTGGTAATAATAAAAAATTACGAAACTTTGAAGCTGCAAAAAAGATTCAAAAATAAAAGAAAACATGTGAACATCAATCTCAAAAAATCAACTAAAATAAAAAAATGGACGTTAATGAGAACACACGGAAAAATTATATACGGTTTGAGAGATGATTAAGTGTGTAATTAGTGACTGATGAATTGTGGTAGCCATATTGCGCAATAAAACGATAAAGAAGTATGAAAATTTTTCATAAAAAGAATGTCAAATTTATTTTCATTAATAACAATACCATTTAAATCTAAAACAATAATTATTAATGTATATGTAATAGAAGTGTTTTTTTGCGCTTACAACCCATGAATTAAATTATTACACTACGTATGTTTGGATGTTATTAAATATTAAAGTGAAGGGTTCAATATTGCTACTTTTTTGTATTTTATTTTGATATCCACTGAAGTTAAAATAGTAAAATTTTGCAAATACGTTTTCATACCTATATAGAGCATTAATTTCATTAAAATGTAAAGTTTATTAGTTAAATAAAGAGGAGAGATACGCATATACATAATGGATTTATAAGTTTCAGAAAGCTGTATGTAAGTTCCTTACAATCCCAAGTGACCTATAAATTAAGAAACGATACTTGATTTCAGAAATAACTAATAAACTCTAAATTAACATCGTTTTTAAATTTTAAGTGTGTTTATTTGTATTTTTCGCAATCTTCAATTTTCAGTGCCAAATTAAAGTACACCTTTTAGTACTGATTCGGAAAATAAACAAAACCAATTTAAATCTTCACGCGGGCTAGCTGGAAGCAGTGCAAAATACCACACAAGAGGAAAATAAATTTATATCCTATTAAATATAAAAAAAAATTATAGAAATAAAAGCTAAGCCAAATTTATACAGAACAAGTATATTGTATACCTTTATATTTTATAATTTTCTTGACTGAAGTTCGTTACTCAAAATTATATGTCGGTCGTTCAGTAAATCGGTTGACCGATTGGTTTGTTCCTTTTGAAAGTTTTAAACTTCGGGTTCAAGTTCAAAAAGTTCGGTTTCTGCACTCAATCAGGACGGACGTGATGCGTTGGTTACATCTATATCGTGTCCAAGCGCCAGTGATATCAAGTGCAACTAATACGCGAAGGCCATGAGGTCGCTGCATTTGCGACCTAAAAACGTATAGTTATAATGAAGGCTCTCGCCAAAAGTAATATAAAATATCACACCTAATAGGAACGTAGCTTTAGAGTAGTCCTAAAAAATAAACATCTATCGATTAACGTAGATCAATTAAAAGAGCCATAAACACACAGAAGCATAAAAATCGTTTTACCGTTGTTTGTCGTCTAAGAACAACAAAGAAGTGTACAACACGAATAAACTGGCATGTACAACAGTAAAGTTTAAACCTCCAAAAGTAAAACGCGAACTACCTCAATGTAGGAAATGTTAAAGATTAGAGTTAAATCTACAAATAATCATTAAACTGTCGAATAGCATTGAAAAGAAAGATCCTTCGATGTTAAATGTGTGAGTTGCAATGGCAACCATCCTGCAAATAAAGGTCATCTTGTTTGTAATGAATTACAGTAAAAGATATTTCCCCTGCCAAGAATGCTCGCTCATCAGTACTCAATGTAACTAGTTCAACCAAATATCAATTACGCTCAAGTAGCTAGCGGAAGCAACAATCCACTTGATTATGACGCAATACAGGACTAACGAACATCAGTAAATGAAACAAGTGAGATGTCTAACTGAAAAGTATGCTAAAAAAACTGTCGTTTCTAAACTTAGTAATAGATCAGTACTTTAAATTATCACAATATAAAGAAGAACTTATAGTATTTCTCTAAACCATCACACAGATATTATGTTTATAAAAAAATCTCACTACGTAGACCGAAGCTACCTAAAATCACAAAATATAGAATATATGAAACACATCATCTAGATGGCGGGGCTTACACTGTAACATCAATTATTGTTGAAAATTAAGCATCATCAACTTTCAAAACACTAATCAGAACGCCTTCACACTACTGCAACAGCAGTAGACGATTAGAATAGATCATTGGTGATCCTTGTAGTCAAGGCACACTAATAAATGATTTTAAAAATAGGTTTATCTCTAGCAGCGATTACAATGCAAAACATGTAGTTCATGACTTACCACCACTAAAAATAAAGAACTTGTAAAAGTAATAACCAACAGTGAGTTATACTATATAAACTAAACTATAAAAATTACAGGCAAACCAATTTACTAGATATCAGATATGGCAAAACTACTAGATTTATTATTAGATTTCTGCATAGTAAAGGACCCCAACCCAAATTATTTTATAGCAGTATTCTGTCTTAACTTTTCCATTGATCACACACCAATTGTAATAATTGTTATAATTCCCAATTTGAACGACTATAGTTAAACACTTATCATTTGATATATTCCTAAAATCAAAGAACATATTTAATCGCATAGTCCAATAAGTCGCATGGCCGGTAACATCCTTAAATGTTCACAATATCGACAACACTAGTTGTCTAGAAAAAAATTGTTGAAAAGGTAAGTTACAGCGCAGATGGAAAATAACGAGATATCCTAATGATAAGCGAAGGCTCAGTTAGGCATCATCAAAGTCCAAACAGCTTCTTCCTAATATCAGAATCGATAAAAAAAACCTTTTCTTTTGAAAATCGGCTAAAGGCTACATCTCAACTGTTTGATTCTGGAACTATACAAGAAAAAGAGGAAAAAACCGTTCACTTCTTCTTCTTGGTCGCATACTTCATTACTGAAGGTCGTCTCCCTGAAAAGTCTTCGTGGTTTTATGTATAATGTTGTTCCATTTGGTTCGGTTTTCGGCTTCTCTCAGGGGGGTCATAACAAAGAATCCAGTGAGGGCGCTTACTTGATCCGATCAGCGGCTAGGTGACCGGCCGCAAGGTCTCTTCCCTTCTACCTTGTCTATCACCATCAACTTGTCAAGGCTATCCAGTTCCCGACGGGCAATGTGACCAAAGTAATCAAGAATCCCTTGGTAACAGATCGTGGATAGTCTAGTTCTTATGCGTAGTTGGTCGAGGATAGATTTGTTCGTTCTACTGCACGAATCGTCCATGACTCTGAACCATAAAGAGGAAAACTACTGTCCTAACAAGTCTCATCTTGGTGACAATGGAGACCTTTCTGTCTTGCCAAATACGTGTCAGCTTGCTCATTGCAGCTTTGGCCATTTGAGGCCTTCTCATAATTTCCCATTCGCTTCCTCCTTGGTCAGTAGTAACGATCCGAGGTATATAAACTCACCGAAAAATTCTAAATCCGAGTTTTTCAGTCCTAGAAAGTTGACCGTTTCTGTCGATGAGCATTACTTATATCTTCGACTTATTGATAGTGAGTCCAACCATTCCACTCTCGTTTTCTACTCTACGAAACACATCGGCTAGTTCCTTTTCCGAAGATTCAAATAGTGTTGTATCGCCTGCATATCTCAGGTTGCTGACTTTTACTCTACCGACTGAGAGGCCTCCTTCCAAATTTTCTAAGGCTTTCCCCATTCTTACCCCTGTCTTGCCCCCTTTTCTGGGTTCAAAGGGCCAGAGATGATGTCATTAACTCTAACCATGGGCACCCCATCTTGATACAGATTAGTGATCAGTGAAACGACATGTTCAGGTACGCCCATCTCTTGTAGTCTGGTACACAGGCAATCCCATCTAACGCATTCGAGTAATCGATGAAGCATATTGGTATTATTTGCCTCATATTCACAATCTGTTCTCTTGTGGATGGATATTTCACAAAACCCGCCTGCTCACTGGGTATCTGCCACTGAAGGTACGATTGTAGTCGGTCGTTGATTGCGTAAAGCATTATCTTGCTAGCATGAGATATAAGTGCAACTGTCCGGTAGTTCCGCATGTTCTTGTTGAACCTTTCTTGTGCAGTAGAATTAGTAGGGGCTCTTTCTAATAAGTGCACCATCTGCCTGTTGCCAGATACGCTTACTAATTCAAAATTTTAAAGTAACTAAAATAGACTATAATAACATCGAAACTAAATCTACGAAAATCACCTAGAGTACTACCAGAACTACCAGAAAAAGGTTTCAAACAACCTACTTATTTAATGAATACTGTTTTAAAACTGAGGCATTTTTCGGTACAATAGAAAATCGCTACACATCTATACTAATACATAAGCCGGGAAAATAAACAACATATGTTACTTCCTATAGGCCAATTAATCTACTACCGTCTTTATCCAAAGTTTCTGAAAAACTTCTAATACGAAAACTACGATCTATACTCGTGGACAACCACCTTATACCTAATCATCAAATCGACTTTCGAGTTCGTGTAGTGACAAATAGCATTTCTCAACACCTTGAAAGCTATTGTTTTGCTCATCACACAAGCCTTTGATAAGGTTTAGCATTAGGGTCTATTATTTAAATTTGTAAAATACTATAGTCATACCTAATTGACAGACATTTTCTTGTAAGATATAAAAATTTTTACAAGACGTTATTTCTCATTTGCACTGGATTTTCTTAGGAGAATGTGCTGGAATCATTTCTATATCTCTTCTTTACGGTGGACCTGTCTACCGCAATAAAAAGTACAGTCGATATATTCGCCGACGATACTGCCATACTTTCATCACACACTGATCCTTAATGTAACCTCTTAAAGTCTCCAAGAGCGTCTACAGAAGACAGAAACGTGAACAAGGTCAGTGACGTAACATTTGCCGTAAGAAGGAGTACCACTTGTTCACTTGTATTACTTCACAGTAAACTATTTTTCAAAATATTTTGACTGAAGAATGCCACGGAAGAAAATCGCAGCTCTCCATAGACAACAAAATATTATTATACAAAAACATCATTAGATCGATCTGGGCATATGGAGTACAGTTTTGAGGAACTGCAAGCAATTCAAAAATAAATATGTTTTAAGATCAGTAGTAAATGCTCTTGATTTGTTCCAAACCACGATATTTATGTAGAGTTAGGTATCTCTTCAGTTAGCGAATAAAATTTAGTAATGCAGTATATGTTATCGAGATCACGTCAGTGCCCATCAAAATGCGCTAGTAAAGTCTAGAAAGTGATGGCGAACAGTCTAGGCTTAAGAGATTTAAGTCCCGACCAAATCGGTTTGTAACAAGTGCTTTCAGCATGACTTGTAGTTGTTATTACTAAATAATTTACTGAATGTCTCTACGAAACAAATTACAAATTAAAGTAAATTGATATTAGCTATTGAACTAGTAATGCTTTTAAAATCAACAAAATTTAATAAATATTTCGTATAAAGTGAGTATAGATTTAACTATTTTAAATTAAATAACAGGCTTAGAATCGTTATAACTAACTTTTCTATTGCAATTTATGGTTAAAAAATATTTCCATTTTAGAATCACAATTTTTGACATTATGTAGACAAATACATAAACACGTAAGTATGATTATGTAAGCTGTTCCAACATAGAACAATTTTAATGCTTAATAATATTTTATATCAAATGATATTTAGTTTATGATGATAAACCTTATATAAAATTGAATTTTTATTTTTAGTAGCTACAGTATTCGTAATTGCATATATCTTTAATTGTATTGTTTATATATTTAATACACTTTAAAAATCAAGTTTTCTAATTTATCTTGATTCTTCTGGATTATTAGTTATCTATAACAATATTTTCTTAAATAATTTCCATAATTGAGTTAAAATTCGAATTTTATTTTTTAATCGCCTGATTAATGTATGTGGTAAGTACAAACGTGGAATTCGCACTGGTGCTGTGTACAACACGTTTACAACCCAATCTGAATGTTCATTGTTTGCTACGTAAATATGTTTTTGAATTGTATTAGTCCAAATACTACATATAAATTTGAATTTTACGCACTTTTAAATTAATTTAAACAAAAACAATATTTTCATACACGCAATCTGCCTTAAGAATGTTTTATTATTAAAAGTTCGTTACTGAATTCTATATGTCTCTCAGTCTGTCGGTCGTGTCTGTCTGTCTGTGCTGTCACAAAATTATGGATTTTAAAATTTTAAAATGGATTCTTATAGGAAATTTTACCTGATTTCAAAATCGAAATCAAAAGTTTCTATCTCGAATAGTTTTCGAGATATTCGACTTCAATTTCGAAAATTTCGACATTGCGAGTTTATGAGTAATCTTAAAGAAAATTTTACGCTGATTTCAATAATGAAATGATTAAATTCTTGAATAGTTTTCGAGATATTCGACTTAATTTCAGAAATTTTCGACATTACGATTTTAAATATGATTCTTATAGGAAATTTTGCTGAATTCGAAAATGAAGTAAATTTATGTCGAATAATTTTACGATATTCGATTTCGAATTTTGCAAATTCAATCGAAATTAAAGTGTAAATTCGTTCTGGGATTGCTACAGAGCAATGTCCAAGTTTTTATTTTGTTTTCAAAAAATTTTAATTAGCTCATAGTTTACAACTACATGGAAGATAAATTAAAACTAATTATCATATATAGCTTAGAGCTGTGGTGGCTTAGTGGATAGATCGCTAGACTACGAAACCAAGAGTTGCGGGTTCGAATCCCGCTCTCGCCAATTCGATCACTGGCATTTTTACGGCCCAGCTCGACTCAGGCTGCAATAAATGAGTACCTGGAGGTTCAAACTCTGGGGTAATAATAGGCGGTCGGTACGTAGCGCTAGCCACGTTACTACCCTTGTGTACCGTAGGCTCTAGATTGTAGCAGATCTATCCTGTTACGACCCCAAAGGGCCGTCAAGGCCTGTTACGGGGAACTATTATTATTATCATATATAGCTTACAACACAACCTTAGTTTTCATTAAGAATGATTTAGAATAATCCTTTTCAATAGTGATGCTGGTGAAATTACTAAGACATTGCGTTAATCGACACAATGGCTGTACGCGATCAAAGTAATATTATTTTCTGCGTTGTTTCGTAAGGCATTGCAGTTCTCTTCCTTCCTAAGGATTAAATGCTGTATTGAACATTTCTGATTACTGATTATGTTCTGGAAGACATAATGTAGAATATAGGTTTCATTTTGCGAAATGTTTCAGCTAGTTTGGGGATTTCATTCCTAAAACATGTTCCCGAACACCTCCATTTTTGCTTCAAATGTGGAATATACTCTTTTAACATTCTACTGGCGTGGGCTTATTCTAGTAACTTTTAAAGTGCGCGCAAAAACTAATATTGAGGAAATGATAGAGATGACGATAGAGTCCAAGTTTTGTAAACCTTCATCCAACTCGTTGCACGGGATTAGCTAAGTATTGCAGAACTCCCTATCCTCTTTCCTATGAACAACAAATAACAGCAAGAAAATTGTTCATAATACAATATACATCGCACTTATAGAATTAAATCACTCTTATAATTCATGTGTTAATTACCTTTTCTTTCTTCTGTTTATTAAGATTTGATAACATTTTATTATTAAACGTTGGCATAGTACGTAGCAATTCAGAATGCATTTGTCATTTACTTTAAGTTAAACGTAGCTTTAAAAATATTTTCTAAATAGAAAGAAAATTTAACATAAACAATATGACAAAACTTAAAATCCAAGGGCCTTTGGAAGAAGAACAAACCATCACAAAGAGTGGAGGCACTCAAATGCACTCATTAAAATTGTTGAAAAAATTATAAACCAAACTTCATTAGAAAATAGTCGAAAACGACGATCAAAAATGACTTGCTTCTCTAAGATTTAAAAATACTTAAAAATTGACCACAATTGGGCAATAGGCTTATAAACTTATGCTCGAATAATAAGGGGGTAATTTTTTAAGCTGAGTTAAAGACAAATCCAGTATAAAAGCAAAAGTTCATCCCTGCAATACCGAAAAAGTATCATATTTTGTTTTGAATATTTCTATTTTAAACGATAAGTTTTTGCTTAAACATTTACAAAGAAATCATAACATAATTAACTAAAATTTAATGTTTTTATTTAGATTTTTTAGATAAACAGTGGTAGTAATTAAATACAAGACAACTTAAACTATCAAATAGCACAAAAAAAATAATTCAACATGTGCTGCTTAAAACAATTTTTTCCAATGTCATTTTTTATTAAAATATTGTACCTTGAGTGAAATAATAAACTCTAATAGTTATAAATAAACTTAAACAGCTTTTTAAAAATAAAATAAAAACAGTTTAAGAAAGGTGGAATTTTCGTACAAGGCACTTCAGCATATTGCAGAAGTATGTGAAACACCTAAATAAAAAAAAAGTTAAGTTACTTAATTGACTAGAAAATAAACTGGATTTAAAAATATGTGATCTATTCTTAGGGAAAAGCAGAAAAAATAGACCCCCAACAAATAAAAAAGAACTGGTAGATACAATTAAAATAATGATATCGAATTATTCATTATGCTGTGTCGTTGACAGTATTTGACATCTAATATTCGACATGCTTTTAATACATAAAAATTAAATAAAAGTATAAAATGTGATTCAAAATGATGAACTCAATTTTGTAAGTTTACAATTCAAAATCATGACTAGTGTCAATTAAAATAAAAATTATTTAAAATTTTAATATTTAATGTAGCTACACGGATAATATCTGGACGGTAGTAGAATACATCTTGTATACGATGAAGAATGCCTTTTGTCACTGAGTTTACCGAAGCTGTGTTACGGTTTCTTAGATCGTCTAAAGTTAGTAGAGGTGGTACATAAGCTGCTTCTTTTACGAACCCTACAAGAAAAAAAAGTGTGAGAGTAGAACATCTCCAGCCAAAAAATAAAAGCTATATCTCCATTACTCATGCAACCTATCTATCGTTAAGGTAGATATTCATTCACAAAACGTCGATCATCCCAGTACTAATGAAGTGGAGCTTCGTCGTGTTGAAAAGTAAAGTTTTCTAAATATTCATTCATTTGAAGATTCAGTTTCGCAACATTGCAATTTACGTTACCCCAGTAACAATGTTATCATAAAGAAGGCCCATAAATACATCAACATTGAGGAGTCATTTTCATATTGCATGGGAATTTTGCACCCCACATATCCGAGTATTTTGTCGGTTCATTTTTCACTAGAAATTAAACGGGCCAAAAAATGTTTTGAACATACCATTGAAAAATGCTACACGCTTTAGCTTGTCATTTACGCAAATAGCCTCTACCAGTTGTAGTCGGTATAGTTTGAACAATAAACAACCAACACATGTGTGCAGTTGTTTTTTGCAGTCTAAGTTCTCTTCACTCTACGGGTTGATTTTATTGGGCTACATTCTAAACTCTCTGAGTCGTTCTATATTCTCTCATCGATATAAGCAGTTGGTCCGTACTTCTATCTTTACACAAACAGCGAATTTGGTAAAATTGGGGATTCTAAAAACAAATTCTTATAATTTTTAAAGATTCGTTGTTGTAACGACAACCAAATTCACGTTGCATTGCATTGCAAAAAATATTGTATTATACTCTAGCCATCTCACTCATCACTGATGCTCACAATTAGCATTGCTGCATGTACCGTGATAACTTTTGTCGCACGAAATTTGGTGAACACCACAATTATAATATTGCCCATTTCCGTGATACATTAGTTAAAAACAATTTAACGTTTCTAGCAATTCCTTTATGCAAATAGACAAAAAAATTGGAAAATAGCTTCTGATATACAATAATTTTATTTCTTCATGTGGTTTGTACAGGGTTTTTTATTTTAAAAATTAGTAAAAGCTAAGATACTAAAGTAAACTAGCTTTTTCATGCGGTAAGCATTTTCAATTTAAACCAATTGTACTAAATTTGCAAAGAGTTTTGGCACAAATATTAAAAAAAATAATTTTTTAAACAGTCATATTCCAACCTTAAGATAAAAAAAATTATATATTGTGACTAGTTTATCTTTTATTTAGTAAGTTTTTAATATAAGTTGTGGAAAATATCGACTAACTAAACTGAATGACAAAATAGGGCGTCATCTAAATATGTCATAATAAATTACAGCTAAACGCTGCTAAAGGTTATCGTCATAATTACTATCAAGTTGAGTAATTTAGAATAACTTATGCTGCAGGCTTGAATTATACACCATGCCCACACGAGTTGAATAATGTATAACCAACCGCAAACAAGTTGCGTAATTCAAAACAATTACGCCAAGGAGTGGCGAGCCACCCTCGCAGCCGTTTTTGTGTCCGTACAAGCCGTTCGTCAAGGGGCAGTTAAGTCGAAATAAGTGAGCGCTAAGTAAAACATATGCATTATTCGTATTCGAGCCCGCGGGTCCTCCTAATGACGAGCCCAAGCAGCCGACGGCAAAAAGTTTAATTTCAAAGCGCGCGCTGCAGTTATAATTTTGCAGCACGACAGTGCTTTCATTTGGGATGGCCCTAATTACGTTTAAAGAGAGATTATCTCGAACTCGGGCTTTCCTGAAGTTTATAACCGAGTTAGGATGTATGAAGTGAAAAGTTGATGGAAGTGTGCACTACTCTTTGTTAGCGCCATCTCTAAAATTGACTCGAAGCGCAGACACTAATTTGATATATTTGATGGGCCTAAGCCGTTAAGTGTAGTCGCGCCATAAAGTAAAAGTGCTCGCGTTATGGCAAAGTTATGGAATAACTTTGAAGTGTAATCGTAAAAAAATCAACATTTATTATGGATCCAGGATAACAAATGTAAAAAATTAAAATATTCAAACATACCTCTGTATGCAAATAAAAAATGGAAAAATCATCTTCTTGGCCAAGATGCATTCAGTTTTTAATTTGGTTTATCTGTCATACGTTATCGTTGCTACATACTACCACTATCATCTCGGACAAAAAATATTTGGACTTCTTATCATATGATCTTCGGCCTTTCCATTGTTGTTTGTTATTTTTTGTTCAAAAAACAAAAACCTCTGTCTTCAATTTTTGGTTAATTTTATTTTGCAATTTATTTTTCCAATTTAAATTAATTTTTCAACCATTATCGTCTCGTGAGTATGATGATTCAAATTATTGCTATCTAGATACACAGGGTGTCCCAAATAAAACTTACTCTTTAAAGGTCATCAAAAGCAGTATTTATAAATTTAGTCATAGTTTTGTAAATGCGTAGAAGTACAAAATTTCATCCAAAGTAGTCTGAAGCAATAAAGCCACTCCCAAGATAAACAGTCTAAATAATCAAAACAATTGCACCTAATGGGCTTTCTAGAATCTTGCATGTTGCTATGAAATACTATTTGACTTACTAGAGGTTACAGAGTGGTGTAAGATATCAGCATTGGAAATTTTAGCATTATTCTTCTTGCTAAACTACTACCAGTGATATCTAAGTGTTATGTGGTAGCGAGAAGTTTTACGTTCAACAATATGGAGATGTAAAGGTCTATTTGAATGGATTGGGCAAAGAAGTGGTGTTAAATTCCCTGTGCGTTCCCCAAACTTCACTCCAATGAACTTTTTTTATTGGGTTACCTTAAAGATAAAGTTTACCGTACAAAATCAGCAATGAACTAAAACACAACGGAAAAACAATATTTCGTAAGTTCAAATGAAACGCTATGTAACACTATCTGACTATATCTGAAAAGATGTGGTCATCAGTTTGAGTATTCTTAAATAACTGTTACATCTAGGTCAATTAACATTGTATTTATTTCTTTCAATTTATTTCAATATTTATAATCATATTAACCATTTTGTTTTATGTTTTAGTTGCTCACTGTCAGTTTTTAAGTTTATTTATAATCTTGGTTCTCTTAATTGCACCTTCTTAAACATGTTTACAAAACTTAAAGAAAAATTTCATCATAAATTGCAACTATAGGAAAGTTGTAAACGTTTTTTAAAATTACATCTATGTATCTACATTTTTTATTGTGTTACAATAATGTTAAAATCGTTGAAACATCAAATCAAAATCTTTTTGAAATTAAAAAAGCACAATAAAAGTTATGAAAATTATGCAACTTTTTCTATTAGCATTTTTATTACTTTCATGTAGTAAAATCTATTTTAAACCCGACAAAATATCATGATTGCAAAGTTTATTAAGTTTAATTCTATAATTCCCCAGATTTCTGCAGGCTAAAAAATAAAAGAGTTTTAGGATATGAATTTTGCATGGTCCAAAGATGCGCGTACGATACCTCATAACACGACCAGTTTGGATGATAGTGACCAGGTAGAAAATACTTCAATTCGAAAAGTTTAGTATTACCTAAAAAACTTACCTAACCTTCATTTTTTGGTGGGTACGTTTAGTATTTTTAGAATTTCTGTTTGCTTTATATAGTTAGCTTAATACGTCTATGATTTTTTTGATGTTCTATAATTCTCTTATTTTCAAATAGATTTTTTATTCATTTATAGAACATTGCTGTATCAACATTTTCAGTTTCGATGGCAAATAGGTCTAGAAGAATCCTTGTTGTAAGAGATGAATAAAAAGTGTCTGTCCGGTTGTACATATTTATAATCCCATATTTACTTCTCAAATCTGATCCCGCAAATTTCTATAACTTATTATCCATTTTATTTAGCAGAATGTATAAATTGTCCATACCAAGGTACTCAGTGTAACGATAACAAATCATTAATAAAAAACCATACTTTACACATCGGCAACAGTAAAATGGTTAGCACACTTCTATTATATCGCATCAAGCAATTTAACATCTTGCTGTAGAGATATAACAAATCTATACTAGCAGTTTAAATAGTCTATGAATATGTAAACACGCTCCTATATCTATCTAAAGCTCTGATACGCAAGATCGCCCTTAGTGAGATTCATTAAAATGTATATAGATCACGTTAAAATTGCAAATCTGCTATCAAGATCGATTTACAAAGAATCAAACGGTCGCTAGTTCACAGAACGCTATAAAGACTATAGTCTCCCTCAATTTAGAATCCCATTACGTGAACTTCCACAAACAAACGAAGTATAAAATTTCGTCATTAGATGCAAGCATGTGGTGCAAAAAGGTCGAATCAATTCCAGACTTAATTTGTGCTATCCGGAGAATCCGGCCCCAGAATAAATAGCAACAGAAAGCTCCCCATTCATTCGCACAGGGATGCATAATTGATTACGGAGTTTATATCGCTATGAAATTTGCATTTTTGCGCGGGCTCGGATATCAGCGTGCCTGTATTATTCATGCCCCGCTTCATCTGCAGACACAGAAAAAGCATGGAAATCAACTCGAAGATGTACGTCAATGCGGCGTGCTTAATCATCGGAAAGTTTAGCGCGCCTCAGTGCACCATGTGGCAGACTTCCAGTCAAAGACATGAGTGCAACGCGGGCCACGTTATTAGTTTTAGTTTAAGCAGCCATCACTGCTCTAATGGAAAGTTTCCGCAAGTCTTTGCGCCAGCTTTTTCAGTACAGACATTTGCAGCTAGTTAAATATTACAAAAACAAATAAAAATATTGGAAGGCATATCCTTGTAGATTAAATTACTGAAATTAGTATAAAAAATAGTGTTACTATAAATATGCACAACTATAATGCAGCATTTTTTCGAACGCTACTTTTATGTATTGAATTTTAAGAAAATACTGAATAGAATGCCTTCTAAAAATAATGTCACACTGTACATATTAATAACACAACTAATAGGTTTTGTAAAAAATTTCCGGAATTTTGACTTTGGGTTATGATTTTCGCTGGAGTTTTTTATGATTTTGGGCTAGTTTGAAAGCTTGTTTTCTTGTGCACACTTTGATATATAATTTGTCCATCTTTGTTTAAGAAATGGAGCTGACACGAAAACAAAAACGGTTGCTGATACTGCATGAGTATAAGCGGGGTTCAACTGCCGCTGAAACTGTATTGTGAGATTTTAGAACGTGTTCGTCATTTGTCCAATGGAAAGCGAATTGTCTTTCAATAAGATAATGCGCGGTCTCATGCATCATACATCATACAGTTCGGACTTTGCTCCCAGCAAACTATTAGGTATTCCGATCAATGGAGCACTGATTGCGTGCCAAAAAGTTTGACGATCGCTCTGCGTTGAAAAATTCACTCATCAATTTCTTCAGCTCTAAAGACTTGGAGTTCTACGCCCGCGGAATCGATCTGTTGCCCGAGAAGTGGCAGAAAGTCATTGATGTTGAAAGATAGTACTTTGACTATTAGTTTTGCCTTTGCTAGAACTTAATATATGCATAAAATCATAACCAAAAATCAAAATTTTTACACAACCTATTATATAAAGCTTAACATCATCGGTTGCAGTAAGATTTTGTAATTGTAAATATATTTAATAATAGAGTACTTTCATTTTTGCAATATGGTTAATTTGAAATGAGGTACTGGCGTGCAATAATCTGTTACCTAGATTGTAAAGAAGTGTACCTTCGCACTAGTTAAGATTTCCATAAAAATAATTTATCCGCTTCCTTTATATACTGTTGTATTGAAAACTAAATCACCTCAAGATAACAAACGGGTTCTACGTATATCATAAAAACAATGCGAAGACTACTATAAACTACTACCAACGAAAGATAAATTACAGTTTCAAGAAAGAAACATAAAGAAAATTCGAAATAAAAGTAGTTGACAGATTTTCTATCTAAGAAGTAACAAAAACCATAAAAACACTGAAAAACAACATCTCACCAGGGCCGGGAGGTATACTAAATGAGATGATTAAGTACGGATTAGAAAAAATACACCGGATACTAAGAAAGCGGCAACTGGCTAAAATTAGCCAAGATCAAGCCGGGCTCAGGGCTGGAAGATCTTGTATAAATTATATATATATATAACAAACAATGGAAAAGAAACTCGCCAAAAACAAAGAAATCCATCTAGCTTTTACTAACTTAAACAAGGCGTACGACTGTGTGACAAGAAAACAATTATGGAAGGCAACGGAAGCGATAGGTGTAAATACAGATCTAATTAAAGCAGTACAGGACCTCTACAAACACAACACCGTAGCTGTAAAAATGAAAACAAACTCAGCAATAAATTTCAAACATCGAAAGACCTCCTGCGGGGATGCGCTACATCCCCAACGCTCTATAAAATATACATGGAACAAGCTTTAAGGAAATGGAAACAGAAGGGCAGAGGAATGGGAGTCCCAGTGAGAAAAAATTACTTATACACACTAAGTTCCGCGGATGACCAGGTGGTCATAGCGCAAAATGAGCAAGACCTAAGTTATATGATCAGAAAACTAACAGAGGAATACTCGAAAGCAGGACTAAAGATAAACTTACAAAAGGCGGAATACTTAATAACAAGAGAAGAAAGGATAGAAAAGTCAATGGTAGAAAGCATTATGACAAACCTGGACAATAAACAAAAAAAATCTAAGAATAACGCGGCAGAAATGGAGTGTTGAAGAAGAAACACGAATGGACCGAATATGCAATGAAGAGATAAGAAATAAAATGGGAGGAAAATAAACTAAAATGGTATGGCCACATAAGAGCTAAAGAAAGTAGTAGAATGGAGTCCTCAGAGATCGTGGAGGAATGACATAGACGAGGCGATAGAAAGTAGAGAACTAATAGATAGAGATTGGCAAGATAGGTTGAAGGAAGGACGACAGCGTCAGCTGTAGAAACTCCTTTATATATATATATATATATATATATAGACACATTTCATTTT
Source organism: Sinelater perroti (assembly GCA_036346155.1). Classification (NCBI taxonomy): domain Eukaryota; kingdom Metazoa; phylum Arthropoda; class Insecta; order Coleoptera; family Elateridae; genus Sinelater; species Sinelater perroti. The sequence continues at coordinate 38,892,519 of JARFIY010000001.1, forward strand.
GCTTTAGTGATAATGCATAACACTTGATATTAGAAAACTTGCAGTTCGTTTAAATTAATTTTTGAGATGGTACTCCAGATATTGTACTCATAGTATTATTGATTTGTAGATTAGAGTTCCACTCTTTATTTTCAATAAATATTTTCTATTGATAATAGCTTAACATACGCTGCAGATGACCGTTCATTTATGTGTAAACTCTAAGTTAAATTTCCCACCAGATATATTCCTAGACAACGTACTAAAAAAAATCTTTTGTTGTTTATTCCTACAGTACATAAATCTAAGAAATGGTGTAGATTTACATTTTTGTACAAGGTGTTGAACTATTAATGAACTTGATCAATACTTTCCTGAAGTTGGTTTCTTACAAACTTTTTTACTTCCAGAATATTTTGTGGATACGAAATCTGGAGTTGAGAATCAGAAAGAGTCTAAGATTCAATATTTAGTGCAGCTTAATACCAGATTGTTCTCCTTTGTTTAGGCCACCATAGCTCAAAATTAATTTTTTGGAATTGAATACAGTTGTATACTACGCTACAGTCATGTATAGTATTTGAACAAAGTGGTGCATTACTACACTATAATGTAATTAATTGTAACTACTTCAACAAAACCTATATACATACTAACAGAGACATCCATTGGTCACACTTATTCTTGACTTTTTCAGGTGAGGTATGTAGGTAACACACAAAACGTAAATTACACGATTCACCGATGTCTACTGGTGAAACTTTAAAGGTCCGACTCTATAAAGACAGTAATTAAAGAAATTTTGGTGAATAAATGGCACGAAGTCGAGTAACGATTAATATTCCCCGGAACATAAATGAAGCACATGCTAAAGTATATCCATTAAGTTTTGTAAATTTACGTATCATTTACTAAAAACCGTGTCACTGTATTTATATTATATATATTATAATATATATGGAGGAATAGTAAACAACAGCAAATATGTGAATATATACAAAATATAATATTAAGAATAAATAATAATCTAGGAATGTCAACGCAGAATGTAGGGTAGATAAACAAGACATCCCTGAGTTTACAACATATATAATTTTATAACTGCAAAAGAAAGTAAAATTTTTATGTGGGTTATTTCAATATTTAATAAAAACCTGAACCAACAGCTTTATACTATGTAGAAACCGGTTTTAATTCCGTTTTGCTATAAAGTTTTCTTTAATATTTAATTTAAAAACAACAAATTATTACTTTATAATATTCAGATAATAAGCTAAAAGAAAAACAACCATAAATTACAAACTAACACATGGTCAAATTAGAATAAAACGCCATAAGATTGAGCTACTGCAACATGCTTTTATATATCAAAACGTGCAGATTTACAAAATACTTCTGAAAGTATATTATGTAAACAAGAATTTTCGAAAATGTAAATGATAATTTGGGGAGTTCACTTTTAAACAATATAGAGATAATTTGTTAACAGAAATAAGTACAAAATTATATACACAATAGTCAAACGACAACAAGCTGTCAGGTTCAGCAGATTTATGAGTATCTATTGCACCTTACTAAACAAACGTATATTTTTAAAAATTGGTTGGTTCAGAAAGTGTACAATGATATATGTAAAATTAAAAAATCTGAATTACTTATAAGAAGTTTATTTATCAAAATCATAAACCTTCTATTTGCGCAACTCCAACAATACTCAAGATTATTACCCAAGTGAGCTTTTATCATATTAGTAAAAATCGAAAATCATTTTTTGATGTATCAACAGTTACAAGTACTGCCACCGCTCTGGGCTATTACGAGTAACATCTGACGCAAAGGATCAGTTCATCATTGATGAGTAAGCGAAATAGGAAATTAATTGTTCCAGATATTGCTGCGGAGTTTAACTGGGGACGTAACAAAACAATATCAGTCAATACAATAAAGTGGTGTCTTCATGCAACCAAAAAACCACTGTTACTGCGTGGAAATAAGGCTAAACAACTTCAGTGGGAAGCATCGCTTCTGCATAATTGAACAGTGGCAAAACGTATTAAGGGAACGAAGAATCCAAGTTTGAAATTTTCAGTCAGAGCGGAGAATCTTCGTGCGTCGGTGTAAGGCTGAAAAGATGATCCAGGATTGTATAACTACGACTGCCAAGAACAGAGTTGGGTCTGTTTTAATGTGTAGATGTTTCTCTTTGGCTGGGGTGAGAGACTTAGTAAAAGTCAACGAAATTTTGAGGAAAGAACAGTATAAAAAAAATTAAACGAGAAACGTCACTAGACCTAGTTTGCGATTAATCGGGAGGAGATTTGTGATGATGCAAGACAACGATCCTAAACATATTTAAAATATTTGTAAGGACTACCTAGCAAACCAAAAAAGTATTGCTATAGGTTTAACTGGACAGAACAGTAAGAAAGGAGCGTCCTGTCGAAACATTATCTTTGTAGTCTTCTTCAAGGTGCCACTCGAAAAATTATAAAAATTAATCAAAAGAATTTCTAGCATCGTAACGGCAGTATTAAATGCAAACGGCGGTTTTTTTTTGATGAAAAAAATGTTTAATATTCAAGTTAATTTTTTTCAGTGCTCGTGCTAATTTTTGTTTATTTTTTAAATGATGTATAATAGTTTATTATATAACAAATTATTTTCTTACATTAAATTATATAAATTCATTTTTTATTTAATTTCCATTCTTCTATGAGCGTTAGTGTACATGTCGTAATCCTTTTAACAGGTCCCATATACTTAAGTCAAATTCTATTATATTTTTGTTTTCAAACTTGCTCAGGATGAAATCGAAGATCTCATAAAGATTTCCTCTGATTAGTAACGGTAGATTTGATGTTATTGATCAATTTCATTCTTTCTCAATCTAAATTAGCTACTTCTACTAAAACTCATTAAATATGTAATGAAAGCAATTTTAAAACATGGGGCCGGCGAAGAGATTGCTTTGTAAACAATCCCAGAACGAAGTTAAAAAGACCTTTCGATTTCGATTTCGAATTTCGGGATAATTCTTAAAAAATTCTTTTTCTCAAAAACCTAGTTATTACAAAATGCTAAATTTCTCACAGAAACTCTTCAATAAAAACTGATTGAGTGCTAATAAACTAACTAATTAATTAAATACACACACTATCTGCAAGTTCTGCACAATCACCTTTGTTATTGTGTAATGGAGTTGGACTTGGTTTCTTGTAAATTGAAAGTTAATAAAAGAAATGCATTAAAACTTTAATTTTTCTCAATCATCATGTGTTACATTGAAACTCCCCGTAAACATTTATAATCCATGTAGTAGAATGATGTTTCATATACATTTTTTTAATATTCTGAAAATAAGTTTCATACCAGATATTAAATTTCTGATTAAAATTTTAAATTTTCATGTTCGCCGAATAAAGTTTTCGGAGGTTTTACACTTTCTAGAAGTTTTTAACAGATTACTTTCACTTGCAGCTTTCGTGTTTTGAATATTGGCAAAATAATCTATCAAAACACATACTTAACGATTTACAACCTAAAAAACAGATTCGTTGCTACAATCGACTTAAATAAAAAACCTTTAATAATTTAAGTTTTGTATGTAGGCTCATCAGTTTCAATAAATAACTAGATAAAATTATGTTCTAATTTAATATTTATCGACATTGTAAAAGATCATTGCTGAAGGTTATAAAACATTTCATAAGCATATTTTCCATTTAGATGTTTATTGCTAGTTTTCTCAAAGCTAGCACTTTAGCTTGAAAGGCTCTTATTAAAAATGAATACTTAAGAGGCTAGAGCAAACTTTTGTGATTGAAGTAGTAAGAAAAATAAGTAAACGTATATCGGAAAACTGCAGCAACCTCAATATTTTAACCCTTCCTTTGGTTTTAGCTTCACAAGTGATTTGAGTGTATTGTTGATTTTATTATCAAGGAAAAGTTCAATTGCTCATATCTATTTAAATTATGTTGTATATAAGAGTGATAAGTGATTGTGGTTGTTTCTTAAACTATCAGAACTATTATGCCATGCAAATATTTCGTTCATCAATATATCATGTGCGATACGTTCAATTGAAAACGCATCGAATATTAAACACCCTAAAACTAAAACTTCATTATTTACATTCTTCATTGACCGACGTTTCGGAATCAGCTGTGATGCCATTTTCAAAAGTTTAGCTCTTCGCTCGGGGTTTTAATCTATCTACTCCCCAAAGAAAGGTACAAGTCTTTGAATAAGTCTTATTCATAAACACAAATAATCCAGACATCTATAAAACATGATAAATATAATAAAGAATACCTAAAAGCAACTAGTGTAATTATCAAAGATTGGCGATATCCACAGTGTACTGTCGGCCATGTTCGTTTATAAAAACGAGCAATTTTAACAATTTTTCGATTCAAACGGTAATAGATTTCTAAGTTACCACTTCATAAGAAAGATAACTCTTTTTGGCTGTAGGAAGCAATCAATCAAAATATATGACTACTGGCGAACCCACATATTGGCCCACCGATAGGAATAAGATCCCTGACTTAGTAATCTTTGGTGTTAACACAGAAACACTAAAATAATTACTATTCACAAAATTTTGCTTTGACTTATCATCAAAGCATTTATCTGTTTTAATGACAATAACCATTTAAATCCTCAAAAAGAAATTATTGCTACCTTAGTTCAGAAGACTTCAGCGAATGAAACAAACTAGAATTGAAAAACCGCTACACACTAACCTTGATATTGATAATCCAGATGAAATTCTTTCTCAATGTATTCAAGACGCAGTTTGATGATAACAAGAAAACAAACTTTTACACACCAAGTACTGCCTAATCTGAGCAACTAAGACATTCTAGAAAAACGATGATTGCAAAAAACGTCGCAAATAGGGTTAACTCAAGCGGTATCACAATTAAAATTTCTACTAACCAATTACAAAGACGTCTAAATACAAAATTATCTATATTCCTTAACAGTAACAAAATCCTGAGAGTACTCACACTGCAAGACAATTCTGTAACTATGCTATTTGCAAAGACACTGGACGAAGTGCAACAAAGACATGATGAAGTTTTTGGTAACCATCTTAGAGAAGTCAACTGACAATACTAACATCGAAAATGATGTTCAACTATTCTTAAAAACCCTTGACCAAACGAACAATCACAGATGTAAAACATAATTAAAGTCAATTTAAAACCTAAAAAATCTCCTACATGCGACCTTACTACCGCAAAAATTCTTAAAATTCTCAAAAAAGACTTACAATACTTGATCCAAATATACAGAGGTGTCTTAAAAACAGACCACTTTTTTTCTGTGGAAGGCAGCGAAAATTATTTTAATTTCCAAACCAGACAAATCTCTTGTCCCATAGACTCATTCGCATATTATCGACAATATCAAAGATTTTCAAAGAGCTACTTTTAGGAAGATTACAGCTAATCTAAACTAAACGAGCATCAGTTTATATCAAATCAACAGTTTGATTTTAGACATAAGCGCCGAATCATCAAACGAATTTACCGAGCCACTACGCAAGTACATCAAGCATTGGAAAATAAAACATACTATTCTACAGCTTTCTTAAATATAACACAGGCTTTTGATAAAGTCTGGTATGCCCAGCTCTTACATGTAATTAAAAACAGACGTTTTCAATAGCTATTTTCTAATCCTAAAGTCCTAAAAATCAACGTAAATACACAGCACTTCTGATAATTAAATTAGGAGTCCCACAGTGCAATTTACTTGGACCTGTGTTTATTTATTACAAATTGCAAACTTACTCATAATTCAAAATGTCGTTACTGCGATATATAAGGATGACACCCCGAGCCTAGGATCTAACCAAAAACCAAACACAGCATCTGAACCGCTCCAAAAAAATCTTGATGCAACACAAACCTACTTTAAAAAAAAATCTCAAAACAATTGCTCTCCATTGTGAAGTAGTTATAAATACATCTCGTCTAACAACATCTGCGACCTATGCAGACGATATGGCTATTCTAGCCTCTCATATCAACTCACAACCTGCTTCAAGGTACCTTCAGGCTCACCTTAACAAAATTCAATTGTGGGCTAGTAAATGGCGAACCAAAGTGAATGAATCTAAGTCACAACACATCACTTTCACTATGAGAAAAGATAACTGTTCTCCAGTAACTTTCAATGGTCATCAACTATCACATACAGAGACAGTTAAATATTTGGGGCTGCATTTAGATAGGAGACTGACCTGGAGAAATCATATATTCACCAAACGCAAGCAACTCGAAATTAAACTCCAAAGTTATACTGGCTTATCGGCAGAAAATCCAAGTTATCATTAGAAAATAAACTATTAATTTACAAAATAGTTCTCAAACCCATTTGGACTTATGGGATCTCCTTGTGGGGTATTGCAGCTACTTCCAACTTAGCTATGCTTGATCGCTTCCAAAGCAAGGTACTCAGAATGATCGTTGACGCGCCATGTTACGTCCCCAATAATGTGATTTTAAGTGACCTACAAATTCCCACAGTGAAAAGTGAAATTGAAAAGCTCAGTGAGAGATATAAAGACAGACTCGCTCATCCCAAATTCTTCTGTGCAGCACCTTATGGAATATAACAACGAACCCAAAAGACTCAAGCGTTTTAAGCCTTTCACAACATTGTACTCTTCATTCTCATGAATATTATACTAATACATTGTAAGGGGAGTTTTCGCTGGAATTCTACCCCACATGTCTTATTCTATTCATTTACCTGTATTTAGTCCTATAGAATACTTATAGCCTAATATTAATTGGCAGATTGTATAAATATTGGAGTAATATAAAAAAAAGTTATAAATGCACCTCGATTGCAAATAACCTAGGAAAAAATATCTTCGCTAAGAAAAAACAGCTGAAGTAAACTTTATCGGGAAATAAGGCAGAAATCAAGTATCAATCCTAAACGAAGCGCTAGCGTACAACTCAATTCTAAAACTCCTCTGGAGCTACGAGATGCATCTTTGGGATTGTGCATCCATCTTCATTATCGAGATCTCAGAAAGATTCTAATTCAAAGGTATTCGGATAACAAATGTTCCTTGGTATGTGCTAAATTATTTCATTTCCCACAATCCCCGAATGAAAACCGTAAAAGAGGAGATAATCATCTACGCTTAGAAATATGAACAAACTTTACGAAACGATCTCAAGAGATTGTCTGACAATCTAATAATGCGACCAATAAGACATAGAGTTAAACAATATGTGCCATCTGATTTGCTTAACAAATTCTAAATTCACGAAAAATATATAACTGAAACAAATAATTTTGTAGTTAAAATTGTAGTGAAATAGAAAATTGTCAATGAACAGCTTCCCAAATATTGTTCTAGGTATATTAAATCATTTACTAATTGTAACTTGCATGACAGATTTAAGATAAATTGAGAAGAAAAAATATATTTAAATGTTTCGCTATTGTAGCTTGTAGCTTCGATATAGATAATACAAGCGATATATTAGTACCGCAAAGGGACAGTACAACTAAATATAAAAATAATATATAATATTTCACCAACTAAAAAATATCATTTTATTTGCATGCAATTCTATCGTTAAAAAACCAATATGAATAATAATCTTTTTAAATCAAGAGAAAATACGTTTATTGCATACAGCAATAATTTTCATAGATACAACATTTATTTTATAAATTCTATGGAAAATTATCAAATTAATACTACTCTAGAATCTAAGATGTAATGCTAACATTTAGAATATATAGAAAAGGAAATATTTACAATTCCTATTATATAAAAAAAGCTTTCTCTTGTTATATAGTTTCAAAATTGATGGTATTTTTTAATCAATAAATGAAAAATCAAAAATTCAAGAACATACTGTATTAAAAAGAAATTTCGACACACTAAACCATTCAGTTAAATTCAAACAAATATTTGGAAACATTGTGCCTTGAAAATAATTAAAATCACAATTTTTTACATAGATTTTAATTTATAATTTGAACTTTACTGCTTCTCGAAGGCACCCATTTCCAATTTTCCTGGATCAAGATACGCGGAAATAAACCCGCAATAAAAGCAACGATCGGCGATGTTCTGCAGATAACGGCCTTGCAAGACACTCAAAATGCTAATGATTTCTTTTATCAACGCAACCTGAAAACGGACCGGTCGTCGAAAAACAATTCGCCGTCCGACATGTAGTTTCATGCCCGTTTAACTTCAATCGTGGCCTTCGGGGCGAAGTCCTGTACGAGTAGTAAATTAAAGCGTAATGACTTGCGGCGCAAAAGGTCGAGTGCGAGCTGGCGTATTTGACTTGTAGAAATTGCCAAGCACGAGATAATTAATTAGGGCAAAGTAAATCAGCGTCAAAGGGGACGGCACGGCTAAGTACGTGAGATTATTCCGTTACATTATCCGCGAAATAATTCTATTAAAGTGGGAGATTCAAAGAAAACGAAGGTAATCGTGTTAGCGTCTCGCAAAAATTGGGTCTATATTTCTTGTGCGCTTTCTTCTGCTGAAAGCTCTGGAAACAAACATAGGACGTGTAGCTTTAAAAGCACAAATATTCCAAATGCACAGCTAAAAATGTTCTGCTTTTCGGCTGCATTAATTAGTTTGTTATATGTTATTGTGCTTTTCGTTAAGCCAGGTTAATATTAATAACTGTTCTAATATAGTAATATTAATTATTTTACAAATTTGGCATTAATTAAGGGAATAACAGAGAAATATTTTATATTACCATAGCATATAATCCCACAAAAACGTTATTTAAATTAATTACGACAGACTTATGATATTACTTTTGAATTTTTATACATAAGCACTATTTAATATTTAAATCAGAAAAGATGAGGTCTAAGTGATTAATCATAAACGTATGCGCTAAGAAAAAATGATGAATTCATGTTTTAATACGAAAAAATACTGAATGTTGTTTCTTGAAATACAAAGTTCATAATTACTGCCTACACTAAAACGATACTTAAAAACCTTTATAGTTGAGAATTTTTGGACAAAGGTTTTGTTACAGATATAAACAAAAAAAACATAAAGTGCGCATTCTATTAATTACAAAAAAGAGCGAACTCTAATTGTCTAATTAAATTTAAAATTTTCTTCTGTGGTTAAAAAGAACCAAAATAACAAGTTGTAACAAATAAAAGTAAGCAAATAAAAACATAGACTCTCAATTGTTTGTGATAAGTTACAGTAACGAAAAACTACTATAGATACACCTAGATACTTGCCAGGAACAATGAACAATGTTTGAACCATGTTGCTTTAAGTTAGTACAAATTTAGTATATAAAAGTGACATTTCAAAAGAAGACGATATACAACTTATCCTCGAAAAGTAATGAGGTTGATTTTGTTGGACCAAGTAGATGAGTTGGGGAGGAGGAAGGTGGGATCTTCGGGCCTGACGCTTGGTCAGACATACCAGCTCATTTCATTTTGAACCTTAACAGAATGCAAATCGCTTACGACGTGGACATTTGTTTGAGTGTTGCGTAAAGGGACAAAACGCAGCAATATGCGATACAATTTTGTTACATTCAAAAAATCCCCAACTAGGAGGCTTTACATGGAGCTTAAACCCTAAACACATGTGTTTAGGTGCCACAAAACTACCAAAGAGGAGAAAGGAAGAACTTCGATGACGATCAATTAGCAGGAGGTCCATCAGTATCTCATATTTCGAACAATGCAGTTAAGATGAAACCAGTTTTGGGCTCATCATGCATGAAATCACCATGATGGAATTGCAGATGCGGAAAGTTTGTGCTAAATTTGTTTCCAAGGTTTTGGTCTACGAATATAAAAGCTTCTGAACCGTGTGAGAAGTGATCCAGTGTTTACTGGTGATGATGAAACGTGGACTTTTGAGTAAGATCTAGAGATGACAAGACAGAGCTCTAAGTGGCACAATATCAGTCTAGTCGACCACAGAAAGCTCAAATGAGCAAATAAGAAATAAAGGTGATGCTCATTGACTTTTTAACTCTACATACTTATGTGTAGTCCAGAAGGACGTATCACTCGGACAGGTGCTTAACACTGAATTTTACATGGACTTCTTTTTCTTTCTTCTACATAAATCTAGCTCAAAAGGACACTATTTTGAGACTTTTAAAAATGTGCGAACTACTGTGGAAGATATTCCAGTTCAAGACTTCCACGCGAGCTATGATTCGTGACAGAATCGCTGGGAACGGTGAAGAATATTAAGTGTACATAAATATATCTACAATTAAATTAATTTTTCGAAATCTTATGTTTTACAAAATCAATGCAAGCAATATTTTTTAAGAGACAAAAATTACATTACATTAACCTACAGCTGCAGAGTAAATGTAGTTTTCAAAATACACAACTAGAAGTAAACTGCAAGAAAAATACAACAATCAATAAATATGCAAAACGTCTATTATGTACAGTGAACTTATTAACTTTGTTACACATTAGTGAAAAAATTAATCACTAGTTTATCATTTATAAATTCATCTGAAATTACATCTAAAACAGATTCACATTCATCACATTTAAATTAAAATTACTTTTAATAATGTCATCGACATGAGGAACACAATTTTTCCCACTGTTCTACTAATTCCGTCTACATTCTGTGTGACTTAGCTACTCTAAGAATTCAACTTTCTGCTGAGTAGAATTAAAGGGAATATTATTTGACTTTAACCAAGCTGCAATATTCGATTTTTTCCATGGCAAATTTAACATCTATTCACTTATATCTAGATAGTCTGGACCATCACTCAATAATTAACGAAATGTTTCCATCATAACATTTAGATGTTTGTACATTGCACAAGTCTTCATTTTACTACAATTTTTTTGAAGAAATCCAAGTTTCACCTGTAAATGCTACTTTTGAAATTAAGAACTGCAATTTTCTATATATCCCAAAAATTAAAGTTGCGTATTCGCAATGCTTGTTTTCCCAATAAAATCCCCTCGATTGTTGCTCTCTTAAATTTAAAATCAATACTATGAAAAATACGATTTAAGCTACTGTTAAACAGTAGCAGTGTATTGTTGCGTATTCAATGATGCTATCGTGACATGTTTTTCTATAAAAACAAATAATAAATAAAGAAGCTTATTAAATATATTGCATATTTAATTTACTTTCAGAGTGTATACTATATAATATTTCCCGTATTTTCGAAACATACGGAAAATCTTCAGTCTTTTTCTTCGTAGAATTTTTTTCCAAGACTGAATAATGCAGAATTCATTTTCCTGATAGCTTTTATTTTTTACACAGACAAACTAATTCCTAGAAAGTTCGGTAAGACGTTAGAAAATAATCCAGAAAATTTAATATAAATTCCTGAGCTTGAAAGCACAACATCTTGCGTTTTACAGACATAGTATATGAATATTACAAATCAGCAAGTTAGTTCTAAAAAGACCTGTTTTTAAGAGTAACTGACAGGGCAATTAGGATAGTTTACAAACAAAATAAGCAATGCGAGAGCGCTTTAACGCAGCGGTAAACTCTTGCTGTGTAAAATATTCCTTAAATATATTATGAACTGTATAGTAATTGTAATAATGATTTGCGTTTTTAAAGAAATTGCTCTGCATTTACACAATTATAAATATCACCTATAATTTTTACGAAGAAGTCACATAGTTTCAAGTCTATTTTTTAAAACTCTCATGTTTGAAGATCTAGATTTTCTTATTGACATTACATTTTTTCATTCAACTGTGCTTAAAACTACATTCATTTATATCTTTGTTATTTCATAATCAAGGATGCAACCAATAAGAGAAATAACCGTACAGCAATTATTAAAAAAATTAAGAGACTATTAATAACACCTGTGAGTTAACATATGTATTGTCATAACTGGTATTCATGGCATTCATTTCAGTTGTTTCTCTTTTATGATCCTCAATAAATTTCGTCTTTTTCTAAGTACTACCCAAGAACCTATGTCTTTACTTGTTAAAAATAGGTAAGGTATATCACACCTGTCATTAAAAATGCCTCAATATGTTTTTCCTTCTTTCTCGTGTTTTATAAAAATTACTGCAGAACTTCGCGAAAGGGGGTGGTAATAAAACTTTGGGAATATAGCTGTATTCAAATAAGATACTGATAAAGATATTTTCGTATACCGTTGTAATTTCTGCAAAGGTATTGTTTTTTTTTCAATTCAATTGATTTCAAAATGTGCTATGTAAACACAATTTTGCCTTGTCGAAAAAAATTGTACATACAACTAGATTACAAAATTATTAAATATTGATACATTTGTTATACGGGCACATAACCTAATTATTGAAAAATTTGGTTAATATAATAACAAAAGGTTCACTATTAAATTTTTTATAAAAATAACTGTTAAATTTATTAATTATACTTTTATTATATACAAACATGCACAATCAAAAGGTCGTTGTTACGACATCAGTGGAGAGTTAACCACATACAAATTTTTGGTGGCTTTTAATCTATCGATCAGAATAAAGGTCATCGAAAAATTCACCAAACCAAACTTACTGAGAAATTATGGTCGAAAGAGCTTCAACTACAAGAAATGACAAGATTCTGAAAAATAAATATGTTCATAATTATAAATTGATAACTATAAAATAAGAAAGAGCATAACAATGTATTTTGGAGTAATAGTGGGTAGCTGAAAGTAAAACGTAAGCTTACAAAGGTATTATCTACAAAAAAAGAAATCTATTTTGACAAAACAAACAACAGTAAGTTATTTTTCAGACAATTAAAATAGGTATGGTCATCGCAAACACTTCTAGAACGTAAAAAGGATGAAGAATGCCCATCCCAATGTCTTGTGAGTAATGAAGGACAAATAATAATTATACAAACATAAAAGTAGTTATAGTTGTACGCTAAATGCAGAAAAATATATTGGCACCCGAGAAAATTAGTATAAAAAAGGAAATTGAATTTTAAAAGTAAATTCCAAATCATTTTACGGAATCAAAAAGGTCAATAAATTATAAGTTTGTGTATGTTCGTACTTTTATAAAAAGTTTTAGTCTTACGCCAAACGTCGAAAGAAACGGAAAAAAATAGACCAGAGCCCAAAAGAACATTTATACGGGTATGGTTTCATAAAATAAGTGTAGAATATTTAAAAAATTTAGTACACAATTTTTATTATGTAGTTCTATATAAACAGTACGTAAATTTTTTAATTAAAACTCGCTCAAAATTTGTTCAAAAAATACCTACCGAAATTCCTTCTTTATTAAAAATATTCTATGGAATCAAAATTATGGTTAAATTGGTATTGTCAACTCTTTATACCTCTGTTAAGATCATAGCCAGGGCTTTAGAGATCCAACGTCTACCCCGAGGAAAAGTATACGTACCAGGCCTCCAAAATATTGTTATTTATATTTTTATAGGTTGTCAATATTAAAATAAGTATTACATAATGTTACACTAGAAATAAATATACTATTTTCATGTGTTAAAACTCATATATCATGTAGAATTAAAACAGTTCTCGCGGCTGCTATGTAAATTACTAGCATGTGATAATGAAGTAGATGAGAACGATTTCACTGGCCAAATTAATTGAGAGTTAGACGCCGGTAGAATACATTTGCAGTGACTGGGAAAGTAAGGCATCAAATTTGCATATTTTTTTTAAATTGGTACATTCGTTTGTAGACATTGTTCGATTGATTCAAAAGGCTTTAGAAAATGATGCAACGAGTGCAGTATGACTAAAGAAATGGAACAAACGATTCAAGGATGGTCTAGACAATATTGAAGGTAATATACGCTCTGGAATAAGCAAAACCAAGAATGTTGAGCGTGTCCGAGAACTAGAACATGAAAAATTAATATGTGGAATTTTGACAGAATATCTTAGCATAAAATATATCACGGCAAAATTTATACGGCGGCTACTGTTATAGAAGAAAAAAAAGTCGTGGTGCAGCCGCTAATGATAGCTTTCCTGATAGTTACCAATAAATGAGATTTCCCAAAACAATTATATAAAACAACAAGCTTCTAGAGCTAATATTCGAAACAAAAGCTCAATTGTTCCAATGGAAATCTTCCGATTTTCTACGTCCGAAGAAGTGCGTGAAATTGAAAGGTGCTTATTTTAAAAAGAACTGAAGCTACGTATAATGTTTCTCATATCTTCCACCATTCTTATTGACGATATAAATTTTACATTTATTTTACAACTGTACTGAATTTGTATAGAATCTAATTAGGGATTAATGAGACATTCTCCAAATTTTCTTAATACAAACAAGTACGGACGTGGAACTCCGGTTCCAAGGATGTCCGGGGCTTCTATAGATAAACAAAAATTTGCGACCACGTCTGGTCAAACCGACCTCGAGATTTTCCGATCAGGCTGATTTTGGCGTTTGGACATGACTTATGGTTGAATACTGAAAACGTTATTTCTCTATCTCACACAGATTAAAAATTATAAGGCTTGACAGATGTCAGAAATGACAGAAATGGAAACTTGTCTCCAGCTTGGAAGCTGGAAGCTTACTCTCTACTAAGGCTTCTCTTTTTAATGTATAGAAGCCTAAAAACAATATATCAAAGCCTTTTTGAGCTATGGGCTTGAAAAATTCTATTAACCCCCCTCTTTTTTCAAATAAAGAAAACTTTGATGTCATAAACCATTTTTAAAGTTATTATGGGATCCCAAAGTCATTTTTATATTATTATACTACCTCTTCGATCAATATTTATAAGTTTTCAGTAGACGATAATAAAAATAGAAAAATATGTTAATAACGAAAAGTAATTGAATAATATCACAAATAAGAAAAAATATCAAATATGATAAGAAGAAAAACAAAAACTAGATATCAAAAAGGTAAGGTTACATAGAATTAGTCAAACATTGAGGTATATATTTTATCTGGAGGCGCAACCGCCATATAAACAACATGCAGGCTCTGCAGTCCGCGCAGGATAGTCGTGCAGACGGCATTTTCTAGAAAGGCAACGGAGCGCATGTAAGCATTCATAAAGTAGACAACGGCAAAGCAAATTTCCTTAAGTGAATAGTGAAATAAATTCGATTTTACTTTTATTTTATTTTTCGTGACAATAACGATGGTGCAGAGTTGTGCAGCTTATAGTTGCACTAATCGGAGAATAAAAAAGGAAGTTGGTGTTGCTAATATTGTTAAATTATATTATAATTAAAGTTTCATATGCAAATATATGTATTACGGTTGTGGATGATACATTAGATGAAAGTTTTCTTGATAGAAGTTTTAATGAGTACTTAATGAATCCAATATCCTACAGTGTAATATGTCGCGATCGTTTTTGTGAAAATTATTATAAAATTCGACCAGGTCCCCATAGCAAACCATTAAACGAAGACGCAGTACCATCAGTATTCATAGCTTTTCCACGGAATTTACAAAAAAAGTAGACGTCTAGTAACCAGAAACTTTCAAAATGTAAGTTTTAATAAAAAATCTGATTTTGATTATCTGAAATTATTATTATCGTCTTTCAGGAAGAATGTAATGTTCTTGAGGAAAACTCTGCTTTTCTTCAACAACCCTCCACATCAGAGCAAGGTATATCGGCACTAATGCCAAAGCAATGTGTTGACAAAGGAATACAATGTAAATTTCCACCATTACCCACTAAACAAAAGTCTTCGAAGGAAAAAAAAGATACTTCCACAAAAGAAGAGAGGATAACATAAAAATTTGCAAGATTTATTATCTTGTTTAAGAAAGAAAGTAAAAATAAGTGACGAGGCTGTAAGTACTTTGGAAGACAATTTCAGTGGTTTTCAGTTGGACATGCTCATGCATTAAAATTAAAAATAAAGATGTAAAAAAACAAGGTGTCAGGTATACTAAAACTGAAAGACTCTATCTACTTCTATTCTCCTTAAGCTCACACTTATTTACGAAGACTGTTTCTTCTGCCCAATCCTTTAAGTATAAGTAAGTGGATGAATTCAAGTAAATGTAATCCAGATGTGTAGAAAGAAGCATTTAATTTTTCAGAAAAAGAAATAAAAAGGAACTATTACGTTGACAACATTTTATATTATATATCTGGCTTTATTGTCAAAAAAATGATTAAATCCATCTCTTGCAAAAAATGTGGAACCTTATTATTGCTTGAAAAAGAACAATTATTACAGTTAGGCCAACACAATTACTTATCCTCCAATAAGAATGAAAAGGGTTTCACTTTCTTCGTTTTAAGAGGTGGATTAGAATATGCGAGCGACAATGTATATAAAGTTGTACAAATGTGTGAAAGAGTTTTCCAAATCGCAATACAGAAAGATGGTTTGTGTAAAAAGAACATTGTATCGTTTTTAATTCAATGTCTGAAACAACAAACATTTTTCGAATCTTATTAAATTCTAAAAAATCACTCAATTGTAAGTTTGGATACCGAATCACTCGCACGATTCGGTAACTTTAATATTTCAAGCTTATTTTAATTTAAGATTATATACTTATGCAAAAAAATTACCATACAAAACATGCATAGTAATAGGGCACCTATAAGGCAAAAATCAAAACATTTATTTTTATATAATGGTATGTAAATAATTTTAAAAATGTTTAGGTTAGATTTAATAGATAAATTCGCACATCAACCTTAAAATTAATTAAAGTAGGTTTAATTCTTAGCGAATGTTGTAATAAAAAAATAGATACAAAAATACTGTTTAAATGCTTGAAATTATGTGTTGTTTTGCCCTTCTAGAGTGGGGGGAAAAGTAGAGGTACAGGTTCGTTTGGTCACGTCAGTTGCTTCTCTAGGTAGGAGTATATATCTCGATTTAGTCAAATGAAAAACACCATAAACATACTGCTATATACAGTTGTTATATAACAAATACAAAAAAATAAATTATAATTAACTTTACATAAAAAGTGATTTCTGCAGGAAACTTATGTCAAAATTTATAGTAGGTTGCAAAATCAGGAGCACGTCTTAAAGTGTCATGTGTAACGCCAAAAGAGAGAAGCGTATCCACCAAATAATCAAAATTTTTGACATTTTTTATCTTTGATGTTAATAACTTTGTACTATAAAAGTTAAAACGGAACGGCTATCTATTCATATAACAGTTAATGTCTTAATACTTATCTAATATAATACCACCAAAGAACTCCGCGTAAAGTACATCACGTGATGATATAAAATATTTTTATTATTATAACTTCCGTTTTATGTGCCATAAATACATTTTTTCCTTATATACCCAAACGACATCTTCAGTTATAACATTATTGCAACCCCAGCCTTTATTACATTTTCTTTAGAATTAAATTGTAAAGTATTGCACGCAAAGAAGATACTCGTCGGGATATATTTCAGAATGTAATTATGGTTGAGTATATTTGATGTGAATAACAAAAAAGGCTTTCCTGAAATGGTACGATATTTACGGCTGCATAGAGAAATTATGATTATACTACATGATCTAGAGAACTTCTAAACTACATTTCTTAATTACGATTAAGGGAAAATTTTGAACAAGTTCTAATAGCTCTCTGCAAATGCCCTTTATTTAATTTATTTTCTTGTATATAAAGGTTTAACTTCATTACAAATGGTAACAGAGGAAGAATTCAATTTTCCGCACGGGAATACTACGGAAACAACGCATTAGCGCAGCTAATGAACGTAAAATGTCTAGTGCAGTATTGCTGATACCACTTAACTCTATACCATTTTAGTGGGTATGCATCTACAAAAATGCTTTATAATTTCATTAGGGTTTTACAACAGACAGCATTCAAATTAAAGTATCTATCTCTGTCTCTCGCCCGAGCGTAAGCAACTAATATACTTCCATGCATTGTGTCTCGTTTCGTAAGTAGCTGCCAACTTACAACCCCAATGACTTGAAAGTGGCTGTTTTCTTGAGTACATCTTGTACTCAAATGCCGACCCTCCATTAATAATTTGCTAACTGAAATGTTAGCTTGAAGATCGCAAACTGTCGAGACGGTAGCCGTCTTAAAATGAAATTTAAATCCCAGCAGTATAACACAGACTAGTACGTCAAATATGTATTTAGTCTTCAATAACAGCTCATTTGCGGTTTCCAGATAAAGCTCTAGAACAGGCAGCCATAAAAAACTGCAAATGACCTATAACCCCCTTAATCGGCGGCATTTGCAGGCACCGTGCTGTTAATTATAAGCGTGTATCGATAAAGTGCAGATGTTGCGTTTTTAGTGTGATAAACGCGCGCCCGCGCCTTAAATTGAAACCACGAGTGCCTATAGCAGCCATCAGCAGCCCTCGCGGCCTCTTTCTCCGTCTGAAAATGTGCGCTCCCACTCACAAAAAGAAACAAACGCAAAACCCAGAGGTGTTTTCAACGCTGTCACTGATAAGAGATTGCAAGGCGCGCGCTGCATTTATATTTCAACGCTTCGATCGAGGCAAAGTTCTCGATGAACTCATTATAACCCCGTTTTCAAAGTTAGATCTCTATTGCTAGTAAATAATCTCAGAGAAGAGCATTAACGATAAATATGACTCGAATACGCTTCAATTTTCAATTATTAAATCACCTCTTTTATCTAACATTCACGATTAAAATTTTTCTTTCTAAAGTAAGGAAAGCAAGAGATATGACATTTAATACTAACGGGTGAAGCCCATGTAAAGTAAAGCTGACCACATATCTAAAATAAATGTAAAAAACGTATTTTTTTTACTTTTTTACTATTTTAACAATTATTTCGTTTTATCATATTTAATAGTTGCCGCTCGAGTTTCAACGAGTAAGGACGTCCCGTTTTCGCTGAGATTGAAAGTGCGCAACATATACGGCAGGTGGGGCCGTAAGGCCCAGTGATTATAATTGTCAAGTAAGTGATCGAAAAATCAATAATAACCACTTCCAATATTAACACACGAGCCCTTATCAAACAAAATGAGCCATCCTTACGGCTTTAATCCGCTTCATGCTGATCAGTGCGGCCAAACGCAGCAATCAGCAATTGCCCAGTTCCCCTTTTATCAACATAAAAATTCCAGCCAGAATCAGCTCCACCGCTATCCTTCTCACAAATGCAAATGAACTATCAGCTATCAAACAGTCAATATCCTTTCAACAACCAACAAATTAATAATCCACAACATAATCATTATTCTCAGCCGATTAATCAGCAACAAAATACAATAAATGCAGTTCCTGCAGACGAAACTTCCAGTAATGATAATTAATTAGCAATGCAAGTTAGTAATGATGATGAAACCTCTGTGAATAAACATGAATGGCAAGTCATGAAAAAAAAAGCGAAGTAATGTTCAAAAAATAATAAATGCAGCTGGATCATCTAATGTTATAACATCAAACAGATTTAACTTTTTAACAAACGAAACTGTTGAAACACCTATGAACAAAAATGAAAAATCTCTGGAAATATCAAAACCTCCACCAATATTCATCTATAGAGTAGCAGATTTAAAAAAAATTACTGGAAGTCTATCCGAAGTCACTCCAGAAGAAACTTATCAAAGCAAAGCTCTAGCTAACGATACTATTAAACTTAATGCTAACACTCCAGATACATACAGGAAACTTATAACACACTTAAATGATGAAAAAATCGTTCATCATACCCACCAAATGAAAAAGGATAGAGCTTACAGAGTAGTCATTCGTAATCTCCATTACTCGATTCCTATATCGGAAATCAAAGAAGACCTGATAACAAAATATCATAAAGTCCGCAATAATATAAACATAAGGCACCGAGTCAGCAAATTACCTTTAATGTTATTCTACATTGATCTCAAACCACAACAACGATATATACGATCTTAAATTCCTAAATAATATGCGAATCCAAGTAGAACCGCCACATAAAAAGAAAAGCATCATAAAATCACAAGATGCCAAATGTACGGCCCTACAAATGTGTGAAATGCGGAGAAAACCATAATTCTACATTATGCCAAAAATCTAGAGATACGCCAACTAAATGCGCACTCTTTGAAGGCAGTCATACAGCCAATTATAAAGGATGCACAGTCTGCAGTGATTTGCAAAAGGCAAGAGGTAGGCCTACAAATATGAACTATCAAACTCTAAACCGTCCCACATCACAACTTACAGGCAATATACAGCAGGGTATAAGAACCAATCAGTCATACTCTGAAGCACTACAAGAAACTACTTTGCAAAACCAACAAAACTTAGAAACTCAACTGAACACTTTTCTCAATGAATTCAAGTCAATGTTCGCTCAACTTATCAATCAGAACGGTATGATATTAAACATGCTGTTTACCGTCATAATCAAAATCGCTAATTAATGGACCTTTCTTCAATTTGTATTTGTTCATGGAACGAAAATGGTTTAATCAACCATAAAACTGAATTAATTAACTTTCTTCAATACAATAAAATCGATGTGCTACTGGTTTCGGAAACATATTTTACCGAAAGGACAGTATTACAAATACCACAATACACAATTTATCACAATAATCATCCTGATGGAATGGCCCATGGTGGTGCTGCAATTATTATTCGGAACACCATCAAGCACCATGACATACCTACAAATCAAACAAATAAAATCCAAACAACAATTATATAGCAGTGGACAGCCGTAATTCTTTGATACATCTGCTATATATAATCCACCCAGACATACAAATTTCAACTGAAGAATATGAAGCACTTTTTCAGCAGCTGGGGAACAGATTTATAATAGGAGGCGATTGGAATGCCAAGCACACAGACTGGGGGTCAAGACTTACTGCCACCAAGGGTAAAAATCTCTTGCGGGCCATCAATAACAAGAATTGTTCGTATCTTTCTACTAGAGAACCAACCTATTGGCCGACAGACGAAAACAAGCTGCCGGATTTAATCGACTTTTTCGTGCTTAAAGGTATCTCACCAAACTACCTTAATATAACATCAAACTGGGATCTCTCTTCTGATCACTCTCCCATAATTGCTACGCTAAGTACGCATATCATTTGCCTATCCGACGCTCCTAAGCTCGTTTCAGCTAAAACAGATTGGGATGCTTTTAGAGCTTATATCGACAAACATCTCACTACCAATCTCATCCTGAAACATTCTGACGATTTTGATGATGCAGCAAACCACATCACTTGTGTAATACAAGAAGCATCTTGGAAATCTATCCCAGTGACAAGTCGAGATGCACATACCACAAATAACACACATACATATTCGCGAACTTGTTGCAAAAAAAGGAGAGCCATAAGCAAATGGCAAAGAAGTCAAAATCTTATTGATAGAAACATACAACAGACTTACAAGACAACTAAAGTCAGCATTGCAAGACATTCGAAATGCTACGTTTGAAAACTATATTACTGCGTTATCCAAAAAGGACCATTCCATCTGGAAAGCGACGAAAAAAATTCAAAAGACCAGTCGCCCATATCCCTCCTTTAAGAAAACAAGACGGTAGTTGGGGGAAAACTGAACAGGAAAAGGCAACCATCTTTGCGGAGCATTTATCAACAGTATTTAGTCCACCTCAGGCAAACAGCAACAATAACGATCAAGAAATCGAGAACTTCTTGGACAGTCCTTGCCCAAAGATATTTCCTATTAAACTTTTTCCCCGGCGGAAGTAAAACACAAAATATTTAAAGGAAAAACTATAAAGCTCCTGGGTTTGACTTAATCTCGCCTCTAATACTTAAACAACTATCCAGGAAAACAATAGTGTTACTGGCCACCATCTATAATGGCATGATAAAGTTAGCTTACTACCCAGTAACTTGGAAGTTCGCAAATAATTATGATCTACAAACCCGGTAAGCCAACACAAGATGCTGAATCATACCGACCCATTAGCTTACTTCCAACTATGTTCAAAATATTCTAAAGACTCTTGTTGAAAAGGCTTACACAGGCAGTTGATCTGAATAAAATAGTACCATCACACCAGTTCGGTTTCAGAGAACTTTACTCAACAATCCAACAAACGCACAGAATATTGAATGAAGTACGTACAGGTCTTGAGAAGAAGAAGTTATGTACTGCCGCCTTTCTGGACATAAAGCAAACTTTCGACCGCGTGTGGCATACTGGACTATTATACAAATTAAAGCTTACTCCATCCACACCCTATTATCTATTACTCAAATCCTATCTATTCGACCGCTATTTCCAAACAAAATTCAATCTGAAAACATCCACATATTATCCCATCAAGCCAAGAGTGCCACAAGGTAGTGCGCTGGGACCCTTCCTTTACCTACTTTTACTGCCGACATTCCAACAACAGCCAGCACAAAAATCGCTACTTTTGCGGACAATACTGCCTTAATCGCTACAAACGAAAACCCACAAGTGGCGTCAGCTAATCTTCAGTACCACCTTAACCTCCTCGAAGACTGGCTGGGCAGGTGGCGAGTAACAGTGAACTAACTAAAATCAGCACAGATCACATTTACAACTAGACATATTTAATGCCTTGAACTAACAATAAGCGGTATCCCACTTCCTATAAAAAATGAGATAAAATATCTGGAATTAACATTAGATCTGCGACTAACATGGAAAGCACACATCATGAACAAGAGAACACAAATCAGCATCAAGCTATGACAAATAAATTGGTTAATCTGCCGAAAGTCGAAACTAACAACTGACAACAAAATTCTCCTGTACAAATGTATAATCCGACCCATTTGGACATACGGAATTCAACTTTGGGGTTCTGCTAAACCTTCAAATATCAAAATCATCCAAAAGCTACAATACAAAATACTAAGGATTATATTCGATGCCCCTTGGTATGTCAGGAACAAAACCTTACATGATGTCTCAGGCATACCCCTTGTAGAAGAGGTAATCCGCAACCTAACCAGCACCTACTTAAACAACCTACCTGGACATCCAAACGAAGAAGCTAGTACTTTAAACGCCCCCAGTACGAAGACGACTAAACAGAAGATGGCCTACAGATGTGGATCCATAGCAGTACTTATTAATTATTATATGTAAAACAAATTACATAGATAGTAATTAATTTGGAGTGTAATCACTGGATTACTTCTCCCTTCATTGTAACTTGCTAAGCTAATTTACTTATTGCTATGTAAAGCAGATTGTAATCTTCATGAAAATGAAAAAATTTAAAAAAATCATTTTTGGCTCTACTGTCCAAAAGCTCTAGTAGTTGTGGCAGAAATTTAACCCTAGATACAAAACTAAAGGTGGTTGGGAGGTTCTTTTTACTCACAAATTAATTTATGTCAGAGGTCCTTGTTGTGCTTTCATTTTCTAAATTCTCAAAACGGTTGGATGTTTCCTGTGGTTTCTTTGGCCAATAATTTGTAAGTTTAGCTCGTTTTAGGGAAACTGAGAGGCATCTATGCTTCTTTAGGGTTTTCTATTTCTGACAGTTTGCCAATATTGGTCTGTGGTAGATTTCGGAACTTGAGGATGTGGTGATAAGTATGAAATGTTGTAGAATTGATTAGGCGCTGATAATTTTGCAAATGACGTCGTTAGTTGTTGGGAATAATTTACGGTATATTACAGATATGTGTTATTAGTTGTCATAGGTTGATAACTAGCAGGATCGGTGCGATCTGATCCGCTCACAGTGGTTCAACATGCTGCCCGTTGAAATAAATCATCGATTTTGTAAGTAACTCATATGGCTTATTTATATTTATAAGGATGACTGTTGTATTATAAAAGCATATAAATATTTTATCCCAAAAACTAAAACTCAGTGGTTATTTATGTGTATAAAAACACAAAATAAGAATAAATATTAAAATATAAACTTAGCAACTAAGGCAACTTCAGGCGTCTCAAAGCATACATACACAAGTCCGCCCGCTTCGAAATACAAGTGCAGAATGGTAGATTTATTATACTACAATATATACGACATTATCTAATTATATTGGAACTTTAGATTAATAAAACGTCACACACGTAGTAGAATAGGTAGTTTTCTTTTTTTTGTAAAATTGTATTTTTAATAAGTTTGGAAAATATGTAATATAACTTTATGACACGACGCTCCATGCTATCACAATTTAAATTTGAAAACCATTAAATTTTCATACATGTATAGCAACAAAAAGTTAAGCGGCGTAAGCAACTCATTTTTTGTCACACCCGTGAGAAAATGTTTTACGTTCATACATCACAGCAAATTAAAAAGAAAATAAATTAAAATTACTCTAAAATAAACAAATAAATTTCTATTACACATACATCTAAAAATAATAAAGCCGAGATAATTAATTATAAAGATAGTAAATTGATGTGCAAGTGTCATACCTGTGGCAAAGAATTCGATCTTAAATTAAAACCGTTTATCTAAGTTAATACATTAAAAGTAAAATAATTTTAATTCAAGTCATATTTCATTTTAAAACATATATTAAAAACGAATATTAGACAGATTTTTCTAAATTCATTATTGGAACTAATTTCGTTAAGGTCATCAATGTGGCCCTACTCGTCATAACAATTCTGCTACTACAGTACTTTGAAAGATACTTGTAAAAATTTCAGCCATTTTGGACGCTTAGTTGTTGTTTGGCGGTCTTTTGTATTAGTTAGTCGATGTTAGTGCTTTTGTAAAAATGAAAAATCGAATAGCGTGCCGTACTTAAGTACTTAAATTTGAAAGGCAATACGCCTACGCAAATTAAAACCGAGATAGGCACCATTTATTGAAACTATTGCTTCATCATTTGCCACAGTGAAAAGATGGACAGCTGAATTTAAAAACGGTCGTAGCAGCTTGGCTGATGATGAGCGTTCGAGGCGGTCGACAACCGATAACATCGAAAAAGTTCACCAAACGGTATTGAACGACCGTTGAATCAAGGCTAGAGACATAGCAGAGGCTATGAGCATATCTAAAGAACGCGTTTGTCACATACTAACTGAAGAATTGGACATGAGAAAGCTGTCCGTGCGTTGAGTTCCGCGCCTGCTCACTTTGAGGCAAAAATTCATTCGAATGAACCCTGCTTAAGCGGTTTCAGCGAAACGACTTTTTATCACTGTCGATGAAATTTGGGTACATCATTGCACTACTAAGACGAAGCAACATTAAAAATGTAAACTGAGAATGGTGAACCTGCTCCAAAAAGGCGAAGGCGGTTTCATCGGCCGAGAAAGTGATGGCGCCTGTTTTTTTAGATAGTCGGGAAACTAGTTTCATTGACTACTTATTAAAAGAAAAAACAAAAACGAGGTCTTACTACGCATCGTTATTAGACCAGTTGAAGGCACCAATTGCTGAAATACGGCCTCTTCTATCAAGACAACGCACCGGTTCGTTCACACTTCGGCAGTCGCCATGGCTAAAATTCACGAATTGCAGTTTGAATTGATTGACCACCCAGCATATTTCCCAAATCTGCCACAACCCCCACCATCCCACCCCCGCCCCAAAGAGTATTTCTTCTTTCCTAGGCTCAAACTATGGCTCCGCAGACAGAGATTTTCATCAAATGAGGAGGTTATCGCATATTTTGCAAGGCAAGGAGCTAATTGTTATTTGGATGGGTTAAAGAGGTGGGGGCATTGGTAAAAAAAATGTATCGACTTAAAAGAAGACTACGTTAAAAAATAAAATTAAGTTTGACAGGAAAAATACTTGTTTATGTAAATTTCAACTTCTCAGACTGCCCACATAAGCTCTTACAGCTTCGAATTTTCAATATCAGTTTGTTAAATTTTTATATGTATGCCACAAATATAATTGTTTCATTGCCATGCGAGTTTAAGAAGCAGCTATTTTTAAAAATTATGTTATTTTCTTGCATTAGGTGCATGATTTATTAAATACTGCTACGAATTCATAATTTTAAATAAAATTATTTTTTATTTTTTATTTGTAAATTCCATAAATCAAAGAAAACACGATTTAGCTATACTTAAACAGTGGGTATCAAGTGAGCCAATCAAGTATAAACCGGATTTTATTATGTGCTGTGAGGTGAAGGAAGAAGGGATTGAATTCTGAGCGTTGTTGATAGAGATGCCTAAAGAGGATTCCTCCCGTAGGGTACCTTGCACTCCCGCTCTTTAGTCGGTATCACGATGTCAAAGTAAGAGGTACTTTCTTGTGTTGCAAAATTTATAATCATCAAGTTTCTCCCAAATTTGGGAAAATCTAAGGCATAGTTTGGGACAACATGGTACGCATGGTATTAAAAAAAGACAAAAAGCAGTTGAAACAAAAGTCGTGAATGTCGTAGCTAAGAAGGATAATCAAATTGTTCATTACTTCCTTGAGGATGACCTCTAATTGACGATTACTCAAATTACTTTTGAAGCCGAAATACGTTACACCAACACTCAGTAATACAAGACGTTATTCTCTCCAAACGCGCCAAAAAGTGAAGAATTTTATTTAAACTACACTGACATAGTTTTTCCACAATTCGAACTCATCGGTCTGTGATTATCATTTGTTTAGAGAATAAATATTTGACGATAATATTACTCTAAAAGTTCCTGTGCACAATTGATTGGTATTACAACCATATTCGTTTTATAAATTCAAAAATAGGAAAAATTTGTTTTAAGTCAGAACATTATAACTAAAAATAACTTTTGTATTTTCAGGATGCTTCAAATATTTTTAAAAAATTACTCCAGTTTATATTCACACAATTGACAACTTTTATCAATTCGTTAAAGTAAACCTTAAATTCATTTCAGTAATTCGTATAAAACTAAGTGGGATAAGTTTATATAGGCAATACATTTAATAAAATTAACAAAGTTTTTTTGTTTGTCACTACCTTTTCTCTATTCAAGCAATTTCGAATATTAGTTTCACATTATTAAGATGTGGTCTGTCTCTAAAATACAGTACAAAATTACAGTCGGTAACAAAAAATCGATGTTTATTAGAAATAGTACAACACAAAAGAAACATTGTATGTAGCCTCAAGATTGGGATCTTATATAATTCTTCTAGCTTCGGTTTTACTGTTCAAAACATAGTCCCACTGCGTACCTACGCACGCACCCTTTCTATGTCTTTCTATTTATTAATAAGTTTGTAATTTTTTAAATGACATGAAAGTCTTAAAAAATTAGCTGTTTATAGTACGTAAATTATAAAGGAGGCATAAAAATCCCTTAAGAAAAAAAAATTTGTGTGTGGTTGAAAAAGAGAAGGGGATACCAAGGGCAACATTGCAGTGATATTGGAACAAAATAAAAAACCAACCATAAACTGGCAATGTAGGTTTGGCTCCAAACTATACTGCAAATATTGTTTACAAAGCATGAGAAGCCTGCACTAAAAGACCATATTTTGGTATGTGCCTAAATGGTTATATAGATTAAACTCTAAAATAGCAAAAGAACTTATCTATAAATATGTTTTTGCAAATAATAGAAAAATTTCAAATTCGTGGACCCAAGTGAAAGCAGCCAAAGATGATTAGCTATGGGCCTTCATCAAAAGAGTTATCCATTAGGCAACCAGAGGGATGTAGCATGTCAAGAATGACTTCTTCAATAAATCTAAGTTGATGAATTCATCAAACAAGCACAACAGCCGTTCAAAATTCCAAGAAAATCATAACAGAAAAAGGAATTAAGTGAGTTCCTGCATTAATAGTAAAAGGGGAATCTTAATTACAACTAGTGCCATTATTTGTGCCGCTGGCACATTTTCCGCTGCCCTCGTCTACCCCTAAAAGTTTTTTAAGCACGACATGCTTCATGGACCACCTCGTGCAGCATTGGGCTTGGAAAATCCTTCGGATTAGTTAACATCAAAGTTATTTCCAAAAGCGTTGTACCACTTCATCAATTTGTCACATAGCACAAAAAAATCCAAGTCTGCTGATTTATGCCAACTTAGATGCTCATTTGTCCATCGAAGTTATTGACGAAGCTCGTACTGCAAGAGTCACAATTATAACGCTGCCGCCTCACTGTAGCCATAAGCTGCAGCCCTTAGATAAGTCTGTTTTTGGGTCATTCAAGGCGGCCTACAGCTCACAAGTGGATGCTGAATAATTCAGAAAAGCCAATTGCTATCTACGACAACGCAGATTTAGTAAATGTAGCCCATGATGCAGAGATAACTCCAAAAAACATTAAATCTGAATTCATGAAAAATAGAATTTTTTGTTCAATGACCAAATCTCCGCGGATCCTGATTTTACAGAAGCTGCTATTACCGAGAGGCTTTTTACAGGAGAAATCTACGACTCCCCGACCACATCAGAAGAGCGATCTCTTGAAGAGTTAGATTCTGAAGTTCCATTGACTGAGAGGCGCTCTTCGGCAGAACCAAGTAGAGCAACGGGGAAACTCAGTATAGTGACTGAGGACAACTACTGTTTCCCATCTATCAGGCCTAGCCGGAGTTTTCCCAAAGCTTTGGAAAGAAAATCAAATCGAAAGACAGTAGGGGGAAAAAGTAGTCCATTATCACCAGCTCGCCAGTGAAAGCTGAATTCCAGAAATAAATCCAAGAGAAACAGAATAAGCCTACGGTTAGATCTAAAATGTAAAAGAAGAACGTTAAAAAAGGGTTTTTGAAGTCATCCGAGTCATCTAACGAAGAACCCAACTTATTACACGACAAAGGGTTGGACTGAGTTTGACATTTAACAGATGATGAAAACACAGCTAACTTCATCCCGACAGAAAAGTTTCTGGAAAATAACGCTGTCCCAAGCCTCCTCAAATGAGTGTTGGTTGAATTTGAAGGAAATAAAAACAAAATATATTTTGAAAAACAAGTTTTGAAAGTGAAATACAATAATGTGACGGTGAAAGCAAATCCGAACCCAACTAAACGTAGGGGCTACCACAACTTCTCTGTAAAATTTCCTAACAATAGAAACTTTGTCTAATTAAAAAAAATGTATTTTTCCTTGTCTTATTGTATATATAGAGTTGTGTACTGTGTATATAGTGGGAAAGATGCAACCTTTTGTTTAACTCAGTAACTGCTAATGCTTCCAAATAATAACTCCAGAAAATTTGCACAAAAAATCCAAACTAAACATGATAGTATGGAAGAAAATTTGTATTTTAATTTTGCCATCCCACTGTGTAATACGTGTCCTACTTACATTCTCAGAAGATATTTCTGTACTATAACTATTTGTTTTAATCACTATACTTTAATGTCTTCAAATTTTTAAGACAAACTAGAATAAATTGTTAGTTATATGGCAGAAGTTCATTGAAGAAGTGAGGACCGAAAAGTATTTACCAAATTGGACATTTAAATTTATATGATAGGTAAACTAGAAATCGTTGCTAATTGGTTTCCTAAGAGTGATGCACATTACCCAAATAATTACTAAAGGTATAAAATCTGTAAGCAATAGAAAAATATAGGATTAAAAAAGAAGTAAAAGGCTGCATAAATGTTAAAATATTGAATAAGTAAATTCGATTCTACATCTGCTTATACATTTGTTTAATGTACAGTCATAAATACGTTTTGAATGTTTCATCTTGCGGAAAATTGTTTCAGAGTTTGGTTCTTTAAACATTTTCAAATAACTTTTTCAGTGCTAAATAATTTATCAATTCTAACTTCTCTGTCGTAAGAAACACTAAAGATTTATTCCGATCGTTCAGGAGCTTATAAGGCAAAAAGTTGTGTGAGCATTCAAACAAAATTCTTTTGCTATATTTCAACAGCACATTAACAGACTGCAAAATAATCTTTACAAAATAAAATATCGGCTACTATTACCCTCTCCACCAAAAAAATATACTATGGATGTTCTAAATAAATACAATATAATAAAATTACTCAAAATTCCTAAAGTTAACAAAATTAATATTTTTTCCCACTGTAGATTATCTCTAATCAAACAATATTTTCAGAATATTATTTTTATAGTTAAATTGATGACAAATACTATCGACAAATGTTATAGACAACAAAAAATTTTCTTCGCCGAAAATATAACATGTGTTAGTATATACTATCTATGAAACCGACGTTATTCTTTTATTTCCAATTTTAGTTTCTGTTGTCCCCTTGTTTGATAAACTTACAGCAATAAATGTCTATAAAAAGGCTAATTCAAAGAAAACTATGCAATTTGAGGGTGTTGAAAGGAAGTGCACTTGGAATACCTTTTATATTTTAGTAACATCACTTTACGCAAGAATGCGACATTATTTATCACTCTCTTTTGCGTTACACACCAATACAAGAAAATTGCCGCTCCAGATTGTAACCGATTAATTCTTATTTCGCAAATAAATCGGAAAAAACTGGCAGCCTAAATCGTTTTATGGTACAACAACAAGACCGCAGATTCCACTCAAAACTCTGCCACAACTGTATTAATATAAATTGAGTTTATAAAACCAGCAGTTTTCGTTTAGCGAGATATAAAGTAGAGTTTTGTATATTATCTGAGTGTAATAATTTCAACATTTTAAAAATGTCAGATTGGTACAAAATACCTTTTTAAATTAATCAGCCTTTTTATTTAATACAGCTATGTTTTGCTTAAAAGCAACATTAATTATAACAATAAAACAATAATTTTTCTCTAAATTATAAATATAAAAAAAATTATGAGTGCTGCTGCTGCTGTCATACAGGTCAAAGGTCAAATCGTTCGTGCCTTTCCGTGCCGACCCGAGCGCCCCCGAAGGACAAATTTCGGTCCGGCGGCAGGCGCGACCGAGGTAATATATTTCCGGAACCGCAAGCGATAGAAAATTTTCGTTTGAGAGCGGGTAATAAAGGAATTTATAAAGTAATATATAAAGTATAAAATTATGAGTGCTGTCACACAGGTCAAAGGTCAAAGTTCAACTCTAACTGGGTTTACGTAAATGCGTTGTCATGGCAACGGCGTACGTCAATTATGTCAAACAGAGCTTTTTAATCGTGTTTTTATTTATTTTTAAAAACTACTATGCGAAGGGGCTCAAGCATGTCGGAGTTGGACAAGCTCTCCGGGGGGCCGCTGTCAGACCTCGTTATATATATAAAAAAATTATGAGTGCTGCTGCTGCTGTCACACAGGTCAAAGGTCAACTCTAACTGGGTATACGTAAATGCGTTGTCATGGCAACGGCGTACGCCAATTATGTCAACCAGAGCTTTTTAATCGTGTTTTTATTATTTTTAATGCGAAGGGGCTCAAGCATGTCAGAGTTGGACAAGCTCTCCGGGGGGCCGCTGTCAGACCTTGTTTTATATATATATATATATATATATATATATATATATATATATATAAAAAAAATTCTGAGTGCTGCTGCTGCTGCTGTCACACAGGTCAAAGTCCAACTCTAACTATACTATTGCTGTCAATGATGTAGTGATTTGAGGGAAGGGCTAATAAAATAAACAAATGAGTCAAAACGTAACGTTGTATAAATATTTAACGCATCGTACAGAAGAGCATATTTCGACATTAATATGTGCGTTGTATTTAGTACATAACCAAAGATTATGTGGAACTATCCATTGGTTGTCGACTTGTTAAAATAAAAAGTAAGGTTTCGATACTTCCTAAATACATTTTTCTAAAAGGTACTTTAATAATTTTAAAGGGTATAATAATTCATAGATGTGTTACAATTTTTTCAGAGATATACTCATTTATATTCTTTGTAACTTTACATCCAATTAATAATAAAAACAAATGTATTTGATTATATATAGACCATATACATAGAAACAACAACGTTTAATCGTTTTATTAACTTTACGAGTTGCCTATTCTTTTTATGTATTAATATTAAAAATAATCAGAGCAGTAGCAAATATGAAAAATGCTCTAGATCGCAGGACAGCAAATACTTTAACTATAATATTTTTGTACTAATCCCACTAATCTCCCCCAATAATCGTATGACATGTACAACCAACTTGTTGAAGCCATATTTCGAATAATACAAATATATGTAATTTACGTCAAAGATAAAATGAAGTAATTAAACAGTAAAGCTTACAATAAAAACTATAAAATATATAGTTTATTAAAAAACTTAAGCAAATAGCTAAATCATGAAAAACATACCAAACTAGATCTTTTATATAGATTTTGTAGAGATATTACCTATCGCAGAAAGTTTCATGTCACTTTCTCTCATTTTATATCTCCAAACCTTATCATCACCCCCATTCAAAACTTCATATATAACTAGATACATTCAAAATTGGAAGCTATTGTATAGGGGAGTGAGGAGAGATGACTATAAATATTTTTAATTCCTTAATTCGCATTACATTCTGACTTGATTTACATTCAATCGCTACATTACAAAATCTATCCGCCTCTTAGGGGCATTACCACAAGATATTTTCTTGTAAGTGCAGTGAACATTAAATGAAGTTTATCATCTACAATGAAAATCTAAAAAAAATAAAACAGTACTTGTTAAAACTTGGATTTATAACAAACTATACTAACTGTTATATATCCATCTTACGCAGCTCTTGAGATATGTCATGCAGAACAATTAACCTCTCCATTTTCATCTCCTTATATATAAAATTTTAAAAAATGCCAAAATAAGAAAAATATTAATTTTTAATAAAAGTTTAATGCCCTAATTTTAATATTTTCAGCAGATTTCACTATATAAGTGTTAGTTAAAAAACTTAACTCTTCCATTTTCACTCCCACAGGAAGAGACTTTTAAAAAATACTAATAGCCGTGTTCGTTTATTTCTAACAAAAAATTTTCATACATACCTTTCGTATCTCTAAAACTACTCGATGTATGGGCATTAAAAACTTAAATCCCCATTTTTGTTTTCTTGAAGATCAAAGTTTAGAAAAATTCTAAAATCTATGTTTATTTATTTACAATTAAGCAATTCTCATTCTATAAGTATCTATTCTGAAATTTTCATCTCCTTAGAATTTAAAAATGTTAAAAAAAATGCTTACTTGTAACTCAGACTATATATCATGACGGTATCCCACATCGTTAGTAACTCACGGAAAGAGAAGGCTCAACGTTATTAGCGGTGGAATTTAGAAAAATATTATATACATGTCTATTTATCTTGAATAGTGTCTGTATATCAATGTTGATACTTTCATCTTTCATTTTATACCACTTAGAAATAAGAAAAAAGGTTAAACATGCATCTCTTTATTTTTAATGGCGAGTCTGTATTTTAATGTTGAATCTTTTATCTTCAGCGACTTTCGTGATTTGGGTGTCAATAAATTGAAACTCTTCGTTTTCATCCTCTTCAGAGAATTATAAAAATACTAAGACACTTGCTTATATATAGTGTATATATATATATATATATATATATATATATATATATATATATATATATATATATATATATATATAGTAAAAATATATACACCAATATCTATACTTCTACAAAAACACAGAAGAAGGAAATGATTCTAAAATGGAATGATCGGATGTACACAAATATAAAAAAAATTAAGCCCGCGAAGAGGGGTGAATCCAACAACTGACATCTAAATGCTAACAAAAATAGGATCATTCAGTGATCCAGACACAATCCTAGTGAACCCTGAGACGCCACGAATTATTTTGACGAAACAGACGTCGCGCCGTAAACCGATCCGCAGTCGACATAATCATTCGCCGTCATCGCAATCTCAAGGGAATAAATAAATTTGACGAAATCGCGATTTTCACGGCCACTTCATTTCCCATTCCGCGCTTTATATTATCTGGTCGGATGGGTGGAGCAGCTTAAAATGCGCTGCTCCGAGATAAGATGCATCAATACAAATTGGAATTTGCCGCGACAATAGCGGCATCTGCTAGTAACAATTTTACGGTTGATTTGCCATCGATTAGGGTGGGTTACCGGGATGTACAGGAGAACAGATGAAAAGCCGGGTGCTCGCTAGCGTTCATATTTGGATTAAATTTTAGGGGCGCGCCGTGCTTGCTTCAAAAGTTCATTTCGTAACGTTTTGCAACACATTTCTCCAAAACTCACTGTTTGCAGGAAAAAATAAACAAAATGCAATACGAGTCCGAAAAGCAACAAAAAATACATTATCAAAGAGTCGACGGCATATGTGTAAAATTTCATTGTATTAAATATTTACAGAGATAATAGAAAATATACAGTTTTTATTGCTATTGACAGTGCAGCCACCAGAGCGCCCGATAGAATGTGACATTAAGATACAAATCCGTTATGGTGTAAACCATTAGCGCACATAAACATACATATATAGATTTGCTTAAAAACCATGTGGTATTTTATGTAGATAATAATAATAATATTATTATAAGATAGTTTCAAACATATTACTAACACAAAAATGTTTGTTTTTTAATAGATTGAATAATATGCAATAAATTCATAAATTTTGTGAAAAATTACTTGATTTTTGTGTAACTACTATAATTACCTTTAATGTTTGTTAGTTTCGATGTAAAAGTAAAGAAAATGTATTTATGCAACTTCGATTATAAAATCTATACTTTAGAAAATAAGATTTTTAATAAAGTCCACAAATTAAGGTAAAAACGGCGCAAAATTAATTTCTTCGCAGCAAAATATGAGAAAGATTGTAAAAAGATCTATTCGAAGATTTTGAAAAAAATTGGCAGCTAAGAATTGGACTTACTATAAAGGGAAATGCTTTTAATTTTTAAAAATGCGTGTTCTTTCAAAAGTCATCAATATACTTTAGTAATAAAATGTTAAGGTGAAAAATTAACTATAACGGCATCATCAAGTCCTCTTTTTGCAAAAAAGATTACAAAGAACACACTACTATGTGTACTAATGTATATTAGAAAACAGTGTTGATATTATTTATCTATGTAACTTTGTAATATTAATCGTTAGACTAATGCCTTTCTTAAGATTCTATTTCTGATCTTATCTCTTGCTTTTCTCAGATATTTCAATTCAGTTATATATGGATGGACTTAATCGACTAATTTAAAAAAGTATTTTAAATGTTGAACCAATAACATTCTTGGTTACTATATTTTTTGTCTTTGGTGATATCACTTTGAAATGATTCACATACTGTCTTCTAGTAAGTTTTGCTATTTGTTTTTCTCTAGCAGTATAAAATATTTTATTTTTACTAGTATTGAACTGTTTTCTACTTATTGTTGTTCCTATTCCTTCTTTCGGTATAAGTGTACCACATTACATTAAATTAATTAAAATAAAACTGTTATATACACTTTTATACGATAATATTGCACTGTTCAACGTTCTCGTTAATCTTTTTGTTATTTTACTACATCTGTAATTCTTTCTGTCATATTAATATATACATTCTTGTTAATAATGCCACAGATATGTTTTAGCGTCATACTTTCTTCTAGTTTTATATAGTACTTTGCTTTCATTTTGTATTTTTAGAGGACCCAGCTTCCAAGCTGGAGACCAGCTTCTATTTCTGTCACGCTTTATAATTTTTGATCTGTGGTGGATAGAGACATAACGTTTTCAGTATTCAACTAAGTACCATAAGTCAAGTCCAGACGCCAAACATCCGGCCGCTAACTTTTTGCCGCTATTCACTTTCATTTGAATATAATTCACTCTCATTCATTTAAATAAAATTTCAAGCCCTATATAGTTGAGTTTCATGCAAAGGGTCCGCTCTGCTTTACCTGTAAAGCATATTTTCGCTTGTTATACCCGTAACAATAAGATACTTCAATGATGTGTAAGTTAAGCTTGTCAACGTTAATGTGTTACATCATGTGCCGGATTTTAAACCTCCAAGACGTTCTAAAATGGAATTAAACCTTAAAACACAATTTTTAAAATTAATAATTCTTTGTAAAACACTAATCAGTAAATAAGTCATCGATATGTGATTCGTACTCTAGTGACAATCGTTTTTAGAATTCACTTCTTATAGCAATATACAGTATGTACTATTATTTAAAAATGTAGCAGTTGTATGTTACTTTTTCAAAGTAAGGTAATTTTTAATGATTAACCTAGAGAGAACTAAACCCTTGCCGTTGGCTTTAGAACACTCAGGGATGTACTACAACATATACGTCAAAAAAGCAATTACTAACTATCTTGAATAATTTTGTTTTAATTAAAGTCCTGTTATAGAATTCCCCCTTTTAAAAAGCTACGTCTTAAAATAAGTAATAGTTTGCTACTTCCTTTAGCCTAAAAGCTTAATGGTGCCGTCACAGATTATAAGCAGCAAAAAACCTGCAAAGCCAAATCGATCACTCTGGCCCTCAAACTTTGCGCGTCCTTAAAACCCGAAACTTTAACAATCGGCTTAACAAGCAGGATAATGCAAGCCACCGCGTCTGCATATCTAGGCGTTCCCGTGAGATGATGCCGGCATCCCATCTGGCGGCCTCGGCGAAATTCACTCAGCCAGAGAAATCCGTCCCGCATGATATGACTATAACGATAAGACAAATTACTTTCTGCGCTTAAGGAGATATAATGAATTCTGGTTATTACTATATTTGAAGCCAAAGCCAAGGCTAGGGCCATCTGATAGAGGATGATGTCGTATAGGGGCCACAAAGACCGCCGGCAAATAAAATCCGGCTTCGTGGTACATGGAGTAACACGCAGATAATAACTTCTGGCCGAAATTTCCCCGACTGTCTCCATTTCACGTCCAAATGCTTTCAAAATGACAAAAAACGCGCTGGTGAGATTGAGTTGACTGTGACATATTTCGCAAAATCAAATTTGGTATTGAACACCTCGGCTGCCTGGTTACACTGCATTGCAGGGAATCTTCCTTGCTTTATATTACAAAATTCACCATATTAAATAGGCACATAGTTACTATACGTCCATGCTCGTAAGAGAGCACATTTATTTTACTTGCTTAATTTTTGAAGATAATCGTTTATACTTGCGATGTTAAAGCGATATTTAATAATTTTGTTCGTGTATGTATACCTTGTATGATAATATATTTTTTATATAAAAATTATTTGCTAAAAGTGATATATAAATAAATTAATATACAAAAAAGTTATAACAGAAAATTCAGGTAGCAGAGACACCTTTATTAAATGATTAACGAGCTTTAATGTTAAAAGGCTAACTTGTAATACTTGCTCCAGTAAAAGAAAACAAGGAAATGGTTTAAAAAAATTTGAAATTTCCAAAGTTCGCTAAAAACTACAACTAGTGACTAAGTAGTAAAAAATCAGCAATGTTACATGATTAATGGAAGAGAGTATATAACTTTGTATGAATAGAAAAATTACAAAGCTAAAATTGCTTGCCTTGTCAAAAAATTTCATAATAATTCCTCCGGAAGCACAAAGAACAAGCATAATGACATCTTAGCTAAAAAATTGTTTAAGTAACCGAAAAATCACTTACACGTCTACACTAATTATAGTGTTCTTATACTAATCAAAATTTGAGACTTAACAATTTATTTCACCTTGACTATTTCATTCCGACAAACAATTTACCTGTAAACTACGTAAAAACAATATTAAACTCATGATTATTACGTTTTCCTGAAGAAAAGATATAACAGAATATCCATCATTTTAATTCATTATCAGTACTGCTGTTATCAGGGGTGTTAAAAAAAGAACATAGTAATAATGCCTGATATACAAGAATTGTTATTGAATTTATTAACTAAAAATACTAAACAAAAATTAAGCTCACAGTTTGTATTAAATTAACTATAACCACAAGACTAACAGTAAATACGAAACAAAAATATCTAAATCCAATATTCAATAGTACGAAATCAAGCATAGAAGATGTTAATCCAAAATAATATTTTAAATATAAATCTAATTTGGAAGTAAATATTAAAGAAAAAAATATTATTAGTAGCCTAAAAATCACTTCAAAATTTGTAGAATATAAATACACAATATTGTAAAACATGTAAATTCCACAAATTCACAAAAAATAATGCAAATAAAAATTATATAAACATATTTAAGTTAATTAATTTATTTACCTAGAGTTAAAAAATATATTACCAAATTAAAGCATTTTTAAAAAATCTGCAATATTATCCTTTCTTTTATATCTTTAGTAACAGTTATATAGATCTTTTATATGGTTTGCATAACAAATAATTAGTTTTAAGATCTACTGTTTGTAATATACTAAATATCTGTTGTTTTAACATTCTTGTTAGAGACCAATCAAATTTTGAGAAAATACAGTTTAATTGTTCTAAGGGTATTATGAAAGAAAGTTAGAAACACAGCAAAGAAAAATATTACTAACATGCGCATTAATAAAATTATAATTAAACTTTCCTCAGAATCTATGACAGTTATTACGAATATTAAAAGCTATATAATAACTCCGCCCACAATAGTCGTTGCTGTCGGTTTCGAGTTCGGACAAAGAAGAAGAGTTGGTAGGACTGCCTAGCACCCTAGCCATCGTAAAAAATAAATGCTCCTAAAATTGGATCATAATCTTGAAAATTGACAGATTTTATAAATAAAAAACCCGCACGAAAATTAAAAAAAGAATCAGAAGAAACACTAACCTAAGGGTAAGTTCTTATAACATTAGATCAAACACTAATAAAGGTCAAGAATTGATCATGGATATGCAAAAACACAAAATAGAGGTTCGTGCATTCCAAGAAGAAAAATAAATAGTAAACGGACAACACTCTATGATAAGTATATCATAATTCATGGCGGAAAAGAAACTAAGGGTAAAATCAAAGATTGGTATTATCATATATAAAAAACAAGTTATCCACCATATAAAGTCGCCATTAAAAGAACAATAATGACAACGATCAAGCTTTATAATTCGGAATTCAACATATTCATGATATACCAGGTTTACAAATATGAAAAAAAAAACGTTAAATTCGGAAGAATGATAAAAAGTGTTTTATTCAAAATATGCTCCATAGCAATTTACACATTTTTCCCATCTTTCGGGTAATTTGTGGATACCACGCCAGTAAAAATCTTCTCCTTTTACTGCGAACCATTCATCGATTCATTTATCACATCTTCTAACGAACCCAAGCGCTCCTCAACAAGTGCGTGGCTCATCGATACAAACACGTTGTAATCGAAAGGACCCAACTCTGGTGGTAAGCCGCATGAGGTAGCATTTCCCAGTTGAATGCTTCCAACGTGTCACGAACCGGTTTTGACGAATGTGATGGAGCATTGTCATGGAGGAAAATAATCTTGTGTGTTGCCTTTTTCGATATTCTGGTCGTTTTGCGGGTAGCGAATGGTTCAAATTGATCACTTGTTGTTGGTAGCGTTTGGTACCATCAAATACAAAGCATTGTTTTCCTGCCAAAACGATTCGGTTGATGTGGATGCTGTGCCTCGGTTTACCAATAATTTTTTGCGCTTGGTATTCTCAAAATATATCTGCTTTTCATCCCCAGTAATAATACGATGCAAAAACGACTTTATTTTGTATCGTTCGAGCAAAATCTCAGATATTGATTTTGCGACTTTCCATCTGCCTCTCGTTCAGCTCATGTGGTATCCATCTGCCGACATTCTGAATCTTTCCCATCTCTCGTAGGCGATTGGAAACAGCTTGTTAACTAACGTTCAATTGTTCTACGAGTTGTTTTTGTGTTTGTAAATCGTCTTTGTTCAACAATGCTTGTAATTGCACATCTTCGTACTGTTTGGCCGTTTTCCGTATTCCTTGTCTGAAACATCGAAATCACCACTTTTGAAACGCCGAAACCATCGTTCACAAGTATCTTGCGACGGAGCAAGTTTACCATAGGCTTCTCGAAGTAATCGGTATGGTTCAGCAGCAGTTTTCTTCAAATGAAAACAAAAAATTGATGCTGTCCGTGAATGCTCTTTATTTGGCACAAATTTCGACATATTGAACATAGCAAAACAATACTATGCAAACACTTTTTCAACTTATCACTTGTGCGCGTTGGTGGCACAACAAAATGGCATATACGTCAAAATTTTATACGCCACATTGCATTGGCGCATCATCTGTTGTCTCAAATCTGCACTTCATACTTGTATATCTGGTGTACTCCAGATTCAAAGACAAAAAGATAAACGATAGTTAGTCAACAGTTTAGAAACTTAAAACATCAAAAATGCACATTGGTAATATTAGACTTGATAGAGTTAGAAGTAAAACGATGAGACAGAAAATAGAAGATTGGGTACCTCCAAGACAAAACAAAGAAACGACTATCTAACCAGAACACAGGCAGCTCGAGTGATTCTCAGGGCTAAAAGACACATCACCACCTGGAAAGCGAAGTGCAGAAAGATCACGTAAAAGATAGTGACTTCTAAGCAATTCAATAAGAACAAGATAAAACTTAACATTAGGAAGAAGACGAATTATACATAACGTTCTATTTCATAATCCAGGAAGTGTAATTGATTAACAAATAATTCCAGCAAGGCAACTCTAACCCCTTTTGCAAAACTAATTCTTACCACATCGCTTTATTAGGCCATCATATTTTAAGTCATATCAGTACATCTATCATTTATGAGGATTAGCTCAGACTCCCTTAATAAAGATTAACGGAATATATTACCATTATTATGTTATATAAATAGTTGTTTGTAATTAAGAGTTATCTTATATAAATGGGCGTTAATAAAAGCTGTAAACAGATACAAGAGGAAAAAACAAATTTTTATTTATTTAAAGTAATATATTTTATATTATTAGCAAAACGCACCTCAAAATAAATGCGTAATGAAATCAAG
This sequence comes from Sinelater perroti, assembly GCA_036346155.1. Taxonomy (NCBI): domain Eukaryota; kingdom Metazoa; phylum Arthropoda; class Insecta; order Coleoptera; family Elateridae; genus Sinelater; species Sinelater perroti. Next base: position 38,933,201 of record JARFIY010000001.1, read on the forward strand.
CCACTTTATCGAAAATTTCGGAATATTCCTATATTATTAGTCGTCGAAACATAATAAAAGCTCTAATATATTATAAAAGGAATTGATATTGACGTCATTTATCGGAGACAATAGAATTAAAAGGACACTAAAAGCAACTTGTGTTTTTCTTTAGTTCTTTTAACAGTAAACTTTAGCAATTGGCTCCATTATCTACTAACAGCAGACATTTCTCCTGTATCTTTCGAACTCATAAACTTTTGCTTTTTAACCTTCCTGTTTAATCGAGCGTAGGAAATTCGATGAGAAACCAGAACACCGTCGACTCCATAAAAGCAAAACAATAAACTAACGTTTTCAATTAAATCAGTTCAATTGCTCGTTAGGTATTTATGTATTTTAATGCCTTTCGTTTGAATATTAACCCGACATTTTACATTAGTAAATTTTTATTAAATTGATGCACACGACAGCTATTTAGAAAAAAAAAACAATGTAAAATAAACAGTCGTTGGTTTTTAAAGCAAATTGTCGGAATAAAGTACTTTCATGAATGTTAAAAAGTATATGCATTATACTAAACTAATGCTCAAATTTTTGTTTTTATAGAAACAGCTTTAGTAGGCATGTTGAATTAACTTAATATTTTTCATCAGAACTAACTAAAAAAGCTTTACAAGTGAATTTTTTATATATTTGACAATGTATAAAATATGTAAACTATCGATGTGTCAAATCAAGTATAAATAAGTTTTAATACATGCTTATTTATTTTTATTTACTTTTGAGACCATTTCTAGAACCACCAAATAATATAATCTATAACAGTTTAAACCTCCACAAAGTAAAATAATTCACAATGTTGGCTAAGCAAATATTTAACATGAACATTTATATAGCTAGTGTATGAAAAACAACTTCCCAAATAAAAACTGCAGACATAAACAGTGAAGTAAGGAATGAAAACTATCCCAGTTGCATATTAAGAAAATAGACAATTAAATGTTTGCGAATTGCAAAAGATACTAAAAGACATATTACAATAAGTAGAGTTCCTTACAAAAAGGCGCTTATATCTCAATGAATGTGATAATAATTATAGTTACAGTTATGTTATGACATGTTAGGGTCTGTTAATAAAATGTTGTTTATACTGATGAAGCTCTCCAAATACTTATGTTTGAAGTATTAACTCATCCGTACCTGTTCAATGAAAAAATTAAAAAAAACATTGACATATGTATGGTTCACCGACCTTCTATACCTATAACTGATGTAAATTCTTTTTTTTTTATATAAAAATAACATTTTTAGTAATAATTACTTAACTACTCTTAAATACTATCACTGAAAAAAGGAAAATTGGTGAAATATAATAATTGTGTATAAAAGAATTTGACCTTCGTAAGGGAAACATGTACACTGAGCCAAGTGAAATAAGTCCAATGGTAATGCTAAACAATTCTGTGTAAATAAATAAACTACAACTAGTTGCATGTAAGTTTAAGTTCGCATTTTTAGTCATCCAGAAATAACTAAGGCAACATCGTCTATCAACTTACCGTACATAGAACTACACGCAACGTAATACCAAATGCAATATCCTCCATTTCCTAAATTCCACTCTCAAATAATGCAAACCTAACCGCAAAAAATGCAATCACAGTACATATTCGCCCATACAGTCAATAAGTAGAGCAAACTACAATAACATTACAAATACAGTACCAACAACCATCTCACTAACCAGCTACACCAGCTAAAAGTGGATAACTAAAAACCAAAATAAATTATGGAGAAAAAAAATTCCTGAAGCCGATCTGACAAATAAAAATAAACTCGCCAAGAATAGCTCTACCATAGAGACTATTGACAAAAAAAAATTAAATAAAAAACTACTGAGCATTAACAAATAGATTAAATGAAAGTATAACAATAGCATACAATTTAGCTGAAGAAAGAACGAAATATCAGACTCATGACCAAAAATCAACATTACTTAACTATTGAGGATAATCTAAAGCCAGAAATAGAAAGTTACAGACATAAAGTCATGAACATATATAATGTTAAATATAAAATCACTAACTGCTTCTGCTCCAAGCAAATCAAACAAAAATATTTATAAAATCAAGTGTATGCCACAAATCTTACAATCAAACCACCCCACAAAAAATGTGTAAATCATCAGGGCTATTTTGGCCAAATGCGTCTTTTGTATTAAAACCCATTCAGGAAACACGTGAGGACTGTGAAAGAAGTGAAAAATATCATCTTCGCCTGGAATACTACCCTAACGCGTTGGCAGTAAATCTTTTGCACAACAGTGACGTTACAAGCAGATTTAAAACATTCTCTTCTCTTGACTTACAGATACTAACCTCTATGCTGTTCTGTTAGATAATTAATTATTAGTATAATTAAGTGAGAATCCCTCACTGGAGGAGCATCCCCACATGTTATTTTATTGAGGTCGGCCAATTTACTTACTGTTTATTTAAACAGCTTTAAACATTACTTAGTAACCAAAAATGTATAATAAGGTTTTTAAAAATTGACACTTCTAAAAACACTGTGAAAACATTAAAAATTCACTAAAGCTCTTAAGGGCATAAATCCATTATTAGCACTAGTTACATATTAAAATAGGAAATAAAATTAATGATCACTGCGCATTAAATTATTAGGAAAGTACAGAAAATTCATTGTAAGTTATTGAGATTATTGCTACGACTCACTTATGCAGTGAAAAAGTCTCATACGAACGTAAACCAAATTAAACTTTATAAATCAAGCATACATCATCATTTATTTTTTAAAAAAAGAACAATGAAAGGTGCAAAAGGAAATAAAACATACAAAATGTTTTGCTTCTACAGAACAATGTGCCTTGTCACTAGTTTCAAGTTGTTAACCTTGTCGTAAAGGAGGGTGTGCTGTAGACATCGATCACTGCCGTAGTTCCAACGCTAGAGATTACCCTTTGTTCAGAAATATAACAAAGAATTTGTGGAAAAATGTTTAAGACTTTAAATACGCTGTAAAAGAGCATTTTACCGACAAAGTTTTGATAATATAAAATCATTATATGATATAATTATAATATAATACATAGAAAATATAACTTGCTATACAGAAATTCTGCACTGTGTACTCTGTGTAGAAATGATACTAAAGTAACTATAATCTGCACGTACCTAAGATAATGTTAAACTTGACTATTTATTTGTAAATTTATTCTACATTACACCTTCAATAACTTAGAAGTCATATACAACAAAGTTTGGGGGCATAAAAAGCTTCGTGGGTTTTTCGTTTTAGAATCGCAATTACAGTTATCAGCCGCAGACGCTGAAAAACGCGGTTCTCTTTCATACAATGAACTCCATTTTTGCTGCCAGGGGTGGAAAAGTGAGATCTCGCCGCGTATAAATATTCATTAGTTTCCGTAATATGCAAATATCAACTAAACGCTGCGGTTAGCTTGGGCAAATAGTAACCATTAACTTCAGCAGACGAGACTATTTATCATTTGGCGTTACCTACAAACGCCTGATTAAATACAGCCAAATTGTGGAAACTGGAGCGCTCTCCAAGCGCTTGCACCTAATTCTCATGCAAACGTAAAAATCCAAAATAAAGTACGGCGTCCAGTCGGCTGCACCAGAGCTGCGAGCTAGTCTTTGCATGAATGCATGCAATTACTAACGTGATTGCAAGAGGGCGTGAAAGCTCCCGCTCAAATGTAGATTAGATCATTTGCTACAAGCCACATGACAAAAAAAGTCAAGCTGGACAGTTAATTTCAGGCCATTTTAAATTACAAAGAAGCACTAGTATCGGTTTGATTGTGTTTTCTTACTGTCTCTAACAGTAGATTTAACTAACCGATCGCCTAGAGGAGATAAAAGAAAAATAATATTTTCTACACAATTCTATAACAGTGTTAAGGTTAGAAAAACATTAAATGTTCAAACTGCGTGACTACTTAATTGAAGTTCGCTAATGTTAATGCGAAACGCCCAACATTTTTTGCCTGTCTGTGTAATCTAAACTAGAAAAGGTATAGAAAACTCGAACGGCTTTATCAACCCTGTACAGCCTTTATTCGGGCGCAAACTTTCACAAAGTTGGACCAAACATCTCAGAAAAGCTAATCGTAAATTAATCTTAATGCACGGAGCAGATTTAGTCATAAAGTTCTTGTTAAACTGCGATAAATCTAATGTTCAGGAGCAATTCCAGAAAATCTTCGGCAGCCAGCCACTTCCTAGCCCAGTGTTTCTGGGCACCAGGAGCATGTGAATGGGGTGGAGGGTTGTTGCGAATATTTAGTGCGCCGTAAAATAAAGTAAAGATTTAAACTAGAAAATTTAGCGCTTTGTACAGGAGTACTTTTATCCCAAAGTACAACCAACGAAAGCAAAGAAACGGAATTTATGTTCTGTTGGACCTGAAATAAATAGGCCTTAATCCGCGGCGGGCTTGCTCCGGCTTTTTTGAAGCTCGAGTGTAAACTTCGGGCAAAAAGCAGCTAGTTAATGTTCCGCCACACACCACGCTGTTATAAGCAAAGCACGTTGGTAGAAGCCGGCTGGAGGTGTTAGGCGTGCATTAAAGCGCAATATACAGTCATTTATATGCAAATGACTACCTCGTTTCCATGTACGCTGCACCTTATTTCCACAAACAAAGCTATGTCATCTTTGCGTTTGCCAGAAAGCAAGAAGGGCGGCATAAAGGAAATGAAAAAAATTAAATTAGATCGGTTGCCCGTACTAACAACAAAAATCTAAAGTAACTTAAACTAAAATTTGAAAATACGCTACATAGAATATTGAGAAGTTAATGAAAGATACACAACATTAAATTAAGAACAAACCTTGTCATGAGAATATTAAAACAAATCCTTTATGGTAAAGCACCCAAGAGATAAGTATATTTCATACTATAGCGATATGATGTAAATTTAATCCGAATTTTAATGAGTTACGCGTAAAAATCAAAATATTTATATATCAATTTTTGGACGGTATCTTAATATACATACATACATATACGTATATGTGAACACCTAAGAAACATATGTACCAAACTTGATCTAAATCTGAAAAGAACTGTGGAAGTTTAAAAACTTTTGAAGGTTGGTTTCCTTCATTTGATTGATCGTTTCTACCCAATAACGAACTTAGTCGAGACACTCATCAAATAAATATATGTACAAAATTTCATTTAAATCCAATAGAAATTACATCAGCTATCACATCCAATAATATAAATAAACGTTAGCTGTCAAAAGATACCTGCAACGCCAGCACGACTACTCCCGATGCAAAGTACCACTAATCTCTAGTAGAGATTCTTCGGCACCAGTACAAGCGTTTGACCTCTGAACCAAAGCAGATAAAACGATTTTAAGTATAAATAAATAGAATTATTGATGTCAATATCAACAGAAAATTGAATTTAATAATCCGAATATGCATTATTCACAACAACAATTTCCGTACATTCGGCAACAACAGACATACGGAATTCAACAAATAGTTCCAAATACTATATTTACACTGTACACACAAAATACTTACTATATGCCCGCATCTCAAAATCACAATTATGTGGCAGCTTTTCCTAACGACCAATACGTACCGACATTTGCACCACTTCTAGATGAAAGTCAAACTTTAAATCCTCACGAACCAAAAGTTAGCGAGCCAATAATCGTCGATGAAAATAAGGAAGAAGAAATAGAAAATCCATACAAGTGGCCACAAGTCAAACAGGGCCGAAAAAGTAATCGATTGACTCAAGATCACTTCAATCAAGAAAATCAGAACCGGTTAGACAACAACAATGTATGGGGCATTTCACGATAGATGTCCCAGCTTTTCAGCCTATGATTGCGACCTCATAATGCATTGTAAAAAAATAATGAAAATACATAATCAACGTGTTTTTTCCTCAGCTTTTCGATAAAGTAATTAGTTTTTCGAAAATATGGCTATTTAACCTAAAAAAAACACAAAACGTTTTATATCTCGAAAAGGGTATTTTTAATATTATTTTTAATAGTCCCAATCGAAAGATGAGGTTTTTTACGACGGATATGATGTTTTTCACAGTGTAGTGTAGCATTAGTTTACGAGATACAAAACGATAAACAAGCGGCGCGTTAACTCTGTGTATATAAAAATATTAAAAATCAACAATTAATACACTTTCCCTATGGGAAATGGGGCCGGCCCTGGACCTCTAGGCCCGTTAATGCAACCCGCTCCCGAGAATTACGAATTCACATTCAGTTTCCCTAATTATCATGGAAATCAACAATCTAACCAATACGGTAGCCAACCAAATTCGCAATTCCCATTTGCGCCTTATGGACAACCAATACCCCCCTCCTATACAATGAACTCTCACACATCCGTGCCACTACAGCCAAATAATGCTAATCCATACCAACATGTACCTAATTTTGTTACCCGCACTATATCCAACGACCCAATCTCAAACAAAACTCCATCGGAAAGTGTTGAATTTAATTCTGTAATCATGGACTATGAAAACATAGAATCAACCTCACAAAAACCCAAACACGAGTGGCAAACGGTCAAAAAACGAAAAAGAATCAACTCGCAACCACATTCAACAAATCAACAAACTATTCCTATAACTACTTCCAATGGGTTCGAGGTACTCTCACAAATTCCAAGCAGCAGTGCAAACCTGAACCAAACATCCAGTACTCAGCAACCTAAAGTCTCAAAATCACCACCTTTTTATATTTACGGGGTAAATAACTACAACGAAATGATCACAAATACAAATGTAGTACTAGAAAAAGAACAATATTACACAATAGCGTTATTGAATAACAAGATCAAAATCACCACCAACACGTCAGATTCCTACAGAAAACTCAAAACGCATCTTAAGAACGAAAACATAATACACCACACCTACCAACTTCAGGAGAAAAGCTCATATAGAGTGGCTATACGAAATCTTCATCATACGATTTCAACGGAGGTCATTAAAAAAGAACTAGGTAAGTTTGCAATATTATTAACATTCATCACAGACTCACTAAGCAACCACTACCATTATTTATGGTAGACTTGAAACCTAAAGATAACAATAAAACCATATTCGACGTAAAACATATCGATAATATCAAAGTCATAATCGAGCCGCAAAAAAAAGAATACAATACCGCAGTGCCTTCGTTGCCAAGATTACGGCCATACAAAGAGTTATTGCAACAAACTCTTTGCATGTCTTAAATGTGGTGGCGACCACGAAACTTCCACATGTAAGAAACCTCAAAATACTCCAGCCAAATGTGCTCTTTGTAGCGGTAATCACCCAGCTAACGAAAAGGGATGCTCAGTGTACCAGGTCTTACAGAGAGCCAGGAATGCCTCATTCAGAGGAACTTCGAATATAACGCGTCCACAACAGATACCGAATGAAAGCGAATTCCCCCACTTCGAAACCATATTCACAACATAAACAACGACACTACAAATTCCTTGCAAAATAAACTATCCTACTCACAAATAACAGCAGGAAGAACTGACAACCTTCAAAATAACGACCAAGCGTCTTCTATAAACCAAATCCTTGCTAACTTTCTTAATGAATTTAAATCAATGTTCTCCCAACTAATTAGTCAGAACAGCATGGTCTTAAACATGCTCTCAACAGTTATTAATAAACTAACATAAAAATGACGACTTCGTTGAGCATCGCTGTCTCGAATACTAATGGCATTTCTAACCACATCCCAGAATTAATCTCATTCTTGCAATTACAAAATATTGATATATTATTAACTTCAGAAACCCACGCAACAACAAGAACAGTAATAAAAATCCCGTTCTATACCACATACCTTACTAACCACCCCGATGGTGCGGCGCACAGTGGAACAGCAGTTGTAATCAAAAATACAATCAATCATCACGAATGGGTGTCTTATCAGACCAATAAAATTCAAAGTACAAGCGTAAAGGTGTATGCTCTCCCTTCTCCACTAATAATAGTAGCAGTTTACAGTCCTCCAAGACACTCTATCTCTACCGAAGAGTACGCGGAGTTTCTGCAAATATTCGATACAAAATTTATCATAGGAGGCGACCGGTATGCTAAAAACACAGCGTGGTTTCCAGGTTAAATAACCCAAAAGGCCGCAATCTACTGCAAACCACTGAAAACCTCAGATGCAGTTATCTTTCCACTGGCCAGCCTACCTACTGGCCTACCGATACAAATAGGCTACCAGACCTACTTGATTTTGCAATAACACGTGGTATAACGAATACGTTCACAAAAATAGAAGCTAATTTCGATCTCTCATCCGAACACTCCCCGGTCATAATTACCCTAAGCACTACAATTATCTACAAAGAGTCTACTCCAAAACTATGTACAAAACTCACCAACTGGTCCCACTTTAGAAATTTGTTAGAAGGAAACCTCAATCTTGCTCTGAGAATTAAAAGTGCTGAAGACCTTGATGAAGCAACCGAATACCTGATGCTGCTTGGCAAGCCACGCCTAATCCAATGGGTCATCAACAAATACACAACATTTCTCGCCAAATTCGGGACCTTGTTGTCCAGAAATAGAAAGTACGAAAAAAGTGGCAAAGAACCAGAGATAGGTACGACAAAACCTTACTTAACCGACTTACACATCAACTACACAACGTGTTAATAGAATCAAAGAACAATACCTTCCAACATTATATTACTAATCTTTCACCACGTTGTGGAAAGCAACCAAAAAGTTCAAACGACTAATTGCCACCATACCACCCATCAAGAAACCGGACGTCACTTGGGCCAGATCAAAAGAAGACAAGGCTGACATTCGCTGAACATTTCGCTAACATATTCACGACACCACAATCCCAGCCGAATACCGACGATTCTGAAATTACTTCATTTCTGGAGGCTCCATGCCAATTGTCGTTACCAATCAACCCATTCTCACCAAGAGAAGTACGACAACAAATATTAGCCACCAATACCCGCAAAGCCCCAGGATACGATCTGATAGTGGGAGAAGTCCTTCAAAATCTTCCTAGAAAAGCCATAGTACTCCTCACTACAATCTTTAACAGCATCCTCAGACTATGCCATTTCCCAACCCAGTAGAAGTTTGCCCAAATTATTGCAATCGATAAACCTGGAAAACCTCCTTCACAACCTCCGTCCAATCAGTCTTTTACCCTGACATCCAAGGTTTTCGAACGGCTACTCCTCAAGAGAATGCATAATGACGTAGATCTAGAGCATATAATACCAAATTACCAGTTCGGATTCCGTCAACAACACTCGACGATTCATCAAACTCACTGAATTATATATATAAAAAAAATTATGAGTGTCCATGTATAGCAAAAATTGTTCGTGCCTTTCCGTGCCGATCTGAACGCGTCCGAATGACAAATTCTGGCTTGGCGGCAGGCGCGGCCGAGGTATTATATTTCCGGAACCGCAAGCGATAGAAATTTTTCGTTTGAGAGCGGGTAATAAAGCACTCGTCGTTATTAAAATAATGGAGAGCCTGGAAACAAAACGAATTTGCTCAGCTGTATTTTTGGATATTCGGCAGGCATTTGACAGGGTATGGCACGCAGGTCTACTATACAAAATTAAGCTCCACTTCCCAAGCCAATTATACTTGTTATTAAAGTCATGCCTTAGCGACAGGACTTTTCAAGTCAAGGTCAATAGCACTGTGTCTACTCATCACAAGATTACTTCTGGAGTTCCGCAAGGCAGCGTGTTGGAACCTCTGCTGTACTTTCTGTATACCTCTGATAGTCCTCTCACAAATAACACATTAATTGCAACGTTTGCCGACGATACGGCTATTCTCTCAAGCAGCGAAAATCCGGAAACACCTATAGCATATCTACAAAATCACCTCAACACCCTTCAAGACTGGTTCGACAAATGGAGAATAACAGTGAACAGCAATAAATCTACTCATGTTACGTTTACCAATAGACGCATCGTGTGCCCACGCGTATTATTCAAAAACACCCCCATACCTCAGAAAACTGAAATAAAATATCTTGGCTTACATCTAGACTAGAAATTACTTTGGAACACCCCTATTAAAATAAAAAAGAAAACAAATAGACCTAAAAATAAAACAGATGAACTGGCTGACGCGGAGACGATCTCAGCTCACCTTACAAAATAATATACTCCTCTATAAAATAATTTTAAAGCCCATCTTGTCATATGAAATTCAGCTGTGGGGTTGTACCAAGGCATCACATACCAAAATCCTACAGAGATGCTAATCAAAAATTCTTAGAACCATAACCGATGCTTCGTGGTATATCTCAAATGAAACTCTCCACAATGGCCTTGGAATTCCTTATGCAGCGGAAGAGATCAAAAGACTGGCTAAATCATACACCAAAAAATTGGCAGAGCATCATACTAATCAACTCGTGGAACAACTGTCCGTCCAACCTACCGTCACCAGGAGAACCTACCTCCTCACGATAGTTAATTAATACTAGTTGAAATTAATATGGGGCTAAGGCACTGGCCGAATCCCCCTCATGTCATGTAATTAAAATTGTAACATTTACTTATTACTCCCATAAGGAGTAGATTGTAAATATGCAAAGTCAATAAAAAAAATATTATCAGTGTATGGAGTCCTCCCCGTTTTTATTATACCACTATTCGTTGTAGTGAATCGTCCAGGTATATCTATCAACTATCTTAATTTCTGATGTATTTTTATTTATTATGTAACTTGACGTACATGAGCATGATCTTTTATTTTTCGTAAGTAGTTTTCTCAGCTGATACGACGGGCGTTTTTAATCGTTTGTTTAACTTGTGCAGACTTTTTTTATATATTCGGTTATTTTCTTTTATTTGTCTATTGATGGTAAATTTGTCTTTTTTCATCAACTAGTTCTTGTAATTTTGTATTTTGGGCCCTATTTCCTATACTCTCTAGATTTTTATCCTAGTACTACTATTGCTGTTTAATGAAGATTTAGTTTTAGGTTCTCCCGTTCGTCTTCTATGTCATCACACATATTGTTGCAAATAATTGTTGAGTTGTGATTCAAAAAGAAATTTAATACCTTCGTCTTTTATCTAAAAGATGCCTTTTTTACATATACGTGTTTTTAGAACCATTTGTTTCTGGTAATCAAGCCGTAATTATAAAATTCCTTTTTATTTTTCTTTCATTGCTACGGTAGGGCATAAGTAATGCGATACGCTCTTTGTTATTTAAATTGATAAATATAATGTTTAATATTATTGTTTTGCAAGTATTTACTTAATGCACAATAATTATCAAGCGTTTTAACGTTAATTTTGGCTTCCACATTATCAACCAGTAATTTTGAATTATTTTTTTTTTATTATTATAACATCCCATTTATTTGCAACTGTACAAGTACATTTAGCAAAGTCATTTGATAATTAAATAGACATGAAGAAGCATGTTCAGCAGAATACTTCTATAACAGATAAGCTTATAGGCTTTGTGTGACAAACGGGAAATTTTTTTTTTTTTTGAATTATATTTTTAAGCTTTTAAACATATCAAGGTAATTTATAATTCCTTGAATAAACATTGGAGATGGATTTGAAATATTATCAAAAAAAGTTTTGGTTTCGTCTGCTTTTTAAAACAGCAGAAAATGGTACCGCGTTGCTAGTTGACGAATTAAGTGGTGTCTTAGCTTTTTTGTTCTTCCTCTGACTGCATTATAGTTTTACGTTTACATTTAATTTTATGCATTTCTTGCCAGCTATTTCCATTGCGTAAGGTCTCGTCATCTAAATGGGCATATACTTGCGTGTTTGCATAATTTTGACGGAATATTCTATACAATACAGGTATTTGAACTTTGAAGTTGATCCATCAACCTCGCTTATCAGATAAAAAAACTACTTGCTTCCTAAATATGCAAATTCATAAAGGATATTACTCTACAAATTCAAACTTTTTAAATACCTGAAGTTTTCTTGTCATCATTATAAAAGTACATATTTATTTTCTTAATGATTTTATTGCTTTTTGTTGTTCAAATCTCAATCTAGGTTGAAGTTGTAGAAGTGGTAGGTAAGTGGAAAGGTATCTTTCTATAGAATAAGTTAGAAGTTATTAAAATATTAGAACGGGGTACTGAAAAAGTGAAGCAGTTCAGATGTTTGGATCTGCTTATCAATGCGTTGCGACAGAGAAAAATTAAACGCAATAGAAAGTTGAGTCGACAATAAGAAAAAGGCAACATGTTTGAGAAAGAATGCTAAAGAAGAACTCAATTTAGAATTACTATGACAAGCAGCAAAAATCTCAAAATATACCAATAAACTAAACTATTTTAAAATTTAAGGCTAATCAATTAACGAAAATATTAGGCCTTTGCAATTTTAAGTGCTCAGGTGGCTAGATTGATTGATGTAAAAAGCATTGCATCATTAATTTTAGATAAATTTGTGCTAAAGCTCGAGACATAAATCCTAATCTTATAAATAAATAGATAAAAATGGCCTAAAGTAACGAAACTTTCAAAGCGGAGGACATATTTAATGGATTTTTTAAGTTACTTCCAAGATCAGGCTTGAAGCCTAAAAATGAAAAATGCGGTGAAGGCAAACTTTCTAAAAAGAAAATTAGTCTTCGTACGAACATGTCTGGTAAAACAAAGGGCATGTTGCTTTAAAAATTATAAATAAACATCGTTGGAATAAAAAATCGATATCAGATTTTTTTAAGAATAAATGCTGGATTAAAGCAAGAAACTAAAAAAAACAACAGCAAAGAAACATCCTATTATTGTTAGATAATTATATAGGACATTCTAATAAGCAGAATAAATTAAGTTACATAATGTTAGTGTTTCTTCCAGCAAATCCCACCAATATTTTGCAAGCTATGCGTGATTTACGACTTAAAATGTAATGACAGGCTGATAAGATACGAATATCATATCCTCTTGTCTTATTCCAATAATTTTTATTTGCTCAATAATTTAAAGAATTTTTAGAATAACTTTTTCAATAAAAAGTCATATTGTTCGCGCCAATCTCAAATTATCTTATATTTTGAATTTTTAAATTAGGACCGGTTATATTTTGATTCCTTCTTGTATATTTTGAAATTGAGATATCGCCGCGAATTTGCACGAGCACGCGTAGCGCTGATATACAGGCCGCGGGCCGCGCTTCGTCTTTTGCTACGATTAGGCTTCGCCTTTTGTACGCGCTTTTGGCCTTTCGGGATTGGCCTTTTGCTATGTTCTCGCAGGCGTCGTTCTTTTTGAATTTAGTTTGATAGTTTAAATTTTCCATAAGATGAGAGCATTTTATACCGCGAGTTCGCCGGGGGGTTTAATTGGCAGCAGAAGTTTTCATTTTCTGCGAGGATTTTGTCAAAAGCTAATTTTGTGGCGAAATTCAATATTTTTCCGATCAGATTAACCTCTTCCCGGAAGTCCTTTTATTACCCGATTACATTTCGGAGTTGAAATTGTCGTCGGTAAAACTCGGTCTATTTTTCTTCGCTCTGACTCGGCAAGGAACGAAGAAGGAACATTTGCACCAGGAAAGACGCTACCGTTTGGCTCCGCTGTGAAGATTGGAATAACTTGTCCTATTTTTTATCCATATTTTTATATTCCGTTTTTCTGGAAGCCCCAGGACCAACAGCAGGGAACCGATATCTGCGGGAAAGCGCCGTTTTTACAGGTTAGTGTTTTAGCTTTAGCTTTGCTTCAAGTTCCCTTTGTTCAAAATTTAAAATTACCTATACAGTCCACTTTTCCGGCCACATCACATGTTAAAAACATTAAGAGAAGCTTTTACCATAGAAATGTATATTAAGAATTGTTTCCATTATGGAAAACTTGTTATTCGATTCAAAAGAGTCGTTAAGTCATTAAGTAAATGACTTACTGGTCATTTGACGCCCGATTATGTTTCTTTTGACAAGAGTCTATTTTGCCCGGCGCAGGAGCAAATATCTGCAAACTAGAAGGTTAAGGCCCTCACATGTCTCATATTTTTCACATTTCTTATACGGGGCCATAACATTTTTACCCCTTGTTCGAAATTATTTTTAGTGACTGAGTAGACTATCCGCTAGACAACTAAACCCGAGATTGAAACCGAATCCGTTCGTAGCGCATCCAAGCACCTTAACTGCAAGGCCACACTAATGCTCCTAAAAGAAATTGTGTAACCAGTTCTAAAAAAAAGACTGAAAATGAAAGCGAAGGTAATTTTTCCAGAAGTAGATTCTTAAACGACTACCTTAAAGTTCATGAACAAAATTTATTGAATAAAATGAGATGGAGAAATACCCAAGGAAAAAAGTTTGATTTGTTATTTACGCTAATTATTATAATAAAACAAGTAAGTAAAAAAGTTACAAAAGTAGAAGAAAAAAACCTTAAAAAAACACGCGAAGGATATATCTATTATTAAAATTCAACATCATATTTTTAATCAAAATTATCGCATTTATAACATGCGTAGAAACTATTTTACACGTACACAGATTTTCTGTTATCAAAAAATATTTACCTTATTTTACGATGCACTAAAAATGCATGTAAATAAGTTTCTTGTCCCATTGCTGTTATAGCAAAATTGGAGCACTAAAATTAAGTGACGATTGCTATCGTGCGTACGGTGTAGACTAGTTTGAGATTGATGGTTGCCCTTCGACATTTTTTTGTTTCGATAACAATCGCAATAACTAAAGACCCACGGAGTACCTAGTTTGATTGAAAAACAAATTATATTAATCTTCTAATAATCCTAAATGCTAAAGCAACTGTTATTCTATGCATAAGATATAGGCAGTGCAGTAAAACACGTTGTCGCACCAGCATTGCTGAGAAAAACGTTGTTTGAATTCGCGAGCTTGTTAAAAGCAGTCGGCGAATGAAAATTGATTAAATATGTGCCAATATGTGCATTAGTCATAAAAGTACACAGGCAGTAGAAATGATAAAATGCAAAACGTGTCCTCAAAATGCTCCACCCCCTTCCTCCCCAGTATTGGGCAAAAGGCTACGCAATTGCGATGTCGCAGAAGCTCCTCCTGTGTTACAAAGAAGAAGTTGGGTTTTTGCATCGGATACTGATGTGTAATAAGATTTAAGTCGAAGTACAAACGAACAAGCACAAACAACAAAGTTGCCAACAAAATACGAATGTGTAATCGCTAAAATCAACATCAATCTATCTAAGGGGATCACAAAAACAGAGCCGTCACTGATTTCGTCACCGGGCGAAACACAATTAATACTCAATAGTATTGCAATTTATTGGTAAGGGTGGCCGCCTATCACGCAAAAAGACGCAAAATTTTAATTATATGTATCATCCTGTTTCAAAACAATACTTGCTCACACACCGCCTCAAAATTCAAACAAAATTGAAGTAAAAAAATTAATCCTTGCGTCTGTTCGGAACTCTGTAAGATACCATTATAAACCAACACTTCAAAAGCAATAATGAAGTAGCGAAATTGATACGCAACTGGTTTCACGAGCAATCCACACTTTATGTATGTAACATCAGAAAGTTACCTATTCACTATATGAAATGTATATAAATGGAAGGAGCAAGTATGTAAAAAAGTAACTTTGTATACAACGTCGTCATATCTTGTTTCAATAACCTATCATTACAAAAGTCAATTTAACTTACCTATAACCACGTTAACGCTCATAAATACTCGCTTCTGATGCATTTAAATATCAAGAGTTAATATGCTCCCTCCTAAAAAAAATTATTATGCTGGAAGGCATGCCGCGCGTCGTATGGGGAGTGTTCAAACTCATAAATGTATACCCGATAAGTTTTCAACAAAAAGGTTTTGTAGAGCAAACATCGGCTTTCCGATAATTGCTTTTTGCGTTATCGTAAATTAATTTCGAACACGCAGGGGTAGTGTTTTATGGAGAAAATTAAATTTTCTACCGATTTAGAATTTTTAATAGCGGATTAAATTGGGTTAAATTTTGTTTGGAAGATAACTACAAAACTACCCAACATTAACAGTGCATTTTAAGCAAAGCTTTAAAAAAAACCTGTTATTTAGCTACAAAATACTATGAAAACCCCCGATAGAAAATTCCACAGTGCACATTTACTCAAGAATTTTATATACATTAAACAAAATGACACTTACTATAAATTTACATAGTAAATATATTATAATAAAAATGTAAAATTTAAATAAAAATTTCTGGAAAACATTATATTTTTAAGAATAAGTCGATATATATATATATATATATATATATATATATATATATATATATATATATATATATATAGAATAAATATCGTACCTCATTAACAAATAAAACATCATAGATTAAATGCATTGTATCAGTTGTAACATAATCCTTGCTTCATACATAAAGACGGCGTGTATAATTAAATAAATGTTACTAAAAACTGTGACAAAACTTGCATATACATAAGAAATTCAAAAATGCATTGAATATCTGCAGTAACTTAAAATTATCCTAATTCAATGATTACACACAACCCTAACAATTTAACCAAGATCGCAAGAAAATAATAATAACAAATCCAAATATGCCTTCTATACATCTTATAATTATATTTATTAATAAAATAATTTAATATCTTACAACGGCGTGTCCTGTACAAAAATTACTTTCAGGTGCGTTTAAACTTTAAAATAATGGGTCACGTGAATTTCTTCAAGTGGTAAAATTGTTTCCGAGTGGTAGTCACCAACGTATTTATCACAAAGTGCGACAACATAAAACTATAGAATTAAACATGCCAAAAGCTCCAACAATTTCCTTTCTATATGATGATTACACATTTATGAATTCTATATATAGCAGATATATCATTTTTGTACTACATTACATTATTTTCGACAACATAAAGATTGTTCTAAAAATTTTATGCATGGCAATTATTAATATTCCTACAATAACGAGATCTTCCTACTCATCAATTGAAATTATCACTATTTATTGTAGCCTTTCATTTTTATGGTTGGAAACCTTTTCATACTCTTTGAAAACGGTAAAATTCTTCTCCAAATTGAAAAATGTCACAAGTTTCTTTCTTCAAGCTTAATGTAGACATTCTAGGAAATTGGGCTTTTTAAAAATAAAGAATTTATATTACTAACAGCACCAATACTCTTACTTGGAGTAATAAGAGCAGTTAAGAATCCTTTCCACAATAAGCAGTAAGTCCCTTTCATTGGAAATTCTGTTGGTATATGGTTCGCAGAGATCCAAATATTCAAGAACACTTTAAAGTAAAGATTAGTTATGTCAAGAAAAAATAATAATAAAATATAATACAACACGACCGCATTAATTCAGTGTAATAACGTGACATCCCTATAGTACAAGCTAAACCACATCAATTGGCATCCTTCGCATATAATCATCATCTCACCAAACCCTTGCTAGTAATGAAAAAAATCATCAAAACTAATGTGCTTAAGAGCATTATTAAAAACAAAATTATAATTTTTGAGTAATTAAAATGACTATGGTCAGTATCCTTGTTACAACATAATTGATACAATTGGCTCAGAAGTAAATTCGCACGAATATAGAACCATACAGGAACAATTTTGTAAGTTGTAATTCTGTTGCATGACAAAACGGAATAAATGAAGGCTGAGTTTCGTAGTTGAAAAGTCGGAAAATATAAAATTGTTTGTTAGACAAAAATCTAGAATAATCGCACATAGCATCTAAAAGCTATAAAATTAAGACTGATATCTCTTCAAACCGTTGTGTCCTGAGGCAATCGCCTAGTCGTTTAGGTGCTAAGCTGCCACCGTTTAGGTACTTTCTCTAATGATGACTAATTCTACGAGCGGACTAAGGTTAGTATATTACATTTTCTAAAATATCAATGACCTAAATATTTAAAAAATCTTAAATAATTATATTTGTCGAAAATGTTGAAGCTATGTGAATGGATTTCAGGGTAAGTAATGATGGTTGTTTTCTTTATTTATACAGTTAAAGTTCATTAATTAAATAAATTACTACTTCCTCTAGCCAAAAAATTACCATTAACAAATTTTCACTTAACTTGATAGTAAACAGTGCTAGATAATTTTAGATTTTCTAAGTCAAAAGTAATGAAGGTCAAATAGGGGTGTTTTAGAAAGGCCTGCAA
Organism: Sinelater perroti; assembly: GCA_036346155.1. Taxonomy (NCBI): domain Eukaryota; kingdom Metazoa; phylum Arthropoda; class Insecta; order Coleoptera; family Elateridae; genus Sinelater; species Sinelater perroti. The sequence continues at coordinate 38,951,386 of JARFIY010000001.1, forward strand.
TACACATTTTTTATCACAGCAGAAAATTTTGACAAGATATTACAAATCGTACATGACTATGCTGTAAATTCAATATCAAATAAGCAATTTAACTAAGCAAAGAGCTAGAGAAGTGTAGTCGAATTGTCATGACCTCTTTGTCCAGGAACCAAGCCCGCGGAGGAGTTCAAATCTTGCTAAATATTCATAAATGTATGTGACGTAGAATTTAAGTTACAGGTTCGTAAACACAATGAGCTGCTAGAGGCAACAGTGCCAGTAAGTGCGCCCAACAAAAAAGGCGAACGGCTCTTTTAAAAATGTAGTTGATAAGTTTATCTACTTTTTGGGGGACCTAATAAGAGGTTTTCTTTAGCGAAAAATACATGTATTTTAAACGTACGTTTTCAAGTACAGGTTTCTCTTATTACAGATTCAAAATGAAATCATTAAACTGTTGGTAATTAGCAAAAAATAATATAGAGGCATTGACAATTTTTTTAATGCTATATATAACACCGAAATTATACCAACTGAACCAAAAAAAAACCCAAAACAACGAAATGCAGCAACTTTCAATTAGCTTGATGAATCCATCCATTAAATATATTTCTGAGGGAGATACACAAGAAAGTATACCATAAAGTCAAAGAAAAAATTAGCGAGAACCAATTTGGTTACCAAAATGGACTGGAGACTAGGGAAGCTTTATTTAATACCCAAATGCTAATACAGAGATGTTGAGACGTCAAACCATGATGTTTACTTGTGCTCAATAAATTTTGAAAAAGCTTTCGATAATATACGACACGATAAAATGATACAGATGTTAAAATCGGCTGGACTAGACGATAAGGAGGTAAGTATCATAGTCCAACATCAAACATAAGATGATATTAGTATTAAAGGAGGAGTTCGTCAGGGGTTTATTCTGTCCTACCTAATTTTTAACCTGCACTCTAAGGATACACTCAATCAAGCACTTATTGATGCAACAGAAGGAATAATCATTAATGCAAAAATTATCTACAGTATTAGATACACTGATTACCCACTTATCATAACCAACAGCGAAGAAAATCTACAGAACCTAATGACTAAAATAAACAATACATATGAAGCTGTTCATTCAAAGATTAAGATAAACAAAATAAATTATATGATCATAAGTAAGCAAACCAACATTATAACCAATGGTACTAACAAAAACAAATGTTTATTGTTGGAAACTATTTTCTTGTTTTTCAACAAACCTAAAGGTGAATACATTGTTGCGTACGTTAGAACCAATTTTCATAACATTTTTTTCGTGGCGAATCGTGTATTTCCGAAACACGGTTTTGAACGCATCGACCGCCTCTTCCGCTGTCAGAAATTACGTGTGGAAACAAAAAGAAAGTATTAGGGGTCAAATGAGGACTGTACGGAGGATGACCTATTAATGTGACATTTTGAGTGCTCAAAAAGCCAGTTGTTTGCATCGATGTGTGTGGGCTCGCATTGCCATGGTGGATAATCACCTGGAATCGCGCGTTAGTTTTTATTATTTCTCTAAAACTACAGTTGCAACATATCCAGTTTTTTCAAAAAAACAGGTGACCATTTGCTTCGAAGTCTTTCGAGCGCGAACGACTTTTGTTGGGTTTAGCTCATCTCGGAAAACCCATACAGTCGACTGCTGTTTACTTTTAGGCTCATACGGATAAATCCAAGATTCGTCACCTGTGACCAGCATATATATAATCAACACCGGCCTTTTTTGAGCTATCGTTAACATTTGCGGAAACCAACGCACAGACAGTTTTTTCACGGTTAAATGTTCATGCAATATCGAATGCATGCTTAAACATACTAATGCCTAAGGATGCCTGAATAAGTCACATGACGATCTAGCTTTATCAGTTCGCGCATGACATCTGCTTTTGGATGGCCTTCTTAAATTCATCCGCCAGCAAACTACGAAAACGCTTAAATTCATTGAACCAACGATATACAGTGGTTCTGTGTAGGGCTTCATCACAAAACTGTTGTTGAGATAATCTACATCAAAAGTCGTAAAAATTCATAGCACGAAAACGTTCACGAATGAATTCCATTTTTTGGGCGAGAGGAAATTTTCGACTAAGAAGAAAACAATTAATTCTTAGAGTATGTATACCGTCAAAACTGTCAAATTGTATGATTCAAACCTTAGATCGTACCTAGCATACGCAGAGTTACCAATTCGCAATAATGTTCGAGCAACCCACGTATCACCATAAACGGCGTAAGGCTGGAAAAGACTAATAAACCCTCCAGAGGGATTTCTATTAAGATGAAAATAGTCTTATACAGTCACGGTATCCTTAAAACTAATAATAAGAGTGGTCAATTGCTACGTCCTACCAGTACTGCTTTATGACATGGAGCCATGGGTACTCTCTGAAGTGATGTTTAAAAGAATAAATGCATTTAATATGTAGGTATATCGCCGATTACTAAGAAATACATGCGACATTCTTGATAGAATGGACAAAGAGCTAAAAAATGTTAATACAATTAAACGACGGAAGCTGGAATATTTCGGCCACGTTACGCGACATCTCGAAAAGTACAAGCTACTGCATTTAATAATAGAAGGTAAAATTGAAGAGAAGCGTGCACCATGTAGAAGGAGAACTTCTTGGTTGAAGAATTTAAGGCAATGGTACGGAAGAACTATGCCACTACTATTCTGAGCAGCTGCCGACAAAACAATTTTTATTTAATATGGTAGCCAACATGATGATGACCAACGACCGTTAGACAGCTGCGGTACCAAAAAAAAGAAATAATTTACATTTGTTAATAAACTTGTCTTTTCAAAAAAAAACTCAATTGACTTAAAAGTATTCTGTAGCAGCATTTGAAAACTGATATGAAAGAAATGGATAACGTTATTAAGATATTGAAAAATTAGTTGACATAAATAAAACTTTCATTGATTATTTAAATCTCTAATTATTAAAAACTTGAACAAGGATCTCATTCTTCATCAACAAAAACCAAATAAAACCCCAAAAGCAATGCTAAAAGTAAAATAAATTAAAATCTAACATGACAAACGCATATGCTTTCAGATTTATAGATATTTTTGATTGATACGAGGCTGTATTTTTGAGTAAATTTCTAAATCTTCTCTTAAGAACTGAACGAACCAAGCAAAGTAAGACACCTAAAATTATCTCCTAAAGCGATATAATTTTCAGGGGACTTTTTCCACTTTGGACACAATTGTAGTAATTAATAGCTAAACACAACACAAGTAAGCTAAACTCAATTAGTTTTTTATTACTCTTGAAGAACATTCTAAACACTGATTGTATTTCCAGTCACTATAATATTTATTATTCTATACTAAAATAATGTTTCGTAGTACGCCTGCCAAAAGATATTTTTAGTTGACACTCACGTAACAAAGGTTAGACGCAGGTAAACCTCAAACCGCGCTGAAATCGACATAACCTTTAACAAAAACCATTAATTGGAAAAAGGTCGGCCGTTATTTAAGGTTTGATTATAACCGATTTGGGCGGAAAAAATAATGCGCGGACTTCGTGAATGGGTAATATTTCAGTGCCGCTGTCAGGTGTTTGATGGTTTATCAATTAACAAAGCTGTGCTAAAAATAACACGTGCATGCATTTGTCGTTCATTTGAATTTGAATTTAATGTAAAATGACAGTGCATAACAGAAAAGAGTAATATTTCAATATGCGTTTATTAACTAGTGGTACGCTACAATCTTAAAAAAAACTAAAATTAATACAATTTCTCATTAGTGCCGGGCAGGTTTATGTATTTATTAAGACAATATAATTAAAGCTGCTGGCTTTGAACCTCAATAAAGTAGATTTTCTTTTACTTCCGAAAATTATAAGCCATAAAAACGATATAATAATAATATAATAGTTTCCGGTAATAGGCCTTAAAGGCCCTTAAATTGCTTTTCAGGAAATATTTTACATCTAAAAGTATTAAAAAAGTTGTTGTTTGACTCTCGATGTGTATGATTATGAGTCACTTAGTTAAACACTTTGATATCAACAAAGAAATGGCACGCGATGGCATTCGTACCAAATGCCGCTAATATGAAAAGATGAATAACCGAAACAACATTATGTTTTACGATCAATAGCTGCAGCTATTATAGCAAATTCCCATCAACACATAATATCCATAGCTAACAGTCTTGTCATATGGCCCTCAAGGTATATATTTCTCATAGCTCCAACAAAATATATCACAAATAATACCAATTTACAACAGCATACAACCTAATGAATGACAAAAAAATCAATTATAAAAACAAATCATAAAAGACAGCCTTGAAATATATAAAAGATCTACTAAACAAACTAAACTGTAGGATTACTAGTTACTAATTTCCCAATCATACCAACAACAGATGATTCACTACTTAACCAAGACAATAACGATAAAAATAAAGACGGCAATAGCGAAGCAGATAAAAAAACGAAAACTAAAAAAAAACTTCTATCACTTTGTCTATAGGTGGCATTAAATACATCAGATCATGTACCAGAAAACAGAGGCATAGACAGACACCCTTAAATTCCTGCAGAATAAACAAGTTAAATTATAGCCAATGCCAAACAATAACTATACGTCGGTTTTCAATGTCCTAATATAAAAAAATACTGAATGTCACACCTATCAAGGTAAGAGTAAAAAAGATTGTAAAGTAATTTTACAGAACATGTACCCATCAACCAACTTGACGCTAGTAATAAAAAAACTAGAAAGCCGCGGACATGTAATAAATATAAACAATATTCGCCAGCAAAAAACCAAAATATCTCTTCCTCTATTCCATCTTCGGCTAAAGCAAAGCTTGAATAATAAATATACCTGTGATACAACAAAACTCTTAAATACAATTATGAAATTCAAACCTTTGTATCCTAAGAAGCTTATTCTATAATGTATAAAATGTCAGAAATGCGGGCACAATTAAAGTTATTGCTATAGACAACCGCGGTGTGTAAAATGCGCAGATAATTACAAAGCCAGCGTATATGAAAGTAAAGGATGTAACAATAATATCAAATGTTAATTACAAGGATTATTAGATCCAAAAAGACCTTCAAAAAACCTATTCAATGTTGTGGGATAAACAATTGTTTGGAAACAGACCAAATAAAATCAACAAATGTTCATACTTAGAAACAAATGCCTTATATGCACCAAAATGCAGTAATAATCTACAACCTTATTTAAAAATCTGTCCTTCCCCTTCCCTAATAACTGTCAGCAACTAATTGAAAAATATGCTAACAAAATTGATGGAGATTATGGAAACCCTATTAAATCTCCTCAACGCTATAACATACCAAAGAAGTAAAATACATGTTTATAAACCATTAAATCAACGTAATGTTCATCTTATAAATTCATGCTGTATTGAAAAATCACTTCAAAGTTCCCGGTTATACCATTTATGATACAAAGTACAATTAATAGAAAGGCCAGAGGTGATAGCGCTATAATAATTAAGAATTATATAAAAACATCATGAATCATTCTTAACTTCATATGCAAACAACCAGCATAGCAGTTGAAGATAACAATGGCAGGATCACACTATCTGCTCTATGCTATCCACTATGATACATAGTCAACGGGAAACATGAAAAATATTTTACATTCCTAGGCAATAGTTTCATACCTGTGGGAGATTTTAGCGTCAAACACATACACTGATGATCAAGACTAATCACGCCACAAAGACAGAAAATGTTACAAGCTATACACGAGAAATTCATTCTAAATTGGTCCACAGGTGAGCTAACATATTGGTTCCCAAATAAATAAAAAATATCCGACCTATTGGACTTCTGCGTATTTCAAAGGATATCTCAATACCACATAATTTCTAATTTTTTCTAGGCTTGTCCTCCAAAACCACAAATCTGCAATGGCATGTAACAACCAAACTAATGAGAAGTATTCAAAGAACTGATAAAGTTTAAATTTGCTCCAAACGCTCCAATGAAGAGTGAATATAAATTAGATGAAGAAGTAACTCCAGAAACAATCCTTAAACTTAAGTAACATTGTCCAGCACTTATTTAGGACAAGATTACGGAAAAAAGATCTTAAAAAGCAGTGGAAACTTTCAAGATCTTCCAGTGTCAAAAACAGAACAAACAATTAAAAAAATACAGCAAAATTCAAAAATAAAGAGAATCAGCAATTCCTAAGTAATTTATCGAATAGTAAGGCTAACAAAGACAATAAATAAATTACAAATGCACGTTCTCCCTATCAGAACCGACAGAGAAGACTGGACAAGGGATAATAAAAAGAATTCAAACAGAATCTCACAAATGTCTTTACAACAGATTAGTAGGACTATAAATCTGTATATTTCTCAAATTTGCATACCGGATGTGCTTACCAATTCAAAGATTATAAAAAGAAACAACCAAATTCATTCCAAAGTGACCGCAACATTAAGAAATCTTCTAGTTTTGACTTAATCTCCGAAAAGATCCAGAACTTTTTTCCGAAGACATTAGACTAATAACAATAATTTTCAATGCAGTCTCAAGACTAGCTTATTATCCGGCTCATTGAAAAGTCACGTCATGTTATCCCAGCCGCAAACCCAATAAACCACGAATTGATGTAGCTTCGTATTGGTCTATTAATCTGCTACTAGCATTATTAACAATTTTCAAATTACAAGTCAGTAAGATTGCCATCAAAATTAAACTTGACCTGGAAACCGAAAAACTGTTCGGCTGCATTTATCGATAAGGCTCAGACCTTCGGTAAATTATGGCTAATAGATATGTTTCATAAAATCAAACGATGCTTTTTGTACTCAAATTATCCCTTAGCAATAGACATTTCCTAGTTAGATATCAAACTTCCATTACTCTTTTGTCACCTAGCCAATAAGCAGTTCTTTAGAGACTAATTTTGTACTTTAAATATACCGCTGAAATACCGAGCACTAGGAATATAGTAGTCGCAACCTTCGCTGAGGATACAGCAATAATGGCCCCCCATTACGATCTACAGATTCAACAGTAGCCGCAATAAACTTACAGCAGCACTTACACTGAATTGAAATATAAATAAAAACATGGCGTATCCGACCAAATGTGCAAAGATCTGTACATGTAACTTTTACAAGCAGGAAAGGCTCCAGTTATGCTCAATAGTAATATCTTACCACAAAATAATGAGATCGAATATCTTCTAAGAATACACATCGAACGGTACCTATCCTAAGATTATGCACATATGATACAAAAGATTACAGTGGGGCCATAGCTTCAGAAAATACTATTGGCTAATTGAACGTCACACGCAGATCGTTCTGGAAAATAAAGTATTAGTCTACTAGGTTTTTATAAAACCAATTTAGAGTTATGGAATCCAAATGCAGCGTACAATTAGCAGCCCCAACCTTGTCATTTGAGCTCTTCCCCAAAAATACAGTTAAGAGGTTGAAATAATACAAACCTCTGAATCTACCACAATAATTTTAAAATACATTCTAATTCCAAATTGTTATATATAACAAATATAATTTATATTAATTGTAAGTAGAAACTGTCGTCAGGTAAACTCCACTCTATGTCACTTGTAAATATGGATTTTACTTAATATTTGGGACGGTACATATGTAAAATTAGCTTAGGGTCAATAAGAACATATCTAGAAGCATTAGAAACTAACTAATGTAATATAAAAAAACATCTTGTCATGTTACTTTTAAAGTAGTCGAAAATATGAAGAGTTGAGGAACTTAGTAAGGTTAGAAGAAGTTTGGTTCTTTTTACTATCTTTAAAAATAGCATTGAAACCAGGTTCACATACAAAAATTCCAAATAATTATACAGGTAAAAAACCAAAAATAATAAAGCCTAGGGTAATTTTGTTCCCTTGAATTATTTCCAAGATTTTGCAAATAATGGTGGTCTTAACAAACCCAAAATGATATATCTTTAAATGCACCTAATACGCTTTATAGACTTTTTGGCTGGCCTTCTTTAAAGACTGGAATATCGCATTAAGAAAAAATGTATGGAAGTGTCGAAATCGTAGAAAACCAGATGCTTTAATGTTATTGATCGTAATGAAGATCATACTGAACATGCTACAATCATTAACATACGTGTTATTGTTAAAAATTAAAGTTCAATGTAGTAAATATCGACACTTAATATACTGATCTTATTATATATGATATACCAAAATTGTGTTTTAAGTAACAAGAAATTACATTTATCCAAACACTTATATAGGTAAAATCTTCCTTATAATCTGGTAGTGGTATACGTTTAAAGTTCTCGTCAGTTAAAGCTACATAAAAATAATTAAGAAACTGAAACAATAAATAAATCAAAGGTAAAAATAATTGTCAAATGGAGAAAAAACTAAATATACAAACAATAAACTATTAAGAAAAAGTAAGACCCTGTGTTATTAAAGCACAATAAATCTGCCTTGTTACTTCCACAGAACACAAAAAATAAAATTGGTTTTTATTGTTTATGTACATGTGCACTTCGGCTAGTTAAAAAAAATACATTCCTAATAATCAACGTTGTAACTATTAAGACAAAAGAATAGTTTGTTTTGACAGTATTTCAACAATTTTTTCCATTTCTTTTTGTTTATAATTTTTTTATAATTTCCTTACATTCTTATTTAAGTATATTTTTACTATTTTATATATATATATTTTTACTTCTCGCTACCTATGGACCTTTCCGTCTGTTTTAAAAACATCACTATTCTTTCACTTTATTTTTTATTTATTATCCCCTTTAATAATTTCTTCTAAATCCTAGATTTAATGGCTCCCATAGTAAGCAGCGTCTGACCCGGAGCGGGCGGCTGCAAACAGCGTCTGTTCCCATAGTGGGCGGCTGAAAATAAACTCGCCAACACGTTCGGCAAGCGCGGCGAGAAAATGCCAAACCCCTCTCTTTTAAACCATGATGAAAACGTCGAATTCACAAACAGGAATACCCCAGGTGGGTAGAGATGCACTCTCACAATCCCACACTGATCAACGATCAGTCAGCCCCAAGGATTCTGGGGGGGGGGGGCAAGAACTCGACAAACCTCAAAGCTAGACCACAGCAAAGAAGACATACAAACACAAAAAAAATTATAATAGCAACATACAACATTAGAACAATGCGAACAGAAGAATACAGAGAAGAGCTAGAACTGGAACTATCGAAAATAAAGTGGGATATCGTTGGATTATGCGAAACACGTCTACCCGGGGAAAGGAACTCAATATTGAAATCAGGACACGTCCTATACCAGAACAACTCAGACACAGACCATAGATATGGTGGGGTAGCTTTTATCATCAACCGAAAGATAAAACACCTAGTAACGAAATTCCAAGCAGTGTCAAAAAGAGTCATATACCTTACTCTGAAAATTAACAAACGATATAATATGCAACTCATACACGTATATGCACCGACGACAAACTCAGACGATGAAGAAGTGGAGCAACTATACGAAGATATTACACGCGCTAGGAGACAAGAAAAAACATACTACACCGTTATCACAGGAGACTTCAATGCAATAATAGGAGGCAAGCTGTCTGAAGACGACCAATACATTGGAAGGTATGGTTTGGGAATTAGGAATCCCAGAGGAGAAATGTTAGCAAACTTCCTCAGTAGCGAAAAGCTATACTGTTTAAACACATTCTTCAAAAAACAAAGACAAAGAAAATGGACATGGAGAAGTCCCGACCAAAAAACAAAAAACGAAATAGACTACATCATGTCGAACGACAAAACACTATGTACGGACGTAGCAGTGCTAAATAGATTTAATACAGGCAGTGACCATAGATTAGTCAGGTCGGTGCTAGAAATAAAACCGAAACTGGAAAGGAAAAAGTTACACCACCAACAAAACTTTCCAACCATACAAGAATTGAGCCTCAATCAAGAAAAATACCAATTACAACTACAGCGAAAACTAGAACCTACAGATAAGCTAAAGAACCTATACATAGATGCGCTAAATGAAAAAATTAAAATAGTATCCACGAATCAGTTAAAAAAATATGTGCCAATAAGAAACCTAGCGGTAGCAAACTAAAACAAGAAACCTTGAATTTAATAGAAGAAAAAAGACGAACAAATAGAGAAGCTCAAAATTTTCAAGAAATTAACAAGAAGGTCAAAGTGATGATTAGGAAGGACATAAGAGCACATAGAAATAAGCAAATTGAAGAAGCAATAGAGGACAACAGAAATATGAAGGTATTAAGATCGAAACTATCACAGAGTAAACAGAAAATAATAAAAATAAAGAATCAAGAAGGTACTGTAGTAGCAAACAGAAGAGATATAGTACATACAATAGAAAACTTCTACACAAAGCTATATTCATCTAACATATCTATACAGAGCTCGGTTAATAAAACTATTTCTAACGTGGGTTCCGAGGAAATACCCGAGATAACTAGACTTGAGGTTAAACAAACCCTCAAGCAACTGAAAAATAGAAAAGCGCCAGGAGAAGACCGGATAACAGCCGAAATGCTGAAAATGGGAGGTGAAATAGTAGAAAATATTGTCACGGTGCTACTAAACAAATGTTTGATTAAGGAAAGATACCAAAGGCGTGGAATAATGCTGAGGTAATTCTTCTCTTCAAAAAGGGGACACATCAAATATTGAAAACTACCGCCCCATAAGCTTACTCGTGCATATATAAAGTATTGACTAAAATCATCACAAATCGCCTCACTCAAAATTAGACTTCTACCAGCCAGTAGAGCAGGCGGGCTTTAGAAAAGGGTTCAGTACCATGGATCACATTCAAACCATCAGAACATTAATTGAAAAGACAACGGAATACAACACCCCATTCACTTGGCGTTCGTGGACTATCGAAAGGCGTTTGACTCAATTGAAATACACGCCGTCCTCCAAGCACTAAATAACGCAAGAGTTGACTCCAGATACTGCAGCTAATTAAACACATCTACGAAGAGGCTACATTTCACGTAAAGGTAGATGAAGACCTTCAAACTAACAAAATAAAGGTTGAAAAGGAGTCCGCCAAGGAGACACAATGTCTCCAAAATTGTTCACGTCGGCGATGGAGGATGTGTTCAAGCAAATGAATTGGGAAGGGATGGGTATTAACATTGACGGATGTCTGCTAAACCACCTGAGATTTGCGGACGACATCGTACTGATTTCTAGCAATATTGACGAACTTGAAGCTATGCTAATACAATTAAATGAGGCATCCAAGACCGTAAGGCTGGAGATAAATATAAATAAAACCAAAATAATGACAAACAGCGATGCAGTTGTTTTTATTGATAATCAACCGGTCGAAAGAGTGGACGAATATATTTATCTGGGTCATTCAATTAGGATTGGAAAGGAAAACCAAACATCTGAAATTAGAAGAAGAATAAGAGCCACCTGGTCAGCCTTTGGGAGGCTACAGCATATTCTCAAAAATTCCGATATTCCCAATAGCCTGAAAAGAAAGGTGTATGAAACATGTATACTGCCCGTGGCAACCTATGGTTTAGAGACGGTGACGGTAACCCAGAAGAGCGCCGAGCAGCTAAGAGTTTGCCAAAGAGCGATGGAGCGCAGAATGTTGGGAGTGAGTCTAAGAGATAGACTGAAAAACGAGGAAATAAGGCGTAGAACGAAAATACCCGATATAATGCAGAGAGTAGCTCAAGCAAAGTGGCAATGGGCGGGACATATAGCACGGCATGAACCAAACCGCTGGACCTCAAAACTCTTGAGATGGAGGCCCCGTTTAACGAAAAGAGGTGTAGGAAGACCACCAAAAAGATGGAGCGACGATATCCGAGACTTTGCGGGAAGAGATTGGATCCAGAAGGCTCAAGACAGAAATGCGTGGAAACAAATGAGAGAGGCCTACGTCCAACGATGGACGGTTGCAGGCTGATGATGATGAACGCAATCGAAATTAATTTTTCTGTAATTTAAATCAACTTTCAGTTAGTCTTTATAAATAATAAAGTAATTTTATTATGTTTCAGAGAAATTTAGCTACATCCATCTGTGTATGTAAATTTATCTTTAATCCTATTTTTATCGATTTCTAGTCAAATTCTTTTTTAATAGTTAGAAATAGGTATCATTCTTACGTTATCTATAGCAACATTTGTTATCATGTGCTTGGCACAATTGAATTCGTTTTAGCGTTCCATCAGAACTTTTGTCTAAAAATTTTTATAGTTTATAAAATAATAGTAAACATTTGTTTAACGAAATCTTTCATATATGATTTCTAATTGACAGTTGCGTTCATACTATTTTAATTTCTTCTATACGTCTATTAAATCATTATGACCTTTTAATTTTGATAGTGTAAAGTTTTCAGTACTCATAGCAACAGCTGCAATCATTCTAATTAATATAACATTCGTATCTAAATCTTTTTGTTTTTTCAACTCTTCCTCTATCCACCAGTTTTAAAGTATTAATAATTCATCTCTTAATCTTCAGCAACAAAGAAAAATAAATAAAACAAATTTATATTGCAGCTTGCAGATGAGTTGTCACACAGTAAAAGAAGTTAAATACTGAACGCTCCATAGAGTTCTTTGTAGAAACACGAACAAATTGCCCGACAACTTCTACTGCGCCAATTTCACTGCAACTTCTAAACACAAACGACAATTCACGTCGTTAGAGCCAAACCCCCAAAAGCGATAACTGCGAACATACAACGAATTACGCAATGTCGGTCGGCCTTTCGAAAGGGCCATCAGAAGTTTTCATAGTTTCATGGCTGTCCGAATTGGAACGCCGAACATAACGCTAACATCCGCATTTGTTAGTTTGTAAAGAGTAACCAGAACGCGCAGACAGATTACGTTTTAATTATTCACCGAGTGCTCGCATAAATGACAGTGAGGAAAGCCAATTACACGGTGGCCTTGGAAAAATGTTTCATTTTGATGATATGTAAGCTCGGCAGGCCCCGAATTTGCATACGGCCGCCGCAACATGGACAGCCCAAAACGAGTGGCCCGCCATGGTTGCCACGAAGTAATGAAAAAGCGTATTTATGTATCGCAGCACGTTCTCCCTATAATTTCTCCTAAATGGTATCGCCAACAATAACTTCTTGCGCCCCGTTTCGCCAAAATTGCCCAGGAAGCGCCGCTATTGGTTCTGCAGCCGTAGCGTGAACGATATTTTAATCACACATCCACAATCGACTAATACGACTATATGGATGAACGAGGAACAGATAGTAAGACAAATGTGTCATACTGCGCCACTGGATCAATAAAGTTGACACGTTAGTTTTGTCACGATATCGAGAAACAAATATTATTTCATACCTGTACGACACGAATGCAGTTAAGCAGCCTATAACCTTCAACAACAGTTCTCCAAGCCTCTTCACGATCAGGTACATCCTTGTTTTAGTAAACTACCTCGATGGAAACTCTATTAAACTTGTCAGAACATTAATAATATGGATATAATTGAACCATTCAAGTAAATTGTTTTTTTTTACTTTGTCATTTTTTTTGAAAATTATTGTTTTTAAAATAATTAATGTATATTAGCTAGTTAGAACGTTAATTTTGCATATAGAATATACATTGCGACAAATAATGCATTTCATGTAATAAATACTGTCAAAAGCTATCCATCTTCTTGACATTTATTGCATTTGTACAAATTACACCGTAGCACTAGCTGCAAAACTGTTAAATATTCATTGAAAGCTAACCAACTAATGACTTCACAGAACGGCGCAATTGTAAATACAGAATGATCAATAAACCTTGCATTTAAAACTCGTAAACTTAACAGCAACAAATTCTATCAGTGCTGCCAAAATGTATTTTGCAAATTAAAAATAATTATAAGATATCAATAATTTGGGCCTATAAGTAATTAATGTTATCAAAATCTGTTTGTAAAATTGGAACAATGACTTATTAATATCAAAAAGTATTCGAACACGTATAATTTCCCTTTAAGTATTTTTTTAAAATTAGAAAACTGAAGCTGCTAATGTCATACATACTCATAGAGCAGTATAATTCTAACAATCTTGTTTATATAAGCATTGAATTTATATCACTTTTCACATTTTTGTAAATAGAAATTTACCCTTCAAACACCATAAAGAGCAATAGGTGTAAATTAAAAATGCATCATAAATTTAATCAAAAATAACTAAAAAATATCTCAACTAAAGTAAAAATAAAAATATTAATTGAATAATTCCCATACTATGTTGGTACTACTATCAATAGTTGCATAACATCAAAATTTCGCACCATATGTTGAAACTGTTCAGTTTAAATATAGCAAATACAGAAGAAAATAGCATCCTCATTAGTTCAAAATTCCATCTTCAATATACCAATTTAGTTTAATTTAGCTAGATCAAAAGAACACAAGAGAAATACGAATTGTTTATTTCAATTCAACCGCAGGTAAATCGTACTGTACGCCTAAGTACATATATGTAGAAACTTGGCCCAGTGCAAACGTTAGACAAGTTTACATAGCCTACAGGCTGAAAAATTTAGTTTGAAGTGAAGCATTAACAAAAATATCCTCTGAAACGAGTTTTCCTTTGGTAGGCTGCATTAAGTTTAAGTTGTATGTATATTTAAAACTTGTGATAAGCAGTTCAAAGCACGAAGCATCATATTAGTAAAGATATTATATATATATTATACTCACTATTGGCTCATCGAATTCCGGCGTGTCTTACCTGCAACAAAAAATAATTGTCAATTTGTTGGTAAAAAAGTAGGTTATTCAGATAAAGACCAGAAATAAAATTATGTACGCTGCGGCAGTGCATTCTTTTATACATACACAATCATTTAAATATTTGCAATATCTTTGTGTGCGAAATCAAAATAAATAGTAGAAATAGATAAGAAAACAGTAAATTTATAAATGCCATGTTTCAACTTAGTACATTAGTTTGGTTTATCTACTTCACTCGTCTATTTTAAATGCAGTTACACAAATGCATTACGTGTATATAAATATACTTAGCATATTCTTATGGAATATGTAAATAGTGGAAAATAAATAAGATTTTTTTTTAAGTAAAAATTACATAAATGCTATGTTTCAGTAAACAAACTTACAGTTAGATGTAAATAGTTACTACTACCAGGACCTGATTAGCTCTTAGGTTGAGTAATTTGCAGCGTAGGACGCCATGATTTGAAAAATGCAAAATTTTGAGTTCAGTAAATAAAAAACGAGTTCAACCAGAAAAACTTTAAATAGGTTATAACTATTAAAATTTAAAATGGTACATTCATTATTCATCGATGTATAATACATTTTTAAAAACATTTGCATTGCAACAGAAATAACAAATCACAAGGGAATTATTCAGGCTATTCCAGAATGATCGATCATCGTCCGCCTCATTTCTAGCGTCGCCCTTGAATTTTAATTCCAGAACCTTTTGAATCGTTCTAAAACAGCGTGTTTGAATAAAAGGCATTCGTTGAAGTCAATTAGAAAAATAATTTGTAAATTAAATAGTCGTTCAATTCATATTCAATTTATCAAAAAGGCTGAACAATGAATGACAAAGATGGTCAAGATTAGTCTTGAATAGCGGGGAGTTGGAATAAAAAAATACCACAACTAGACACTTTTTTCGACTTCAGTGACTTCAATCCCAAAATGGAGTGCACCAAAAGTACAGCTTCAAAAGGCCTAGAGCTCACAGAACTCTGAAAATACTCTCAAAAAGTAGACCCAGTTAAATCAGTTGCTGACCTAGCATTGTAAGTTGATAGGCTACAATGGCATCCCACAAAACTATGACTTTGAGTTTAAGAAATCTGAAAGACAGCACGTCACTCAAGATTTTGTACCAATCAGTTCTTTTATACAAAGTTAATGAACGGAGAACGCATTAAGCGAATTTAATTGGTTTATTCAAAATCAACCGGAGGAATACTTTGTGCCGTGCAAACTCTATGGTGGAACGACGTTCCTAATAACTATCAAATAAACGAATATGACAACAAACATGAAAACAGAGAGTGTCACAAATAGAGGATTGTAAAATAGCAGAACAGTATAAGGAAGAAGTTTTGTATTACCAAAATGTTCTAAGATTAGTTGAGATTGTGAATTTTTAGCTTCTCATGTACTGTCAATTCATGGCGATAATAAAATATTAAGCTCTGTAAAAATGATAATTTAGATGTGTAGAACTAATTTCAAAATTTGATCCTTTTATGACTAAACATAACAAAATTTGGAAAGAACGGAAGATGTTTTCCCTTCTATTTATCAGGTACAACTCTCAACAAATTCATTATACAGTTAACGGACCAAGTTGGAACAGATATTATGCAAGAGATTGTAAATGCCAAGTTTTATTCCATAATTGTAGACTCAACGTCAGATGTGTAGTGTTCAGAACAACTAGCTTTTGTGGTACGCTATTTTTTCCAACGAGAACTCCCGTTAAACTATTTTTGAGGTTTATTCCTAACTGTGTCCATAAAAGTGAAGAGAAACGAATTCTCTAATGTCGACCGTAGATTTTGTAGATCTTAATCTGAATAATTGTAGAGAATAGAGCTGCGATAGGGCCACGTGCTACAAAAGTCTTCAGACTAAAATAAAAAAAGTAAATCCTGCCCACATATATCCCTTAAATTTTTTTCTCTAGAACAAAAAATTATTAACTTTTTTAATTCTTCAACCAAGAGATGGCATATATTGCAGTCTCGCCTTAAACAAGGCTCCTTATCTTTAAAAGCTTTGTCGACAACTCGTACTGATGCCAGTCTAGCATTATACAATTCGTACCAGAATGTTCTTGGTGGTCTGAACACACCATGATGCTAATAAGACTAAGGACGCGCAACATGAAGGAAACGTGATATTGCAAAAACTTAAGTATCCTGAAATATCATTAATGGTATGTTTCTGAAACAATGTTCTTGTAAAGTCTCGAGGAGTAAGTAAAGACTTGAAGTAAAAAGTACAGGCACAGCAAATGTCATTATTTTATATAGTATTTTAGAAGCTCTTGTAAACACTCTTTAAAACGAAGTTTTCAAGGTTCGAAAATAAATCAACTTTGATGTGCAAAATTGGTGTCTACAAAACGGATATTACAAGAAAGAGGAAGCCAACGTAATTTTTGGTTAAAATAAAGATGCAAATTATGAGTTTTTTGTGCCACAGTCTTTTGAGGCAAAAACATATTATGCTGAAAGTGATTCTTTAAATCGCAACTTAGTACAAAACAGAATAATCTATAAAGAAATACGTAAGAATTTTCAATTTTTATGGAAATCACTCTAATAGCAAATAACAGAATACGACAGAAGGCAAATCGGCTATTGGAAAAGTATGATTCTGATTTAGATAAAACATTGTCTGTGAAATATGTGCATTTAGCTAAATTTTTAAGATTTAATAAAAGTGTTGCCAAAGAAGATAAACATACTAAACCAAAAACACAATTAGAATATCAAAAGTTTCTATAGCAAAATTGATACTTTTCTTAATACTGTCATAATTCTAAAACTGTACTGAAAAATAATCCTTCTGAACTTTTACGAGAGTGAAAAACTTTTTGAGATCAATGTTAAAACAAGAAAAAAATGCCTTTCCTTGCATTTTATTTATTGAAAGTGAAGTTCTACAAATTCTTTCTTTTGATTACATAGTCCAGAGGTTTATTATTTCTAAGGCCAGAAAAATAAATGTTTTTTTTAAATACAAGTTTTTAAATGAAATGACGTGAATTAATGCGCCCTGAAATGCATGGATGTAATAAAAATAGAATTTTTTGTCTAAACAACCAACTTTTTCGTAATTTCTTGATAATGTCCCAAAAATGCAAACGCTTGAAGAAAGGCGGGTGAAAACTTGTCAGCCTAGAGCGCTATGAACCTTAATCAGGCTCTGAGTACAGCTAAAATTATTTACTGATAATAATTCACTTGTACAAAAACAAACGGCAATTAAAATTCACTTAAGAATTTTAAACAACTCCTTTTGTGGACATGAATTAACTTACCACGGTTTTAAATTAAAAAATAACATTTGCACATCCTAGAAGGAAAGTAAGAAAAATAATTCTGAAAACAGTTTATTAATATTTCAGAACGCAGGCTTCACTGTCATCTTTGAATTATTCGCTTGCTATATTATTTTTTGAATATTTATGGTTGCTTATGGTCGCGACAACAGCAAAAATTCAGTGCTTATCTCGTCAAAATCAGTTTGTATCAATTTGGCAACTTAATCGCCTTTTCGACCCTTTTAGGGGCATGCTAAAACATCTAAGAGGATTCGAATCCCTTCTCCGAAATACCTTTGCATTCGGAAGTATCGGCAAAAGATAGATTTGCAGCAAATGTCATTCAGAATCCTCATTTTTAAGTGTTTGAAAGAACTACAAAACAAATGTTACTCAACAATGCATCATAACTTTGGAGATCCGATGCTTATATAACGCATCACTAGAAAATAACTAAAAATTATATAAGTGGATATTCAAATATAAACGAGTAAATACCTAGTAATATAAACACGTTGATTCACAATATTGATTTAAATTTGAACGTTAATGTCATTACTCAGCGACTTCCACATTCTCGTCTAAAACGCCAGCGCCGCAGCAAAGGCTTAAACTCTGCAAGGTGTGTAATAAGGTGCCAACAGCTGATTGGGGAAATGCTATTAGCCAGCCCTTTTAAATCAATTTGAATGCCGCAGACGCGTTTACGCTAAAGCTTAACGGTCAGATCCAACGTCGTTCCAAATCCAATTTCACCTCTAATCCCTCATCACCCGTTTTATACCAGGGATAGTCTTACACTCAGTGTTTTCGAGCACTTATAATGTATTTATACAAGCACAGCGATTTGTTATAGATCAATCAATTCTTAAAAAATAACACAATAGCCACTTCTTTCGTTGCTGCAGTGCTTCGAAATAGATAATCTTTGGGTATAAAACATCCTTTTATTTCGTAATATTACAAGTTACTGCTTACAACATTAAAAATTTAGAGAGACGAAGCAGCGTTTCTCCATAAAATTTACGATGTAACCTTACTGCATCTGTTAGGAGAATAAAAAGGGTTCCAAGTACTGACTTCAAACAAATCTCTACCTTCAGACTGGACATAAAAGTTAAATATTCATCTCCTTCCATCGTGCGAAAGAATTAGGCAAATTGAAGCAAGTATGCCTGCATCGCACCATATGTTAGCTACATAAAAATAAAACTGCGCTCACGGGTTTGTATCCCTCACAGTAAATTATGAGAAGTAAGTACGGCAAAGGTTAACGAAGCTATTAAAATAGGCCGGATAATCGGGACAGCAGGCCCAGCAGGCTTTAATGGAGAAGTAAATTCGAACCCCTTTGGCCGTGTATGGGTCCCCTGTGGCTGTACCCGACTTTGCAACATTTACTTTCATCTTTAAGCAGATGCTGGGCTCTTTAAATTGGAAAGTACCATGTACTTAAATATATGTAAAACAAATAGAGCTAATATAAAAGGAAAACGCTAATTGCTGATCATTAACCAACAAGTGAAGCTTTGTAACGACTATAGCATAAAAATTACTATCTCATATTTCCAGGTAAAAACAATGTTAATTGGCACTAATTATTCATGAATGAAATTTAAAGGTGAACCGTGCACCCTTTGACCTTTTACAACAAAGAAGAGGCGAAAACATAGCAAAGTGCTATTTTTATATAGTAAATAATTTAACTAGAGGTAAAAGCTATCAATTAATCATTAAATTCATAAATAACTGTGTATATTTGCAATTTTAGTGTTTAAAAATGAAATAACTATGGCTAACTGGAATACAAAAATTTAAAGCATTGATAAAATCGAATACTAAAATCTGCGAATCAATCGTTAGAATATGATTTATTAATTCAAAACTTCATAAATTGCAATCGGCGTCAAGGAAGAATTTCTAAAGAAGTGGAGGATCATAAAATGGCGCTTAAAATACATAATGCCTCTTTCATACGGTTCAAGGCGCAATTTTATTAAATTTTTGTTCTTATTATAAAATAAAGATATAAATGGAACCACAAAGTTTTAAATTTGTTTCTTCTAACGAGATACAACAGTATTATAATTGTTGCTTTAGAAACGTGAAAATGCCGTGTAAGTGAGTTGATTAGAAAAATTGAATATTTGTTACAGCTATTAATAAAGTAAAAAAGGAGTACAAAAAAATTTTTAATTGTATCAAAACCAGAAATTTAATTATCATAATTTTTATGCTCAAGAAACAATAGGCACAATATGCAGAAATTTTGGAAATGTCCTAAAAATACATATAGATTCGCAAAATAAATATAAAGAACTATAAAATATATTGGCACTATTTCACTACATCAAAATGAAGAGCAAGTGTCAAATCAACACTTCACCAATAGAGATTAATTAGGAAAAAAAACTGAATGGATAAGAAAGAAAAATAAAAAAAATGAATTCTTTATGTACCCCTCCACAAAGAAGCACATAAATTCCAGGAAAGAGTAGAGTAAAAACCAAAAAATCCTACAATTAAAAAAGTCTGAAAGCTATGGGCAACAATTGTGAATGGTATAGAGAGATTTAATCAACTGCCAATCAATAGCCAACTATTAGATTAAAACTATAAATGTAACAAACTTTTTTTTATTGGATTAATGCAAATTTACAATCTACTTAATAAAGTAATAAGTAAATGGGTTGAAAGAAGTTCACTTGAGTCAGGGGCCATCCATTGACGGCTATCTGGATTCACCTAGCTCGGTCTTCTGGTCATGTTCTGTTAAGTCTTCTATTTTCCAATGGTTGTCTGAACAGTTCACTGATTAGCTCGTTGCTGTGGGTTATGCTTCGATTTTTGTGTTTAACAGAGTAAGCATTGATGACGTCGTGTATAAACGGTATTTTGAGGTCGTCGTGTATGGTATTGTTGGAGACATACCAAGGTGCATTTAGTAATATTCTGAGGGTTTTAGATTGAAAGGTTTGTAAAATTTTTGTATTAGACGGTTTGCTGCAGCCCCATAATTCGACACCATATGTCCAAATAGGCCTAAGAATGGTTTTGTATATGAGGAGTTTGTTCTGTAGTGAGAGCTGAGATCTACGATTTAGTAACCAAGACGTGTTTCTCACTTTTAAATCGCAAAGTGCAGAGCTCGGCGCAGGTGGCAGACTACCAGGAATCCACTTGGCAAAACTTATTTAAATTGAATAACGCACAATCTCCACAATGCTATCCAAGAAGCAAAAAACGAATCATTCGAACACTACATCGTCAATCTATCTACTGATGATCACTCCCTATGGAACGCGACAAAGAAATTCAAAAGACCCATAGTATCTATTCCACCTCTACGAAAAGCTGATGGGGGCTGGGCGCGGACGAATATTGAAAAATCCAACAGATTCGCAGAACACCTTGCTAATGTATTTTCCGCTCCTGATATCCTCAACGATGATGAAGATGATGTCGAAATACAAACATTCCTAAACGCCCCCTGTCAGATGTGTCTTCCACCCAAGCCTATTTCACCTGCAGAAGTCAAAAAAGAAATAAGTCTCTTAAAATTCATAAAGCTCCTGAATATGATCTCATCACAGGTGAAGTACTGAAAAACTGCCCTAGAAAAGCTATTGTATTACTCACAACCATATATAGCAGCATACTACGCCTGTGCTACTATACGATACTATGGAAGTATGCAATAATAATCATGATACTCAAGCCAGCAAAACCTCCAACTGATGCCACTTCCTAAAGGCCAATAAGCCTCCCTGTAATGTCCAAAATTTTCGAAAAAGTTATCCTCACCAGAATTGCAAACGTAACACATATAGATGCCTTAATCCCTAACCACCAATTCGGCTTCAGACCCAATCACTCCACTATCCAACAGTGCCATAGAATCGTTAATAAAATCAAAGAAAGCTTAGAAGCAAAACAAATGTGTACATCAGCATTTTTAGACGTAAAACAGGCGTTTGACAGGGTGTGGCATGTAACAAACATCAAAATTAATCTACAAGATAAAAAATGCTACAGAGGAGTAACAAAGATATTGAATGAGTAAAACTATAAGTGATACTGAAAAAAAGCATAATAAATTTATTAGGGTAATAGTTGTAAACCTGAGCAAATAATTTTCACTCTAAGACAACAAGAATATAAACGAATTGAAGCAGTAACTATATTGAAGTATAAAACTAAACTTCCTTCAAATATGTTTATACTAGACTTCAGATATGATAAAAATAAAACATTTGAAATAAAAAACATCGTGGAAATCAGAGTAGAATTTCTCTGAATTAGAGAATCTAAATTAGTACCACAGTGTAAACAATGGCAGTCATACGGATGTATACAAGGGTACTGTGTTAAAAAATCGAGATGTATCAAATGCCTAGAAAATCATCTAACAGCGGAGTGCACGAAATCTGAAAATGTACAGCTTAAATGTATTCACTGGACAGGACAACCCGTTAAACATAAATGATGCGTGGTAGCGAAGAAAATGCAGAAAATATGCCCCAGTAGCAGCCCCAGAGAACATCTAAACCAGACATACAAAAACCAAATCAACATAACGATACTCCTAAACTTAATATGTAAAGCCGAGCACTGACAGGTAAATTAGTAAGATTCGTCAATTGACTCTACTCTTCAAAAATATTTGAAAACTAAACCCAATGGGCGAGTTTTCCAAATTGGAACATCATGCTCAAAGTGTGATTAGCAATAATAGAAATTGCGAATCAACTTAAAATAACAGAATGGCATTGCAATTGACTGCTGCAGTACCATAGGTCTTAAAAAATTTGTTGTGCTTCTCATTACTGAAACTCACTTCACCAAAAATACATGTACTAAATTTAAAGAATATAAAGTCTAACACACCCTTCACCCAAATAATGCAGCAAAAGGTGGAAGTGCCGTAATTGCAAAGGAATCTATCTCACACCATCAGGAAAAGAGGGTACCATATCGTAAAAATATTTACACGTTCAACAAGCATAAGATATAGATTCGGATCATCGCCCCATACTGCTGAACTTAATTGATAGATTTGTCAATAAATTGGCTGAAGCTTCAAAATCACCTTTAAAAACTCTATTGAATTATCGGTTCCTCTAAGATCCGAGAAACAATTAGATAATGAAGTAGAACTGTTTGTCAAAAGCATTCGGTAAGCAGCGTGGGAAAATCATTCGAAAGCCCGAAAGGGATTAGAAAACTAATTATGGAAAAAGCATAGAAGAAAACAACATCATACCAGAGTACCTGTTCATAGGACAACTTTAAATAATGGTACTTGACAATTAAAACGTAAAATTCAACTTGCTAACGACAACAAAATTACCTAATCTCTACGGAAAATCACTTAAAGACTAAAAATTACCAAAAAAACTACCAATTAGAAAAACTAATGGAAGTTGGCTGTACTCAGATTTGCAAAATATTGGAGATGAAGTTTGTAAAAAAAGTTAACACTGATCCGAAAAAAGGTCCTGGTTTTGACCTGAATACTAGAGAAATTTTGAAACAACTACCAAAAAAAGCTGTTGCAAAGCTAGCCAACCTTATCAACGCATTCTTAAAACTAAAGTACGTACCTAAGATTTTAAAAGATGCAGGAGTCACGAAGAAATTAGGAAAAACTGTTCATTTCAGCATGCGAGTCTGTCTACTAACTAGCATTTTAAAACTCCAGGAGGAATTATTAGTGAAAAGATTAAAACCAATAATAGAAGCGACTTGATCTCTTCCAACCAGTTCGAATTCAGAAAAAGTGACTCAATCATTGATCTAATATATTCCTTGGTGTAGCGCATGAATGTTTATTCTATGAGTTAAATAGCCTACTGCCACGCTAGTACTAGAATTTTTGAAGTCCTATTTGTCAAAAAATTTCAGAATACAATATTCTGAATTAAAAAAAATTAAGACAGGAGAACCCGAAGAGAGTATACTAGATCCAGTACTATACTTGCTGTAGACCAGTGATATCCCTAACCTCGAACAAAATACATTAAAAACGTTTGTTGGGATACTGCAATACTTGCAGTTTGAAGAAACCATGAAGGGTTAGACAGAAACCATCTATTGACCAGATTAATAGCTAGACCACAAGATGGCTCATCAAAATAAATAAGAAAAAGTCGGTACACGCCAATTTTTTTGATAAAAATAATTAACACTTAACTGTTAGAACCAACGATGCTCAGATTCCCTAAAGTATCTGGGTATGATCCTTGACGCTGGACTTTACTGGAGAGTTCATGTGAATAAGAAACGTAAAGCACTTAGCATTAGATACAAAAGAATGTATTGATTACCTGGGCAAAACTCCAATGTATCAACATATAGTAAACTGTTCCGACATACGAATTTTGGGATGTCACTAAAAGCAACGTACAACTCATACAAACTTATTCCAAAATCACCAATTACTTGGATTTTTGGTCTCATTATTAGCAACAATTTTTAAATTAAATTATACTTCCATGTTTCATTATTAGTTAGAATATTTACTATATTATTGGACACAGTTCACTCTTTTTGCCTTTAGTCTGGCGATTTAAGAGTAGATTACGAGTTCTTTAGTTCTTTATTACGCTTCTTATTAGGTTTTTTTTTAATACCCATCCAATTTCATTTAAAAATTACTTTTCGTTAGTTGTACAACTTGTCACCTCTGTTTACAGAAAGTGCCAACTGTACAAAACTTTGCATAATAGAAGTTTTTCAGTCCCAATTATGATGTGTCTTTTAAGGAAGGAATTTCATGTTCTAATTATACATTCAGCTCTTTTATGCAAATACGCATCTGCAATGCCATAAAAAATGTCATTTGAATAACATTTATTTGCCGAGACGGCAGCTGTTGCCGTTTCCTAGGGCTCTTGCTATCATAACATGAGTCTGCACTTCCTGATGAGACAGCATAAACAAAAAGATATCTGTAGTTATAATAACTCGTTACTATAAACCGCACAATACAGATATAGCACTTAAAAATCTAAAACCTGGTATTGGTAAATAGCTTGTCGAACTTTTTAGTTTCATAAAATAAAAATGAAATATGAAAACCAATACCAGCGGTGACGTAACATGCAAAGCATGTTAAAAATGTAGATAAAAAGTATTTTAAACTTCTTTTGCTATCACTAAAATTCAGGAAGAGAAAATATTTTTAAATCTATCCTTTTATGAAGCTGAAGACGTCTCAAATCTCAAATTAAAGTATGTACATAAAGAAAATGAATTAATCTGGATATAAAGCTTGAGTATTTTAAACTCTTCAAAAACATAAACGAATAATTAACTTTGTTATAATTTTTGTTTCAGTGTTCAGGCTGCGTCAGTTAATACCAATAATCAATTTCCTGGATACCGCGTCATCCTTTCGATTTACACTTTATGGTCAACATAAATATACGATACCGAAGATAAAGTTTCCGACCGAATAAATCAATAGGCACTCAAACTTGAACTTCTGCTCACGCTGTCAAGATTTCTGAGTTGTGACAAAATCTTGAGAAGTTAGCAGGCCACAAAATTGATAACCGCATGGCATTAGGTAAGGAATAAACCTTTTATAGTCACGTCTGGATGCTGTTGGGAATTTACAACTGCAGAGGAATAAATTCAATTTTCCCACATACGCCATCGCCCAGAGAAGACTAATGATGGTAGTAATTACTATTTCTAAGAAGCTTGCTTGCTAATTGGATACAAGGGGTAAGTTGAAAACCCCTCGTAAACACCATTGTTTATCTTTAAAAGCATGAGCTAACAAACTTAACCAAGCAGTTGCTTCATTAAGGAGGCTTCATTAAATAACTAGGAATAATTAGTTTTTGAACTAACGGTGGTAGTGAGTAAACGTGGCATTATTGTTTCTCCACGTACTATTTATCAACTAATTTAATTAAAACCAGTGCCGATAGTTAATTCTAACTTTTTGTGAACGCACTGGCAGTACAATATAATCCAATCAGGATAGGTCCACATTTCATGCAGAATCTGGCCGAAGCCATCCAAAATGTTTAGATTTAATGAAACTGCAAACACAAAAGCCCTGTACAATCGGTTTTATTTAAGCCTCCGCTGCGATGGAAGTTCGATCTATTAAACGAAAACTTTGAATAATGGCGTTGGGTAGATTTAAGTCCTTGCTCATCTGCACGCGAGATAAATCTCTTATTTGTCTTTTTATAAACACCGCTCTAACATCACCCGCTCGTGTGCTCTGAAATAAAAATAAATAAAAGAAACAAACTGTAGAAAGTTTCTTACGGAACAACATCTCTGTAACCCTTTTAAAGCTCCGAAACAAATTTTCCTTCTGCAGAATTGATTGGTTTAAGCTGGCCTGATATTCCCAACCAAGAAAAGAGGTCAAAAAAGCATGCTTATTTTATGCTTTAGTTGAAAGCACACTACACTGAGTGTAACTTAAAATACAATAATCAAAAATTGATTCTTTATTACTGTTGCTACAGCAACATCGTATTAAATATTTTCTCTGCAGTCTAGATAAATGGTGCGGTAGTGCATACATAAGGATATTTGGAACATCTAAGTCCACATTAAGTTGATAAATAAGGCCGGAAAGATAGGAGCAAGCTCTTTGTCCGAAATGCAACTGACAAGCTATTCATCACACAATTTACCCACTTTTTCTGAATTTGCCTATAGCAAAAAATTTCTTTTCTTAGTCGTAATCACGTCATGGCCAAAGGAATTTGAACTCCAAACATTACTAGCTTAACTAGAGCCGAGGCCATGTTCGCGATGCACAAAAAAGTGGCAAGTTAATTAGCAAAACACCTCTGCGGTGGCGGTAGCAGCTTCAGGTTAATTTAGAGCCGAGTTAAAATGCACTTTGTAATGCGGGCGGAACAGATGGCCGCTCGGCGGATGTCAAATTTCACCACGAACAAACTTTTAATGCGATATCCTGGTCATTGGCGGAATTTCACTTCAACGGGATTAAAAGTTCTCGAACGCATTAGAAGTTGACTTGCAGCGAACAAATGTAGTTTTGTTTTACTGCAGAGGATACACCAACAAAGCCGACAGAGAGAGGTAATAAGTTTAAACTAAAAAATGTTCAAAGAAATGTGTAACTGATTGTGGTTAATAATCAAGCTAAAACGTAAATCCATTACAATCTTTTGCAAATATACTGCGCCACATGTTGTCCAAGCAACGCTATACAAGCACTTTTCGTACAAACTGCAACACAGAGTTAAACAAGTTTTTATGACATGTGTGATGGCAGTCGGTGCTTGGAAAAATTTATAGCCGGATATAAAAGAAGCCACGCTACATTTAAATGTCCCTAGTGAAGAAGGAATATATCTAATAAAGGAATATGTTTTTCAGAATTACTATACGGGCAGAGTTTGCTGTGACTTTCAAAACATCACAACACACATAAAATTCTTACATAATGATAAGAAAGCTTAAATATACAGGTTTTTTCTGATACTCCCATTACATTCACTAACATTACCTAACTAAATTATTGAACAAAGGGAATCATCATTTTTCTTTTAAGCCATGATAAACAGTTATCAAACATATATTTTTTATAAACACCTTACACTACTGTTTAGCATATATTTGTCAAAAAATTATTGATATATTAATAAGCAAAAGAAACATTTACGAGTTGATTGTAATGTAATATACCTGATATGATACGTTCAATATAATAATCACAGGAAGTATTATAATTGCTAAAAATTAACCAAGTTATTGTTCCCAATTTAAACTAAATAAATGTAAAAAAAAATAATGGGCTAAGGTCTAAATTTAGAATAACAAGATTTAAGTACTGGTAGTTGTTGCTCCCGGGTAGCGGGTATACACTTCTCTACAATCCCACGAAAGCGATGCTGCCCACGCCAGCTTTGGTCCTCCACCTCCATTACAGAGAAAGACCATCTCCTAATCCATAATCCTACCCAAAGTTGAGGAAAGTAACGGAAATCTACCGCAACCGATCACAATTTCCCAAGAGAATCAATCGATCAAGACTCCTCTGTCAAGAAGATTCAAAGAAGAAGAAGATATTGCTCATCAGTAAGAATAATTTCAAACAAGGCTGAAGGCCAAACTTGTGACCAGATGATAGTTTCGTTTCAATACGTAATTTTTATTTTCAGTATTTAAGCGTACTTTATATGATTGGTCCTAATTGTTGCATTAAGAATGTTTGAGACATGTAGAATCGATTCGATTTAAATGGTTATCACCTGCCTTCATTGTTTTGTTAGCCTATAAATTCGAGAGGTCTATATTTTAAACCATATTGTGGAAAGTTTTATACAAGCTCTTTTTGTTTTAGAATGCCAAGAAATAAGTGGAAAAAGATTGATACACTAAAACCTAGCAAAGCAATTGACGTACCCCTACAATACTACAGTCTATAAGCCAAAAAATGACGTTTATCCTTCAAAACCAGTGGAAAGTAACATTTAAACAGCCTCTACTATGCTATGAATTAGAAAATCAGTTGCTTCGAAACTTACTTTAAATTGAGAAAAGATTTTATAGCTTCACACGTTTTGCATTTAATGACGTTCCCACTAGCTATTATAAATTAAAAAGAACATCAATTTAAGAATAAAGAGGCTGGTAAAGCTTTCTCCCATCAATTTTATAAAAATATTCTGTCATATAGCCTTGAGATTTAATAAAGACGACATGAACACTTTTTAAATTGCTGCAATAATATCTGCAGAAACGACAATAGCAGTGGTTGTGGGTACTATGTGCCGATATTGGCGATATTCCTCTAAAGGAATATGAACCACCAGCTCATGAAAGGCGCTTATTCAGGCACGGTTGGTGTGACTGACCACATCTTCGCGAAATGGTTTAAACCTTTTGTAGAAAAAAATAAAACCCTCATAGTGCTCTCCAGCGCTACTTATTTTAAACGGAAATGCTCATTATCTTAATCATAATGATGCTGCAAGAGAAACCGTGTCAACCATTCAATCACTGTTTTCACTGCAACTGCAAACTCCATTCCTTCTTCAAAACTTTAATGGGTTATGTGAAGAGATATTACAGTGAGAAAATCAGATAACCCTTTATCATTTACCCTAATGAAATGATAGACCTTTTTAACAAAGGTTATTCAAATCAAATAGAAGAAATTCTTGTCAATGGCTTCTCTCAACAAATACATCGTTACATACATTGATTATATAACATCACAGAAAAGTTAATCAAATCTTGCAGTTCTCATTCAAGACTAAACAATAACAACAATTGGTCTAAACCTGTAACATCCCACATAGGCTCCTATACTTTAAGAACATCCATCAGCCACCCTGAAAAGTGTGGGTATATACAAAATTAGTCTTCTTTCCTTAACCAAAGAGAAATAAAAAAAGAGGTTATAATATAGCGAGATGATACATGCGGAAGAGGTGGTTGACGCTAAATATCAAAGAAAAATCTACAATAAAGAGATTACATTTTAAAGACGAGTCTAGGTTAGAAAAGTTAAAACTGAGAAAGCCCAAAAAGAAAAAAACTGAATTAATTAATTAAGTGATTTATGATTAAATGCAGGTCAAATCAAATCGGATGATGATGACTCACCTTGCATTTTTTGCGAAAAACTTTTTTCGCAGTCACTAGAGAAGAACTAAGGCTAATGTGTACTATGTACCACACGAGGGCGCACAATGAATATGCTGAAACTGATAAAGACAATGATATTTGCGACCGAGTAAATAAATGTAATATATTATCTCCTACATTATTTTAGCACAAGAAGTTGAAGTTTGAAAAAAAATTGTTATTTCCTTTAAAATGGTAATTTTATAACCTAAAAGTAAAATCTACTAAATTTTGAACCACTTAAGATTTTAATTTTGCGTTGTAATCATTGTATGTGCACAATAAATTCATATTAATAAATAAATAAATATATATATATATAATCACTTTTTTGAAACTTTTTTTGATAATTAATTACAATGATTGTAAAGAAAACCCTTTAATCTGTCAATTCTGAAAGATTATATGAATTTATCTCCAATACAATATTAGTCCAAATTTGGACCTCTCCCTTTATGGATTTTCTTTAATGTAGAACTAAAATTTAATAATGTAGCTGTTTTATTTAACTTCTACCAATAATTTTTTAGAAGGTTCGTAAGTTTTATGAACCCTTGGAAGTAACAGCATAGATATATTAATCGCAACATCTAAAAGTTCCAAACCATAAATAAACACCCCTTTAATTAGAATTTAGGTGTGTAATAATCCATACTTGGGAGATATTTTAAAGAGTGCTGAAGCTGATGTTCTCTAAAAGTCAATTTAAAAAAAAAAATGTAAAATAGGTCGCACAAACCACAGAGGAAATGCCATGCAATCCACTCTCCCGAACCCTTTCGTGCTGAATTTCCCATTCGCAGGCAATATTGCAGAATGTAAAAAATGCCATATCAAACAACGAAGCGGTTTGCCTGTTCCTTTTTTATTTAAAAACAAAAGATCTTTCACTGAATTTGAGTTAGTAATCTCATATTTCTTTAAATTTTACTTATGCCTATTGATATGCACTTCGCCACGTTTAATTCAATTCCATACTTAATATTGGAAAACAATTCGCATTTCCTAAAATCAACGCGAAAGTCATTTCTTGCAGCCACATCCTAACAACATTCGCTCGTATCCGAATTTTTCTCAGTTAAAGCCGCAGAATACTTTCAGGTTTGGATCCAAAATGGATGAGTTTAATTAAATTTTCTTGCGCAATCAGAGAAGATATAAATCAACAAATGCAATCTCTATCTAGATGTGGGTTTTATAGATCTCCTCAATCTCAACAACCTCTTATAACATGAGCCTGCGTGCTATTTTCATAAAACAATCTTTTTGTGAGGCGTATTCATAAAGAGAACAGAATTTCCTTTCAACTTTATAACAAATACTGCTGCTTGGAGGCGCCTTTGAAGAGGAGCCTTCTTAATCCCTGTGTGTTGCTCTAAACATGCCGCTGCATACATTTATGGAAGGAAAACTGCTTCACATTCGCACACAGAGCAGAAAAGCATCGATGGTCCCGCCCAGACTAAATAATCGTATTAGCGTTAGATATTTGATAAACGCAACCTGATTAATGCAAATCCAATCCTCCGACAGGAACACACAATCGCGTGTCGCAAAATTGGAAAATAAATTTCCCAGCAGAGCCCACCTATTTAGCATTCCGACAAGCTGAGTGGATCATCAACCTGACACTCTGCCGCTGTTTTTCACGGAAACTTTCGTTGGCAATAATACATCAAACGGCTTTGGGGGATCGAATTCGCACATCTTGCGCGTATTAATCCGCCCCACGTCACCTCAACAAATAACATAGGTTCGCACACTGATCGATGGCACAGTTGATTCCGATAAATTACGGGCTAAGTGGGACAATAACACAAAAGTGTTGGTCTCGTAACAGCTATGAAATCGGCGGACCTGTGAATTACAGTAGCACTAATGGAAAATCGGTAATTAAATTCGGGACTCTTTCGTAAACTTTGGAGTTTAATTTCTTCGATACAAAAAAAGGTAATATAATTACCAAGTACGTTTAAACATTAAACACTTTTTAACTAAACAAAAATGAAAATATTAAATTAAAGAAAATAGTAATAATTGTGAGATAAGTATAACAAGATCAATAATATTAAGTTTCAAGAAATATAAAAAATTCATTATGCTAGAACATCTTAAACATTTCACTTAAAGTATCTAGTAGTATCTACAGCTTCGATGTTTATGAAACCAAAGTACTGTAGTATTCTATTTCAAAATAAATTGTAGACATCTTTCTGAACTGCATAGTTGTGTTATTGATGAAGTAAAAAAAAAGCAAATACTTATGTTATAGACTTTACCGCAGCTACTACAATTGACATAAAATTACCTTTCAATCTTTTGTACAATGAAGTTACGTTAGCACGTAATTAGCGATCTTAAACATTTCAATAATATATCCTATAGTCACGAGTTTTCTTCGACGTTGACGCCAAATTATCCTATCAGTTTTCCAATATCAGATACCTGAAACTCGTTAAAACTTGGTTTTTCGGAAACGCGACTGAAATCGGCTCTTGCAAGCTGCGAGTCACGTTTAACGGAACGAGGCAGATTTAAGGAAGTGGGGCAAGGGCATCTTATCAGAAGCGCTCAACATCTTTAAACTGCCCTACTTACACCGCAGCATTTAAAACAAAATTTAGGATTCGCCAATGTTAACTGTTCAGGTTTTATGCCCAGAGCGGGTAGAATTTCAAAGGTCACTAAAGATACAAGCGCCCATCACCTGCGATCCGTGATGATGAGGATAGCAGTCAGGTCCCCCGTTGACGAAGCGAAAGCGAAAAGGACTGTGCACGGGGCAAGTGGCGTGAAAAGGGCTATCCACCTGTCGC
This sequence comes from Sinelater perroti, assembly GCA_036346155.1. Classification (NCBI taxonomy): domain Eukaryota; kingdom Metazoa; phylum Arthropoda; class Insecta; order Coleoptera; family Elateridae; genus Sinelater; species Sinelater perroti. Next base: position 38,983,917 of record JARFIY010000001.1, read on the forward strand.
AGCGGCGGTCCCCCTACGGGCGTCACGGGATCGGAGGACCTTCCAGGACGATCGCACCAGTACACAGGCCCTCCCACCGCCCCATGGTGAGAGTGCGGCTGGGGGGCCCATCCGCCGGCCCCGTACGGATCCAGGACGCACGCACTCCAAACTGCCCCCGAGTCACACAACCCTACCGTTCCGCTGGCGATGTGCCGTCGTCGACATCATCCCAACCGTTAGACACTGAAAGCCTGCGCTGAAGTACCCCAATACAACCTCCAGCCTAGCCGTGTTGGAGCACACTGAAACTGCGACGCGCGTACGAGGGATGCTGGGACGCTAGCATCGCGCAGCCCTGAAACGGCGCGAGTTCGTTGCTTGGAGACGAACTCTACGCATCGCGTTCCCCGAAGGTCTTTCCTCAAAAATATTCAGTGCAGATGTAGGGGTAGGCATTAGAAAGATACAATTCGTCGCCTCTAGCCGAGAGAGATACTGGCAGAGTGACTCGCGGCCTCATATCTCAAATACCCTTCTGTCGATGATGGCGACACGCGATCCGAACTAATTGCTTGTTTGCTACAAGCCAGGCACCGTACCCATATATTCAGGAGGTTATATAAATCATATTAATTGGCCGTATAGCCGTAAAAGCCGCAGAGAGCAGAAGCTATCGATTGGCGCCGTGGGTATAGCTAAAGAAGATTGGGGCCCGCTCTTTCACGTTGGCGCCGCACCAAGCGACCCTCAGCCCTACTGACCCACTACGTACGACAGGGTCGATGTGGGAGAATCTAGATTACACCTCCGCGCTGTACAATTCTCTTTATGGTTATGTTTGGAATGTACGACTCTGCAGATGGGTACGTAACTATGCAAGGTGCACATACATTTTTTCAGCTCTATCACGACCCTCACATATGTGATGTTATTAGCACGCGGGATGCATGCAAGCCGATACTTACCAACCGATGGTTTATTCAAGAAATCGAAACCGCCTTATATCAGCGGCCCATAACTTAGCAAAATAAATATTTAACGTTACGGTTTCTGTTGCTACTGAAAGTTTAGTTTCCAACCGAATTAAAATTTTATTAAACTCAGCTTGTCAAGTTACAAATATAAGAATATTTGAAATTGCCCCTCTAAATAATTTCTTTAAAAATAGCAACACTTTTAAAAAGTATGAACACTGAAATACAAATTTAATATATCGAACATTGAAAACAAGTAACGTAACAGAAAACAATAAATTTATTTTGAAAAATAGCAAACTATAGTTTTCAATTGCATTTCCATAGAACAATATGCTAGATGAGTACTTGAACTGAAACAACTACAAGTGTTTAAAATGTATTTACGAAAGCTCTTAAGAAAACAATAGACCCGCAAATATAGTTAATAAAATTCTCCCAGTTATGTCCATCCTAATCAGCATGTAACGTAATAGCATAACGCAGCTTTGTTAAATAGCATAAGGGGGAAGGAGAAAAACATATATTCGTAAGTTATGTTTTAAGTACAATACTATTGTAGCTGTTAAATGCTTCATATTCTTAAAAAGCTAAATATAACATAAAAATGTATTGTGCGAAAATCCGCCTAGTTTTTGATGTTGTTACCACATGTTATTAGTATAGGATATATTACTATTTTTCGGCTAGATAAATAGTTGTTCACTAGCAAAATACCGTTCAGAAATTAAATTATCTGCTTTTATAGTGCTGCTGTTACAAGGTTATTACTTGTGGAGCTTTGTTAGCTTTACCATTAGTGTATTTACTACGCCATAGTGTGTACCAAAAACACTACAAAAACTACATGTAATTTTGTTTGCCTTACTATGTAAGTAAATCATTACAACAAATAGGAGATAGTTTAGCAAAATAATCATATTTTTTAGATTAGTAATATAAAAGCATATTACTTAAGTAGGTAAAACGGTGGATACTGGGTTTGTCAAAGCATGGTTGGATAACCTACCAGAGGTTAGCCTTGGAATGATGGTAAGCTTTCTTAAATGACTTTCATTTTGTTGGAATCTAAATATAAGGATCAAAAGAAACAGAGTATAAACTTAGAGAATCATATAGTGCACTAATATGATTAACAGTTTTATTCTTCTCAAAAATTGAGTTGATGTCAAAATTTAAGAGCATCTCATCAAGACAGTGGAAGCTAAACTAAACATTAAACATAAAGTTCAAAACCGATCTTATCCTGTTATAGTTATAATTTTTTTTTGTTATATTAACTTTATTAGTAATCAGAATATATAAATTATATGAGATAATATTATTTGATTATGTATTTGAACTTAGGACTTTATTGGATAGGTCTCCCATAGGCGCCCTTCCATATTTAGTTAGTCGGATCTTTAGGCCACTTCATCTGAAGTCGTCTATTGAGAGGATCTGCTGTCAGTGGCTCCATAATTTCATTTGGATGATTTTCAAGTGTGATTCGGTATTTAACAGCATATTGTTTGATAATTTCTCTCACAAAAGAGATATTTAGATCAGTGTGTATGGTGCGATTTGACACATACCATGGTGCATTTGACATGTTTCGTAGGATCATTGACTGGAAGCGCTGTATGATGTCGTGATTGGAATTTCTGGCGCATCCCCATAACTGGCATCCATATGTCCATATTGGGCGGATTATAACTTTATATAGTAGGACTTTATCCTCCAACGTTAATGGAGATTTTCTTCCTATAAGCCAGTATAGATTTTTTAACTTAATATTCATTTCTTTACGCTTTTTCCTTATATGCGTTTTCCAAGTTAATCGCCTATCAAGATGGAGTCCCAGGTACTTAACTTCTTGTGATTGAGGTATGGGTATATTGTTGAGAGTGACAGGTGGACACGTTGAACGTTTTGTTGTAAAAGTGATGTGCGCTGACTTATCTTGGTTAACTTGTATTTTCCATTTATCCAACCATTTTCAATTTGATTTGGGTGATTTTGAAGCATCGCTGATGTTGTGTTCTGATCTTCGTTACATGCTATGATCGCGGTATCATCAGCGAAAGTACTTATCATGGTATTATTAGATGTTGGCAGGTCAGAGGTGAAGAGTAGGTACAGCATTAGACCCGGGACACTACCCTGTGGTACACCTGCGTTTACTTGCTCTGAGATACATCGTTACCAATCTTAGTTCGAAAGCTTCGATTAGTGAGGTACGAATGAAATATGCAGTAGTATTCGTGTGGCATAGTTTTCTTTATTTTATATAGCAACCCTCTACGCCAGACGCGATCGAACGCCTGTCTCACGTCTAACATTACTGCAGAACAGAATAGTATATTTTGAAGTGAAGTTTGTATTGTATTCGTTATCCGATGGCATTGTTGGATCGTCGAATGAGTATATCTAAAACCGAATTGGTGGTTGGGTAACCAATCCTCTTGCAGCGAGTTTTCTTTTATTAGCCCTGGGAGTAACTTTTTCAGCAGCTTTGATATGGCTGAAAGGAGGTTTATGGGTCGGTATGAGTGGATTTCATTTGGAGATTTCCCTGGTTTGAGGATTAGGAGTATTTCGGCGAATTTTAACTGTTGTGGCCAGTATGTAAGCTTAGAATAGCATTAAAGAGAATCTTCAGACATTTTATACCATTCTTAGGTAGATGTTTTAGTATAATTGGTGTGATGAGGTCTTGTCCTGAAGATTTTTGTTGTTTAGCATTTTTATTTCACTTTCTATTTCTGAGATGGTAAACTTTCGTATTGGCAATGCCATCTGGAAGGGGGTTTGCAGCTCGTCTTCTATTTCTTGGTTTATTATATTGCAGTTTGGTTTGAATACTTCAGCCAGGTGATGTGCGACTGCACCAGCTTTCTCTTTATTGGATCTTAACCAGTTTCCGCTCTGATCTCTTAGTGGTGGTATGTGGGCCTTAGGACGTTTGATTCCTTTTGTGGCTTTCCAGATAGATTTATCATGAGAAGATAATGTTTCTATGTATTCTTGGAAAGATGCATTACGAGTTTGTTTTAACTTATTTCTGAGCTTGTTGTTTGATTGGTTAAATTTATGCTTGTCTTCTATATTGTGTGTACGCCGCCATCTTGGTCTTGCCCTGCTTTTTTCCTGTTTCCATTATTTCTTGTGGAATATTGGAGCTATTTATTTTAACGTTGGTAAGTTGTGGTGCAGCATTCCATCCTGCTGTTTGTAGAGTGGATATAAAATGATTTGTAGCTTGTTTGATTTCATCAGTAGTTTTTAAACTTATATTTCGGTCTAGATTCTGTTCAATGTGATGTTGAAATAAATCCCAGTTAGTTTTTTTATTGCTGAGTGTGACTAGTGACTCTTTGTAAATTATTGTTGAGCTTATGGTCGCGATTATTGGCGAGTGATCAGACATTACGTCATAATTGGATGTGATATTAATATAATATAGTTCCAAGGCCTTTTATAATATGTAGGTCCAGGAGATCCAGGATTTTGTTCTGGTCAGTTGGCCACTAAGTTGGATTTCCCGTAGATAGGAAGTTATACTTGTTACCTATTAATAAGCTATACAGATCCCTACCTTTTAATGTTAGTCGTGAGCCCCAATGTACATGTTTGGCGTTAAAATCTCCGCCAATTATGAGTTTCTGGCCTAGGGAGTCGAAAAATGGCTGCAATATCCGTTTTTTAAAGATGTACTTGAATGGGCAGTAGATAGCTGGTTATAATAAATAAAACAACTCATCCAATTCAACGAGCAGAATACACTGGATGCGTTGCTGAACGTAGTAATAGTTTGATGTATTTTATTAAGAAAATAAAAAAAATATATTTATTTTTACAGGGGGTTATAGATAAGTTGTAACTTCAATTTTCTGTTTACAAGAAAAGAAATAAAATTTTCCAAGATCCACCAGAAGTAAAACTTTTATTAAAGAATCGGAGATGACTACATTTTAAAGGCGGGTCCATTGCTGAAGATATTCAATTAGGTTTAAAAATTATGATATGTAATGTCCTTATCAATGATCGAGTATTATAAGATACCTTTTTGCATCATTTAGAATTTGATAACTTAGAAATACAAAGTAAATATTCACAAAAAGATTTCAAACTCTTTTTGCTACTATCGTGCGCAAAGCTCGAACTTTGCGCAAAGTACTACTTTCCCGCACGCTTTTATCCCTACAGCTGAGCGTGCGGGAAAGTAGCTGAGCGTGCGTTTCTTTACATCTCACTAGCTTGATCTTACTAAGTAGACCTGAAACCTGCATCTACATTTTGTCGGCTCACTCGCTGTTTTTTTTTTAGTACAGCAGAGAACGTCAGGCTGCGAGGCAGGTTTCGCTTCATATATTTTTTTGAACGTGTACAGTGAAAAGTATGGCGTCTATAAAAGTTTTTAATTTATCGTAGAAAATATTGAAACAGCTTTTTACATTTTTTAAGCTTCGCCCCCTGAACCCCTTTTCCTCCGCCCATCCCTCCGCGCACGCAGCACCGCAGTATCGAACTTTGCGCACTCAATAGGAAAAATAGTATACGATGCTCGTGCGTTCGTATCGTAATGTACTATTGTCAAACTCAAATGACTGTCGATAAGTGCAAAGAAACAGACACTTAAACCAGAAGACAAAATCAACCATCCTTTGAAATAAATTCGATTTGGCCGCATAACTGCTTCACGAGCACACGAAACAGCTCATGGTCTAGTGTGAGACAGTACATCGAAAAAAATCATAATAATGCGTGGAAAAAGGTTGGAAGTAGTCAGGGCAAAAAAAAAAAAATTCGGAATATTTTTACAACCGAAATTACAACTCTTTGAGGCGTCACTAGGTGGAGTGACAAAGAAATTGTTCTTTGAATTCCCTCCCAAAAAAATCAACTATTAAAAATGGTGAAATTAAATCATTTTCCTTTAACCACATATAGTTACAAATACAAAATACAATTTTTTTGTGGCGCAATAATTTGTAGTTAATAGATAAGTGGAAATTGTTAATGTCGATGCAATGAAAATTACTGTATCTAATTAAATGATTGAACACTATTTTGGCAAGAGACTATTTAATAAATTATTTAATAGTAATGAGTATTATTGTGTGGTCGATCATTTCAGTGACTAATAAACTTAAAACTAGAGATAATAGAATTGCATATAACATTTGGTTGTTTTCTAAAAATTAAGTTACTGAACTGTGCGTTGTCGATTTTATATTTGTGCGTGTATAGCAGGATATGTCAGCAACTAGCTCGATTACGTCACCAACTGACCCAGTACCGTTAACAACTATCATCCCTACCACACGCACACGAATATAAAAACGAAAGTGCACAGATCAGTAGCTTGATTTGGTTGCTTTATTTTATTAAGCCATGTTTCACACTTAAAAACCACATACAACAATGACCATTTGGTTAGTTAAATAAATGAAATTATCATTCGCTAATGCACATAGTGATCATACGTTGAACTCTCCTATTTATCCAGTCACTAATTCAACACGAATAGGTAAGAGTAGCAATTTGTTTATCTGCTTTAACCTCTAATTTTATTAAAGATCTTTTACTTTCAATACTTGGCGGCTTTAATTAATTAGTATCCTTTCTTAAGACGACTGCTAGTACGTTTAAAAGTTCAATATTCCATAATATAACACTAATTTTGCAATTAATATAAAAATACTCTCCCTTCTACAATTATTTTTAACAGAACTTCACCAAAAGCACGTGAAATAAAATTGATAACACTATTTGGTGTAAAAGATACATAGTGTTTGATTGTATTAACTTAGTAGATGTCTCGCTTCAAAGCAATATACAGTTAATTCGACATGTAAAGATGTAATAAGTGAATTATACCAAAGGAGCGCCCTAATTGGTCTGATAAGGTGATTTTCAAAGTAAAATTGCACAAAAAGTATGCATCAAATCGAAAAATTACACAGGACTTTTCGACTTAAATTTTAACTATTTATCGAGTGGTGGAGACATTGGAAATGTTTTCTGGATACCCAGTATATAAACACATTTATCCCATAAAATTCATTGGTATATTTTCGTTAATATTAAGTGGCGAAGCGAAGCGGAGTCACTTACTAACTTCATGTTGTCCGTCCGTCTGTCCGTCTGTACGTCTATCCGCCTGTCCGTCCGTCCGTCCGTCCGTCCGAACAATAACTCGAGAACGGCTGGGAATTTCCAAATTCTGTTTTCACAAATCGAAAGGTGGCCAAAAAGGCTTGTTTGCTAGTGATTTTGAAACTGATTGGTCAAAGGTCAACTAGAGGATTCTCAAATTTGGGAGACTGCTTCGCCACTTTGCTATGCGTTGCAAGCTTTGCAGGTTTATTTGTTGTTAGTTATATATTTTTGAAAAAGTACCTGAAAATGTATAATTGGATAAGACATACCCCATACACATATGCATTCGAGCTAAAAATAACAGAATTACACAACAAAATTGAAAACGCATTAAAAAAGTGACCTAAATGCAATTAATCAATTTGAAAGAATGCGTGTATTACTAAATGGGTTGAATAATTTGAGAGATGTCAAAATAATTCTAATCGGCAAGGGTGAAATCATCAATAACAAGTATTACAACACTAATTTGGGTAAATTGAAAGCATCGATCTAAGAAAATTTTATAAGAATAGATAAAAAAGTATTCTTTTGCACTCATATATGCGCATACTAAAGCAAAAGAATACACAAAATTTAAGTGTAATGTTATTCCACATTCTTTAACTTCTTTCCCGGAAGCTTTAATGGCTATTTAAAGACTTCCAAGAAAATCGCTTCTAGGAGAGAATTTAGAAGTCGGAGAAACATTTAACAAAGTAAAATAAGTTTTGAAAAAATTATAATTTATATAAACAAAGTAAAAAATAAAATATGCAAACGTCGAATGAATACGTGTATGCAAGCGCACAAATGCTTTAATCAAAATTGGGCAATATCAAGCATACTTACATACAAATTAATAAAAGCGCAATGTTAAGCGTGGCAGTGAAAATATGAAAAACGTCTGTCCCAGAAAGAATATTTTATATATATTTTACTAAATACGTACTTGAGGCCTCCGAGGGATCGATATGGGCTACAATTACGCAGCGAACGCTAAGAATACCAGAATAAATAAAATACGTTTCATATAAATAAAAGCACGGTTCTGTGGGATAAAATTTAAACACAGTTCAAATAATTAACACTACGGTACTACGAGACAAATTTAACACAAAATGAGCGATGAAGAAAGTCGCAAAGGAAGCACGAAAAAATGAGATAAAGTATTTACAAGATGTACTAAAACTAGGACCTTTGTCAGAGGAAAAAAGTGTACCAAACAGATAGTGAAGAATACATAACTAATAAGGGAAAATGCGAAGGCAAAGAAAAATAGGAGAGACACTCATAAAACTAACAGATAAAAACGAAAATAAACTAAGCAAGATATTACAAATGCTCCAAAAAATTATGCATATTGAAGAATTCTCAATAGTCATCTTCATAAAACGGGTGACAGAATAACAGGAATTCTTTGAAATGCGTAGTGGCAGCCATGAGCAGGTGGCGGCACTGCGGGACACTGACCTTGAGCAAGTAAACACTTTTGCCATTTTAGTAACGGGCAACAGCGTGCGTTAGTCATAAAAATGTTTTATAAAGACAGCGATAATTTGCAAGCTGTGCAGAGGGAGTTCCGACGTTTTTACAACTTAGGACGTCATGGTGCCGTCCCATCAAAACACGCGATAAAAATTTAGGATTAATAACTTTAAAGAGACTGGATCTGCCCTAAAGAAGATATCAACAGAACGACCAAAAAGTGCTCGTACTCCACAGAACATCGATGTTTGTCTTACCGGGCCCACGGCGTTCAATTCGTAAGCAAACAGCTACGGTTGAAATGCCCCGGGAGAGTGTTCGCAAAATTCTTCATTTCGATTTAAAATTTCATCCATATAAACTGCAGATAGTGCAACAACTGAAGGAAAACGATTACCAGTTGAAATTAGAATTCTGTCAACAAATGATAACAAACATAAATAATGACGATGAATTTCTAAACAAGTTGTGGATGTCAGATGAGGCCCATTTTCATCTCACAGGCTACGTGAACAAGCAGAACTACCGTTACTGGATAAACACAAATCTTAATGAAGTTCATGAGCGCCCTTTACACGCTAGTAAGGTGACAGTATGGTGCGCTGTTTTATTACATGGAATCACCGGACTTCATTTTTTTGAAAATGAACAGGGGATCACAATAACTAACTGTTAATGCGGATCGTTACGTGAAGATGTTACAATCTTTCGTTACACCTTCAAGAAACCTGGTTTCAACAGGATGGAGCAACATCACACACTGCACGGCAATCAATGGAAGCTGTGCGAGAATTGTTCGGTGACCGTGTGATCTTAAAATTCGGTAACGTTCCCTGGCCCCCTAGATCGCCAGATTTGTCCGTTTGTAATTTTTTCTTGTAGGGCTATCTCAAGAGTAAAGTATACATGAGTCGACCAAGAACTCTGGATGAGTTAAAACAGAGAATTCAGGATGAAATTCACAGTATCCTGAGATGTTGCAGCGGACAATGAGGAATCTCAACAGCAAATTTCAAAAATGTATTAGTACAGGAGGACAGCAACTAACGAACGCAATTTAAAAAAAAATTATATTAATGTTTCTTAAATGGCAAATTTTAGGGTTTCAATTACTATGAATAAAATGTTTTCTTCCATCACTCTTGGTTTTATTGGATTGTTAAAAAATTCCCGTTATTCTGTGTCGCCCTGTAATAAGTTGATTTTTTAAACCTCGAGTGACCTAAGCATAATATGTTTACAAACTAAACTTCATCAAAAACTAACTTAACTTAAAAGTAGTCAAACCCTGTTTGGTAGTTAACTGGGCGCATACAGCAGAAGTCTCTTGAAAAACTTTCTAAAACAATATTTGAAAATAAATGTACAGTTAAAAGTGGTCCATAAATATGAACAAGGATTATGTTAACTAGAATTGAAAAACATGCATGATAAGGAAACAGTCATGCAAAACAAAGCTAACTTAGAAATGTTGGTTAAACGAATATTCATAATCAATAACCTGACAAAGGAACGGAAAATTGAGAAACACATTAAAATAAAAACTTGATAATAACGGTACGGCTCTAACGCCCCACGTGGGAGCACGGTCTGCAAACTGAGAGACTAAGGCTCTCATATGTTCGCTCACTGTGCCCAGCCGTCGCGCACCATCTCTGGTGCGGGGTGATGTGGCAAGCACCGCGCCTTAGTCGATCGCCATTATTATCCCGTGTTCGAGTGAACGCAGGTACTCAATTATTTTGAGTGACTGAGTAGGCCACCCGTCAGTCATCAGAGAGCTACCAGGGAATAAAGCCAGATCCGTCCGCATCGCAGCCCGCGCCTCAACCACTGAACCACTCTGGAGGTAAAATAAAAACTTAAGGATTAAAAAACAACAGATTAGATACAACAAGTTGATGAAAGAAGACAAACAATGTTTACAGAATATTCAAAAAGAGATACTAGAAGAAACATTAACCCTAAAAAGTTTAGTAGGAAAATATCAAGAAAACTGAATGGATGTGACAGAAAAGGAGAATTAATGATAAAATCGGTGATAAATAGGAACATAAAAGTGGATAAAGCGAAATACGTAACAAATCGTGAAGGAATAGTACGTATAAAACTAAGGGTACAAAATAGGCAAAAGGGTAAAATCACTGGAAATTGGCATCTTAGAATGATAGGTATTTGAGTTGAAATAAAATAAGTTCGAACGAAGAATTTAAAGCAGCAACCCACTAGTAGTAACAAAAACTAAAAGAAAAGGCAGAAACAAACAAACAAAACTAAAAACGAGAAATTTATTCATATATAAAGCAGTCCCCAAAGAACAAAGAGCAGAGGTCGGATTTAGATGTATTCTTCTTCTTCTCGTGCTATCCGTTTCGGATGCTTGCGATCAATGTGGTGATTTTTATTTTATTAACAGCTGCTCAAAAAAGTCCAGTGGTCGTCATCGAAAACCAAGATCTTAAGTTTTTGAGCCATGAAATGCGTGGTCTTCCAGGTCCCCGCTTTCCTTCTACTTTGCCTTGAAGTATTTGTTGAAGTAAGCCGTAACGTTCTTCATTTCTGCTAATGTGTCCAAGATATTGTAACTTCCTGATTTTAACTGTATTTATTACTTCAGTTGTTTTGTTAACTCTGCGTAAAACTTTCACATTTGTCACATGATCAACCCATGGTTAGATGTATAATATAAAAAATGTGCAAAGAGATTAAGAAATACGGTACATATTAATGAAAGGGTAATAAAGTTGGATCTGATAGAGAATAAATCGAAGATGACATTAACCACAGTCTATGGCCCAAACAGCAACAAAAAAAAATGAAATCAAAGATAAATTCTGGAAACAAACTAATGTCATCAACAGAAAATAATACTGGACAAGTAATTCTAGCAGGAGATTTCCACAGAAAAGTTGTAAAAGAAAATAAATGGTTCCAAAAAGCATAGGTATGCAAGAAAAAGAAATAAAAAACAATGGTGATAGGTTAATACAATTTTATGTCGAAAACTAATTGATAAATTGTAATACGTTCTTTGTACATAAATACATTCACAATTTTACAAGAATGGTCAAAAATAAACAAGAAAAATCAATTATAAACTATATAATAGTAGAAAATGCAAACCAAAGCAGAATAATGGATATCAGAGTCAAGAGAGTCTATATCTACTAGAACCTAGTAGTGGAAAAGGTAAAATAGTTAAAAAATGCAAAATTACCAAATAAGGATTAGCAGACCAAACCAAAAATGAACATTTAATAATAAGAACGTAGCTATTTCAAAACAATGAAATAAAGATCAAATGCAAATGGAGACCGCAAAAAATAAAAACAAAATACAACTTAGTGTAGCTGATAAAAGGTAAAAAATAGCATTATAAACTTAGCGTGTACGACATACGGAATAAAAATGGCAAAAACAAACACCATGGTAGAACCAAGAAATCAAAGAACATATAGATTTAAAAAAAATGAAATAAAAAAATATACGGCGCAAGCGTACAAAAAAACCGTAGGAAACTCATGAAGAAAATAGTAATAACAGCAAATAAAGGACATGAGAGGACTTTGGTAAACAGGTGAAAGAGAAAAACAAAGAAAATCTAAAAATTATTCTAAAAAGACTAAGGATGAACAAATAACAGATAAAATTTTAGAACAGAATCGATAAGCATATATTACCCATTTAGATCTAGAGAAAGCTTTTGACCGTATCCCAAGAAACACAGTTTGGGACTTAGAACAAAGAGGCGTGGAAAAAAATTCTAGCAACCATAAACAATTTATAAAAGAGTAAACCGAAACTATAATAGATTTGATGGTTTTCAATCTGGAGAATTTAGTAGCATCAAGGGCTCAGACAGGGAAGCATACTAAGACCGATTCTGTTTATAGTATTAACAAACGTCATAAAAGAAACCAAACAGCAGATTAGAGGACTCGACATAACGCATAAAAATATAAAAATTATTTTCTATGGTATTTTAATAATTCTCTTTATGACCACCCTACTGAAAGAAAAGAATATAGAGCAGACTTGTTCTTCTCCTCGGAGTGTCTGTCTGTTTTAAATGTCGGCGATCATTACTACTTTATTTATTGCGACAAGAAAAATCCTGTTGCTAGTGTAAAGAAGGTTTTTTAGCCAGAAAATTCATTCATGATCCTGAATCCACGCCTTCCTAGAATTTTCCTTTGTAATTTTTTTTTATTATTATTTGAGCTTTCATATCTACAGTAACTATTATTTCGATATTTAAACCTACAAAAACTTATTCCTGCGTTACATGGTCCATCAATGATATTCGTAATTCTTCTTCGATAGAGCCAAATTTCAAAGTCTCTTAATTTCTTACTGGTTGCTTCCATTAAAATTCAGAGATGGACACCATAAAGAAAAACCCGATGACGTGCATGCGAGGAGTCTTATTTTTATTGACATAGTGATTAAATGACTTTTGAAGAGTGACGATATTTAAGGAAAACGGCTTTTGCTTTTTCAATACGATATCCTATCTTAAATTGACCTAGGTATGTATACCTTTACACTCTTTCTACTCTTTTATTATTCACTAAGACACCTCTATTTGCAATCTGTTTTTTGGTAATCACTATATATTTAATTTTATTAACATTAATATCTAGGCCGTATTCTGTGCTGACTTCTGTCGCTCTTACATAAGCTTTTGTTGGTATTCTAAATTGCCTGCGATAATAGCAGTATCATCAGCATACTTGCTGTTATTCACTTGTTCTTTATTAACAAAAATTTCGTAATTGTTATTCTCGAGTACTTTATTGACTATATCTTCAGAGTATATGTTAAATAGTAACAGGCACAACCAACAATCTAGTTTTAACAAATAAAATTCTTACTAAACAATTGGTAAAATATATAATCCTTAATATTGTTAATCTCAAAATTCTACACATCAAAAAAGGAGGATTCAGAATTACGATAATTCTTTTATTATAAAGTATCATTAGTATACTGCAACCACTCTAAAACTTTAAGCTACGAATTGAAACATCGGAAGGCAAAAAATTAAGTTATATTATGTAGCCTAACAATAAAATTATCGGGCTGTAGATCTTTAAATATAATATAGTAGAATCTTAAACATATTTTATAATAAAATGTCCAAACAGATCAAATATCTTAGTGGCTGTTGAAATTTAAAAGAATGAAAGATTTAAGCCCGCCCGACTAAAACTAGATGGTATAAAATCCTGCAATTTGCGCTATAATATAAAACCGAAAGAATGCATTATAACATAAAATCCTGTAAGAGGACGTGAACAAAGCGCAAAGATATTAATTCGGTAGTAGAAATATAAGAAGCATTCGTGGAAATTCCTTCTGTAACGAATTCTGACAAATCTGTAGTATATCCCCAATTTTTTCTTTGCATTCAAGTCAAAAATCTGTCTTATTAATGTAGATTCGGTGTGCCTTATGACAAAACTGCTCCCATTGCAAGCAATTTAAGACACAAAGTCAAATACTACACAAGAATTAACTGGAATTGCAAATTCAAATTTAAGGGGTGCCAATTACCCGCCCTTTCATTTGCGGTTGTATTCTGCAGCCGCCTGCTTTTCTGACGCATGCTTTGTATTTCATTAGAGCGTGGGATCTAGACGCATGAGCTGCGAAATCTGGACGCCCGCCTCATGCGTAATCCTTCTAGCAATTCTTTGTCTCGGAATTGCATTTTCTCGCGAAAATTATACACCGTTTTGATGCTCTTGATTAAGCTGCGCTATTCAAATGTGTTGTCGATTTTGTTCTGATCCGCAAGCAGTCGTATTCCCTGATCATAATAATTTAGATCCGAATCTGCATTTGCTTAACACTGAATGACAGCGTAGGCCCAGTCGGGTTCGTTTGTCGACCAAGACACAACAGCAGTTCCAACAAGAAGCAACTCAACAATAAGTTAGCGAATGGAGGAAGTACAGCGAGAGATTCTAATAATCGAATCTGTCAGTAGCAGTCAAGTTACAACTCAGTGAGCAGATAATAAAACCAAAACGGATAATGTGTATCTCTTACTGATGTTCGCCAAGGCACAAGGTAAAGCGCCGTACTCGTAGTTGTCGGATTATTTTAACTCCAGCAGTTACTAGTAACTGAAAAGCTACGTAACATGAATCACGGATGTCTTATCTCAGAATCAGACTAGTATTTGCTAAAATAACTAGCTCTTGCAGCGCATTATTACATGTTTATTAAACACAGCACTGTAAACTTATATTGCGTGTTAGTGAATTCTTCAGAATTGAGAAATCACCTGTGTGTATGTGCTCTTGAAATGGCAAATATGACTGAATTATTTCATGTAGTTATATTTAATAGTTAAAGATGTTTCCTTCACCATATGAAATTTTAAAATAGTTGAAAATAACTATTTTTATAACAGAATCGACAAGAGAGCTCTGAAAACAAACTAACTCAGATCCATTTCATAATCTCTTCATGTTAGGACAAGATTTTTCAGACGATCTGAAAACCCTGGTTCAACTCAACAATTTTGTATGAATTTAAGTGGTACGCTCTTTTTATAATTAAAAATGCAACAAACGTAAATCCTTTTGATTATCTTTTAATATTCGAATATAATAATACTACTTTTATATTTCCCTTATAAAACTTCAGTATCCATTTATATAATGCCTCATTCACATATTTTTTATTAATACATTTTTTTTCATTCAAAAGCAAGCGACCACATACTCATCACATGTAATCGTAGCTATGCTTTGAAACAATATTACAAAGACATACATATACGTTTCGTGTAATTAATTAAACGCGAAGTGCGCTATTTACCTTTACAAGAAGTACATCTGTAACTGTGCTATTATTTTCTCGCCGAAAAATCAGCTAAACATATCCTGATAGAGAAAATTGTACATTATACGTTTTTAGAGCCAATTACAAAGAGACACCATAAGTAACATTAAAAGTTTTGGGAATTTGTAGCAGACTGCACCTTTCGCGGTGTGTTCCAATTTTCTCACTACCTACAAATTCCAAATTGAAACAAAAACATATTGGTGGTTGCAATAAACTTTTGCTATCAGCAGTTACCACATACGTGGACCACTCAAAAAGACAATGGGTAAGAAAACATTTAGTTCTGGTGTAAGCAAAAATTTAATGTGTGACACTTTTGTTCAGTACAAAAATTAAGGTTTTTAGTTGACTAACCCTTATACATAATATAAATATGTTAGAAAACATAAGAGATCGAAGACCTGCTAAGAAATAACTAGTTAAAGTATGAGATTTGGAATAAATATTAGTAGATTCCGGCTTAAGTTTTCGAAGCGTGCGGACGTGCTTTTCATCCAGCGGTAATCAGTGCCCACGCGTTATATCGAATACGAGCCTACCTGCGGTCGAAGGTTACCGAATTTTGAACAACTCTAACAACGTGCTTGGTGCCCCGTTTGCTTTAAAAATCTAAATGCTACGATTGAACGTTACTAAGTGAAATGATATAATAAAGTAATATAAATAAAATTAATAATAAATAGGTGATCATCCACTAAACGAAAAAATGTCTTATTTACCCAACGATTATACTGTCCATTCGTCACAACCTCCTGGATCGCAGTATTATGAACAGACGGACATCCCAATTCATGCCGGAGCCAGGTACGCTAATGAAACATATAACCCAAATATCCTCACAAACACCATCAAACTTTGGATACCTGCCGCAACATTCAATAAAAATCCAACAGTGTCAACAACACACGATGACAAATACGCAATATAATCCAAATCAACGTTACCCATCACAAAAGGCATGGAAAACGATAGAAAATAAAAAATGAAGCAGAACTAATAGACCAAAGTATAAAACCCTTAAAATAAACTAAAGCGAATAATTACTGGTTACACAAGCCAAGTACGTCAAAGAGATATGAGTCATTGTCAGTGGATGACGAAAC
Source organism: Sinelater perroti (assembly GCA_036346155.1). Lineage (NCBI taxonomy): Eukaryota > Metazoa > Arthropoda > Insecta > Coleoptera > Elateridae > Sinelater > Sinelater perroti. The sequence continues at coordinate 39,000,445 of JARFIY010000001.1, forward strand.
AGATAAAAATTCATCTAATGAAAAGGATGCAACAGAAAAAAATCCCAAACCGCCACCCGAATTTTTAACAGACCTATATATCATGATAAATTAAATTGCTAGAAAGAAATATAAAATTAAAAGCCTTCAAAACAATCAAGTTAAGGTCTAAGCAGAAACTCGTGAATTTTACTCCAATATAATAAAAGCGCTAAAAGAAAGGAAAACAGAATTTCACTCTTATAAACTCAAGCAAAATCATAATTTTCATAATTTTAAAGTAGCACTGCGGGGAATACGCTACTCAACTGACATAGAAGACGCCAAGAAAAGTTTCGAAGAGCATAGATGTGAAGTTAGAAATATATGCAACACAAAGCAAAGAGGTACAAAAAGCAGCACCGTTATTTTTCGTAGAAATCGCACCGGATAATAGCACTAATAAAGAAATATACAACATAAAGTGGTTAATAAATACTAAAATAATAATTCAACCTCCACACCCTAAAAGAGAAACATTTTTTACAGCAAAACCCCGCATTATGTTAAGTGCCCAGGTAATCATTTAACCGTTAACTGCCACAGGAAAGACAGAAACACGGATGTCAAATGCGTAAATTGTACGGAAAATCACTCAACTAACTACAGAGGTTGGCTTGTACACAAACAACTTCAAAATAATAAATATTTTACATTAAGAAAAGGAATGACTGCTAATCAAACAAATCCAATAACCTCTGTACCACAAAGAAGACCTCAAGAAACAGGAACATATTATTCCCAAATAATCAGAGGAAAATAAAAATAACCAAAATTCCAATAATAACTAAATGTTACAAGATACAAATGTACATCAAACATATGACTTCAATGAATTAAAAAACATGATGGCACGCCTTATGGAACAAATGGGTACCATGCTCAATCTCTTAAGCACAGTCATTGCAGAAGTTGCATAATGGCTCAATGCGTATTAAAAATCGCCGAATGGAAAGCCAATGGACTTTTCCAACATGGTCAAAAAAATAAAAATATTTATAATAAATTAATAAACTAATTATAGTATTAATATCTGAAGCTCATTTCACTAACCGTTCCTACCTAATAATAAATAATTATTCCATATACAGTACTCAATACCTTCGTAGTACTGCTCATGCAGACACTGCAATCATAGTACGAAACTCGACTAAACATACAGAATTACCTAAATACAGGTACAATTTTACACAAACTACAAGTGTTAAAGTAGAAAACTGGCTGAAAACCTTAACAGTTACAGCAGTTTACTTCTCACCCCGACATCCCACAAATCATGTTCAATTTGATCACTTTTCAATACTTTTGGAAGCCGATTCATTGCAGCAGAAGACTAGAATGCCAAGCATTCCCACTGGGGATCTAGAGTGATAACACTCAAAGGGAGAGAACTGCTGAAAACAATAGAAGTAAACTATTTATATGCCTTATCGACTGGCCAATCAACCTACAGGCCCACAGATGCCAACTATCTGATCTACTTGATTTCTGTGTAGTAAAAGGCATATCCCGAAATTACCTTAGAATCGAATTAAAATTAGATCTATCGTCGGATCACTCCCCCATCGTAATTACGCTCAGTACTTGGGTACTTAATTCCTGCAAACCTCCAACGCTATGCAATAAGAAAACCAACTGGGAAGAATTCCAAAGAATACTTGAAGGAAAAATTACATTCGCAGTGCTTCTCAAAACTGAAAGTGATATTTCAATATGGCAAGCAACGCCTATTTCATAACAACCTGAAAATCGAGAAAATCTTCCCGTATTAGTAAAATAGAAAATAGTTAAAAAGCGCAGACTCCGAAGAAGATAGCAAAACTCAAAGGCACCAGATAATAAGAGGGAATTCAATGCAGCAAGCAGACATTTGAAAACACTACTAAGCAATATGAAACAGCAAACAACCCAATACTACCTCAGTACATTGTCTCCTAAGGAAGTAACGAATTATTCGTTCTGGAGAGTAACTAGGAAAGCAAATGTATTTGCCAATCATCTAAAAAAAGTATTTACACCATTTTCAGCTAAAATCACTCCAAAATAAGAGAACTTCATCCATGAATATCTCGGCGTCCAGTTCCAGATGGCACTACCTGTTAAGAAGATCCGAACAAATAAAGTAAAACAAACTATACTCACCGAATTAAATACAAAAAAGTCACCCGGATATGGTCTAATAACTGGAGAAATCTTAAAACATCTGCCAGAAATCTGCGTAAAAATAATTGCATACATCTTCAATGCTATATTAAAAATAGGATTCTTTCCTGACCATTGTAAAATCGCACAGATAGTACCAATTTTAAAACCTGGAAAACCACCTGAGGAAGCATCATCTTCTTACCGACCTAGCAGTCTCCTTCCTGTCATGTTTAAAGTGTTCAAGAAAATATTCCTAAAAAAAAATTAAAACCCGTCTTACAAGAGCAACACGCTATTACAGATCAGGTGTACACGTTAATTGTCCAAATACACCGAGACCAAGAAAACAAAAGATACCTGTTCTGTGGCTTTTTTAGATATTACGCAAGCATTTGACAAGGTATGGCATGAGAGGTTACTGTTCAAAATAAAAACGAATCTACCTCACCCTCACTACACAGTTTTATAATCATATCTATCACAGATATTCTCTCGTAAAGATAAAAGATGAATACACATCACTTCATCCAATTAGTTCAGGGATGCCCCAAGGAAGCGTGTTGGGACCAACGCTGTATCTGCTATATACTTCTGATCTTCTAACTACAAATCTGACAATAACAGCCATATTTGCTGATGATACAGCTATTATGGTATCTTACAACAACCCAGACATAACATCACGTTATGTTCACTTCAATCAAATCCAAACCTGACTGAAAAAGTGGCCCATCATAGCAAATGAGACCAAATCAAAAGATGTAACCTTCAGATTACGCGAAGAAACTTGTTCTGCAATATACTTAAGCAACCAACAATACCTAAGCATCCATCTAGATCTAAAAAAATTACTAGGTACTATAATATATGCCCCATACCAAAGAAACTCATCCATCTAGATCTACACATAGCTACTATCGCAAAAGAAATTACCAAACATGGCACATGATATCGAGATAGGTTATCCTTTCATCCTAATATCGCAGCTATGGAACTTCCACATAATGTTAACGAAACACGCAGACTCAAACGTTTCAAACCAATGGACCAAAACAGGTTTATTTAGGTTATTTTTACCTCTACATTACAATTATAACATTACTTTTGTTATATTACTGTAAACGGTTGGACCACTGAGTGCTACGTGTTAAGAATTCATGTTATTGTTATTTATTACTAATCGATATATAATTAGTGAATGTCTAGCTACATTAAGACAGATTGTAAATAATGAAATGAGTTAAATAAAAACATATTAGTAAACTTATATACACAAAAACAACTTTCAAAGAAGAAACTCTAATTCAGTTTGTTGTAAAATTAGTTAAAATAACACAATATATTAAAAAATCAAAGCAATAAAAATCATCTTTTAAAAAATCTGGTGTGAGCATCACACGACTTTCCTTATCCTATTATTTGGGTAATTCTGGCAAAAATCCTGGGCTTCAATTTTTTTTCGAGTTCTTATTTTACCAACTTTTACTTTAAATTCATGTTTATCTCGTGATAACAAATCATCTTTATTCTGATGAATTTTTTGTATCTTCAACCGTTTAGATTCACGACCGCTTTGCGACCGATTTTGTGACCTTGCGACCAAACGGCTCGGCCGATTTTTACCAAAAGTTTCGCACTGCGTCCCCTATCTACAAGTAACTTGCATACCAAATTTCAAGTCTCTAGCTCTTACGGTTCTCAAGATATCTTGTTTACTGACAGACACACACACACGCACACACGAACCAATGGCCCAAACCAACTTTTTTGGTGTCCTGAGGCTATATTTCGTCCAGAAATGTGAATAACTGGGTAGGTCAAATTTCCGCCGATTATATTACTTTTCTTATTATAGGAAAAAGAAAGTAAAAATAGGGACATACTATAGTGCAATTGTCATTTTAAAATACAAAAACATAAGAAAATCCGTAATTTACAAGTAATAATAAAAACCAGCAATAGACGTAATCACAAATTCTACAAATTTATAGTCTGTAAGAGGAATTTTTATGTTGTTTTTTATTGCCGACAAAATAAATATAGGATACTTAAAAGCGGGAATGCTGCCATTCAAATTAGAACTTGACAACGGCTGAATTTGCTTTTGCCTTCTGAAACGATTACAATAAATTTTTATTCTAAAATGACAACGTGTTAGTATTACTAACATACCTCTGCTAAAATGAGTTTTTTAATGTCGCACAATGTTTAGAGTATAAATTTTTGAAACGCATTGATTGACAGATATCACAAATATTTTTGCTTTTAACAAAGGGATCGAATTCAAGTTTTCAGAGCAAGTTTCAGCTCCAATCTATTTACAGTGCGCCAGTCGGTTTTCGTAAAAAAATTGTCGGTTTTCGTTGCCGTTTCAGCTCACGTATTCATCCTTATAAGGTATCTTTTGACCGCAGCTCTCTGAGCTCTTATTTGTTTTGCTCAAACTTCTACTTAACTAATTTCAGAGTCCAGACATCGGTTACTTCCATTTCGGGATATAATGAAGGATAGAATTTCCAGATGGCGCTTACATACTAAACGAGATGTCAGAAAGGCACAAAAAGAAATTATTTTAGTCTTGTAAATGAATATTTAACATGTACTATACTTTATGGGATATAATGTTTAAAAGGACTCTTCAATATTTCACTTCTCTATATTACGAAGCAGCAAATTGTCGTGGTTTTACTCCCTTAGGCGCAACAAATGATCAATGAAAAGGAAACTGAGCGTACTGCCCCGGTTTCCGAAGAGATGCGCAGCAGGTTTGTTCGTATTCAAGACCATTCTTTGACATCCTCTGTAATTTGTCTTCCAAACATGACCCCCGGCTCGAAACAATTGTCGGCCCGATCTAACGTGGATTTAAAGACAAACTCCAATTTTTAACTCGCATGGTGAGCGACGGCGCTAAGCACGCGAAATTGAATGTCAAAATAAATTATGTGCTTTTTGGCAGACAGCGGCGATACGCGCATTAGCGTTGATGTTGCAATTTCCTGGCCGATGCAAGTAGGCGCCCATAATAAAGCAGGGGCTTTGTATTCCGCGGCCGTAACAAATCTAGTATATAACAAGTATTATCCATGAATAATAATGAAGATTGTAGCCGTTATTCATTGTAAAATTACAAATGGCTGTCGATTCGGCTTCCTGTTTCAGGAAAAGCAGCCTCTGCAGGGAAACTGCCGTTTCTAAACGTCTACTTCCAATTGTAGACCTAAATAAATGTTTCTTGTATGTCGGGAACATGCGTATCATTTTATAATGCTTGTACTCCATAGCAAATTCGATCGCTGTTGTAGAAAGCTATTAGCAGGAATGATAAGTCACCTATAGTTGCTAAACCGCAAATTTTTGGTAAATTTATGTGTTTGTCCTTGGTTATTTATATATATATATATATATATATATATATATATATATATATTATATATATATATATTATATATATTATATTCGTATTTGCACATTTTCCGCCAAATATACTAGCTAAATCCAAAACTTTTCTATCGAGATTCGCACAATGAGTTGGTGATATTTTATTTCGTTTTCTCGCCACAAGTGGTATATAAATATTATAGTCTCAATCTTTTAATCAATGCTTAATCATGTTTAAGTTTACTTGTAAGTTTAGAGATGTGACAGTAAGGCTGATATCAATTACCTGCTTTGTATCATCAACAACTGTGTTTATAAGTGAAAAAAGTTAAATAAGTCGTGTGTATCTAATACGCGTAAGAGATAAGTTATAAGTTCATAAGTATTTTTTAATTTCTTTAGATAGAAAAAGTAATGGGAGTTTATGCATCTGTATAAAATTTTGGTATGCCTTGTCCTTTCTTTTATCAATTTCCTATTGTTCAATATTCCAGAATATTTATTTCTTATGGCAGCTTCTAATCACTGCCTTTTCGTCTTAGAGTACTTATTAAGCGCTATTGTAAACACAAGTCAATAAAATTGTATTTGGAAGAATAACATATTGGAAATATTAATGTTATCATACAAAGGGTAACCACAGTAAAATTGGAGCAATAACGCTAAGACGATTTACACAAAATATTTAGAAATATATTTATTAGAACTATATAGTCTTTAAACACATTACTAAGACTTACGCTACAAAATAGCTCTTCAGGCAAGAACATTGTGGTATTTCGCTGTGCGAACTTTACGACGTAGTGGTGGCATCAATTTTTGAACGAATTTTCCACAATACCCAAACCCAGTTGGATCGGACCTCTTTGATAGTTTGGGCGGTTTCGCCTGTTTTCTTCGCATTCCCTTTACGATAGACCAATATTGCTCAATAAGCCTGAATTCTGGACTATTTAGTACATTCATCTGTTTTGCTACATAATCCACACCATTAGCAGCGTACTCCACTTTTTCGTTGCCTAAGAGCAGTGGCACGTCGATCGGGACAAAAAAGCGGTTTACATCGTGCTGCTGAAGGAACGGCAAAAGACGTTTTTGTAAGCATTATTTTCGATAGACGTCCGAGTTGATAGACTCCGTAGTGCTGAAATCTCCATAATACTATAGCATAAAAGTGAATTTCAAAAGTAGATAAAAAAATAAATCCACAAAGAATAATAAAAAGGAAAAAAACTTCAAATCATATCTCAATCTAAACTTCAAAAAGTCACAACCTAAATAAGCTCAAGAAGAATAATCACTATCTTCATTAAATATGGTAAACAAATAAAATATAAAACAGGAAAATAACCAAAATATCCCCTTCAATGTAATTAAACCCTTATCACTAACTATATGTACTCTTAAATAATTGAACTCCCCGAAAAGGGTAATACGTTAGACCAACAAAATAAGAAACAGTAAAACCTACAGAAAGGTAAAAATCCAACTCAATAAATTAAGTAAAATTTCCTGTTGACAAAACCTCAAGAATTATCTATAAGTTAAGGGTATTGTAAAACTAAGTTTCCTATAAAACGAATATCCTAAAAATTGTCGACAATTATAAATCACACAAAAACAACAAAGCCTTAAATAAAATGTAACGAAGTAAATAAAAAAAATCTATAACTCGCCCGCCCCAGAAGGAAAAAATGCTCATTATCAACCCAAGCTGATTAAGATCAAACTTAAGTTTATCCTTAAACCGGTAATAGATAATGTATTAAAACCACTAAACGAGTTTTCTTCATTTCTTCGGACAAAGTAAAATTACAATAAATTAATAAATAAACATCAACAGTAACAATATAGATGTCTAAACCAGTAAAGATACACAAATAGGAGTGGCTGTTGCTGCAAGCAATTCTAATGAAAATTGAATATGAACTCTTTTAGTTATAGCTACTATAAAAACTAAACCCCCAATAATCCGTATTGATAAATCATCCCTTATAAGGTCTAGATAATAAACATAATTCCATTTCCCATAATTAAATATTCATGAAATTCTAATTAATAAAACCACATCTCCAGTAAGATTAGTAAGAGCAGTAATTATCCCAACATTATAAGATTTAATATTCTAGTAATAAATTACTAAACAATAAGATACCAAACCTAATTCATCTCAACCTAAAAAAATTCTAATCAAATTAAAACTAATAATTAAAAAAATAATAAATCTACAAACATTAATACCATAAGAATGAAACGATTAATAATAATAATAGTTCCCCGTAATAGACCTTGAAAGCCCTTTGGGGTCGTAACAGGATAAGGTCTGCTACAATCTAGAGCCTACGGTACACAAGGGTAGTAAACGTGGCTAGCGCTACGTACCGACCGCCTATTATTACCCCAGAGTTTAACCTCCAGATAGTCATTTATTGCAGTCTGAGTCGAGCAGGACCGTTTAAATGCCATTGATTAATAAAAAGATTTGCCTTCATATATTCTTCTCCATGATAAATAACTATAGAAGAAATATATAATATAAGCCTTATAAACAATAAAGACATCCAATCTAATACAATAGATATACAAATAATATAAGGATTCAACCCAAAAATTCCGTATTTTAATATTAAAAATAATTAAATTTAAAATAAAAAAACAAATAAATAAAATAAAATTCCTCTCAAAAAGAATTAACAAAATTTCCGAGCTACTCCAAAATTAAAACTAAATACTAACCTAAACATTAATTCTTATAAATATAATAAATAAGCAGTAGAAAAAAGACATATATTAAAAACCAGATTCTTTTCAATCTCCAATAATCAACTCTATTAAGTAATACAATTTCCCCTTATTAAATTAAATTAAAAGAAAGAGTACCTGATATATTAGATAAACAAAAAATAAATCATCATTGTCCCATTGAAACTATTACATTCAATAATCCTTCCATAAAAGTAAACTGCGACTGCCAAATCGTTTATAACGAGCATTTTCCAAACAAAAAAGACCCGGAGAACCAAAATTAGCCTAAACATTATTTTCATAATTCCAGAAATTCTAGAAAAACCAATAAACTGACTAATAAATAATGAAAAATTTAATTAAAGAAATAATTAACCCCCCTCCCCAATAAACTAATAATAATAAAAAAAGTTTCAAAAAAAACAATTCTTAAAAATCAAGATATTACATACAAAATCCCTATCCCCCAAGCTTAAGTATAATACCAGCTAAAATTATTAATCCAGAAATAGAAACCTCCACAAGGTTTTTTTAAACGAGAATTTTAACTGAAACAGCAGCAGTACAAATATGTATTAGAAAATCAATCTTTGCAACACAATTAGGCTCACGGGTTGAACCACGTCCATTATTGGGAAATTTCCGACGTTTCGGCATCCATTTTGATGCCATTTTCAAGGGGTTTAGATCTTTATTCGGCCTACTCAAAACAGAGTCAAAGAAGAAAATAGTCTTCTTTGTATTGATATGAAGTAAAAGATGTGATTATATGAATTTACATGTCACAGTGTGGGTTTACCCTATAGCAAATTCATACACAGAATAAAACATGGGGCCGGCGAAGAGATTGCTCTGTAAGCAATCCCAGAACGAACTTAAAAAGACCTTTCGATTTCGAAAATTATTCGACAGAATTTTTTCGACTTCATTTTCGAATCCAGCGTAAATTTCCTATAAGAATCACATTTAAAATCGTAATGTCGAAAATTTTCCCGAAATTCGAAGTCGAATATCTCTAAAATTATTCGAGATAGAAATTTTTTAATTTCGAATTCGAAATCAGCGTAAAATTTCCTGTAAGAATCTATTTTCAAATTTTAAAAAATCTCAAATTTGTGACGGACCGACAGACAGAATTCAATAACGAACTTTTTAAGTTCGTTGAAAATACAAAATATATTAGTTATGACCACTTGGAAATAAATGGTAGCTTAGAAACGTTGTGGTAGATCTAACAGGTCATGCCGTATCAGTCTTCTTTCCGGTTAGATTGTCAGGAGTTCAACTGTTAAAGGATTTTGGTGATTTATAATCCTTTCTTGATATTTAATGCTATGGTTTTTGTTGTTGTTGAACCGTATCAACTTGAAGGTCTGAATGTAATACCTGATTTGGTACGAACCATGGATCATCGGTTGTGATTCGTAGTACTTTAGACTGATAGCGCTGTAGTCGAAGTCGCTAGCTGCACCCCATATTTGAATATCGTAGCAACAAATTAGTTTGATAACAACCTTATATGCAAGTAGTTTTTTTTTCGGAAAACAGTTTTGAATTAAGTCCAATAAATAAAAAAATAAATAAATACTATCTTCTAAGTGTGAGGCCTAGTTGAAGTCTCTTGCGCCATGTAAACTTCATGTCAGGCGTCGGTCAAGATGGATGCCATAATATTTAGTGTCCTCTTTTTGTGAAAGGATGTTTCCATTTAATCTGATGAGGGGGGGGGAGGGCATATTCTTCTTCGGGTTGTAAATGTCACCTGAACAGATTTTGTACATTAATTCAGGTGCGCCATATTTTGACCCATTCTTCTATTTTACTAAGGTGGTTCTGCAGGTATCTCGAGGTAACAACTGGACCGTGGTGTAAAGCCATTAATATCATATCGTCGGCATAGGTGGAAAGTACCGTACCTCTGGTTGTAGGTAGGTCGGTTGTATATATAAGGCATAACACTGGGTTAAGCACACTACCCTGAGATACTCCGGGGTGTAATAGTGGCATCTCTGTATTTCACCAAAAGCGTCTATTTGTGAGATAAGATTGAATTAACACAAAGAATGTATGTGGCAGGCTACGTTTGATTTTGTTTAAAAAACCAACGTGCCAAACTTTATTAAACGCCTGAGTCATATCTATAAATGCTGCCGTTCAATATCTTTTGGTGTTCAGGTCATGGTTTATTTTGGTGGCAACTCAATGTATCTGCCCGACCGTGGAGTGTTGCTGTGAAAACCCGAATTGACTCTTTGATATTAATTCTTTTTCATTGATGACCCGCAACATTCTTTATAGCAAAAGCTTTTCAAATACCTTTGCTACTATAGACAATAGGCTAATAGGTCTGTACGACGCTACGTCGGTTAGAGGTTTACCTAGTTTAAGTAATAAAATTATTTAGGCCACTTTCTACTGGGCGGGAAAGTATCATTGCCTTAGGATAGCATTAAAAATGATTGTAATCGTCCATATTCCTTTGTCAGATAATTATTTTAGGATTTTTCCAGTAATCAAATCAAAACCTGAAAATTTGTTTAAGTTTATTCTGGTTCGTATAAACTTGAATATTCCTATTTTTTTAAACAGTTTAATAGATAGCTCCATTTGAAATGGAAATCAAAAGCATCGTAAATGTGCGCTTGCTCAGCATGGGTAATATCTAAGGAATATAAAATATATACTTTGAAAACATAACCCGATAATAAAAATGAGGCTAAAGGATTTCATTCCATAAAAGGCATAAATTATTTAAAGAAACAGACGAAAATGTTTTCTAGCTAAATACATTAATTTATTGTAATTAAAACGAGATAATGCCCCCTAATTCAAGTGAACAAATAATAAATAAAAATAATGTCAAACTACAGATCTGTAAAATGTTGTACTAATCATTTCCATAAAATTATACACATTGCATTACTAAATTCTGAAAGTTACAATTACAGTTATAAGATCGCAGCATCCCAGAAGATAAACATTTGAGGTAATCACTCATAGTACAAATTAATAACTCAATATTGAAAGCTTTCATTATAATGGATCAGAAATATATTATTATTTAAGCTTATTTAAGTTCTAATAATTGTCACACAGTTTTTTCAATTTTTTAAATTTTATTCTTAAACTCTTTTAATTTTAGCGGCATTTTGAAGAAGCTGAATATTTGCAATACAATATAGTAAACGTAAATCGTTTGATTGTATTTCATCAATGTTTGTATAAATGCTAAAATCACGTTACAAAAATCAACATTAGAATATTCCACAGTTTTAATTTGTGACCCTTTGGGCATCGTAAAGATTCTAAAAATGTTCTCTAATTGTACATTTTTATCCTTAATTATTTTGTATACAATACTATTTTACTTTAGTTCTAAATCCATTTCGGTCCGGAAGCGTACAAACGCATTTCTGCGCTCGTGTAAACTATCGCAATCGTGCAATTACGTGCGAAGCACATTTAAAACCGTAAAGTTGGCGATATCTGTGCTGTGCTTTTAAGTTGAAGGGTGATAACGTGACCCGGGGTCGTTTCTTTATTTATTCGCTAGTAATAGTGACTTAAATAAACAATAAACATTTATGCCTCACAAAATTGTACACAAGTATACAAGTGTGTCGACAATTTAAAACAATTATTTAAGATGTTACCGTTCCGTCACGACACGGAACCAGGGAGCAATCGAATATGACGAATATGATAAGCACAATGACAATAAGTAATAGATAACCAAGTTATTACTTTATTAATATCCATTATACAAATCAATTTCAAGTCAACAAATGCAAACAAAATATAATTCAACCAAAATACCACCATACCAACAAATAATTTATCCAGTTAAAGTTGCACCATTAAACAAATCCAGCTAATGTCTTCAAGGATTGAGAAAGAAACAGAAGTTCAGGCTAACAACACAATAAACAACTTTAAAGAAAAAAATGTATTTCAACATACTTATCAGTTAAAGTTATCTACATCACTCGCCTCTGATTAAAGATAAAAAACAAGAATTCGGTCAATTCCTATACAAAGTTCGTAACATAATTAACATACAAAGCAGAGTCACCAAAAATCTTAACACTTATTTTTTGTAGATGTAAAGCTTACAGAAAATAATAAAGACATATATAAGATAAGAGAACTAAAAAAAACAATACAAATATAATCAGAACTACCACAAATAAACATTATACAGTACGTGAGATGCTAACGATACGGGCGTTAACAACCTACTGTAAAAAAAAAAAATTTAAAGAACCTTATGACATTTTATATGCAAAAAAGAAATAAAGATATTATGTGGAAGACACCACACCAATAAACTAAAAAAGGCTGTAAATACACAATAACTTAACCAGAAATATAACTTGGTCCTCAATTTCATCACACAGTTAATCTACCAAATTAATTAGAAATGGCTAGCCTTTTATGTATAGTTCAATCAAATGTAAATGATCTTTCACGCCATAAAAAAGAAGTTAAATTATTCTTGCCTTAAAATTTAATAGACATAATAATGACCAGTAAAACTCATTACTAATAGAAGTCATCAAATTAGAAATGTTACTATACAAACAATTCGGATAGTATATCTCACAGCGAAAGAGCAATATTTAAAAAAACTCGGGAGACATTACGAATTATCAATATATGAAGAACACCACATACAAGCTAGATCAATAAAAGTTAAATATTACGTGTATAAATAAGTTCTCAACTTTAGATTTAACAGGACGCAAATCACCGTTTACATGTAACGTATTACCCCGCCCTCTTGCGGCTTTAAAGCAATGACATTTGGTCATTGGAAACATCATGCGATTTGGCGTTTGATGCACATAACCTCAATAATCAGCTGTGTTCACGATGGCAATCACAAAAGAGCATATTCGATTTTTTATCCACTTCGCGTTTCATCTTAAGAAAAACGCTGCTGAAGCCACCGAAATGATTTGTGCCGCATATGGTGAGAATACTGTAAGTCATGCAACGTGCAACAATTGGTACCAAAATTTCGCGGAAGAGAGTTTAGTCTGGAAGATCAACCACGCGCTGGACGCCCTCACACATTTGACAAGGATGAGCTGCAGACATTGCTGGATCAAAACAATGCGCAAACTGAAAAAGAGCTTGCAGAACAGTTTGGCGTCACTCAGCCAGCCATTTCCATACGTTTGCATGCAATGGGTAAGATACAAAAGGAAGGCAAATGAGTTCCGCATAAACTGTCCGAAGACAACAAAATCGACGGCGTGACACCGCACTCCATTTGCTTTCAAGGAACCGAAAAAAGGATTTTCTGCATAAAATTGTTACGGGCGATGAAAAATGGATCTTGTACGACAATCCCAAGCGCAAAAAATCATGGGTAGACCCTGGCAAACCTTCGACATCGACTGCAAAGCCCAATATCTACGCCAAAAAGAATTTGCTCTGTATCTGGTGGGATTGGAAAGGTGTGCTGTAATATGAACCCTTGAAACCAGGTGAAACAGTTACAACGGATCGCTACCAACAGCAACTCATCAATTTGAGCAACGCAATCGAAGAAAAGAGGCCATTTACTGGACAAGGAAGTTGCAAAGTCATCCTGCTCCATGATAATGCCCGACCACATGTTGCGAAGGCGACGCAAGAACACATCTTTGCGTTAGGCTGGGAACTTCTCCCACATGTGGCGTATAGTGCAGACATGGCCCCTTCTGATTATCATTTATTCCGGTCGTTACAGCATCACTAGGCTGATACGCACTTCAAAACAGAAGAAGAAGTCGGAAAATGCATCGATAACTTTATTGTCTCGAAGCTGGTGAGCTTCTATCACCAAGGAATTCGGTGGTACCCGAAAGATGGCAAAAGGTCATCGATGCCAACGGAGTATAATTTGATACTTAAGCTTTTTTGTTTGTTTTTAAATAAAACTTTAATTTTGCAGAAAAAAGCTGAGAACTTATTTATACACCTATTACCTTCTTTACAAATTCATCCTCACTGCTGTTTATTCGCAGCTGTCACATAATCTAAAAAGATTATTGAATCATCGAGTCTAAAAATTCAGAAGGCTCGCACTTTACAACAACAAAGGACAGAGAAACATTTACTCCTTTATTTCGACAAGTTTGCTAACTTATCGGCTTACTAACAAAAACAGATTACCAGACTTTTTTATAACTAATGGAATATCTTTATATTATACAAACATATCGTCAATTTACAATCCAACCTCAGCTACAGCCCTATTATTGTAATAGTAAGCACAACGATAATAGTAAAAAACTTAACACCTCGATTGCACAATAGCAAAACAAATTGGGACGTCTGCCACCAAATAATTTATGATAACATAGACGATATAGAAGTTGAATGCAACAATCTAGACAGCACACTCCAATAAGCAGCGAGAGAAACCATACTGATAAGTGATCCAAAAATCAAAACAAATAATATTCAATTAAAAATAACGAAGTTGACAGCGTACATGAACATGGGACAATAAAAAAATTAAATTAACAAGCTAAAATCAATACTTCATGAAACGAGAAATTCTTCAGTAGAAATTTGCCTTTTTACTCTCTCAAGGCAAGGCAATTCCATCTGGACGTCAATAAAAGCAAAGAGAAAACTTTAAGCTGCCCCACCTCCTATTGGCAAATACATAACACCTCCAGGTCCTTGGGCAAAAAATAATAAAGAGAAATCCGATTTATTTGTCCAAAATCTCTCAATAACCACGAAGTACAAAAAGTAAAAGAGAAATGATCCACTCCGGTTCGAAACAAGAACGACTAAGATTATTCACTCCAAAGGTAATACAAGAGGCAATTAAGACCTTAAAGCCAATAAAGCATCTGGCATTTATATCGTTACTGGAAAAATGTTATAAGAATTTTTTTATGCGTTTAGTGCAATTTTAAGACTGGAATATCCGCCCAAATAAGTCAAAGCTGCACAAATTACTGATATTCAAATCTGGAAAAATCGTTCAATAAGTCTTCCATAAAAAGCTCCTTGAAAGATATCTTAATAAAATAAATAAACATTTAAACCAGCAAATGTGGAACCCGGACCGTTAGTTTGGTTTTAGGCAGGTTCGCTCAACTGTCCAGCAATACCACTGGTTAACTAATATTATTAATAGATCCTTAGAACCGACAATACCGTACCACTGTTTTTTGTAGAGTGCGACAACCACGACTTTTATTCAAAATTAGAAAAGCATTTCCAACATGTTATATTACCTTACAAAAAGTTCAACCACTTTTTACTTACTATCAGGAACATCACAAGGGAGCATCTTGAACTCACTACCATCTCACAAATATCTTTTCGCAGCTTTAACTTCAAGAATATAATCACATTATAATATGGTTAAATAAATGGAAGATCAATTTAAACGAAACAAAATCAACACTTCCACTCTACAAAAAGAACATTGTTCCTCAATAAGCGTGAATGAAATCGCCATAGCCCAAAGTAAAGTCTTTACGTATCTACGATTGTACCTACATAGCAAACTTCTCTAAAAACAATATTTTGAAAAAAAACGAAATCAATTAAGAAATAAAAACAAGAGAGCTAAGTTGGCTCCTAGGATGTATATTGAACTTATAAACAGAAAATACACGATTTAAAAAAGCAGTAATCCGACCAATTTGGACTTTGGATGTACGCTAGTAAATCCAATACAGCTATAGTTCAAGAAACTTAAACCTTAAAATCTTCAAAAGCATCACAGATGCACTATAGTGTCTCTACCGTACCATTCAAACAGGTTTCAACATTCCTTTTGTGAATAAAGTCGTACGATAACGCAACAGTAACCACCATATCAGACTTAAAAATCAACTCAATCCACTACCGTCGTCACTACAACACACAGACAACAGAAGATTGAAAAGGCATTTGTTTTCGACTTACTGATTTTAGATGACATTGTTGAATGTTTATCTCTTCATACCATTATGTGTATAAATAAGTCAAATTTGTACAACTATCAAATTAGTTCATAGATTGCACACATTCTGATTACTAATAAAGTCCGAGCACAAAAATTTCTAAATGCAATTATAAAAAATTGTTATCTATTATTTGCTCGACAGAACACCATTTTTTCTTTAAATGAATCAAAATATTTCATAATAATTTAGAAGCATTCTATTTTAAAATACCAGGAAGACCTAAAATTGCTTCTTTAATTTTTGAAATAATGACGTTTATATATTTATAAATTATATAGTAAATACCTTGATTAATCACATATATTTCAGAAGTGCTTATTGTTCGG
Source organism: Sinelater perroti (assembly GCA_036346155.1). Lineage (NCBI taxonomy): Eukaryota > Metazoa > Arthropoda > Insecta > Coleoptera > Elateridae > Sinelater > Sinelater perroti. Next base: position 39,017,024 of record JARFIY010000001.1, read on the forward strand.
CTACACAATCGAATATTTTAGATAAACGTAACCTTATCATTGCATAGAAATTTAATAACAAATGAACAAACCAATAATCACCCATATGAAATTATGTGCGAGTTTCTGTAGCCGACACAGATATAGTTTACCTTGCATACGGTCAATTCCGTTATTGCTTACGCTCGTATATAATACCGAATAACATAATCTGCCCAGATTTTCAGAGACTAAATGGACGCAGCATATCAACGCTTCGGCCCAGAAAATTAATGTCCGAGCTGATATCTCGATGCCATATACTCAGTTATCAATCACAGCAAGTAATCCTATTACGTTAATGCATCGCCCGCAACTATCACCAGCTTCACATATTAGTGAAGCGCACTTTTCAGCACTTCATTATCGATTCGCCAGTCCGGTGCTCGTGCAGCTGGAAGACTTGTCGCTGGTAAGCCCGTTAGCAGAACTTGTGTAAGCTCCTTCGACAAAACGGAAATAGCAGGCACGACAGCGCAGCGTAACTTTTACGCCTCCAGATTAAGTTTACAATCGCAACTCCACCATTAAAACCATGTTATTGCTCTGCCGAGCCCAATAAGCAATTGCGGCTGGCTTAAACTTATGCGTTCGCTGGCTTTATGCCGACAGCTGCATGGAGTGCAGCGATTAAATTAGCAGAAACGGATTAGTAGAACAAACTATTTAAAAACGGCTAAAGCGGTCCTGATAAGAATAGTGCAGCCGTATCGGCCTCATAATCCAAACCTTTGCACTCGGCTCACCGGATACGTGTCAGTAATTAACGCTAGGCGAATTTAACTATTATGTTAAGTAAGTGGCGGTTTACGCAAACGTTTCGAGGGAAATTAAAATTAATGAGCGCTGTAAAACTCGACGAAACAGTTTCAATAACTACGGAACCTAAAATGCCCGGCCTGCAGTCATGTGTGAAAAGTAATGTAGGTAGACAATTCGTGGTAGCAATAAGCCCAACAATTTCCGGTATGTTACAGAAAGCGGGAATGCTAGAGATTATGCTCGGGGATGCCGAGCTAGGCAAATTGGTTTGCAACAGATGTTTGTAAGGTAGCTCAGTTTTATCGCCACTAGTATGATCTTCACATATGTAATACTTTTTGCTTGCTGAAATCTAGTTCAACTTTTGGAAAATGATAATACATTTTTGGATAGGTTTGCTTGAATAACAAAAAAAAGTTTTAACACCGACCTCTATTTTTTTTGTCTGTGTATGAAATACACAGCGTCATTCGTTTCCTACAGGCAGAAGAGAATAGAGCAACAGAAGTTCCTCGGAGAATGAGCTGCGTTTACGGTGGAAACATTATGAGTGACGGTGTTGTGCGAGAATGGTGAAGGAAACTTGAAGATGGCCGAACTGATGTTCATGATGAAAGTGGACAAGGACGATGGTGAAGACCTTGTTCGGCGAGTTGACCAAATGGTTCGACAGACACGGAGGTTTACCATTAGTGAATTGTCTATGGAATTTTCGGACACATCAATGTGGGGTTCCCAAAATCTTGTCTTAGGACTATAAAAAACCTTTTCTCACGCGTTACTATGATGAGGCGGAAGTGTTTTTGAAATCAATCGTCACAGAAGATAAAAGTTGGATTCTTTACGACACCCCAAATTCGAAAAGGAGGGCCATGGCGACCGTTTTCTGGGAGCAGAAAGTGTGCCGCTCGTGAAGATTATGGAGCCGAGGACTACGATTAATGCAAACGTGTATCAAAGATTACGTCGACTGCGAAAAGTTATTAAAAACAAAAGAACAGGCATGCTGTCTTCTGTTCTGATTCATAACAATGCACGACCCCATAATGCTGTGGTAACCAAACAGTTTCTTGCACAATTTCAATTCGATCATCCGACGTACAGCGCAGCCTGGCTCCAAGTGACTTTCATCTTTTTCAAGAGCTGAAGGGAGTCCTGGGAGGACAGCGCCCGCACCAACGAAGAGCTTTAGGACGCCGTGGAGATCTATCTCAACACGCTGGCGGCAACCTTTTATGGAGGGGGTATTGGAAAACTCGTCCACCGATATGACAAATGTCTCAATGTTCCAGGTGACTATGCGGAAAAGTAATATTAATTGTACTTGATTCCTGGTAATAAAACCATTTTGTTATTCACACTTTTATTTACTTAATAAAAAAAATTATAAAGAATGTAAGAACTTTTAACACTTAACAACTAACTATGTATTGCTTTTATAAAACTCCATGTGGATAACGAAAACAATTAATTAAAATAGGTTTGAATATATTTGTTAAAAAATATGTATATATAGCCAAACAAAAAACAAATCGAATGCTAGAACATTCTTCAACAATAAAACAATTAAACGTTTTCAATAAATAAACGAATCCACAAAAATCATATCTATATTCTCTTTTTGAAACCTATATGCTATAGTTAACTATTTACTGACACATTCATTCTTCATTGCACACCCAGTGGCGTAGCTACCGGAGGGCTAGACGGGGCAGTGCCCCGGGGCCCCCAAGCTCAGGGGGCCCCTCGGACTCTGACTTACAAACTATAAATTCCAGGATTCCAGGAACGCGACTTTAATAATGGCAACTTATTTGAAAAAATACAGGGGAATTTCCAACAAGTCTCGAAAATCTTTATTTGAAACTTGCGGGGAACTCCCCTGTATTCTTAAGCTGGTTTCACAGTCTCGCCGTCGAACAGCGCGTTTCAACAGCACGCGCTTGACACAAGGCACAGGTAACAGCGGAAAAACCAACGATCTCGTCAGTTTTCGAAAATTTGTACAATCAATCGTTATACGACTTGGGAAATTTTACCAACATTTTATTGTTAAGTGATGATAAAAAACGTCAAATTCTTGATTGTGGACCTTTACAGCCTTCGGGACCTTTTCCAAAACACGCCCACCAGAACAACAGGTGTTTTTCAAAATAGTACTACTTTTCAACTTCTAAATATGGACCAGTTCATCGTTTTTGGTTGTGTTATTCTAAAATACTTGATACTGCCTATCGCCAACCCTGCTGGCTGTTTGCTTCGGAATATTATGGTGTAAGGGCATTCGGGACTGAAAACATTTTTCAGAACAAATAAAACAACACAGTTTCTCGAGTGGTCGTACGGAAGCATGTGCTGTGTATGAACTTTGGAAAAAAAAGTGATACAACTATCGACAAGAAACTTGAAAATGAAATTCGTAAAGAAGCGTCATTTGGAAAATGAATGGTTCTTCAAAGATTATTCGATGTCATACTTATCCTAGCAAAGAGTTCTTTGGCTTTAAGAGGACATCGAGAAAACTTAAATGAGGAGGGGTACCATGGAAATTTTGGAATTTATGACTTGGCAGCAAGTTATCAGGTTTGTACTAGAGTTGTTAGTAAACCACTATTTATATTAAATTATATATGTTAAATTAAGTCAAGAAAAATAAAATATTATATTTCTTATTGTATTTTAAGCTGCTGATTTTAAAAATAATAAAATTAATGTTTAGTCAGAACAAAAAATGGTAGATGGTCTGATAACTGATAACTTGCTGCCAGCCATAAACTCTTAATTAAAAATCAAGATGAAGTAAAAATTTCTTTGTTTACAAAACTTACTTCTAATATTGATTCCTAATATATGTATGTGGATTTATTTGTACCCTGCTACAGCCTAAACGGCTTGATGGATTTTCACATATGAGGTAGTCGTCTTGATAGAGCGAGTGACACAGGGTACAAAAAAATTTTTCTAAACCCATCGAGTGGGGTATCAAAATGTGGAATTTTAATCAAATAATAATCAATCAATTTAAACACAAAAATATTTAAGTTACTGTAGTCGTTTTTTTATTCATTTATTTTTATTAAAATTAACGTTTATATTCTAATTATTGTTTAAAATCGTTTTTAGGATCAACAAGATGTCTGAGTGCAACAATTCAAAATGAAATGATTGATTGCTTGGGGACCACATTTGAAAATCATCTGCTAGAACAGATTAGAGCGTCGCCGTTTTTCGCCATCATATTGGATACGACACAGGATATATCGAAGGTAGACCAGCTGAGCATTGTTGTGAGATATGCAGTAATAACCAGATCGGAAAATGGACAGCCAGTTGACATAGAGGTTAAAGAAACTTTTCTAGGTTTTTACGCAGCCAGCGAACACGGCGCAGCAGATTTAGTCAATCAGGTGACTACATTATTTAAGGATAAAAATATTAATTTAAAAAAATGTGTGGGTCAAGGCTATGATGGAGCCAATGTCATGAGCGGTGTGTACAATGGTGTACAAAAACAAATTAAGGATATCCAACCTAACGCGGAGTACGTACATTGCGCCATTCATAATTTAATTTTGGTGGTAAATGATACCGTTAGCAATTGTTTGGAATTGCAGAATTATTTCGCAGCATTGCAAGATTTGTTTAATTTTTTTGGGCTTAGCATCAAACGCTGGGATCTGCTGTCAAAATTCACTGGCGAATCTGACATCACTCTAAAAAACTAAATCTGACTAGATGGTCCAGTAGGGTCAATACGATATCTGCAGTAAAACTTCGTTATCTCTTTATAATCAGAAATCATTCTCAAAAGTTCCAGTAAAGATGAGCGTAGTCATATTGAATGATATCAATTATGCATCTAAAATTTTGCAAAAATGCAACATTGATCTGGACGAAGCAAGTAGAGCTTTACAAGAAACAAATGTAAAGATGCAAATTTATAGAAATGACATCGAATCATTTAAACGCAAATACAGTGAAACTGCAACAAAATATGGCATAGATCCCCATTTCAAAGAAAAAAGGCAAAGGAAAATAAAAAAACATTTTGATGAATTACCTTCAGATTGACGATTTCAAAACAGGGAAGAAATATTTAAAATTACTATTTTCAATAATGTGCTAGACACAATAATAACTCAAGTTAAATGCACGTTTTATTGGCATGAGTACAATCAGTCAAATATTCAATTTTCTAACACCAACATTTTTACTGGATGTAGATGAAACAGCTTTATTACAAAAGTGTGACCAATTCCAATGTAAATATTCTGATATAATAGACCCTAACTTTTCCCTTCAATTTTTTAATATTTACCACCTGTTTTTACCTGAATTAACTAAAGCAAAAACATGGACTATTCACCAATTCTGTAAAGAAATAATGAGCAAATATGGAGTGTTGGAATGTGACGTAACAGAAGTATTTACAGCAATGTTACTGTTCCATACAATTCCTGTCACTTCTGCAGAAGCTGACAGATCATTTAGCAAATTAAAAATTATAAAAAACTATTTGAGGAATACTATGGGCCAAGCTCGACTCCGACATTTATCACTAATAGCAATCGAAAACAAAGAAGCATCAAGTTTAGATTTAACCGAAGTCATTGATACATTTGCGAAAACTAAAGCTAGAAAACGATTATAGATAAACTAAACTTCCAACTTTCATATAATAACTAGAGGAGATGCTTTATAGAGATAAGTTTACCTTTGTACATGACATCGCTAAATAAATAAATAAAGCAAAATAAAAACTTTTTGATTTAGGTACTTAGTTTTATTCCTTAATTGCCTGAATACCAATACCTATATTAATTTATTTATCCAATTATTCATTCCTAAACTCTGCGTGTAAAACCAGGACGTGCCCTGCTATACACAATAAAGAACTGATGATAAAGTAGCTTTGCAACTTTAAAGTATTTAAATGTAACTACATATTTATATTTTGACTTGTATTGATAAAATTTTAAATATTTGTTCCGTATTCATCGTGTTCAGAACTCGACGTACTCCAGATTTGTCGTAACCCAGATTAGTCGTACTCCACATTCATCGTAAAACGTATAGTCGGTCAAGAAAGTGGTGTTATTGGTTTAAAAATCTCTACTTAATTAGGATTCAGTACCCAAAGGGTGCTCAACGGGGCCCTATTAACGTGCCTCTGCTGTCTGTGTGTCTGTCACAGAACTGAATTTGTGAACGGTAACAGGTAGATATTTTCTTTTACTTTCATAAAATAGTTTTAATTTGTTCATTAAAATAAGTTACAATATGTATTTGGTTTTTAATTTTACTATTGAGTCGACTGTATTACGACGAATCTGGATTACAACAAATCTGGAGTACGTCGAATTCGGAACACGACGAATACGGAATAAACGATTTTAAATAGTGTAGTTGGGGCCCTAGTTTATTTTTTGCCCCAGGGCCTTTGTTTACCTAGCTGTGCACACCCTAAGTATTACAAAAATCTACCTTCATAATTTTCTAAAACTTTACTGATTGTAATTTAGAATGTAATAAAGAGTGGAAAAATTTCATTATACAAATATTTTAAAGTTTTCTGTACAAATTGTAAAAATATTTTGCATTGTAATACAAAGCTAATTTAATGAAAACAACTGGTTTAACGAAATTTTATTGAAACGAATGACAGCGAATGACATTGAAATGAAAGTGAATAGCGGCAAAAATTTAGCGACCGGAACCGGACACTTTGTGGACAGTTCCGGTCAAACCGGTCTCGGGATTTTCCGATCAGGCTGATGTTTGGCGTCTGGACTTGACTTTTGGCCCTTAGTTAAATACTGAAAACGGTATGTCTCTATCTATCACAGATCAAAAAAAGTTATAAGACGTGACAGACGACAGACATGACAAAACTAGAAGCTGGTCTCCAGCTTGGAAGCTGCCTTACAGGCAAGCTACCTAGCAGGGGTCCGCTAATGAATGAAAACTTCAAATTATATATATGCTAATAATAAAACAATACAAATTATAAACTAATACACAAACAGATATGCAGAAACATTGTTAGAAAGGATATATGGGTACTGAATACAGCAATTTTCATTAATTCTCTGTATTTCAATTGACTAGCAACACAAATACGTGTTAGTGGAAAAACATGTAAATTTTTTTATTTATTATTGCAATTATGAGCAACGTGGCATTATCACCTTGTAGCAAAATGTTGCTATCTTTTTTTCTCAATATTTTACAATTTTTTTTATCATATGTTACCCAGCTTGTTAATTGATTGAGTCTTATCCTTTAAATTTTTCCAGTGTAGAAAATCCATATGCAATATTATTCGACCATAGTAAGTTGTACGTATTTCTCTATGTTATTATCGTGAAATATGAGTAAAACAAAACGGATGGATGTCTATTTTCCCAGTATAATTTAGTTTTACTTTTGTTCCACATATTTACGTAAAATTTTTTGTTTGATATACATCTACAAGAGAAAAAATAATTGTGAAAGAAATTTATTGTTGTGTTTCTTTTCAACCCACCGCTGACATGAAAGATATTTTAACCGCCGGATAATGTTATTTACGAACTTCTCTAGAAGTTCTTTGAGCAAGAGATAAATTCACTTCAAAAAAATTTGCGAATCAACTCGATTCCGCCAAGCTGATAAATTGTTTCAGTTCTTTTTAAAGCTGTATTCGCCAACAATCTCGATAGACACTTGGCAACCACAGAAGTGTAGCTTTTTAACATTTTTCAGACTTTTTTACAGCAACAATTATAGGTTTGTCCACCTCTTACTTAAAAAGTAAAATGCAGGAACCTATAAGTTGCCGAGAAACATCCTAGTAGCCTTACTGCTCAAAGAATAGATATCTACAGAAAACATTATAAGCTTATTTTCATAAAATCCGAACACACCGCAGAAGTGAAAGTTACAGACAACAAAAAAGAGAAAATGCTACATTCTGGGGTCTTAAATAATAGGAAACTAAAATAATTAGTGGAAAACTTCATTATAAATTTGGAAAACTATGGGAAGAAACACACAGATGATTAAATCAAATGGGCACTACTAATTTATAATGAATGCGCTAGACAAACAAAAGTAAAGAAAACTAAAAAACACATTAAAGAATAAGTACTAAAGTTACTATCATCATAGTTTTGATGATTTTAAAAATAGAGTAAAATTAAAAGCACCTTTAAACAAATGGTAAATATTTCTAAAAAAAATATTTTAATATAAAATGCTAGTGTCGATCTTCCGTAACATCCTAAATAATAAACAAAATGCAGTATAATTGGATTCGCTGTGTATCCAAAACATTATATATATAACGTAGAAAGTTAAGGTCTCCAAAAATTGTTTCGGCTGACATCGCTTTTCAGGCGCGCAATTTGTTTCTCACGTAAAATGCTTGGCATCCAATTTTTGGGCTGCCGAAGGATCACCGCACCTTTAATCTGGAATTTAAACCCCAAACCCTTAAGCTGCAGCTTAGTTCCTTAACCGTGCAATCCAGATTACACTATTAATGTTTAAAATTACATACAACAGAGCGGTATTAGCTTTTGTCCTTTAATTAAAATTTTGAACTATAGGCTACGTATTTCAAAGTGAAAAGTGAATGCAGGCGTCATTCACATCAATCAAATGAATTGCATAAATTATGACCAGCTATTTTTATTGATTACAACCTTTGTATTGCTAATACAGTGGTTTTAATTGCGGTTTTCCATTTACCATTTATTTAAATCATATATTTACGCTTTACATACAAAGTTCTTTGGTTGTAATTTTTTTATGAATGTAAAATTTTATTTGATGTTTTATTTTTTCCATTAAGTCGAGAAAATGATATCGGCCAAGTGGCCGCCGCTAGAATTGATGACCACATGGGGCCGATTTATGGCATTTTCCATTACTCTTGCCAGAACTTTCGGCGATAGGTTCTCGCATTCTTGACGGATATTCTCTTTGAGGGCTTCAAGAGTCTGACGCTTGTTGACATAGACTCGTGACTCCAAGAAACCCCACAAAAAGAATTTCGGTTGTGGCTCGTGCAGTATACGCCTTTGCTCCATCTTGTTGGAACCACATGTTCTCCAGTCCCAATTCATCCAATTGAGGAAGGAAAAAGTCATTGAGCATGATGCCTGATTACGCCTCCAGCGTAAACAACAGCACATCATACAGTAACTTTGAGCGGGTGTAATGGCTCTTCGTGGGTTATACGCAAATTTTCGGTGCCCCAAAACCGCTAATTCTGCTTATTCATAGATTCACAAAGATGGAAATGGGCCTCGTCGCTAATGATGATTTTCGATAAAAGTTGTCTTCCTCGTGGTCAAGATTCAGGATGGCTTGAGCGTAGGTTACACGCGCTTGGCGATCAACGGCTAACAGCTGATGCACTGTCTGCACTTGGTAAGGGAACAGCTTCAAGTGATTCACCAAAATTCTCTGTAAAGACCGCCGATTGATGCTAAATTGCGTGGCACGTCGTCTGCTCGATACTCCGGGGTTCTCTGGTACATCTTCAGCCACAGCCGCGATATTCTTAGCAGAACGGCTGCTCGGGGGCCGGCCAGACCTGGCAACATCTCGTGTTGTCCCTTCTAGGCAAGCGACTAAACGCCGTAGTGTTTGCTCACTTGGTGTCGGACGACCGGGAAATCTGCGCCTAACACCACCGACAAATTATTCCGCAAAAAAACCGAATCAACTATTCCGCGTTCTTGCGGGGTACAACGATTCTTGTCTTGTTGACGACTATTTTATATCTGTTTACTTTACAAATGTCAAAGCATAACTGACATTTGCCGCCATTTGCAAAAATTATAGCATCTTCCGATAGGGTGGTGACTTTTGCTCCACCTAGTAATTTTATTTATATTCTCTATATATTACATTTCAATACCCTTAAAAAAATACTTTGAAGTTTTATCTGTAAAATGCTCCAAAATAGTTTCCTGCAACTTCTAGTTGTTAAGTCTTCTAGCGCAAGGACCTTTCTTCAGTTATGAAAACCGATACTCCTAGTAATTACTGGAAGTTAGATTGGGATTGTGAGGTTAGTGGGGAAACATCTCAAAGCCACAATCCTTCGCAGCGATTTCGACAATTGCGGCCTTATGGATAAGGACGTTATTGTGTAGCAATCAGACAATTCTATTCACCATACCGCTTCTCCTTTCCTTGAAAATATTGTGTAATTTATGCAATAATCTGTAGTAATACTTTCCATTTATCACCGTCTTCGTTAAAATCAATTAACAAAGTTCTATAATACCAAAAAATCGTTGCCTTGATCTTTTTCGTCGGTCAAGCCATCTTTTCCTTCTTATCCGTTTTTCATCTGGACTGCGCCGTTCCAATAACTCTCTTTTGCTAGGAATGATGGTACAAAATTGCGGTATCATCCTCCATGACGATTTAAGAACATTTCCTTTATTCTTGTGACTGGTTTAAAATTTTCCCAACAGGTCACATGTTGCTATTTTTAAATTATGACAAAAATTGAGGTACCTGTCTGGCACTATCCTTATTCATATTAAGGTACTCAATGAGAATAAGTTGCACGACTGTATCGGAAAACTCTACCATAGCTGATAGTTCTGTTACTTTTAAAAGTCTATATTGCAGCATGTGACGCTCGACAAGACGATGTTTTCTTCCGAAAGCACTTCAACTAGCTGGCTCGAATGTGGTTCGTCTTCTCAATCAAAACAAATTTATTTTCCTCATTTATTTATTTATTTAATATCACTGAGGCTAAATATAAAATTTTTCAATTTTATTTCTTTTTCAGCGATTAACGTGTCCATTCATATTTCTGCAGAATAAAGTGATTTGAATATTTTTTCTTGAAAATAGACTACTGTGTTATAGTATGATAATTAATTCTAATTTATTTAATTTTAAAATAAAACCACAGAGAAAAGAAGCAGAAATTTGCAGAAAACTAGGAATTTTCAGTATTTCATTACCTCATCTATAAAAATCCGAATTCTTCGGTGTTTTGATTATCAACTAACCTTTAAAAATCTTTCCTGGTTTTTAAATAAACATTCCTCGTAAGACTCGTGCAGTCAATTGCGATGAGTTACTATTTTTTCATGACTAACTAATGCAAAATTCGTATAAAATTACATATTATAATCTGAACCTACCCAGTTTGGATGTTGCTTTTCAATCGTCCTACTGCATAATTTCGACTTAGCGGCTGAGGTTAGCAAAAACATATTTTTTACAATTTTCTTCTTTTATTTATGATTTACGATTTTATCGTCAAGATTTGATATATGGAAAAATTGTCTCTTCTTTCTTATCTTTGGGGTAACCTGCATTCCATTCCAAAGTTTTTTCAATATTGTTTGGGTTCCTGCAAAAAATGCGTAATATTCAAAGGTGCCGGTACTGCAGCTATTCTCAACAGTACTTGCGACATAGGATATTAGGAATGTGTTGCAATACATCTAATTCACACAATGTTTCGAACTATTTTGCACCACTCCAATAAACTTCCGCATTTGTCGAAACCAATTCTTCCACGTTTTGTTAGGGACTTGGATACCCTTTCATGCTACATGATTAGAAAGTTTTTCCTTCACTGAATACGGTTGTACAATAAGGACAATCATCTTCAACCACAAGAGTCATTTCCCCCAAAGACTGACAAACATACAAACAGCGTGAAAATTTGTAGCACATACATTAACTGGGGTTCTATTTTTAACTAAAATGACATAGCCAGCTCTTTATTGATACAGTTTAGGAGCAACTATACTTTTTACTGTTAGTTACAATGCAGACTTCAGCCTGTCCGAATATGGTTAAAATTGTTACAACGTGCGACTACTGCTTATATATACCGAAAACATTTTCACTATCTTATATATTTTAATACAGTATAGAAAAAACTGGCTTGGAAGTTTAAACCTTACTACTGAGTTATTAAGGGTAAAATTCATCTCTCTGAACACTCGTCTAAATATCAAATGAAACACTTCATTGCGTTTGCAGTTTCATCTATCTAAATGCAAAACCTACATTAGAACAGGTCAAACATTTATGATGACTTAAAGTCTACTAAGTTTGCTGCCTTTGTCTTAGATGTAACTAAATAGATATTGTATTTATAATCGACTATATGCATATCTTGGAGCCGCTCTTGGAGTAGCAGTTTACTCCTTCACTAAGTCAACTGAAAATAAACTTTGTCATAGAAAATTCCACCAAATGTAAAGTGTGCGTAATACGATTTCTGTTTGAGAAAAAAACTTTCGATAGCTGGGATACATCAAAAACTGTGTAATGTTTACGGACCAAACGCGACGAGTGAAAGTGTCGTACCTTAGTGGTGCCGCATATTTAAAGATGGACACACTAATGTGCACGATAAGACAAAAAGTGGCCGCTCATTTATAGTTAGTAATAGTAATTTGTGTCGCACCACTTTGAAGATGACATTGCACTTCATGATGCTGTTACAGGGTAGTTTCATTCGCAGGCGATAGACTTTTTGTAGGAAACATTTCAAATCTTGCAACACGTTAAGGGTCTGAATTTTTGTAGCGATAATACGAAAAGTAATGTGCTATTGTAAGTTTCTAATGTGTATAATAAAATTTTTCTACCTACGCGTGCTTTTGATAACCAATTGGGGTTTCTTTCCGAATTGTTCTCGTACAACACTCAGATGAAATACAACAATTCTGTGTTCGAGACATTATAGAATAGCTATGAAAGTAACATTTTTCTGAAAAAAGAAGCATTCCTATTTTACCGCTCACACATGTTAAATAACTACACTATTAAAAAATAAAAGTAATCATTAGTAGCGTACAAAATTATCAAATTTGAACAACTTAGATTATCCTGTAGTCTAAGATACCAATTAGTTTATATACAAGGCTATTGTTAAAATATAAAAAATCCAAAATCCTCGAAGAAAGTGCCTTTTTGGCCTATAATTTTTCTTTTCTTACTTTAAATATGTTTGTGCTTATTATAATGGGGCCTTTAAATGTCATATAATTCCACTGACATTCATTAGGTATTGTAAAATTATCGTACAGTACAATGCACTAATCAATAAAACACCACAATAAAGTTTGCAGGGCGTTAGCAACACTTCAGGCTAAATTAAAAATTTAACTGTAGCCATCGTCCCACTTCCAAATTACAGGAATAATTCTTCAGACATTTAAGTTTCTTTTTGAAAGTTTCATTTCCTTTATCTGTTTGCCCCAGTTTTCAGCTGCGATCATTTGATTTTAGCCACTCGATATGTTATCGAGCGGTGACATTTTTATAAGCCACTTAGCACACGGAACTTTTTAGCCAAACAAAATCATTTATTCCGAAGCAAGCAGAAGCAGACATGTCAGAAAGGCATCGCGCGCCCTTAAAAATAGATGCGGCTGACAGCGCAAGCCGCTGTTTCGGCGAACAAATTCGATTCCGGTTTTACGTAACAAAGCTCGACCAGCATTACAGGCCGTAATGAAAGTATACGAGCGCGGGGATTTTCAGTATGCATGAAACTCCTTGAAAATCTGTATTTCATTCAGCAGGAGAGTTCACATATAAAGCAGTAAACATAAACATGCTGAAATGCGGGAGCCGGCGCAACGCGGCTTTATGCGTCTTGCTCCCGCTTTACGAGTAGTTCGGAAAATTATGCGCTGATTGCCGAACGGCTCGCAAACGATTAAAAAGGGGATTTGGGCCCGGCTGACCAGGGCGCCTTAAAAATGCATGGTTTAATTTTGTCGAAGGCGCTTGGTCCGCATATTACCTTAAGCCGGCTGTTAAAGCAAGCAACGATTTCGCGAGTGTAGTTAAGATCGCACGCAGAAGCTATGCGAGCGAAAAGGGATCTAAAAGCTCCAGGGCCTAATTTGTATTTTGCTGGCATGCTCAAAGTTATCCCAACACAACGAAGGATAACTCAGAGTTTTAACTAATCCAGACTTTATTGTCCTAAATAGCGATTCTCTAAAGATTTTAGCATAACAGTAATAGATCACAAAGCTATTAAATTTTTTACAAGCCTATCGAATACTCACTTCAAAAATCTATAAAAAATTTAAGGCAAATAACCAGTAAGCTATGGGCTATAAAAGCTTTGTTGTCTAAATTGGCTATAAAATTTTTCTGCAGATTCCAGTTACAACGGGCCTTTCAACGTTAAATGTTTTTAGACCAATGCAAAATTCTAGAGGGTTATCTTAATGCTTGAGTTACTGCTTTAGTTAGACTTCAACAACTATAATTGCTCCTTTATCACAATAAGACAGTTAACCTTTAACATTATCTAAAATCCGAGTGTTTCTAGCGGTTCGGTAAAATAAAAGAGGTATTCAAACATCTAGACCTTTGCTCAGAAATTTGCTCTTGAGGAGGAATTAGCATTAGAGAATTTGAAATGTACATAAAATAATATCCAGATATTAAATAGCTCTACAATTAACACTTGTATCTTACATGTAAAAAAACAGTTAGGAAATCTTGAATTCTATACGCAAACTTGTTTTCTTTTACCCCATTGCATAGCAATGGTACTATTAAAAATTTTGACTCCCATATGTAAAGCTCAATCTAACGGTAGTCCCAGAGCCAATCTGCATGTAATCAGACAGATCATTCGATAATGTTATAGCGAGTTCCAAATATGATAAACTAAAGTTGTAAGCATTTGTAAAACCATTTACAATTAACAAATTTCAGAATTTTGAAAATATTTTACCTTCTGAATTTACTTAAAAGAAATTTGTTAAATACTGTAAAACAATATATTAATTTAATTTGATGTTAAATGTGTTTTATATCCATTAATAAAACTGAACCTTATCATTCTATTCAGCAAAAATAATTTTGAACAGTGTAGTATCAAAACTTTTATACAGGGTAAACATAGATAGTAAACATAATTTTGCAAAATCTACAATTTAACAAACACGATGTAAATTACATTTGATGGTGCATGCATTCAAAATTATACATGTTCAATGTAGCCGGTAGCAGAATTCATCCACATACAATGAAGAGTGTCTTGCGTCATTGAGTTCATCGCAGTCAAGATACGGTTTCTTAAGTCGTCCAAAGTTTTTGATAAAGTGGTACACAAACTGCTTGTGTTACGAACTCCCACAAAAAACTTGTAAAATATGAAGAACATAAGTGCCAAGTCTTTATTTCCAAAGCGACTTGGCCGTGGTTGAGAAATAAAGTGGAACTCTGTCCCGATGGAAAATACAATTTTCTGGAATCTTCATTCATTTGAGGAATAAGCAAGCAAGTTTATCAATATCGCGAGTTACGTTACCCCAGCCATCGTGTTACTATCAAAAAGGAAAGCTCCACAAACATTTGCTTTCGATATGGCACAAAACATATTAACCTTCTGGTTGTTCTGTGTGTTCCGTGGCGGCTTGGTAGCCCCCATATCTAAACATTGTGTCAATTTATTTTCCCACCTATATGAAAAATTGATTCGTCACTAAAAATTAAACGGGACATAGGAGTGTCATCTTCCATGTCTTAAAGAGTACCATTAGAACATGCTACACGCTTTAGATCGTTGTTTGCGCAAAGACCTTGTACCAGTTGTGGGTAGAATGGTTTTAACATTAAACGGCACCTCAACATACGCCAGATAGTTGTTTGTGGCATTGGACTACGCTCTAAACTCTTTAATTCGTCGCGTATTATCCTCCAATCAAATTGATGATTCCAACGATAAATGCTCTTCTTCGTTGGAGATTTAATTTTGTAATGACGATGAAATGTAGGTTGTATTACATTCGCCGACTTTGTTTAAACTTTGTGCCACACTGAAATCATCTCACTCACAACTAATGCTGTTGCATGACTGTACACAAGCAGCGAGCGCTTTAGCGGTAAGATTCTAAGCTTTAGGACACCCTCTTTGAAATTTTACGTGAATCATTCACATACAAAGTCTAATTCAAATATCAAATTAAGTCGATCATTTTGAATCACCTTGTATATTCCCAAAGTACACAAGTATCTATAAAAATATTGTAGAAATGTATTATTTTTGGCCATATTCACTAACTGTTCCAAAATAAATTTTCAAAGAACAGCCTAGAATAGCCATATAACTTAAAGCATCTGGCTAAATATAAATAATTTAAAAAATTTATACATTTATTGCAAATTTATTAAGATATTATTATATCTAAGGTAGAGCTCG
Source organism: Sinelater perroti (assembly GCA_036346155.1). NCBI lineage: Eukaryota > Metazoa > Arthropoda > Insecta > Coleoptera > Elateridae > Sinelater > Sinelater perroti. Next base: position 39,033,015 of record JARFIY010000001.1, read on the forward strand.
ATTCCTAATTTCTTTGTTTAATTTTATCTGAAATAAACACTTAAAATATTTATAAAAAGTACACGTCTATAAAAAGAAAATATTTGAAGCACGCTTATTATAATAAACTGCATAAATTTAAAATTGTAGTAAAACTCCTTAGATTAAAATATTTTCATTTAAGCCAATATTTACGAATTTTTAAAATTTTGGATGAAATATTTTAAACAACTAAATTCTAGTTATTTCTTTTATTCTAAATAATTGTAATGGGATTTTTAAGTTGTTAAATTACTTTATTAATGTTTTTTTAAATTCAAAAATGATAAAAATATCCCACTAGATTATATACTATGAAGTAACTATCGCGTGGTATTCTCTACTGATCGATACCAGTTTAATAATTGTTGACAGCTGAGTAATCAGTAGAACCTATCGGTCAGTTTTCACTAAACAAATATTGCCATTTACACCTTAATGATAACTAAATAGCTACCATGTATTCGAACGCGATTACGAGCACCAGAATATAAACACAGTTATAGTGAAACATTTGTAATAGAATGTTCATGAATTCCTATTTATAACAAACTATATTTTTACACTTTTATGAAACAGCCAACAAAAACATAAGTAAACGTCACTTAGATAAAAGAAAACGCCTAATGTGGATCTTCTTAAAATGTAAAATAACAAAGCTCAAAATAATGTATATTAGTAGTTAACCTGACTATTCTCTTAAAGTTGTACGTTTACTTAAACATAGAATTCCAAAATTAAACTTTTAATTCTTATTAACATTCATACTTCATCTAAACATTGACATCTACAATTCATTTGCAATGTATTTCTCCTGGTATTACACACACTAGATGTAATGACGTATACTTTTAAAGTAAAATTATAATTCGGCGTAACAGCATGCTTCTTCGTTTAAAAATTTCGTGGGAGCTGTAGTGCAAATAATATTTTCACTTAAGTAGATTAGTAAATAAACATAAACACAAATTATAAAACGTACTATAAAATATCTAGAACGTTACAAAGTGTGATGTCATTTGAAGAATATGAGGTTACTTTTATTTCTTCTTTTTTAGGTGTTTCTTCACTTAATGAAGGTTAGCGATTACATCAATAAATCTCTCCCTATCTGTTGAATTTTGTATAATAGTAGTTTTTCAAGGACAGTCCATCATCTGATGTTTTTGAGTCATTAAATTTGACAACGTCATTTTCAAATAAAATCTAAAAATTGTGTTACTGCTCCGTACTTCCTCTTGTATGTTCATACGCGTGTAGCAGGGATGGTAGTAGTGAGCAGGGGCGTTGTTAACGTCACTGGATTAGTTTTTTGCCCCTTAAGAATGGTGAACCAAGATTTAAGCAAATAAAATCCATCGTCGTTGTTGAAGTTATTTTTATGCCCAGCCATGGTACACGACCGCCCGATTTAATTTACGCGCACGCCTAAGTGACCGTAAAAGATCACTAGCCAATATATTACTTTTTTGTAAATATTTTGCCAGCAATTAATTATAAAACGTTTTGAGTACAATCGCCGTGGTGTAGACTTTTTTTCCTTTATTGGCATGCACCTACCAGGACCGCATTTTAAGGGCGTATTATGCCTATTGACATGCAGTTAATATTACGTCATATAACACATCACTCAATAAGTTCGTAAAATAACTATTAGAGGGCAACTTTTGATTGACAAATCCATATAATTTTTAGGAAGTATTAGCTTTCACATGAAAAGTGTCAAAAATGCATGACAATCTGACGTTTAGTTCACAAGATTTTAGTGACGCTACTTGTGTAATTTTGAAAACAATGGAAAATCTGAATTTCGTGTGTTGATGAAGCATTGCTTTTTGATGGGAAAAAATACCGTTCAAGCAAAGCAATCGCTTGACAAGTGTTATTCGGACTCTGCTCCATCGAGGTAAATGGTACAGAAGTGGTTTGCTGATTTTAAATGCGACCGTATAAACACCGATGATGCCCGACGCTCCGGTTCCCCAAGTTCGACAGTTGTTACAGAAAAAAGTCCATAAAATATTTTTGACCGATCATAAATTGAAGTTGCGTGAGATAGCTGATACCTTAAAAATACCAGAAGGCAGTGTATTCACCATTTTCTATAAACATTTGTCCATGAAAAAGCTCTATTCGAAGTGGGTACCGCGTTTGCCCACAGTCGATCAAAAACAACAACGCATCGACGATTCAGAGCGCTGTTTGGAGCTGTTTCAGAGCAATAAACAGGATTTTTCATGTATATATGTACGTATGTGGCAATGTATGATACATGGATCCATCACTACACTCTAACAACAAATCAGTAGTCAGCTAAATGGACAGCAAAGGGAGAAAGCGACCAAAAACGCAAATGTCAGCTGGTAAGGGTTTGGCCTCCGTATTTTGTGATGCGCACGGTATTTTATTCATCGATTACCTTGAGAAAGGAAAAATTATCAAAAGCGAAGGTTATATGGCGGTATTGGTGCGTTTTAAGGAAGAGAAAAAAAAACGACCCTAAATAAAGAAGAAAAAGTGCTTTTTTACCAAGCCAACACATCGTGTCACAAGTCGATCGCAACAATGACAAAATTGGACGAATCACACTTTGAACTGCTTCCCCATCCACCGTGTTCTCCGGATCTGGCTACCAGGGAGTATTACCTGTTTGCAAATCTAAGAAGAATGCTCCAGGGAAAGAGGTTTGTCTCCAATGAAGAAGTGAGTGCCGAAACCGAAGCCTATTTTGAAGGCCAAAAGCATCTCTTGAAGGAGACCATCTTAATAAGTAAACTCAAATTATGCTTAACAGTTGTTTTATTAGTCATCCTATGAACTTATTGAGTGATGTGTTACATCCATGGGCTACAGTGGAACTCGAACTTGCCGCGCCGGTTCGCGGACTAAGGAGCGATGCTCTTGATAACTGAGTGTCGGCCTTGCAGCATTAGTGAAAGAGGAGGAATTTCTTAATATCTCGAACGATATACTCTGGTTTTCAGTTTCTAAAATATTTATTGCAAAAAAAAGGTTTATTATGGTTCATTATGAATGAACTGTTCTAAAATAATCCATACAAAATTCGGTTTATATTCGTATAATGGATACTACATTTATAACAACCGTCTTTACATTATTCTTTAGTAATTTCCCTCTCCTATTGTACACTGTCTAATAATTTTTGATCAAGTTATCTAATCAATGCTTAAGTTTGGTACAAAACAGTCAAAACGACATGTTGTATTATATGAGAAATTCAACATTCATAACAGTAATTGGAATATGTTTCTGAGCGTAATATTTGAAACACAAGAATTCCTTTATAAATCGTTTTTACCCCAATATTTCTCAATAGAAAGCACACACATGCCGCAACTCCAAGAAATTTTAAGATTTCATCTTTGTTAGTAGGCTCCTATCTATATAACCTACATTTTTCCTAAATTTTCTACTTCTGTTAACACCTAAATTGTGTACAAGTTACTTTCATGTATCATCTTATCTATTATAGAATCGTCGATAAGAAATCGGAAGCATATTACTGGAGATAAATAATTTATGAGTGTAACGCCATAATTTGCATATATAACACTATCAAAATATTCATGATTTTCACATGTATCTTTTCATGTGATGCTTACATAATTCATAATATAATGGCAGGAGTTTGTATTTGCGCAAGTAATGCAGAACAGAGCACACCATCTATTGCAGGCTGTATGTACCTGCCAGTAAACAGATTCCCGTATATTTCAACCGGTAATTTATATTTTAATAACGTAATAATATTAAAAAATAACAAGCTAAGAGGGTGCCGGTTTTCAACGACGGGATTCTAGTCGGTAATAATACAAGTTTCTTTACTTTCAGGGATGGTACTTTCAATTACTGATCTATTGTCTTAGAATTTTACCACAAACTTCTCGTGAAGTACAGATACTTTTCGTTTTTACTCTTTGAATTATCGATTATCTCACCACTTGCGAATACATTTGAGCTTCCGAAAATTTTTTCATCGCTTGCTGGTAAATACATAAGATCGAGATTAGAGTCAAAAGAAATAAATTCATCTTTACTTTTTTCACTATCTAAGTTGTGTCGCGACGACCGCTACCGCGACCAATTTCGGTTGTGTTAGGTTTCTGTTAGGTTGCATTGCTCTTTTTATCTCCGACCTCGACTAGCCATTTCCTTGTAAGGCTTATTCCATATTTTTAGTTATTTATCCGAGAACTAGGTTGACATATTCGTCGTGCCCACATCCTGTTCTTTTTTTGATTTATTTTTAGATAGGTAATTAGATGATATTAGTCCGTATGCATAGGTTTTCTGTATACAGTGTGTTGTAAATGTCGATTCTCTGATCTCAAAACTTGAACGTCTAAGACAGCAATCTTATTAATCGAGTCCAGTTCAATAGTAAAATGTATTATCGGGTGTGTGAAATTAAAGTGTTTAAGAAACTGCGATAGTGTCTTCTTGTCGTAGTCTCCATATCATAAACGTGCCATCTATGTATTTTGACTGTGTTGCGGGTTTTAACAGTGATCTATTGACAACGATCTCTTTAAATTTCTCCACATGGCTGAGAAAACTTCCTGTCGCTACTTCGTCTATTTGTCCGCAACAAATGGCTTGCCAAACAAAGTAAGTAGACATAAGGCACTGCGGAAAGAGATGCACGATATCATTAGAGAAAATTTGCTTTGGCTGGTCCAGGGCATCTTGCAACGGAATTTTGGTAAACAGGGATATTACATCGGAACTGATCATTATATAATATCTCCTATATTTGGATACCTTAAAGGTAGCTGACAAAATATACGGAGTTTTTGATTTAATTGCTGATAAGTCCGATACGTGAATGTGACAGGCATGGAAAGTACTTGGCCAGTTTGAAGGTAGGGCAATAAATGGTACTGACAGTGGGTTGCAGGGGTACACCATCTTTATGGATTTTGGGGAGCTCGTATATTTTTGGTGGTAGCGCATCTGATATTATTATTATTTTCCTAATAGCATCACCAAAAAAGAAACTTTTTATCGTATTACAAATTATCCGATTGAGAATCGTGTAAGTTTTCTCTGTGTAGTCCTCCTACGACAGTATAATTGTGCAATGCCTTTATCTGCTGATAAGATGATGATAGTTAAATCTTTTTTGAGTTCATGAAAAGCATTTAATTGAGTAGGTTCTTCTAAGGCATATTTGTAAATTCTATTAGTCAAGTTGATTTGTACTTGCACCAGTGCTAGTGAACATAGAGCGAGGGTCCTTCTTATAGTGTGCGCTTGTTCTCGAACTAAGACACTTATTTTTCGATAAATTCGTTGGGCTTAAAAGGTGTGCAGATGTTATTTAAATTATAAATACTTTTGAATTTTCTAATCTTGGCAATACAGCAACAATGTAAATAAGGCGAAACAGTAACTAGAATTTCTTCTTACATAAATTCTCGAATCGTCTTATGAACTTGTAATCCTCCTCCCCGTAGAAGCGTACCAAATAAATGTAGAGGCTTTCATTGTTGATGATGTTTACATGCATCGTGTTGTTTGTTTTTAGTTTATTAGTTAAGTGAGCAAATAACAACCCTCTACCACCATCTTGACAACGCGCGCGAGTATAAAACCTAAATCGCACGAAACAGTAACTTACATTTTAGAAGATTTTCTTCTTAAGATGTGAACAAAACGTCAAAAATTTCCAAACTCCGGGCTCGGCCTAACAACTCCAGAACTAACAATATATGCGTTAGCGCAATGTCGACATTTAAATCCTAAATTTAAATTGTTATTGTCAAGAAAATTCTTTAGTTAAATAAAACCATAGCAAGCCATCCCTACCCAAATTTTGATTTCTTAACGGTAATCCATTTCATAATGTATCCCATATCCAAAATAATTATACTTCTCCACAAACTCCAATTGATCACATCATTTATGTATCAATATGGATACGTTTCGACTTTTGGATATCTTCATTATTTTGAACATTTTTGTGTTAGTCTTTATGCTCATTTGTTCGCAGATCGCGTTGACTTTATTTAATAGCGTTTGAAGACTGCAATTTTAATCTACTATTAGAACAGTTTCATATGTCCGTAAACGCAGCTAATACATTCAAGAGAATAATTTTAAAATAGGCGTTGAAAAGCAGTGGCCATAAAACACAGCCCTATATGACATTTCTTTGGATTGCTGTGATTCTTGACTTGTCGTTACTATTTATAGAAGCTCTTTGATACCAGTAGACGTTATCTATCACTTATACACTATTCTTGTCAAATCCTATGTTATTCCATTTGTCAAGTAGTGTTTTATTCCGCATCCGATTAAACGCCCACTCGAAGTCTATGAAGTAGACAAACAGGCCCAAATGTCGATTTCTATATTTTTACGCAAAAAGTTATATACAAAATATGTAGTTATCCGTAAATATTAGAGACGTTTTTAATATCCGTAATCGTGAAAGCTAAATCAGTAATTTGCTCCGCCCACTTAAATTAGATATTAAACACTGGAAAAACCTTCAAGATGGCCACATACTGAACCTTTGCACGACTTTCATATGAAGTTACGTTTATAGACATAAATGAAGCATTCAAAAAATTGTACAAGGAAAAATAAAAGCGAATGTTCTAACAGGCCTTTAAAATGAAATTGCAACAATGTTACGCAATTAAAGAAGATTAATCATTATATCTTTTTTAATAAATATTGTTTATTTTGTAGGCTACCATTAAGAATAAATAATAACACATATATGGGGTATAAAACAATAACTATATCATAATTATAAAGTAATTATATTTTCTTTCTGAATTTCCATGTATTTGCAACAAATCTACTAACATGCTAATAATCAATACAAACTGCTGATGTTCTGTTAAGCAACTAACACAGCTTTACCTAGTTATTGATCTAACTTTAGTACATGATATTAAATGTTTAAAACAAAGCTTTCAATAAAATATTCACTAACGAAGAAATAAAGTTTAATGAAAGAATTAATTTCAGTTTGTCATGTATAGAAGGGTCTTATAAATTTTCCGCTACATAAGTTAAATATTTTATTAATTAAAAAAGAAACAAGATATATTAGTTCTCAAAAAATAGTGCATTATTTACGGCCTATATCCAAGTTTAATTAATTCTTCTATCACAGCGATAACTATTTGTTCTTAGAAGAGTAAGCTATTGGCCAAATAAGTATTAATCTAATGGTAAAAATCGGGATTATAGTACAGCAGAGGCAAGGATTTTCAAATGTTGACATTTTTTATTTAGGCCACACAAAAAGGAAGGCTATTCTTTATTATTTTAGCGGCTATATTTTAGCAAACTTCACAAGGCTAAATTTTAAATTCCTTACTGAGTTATTAAAGTAATTTTATACTCTTAATCAAATTATAAACTTGTCAAAAAAATAATTACCTGCATTTAGCAATAACCGTTTCTAAAACATTTATTTCTAATAATATTAACGCAGATGAATGGATTTTAATTTAAAATTTCAAATGAATGTAATTTTTTTTGCTACGCAATTTATATCCACTTACGTGGGCAGCGTTACAGCTGCAATTGATTGTAATGCTCTGTATTCCATGGATAGCGAACTGAAATTGTTTAATTAAATAACGTGTCGACAAAAACAAGCCAAGCTCGCTGCGAAATCCCCGAAGAACATTCCGAAACCAGGGTCGCTGCTGGTGCGCGAAGTAGCAGGTGACCCAAATTAATTAAATATGCTGCATTTGTAGCTGTAATATTCTGCACTGCAGTTGGGAAGTATTGCTAATGAGCTTACGGCTAATGCAGACTAAGCTACCGCCACTCCAACTTCCAGTTGGATAATGAACCCGGGGATAATGAATTAGATTATATACAACATTCAGTAATTTATAAAGCGATGAAGTTGGCTGTACCTTGGAAGTACGTCTAAGGAAGACACAACGGTAAATGCTGGATGACAAACATTTTATACCATTCGGGTTCATTTTCTGAACGACTAATTAGGACCATTTGTCAGTACGACTGACTACGCATACGACTCCAAGGTTTGATGTAGAAAACGCATAACTAATTTTCCACGCGATGGGTCTAACTAAATCATTGTTTTGTAATTTATTAAGTGACAAATAAATAATTTTGGTTCGCTTCAATTTACAACTACTGCACCAAAACAGAAAAATACATACAATTTTAATACCTTCAAATCAAATGTATGATTTATTAAATTTCTATTATATTTACAAATTACTGCACATAGACAAAACAAAAAGTGTCGCATAAACCACTTATACACGGTTAAGTTAGAATATTTTGAATTAATATTTTTTTCTTTTTTATTTTGTTGCCTTAGTACTTAACAATACTTGTGGATTCCTTAAAATACTATTGGAAACAAAATTTTAAAGCGGCCGTAATTGCTAAGAAAAAGGGGAAATTATAGGGAAAACGTACAGCATAGGTTGCATTTGAAATGCGACACCTTAACTCAAAGAACAACAGTATTTATTTGAAACATTACACAATTTAAACAAATTGTCAATAACCGACGACGTATCGAATTACTATAGGGTGATCCAAATTAAACTTTAGACTTTGCATTGCGCACAGTTTCCTTTCTGTAAATAATAGAATTTTGCAATTGTACAGTTGGTATCTAAACACATGGCAAAGTTCACTAAAAACAACCAAAACGCTGTGAACTGTGTTTTAGAGAACATAGAAATTATGGCAAAAAACTTAGTATTGGGAGATTTTTATTTAAATGGCTTTGTAAACCGTCAAAATTTTTGCATCTAGGGTAGTGAAAATCCATATTATATTCACGAAAAACCAATACATCCGCAAGAAGCAGTTAGTGTGCTTTGTGGACTGTAAAAATTATTGCAATATATATTAGGACCAAGTTAGCAACGCGTTGCTGTCAATGGTTCGTATATACACTAGCGGGTGATGCTAAACAATATTTTTTTCAACGAAATCAATGATTTGAACTTCAACGACATGTGGTTTCCTTCCTGGTCGTGTTATCTCGCAGAGCTTATATCGATTAGTTACCTCGGTTTGCGATCTGACTCCATTAGACTATTTCCTTTAGGTTTATTTGAAGAACAGGTTTTATGCCAATAACCTAGCTAGCATTCCAATGTTAAAAGAGAACATCAGACGTAGAATTGCTGAAATAGAGCTGTATTGAATAGCTAAAAGTATAGCATGTCAGCGGGGTCGTCATATTTCATACATAACCGCGAAGTCTTTACACTGATAACAATAACATTTGGATTGTTACAATATTTTGTGTTTTATTCAGGAAAAATTATCTAAAATTCAATTTGGATCGTCTTACAGTTAGGCAAAATGCAATTAGTAAACCTGTAAAAAAGGCAATTTAAACTAAATGTTTGGTTGAATCGTTGACAGAATTATATAAAAAAAAACTAAATCGTAGATCTATCTATCAATATCAAAGTGTGCCCATATTCGTTCAATGGAATGTAAAAAATAGCTTGTTTCTGTAAATTGAAAAATCTACAAGAAAGCATTCATTCATACAAAGAATAATAAGCAATCAATAAATTTGGTGGCATCAAACTGTTTTTGCTCCTTCCAACTATTGACTTTTGGTGTCAATTGTTTGTGAAGAAAGTCAAAAGTATAGCAAGAGAATTGCTTATCTTAAAACGAAAACACCGTTTTTTTTATAAATTCAGAAAACTCGTAAAAGATGGGCATAAATAATAAAATGCCACGAAATATCAGTTTATTTTTTACGAAAGAGGCAATGTTTATTTTATGACAGCAGATTAAATCGTCTGTATCACTACGATGGCATTCGTAGAAGTGCTAAATCATTCCTCTAATGCCCGGTGTAAATCCACGTCTCGCGTGCTTCACGTCGGCATGCACAATTCATTCTCTAAGGACTTCAATTGAAATACTATGTGCCTCATATACATCATCCATTCATGTCCCCATTAAGCACATTCAGAGAACAGCATTCGGCTCTGCGCGCTGTAGGTAAATTGATGGTGTGCAGTAATAAATGCGGATCAGTCTTTAAAACATTTATTCGAACAGCAAAGTGACTGCTTAAAAAATTCTGCGCATATTTGAGAAAATAATTACATTCATATATCAGTCCCAAACTAGTCCTTCCATGAATGGGAGAATGAATGATAAATTGTGACAGAAAAGCAGTTGTGCCGAATAAAACCCTTTACGTTTCGATGAAACGTTAGCAGAGATCAAGAGTGTAGAAATTCAGTAGGGTTATGTGTATTGCAAGTAATATTGAAACAACAAATTAAGGTTAATTTAAACGGAGAGTTAACATAACATATTTTATTTATCACCGATCCTACTAGGCTAAAATTAACAGGCTGTCCAAATATTAAACAGCGAATAGATAAACAATAATAGTTATCAGAATATGAGGACTAATGTAACAAGTTATAAATGATATGGACGTATAACTTCAATAAAAAATATTTTATTTCTGTTCCAAGACTTCTTTTAAATCTTAGAAAAAATAGTTTTACAAATTAAGCATTTAAAAGTAAATGATCGTCTGCCATAATCTAAATAACCAAGTAGCCGTGCTACTTTTGTAGAATTTAAATGTTCCATGAAGAAGTTTTTTACTGTGTTATTTCCCAACTGTTCTTATAATAAAGATCCATTACTATAGCAATTCAAGATCCAAACTAGTCTTTTAAAAGTTAATAACATCTTTCAGAACGTCATCCGAACGTGTTGCGTCTAAATTCTATTAAGTGTTGTGATTACTGTAATGCTGAATTTCTAAATATTTCTCTATTTCACGATCTGAAAAAGATAAAAAATTTAATAACAAGAATAATACATCCATCCCACTAAATTTCCCCTATCATTTAAATAAAGTTAAACATATATCAAGTTCCAAAAGCCACATGAGCAAAAACGTAGGCTTACCAATTAACTATAAACAAACATTATAACAATTCCTTAACAAGTGCAATTGATAGGATCTACCTTGTAGAATATTTTTACTTAATACGCAACATATCTAGAGGTTGTAGTCTTTAGTGAATCTACTAGTTCTTTATAAAGATTCATGTTTTACTTTTTTTTATTAGAAACAACATCTCACTAGAAATACACTTCATAAAACATGCAGTTGCTTAAATACTGTTATCTGAATGTAATTATGAATTGAGTAATAACTCTGATCAACAAAAAAAATTGTCGTTCAATACCAAAGCTATGCTACCGGTAGATGTGGCAGCATTTTAGTAAGTTATTGTTAACTACTTCAAATACCCGACTACATCAAATCCATACTTTTCTCCTTTCTTGAGAATCGCACTTTCGCAGTCAAAATTCACACATCCCTATCCTCCACCAAAAATATACATGCAGGGGTCCCTCAAGGCAGCATCCTAGGTCCAATCCTTTTCAACATCAACATTCCCTACAATTAATGCTGACCTTGCATTGTACGCAGACGACACAGTCATAATAACTAAAGATGAACGCTTGGAAGTTGCTATCTCTGAACTACAAGACTACACTATTCTCAGCAGATAGTTCAAGAAATGAAACCTATCCATCAATTATGCCAAATGTCATAAAAATCTTCACACTCAGACGAATTAAGAAATCACAATTAACGGCCACTCCATTCAGTAGAACGGCAACGATGAGCACGTTAAATACTTAGATATTTATCTTGACACTAAATTCACCTGGAAATATCATGCCCTCAAAAAACTAAACCTTGCTCATTCAATGTACCACTATTCTATAAATCACTGATACGCCCGTTAATTCTCTACGGGTGTGTTATATGGGGCAAGACATCCAAAAAAGATCTGCGTAGAATCGAAATACTCCAGAATGAGATCCTTAGAATCGCAGTCAACGCTCCCTGGTTCATCACAAACCAACAGCTTCATTACGAACTGGGTATTCCTACAATTGAGCACTATATAGCAAACTTACTGAAGAATTCCATGCCAATCTCATCAGCTGCAGTCGGTGCAGCCTACTACACACTGGATCAACGAGGTATCCATACACGACTTAAACGTAAACTACCCCCAGATATATTTCTCAGTGACAACAGTGATGGCAATTAAGTGATCAATTTCAACATACCTAGTGCTCATAGCGTTAACAGCTAAGTAACAATTAAAACTTTCTTGCGGTCATATTTACCTCATTCGGCCGCTGGCCTCGTAGATGAGTAGATGTGTCTGTGACGCGCGTGTTATCTATGCATGCACTCGAATGCCAATGACCCGCATTAATCAGTGAGTTTATTTTATTTATTTTAAATATGTGTCCGTTTCAACCACAAATGCCTATTCAACCCATTCGACACTGTACAGCCAACGAAGTCCAAACAGAAGTTAAATGTTTAAAAACTGGCAAAGCACCGGGATATGACCTAATTACGTCCGAATTACTCTGTCAACTGCCAAAAAAAGGGATAGCAGCTATAACACGTATATATAATGCCATCTTAAGAACTCAGTACTTCCCAATCCAATGGAAATTTGCCGAAGTAATTGTCATTCAAAAGCCAGGAAAACCAGCTCAATTACCAGCTCCTTATAGACCGATTTCGCTGTTACCACTACTCTCTAAGCTCTTTGAGCGAATTCTACTAAGAAGACTTGAACCCATTATAGAAGAACTGCATTTAGTTCCGGAACATCAATTCGGTTTCCGCAGAAAATACCCAACATTGGAAGTCCATAGGATAGTGGATAAGGTAGAAAAAGACTTCGAGGAAAAACGGTTATGCCTAGCAGCATTCTTAGACGTGGGCCAAGCTTTTGATCGAGTTTGGCACCCTGGCCTCCTATATAAGATCAAGCAAACCCTACCGCAACAGTACTATCTGCTCTTCAAGTCGTATCTAGAAAACAGATACTTTCAGGTCAAAATCAATGACAGCCACTCGCCAATCTACTCAGTCGAGGCAGGTGTACCACAAGGTAGCGTACTTGGACCGACATTATACCAGTTGTTTACGGCAGACCTTCCTGTTACCGACAATGTTTTAATTGCTACGTTTGCGGACGACATAGCTGTATTATCTTCACACAGAGATCCACTTCAGGCATCAATATACCTGCAAAATGCGCTGGAAGCTTTAGAAAACTGGATAAAGACCTGGCGCATCAAAATCAATGAAAACAAATCGGCTTCAGTGGTCTTCACCCTCCGCAAGGTTGTTCCACCTTCTATAATCTTCAACGGCACTAACATACCACACAAAGAAGATATCAAATATCTCGGTATCCATCTCGATAGCAAACTAAACTGGAAAAAACATATACAGACTAAGCGAAAAGAATTAGATATCCGCGTGAAGAAGATGTTCTGGCTCCTCGGACGAAAATCCCAGCTCAGTTTAACAAACAAGGTGTTGTTATATAAAACCATGTTAGTACCGATTTGGACGTATGGGATCCAGTTTTGGGGATCTACTAAGTCATCGAACATCGAGATAATACTGCGATTTCAAAGCAAAACACTTCGCGCAATAGCAAACGCCGAATGGTATGTGAACAACCGCACATCACATAACGATCTAAAGATCCCATGGATTAAAGATGTCATCAAAGCTTGCTGCATCAGATACAACGATCGTATTAGTGATCACCCTAGTGTTCTAGGGACAGACTTATTAAATAATGCAAACGCAGTTAGACGCCTGAAACGGACAAAGTTTAGTGACCTAACAAATTAGTAATAAGACTTGTATACCTTGTAATGACAGGAGGTCACTCTTGGTGTTCCTCCCCACATGCTATGTACATTAACTCATTTGCTTGTTAGTCTAGTTGTAAATATGCAGTAAATAAAAAAATTATCGCTCATATTATTTAATATATTATTTATATTTTGTCAGCAATGCCTTGAATAACAGTGTAAATTGTTGAGCAGGCAAACGCCCAAAAAAGTAATTTATTGCATTTACGCATCGTTGAGTAAGACGTTTTAAGTATCGGAGGGGATCAAGATCACTCGTTGTATTATGAAGTGACATCTAAAGAAATAGAGACTTTGTATTTATTTTTGTATTAATATGTGGGAAAACTATTGCAGACACAATCACTAGAATTTACAAAAAATCGTAGAAATAAGGCATGTGCCGGGAAAATTTGCTCTCTGTTTTTTCACAAAAAATGAAAAATATAATCATCTGATCATTTCTACTTGAGAAAAAACCCATATTCCTGTCCAATATCATCACAGAAAATAAATCATGGGCTTATGGTGGCGTCAAAGTCGGTCTTAGTGTACAATAGCAGAAATAAAATATTTTGAAAGTGATAACAAATATTAGAGGGTACATTCTGTTCTCATGGTAAATTAAAACTTGTTCCTTTGATTAATAATTATTTTTTTGTTTTAAATATGCGTGTATGTGACTTTATTTGAAACTACTTAGTTCTAATAGGTTTTTCTGGCATTTAGATTAATAACGTCTGTAAAATATGTAGTTCATTATTAGTTTTAGTATTATTAGTTTAAGGTTTTCTTTCTATTCTTCCTTTCTTAAGCAAAAATTCTTCTTCTATTGTGTTCCTAAATCTTTTGGGCATAAAGCCATATAAAATACATATATAGTTCTTAGGGATTCGCGGCGGCGACGGGTAACCGAACACATCGGCTCCGTCACGCTATATAAATTTCTTACTGTTAACACGGCGAAAGTGGACAAAAATTTATAAAAAATTGCATGTGAATAGAGTAGATACCAGTGAACAAAGTACAGCAGACACTGGTAAGAAACTGATTATTTTTATTGTTACGAATGTTATAATCTCAACAACGCAGAAAGAGGCGTTTGTATAAAACTCGCACGTGTACCCACATCGGCTGATGCGAGGTCGAGCCGGACTGTTAAGCCAACAATAAAAATTGGTGCGGCGAAAATAGTATCATAAATAACAGTATTGGGCACAATTAAAATTAAAATTATACACGGGCATAAATATTAAATACGAATAATTACAGTGATACAAAACTTACGAACGGAATAAAAATAGTTAAAAACAGTAAAAATAAAAATGGATATGGAAAGAATTGAAGCAATATTTGCCACTATAAATGAAAACACAAGCCAAACGAATAATAAGTTAGATAAGATAATTCAAGAATTAAATCAAGTTAAAGAGGAAAACACGAAACTAATGAAATAAGTGGCAGAACAAAACACCAGAATAGAAATGCTAGAAAGAGAAGTAAGAGGAAAAAATCTGGTAATGAGGGGTATTAAAGAAGAAACAAACGAGGACATAGAAATAACTAGAAGAAAAGCATGTGCAGTAATAGATAAAATAGGAGTAACCCTAGATGGAAAAGTCGATATAGATGAGATAAAAAGATTAGGAAAACCCATGGACGGAAAAACAAGGCCAATATTAGTAAAACTAACAAAGACGAGTACTAAGCAAGAGATAATACGAAAAGCATAAAACCTAAAAGGATCAGACATCTGGATAGATGAAGATTATACGAAAAACGTCCAAGAAGAAAGAAGAAGACTAATACCTTTGCTAAAAGAAGCCAGAGAAAAAGGACAAACGGCATATTTAAGTTATGATAAATTAAAGATATACAACAAAATGGTTACACATAAAGAAATACAACAAGAAAGTCTAGTAGAATCCGCAGGGAGACAAAATACTAACTACAAGAGAACAGTAGCTGAGAGATCCCCTGATGGGCAAAATTTTACGGAACAAATGAGAAAAATAACACGCACAACCTGGAGAAAAAACTAAAAACGGAAGATAAGAACATGGGACCGATCTATGGGATAACGATCAAGGCAATGAAAAGGACTGAGAGATGGAAAATAGGAACATGGAACATAAGAAGTATAGCAGGAAAGGAACATGAATTAAATGAAGAATTTAACAAAGCAAGGCTACACATTTTAGGAATAACTGAAACTAAAAAGAAAGGGAGTGGAGTGATAATTCTGCCAAGTGGAAACCTACTAATATATACAGGAGTCGAACGAAATCAGAGAGCAAGAGAGGGAGTAGGCTGTATAGTTAAAAAGGAAATAACTAAATATATTACGAAATCGGTAGCAATTACAGAACGATTACTTATGATAGAGATACAAGCGGGTAACACAGTTAAAAGCACGATGATAATTGCATACGGACCAGGGGAAAATGACAAGGCACAAATAAAAGAACAGTTTTGGGAGCAACTAGCAGAAACAATAGAAAGCCTAAATGGAAGGATAATTATAATTGGAGATCTAAATGGAAGAGTAGGGAAAAAAGATGCGGAATCAGGGGAGACAATAGGGGCACATGGAGAAGAAAAATACAAATGGGAAAAGATTAATAGATTTCTGTATATTGAATAACTTAGTTTTAACAAAGAGATACATAGGTATTCGAGAGAAATAGTAAGTAGAAATGAGAAGTCAATCATTGACTACGTAATAATAAATAAGCAATATAGAAGAGACATACAAGATACAAGAGTAAAAAGAGGAGCCGAATTATATACGGATCACTACCTGGTAGTATCGGAAATGAAAATGGAGTTAGTAAGGGAAACTAAGGGAAACAAAAAGGATAAAATGATTAACACACAAGAGAAGATAAAAATAAGATCACACAAATTAAGGGAAGAAGAAATAGCAAATAAATATACTGAAGGAACAGAAAAAGAAATGAGAACTCTAAAAGCAAGTATTATGAATTATAACATAGAAGAGCTTTGGATAAAATTCAAAGAAACTGTAATAAACACAGCCAAAGCAATATGTGGACAGACGAGTGATAACAAATATAGAAAGAAATCGAGTTGGTGGAACGAAGAGATAAAGGAAGAAACAAAGATAAAGAAAATGACATGGAAAACATATCTAAGAAACAAAAATAACGAAAACTATACAAAATATAAATAACAGAGACTAAAAGTCAAAGAGATGGTGAAAAGAGCAAAAATACACACATGGGAAGAATTCGGCGAAAAGATGGAGAAGGACAGAATAGGTAACCAGAAACTGTTTTATAAAGTACTGAAAACATTAAGGAAAGGTAAAGAAACAAAATGTCAATATATTAACTCAAAGAAAGGGGAAATATTAACGGAAAACAACAATATAATGCTACGATGGAAAGAATACTTCGAAGAGTTGCTAAACGCAAACACATCAAGTACATGGGACATCGAAGAAGAAAATAGGGAAGAAGAAGAAGACATGGAACAAGGGAGAACATTTAATCTGGAAGAAGTAGGAGAAGCTATAAAGAAGCTTAAGAGAGGCAAAGCACCAGGCCATGATAATATAACAACAGAAATGTTAAAGCTACTAGGGCCCAATGGTCTAGAGGTATTGACAACACTGTTTAACAAAATTGCAGAAGAAAACAAAATACCGATGGAATGGGAAATTGGTATAATATTACCACTATACAAGTCCGGAAATAAGAAAGACTGCAATAACTATAGAGGGATAACACTACTCAGCAATGCATATAAAGTGTACGAGAGACTACTAGCCGACAAATTGAAAGCCAAAACAGAAGACCAAATGGAAGAATCGCAAAGTGGTTTTAGAAAAGGGAGAGGAATACAGGACCACATATTCACAATAAAACAGCTGATAGAGAAGTTCCACAGCAATGACATATATGTGGCGTTTATCGATATTAAAAAAGCCTTCGACAGCATACCAAGAAGAGTTATATGGAATAGCCTTAAGAAAAGAGGAATTGGAAACAGACTGAGAAGCAATATAGCTAGTTTATACAATAAAACTCGAAATCAGGTCAGAACAAATAATATGGAGTCAGACAAATTTGTAACAAAAGAAGGCGTGAGACAAGGGGGAGTATTAAGCCCAACACTCTTTAATATTGTATTAGATGAAGTAATAAAAGAAGTTAAACATAAAGTTAAGAAACTGTTAGTGGGCTATAGAAATTTGGAAGCGGTATATATAACAGAATGTGCATTCGCGGATGATCTGATGATCTGTGCAAAAAACCAGGAAGAATTGCAAAGAAGCTTAGAACTGTGGAACACAGCACTACAAAAACGAAATCTAATGATAAATACTAATAAGACCAAAGTGATAATACTAGGAAGAAACAATAAACAAATAAGAATACAACTTAATAATAAAGAGATCGAACAAGTAGACAGTTTTAAGTATCTGGGAATACCAATACAGAAAGATGGAAAAAACGAAACGGAAATAAATAGCAGAATTGAAAGTGCTAATAAAGTGTATTACGCCCTAAACAATGCTTTAATTAGGAAAAAAGAGATAAGCAATAAAACAAAGCTAACAGTATACAACACGATATTCAAGCCGATATTGATGTTTGGTTGCGAAAGCTGGACGCTCACGAAAAGACAAGAAAATAAGATACAAGCATGTGAGATGAAATTCCTGAGAGGAATCATGGGTGTAACTAAAAGAGATAGACTAAGAAATGAAGAAATACGAACGGCGCTAAAAGTTGAACCAATAAAGAAGGACATAGAAAGACAACAGATGAGATGGTTTGGACACTTGATCAGAATGGGGAATAACAGACAAACAAAAATAATTTGGCAAACCAAAACAATAAGAAAAAGAACAAGAGGAAGGCCAAGAAGGAGATGGGATGAGACAATAGCGGGAGTCCTAAAGAGGAAGAATCGAAACTGGCAAGAGGCCAAAACATTGGCACAGAACAAAAAGGAATGGGCAAGGTTCGTACGTACATAACAAATACACAATAAAAAGAGAGAATAATCAATGTAGTGAAGCGTGTGAGTGAACTATAGATTGGTGCGGTTAAGAATGACTGAAGATCGTCATACGAAACATAGTGTAGTGTAATGCAAGTGAAGTAAATAGAATACCAGATAGACAAGAACAACTTGCATAGGAACTGTAAGATAAAATGTATTGTAAATCCAATTTAATTTAATTTAATTTGCTTTATTTGAAATTAATTTAAAAACCGGTATTGACAATAATTATTAGAATGTAAATTGTTTTCACGGAAATGTAAATGTATGTAAGCTTAATATCTAGTTCTTAGTAACACACGATCTGCCCCGAGAGTACTGCAAGTACATTCGTCGATCTCCCAGGGCGTAGATCAGATTCTACAGAATTTTGGTCATTTATGTTTTATTTGTGCTGTATTTCTTGGATCGTTCCCAAAAGCCTTATGAACCAGATGAATACTTTTCGCAAGCGAAAGTTCTAAATTCCCATAAAATTTAATACAGATTCGCTGCTTGACTCACACAATCATTGCAAATGTATCTATCACACACTACAGGTCCTCATTCATCAACGTCTAAGTCCCAACTGACTTGGTTGCCAGGTTGCGCTGAGCCCACGCAAACTATTTGTTACATTAACTTTGTTTTGATATTTTCTGTATATACCTTGCCTATAATTAGTTAAATGTTAATTTAAATATTCAACAATATTGACAGAAAATTCTAAGCTGATACTTGTGCATTAATTCACACAACATTGTATACAAAAATAAAAAACAATGAAGTAAATCGTTCCTTAGTAGAATATTTATAAGTATCTTAAATGTGTATTTATTTATAAAAATTAAGGTCAGGCCAAGAAACACAGTAACACAAATTTTATGACTGAGGCACAGTTTATTGGAATAAAAACTAAAGACAAAAGTTCACGTGAGTCAGTCTGAAAAATTTAGAGCCTCAACATGAAGATGGCCCTACTTGTCAAAACTATTCTGCTATGACAATCCTACGTGCTTTGAAAGATACCAGTAAAAATTTCAGCCATTTTGGACTCTTAGTTGTTGTTTGACAGTCGCCTGTATTAGTCGACGTCAGTGCTTTCATAAAAATAAAAAATCTAATAGCGTGACGTAATTAAGTACTTATATTGAAAGGCAAAATGCTTACGCAAATTAAAGCCGAGTTAGATGCCGTTCGCGAGACCTCTGCCTTACCATTTGCCACCGTAAAAAGATGGGAACTGAATTTCAACGTGGTCGTATTAGCTAGTAATAATGAGCGTTCAAAACGACCAAGAAGTGCGACCTCGACCGATAACATCAAAAAAGTTTACCAAATGAATCTGAATGACCGTCTAATCAAGATTAGAGAGACAGCAGAAACTATTGGCATAGCAAAAAAATACGTTTCTTATATATTGATTGATGAATTGGGCATGAGAAAGCTGTTCGCACTTTGAACCAAGAATTCATTCAAATGAACATTTCCAATGACCCTGTTTAAGCGGTTTCAGAGAATCGAGTTGGATTTTTTCCGTCGATTTATCACTGTCGATGAAACTTGTGCATCCATGAATACACTCCTGAGATGAAAAAACAGTCAAATCAGTATACTGTAAAGGGTAAACCTGTTCCAAAAAAGGCAAAGAGGGTTTCATCGGCCAAGAAGGTGATGGCGATTGTTTTTTGGGATAGTCAGGGAATTCCGTTCATCGACTACTTTTAAGAAGAAAAACAATAACAGGGTCGTACTATGCAACGTTATTGAACCAGTTGAAGGCCGCAACTGCAGAAAAGCGGCTCCATTTAGTAGGGAAGAAAGTATTCTTCCATCAAGACAACGCACCGGTTTACACTTCGAAAGTCGAAAAACCAAAATTCACGAAATGCAGTTTGAATTGATTGATCATCCAGCATATTCACCGAGTCCGGCCTTCAGCGACTATTTCCCGTTTCCTAAGCTCAAAGTTTGGCTCGGAGAACAGATTTTATCAAACGAGGAGGCCATCGCAATCGTAGACGCCTATTTTACAGAGCAAGACGCCAACTACTATTTGGACAGGTTAAAGATGTTGGAGCATCGTTGAAAAAGTGTATCGGCTTAAAAAAAGACTGTTAAAAAATAAAATTAAATTTGACAGAAAACATACTTGTTTTTATGTTGGTTTCAAAACTTTTCAGACTGCCCACGTAATTGCATCCAAATTTCGGTTATGTTCCTTTTTTATTTTACTACATATATAACAAAACATTTAGTTGTACAATGAATATTCCCGTAAACTACACTGTAACTCAAACTACGCTAACAAACTTGGCTTTAACAGGACAGCGTAATTAAACATGTAGAAGTCCCTAAGAGTAAACTAATTTCATTTAACTTTAGTATACTCAGAAATAAAAAGAAACATACAACAAATTAAAAGAAAACAGCACTACATTTTTGGTTTTATATGAATATAAACTTCAACGAAGGATTAGCAACTCAGGAAAGATAAGTGCATAAAAGCTATCAATGTAATTTAATTGCGCCCTAAAGTGTACTGTAGCTAATTGCAAGATAGCTGCTTTACGATTAACTTTGCGCCTCCCTTAACGAGGTGGTTTCACCGCGCTGAATAATTATGATTATGCCTCCTGAAATTTCAAGATCAAATCACGTCTAGTGCGTCAAGACCTCGACCCGACCGTCCTTTGGTACTGTAACGCGACATACAATAGGGGTAGCACACAATCTCCTAGCAAGGTTTGCATAAATCGCCCTTTTCAAACATACGTCAAGCACCGTATAGAAATTTTTCGTAGTAATCGAAAGTTGTATTAAATAAGCCCTTAACGTATTTTAATCTCGCCGTTGTAATTTAATCAACTTAAAATCCGAAATTAAAAACTATCCAGAGGTTTTATATTCTGTACAGTGTATCTGAAGTTATAAATAAAATAACAATTAGGTTCACGGCATAAATCGCATGGATTACTAAAAAATTCTCAACGTTCCGGCAATCACTTGATGACATCAAGAAATATTGGAGCAGATTGAGAACTACCCCTCTCTCATAAATATGTATCTGTATATTCATCGTGATACATCTTCCTTTAGAAAAAAAAGGCTATTTCTGCCAATTTTTCAAATTCAGAGACTGAAAAAAATTAATGTTGAGCTTTACACAGCTAGTTGCACATGCACAAACTCGTTAAATCTTAAGATTGTGGGGTCGGTCACAGCTACCCCCAACTACCTAATAAATACAACCCAAGGTAAACTCACCCGTAAACTCTGTCGGCGGTAACTTCGGGTACGTGCAAGATAGTACTTGTAAACATGCGGGGGCAGAGAGCGCTTGGTTTCTTCGCCGATCCACAGATCCCGGCAGCCGCCAGGTGACACGGGGCACAGCGGGGACACGCTCGGATAAAAATCCTTCACTAATGGGACGCGGCTCATGCCCACTGCTGGTTCACATCATAATTTCGCTTGCGGGCTCACAATCGCAGTCGCGCCAATTGCCTATTATGTGATTATTCGCGGAAACCGCGCGCGCCACAGCACTGACTGTTCGGGCTGCATTCTCGTACCCAGCGCGCCGAGTTTATTTGCAAGTCCGCGATTAGACGCGGATTCATTAGGCAAATCCTTAAATATTTTACTTTTAACTTAAACGGAGAAAATTCGCTTATGCTAATGGAAGATGGAGTTGCAACTCATTTGCTGGCGATGAGTAACAGCTGAAAATATTAATCCTATATTTTAGGAGAAACGATCATAAATCAATGAATTACTAATAAGAAATAATACTAAATAAGAATAATAATAACATAAAGTAATTCTTCGTAGACAATTAATTTTTGAACACAATTTCTTCCCATTCAAATGCACTTTTTCTGAGATTCTTAATTTCCCCCTGGAAATAAATGACCATAATCGTTTATAATACCTTTTACATTCAAAGCCTCCAGCTGAGCATGTTTTGAAGTTCCAAAAAAGTGGACTAAATCCAAAATTAAGTAAATGTGAAATATAGAAGAATATACCTTATTAAATATATCAATTTGTGGCAAACAATACCATTTCAATGAGTCTCTGTGACATCAACTATTTCTCTTAAACATATAAGAAATTTTTCTTGGATTACTGACTTCAATTAATTTGAAAGGATTGTATATTATTGTCTAGTAAGTTTTGCCATTTTCAAATAATTGATCAAAAATTTAACAGGCATATGTAATTGGCATATTTTTAATTACTATTTTGGTAATTACTTTCTTCGAAATTGATTCAGTGCGTCCATTCTATTATTCTTAGCGTGTAATCAATTCTGGTGTAAAATAATCAAAATATTCTTTTTAAATTAAAATTCGAATTCATATGTTCTTTCAATTCATTTTTAGCTGCTCAACAAATTTGATAATTCGCTAAAATAATATCATGATATTTACTACTGTGTTTTAATTTGGTAACCATTTTTGAACGTTCTGAACGTATATGATTGCTTCTATGTACACGGTAATACAGAGTCGTCGAAGTAAATCCGGAATTTTCTTAGATTGTATTGGAAAAAGTCGAAAAGTCGTCTTATGCGCATGCGCAATTCCCTCTCAGTCAACACAAGTTAGCTTCACATAATCAACAATATATGATTGTCGATAAAATGTCCAGAAATACGCCTTCAGAGCACCCATACACAAATCCCTCCGCGCCGAGAAATTGCTGGCAGAAATTAGGGCTAGGGTACAAAAAAAGTTCACCACAAAGCCAACAAGTACAGGAAATATGACCATAAAAAAAGTAACTGTTGAGAGGGCAACTCACAGCAAGCGATCTGACCGCAAGAGAGGTGATGATTTCTCCCACGAAATGAAAGAGAAGATCAATGAGGATAGTGGGCGACGCACGACTGAGCTGGCAAAAGAAATGGACGTGGCTATGTCTGCAATTAATTTAGCAGGGCACCAGGACCTTCAGTACAAGTATTTCGTCCTGAGAAACGGCCAACGGTTGATTGAGAAAGCCAAGATAAACTGAAAGTTAAAGGCCCAGTATTGCTGGACAAAATCAGGTACAACAGCGCTGGCTTCCCGAAATTATTTTCAGACAAGAAGAACTTCATGCAGGACAGGATCCGTTGGATCTGCCAAAATCCCTCTAAAATGTTTACCATCATGCATACAAAGTTTTTCGCCTCTCTGATAATGTTTGAGTATGTGACCAACTAAGGAAATCTCATGGCACCCCATTTCTTTGTTAAAGGCCCATCAACAGCTACATCAACATGTTGGAGACAGTTGTCAAGTCCTAGGTAGAAGCGGTGGCCACTGGGCGGGAGTACTTGTTCCAGCAAGACCTCGATCCAGTAAATAGAACCAGAAAGATACAAACATAGCTACACAATAATTTGTATTACCACTAGTCCACCAACTTGTGGCCACCTCTAGCCCCGACTGCAATCCTCTTAACTACTAGATGTGGAGCCTACTTAAGGCGAAGCTCAATGAATGGTATCATAATACTAAGGACAGCTTAAGGGCCTCTATCAAAGAGCCAATTTTATATATATATATAAAGTAACGATGTATAGTGTAAATCTTAAATTAAATTAACGTATTTTATAATCCTTCCTTTATTAACATATACTACATAGTTAAACATATTGCTCCTAATGTCACTTGCTTGTAGTATCATCAATATCTCATAAAAATTAGCCACAACAAAGAATATTTGTTAAAACCCCCGGAGAGCGTCTTAAATAGGTAAATGAAATGATCGTTAGAGGTCTGAAGTAGAAGCAAACTTAAATAGTTCTCCCAGACAAACAGGCACTCGACATGAGTATTTAAAGATGATTTTCAAATCTAAAATAATTAATAATTAAAAAATAGTATAGATAATCGATATCTACTATCTGGCATATCTTACACATACAAAAAAAACAAATTATATAATCTACATTCAATATGGCTACGTATAGTACTAAGTGGCGCAAAAAACGCATGTTTTGCAAACAAATTGTAACTTCATAGTTTTCAATATAAAAAACACAAAAATAATGTATAATATATGCAGTTTTGATAAGTCTACATTGATTACTTAATTACGGCAGATAATTCGGAGCCTCTCTTTATAGTCCTGCATAGGATTTAATAACATGACTTCTAGTTCAGTTATAGTGCCTTCGGGAATAGCAATTTTCAGGCCATTTGCTGTACGAGGATTTGAAACGTAGACTTTAGATTTGAGGTAACTTCAAAAAAAGGGATCGCAGATAGTCAAATTTGGTAAACATGGCACCCAAACAATATCACCGAGGCCCGATATTAAGTGTTTAAAGAAACGGTTGTCGAACGACTGGCATCGAAGCCATCCATCGTGTTGCAACTTCAGATTTTCCACGTTGATCTATAAATTTCGAAATTATGGACGCAAATAAATTGCATATTGTGTTGACATAGTGCTCTAAAGCAACGATCCTTACTTTCAAAATGCCGTACCAAATTCCCATGGATTATCTGCTGCCCAAAATTGACAGTTTTTCTCAATGGCACATACAACCACGCAAATGGAAATGTGCCTCATCACAATTACATCAGCAAAAGCAATAATTTCACGCATTCCTTCACAAAACAGTTTACGTAGGACAAAATTACCTTGAAGCAGTTTTTAAACAATCATGATTTTATACAGATGGAATTTAAATCGCCGTATAGGATGCGTTGTAGCGAGCAACGAGACAGACCCGAAGTTGGAGCACGACGCCTAGTGGAACACCGAGGACTTTGAAGAACCGACTTCACTCTCTTAACATTTTCTGGAATCAGAATCGTTCAGGTGTAGTCTGTTGATTTCCTCTTAATAACTGATCCTGTTGTGCAAAAGCATTCAACTCATTAAAATTTGTCTTAGATAAGAGCTCAGCCCATGCAACGTACTGTTAAATTGTCTACACAAAGAAACAGTAACAACTAAATCGTTATTTAAAAAAAAACTACTTAATATCTAATATGAGTACACCACGTGGCAACTAAAATTGAATCCTCTTACAGGCAGTGTGCGGTTTCAAAGACGTGTGTCCTTTTTTGAGCCATCCAGTACATCTGTACTACCAGAGACTTGTAAGAGGGCCAAACAAAGTACTTCAACAAATATTAAGGCCGTTCTATGTAAAGGACAAAAAATAAATATAAAAAAAAATGTTAATCGAAATTTACAACAATCGTAAAAGTAAAAAAATCGCAATTTAATAAACTCTTAGAAAAATACAAGACTTGAGGATATAAACAAACTCAACAAATATGCAAACAATAACTTAAAAACTAATCAAAGAAAAATCTATAATAAATAATAGATACTTAAACATAAGTTACTTATAGGAAAAGAAACTTCAAAGCAGTAAAAATAAAATATAAAATTCTTAACCACAATTAAATTACAATAAAAAAATAAACTATATAAGTCCTCTTTATTTACTTTTACCTACAAAAATCTTAACGAATTATCAGTGTTTAAAAAAATATTCAATCAAAAAATAAAGACAATGAATAACCTTTAATAACATGCCTGTAACATTTTACTGAAATCAATATAGTAAGGAACATTTAGACTTTTTTTCTGTAAATAAGTTTTAGAAAAAGTTTTTTTAACGTAATGTGCTACAACAAAAAATTATTTAAAAAATGCAGTAAAATTTAAAAAATCTACTCTAAATCATTACTCAGACAATTTAATAAAACTCTGAAGTTCGAAACAATACTATTAACGACTAATTTGTTTCAGCTGTCATTGAATATAAGTTGTACGTTTTTACAGCTTAAGAAATTTTCCTAAATTTTTCCTACAATTGTCATTGCTTTATGTGTTGTCATGTTGATAAGTAAATTGTATTGTTTCTTACTATTATTTTTCATTTTACTATTATTATTGTAAACTGTATCAGAGTTTATTACCATTGCACCTTAAAACATACAGCATGGTGTATACTCATTAAACACGCAAGAAGATTATTCAAAACGAAAACTTTCAACATACTTACATTTGTTATAAAAAACAAATTGTATTAACATTAATCGAAAATGCAAACAGAAAACTATGAATAACTATTTTAGCGATTGCTTTTAACCCATTCTAAATTAATATGATTTTAATATCTACACTAAAAAGAGTGACGTCAAAGTAATATACAAATATTAATGCGTGATAACCACATTTAAAATAGTTAAATTTCACTTCCCCTTATTATAATTGCAGGTCTATAGACAAGTTTATAAAAAACAAGGAATGAAAAAAAATAGAAAATGTCGCTATAAAAAGTTAACATTCATCCTTATCCTGTTTTACTTTCATATGTAATAGAAAAACATTTACATTTTCGTAACACATCTCTGAAACATTCACTCAAATGTATTTAAATACTGCTCACTTACAAACAATGCAATTGTTTGTACGCTGGGTACCGAATCCTTCTTTCTTCTTATAGAATAGAATATTAGGACATCTTTATTACCATAATAAATTTAGCAGACTTTCTTTAAAAATTAATTTTCTTATAAAATACGTTAGAAAATTGTTCAAAATTATTTTTAAAATGTTTTCTTAGCACTTTAATGAAACTTTTTAATGCATACATAAGATTATATATAAAAATGTCTTCTGAATTAATTTAAGTGCAATTTAAAGAAAAGAGCTGAATTTTTCTTGTTTTCTTTTTCAACGATTAACTGCTTTCAAACTATCGTTCGGATAGTTAAAACAAATGTTTCATTAATACATATACATTACTATCATATGATTTAATATGTAAAAAGTATAACCCAACAAAAATATTTTTTATTATTCTTAATAAAAATTGTTTCAGTTATATTATTTTCATTAATAATAGTCCCTAAAAATGTTACTAGTAAGCCAAATTAAAAAACTAATGTTCAATTGATCACACCGACCGACTGCTGCTTGTTGTGACATAAGTCTTTCTCCACATACATGGTGTCTGTTTCTCCTCGAATAGACCTTCCTAAATACAGCAGAAGTGGTTGATATCTGCAGTTAGTTGTTACACATGCCATACTTCTGATACGAATTGTATAACACAAGAGAAAAGAAGCCGAGAGGTTAGCTGTTATTGTCGACGATTTGGTGGAATACAACTCCACTTGCTATATTCGGCGCATCTATTGTGAGTTTTTTCGCATTAATGAGCAGTGTGGTGTTCACCAAAACAAATCTTAGGTCTTCGGAGGCTTTCTTCTGAGTATTGAACCATTGCTATCACATTTTGGAGTAACTACTTAACAAATAGTTTAGAAATGCTAAATTTCAATGCATTTCTGGATTACTTAAAAATAAAAGTTTACCATACCTAGAAATCGTTTGAGCTCTTTGGTAGTATTTGGACATTTAAATTGTTCAATTGCTTCAATCTTGCACTAAGGCGAATTAATGTCGTTTACTGTAATCGAGTATTCGAAAAAATCCATGTCCGAAAATATATGTGCTCTTATTGACATACAGTGTATATTCGTTTAGTCAGGTTAAAAAATCGCTTAAAGTACTCCATTTACTGCTATCTGTTTTCTGAAAATATCGATACGTCATTTACGTAGTCGAAAAGGAATTCGAATTTGAATTCACTAAGAATTTCATTCATGAACCGCTCTGTTGTTTGTGTTGCATTCTTTAATTACAACGGTTTTCAGTATGTCGCATTCACACACTGAAATGTGTGGATAAGCTCGTTCCATTTAAAGATAGTGCACAGTTTATTAGAAAAGTGAACGGTAGCGGCACGGGAGTGTTACATAGTTTAATAGATATGAAAGCCATCGCATTGTCTTAATTATTATTAGGCACCATGTAAAATGGGCTAGCCTAAATACCGTTTGATGAATAACATAATCCCTGCTGGGTTACGAATTAAATTCGCTTTTGGCGTCTTTTAAGTTATCTGGAGGTAAACATCAAACTCTCTGACGAATCAGAGTATCTTTAGTGTTGATGTAAAGTTAAACCTAGCACGTTTTATTTTAAGGACTAAAGTTTTTTAGGTGAAAATAGGTTAGGAAACCGAGAGGGTAGACACAAATATTAAATGAATGAAGATATTTGCAATCTACTTCCAAAGATCACGTCCGAAATTTAGGTAGAATATTTGGCCAAAAAAATTCGTGGCGTAACCCAAAACTCACATTTAGCAATTGACTTGTTTTCTGTTCCTAAAATACTTCAGTGCAACAACAGAAACTTCGGTACCATTAATGATGATTATATGACTAGATGCTTTCTTGTTCTTTATTAATAAGCAGCTTGCATTCACACTCCGAGAGTCCGTCGTTGAAAATATCCAGCAAAACTATTGACACTTGATAGCCTCGCCCAATCGTCGATAACAGTAATATATGCCTTTGCGACGTAACGTGACTGATTGACCAATTAGCAAAATGAGTTTGGGAACGACTATATCAAGAACGATTTCATAAATTAGATGCTAATTGTAAGATAAACCTGTATTTGCAATTGCAAAATCTATAAATTTGGAAAGTTACGCTCGAACTGCTCATAGACATTGCTGGAGTTGTTTTTACGGTGCTGTTAGTGTTATAAATGTTTATGTAGTTCTAAAAACCGATCTGCCATTAGTTGGAACTTGTTGAACGTATCCGATGATGGCGATAAAATTGTGCAGGTTGCGCCTAGTCGACGTTGAATCCTGAGCGTTTTCAAAAACGTATATATGAACGGTCTTCTCGAGGACATGTCTTATGCGCATTAAAAATTATTATGAGATCTTCTCCAGTTCATTCAGTAACCTTCGATTTTCTAAAATAGCGAAAGTTTCTATGAGACGCTTTTTTAATATCCCATATTTTCTTTTGTTTTCCCGAGGATTTGCTAATATATTAGACACATGTAAGCATATCAGCGTTAACACTATTAATGACGTAATCCTATCTCATTTAATCACTTAAACTTCTACCGTCTCCAGTTGGGTAAATCAGATGATCGGCTCACCTTACCCGAAAGGTGGCACTTTAATTAAAACGCAATCCATATCGCGTTAGACCTTAGGTTTTCCTCCGCTTATTGCTTATTTCAACTGCTGTTGTCGAACTGCCCTCAGGTTCACAAATATGTGGCAAAATAGAGTTTCGACCAACTGCTGCTTATTGTATAACGTCATTCTTGCACCATACGTAATATATTAAATCATTTGTAATTTTTTGTCATAATGGAGAATGTTTTTCTCAGTAAACTGTTTTTTTTTATTAAATTTAAAGTGTAATTATAATCTAATAATATTTAATGCAAAATTTTGCAGTCCAGCACAGTACTCAGTAAATCTCCTATTTCAATATGCAAAATCATAAATTATTTTTATATATTACAATTACAACGCACTTAAAAGTTATTGTATTTTAATATAGAAATATGTATTTAGTGAAATTGAAGAATTAAAAGTTGTCGAGGTAAAAGTATTAGTATTGCAACATTCCGGTGATAAAGCTCAAATAAAATATCACTTGGGCATCAATGACAAAAAACGTCCCTAAACATATCTTTCACGTTTCAAATTATTAAATCGTGCTTATAGATATTTATAAAAAGAAAAATCTTAAAGCCAATAAAATAGAGCGTCTTTTTATGTTGTCATGGCCTCATTAATAATATAAAGAACGGCGAGTTGCAGTCCTTGGCATCTTTAGAAAATTAACCGAAGTTAATACAGCCAGCGCCGTTTAGGGTACTTTGTTGAAACGCTATTTGCTGATACAAAGGAAACGAGATGCCACAAAATGAATAATTCAGCAGTCAACCTTGGGCGGCCTATTTCTTCCAGCCGCTTCACAGCAGCACTTGCATTTCTTAATTAAAATTTGAAAACAAGCTCCTTGATTTTTCATTGTTTGTCTAATAAGCGGAAAGCGCACGTATTTCGCTATAACTTGATAATAATTTATTGTCGAAGTAACATCGAGCAAATTCTTAATCTATAACGCAAGGAAAAGTTTCGTAAGTTGGCAACAGAGAGGTCGCCCAATTAGTTTGCACTTTGCGAGCTGTAGTCGTGATTGGTTATATTAGTTCCGGTAACTAAGCGAGGCGAAGCATCCGCTCTGATGGATTCCAAATGAATGCAGGTCGTGTACTTCTATCGAACGAAACAATACGTATTAGTGGCCGCTGGCTTCAAAGCATCAGAGCTCTCGACCACTGTATCGGACCAAAGCAACTCGATAACCCTGGAAAGTCATTTTCCCTAGAGATAATTAAGACCTTCCGTACAGCTAATTTTGACACGAAATGGCTTGCGTTGTACAACAGCTTGAACACACTTAGCCCAAGACCTACGTAATTAGCGCAGAAGGACACTATAATTGCAGATGATGCCATATTACCGCTACATCTAGTCACTATAAGCTTGACTACGCAAATCACAAAAAAGTTCGGTAATGAAAAACTTTGTGAGGTATTACATTTATATTTACAACAAATTTTATAAATAAAAAGATGCCTAAAAAATCAAAGGAATAGTAAATTCGCAAACGGAAAATTTAAATTTTTCTTACATATAAAATCACAATGATAATTTAAATAAATCGGTGCACAACAAAACATATTTAAATGTGACTGCACATATAATTCAACATTATTAATTTATTTTCAAAAATGTACATATTTTAATATTATAGACAATTTTTTAAACAAACATAAGATCTAAGAAGTGTATCAACATAATAATTCAAACTGACCTCAAATAATTTTTTACTAATTGATTTATTACATTTAATTAATAAAATACAGTCAATTTATCTATAACAGTACTGTTATGAGAACTATATAAGAAATAAGGGATATTAACGCTTTGAACAAACAACAAAAAATAAGTAAGAAAATGCCAGAGAATAGAAGAATATTTAGCTATCAAATATAAAGTAAAGGAATCAAAAGACAAGTAAAAAATGTAAAGCTGTAGACTACACCTATCCTACTAGTATAAAAAGATCATAGTAAAGTGATTGCGTTTCATATTTATAACTGACTAGACTAGCATTACTAATTATGGAAAATAAGTAGCTAACAAGATAGAAATGACGCCAACTTTATACATACTGCATAAGAAATACAGTCTACTAGGCAGGAATTGAAAATGATGTTGTAGATAGACTTTCATAGAAATGTTGATGTTTATGTCACATCTCACCTGCAGTAAAAATCATCGGGAACGAAAACCAACATGAAATGCTAATAGCATAACACAATTTCACTATTAAAATCTTAGTTGAGAATCTTCGACTAAAGTACAAAAAGAAAACCTTCCTAAACAATGGACAAAAATCGTTTATAAAAATTTACTGAAACTTGAAATATTAAATAAGTAACAAAGAGAATATGCAACACAAAAGGACTCATTAATAAGAACAACAAATAGAAGTATATCAAATAAATGAGAGATTACATACATTTAAAAAAATATATAAATTGTAGCTACAAAAAAAAGTTTTTATCCCATTAAAATATCTATAGTTAGCTAAGCATTCAAATTTAATAGTCGAAAGGCAGTCAAGTTTTATACAGCATAGGAACCACATATTACAAACATCATTAATATCCCTATAATTCAGATTAAACCGTTAAATACAGCATTAACATCAAAGTATTATAATTAGGTGTAATATAAGTAAAGATTCAAATAATTTTAGGATCTAATGATGTATGGGCGCATGTGGACTAAATAAGAATTCCCCTCATTTACACAAATGGTTTACTAGTTTGATTTTCGTAGTTTTATCAAGTTATTGTTCGTAATTGGATATGTTTAGTCATTTGTATTACATCACAACTAATTGTTTCATTCAATAATATATGGGAAATAAAAAACGTTAAAATTTGGTAATGACAAAGATGATAATCATTATTTTTCTTATATATATTTATTTAATATCTTTTTTTTTATTTTAATTTTATCCAAAAAGACTTTAGTGTACATAAATGAAAATGATAGCTATTTCTGCTAATTATCGGTATGTATACATATAGTAACGATAAATATTTGACCTTTTAGTTCTACTGACATTAAAAAGGAAAACTAGTGCAAACATATTTCCACAAAAGCGTAATATTCAACAATTTGAGTTATCAACATAAACCAATGGCTAATATTCTTTTTAAAGAGTTTGTTTCTTCCGCTTTCAGGCAAATTTATAGAAGAGCTACTATTAGAGGTAAAATCTGTGCAACTAATGGAAAATATAAAATAGGTATTAGTTCATACAGCAAACAGCAACTTACAAAGTTACTAATTTTATTTATTTGCTAAAATACTCTTCCGAAAATGTGATTACATTTTATTATTGAAAATCTATATTTAAGTTTTAAAATCAATGAAGTAAAATAAAAAATACTAGATGCATTTTTAAGAATCACGTTAATGGTTCTCATTAGTCTTAACTACCCTTTTATTAAATTTATTTGCTGCTAATCTTTCTTAGTAAACTATTACATCCTTGTAACACTGTCAAATGTGCTGGCTTATAAACTAGATATTTGTATTTAGGCATTCCCTGTTATTCCTTGTAAAATATACACTCGGGTAATAGAAGAATTGTGAGTATCGAATTTGTAACATATCCAGAAAAGAGCTAACCGGTGGAGAGAGAAACTCCAGTGATAATACATTGTTTTTTTTTAGTTTAGAATATTTAATGACTTTATTTTTAAATAAATTAAATTAATCAAAAGTATAAAATGCCTTTTATATCAATTTTAATAATATTTTAATAAAAAATATATATTCATTTCAGCAATTTACTGAAGTATTCCATAGTAATATAAGATAGTATCAAATAATAATTTAACGATATTTTTATTAAATAAATGTGTTCAAATGTTAATATTATGAGGACATTATGAACTAAATAAAGTTACTATATAGTTAATACAGTGTTGCACTAAAGGAATCAATAATCCAATTATGATAAATACATCATTGACTTCTTATTTTATAGTCTTATAATAGTTCACTTAGAAGCATGAAAAGAAAAGTTCTAGCTGTAGCCTAAGTAGAGGAACAGTTCGCTTATGTTAAAAAATCGTTAAAGTGAGCGCTATAAGATGTTCAGAAAAATAATAACTGCAAAGAATATTTCTTTATTTTTAATTACGTTTTGGGGAAGACAATTTATAAATATTCTGCAACAAAGAATGAAAATTATGTTACACAAGGCATTTTGATGAATTTTAATTTTTTTTTATACTACCGTAAATACTTTTTCTTATAACTTAAAGAACAATAAATTTTAAAGAATTAAACTCTGCACCTGCACTAAAATTCATCATTCTAAATAAATAATTTAACTAACGTATTTTTTCATTAATTTCATAATTAAGGAAAGCTGCAAGGTAATAGAAAACATTAAGAAGGAAATGCATTTTTTAAATTAAAGGTCTAATATCAATAGTATAGATAGTGATGTATTAAAGAGACAAACAATTCGGAAAACAAAAAATTACTAAAAAATTCAACAACAATACATTATTCAGTTATTTAAAATAAGTTCAATTAAAAAGCTAGAAGATTCAAAAAACAACTTTCTGTTATAATTAAAATTTGTATTTTACGT
Source organism: Sinelater perroti (assembly GCA_036346155.1). NCBI lineage: Eukaryota > Metazoa > Arthropoda > Insecta > Coleoptera > Elateridae > Sinelater > Sinelater perroti. The sequence continues at coordinate 39,067,385 of JARFIY010000001.1, forward strand.
ATTAGCAATATTGTACTAAAAAATGTTAAATTAATGAAAATCTTGGCAAAAACGTAACTAATACGTTAATTACTTTGCCTTTGAAGAATATATTAATAAAGCAAAAAGTAAGAAACTAAATTAATCTTGCTGTTTAAAATTTAGAGTCTTCATAAGTTATTTCTTTTTCACTTTCAATTTCGACTATAGTTTGAAGATTTAAATTTAAGATATTAGTTTTCGATTCCTCTGTATGTGAACTATATATGTATTTTAAAGCTCAGACAGCAATAGATTTAGCAGTACTTGCTTCCTATTGTTTATGACGTCTTTTTAAATATAAAACAAATAAATAGTAATACATATTCCATATATTATGAAATTTTACGGAACAAGAATTGAAGAAATATCCGAAAATTCAAAATGCCCCTACAGATCTGACGTTCGAAACTTCATCCACTAGCCCTTTATTCAAATGCAAGTAGATCAGAGCCGAAGCTCGCCCACTTAATGCGCTTTCTGCTCTCTATTATTGTAGTTATTTTCAATGAAACGAAAACATTCTTGTAAAAGTCTGTACGTAAGTTCAAGTACAAAAAGCATTGTACGTAGTCTCAGTTTGCTATTTAAAATATTCTACATACCCCTGTGCAGAAGCACAAATAACTGCCGCAATGTATTGCTCTAAATTTTGTCGACAGTCTGAAATCTCTTCTCTTTCAAAGGTGATTTAAGTTTTGAAAAGATCCAGTAGTTGCAAGGCGCCAATTCTAAACTATAAACACTGTTTCGACAAAATATTCTGCACAAATGTGACAAATGATTGGGCGCGTTGTCTTGATGAATGCGCTAATCATTTGTTGAATTTATTCATGCTGCTCTCATTGCATCGTTTTTGAATCTTGCGACCGTGTAAATTGTTTTCATTCAATTTTCACATGAATGAAAGTAATATACTAGATATATATTGCCTGTTTATCTTATAACGTAAAATTCATGTCAATTTATTGTTGTAGATATTAATAAAATAACTTTCTATGTTGCTTGTAGTTTAGGAGGACAGAAAAAAATAAAATGTGACAAAGTACAAATCATCAGTCTTACCAAACGACGTTTATCTGAAAATACTCTGATAGTAAAAGATAAAAAATACGACAACAATTATACTAAAGCAAGTCAATAATAAATCAGTTAATGTCAATCGATTCCACGTAAAACAGAAATGTTCAGCTTCGCATAACTAAACGTTAGGAAGCAATACCAGGGCGCAGTAAAAAATTAGTGTTTCGTTAAATGCCGTAATTGCGCTATACTTTATGAAGGAACAAGAACGTGAAATTTTTAATATCTTCTTTTTAGCTGCAAGCGCGCCTCCGCCCGAAAAATATGCTTCATTAAATATTATAGTGTTTTAAGGAGCCTATTTGCATTTATAAGTAAGCGATATTAAGAAAAACGCCCTTTTTAGCGCTAAAGCACCACCTCTTTCCACCCCTTCTATGGAATGGGAGATTAGATTTTCATCTGTGCTTTTTGTTGCAGTTCAGAAACAAGGGTTCTTATACCGTCTTTGCACGGCGATATTATATGTAGAACTATTTTGTTTGACAAAACCTAACCTAATGCAGTTGACAACGAATAAAAGTAAAATTTTCTTAAATAATTGAAAAATGCTTTTAATTACTATTCCGTAAGATAATCCAATTTATATTTGTTTTAAGTCGTTGAGTTAAACTAAGATTTTCAACGAACTTAAAAAGTTCGTTACTGAATTCTATATGTCTGTCTGTCGGTCTGTCGGTCCGTCACAAAATTTAAGATTTTTTAAAAGTTGAAAATGGATTATTATAGGAAATTTTACGCTGATTTCGAATTCGAAATTAAAAAATTTCTATCTCGAATAATTTTCGAGATATTCGACTTCGAATTTCGGGAAAATTTTCGACATTACGATTTTAAATGTGATTCGAAAATGAAGCCGAAAAAATTCTATGTCGAATAATTTTCGAAATTCGAAATTCGAAATAGAAAGGTCCTTTTAAGTTCGTTCTGGGATTGCTTATAGAGCAGTGTTTACTGCTGAGTTTGAAATTTACAGGCAGGAAATTCAAATAGAATAATAGATTAAAAAATACGACATAAGTTGTAATTTCTTTAATTAGGTAACACCGCCTTGTTATGTACTCGAAAGTGGAAACATCAAATTGTCCGTAAAAATATGTTACAATCATTCACGTACAGGGTATCCCACGAGGATGTCCCAAGACATCGTGTATAGGTTCTTTAACAAATTTTTAGCAAAAGAGTTCCAATAAACAGTGGTCAAATTTTAAACCGTTCTTGAGATATCGATAAAGCAAGTTAGGAGTCTAGGAATGCTTGGTCGTTCTAATATTTTATTCTTCCACCAACTACTATCATTGTGAATTTCGCTGCCTAGAAAACTAGATGTAGACAAAGATGATATGTATTTAAAAGATCAGTGACATTGCTATTACTGGTCTAAAATAATGAATTTATGACAAAACAAATTGGTATTTATTGAACAAATGATTAAATTATTTAAAACAACTTAAAAACTATTGACGATAATAAATTAAAATTAGAATAAGCTAATTTCTGAACATAAAGTAATGCGAGGTCCTAGATCCCCCCACCAGATAATGTTTTCCATCGATTCACGAACCTTTTTGCTTAAAATGTTTCAAAGAACCTATACATAAAGTCCTGGAACATCCTCATGGGACATCCTGTATATCGAAAATGAGTCTGCATGTGCTTAAAAGTAATATAACGTTATCCAAACTGGACCTCAAGATGCTCTTTTTTCCTGAATAAATCACAAAATATTGGAACAATACCAATTTCATTGCTATTAGTGTAAAGTATTGTTACGTATAAAATATTATAAAGTTTTTCGTTATGTTTTCTCATAAATACTGCTCTAATTGTAAGTTGAGTTGAGCTCCGATAACAGTGCCATACGCTTGATATTAACGCTTATCGTAGCAAGCAGTAAGTGATTTTATTTTATTTATTTCTCTTAAATACTGCTAAGAATGGCCAACCATGATTTAACAATAGATTATCAATTGCAAAATAAATGCAAATGTAACAAATTATCACCGCCTATCAATGAAGTGCGGAAACGGTACGCATGGACCACCCAAGATATTTAATTAGCAACAAATACTCTCTACCACCACAGTTGGAAACAGTCATGGCACCCACACATTCTTCGGATAATGATAGTCCGCAAAAAAAAAACACAATCAAACACAGAACAAGTAAAGTACCACCAATATACTTGCATAATGCAATTAACCATAAAGCATTGATAGAAGATATACAAAAACTCTCTATCTCCATATTAATTTAACCAAAGATGAAAACTATCGAACATTAACAAAATACTTCTCCACAGACGAAATACAATACTATACTTATCAAAACCCAAACGACAAACTGATATCAATGGTTACTAAGAATGTTCGACTTTCCCTCACTGACCGGGAAATAAAGGAAGAACTAATTAAAACCTTGCCAATAATAAAAGTAACTCGCTTATATACTAAAAACAAAAACCACTGCCAGTTTGCGCAGTAGATTTAACTAAAAATGAACAAGCCAAACGCATTTATTCGTTAACCTCAATGTGCCACTCAATAGTAACAGTGGAAGCCAGAAGAAAAACGAAAAACATGCCACAATGCCACCGTTGTCAACAATATGGGCATACAACAAATTACTGCTCATTAAAATCAGCATGCGTTAAATGTACTAGCAACCATCTACGCATAGACTGCAAAAAGAAATCTAATAATCCACCAACATGCGCAAACTCTTGAGGAAACCACAGTGCAAATTATCGTGGATGCCCACACCACATAAAGCTATTAAAGCAACAAAGTAGAACCCAACCAACTACCACCAATGCTCCCCATAGTAGATATGCCAACGTAAACAACACGCAGACATTTGCAGGAAGACTCAAGAGTCCAATTAACAATACAACCACTTCAGCTAATGAACTAACAATACCCGACAATATCACACAACTCATCATAGACCTAATAACACCTTATCTAAATAAATTCAAATTGGAACGCGAACATTCACTATTCATAGCTTTCTTAGCCCGATAAAATGTAGATATCACCTACATAACAGAGACCCACCTAGACGACACGATCAAATTTTAAATTCAAGGATATCACACCTATCGTAACAATCGGATTTCTACAGTAGCCGCAGGAGGAGTGGCGATTCTTATAAAAACAAAATTCGAGCACACACGACTCCCAAAAATCAACAATTTAAAAATTGAAACAACAGTGATAAAGGTTACATTAGATAACCACATGGGACTGGAGACCTACAAACCCAGAAAACAGAACTCGAAAAGTTTTTAATAAATAATGCATTAAAATCTTAACTCCCGAGAAGTACATTTATAAGCCTTACCGATCTGATCACCAGTCCGATATTCTCGACATAGTTCTTCAAAAAAACTTTAATAAACCAGTGTTTCAAAATGTCATAACAGAACTCAACTCAGATCATCTTTCAGTTCTTGCAAATACGTTATCTGGTAAACAACCCAACCCAAAACTTATCAACAGCAAATAGACAAAGCAGTACAAAATTGGTCTGAAAACCGCAAAAAAGGATCATTCCCAGGAACTACAATTATCCCCCGAGATACACAATCGAACTAATCAAAACCAAAAGCCAAATTCGACATGAATGGCAACGAACCAAGTACCCCATAATCAAAAATCACCTAATCAAAAGGGAATTAGATAACGTAAGAATAAATGCTTACAAGCAACAGATAGCTGATCTTAGTCCAGGAGACATATGGTTATATAGAACAACAAGAAACATATTACACCAAAGAAAAGAAATTCCCACACTAACTACAGAATCTGACAACGAAAAGTATAGTTCTGGCGCCGAAAAAGCTGCTGCTTTTGCTTCACACCTCGAAAAGACCTTCACTCCAGTAATCTCCTGCACACCAGCTCATCTTATGCAAGTAATTAACGACGTTGAAAGAAACTTACCTATCCCGGATCGCATAAAACCGACCTCACCCAATGAACTTACAAGTACAATATTAATAGATGAACTACCCAAAAATAAAACTCCCGGCCATGAGCTATAATAAAGCACTTGCCTACTTAAGCACCGCTTATAATGCTTGTTTGAGACAGGGTTATTTCCCACAATCATGGAAACATGCACAAATAATATGTTCGCAAAGCCACAAAACACAAGAAAAAAGTAAATAACCGTAGATCGATAAGTCTACTAACTTCACTAACCAAATTATTAGAAAAGGTCATACATAAACGTTTGATTAACAGTATCGGAAACCTCAACATATTACTCACATTTTAATTCGGCTTTCGAAAAGGTCACTTAACCTGTCAACTACAGAGAATTAATGAATTTATCGAACAAGACAAAGTGTGGACCGAAGGTTTTAAAAAGATGCTCCTAGACATAGACACGCCCATAACCTTAAAGCCATCATCTTCTCCTTTCCGGAAAATCGAACCTTTGCAATTAGGGTTGACTCAACATTGTCTGAAACCAAAAACGTTCGTGTTGGCGTTCCACAAGGCAGCATACTAGGACCGATCCTATTCTACATATAAACCTCAGATATACCTAAAATTACAGCAACGCTGAAAACATTTGCCGATGATACGGCCATTTTTACTCAAGCGGCCAAACTAGAAAATGCAGTAATAGCATTACAACATGCAACAAACAGCCTGTTCTTCTGGTTCAAACAATGGAATATGCAAATTAAGGCTGATAAATGCCTAGTCAAAATATTTACCCTACGAAGAATGAATAACCCTTCTAACGTACATATACACAATAGTATAATACCTTGAAATCCAAATGACTGCAGTTAAATACTTAAAAGTTTACCTCGGTACTCGGTTAAGTTGCAAATACCACATTAATAATAAATTAATGCAAAGCTATACTAGGCTAAGACAATTGTTTGCCTTGATAAATAGGAATTCAACATTAAACATTGAATGTGAGGTACTGTTATACAAAAGTCTGGTACGACCTCTGGCACTATACGCATCACCTGTGTGGTGTAATACTTCCAAAAGCAACTTATAAAAATTGCAGAGGTTTCAAAACAAGGTGTTGGGAAGCGCAGTTAACGCACCATGAAACGTACGAAACACACAACTATGTCAAGAACTAGGCCTATGATACTTGGAGAGTTTATTTAAAAATGTGCTAACAATTTTATTACTAACTCAAGTGCGTGTAGCGGTGCGGTACACTATGAACTGTTTCAAAGAAATATCCACACTAGACTGATACACAGATTACCACAAGATATCATATAATCGCGAACACAATTAAACCACAATTATAGTGTTACCCCATTTACTTATTGTCCTTTAGACAGATTGTAAATTACCTCGGAGTTAAAAAAAATTGTTATGGTCAATCATTATTGTCATAGTTAATCATTATTATTAATCGTTATTGTTTTTACATACCTATGAGATTGCTAATCAGTTTCATTCTATTATAATTTAGTTACTATATTCCAATGTATCAATGCTATGTATAACAAACTGTTATTTGTTGATCTGGCTATAAACTTAAAAAAAATACTGCTGTATTTCAGCAATTACACGCCAGATATTCTCTATCAGCCTTATAATCGTAGCAGGTTTCTTGACGTAAACTCTTTCCTTCAAATAATCCCACAAGAAAAAACTTAATGAGGTTAGATCGCAAGACAGCGACGACTAATCGATATCACGGTTCTGTGAGATAACATGAGCAGGAAATTTAGTTTGAAGTAAAGTGAGTGCTTCACATACTATGTCACATATGACCCCATCTTGTTGAAATTACAGTTAAAATCACTAGTTTCATAAAAAAAAAGTTGTTTAGCATCTTGCGATGGCGTACACTATTGACAGTAATATCGTTGTCAGCTTTGTGCTCAAAAAAGTACGGGCCAATAATTTTTCTAACCCCCAAGGCACATCAAACAGTGCAATTTTGTAAACTCACTAGTTTTTGTAAAGAGTACATGCATTTTTATTACTCTAGATGCGACAATTTCGACGATTCGCAAAACCATTTAATGAAAAATGAGCATATAGGTTATTTGCAAAAATCAGGATCAACTGCTGTATTCTCTAAAATCAAATTTGCAAATGTACGGAATTTCTGGTGGTTTTTGGTGAACTTGCCATATGTATTAATATCAACAGTATAAAAGCAAACTTCCAACGTTCACAGAACTCAAACGGCGCACAACACAAATCCTAAAGTTTAGTTTGGATCATGCTATGTTTCTGTGTATATTTAAGACAAATATATTGGCAATTGGGCAATTTTATTATGTATCATGAGGGCAGATACTTTCCTCTATATAGAAGGTAAAGTCTACAAATCCACATCAGTAAGAACCGTATATACCATGTCTGTTCTATCTCATATTTTCATTGAAAACTTTTAAAAACCAAATGAGTATGTTGTTGGCTTGTTTTTCCACATAAGATTATATAATACACATCAGTAAATCAAGATCCCTAAAGTTTCTCCGTAACTACATGAAACTAACAATTTAAATTCAATAAAAGTAAACTCATATAACTACAATTTAATATTAAATTGTTAAAATCCATGCAAAATCTTATTGAAAATCTGGCTCACAGGCACACCGTTTTTCATATTTTTTTCTTGCCTTTAATAAAATTGGTATATGAAACTTGAAAAAAAATATCATTACAACGAGAACACACTTTTAACTGAATTCATCGTGCTGTATTATTATGAAGGTGCTTATAAGTGTGTTTATTATTATAAATATAACATTAAGAGACACAAGAAATAATTATTAAATTCTAAATAAAATATGTAAATAAGTTACTCTGTTCTATTGGCAATACAAATACAAATCTCGCATTTGTTAAAAATACAAAATGCAAATTTGATTTGCAGATGTCGCAAATAAAACACAAGAACTGTACTGTTAAAATAATTTACACATTCATTTAAAAGTCTGTTAGAAAGTGCATCTCTTGCAGATCACGCTCGACGTGGCGCGCGCGATAAAAATTCAAAATGTAAAACAAAACTGCGACGTGCAAAATTACTTTGGGCGCAATATCCGCGCTCTAGCCCGACAGGAATTCCCATCGCACACCCATTTATCTAGCAGAAAATGACCGTGATTTAATTTTGGCCCGCAGCTCCTGAAAATCCTTGAATGCGAACATTAATAACGGACAAAGTTACCCTTGTTCCACAATTTAAATTAGCAACATTATAGTGCGCCGCGTGAAACAGAAAGCGAATGTTACTAATAGCTCGATGTTAGAGAAAGAGAAAATTACGAGCTCCCTGGGGACAGCTGTCGCCACCTGCTACGCGATGCATGCAAATCGTGAAAAACTCACTTGCACCACTTATAGTTTCACTTGTTGCATTCGCTTCTAAAACGAGTAATTGTGAAAGGCTGTCAAGCCTTGATAAACTTTAAGAAAATCTCTGTGCAGTTTCAATTTTAATTTTCAGTCAAATACCAAACTAATTTGAGGGAAATTTGTGGAAAAGTTGCCAAGGCGCCGCTTGCAATTTGACCAAGTGACTCAGCTTGTTTTTGTCAGCTTCTGTTGTATGAAAATCGATGAGTTTCCTCTTAAGCGACCCGAAATTAAGTTCCTGCTATTAAGGTTAATTTCTGTGGCCGACTAGTTAGGTAAGATAATTAATGATGCATGTTTCAAGTTGATAGTACGGGAATTTCATTTAGGGCAAACATTACTAATGCGTCTGTATTGAAAATCAGTTACTACAGTAAATCAGTCATGATTTGATACAAGTCAATACATTTACAGTAAAATTTAATTATATAATTATATTTAAATAATTTTTTTCCTATTTTATATAAATTGTTTACTGTATTTAAATCATTAATTCTCATAAATTACATAATTTAAAATATTAAAAACGCACTTCGTGATAATAAACAATAAGTCAAATTATAAATTATTCTTTAAAATAAATTTGTGCAAATAGTAACCGCTATATAAAGTTAAAAAAAAATTTAGTAAACCTGTCAGTTATATATGTAGCTGGTGGAGTTAAAAAGCTTAAACAAAGAGCTCTGTCAAAGTTTATTGTTAATGTGCTATTTTTCAATTTCATTAAAACAGACATACTAAAATTTAAGTTTCAGCGATGTCTTTTAACTACCCTTTCACCGCAGACAATTCCATTGTTAATTCTAGGGCAACAAAATCAATTACAAAATACAGCCGTAGCTATTGCAGGATGTTGAGAGCCAGAACCTAATGACCAAACAGTTTCGCAGGGCTCTTTACACTTTAACCAAAAAAAGCTTGTAGGATAAAATCAAAAGATTAGCAGTTTTTGCTGCTGGATTTAACGTTTCCAGCTAAGAGCCGCTAGGTGGTTAAGAAAATAATTCGGCGATTTTTAGGGCCGCTTGCATTTTTTGTACAAATTAATTTTGTGCTAGTGCCCAACTTACAAAGGAGCTTAATAATCTGGTATGATCATATCAGGCTCTGTTTTCGATAATTTAATATAAAATGGCATATGGTTTGTCGCCTAAGTGAGTATATAAATAACAATAGGCTAATTTTGGTTTATATAAAGAAGATAAATCTCACGTTTCGTTATTTCTCTCGCTTTTCTTTGAAATATAATGTGGCAAACTTGCTTATGTAAATACAAAACATGGCGCCGGCGAAGAGATTGCTCTGTAAGCGATCCCAGAACGAACTTAAAAAGACCTTTCGATTTCGATTTCGAATTTCGGGAAAACTCGATATCGAATATCTGGAAAATTATTCGACATAGAATTTTTTCGGCTTCATTTTCGAATTCAGCGTAAAATTTCCTATAAGAATCACATTTACAAATTTTAAAAAATCTCAAATTTTGTGAGGGGCCGACAGACCGACAGATAGACATAAAATTCAGTAACGAACTTTTTAAGTTCGTTGAAAATAAAAACCTTCATCCAAATTTTGTTAGATGCAGTGTTTCAACAACTCGTTAAAAGGAATCTTATTTTTAGAAAATGCAAACTTTAACTTATATAAAAATATATAAAAATATAAAATTGAAATAATCAACGTATATAAGGCATCTTTTACCTGCTCGTGATTAATTTGTCAATTGTTACTGGTGTGGCGGCCTTTTCGCCCTTGAACCGCTTTATATCGCGGCGGCATGCGAGCCTTTGATATCAGCTGCGTTTTGCCGTCGCACACAAAAACGGCATGGGCTTTTGCCCCGCAAGCATTCATGCCCCGCAGCGCGGCCGCTACGGTCGTGTCTCAGTCCGCATAAATTCGCATTCACGCCTCGCAGCGCGGCCAGTTCGGTCGTGTCTTAGTCCGCATAAACTCATATTCGCATCCCCGCATACATTTACGCATATTCAACACCCCGCAAATATTCACGCATCGCAGCTCGGCCAATTTGGTCGTGTCTCAACATCCCGCAGATACCAGATCCGCAACGCAGAGGTGGCCACCTTGGAATCGCCGACGAAGCCGAAGCCGAAGCCGATTCAGGTGAGCGATTTGGCAATTCATTGGTTGATATCGGTAGCCGCCCCCATCCGCTAACGCGACGGCCGTTTAAGGGACGATTTGGCCTTATCGGCTGACCTTCCACTACGGGCCGTACTACGTTTCCACACCGCACCACGAGAGCGGCTATTTACACGCCTGCCTCTCCATTTTTTGGTCCTTACGAGCCGCATCGGTATCCTATCCCACACCGCATCCACGAGAGCGGCTATTTACACGCCTGCCTCTCCAGTTACCTAAAAATAAATCTTAGCTCCGTGCGTTATATAACTAAATAAACATTTAGTTATTTATAATGCTTCAAAATTTATTCATAAATTTCAAGTTTACCTCTTTTATCTTAATTTATTGATCCCGCCATCTAAAGTATATTTATTAATTAAGTTGCTTATATGCAGTACATATATAAAACAAAATATGAAAAAAGTTTTCAACGATGACATCAAAGCATTTTTGGCAAAATATTTACACACATGATAATTGACGATCTTAACGTACGAATGAGCAATACATCTTCGCAATGCATTAAATAAAAACCAACAACAATGATATCTGTTCTCAAAACAGCGTACGCATAAACAACACTTTTTTAACCATGATATCAAATGTAAATATACATACACAGGTAGTCAAGCTTATACTATATAACAACTAGCAGACCTTTCTTATCAACTGAGATTTTAGATATGAGAACCCTATATTTAGCCAATATAGATAAGCAGCGATTATTCACTCGATTTAGGCGAAACTCAAATGTTATACAACAACAAACCGAACTAAAACAGATAAAAAGTTCAATACAGAGTTGCTATAAAATGAGATCACCAGAAGACAACTACATGCTAACCGTTTAAATATAATTTAAAAATTATAAAGAAAAAATATCAACAAAAGTAAAAATTTACACCTTAAAAGCTACAGAAGAATCAGTGGGCAATAGAAGTGTTAAAACACAAGTACTATACAGAAAAGAGAAAGAGATAAAACAACCTAAAACCGGAATATCGATAATTATATAAAAAATATTCAGCAAATCTAAGAATAAAACAGAAAAAAGTAAAATACGGAAAAAAATTCACAAAACACATGCGGAATGACCTCCTATACGGATTGCAGGAAAATATATGGTGTGTGTTAAGGAATAGGAAAGCTGAAGTTAACGTTACCGTGAAAGCAAATGCTATAATTGTAGAACAATGGATACAATACTTCAAAATTTTGTATTATTGCGATATGATTGAAAATAGTATAACACCAATTAAAGATAATAAAAACGAATCTGTCGAAGTATCAATGAAAAATATTGAATAGATGGCTAAAACCTTGAGTTGCAACAATATAATAATTAGGGAAATTAGGGAAAAGTGACATAAATGGAGAGTAAGCACAATTATGTCAATATTTAAAATAATCGATGGATAACGCTTCTAAATACAACACCTAAGCCACTGACTAAACTAATATTAGATAAGATGCACTTACATTGGCATAAGAATGAAGAACGGCAAAATTTCCGCTTTAATCGATCTACCACCAACGCTATATTTATAATACGTCAGGTAATGGAAAAGAGATTAAATGCAATACACTGGCCTTTGTGGTTCTGGATATAAGAAAGGCATTTGATCGGCTCAAGCTACAAGATGTATTAGTAACTTTAGAGAAAAAAGCCTCCTCGTAGCTTTAATAAAACTTGTAAAAACAAATAAATCAAATGGCAGGTAGCATGAAATGTAGTATGGGAATCCGACAAGGAAACTCTAAGTTCTATCCTTAAGTTCATACTCTTAGAAAAAAAACTAAACATGAGTAAAATAAAAGAATAATAATAAAAAATTATTATGTTATTCAAGATTTCCTAACCCTCCTTGTTACATTTTTTTATAAAAACCTCAACGACATTCCCACCTTTTCTGTTCAATATCCATAAGGGTACCAAGGCTGTCTGGGCTCAACCAGGCTGTCGAGATAAGACAAAAATATAATTATTTACAGGTGCATACAATATATAAACGCTGATAGGAGACGGCAGGTTAACAAAATTAAAAAGAATTTAACGATATCAAATCGGATATTATTGTAGTAAGTGAAGTAAGACGAAAAGATGAACAATGTTTAATACTTAATTCGGAACACATACTGTTTTATAAGAAAAAAATAAAAGTTTGGGAGGAGTAGGTTTTAAAAAATAAGAGAATAAATGGAAATCACGGATCGCATAATGTAAATACTAATACAGATATCGGCAAAATGTATGCTTCAAATATTAGTACGAGGGTGAATCACATATAAACGAGACTTTTGATCTCGGGCGCGCAATATTAACGCGCGAGAGTTTTCGCTTCGTCAGGTGTTGGGTAGGGATGTCAGGAGTGGCAGGTGGGCGATTTCGTTCGTTCCGTTCCGTCGATGTCTGAGCACCGTCGTTAATTACGCAGCATATTATCATTAAATTTCTCGCCACGGAAGGTGTAAAACCGGCTGAAATCCTGAGGAGATTGACTGCGCAGTTCAAGGAAGAGACACTGTCACGAGCTAGAGTGTTTGCATGGCACAAAAAGTTCGTGGAGGATCGCGAGAATGTTGAAAATGAGAGCCATGATCTCCGACCTCGCACCAACGAAAACATCGTCCGCGTTCAACAATATATTGAGGGTGACAGGCGTCTGACCATCGATGAGATTGCATCTGAGATTGGAATAAGTTATGGCAGCACTTTTTCGATCATCACAGAGGAGCTAGGGTTTCGTAAGGTGTGTGCCTCGCCTTCTGACAACTGAGCAGAACAGTTGAACACCCTCCCTACATCCCTGACCTATCGCCCTGCGACTATCACCTATTCGGTCCTCTCAAGAAAGCCATGGAAGGGCTTAGATTCGACAGCCATGAGGAGGTTGAGGTCTATGCGCGCAATTGGCTGGAAACACGACCAACTTCATTCTACGAGGAAGGCATTTCAAAATTAGCTACACGTTGGGAAAAATGTTTTCTAAATCAGGAGATTATGTAGAAAAATAATCTGCTATTCTTGTTTCAAGTTCAAATAAAATATATTTTCAAAATAAGTTTCGTTTATATTTGATTCACACTCGTAGAACTAACTAAAATAAATCGGTGTATTATGTAAAATCTTACAAAATAACTAAAAATGGTGGAGATAAACCAGTTTCTCTTATAGAGCATAATAAAACAATAAGATAATAAATAAAAAGAGATATAAAAAGGGAAATGAAATAAAAACCAAAGCAAGTGAAAATAGAGGAAAAACAAAAGAGTGGCAAAAGCAAAAATAAGTTAGAATATACAATTACACCATCACTAAGAGATACAAACGGCGTCTTAATTACACACCAAAATAAGATCCCCGAAAGAGCAGAAGAATTCTACAAAGAACTTTACAGAGCAAAACTCACAAAAATTAAGACGTACAATAAAAAGTAACAAATGTAAATTCAAAAGACTTTCTTATAATTGAAATCAACCACGAAAGTAGGAGGGTTTTCGTAGTAGTTAAAATATTCAAGGTCACTTGCAAATAGTACGAAGCCTAATAGAAAAATATATAAAATATAACTCACTGTTATATCTTGACTTCATAGATTATGAAAAGCGACTAATTCAGTAGAACATTGGGGATAAAAGGGTAAATGCTACATGTTACAAGAAATTACAAAACAATACAAAAACAATAAAAATGAAATCTTAAGATAAAATGACATAATTTCTTCCAAATTATTAAGTGGCGAACCGAAGCGGAGTCACTTACTAACTTCATGTTGTCTGTCTGTCTATCCGTCCGTCCGTCCGAGCAATAACTCGAGAACGGCTGGGAATTTCCAAATTCTGTTTTCACCAATCGACAGATAACCAAAAAGGCTTGTTTGCTAGTGATTTTGAAACTGATTGGTCAAAGGCCAACGTGGTCAGACTACTTCGCCACTTCGCTATGCGCTGCAAGCTTTGCAGGTTTATTTATATTATATCTACAAGACGCTTTAGAAACAGCATGAAAAGTAAAATATTAAATATTGATGGAGAAATATTGAGCCACTTAGAATTTGTGTATGGCATCTTAATAATATCCGATAACCTACGTGATTTACAAGAAATGTTAACAAATATAAATAAAAAAAATTGTTTAAATATGAACAAGGGGAATGGGAATATAATGATAAATGACTTAGTAGAACACGGAATCAACATACAATTGGATGACGAAACTGTAGAAGTAGTTGACAGTTATATTTATTTAGGACAACTGATTAGATTAGAGTCAGATAGTTAAACAAAGGAATAGAAAGAAGAATAAAACTATGTTGGATCACAATTGGAAAATGGAAAACCATTCTACAAAGCAAAATTTACCAAAAACCAAAAAGCAAAGTTATTCAACCAAAGTATTCTCCCCTATACGCAGCAAAAACATGGACACTAATTATATATAGTACAAAGATCAACGGAACGTAATATGCAGGGAATAATAAAATAACAAACATATGGATAAGACAAAAGACAAAAATAGAAGATGTATTTGAAAATGCACTTCAAGTAAAATGGTCATCAGCAAGGCACACTACAAGAACAGGAAATACTAGACAGGCCAACAAAATAGTGCAATGAAAGAAATAAAAGACGACCTGCACTCAGGTGGGTAGACGATAACATACAAATACAGTTAATTATAATTCGTTTCAGAAAGCGCAAATAGCTCGAAGAGACCTACATCTGACAACAGACAGATACAGATAGATGATGATATTGTAAACTGTCGATTTTTCTTCCTTCATAACTTATATTCGTATGTATGTTTCTTTTTAGAATCGTTTATAAAGTCGTCTAACAAGAAAATAATTAAAATTTATTTTTTTCGGTTACTTGATGAGTCTATTTCACTTATAAGAAATTAACAGTAACAAGTATTTTCATTGTTCTCTAATCTTCTCAAATTTGTCCACTGTTCCAGATTGATTTTGACCACATCTTTATTTGTGTTTGAGTTGTGTCCCTTCTTTTATTCCACCTACCAATTTGTTCTAATTGGTTTTAGTATTTCAACTTGTGTAGATGATCAATACTCTTTCATTTCTGCGTATCCAGTAATTTTTAAATATATTTTCTGAATGTGTTCTAGTTTTGTTTTTTCCTACAATTTATATTTCCCTTCTATTTATTATAACTCCACTATTTTTATTGAACTTAAGCATAATTAAAATGAAAAAAAGTCTTCCTTTAATCTTTTAATCTACTATTTTCCTACATCTATGAGACAAAATGTTTCCCTTCATTTTAATTTATTATTTAATTATACTTTAAATTGTTCACAAATTTCCTCATTCCCTTATTTTATTTCCTCTATAAGTTCTAGGAAAACTTTGTAAATCGTTTATGTGATTGTTTTTCGTGACTATTATATCTCTATCAAGACATTTTTCTTTAAGAAAGTGTTTAGGACGATTTTTCAGTTAAATTAATATTTTGTGATATTTTTGCAAAGTCACTCTAATGAAAAAAGAGCAAACGAAAATGAGCGAACACTAGTTTTCACAAGATTACATTAGTATGTACTCGTGTATGTATCTTGTGTGCCGAATTATATTACTTTCTCAACATTCATTGTATTTTCACCTCAAAATACTCATTTTGTATAAAAATATAGCATTATATTAATTTATCAGTTTCTTAGTAAGGGACAAATCATCTAAATTAAAGAAAAATGCTAATTTTACAATAATATAATTTTACGTTAAACAAATACCACGCGACAAATTAACTGATAAAAATCTGAAAACCATCATCAAATACTCCGGCAATGAACTGCACACCACGACATACAGGCCATCCCATTCGACTTCAAAGTACAGCGATAGTGCCCGCATTCACCGCATCTGCAGTGTTCAAACTTTACATGTGTACGAAAACCTGCCCAGGCGATGATCTCTTCCAGGTCAGCAAAGTCGGCCAATAATTTATATCTATTGACAATGCCCGGCTCCTATTTGTGCTGAAATACTGAGCCAGTCAATTTACATTTAAAACCATTCGCCATTAAGCCGATTGCCGCGCGGAAGTACATGTGGTAAGTCAGTTACAGGAGCCCGAGCTAAGTTACAGGCCCATAAATAATCGCGGCTGCTGAAAATAGCGGAGCTGCGCTCGCGAACCTATGAGCGATTGAGTGAGAATTCAAAAAGAAAAGTTAAAATCTTTAAATAATACAAATTCAAATAATACCCAAAACAAATTTTCTCTACAGATAGTGTACATAACTTTTATAAATTACTGCACTGCTCTAAGTGCGCAGCATTTGGACAAAGAATATTTCTTCAAAGTTATTCGCGTTATTCCTTTCATACACTTTCATGTGGTGTTAGTAAATATATATTACAAAAATACTTAAAACATTAAACATTTGACGTAAAATATAATTTCAAAGAATTAAAAAAATAATCCATAACAAGTTTCCTTTCACTCGAGTCGTAAATTCTCAAGTCATTTTAGTGCCTATCTTGGTATGAAAAGGTGAACACCGTGTGTTTATGTTGCAAGCTCATTTTAAAAATAGTGGTGCCGTAATTGTAACGCAGTGGTTATTTGGTAGCCATTTTGGAGTCACGGAAGGGTTTCAACCAATAAAACTATAGTGTTGTGAATGCACAATATCCGACACCCAAGAATACTGGAGCAGTGAGGCATGCTCTTGTTACTTCGCCACTAAGCAGATTCTCGCTTTGGGAATATCTGATCGGAGCGTACGGGAAATTCTACACTGCGATGGTAGCCCAAAACTTAAAGAATGTGGTTGGTACGTCCGAGAGGCTGCTTGTGAGGACATCTCGACACATGTTCTAGCTAGTACTGTTGGGTTAAGTAGTGACAAAGCTCAATAAGCGCCAATAAGTTGAATTTTTGAAATAGGACACCAAAAAAAGAACCTCGACAACTCCATGACCAACCTCTCTATAGTCGGCGTATAACTATTTGGTGTATTATTACGAAATTTGGCACCAAAGGCCGTAATTTTTTGAGAAAGCAGGACACGATAACTGTGACATCTACCCTCCTATATGTTAAGATGTTACACAACGCGGGGCTGCCCGCCAAAAGATATTTTTGGCGTCCTATGCTGACAATGTTTCACCCGCCTTCCCATAAATTTTTGCAAAGTGAGAACGTGAAACAATTTATTTACAAATGATAACATTGGGATAAGTCGGAGCGGTGTCCTTACGAAAGTAAGGTATGAAAAAAGACCCTGAAGATAGGCAACCAAACGGTCAGAGCTCAACCACGCAACATTTTATATCAGCTGCCTTTGTTTACTTCTTGTTCAAATGTATAGTAGATTACCTGGAGCCCAGACTTAAGAAACATAGAAATGCACTACTGTGCACAAATGGTACTACCGTATGTGCGGCGAGCATTTTTAGGAAAGTTCTACAAAAAATGTTTCCAGGCAACCTCATTTTGTTATACAGCGGGCTAGATCACCAGACCTGTCTACTAGCGATTTCTTTCACCTGAAGGCTAAAGTCTTCCAATGCAAACGGCAAACTATTGAGAAATTAAAGGATACTATTCGAAACGCAGCAATGCCAGTAGAAATGATTCGAAAAGCAATGAGAAACTTTGAAGTGAGGCTGCAGCAGGAGTGTAACTTTCGCGCAGGCAAACATTTGAACAATATCACCTTCAAAACTGGTTGATGCCTAAATGGCAAACATTGTTCTGTGTGATGGTATGTACAATAAAACGTTGAACAGCATTTATCTTGTTTTATTTCTGTTTCGAAAAGTAGAGGCCAAAGCCCTCTGCAAAGCAAACCTCTCACTATAAGCTGAAATCCATTTCCTTCGTAATTTTCTTACAAGATCCAAGTGTCCATAAAATGTCATTCATTTACCTTCTTTCCCTTTCTACGAAAAAACGTATAACCCACAACTGCCACCTGACTTGGCACTTTTTCACGTGAATTATTTACTGAAACTATATAAAACTTACAGATTTATTCGTAGAGTTACATTTTGACAAAAGTTGTTTCACACATGTAATTTTAATTTTTTTAAAGCAACCTTAAACTCCTATTTATTCTACGATTAAGGTATTTCAACTCATGTTAAAAAACTTCTCAAGTAAAACGCGTAAAAAGGTACACAAAAATAAATTTTATAAAGTAGATTATTCACAATCTCTATAACTTAAGAAATAGGCTTCGTTAATTTATTCTCTAAATTAGTAGTTCCCAACTAGTATACCAACATGCACCGAAGCAGTGACTTCAGTAAAAGGAACATTTTTTAAATAAAACTTTAAAAATAGTTACTCCAGAAATGCAGTCTTATGATACACCATTTGGAATATTTAAATAGTGTATTAAAAGTAAAAACATCGGTAAAATTACAAAAACATTGTATCTGAACCAATTATTTAGTGCATATAAAATATTTCAAACTGGAAGCAAAACAATGAATTCTGCAAAGACATTTCGCTAATTAATGAAGCGGTCAAATAAGCTTTCTGTTTATAAAAACAAATGTAGGAAATGTTTCATATTTGAAAGCAATTACCACACGTACTTTTATCAAACTGAAAGTCATAATATAATAAATTGTATCATAATACTTTATACCTAAATACTTCACATAACTTTTTAAATATTTTAATCCATATTTCGAGTTGAAAACTATGTATTAAAAATTCAAGCGTTTGCAAATACCTACCATAATTCTAAATAGATGCCCTAGTCTTCACTGTAAGTGGAATAAAATTTTAAATATAGTTTAATTCATTTAAGAAACGATTTTCACAATTATAGTATTTGTATTTGAAATAAACTACGCATGCCGCTTCTAAACTTATCTACATTTAAAACATTTTAATGTATATAATATAATTGAAAGTGATTAGCACAAAACATAACATTGAATTCTACAAGCATTTAGTTATTGACTGTTTTTGCAATTGCGTCTCTAAATTGAAGGATAGAAAACTTTACCTACTTGATTAGAAGCAACGATTAAATTATATTTTGCTCGTTGTACCCTAAGACAACAAATTTATAGTATACGCGTTCTCTGTAAAAATAAAGGTTATTGGTGTACTATTGTACTAGACATCCAGCTATAACACTCACTAAAATTTATAAAAACTTTCAAAATTGCATTTTATATTAGCTACACATACACATGTTCTATGTTCTAAAATGTTAAGCCAGATCATGGATACTATACATACATATTATACAACTAAATAATCTATGCACTCCTTTGTTATAAACATCTAGCCAACATAAAGTGTACAGTATTGAAACACGGATGAGCCATTGTTATGCCGACCCATCATTCTCATAAATTCAAACATGTAAATACGTACCTAACCGAATGTATACATTTACAATATTCAAAATTTATAAACATAAGCTGCAGTAAGCTCTCGATTGCCACTAAATGATAATGCAACCCTTATTGTGGTTCTCGTCAATGGAATCTACATATTCGAAACCAGGGTTATATAAATAATTTGTAAACGCCGATAGACTACAACGCAACGTTTTAATTAATAATATATAGGAATGAGCTCAAAAATTTGTAAACAGTATTACACTTTTCAATTATTATTTTAGTTAGCTAATTAAAATTAAATATTTAAAGGATTAACAAAGCAATAATGCATTATCAAAATTACAACAAATACATAATTTCATAAAATTTTAAATATGCATATTCCACTAATAATGATGTAAAAGTTGATTTCTATTTCGGAAACAATAAAAAGAATTTATAAAAAACGAAAAATTTTCTATACTCGATAATCATTAATATAGTGTTACAGTATACCATAGAAAATTACGAATGATGCTAGAAAATTATTTTTAACAGTTCTAAAATATAGCTAAGAAAGTAAGGCTTGTTATATAAATAAAACAAAAGTCGAAGATACTACACAAATCTACGATTAACTTTACTTATATTGATCAAAAAAGAAAATAGTATTAAAAGAAGATAATACAGCAGATTAAAAACCTCATTGGAAAAAATCGTGAGTCACAGTAAGATAAGAAAAGTTACCCGAAAAATATTTTAGTTCATATAAAATTTTAGAATCTAAGACTTGAACAAACGATAGATATAGATATCCAAAATCTTTGGGTGAAAACTGATGACTGGAGGAAAAAGCCAAAAATTCGACTCCAAAGATATCTTTAATAACATCCCAACTCGTTATGTAGAATCATGGGGAAGGAGTTTGTCAATCATAATTTTCATTTTTCTAATCTTCTTGATAATACAATGATTCAACAATGTCTTTTATCTTCAATCTCTTTTCCTTTACTTCTGATTTCTTGGTTTATTATTCTTTCCCTTCGTATTATTTCACAACACCAATACTACATTTCTACAATTGCATTTTTTTTTCTTATTTCTATATATTAATTACTCATGTTTCTGCCCCATATACCACTATGCTTCGTATCATGGTATTGTACAATATGTTCTTGTTTTGATTGTTTTCGTTATGTGTCCCATAAAATGGAATTTAATTTTCTTAAGTCTGTTCTTGTTGGATCCTAACTGCTTAAATCTCTTATTATCTTTCGTTTTAAGATTTGTTCCACTTCTAAATTTTGTAGGTTTTCATCTGCTACTAGATATTTTATTTTATTAAAATTCTTTCTAGTCCTACTTTTCATATACCCGTTTAAGTATTCGCAGCATATATCCCAGATCTTATTCCTCCTGCACAATCAGCAAAACTCCATGTATGTACAAGATCTCCCAAACTTTATGTCATCAAATTTTGTGGTACTATCTCTAGACCATTCGTTTAATTAGAGCCAAATTCTCAAGTTTTGTGACTGCAATTGGTAATCAAAACGCGTGCTTTAGATTTCTCGAAATGTCTTCACATTGCAGAAATATTAGGTTTTCCAAAGGATACAAATAGTTGATTTTGGTACAGATATAGCAAAGACCGAAACCGTGAAATTATACGAGGTACGTTCAAGTCCTGAGGTCTAAAAATTTAGGTCTCAGCAGTGAAAGAAAGTAGAAAGATGCGGTTCATTTAAAAAAAAAAAACGCGAAATATTTTAAATTTATAATATAGATGGTAGCATCAAACAATGTACACAGGTCGAATTACTGCCATTGCAATTAGAGTGTTGTTTTGTATATTTAAAATGGCGACGTTTAAGAAATCGTGTAACCATCCGTTTTATCCTCTTACGTGGTGAAACGGCCATCAAAATTCATCACCAATTGAGTGAGACATGCGGTGAAGGTGTTATGAATGTTAAAAATGTGCATTTGTTGGTGCGAAAGTTAAAAAAAACCCGAGAGTTGTGTGACCGACGCAGCCTCGGTTGCGAACTAGCCGGACCAAAACCGTGATTGCACGAGTGAAACAAGTTCTTAAGGAAAACCGTAGGATCTATGTAGTCTATCTTACACAATGACTTGACAATCTGAAAAGTTTCTTCGTGTATCCCACAAATGCTGACCGACAAACACAAGGGTGATAATGTCTCAGGTCATGTTAACACGTGATGCCGCCGTGAATTTCCAATCGCGCCGCTGTTGCACCAGCAATTTTCCAGTAGGCAAGAAACGCCCCTAATGAAATGTTCTCAACAACCATGGAATCATGGCAACGACATTGTAAAAAATGTGTACGTCTACAGTCTAGACGGAGAGTACGTTGAGCAGTAACAGAAGTTTCAACTTTCTTGGGTAAATACTTATTCAGAAAAAAATTGGAGACCTTAGAACTTCAACGCACCGCGTAAAAAAGAGCTGGACAAAAGTCTACAATGGTTACAATATGTAAAATTTTTTTTCAATCTTCATTAAATTAAATTTCGATTATTTCAAAATGTTTCTGTATTAAAAGAAATACAGTTTGACCAACAAATGGTTCAACAAAGGGAGTGTTCTCTATGATAATGATTGTAGAACCGAAACACTACGCACAGTGACCACAGATGATAACATCGAAATGGTCGAGAAACATTTCGAAGAAAAGCCCACAACATTAGCGAGAAATACTTGAAAAGAATTCGATATGGAGAAATCATCACTTTATCGGGTGGTCAATTAAGAGATACAACTTTTCACCTATAAAATACGCATCCATCGGCTACTGAGGGAGAAATCCATCAAAAATCGACTTCAGTTCCCTCTCCTGTTAACACATAGGATCGGATTTAAACAAATCGATTATAAGAAGATAAGAAAGTTACTGCAGTGTGCCCCCTACACTCAAAGCGCATGACTGTTTGGTGCGCCATAAGCTGCTATGGCATTATAAAATCATATTTCTCAAGAACATTTGCTTCGTATATCATAGCTCTCGATGCAAAGACAAAGACAAAATGCGGCATTTACTAATCATCATATCCATCAAATCTGAACCCTTACGACTATGCATTATGGGATCTAATAAAAGTTATCGAATACCATTCTAGTCGAGAATCTCCAGAAACCTCGAGATTCTCAAAAAAACAATCAGAAAAATAGTAGAGTCGATTTCAGAATACTCGAAGCACAAAATTATTGATTACTTTTTGAAAAAGTTGCGAACGCATTTTGAACACATTTCTACATAGCCCAATCATTTGCCAATGTAATTTATCCGGTTTCGATGACATTTGTAGTTGTTCTTTAATATTTTTTTTGCAATCACATAAATTTATGGGATATATTATACAAAACGGCTATATATTAAGTGTTCTTAAATCTCTAGAAGCTAGATGTACTGTTCTGTTTTCACTTATTTTCTATATTAACTGTATATAAATTGTATAAATAGAATCCCTGCTATAAATTCATTTTGTTCTTTTCCTACTTTTTCTCTTATGTTGTCTTTTAGTTTGTTTCTTATTACTTTACTATATATTTATCCCAATGTTGGTGATACACTTATAATTATAACAACTTTTCCAATCTCCCTTTTTAAAAATTAGTGCATTTTTGAAATATAGCATAATTATAGTTATATAACAATTAAAACAACAGAAGTATTCACTTCATGTTTGTAATTTGACAACCTCACAAAATGCAAAATTGTATACCAAAAATTTGTACCCAAAAGTTTTCATGCTATTAATGCAGTAGTAAGATTTATAGAGATAATTAAAGTATTTTGTATTACACAAGTAACAATTGACACTTTCACTTTAAATTCAGGTACAATTTCTTTAATTACTTTATTAAAAAAGATTGAAATTTATTTTATATATATGTACTTATGTTATTGTATAAAATACGTAAGTTTTTAAACGAAGCCAAACAAAATTACCAAACTGCTTTTATGCTAGATCTTTAGTATATTCTACAGCATATTAAATACTACATTATTTCATTCATTTTGAAACGTGCGTACCTTTAGTAAATGTTTGACTAATATGTATGTCTATGTATGTCTACCGCAATTTAATGAATAAATTTATTTCATAAAATAAGTTAATTGAAAACAATTTTCTAACTTTGAGAACTCAAAACCACCCGCCAGCCTCTTCGTATCACATTTGGAAGTTTGAAGTTGGAATTACATTTAATGATTAACAAGTATTCGTTGGCGGGAGCAGAAGTTTTAATTAATTGCAGTCTACCACTTGAAATCGATTGGAACTATATTTTGGTTTGAATTGTAAACAACCCACTAATTCAAATTTATGTAAGTTATGTAAAGTGTTGACTTGTTTACATGTAATTTATATTAGTTTCTTTAATAATATTTTATATACATGCATACATACATACATACATACATACATACATACATAAATACATACATACATACATACATATTACAAGGTTACTTCAAAGAAATCATCGGGTTTAAAAAAACGTATTTTACAAAGTATTACAAATATAATATTAAATGATACTCAAAGAGAAAGAAAAAATGTCAAAGTTTAAAATGTGGCTTTACAAACTTTTAAACGTCCAGGTGGCGATATAGTAGAAATCGCTTTAGGTTCTTGAGTATGCAAGGAGTTTACCGATTATTACAATGCAACGTGTATTTAGAAGACAGTACGAAATAAAACTGCCAAGTTACCAGGGCACTATGTGATAGCTTCCAGGATGTATGTTCTACAAATAAAATTATGAGCACCGGAAAAACAGGCGTTCCTGACCACACAGTGAAGGCAGTTAGGAGAAGTTTCATGCATGGCCTGTAACAGTTCACTTGCAGAGTAAGTCGTAAACTTGGTATTCCCCAACAAGTCGTATGGAACATTTTACGACAGCGATGCAAACAGTAAAGTTTACAATTCAAAACGATGGGGGACGAAGAATGTGCTAACTGTTTGGTATTCAGCGATAAGGCGACATTTCATGCAATTGGTAAGGTAAACTGTTAGAATCTTCAGATATGAAACATAGAAAATCATCATACCGTTGTGGAACATGAAAGAGATTTACGAAAACTTAAAGATTTTTACGCAGTCTATGAAATAAAAGTGTATAGAACCTTTTTCACGTAGATATATTGAAGTTAAAAAATTTCTGCAACTGTCAAAAGATTCCAACTACTTCATATTCCAACAAGATTGGGCTCTACCCTATTGGTATGGTTCAATGCGTGACTATCTAAATACAAAGCTCCCTTACAGTTGTATCGTTCAACTGCCGTCCAAGTCTCCTGACCTTACGATTTATGTTTTCTTTTTGAAATACCTTAAAGATCTAGTTGACGTGTCACCAAAGTCAAGACCATTGAATGAACTTCGACACCGCATTACTACTCCTGTGAGGACCATAAATGGGTACACTATAGCGTGTGTCGAACGAACTGGATTACCGCTTAGACGTGTGTGGCGTGACACAAAAAGCTCACATCACAATTTGTGGTAATATAAATAAAATTTTGGGCGTTTTTATGTAAATTTGCATTGTGTAAAATTTATAAAGCTTAGATATAAATAGAAAACATCCACATATAAAAATGTATATCAATTTAAAAATTAAGTTTTAAAATAAAATTCCTTGTGTCAACGCCATCAATCTCTCTCTCTCTCTCTCTCTCTCTCTCTCTCTCTCTCTCTCTCTCTCTCGTCGTGATCTCATGGTTGTAATTCAGGTTGTAGTTTTGATAATATTCCACCGTTCGCCGGAGGCATTCCTAATATTTTCTTAAAAAGGGATACTGGATCAATCCAGCGTTACGGGGAACGTCCTCGAGAGTTTTTCCCTGAATAACCAGTTTTTCTAGGTTGTCGTCCTTCCAGTTGGTCTAATATAGACACATTGGTTAGATATGCTACCTAGGGTATCCTCACAGTCTTCGCCAGGCCCACATCTCAAAGGCGTTTAGCTTATTAATGTCTGTAGCCCTCAAGCTCCATGCTTCTGCTCAGTATATACCGTGAAAAACACAAGTGTTCTGATTAGTTTGCATTTTGTTGTCTTGGTGAGGTAGCAATCTTTCCAAATTTTGGTTAACTTAGTCATAGCTGGTTTGATGAGCGCTATTCTTCTTTTCATGTCCGTTGACGAGTTGTCATCATTATTTATATGGGAAACTAGATAAACTATTTATTTGGCATTTTCTACATCACAAATGTTAGTATCTATTTTTTAGTGCGGTATATTACCACGAGTTTTGTTTTTTATCGATTGAGTTTTAGGCCAAAGCGTAAGCTCTCTTGCTGAACCCTTTCGAGCAGCTTTGAGATCTGTTCCTCTTTCGCGATAAGTGTAAGTGTCTTCCGCGTAGCAAAATATTGTTTATTGTCTTGCCGTCTGTAACCATTCCACCTTCTCAACTATGCGGAGATTTTTTTATTATGTATTCTCCATAAATGTTGAATAACAAGGGCGACAAGACACAATCTTGGCGAACTCCGCGTTGTATATTAAAGGGTTTAAAGATCTTATTATCACGTAATCGAAGGTCTTGCGATAGTCGAGAAAGCATAAATACGTAGGTTTTCCGAACTCTCTTTCCTTTTCGGTGATTTACGTACATTTATGATCTGCTCTCTGGTGCTCTTCCCGCTTATGAATCTAGTTTGTTCTTTCGGAATATGCCACTCTAAGTTTTTGAGTCGGTTTAGTAGAATTCTGAACATAACCTTACTGGGGTAGCAAATCAGTGCGATGGTTCTGTGGTTATTATATTTTTGGATAAACCCTTTTCCATGCAGTGGTATAAAAGTAGATGCATTCCAATCTCTTGGTCACTGTCCTGTTGTCCAGATCTTATTACTAATTTTCCTTAAGAGGTCAACACTTTTTGGATTGAGTTGCTTTAGTGTTATCTTCACCTGCAGTTTTATTGTTTTTTAAATACGAATTAGCTTGCTCGACTTCTCCTCTTAATATATTAGATTCCTGTTCGATTTCTATGATGGTAGGAAAGTGTGCTGATTGCTGATCGTTTTTACAGTATTTTTGACATACCTCCACTATATCATCTATCTCCGTAACGACTTTTCCTCTTTTTCTTCTATTTTCCATATTCTTAGTTAAAATTCCCTTTTGATTTCTTTGATGCGCCGGAGGAGGTCTCAAGTTTCGTTGGTATTAAATTGTCTTTCGATTTATTGACACATGGTTTGTATGTGATAATTTTTGTAACGTCTACATAATCGTTATATTTCTCAGCTCAAACTCCTATATTCGATTCTTCGTTCTTCTGTGTTGAGCCATCAATAAACAGATGTATTTCATAATCTACTACTTTGAAGTCAATATAATCATAATTCAATATCAGTTAAACATAAATATCAAAAGCATTTATCATATTTCAATATTCCTTGATCTAATCTTCTTCATTTACAGCCTGTTCTGAAGTATACACATAACGTATATATGTCCTAAATTTGACCTAAATCTTAAACTGAATTAATTACCAGGAATTTACAAACATTTAATAGCCCTTTTCCTTTATTTCTGTGATCTATCTTGTCCATTAAGACATTAACTCAATAAATACGAGTACAAAGTTTCAATCACATTCAATAAGAGTTACGACAGCTATCTTATCCAGAAAGACCTGTTAAACTCTACCTTCCTCATATATGTAAATTAAATTAAATATTACATTGTTTTGGATATGATATGTTGCATAACGGACGACTATTGTCTCTTGTACTCACGTATTAAAGACTTTTCTATATTTCAATTGTTTGATAATAATGCTGGTGAGATATAAAATGAGAGCAATTGTCTTGAAACGGGAAAAATAAATTTTGTGGTCTGTTTCCGTAAAAAACTTTGGCAAATTCTTAATAGTTATCCTCTTGTCATACTGTCAGAAAGTCCCCATTATTCGACTTTATATTTGCGTGATCTATATAAAAATGTTATCAGTTTCACAAAGTATTTGGTCGAGAGGATAAAACCAACTATTTTACTTTTGGTGATAAAGATAATATGTAAGTTTTGCCTCATAAATGTGCAACTTATTTTAGGGATAATGCTAATACGGAGCAAGTGGCTTTTTTGATCGGGAAGGTCTTAATATTAGAATTTTGGGTTTGTATTATCAATGCGGAATGAAAATTTTTGGAATATTCGTTTTGTAGAAGAGTTCTGATAATGAGTTTGAATACTGACTTTCGGTTTTCATGTCGAAAAGTTTGATAAATGTGTTGATGAGGGATTTTACAACTGCAAAGATTTCAGTAGAGTAATGGTGGGATTTGGCATTTAGTGCAGTTCATATGGATAGATTTTCTGTAGACAGTTTGATGAAAGCTGCTATTTAAGGGTATTTGTTATAAATCTATAATGTCAGCAAACAAGAAGACATCAAGCTGACCTTGATGTAATTTGGGGAAAGTTTTGAATTTCTTAGAAAATGATACAAAATTTCAATATTTTTGAATTTTGGTGAGAGACATACATACTTACATTGTCTGTAAGAGAACCAAATGCACTGTGAGATGCTAAACTTTAGGGTTGAGTGGTATATAGGTGTATTAATTGAATTAAAAAATTTCTCTAACTATTAAGACATAATAATTGATCGAAAAAAAACTGGTGCAAAGACTTTTTTTTGTTGCAAGTACATATTATTCTGCCCTAACACCAAATAAGCAACAAAGGGCAGTAGTACTTAACAGTTAATACCAATACTTGTATCTCAGAATTTCGGAATTAGGCACGTCGGAAAGTAACAGTCAATTAATTATTTCAGCTAAGAAACATTTCAAACTGTTATTATTTAAACGTAGTACACAGCTTTTACAAAAATTCCCACCGAGAATGCTGTTAAACACAAGAAAAGTTAAATCTCAATGTTGCTTAACTCTGAAAGAGCTTAAAATGGGTACATATAAGACTTTTTTTACATCCAACAATGGTAAATAATAATTAAAGATTTTTTTATAGTAAAATATTTAAGGAATATATTTTTCAATGATGTGACTTTATCTTATTCCGTAGTATATAAATAAAAACATTTGCGATTTTGGGTGTAAAACTTTGTTTTTGTGTTTATGGGAGCAAGATAAATCTCCAGAATTGTTCCATAAAGCTATAAGCATTCATCTGATGCTTACTCGTCAATAACAAAATACATTAAAAATAAAATAAATGTTTATAAAGTTTTTATGACAATAACCTTTATAACAACAACTTTTACTGCTTCAGCAATTGAAAATGAACAAATAAAAGTTCCTCATATCGTGAGTTATAAAATATTATTTTGTTTTCATTATGTTAAATTACACCTAAAACCATCTATAATTATCTAAATTAAGTTATAAGAAAATATCTAACTTTTAGAATAAATCGTACCTTAAAAAGTTAATGCAGTTTAAATTATTTAAAAAATATATTAAGTAACAAAACTTATAATTCAAAGATTCGACATTTTACTACAAAACCTGTCGGTAAAATTTAAAAAAAATCTGATTCCTCTAAAAAAGCAATTATTAAAAGAGACACAAATGCTCTTGTTAAAAATAGGCAAACCAAATAACAAGTGGATCGGTTATAAAATTTTTAATGTTCTTTCAAATAAGAATAAATGAAGGGCCTACAATTTAATGAACTTTACAGTACCAAACATCTGCGTCCTTACATAATACAGACTATTACGTCAAATAAATTAGCATCGTTACACAAATGCTGCTACACTTGTTTTGTAGATTTCAGAAATACAGAATTAATCAAATTTTTAAATTTATATGTAACGTCTATTGGAGGGATATACAAAATCGTGCAAATGTGATGCCATTACAATAAAGCTGTGATTATTGTGCAATCTAATATTTGAAATTATGCTAAAATGCATAAGCCCTTCAGACTTTTTTAAATTCAACAACGTAAATATTACTTTAAAATTCATTAGCTTACAGCCGAGGTAATAAATCTTCAACCCTCCCTAAGTAATCAGTTCTCTAAATGCTACAAATCATCGTTTGCGGTAAGTGCACGTGTGCTTTTAAAAATAATACCTTTTTCTGTCCCCTTAAAAATATATGAATTGCATAAAGATGAATTACCCGCAAATCCCTTGTTTCACATTAATATTTATTTTTATTAAATTTATCACCAACAGAAATTAATATTTTGAATAATTACAGAAAAAACGATCACAGCACTATAGAGACCAGTTTATTTTCCATTTGGATAGGCAGCAAGTTGCTCCTCCAAATGGAGATGCAAGCAAAGGCACCAGGGGGTGGCTGATGCGACAAGGCCGCGCGCTGTGCAACGGCAGTAGAATGCGAGATGAGGGTAGGTAATAGATTTTGATTAACGGGAACAAAGCCCTATCTTTTGCGAATGCAGTGCCCCGTTTAGCCCGAGGGTTTTAAATTTCTGAGATTGCTAGAAATTGATTCGAATGTATTAAATGACACTGGCATAATCCCGGAGAAAAATACCCTTTTCGGCGAATGGCGCGGTAATATACGAGGCACCTTGCGGAAATGAATTGTTCTGTTCAAAAGGGCAAAGTAGAACAAATGCCAGCCAATTTAGAACGAAAACATCATTAGTTCGCGCATCCGTCGGTTAAGTGCGTGTATTGCGGCGCATTTTCTTTTATAGTACGACGCAATTGCTACAAGTAATCTATAAGCAATTTTT
This sequence comes from Sinelater perroti, assembly GCA_036346155.1. Classification (NCBI taxonomy): domain Eukaryota; kingdom Metazoa; phylum Arthropoda; class Insecta; order Coleoptera; family Elateridae; genus Sinelater; species Sinelater perroti. Next base: position 39,098,043 of record JARFIY010000001.1, read on the forward strand.
TAAACGATAATATTATATTAACAGAAACTGTTATTCATAATAAATATTTGTTCCTGAGAATTGTTTAAAAAAATTTAAATATTTGAGTGAGAAGCAATGTGAAAATCTAAGAAATAATCATCTGATGTATCCTCTTAAGCTGATACCACTATCTAAGAACTTACAATCATCAAAAACCTAACGACATCAAATTAATTTAACAAAAATATATATATAAAGCTTTTACAAAGTTTCTTTTAAAAACCATTGCTTATCTTCATAAATAGCCACATGTGTGTCAAAAACATAAATGTAAGTGTTCAATATCAAAATGCTTATTTCGACGGTTTATCCACTTCTTAAAAAAACGATTCTAACGATTCTATTTTTTAAAGCACGTTACTTCAAATAAATCTTCATCAACTATCCAAAATTTGACAGGAATTTATCATTGGCTAGGCAGGTAACAGAAATTCTTTAATAATAAGAAATTTCTGCACGATAAATATAAATTCACTGTTCATGTCTGCATCTTATCTGACATAAGGCTTTAGTTATGGTATTACATCTTCTGGACACTTTGACAACAGAGCAATAAACTCGGAAGTGACATGAAAAAGACCATGACCTTCCCGAAATAATAGTTACTTGTAATACTCATTTTCCCATATTTCTCTTAATTATCTTCATTTCTTTAGTAGTGATTATGACGTTGGTAATATTTTTGCTCATCATCTTTCAAAAAAGTTGCTATCAGAGAGCGCAGTGGGCGACTAAAGATATCTGTGATTCAAAATGATGCTGTCCTAAGAAGAAGTGTAACTATTATAAATTTAGATTTTGCCAAAATATGGTATAAAACTACCAACGTGTGGATGTATCCATTTTAAGGCAAATTTTGGTTGCTTGTATACTATGAGAAAGTAAACCACAGGACAAGTCACTTATTTCTGAGAAGCAAAAACTCTTTTGTCTACAGTGAGCTGAATAATATAGAAAATGAACAATAGAATAGTTCACCAAAATGTGTACTTTATACCATTAAACCTCCAAGAGTTCTCATGGAACGCAGGTGCATATTTGCCAAAGATGTTGATAATAGTAATAAATACCATAAGGTACCTTGAAAATTAATGGCATATTGTCTACTGTAAAACATTTATTTAGAGATAAATATTTCATTTTTCATAATGAGATATCTGACAAATTCCATACTCAAATGATACGGAATGGTTATCAAGTGCAAAGGATAGCCAATAAAATAATATTGGTTACTTAATACATTATGTAAGTTTACTACTGTGAAACCCTTCAAGTTGAACGCCTCACTAATCGCTGATATATCTCTTAACATTAAAATATTTTGACAATATTAAATATATTGTGTGCGCATGCCTATTGTTTGTCTGTAAAGAATAGTTCAATGTTCAGTGTGAAGGAAACCACCAAAAGTATATTTTACTGTTTTATAAAATCTCAACTATCCCTTTACTAAATAATTTACTTTTTAATCTGCGCACTTGGTTAAGTTTTTAAAGTGAAGATTTTTTGTTAATTCCTTTTTTACCATCATGTCACAAACAAATAAAAATGTTTGAGTGAATTAACAATAGAGAAGAAAAAGATATTTTTGGACTGTTTAGCTGCAGGTGATAATTTCAGAGAAGAGGGTACCAATACAAAAAAAAAACAGAAAATGAAATGATGGAGGCATTTGCTCATAATTGCCATTAAGAAAAAAAGCAAAACTGAAAAAAACAAATTTTTAACAAATGCCAGGGGAAAAATGTTCCAAGCCGAAGTTTAAGGCAAGTAATGGATAGTTAGACAAGTTCACTACAAGACTACATGTGGGCCAAAAACATGTAGCCAATTATCTAGTGTAGATGGCGATGTAGCCCACAACTATTAAAAAAAATTCCAGACTTAACTGTTAGATATAAATTGCAAAATGTTTTTAATACCCGCGAGAGTGGATTTTTTTACAGGCAACTGTCGAGAAAAACTATGGCATTTAATTTAAATTTGGTGTAGTATTAGGAAGGAAAAATAAAACTGGTGATTATGGACAAGGCAGAAAATCCCCAGAAATTCAAAAAATAGAGTGACAAGGTCTGTCTGTTGAGTAGCGGCCAAACTCCAAAGTTTTGGAGGAACGCCACTATACTCACAAAATGGCTTCTAGATTATTTTCTTTTTTTATATATATTTTTTCTATAGTTTTCTTCTTTCTACAGTGTTTCTTTATAATTCTAGATTTTAATGCTGTAATGTTTTCTCTGACACAGTTGTTAACATTTCTATACCTCTTAGAACTAAACCCACTATAAGTTAAACACCTCCGCGATTTAAACGATTTGTGATGGGTCGAACACTGTTTTTTTATTCTATATAATTTATACAATAAATTTGCCTTCACATTGTGTTTCTTTATTCTGGTACATTTTCTTTATAAAATTATTGCGACTAACTACCCGCGTAAAAAAATAATAAAAAAACTATATGTTTAATTTCTTTAATTTTTGAAGTAATACAAGACTGTTTTATGTCATGTATATTCGTTCTATACTACGAACACACCTAAATATAATAACTTCTTTCTACTACACAATCGAGTTTGTGTTGCATTTCATATTAACAAATTTATTCAATACATTTATTACACTAACTTTATAGAAGATTCAGTTCATTTCGTTGAATAATACTAACTAATATGTTCAAGAGTCCCTTTATTAAACCAAATATCAAATCACATTTGGTTTAGTAAGTTTAAATATATAATAAAATAAAGAGCAACCAGCCAAAACACAATCGACTAAGCTACATAAGACTGTATTACGATCAGCAACAAATTGTAAAATAACCCTAAAAATATGTAGCTTAGAGCTAAAATTCTTCAAATAACTTAAATTCAATTACGTGTGATAAAGTTTGAAGATGTTTATAATAATAGAAGTCTTTTAAATATAAAAAAGGCAAGATATACATTAAAACTTATCAAGAAAATATTGGAATCCAAAAATCATATTAGGACAATAGAGAACCCCATTTCTACAAAAGGCAGAATGGAAAATTCCACTTAAAATATACCAAAAAAGGGTTGCTACAAATTTCAGCAACATTTATTTTATGCTTAAGTTGCGATGCCAGTCAAAAAAAATAATGCAACAGGTCTTATATTTTATTTTTCCTGATCTTATATAAGTTCTGAATTACAAATTCGGGAATCCCTTTTCAAATATAAAATATATTAGTCTAGAAATAATTTGTCCAACTCATTTAATGAGTTCATACAAGTTAACAAATTAAGCGAAAAGTAGATATTTATGTTAAAAATACGTAGAACAATTTTGAATTCAAAAGAGTAAAGTTTACCTTGCTGAGCTAGCGATTACACATGGTATTGATGAACTGTTTAAATTTCAAAACAAGTTCCCTTTTGCAGATAAGAAACAAAACTGTATATCTTGTTTATTCGCAACATTAAAAATCTTTCTTGACCGACACACCTTTTAGATAATTTAAAAATAGGGAGGAATCGACCTTCTAATTACTAATTATTCGATTTTCTACCTCACCAAATGAACTTGATACATACGTCTTAAAATGTATCTAAAAATGGGGTTATAAAACACATGAGCTTTTAATATTCCTTCTTAATAATATTGGCGTTTTTAATTTAAACGGATAATAATGTAAAACCGATCAGATTTTGTTGATTCCAGTTAGTAGTGTCATAGAACAGAAGATTATACATTGATGGTATATATTGTAGAAACTTTTTTATTTCGTGTATGATTCGTTATTTAATTTTATAGTTTTTAATATAGTGATGCAAAAAAATATTGAACGAAGACAAAAATAACAAAATCTAAAATAGTACATTGATACGAGGTGTGTAACAACTATACAGTGGCATTTAAAATGTTAAAATAATAAACTTCGTTTCTAGTAAAGAAAAACAGCAATAAAACTGCCTACACACAAAAATGTATTACCAACAAAATTAAGTTTAAACTTATTAATTTAATGAATATCCTCTTCATTCACATATAACAACATAAGAGTCGGTATAATGGTAACGTTCCCTTATTCATATATTTTAATTGACATAATGTAATTCCCTGAGTCACTGAATACACGTATAGTACATATATTTATAACACGTCTTTATTAACATTTTTTTGTAGTATCATAGAGATGGAATCACGTTTCGTTACCTACTTCTGCAACGACTAAGAAATTTCATAAAGGCTATCCGAATGTTTCTGTATTTACTATCAGCATTTTGTGGGATCCACAAAACACAATCTTACTTGTAGTCACGTTCCTCTTTGATGGTAATTGTAAACCAGTTTCGATTTTTATGAATTTATATATACTTTACTAGATGTGATAAATAGCAATTAATCTTTGGTGTCTGTAGACATTCCCTTCACGAAGCGATCGCTGGAGGTCCCCAGTTTAAAAATGCTCGACCCAACATTTTTGGGGCGCAAACGGATTTCAATAGACTGGCTTCTTTTAGGTAAGAAATTCAATCAGCAGTCTTTCTCCGAAAGGCATATCTGAAACATCCAACATTTTGTACCCATCATGTAATACGGTCACGTAACTGATTGCAATGCTTCTACACAGGTCGGAGAGTGACTTCTAGAACCAACTTAAAAAAACTTAGAACTTTTTAGGATGCCGGACTAGAAAAAACAAATAAGATGAAATATTTTGCTATCATTCCTCGTATCAAATAAATTGACTAATAAAAATTTTTCTTATAAAAAGTGTTTGCATATATGCTAAACAAATTTTTAAAAGCTTGTGTGTTAGTAAAAATTAATTCTGTAAATTCGGCCTTAAAGCTTTTTTGATAGCTTGTAGAGCTTCATTTTTCAAATGTAATTAATTTTTACTATTTCGTACTAAATAGCAAAACATTATAATTAATCTTCTGCTATTGTTTGGTGATGTATCCGGGTGAAGCAAACGTATTTACAATTTAGTTATACCAGTCAGTACTATCATCGCAGTATTAAGTGCAGCTTTCCTAAATATCAGCTGTATTTATCTATCAATTTTAGTTTTACCTTCATATAATATGATGCACTAAAAGTAAATATTTAATTGAAAATGCTCGCCTACAATGACCCAACACATATCAGTTAGATTGGCGTGCAACTTGGGCACTTCACACGAACGTCAAATAAGTTCTACTGTTCACAAAAAATGGCGTGCTCTCGACTACAACAACAACAAATAACATCTCAATCAACTTTAACTGTTTCGAGTGGCTTATACGAATAGCGAAGTGCATATAGTTCAATATAATAAAAAAAAAACAAAATTTAAAATAAAAAACAAGACTTTCAAAGTGTTTCATAAAAGGAATTCATCGACTGAAAAGGAACTGATTAAGCAATATTTATAAAATATGGAAAATAAAATTACCATTATTTATAATATTCTGTAAAATGCAAGATATAATAAATAAATATGCAATATTAAATTACTTATAGATATTCTAGTGCACTTTAAACACCCCATTCTATAAGATAAATACTTCATTTTATTAAGATGTCAATACTTTAGACATATGAAGAATTTTGTTATAAAAAGCAGCGTTATATTGAATGCACAAAAATCTTCTAATAAAAAACTATACAATAAATATTAAAAATAAAACCACAATATGCGTAAATTTCACTAAATTATTTTAATAATCATTTTAGCACAACGTATCATACATAACAAAATAAATAGAATTCGCAACAAATGTCAATAATATTAATCCATTACGATTCCTAGGAATTTCCAAATAAAGAAACAACTTAACTGAACTGAAGCTCATGATGAAAAATTAGGACGGTTATAAATTACATCACATCCTAGTTATTAAAGATAATAACGTGGAACGCCAGAGAATTTGTCATCATACACGGTTTGTTATGTAACAGTAATATAAAGGTGATTTAAGGAAAACATCCAGACTAGAGTTACATCAAATTTATTTCTTTAGATTACTGTCCAGTCGCCAGTTACGTCGATATGCAACAGATAACTAAACAACGTTTATGCAGCACAAAAAACCAATTAACATTAATATTTTTTTAAATTTCTGAATAGATAGGTAATACAGTAAATAATCTAAATGACTATTCACACTTCAGCTTGAGTGACAATTCTAGTTATTGTTAAACAAACAATTGTTGTTAACAAAAGCTAAGAAAACAATGGAAATCAACAAGATCAGCTACAGAAGACCTCAAAACCCTGCATTTAAAAAACCAGTCTACACAAATATGAAAAACAGAAGGACAAACAGGATGATTATATCACTTGCAGTTCGACTTTCCATGCGTAGACTTTAGATCTGTTTGGTGGTATTAAGATATCAACAAAGTCAAAGAAAGTAAAAATCAATTACATACTACAATTTAAATTGTGCAGATTCTAGTAATAGCTCATCGCTGGTCCGAGAACGGCACGCGATGGCATTCGTAGCAAGTGCCGCTAATCTGCAATAGGGACACTTAAACAAAATTGTTATACACGCAAAATCGATAGCTAACAGCTTTGTCATCCGCCCTTCAAGATATTTATTTTTCACAACAACAAAATCTATTAGAAACACCAGTAATTCATTACAACACACAACCTAACCCAGTTTCCTAATCCCACAAAAATTAAGGGCAAAAAAATCAGTTAAAAAACTAATCATAAAAGATAACCCTAAAATATATGAAAAGTCTATTGAACAAACTAAATTACAAAATTACTGGTTAAATTCCAAAATCAACACTTCCAACAGATATTAAGAACTATTTAACTAAGATGATAATCATAAGAACGGCTGAAAAAGAAAACCAAAAAGCTCCTAAATCACCACGCATCTTCATAAATCGCATTAAATATATCAAACTTCTAACAAACATAATGTACTAGAAAACCTAACTAAAATGATTATAGTCTGAAAACTATGTAGAATGAACAAGACAAATTGCAGCCAATATCAGAAGTTACACGTCTGTTATCAAAGTTTTAACAGAAAATCTTATTAAATTTCTTACCTATCAGATTAAGATTGGAAAAGTCTTTTAGATTAGTTTTACGTAACATGCACCCCTCAACGGATCTGACGATGTTAAAGAACAGTAATAATATCAAATGTGTCTTCTGCAATGGAAATCACCCCGATAAGTATAAGGGTTAAAAAGAAGAACCTATCCAAAGTTGAGAAATAAATAATTATCTGAAAATGAGCCAAACAAAGTCAACAGAGACCCACAACCAAATATATCATATGCACAAAATCCAATAATAATCTTATCCCATTCAGCAATCTTCACGCCCTATCTTTTTCTTTCCTCAATAACCACACGCAATCAATAGTCTAGAGAAAATATTAGCAAAAATGATGGAAAAGATGAAAACCCCGTTAAATCTCTTCATTGCTATAATTAGCAGAATGAAACGCTATTGTTTAGAACTACAAAGTAAAATATACCATAAACCGTTCTATAAACATCATACTCATCTCAGAAACTCATGCTGCATTAAAAAACTACTTAAAAATTACAGATTTACGATACAAAACACTCTAGCGAGTGCGATAGCGCTGTGATCATTCAAAATAATATAACACTTTATGAACTGTCAAACTAGTCTTAACCTCATCTGAAAACAATCAACATGATAGTTAAAGATAACAATAGCAAGGAACAGCTCCTAAATTATTTAATATCCCTAGGCAATAGTTTCGTATCTGTAAAAAATGTTAACTCGAAATTAATCAGTCCAAAAGGGCGTTAGTTGTTACAAACCAAGCAAAAAAAAACTGTTCTACATTACTTCACAGGTAAGGCAACATATTGGCATTCAGATCAACAAAAAATATTCGAGTTTTTAAACTTTCCCGTATTTAAATAATTAATAAAGTCTAACATGCCCTAAAGATCCCAATGAAAAATTAATATGAGTTAGACGAAGCAGTTCAATATTTAACGTCAATGTAAGAAAATGCTTGGAAAGCAACATCTGAAAAAGAAAGCTTCGAAATTAAAGAACATTGTCAAGCACTTATTAAGGATAAGGTTAGAGAAAAAGAAATCTTAGAAAGCAGTAGAAAATTTCAAGATCTATCAAGGATAAAAACAGATGCAATAGAATTATTAAGCAATAAAAAAATTGCTACAGAACTAAAAAAAAGATGAAATTCAGCAATTCATAACTAATTTAACGAACGCTAAAACCACTGAATACTCCTTATAAAGAGCAAAAAAAGGGCAAATCGACCGCAAATCCATGCTTTCCTTATCAGAACCAAAATAGAAGATTAGGAAAGAGGTGATAAAAATAAGACATACATATACACACAGCACCTGATTAATGTCTACATCTTTTCCTCCTAAAGATATAGCAGATCAGAAAAACTATTCATAAATTTCTCGAGTGCTCATACCAGATAAATTCATCAATTAAAAGATTAGAAAAAGAAATAGCCAAAATTACCCAAAATGATCTAAATATAAAGAAATCCCCTGGTTTTAATTTAATCTCCAAAAAGATCCTAAAAGAATTCTCGACGAAGTAATTAGACTAATAACAATGATTTAATGATAACTACGAGATAATGGCCTCGACCTGCCACAGTGTGGCGCAGCGGTCCCAGGTAACATACATCACACAACTGTGCGATTAGAAACAGGCTAGGAGCCTACTTAAAAGAAGAAGAAAAAAAGAATAACAATGATTTCCTATGCAGTTCTAAGGCTAGATTATTACTCAACTCAGTAGAAGGTGCCCAGCTCATCCTAATTTCAGTACCCAATAAACCATCCAAGTGATATGGCTTCATATAAGCCTATTAGTCTGCTACCAATATTATCTATATTATTAGAAAAATTTTCTACGGAGAATTCCACTGCTTGTCGAGGAAAAAAACATAGTCACGTCTACATGGATTAGGTCGTAGACCTGTTCTTGTTTCCTTTCATTTTTTTCTTGGCCTTCCTAAGTCCCTTTTTCCCCGTAGTTTATATTTTAAGACTTGTTTTGGAATAATTTTCTCTACCACTCTTTATTAAGTGATTGGGGAATCCCCTCTTCTCCATTATGGCCCACAGTATTTCTCTGTCTACTCAGTCGAGCGCTTTTTCGAGGTCTATAAATTCTAGATGGGTTTCCAAGTTATAGTCCCTTCTTTTCTATATCATCTCTTGTAGTGTAAATACTTCATCTATGCAAAAGTGTCCACTTCTAAACCCATTCTGTTCTTCTGTTAGTATAGTTTCTGTTATGGTCTGAATACTTGTATTTATTATCTTTGCGTATATTTTGTATCCGGTATTTAATAAGCTTATCCCTCTGTAGCTTTCGCATTTGCTTCGACCTCCCTTTTTGAAGATGGGTTGAACCATACTTTTCTGCCAATTGTGGGGTACTTCTCTTGTTTGCCAGTACTGGTTAATAAGGTGTAAGTATCTTTGTTTTAGTAATAGGCCTCCATATTTAATTAGTTCTACATTTATTTCGCCAGGGTGCGGTGCTTTGCGATTTTTGGATATTTGTAATTGTTGATTTAGCTCTCCAATTGTGATATTATCAATTCCGTACACATTATGTTTTTTCTGTTTTTCTTCTTGATTTTGTTGGTTATTATTGCAGCATAGTTTTTCGCAATATTCTAGCTATTCCTTTTCTTCGATGTTGTTGATTTTTGTTTTTTGTTTCCCATTCTTATTTAGTTTTTTTATAGCTTCATATGCAAAGATCTGTCGCCCGTGCAGGTCTTGTTCTAACTCCTGTGTCCATTTGTCCCAGCTTTCTCTGTATGCTTGTAGTGTTTTTGTTTTGGCTATATTTCTTCTTATTTTATATTCATTATATGTTTCTTCATTTCTATTTTTGGTATACGACCTTTTTGTCGTTGATTATTTCTGCCAATTCTTCATTGCATATTTCAAGTCCTTTATTTTTATTCGTTTTGAGTTATCTTTCTAAGGCTTCATCTGCTGCCTGTTGTATCAAATTTGTTATATTGTTCCATTCTTCATTAATGTTGTTTGTTGTTGAATATTTTAATAGATGTTATTTTATCTATTCTGATACAGTATCTGTATGGTCTCGTCTTCGATAAGATTTACTTTGTATGTGCACTGTTTTGTTTGTTGTACTGTTATTACGTAGTCTGTTATACTTCTCCTGTCTCTAGCTTCCGAGGTGTATTTGTAAATGTCTTTTTTCTTGTGGAAAGTGTTATTAATTTTTAGTTTATTATGTAAAGCGAAATTAATTAATGATATTCCATTGTTATTCAGTGTGCTTTCTCAATTTATGCCTACTGTGCCTGGCATGGGCTGGATACCCAGTCTCGTATTTAGGTCACCTACTATTACTAGGTAATCATTTTTATCTCTTTTTGTAATGTGTCATAAAACTGCTCGGGGCTATATACTCCGTATATCGTCATATATCTTCTGTTGGTTTTTAGTCTCACGTTTACTATACATTCATTAACGGATTTGTAACTTTGTACGTTATCGAGGTGTCTTTTAGGTTTCAGGATTGCAACTCCTGCTGCTCTCGTCTCTTTATTTACTTTGCTGAATATTTTTATGTATTTTTGTAATCCTTGAGTACCTCTTAGTTTCTTTTTGGTTTCGGTGATTATCGCTATGTTACATTCTATCTTTTCTAACCATTTTTCTAGCTCTTCTTCTTTATTTATCAGTCCTTATACATTCCACGTTGAGACTTTCTAGAAGTTTTTACTTCTTTCTTTTTTTTGTTTTAACTTTATTAACTTTGTTTGTTTGTAGGTGAGGTTTTGTGTTCCTAATTCTCTGTTTGTCTTGTTTCTTTGAGTGACAATTTTTGCTCCTCCAGAATCCTTGGAGCTGACCAATTTTTCGGCGCGAAATTCCCAATTAATTTTTTTACTCGCCTGGGGTAAACTCCATTTTAAAACTCGCAGTTTTCATGTTTGGAAACCTATTAACTGGTTTATTTTTTCCGTGGGTAAGGTAGCAAACCCTCTTGCTTTAGCCGGGCTTGGAACCGGCAAGGTTGCTACCAAAATTAAACATGACCTGTGTTTGGTGCTCATCTCTAAATCCCCTTATCCCGAATCCCATCTCTACCTGTAACCTTGATTATCCGCTACGCTAGTCACAACTAAACGGAATTTTTACCGCCACCCAGCATTCCGATTCGAACCCCCGTGAGCGACAAAGCCCCCGGTAAGCCGACCAGGTGCTCTATTGCGCTGTGCTTGCACGCTGTCGATGCCTTTTGTACGTTCCGTCCCGTCCGTGGTGTCCCAGTACATTTGGCTAAGGAAAACCCACCCTCGGGTTGAAGCCGCCAACAAAGAGCACGCCGAAATCCGCCGTCCAGGCTACCAGAGACCATTACGTGCGGTAAGTCTCGTTTAGTTGTTCCCTCGTGCATTTGTTCCCAACAGCACTTTTTCCCGCAGTATGGAGAGTGCACAACTGACCTGCCTCCCACCATATTTGAAGTTATTTAATCAAAGTTGTTTTTTGTGTTTCCTCAATTTCTTTGTTGGCTTAATTGTTACTTTGTTATTAATTTAGTTTTGCCCAATATATAGTTTACACAGCTCTGCTTTGTTTTATTTCCTGTTTTGTTCATTGAGTTAACTGTGCTTAATTATCAAAGAACCTGGAAACCAAAATATTTTGGCTGCATTTATCGACATGACTCACGCGTTCGACAAAGTATAACTAATGGGCCTATTGTATGAAATTGTTATCTTTATTTTATCTATTAGCAATAGACATTCCCTGGATATTAAACTTCGACTACTTATTTGTCACGTATCCAATCAGGAGTTTCTCAGAATCCTTGAACCAGTTCGGTACTTCATGTATATCGCCGACCTATCAACTACTAGGAGCACAATTCTCGCAACATCTGCTAATGATACAGTAATAATTTACTACCGTTGAAGACCATTAGAAACATCACAATATTCTAGGCGTTGAGCTTCTAACTGCATAACTAATGTAGAAGCTGAAACGACACTTTTCCCTAGATCTGCCAAAACACTAAGTTGTTAAATACAATATGTTATTTATTATTTTAATTGTAAACGGGGGCTACCATTGAACAAATCCACTGTATGTGACTTTTATAATGTAAATGTGACTTTTACTTAACGTCTGTATAGTCAGGAAATAAAGTTAGTTTAGAGTCAATAAAAAATATCATTATATACCCACAACACCTCACTAGGTTAGAATATTACCTAACCTTATAAAAAATAATATAAATTATAATACTGTCCAAAACTGGTAAACTGTTTCCGAAATCTTTCATATAAATCTAACAACTGAATTCCAATTATTTCAAACAAATTTGAAAAATGGATATCAATAAGACAATAATGACAGAGAACAAATAATTAAATCTGGTTCATTAGTTTGGATTTCATAAGTTTCATAAAGCAATTGAACAGGTCCGTTGTGTGATACTGTCCCGCTTTATTGCTTGATATGAGACAATCATTTCATAAGGGGATTATGTTAGAAGCCCAGTTTATTAGACCCAGTCGATACACCAAAACCCCAGTAACCACAATTAGAAAATTTGCAAATGTCACAGCGTACTGGTTTCCCATCTAAATTCGCAATTGCTACAATGAGCATACAATCTCGGTAATTTTTGAACGTAGCTGAAAAAGTGAAAACTGAAAATAAATCTGTACACATAACTTTTACTCTAGCATGTATTTTGGTAGATAGATAACCTAACAAATACAATGTTTGAAAGACAATCGCATCTAATGTCTGAAATAACTTCTAATATATAAAGTCATCATTCAACCGATATGAAATTTCGGAATTAAATTTTATGAATGTTCCTGTAATAGTGACAAAAATAATTAAATTAATTACATTTAATGTGCATTGGTATGTCCCCAATAGAATAGTCCAAGTGACTTAAGTGTTTTTTGTCTAAAGACAAAATAAAACAATATACTAACAAATACAGCGACGTTTAAAAATTCAAATCTTCGAATTTATCCCACCAGAGTTTAATAATTTGAGCTGTAAACGTGTTTTTCATCAGATCAATTTTTTTTTCAAATAATCATTGTTGAAAATAAGCCTGAAGTATATGGTGGCATTTTTATGTTATGTATATGTGGCTTACTAAATTACATGAAAACCAAAGCAGTCTAATTGTTGATAGATTATATTTGAGTTTATTCAAAAACAAAATGTGCAGTTTTCAGTTTCCATCAGAATAAAACTAACTGCAGTCAAATAAAATAAAACCCTAGACTTAGGTAAATCTGTTTATAGGAAGGCAGTTAAAACAATAAAAACTTGCTCTAAAATTTTAAAAGTTCCAAATAATTTTTAAAAATGTGCCATAACTGCTAAGTACGAAAAATGAAAAAAAGCATATTTTTCAATATTAGAGTTTGTACAAAATAAACAAAAAAATAAATAAATCGATAAATTTTAAACAAAAATCCGGTATACGCAATCCTTCCTTATATGTTTGTTATAGAGTAAGGTAAGTAAAACTGGAGTTTTATTGTGTATTTTATAACTGTTTCTTATATTCATTTTTTAACTACCCTTTATACTCGTGCAATGATATTTTTATGTTTGTCATTGTATGCATATTTCTCTTAGTTATTTTCCCTCGAGTCCCACATTTTAATATTTTGAGAATACTTAAAGAACCTCTTTTTGCAACTTACTTTCATTTTTAGTAATTTCACCTTTTTAAAAAGTCTGTCAATTTAGATATTGTTTATAATTATAGTTGTATGACATTTTAAGTATTCAGTGAACCGTCCTCGATAAGCAATAGAAAGTTTGCGTATTGAAATGCAAGAAATTTGAATTAGAAAATTCAAATTTGTAGCTTCTATTTTCGTCTTTCAAAATATTGTGGTACCCTTAAAGAAACCTAGCGGAACCCAATAATTATACAAGCTAAGTTTCGTTTACTAATAACAGACTATTCCAAAAAATAAATAAATAAAATGATTCCGGAAATAACAGTTTTTGAAAATATATAGATACCTGTATATATGAATTGGAATAAATAAAATAGAAAAAAGAGAGTATTATTTATGTAGTTAAAGTTTATGATTTGAATTTTGCTGGTGATGTAATGGGTCAAGTCCTATTATGTGAAACGGAAAACTTACCGATATTAAATTGAGAGAAATGCAAAATACATGTCTGTTGTCTTTTTAAATACCAATCAAATGCAACAATATGTTTTTTGAGTGGCTAGTTCTTTCTGTTTTTTAGGAGATTCTTTTCACTATAGACCTGTAATAATTCACATTACATTAGTAATTAAGTAACATATTTTAAAACAGTAATTAAAAAAGCTTTTTATAATAGATATGATAAACAATTTATCTATTCTGAAAACTTTCTACTTAAGATAACCATAGAAATAGTACAAACGTCATTCCCGCATCAACAATTACCATAGCATCACCAACAATGTTAAATTTTATATCTAAATATTCAAAACATTACAATTTTTATATTTCCTAATAGAATCGACAAAATTCTACTAGCATTATAAATGTATTGATTTTTCGTAATGTTTTACATTTAAGTAAATATTATGTTAACTTTCATTTGTGACAAACGACTGATTCAATCCTTAGAGATTATATTTTTATAGCAGTCTTTGGTTAGTATAACTCACAATAGTTAAATCAAATATATAACTCCAGTCTAAAACTAAACTTACACTTACTATGTTTAGTTAGTAAAACAAATGTACACGTAAAACAATGTACACTTAATTTGTTACATTAGTTATTATATTATACTTAAACACTAATTTAAAGGACTATTGTACACAAGGTGTGTAAACTGCAAACACATAATTTAAAATACTGTAGAAGCTTGTTACAATTAATTACACAAGCAAATTTAAGTTCGCCATCGCAGGGTTATACGAGCTTACCTGCTTTGAAGTATGGCAACGTGAACAAAGCAAAATTTATTACTAATGAAAGGGCAGGAGCGACCTAAATTTGAGTAATTTATCCAACAAACAGCATACACAATTTTAATGTTTCGAACGCTTTTAAATTATTCGAGATAATCAGAGCGAACTGCAAATGAGAGGTAATAACCGAGTACGGGCAAAAGTGAAAAACAGCATATACAAATGTACAATAACAAACAGTTTCGAAGATATCAAGCTTATCGTGCCACAAGGCCAAAAGCAACGCAATTAACATGGCCCTAATAACCAATTCAAGTAAAGCCCAGGCAAGACGCATTAGTTCGCCGGGGTGCCATTAAAACTTCATTGGCGAAGTTGTCCGAAAAACATTTTCTATTGTAACCCGACACGGGGAAATTACATTGAGTGTAACGCACGCCATGGTCAGAATTAATCTTTCAGAATTAATAGAGCATTGTTCCGAGTTGCGCGGTTTAGGGCTCGTGAAACGCTCAGGTATAGAAAACTAACGGGGAATGAAAAGATACGGTTCGTATTGAGCGCTTTGTTGGAGGGACTTCCTGCAAAGAACACTCCAGTTTAATAAGTCAATTGTTATCGAATGGAACAAAAACAGCACTTCAAATAAATCGGCCTACAATTCCAGCTACTTTTAAAAATGGAATGTAGCAAATCTAGCGTGTAACAAAGGGGACATTAAATATAAAGTTTAATACAAATGTAATTTACAATATATAAAGACATACATAAAACACAACTAATAAGCCTTGATAAGTGCAAGTGTATAAAATCTTTCTCTTTTATAGTATGCATGTTCCCACAAAAAGACATATTTAAGCATTTTTTGTAAACGTAATTGTATAATCTATATTATTTATTGTTATTTATTACACTACAAAGCGGTTCTAAAATCCCATAAAATAAATAAACTTGCAAAACCCTATGTTTCTCGAACGTATACAGGGTGAGTAAATTAAATTATAAAGCTTGTTATATCATTGGAGTGAAATACAAGTAGTCTCTAAATAGACAATAGCAAGATTTTATATTTCCTGCATCGATAGTACAGGCATCGACCGCGAGGGGCAGTACACGCAAAGTTGTATTCTATGCCGGCGATTTCGTCAATCAAACTACCATTATTGGGTGTTACGTGATCGCGATCTCAAAATGACGGTTCAATGGCTGCAAACTTGCCCAAAAATGATCGTATGGTGCGGACTGGCGGTAATAAAATTCATCGTAAGTGACATCATAATTGCAGACCGTTACATTCAAAAGTTGAAGTGTGACCACGGTATTTGGCTAGGATAATATTAGTGACCTTATTTTCGTACAGGATAGTGTAGCATCGAAACTTTGGTTAGAACGACGCGGACCTCATAAATAGCCTTCAAAAAATCTAGTTCTCACTCCATATATTTTTTACCTGTGGGATTATAAAAAGGGTTTCCTTCAGAATATTTTATTTAAGTTTTCTCATTTTGAAACCAAATCCGCAATACAGTTGCTATACATAGTTATGTTTTGTGAAGAATAGCTCTGGCTGGATTGGTTGGAATGAAGACAGCCCATTTAGGATTCCTTTGTATATATCCTGCTAATTGTTGTCAAACTCACTGGAGTCGTATGTGTAAGTGTCACACTCCGAGATAGCAGTTAGTAACTCTCACGCACTTATTGATATTTGTTATAAAAGTTCCTCAATGGTAGGTATTTGTAAGTCATTGTAGATTTGTATATTTTGAACAAACCAAAGGACGTTCTCTGCAGTTCTTAAGACTTTATTCTGTAATTTGTTTATGTTAGTTTTAGTAGTAGCGCCCCACACTGGGCACCTATAACTGATTATAGGTCTTAGAATTGATTGGTATATTAATATTGCGCATTTAGTTTTTAGGGGAAATTTACGGTTTATGAGTGAATAGAACATATTTAGGCGGGCATAACACTCGTTTAATTAAGTAAGTCTCCTGTTGAGACGAACTCCTAAGCATTTTCTGAAGAATCGGGAAGGTTCTATTCCATTGTTCTATCGTTTATTGTTCTTTGGCGGGGGTTAGCTGGGCTGCGAAATGTAAATATTGTTGTTTTGCATTTATGTAGATTAATTATAATGGTCAGTTTGTTAAACCATTTGAGTGTTTTATTTATAGTTTTTCCGTTAGGAATGAGGCTATAATATTTATTGGCTAGGCAGAAAATTCCGGCTGTAATAATTTGTGGATGACACCGTTGGTCCAGGCTTTGTCGAATGCTTTGTATATTTCAAGGAAAGCAACTACAGTGTAAAGTTTGTTTTCGTAACCTTGCTCAATGATTCGCGTGAGTTGTCGTAGCTGGTGGTTGGTTGAGTAGGTTTCTCGGAATCCAAATTGGAATGGTAGTATAATATTTTTGTCTTTTAGTTCAATCGTTCAATCTGGACTGTATGATTTTCTAAAAAAGTTTGGCCATGATTGGTAGTAGGCTTATGGGTCTGTAACTATCTGTGGAGTGTGCATTCTTTCTTGAGTTTTTAAATAACAATATATGGGCAAATTTTAATGGTCTGGAAAGTAGCATAATCGTAGGCATTCATTGAAGACGGAGGAAAGGTAAGCTAACGCCCTTTTTGTGAAGTTCTTTAAGACTACCTTTGATATCAGATTATGTCATGGGGACTTTCTGATTTCCTGTCGTATTTCTTTAGGCAACGTATGGTTGAATTATATTATAATATAATATTATATTATAATATTTAGGGGAATTCTTGAGGTTATGTGATTTCCTACATTTCTATGGAATCTTTAGTGATTATTGTGAGAGGCAGTAGTAAAGGTTTCTTTAAGGCGACTTGCAAAAACCTTGCATTTTTCTTCATCGGTACTGTAAGTAAAGCCATTGTTGCTGATTGCAAGCATTACTGTGTTTTTGTTAAATATTCTTCTAGTGGCGTTCAAAATTGTCATTGAGTCGTAATTCGACATCTTTTTGTAGTTGGAGATTCTATAGTTGTCAATTCCCGTTTGACCCTATACGTGAGCAATGTTTTCGTTTAAGGATTCGATCCAGAGGCGGCGTGCTTCATGCTTTTCTTTTATTAAATTAAGTATGTGTAAGGGTGGGTGTGTATACGTAAGTGTACTTCTTATGGCTGGGTTTGTTGTGAATTCTTTTACCGCTAGTTTAATTTTTGCTGTTAAATTGTTTATGTAGTAATCAAGGTTTGCTTTAGTATTAAGTTCTATGGGCGGTTCCAGTTTGCTATCTAGCTATATAATATTAACGTTGGAGATTTGGATAGATATGCAGGTGTGCTTAGGAAGGAGATCAACACGGAACGGTGGTCTGAATCAAATTCGTCAAGAACATTTTGATACGTTGAGTGACTAAAGCTGTTTGCAACAGAATATCAAAAATGTCTGGTAGTCCATTTCTTTAATAAGGGTAGTAAGTTGGGTCACTAGGACCGACGACTTGAATGTGTAGCTGCGTAATTAGGAGTCGTTGTCCATTCGGGTTATTTCCCGAAGTCGCGCATGTACGCTTACAATAGAACTAGTTAATAGTTTTTCTTGACGTTTATATACCGTGATTAAGGTTATATGCGGTGATCTGTATCTCTGTTACTTGAAAAAGCACTTCTAGCATATTTTGCACCAATCACTAGTCTAACCGGTCCAAACCACATCCAATCTCTTAATATTTCGTTAAACCATATTCTGTTTTAAACAAAAACAAGGTTCTTCATATACTGAACTAGCTCGGCTAGTTGTTCGTCACCATCATCATATGTATATTAGTCGGGACATCAACATCATCACTACAATTTGGACTATCTCGCCGCCAATATAGTCGTTCATAAGGGCTTCAAAGCTTAAATAGTGTTTGTACTCTTTCGACCCATCGATTACCAAGCTCACACTTCGTATATTTAGCGACTTATTGTTCGTCTCTATATAAGGCATGATACGGTTAAAGTAAATCACATTCGATTTACTATTAAGCGATTTTTTAATACAACATCTGAAAATTTCATATGGGCTCTCCTATTGCCTCTGAAGTTTAGCCGATAAACCACGGAGACTCTGCTGCAAAGTCAAACTAAGCTTCCTGGCTCAAGTCCCTTCTTAATTCCAATGATATATTATCATATACCATACACATTATCTAAGATTCTTATCAAAGACACGAGATTCATAGCCGATTTTCCCTCATTATCTCTCCTTGATACTTCTAGTCTGACTTTATCCTCACCCCAAGCGATATTAGTAGTAAAACACTGCATTTACTAGCAACTCGCAAAAATTTTCTTGTGTTTGCAAATAATTACTATAAGTCCTTGGGCATGAACTGCTTAGAATTCTCTGGATGTTTATGTGGTACCATGCGTCGTTATAGAACTGCGATTGAATTTATCGAAGTTAGTCGCTACAACGACTATATTCATAGATAAAATTAAACCTCAGCATAATTTAGAGCTATAATCCTCGATAAAAGCAATAACTGATAAAGAAAAAACAAAATTGACAAAAGCTGGCAAAAGTTACACATAACTGAAAAGAGAAACAAAACTAAAATTATTAAAACAAGACTAACATTATTTAGACTAATTGGCCAGAAAATTAATCTGAATTACGCGTTATTGCATATGTGTGAGTCAATATTTATATAAAATAGACTACCTACTACAAAGCAATTACCAAGATTCAAAAATAATAGGAAGGTATCAACCAAAACCCTAGCACTTTTGTGAAAAGTTTCTTTCGGGCATCATTACTAAATGTGAAATTTAGATACATTTAATGGTTCATAAATAAATTATAATTATAACAGACGCATTCTTTTTAGGAATATTTAGTAATAAGAAACTTTCAGCGCATTTGAAATAAAACAAAGCAATAAATCAGTTAAAGAAATTTTTAAGCAATTTTCATCTTTATATAATAGGTACCTCACGTATCGATCGACTATAAATCGACTTCTTCAATTCCATTTACCCCTCTCAAAATTTTGTCAATTCAGATTGAAACACGACTTGTGCCATTTGTTAGACAGAATCTAGCAGAAGCATTTAATAACAAATCCAAAGTAATGTTAACGTTTTATCAAAAACAATCACTCGACATAGTTGTTCTGAAGTTTTTCCCATAAAAAAGATTGAGTAGCTATTTTAAAAATATGAAAAATCTATATTTAACAGAAAATTAAAAAATAAAAACAAAAAGAATGTCAAAATATCCTATTGACAAACCAAGAAAATGTGTTCTATAATGTTTATCAGTTGATATCAAAAGAAAATTGATTGTTATTTCTAACTCTTTGTTAATCTTTTCGAATTGTTTGGCTAATATAACGCTACAATTACTTAAATTTTTTAACTAAGTTAACTATATTCGACTATAATATTGAATTTTAAGTTTCAGTTAAATCTAGACTTTAAATCCGTTGGTTTGTAACGTTTTAGTCTGCGCTTGTTTGTTTTTCACGTCAGTTGATTGGTGGTAAACATTAAGCCTATTAGTATATTTTTCATTGTTTCAACTTGTAGATCTTGCCTTATTATGTTATTTGTTACAAACTACTGTGTATTAACAAGAAAAAAACCGTTCTAATATCTCGATGTTTTAATTTGCGACTATTCACCACAGCTGAATACCATATAGCCACACCAATTTTAACACACTCTTGTACAAACGCTCTTTGTTTTCTATGAATAGCTTAAAGTTTGGTTCAACAGCCAATAAAATTTGTTTAGTCTGATTCCTAGTTGTTTTTTCTGTCAAATATGTGCCCTTCTGGCGAGACGATGATCTAAGTGAAGTCATAAGTATTTCGTAGATTCACCTTGTGGCGTTTGTCATTTAGTTTATCAAGTGGATATGTATCCCATTTTAAAGTGAACGTGACTTGTACTAATTTTTATTCATTCGCTTAGATACACCATTGCTTCTTAAATAAATTTAAGTGCTTATTTAGCAAGCACTTAATTTTGTTTAGGTGTTCTTGCAAATGTGTGGATGCTATATTTGGGTTTATGTGCAAAGCCATTATGGCGATAGCATTCGCTAACGTCGCAATTGTGGTATAGTTTGTTTTTGGTAGATCTGCCATGAACAATAAATATAGAACAGGCCCCCAGACACTGCGCTAAAGAAGTCTAGAAATAATTGAGTGCAATTTCGTGTAGAAATCCCGACATTTAATCTTAAAATGCCGCTCACTAAAATATGTTTTAAATACTTAGTAACAATTATAAAGCAGTTGCTGTTTGATTTTTTACAGCACGTGTGCCAGATTACAATATTTTTTCTCCTCTATATCTAAGCTGGTTTTACATACTACCCTATGTACCTGTTCTATTGTATCATACGCTCCTAAATCAAACTGGTGATTTGCAATTGACCGTCTTTCCTCTAAGAATAGATTATTTGTTTTAGGATCAGTTTCTCAAAAATCTTTGATACTAGGAGTAGCAAGCTTAATGGTTTATATGAGGTCACGTTCAAGGGTTTTTTCCTGGTTTTGCTAAGACTATGATCTCCGTAATTGTACCGACACGTACTGCATTCTTATTACTGCATCAATTGGTTTATTAACTATCTCATTCCATCTTTCCCCAATTTCTATACTATTTTATTTTCGTATAATAATTTCCTTTTTTACTTTTAATCTCCTAATTAGCAGTTCCATTTGAAATAGGGCTTCTACTATTCGCTGTATTTCGGCTTCTTGTTCTTCAGACGTTGTGCTGGGAAAGGGCTTAAAGACTTTTGTTTATGTCAACTTTCGCTTGATTGCTTCTAACCCATTTGTTGTCTTTTATTTTTATTGCTGAAATATGTTATTTGGTCTTCTTCGTCATCTTCCACAGCGAGTAGTCCGTTGATTGGGTTGCTGGAAGATTTTGGAGATATTCGAATATTGATGCACTTCGTTTTCTCTCTATTATTTTTTTTTGTCCCATTACAGGTATGTCCTTTAAAACTTTTTAAATTATTTATGGTCCTCTCATACGCTATTCCATCCACATATTGAGTATTATAAGCTGCATACCCTGAAAAGTTTAAATGTTTTTTTTTAATCTATATTGTGAAGAGTTATAAAGATCTTCGTTTTTTTGGCTGCATTGCGAGAATCCGTTAACACTTCAGATCCCTATTTTTAGTTCGTAAGTAGTTAATTACGTTGAGCTATCAAAACTGGGAGAATATTTGACATCGTGTCTATTATACCCGTTAATTGATTATCATAATTTATTGCCATTGGGGGTTTTGCTGATGTACGTTTGTGAGTGCTTATTGTCATTGTTGTAAATTTATTCAGTTTGCTTCAGCATAGTTTGTGTTTGACTGAATTGTTTTTGATCTTAATTTTAGAAATAGTTATTTTTTATTGAGCAGCCTTTATAGCTGAACAATTTTCTTAGTATTTTGCATATTTCACGTCCTTGTTTTCTTTTTTCTAAGTTCATGCACTTGTAAGGCGTGTATTTAAGGATTCTAGGACAATAATTTTTTGTGTAACATGCATTTGGCATCTAGTGTACTATACTACGTCTCGATTTTTGCGTGGTTTTTCAAAGCTTACGTATTTGTTTTTGTAGATGTCTTCAATGTTTTTTTTTAATTCTACGCAAAACAGTAGTAGCTGTCTTTTAGTATTCGCTTATAAAATATTTATTTCCGAATGCCTCTGTTCTTCTATATGGGCTCTCAACTTCTCTATTATTATTGTTTTGTGCATATCTCAGAAAAACCTTAAAGTTCTTTCACTGCTTACTCTTATAGGCATAACACTGCATTTCCTTATTTATAAACGCTCCACAGCAAGAAAATATTTTTATGACTCTGTCGGTAGCATTTTGACTTCATTATTGTTTAGAATTTTTAGTGCGCATTGGTTTGGTGCATTATAAATTTCATAAAGTAGAATTTTCAGTATTCGTGTTTTGATACATAAATATTTAAATTGTATACAAGATCGTTGAAGTAAATCCGAAATTTATTTAGGTTGTACTGCAAGAAAGCCAACAGGCCGACATCTGTGCATGCGCAATCCCCTATTAGATAACACAAATTAGCTCACTTAATCAACGACCTACGATTGTCAACTAGGTAAGCCGAGAAAATGACTGCAGAGCTATACTCAAATCCCTCTACGTCGAAAAATCGCCGACAGAAACTAGTGAGTGATTTGTCTACAAAAAGACTCAAATTTACGACGCAATCAAAAGGTACAGAGAATCTAAGTACTAGTAGGAGGTAGCTGCTGTTAGGGCAAATCACAGCAAGCAACCTAAGAGAAAGCGAAGATTGATAAGGATCCTCGGCGAAATATGTCTGAATTGAAAAAAGAAATGGACATGGCGCGGCCGATGGTCAGTCCAGTAGTACATTAGAAGCTACACTGTCTCTTTTAACGTGAGGAACCACCAACTGTAAACTAAGAAAAACAAGATGTACAGAATGTTAAAGCTCTAAGCACTGCTGACCTACATCAAGCGCGACAACGGGATTGTAAATGAATCACCAAAATGATCGTTAAATCTGCCAAAATGCCCTTAAAGTACTTAACGTTGTACATACAAAGCTTCCCTCCTCTCTGATGATGGTAAGGGTTCCTTAAGGAAGTCTTTATGATGACCACCGATACCTGTATTACTACTCCAACGTCGACTACAGTCCGCTTGGTTACTACGTGTGGGGCGTGGTCGAGGTGAGAGTCAATGAAGGCATCATAGTACCAAAGACAATTTAAAAGCCTCCATCATGGAGCTAATGATATATATGGGCAGCAGGTTTAGTAGGTCCCGGCTCGAGAAGATCGTGGCCATTGATGGGGGCTCCATATGAATATATGATTTTCAATACTTTTCATAATATTTTATGTAAACAAATTTATTTTTTATCGTATTTTAATGGTATATTCATTTTTTGCTCTAAAATTATAATATCTAATATATTTATGTGAATATAGATATAACTGCAAATTTAATATTGTCATAATTAGCAAAACTAATATTAAAATAAATCTTGGTTATTCTAAACCCTTTAAAACTTCGTAACCTTTGCATTGAACTATTTACATCGCTGGCATCTTTAACAGTTTTTAAAATAGTTAAAATTTTACTGATAAAATGCACTACCATTTGTTGTTATTAAAAAACTGTGCACAAAGTGTTACGTGCCATTTAAGCATATTAATTGTGTGAACTTTAAAATAATACAGAAATATTTAAACAACTAAAAAATCTCTGCATTTCGATATGATTCCCAATGCAATGCATAACGTATAATCCATATTAGTATGAAAATGTACTTTGATAATCTAAAATCCGTAATTTGCAATCGTTCACACAATACAATGTATAAATCAAGCAAAAACTGGACAACACGTACGAAGCCACTAGTCAAACCCGCACTAAATTGAAAACTCTAGTTCAAATACCGCCAGGAAATTTAAGTTAGTAGCTAAGTTAATTGCAGCTTTCGAAGAAAATAAAAAGTAGGTTCTCTTAAAACTAGAACAATCTGTCAGATTTTTTTGCTAAAAGTTCTTAGAGTGCAGCGGCAAAACTTCCAGTTTCCTGATGTAGCTAACAAGGAACTGTTAATTACAAAGAAAAGTTTCTTATCACAAATACGTTATGCTGTACAACAAAATTAATAGCTGAGCATCCTTTACTAGAGAAAATATGGCAGTGTAAAAAATAACTGATGCATTAGCGATTTATATTACAAATCATCTTCGTAGAAAAAAATTTCGTTTAATTTAAATAAGCAAGATACAAATAGAAGCAATTTAATTAGTCTTAGTTAGGTTTATATAATCGTTAAAAATCAAATGTGCAAAACGTACATAAAACGATCGTAACGGATTGCTCATTTCTACTAAAAATAACGACAGTCAGTTTAAAAACAAGCACTGGAGAATTCCAACCACTAATTTTGCCGCTACTTTGGACAATTCATCACCCTTTCATTTAAAAAAAAAACAGAAAAGTCTTCGTTCCTATTAATAATACTAACTCGCAGTGCATCTTTAACGACAACCGTTCTTTCAATTAATGGAAAAGTGTCGTCTACGATATCATACATTAAGACCCAAATTTTGCTCTCCAGTTTTGTGCACGCATTAATTGCAGTTTTAAGAACAACCCTATTCTACCTAAATATTCCAACGGTGCTCATTTGTCAGCAGTCACTTACACCGCGCAAATAATTTCCAAGAAAATTAGGTTCCGCTGCGCAGAGAAACGGAGGCAGGGAGCGGGCCATCGACATAAATAAACATCAATTCAAGATAACAGCTTTAAACACGCACACTCGATTATTTCGCCTAATGAAGGGTGAGCGCTTGAAGCATGACTACCACTTGACCCCCATTTGTCACCCATCGAGTTCCTAATCATTTTTGGCGATAGGTAACGTTCTAGTCATTTTCTAAAATTCGCTTTAAGTTGTTATAATTTATCGACTTCTTTTAGGTTATTTGCATTGGGACTATAGCGTTGCGTGTTTTTAGGTAATATTTGCATATGTGGAACTCGCAAAACAAAAAGGTGAAAATATTCGCACTATAGACCATGACAACCATGACAAAACATTAAATTACTGCTTATTATAAAAGGGTTAACTACATTTTCATTAAAAATCGTCTTAAAATCCACTGATATAAAAATGTAAATTACGAAGTACGAAAAATTCATTATTAGTGAAGTTGCAAAATTTAATTCGTTAATGTCCTTAGTTCAACAAAATTTGAACTAAATGGTGCCGTAGTACTAAATAACTAAGTTAAACTTTATGTTGACAGTCTCCTATTGAGCTCAGACTCAAAAGCATCAGTAGGAGAACCTATTCAACACCAAAGTTGCACGGTAACTCTCCTAAATTACCAGCAAACGTTGTGTTAAAAGTATTTCCGTTTCGTGCAAATTAGGAAATTCAAAGTTTCTTAAAGTATATAAATACCACAAGACATATTTTATTAACAAATCTGTCAAAAATACCTTAAATCTAAATTGTATTAATTAGTCATGTAAGCGGATTTCCACTGCAACTAAGGCACCGATTGCATCCAATTAATGAATAACGGAATCTGCATATTTACACAAAAATGAAATTCAGACAGAGATGCAATTTCATAATGGCCGTTAATTTATTGTAGAGCCACTCTATTTATGAGCATAAATTTTGCAAACAACAGCCAGTAAAACAAGCATACAATATCCAACCTCATGTATTTGTACGTAATAGTAGCGTCAATTATTATTATTAAAGTTACGTCCCGAATATAACTTCTAAACTACATCCAATTAGTCCTGTTTAATTATCAAATTACAGATGCCGACTGCCTAAATTGATTAAAGTTGCTTTGTATTTATAAAACTAAACAATCAGGTGTTTGTTTGAAGTTATAAAAACGTTATAAAGAATATGCCCCATAGAAATTTCATAGTCAGAGTTATAGATATTCAGAATAACAGCAATCATGTAAAAAGTTTGTCATACAACAAATGGTACTTAAATGCTTTTTCAAACAAATATTAATACCAGTTTCATTTTTGTTAAGCATTAGAACACCAATAATAACCTTGATAAAAATAAATAAGTAATAGACAGTGATATAAATTAACTGAAAAAAATTATATGCATATAAATTGGATTTTTTCTAGTTAACAGAATATGTTTGTCCTAGTTCCGTTGCAGTCGACTCTAGCAGTTCATATTTTTAGTCCGAAATACACAGATAATCAAGCCCAATTTGTATTCTGGTGAAAATTACACATAAAATTTAAATAAAGTAGAACTGAATACACTACATTCAGGGAAGTGGAAATTTAAATATGTAAATAAATTATGAACGTAGAAATTGCTTATAAATTTTGTTTTAGGGTTTCACAAGAAAATAAATAGTTCAAATTCAAAGGTATAATTTGGCATTCCTTAGCTGATATTTTCTAAAATAAATTTTAAAACGCTAACTAAAATGGGAACCCTTCATTGTGATGTAACATACAAATGTAAGAAAACAAAAATTGTAAAATTTTTAATCATTATAAATCTTATACAATGGGGATTAAAGTGTGAATTATATTAATACAAAAAAATTATAATTGCAAGATCACAAAATGCAGAGGCAACTTAATAGGTGTATAAATAACTTCTCAACTTTTTTCTGCAAAATTAAAGTTTTATTTAGAAACAAACAAAAAAATCTTCAGTATCAAAGTATTCTCCGTTGGCATCGATGACCTTTTGCGATCTTTCGGGTAGCTTGAATTC
Organism: Sinelater perroti; assembly: GCA_036346155.1. NCBI lineage: Eukaryota > Metazoa > Arthropoda > Insecta > Coleoptera > Elateridae > Sinelater > Sinelater perroti. The sequence goes on from JARFIY010000001.1 coordinate 39,125,270, forward strand.
CCTAGTGATAGAAGCTCACCGGCTTCGTGACGATAAAGTTATCGATGCATTTTCGGACTTCTTCTTCTGTTTCGAAGTGCGTATCAGCCAAGTGATGCTGTAACGACGGGAATAAATGATAATCGGAAGGGGCCATGTCTGGGCTATACGCCGCATGTGGGAGAAGTTCCCAGCCTAACGCGTCTGCAGCTCATCCGTGTCAAATATTTGAGGGCGTCCAGCGCGTGGTTGATCTTCAAGACTAAACTCTCCTCCGCGAAATCTTTGGTGCCACTTTTTGCACGTTACATGACTTACAGCATTCTCACCATATGCAGCACAGATCATATGCAGCAAATTGGATTTCGGTGGCTTCAACAGCATTTTTCTTAAGATGAAACGCGAAGTGTATAGAAAATTGAATGTGCTCTTTTATGATTGCCATCGTGAGCACAGCTGATTTTTGACGTTATGTGCATCAAACGCCAAATCGCATGATGTTTCGAAAGACCAAATGTCATTGCTTTAAAACCGCAATAGGGCGGACTAATACGTTACATGTAAATGGTGATTTGCGTCCTGTGAAATCTAAAGCTGAGAACTTATTTATACACCTATTACATAAGTAGAATGGTATTAAAAGTTTCTGTTGGTTCAACCGAAACATAATGGAAAATACAATTCTCTTAGTACGCCTAAAACTTATCTTCAAATTCTTAATCTTATGAATATACAAAAAACTTAATTTGTAATGTAAAAATAAAATATAAGGTCAGTTTAAAGATGCAACACATTCAGATTTTCTTTCTACTTGGGAGGTATGTTTTTTTTGTACTTTATTTCAGTTCAGTTTTTAATAATATTTTTCGCAAGTTAAAGACGTAAAGGGTTACATCAACATCTAGAAACTGAAATGTCAATCCCTCCTACACGAGTGATACAATTTGACTCTGGCGACTCAGAAATAGAGTACATAACCTGATGCCAGTTGTTCCAAGGTAACGATGTTTTTGCAGATGGGCAAATCATCAGCACATTGTAGAGAGAATAAAATAAATAAAATATGTATTCAAACCGGACTATTAAATGCAAAGATGACAGGGGAAAAACAGGACAAAATTTGGAATATAAACCGTCATGTCTCTTACAGAAAAGAAACACGAGATAATAGAAGAAATGGAGAAATACAAACTACAAATACCGGTACTATCTGAGATTTAAATAAAAAAGAAAAAAATGGTTTCAAAAACATAGACGAAAGGTGTATTTTCCACATACGGAAGACATAATACTTCGAGAACAGACAGAAACAACAGTAATCAACTGAGAAACCAACAGTTTCAGAATTATGAGAATTGGTCTACCATTACAAGAAAAGGACAATGCGCAAGATAAAGAAACATTCTAGGAAGATCTATAAAAACAACCATAAAAAAGATGCAGAATACGAATGGATATGTAGTTACCACAGAATACTATAACGCCTACGTTAGAAATAACATAAACCAAGGACATGGAACAATAAGAGCCTGACAGAAGATATAAATAAAAACGAAAAAATAATGTTAGGCTACTGCATAACAAATCAACTGTTAATAGAAAATAGATGATTTAAACATATATCGATACACAAAATAATATATAAAGCCGAAAAACTAAAACATCAGAACATGACAGATATCAGTGATATACAACAATATACATGACGTATATCAAAAGCATGAGGAATGCAGTTTATAATGTAAAAATAATAAGAAGTACAAATCTAAATACAAAACAAAAACTGGTCATACTAGAGACTAACATTCGGAAACCACTTAAAGAGCAAAACAAGAGATATCCAAAAATCAAAGTAAAAATACTAGAAAACTAAAAAACACAAGATAATAAAAATAAACTAACAGAAATATAAAAAGAATAAGAACCTCAAGAATAAAATCAGTGAACTCTGAACAAAAGACAGAAATTTTTCAAAGAAACTTCAATAAAAACGATAAGAAAAATAAATAATACAAGACCGAGCACAAAATTAACCAAGAAGTGGGATAAAGAAGTGAAGGATAAAATTAGAGAAAGAAAAAACCTAGACAATGTAATAAACGAAGAAAGATACCTGGGGAGGAATTCAGTATAAAAATAATAAATAGTGAAAAGAAAGTCCGCCAACCTTGAAATCTGAAGTGAAACACGCTATAAAGACGACTAAAATAGAAAAAGCTCTAGGTTTAGACAAAATTCAGAGAGAACTTTTAAAAATTATTAACGAAGATTATCTTACATTATTGTCCCATGTAGTACAAATATTCCTTAAAGTAATATGTGTCAGGATATAAAAAAATTCGAGATAGATATCGGATACTAACAATTTGGCTTTAGTGATGATTTTGGATCAGAGAAGCATTGTTTAGTTTCATTGGACTCATGCAAAAATGTAGAGGTCAACAAAAAGACATATATTAAAAGGCATTATTAACTTGATCAAAAAGGTGTACTGGAAGCAGAACGCGGTAATCAAAAGTGGGGCTCACTGAACATGTCGATATAAAGAGAGAAGTAAGACAGGGATGTATTTTTGCTTCACTTCTGTTTAATTTGTACCCGGAAAAGATGTTTCCTAAGGCACTGAAAGAAGCTTATCAAGGCGTCAAAATAAATGGTGAAATTGTGAACAACTTGAGGTACGCTAATAATACCGTGATAATTGCCAACAGCAAGGAAGATTTGCAACAACGCTGAATAAAATAGAGAAAGAAACAAATGTGGTCTAAACATTAACATCAAAAAAACCAAAATGATGATGTTCTCCAAACCGTCTAATATGACTATAAATGTGACTACAAAAGGACAAATCACGCAGATAATTAAGAAATTTAAGTATCTAGGTAACTGGATAACGGACAATCTTAATCCTTGAGTACAAACGAGATCTAGAATCGAACATGCTAGAACAATCTTTCAGAGCATGAAGTAATTTCTATGTAATGGTGCATCAAATCTGAAACTTAACTATCGCATTATGAAGTGTTATGTGTACTCTGTCCTTCTGTATGAAATGGAGGTGTAAACACTAAAATTGAATACCATAAAATGATTGGAGGCATTTGAAATGTAAATATTCCGACGTTTGGTGAAAATACTGTAGACAGATAAAATAAGCAACAATGAGGTATTGCGGAGACTCCAAGGAGCTAGTAAATTAATGTTATCTGTCAAAAGATAGAAAACAGCTTATCTGGGTCATATACTGCACAATAACGAATACGAATTATCCCAACTAATAGCCAAAGGACAAATAGAAGATAGACGCGGCCAGGAAAATGACAAATATCCAGGACAAAAAATATTAGAAAACGGATTGGTTTAAATTTCGAAAACCTAATCAGTAATGCGAAAAACAGAGAAAAAATTGCTATGGTTGTTGCCAATCACAGTTAGCGAGAAGGCACCGGAAGAAGAAGTATCTGAAAGTACTCATCGGCAAAAATGGAAAAATGAATTAAGAATTGAAAATATAAGAAATAAAATACCGACTATACTATCAAAGAAACAGAACGCTGATAGAGAAATAAAAAAACTTAATACATATGCGCTTAAAGATAAACAAATATCCAAGATAAAATTTGCGAAAATGAAATATTTACGGCGAGTAGTAAACAAGACAAAAAGGAACTGAATGAAAAATACAAGTCTAAAGGAAGAATAGAACTCACACTTTATGTAAAACATATAAAAATAAAACAAGTACAATGCTACGACTGTCAGACCAGAATAAATAATTAACAATACGTGGAAAAGACATGTCACATGACATGTGAAAAAAGGGCTAGAGAAAGACCTATATTGAAAAGGAAATGTAACAACTACAGAGAGAAGGCAGGTTTTGTCACAAATACGGGCCCTTATTAGAGATAGAAAGAAATTCAAGCAATAGCTCAAGTCCCAAATATCGTGAAATACAAAAGTAATACTTCACCATAATTATACTTAGCACCAAAAGTGCGTAGTTTCCTTATTAAAATTTAGACTCAGTTATAAACAATATTTCCGAGACAACAGAAACGAGAAGGTAATTTGGCCCAAGGCCTGTGTTCTCACTAGATAGTAGAAACCAGATAAGAAATTAATATTTATTGCAAGACCAGTTCTTCGGGTTCGGCTAGATTTCCGCAGTTAACTATGTTTAAACAATTTAGTTCACAGGATGAACCGCGTCTATTTTGGGTAAATTCTCGACGTTTCGGCATCGGCTTTGATGCCCTTTTCACTCCTCATACCCCGAGAAAAATCTTCCAGAATTCCCAAATTGTATGGTCTTCCAAAAATTCACAAAGAGAGCATTCCTTTACGCCCTATAGTTAGTGCGTTCGGTTCTCCCACCCACAACCTAGCCAAATATCTTGCCAAGACTCTCCAACCTCTCACAGAACAGGCATCATCCTACGTCCGAAACTCCTATCATTTCCTAGAAATACTGAAAACCTTCCCTATACGCAAAATTGACATCATAGTCAGCTTTGATGTCGTTTCTTTGTTTACAAACATCCCAATTCCTGATACCCTACAGTTATTAAAGTCAACGTATAATATAAATAACAATATCCTCTCCGTAATAAATCATTGCCTATCCAATACTTACTTTACCTTCCAAAATAAATTTTACCGCCAAACTAATGGTGCTCCCATGGGTTCCCCACTTTCACCTGTCATTGCTAACCTTCTTATGACCGATTTTGAAACAAAAGCCCTTGCCTCCTTTCACCTTAAACCTACCTGCTGGATACGATATGTCGATGACACTTTTGTTATCTAGCCTCATGGACATGATACCCTTCCAGAATTCCTTTCCCACCTCAACCAAATCCACACCAATATCAAATTTACCATGGAAACTGAACATAACAATTCCTTCCCCTTCCTAGATACTCTCATAACAAGAAATCCTTCTAATGACAGCTTTTATTACACTGTCTACAGAAAACCCACTCACACTAACCGCTACCTAAATGCCAAATCCCATCACCACTCTGCCCAAATCCATTCGGTTGCAAAATTCCTCATAACCAGATCCATCAGACTTTCCGATACGAAAAATCGCCAAACAGAAATTAAATCCATTACCATCACCCTACTGCAAAATGGATATTCCAACAAATCCTTAAGCAATATAATCAAAAATATAAATAAAAACACTAACTCTCAATCCCAAAACCCTCCTGACCAACAAAAAGCATTCCTACCTTACATCAGAGGCATCACCGATAGAATAAGCCACATACTAATACGGCAAAATATCCGCACGGTCTTTATGACCAACAACCAAATATCTGGGATTATTCGCTCAGCAAAGGATCACTGCCACAATGAATCCCAAGGAGTGTATGAAATACCATGTGGAGACTGCCAAAGGACCTACATAGGTCAAACAAATCGGTAAATATCTAGCCGAATATACGAGCATTCTCTGGAAGTACGGAAAGGCGATAATGGTTCGGCACTTGCCAAACACAGCAAAGAAACAGGCCACAAAATTAATTTCTCTGGGGCTAAAACCATTGCCCCCATTTCCCATTTTACCAGCAGAATAGTACGTGAGGCAACTGAAATAGAAAAACGCCCACAGTGCCTCAACATAAGAGATGACAGCCAGCGTTTACCTGTCATGTGGAAGTCCCTTATTGCTCCGCACCGCCAATTACGCAACACCCTTAATCCTACAAACTTTCCCCAACCCAACGCATCTCCCGCCAAACAAACTTTCACTTCCAGCCCTATAAAAGATCAAGCAGGTCACACGAAAGTTCAGTCTTATTCAAAGACTCATAGCTCTCCTTGGGGAGTAGGCAGATTGAGACCCCGAGTGAAGAGCTAACGTCTTGAAAATGGCATCAAAACCAAAATAGACGCGGTTCATCCCGCGAACTAAATATTGTTTAAATAATATATATATATATATATATATATATATATATATATATATATATATATATATATATATATATATATATATTATATTTAATGTGATAAACTAGTAACAGTAACAAGATTTATACAAAGAACAAAACAATTAAAAACAACGTAAATCGAGTGTTGTGTGCTAAAATAGAAAAGGAAAACTATTTAAGGGCCGACAAAATTAAAAAAATTGCGGCGTTCAATAAAAAAAGATAGTCTTATGAAGTTGTTGCCAACAGTTTATTTGCGCCATTTTGTTAGCAGTTCGTCAAATATTCATAAAGTTAAGGAAAACGCTTTAAATAACTTACAAAATATTACCCAAAGCATCAAATTCGTCATTAACAGCTACACAAATTTCAGAAAAAAAATGTGGGAACAAATGCTCAGTAGGAATTGTTCAGAAGCCATTAAAATCTTGAGAAGTACAACAATATTGCATTGCACTGCAAGTGTCCGTTTTCCAATAAGAATGACATGATTTTAAAATGAAATGTCAATTATGCTTAAAATATTATAACTGCCACTAGTTGCCATTTGTGTTTAGTATACTCTGGCACTATGGCAAAATACAGGCTTCAAGAACGTTTGGTTATTGTCCAAACATTTTATGAAAATAGATGTTCTTTTATGAACACTCAACGTGCTCTTGCAAAACCTATGGTCTATGGTTTACATAATCGCCCTTCAGTGCCTGTTATTCGTCGCATCGTTGAAAAATTATAAAGGGATTTTACTCTTCACGATGCGAAAATACCAACCAGACATCGAAATGCAAGAAATGAAGAGAACATTTCTGTTGTAAGAGATGGCGTTACATAGCCCCCAATTTATCGATTCCTCGTCGTGCTGAAGAATTAGGGCTTAGACGGCATATTTTGTAAAAAGATTTGGGTTTACACCCGTATAAGTTTGTGTTGACCTAAGAACTAAAGCCACTGAACCGTTGTAAACGCCGTGACTTTGATGCTTGGGGTTCAGAGCAACTTAAAAAGAATCATATTTTTGCCCAAAAAATTATCTTCTCAGATTGTCGTTTTTGGTGTGAAAACAATCCACAAAAGATCACTGTATGGTGTGATTCTAGCTTGGTGGTATCATCGGACCGTTATTTTTCCAAACGGGGGTAGAAGATGCAGTTACAGTAGCTGGTAAGCCGTACCGATTGATATTAATAGATTTTTGTAGTCAAATTTAGATGAAATTGATTTGAAAACATGTGCTTCCAACAAGACGGTGCCATATGTCACACTGCTAACGCTACTATTGACGTATTGCAAGAAAAGTTTAGTGAAAGGATAATTTCAAGAAATGCAACTGTTGCCTCCAAGAAATTGTCATTTAACTCCTTTAAATTACTTTTTGTTGAGTTATTTAAAATCTATAATCTATGCAAACACACTACGAACCCTTAACACATTAAGATTGAACATAGAACGGTGCATTCGTAACGTTAGCCCCGAATTATTGCACAAAGTCATCGAAAAGTGGATTCCTAGAATTTTCTCATGTGCATGAAGTTGAGGTGGACGCTTAAATAATGTAATAAACTATGCTTCAACATAATATAAAAAGTTTCGTTTTATCTGAAACAGTTTTTATTTTATTTTATTTTATTTTAAAATCACGTCATTGTCATTGGAAAATCCTTTATTATTTTTGGCGACGAAAAGAAATTAAATTTAGATGGACCGGATAAGCTTCTCTATTTTTGATATAATCTACATAAGAAGGAATTAAATTTATTGCGAGAGCAAACTAACATTGGCTTAACCATGGAATGGGGAATTACATTTTATAAGGACCAGTTAATTTGATAATGCTGACACGCAGTCAGAACTTGGGAAAGTACCCACAACTTCTAGAACAGGTGAAAGACAAATTTTCAAATGTTATGGAGGGTTAGGTATTCACTTCTCAATAAGACAACGCCAGTTCGAAATTGACCTCCCACATGGACGTTCTCAACTGTCAATCACTCTTCGCTGACCTTAGCATCATAAAAAACGTTTGGAGATGGTTGTTACAAAAACTTTATTCGAATGCCAAACAATTTAGCTATACTGAAGAGCTACAGCACATACAGAACAAATAAGTCTGAGATTCCTAACAACTATTTACAGTCGCTGATAATTTTACTCAACCCCGAATATTTAGCGTCATAAGAAACCATGGTAAAAGTACTCAATACCGATCACTATAGTGTATTAATAATGCAAATGAGTAGTATATTTTATGAGGATGTCATATCTAAGATGTTCTCTTAGATGTTCATAGCATCTTTTTCAGTCGTTGTTTAGCTGGTGTAAAAAGTGTTACATGTCCTTTCCTACAGTTTTAAATTTACAGAATTAAATGCAAATTTTCACCTTCTATGGGGGTTCGTGCTATAAGCATTCGTATAGTTTGCTTGGTTTAAAAGGTTCAAAGTTAGTAATTTTAATCTAGAAGATGGAGACCGCAGCTGTTGCTTATCCATTACAGATACAGACATCATCAAAATTATTGTTGACAAAAATTCCAGATATACTTTCCGTAAATTAACAGATGCTTTTATCTTTCTCCTTCAAGAGTGACTTGCTACTTCAACGAAAAGAGAAAGAACCTTTTTGAAGAGGTTTGGAGACGAAATTTTCTATGGTCTTCTCCCAAAGAAAATTTTGATATCTATTCAATGGTACTCTACAAGATAAAATCATTCAACAAAATACCGTTCCCAAGCGGACAAATGGTTCTACCTAATACTCGATGTTCTTGGAAAATTTGCCCATATGAATATTATATACCTCTTTAGTTCAAAAATTTTCTTGGTAATAAAAGTTTTAGTTCAATAAATAGCTCGGTACAGTATTTTGCCAGCAAACGACAGAAGTTATGGAAGTATGCCATTAGGTAGCTTACATAGAGATGGGAAAAGATAAAAGGGCATAATGGATTGTAGATAACTCAGTGATATAACATAACACATAAAATATTTTGGTATAACTTAATATTACGTCACATTATGTGGATACTTATTAAATTCACGTTTCTTTTTCAAATAGTTTGAAAACACTTGACATTACTTTAAGTTACATAAAAAGTAGAAATGTATTTAATAAAGACAAACAATAATATTTTGTATTCATGAAAAGTACCAAAAGGATATTTTTACATTAACACAAAACAAAATTATAATATATAATTTAAAAGTACTATAAGTAATCAACTGTTGCAATAGTCTAGAAGGTAAATAATTTTCTATGCCATTATATATATATATATATATATATATATATATATATATATATATATATATATATATATATATATATAATATATATATTATATATATATTAGTTTAAATGGTTCCTATGTTTTATTTATTATTCATGACTATAATACAACTGAAAATTTTTAAACACAACAAAAAATTAAATATATCGATAGATAAACTGAACAAATTTAAAGTAAACAATAATAAATACGTAAACGGTAAAGTATTATTTAATGCCTCTGTACCATAAGTTATTTTTGAAATTCGTTTTAGATTCCCTTGCTTATGTTTTTTTTTATTGAAAATCAATACTGTAAAATTAATAGAACGAAAATGTTGCTTTCAGTGCTTAAAAGTTGCTGTTTGTGTAGTACTAAGAGACATGCGTCATATGATACAATTTTCCGAAAAGATTCATAGATTCTGTAAAACACTGTAAAAACAGTAGACATCTCAAATTAGACAATTACCACAAGATAGTAAATATGAAACTGCAACACTTCGCTTAGTAACCTAAATTTTTTAAAGACGAGAAACTCATGTTAACCTTATTTGTGTCAATACACGAAACTAAAACTGGAAGTTCCACGTAACATATAAATTTAAGAACGCCCGGAAGCAACAAAAGTGTCTGGCGCACACAATTTATACAACAGAAGCGCCAAAAAATAGAAATAACGGACAATCCGGGCACGTAGCGAGAATAAAACTGAATATATGTACCCAAACAGAGGCTTTTTTCCGGTAGAAGAAGCGCTGAAAAGGCCCTTATCAGATGGTACCAAGCTATGAGGAAGATTGCGTCGACAGATAAGGTGCAGGAAATTAGAGGGAGCATGTGTCCAAGCAAAGTAAACAAGAAAAGTTACATTTGTTCTTCGGGCGCTAGCTAAATTGAACTAAATCAATTGACCGAGCTGTTAATCATCGGCTCGAATTAAACAGAGATAGCTATCAGGCCATAAAGTTTTATGAATAGCGGCCTCTAGAATAATTACAGACGTTCTCTAAATCAATTAACTTTCATTAGACTAAAGCCGCTCTAATTGGAAAGGAAACGATCATCAGTTTCGTATTCAAAATTTAATTCGGAGCCACGGTTGTGCTCTGAACAGAGTTTAGAGTTAAAAATTCATTTTTAAGTTCGCTTCGAGTTCCACTTTATGCGTAATGCTGCTGGGGCACGACCCATACAGATCGTGCCTTAATGCCTATATAATATGATCTAAAAGAAAAAACGCTGATTATCTCAAAAAGCGGGGAGAGAAGAATCCAACAAAGCGCGGAAGATTGCTAATTGCAAAACTTGCTTACTCAAACCAGATTACGCGAATTAGCCCTGTTCCGCGCCAGAGATAGGAAATGAAAATTGCAGATTACCTTAACGGCGTCGCGCTCGTTCTAATTGGCAGAAAAAACGAGCTGCAAATGCAGGCCGGCGCCTTAATCAAATCCGTAACGGGGTCGCGGTTCGGGCGACCAGCGGGCGGCTCGCAGCGCCCCGATAACGTGAAATTAAGCGAGATTGATTCGGCCGTTCCTCGCCGGCCGCGAAATTGAATGAACGTAGTAGCCTGCGATGAAATATGAATCCTTCTGGGCTGACACGAGGAAGCTGTGCAGGCGGGCGCTCACGTGGCTAAAATCGATCGACACCTCCTGCAGAACCGGAGGTATCACTGACCCGCATAAGTCACCACATAATCACGCTGCAGAAGGAAGTCGCTACTTTCCGAACCCCGATAAGCGGGAAAGATTTAAGGGCCGTTGCCTGCGCAGGGGAGAGCGCGTACCTACTTTCTGGGAGAATTCAATTAGATCGCGCGCTTGTTATTTCCAATCACGTAAGAGCGTGGCTGCAGGTTCGCATCCCTCTCCGTTCTGGACGTTCGGCAGCGCAGTTGAAAAGGTTTCAAACCGCCGCGTCGTGCATTACCCTAACTGGACAGAATACATGTGGCGTACTGCACTGGCATGTAAATTGCGGTTTCGTGTACGAGCGGTATAAAGAGGCGTTTCAGATTGGATCTTCAGCCGCGGCAATTCGGTTGGCAGGAGCGATTGTTATTAGACGAGCAGGAGCTATCACAGTTAACTAGTATTTAAATTGCGTCGTCACCGGCGGCGTCGCCACCATCGCGGAAAGCCCACTTTCGCGAACCGCCGCACCGTTAGAGCGTTTCCGCTTGCTCCCGTTTCCGTACTGCGAGCTGCGTCGCCGCCAGTACTGCAGGCCGCCGCTGGACGCGCCGCGGCGCTCCGGCAGCGCCGCGACGCTGGCCCAAATGCGGGCACTAAAACATTTATTAAATGCATCGGGTGGACCGCGCCAAATTTACAACGACGGCGTTCAAGGAGCGATTAAACACATTTGCCGGATTACTTCCAGCTGGCGCCCCGGGCGCCGCCTGCATACGCAGCTTCGATCTGAAATTTAGATGAGCCAGGAATTTGTCACTGCAGATTTAACGAGCTCGGAAAATAAATCGCGAAAGCGTAATTAAAAGCGGCTCTAATACTTTTGATCGAGGATTTTCCTAATTCCGCACTGTAAGCGCAACCGACATTAGGTGACGGAACACTTGCTACGCTAAACCAGCTGTCCAGCACAAGTCTGGTAAAATAAATGTCATTATATAATACTTAATAATTAGGTTAATTACTGGGAGGTTTTGAATAAATAAATACTAAAACATAAAAAACATCCTCTGACCTGAATATTTCTAACAAGTGAACTTTGACCTTTAACTTATCGCCATATCTTTTGCTGCAGTAACTAACCTATTATCTAAAAAAATACCCTAAAATCAAAGAAAATAAAGGCACCTAGTATAGTATTACAATTACGCGCACCACTAGTTTCTTTCAAATCAAGATATCCTAATATATAATAAGAGCTCCTATTCAGGGTTACAGAGGAAGAATTCCAACGACTCTAAAGACAGAAGATAATAAATAAAGTCGCAACAATAGAAGAGATGGAAGAAAAGACTTCAGTGGCGGGGTTTGTACCTACATTGGGCGGCCGCACACAACGTGTGACTCCAGCGAAACGGCAAATTAAAAACTCGCCAACCCGGTAGACAAGCATGGCGTTTTAATGCCAAATCACCCGCCAAGTAAATCAACATGAAAAATAATTTTAAAACTCAAATACCCCAGGAGGGTAGGGTTAATCACCCACAAAAAAAATTCTAAAGTAAGAGACAAAAAAAAATAGACCGTCATGTAAAGATAAACATTAGAATTCTGAATGTAAGATCATTATGTACAGAGAACAGATTAGCACAACTGGAAAAAGAACTGATATATATTAAATGCAAATATTGTTGGATTGAGTGAAGTCAAAAGAAGAAGAGAGAAAATGCTGGTTGTAAAAACAAGAAACATGTTATATTATAAAGGAGAAAAAGACGGCAGTATGAATGGTGTTGGAATATTAATAAACAGATAATGAACCAAAAACATTTGTTCAACGGTAGAAATATCAACAAGAGTTATAGACATAACAATTAAGATAACTAATCGGTATTACTTAAAAATTATTCAAGCATACGCACCAATATCGAAACACACTCATGAAGAGATTTAACGGTTCTAGGAAAACATAGAGAAGGCAATAGATGAACATAAAACCTATTATACACTTCTAATCGGAGACTTTATGCCAAAATTGGGAAATAGACATCCATGAGAATGTAAAGTAGGAACACGTAATGTCAGAAGGCAACCGTTAGTAAAGCGCATCAACTAAAAGCAATGAATACATTCTTTAAAAAAAGGACACCTAAAACAGACGTGAAAAAGCCCTAACGCGATCACAAAAATTTCATCATCTCATTCTGTAAGAACACTATACAAGATGTATCCGTCCTCAACCTAATAAACATCAGCGACCATAAAATTAGAGAGTAGAAAATTAATTGAATGAGAAATAGACATAGACTATACCGAGGTGTGGAACAAAGAGAATACATACAGAAGATATTTTCAAGCAACCCGACTAGAGACCATAAATGTTGAAGATCTTCATAATTACATCATCAATAACATAAAATAAGCTGCAAACAGCGTACTTAAAAAGACACATAAAACCAAAAGACAAACTAAAACTAAAGAAGAAACAAAAAACTAATAAACCAAAAAAACAAAGAAAAACTAAAATGTCAGAGAAGAGATAAAGAAATTAAAGTACATCAAAAATAGAGTAAGATTAGACATATCAGAGTACAGCGAAAAAACTATTAGAGAAACCATTGAAAGAAACAAAGGACCAAAAGTATTCAAAGAAAGAATACAAGAAGGAAACCAAGAAATACTAAATATAATAGATGACAACGGGAACGCACTGTGCAATCGCAAAGAAATCCTAGAATATACTGAAAAATTTTAGGAAGACCTATAGTCGTCGAAGACTCAAGTACCACCAACTAGTCCAAACAAAAAACAAACGCCATTTACCAAACACTATATAGAGGACATACCCACAATTAGTAGACATAAAATAAAACAAGCAATAAAGCAAATAAAAAAAGATGCAAGTCTGGACAAGAATAATAGAACTAATAAAGCAGGCCAGAAAGTTCTTCTAGGACATCTAGGAACACTATTTAACCAGTGTCTAGGTACGAGCACAATAGTCGAATCATGGAGAAACGCTATTGCTCTGCTAATTTATAAAAATCTCCTTGCTATTCCACTTATCCCTGAAGTTCTTTACTGATCTATTAGAAGATGTCTTTAAAACATTGAACTGAATAACTTAGGAATTAATATCAATAGAGAATATCTGTCTAACTTACGATTCGCTGACCATATTGTTTAATTAGCAAATATCATGAAAGATTTGACGCAGATGATTAAAGATCTTCAAAAAGCAACAAGAAAAGTCGGGCTAAAAATGAACATTACGAAACAAAGATTACGGCAAACAATGATGATGCAGCACCTATTCGTCTCGAGAATGACCCAATATGCTTAGGACAAATACTTACTTTTAGGACAGATACTCAGGCAACAGACATTGGAAGGAAGATAAAGTTGGCTTGGGCTGCTTATAAAAATCTAAAAAATGTGTTCAAAATGGCAACATACTCACAACACCTTAAGACTAGAGTGTTTAATCAATGCATTCTTCCAATACTCACATATGCCTCGGAAACATGGTCCTTACGGAAACTGTGATGAAACAACTGAAATTTATGCAAAGAAGAACGGAAAGATCGATGTTGGAAATGCAACTACAAGACAGAAAAGCAATCGAATGAATTCGAGGTAAAACCAAAATTGATAACGTGACACGACGCATCGCAACGCTAAAATGCCAATAGGGAGGTCATTTTGTGCGGCGAGAAGACGATAGTTGGAGCAAAAATATAACAAAGTGGAGACCAAGAACAGGAAGAAGGGAACGAGGAAGACCGAGAACCAGATAGAGAGACAACATCAATAAAGTCGCAAGATCACAATTGATAGGGGCGACGGCGGATCGAATGGCATGGCGATAACTTGGAGAGGAGTATGCACAAAGATGAAACATTTAAATGGTGAGGATAATGATACAATTTTTGCATTATTGTAATTATTAATAGAATTCAGACTGTTCTAGAGTCACTGTTGAGAAGTAAAGGACTCAACAAAACAAAATGCAGCTAGATACTGCATGTTTAAAGAAAAATTAGTGTGTGTGTGTGTGTGTGTGTGTGTGTGTGTGTGTGTGATATATATATATATATATATATATATATATATATATATATATATATATATTCCTGATGGGTAAAACAATAATGGCTTGCGTTGTAAAAGGAGTTCTCTCTCCTCTACTGTGGACCCTTGTAATGAACGAACTGCTACAATCGAAGGAAACGGATGCAGAGTACTGGGATGCGCAGATGACTTGTTCATACTACCCCAGAGAAGATGTAACAATACAGTTAGGTAGCGTATGCAAAGACCCCTGCATCTGCTTACAAATTTGACAGATTTAGAGGGATCAAACATACGTTCCCCAAATTCACAAGAAAGAGAAACCTAGAGGGACTGGAATTAACAGTTGAAGTAAAGTATCTTGGACTATTTTAGATTCACTGAAATCAATACATTAAAAAAGTCAAAAGGAAATCAGAGGTAATAGTAGTGTTAGGCAGATGAGCTCATGGAAAAATATGGGGTCTAAAACCAAAAGCCATGTATTGAATATAAACCATGGTAGTCAAGCCCAAGTAAGATACATAGACTTGCTTGTCTAGGAATAACGACCAAGTGGGGCAAAATAGGCTTTCAACATAAATTTCGAAGTTAATATCACAGATCGAAATAAATTTATAAACGAAATAAGCAACAGGAACAGATCTGGAAAAATTATCTCATACATAGATCTATCAAAGACTGGATCTGGAACTGAAACAGGCATATACAGTGAAAATTGAAACTTGCAGTTAAGCTCTTCACTACAAAAATCCGTTTTTTCAAGTGGATATTTAATACATTCCAGTGCACCAGGAAAAATAAATTAAAGGCTTATCAAAAAAAAAAATCAGTCAACATATAACAATCAGACATTCCTGAAGACATTAAAAAAACCGAGAGTAACATTCACGTTGGTATGAGAATGACACGAAAAACTCAATATTTTGGCAAACCACAAGTCAACGATATTGTGGGTACCAGTGCACGCAACAAGAAATCTGATGAGTCATCATCAACTCCATATATAGACCCGGCTTTGAGGGTATCTAAAAATACAATACAACGCCGGATGAGAGAATCCAACAAAAAATACTCGAAAAAATATATCTATACAAAGACATGGAAAAACTTTATGAAACGATCATCTCATAAACGATCTAAAGAACTGTTAGTATAAAGCGGAGATCAGTTATGATCTGTTATAATTCTCTCCATAGCACGTTGTTTTCTCAGAGAACGTCTAAGCAAAATAGGGCTGCATAATAAAACCTTGAGTTGCAGACAATACGACAAGTAAACAGAGACAACCATCCATATTTTGTGCAAGTGTGAGGTTTTAGCTCATAAGCTATTTATGGAAAATAAAATAATGAATCTAAAAGAATGCAGCAACTACTCAGAAAAGAACTTGCACAGAGTGGTTCAATGGATAACGATACTACAAAAACTGCTAAAAACAAAGTGAGGAAACTATAATTTCTTCATGAGACTGTAGTGCTACAGGAGGCATAGATTAAATGCTAGGTCTTTGACATTTTTAACTAATCTTCAAAACTCAGTTATTGGATATTTCTTCTTTATATTACATCATTAAGCTACGAGATATGAAAATAGCTATGGCAAAATACAAACTTCTATAAAGGGCTCTGAAAATGTTTGCTGATGTATGTCATATTAACTTATGTGCTGTTTTGTAAAGCTTCCTATACTTTTCAGTGGCTGTAGAGTATTAAGCACACATGTATACGCTGTAGAATATTTTTCAAGAACTTTAATTCTATGAATAAAAGGTAGTGTAAATTAATATCAACACACAAAACTGCTTTAAATTTGGCAAAACCACAATTAAACTACGAAAAGACACCCATCAATAGTGTCAGTTTATCAAACCGCGAAGAGTTACTACGATTTATACCTTAACATCGCACAATACGGAAAATACGTCTTTGTGGTTTTTTTCAGACATAATTTCATAAAAGGCTATTGAAAATATCAGGCAAAATACATTTTTAGTTCATACTCTTCATTTAAATAATTAATTAATTAATGAGCGATACTAGTGTACTAATATGATTAGAAAAAACACTATTTACGATGACTTTACGATGCCACAATTACGTAGTTGCTAATTTTTAATCTGGTGGTTGCAATATTAAGAATACTCTATATCTCCCTCTTATACTTAATTTTACTATTACGCCAACATGTATCCGAAATAAAATATTTCATTGCCGCTCTTCCTGAAAACGTGACAAATAAAACCAAGCAACAGTTAGCTAACGTGCTACGTATAGTCGAATTGCGTGCTTCAAAAGCTCTAAAACAACAAAATAACATTACAATTTTATAGGTAAACACACGCGCCACGTTCAAACTACATTGGTAAGATAGAAAACCTACTAAAATCATCAACCTATAGTCATGTATCTAATAATCCCATTATCTACCTTGAAAAGAAAACCAAAATTTTCATTACTCAGACAAATCTACTGTTAGATATTGATAGCCACAGATTCTTCTTTATCCGATGCTCGCTATACCCAACTATAGACGTAATGAAATATATGGCTAATTTAATCTATTTTTGGAGCACGGTAGTAATTATAAACAAATTAAAAGCATTTGGTTTCCCTACTCTTTTGATATTTATATACACATACACACACTCACACGTACAGAGCCCTTACCCCTCCCTCTCTACCCGTATATAACGAAATAGCCGAATTTATCCGTTCACCTAAATATAACTGGCTTGTGAAATACTTTGTAAAGACTAATAAAAAGCCTACATATGTCAAAATAACGAACAAACATATGGGTGTATACATGATCATTCTTTGATAAAAAAAATAAATTCTTCCAAATTAGATTCAACCGCTCTTTTTTTATATCTTATTAGTAAAATTGTTTGTAAAGCAAATGCCTCAATACACAAGACTATAACCAACAATTGTGTACTATTGAAAAATCCTTAATTATCCCTCACCATCAGTTACGCAACACTTACTATCCAAAAACTTTTCTCGGTCTAGTACAACTTCCATCAAATAATGTTTCCTCAATCTTACACTTCCGACTCTATCAAAAATAAAATAAAGCACAAAAAACGGCCTTCTTGCCCTTAAAAAGTAGACATATTAAGGTCCTAACTAAAGAGATAAAAAAAAAGATGAAAAGAGTCCCACCCGGAAACAATAAATTTAGTGAAGAATCAGAACCCAAGAAAATAAAGAAGAAATTGAACGCTGAAAGTGACTCAGAAGAAGATAAAAGAGGCTATGTAGTTAATATTTAATCAGTGGTCAGCTGATACTGACGCCAGAACACATAAAATAGACAAACATGGTTTCTTCAAGCCATTCATAACTGTTACTACAGGTGCGCACCTACTTAAGTTCAGTAACAAGAAACATTGAAGACGCACAGAAAAAGAACGTTAAAAATGAATCTAGGCTACTAAACCTAGGTCGATGTCCTCTATATACCAGAAAGTTAGAAAAAACTGTTACGTGTGGAGTCTGCGATTATAATCTTGTCGTCACCACAAGTAAGAAAGCAATTGACCTGAAACGCGAAGCTCAACTAAAGATGGGTGCAACAAAGAGCAGAAATCTATATTGTACGCAAATAAAGATAAAAAATTAGTCAGTGTCGCACGCAATGACAAGGCGATGCTATCGCGTAGATCACTGGGTCACATTTCGATAAATAAAATAGTCTGTCGTGTCAATGGGTTACCCAAACTAAAGATCGGCGACATCAAATACGAAGACTGTTTTTGCCAGGGAATCAAACGCGTGACAAACGTGAGTCAAGCGAACACAATTCAAATAAACCCGAAGTACTTGTATATATTTAAAGACGACTATAATGTCCATCTAACAATGTATCGATCGCGTTAAAGATTGTATGGTTAAATTAGAAACTAAAACGGGACAAAAGCACCGGATGTTCAAAACCGAGAAGCGTGCGGTCTTTCAAAGAAGGTTTTGACCTAATCCATCATTTGTGCGACCTATACGTTAAACAAAATTCAGAAAATAATAGAAACTTAACATCAGTGAAAATGTAGAATGATATCAAACTTTCGATGAGACATAGTATGTTTAGGTCATTTACACTAGTAATGGTGCTAAAGCAAAAGAAACATCTGTTTGTTGGCTACTCTACCACACAAAAAGCACACCAACTTTGAAATCGCCATTTCAAGGAATATCATCATTCATGAAAACAAATCAATTTTGTTGAGAACGCGCTGACAAACCTTTGAATTTATATAATATGAGAAACAGAACACCATAGTGTAAAAATAATTTTTTTCGCTATGGTACCCGATGTAGATGGACCTCAGAGTGTGAAAAAATTATGGATTCTCGAGATATAAGAGATTGTAACAAAGGGATGAAATAATAGGTAAAATCTCACAAAGTAACAAACGTGGAAGTTAGTCGATTTGCCACCAGCAAGAAGACCTGTGTCATGCAAGCTAAAAACAAGAACAGTGAGATAGCTTGAACGCTTCAAAATTATATTAGCCATGAAGAAGTTCACCCAGCAAAAACGCATCGATTACGAGAAAATATTTTCAACGGTGGTTAAACATGCCTCAATCCAAGCATTGTTAGTGCTTGCAACGTAGATAAAGATGGTGTTATATCAATTCGATATAAAAATTGCCTTTTTTACAATGAACTCAAAAAACAGATATATATGGAACAGTCCAAATAATGTGCGTGTTTGCAAACTAAAGAAATCCATATATGATCTGACGCAGCGTCAAGACAGTTAAACAAAAAGTTCTACTTATATTTAGTGCCGTGTAGATTCATGTAAGTGGATGGCGATCCATGTATGTATTGTTGGATGTCTAATGGTGATGCCATACTATTGGGATTATATGTGAACGATGGACTGATGGCCGAAACATCCTGTGCGATAATGAAAACAACACTTCGAAATGAACCGACCTGTTGTTATGTGCTTCAGCTAAAACACCATCGAAACGAATTAAGTCACTATATTAAAAATTTGTTAAATACATTAAAATGGATAACTGAGTCCCAGTGTCAACACCAATAGGCAAAACTATAACGATATACAAAAAAAACTCGCCTGCAAAAAAAGAAGAAATTTTTTTATTAACAACGTTATTTATAATCTACGTAATAAAAGTATTCAGTAAATGTGATGATAGGGGAGGTACTGATAGGAGAAATCATCCATTGATGATACTTCGAAAAAGAAGAGATAAAAAATATACCATATAGACGAGCCACTGCAGCACAACCGGACGTATCGTGTCAAAGTTTTCAGTCAATTCTTAGAAAACTCAGAGATGGTGCATTGGCATGGTACTACCAAGTACTAATGTATTTGAAAGGGGCTAAAGACCAGTTGTTTAGCTACCAGAATAATTGACCAATCATTGTAACGGAGACTATGTAATGTGTAGAGATATGCGACAGTGAACCAGCGTTCGTCAGGAGACGCATGGCACGCTTGCGACTTGCTATTGGATATCACAGAAGCGACGTGGATAATGATACTGAGCGCTTGCGTTAGTTGTAATATCACTTCTTTTTTCCATTGGCTAACGTGTAATCAATTACTTAAAACGTGACATATAACCAATAGTAACTGTAATAAATTTAATGATTTAAAATTTATCAGATATAGAAAATTAGGTCTGCTCATAATTTTCATGAATTTGTTCCGAAACATTTACAGGTGATGACAATTGAAGCTATGTCTTTAGTACATGCATAGTTTCTTGAAAAACGCAAAAAACACTTAATTTAATAAAGCTGGACTTTAAATACAACAGCAAACTTTAAAATACTTTTTTATGATACGATATAAAATATATAGAGACTGTACTGGGCTAAATTTCTTTTGAGTGAAGTAATTCGATTTCAGTAATTATTAAGCAGCACCTCGTAGACATATCGCCACATTTGAAGCCCTTCACAATCCTTATATAACATTTTCAGCCAACAGTACAAATGATTTCAGACAAATGCGACTCCAATTTTTTACAAAACCGGGTACAAATATCGAAATATTGAAAGGCATCTCCTTTTAATAGAAAAGTTATTGCATTTTTTGATCATAATTATTGTAATCTCTTCAATTATACTACCTAGTTGTTATATAGGGTGATTCAAATTGAGCTTTAGGACGTTTTTCCTCAATAAAACACAAAATATTGGAACTATCCTGATTTTACTGCTATCAGCTTAAAGCAAATTTGGCAGTTACGTATAAACTATATTGTTGGCCAACTGCTCTACACGACTTGGTTGATTTGCGACCATTCTTTTAACGAAGTTTTCTATAATGCTTCCCCTTAAATGCGGCTCTACAGCAATTACACTCTGAAATGGTAGCAGGTTTGTTGCAGAAACTTTTTCCTTCAAATAGCCCTAGAGGAAAAAGTTACAAGACCATTGTGGCCGATCGATGTCACCCCTCTGCGGGATAACACAAGCAGAAAATTTGGTTTGAAGTAAAGTGAGTATTTCACGTGCTGCGTGACACATAGTTCCAACTTTTTGACACCACATGTCATTCAAGCTCAAATCATTTTTGTAAATGCCTTGGTTTGTCATGAATAGCACGTGGATTTTCACTACCCCAAATGCAAGAGTTTTGAAAATGATTTTCATTGCTTAATAGCCCATTTTATAGGAAATTTCCAATGTTCACATAACGTAAATTCAAATACTAAACTTCTATTTGCATCATCCTGTATAATTATATTATATTTGTGATATTTATCTTTAAAATTATAACAATAAATATAATAATCATATCAATTAAAATAAGGATATTTTATTCTAAGTAGCAAATAATTAATATTACAAGAATATGAATGGATAAATAATAAATTTTAAATTATTCACAACTATATAATTAAATTTGAGTTTATATAACACTTTCCACTTAATATGACATCATAAAATACAGTAATGCTACAATTATCCAATCACAGCACATATATTTGCCAGAATAAGCTCTGTAAATCAGAATATATGTAAATACAGTTATTTATCGCACGTTATATTGCACATTGTAAACATTGTGAATCAATAACGAACACACTGCAGGCAGATTTATTTTAACATGCTCCATTTATGAAAACTAACAAAAGCAATTTAATTCCATTAAATGCACACCATAAATATTAACAGCAGCAGTGTCTGAGGTAGAATAAAAGTTTTTCAGCAACATTTTCGTGTTGCGTAGCACTACAACAAAAAATCGCTATCCTCATGGCGACTGGAGCTCTGCATTCCACAGCGTGAAACAAAACTCATAAAAATTAATGTAGCGGCGGATTACATTCGGGCTCGCGAACGATTAAGTTAAAAAAATCTACGTACACTAACTCTAATTTCAAAATAATTGGAATCCATAACCCCATAAAAAGGTAATTTAGATATGAATCCAACCATAATTTAAAATATCAACATTCATGATAGTAGTAATATCATACATATATTTAAACCGATAAATGCTCATTTTCATACATTTCATTAGGAATTCTCAAACATGCTGACAAAAGCGAGAGCACAAAGAAACTGCAGCGCCAACACATCCTGTGTCGAGGAAATAATGCGGATATCCAAACAAACGTCGACTTTCTCAAAGGATTATTTGGGTGAACGTTTCAAAGACTGTGAAAGGCCGACACAACAGCTCTATGTAATAACGCGGTGTTCACGCTGAGAGAGGTAATATCGACGACGTTGAAAAATGCAGCTCCTAGCATTCGGAGAACTGCAGCACTATTACAGCTTACTTAGAGCATTGTTTTGTGTGCTCGTATTCAGACTTAGCTTCCGGATTATATCACGCAATCAATATAAAGGTATTGCCGATCCTGACTTTATTGTTGTGTAGCAAAGTTCTCAAATATTCGTATAAAATAGCGATTTATCGTTCTCTTAAGTCTTTGACTACATGAAGATGTATGGTACAGATGCTTTATAACCATTTTCTACTTAATAATGCAGAACAGTCGGAAGTCAATTTTTATATTTTAAACAAAACCTGATATAATCCCACATAAAAACAAAAAATACAAATATATTTTCAGGTATGTGTAAATATAGCGTCGTCGCAAAATGTGTAAATTTTCGTAATAAATAATTAGTTACTAAGATATTTTGTTCTTGTTCAGTGTGAACATACAGTAAAATGTTTCACTCAACTTTACAACAAATGCTATAAAACTATTTATGTGTCCATAACGGGTTTTTCCCTATGTTTACAGAAGGGTTCGAAGCACTGTAAATTATCGAAACTATTTTATAACGATTTATTTATTTTGCTTATAAATACCATTTTTCTTCAAAAAGAAATTTGAAAGATGGGCTATTATCTAACAACAATACAGCAAGTTTAGAATGATATAAAAAGAAAATTCAACATGAATTTTCCAAATATAAAATAAAGCCAAAAATGAGCCCCTGTATAACAGTTTACATCGATTGATTATGACGAGAAAACCTAAACACTTACTAGAATACATCGCTGCAACTAAAACTAGTTATAACCAGAATTTGCATGATGGCTTGTCCTCAGTTGATTCTTGCTAATTGGCTAATTGTTTCTAATACCTCGAATTATAATTCAATTAATGATTGCAACGGAGAAATCTTCTGAATAGAAATTCAGAGTTGAGCTTAAGGTTGCCATAAAGACAACAAGTTTCTTCACATAAATATTAAGAAGCTTTGTAACAATTCAATATAACTTATACGGAGTATCATGTCTTTTCAAAAGCATGTATAATTGTCAAAAGAAAAACGAGATTGAATTGTGCTCAAAAACTAGGAAATATCCTAGTTAAAAAAGAAAAAAGAGAAGCAGAATCACGAGAATAGAGCAGCTGTAACAAAATCGATTATTGCCACTCTGCTTTTTTTATTAACTTCATGGACCGCACGCTTGCAAAAACACCATTTAGTTCTATTGATGGCGGCAATCCATCGGC
Source organism: Sinelater perroti (assembly GCA_036346155.1). Classification (NCBI taxonomy): domain Eukaryota; kingdom Metazoa; phylum Arthropoda; class Insecta; order Coleoptera; family Elateridae; genus Sinelater; species Sinelater perroti. The sequence continues at coordinate 39,149,146 of JARFIY010000001.1, forward strand.
TTGGATAAATATAGACTTTCCAAATATTTTTAAAGCATTTCACATTAAGAATTGTACTAAAATCATTTGTTGTTAATCATGTATTTCCTTTGATCTCATTTGGTTTATATTTTGCAAAAAATATCCTTGTTTTGCAGCAACAAACTTCAATTTGCAAACATAGTATTTGCATATTTAATCCTATGAAAGGATAATATAACTTGAGGAAGACCAGATAGGTTCCAACCGAAAAAATCGTTGCAATTTATATTATGGCGCAGTTGCTTAGCATCATATGTCCATTAGCGTTTAACTAGTGAAATGTTCTTTTGGTTCATTGCAATCTAAAAATCACGTGTCGTTTTTAAATACCCGCAATTCCAAATTAACCTACCAAATCAACTGTAAATACTTCAGACTCTTCATAAGAAACATCAACAAAATACGTAAGCAACAAGAAAGTAATACATCAGCCAAATATAAAGAAAGAGGGTGCTACAAGCCTTACTCACATACCAATAAAAAGAGAAAGAAAATATACTGAAATGGCCCAAAATCTTTAGTCGGTTCTATGTATTTTAAGAAAAATTCAATTTCTGATGACAATAATTTCTTACTTTTTTCACACTTCAAATGATGTAAATTCAAAGAAAAGAAACATATCGAACTATAAATACATATAATAAAGTTATTAGACTAAAAGCAAAAGCTTAAGTAATTACAGAAATTTCCATAAAGGGAGACAGTATTTTTTGCATTGGGTGTTCCGGGGAGTGTTCAAGTGTAATAAGAAGGAAAAAGTCTCATGTTTCAAGTTTCCTTTTTGATTGATATCAAGAACGAATTTATCAAAAGTCTTCCCTTCCGAAAATTAATCAGTCTCTTTTTGTTCATCTCGCAATATTTTATGCTAAATTTTGTGCACAAGCGACATAAATTGACAGTTTTGTAACAAAAAAATAGCAAATTTTACATAATTATATCACATTTAATTGAAAAAAGACGTCCTTCAATTTAATCTGTATTAAAAATTGGTATTAAAAACCTCGTATATGAGGAACCATGAGACACTCTGATATCACTAATGTCAATTTAATAATGTAACAATTTTCTGCACACTCCTCGTAGGCATACCGTACACAGTGGCAGTTTTTGTTGCACCCCATCACGCTCAAGCGGGCGACATAACGCCTCTTAGAAATCCAGATGCCGCTTGCACACGCACGAGGATTCCAGACGTTTTCAAACCGAAGTTTCCAGGTGTTTCCCGGTCCTTTTGAAAAATCCCAGATGGCATAAATATCGCGCAGCAGGGCGGCCACGGGGACATTATTCAAGTGGCAACAGCTGTGTACATGCAATGTAAATTGTGTTACACATAAACACAGTGTAATTATATATATAATCGATTTTCCTGCTTACTTTTTGGTGTAGGAATATAATTTCTTTTATTCAGCTTCTACAATTTTTTTCCATTATTTTCTATTCTGTGACAGTTGTTTTTCTTCTGCTACTGTATTTCTTTTTCTGTGTTATTTTTGCTATTGTGTTATTCCATGTTTTCTTCAATCTGTCTTTATCTCTTTTAATGACTACATTGGCCTCCCATATATTTTTGACCAACCGTTTTCTCTCCGTTCTTTGCACGTGGCCCCCCCACCCTAGTTGCCTTTCCTTTATGAATTCTATTTATTTTTGATTTCTGTTTTTCTCTTATCTTTTCCCTTCTTGTAATGGACTTGAGTGTTCTTAGGTATTTCATCTCTATTATCTGTATTTTTCTTCTTATTTTTCTATCTAGTACCCAAGTTTCGCTTCAGTATGTTAGTATAGGTCTAAAGATCGTCTGATATACTATCATTTCAGTTTTCCTCAAAATCTCTTTCTTATTGTTGGATTGTTATAGCTTTTTCTGTTCTTTCTGTAATGTCTCGTTCTTGATTCTCATTATTTCTATTGTCGTCCCCAGCTATTTGAAGTGGGTCACTTGTTCAATGATATATTCATCTCTTGTTATTTTGCTACCATCATCACTTTACTTTTTTGCATCTACTTTCTAATATTCTATTCCATACATTGATAATGTTTTGAAGTCCCATCTTATATGTTCGCTATTATGACCAAATCATCGGAATAAGTAGATACTTGTATCGTTACCGATTGCAAATTTCTCATCCCTATGTGCACCTCTTGTACATCTTCGTTGGTTTTATTTCCCAATAAACTTAATAGAAGAACAAACAAATTCATAAACCACGAATAACCATAGCTTTAAGATAAAATAATCATAGCTATTAGATTTCAAATTCAATTCAAATTATTATACCACAAAGTAATGTTCACTTTGCGTATTATATACTAATAGCTATTATTGTATTATAAAGGACAAATAATGTAAGCATCTGAAATGTATCTAGAAAAACTGTATCTAGGTAAATATATCTTCTTATATCTAAAACACTAATACAATAAATTCCAAAATTTGGTACCTTAATATCTATGAAGATACCCTTTCTGGTACCTAAATATTTTTTCTGATACTTTCTAGATATTGTACAACGGTGCATTCGAGCGTTCTAAGATACCTCAGAAAAATTCCACAGGCCATGTGAACATGTTCTTCAAGAATATATGCATTAAGAGCCAATTTTGTGTACATTGCGCTTATCAAATGCTTCCGTAAGTAATATTACAAAAGGTTTAGGTCTGGAAATTGAGCAGACAATGTAACAGGACATTCTCGACGAATCCATTTGTCCGGAAACCAAGCACGCAGAAGAGTTCTAGTCTTGCTGGAAACCCATGGGTGTATGTAACTTAGTATTAAAATTCCATGTTAGTAGTCGCAATAAGCCCGTGAGGCTGTAGTGCTAATAAGTGCGTCTCAACAAAAAAAAGTAGGTGCATTACACATTTGGTAGACAGTATCATTTATCATGTAATCTCAAAATTTGTTATGAACCAACCAATCATATTCTAACTAAACATGGCATGTCAAATTATAATTCTAGCCTATTATTCACCTATGAAGTAAGTTAGTGCCATAGAAAATAATTATAACTTAAAGCTATAAATAAAACACATTGCAATCATAAAATAAAAATATCGCTATCTGTATTTGAGTACCTTCGTTCAAATATAAAGAAGAGGTAATCAGATTATGAATATATAAATATATTTCTAGCTTTTCTGCAATACGATTTACCACTAGAGGTGGATGGTTTATTTTCCTTAATCTTGGTGGTGATTCTAGCAATTTGCATACTAGAAAAAAATTTTTTGGGCAACGATTTGTATTTGCGAATGTGGCCCCGTTTGTAGAAAAGTTTCTATTTTTATTTTTTGTATTTGTAAACAGATAGACCCAAAATTACGCAATAAATAAATGAAAATAATCACGTTTATGTAAGAAACATAGGAATTAATATTAGACACAACAGAGTCATATAACATGTTTTTAGTTATATTTTATTTTATTTGCATTTAGTATCAGTTATAGAAAAACGTTGCAGGTAAGGTGAGGTACTATATTTTTTGAATAATCATATTGTCCATCGAATATCTGTCTACTTACTTAAAAAATATTGTAATTAGGATCAAGACCTACATAAGATTCAAAGATAAACCTTGTAGCCCTCAAAATTAAAAGCCCATGAGATCAACAATTCCATGACAGTTTCTCATGCTCATACTCAACGATTCGTTTCTAAAAAATTTTATGATATGCCATGATATTGTCTATCTAACCTATCTGTTTGTATAGCCCAATTCTAAAACATTTTTTTATACACGGATGTCGTATCATAAACGAGAAATTTACATTTATCTACGAAAGAGACAGATTTAATTCCAACCAATTTTCTATTACAAGTGTATTATTTTAAAAAATAACTTCACGAAAACAGCCACAGTGTTAAATTTTACCTCGTAAACTTCAGACACTTTACAGATGCGCCACGATATCAACTTAAAGAATCCATAGAAATGTTTGTGGTTTTTACAATGAACAAATATACAATAAAATATGGTTGGACAAAACTTCAATATTCTTTTACTGATTACAGTTGACACAAACAAAAGTGATTGACGCAAAAAAAATTACAATTGACATAGAATCAATTACGACTGACGACAAAATTGCAAATGACTCGAATTCTCACTCAAACTTCTTAACGAATGACGGATGATACTGAAAGCGATGGATGATAAAATCAAATGATTTTCTCCTTCATCCTTTCATTGTTAGGTATGCATAGGGAGAAAATAAGTGAAAATTTACTACAAAACAATACTTTGCCATTGGGCAGTTTTCACTCGTTTTCTTCCTATGCATAGGTCTTCTTCATTCGTTCGAAAGAAAATCATGTATACCATTTTCTTGCTCCTCAAAGTAATAATTATCACTTGCTTTCCGGTGAACAAAGAAAAACATTGAAAAAATCCGTACCATAAATAATGCATCATGGTATGTAATGATGGTAGTTATACAAATTATATACCAAAGTATGCAACAGCCGTGAAGTGTGCGCCCCAAATTTACATTAGACAAAATGTAAACAAAGATGAAATATAAAGCTAATAAAAGTTAGAACATCATATCTATTTTCATTGTGCATAAACGTAGTAGATTTTAAAAGCGGTTAAAATTTTATCGAGGCAGTTGGGTAGTTTGTTTTGCGTCTATGCTTAACTGTTCATTTCAAAATGTTGATTAATTTTTTAATCTAAAATATTTAAAACAAAATTTCAGTTGCAATATTTTAATAAAGCCGCAAATTTATAATTATGTGTGATGAAATACAATACAAAATTAGAAAAACAACATATAGCAATAGCTTTTTTATGTTTTTTATATTTATCAATGATAAAATTAACTAAAACAAAAAGTGCGGATTATTTGGGTGATTTAGTTGTTTGCAAAGTTTTTCATCCATGCGTTTTGTCTACAACTACATGTGCAATGGTACATTTTCAAATAATCATCTTATTTTTTCTCTACAAATTTCAGTGAAAGCCATTACACACGTGTAATATTTACGAAGTACATTGTTCTATATTAGCTAATGAGTTTAGATGGTATTTAAATTTAGGTCAAATAATAGCAAACAAATGCAAAAAAAACTAAGCGGCCAAATCAAACCAATATAGATGTAGAACTAATGTAAGAAAAAAAGACATTGCTTATTGTAAGATTTATTAGTCACCAAACGACCACAATTTTTTTAAAAAATGCAACCTAATAATAGTTAAAATAAAGGCCGTCTATTCAATATTTCTGCAAAACTTAATTTTACAAAATATTTTAAAAAGTAATATAGATATTAACCCTTAGAACATTAGCAAAAGACGACGGTATATTAATTATGGAAAATGCTAAAAACCTAAAAAGGCCTTCAGCACCATTCTCGCCTATAAAAAATAAGAAGGATAAATGGACTAAAAGAAGCAAAGAAAATACAGCTGCATTTGCAAACTATTCAGCAAAAGCTTTTGAACTACACCACATAAATTGTTCAGAACGTAAATAGGAAATATATGATTTCGTAATGCGCCACACAATACAAAACATCAAACTTAATGAAATTACAATACAAGGTCCATTCAGGACGTATTGTTTTTCGGTGGCATCGGCCCTCATTTAAAGCTGATGAAGAATGATAGCTTGATTTTGTAACTACATTACGCAATGACTTCAAGATATTTCGCTTTAAGGATCTATACTATTAGTTAGTCGGATGTTTTTACACCGTCATATAACCAACAAAAACAAATTGTTTTGAACAAGTATTAGCCGGTTTTATTTGAAATTTCTAAGTACTGCATCAGTTCTCAACTTAATACACTACTTGCTACAACAAGATAAAAACTAACGACATCAACAACCTGTTTGTTAGTCTGAGTAAGTCGCTTATAAAAATGCTGAAAAGAGCTAGGAGACTCCATCTCCATTAAGATTCCAAAAACAGTGTTGGCTTTGGATATATTGTTAAATATAGCTTGCATCAACATTCTTTCTTAATGCTCGTTTTTAATAATGTTATGTCCTAACAATCTTTTAAGCACATTACCTTAACTACCAGGTGTACAAGTATGAATGCGGATTTTTTTTCAAAAAAAAAAACGTTAAATTCAAAATATGCTCCATTGCTAGTTACACATTTTCCCATCTTTCGGGTAATTTCGTGGATACCACGCTAATAAAAATCTTCCCTTTTTGTCGCGAACTATTCATCGATCCATTTTTTCACATCTTCGAACGAACCAAAGCGCTGCTCAGCAAGTGCGTGGCCCATCGATGCACACAAGTGGTAATCGAAAGGAACCAAGTCTGGTGAGGAAGCCGCATGGGGTAGCACTTCCCAGTTGAGTACTTCCAACGTATCACGAACCGGTTTTGCCGTATGTGATGGAGCATTGTCATGGAGGAAAATCATCTTGTGTTGCTTTCTTCGATATTCTGGTCGTTTTGCGAGTAGCGAACGGTTCAAATCCATCAATTGTTGTTGGTATCGTCTGGTATTAACCGTTTTACCGTGCTTTAACAGCTCATAATAGACCACACATTCCTGGTCCCACCAAACACAGACCGTCGTTTTCCTGCCAAAGCCATTCGGTCTTGCGGTTCATGTGGATAGTGTGCCTCGGTTTACCCATGATTTTTTGCGCTTGGGATTCTCAAAATATATCCACTTTTCATCCCCAGTAACTTGCTTTTGTATCGTTTGAGCAAAATTTCAGATGTGATTTTGCGCCTTTCCATCTGCCTCTCATTCAGCTCATGTGGTATCCATCTGCCGACATTCTGAATCTTTCCCATCTCTCGTAAGCGGTTGGAAACAGCTTGTTGACTAACGTTCAATTGCTCTGAGAGTTGTTTTTGTGTTTGTAAATCAAAAAACATCAAAATCACCACGCCGAAACCATCGTTCACACGTATCTTGCGATGGAGCAAGTTCACCATAAGCTTCTCGAAGTAATCAGTATAATTCAGCAGCAGTTTTCTTCAAATGAAAACAAAAAATTAATGCTGTCTGCGAATGCTCTTTATTTGGCACAAATTTCGACATATAAAACACAGCAAAACAATACTATGCACACATTTTTTTAACTTATCACTTGTGCGATTTGACTCTTCATGGTAATACAACAAAACGTCAAAATTTTATACTCTACACTACATTAGCACACCATCTGTTATCTCAAATCCGTACTTCATACTTGCACACCTAGTATATAGGAAATATGTCAGTTGAGCTTCACAATTTTTGGTTTTACGGGTACTGACCTTTACCATCTTATATAACCTACGCGAACAACCCTAAACATTTAGGTATATAAAATTAAATGAACTATGCCTGATAAAAACAGACAATTACGTCTATCACATACGTGAGATACTTCACTAAAAAAGAAAACTAATAAATATATTACCCCAAAATCTACATCGGCAAAATAGTTTATGCCATCATTAGAATGCACAAATTATGTCACTTAAAAGACAATTATATTTAGCAATCAAAGTAAGAGAAACGCCAATAAACTTGGCAAAAACATTTCTAGCAAGAAATATTTACCATCGTTTAAGGGCGAAACTCCAATAACACCGGTCATCATGGTCCCGAACAAAAACACTTTGCAGCTATGCAAGCAAAGTGCTGCGATCTGCAGATGGCCAACCAATCAGAAGCCAATCATATTCTAGAAACGCAGTAATGCTCAGAATTTCTGATAATGTTTGATAAATTTGGGGAGAAATATCTTGTAGGTTTTTATAAGTACCGAATTCGCTAATTTCTAAGCAAAATAAAAACGGGTAGTAATTTCTACCACACCTAACCAATACTCTTAAAGATGTCTCCAAAAGTAATTATATAAAGAATTTAATAATGACTCGATTAAAGAATATGTAGAAATATCAGTAATCTTTTTACTAAATATAAATTAAACAATCCCCATATTTCTCAAGATAAGTTAGGCTGTTGAAAAAAAATTTCACTTACTACTTTTATACAAATTAACTTATTAGTAAAACTTGCGTTTGACTTATCACTCGGAGGTTTGTGTTATGTACTGATGATTATCCCCTATAGGAGTATGTAATTTCAAAACATGAAAAAGAATCGAAAAATTATGATAGACGAAATACTTGAACTAACGGTACAAAGAAGAAAAATAAAGAATACAAGCAAACAGCAAAATAATGAGGTACATCGTAAAATACAAAGAAAAGTAAGACAGGAAAAAAACTGGCTAAACGAGAAGTGTGACAAAATTGAAAGGCTACAGAAATTGCACGATTCTTTCAACGTTCACAAAAAGATCAAAGACATTACAGGAGGCCATAAAAATAAATAAAGCTATGTACTAATAGACAACAAAGGCAACATAATTCAAGATACAGAAGAAAAACTTAACATATGGAAAGAATATATTGAGGAACTGTTTCAAGACGATAGAAACAGAGAATTAGAAAAAACAGAAACAGCAAACGGTTCAGACATAACAAACGAAGAAGTGTCATATGCACATAAAAATATGAAAAGCGGAAAAGCAGTTAGCCCAGACGAACCCCCCGCTGAACTACTGAAAGTAATTAATGAAAATCATATATGCATACTTACCGAACTCTTCAACGCGATTTATAAACCTGGAATAATACCTAAGGATTGGCTAGTATCGACATTTATTATAATTCCAAAGATACCTAATGCAAGAAGATGCGAGGAAAATAGAACCATAAGCTTTATGAGTCACATACTAAAATTATTCCTAAAAATTATACATAAAAGCATATACAATAAATTAGACTACGATATCAGTGACTCACAATTTGGATTTCGTAATGGAGTTGACACTAGAGAAGCACTATTTTGTTTAAACGTACTAACTCAGAGGCGTTTGGATGTTAATAATGATGTGTACGCGTGTCTGGTGGACTAACAAAAAGCTTTTGATAGAGTTCGGAACGACCAGCTAATACAAATCCTAAAAGAAAAGCAAATCGATTCTCAAGACATTACAATCATAGAAAACTTATATTACAACCAAACAGCTAACATTAAAATAGATAATAGACACTCAACAGATATACAGATAAAGCGTGGAGTATGGCAGGGGTGCGTGCTTTCCCCCCTACATTTCAATTTATACTCTGAGACCATCATGAAAGAGGCACTGTATAATGAAACAGCTGGAGTAATAATTAATGGAACACCTATAAATAATATAAGGTATGCAGATGATACCGTGTTACTTGCAGAAAATATTAATGATCTACAAAGAATTGTCCAAAATGTTTATGATATTAGTAATCGATATGGACTGAACATGAACTTAAGTAAAACGAAATTTCTCATTTTCACTAAAACACCAAAACAGTGTGTTCGACTAACAATAAATCAAAAACCTATAGAACAAGTATATAAATACAAATATTTGGGCACATTTATTAACAGTAACATTGACTACGCTATGGAATTAAAAACAAGAATTGAAAAAGCACGGACTGCCTTTATAAAAATGAAACTGTTCTTCTGAAATAAAACCCTAAATAACAACTTAAAAATTCCAATGTCGAGATGTTTCCCAGTATCCCATTCTCCTGTACGGCATAGAAGCGACCACGCTGACAAAAAGCATGATGAAAAAGATTGAAGCCTTCGATATGTGGCTCTATACGAGGATGCTCAAAATATCATATGTAGATAAAGTCATCAACCAAGAAGTCTAGAAAGATTTACAAAAGAAAAATAATTGAATTCAGAAATTAAAACACGAAAACTGAAATATCTGGGCCATGTTATGAGAGGCACGAGATACCAATTGTTACAATTAATTATTCAAGGTAATATTACTGGAAAAAGAAGCGTGGGAAAAAGACGAATGTCGTGGTTCCGTAACCTAAGGGAATGGTTTAACTGCTCTTCAAAACAGCTATTCAGAGCAACAGTAAGTAAGGTGAAAATAATCAGGATGATCGCCAACCTTCGGGAGAAGACGGCACCATAAGAAGAAGAAGAAGAAGAAGCATCCCTCTCCGTTATAACAAACTGAATAGAGAAATTATTCACTTTGCTATTAATCTCGCCTTTACTAAAAAAAGGAGAAACCTTTTTTACTTTCGGAATTAAAGAACAATTAAAGAAAAATATCAGATGCGAGATGATTGACGTAGTGATTACAGAGTCCCTCTGCGATTCCACTCATCTACAAAGAAAACGGTATCGTCTACATCAGCGTGGATTGTGCTACTGAAAAACATTTTAAGGCAACAACAATCTTAATATAAAATTAGTAAAGTATGACAGGCAGAGATGGAAGTAGGCAACAAAATCAGGGTTTACCTAGCTAAAAAGTTTACAAGCGCCAGTTTCTGCATTAAACCCATATGGGTCTACAAAATACAACTGTTAGATGCATTAAGCAGTTCCAACTTGGAAATCCTATAACGCTTTCAAAAAAAAGTTCCGCGAACAATAATTAACATCCTCTGGTATGTTTTCATTACCACAACTGCAAACAATTTACAACCCTCAATTAATGTATGAGTGTAAACTATAGTGCTAGATCTGAAATACATCTTAATGTGTACGAGAAAATATTGTTTGAAGACAATGACAAAGTGAAGTTTAGATGAAATCATGTTCAATGACTTGATGGATAGATTTATGCTGTATTTCCATAGCATCACAGCACTTTAAGATATAGTTATATTAAAGATGAACTTTCAGTAGAAGTATTTTTTGTATCCACCTATTATCCTACTGGGCAGATCGTAAGTATTAAATGGTTAATAAAATATTTATGTATAATATCTACTTAATTTCGCACTTATCTAAAGATTTATATTAAAATTTCTAGTGAAATATTTTCAAGAACAAAAAGTGAAACAAGTTTACGGAAAGCAAACATGTAAAACTTAGTTAGAATTTCATATCTTGCAGCTAGGCTAGACTAAGTAGTTCATGCCAATTCGCATTTAAAACTTTGTTTTCTGTATTTATATTTTAAATTACCATATAAGTTCAATTACAATATCAAAGTAGCTATTTTGCTTTCAAATAAAACCTCTAAATGATCTAAATGAAAGCTGCAAGCCTTGCTATGCAGGCGGAAATTACAATAAAACATTAATAAGAAAATCATGTTCAAAAACTTTTTGTGCGTTTTATTATCTGCGCCGCGCTAGCGAAAAATTAAAATCATTTTTAGCACCAGACCGCACCAACTTTCCTTATACCTCATAACCCACGCGCGTACCTCCGGACTTTTTGCCGTCTTCGTGTGTCTCGTTACTTCTGGATCTAGCTTTCGCATTCTTAAAAAGCACCAACCTAAGCTGGAATGGCCGTTCCCTGTGCAGCTGACAGAATTAATGGCCTGTTTTCCCGCTGCAAAACTTAATTATAGTAATCCGGAACCATTCGAATGATTATATATATGGCCCTGCGAAACTTCGCTTTGCTTTTGCCCTGAAAGATTGTTTTAAAATCAAGTGCAATTACTGCAAAGCGGTAAAGGAAGGACCCTCAGTACTCGATATTTAACATTCAGTAATATATTCCAATTAGAAAGCCGGAATAAATGATAACCAACCCCCTTAAGCCGCACTAATTTTTGTAATTACAGAAGTCCTCTAAAAGCACTTCTCGTATGCTATAGTGTAGGTGCTGCTAAGCAGACGGCTGAAACGCCAGACTGCACACTTCGACAGCTTTTCTCGTTACTAATACACTGTCACCACCACATAACGGCCTACTTCCCAGCAAAATAAATCACTAACGATAGGCTTTCAGGGAAAGTGTCCAATAATCTATTACATTATAGCGAAGTTATCACAAATGGGTTTTTACGGAATATGTGAATTATGTGTGATGTAATGAGGGGAAATTAATTTATTTGGCGGCACCAGTATTATTCGTAGTAACATAAATATGTGTAATTCAGCTAATAAATATAAATGCATATCAAGTATAAGATAAAATCTGTTATTAACACTTTTATACATAATTTATTATGAGTCAGGTCACACATAATTAGAAGCGTTTTCTTAGTCTTCATAATTAATTCATGTACAAGGGAAATTCGAGAAGAAACATCTGTTTGCGCTTGTGCGAGAAATAGGCGTGGATAGCGGCGTTCCTCCTATGCCAATGCACATAGCATTTCATTAGTGTGCAATGCAAATATAAGGTTGTGTTTACCGATCCGCTAGATTAATTGAAAATGAACACTGCCATAGAAAATCTCGCCAAATGTAAAGTGCGAAGTCCATCGGTTCACGATATCCGAACTTTCTCTACACTTTTCAAACTTTCAACCTCAACATTATTCTGCTATTAATTACAATCACCAACAACTAAATATCTAATTATCTAAACGAACAATACACTAGTCTGTAAGAGAATCAACGCTATCTCAAACACCGCATGATAATGAACGGCAATATGCAAAAAGCCACAAACGGCCAAGAAACACAGACGAAGAAGGTCATTCAAGTCAAAGCGAATCAAATAAATATTGGTTAAGTAACAGTATTGCTTTAGAATCGTTACGAGGATAAACAAAAAATGACCCAAAACCTCCAGTAATCTTTATTGCTGGCGTAGAAAAAATAAATCCAGCCAATTATAAAAAATGTATAGTACATAAACAGTCGCAGCAAAAAGTATACCCTCAACTAAGAAGTAAATCAACACCTAATACAAGTCGATATGTACAATCTAACATGACATACGCGCAAGCTATACACCAAGATCCGCAACAAATAAATAACGTTAATCAAACAAATCCATTCACATCGAACCAACAGAATGGCGATTTAACAGAACTAAAAAAACATGATAAAAGAGCTTAGCAGTCAAATGGATACGATGATGATCCTCATCTCAACGTTACAAGTAAAATGTCCTAATGGCTCAAACATTAAAAATAGCTATATAGAATACCAACGGCTTATGCCAACATGCACATGAAGTAAAACAGCTCTTACAAATTAATGATATATATATACTGTTAGTGTCAGAAACGCACTTCATCTACAAAAGTCGCCTACAAATACTAAGATGTAGAATATGTAGCACTAGACATCCCGACAATGTACATGGAGGAACAGCAATCGTAAGAAGAGATTTACATTTCCAATAGCGTATTGACACCCAAATTACAACAATAAAAAGAAAGACTAGAAATATTTTTTCAATACTCTAGGAAATAATTTTATTGCTAGAGAAGATATGAATGGCAAAAATGAATTTTGGGGTTCAAGGATAACAACACCAAAAGTTAGACAGTTATACGCTGCTTTAAGAGCAAATAATTTTACAGCAGTATCGACCAGAAAACCCACCTATTGGCCAACCGACAGGGAAAAAATACTCGGTTTACTAGATTTTCGATTCACAAAAGAAATTAACGAAAAACAAATCAAAGCAGAGTCTTGCTTTGATCTACCTTCAGACCATTCACCAGTTATAATTACACTCTACTCATACATTTTAGAATGACAAAAGCAACCAACGCTATACAGCAAGAAAACCAATTGGATAATATACAGAACAACAGTAGACCAACTAATTAACTTGAATGTTGAAGACGCCATAGTAAGTTGATACAGCAGTAGTCGATTTAACTAAAGCAATTCAGAATGCAGCATAGACAGCAACGCGCGACTACAACTGTGACACCATTAAGAAAACATGTCCTATTATAATCAAACAAAAAATTTTCGAGAGAAGAAAACGTAAAAAAAATGGCAACCCCAAGAAGTAAAAATGGCAAAAAGGAATTTAACAAAGCAACAAAGGAATTGAAAGAATTTTTAAAACAAATCAAAAATCAATCAATCCAGGACAACCACACCACTAAGAGCAGCAGATTTCTCATTATGAAAATCCACAAGAAAATTGAAGAGACCTCGAGTACACGTTCCATCAATCAAAGATAAACATGATCAATGGGCTAGGAGTAACAAATCACTTAGCCACCGTTTTTCAATCAAACAGCACAAATAAACCGGAACAAGACCAAATGATACGAGAATATCTTAATGCACCATATCAAATGGATCTTCCAATTAAAAACTTCAGTTTCACAGAAATTAGAAATACAATACGACAAAATATCAACCCTCGCAAAGCTCCAGGTTTCGATTTAATAACCGGTAAAGTGTTACAAGAACATATAACTAAAGAATACAAAGAAATACAGCACATCTTCAACGCAATATTGAGGCTAGGGCATTTTCCCAGCCAATGGAAAAGTAGCACAAATAGTTATGTTGTTAAATCGTGATAAGAATCCAAATGAAGTGGCTTCTTATCGTCCTATTAGTTTATTATCAGTTCTTTTGAAAGTCTTTGAAAAGATATTTTTGAAACGAATGAAACCAATTCTAGACAATAACAAACTAATCCCAAATCATCAATTCGGTTTTAGAAACCAACATAACACAAGCTAGTTAATGTGATCAATTTGGCATTTGAAGAACAAAATTATTGTATGACTGCATTTCTGGACATCAACCAAGCCTTTGATAAGGTTTGTTACGAAAGACTTCTGTTCAAACTAAAACAAAACCTTCCACATGCTTTTGTCATTGTAGTTACTTCTTATCTAATGCTTAGGTTAAATATCAAGAGGAATACACTAACCTGGTACCAATCGGATCTGGAGTACTACAAAGCAACATTTTGGCATCTATCTTATATCTCTTATATACCACAGACCTTCCGATAACTATCAAAACCACAACAGCCACGTACGCAGACGATACTGCAGTTCTAGCAGTGCATACCAATCAAATTACTGCATCACAATACGTTCAAGTTTTGAGAACATTGGTTTTTGAGCATTGGTTAATGCCTCCTGGTATGTTCCAAATCATGTAATCGCAAAAGACCTACAAATTCCAAGTGTTAAAAAAGAAATCAAGAGATTTAGTGAAAATTATAGTGCTAAAACTGTAATGCATCCAAATGTATATAGATATTTACTTAAAAACACTGGTGAAGTGCAACGTCTAAAATGTTTCCACAGGATGACAAACGTAGAGGTTCGTTGCGTAGAACTTAACTATTTTTCGGAAAGGTGTGGGAGCTGCCGTACAACTTCAATAAGGATACAAAACTTGCCAGCAAGGACTAGACTATTGCACTAATGCCTTTAAGGCTTTACGAAAAACATTATCAACAGTGGGGAACAAAGAAAAATATCATCATTAAACATTTACAACGTCGCCGTAACGGGAATGATGACAATTCAAAAGGTCCCAGCAGTTTATACTTGCTCCACGATATTGTGTATTTAGTTTAGTTTTTTGTTTTTTAATGTAAATTTATTTTGTTACTATGCAAACAGAAGGCCATTGAAATTAGCTCCTATATATCTCAACATAAATGCACTTTTCGTATGCTCCAATTTGACTAACTTTTTACTAATCCAATCAAGATATACTGTTCAGAGAGAACGACAATAACGCGACGCCAAACAAAAGTGATAAGGGTGTAAAATGTTGACATACCAAATATAATTTAAACGGACTATTTAAAACGTCACTCGCAAAAACGCAATTTGTCAAATATAATAGTTGCCAGTAAACTCGTTCCTACTTTCAACAAAATAACTGTCATTATCCATTTTCATTAATAAATATCGTTTTGTTTATTAGAATATTGCTAATGGAAAAGGGCACATCAGCCAGTATATGTATATTAGACTACAGCTCACCAAATAAAGGATATTTCGCAAAACAATTAGAAATTATAGAGGAAAATTAAAATAATCGTCCAGTGTTAATTAACCCTACTAGTCGCGACAGATAAGTATCTGTAACCATTCTGTAATTTGCAGACGAGGCCGTTCGCTTTGTTTGCACGAATCCTCGAAGACGATTCTAACTGCAATTGCTAGATCGTTCCTATAAAATGGCGCATTTAAGGAGCTCAATAAATTATTTTACCTTATTTTAGCTCGATCTTCACAAACCCAGTAAACAAATAATCGCAAAATAAATTGCAAGAAAGATAAGATATACATAAATATCAATGTAATATTTGACATCTGAATCTGCAATGCTATGTGCTTTAGGCAACCTCACATACAATAGCAACATAACTGTGGCACTTACCTTATCAAAAATAATCTGCAGGCTGGATTACGATTACTATTACGGCCGTGCTGTGCCATTTCGCCAAAAAGCTGTATCTGTAGATATAGCTGTGTACTCTGCTTTTCAAGCCAATTGCTCCACAAACATCACTGTTAAACAAAATATTTACAGATGCTCTAGGTTTATCACAACCCGTTAGCAAATAAATTAAATTTAACGCATTTAAAACATTTTAAGTTACATATGAATAATTTAATTATCAAACGACATCGACTGCTCTTTCAAACACAGCATAACACAATTTGAATGTTTTATAGAAGAAGTTCCTTATTCTGTTGTATCAATAGAAGCTTTCGCAACTTGCAGTTATACACTGCCTAGAGGTTTACTTTGAGCTTTTTCTAACTTTTAAAGTAACCTCATCAGCGTGAATATCGAGCTCATAAAGCAGCATTCAGATAAACGTTTTAAGTGACTCAAATTAACTAATTCATTATTAGGCGCGCTCAATTTATCTGGCTCAAAATTTTAGAACTGAGAAAAACTGGTGCTTTTAAAAATTCAAACAAAATTATAGAACGCTCTCGGACAGATTTTTATAAAAACATTTAAATGGATCTCCAACATTAAACTCCCAATTCACCTTAATATAAGGTACTAAAATAAATTCCTTAAGTCTCGGGTCTTTTCTTTTCTTCCAATTTATGAAAAGTCCGCTGCAGATTAAGTACTTCCCAACACAAAATATTTTACTCCCGCTCTTTAAACGAGTTATAATTCATTTAAAATTATAATAAAAAATTTGCAAAAAGAAATTACTTTAAGCAACAATATAATATGAAATTAATAAAATATTAATAGTAGGGGTGACTGGAAAATCCGTCAAAATCGTTTACATAACGCGCAGCATAAGCACGAAGGTCTTGTTTCAAATTTAGAACAGAAAAAACCCCCGTTACCCAAATTTTTCGTAATACCAATTCCCCGAGTTTTAAAGCGCGTCCGCCAAAAGCAAATAAATTTTATGCGTGTTTTAATCGGAACTGCTAATGCTAAGCCCCAAAACCGCTTCTTGTTAAAGTGCATTCATACATTTTAAGCAGACGCTACTACTGGCAAGATTAAAATAAAGCACCTCCGACCCCCTCCGGCGTAAATCTGCATAATTCGAAAAGAGTCGGTGAAATATAATGGCAACAAAAAGTTGCACCTAATATCATGCAGATGAGGTGACGGAAGAGGGCTAGTAGAGATGTTCCGGCACTGCGCTCTGGAAACCGCCAAATCTCCAGGATTCCGCTGATTTATGGCAGACGATGCCGAATCCCGAACATGCGGCAGAATACAATTAAGAATGAAAAAGGGCATAAACAACGGTTATTGAGAACTCGTAGACGTTCCTTGAAAAGCGCGGATTGGTGGCGGTTGGTTGTTCAACGCAACGAAGACGTTATTTATGACTTATAAATATAAATAAATTCTTTCATGTCACTGGAGTTTAAGTGAATAATCCAAAAGAGCAAGGATTACAAATCATTTGTGTTCTAGAAATAATAAACAATAAATTTCATAAAAAGTTACAATGTTAAAAATCAACTTGGTAAATACTTAAAAAAGTCATTTGGCAATACCTTGGTATATAACAATTACATTAAAATTAAAAATCATAATTGTACAACACAAATTAGCTGTTAATAATATTGGATCCTAAGATTTTTATTTAGCAGTAAAACGACATCATCAACGATTTTTTCTAGTAAATGAGTAATATATCAGAGGGACTAATGGTAAAATTAAAGAAAACAGAATAAACATTTTAAGATGAGCTCATATTCAAATATTTCCGAATTTCAAGTAAAAATTAAAATAAAATTTTCATCAACTTAATTGAAATAAAATATATAAAGATAATTATCAACAAAATAACACTGCAAAATATTTGATCGGGATTCAAATATAAATAAAAAGTGAAAAAAAAACAAAAGCGAAATATTCCTTAAAACTTAATTAAAAGTAAAAAGATATTTAAAAAAATTCCCTCAAAAAATATTTTGCAGCTAAAGCTAAAACAATAAAAATTACATCAACAAATATATAATAAACCATATACAATATCATTCATCAAAAAGATGAATTGTGCAAAATTCAAATGTAACAAATTATACTGTAACCACATAGTGGGTGTCCCAAAAGAAACGCAGGATTTAATTTGTGCTCCAATTTCTTTTGACGAAGATGGTAGCGTTCCCTTGGTGATATTTTGTAGTAAACTCATTGCAACAGCACGACCTTTTACCTACTGTTCAGCTGAAAACATTGCCGCTGCGGGCCGTAGTGTAACGAAGCGTCCAGAAATCTCAGTGCGCCGTTGATCACTGCAACTGAACATTTGAAAAAGCATTTTAACGAAACATCCGCGTGTGCGCCTATCAAGATTCAGCTAACCCAGAAACTAAAATCAGACGGCCGTTTGATACGCCGGATATTTGCTAATTGGGTGCTAGAGAATCAAGGAATTAACGGCAGTTCTGATAAAAAGAATCCTTAACGACGCAGCGCATTTCTACCTTAGTGGATATGTCAATAAAAAAATCGTCGCATTTGAAGCATAGAAAATCTTCGGATCATTCAAGAACGGCCTATATATCCGAAGAATAACAGTTTGGTATGAATTTTATGCTTTACGTTCTTTTTTGAAAAGAAGACTGGAAGCGCAGTAATTATCAACTTGAAGATTATCGTGAGCTGATATATAGTGGATTCTTTGGACTGCTTATGGTTCCAGCAGGGCGGCGCCACCTACCATACGACGCGTGAAACAATCCAATTTTTAAAGCAAAAATTTGATGAACGACTTATCTCCTTAAAAACTGCGAAGTGAAGTGATCAAAATCTTACGACTTACTACATCGTGCAATTTTTTTCCTTCACGGGTTCATAAAGACTAAAGATTTATAGTACAAAAATGAGTACGATTCCTGAATTAAAAACAAAAATTCGAAAAGTTACCGGCGAAATTAAACCACAGGTATGCAAAGCAGTGATCGATGGTTTGGTCAGAAAAATTCTAAATTGTGAAATAAGACGTGGACATTTGTCAAATACCTTGTTCCACATTTAATAGCAACATTTACGTTTTAAAATAATACGTCAAATTGCCTACTTCACAAATAAATAAAATGTTTTTTCAAAAACTAAATGCTGCGTTTTTTGAGACATCCATCTTCCCAGAAACGTGCTCTATTTTTGAGGGTTTGGAGTGGAGGCTTTTGTGCAACTATAGTTCTTATATTTCATAAGTAGCCTTGCAAAATTATACTATTCCACAGTATGCAGAAATTATTAAGTGGCGAAGTAGAGTCACTTACTAACTTCATGTTGTTTGTCCGTCCGTCCGTCCGAGCAAAAACTCGAGAACGGCTGGGAATTTCCAAATTCTGTTTTCACCAGTTGACAGATGACCAAAAAGGCTTGTTTGCTAGCGATTTTGAAACTGATTGGTCAAAGATCAGCGTTAGTGACCTTTACGATTTCAAATTTTCAAAATAGCGACATAGGACATGTAGCATAACTCGTCTTTGAACACTGATTAATTTAAACATAAAACTTTGAAATACTACGTGACCTTTAACCCGGAAACGCGATTTCTCAAATTTGGGAGACTGCTTCGCAGTTGCAAGCTTTGCAGGTTTATTACAGTTTAGAAGGAAAATTAACCAAATAAATATCATGTCTCTCGTCGACTACAACTTAGCGAATTTTACACTTGGACTTACAGATTCATGTTTAGTTGTTTTAACACTAGAAATGTAGCACCACGATCATATATTGCACTTTTATTTGCGGAAGAGGTTCAACAGCAAGTGGAAGTTGATCCTACTTGATTCCAAAACACAAATTTCAACGTAAAACCCACATTATGTTAATTAATAAATGAAAGTGTGGTACTTCACAATAACGACCTAATAAAGACTCGAAAACAAACACCGTTTGCTATGAATTTTTCTCCGATGGAATCATAGGCCCTTAAATCTTTAAAAACAAATGAAGATAAACTATATTATGAAAAGATCGCACTATAATGAGCAATTATTTGTGGATATAATTGGGTACAAACGAGTGCAGACAGAGATACGTAACATACTATACATAAAACAACCAACTTATTAAAAAAGGAGTTTGATTTCGCCATTTCTATAGAGTGATGCTAATTAACTGCTAAAATTTTCTTGATAAAACACCTTTCAATACATACAACACGACTTTTTCACTCGTCATTTCGGCCTTAATAAAAAAATTATTTTGTGTCGATTTCTCGGCGTTAACTATAATTTTGCAACGTCGTAGCCAATTGTCTAAATAGTTCAAGTGGTTTTGAAGCTTATCAAAAGCTGTGGCTGGATTTGTGTAAGTTGCCGTAATTGTCGTATCGTCAACAAATGTGGCCAGTGTGGTATCGTCAGTCATAGATATATCCGCAGTGAAAATTAAGTACAAAAAGGGTCTGAGGACACTACCTTGGGATACTCCTAATCTTATGGGATGGTAGCTGGATAATACATTGTTAACCTTCACTTGATAGAATCACTCGCTGAGATAGGGCTTTAGAATAAGATATATTTAACTAGGCATGTGTTTCTTTAGCTTAAATAATAATCCTTCGTACCACACCTTGTCGAATGACCTGCTATATGTCCAGGAATACTGCGGTGAACATTTTTATCTCTTCTAGGCTCTTTTTGATTTTGTTTACTATCCGGGGGCACTTCTGGGTTATTGAATGTTTTTGCCGGAAGCCAAATTAAGGTTCAAGCAGTAAGCATTTGTATTAATTAGAGGTAATCGTTTATTCCATTAAAATTTCTTAAAAATAGGTTTCCTCCTGCATCTGCACAGCGTTCTCATCGTACCTGCTTTGAAGGCTTCCTGGAATACAAAAACAGAAACGCTGTAATGACCTTGGACACATCGGTTTGAACCCTCTCCCCCAACCTAAAACGGGGTCCTTTCGGGCTGGATTGGAGTTTTAGAAACAGAAAGGAGTCGGGCGGGGCCAAATCCGGCCTGTACGCCGGTTAGCGCGACGTTGCCACGGTGTGCTTGGCCAAAAATTCCCTCACGAGTAATTCAAAAATCCTCGTTTCAATATCCGATTTTTTGAGTGTGACAGAAAACTTCATCGCATAACGTTGCTCTAAGGTTGAGTCCGTAATGGGTCACAAAACACGGAAACCGCGATGCTCACTCTCTGAAGGCTCGCAGGCAACTGAGCTAAAACCTCTCCATCATCCATCCCCCCGAAAACCACGTCCCTCTAGCCCTCTCGTTGTGTAGAAGAATTAATCTCGATACTTTCCGGATAAACAGTGTATGTAATTTCCAAATAAAAAAGCAGCTTACAATTTCTATTATTTAAAAGTAAAAAACAAAATACACTACTGCTCATAATTATAGAAAAACTTTAATTATTTATATTTCTGAAACTCCAAAGCCAACATTTAGTACTAGTCTCTTTTTTAAAAAAATGCACGAGAATGCTATATAATCTTTTAGACCAACCTCTTACATGTATAACTAGCATGTCAATTATCCCTTAAATTATTTGGCTTTATGAATGGATTTATTACATTTAAAGCATATATTAAGTACCAGAGAATCTTTGCACGCTCAACAATGCACCCAATCTAATTTTCTTTCAAAGTAGTATTATTTTTATTATTTCACCTTTGTTATTTGGCTATTAATATTTCTTTTCTTATTTTGAAACATAAATCTTGGAATTTCTGTTTCGTTTCTCAAAAGCAATTTCAAATTTTTCATACTAATAATTTCTTCTACTTCCGATAGTTTTAATGTGCTGAAACGTTGTCTATTATCATAAGAAGCTGTGGACTTGATTAACACTGGCTTCTAGCTAGTATTTGAATTTAATATTTATTAGTTTCTCATATAACTCATCTATCCAATAACGAATTAAAACCAGTTATTCCTATTTTTAATGCTACTGGATCAAGATTCCATTTAAACGTTGATTTTAATATCTCTGCAGGTTCCAGCAGTATTTTTTAGAGCGCTCTTTGTACAACTTAGAGCTCGCTACCGTATTTTTCTATCTTCAGTAATAGATTGCCCTGCCATGTTTATTTCAGGTTTAAGCTGATTTTCGAGCCCTTTTAATTTACTATTTTTCTCATTTACTGCATTCTTTCTCGTCGCTTTCACTAATTTTAATTTATCTTGTTTTAAGTAATTTTTCAGAATTCAACTCGTACATTACATTCACTAATGTTACTATCGTGTTCTCGAATAACCTGTCTATGTCTAAGCGTATATATGTGTGTTTGCGTGGGTGGGTGTTTGTTTATATAAACATGTAAATCAGCGCCCGCATTTAAACACATTTTATCATTATTTTCAATATTTAAACACCAAAAACCTTGCCTTTCGACTCGCAAAGCAAATATTTCGTGAGTTTATAAAACACCCAATTTTTTGCTAAAAAATCGGTGTTAAACCTGAGCTATTCCTTAAAATTTATTAAAATATCACAGAAATATATTGTGTTAAAACCCCTTTTTATCTTTTTGCGGTCATCCCGGAGAGGTAGCTAGGTTTCGCGTAATGGTTTACACGTTAATTAGTAGTTTCGCCCATCCCTACATTTCTTATTTGCCTCCCTTAAAATAACATGCGGATTAAATATTTTAAGAACATTTTTATTTACAAGACTTAATAGAAATACGCCAAAAATATGTTCTTATATGATAAAAAAAAAACAGCTCACTCGCGAAATAGCAGCCAAATAGGTACATTATAATAGTTAAGAAGTTATATAATTCTTACTCGAAATTGTTGAATATATCTATACAAATATTTACATCGTGGTGTCTGTTCTCGGGCAATTAGGCCGTATTCGGAGTTTGGAAACTCTTCCCCTTTGGTCTACAGCTGCAACGGACATCGTCAAAAGAAAAATCCTCTAAAATTAGGCTACTCTCCCGTGCTCTTTAGCTTTTGTACTTGTATGCATACGGCAAACTGGCGGTAAGAGACTGCTGCTGACGTTAAAGGGATAGCTACTAAATCGATTAACCCAATGCAGGTAACGTCTTTTCGGGAATTGTTGACGTCGCTTATTATTTTAATTTCTTTGTTGTATGGCTGTCCACTTTTCAAACTTAAGAGTGGAAACCAAAATTTAGATACGTAGAAGTTAAATTTTTTAAATATATGATTTTGCACAACCTTTTCTCCTACAATTAGACAAAACTTATGTTTTTCATTTTCCAAAACATGTTGAGCAAATTTTTAAATTGTTTAAGGCGTAGATATCGTTGATGTTCTTGTACCCCGGTGCTTACTTGCACGAATATAGTATGTAATGTATTTGTGATGTATCTCCATGTATTTTTGTTGTAGTGGTGTAAATGGTTTTCATCTTGTGTTGATTCTGTTCTTCTCCATACGATCCGTAACTCTGTTGA
This sequence comes from Sinelater perroti, assembly GCA_036346155.1. Taxonomy (NCBI): domain Eukaryota; kingdom Metazoa; phylum Arthropoda; class Insecta; order Coleoptera; family Elateridae; genus Sinelater; species Sinelater perroti. The sequence goes on from JARFIY010000001.1 coordinate 39,172,717, forward strand.
CATATGGTACAAAATTTTTGTCTACCATAACCGATTCAGATTTTAGTTTGCCTGAGCATCTGTTAGGTTTTATTATCCTTTTTTACCTCATTATTCGAGTATCCGTTAGCTTCTAGTACTTATTCCAGATGTTTTATTCTAGATGTTTTCATAATCGTTCTTTTTTAATTTGGAAAATAATATACTACTCATGAAAACATCCATATGTTTGCATATATTTTTGTAAATATTCGTCCCACAATTTCAATATCAATTTCAATATCTATAGGTCTATAAAATGCTTCTTCAATATATATTCGTATTCCTCTATATAATAATTGACGATTACAGAATGTTAAAGTTACCCTTCCCCTTTATTATTCATAGTATACACTACTGCTCATGGAAGTATGGACACTTTGTTAAAATTCAGTTATACAATTAATTAAAAAATTATTTAACCTTTTAGCATCTCCTTAGACAATATTGTTTTGAATGAAAATAATTAGTCACTTGTAGATTTTTTTATAAGCATTGGTTGGGTCGAAAACTAGGCTAAAAAATTATGTTTTTACGCCCTTGAACTGTCACTCAACACTTCGATTCTTTCCTCCTGTCCCTATCCTGTTTTAGATGTTTACATTTAAAAAAAACTATGCGCCATCCAGAGCTACGACTTTCAAGCTCGCCAGTTTATCATCGGACCTTGTGGTGCTTACTTGAATTTGAAAGGATCGCTATCGACCTGGACCATCACGAGTAATATCCCATGCAGAGGATCAGTTCATCAGACTGATGAGTAAACGAAATAGAAGATTAATTGCCCCAGACACTGTTGCGGAGCTTAATCGGGGACGTGATAAAACAATTTTAGTCAGCACAATAAAACGGCGTCTTCAAGACGAAGGTAATCTTCATGGCCGGATGTGACCAAAACACTGTTGTTACGACGTGGTAAAAAAGTTAAACGGCTTCATTGGGCGCAAAGGCATTGTTCTTAGACAATTAAACAGTTGCAAAATGAATTATGAAACGACAAATCTAAATTTAAAATTTTTAATCAGAAACGGAGAATCCTTATACGTCGGTCTAAGTCTGAAAAGATGATTCAGGATTGTGTGGGTCCTACTTTACAGCATGGAGGTTGGTCTATTCTAGTGTGGTGGTTCTTCTTTTTGGCTGGTGTAGGCGGCTTAGTAAAAGGCATTATGAGGAACAAATATTATAAACAATTTTAACGGAAAACGCCATACCATCTGGGTCGCGATTGATCGGAATACAACGATCCTAAACATACGTTAAAGCTTTGTAAGGACTATTTAGTAAATCAAAAAAAAATGCTCAAAATGATGACATAGCCACCACAGAGTTCAAACCTCAACCCCATAAAATTGCTAAGAGATGAGTTGGGCATAACAGAAGAAAAGAAGCGTCCCACGTCCAACAATCCTTTTTGGAATCTTCTTCGAGGTGCCTGGGGAGATTTATAACTCGAGAAATTTAAAAAATAATCGAAAGAACGCCTGGAATCGTAAAACCAGTATTGAATGCAAATTTTTATGAACAATGTTTAATATTCAAGTTAATGTTTTCCATTGTTCGTAACTATTTTTGTTTATTTTTTACGTGTTTCATAATAATATACTATGTAATAAATTTTTTCTTATATTAAAGTGTATAAATTCATTTTTTATTTAATATCCATACTTCTATTGGCGGTAAGGCACTGGTGAAAGAGCTTCAATATGTCAATGTAAAAATAAACTGTTTCAAATTCAAGGCATTTTGCATCAAAACTTTAGTAAATAATGATGTCTTATCAAAACTGACTGTTAGATCTCCTGATTGCAATTGAATTGAAGATGGTCAACAAAGTGATTAACAATGTTTACATACATTAATTGCACAAGCGCAACGGAACTCCATTTTTTGTGCTACCTAACATTTATTTACATTAAACTTGATAATTTGTTGTTCTGCATAATGTAAAGAATATATAAGAAAAAAATAATATAATCCAGAAATGTTTCTTTTGTCTCTGTCTTTCTAAATAATAATATCCTTAATACCACTTTTCATCAATGAAATAACAAAATTACTGATAATAATACAAGTCATTTGGTAACCATTACGTTTGTATAAAAAATAAATTACACTTATAATAAAAGTAACTGTATTTAATTAAACGTGCCCATACTCTTCTGCAGTGTGTCGTAGAAACCAAAACTATATCTAAAAATAAAGAAAAATTAAATACTGTTATTTTCTGAAAAATTTAAACTACAAAATCAGTGACTACGAAAGAACCATTAGTTATAAATAAAATTAACGTTTAGCACAAAGCTCGAAAACTGCAAAAAGTATATTTTTCTATCTACAAAATTCAATGATAAATTTAGGTTCCTAGCAAAATTATGAATTTGGTAGTTAGGAATCTTAATATTAGATTATAGTCACTAAACAGACGTTTGTTGATAAAACCCTTCTGTGTGATAAAAATTAGTTTAAAAAAAGATTAGTAAATCAATTCTAAATGCGACTAGAAATAGTAAACTAATTTAGATTTCGAAAAAATAATTACCATATTATTATTATATTGTTATAATTAGAAAATTTAAAATCGTCTCATGCGTTTATTTGCTAGCCGAAGTAAAAGCCCATTGTGATAAGAATACAATTTTAAATAATAATTGCAGCTTTAAAAGACAGATGTAAACTGTAAGCAAACTAATGTCAACAATATTTTAAAGAATGCGCCAACGATATTAGTAGTTCTGTCACGTATTCCTCGTAACTCTGTAACTGCTGTATAATTTGGTAAAGCAAGTGACATTCTGCATGCCTAAGCCACCGAAAAATATTACGCTTCAAAAAAATTCTTTTGTGGACGAATAAATAAACCTATTAAAAACTGTCTTTATTGTCTTCATCGCTTTTAGCGTAACAAAATACTTAAACCATCAGAATTTTACAGAAATAAATTTAAATACTAACAATATATTTTATTAAAGCATCCTGCTCAAACTGCGGATTTTCTAGTGGACTACAAGTATAAAACCGGCTCTTCTTTTATTCATAATGGACTAAAGTTGTTATTCAAGAAGGCTCCGAGTCTTACAGCATCCCAAAATGTGTAGGATATCCACCCTAGTCTTTAGATTTAATATAAATTATACAAATGCTTTCAGCTACAGTAACAAAATTACAAGTAGATCTATAACTAAAACCTTCAAAAAATTACTTTTCATAATTTTTTAAACGTTTAATAATTAAGCTCAAGATTAATTAAATACAATTATTTCAACATTTCATTGGAGCGGGTGCATCCTGCAGGATTTGTCCGGAAAGTATCGGAAAATAATTCAATAAAAACGAAAGTATTGCAGGTAATCGTTTATATCATTAAATTTTCCTCGAAATAGTTTCCTCCTGCATCTAGGCAGCGTTTTCAGCGTACCTGCCACGCTTTGAAGGCTTCCTGGAATGCGAGAACTAAAACGCTGTTTATAGCCTTGGTCACGCCAGTTTGGACCCTCTCCACCGACTGAAAATGGTGTCCCTTCAGGCTAGATTGGAGTTTTAGGAACAGAAAGAAGTCAGGTGAAGCCAAGTCCAGACTGTACGGTGGTTAGCGCAACGTTGCCACGGTGTGCTTGACATGGCTCCCCTCCTCGTAGGCTTTGCTTATCAAATTCAAAGTCTCAATGTTGGATTTTTTGTTGTTTGACACAAGCCTTCACCACATAACGTTTCTCTAACGTATGCTGCATGTTAAGTTCGTAACAAAGTCACCAAATCACGGTTTGCGGAAAGCGCGATCCCCACTCTCTCAAGGCTAGCAGGCAACTGAGCCGGGTTGTATTCTTTAGCTAAGACCCCTCCATCATTCGTTCAGCCGAAAACCACGTCCCCCTGGCCTTTCTGGTTGTCTAGAAAAATTATTCTTGATATTTCCGATAAACCATGTATGTAATTTCAAAATAGAAAGCAGCTTACAATTTCAACTAATTAAAAATAAAACATGTGGCCGGCGAAGAGATTGCTCTGTAAGCAATCCCAGAACGAACTTAAAAACCTTTCGATTTCGATTGAGAATATCTCGAAAATTATTCGACATAGAATTTTTTCGACTTCATTTTCAAATTCAGCGTAAAATTTCCTATAAGAATCACATTTAAAATCGTAATGTGAAAAATTTTCCCGAAATTCGAAGTCGAATATGTCGAAAATTATTCGAGTTAGAAATTTTTTAATTTCGAATTCGAAATCGGCGGAAAATTTCCTATAAGAATCCATTTTCAAAAATCTCAAATTTTGTGACGGACCGACAGACAGACATATAGAATTCAATAACGAACTTTTTAAGTTCGTTGAAACAAAATACACCGCTGCTCGTAATTATAGAAAACATTAATTATTTATATTTCTGAACCTCCAAAGCCAAATTTAGTACTACAGTCTATTTTTCAAAGAAATGCACATGAGAAACATAATTTGTTAAATCCAGATAAACTGTTAACAATAATTATGTATGCATTTGTTGAATTGTTACTTCATTAGTATGCCATTCGTTGAACCATATCATCTAGGGCATTCGTCAAAGTAGTTTTTATAGCGTATCTGCTCCAATATGCTGCAAATATTGTTGTCCAACAATTATTTTACCAGGCGACATGGTATTGGCTTATAGAACGTCTATATACACTTCTTTTGCCATTAGATCCTTCATTTGCGCGAGATTTCCAGTTTAGGCACAGTTTCTATATCCACAAACCATTACATTATCTACACTATATTTTTCGGTGAAAGCGATATATTGTTTTTATACACACTCTCTCGCTTGTCGACGAACTACTTTCGTTTAGAAGAAAAAAAAATTCAAATTTAGATTCGTCAATTCATAAGATTTGATTCTATTGCAGGGGCGTCTAGTTTCTTTTACAGTAATTCTGCTATATAGCCCTGTTTCCTACGGGTGCCGTTTTACTGGGTTTTGATCTGCTGTATTTACTATATTTATAATTTCAGATGCTGTTACTAATCCATTTCATTTTCTAACTCTATATTTGTGCTCCCGTGTTGTTGTTTTACGCCTTCCTCTACTTCGTCTCTTGTTAGCAACAGATACTGCATCTTCTCTTTTTTACTTTCCTTATCCTATAATAAGGAAAGTAATGTAATCGGCGGAAATTTGACCTACCCAGTTTTTCACATTTCTGGACGAATTATAGCCTCAGGACACCAAAAAAGTTGGTTTGGACCATTGGTTCGTGTGTGTGTGTGTGTGTGTGTGTGTGTGTCTGTCGGTCTGTCAGTAAACAGGATATCTCGAGAACCATAAAATCTAGGGACTTTAAATTTGGTATGCAAATTACTTGTAGGTAGGGGACGCAGTGCGAAGCTTTTGGTAAAAATCGGTCGAGTCGTTTGGTCACAAGGTCGCAAAATCGGTCGCAAAACGGTCGCGAATCTAAACGATTGAAGATTCAAAAAATTTATGAGAATAAAAATGATTTGTTATCATAAGATAAACATGAATTTAAAATAAAAGTTGGTAAAATAGGAAATCGAAAAAAATTGAAACTCAGAATTTTTAATATACCGGGTGTTCATAAAATGTTTCGGGAAATTTATATTACCGGATAGATCAAATCGAGACGAACAAAAAATTACGATGAAATTTTTTGATCCGAGGTCAAATAAATAAGCTATAGCAGATTAAAAAATAATTAAACGGACCAATCACAGCGCGCTCGGAGAGCTACCGGGTCGTCTGCGGGAGTACGGAGGGGGAGCGCTTGGCCGCTAGGAGAGAGCACGCAGGCGATAATGGGGAAGGCTGTGCGGCCGAGCTCGCACGGTTACCTTCAGTGACGTAGCAAAATTTTAAATACGAGTCAATTATTGTCTTGTACTGTTTATTTTAATCAGCTTTCGAGTGTTGGACTCGCGCCTCGTCCTTTTTTAAAATAACAAGTTCCTGGACGATTGCAGCGCAGAGCCGAGACGATGGACCCGGTATAATAAATAATAATAGGATAAGGAAAGTTGTGTGATGTTCACACCAGATTTTTTATAACGTTCTATATCGTTCACAGGGTAATTTTAAATTTTCTTACAATGTGCCATATAAAATAGTTTGCTTGATACAGAACTTAAATAATAACCCTTATTTCCACACACAGCTCGCATTTTTAGCCATAATAACTTCACACTACATTGTTAAAATACACCTAATAATATTTCTGAATATAAGTTTATCGTTTCTTCAAAATAATTATTTGTTAAATCATATAAGTTCTGCTTGACAATGCAAACAAACACAAACGAGCACATAATAACCCCCATTTCGAATAACCACAATACAATCTAGAATTTATAACCTCAGATGGCAGCTTAAGGTTTTTTACTACCACATTTTGCCAACATTCTTCGTAAATGTAAATAAAATGCATTTATAATAATTCATCAATTGTTGTTCCGAATATTGTTGTTGATTAAAGTTGTTACTGCACAGTTTTTGTAAATGTAATAACCAATATACCTATCGTTCGAATATTTATGGCCGATAGTGTATATAACATAAATTGAATATATTTAAAATTCATAACGCAAGCATACAAGAAAATCTTCAATATAACAATTCACACTTTTATATTACATTCAATTTTTTTCGTCTGCTTAGGTCACCTTCTACGAATGTAAAATCAAGACAACAAAATGAAATACCTGCAAGCCAAATCCACGCAAATTCCTTGGCAACAGATTGGTAAGCGTATGATAAATTCTGTATCCTAAACCCTCAGACAAACAGGAAATTGGAAATAGTTCGCTCAGGAAAACGAAAAAGTGCTTCTTCAGCGACTAAAACCACGAACAAGATTGATACCCAGAGCCTAGAATATTTTGTGTATTCTCGACGCATCCAGGACATTTGAATCAATATTTATGTTACAGGATGCATTTTTAAATTAAATACTTGAGATTCCGGCTCGCTGGAAACGGGGATGCGCACCACCATACCGTTCCTCTCCCGAAGCGATCCCCAACCCTGCAGGGATAACAACCGAATCGGCTTCGGCGCAATTAAAACGACTTCAAATTAAACCAATTGTTATAATAGCTGCCTCGGACCGCAGAGCGAATAAAAAACTAATGGCCTTGCGTTTAGACATCATTACTACTCACAAAGAAATCTGAAATGTTATGTTGATGGATCCCATATGTGCTTTTAGAACGTTCGCGAAAACCGTGTCCCATTACGGCAAAAATAACACTGTCGAAACGGTAGCAAGGAGCGCGATTCAGTAAAGGATGTATATATTGGGCTGTTTGACAGCTATGATTTATGATAAAAGTAATCCACCAACGCCGGCGATCGATTTACTCGCAGTTAACATAATTATACTTAAAAGTCATTTAATTTTACTGTAATTTTATTCAGGACTTGGTTCATTAAATCACATGAACACATTTTTTCATAATCAATATACGATCGGCAATAAAAAAAAATACTTCTAAATGAGCTTAAAAAATTATATTTTATTCCTATAAATGGAATCTTTCAAAGCCAGTCATTATAACTTGTACTAGAATATAATTTTTTTATCAAATTTTACAAATGTAATAAAAAAAGTAAAAAAATTCTAAATTGACTTATACTAATAACTAAATCATTATTTCTTATATTTTGACAAACTTATTTATCAATTTAACTTTTAAATAAAGCAACATTATGTATACACATTAAACAAATGATAAAATAAATAGAAATGAAATCATAATAAAATATTCACCCTGCACTCGAACAGTGCCTCGATACGGACAGACCTAGATTTCATTCCGGGATCTGTTACGAGAAGAGCGATTTACTAAAAACAATTCAACACTTGGATTCAACTCAAGCAAGGAATAAAAAACTATCAAACACCTGCGTTTAATTGAAACGCGTAATTAAATTAATTGAGAAGGGGTAATAATACAGTTGTAGCAGTATCTGCTACATAACTCGCATCACAAATGGTACACGAAGGCTGGTCATTGAGAGCGAGCGTATGCAGAGTCATCAAAGTAAATTAGAAATTTTTTAGGTAGAATTTCAGGCCACCTGTGTGTATGCACAAAACCTTATTGGGTAACATAATAAGTCAGTTTCACATAATCAACAACCTGCAATTCTGTTTACAGAGCTGCTTTACTCGAATCCCTTCGCACCGGAAAATCGCCAACAGAAATTATTGCGTGGTTTGGCTACCAAACGACCCAAGTTTACGAATTAATCAAAAATCTGCCACCAGGAAGAGATAACTACTGACAGGGCAAAACGCAGCAAGCAATCTAATCTTAAGACAAGTGATGAATTCCTCCTTGAAGAAAATATCAATGAGGATCCTTGGTAAAGCATGACTGAGTTGGTAAAAGAAATGGTAAAAAATTTCGACGGTCAATCCAGCAGTGCACCAGAACCTGCACTATAAATTTTTCGTCCAGAAGAACCACCAATTGTTAACAGAAAAAGAAGATGAACAGGAAATTAAAAGCTCAAACACCGATGAACTACATTTAGAAAATAATTTTTCCTGATGAAAAAACTCCATCTATCTATAACAGGAATCTGAATAACCAAAATGACCATTGGATTTGTTAAAATGTCTTTAGAGTGCCTACTGTCATGCATATAAAGTTTCCCGCCTCTGAGACAGTCCTGGAGCTTGTGAGCAACGAAATATGTGTCATGGCGCCTCACTACTTTGAGAACCACACAAAGGTGACTACTGACAACTATATTAGTGTGCTGGAGACAGTTGTCAAGCTCTGTTGTCGGCCGCTGAGCAAGAGTACGTGTTCCAGAAAGACTAAATAACAATTTGTATTACCACTGGTCCACTGGCTTGTAGCCACGCTCCCGCCACACTACAGTCCCGCTCACTATTAAGTGTGGGGCGCAGTCAAGGTGATGAAAAGTTGAAAGACATCATAACACCAAGGAATGAAGCTGGGTCCGTCCAAACCTTCGCTTTGCAGACGACACTCCCTAACATAATATACAATCTCACTATTCCCATTTTTTACAAAAAAAAACATTTTATTGTCATACACACAAATATTTACACAAAAATATAATTTACAGCTTTTTTTTTATTCAACTTTTGTATAAAAATTACACTAAAAAAATAAGATAAGCTATTAGTAACTAACAGATATAAAAATAAAGTATAAAACTAAAACCCGACTACGGCTTTAAATGCCTTTTAAAAACTTCAATATTCGTATATCCGCGGTCACGCATCCTCAATAGTTTGTATTATTTATTTGAATTCGACGTGTGACTGCGGCTACACGAATATTGAATTCTTGTTTACAACATTTTAAAAGGCATTTAAAATCGTAGTCGGGTTTTAGTTTCTTAACTTTATTTTTATTTAAATCGGTTGAACTTCTACGACTATATAAATTATGTATTTTTCGAATGTGCACATAAAAACCTTTCATTCATCATACTAACACGATACACTAGCCTAAATTAATTTTTTTCTATGCGTATTTTTATGATTCCTATCCGCCATATTAGCTTTAACATTAAGACAAATCCAATAACAGCTCATTTGTCAAAATGTGATGAGAAATTTACGAGGTACGAGGGAACAAATGAACATATTAACTAACATTCATAGGCTGCTCAACTCATAACCCTCCTTAGGCTTTATCGTAGTTGATTAAACAGAGGAAGCGTTCCAAAACATCAGATAAGCAGGTAAAATCCAATTTTTGATTTTTAAATTTTATTGTAAAGATGGAGTAGAAATGAGATTCATGTATATAAATCTTTTCTAAACCTGATTCTGCGAAACGCATGCCTCCTTTTTATTTATAATTTATAAATTGTAACGAAAATCACTACAAACTACACGTGGCTATCCTCTATGAAGATCAATTTACGACAAGGTTTTCTTTTTCATTATTTAGTTAAACTTAATACATTAGGAAAGTCTTCAATTTAACGTGAAGAATAACTTACGAAGAAAGGGCAAATTAGTTCTTTTACATCTGTATCATTAACAATATTTTAACCGTTTTACATCATCAGTGATTATCTCACAGAAAAAAATTTCATTTAAATTTCATGTATAAAAATTCAACGTAAACCTCAAAACATTTGCCTTAGTTTACGAAATCCGTAATTATATGGAATTTCTATAACAATTTCCTATGAACTAAACTAATGATTATAACAAGTATTAATATGTTTAGTAAATAGGTAAAAGGCTCAGTACAACCATAAAGCATACAAAAAACTCCATAATTTAAGCTCTAGTTTGTCAAATAGCAAAACGCTGCACACCACATGTTGGAGTATTAAACAGTACATTACAGGGAAGTATGTAAAGTTATAAAAGCTTTCATAAACTTTTAATTCCGTAACTAAATTATCTCGGATCATATCTTTTCCTTTTTCACTGTAAACGCTTTTATTAGCTCCCCTTTAAAGCAAAAGATGGGATAGATTATATGATTTTTTTAAATAGACTGTAAAGGTCAAGGTCTAGCACAAACACCTGAGTGATTATCAACAGCACAGTTAAAATATCGTAGGTTAGTTACGGAATTAAGTGTGCCTGCAGATCTTAACAACGATGACAGCGTCCAACGGTTTTCTCTTAGTAAGATTTTTACACAGTAACGAAAGTTGCTTAAGATATAGTAAGTCGGACACTTTTTTGCAGCTCAGTTTATCTCCAGAAATACAAGTGCTGTTTCATGCATTTTGCGCAAGAAAATTTCTGTTATTTCTGGGTTATAAAGGTTTACCTAAACCGTTTATCGCTGAAAGTCGCCAGCATCTCTCGTGCAGTAACTGCGTGAGAGCTTACTGCTTTCATAACTGCAAACTGGAAACAGGGCGGTGCCCAGCGTTTGTGCCATTCAGCGATGCTAAAATTTCTTTCAAACTATAGAATATTACGATTTTGCAAACAAAATAAAATTTTCTGATAGCGGAGACACTCTTATGTTGAGTGCAATATCGACTATTCACACAATGTAAAGGTGGTAATCACGTTTGATCATGTACAGCGCACTTAACTTCATTATAATACAAATGTTCAAAGTTGCCCAGACAAATTACAAAATAATGCGATCAGTTTAGTCTCACTAAGAACAAAAATGGAAATACGACACAATACGACAGGTGCGTTAGAAAATTTTGTTTTAAGCTTTAATAGGCACATCATAGAACTAAAACCAGTTCTTATCACTAGCTACATTGATGTTGACGTAGATGTTTCATTTTTAATAATATAATAACGAGTTGTGCCATTTCATCATTAATAATTCATAAATCATAAAACATTTATAAAACACCTTTTTTAATTTGCAGTTAGTTATGCACAATGATATGAACTATTGATAAAAAATATCTAAACATTCTTCTATCTGGTGATAGATCAGAGGTCTGATCTCAAAACTTCTTCCAGATTGAAAATTCTTCTTTGGATCTCTCAGCATCACGTATATGCATAAGGTTAATCATCTACCAGTACGAGAGTCATTTATTTCAAACAATAACCAACTTTCAAGTTATAAAATTGCCCTATATTCTGTTTTTGACTAAAATAACATTGTCCCAGTTCGGGAGCAACTATACTCTTGGGTTATATTACCAGCTAATATGCAAATTTGATACCCAATCTATAAACGATTGCCACGTTACTTATGCCATACAAAAAAACTTTAGTACTCAAAATATTCTACTGTCCTGCACTGAAAAAACTTGTTAACTCAAAGCTCGTCAATAGCATGAAACCTTTTCCTTTTCAAAGTTGACAAATTTTGGTAAGCGAGACGTGCGGAGCTGTAAATCTGAACTGTAGAATTTTAGTTGTAGTTCTAATTAGTCGCCGATCCTTATTCACTATAGTCTGTACGCATTTAACATTCTACGGTTTGCGACGATCACTCACTAAATGTGCTGCTTCATCGCCAACTAACTTGAAACTGACCCAGTCAGTGAAAATCGTCCTGGTTCATATCTACTCTAATCGACTGCTAACTTCCATTACAGCTGTAGGAAAATATTTCCATTATGTCAACATTGGAGCGATATTTTCTGGAAGAACCATGTATGTTTTCCATTCTCCATTTCACTTTGTAATAAATTAATAGCAATAAATCTGTTCAATCCTATTCTTTACGAAAGATACAGTTGAATATCTTAATAAACTTTAAATTCTATTTTCCGAAATGTTATAGAAGTTAGCCAGTACTTTTTCGAATACATCCCGTTAGTAAATAACTGAAATATAATTAAATTAATCAATACTAAAAATATTTGATAATTTTCTAAATTCCTATGAGCACAAATCAAATCCAAGCTACAAAAATCTAACACCATCCGGAAAACCACTCAAATTTGTTCTTTCGTAATTTCACAGTTTACGCAATAAATACAAGCTAAAAAAGTCATTCCTAGAAAAACATTGCGTAAAAATGTTCTATGACAACTACAAATTTAATCGTAAATGCAATGACAAAATAAAAGTATGCATTTTTTACTAGTTAACGTACAAATGTAAATATCACAAAAATGGAATATTATGAACTTCCTACGGCATCAACTTCATCATGATTTGTCATTTTCTTCAACAAATCTATACATTTAAACGGAAAGTAAACCAAGACGGCTGATATGAAATTCGGCGTGTTGGGCTCTGAGCACGTAATTTACATGATTTACGTGCACGCACATCAGGGCAGCTCTCGCTCCTTACCGAATGGCCGGGCGATCGCGGCTGTTGGGCTGCTGCATTTCCGAACGCAAAAAACGCATCTGCCACGACCATTTGGTTTGCTTACGCGAGCCAAGTTTCAACTGTAAGTTAAATGGTTTCACGTTCCCGATCCAGGAAAAAGCCAATCCAGTTAAAATTTATAGTTCTCGCCTTGCAGAAATTTAAGGCAAGGCTGGTGAAAAATTGTCAACCTAAGACGCAAAACTACCTTTTGCGGGTAACTCTAGTACCTATTATATGATATTACAATAATCATAATTTTGATTTTATATTCACTCAATTCTTATTTCTATGCAGTTTCATTTCACACTTCTCTTGTAATCGTTAATTATCCCTCTTTAAATATTCACTTGTTTAATAAAATATAGATACCCATATAATACAGGGTGATTCAAAATGATAGACTCAATTTCATACGGCTATATATTTCCTGTATATGAACTGTTCGCATAACATTTCAACAAGTATGTCCCAAAGTTTCAAATACTATGCTAGAACGCTCACTGCTAGCGCACAATCGTCAGCAGCGTTAATTGTGATGTCAGTTGCGAGCAAGATGGCTACAGTGCAGCACAACTTTTTTTTATATTCGTGAGTTCAGGCAGACAATGTCACGACTGTGATGCAACGTGCACTTCGTCGTCAATACAACCTTCAACGATAAAAAGCATTTGTAGTTGAAATCATCAATTTGATGAAACAATCTGTTTGTGTAAAAGTAAAAGCACGGACCGACTGTCTATACCGGAGGAGAATGTGGAACGAGATTCGTTAGAGTTTACAGGGTAGTCCAATGATGTCAATCCGAGGAATGTGCAGAGAACTTTGACTGTTACAAGCAACTATCTGGTGTGTGCAGAGGTGCCGTTTAATATTCAAACCATACCGCCTACAACTGTTGCAGGCTTTTCACGCATACGATAAGCTAAACCGTGTATGTTCAAAACATGGAAAATGAGATTTTGTGTTGCGTTTAATTTTTAATAACGTGACAATGTTTTACTTAATTGGGAAAGCAAACCAAAAAAATGTTCGGATATGGGGGCTACAAGCCCAAGCAACATTGGAACATCAAATGGACTTCCCGAAAGTTAATGTGTTCTATAATATATTGTGTCGAAAACAAAGATTTAGACTTTTTGATTGTAACGTATCTCGTTTGTGTATCACATTTACCAACAACTTTGGACGACCTAAGAATCCGTATTACGGCTGCGATAAACTCATTAATGTAAAGCATTTTTCATCATGTGATGATCATTAAACATTTATAAACTTTTTTTTATTGAAACATAGTACATCAGCAATCAGAATTACAAGAGATTCTATGAGCTAATTTGTTGATAAAGTTGATTGGCTTGATGAGGTTGGCACCATTGGTGCTTCCTCGCAGTTTCTAATCCTATTGATTGAGGATGATGGATTCACACTGGAGGATTCACGTTAGTTTGTAGGTCCCAAGGCCATTTCCGCTTTAATCGCCGAAAGTTTGGTTGTAACGTAAGTGGTTGTATAAGGTCGTTTGGATGATATGTAAGTCTATCATAGTGTCTGGTTGCCCGTTCCGTAATTACATCACGCACGTATGGTGTGTTGGAGTCGGTATGTAGGGTGAGATTTGTCACGTACCATGGAGCATCCATAAGAGTTCTTATTGTTTTGGATTGGAATCTCTGGATTATGTCTACGTTAGAATAGCTAGAGCAGCAGGACGTAAGATGGTTTTATATATAAGGAGTTTACTCTCGGTTGCTAAAGGTGATTTCCGACCTATTAGCCAGTACATTTTTTTAACTTTCAGATCCATGGCTTTGCGCTTCTTCTTTATGTGTTGTTTCCAAGTTAGCCTTTTGTCCCAGTGTAATGCCAGATACTTCACTTCTTCAGATTGTGGTGCATCAATGTTGTTTATGGTAACAGGAGGGCATATTCCCTTCGCATTGTAAATGTTATTTGAACTGACTTATTTTCATTCACCTTAATTCGCCATTTGTCTAGCCATTCTTCTATTAAATGTATGTGTTCCTGCAGTAATCTTGTACATAGCAGCTAAAGGGTCTTCATTGCACGCGAGGATGGCAGTATCATCTGCGAACGTTCCCATTTCTGTGTACGGTGTTATTGGTATATCAGCAGTGAAAAGTAAGTATAGGACTGGGCCCAAAACGCTGCCTTGGGGAACCCCAGCGGTAATTGGCTGTAGTGTCGAGATTTTGTTTCCGAATTTTACTAGGAAATAGCGGTTTGAAAGGTAGGATTGGAAAAGGAGATAATATTGGTGCGGAAATAATGCTTTTATTTTAGCCAGTAACCCTTTGTGCCACACCTTATCAAAGGCTTGTCGGACGTCCAGGAATACTGCCGTGCAGTACTTCTTACTTTCAAAAGCTTTCTGAATTACGTTAGACATGCGGTGGCACTGTTGAATAGTAGAATGATCTCGTCTGAATCCAAATTGGTGCTTTGGGATCCAATCATCCAGTGGTGTGTCTTTATTTAACCGACTTAATATCAGCTTTTCTAGGAGTTTGGCAATTATTGATAACAGGCTAAGTGGGCGATAAGATTGCACTTCATTTGGCGGCTTACCAGGTTTCAATATTACTATAATTAGCGCCATCTTTAGTTGCGGCGGCCAGTAGGTTAAGCGCAGAATTGCGTTAAATAATGCTAGTAGTTGTCTTTCCCTCAAAGTGATGATTAGGAAGGACAAGAGCACATAGAAATAAGCAAATTGAAGAAGCAATAGAGGACAACAGAAATATGAAGGTATTAAGATCGAAACTATCACAGAGTAAACAGAAAATAATAAAAATAAAGAATCAAGAAGGTACTGTAGTAGCAAACAGAAGACATATAGTACATACAATAGAAAACTTCTACACAAAGCTATATTCATCTAACATATCTATACAGAGCTCGGTTAATAAAACTATTTCTAACGTGGGTTCGAGGAAATACCCGAGATAACTAGACTTGAGGTTAAACAAACCCTCAAGCAACTGAAAAATAGAAAAGCGCCAGGAGAAGACCGGATAACAGCCGAAATGCTGAAAATGGGGGGTGAAATAGTAGAAAATATTGTCACGGTACTACTAAACAAATGTTTGATTGAGGGAAAGATACCAAAGGCGTGGAATAATGCTGAGGTAATTCTTCTCTTCAAAAAAGGGGACACATAAAATATTGAAAACTACCGCCCCATAAGCTTACTCTCGTGCATATATAAAGTATTGACTAAAATCATCACAAATCGCCTCACTGGCGGGCTTTAGAAAAGGGTTCAGTACTATGGATCACATTCAAACCATCAGAACATTAATTGAAAAGACAACGGAATACAACACCCCCATTCACTTGGCGTTCGTAGACTATCGAAAGGCGTTTGACTCAATTGAAATACACGCCGTCCTCCAAGCACTAAATAACGCAAGAGTTGACTCCAGATACTCGCAGCTAATTAAACACATCTACGAAGAGGCTACATTTCACGTAAAGGTAGATGAAGACCTTCAAACTAACAAAATAAAGGTTGAAAAGGGAGTCCGCCAAGGAGACACAATGTCTCCAAAATTGTTCACGTCGGCGATGGAGGATGTGTTCAAGCAAATGAATTGGGAAGGGATGGGTATTAACATTGACGGATGTCTGCTAAACCACCTGAGATTTGCGGACGACATCGTACTGATTTCTAGCAATATTGACGAACTTGAAGCTATGCTAATACAATTAAATGAGGCATCCAAGACCGTAGGGCTGGAGATAAATATAAATAAAACCAAAATAATGACAAACAGCGATGCAGTTGTTTTTATTGATAATCAACCGGTTGAAAGAGTGGACGAATATATTTATCTGGGTCATTCAATTAGGATTGGAAAGGAAAACCAAACATCTGAAATTAGAAGAAGAATAAGAGCCACCTGGTCAGCCTTTGGGAGGCTACAGCATATTCTCAAAATTCCGATATTCCCAATAGCCTGAAAAGAAAGGTGTATGAAACATGTATACTGCCCGTGGCAACCTATGGTTTAGAGACGGTGACGGTAACCCAGAAGAGCGCCGAGCAGCTAAGAGTTTGCCAAAGAGCGATGGAGCGCAGAATGTTGGGAGTGAGTCTAAGAGATAGACTGAAAAACGAGGAAATAAGGCGTAGAACGAAAATACCCGATATAATGCAGAGAGTAGCTCAAGCAAAGTGGCAATGGGCGGGACATATAGCACGGCATGAACCAAACCGCTGGACCTCAAAACTCTTGAGATGGAGGCCCCGTTTAACGAAAAGAGGTGTAGGAAGACCACCAAAAAGATGGAGCGACGATATCCGAGACTTTGCGGGAAGAGATTGGATCCAGAAGGCTCAAGACAGAAATGCATGGAAACAAATGAGAGAGGCCTACGTCCAACGATGGACGGTTGCAGGCTGATGATGATGATGATGAATACTAAAAATATTTGATAATTTTCTAAATTCCTATGAGCACAAATCAAATCCAAGCTACAAAAATCTAACACCATCCGGAAAACCACTCAAATTTGTTCTTTCGTAATTTCACAGTTTACGCAATAAATACAAGCTAAAAAAGTCATTCCTAGAAAAACATTTCGTAAAAATGCTCTATGAAAACTACAAATTTAATCGTAAATGCAATGACAAAATAAAAGTATGCATTTTTTACTAGTTAACGTACAAATGTAAATATCACAAAAATGGAATATTATGAACTTCCTACGGCATCAACTTCATCATGATTTGTCATTTTCTTCAACAAATCTATACATTTGAACAGAAAGTAAACAAAGAAATGTGGCTCTTGATTTGTACGAGGAGGTCCGTACGTAATAAACAAAGACAGCCTATACATTTAAACGGAAAGTAAACCAAGACGGCTGATATGAAATTCGGCCTGTTGGGCTCTGAGCACGTAATTTACATGATTTACGTGCACGCACATCAGGGCAGCTCTCGCTCCTTACCGAATGGCCGGGCGATCGCGGCTGTTGGGCTGCTGCATTTCCGAACGCAAAAAACGCATCTGCCACGACCATTTGGTTTGCTTACGCCGAGCCAAGTTTCAACTGTAAGTTAAATGGTTTCACGTTCCCGATCCAGGAAAAAGCCAATCCAGTTAAAAATTTATATGTTCTCGCCTTGCAGAAATTTAAGGCAAGGCTGGTGAAAAATTGTCAACCTAAGACGCAAAAACTACTTTTTTGCGGGTAACTCCTAGTACCTATATATATATTACAATAATCATAATTTTGATTTTATATTCACTCAATTCTTATTTCATATGCAGTTTCATTTCACACTTCTCTTGTAATCGTTAATTATCCCCTCTTTTAAATATTCACTTGTTTAATAAAATATAGATACCCATATAATACAGGGTGATTCAAAATGATAGACTCAATTTCATACGGCTATATATTTCCTGTATATGAACTGTTCGCATAACATTTCAACAAGTATGTCCCAAAGTTTCAAATACTATGCTAGAACGCTCTCGGCTAGCGCACAATCGTGTAGCAGCGTTAATTGTGAGTGTCAGTTACGAGCAAGATAGCTACAGTGCAGCACAACTTTTTTTTATATTCGTGAGTTCAGGCAGACAATGTCACGACTGTGGTGCAACGTGCACTTCGTCGTCAATACAACCTTCAACGATAAAAAGCATTTGTAGTTGAAATCATCAATTTGATGAAACAATCTGTTTGTGTAAAAGTAAAAGCACGGACCGACTGTCTATACCGGAGGAGAATGTGGAACGAATTCGTTAGAGTTTACAGGGTAGTCCAATGATGTCAATCCGAGGAATTTGCAGAGAACTTTGACTGTTACAAGCAACTATCTGGTGTGTGCAGAGGTGCCGTTTAATATTCAAACCATACCGCCTACAACTGTTGCAGGCTTTTCACGCATACGATAAGCTAAACCGTGTATGTTCAAACCATGGAAAATGAGATTTTGTGTTGCGTTTAATTTTTAATAACGTGACAATGTTTTACTTAATTGGGAAAGCAAACCAAAAAAATGTTCGGATATGGGGGCTACAAGCCAAAGCAACATTGGAACATCAAATGGACTTCCCGAAAGTTAATGTGTTCTATAATATATTGTGTCGAAAACAAAGATTTAGACTTTTTGATTGTAACGTATCTCGTTTGTGTATCACATTTACCAACAACTTTGGACGACCTAAGAATCCGTATTACGGCTGCGATAAACTCATTAATGTAAAGCATTTTTCATCATGTGATGATCATTAAACATTTATAAACTTTTTTTTTTTATTGAAACATAGTACATCAGCAATCAGAATTACAAGAGATTCTATGAGCTAATTTGTTGATAAAGTTGATTGGCTTGATGAGGTTGGCACCCATTGGTGCTTCCTCGCAGTTTCCTAATCCTATTGATTGAGGATGATGGATTCACACTGGAGGATTCACGTTAGTTTGTAGGTCCCAAGGCCATTTCCGCTTTAATCGCCGAAAGTTTGGTTGTAACGTAAGTGGTTGTATAAGGTCGTTTGGATGATATGTAAGTCTATCATAGTGTCTGGTTGCCCGTTCCGTAATTACATCACGCATGTATGGTGTCGGAGTCGGTATGTAGGGTGAGATTTGTCACGTACCATGGAGCATCCATAAGAGTTCTTATTGTTTTGGATTGGAATCTCTGGATTATGTCTACGTTAGAATAGCTAGAGCAGCAGGACGTAAGATGGTTTTATATATAAGGAGTTTACTCTCGGTTGCTAAAGGTGATTTCCGACCTATTAGCCAGTACATTTTTTTAACTTTCAGATCCATGGCTTTGCGCTTCTTCTTTATGTGTTGTTTCCAAGTTAGCCTTTTGTCCCAGTGTAATGCCAGATACTTCACTTCTTCAGATTGTGGTGCATCAATGTTGTTTATGGTAACAGGAGGGCATATTCCCCTTCGCATTGTAAATGTTATTTGAACTGACTTATTTTCATTCACCTTAATTCGCCATTTGTCTAGCCATTCTTCTATTAAATGTATGTGTTCCTGCAGTAATCTTGTACATAGCAGCTAAAGGGTCTTCATTGCACGCGAGGATGGCAGTATCATCTGCGAACGTTCCCATTTCTGTGTACGGTGTTATTGGTATATCAGCAGTGAAAAGTAAGTATAGGACTGGGCCCAAAACGCTGCCTTGGGGAACCCCAGCGGTAATTGGCTGTAGTGTCGAGATTTTGTTTCCAATTTTACTAGGAAATAGCGGTTTGAAAGGTAGGATTGGAAAAGGAGATAATATTGGTGCGGAAATAATGCTTTTATTTTAGCCAGTAACCCTTTGTGCCACACCTTATCAAAGGCTTGTCGGACGTCCAGGAATACTGCCGTGCAGTACTTCTTACTTTCAAAAGCTTTCTGAATTACGTTAGACATGCGGTGGCACTGTTGAATAGTAGAATGATCTCGTCTGAATCCAAATTGGTGCTTTGGGATCCAATCATCCAGTGGTGTGTCTTTATTTAACCGACTTAATATCAGCTTTTCTAGGAGTTTGGCAATTATTGATAACAGGCTAAGTGGGCGATAAGATTGCACTTCATTTGGCGGCTTACCAGGTTTCAATATTACTATAATTAGCGCCATCTTTAGTTGCGGCGGCCAGTAGGTTAAGCGCGGAATTGCGTTAAATAATGCTAGTAGTTGTCTTTCCCCAGTTTCTGGTAGCTGTTTAAGGATAGGACCAGTTATGAGGTCGTAGCCTGGTGCTTTTTTGTTGCTCAAGATTTTTATCTCCTGACGTAATTCACAGATTTTAAGATCCCGTATTGGGAATGAAAGTTGTAGTGGGGCTTCGAGGAAGGTGTCTACTTCTATATCTATTGTTTCAGAGTTAGGTCTAAATACTTCTGCCAGATATTGTGCGAATAGGTCAGCTTTTTCTTGGTCAGATCTGGCCCACGTGCCGTCTGTGTTACGTAGCGGCGGTATATGTACCTGTGGCCTCTTGAATCCCTTTGTGGCTTTCCATATACTGTAGTCGTCCTTGGAAAGAGAAGTTACATATTGTTGAAATGTGTCGTTTTTTACTTCATTCAGTTTTCGTTTAAGTTTATTAGTAATTCGATTGTACTTTGTTTTGTCGTTTCTATTATGTGTTCGTTGCCAGACTGCCCTAGCTTTCCTTTTTTCCTTAACCAGCTCCATTACTTCTCTTGGGAAGTTTTGTGATCTGGGTTTTTGCTTTTCCATGCGCGGTGTAGCATACCATGCGGCCTCTTGTGTAGTAGTTATAAATTTGTTGATTCCACTGTCCAACTCTTCAGTCGTTTTTAGGCTTATATTAAGATCAAGGTGTTGATCCATATACTCTTAAAGGCGTCCCAATCTGTGCGTCTGTTACATAACATTGGTTTGGCTTCTTTTCTAATTACTGTAGCACTAATAGTAAGTATGACAGGTGTGTGGTCAGATGATAGATCATAACTGGATGTTATGTCTACGTAGTTAGATGAAACTCCTTTAGCAACGAAGAAATCTAACAAATCCGGAATTTTGCCAGGGTCCGTTGGCCAGTACGTTGGGCTACCTGTTGAGAAATATGTATAATTATTATCAGTTATGAGTTTATTAAGTTCTCTGCCTTTTGTGGTTATCAGTCTACTGCCCCATCTGGTATGCTTCGCATTAAAGTCTCCGCCAGTTATAAATCCTGACCCTAAGGAGTCAAAGAATGGCTGTAGCATGAGTTTGGTTATTTGGTGCCGAGGGGGGCAATATGTTGCCGCTATTGTAATTGGATTTGGTAGTTTATTTACTTCAATCACTGTGGCCTGTAAGAAATTTTCTTCGAATTTTGGTAGTTCGTGATGTGTTATTGATTCACGAATGATAATGGCAGTGCCTCCATGTGCCGTACCATCCGGATGTTCGGTGTGGTAAATAAGATAGAGCGGTATTTTTATGTGGGTTCTTACAGTAAAATGGGTTTCTGATATAAGGAGGATATCAATGTTGTTTATACTGAGGAAGATTTCGATTTCTTGTTTTTTTATTGGATGCCGTTGGCGTTCCAGAGTGAAATTTTAAGGAATTTGGCCACTATCGAACTAATTTATTTATGACCGTCGTAAGCATGTTCAAAATAATGCTATTTTGTTGTATTAGTTGATTGAACATACCTTTGAATTCTTCTAAGAACTGTGTGAATGTTAGGTCTTGAGGTGATTGAGGTTTATTTGTGTTTGTTTGTTCACAGTTAGTATTTGGCATTTTCCAGTAGTTCTTCACTGGCAAGGGAGGAAAGTTTTGTGGATTTGTCTTGTAAGAGGCATGTGTGTTTTTTTGTGTTTGGGTGTTCGGTTTTATTTTGTTTTGTAGCTCTTGGTAGATTGAACAGCCCTTGTAGTTTGCAGGATGTGGACCATTGCAGAGTGCACAAGTAGCAGGGGTTTCCCTTGTTTTTTTGCATGTAATAGAATTGTGCGGTCCGCCACATTTAACGCAGGCGTATGGCCTATTACAATATGACTTTGTATGGTTATAGTTTTGGCATCTTGTGCACTGGACCAGGTTCATATTTCTGTGGGGCGGTTCAACAGAAATTTTTATGTTTTGTAAGTAATTTATGTTATATATGTCTTTGTTATTGGTGGCTGGCTCCAAATCTACAAAGAATAGTGGTAATGCTTCTTTAGTTTTCTTATGTTTTATGTTAGTAATGTTTCTAACCTTGTGATTATGAGTAGCTAGTTCAGCTGTAATATCATCTACTGGAATTGTAGGATGTATGTGCCGTAGGACCACTCTGTATTAGCCATACTTTTGGTGGTGTACTGTTCCTGTTCCATAATATCCTTCAAGCTGTTTATCATTTCCTGATAATTGTTAACTCCATGTACGTAGATTGGAGGGGGTTTGGGTATTTTATTTGAGTTTTTGTTGGCACCGTTATCTTGATTATTGTTTGTTACGTCTGTAACTTCTGGTAAAATTGAGTATTTGTTAGTTTGTGTTAGATTAAATGATTGTGGCGGATTTTGTGTGTTTTCCAATTTCCTTCTTTTTCTTTTTAGGTTATTAACTTTTTGCCAAGCATTTTTTTTGTATGCAATGTTTTCTTCTTCCTCTGCGTCGCTAATAATAATTTCCATTGGTTTTTGTGTCGTGATTTGTTGATGCAATGGTTGGACTTGAGGCGGCATTACAAATTGAGACATTGAAGAGTGACCATATTGATAAGGTTGGAATGTTTGTATTTGTGGCGACATTGAGTAGCTATTGGGCATTTGCTGGCATTGCTCAGGTGTTATTTGTTGTGGGTTGTTATTTGGGATAAATGGGTATTGTTGGTAAAAGGATGCGTTTTGTTGCGTTATTGTTGGGTTGAATTGTTGCGTGGGGTTGTAGTCATTGCCAAATGGCAGCATGCTATTAGTTTTACTTACATGCATGCACTGAATTATGTAGTAAACAATACAAAAATGAAAACATTTTATTCCAATTAACGCACTGGTTTATCACTGCTCGAGGTTCACTGTACGATAGCGATAACATGCAGCGCGCACGACTTAGGCATGTGCTCGGCTTGAGCGCTCGAACCGTACTATTTATAAACTTGAATGTAAATCCATCGTTTTAAATCGCCCTGCACTTTTAGTAAAGTTCTATTCTTATCTTGTCTTCAATCAGCAAAATTATTTCTGATCATGCATTCTAGTTAGATGTTTTGTCAATCGCTAATACTGTGTGCTATTTATTATACTAAACGAATAAAACAATGATTTTTTTATTTTACAATTCCTTGTAATTTATTCTTTTATTTTTAGACTTGTTAATGTATTTAGAACTAAATAATACATATTCCGTCAACGACACCGTATGGAACAACGGAAACAAATAACTAAATAACAAAAAAAACTTTATTTAATTTATACAAGGTGGGTTCAAATTATAACACCTCCGAATTTTTTTTTCGAGACTGAAAACAGATAGAAATATGCGGTTTGTTTCAAAATACGCGCGCACTCTTTGTGAATGCGTAACAGATATGGCAGCATTGCAAGATAGACAGGACTCTAGCGACAGCGGCGAGAGTGAGGACTGTTTTTGATACTTAAAATGGCGACGTTTTTATTACGTGTAATCATTCAGTTACTCCATTTGCGTGTAACATAGGTTGAAATTCATCACCAGTTGAGTGAGACTTGTGGTGATGGTGTTATGGATGTGTCTAATGCGCGTTTGTGTGTGCGACAATTCAAAGAAGGCAAAACGTCGTGTGACAACAAATCAAGCCTCACACCAACCGGTCTGACGACATGATCAAGCGCGTGGAGAAACTTGTTTTGGAGGATCGTCGAATGAGTGTGGAACACATCACCTCCAAAGTTGACAATTCCGTGGGATCTGTGCACACAATCCTGCATGAAGACCTGAAAATGCGAAAAGTGTCCTCCAGGTGGACGCCACAAATGCTGACCACTTTTAAGTGATTTCTTATGCTCCCTACTCACCTGACCAAGCTCCTAGCGGCTTTTGGCTATATCCAACAATAAAAAACACTGTTCGTGGTTGAAAATTCACTAGTAGTGCCTCTATTGCATCAGCGATTCTCCAGTGGTCAAAGAAGACTCCTAAAGAAGCGTGTGCAGAGGCCATGAAATCATGGAGTCTGCGTTGTGAAAAGTGTGTACGGCTGCAGGAAGATTATGTCGAGAAGTGATACAAGTTTCACAGTTTTCGTGTGATTAGTTTGTGAGAGAAAAATCAAAGGTGTTATAACTTGAATGCACCTCGTAGAAATATAACCTTTTAGCCAAAAATACTTGATAACGACATATTTATAGTTTCATTATAAAGTGAAAACATGACAATATGTAGCGGAATAATAGAGTCAACAAGCTTTAAATGTAAAGACAATTTATTCTTAAAAGCAAATTAATGTACTTGATACTTATTTTTACGCATTACTCGCCTCTCCCGGTCTTTTGTGGTTGACTTAATACTTAATACCTATACTGTATATGGTTTTATGTTTTTTATTTTTCACTGTTTGTAATGTACAGTTGGATTTGTATTTACGAATTTGATATTACACACGAGTCAAAAGCAGACATACCTAACAGTATTTTACATTAATAATTAAATTATATAAATTATATAATTAAAAAAATAAAAAGAGGTACGTGATGGTTTATGGATACTGAAATACAAATTGAACGCCTCTTCTCCCAAAAGAAATATACGATTTTAACAAAAGTTGTCATAGTGCTGCCCATCATAAAAAGCAAGGTTTACAAAATAACAGACACATGGGTGTAGAAGAAGAGAGCTTTCAAAGTAATAAGATTCGCATAATAAATCACATTTTGAGTTACGTTAATTACAAATAATACTTTAACATAACATAATCTTGTTTGATAGATTTTCACTGACTCTCTTCACACTTACATCTCTAATTATTTAGTGCTCCAACTTACCAGTTATTTACTTTTCAAAAATCCTATTATAAATCATGTAATTACTTATTTATAATAGTTGATTGTATATTTACCAAAAGTATTCGTCAAAATTTTGCAAATCCTCAACATTTAAAAGTACGTAAAATTTTGAAGAAATGTGTTAGATTGTAAGGTACTTACTTTGAAAGAAACTAAGACTACATATAATATTTCTTGTATTTTGTAATAAATATTGTATATATTTTTTTTGTTATAATATTTGTAATTGTTTATATTACATGGCTCGATATGTATGTATGTATATAGATATGTATATATAAATGAGTAGAAATTATTACAAAATATTTGACAAATTGAAAGATAATCAGCATATTACCGTTAAAAAAATGAGAGGCAGTCATCCTAATAAAAAATAAAATGGACTCGCTGCTGGAGCGCTCACATATTCCCGGAAAATAAATAATCCCTCGCACAAAGACCCGCTGCAGCGACAAATCCCGTGGAACCCATTCAAATGCTAAAATGCCCCGTTGGCGAATCACGCCGCTGAAATTAGTCGAAACGCATTAGCGGGCTGACAGAGCGCCTACAAATTTATCTAGACCAAACCATTTTTTCTAAATAACCAATTAATTACGGCAAATAAAGGGAAGCGCTGCGGCGATCCTTTTCACGAGGTCGGCGCCTTGCATTTAATCTCTGAAATTGAAATGACTCCTCGCGCGCTCCGAATTGATTAAGTGCTGCCGGCTATATTTTTCGCAGACCTCCGATGCCCGAATTTAATCAAACTAAACTCAGTGCGACGGTATCGGCAGAATTTGTGCCAACAGCATGTCGTTAAAAGAGACATACTTTTAAATGCCTGGGTGCATGAACAAATGGGATCTCCCAAGACCATACTTTATAGTCGTCCCCGGAGCTCTGCGCTCGTTTAAACAATCGATGGAAAATGGAGTAATGGAAAAGCTCAATTCAGGAAGCCAGTCGCTAACCATAACTTGAATATATTTCAAAATATTCCAGCAGAAAAAAACAATAGCGCAATTATAATATATAATATATACGTATAAAAATTTTATGCGTATAGAGGAATAACAAAAAGAGAATATATTTATAAACACAGCGTAAATAAGGAAAGGAAAAGAGATTACTCGTATGAGGAATATTTTAACTAAAAGCATTAAAATTCTACAGTTCTACTTTTCCTGGCACTTCAGAAAGAGCTGTGAAAAACTATTATTTAACAATTGTTTCTACAATTTTTGAAACTTAAATTTTATTGTCAAACAAACATCTCTATAGAAAATTCATTAAACCTTTAAAGACGCATGGAGTATTGTGGATGTATCAGTGTATTTATATCTATGCAAGTATAACCAGTTTTCTTTTAATTAAAACAATTGACACCTGTAATTTATGCGCAAATTTTCTAGTCGTATCTTTTTGGGGCTGACAGACTACATTTTAGGCACTGTACGTAATAATAATAAACCCGTGTTTCATATTTTGGCATAAACAGTCAAAGTATTTTGCTACCAAATAACCACTAACGGTATACATCAACACAATTAACCTTTAACTCAAAAGTAAATACGCACTTTACTTCAATATGAATAAAAAGTATCTTTAAAATTGTTGTTACAATTACTCAAAACCGATATGTATAACTTTCCTAACAATAAAATATAGATTAGTAAAAAGCAGAAAGGCTTTCTTTATTAAAGTCCCAAAAACATGATTTTTTCTATTTAAAATTAACAACTTGTTTCTATATCTTTAAATAAGTTCTGCTCGACATCACCACCATGTCAAAAGCTCTCTTAAGTTCTTTGTTTGTGACCGGTTACTTCGAGAAGCTTATGGTGAACTTACTCTATCACAAGATACGTGCGAACGATGGTTTTGGCGTCTCAAAAGTGGTGATTTCGACGGAACACGGAAAATTGTAAAAAAAAGTACAAAGACTATTTACTAACACAAAAACAAATCGCAGAGCAATTGAACGTTAGTCAACGAGCTGTTTCCAATCGCCTACGAAAGATGGGAAAGATTCAAAAGGTGGGCAGATGGATACCACATGAGCTGAACGAAAGACAGATGGAAAGGCGCAAAAAAACATCTGAAATTTTGCTCGAACGATACAAAATAAAGTCGTTTTTGCATCGTATCGTTAATGGGGATAAAAAATGGATATATTTTGAGAATCTCAAGCGCAAAAAATCATGGGTAAACCGAGGCACATCATCCACATCAACCGCAAGACCGAATCGCTTTTGCAGAAAAACGATGCTCTGTGTTTGGTGGGACCAGAAAGGTGTGGTCTATTATGAGCTGTTAAAGCTTAGTGAAACAGTTAATACCAGACGCTACCAACAACAATTGATAGATTTGAACCGTGCGCTACTCGCAAAATGACCAAAATATCGAAAAAGGCAACACCAGTTCATTTTTCTCCATGACAATGCTCCATCACATACGCAAAGCCGGTTCGTGACACGTTGGAAGCACTCAACTGGAAAGTGTTACCCCATGCGACTTATTCACCAGACTTGGCTGCTTCCGATTACCACTTGTTTACATCCATGGGTCGCGCACTTGCTGAGCAGCGTTTTAGTTTGTTCGAAGATGTAAAAAAATGGAACGATGAATGGTTCGCGGCAAAAAGGGAAGATTTTTACTAGCGTGGTATCCACAAACTACCCAAAATATGGGAAAAATGTGTATCTAGGAATGGAGCGTATTTTGATTAAACCACTGGTATAAGCAGGCTCTATTAAAAATCTGATCGCCGAAATTTTCTTAAGAGAATAACGATGACAATGTCAGTTTTTCTTAAATATCTTTCTTGGAAGTACTTTGTTTTTTCTTGGTGCGACATAAATGAGAGTAAATGCTCCTAATATAATATATATAGTACATTAAATGTAAGTGAGGACAGTTGAAGCCTTGAGAATAGAATAAGTAATTGTGGTCTGCTAACATTACGTTTATGTAAGAAAGATTTACATTACATTATCATGGTAAAACGCAGGAATTAAAAACTCCTTTTTAAATTAATTGTCATTACTCTATTTTTTAAATAGTGTGAAAATGCGTACAGCTATTATCTGGTGTGATAATTTTTGTTTTATTCAAATTTCTTTGTAGTACATATTTTTTAATACGGTTGTATATTAGCTAATAAATACAATATAACTCGTAGTGAAATTTTGTTTATTTTGAATTTGTGCGAGATTTTAACTGTAACTATCGTTATAATTTATAAGTTTAATAAAGCATCAATTAAAATTAAAAGTACACAAATGCACATTTAATCATTTTTGCTAAACCTAGCAAGAGTTTATTCTAAAAAATTTAGACGGCTTCGTAATATACTAAACAAACGAAGTTACAAATTTCAGCATTAGAAGGAGCAAAGTCAATAAATCATGCAAAATTCAGACGCTCAAATACGTAATCACTTTATTTGAAGCATTAGGAGAACCAAGTATATCTTTAGGATGGACCACTTCTATCTCCCAAAAATTCATTATTCATCGCCTCTAAAAACACGGCGTGATTTTAACAATTTTTCTAACGTAATAGCTCTCTGCGTTCCACGAATTTCAATTTTTTGCACCATTCATAAGGGATTATTTGTCGTAACGCGACTTTATAAATTGTTTTCTGAGAAAAGCTTCGTGTGCGTAGGCGGGGAATTAATTACGGCAGTACAGTTAAATTCGTATTAAAATATCTATATAATATAATAACTTCACAAATTCGTATCCGTTTTAATGAGCAAAATGAACAGAATTACTGTATTTTAAGTAGCATCTTTATATTGTAATTTATCGTTGCAGATCACTCGTTATAAAAAGCCAACAAAAAATATAATAAACTGATAATATAAATTTCACCAAAGAACATATCAAGACAAAAAAACAGATGTCGCATTAATAGAATATTTGGCAAACTATATTTATCTAAACTTTAATAACATCGAAAATAAAGACATAGAAAACTAACCAACCAAATACATTCACCAACTGAGACGTTTTCATCAACTGGAAAAAATATTCAAATATATACTGAAAAATGTATGTATTACTAGCTGTAATTCATAATATATTTAATACTATGCTATTAAATATATATTGCTGCTAGTACTTAGAAAATAAATAAAATAATAACCAGATGAGGAACATCGGTAGAGCACTGTGCCCGTAGACATTTTAAATGTGTGCTCCCAAGTTAAATTAGTAATTCGAGTCTATCGAGCATTAAGTAAACAATTAGGTACTGATGCAGATTACTGTTTACATTGTCGGAAGTGTAAAGCAAGATAAGAGCAGTATTTATTAAATTACAAACTTGAGCGCCAATGGTCGAAACCATTCATCTAAAAGATTCACCTTACCAACGTATAGTACGTTTTTGCAGTAGCGCAAACTAGGTGACTTGTCAAATATATACACAAGACAGTGTTGGTCAATCGACAAATGTAAGAGAAAATTTAAAAGTCAATTTAGCGATGTGTCTAATAAATTATTAATACTGAACAAAAAATATTTAAACTGTGCGTAGAAGCAACAAAACAAGAAAAGTACTTAAAGAGAGAAGCGAAACAGGAAAAATAAAATTGAATCCAAATTGAAAATATATAAGGAATACTAGAAGTGGGGCAATACTGTGATTGAAGAAAATTATAACTAACAAAAAAATCCTTAGATAAACATTAGAAAACTATAAAAAGTCTTTTAAAAATAAAATAAAGAAATCGATGCAATAAGTGAAAAATATATATAATAATAATATAACATTAATACGACAAACGGAAAGTGTAAAAAACATGGGGCCGGCGAAGAGATTGCTCTGTAAGCAATCCCAGAACGAACTTAAAAAAACCTTTCGATTTCGATTTCGAATTTCGGGAAAATTCGAAGTCGAATATCTCGAAAATTATTCGACATAGAATTTTTTCGACTTCATTTTCGAATTCAGCGTAAAATTTCCTATAAAATCCATTTTCAAATTTTAAAAAATCTCAAATTTTGTGACGGACCGACAGACAGACATATAGAATTCAGTAACGAACTTTTCAAGTTCGTTGATAAAACAGAATTGAGTAAAAATGATGTCAAAATAGTCTTTAAAATATGGGAAAAAATCAATGTCTAAAATTAGCATAAAAAGAAAAGATTAGTTTGACGTATAATATAAAGCTATTATAAAACCACTAAATAAGTCTGAACTACAAACTTACCTCAAAAGACGGAAGATGCCAAAAGATATTTTAAACACATGAAAAAAAAAAGACTCGGCACGGATAAAAATAAAAAATTAGAAATGTTTACCAAGACGCAAAAACAGGAGAAACAACCAAACCAATAAATTACAACGTACTGTAAAAGTAAGAACGAACAATAGGTGAAATAGATGAAACATTGAAAAGCTAAAAATAATTTTCAAGGTGTTTTAAATGAAGGAGAAAAAGTTATATGTACCCAAGGAAAACATAACTTTACATCCTGTTAGAAAAAAAAATTATAAAAATATAAATGTAGCTACTAAAAAAATTAAAGAATAATAAAAAAGATCGTAAAAATATTGTGCAGTCATTTGTAGTTGAGTTAATGCAGAAAATATTGAACAATTATCTAATCTAACATCTTTAAAGCACGATGCGGGGGTCCCCGGTTTCCGATCCCCCGGCCGTGTGAAAAGCATTGTTTGCCAGAATAACACGTTCGAGGCCACACGGAAATACACAAACGATCGTCGTATCTTTAAAGCACACTGCAATTTTAAAAACTTAAATTAAAATTAAATTATTTATCCTACTGTTTTAGTTTTTCTGTTCTTTTTTGCAAATAAGTATTCTTTGGTATGGAACGGGTTCAAAAAGCTGAGCACCACAGAAATTACATGAGAAAACGAGGAAGTAGGCAGACAGCAGATGAAAGCAACAATAAATGAAGCGAGGCGACGTATATGTCCCGAAAAACTCCAGAGGAAGTTGAAGTAAGGCGACTGCGACGTTCTCAAAAAACACCGGAAGAAATAGCTGCAGATAACGAAGCAAAGCGACAGCGAAGTTTATAAAGAACCCCGTAAAAATTAGAAGCAAGAAACCAATCAAAATGACTGCGATAATCTCAAAAAATATCGGAAGAAATAGCTACAGAATAGTAACGATTGCTACATAAAGTTTGTAACACTTGCATTTTCTGTAGCAGCCAAGCCTAGCTGGCTGGATTTTCTAGTGCTAATTTAAATGTCTAACGTCATACTATGTTTACCACATCGCCTTGTATCAGAGGTGGTGCGCAACAACCGGGCAGAGGGCAAAGATATAAGAGCCCCAACCTCTCAGTTCGCCGTGCTCCCACGCGAGGTATTAAATCTCATTATTAAATTGTGATCCAATTAATAGGTAAAAAGTGTTTGAAACAACATATAATATGTATAAAGATATCATTTAAAATAATTAAATCAACAAAACTGATGTTAATAAAAGTAATGATTGAAAGTATTTTGAAAGACTTCAATGTGAATCAATTGAACAATTATTAGAATAGGATATAATATCCTGGAAAATAATTTAGTACCAAATGTGTAATTTTCATAGGTAACACAGACCTACAAGAAAAAAAAAATTTTTGGTGTCTAGGATTTTGGAAATGATTTTAGCTATATTTGGGTCTATTAACTCTACTTTTTTAGATCAGTGTATCTTTAACGTGCAGTTATAGATAAAATATGCAGTTCTTATTTCATTTTGTGCAGTTCTAAATCACATATACAAGGATTGGTTCCTGTATATTTGCCCTATTTTCAGTCTGACGGCCAGTTAGTTACAGGAAAATCCACCAGCTGGGTTTTATGAAGTAGTTCGTACAGACTCTTGATAAGAACGGACCATGTTTTGCAATAATAGGGGAGAAAATGCCTCAGTTGAGTACGGAAAAAATTAAAGCAGGAATATTTGACGGCCCACAAATAAGAGAACTCATTAAGGATTCTGCCTTCGTAAATGAGGCTGAGCGAAAGGCGTGGACTTCATTTGATGTAGTTGTCGGAAATTTTCTGGGCAAACACAAAGCTGAAAATTATGTTGAACTAGTAAACGAGATGCTTAACAGTTTCAAATCCCCTGAGCATAATATAAGTATTAAGGTGCACTATTTACACAGCCACCGTTTTTCTGAAAATTTAGGAGACATGAATAAGAAACAAGGTGAAATATTTCACCAGGATCTTAATACTATGAAGGACCGCTACCAAAGAAGATGGGATACGCACATGACGGTAGATTACTGCTGAAGTTTAAAAAGGGACTGTTCCAAAATACATTCAAGAATGTCACAGAAAAGAACCTTCCGAAGTGTTCAGTGACTATAGTTGGTTTCATCGATGACTTTTTATACTCTATCTTTGTATATTATTATATATAATAAGGTATGATATAGTATATAATTATATATTTGTATAATCTAATAATAAAAATTCCGTGTTTAGTTTTTTTATTTTATCCATGAATTTAACTTAAAATAGTGTAACGTATGTTGCACTAAAATGTTATATCTTATAAATTTGTGCTGATAGGCAAAAACTAATGCCATATTTGAATTCAGGGTATTAAATTCATATAAAATCAGCTCCAAATACCCCGGCACCAAAACAGCTGTTGGCCTGTGTAATTTGGTATTAATCTAAAAATAAACAAAAACCTTTCGATAACGATAAAACAACACATATGAAAGTGTCGATAAAAAGCCCTTAGAAAAAGAAGTTTTTTCAAATTAAAGTTAGTAACAAAAACACTCAAATAATACCATTAACGAAATATAAAAACTGTAAAACAAAACACTAAAAGTAAAAGTAAATCTAAAATAATAAAATCAGTAGATAAAATGTGAAAATTATTACACTAACTACATTAGAAAAATATTTAAGAGAATTATATGACAGAATAAAAGAGACTGAACGTATAACAAGAGAAGGAGAATAAGGAATTGTCACAATTATATAAAGAACTTCTAATTTCTAATGTCGCAAATATGCAGCAACTAAGATGGTTGGCATATACAGGGTGAGACAGTCCAAGCGCACTATTTGTAGCTGTATTAAAAAACAAACGATATTTTTCACTTATTGTAACAAATGTTAAGAGCACAAATAGAAATTGGAGAAAAAGTTTCACTTTTTGAATGTCAACTCAGGAAAATGGCGACCATCATTTTGTACACATTGCCTGAATCTCATTCGAAAATTCTCATTAACACGTTGTAGTACCGCCGGTATTATTGCACGAACTTCTTCAATCCGCATTCCTATGTGATGGATTGAAAAATTCGATTTTTTTTGACATTTTTCGGTAGTTTTTACCCATAAAATTGATATCCTACAATCGGTTTAGATAATTGCTGCTTTGTTCACCAGTTCTAACACTCCAAAAGAGAGACAGAAACTGTGCGCGCTCGAGTTTCGAAACAGGTATGCGGATGAAACATTCGAGCAGCTATTCCGTGTTTATACCTGCGTCTATTCTTACAGGTATACAGTAGAGACGTCCTTTTTCATGATTTTAAGTAACGGTTTCATGAAACGATCAGTATTATTTGAGATTTCGTCGTGGAAAGAGCGTTGTTTTTCAGAACTTGAATAAGTAAAAAGGGATAAAAAGCAGCGGAGATCATCTTCAAGACGTACTAGTTATCCTGCTAAAAAGAGAAAATTCCATGGAAATCAACATTCAGATGATACTAGAACTGATTTTGCTAGTGCATCAGCAAATAAACTGAAAGGGAGTCAAGATGACAGTTTCGCTGTGAGTGAAACCGACTCTACCACCTACTGTTTTCTCCAGTTCACTCTTGTTTTCATCACTCAAAGCTATCGTAAAATGTCGAGAATGTGATTCAAACATTACTTTTTCGAAACATGGTCAACAAGGACTTGGTTTTAAAATCAAATTAGTTTGCCAGTGCGCAGATAGATTCATACACTCGTGCCATATGATTGTCCATCTTGAAAAACTTTAAACGCGTTTTTGTCAAAACGACATTTTTGCACCTGGTGCAGGTGATTTCTCAAAAACCACCGGGTGTATCGACTTCAAATTTTAACACGATATTCAGTACTATCATAACTATGGCTCGAACCTCCAACTTATTGATATTTTGATTTTACTTATAATTTCACCTGATTTATGACGCAAAAATACGTGTTTTTGTTTACACTTTTGCAAGAAACGCCGCCATTTTGTTAATTTTCGATAAAATAAAAAAGTGGTTCGGGACATAAGGGCGATGACATAGATTAAGAAACTTCTTAGATTTTCTGTTTCAAATCAGCAGGTGAGCCAGAATCACCTGCATCAACAGAAAACTTTTTTTAAGATAGCTATGTTATATTATAAATAAACAAAGAAATATCTTTCATGACCAAAAAAAAATTTTTTCCACTGTTTGATCATACCTTTAAGGGAAAAAAACGTTTGTCCAGTTATTTTCAATAGTTCCCGAGAAAAAAATTATTGAAATACGCCCTTTTTTTGACGTTCATATTGGAATGTCCCCTTAAGTCCAGTTTAGTTGCTGGGGGAGTCTCAAAAACCTTCGGCTTCAGAGATCTCAATAAAAATAATCATAGGAACTCAGATCCGGCGATCTTAGAGGCCACTGAACATCCTCATTCCTACTAATGAGGCGGGTTCGGGAAAAGGTCTTTCAGAAAGTTCATTGACACTCCGTCTGTATGACTATTTGCTCCATCTTATTGGAAATGAGTGTTCACGGGAAATCGTTGAAATTCTGAAATAAGGGAGGTTTCTAGCATTTGAACATAGGCCGCTGATGTTATAGTAATTGCATGGCCACCATCATCCTTAAAAAAAATACGGATCAATTATTCCATTTAAAGAGATTGTACAACAGACTATAATTTTGGCCGAATGGAAAAGCCATTCATGAAGTTGTTGAGAGTTGAAAACTGCCAAATAGCAAAAATTGTGTTTATTGGCATATCCACCGAGGTAAAAATGAGATTCAACGCTCATCCATAGATTATCAATGAGCTGTGGGTCGTATTCAAGCAGCTGTAACATGTGCTTACGAAAACCAACGGGTCTAGGATAATTTCGGGGGTTCAAAGCATGGACTATTTGTATTTATACAGATGTAGGTGTAAGTCACCATTCAAAATTCTCCTTACTGTTCGAGTCGAAAGCCCGAGAGCAATGCTGTGGCACCTGGCTTCTTGTGATCGTTACTAGTACAACCACCACATTCACGGGAGTCCTAACAATGTTTGCACTACTAACTCTTATTTTTATTTTTTGACCTATTGTACGTAAGTTGTCAGCTAAAACAGAAATGACTTTCCTACTTGGAAAAGGAGCACGAGGCAGAAGAAGAAAATGTAAGCGAAACGCATGTTGTGCTCGTACGTAATTTTGATAATTTTCAAAATACGCTGTAACAGCGAAACGCTGGATGGTTACTAAAATTTCCAACTGTGTGGAATATGAAGGTCACTGCCTACTTCCCCTCCCACACACACCCCTACCATACAAGCTTCTTAGAAACATGCAGTTTGACTGCCCCACTTGTTATATATAAATTACAGGATGTGAGAATAACAAAACTAATTTTGAAAGATAACCTCATAAGAAGGAAGACAGAGATGTAAAAATGTGGATAGATGTGGGAAAAAATACATAAATTGTAAATGCTCAATTGGAAAGAAGTGATACATAATAGCGTGAGAGGAATATGAAGAGGGATCATACGAACTTATCTCATCCCCGAACAATTCAAATATCTTAAACTCCACTATCTGCAGAAGCTGGCATACAGCAATTTTAAACAAAAACAAGTGTGCTAATTGTTAGATAAAAAGTCGCGACTATCCACAGAAAATAAAATATCAACATTCTAAATCATGTTAATACTTTGCTATTTTATTGCATTAGAAGAACGACTACAACGATATTTGTTTGACGCCATTAACACCTGTCACCATGTTCTTAAAATTTCACTAAATGATTTAGTTTTATTTATTATTCTATAAGTATTGCATCTTTAAGAATGTTTCGCTGAGACTATGGGCAAATTACACGGCATTTTGGGAAACAAAAATAAACCAAATAAAAAACTGTAAAAGACTAATTTAAAAATATGAGCAAATATGCTTGGTTGCAGACAATAAAAAAACAAAATAATCTGTATCGACCGTTCAGCTGAAAACATTTCAGTTGCGAATGATAGTGTCACTGCATGTAAACATTTCCAGACACCATGCAGTGTATTTAATAAAAGATCTACGTCTGCATCTACTCAAGATTCAGTTAACCTACGAACTAAAACTAGACAGCCGGAGTTTCAATCCGGTTATTTAATTGGCGACCTGTCTCTCAAAGCAGCAAAGTAAACTGGCCACCAAGACCTTGCGACATCGCACTATGCGATTTTTTCCTCTGAGAATTAATGAGGGGCATAGTTTATGCTACGAAAAAACGTGAACTAAGAAATTGAATCATATTTGTACGAAAAAGAAGTCGAGGATTTTTTTAGAAGAATTAGAAAGTATCAAATAAGCCGTGTCAAATATTCTATTTCTGATTTAATAGCGCTTTAAAATAATTCGATAATTTTTCAAATTATTAAATAAATATTTTTTTTCGAAATTCAATCCTACGTTTTTTTGACACCCTTTATAACAAAGCATTTTTTCTGTCGTGCATAGTTTTAAAGTTATATCTGAGCGGTTTCTTTATCATATAAACTGATAAAATTTTAATGTTTTACCTAGAAACTCAACAAAACCAAAACCTAGTTAAAAATAGACTAACAATAAATAAATAACAAACAATTTAGGCTTATGAAGGCTCAGAGTTCGATCCTGGGTTTCGTAGAGTACAGACGCATTCGTGCCCTCGAAAATATCAAGAGCTTGTGCGTGCTATCGCTTACGGGCAACAGCTCGCGGTCGTATAATTATCTGCGAAGCACATTTAATACCCTAAAATCGGCGATACCTGTTCTGTGATCCCTAGTTTGAAGGATAACGCGACCCCGAGGTTGTCTCGTGTATTCGCTTTTAACGAACTATTTATTCACTAGTGGTACCGAATTAAATAAGTAATAAAAATATGAGCGTCAGTTACAAAAGTGTATCCGAGTATATATAAAAATATCGACAGTTTAAGACAACTATTTAAAATTCTACTGTTTGTCGGCGATACTAAACCATATATATATATATATATATATATATATATATATATATATATATATATATATATATATATATATATATATATATATATCATATTATTACCCCAATCAATTTCAAGTCAACAAATGCCAACGAATCATATAATTCAACTAGTATAATAAAGCACACAAACAATATACCTAATGAAGGCTACACTACTCAACAAACTCAGCGAATATTATCCACAAGTGAGAACAAACAGAAGAAGAAGTTCAAGGTGACAACATAAACAAATGACAAGTGATAAAAAGCGCCAAAAGAAAGAAAATTACAATAATACAAAACAAGCAAATCAGAGAAATGATAAATGAAATAAGGGAAATATTAGACAATAAACAGTATCACAGAAAAATCCTTGAAAATAATAATGTCAAAATAAATTAAGGAACGCCAGATTCATAGTGTAAGCTAATAAGAAACTTTAAAGAAAATAATAAACAATACAAAATAGAACAAAATACAAATAGACTTTCTTCCAGAACTACTAACACTAAAAAACTTACTGTAACAAATCCTACTTATGCGTAAATTATAACGAACCTCATCATATTTCATTGTGCAAAGAAAACTGAGATGCGCAGACAAAATGTGAGCTATGTGGAAGCAACTACTGCGTAAATTATAAAGACTGTGAGCAGAGCACTATTGAGTTGATAAGAAATTAAAGCTAAATAAAACTGGAGCTACATCTAACGACACAACTCATAACTAGTAGATCTACATACAGTAATAATATCCAACCTTCCTGTAACTATTCAACACTCAATCTGAAAGCCAATAAAATAAACGAGAAAATCTCAAGCTGCTTCACCTCCTATTCGCAAATGCACAACACTTCTAGGTCCGTGAGCAAAACATAATAAAGAAAAAAATGGACCTCTTTGCTCAACATCTTACTGAAGTTTTCTCTCCCGAAAATATCGATTGAGTACAAGAAGTAGAAAAGGAATTATCCACATTGGTTTTAACACAAAGACTAAAATAATTCACTACAAAGGAAATATAAAAAACAGGTATATAACTCCAAAAAAAATTTTTTAAATATATTGTTTTACGCTATTTTAAAATCAATACTAGCCGAAATCACTTAAAGTTGCACAAATTATTACGATACCCAAACCTAAGAGAATCCGGATGAATGTTATGTTCTACCATCTAACAAGTCTTCTATAAACAATTTCCAAGTTCCTTTGCAGACTTTCTTAATAGAAAAAATAAAAATTTATACCAGCAATCATGGATTCCATATAATTAATTTGGTTTTAGACAGGTTTACTCGACTATCCAGCACTGCCACTACTTAGCTGTTATTAGTAAACCCATAGAAAAATGGAAGTACTGTACCGCTGTTTTTTTGAGAGTAAAACATGTCTTCGATAAGGTGTAGTATCTAGATCTTTTAATCAAAATCAAAAGAACATTTCCAACACTTTATTTAGGCTTACTAAAATCTTATCTGAACAACCGTGAATTTGAAAAACAGTTTTTAGACGATGGGTGGTACCACAAGGGAGCATCTTGGGCCCACCACTGTTTGTACTTTACACAGTCGACTTACCAGCGACCGGAAAAAAATTGAGTACATTCGCGAACAATATGGCGATTTTTCCGATACAGGAAGATGGTATCCTAGCTTTAACAAAACTCCAAGAACATATAAATCACGTTAAATTATGGCTAAACAATTATAAGAGTAAGAAAAACAAAACAAAATAAACAGATAGAACTTTCACCTTGCGTAAAGAACAGATAAGCATAAATCACGTGAAACCGCTGCGTATTTAGGATTGCACCTAAATAGGAAAATTAACTAATAACAACATATATGTATTTAAAAAACGAAAGCAATTAGATATAGAAACAAGAAAACTCATTTATCTCATAGAAAATAAATTCAACATAACATCGGAAAATAAATTAATGATTTACAAAAGAGTAATCCGACCAATCTGGTTTTACGAAACAGCACTAGTAAATAAAACTTCTGTGCTGTTTCAAATTCTGAGAAGTTTTGCAAACCTAATATGCCTTTAATGGTGCCATTCATAAGGATTTCAAGATTTCTCAGGTAAATGAAATAATCCAAGAACGCAGCACTAAGCGCCAGATCAGAATTAAAAATCATCTCAATCCACTACTACAACCCACGAAGAATGAAAACATGATCCAAGTGTTATTCCGACTGTCAAACACAGAGGTGGGCCCGTTTTAGTATAATTGTGCTTCTCTCCATACTATCTGGGTTGAGATGATGTAAGATAACGATCCTAAACATACGTTAAAGCTTTATAAGAACTATCTAGTAAACCGAGAACAAAAAATGCTCAAAATAATGACGTGGCCACCAAAGAGTTCAGACCTCAAACCCATGAAGTTGCTACAGGATGAGCTGGGCAGAACAGTAAGAAAAGAACGTCCCACGTCCAAAAATCTTCTTTAAACATTTCTTCGAGGTACCTGAAAAGATTTACCACTCGTAAAATTAAAAAAATTAAACAATAAATGCCTAGAATGGTAGAGCCAGTATTAAATATGAAGGACGTTTTTTTAATGAAAGAAATTTTGTAATGTTCAAGTTCATTTTCTTTAGTGTTAATAATTTTTGTTAGTTTTTGCGTGTTGTATAATGACATATTATATAATAAAATATATAAATTCATTTTTATTTAGTGTCCACAGAGTCAATATTTTTTACATGGTAAAATCTTCTAATGAAAAGTCGATTTTAAATTTGCTTTCAATCAAATAAAATAATACCGCTGCTTTACAAAAAAATATTTTGTTATGTTCTAAATTGCCCCTATTTTAAAATATATTCCTACTACCTATTACTAATAATAACTCATCTCATCTAAATGCATTATGAAATCAATATATATATATATATATATATATATATATATATATATATATATATATATATATATATATATATATATTTACTATTACCTCCATTTTTGACACAAAGGCCCTGCAATAATATTAGGGCCAAATATAAAACGAATAAACAATATTCACCCTTTCCGAAGTTCGCTTCGGAAATACCCTCCTCGCAAATGGTTCATATATTTGGCCATCGACTCCCTAATATTTTATCCCAAATCTTTCTAATCTCGAACATTTCTTTCTCACACACGTCAGTTTGCCGCCTTCATAAAACATACCTTGCTCGTTTTTAGTGCAGATGTAGTAAAGTTCAGTGATACGTGTTCAATGTTTGTCCGTAAATAATTTGGAATAGCCAGTTGGAGCTGGTACAGCAAAGCATCAATCTTTGGCGAGGCTGTAGAATAACTGTGCTCACACGATTACGGAATTTTTGTTACAGATTTAAAGGCATAAAAATTTTAATAATAAAAATAAAATAAATTATATAGCATGAACAACCTGTTATAACCAACACGATGGTTTTCTTAGCATACTCACAAATACGTAAGGAGGCAGACTAGAAAATTAAAAATAATAATAACTTTTTCGTAAAAGAATAAACTGAAAAACATAAATTATATTATATTAAAATAGTACCTATATATATATATATATATATATATATATATATATATATATATATATATATATTTAAACAATTTAGTTCACGGGATGAACCGCGTCTATTTTGAGAAAATTCTCGACGTTTCGGCATCGGCTTTGATGCCATTTTTAAGAGGTTAGCTCTTCACTCGGGGTCTCAATCTGCCTACTCCCCAAGGAGAGCTATGAGTCTTTGAATAAGACTGAGCTTTCATGTGACCTGCTTGATTTTTTCTAGGGCTGGACCTTAATCCTACCTGCTGGATACGATATGTCGATGACACTTTTGTTATCTGGCTTCATGGACATGATACCCTTCCAGCATTCCTTTCCCCCCTCAACCAAATCCACACCAATATCAAATTTACCATGGAAACTGAACATAACAATTCCCTTCCCTTCCTAGATACTCTCATAACAAGAAATCCTTCTAATGACAGCTTTTATTACACTGTCTACAGAAAACCCACTCACACTAACCGTTACCTAAATGCCAAATCCCATCACCACCCTGCCCAAATCCATTCGGTTGCAAAATCCCTCATAACCAGATCCATCAGACTTTCCGATACGAAAATAGCCAAACAAAAATTAAATCCATTACCACCACCCTACTGCAAAATAGATATTCCAACAAATCCTTAACTAATATAATCAAAAATATAAATAAAAACACTAACTCTCAATCCTAAAACCCACCTGACCAACAAAAAGCATTCCACCTTACATCACAGGCATTACCGATAGACTAAGCCGCATACTAATGCGGCAAAATATCCGCACGGTCTTTACGACCAACAACCAAATATCTGGGCTTATTCACTCAGCAAAGGATCACTGCCCCAATGAATCCCAAGGAGTGTATGAAATACCTTGTGGAGACTGCCAAAGGACCTACATAGGTCAAACAAATCGGCAAATATCTAGCCGAATATACGAGCATTCTCTGGCCGTACGGAAAGGCTATAATGGTTCGGCACTTGCCAAACACAGCAAAGAAACAGGACACAAAATTAATTTCTCTGGGGCTAAAACCATTGCCCCCATTTCCCATTTTACCAGCAGAATAGTACGTAAGGCAATTGAAATAGAAAAACGCCCAAAGTGCCTCAACACAAGAGATGACAGCCAGCGTTTGCCTGTCATGTGGAAGTCCCTTATTGCTCCGCATCGCCAGTTACGCAACACCCTTAATCCTACAAACTTTCCCCAACCCAATGCATCTCCCGCCAAACAAACTTTCACTTCCAGCCCTATAAAAGATCAAGCAGGTCACATGAAAGCTCAGTCTTATTCAAAGACTCATAGCTCTCCTTGGGGAGTAGGCAGATTGAGACCCCGAGTGAAGAGCTAACCTCTTGAAAATACATCAAAGCCGATGCCGAAACGTCGAGAATTTTCTCAAAATAGACGCGGTTCATCCCGTGAACTAAGTTGTTTAACATAGTTAACCGCGGAAACCTATCCGAACTACACGAAGCCGCACTGGCTAACAGCTACAACTACACCGGGGAGTCCACATACTGGCCGGCTGACTCACATAAAGTACCTGATCCCGTGGATTTCTTTGTTACCAAAGGATTATCTCAAAGATACTGTAAAGCAGAAACGTCCTTCGACCTTCTTTCAGATCATTCGGCTATAATAGCTACAATTAGCACTTCTGTTATTACAAAGCAAAAAAAGCCTTCCCTTTACAACCATCACACAAACTGGTACCTATTCAGAAAGTACCTAACGAGCAATATAACAATTAAAGCTTCATTGAAAACTAAAGAGCAAATTGACAATATAGTAGACCAGCTAACTTAAAACATTCAGAATACAGCCTACTACTCAATGCCAACTGTTCACAAAAATTCAGAAGTTATCGAAAATTATCCAGTCTACATAAAAACTAAAATCGAAGATAAAAGAAGAGCTAGCGAATCTGGCAGCAAGCGAGGTATCCTATAGACAAAAATAACCTAAATAGGCTAATAAGAGAGTTAAAAACAGCCCTAAGGGAGTGGAAAAACGAATCATTTAACGAATACGTCAGCATTTTATCTCCTTCAGCATATAACAACTACACGTTTTGGAAGGCAACGAAGAATT
This sequence comes from Sinelater perroti, assembly GCA_036346155.1. Taxonomy (NCBI): domain Eukaryota; kingdom Metazoa; phylum Arthropoda; class Insecta; order Coleoptera; family Elateridae; genus Sinelater; species Sinelater perroti. The sequence goes on from JARFIY010000001.1 coordinate 39,215,822, forward strand.
TAAAAAATGTTCGTACTCCTATTCCACCAATAACAAATGTAGACGGCTCTTGAGCAAGAGCAGAAGCTGAAAAAGCAACACGTTTTGCAGAACACCTATCTACGATATTTCAACCGCATCCCATAGCTGCTACCCCAGAAGAGGAACAGGAGACTGAAGACTACCTGAAAGTTCCTTTACAATTAAGCCTACCAATACAGTCTTTTGTCCCTGAAGAAATTATAACTGAAATTCATCATCTAAACAACAAAAAAAAAACGGGTATGACTTAATTACTGCTAAACTACTGAAATAACTGCCACATAAAGCTATAACGTGCATACTACAAATATTCAATGCAGTATTGAGATTGCAGTACTTCCCACTGTTATGAAAATTCAGCCAAATAAAAATAATATTGAAACCGAGCAAACCTGCACCTGAGGTTACCTCATATAGGCCGTTAACGCTCCTACCAATACTGTCAAAAGTATTAGGGAGATTAATACTAAAGAGAATGGCAACTACAATTGAAGAAAAAGAAATTATCCCCCAACATCAATTTGGGTTTCGCCAACAACACTCATTAGAACAGATACACCGAGTCGTAGATGTTATCGAAAAGGACTTTGAAGAACAAAGATGCTGTGTTGCGGTATTCCTTGATGTCAGTCAGGCTTTTGATCGCGTCTGGCATCTCGGCCTACTATGCAAAATTAAACGGTCGTTTCCACAGCAATACATTCTTCTATTTAAATCATACTTAAGTGAGAGGTATTATCAAGTAAAGTACTGCGACAGCCAGTCTGGACTCTACCCAATAATGGCAGCTAATCTACCATGCAATGACAACATAATGATGGCCACTTACGCGGACGATACGGCGTCATTAGTTTCTCACCAAAATCTACTACAAGCTTCGACAACTCTACAAAGTAGTCTCGACATAATACAAAAATGGTTGCACAGGTGGCGCATACAAATTAATGAAACGACGAAATACAACTCTGCTCTTCCGGTTACACTAAATGGTATACAAATTCCTATCCAACAGGAAGTTAAATATCTTGGTTTGACCCTCGACAGGTGATTAACATGAAAAGCCCATATTACAGAAAAGAGAAGGCAACTGGATGCTATGGTGAAAAGATCTATTGGCTTCTAGGAAAAAATTTCAAGTTATCGCTAGAAAATAAAGTGTTAGTGTACAAGACAGTTTTAGTTCCGGTGTGGGTGTATGGCAAACATTGATATTTTACAAAAAGATTACAGAGCAAAACTCTTCGCGTAACGACCAACGCTGGATGGTTCATTAGCAACAAAACACTTCACGACGACCTAAAAGTTTCATGGATCAGAGATGAGGTTAAAAAACGAACAGTCACCTATGTCAACCGAATAAGAACTCATCCCAATGTGTTAATGCTAAATTTACTAGACAATAGTGATACCACTCGTAGATTAAAAAGACTTAAAACGCTAGACCTTACTAAACTACTACTCGTTATATTAGTATATTCAGGGATTCGCCAATGGGCGACACTCCCTCCACATGTCAGTATTCTAGTTTAGTTTAGTAATTAAGTATTGCATCAAATTTGCTCGTTAGCCTTTGGGCTAGTTGTAAATTAAGCATATAAAATAAACAAAAAAATTAATGAAACTATCGACCATAAACAAAACGCTGCGATAGCGTTTAAAGGAATAAATAGTGCTGACCGATTATCAAAAAATATATATTACTAGCCAAATAAAGGGCCTTCCATTAAAGGATGTCATTTTATATTTCACGCTACTTTTTATCTGTTAATGTTCGACATGTGAGTAGTAAAAATTATGTCGTTAACAAAAATGGAACGATACAAAGCTTGCATAACGCATTAAAATTGTAAAAATTCATTATAAAAAAAGGTGAGAATTTCACGTAGATAATGTGTAAACCCCATACACATTTCGGTTGAAATAATTGTCCTTGTCCCACAGCTATTGTGAAATTAATCTAAAAATTGGAAATTTCCGGTCAAGTTTCGGATGTAGAGAACCCAGAGCGTGCTCGGCCAGCCAAAGCTGCTGGAAATATCGCCGCTGTAGCGGAAAATATTACAAAATATACGGATTTACCGATTTTAAAACGTTTGCAACAAGTGAGCTTCTCACAAACTAGCCCGCACTGTATATTGCACAAAGATTTCGGCCTAAAATTTACAAATTAATGCTGACTGACTTTTTTGTTAGAAATTGATACATGTGCGAGGGCAGCGTTTATTTTTAACAGAACAGCACTAAATGTTCGGTAAGTCGCGAAAAAATCGCGTTATTACATGAGAAATTTCCTGCGCGAATAATTTCTTGAAACGCATACTTCAATCGTGCGATCTGACACCACTCAATTTTTTCTTTGAAGCTACAATGTTCTAGCAACAATTAAAGCACTCAAAAACAATATTAGAACTGTATACCACAAAAAAGTGCTTTTGTGCAGCATTGTCACATTCTGACAAATTTCTCAAAGAATAGCCGCCTTTAAGAAAAACCAGAGCAGCCATTTGGAAGACATTGTATTCCATGATTAATGCCAGACTTTGTTTCCTGCGTTTAAGTAAAAATATCTCAATAATATAATAAAATAAGTAAAAGTGTTAGTAACTATTAGTCCGTTCCCAAAGTATCCACACATATAATACAAAAAATACAACTAAAATAACGAACATCAGTATATATAATAACAATGGTACAAGCTAGAAAATACGTCCTACATAATCTCAGTAGCCTTTAATATAGACACATTGCGATTTCACACACTTCTGACCTTGGCCCTATTTCCAGATCGTGGCTGTAGTCCCATGTTTCATCTCCTGTTATAATGTTTTTAGAGAAATCTGATTTATTAGAAACTACACCACTCTGTTCCTTCCGCTTTGATACCAATAGTCGCAGAACAAATTCTTTTGTGACACGATTCATATCGCGATCTTCCATCAAAATTTTAGACATTTTAATTTTTAGTATTCTCAGCTCGTTTTCTAGTTTACGAACTGTCATTCGTACATGCTCACAATTTCCCGGTGTTCTGCCCCTTACTGATCTTCCAGAACGTGGATCACTTTCAGCAAATTGCCAACCTTTCCCGACACGCCTTTATTCCTTCCAGGCTCATTGCTTCGAAAGTCTTTTAAATCATTCAAATAGTTACGAACGAATGTTTCAGCTTCGCTCAAGACTTTATACAGATGTTTTGCTTTATTTGCGCAGTCAATTCATTGTATCGAAATTACCCATCGGCGGAATCGGCTTACATACAATCCATTCTTATCGGCTGTTAAGTTACCTAGCGGCCGCACAAACTGTTTTCATTATATGAACACTGGCTTAATATTTTCGGGACGCACGTCCCGCAATGCACATGCCTGATGATAAATGTAATATAATTGCCCGTGTCTTCAACTGAGCGACAAAAAAGACAAAAAAGTGCGCTGATCGTACTTGTAGGTATCAAAAAGCTTCTTTTCGGCTTTAGAGAGAATTAAGTGTTAACCATTATGATATACAAATATATATATATATATTCAGCAACATTGACATATTAGTATAATAATCATTTTGTTTTTAATACACCTGACTAAAAAAAATTCATGACATTTTATTACCTTTACAAGAACAAACCTCTTCCACCGAACAAAGAAACACATCCAGATTAAATGTCAGCTCTACACATATAACTAGGAGACAAAATTTAAATGATAATAGCGCGAAGCACAAAATATATAATTTGTTAGAAATTAATATACAGAAGTTATCATAGCAAATTTAAATATTTTTAGAGCAGTCATTCTCCAGACAAATCCATTTACAACATAAATAAATGCATACGTGCATTACAAACACACAGAAATGTTAATAATTGACATTTTTGTAAATCAGAGAACTCCAAAACAATAAGAAATACAAAAATTCCTTTATGTTAAACCAGTAGTTCCTAAGCTTTTCATTGCACTTGATGGAGTGCTAAATGGCGCTGAAGCCTTTTGGAAATTATTTCGGCTTTATATAAACAGCAATACACAATGAGGCATCATTTTTAACTCGTGCCCTGTGCTGTTAAGTGCAATATCAAATATTTCAGGATAAGTTGCAAGTTATACTGATTATTTTACTCAATGTGGATAGACTTTAAAAAAAGAATATTAGAACGATCTGCATCTGGAAATAATAAACTATATTTAGAGACAAATCAACCAACAAAACTGTAACAGTAAATAGGAGTCAAGATTATTCAAATATTCTTTGTAGACAATTAGTGACGGTTTAATTTTCCAACTGATGTCTAGCGTTATTTATTCAGGAAACTAAAAATTATTCTTACAGGCGATATTTAATTAAAAAATATTCCATCAACGCTATGAAAATATACAACAAACAGAAACTTATCAATTAGTGCTTCACAGGTGAAAATCTTTAATTATAAAGTGAATTAAAGTAGGGTTCGTTGTCATTCCATGTGTATAAGTTGGAATATGCCCAAGTCCAAATAAACACCAAAATTTTACGAACCAACAACATTCCAGGGTAACAGGAGTAAAACAATATTCTGAAGATTTATCTGAAACATGCTCCAAAACAGCCTCCTGCAACTTTCACTGTTAAATATTCTACCTCAATCTTTTTTAGTTTTGAAAATAGATAGTAGTTAATAGGGGACTAAGCCTAAGCACAGTATGTGGGAAACCTCATCAAAGCTAAAATTCCTTACAGCAACCTGGGTCATTGCAGCTTTATGAACAAAGGCGATCCACTGCTCTCTTCCCTAATAACGGCGTGGAATTTATACAGTAAGCTGTTGTAATACTCTCCGTTTATCATTGTGTTCCTTTCCTTAAAATCAATTAGCAAAGCTCGCTTTCACTCTCAAAAAAGCATTTCCTTGATTTTTTCGTCGATTGGGCTACCTTTGCCTTTGCTGATCGTTTTCCGTCATTACGGCAGCTTACTGACTCTCATAGTACAGAATCGTTGTTTCATCCCTTGTAACAATAGATTCAAAAATTTGCATATAGTTTAAAAGTTGTGTTATTTTTGAACTGCTTACAAAATCGGGGTGTCCATTTGGCGCTAACCTTATTCATATGAAGGTGCTCATAGAGAATGCATACTCGACGAAGGCGTTTTCTTCCGAAAGCACTTCAATTGACCGATAGAATGTGAAGATAAAGATTCACCATTCACCCAATCCAAATGTTGTTTAATATTATACAGACTAAGACCTTCTTTAGTGAGAAATTTAACCGCGGCTCGGTGTACTCGATTTCCGACATTGTGGAAAATAACGGGGCACTACCAACTCAACTCTTGTTGCTACGCGACTGAAACAAACCAGTTGCTGATATTTTTACGAACATTCTTCAATCAAAGGTGGTGCTATCTGACACTGCCGCTGATTTTTTCTTGTCATTACTAAAACTTAATTAGACTGGAAACTTTTAGTTCAGTGCGCTGAGCCTGAGAACAGTAAGTGAATATATTAGCTTACTATTGGTCGTACATAAGAATATCTTATACATACGAGGTGCGTTCAAGTTCTAAGGTCTCCAAAAATTTTTCTAAAAAAGTACTTATCCAAGAAAGTTGAAACTTCTGGTACTTCTCACCATAATCTCCTTCTAGACCTACACACATTGTCACAACTGACGAAAAAAAGCTTTATCCATGGCGCATCATCTGTCAACATATTCTGAGACATTGCCATTCGCACAATCTTGTGTTCGTCATTCAATATTCGTGGGACCCACTTGAAGTATACAAAACAACACTCACTGCAATGGTGGTAATTCTACCTGTGCACATTGTATGGTGCTATCATCTATATTACAGGTTCATAAATATTTTCTGCGGCTTTTAAAATTAACCGCATCTTTCTATTTACTCTCACTGCTAAAAAGAAAATTGAAACCTTAGAACTTGGACGCACCTCGTAATAGTACTGCATAAATTCACGTTTAGTTGAGTTTAAAGAATATTTTTATTAGATAGAACAAATTAAATTAACTATTCTTTTTTTTCTAATCTTGGTACAATCAATATGTCCGAATTTTTCGCACCCAAAACAAAGTTTATTTTTCTTTCTATCCTTTCTAACCACAAATTGTAAATAAACATTAGAGAAAATGTAATTTTTCTAAATCTGACTTCTCTAATGCTCTTACGTATGATAGCTAGATAATACTCCATCTCTAAGCAGAAATGATTGGAGAAATTATTTAGATTGACTTACACAAAAATTACAAATAAAAATATACATATACATATGTATTCACATCCTGTTTTCAAGCACTACGCACCTCAGTACGATACTAAATTTTTATGTCTAGACAACGTAACAATAAAACTTTAATCATAGCACCGTACTATACTTATATGCTGATGGTTTATTTTAGCTATCGTCGGCATATCATTCACGGTGATTGTACCGCTTTCTTGTGTACCAAATGGTAGATGAAATGAAGAAGTAAGAAACCAAATAAAAACATAATTGTAACCACAATATTGAAAAACATTGAAACACACTACATAATCATAAATGAATATACAGTTACAAATATTTTCTGCCATTTCAAAGTTTCTTATGTGTAAGTACAAATATTCAAAAAAGATTACAAAACCACCAATCAGTGTCTTATACAATAATATGTGGGTAAAAGAAACGAATAAGAAACTTCAAAGTAACACAAAAACAATAAAGCTATATACAAGAAGTATCAGTAAGAGACGTATATTTAGTGCTGATCAGTCCGATTTAAACTAAAGGTCTGGTAGAATAATCTCCCCTTTTTAAATCAGTCGTACATCCTTGAGCAGCACAAGGCATGCCATTTTAGTGCCTATCATGGTGTGGAATGCCGAACATCTTGCGTTTGTGTTAGAGACTTATTTTAAAAATAGTGATTCTTTGATTATAAGGCAGCAGTTTATTTCGTATTTCGGGGTAGTTATCACAGAATACTGACCAAAAAAAAAAAACATAATGTTGTAAGTGCACAATTTCCGACAAAATGGTTCCTGATTCAAAAGAAAATCACCCAGTAGATTTCGTAACGTTCAGACACCCGAGAAATTCGCAGCAGTGAGGCAGGCTGTTGTCACATCAGCACAAAATTCCGCTACTAAGCATGCTCTGGTTTTACGAATACCTAATCAGAGCGTGCGAAGAATTCTACACTAAAATTTCATATTCCATCCATACAAATTGATGGTGGTCCAGAAACTTAAAGTATGTGACTGTTAGCAAATGTTCCGGTTAACGCTCTTGTGCTCAGTAGCAACTAAGATAATTTTCATTTATCAGCCTGCGTCAATAAGCTTAATCAAATCCTTGACTACTCCATAAGCAACCTCTTCACAGTCAGTGTAACCTTTTGATGTTCTATTACGAAATTTGACATCATAGCGTCGTATTTTATTGAGGAATCAGGATGGGCGGTGACTGTCACATCTACCGCTATGTTTCGATGTTACTCAATTTCTTAGAGCCCAGACTCAACAAACATGGAAATGCATTACTGTGGTTGCAACAAGATGACATTACCACACACATGGCAAAATGTCTCAACAAGTTCTGGGACAAATATTTCCAGGCCGCCTTATCTCATTACATGGCGACATCCTATGGCCGGCTGGGTCACCAGATCTGAGGCCTTGCGATTTCTTTATGTGATGACACTTAAAGTGCAGGCCGCAGACTATTGGGGAATTTAAGGATGCTATTCATAATGCAATCGCAGCAGCACTATTGGAAATGACTTGGCGAACAATGAGGAAATTTAACGTGAGACTGCAGGTGTGTATTACTCGTGCGAGCAAACATCTGGACGATATAATCTTCAAAACTGATTGATGACTAAATGACAACCATTGTTCTGTGTGACAGTTTAATTGAGCTTTAAACAGAATTTATGTTGTTCTTTTTATTGCCGTTTCACAAAAGGAAGATCATTCTGCCAGACCCTGTACATAGTGATTAGAAAATATTGTATTAAAAAGTTCAACTACATATTTATAATCTTGTTTTTGATATACATAAATAAATAAAATTATAAATAACATGTTCACCACTTTACTTACTTTATAATCGATAACCCGAGTAATTACTAAACTACCTAAAGATACATATTTTAAATAGGGTAAAAATGATATATTTGATAATAACGTTTGCAGACACTGATAAAGAAGAAAATTTGAAACAGTTTAAACGCTGCAGTCCATTTACAAGCTTGGTACAAATTGTTAAAGATACCCTCCCTTCCCTTAAAAACCAGTAGTTATTAAAACATTTTCATAGGTATTAAATACTCTTTTATTCTTTGGACGTTTACTATATTTGGTTGTAGAAAAAGTACTATAGAATTATTACAGTATTATGTTGTTTTTAAAGAATGACTACACGATCATACACAATCAGATAATGATTTAAGATAAATCTACCAGTACTTTCGGAACAGCTAGATTAAAAATAAAATTAATGAGTGTGCCAATTTCGAAAATGCAACACTATTCGACTTCAACATCAGCATACAGGAACAATTACTTGTAATTATTGATATAAAAACACGCCGTGTTATTGTCCGAAATACTTCATTGCATGAAATCCATGACAATAGCTATTACTTTTATAATATTCGCAATAGCTAATTTCCCGTTTTCTCTGGATATCAATTTATAAGAACATTTATAAAAATGTATGTAATAATTGAATACTTCAATGTTGTTTACATAAACAGCTCCCAAAAGCAGTTCAGACTTTACGGGGTTATACTATCTTGGAACTTTTTGTTTTCCATTTTTATTAAATGATACAAAACTATCCAAAATGATATTCAAAAGCTATTTTAAAAGACAAAATTTTATAAACCATTTTTTCAGCTTATATTCCGAGACGCCTCTGGGCACTTCAAAACGTTTGAAAAAACCGCTCCGTGTGTAGTACAGATCTGTTTGTATTTTAAAATTTTATAAAAAATATTTTTGTGTACCTTAAGACTTATATAATAAAGCTTCAAAATTTCATTTAAATCCATTGAGTTGTTTTCGCGAAAAAAATTCCCAAAAAAGGTTCGATTTTAAAGGCGCCAAGGTAGTATAACCCCTTAATAGTCGCTATGGAAAGAAGATTTTAATTTCCACGTATAATGTTTTAATTTAAACATTTCATCTTTGAGAGATACAAAAATCCTAACTTCCTTACTTTTCGTTGTTGAAGGTAAAATAATTTTTGAGAAATAGTCCATGTAATACCGTACGGAAGTTTTCTGTTTTTGTTAATTATTGCGTTAAGCTTTGAGAAGTTATGTTAAGAAATAAAACCAACTTGGATTATAATTATTATTTTTCTAACATTATCATTCCAGAATCTTCAGTTTATTCCCATCATTATAAAATGTAAAAATTTTCTAATGTAATAAGTATTTAATATTATTTACTAAACTATTAGTATACTACTTTAGGGATACTCAAATAAAACTAATGTAAACTGCGTTTGTTAAACATCTTCGCTCTCCATACATTTAAACATGTCTTTAAAAATTCCTCATACCATCGATTCAATTAATGAAAAAAATGTAACAATAAATATATAATTTAATATATATATACGCAAACTCTCACAGTTGGTGTTTTAATGCTACGTCTGGTTGGTTTTCGGGTTGTTCGGCCTTTCCAAACATAAACTTAGTCAAAAAGCCATCAGTGCCCTCAGTAAAAAAGAAAAGTTTGCGGTAGCACCTAAAACGATTCAATAGTCATCATAGCTAATGTAGAAGCAGCCATACGGAACCTTCCAACAGATAAAGTTTGGGCCGAGAATTCACGCATCTTGCGCTGTGCTAAGCCGCTTAAAAAGAATCCACCCACGGCAGAATTAAATGCTCTTCGTAAACTCAAGAATGACAACACCATCTTCTTATCGGCGGATAGAATCAAAATTATTACAGGAGGGTTACAGAAATCGGAGGGCTCTGAACTGCTCGATTTCCAAAATTACACCGTTCTGAAACGCGATTCCGCAACATGGATACTACATGACACAATCAAACTGATAAAAAGGCTTCTTTCTGAATGACGTCATTAAAAAATAGTATCAGAGATACCTCTAAGAATACATACAAGGATGGTGCACTACTGCGACTCACTGTCAATGCCGTTGCTGTTCCTAACTATAAACTAGTCAAATACTTGGCCAGTCTACTACAACCATATTTTACTTACTAGCTATTACATCAAAGACTCCGCATACTTTTTCAACCATTTCGAGGCATACAACTACAAAAGGAAGGCCTAATAGTCAATTTCAATACAACTTTTCTGTTTACCAAAGATCTACTCAAGGTGCCCTAGACCACCTGAAGCAAGTTTTATATAAAAACATCTTGTAAGTCTTTCAACAGTGCTTTTCGTCCAGCTACTTTGTTTGGAAAGGTATTACAATAAAAAATACGGAGCACCCATAGGAAGCCCACGCATCCCTATAGTCACCAACAACAATGTAGAGAAATTTGAAGAGCTCTCCATCACCATTAAAATCCGCAATATGGCTAAGACACGTCTTCAACACGTTATTGATATGGAGACGCAGTTTCTTAAACATCTTAGTTCCATACATCCGAATATACAGTTTCTCGAGAAAATGAAATCGAACAATAGATCCTAGATATGCAGGTGTTGAGATCGGAAAATGGAAATTTACAACACACTGTGTATAGAAAACCCACGCATACGGACAGATCCCTTCACAAGCAGTCAAATCACCATCCAAGTCAAAAAAGAATGGTTATGAAAACATTGACAAATCGGGCACGGCAAATGTGTCAAACTCGTTCTTAGATAATGAACTAAACATTTGAAACAGATCTTACAAAGAAATGGTTACTTGAAGAAAAGAATAAAAATAAGCAATGATAATTAACAGGTTTCCGTGCAAAAAAGTGGAATCAGTCACGGTAGGTAAAACTGTTTTATCTTAAATAAACAGAGTTTTGGACCGGATAGGGAACATTTTGAACAAGCACAGGTAAAAATCATCTACATTACTATCACCAAAATAGGGGACTTGCTTCGACCAGCCAAGAAGAAAAGAAATCCAAAGGATATACCAAGAGTATACTATATACCATGTTCGTGTAAGCAGGTCCACAGAACTACGAGCCGTACAATTACCAACAATACCAACGCCTCAATCAATCCAAAACAATCATGTCTTAGAAAATCCCTACCAAAAAATAGAGTTCCGGTAAATAAGTTTTGGTTAACTGTAGGATACTATTACCCGAGATATATATAATATAAATATATGAGATATATTTGGTTGTAGAATATATATATAAATATTATATATATATTTTTTAAATATATTATATATATAATATAAATATTATATATATAATATAAATATATGAATAATATTAATAGAGATGACAGATTTTATTTACCTAAATCTTAGTATATGGTATCGGGTAGATACCCCTCTGCAGAGGGCAGATCTACTGGGAATGCGATCATGCCCACGTAAGCCGCGATTCCCCCATCCCTATCTGGGGGGAATCATGTCCCATAACCTCTGTCCTGGCCACACCACTTCCATTTCCCTTCCATAACCCACTCGCCAACTCGCACTTGCCCAGCGCGGCGAGTTATGGCCAAAAACCCCTCAATGATGACAACAGCGATGTCCGAAAAATTTCCCCAGGTGGGTCAAACGGACTGTTTGGAATCCCACACCGCAAAGGCGGTCTGCCTCATGGAATATGGGGGAGGCGAGATATCGCTTTCACCGAAAAACTTCAAGAAGGCAAGCACACTAACCCTAGCAACATATAACTGTCAATCACTGCTGAATGATTATCAACTGTATGATCTCGAGAACGAAGCAAAGAAGATAAAATGGGACCTAATAGGTCTCGCCGAAATACCAAGAAAAGAGGAAGGGCTATTGTTCTGCAGTCTGGTAACACTCTGTATTACAAAGGTTATAAAGCTGAAAGCCAGAAAGGCGTGGGTTTCCTAGTAAGCAAGAGAATAAAACCGAACGTCAAAATGTTTAAAGGAATATTAAAACGTGTTGCATATATAACAATAGAAACAAGCAAACAAGAAAAAATGAAAATAATTCAAATATACGCTCCCACATCCACCTACGATGACGAAGATGCTGAACTATTCTATGAAGATGTAATCAGAGCACGAAACGAAAACAAATGCAAACACGACATTATTATGGGCGATTTTAACAACAACAAACAGAAGAAGAAATATATGTAGGGAAATATGGACTAGGACAAAGAAACCACAGAGGACATACGTTGATAAATTTTCTAGAATACCAACGACTATACGCGATGAACACCTTCTTCAACAAGAAACAACAACGCAAATGGACCTGGATAAGCCCGAATAACAAAACAAAAAATGAAATAGACTATATACTGTCGTCATCCAGAGAACTTATCCAAGATATCCACCTTAAATGCGTTTCACACTGGCAGTGACCACCGAATAATTCGAGCCAAAATCACTATAACAACGAAAAGAAACAAATATAAACCAAAAAAAAGAATAGCAATAGATACAGAAACCCTCAAACAGAAGAAACAAATGTACAGAGAAAATTTAAAAATTTCAATAACCCAGATAGAGAAAACAGATGAAACATAAGATGGATTGAACAAAGCGACAAAACAAATAAGCAATGTCATAAAAGAAGCAGCTCTGAAAGTAGCAAAGAAAACATCAAAACAAAAATAATGATTGAAAAATGGAGATCACTAAATAGAGAAGGAAAATATGCTACAAATTAATACAGAGAAATAAGAAAACAAACGAGGAAAATGATACGGAAAGATCTAGATAAACACTTTGAAGATATGACACAAACCATCATCGAACAAAATAAAAAACTGAGATGTTTAAAAAGAAACCTAGGCAGGTATGAAATAACAACATTGAAAGACAAAACTGGAAGTGAGGAAAGAGACAAAGACAAAATATTGAACATTGCTGAAGAATACTATAAGACCTTGTATGCATCACAAATTAAAAAACCCGAAGAACAGGTGGAGAGGAAATTAATGAATATTGGCTCGGAAGACATCCCTGAAATCGCGGAAGAGAAGGTAAGCTATGTCTTGAAGTCAATGAAGAACAACAAAGAGCCGGGAGAAGATGAAATACTGGTAGAAATGCTAAAAGAAGGGCAAGAAATACTAATACCTAAATTAAAACAGCTCTTTAACATCTGTCTTAAAGAAAGAACGATACCAAAGGACTGGACTAATGCAGTAGTGGTAATTCCATTTAAAAAAGGAGATAAATCACCAATCCAGAACTACAGACCGATAAGTCTCCTATCTCAAATGTACAAGCTACTAATCAAAATAATAACAAACAGAATTACGAACAAGATAGATGACTATCAACCTATGGAGCAAGATGCATTTAGAAAAGGCTTTGGTACTTGTGATCACCTCCTGACAATGAAGATACTAATAGAAAAGAGCATCGAATATAACCTCCCTTTGTATTTGGCGTTCATTGACTACGAAAAGGCATTCGACTCTATCGAGCATTGGGCAATTATGAAAGAGCTAGACTGCGCCCGCATTGATCATAGATTGAGTAACAATATCTACAACCAAGCCAAATCAAAAATTAAATTACATGAGTATACAAATGCAATACCTATCAATAGAGGCATCCGACAGGGGGATACCATATCACCCAAACTTTTTACAATGGCACTGGAGGGAGTGTTCAAGAAAATGGAATGGTCCAACAAGGGAGTTAATATCAATGGAGAGAAGCTCAACCACCTCAGATTTGCGGACGACATAGTCTTAATCGCAGACAATACAGAAGACCTACAAGAAATGATAACACAACTGGAACAAGCATCGAGAAACATAGGACTTAAAATGAATTTGGACAAAACCAAAATAATGTGTTCACAAAGAACACATATAACAGTAAACAACACGGTTATAGACAATGTATAGCAATATATATACCTTGGTCAAATCATACAAATGAGCAACGAAAATAAGGACGTAGAGGTAGAAAGAAGAAGGCGCTTAGATTGAGCAGCATTTAGTAAGCTATCGAAGATCTTAAACAACAAAAAAATACCCCAATATATAAAATCACGAATATTCGACCAATACATACTCCCTATATTAACGTATGGTGCACAAACATGGACGCTTACTAAACATATAGTCACAAAGCTGGGAGTTACACAGAGAACCATGGAGAGGTCGATGATTGGTATCACCCTTAGAGTTAGGAAAAGAAATAGCTGGATACGACAAAGAACCAAAATTACAGACATAATAAACAGAATAACACAATTGAAATGGAGGTTTGCAGGTCACGTAGCACGATTAACGGATAATAGGTGGAACGCTGTAATTATACGCTGAAGACCATGGATAGGAGTAAGAAATAGAGAAAGACCAAGTGCACGCTGGTACGACGACATCAAGAAGGTTGCAGGATTGAGATGGACGGACACAGCACAGAATAGAGAGAGTTGGAGATTCAAAGGGGAGGCCTATGCTCAATGCTGGGCGCCACAAGGCTGAAAATAAGAAAAGAAATCTTGGTCCGCAGAACAAAAAGCAGATCGTCATGCAGTGAAATACGAGTGATTTCAGCAAATTCCGAGATGTTGCCTACAACGACACGATTTAGGTTAGCATCTAGCCCGATTACGTCAGCAACTAACCCTGTGACGTCACAAACGGTCCCCCACCATCATCCCTACCATACACGCATAAGTATAAAAAGCGAAAGCGCACGAAACAGTAACTTAAATTTTCTTCTAAAGGTGTTCGTTGCAGATGTAGACCAAATATCAACAGTTTCAAAGCTCCTACCACAGCCTAACAACCCGAGAAGCAACAACGTGATTCATCAAATACAAAATTTTGATATGAATAACTTATTTCACTTATTCAAATAAGATGTGACTATCTATGTTAAAAAATTAAATTAACACCAGCCCATCATACGTTTGCCATAATTTCGTGTTCATAAATTGAAAATCTTAAGTTTTCAAACCACCAAGTAAAATTTTATACATATTTAAAATGTCATATAACATAAACTTCTGTCATTTGCTAAATTTGTTATATATTTAAAATTTATATAAATTTTTTATATAAACTAAACAAAAACATAGCTTACACATTTTATGTTTAGCTTCAACTTACCTTCTTTTCTAGAAACATGTAGTGAAACCTCTGAATAAATTGTGGAACTACTGTATTGAACGAATAAATAAGGCTACCACATTCAATTTTTTTTTACTATTAATATGTGCAGTTTAATATTTCTTAGTAACAATTAGCACTGCTGCTGAAACCAACGACTCTTAAAGAGAGATTAACGTTTAAAACAAGAAAATTGTATAAATCCTACCTTAAAATGCTGCCTACTCAGCAGATCCCTTAGCTCCTGCAGATCCCTGTGATCGACGTCGCGGCGATGTTCCAGTTCTCGCAAAGCGTCGATGGCGTCGCGGGCTCTCTGAACGGCGTCGCTAGGTGGCGCCCGCACCGGCGTCACCACTTTGCTGCATATGCGATCGTAAAGCTGCAAAGAATAGCCAGGTTACATCAAGTTGCAAACAGCCACTCAAGTTGACCTCTCTCTAACACAAAAACGATTGGAAGAACACTGAAGCGGTTCGGGTATGTGAGGCAAACACTAAACTATGATTGTGCTCATTTAAAAGATCAAGCAGAAATAAGATAATGTAGTCATACCAGCAACCTAACGACAGTAAATAAGTCTGCGGCAAGGGACACGTTGTTGTGATAAATTCGTTGATATTTGTGTCGCACCATCTCATTTTATGGGGTGCTTTATCTACAGCGCGGTTCCTACACTCTCCACTCTAAATGCGCTATTACACCTCTCCGTGAGTACAGCACCACCTTAATGACAGTGCTCAAAATGTAATTAAGTGACGAATATCGCAAGTAATAAGCTGCAAGAAAGGCTCAACATCGCGACATGTCTAAGCGAAGGATGTAGCTGGCATCAGTAATCAGTCCCTGATGGACAGCATAATGCTAAAGTTCGCTAACAGCGGCAATTATCAATCGTAAACACTTGAGGGAGGTTAGGGTGTTGCACTCGGGCAACGTAAACAACCGCTGGCGTTCAAAATTCCTCCGTCAATCGACCGGGGGGGTGCGTCGCCTAGTGGCGGTTGTGAAGGGGTTGGAGTAGGTCGCTCGGCGGCTATCTCGTCTCGGGGCAATTACGCTCGATGCAAACACGTGAATTCGGGCCTTTCGAGGGGATGCAAGCGGATGCGATCAATCGTAATCGGGAAAGACGCGAACTGGCGGGGCACACAATGTACGCCGAGCTGCGCCGACGCCGACTGCGAATAGGCGTCCAAACGGAATTTATGCCGCGTCGAATTCGTGCGACGCGAATTTGGAGCGACACCGGCACGAATCTGTTTAGCAAGAAACAAACAACCCCCTTCGTTTGCCTATTCGCACACGAGTTCGCTTTAAGGTGGTATTTACTGTGCTTTTGGGGCGTGTTTGATAACGATAACCGGAGCACGTCAAATTTACCTTCATGTTACATCTTGTCCTAAGACTGTGTAACATCATAAATGGAGTTAAGATTACATACAATATAAAACAATTGTGGCTAACTGAATAAAATATAAGCTAATGTTGCATTTTTACATCTTAATTAAATCTAATTTGTAAAATGTGTTTAATATAATTTAGAGAAACACCAAAACGCCAAAAAAAGCTATATAATCACTAAACTAACATCTAAGATAAAGAGAAGAAGAAAATCAAATGCAAATAATAAAACAAAAATTAATTTTGAAAAATAAGAAATTGCAGATATTAAATTAGATAAACGATATAAAAACACAATCAGATTACCAAAGATTAATTAATTATCGAATACAATTGTTAAATATCAAACGTAGATGTTTCAAGTTCTGATGCAAATATAATTATAAAGTTTTTAATTAGAGAAACCTATAAAATATTGATTAAACTTTCTGCACAGTTCAAAAAGGCAAGTTTCTGAACGGTGCAAAATTTTCAAAAAAAAAACTACAAAAAAGAAAGCATAACTACAGCTCCAAATATTCCACTTACCTCAATTTTCTATGAATGAAATCAATAATAAAACGTGTTAACCGTTTGACTCGTGAAAATCAACGAAACACGATAAAAACGATTACCGACTTTAATCAATAAGTGGTAAAAGTATGAAAACCATAGCTGACTATAAGCTCAACAAGGTCAGTGCTAGAGCTGTTCCCTAAACAAAAACCCCACAGAGTTCAAGTCTGTATCGTTTTACACGAACATTTTGAATAAGAAGGATAAGAGATAATAGTTCTGATAAGACTTGAGTCCATCAATTTATCCCCAAAAACAAACAGATTTCAATGAAGACATACGACATTGATTTTCTTGAAGACCATGGAATTATTAACGCAAAATATTACAAAAAAGTCAAGCCAACTTTTCACTTCTCCTAAAAAAGCGGAATTCCTCAATCCGCAGTATCCATTGGTTCCACCACAATGCTCGACTCACACGGCAACAGCAACATTCGAAACTTTACAAAACCTTCACTGAAAAGTTTTGGCAAAGCCATCTTATAGCACAGATTTTTCGCAATGTAATTTTTATCTGGTTCGTTCCTCAAAAGAACACCTAAGAAGCAAGAAATTTTATTCCAATGATGTTATCCAGCATATACATTTATGATGACAACAAGCAAAAATCTTTAATAAAAAGAAAATCGAAAATCTAATGAGACAATGGCGAAGGTAGAGAAAATTATATCTAATATTATATTTAATGTTAATGCTTTGATTTCTTCGTAAAATAAATAAACAAATATGTAACTCTAACAAATATAATAAATATATAAATGTAACAAACTTCCCCAAGCAGCCACAAGAGTAGCGCCCTAGTCGTACCACCCTTCCAGCCCAACCCCTCCAACCCGATGCGGTACCTCCCTGCGCTAGTCGATGTGCCCTTCCAACCACCCTATTTAAAAGCTCGGAGCGCACCGCCAACTCTTCAGAGTACGACTTCAGCTCTATTCAACTAGCACCCTGCTAGCGCATTTGTTTCGATCCTTGCGGTGGTCTAACTGAGCAGCTAGAGTCCCAGCGCGGAAGCTACACTTGTTATCCATGTTAAATGTTATGGTGTAGTGCCTATATACTTTTCAGCGATTGTAAACGTGAATAAATAAAGACTATATTTGTAAACGCAGTGTTACAAGTGGCGCCCAACTCAATAGCTTCAAAAATAATCAAGATTTCACGACTCGCAACCTCAGCCACCCCCGTGAGGAGAAGCCCTCGACAAAACTCTACAACGCCAATCCAAATGACAACTGAACAATTCCACCAACTGCTGCAGAGAATACTGAACAGCGCAACTCTCGACATTTTACGCAATGTAAGTTGCTGTAGAAGAATGTTGAACACATTAGCAACGAAAATTGCCGGACTCCCACTACTGTTAACCAGTGAGGCCAGTCAATGGTGGAACGGGGTACGAAAGGTGTCCACAGATTTGAACAGGCGATCCAACTAATTCGCGACGCTTTTGCTCCACAAAAGCCAAACTTCAGAATTTTTGGTGAAATTATCACACAAAGAGACTATAGCTACGGATCAGTATATAAAGATTCTAAGAGATCGTTTTTCCCAAATGTCTAAGGTACTAGATGAAGAGTGGTAGTTAGATATTGTATATGGGCTGTTACGACAAAGAGTTGGAGAACGTGTGTCACGAGCTGTCATCCATAATTACAATTATCTCTTAGAACTTGCCCGGATAATAAAAGCCAACGAACGAGAAGAAACTTCTTCCAAAACAGAAGTCGTCGATCCATCGAAGACACGCAATAGAAGCAGAAATGCACGGCCACGACGTAGCGGTATGCCGAAAAAACGCCAAAGTCCAAGAAGGCCAAAAAATATGCTGCCGCGACTACGTCATCCCAATGGTAAAGACGCAAATGAATTATCTAAAATGCTACGGTTACGGAAAAATCGGTGTTATACGATGAAACTGCCCCACTTGCTCAGCTAATTCGACGCCTGTCAGTCTTTGCTACCTGAACGCAAACTCCACCTAAAGACCGGCAGTCAAAATCGACATTGGTGGTACCTCGGCACCGCATATTTGGACAGCGGTGCGAAAACCAGCCTTGCAAGCTTCAAATTGTATCAAGTTC
Organism: Sinelater perroti; assembly: GCA_036346155.1. Lineage (NCBI taxonomy): Eukaryota > Metazoa > Arthropoda > Insecta > Coleoptera > Elateridae > Sinelater > Sinelater perroti. Next base: position 39,235,094 of record JARFIY010000001.1, read on the forward strand.
TATTAAACCAAGATTGTCAGTTTAGTGATACGCCTATAAAGCTCATCCAGGCCCACGACGTTTGTAAGCCGCAAATAGTGAAGACAACCAAGGCAACGGTAAACCTGAATGGGTCCAACACAGAAGTTAACTTTATAGCAATTCCTGTCGCACGCGATACGAAGACTCTGCTCGGGGTCAATTTCATGAAAAAAGCTGGATTGGTCGTCGACTACAAAAATCATAGATGTCACTTTTCCGAGCAGCGCCACAAAACTTTTGGGCTTTGTTCGTAAAGATCAAGAATCACAGAAAAGCCCCACTCCTATGCTGTCCGAAATATTTAACCTCTGCGCCGATATTGGCGAACCACCGTCGTTTTTGTCGCCAATACCATCACCCATAGTCACAATGCAGTATAACTTTGAATCGGGTTTGACTGAGAACTACGGCCTCGTCTTCAACATCGACTATCACACAACCGCTGTTATTAGAACATTACAACAGTTACCGGGACCAGACACTGCGTCGAGAACGGACTACATGTGGTTCGACGCAACGCAAGCAGTCGAACATTTATGAGGAATCCCCGACATCGATATGGGTAGCCTAGACTAACAAGAATTGAGATTAAATAGTGACGAGGAGACACAGTTAATAGCAGATGAAAAAAATAAGTGAATCAACTCCTAATCACATACTAAGATCTACTTAAAGCACACGGGTCACCCACGCCGATAATATAACATCACATAGATACCGGCGACAAATCACCAATCTCAAGCCCACCATATCGTCTCATTTCGACCCGACAGAAGGTCATCGATCAAGAAGTTCAAGACTTACTCCAGACAAATATTGTAGAAAGTGTGAAAGTGCATGGTCGTCACCGGTAGTCCTGGTCCCCAAACCTGACGGAAGTACCCAATTGTGTATCGACTACCGAAAATTAAACGCCGTAACTAGCAAGATCTCTACCCATTATCACGATTAGAAAACCTCCTTCATTCCACTCGCCGATCTACTTATATGCCCACAATGGATTTGAGAAGTGGGTAATCCCAAGGTATTCAACGCGGATAGTTCTAAGACCTCTTCATCACTAACTTTAGGACCTACCGCTTTCTACATCTACCATTTGGACTTAGAAACGCTCCAGCCACTTTCCAAATACTTATGAACAGGTTCAAGACCGGATTAAACGAGATGAAGATACTTGTTTATATGGACGACATAATCGTCCTATCCCCAAATTTTTCTGCTCATATTATCGACCAAAAAAATACTTTGACAGAATTCTCAAGTTTAACCTTCTATGTATCGACAGAAGTGCCGCTTTAGTTGCGAAGAGGTCAAATACTTAGGCCATCTTATCTTTGAAGAAGGGATCCGAACGAGACCCGAGAAAGTATCTACCATTGTAGACCTTTGCCCACCGAAGAACATGAAACAACTGTTAACATTCCTTCTAACCTGCAATTTGTACAGGAGATTCGTACCACAATTTTCCGAGATTGCTCGTTCCTTCACTAAGTTCACAAAACGTGACGTGGCGTGGAAATGGACAACAGAACAGGAAGAAGCCTTCACCGCACTGTAACAAGCTCGTACTACTGACCCTCTACTTCGTCAGGCAGGGCCAGGTCTCCCCTATAAGTTGAGAACAAATGTGAATGCTTACGCTCTCGAGGCAGTATTATTCTAGGGGGAGGGAACCGATGAGAGACCTACAGAATACGCCAGTCAATTGCTGATACTGACTGAAAAGAACTACACTACCACTGAACGAGAAGCCGTACAGAAATTTAAGGAATATTTGGAAGAAGCCTTTACTATCGCCATCACTGACTATTAAGATGGTTAATGTCCCTACAATCTTCTAGCGGACATCTGCCTCGATAGGCTTTACAATTCCAGTGCTATAATATAGTTATTGAATATGCTCCAGGAAAGGCCAATGTTCTCGCTGACACCCTATCTCGTTCACCTCGCCAGGACGAAAAGAACAGCTCGGCGACCTCAAACTCCTGAAGATTATTTCCGCATTTGAATTGTCAACTCTTGAAGAAACTTCTAGATAGAGTTCCAGAGGGTACCTCGTAACACAGGGCGTGTTATACCACTATTCTCCACTGCCAACCGCCGACCGAAAGTATTACAAGGTGTCAAAAAGATTTTATTGGCCCAGGCTACGACAACACATTCAAGATATGTAAAAAAGTGTCCAGCTTGCCAACGATATAAAGTTAGCAACCAAAAACCCGCCGGTCTTCTGCAAACTCCCGTCATATGTCAAAGATTTGAAACAATCTCAATTGATATATTATACCTCTCCCTAAGGGCCCACGGGAAGAAACTTTTATTATTGAAGACAGCTCATCAAGATGGGTAGAGTTGTTTCCGATCTCATAAACCACAGCCGAAACTTGTGCCCTAACCCACATTAACAAAATATTCCTACGGTATGGAGTACCACGCCGCATAATTTCCAATAATGCAATTTATAATGCAACAATTATGTTACTGTTTGAACATTGACCAGAAATATACTCCAGTATACCACCCTTCAGCAAATATGGTTAAACGGAAGAACCGTGATCTTAAAACCATATTATCCATCCTTGTAGGCATCGAACATGACGGTTGGCCAGAGAAATTACCATCAATTAAATTTGTTCTCAATACAGCCCGCTGCCAAACTACTGGATACACACCTGCGTACCTTACGTTTAATAAAAACCTCCGAACCCCAATAGAAGTTCAACACGACATTCGCACCGTTATACAAAACGAGAACTTTATTCCAGAGATCACTCCAAAACTCCTCCAAATAGACAACTGTTTCCATGAAGCAAGAGATCATCAAGAGAAAGAACAAAATCGTCAGAAGGCGTAGGTCGACCATTCCCGCCAAGTTACGCCTGAGTAGCAACCAGAAGACCTCGTTCTGGTCGACACTCACCCACGTAGTCGAGCCGCCAAAGGTCAAAAGCAAAATTCGCGCCTAGAAGAGACGCCCCTTACGTTATATTATCCACAAGAGGTCCGTGCAGTTTCAAAATTGCTGCCCAAAATGAACCAGATCAGCCCTTGGGAGTTTACCATTCTTCGGCTCTTAAGAAATTTGTACTTGTTGACAATACTCTAATAGTAGTACCTCTTCGGCGAAGAGAACGACCCCGAAAGAATCACCAGTAGTTTCAAAACCTTCATCAAGGCGCCTACTAGTTCTGAAGGGGAAGATTGTAACAAACTTCCCCAAGCGGCCATCAGAGTAGCACTCTAATCGTACCACCCTTCCAGTCCAATCCCTCCAAGCCGATGCGGTACCGCCCTGCGCTAGTCGATGCACTCTTCGAACCACCCTCTTTAAAAGATAGGAGCGCACCGCAAATTCTTCATCTCTACTTAACCAGCACCCTGCTAGCGCAGCGGTTTCGGTCCTTGCGCTGATCTAACTGAGCAGCTAGAGACCCAGCGTAGAAGCTACAAGTTAAATGCTATTGTGTAGTGTCTATATACTTTCCACTGATTATTAACGTGCAATAAATAAAGACTGTATTTGTAAACGCATTGTTACATAAAACAACATGTGCAATTATGTATTACACATTTGCTAACGAAAATGGGTACACTGAGTGAAGCAAGAAAAAATGAAAAGAAGTTAATAAATAAGTAAAACAACAAATGACATGAACAAAATAATTAAATCAATGATGAAAATATAACCGATAAATAATATAATATGGTACCCACAATATAATATAACACAGAAATTTCTTGTTGGAAAAATGAAAGTATAAGTACAAGTTATGCATAAAAACGAATAAAATTAAAAACAAAACACGATCAAATAAGATAGTTTATTCCGACAGTAACAATTCAAAATATAAACACAGAAAGTTAGGTAAAACCTTAAAAATATGTGGTTACTATAGAAGAGAAGAGCGCAGTTCTGAGTAACTTAAAGGGAAAAATAATTAATTAAAAAAACAATAATAGATAAATAAGAAATTAAGAAATAAACAATCAGGCTACGAAAAATATCAGAAAATAATGTTAATTAAAAACAAAAGCAGATGAAAAATAACATAAAACAATAGAAGAATAAATAAAACAAGCACAAAATAAGATTAAAGATAAGAAACTAAAAAGCCAAAAACAATGGTAAAATACTTTATGAACTAGATAATAAATATATAAATATCTATATTTATGAAATGTGGAAATACACGCAAAATAATTTCCAACTATCTAATAGAATCAAGTAAAATTGTGGTTACATAAAAAAAGTTGATGTAGCTACAGCAGATTAGTAACAAATTACAGTTTATAACAGTTATTAACAATAACACTTTTATATCTTGAGTATCCCCGAAAAAAGTAGGTATCACAAACTAAGTCATGGAAAAAAACGAACAAAACGAACAAAACCAATTATTGCTAGCTCGAACTCATTATAGTAATTTAGCATTTAGTAATTCACAAATACTTATTAACAAAAACAGTACCATTCCTACAGCAATAAAATAGTTTAAAAACACATACGAAGGAAATAAACCTGTCTGGTGCTTTATAAAATATTGTGTAGTTTGGGTCCACCCTAATTATAAAATAACAAAAAAAAAATAGAAAAATCTTGATTACCTATAAATTATAAAATCTTTTAGGCTAACATTCTAGTAGGAGGTTTTTTGCAAATTATGAAAATAAAATAATACATAAAAGTATCAAAACCACCACTGAAAAATATCTTTATATGTTTGAGTTGGCAACTCTAATATAAATTGTATCTAATAGCTAATCAACTTGTTTTTGGGAATCTCTAAAAAAACTGGAAAATGATCATTTTTTTTCCATTTGAATGGAACGAAAATTAAAAACCAAGCTGAATATTGTTTTAGAAAATTATTACAGCCAACAATAAAATACAATGTATCAGATATTTGTCTGCGTGCATTAAATCATCCGTTCAAATTTTTGTTCCATTAATCCCTGCCGTAGTTTTGTCAGAATCTTATCATACATATCTATTCCAATCTGAAAAGCGCCGATTCTTCCTCATTTTAAGTTATTCACACCAAAGGATGTTCGATAAATGTATATCCCCTTTTTCTTTAAAGACATCTTATTAAAGCTCAACACTATAAATTGCATATTATCAATATATCTAGAACGATTTCACTATCCATTGAAATAAAATCAATCATTAAAACTAAATAAAATTTTGCAACTAATAAGACAGAGCTTTATAAATCGTAGCCCAACATATTGATTTATTTGTTACCTCTCCCTAAGGGTCCACAGAAAGATACTTTTATTATTGAAGACAGCTCATCAAGATGGGTTGAGTTGTTTCCGATCTCATAAACCACAGCCGAAACTTGTGCCCTAACCCACATTAACAAAATATTCCTACGGTATGGAGTACCACGCCGAATAATTTCCATTAATAGGACATTATTCATAATGCAACAAGTATGTTACTGTTTGAACATTGACCAGAAATATACTCCAGTATACCACCCTTCAGCAAATATGGTTAAATGGAAGAACCGTGATCTTAAAACCATATTATCCATCCTTGTAGGCAACGAACATGACGGTTGGCCAGAGAAATTACCATCTATTCAATTTGTTCTCAATATATCCCGCTGCCAAACTACTGGATACACACCTGCGTACCTCACGTTTAATATAAACCTCCGAACCCCAATAGAAGTTCAACACGTCATTCGCACCGTTATACAAAACGAGAACTTTATTCCAGAGATCACTCCAAAGCTCCTCCAAACAGACAACTGTTTCCATGAAGCAAGAGATTATCAAGAGAAAGAACAAAATCGTCAGAAGGCGTAGGTCGACCATTCCCACCAAGTTACGCCTGAGTAACAACCAGAAGACCTCGTTCTGGTCGACACTCACCCGCGTAGTCCAGCCGCCAAAGGTCAAAAGCAAAATTTGCGCCTAGAAGAGACGGCCCTTACGATATATTATCCACAAGAGGTCCGTGCAGTTTCAAAATTGCTGCCCAAAATAAACCAGATGAGCCCTTGGGAGTTTACTACTCTTCGGCTCTTAAGAAATTTGCACCTGTTGACAATACTCTGATAGCAGTACCTCTTCGGCGAAGAGAACGACTCCGAAAGAATCACCAGTAGTTTCAGAACCTTCATCAAGGCGCCTACTAGTTCTGAGGGGGAAGATTGTAACAAACTTCCCCAAGCGGCCATCAGAGTAGTACTCTAATCGTACCACCCTTCCAGTCCAACCCCACCAAGCCGATGCGGTACCGCCCTGCGCTAGTCGATGCACCCTTCGAACCACCCTCTTTAAAAGATAGGAGCGTACCGCAAATTCTTCAAGGTACAACTTCATCTCTACTCAACCAGCACCCTGCTAGAGCACTGGTTTCGGTCCTTGCGCTGATCTAACTGAGCAGCTAGAGACCCAGCGTAGAAGCTACATGTGAAATGCTATTGTGTTGTACCTATATACTTTTCACTGATTGCTAACGTGCAATAAATAAAGACTATATTTGTAAACGCATTGTTACATAAAACAACATGTGCAATTATATATTACACATTTGCTAATGAAAATGGGTACACTGAGTGAAGCAAGAAAAAATGAAAAGAAGTTAATAAATAAGTAAAACAACAAAAGACATGAACAAAATAATTAAATCAATGTCGAAAATATAACCGATAAACAATATAATATGGTACCCACAATATAATATAATAACACAGAAATTTCTTGTTGGGAAAATGAAAAACACAGAGACCATTCTTTCATGTCAATACAAAAAGAACATTCGAGAATTATGGTGCACATTGTATATATATATATATATATATATATAAAAAGATTACTTCAATAACAGAATTGCAAGTAAAGCAAACATTACAAAAAACCTCAAAAAATAAAAGTGTAAAAATGCAAAACAAATTAAAGTATAAATACAAATTATGCATAAAAACGAATAAAATTAAAAACAAAACACGATCAAATAAGATAGTTTATTCCAACAGTAACAGTTCAAAATATAAGCACAGAAAGTTAGGTAAAACCTTAAAATTATGTGGTTAGTATAGAAGAGAAGAACACAGTTCTGAGTAACTTAAAGGGAAAAATAATTAATTAGAAAAACAATAATAGATAAATAAGAAATTAAGAAATAAACAATCAGGCTACGAAAAATATCAGAAAATAATGTTAATTAAAAACAAAAGCAGATGAAAAGTAACAAAACAATAGAAGAATAAATAAAACAAGCACAAAATAAGATTAAAGATAAGATACTAAAAAACCAAAAACAATGGTAAAATACTTTATGAACAAAATAATAAATATCTATATTCATGAAATGTGGAAATACACGCAAAATAATTTCTAACTATCTAATAGAATCAAGTAAAATTGTGGTTACATAAAAAAAGTTGATGTGGCTACAGCAGATTAGTAACAAATTACAGTTTATAACAGTTATTAACAATAACGCTTTTATATCTTGAGTATCCCCGAAAAAAGTAGGTATCACAAACTAAGTCATGGAACAAAACGAACAAAACCAATTACTCTAGCTCGAACTCATTATAGACGTAGCATTTAGTAATTCACAAATACTTATTAACAAAAACAGTACCATTCCTACAGCAATAAAATAGTTTAAAAACACATACGCGCCATACGAAGGAAATAAACCTGTCTGGTGCTTTATAAAATATTGTGTAGTTTGGGTCCACCCTAATTATAAAATAACAAAAAAAATTAGAAAAATTTTGACTACCTACAAATTCTTTTAGGCTAACATTCTAGTAAGAGTTTTTTTTATAAATTATGAAAATAAAATAATACATAAAAGAATCTTCAAAACCACCACTGAAAAATATCTTTATATGTTTGAGTTGGCAACTCTGATATAAATTGTATCTAATAGCTAATCAGCTTGTTTTGGGGAATCTCTAAAAAAACTGGAAAATGATCATTTTTTCCATTTGAATAGAAGAACCGCAACGAAAATGAAAAACCAAGCTAAATGTTGTTTTAGAAAATTATTACAGCCAACAATAAAATTCAATGTATCAGATATTTGTCTGCGTGCATTAGATCATCCGTTCAAATTTTTGTTCTATTAATCCCTGCCGTAGTTTTGTCAGAATCTTATCATACATATCTATTCCAATCTGAAAAGCGCCGATTCGTCCTCATTTTAAGTTATTCACACCAAGGGATGTTCGATAAATGTATATCCCCTTTTTCTTTAAAGACATCTTATTAAAGTTCAACACTATAAATTGCATATTATCAATATATCTAGAACGATTTCACTATCCATTGAAATAAAATCAATCATTAAAACTAAATAAAATTTTGCAACTAATAAGACAGAGCTTTATAAATCGTAGCCCAACATATTAACATATTTTAATGCGGTCTTTAAGTAACAGTTCGCATTACTTATCATTCCACCCTCGTAAACTTGTATAAATAACTGCAATTGCGATAGCCTCTGTTTATCAGGACCGATAAGCCCATTATTAACCTACTATGCATATATATTGTTTTTGATAAATAGATGACAACGAAAATTGCCAATAGATGAAAATTGCATTATTATAAAAGGAAATGCAAACTTTGACACATACAAAAACAAAGTTTTATTCCAAGAAATAACGTAAGGTTGTTTTGCAATTTCGGTCTAAAGAATGTATGTCCAGTGAAAATTTTGAACCTCGGAAAAATCAATTATCGTTCTATCATCCAAAACCTATTTTTAGAGACATTAGCCCCTACAGAAATTCACGAGTATGATATCAAGTTAACCATATTTAATCCATATAAATATTAAAACTTAACTGCAAATTTTAAACAAGAAATAAAAAGCTTCTGTAAAACCAAGTTCTGTGTGAACACAAGAAAGCATTATTGTTCTACATTATGTTTTCGGACGAAAGATGAATTGACTTAAGATACACATCAAAAACTTTTATATAAATGCCTTTTCAAAATGATTCACAATAAATTGGACAAGCTGTGTCACAAATCATTAGCAACAATGGCAAAATTGCACGAAGCTCAATTTGAATTGCTTCCCCATCCACTGTATTTTCCAGATCTGGTTCCTAGCGACAACTACCTATTTGCAAACTAAAAATAATATTGCAGGGAAAGAGATTTTTCTCCAATGAAGAAGTGATTCCGAAACTAAAGCCTATTTTAAGGCCAAAGATAAATCGTTCGACAAAAAAGGTATCGAAATGTTAGAGAAGCGTTGGAGTAAATGTGCCACTTTTGAAGGAGGCCAAATAGTTGTTGTTTTATTAGTCTCTTTACGAACTTATTAAGTGGTGTGTTAACATAAGTTATAATGTCAAAAATTTGACGTATTACAAATGTATGAGCATAATTTATATTACATCCCCATTGCAACTTCCTATGCCTTAATTGTGATTTCGAACTAAGACACATTCAAATATGGTGTCTGCGATATAAGGTCTCAAATATCGTTTCTCTAACTTAATTTAAATCTTACAATAAATACGGTTTTGCAACATATAGGCATTATGAGAAATAATCGAGTAATATACAAAAATAAATAATCTGATATAACATAATACTTAGGACAAAATAAAAAATTGTCTGCACTTTCGCTAACACAAATCTTTAGATTTATCACACTGCCTTCTGTGCATGCATAATTAAAGCTGATACTACTGTAGTCACTTTATCGAAGTTTTACCTCAATAACGTCATTTTTCCTGTGTCTCTTTCAGTCTAAGCATAGCCGCTCCCCTAACAGAGTGTACTAAAAAGAAACAAAGAGCAGTGATCCAATTTCTCTGCTCGCAAAGTATGCCGGGAGCTGAAATTAATAGGAGGCTTACAATACTGTACGGGGACAGTGCTCTACCATGGAGAAGTGTGTATGAGTTAATCGAGAACTTTAAAAGAGAGCAGAACGCCTCTTAACCTCTGCCACTGACTAAAACATTCAGAAAACTCGAGAAATGGTACGGAAGAGTTACCATCGCTCATGTAACATATTTTATGCGCATTATTCATGGTTCTATCTACCAAATCATTCACGAGATATATGTGAAATGGGTACCAAGAGAGCTTACTCCACACGGCTGGCAAGACCAGTGAGGTGTAGAAACACCCTGCTTACACCACCTTCCGGCTATTATCTTCTTGAACAGCTCAAAGATTCTTTACGAGGTCGTCAATTTTCTACGGGCAAAGAAAAGTGGATAGAAATAAAAAATTGCATAAATAATGTAGCGACCAATCAAAACTTTCTTAGAGCTTCCAAACCAAGTGCAGTGAAAAAGAAGGAGACTATATAAAAAATTACGTACACTGTATAGTCAAATTATTACTATCAGCAAACACATATATGAGATTGGCCATTAAAATCTGCTTTTAATTTTTAAAGAGAAAATCAAATATCTTGAAAACAAAATAAAATTACTAAACAATTGTTGCGAAAATTCCAAAATTCTGTTCTATTTTAAACAAAAAAACAATTGCAGTATTTAATTTATATTTAACACTTTTTGGTCACTTCACTTATGATTCAAAATACTAATAAAATATTTTACTTTGAACAACTTATATCAGATAAAAATAGTAACATTGTAACAACCGCAAAGCAAAACATAAATGAATTGTATTAATCAATTTCTTGATGGCAGTAATTCCAGATATTGCAAATCAGTCCATGCTAAAAATATAAAGAAACTAAATATACCAAAGGTCACTTTAAGAACAATAATAGGATTAGATATTGATTTTGATAAAAAGCCGGTGGCTCACCCTCTCAAAGCACAAAAGAGTTGTGTAGTTTTTTAGGCGGGTTTCAGAAATGTTTCGGGCGACTGGTTTTCACTTTCCACTAAAACTTTGTAACAGAAAAAGTACCCAATTAATATAAAGTTGTAAATTTAATAAAAATAATACATGCGTAACCGGATATATCCTCAATAAAAATTAAACAAGAACGGTGTAATACCGTAAAGGGACTTTCTACAGCGGTGCGATGAAATTAGGATAAAAACTTTCAAAATGAATTAAGATGTTGACTAATGTCCCCATAATGATCAGCGTCAAAAATGCTGTCGAATGATATGCTGCATGACATATGTGAGTATAATGAATTTTCTAAATCGTAACGGTCACTTCCGGTTGCCGTTAACCAATTTGGTTGAAAATCAATCACATGAAAGGTACTGACCTAAGATGTGTGTGTGCCAAGTTTGAAGTGAATCCGTTGAATAGAACGGAAGTTATAGTGTCTCCAGACACGCAGACAGACAGACAGGATGATAATCTCATTAACTTTCTATAAGCTCCGCTGTAGAAGTTGACAATCGAAACCATAAAGGGTTTCACAATAATTTAGAAAAAAGAGTATTTGCATTATCAGTGTTACTTAAATAACGTTGTATGTGCCTGGAATTTTGAATTCATAATAAAATATTTGATTTCAGCAACATCGAAAAAACGAACCATAATACCTGGAATACCTAACAATTATTTAAGATTCCATAATAAACTAATAAAAGAAAACCCAGATAAATTATAATACACAGACAACATTCTTAATACTGGATAAAAAATGGCAAATTTTATTACTAATCTGAAGTGAATGGTTTATTGTTGAATTTTGTCTGTCCCTCTCCCTTCTCAAAGCGTACTTTAACGCAAATTTAAATCTTTTTGTAAATTGAATTACATACAAATCTTGTTACTGCATTAGAATTATTATAAACTTTTTGAGGGGCTGTACATCAATAAAAAATTAAAGATCATAAAAATTCTTAAGTATTATACAAATGTGAACTGTTCGTTATTTTACGTATTAGGTAAAAATCATCAAGGTGATCATGAGACTGTAAACATAAATTCATTTTCACTATCAAAATCGCCACATAAAATTGTTTATATCATTATAAATGCAGTAATACGACAATTTTATTTTTACAATAAAACACTGTTTGGTAATATTCAGGACTATTTTTAAGTTTATAAAAACATTTCTGAGACGGTCTGTAATCAAAAAATTTTTACATTTTTATAATCAATATCATTTGACACCCAAAAGGTATAAGAAGAAGAAGATAACCAATAAAAAACAAGTTTTTCCATATTAAAAAAGTGTACTAAATACTAAATTGAGTATGACAATAAACGATTAAAAAATTTTCATCTTTTCTTTAAAAAAGTGAAAAATGATATACAAAATAAACAATTTTACTCTAGTCTATTTTAAATTTAAATTCCTCAATTACAACTTATAGAATATCTCTTTATAATGTAAATAACATCTAGAAAATATGAATAAAGAAAATAATATATTTTTTTAATTTCCATTTTATGAATGTTATAAACACAAGATGTTGAGAAATTCACTTTTACATAAAATTATGTTTTTACAGATGCATTAGGAACACCAATGACTCGGTCAAAGAAAAAAAGACTGAAAATTAGCTGATAAGTTAATCTATATAACAAGGCTTGCTTTAAGAATCAATATGTTTAAACAGGCTAGTCTGCAGGAATAGGCGTCATTTTTCCTGTACTACTGTACAAGATTTTGAAGTACCTGCTTCACCACTACATACCAAGTAGTTGAAATCAGGTTACGGTCTGTTTCATACCAAGGTGTAACTCCAAGTCAACTCTTTTAGATCAATTATCCTGGCGTCATTTCTTCTTAAACTCGTGGAAAATTGACCGGCATATTAGAGACGATATTTTGAAGAATTCCCTCTACATCCGTTTGCGTATCAAACGAATAAATATTGTAAGATAGCCTTACACAAACAAACTACAAGAGTACAAAAAGCTATCAACAACCGAAAGATTAACATGGAAGCATTGCTACTCATAAAAGGCACCATTGATAACATCAGAGCATTAGATGGGCATAGCGTACAGTAATTTGTAATGCGACGATTCAAAACAGCGTTGGAAAACAGGAAAACTTTCGGTTAATCTAGATAAGACTTTAGGTCATCTTATTTACACTTAAAAGAAATATTCAGGACTTACAGAAAATAGGGATCAGCGAACAGTCAATAGATATGGCTAAAGAAGTCAAAAGTTGGGCATCACTCTGTACACAAAACTGATCTTCAATCTTCATTAAAAAAAACTGCTAACAAAACCACAAGGGTCTTATAAGCTTGTAGAAGAATAGTAGGCAAAACTTGAGGCCTAAAACTAAGAACAGTTTTGTAAGTATACACGAGACTGGTTATACCAAAAATCTTCTATCCTTTAATAGCATAAAACTAGAAACGGAACGGTAATCAACAAATTGAATAAATGTCATCGAGCCCTATAGCCTCGATAGAAACTATATTAAATTTTCACTTAATGATGGATTTCTAAGCATTGGCAGCAACATGTAGAGGCTAAAAATAAATAATCATAGTAAATGACGCCATAGAACGGGAACCAACACCAAAATCTTCAACATATTGAAAAAACGGTATATTGAACATACAATCCAATACAATCAAAACCATTTGGGACTTCAGAAAAACATTCAGTGTACTAATACCCAAGAATGTGACAAAAAACGAAAACGGGAACTAGTTCAAAGACGAGCATCTGCATGGTATACAGATCACTCAAAAACAAAACACAACTTTGGAACAAGAGTGTTTGAGGCAAGAATAGGGACGGAATTATTGTAAACCCGGGCCACTTTACCTGAGTCATCCAAGCTGAAATAGTACCCATAACAGTATGTGCAAAAAGTATGGCGGCGAAATATTTTTAAAATAAGGAAATCTCCATCTTAACAGGCAGCCAAATACCGTTAACGACTTTAGAAAGTACTATAATATACTCCCAAATTTACACTTCAAAACACTGGTGATACTGATAGCGCAACAAAGTTTACTTAGAATGGTTCGAGAAAACCAAGGTTATGAAGGTAACCAAAGAGTTAAATAACACGTCAGATCAGCCTGTGAGTAAAGGCTAATAGTTCCTTATCTAAAAGCAAAAGTGATCTTCAAAGACCTACTAAAGCAAAAACACAAAGCCTACTGGGAACAAATTCAGAGACAAAGTCACTCTAAAGCGATAATAAAAGAAAGTGCTAAAACTAAGTAGAAAATAACTACAAAGCCAATTAATAGGACATTGTAACCTTAGAAATAATCTTATCACAATTATTATTGTTAATGATGAATTTGCAGACCGTATGAAGAAGAAGAAAAAAGAAGAGATAGCACTACATATTCTATGTAAATTCAAACCCAATGAAATGGCGGTTGCACCTATCAACTATGACTTAAACTTTATTATCGATACAGGTCTGATAATTTACTTTAAAAGCCATAATAAGCCTACAGCTTAAGTGCAGTGAGTGAAGACCCACACCCAGAGAGAATAATAATAAAAATTATGCTCTACAATTGACTAATTGAAATCATAATAAAGTTTTATTAAAGTAAATAGTAAACTAATAAAAATGATATTTAAATATATTAAAATAATAGGCTACGAAATCAATGAGTTGTTTTAGGTTATTACAAGTAAGTTATACACGCAAGATATATCCATATGTCTTTATGGCAATAATTCATAATTTACCTCACCAATAGAAGTGTTTCTTTAAATTTATAATTTTCTCTGGCTAAACCTATAAGTTAAACACTTAAAACACCAGATATACTGCATCAGCAGCCTAACCAATCCATTATTGCTTTAAAAAGTTTCAAAAAAGTTTGATTAAATTAAACTTAAGGATCCAATCGGTTGAAGTACAAAAGCTCAGCGCACTTATATAACAGAATGCAAATAAAGCCCAACTTACTCTAAGAGGGTTCTCACAAATCGAAAGATATTTAGCTGAAGCTGCTACCCTCTTGAAACCGACCCCATCCGTCTTATTCTGTTACGCCAGTCTAATTTTGAACCGATGCATCATTTTAATAAGAATCCGACAGCCTTCGTTGTTCAACATACCGCGGATTTTCGGTCGCGTCATTCCGTTAGCTTTACTGCAACGTGACTCTGAACTCATTTTTACAGCCTCGCCAGATTATAATAGCAAAACGCTAATTATAAAATTAATAACAATTTCTGAAAACAACGGTAAGTATAAATTTTATTACAATAAAACCGTTATGAAGCTTAAAACACAAAACGACCGAAGCTATTCGCGCAACGCGGTACACTGCGTCATTAAGTTAACAAGTGGAAATTCAAATAAAGCCCAGTCCGTCTTGCGGTGTACTAAACTCAAATGTTAAACAAAACCACGATTGCTCAACTTCGCCCCTTTACACTTTTAAGCCTGGGCTCCGTCAAATGAAAAGTATTCCACGATATTAAACATTGCAATAGAAATAATATATACTGTTTGTATAAAAAAAAATAAAAGATGAGCAAAAGAGAAGAAAGAAAGTATTAATTCGTAGATAATAGCTCAAGAATTATGACCATATTTAATTTAATTAAAAAGAAAACTACCTTAAAAAATCTACAATTTATAAAATAAAACTACTTTTTTCCACTAACAATAAGTAAATTGAGTAAATTGAATATATGGTCCGTTGACTGACTGCACCCCGAATTTGAACACTTGTTAAAAATAATTATTTTTGCAGATCTGGTGGGCATTTTTTCTTCAGTTTCCTGTACATTATAAGATTATTTTCGAGTCAAAAAATAATCTAACTTTGATGTTCTAAAAGATTTTGAAACAACTGATAATAGATCTTTGGATTTGCTCTTACATTGTTGGAATGACTAAATAGTCATTGCTCATAAACTAGGGTGGACTTAAAATCATTCGTAGTATTTCAAGTTATAGTCGTTAATAATCCCATACGTCCGTATGAATTCAATAGCACATTTGTAAAGAAATACTTTGTTATTTGTTTTCACTTAAGACTCTCAGTCAAGCAGCTAATTCATCTGACAAATCTTGTTGATATGATTTTTTTTGGAATGTGCGAGCTTCATTGTAAATTTAGAGTCGAGTATTACACCTAGGAATGTTGACCTCATTTTTGATAAATAATATACTATTATAAATTGAAACATTTGGACAGGCAATGTGTATAATTTTGAAGTCCGATTGTGTTAATTTAATAGTATTTACATTTGTTCGCCAAAACGGGCAATTTTATGGCAGAAAATTAGTAGTTAATTGTATATTACACTATTGAGATAATGAGATACAACTTTAAGTGAGCTTGCCTTTATAACAATATAACTAGCTAAAGGTAAAGATCGCTAAAGAATAATCCTATCAAAGATCCCAGATAGGTTCTATAAAAAATAGTATAATGCAATATCAGTGATAAAAAAGAATTCTATCAGATGTGGAATTACTATTTTCCATTTACTGATTTGATAGAGAATTAATCGGTTGCTTATAAATATCCCAAGTGCCTTTTCATTATTTATGCCCATTTTTGTACATTATGGCGTTCTTTTTCACCACATGTCATAAATGGGTGGTTTCTAAAGTATGCCTATACGTAGGAGTGCTTAAAAAATCAAACAAAGAATTTAATTTCAAGATACAAAAAAAATACACTTTTAGTTAGAAATATTCATTATCACAATGTTATAAACAAGGCAAAAACCTTAAGTACAAAGAAATAATAACAGATCATTAAACATATAAAAATATATAAATACAATTCTGAACATTTCAGTAAACATAAAAAAGCTATCAGAACTATAATAAAAATATATTAAAAAAAAGAATTTTACTTACATTTTATATATTAAA
Organism: Sinelater perroti; assembly: GCA_036346155.1. NCBI lineage: Eukaryota > Metazoa > Arthropoda > Insecta > Coleoptera > Elateridae > Sinelater > Sinelater perroti. The sequence goes on from JARFIY010000001.1 coordinate 39,251,844, forward strand.
GTTTCTTTTTCCCAATATATTTTAACTGAATTTTATTTAAATTCTGCTGTACCACTGAGATTAAAAAATTAAAAACAAATGATTATTTATTGTACAAACTTTTATAAACCCTCGGCGAGAAGTGAGTATAAAAAGTTTTATCACAGTGCAATGAACAAATAAGTGAACATCAAGTTCTACTACAAATTAAGTAAGTGTACGTAAGCAAAAAATATGTTAACGGCTGGTTCAACGGAAAATGACGTAAGGATGAGCCACGTTACGGACGAGCAAAACCCCAGACATGATACTGACACAAGATCGACAACTGACTGCTATTATTCGCAACAATTTAGTAAAATTTGTTCCCAATTTGGGTAAACCTCTACAGATTACATAACCACGGATTTCTTTCTGTTTCCCTGTCTGATCATGAACCTGGTGGCAATCCAAAAATGTGTGAAAGCAGTTTTGCAATCAGTACTTAAAGAGACTTTGCTGACGGTTTACGTAAACTTTACGAACCGTACCAAAGTGTATTGTGAGGGATGGTGATTATTTTGAAGATAATTCATGGCAACTGGAGGTGCATGGTATATATAGTAGTAGATTTAAGAGGCTGCTCAACAATAAAAGTCGTGTATTTACTATTCCTTACTGTTAAAAAGCAATTACACATCAACCATATTTCTTCTTCGATGTTTTTAAAATTTATTATGCTTGCATTCCCAATGCATATATAATTCTTTAATATTTTACCATGCCGGGTCTTAGTTTCCTTGGAGAACGTCCTACAGATATACAGGACATGTGCGAATAAGGCTTGCCTTCATGGTCAGTTAGTACAATGCCCTATGGAAGTTTTCGCTTGTCTAGTATAAATGTTTATTTGAAATAGTTCATAATAAACTACACCACTACAAGCACTGGAGTTCGTTATAAATTTTTTAGCACTTAATTTTATGTATTCATCGATGGGTAGAATGCCTAATTCCCGATGTAGCTGTAAATTGCGAAAAAAAAACAGTGAGCATTGATGGCAGTCCCCAACACTTTGTTCTAGAATCTCTGTAGTTTCAGTATATTGGTTTTTGATGTGTGACGCCATAGCGGTGATACATATAATATGAATGGTGGTGTGGTAATCAGTACGGTAAGACAGCACATTCAATGCCGTTTTGCAATATATCAATGGGTACAGTTGTCTGAGCCTGGTGTATCCTTGAGTTAATTTCTGGTTTACGTGAAAGTTCCAGTTTAAATTGGAGTCGAGATAGATCCCGCTGTGTCATTAAGTTTCCAGGGTATGGCATTATTAATGCGTACACAGGTTGGATTATAGAACCTGCGGTGTATGAATATTTTGGCTTAACACATTTCGGAATTTACATGAATATTCTATTGCCGGAACTATCTGAAAATGTTGTTTGTTACTTGTTCTAATCGAAAATCGCTGCCTGAGTGAGGATGGCCGTATTATCTTCGAATGTGGCTAATGTAGTTTTAATGTCAAGTAAATCAGATGTGCATAAACAACGTTGATGTTTTTAGGCCCGGAAAGAATTAACTCTGTCAGTAACAGTTCAATTTTCAAGAAACAAGAATAAGATTGTTTTAAATTAAAGGGGTATATGTATACCCAGGGTTTTCTTTTTCAGACCTTCTAGCAACACTGTCGAAAGAATGTGCGACATCAAAAAATATTGTTGTAGTGTATTGTTTGTTTAAAGCTTCGCTCGATGAGCCCGCTTATCCTTGGTGACAAGTTGAATGCTTTTTTCCAAATCCGAACTGAAAAGTTAACAGTATATTCTGGTTTTCCATTATTTTGGTTAGACTTATAAATTACTTTTTTTAGTAATTTGGATAAGGTAGTCAATAAATATAAACAGAGAAACACTAAATAATCTAAGATTTTCCGACGACGTGGTGCTGATCACAGACAAAATTAAATAGCTGTAAGAGATGCTAGAAGAATTAAGTAAAGAGTTGAAAAGAATAAGATTAATAATAAACAAAGAAAAAACAAAATTCACGACAAGTATAGTGGAAGAAAACGAAGGCAGAATAACAATAGACAACGAGGAAATACAGCAAGTAGAAGACTATATTTACTTAGAAAAAAGAATCACCAAACAAAAGCTAAACCAGACAGAAGAACTAACGAGAAGAATAAAACAAGGATGGAGTGCTTTCGGGAAGTTAAGCTATGTGTTTAAACGGAAGTTCAAAAACTACGGAAAAGCCCAAGTCTATAACCAGTGTATTATACCACTAATGACGTATGGCACGGATACGTGGCCATTAACAAAAGCAATAGTAAATAAAATTAAAGTAGCTCAAAAAAGAATGGAGCGGGTAATGCTGGGTATATGGGGGACGCGGTGGCTCAGATGGTTCAACCATTTGGCTCTGTCCTCTAGCCAGTGCGCGCGAGTTCGAGTCTCGCTCAACCCATGGGTGTGTGTGAATGTCTTAGAATAAGTGCATGTTAGTGGGCACAATAAGTAAGTGCGGCAAAAAGAAATGCTGGGTATATCACTGCGCGACAAAAAAAGAACATATGGATAAGGCAGAAAACAGGTATAGAAAACGTAGTATCTAAGATGATGAGACAGAAGTGGAAATAGATGGGACACATTGCTAGATTGGACAAAGAAAAGTAGACAACAAATGGTAGAATAGATACCCTGGGAGGGAAAGAGAAATAAAGGACAACCAAACATGAGATGGGTTGATGACATCAAGAAAATTACAGGTCCAAAATGAATAGAGCTGGTAAAGGTAGAGAACGGTGGAGGGCAATGAGGGAGGCCTATGTTCAAGGATAGACGACAAGAGCTGATTAAAAAAGAAGTCAATAAGCATATTGGTCTGTTTATTAACTTTCTACAGCGGAGCTTATAGTAGAAAGTTAATGAAATTATCATCCTGTCTGTCTGTCTGTGTGTCTGGAGACACTATAACCATTATATTCAACGGATTCACTTTAAACTTGGCATACACACATCTTAGGTCAGTACCTTTCAACAATATACTTGGCAAAGAAAGAAGCCGAAAAATCGTTTACAAATTTTCGGATTCTATGGAGTTTTTAAAATAATGCTATAATCAGGACCTAGTTATTCAGAAAACTAAATTATATTTTATCTTTGAAATAGTAGAATTACTACATCCCAAATAAAAATTTCCTCGAAGAGACGATCATGCTAGCATGAATATATATAAATTATATTAAGCCCTAACAAAAAAATGTCTATAACTAACAGAAAGTAAGCTCTACTTTTATCGTGGCAATCCGTTCTAAATCAAACTCATATCAAATGGAAATATAATTATGTAATAACTTCAAAAATAAGTATTTTCAAAATTCAGATTGATATTCACTATTGAAGAAGAAGAAAAGAAAATTTATAACAGAAGCAGAACTGATTGTTACTCAAAGATAAAGTACATGGAAAATTCAAATGCATTGTGGTAAAAGAAAACTTGTAATCAATAGACCTAAATTAAGAAACTAATGAAAAAAGATCGTAACTTCTTAGATCTATGTGGCTCAAAATTTAGTTATGTCAAGATACTACAGCAAAGCTATGCTGCAAGCTATAATTTGTTTCAACTTAGCTTTGTTACTAATTAAATTTCTATCACCTTAAAACATTTTCTACATGGACGAATCCGGATTTTCGGCAATACACAAGCAATATCCCATGTGTTTAGTACGGAATAGTTATTAATTTATTATTAAGAATAGTTGTAAGGATTTTATTTCAAGAATTAAGATTCTCCAGGCAAGTTGAGTGACAGATCTATAAGTCTAAGTGGTCGGTGGGTTCCTTTCAGGTAGATGACCGCTGTTGTCTCTTTTTGTGTTAAATACATATTTTATGACCCCATTCAAAAATATAATTATGAGTTTAAGACTTGTCAGCGGGTCCTCTCGCAATTAAGCTGAACAATTGCAGCCATCTTCCTTTTTGCAGGTAATTTATTAGCCCTGATTTCAAGAACCCACCCCTTGAATTTGATGTCACTCACTTGCCGACTCAGTTTGTAATAGTTAGTCAGTCGTTAACAAGCAACCTCGTCGAAAGCCTCGACTAATGAACTCGAGCACATTCGCAACTTTGTATTTTTGTTTAACTTTAGTCAACGTTAAATTGTAGTATCGAAATCGCAGTGTTTGATTGAAGAAAACATCATCGCAAATAAGGGGATTTATTATTGCAATTTTTCCCCCTATTAACTATCGCGACAAACTAGCAGCGGTAACAAACATATGGTCCTTCGAGCCGGATATTAAATCAACAAGTCAATCTTCGTCGTTGGAAAGAAAAAACACATCATATCGTACTAGAATCCATTCGCAGGTCAACAAATAACAAACAAGGGTTCAATAGGCTTAATAACGGTAAAAGGTCGGTAAAGCTTTTATTGTACCACCAAATCATTTTATAATTATTCTTGTAATTCCTCTTTGAATAATTAGTTTGTAATTGCTCGAACATTGAACATCGTCATTAAGTATAAATCATCAAATTCGTAAATAATCAATTGCAATCATTGGCAATTATTGGTAGTTATTTTTAATTAATCGCAAACACTTTATTGGTAATTTGCAATTAATTAATTGCAAGAATTCCCATTTATTGTTATTTATAATTAATCGTAACAAATTTTATTCGTAACAAAATAACTGCTAAAGGCGCAACGTGCAAACGCAAAACGATCGTTAACAATTTATGAAACGTTCCTTAAATAATTGATCATGACAGAGATTTAAACATTCTAGAAAAGCGCAAGCAAGACGCCGAATGAGCTCGCAAAAACTTTGAAAGAGCTGAAATAGAAATAGATGCTCTTATTGACGAACCTGATGAATCAGAAAAATATCGCTTAGAATTCGAAACAAAATATTATGATACCTATACGATAAGCCGGTCACTTTTAGCAGCTCATGCTCCAAAATCCGTACCCATTACACAATCAATTTCAAACAACTCAATGAACTCATTTCAAGCTAATAATATTTGTGATTTTAATATACCCAATTCAATCAATTTGCCTAAAATAAATATACCAAGGTTTAGCGGATCCTACACCGAATGGTTAGGATTTTACAACTTTTTCAATTCGGAAATCCATGAAAATAATTGCTTACGGGATGTACAGAAATTCTTCTACCTCAAAAGTTGTCTAACTGGGGAGGCCGCTGGCGTCATATCGGCTATAGAATCATCAGACGAAAACTATGCAATCGCTTGGAACTTATTGAAAAATCGTTACGGCAATAAGAAAATCATACGCCAGGGACATGTACAAGCTATACTTGAGTTACCATGCATGTCCAAGAACACGCTTGTTCGGCCATTAGTTGATCAAATTCAAAAACACACTCGGGCTCTTCTTGGGGAACCCTAATAATCGTAATCATTAGAGAAAAATTAAATAATTCCATTCGCGAAAAATGGGAAGAATTTTCAAATGAAATGCCATCACCTACGCTGCATTACCTGCTCACCTTCTTAGAGCATCGTGCTCAATTTGAAGACAGCCAAGGCCTTCAACTTAAGGTCAATGCGTTACTCCAATCGGAAAAGGGAAGTCATATTTCCTCAAAATTCAAACAACAACCGCAATAGGTTTTCTCTACTTCAATAGCAAACACTCATTGCCAGCACTATAAGGGTGATCATTTAATATCATCTTGCAGAACATTTAAATTGCTATCTCCACAAGAACGCTATCAAATTGCAAAAAACATTAATCTGTGTCTAAATTGTCTTCGCAGCAATCACAGATCAAATTGATGCACGTCAGGTAATTGTCACAAATGCAACAAAAGGCATAATACTCTTTTGCACTTTGAAACAGCAAATCAAAACAATTCTCAAGTTATTGTAAAGGAGACTGATCCTTTGCGCGAACAAACTCCTCAATCTACCTCTAGCATTAACCTGCATGCTCGCCTTCAATCACAGGCGCTTCTGGCTACCGCTGTAGTAGATCTTGCGAATAAAAATGGTTAATCAATGACTTCTCGTGCCGTTTTAGATGCAGGTTCCCAAGCCCACTTTATTAGGAAACAAGTTGCTGATTTTTTAAATTTCGAAGAACAGCAGGTTCAAATCAATGTCACTGGCATAGTCGGCACTTCAACAACCATCGAGCATCAAGTGTCGGCTGTGATGAAATCTCGCTTTAGTAGTTATCAAAAACCTCTTGATTTTCTTGTAGTATCACACATTACTAAGCTCACACCTTCGCTGCAATTAAACCCATCGCAATTTGAAATTACCAAAAATATCGTTTTAGCAGACCCAGAATTTTACGCTCCACGCATCGTCGACATTCTCATTGGAGTTAAATTGTTTTATAAGCTTTTATGTAGAGGTCAAATTAGGTTAAAGAACCAACCTCTTGCCATGTTGCAAAAAACACAAATGGGCTGGATCGTTGCTGGAGAAATAAACAATGTTCCTTCTTGCACTAAAAACAGCATACAGTGTCATATTAGTGTCAACTCTAACCCTTTGGACAAAATGTTAACTACATTTTGGGAGATTAAAGAGGTCCCACTTGTAAATCCACTTTCCGTCGAGAAAAAAATACTAGGCAATTTTTATGCAGGGGCTCTACGCCGCTATTTTTTATTAGAAAATCGTTTGGCAAACAATTCTGAACTTAGTAAAGAATACTCTACCTTTCTTGAAGAGCATAAATCATTAAAACACATGCCTCTTTCTCAAAGCAACTCCACTGAAGGTTTTGTTTCTCCCCATCATGCAGTTGTAAAGGATGACAGCCTTACAACAAAGCTTCGTGTAGTATTTGACGGTTCGGCAAAAATATCAACGGGTATATCCTTAAATAATACATTAATGGTTGGTCTAGCCTTATAAGACGATCTCTTCAGCCTACTTGTTCGCTTTCGTGTGCACTTGTTCGTCTTATCGGCCGACATTGAAAAACTATATCGTCAGGTCTTGCTACATCCCATAGATGCCTTATATCAAAAAATACTTTATCGTTTCAATGAAAAAGACAGTATAAATGAATACACCTTAAACACAGTCACTTATGGCACTTCCAGTGCCTCCTTTTTAGCAGTTCGAACTCTTCATCAGTTAGCCGATGATGAAGCTGATCATCATCCTATAACATCGTTAATACTAAAAAAGAACTTCTATGTTGATGGCTTACTTACGGAAGCCAACACACGGGCTGAAGCTGAATTTATTCGAGATGACTTATTAACTCTACTAAAAAAAAGGTGGCTTGTCGCTTCGAAAATGGGCTTTTAATGACCCAAATTTATTATTAAATCACCCAAAAAATCCTAATAGTACTCACATGGTTCTAGATCCTAATACCACAGTAAAAACGTTAGGCATTCAATGTAATTCTCGAGACGATACGTTGTTCTACAATGTAAATTTATTCGAAAATGATAAAAGGATTACCAAACGAGTTATATTATCGCAAGTATCCAAGCTCCTTGATTCTCTAGGTTTATTGGGCCCTGTTATAGTCTGTGCCAAAATAATAATTCAACAACTGTGGAAGGCAGGAGTAGTCTGGGACGAATCGGTTCCCGCAAACGTCCATACGCTTTGGTTAGAATATAAAGCTCAGCTTCCGCTAGTAGAAAAACTAAAATTTTATCGCTGTGTTGTTAGTCGGCGAACCAAAATTATCCAACTTCACGGTTTCTGTGATGCAAGCGAAAGGCCATATGGCGCTTGCTTCTATCTGCGATCTATTAATTATAAGGGTGAACTGTGTTTTCGTCTAGTTTGCGCCAAATCTAGAATAGCTCCAGTAAGGCCCCTTACAATACCTCGACTTGAATTATGTTCTGCAGGTCTGTTAGCACGCTTATACACGTCAATAAAACGGGTACTTCCGATAGAGCTCCACGGCGCCTATTTATGGTCTGATTCAACTATAGCTCTTCATTGGATATATACTGAGCCTCATTTGTTGAAAATATTTGTCTCAAATTGCGTAGCGGAAATTCAAGGGTTAACTCAGTCGTGTCATTGGCGTCACGTCTTTTCTTATAACAATCCGCGGATTTGGGGTCTCGCGGTCGAACTCCCTTGGAATTTATAGAATCCGTTAGTTGGCAATCAGGGCCTGCATGGCTTGTTGATTCGGAATCATCCTGGCCGGCAGGAGCCCTAAACGCAATAGATATCCCCGAGAAACGTGCAGTTACCACTACGGTAACCTATTTAAAATGCAAATTTATTGAACTCGACCTTTTAGAAAGTGGCTTATATGCGTCGATTTACTTGCAGTGCAATTTAAAAAAGATGCCTAAATTAACTAAAGATCTGTCCCCAGATGCAGCTGATAAGGCTAACTTGTTAATTATTTAATTATCCGTACTCAACGAGAGTCGCTATTTAGCAATTGAAACCGTTAATTGACATTTTTCATCTCACCTGGCGGGTTGTGGGAGACTGCGATTAAATCATTTAAATATCATTTTGTTCGCACTTTTAACCTTTGAGCAATTATAAACATACACCACTAAGATTGAAGTAATTATTAATTCCCGTCCTATATCTCCTCTTTGTTCGGATCCCAACGACCTTCTCCCTTTGACCCCTGGCCAAAGGGGCTTAGCTCAGCCGAAACCGATTTAAACAACAAACCTACAAATCAATTATCTGCGTGGCAACACGCTCAAAGTATGAAGCAGCATTTTTGGAATATATGGCAAGAGTATTTAAACCACCTTATCACTCGGTCCAAGTGGCAACGCAACTCCCAGAACGTCGACATCAATAATATTGGGTTGATTAAAGAAGATAAGCTACACCCTCTGCAATGGTTTCTTTGTCACATTGCTGCGGTTCATCCCGGGGAAGACGGTGCAGTGCGCGTATTTAATGTGAAATTCCGTAGGTGTGTTAGACAATTGTGCGCTCTACCTAATGAGTGACCCCATTAACTTGTGTTATTTGTTGAACACTTTGTTCAACGGGAGAGTATGTTTAGTACGGAATAGTTATTAATTTATTATTAAGAATAGTTGTAAGGATTATCTTATTTCAAGAATTAAGATTCTCCAGGCAAGTTGAGTGACAGATCTATAAGTCTAAGTGGTCGGTGGGTTCCTTTCAGGTAGATGACCGCTGTTGTCTCTTTTTGTGTTAAATACATATTTTATGACCCTATTCAAAAATATAATTATGAGTTTAAGACTTGTCAGCGGGTCCTCTCGCCATTAAGCTGAACAATTGCAGCCATCTTCCTTTTTGCAGGTAATTTATTGGCCCTGATTTCAAGAACCCACCCTTGAATTTGATATCACTCACTTGCCGACTTGGTTTGTAATAGTTAGTCAGTCGTTAACAAGCAACCTCATCGAAAGCCTCGGCTAATGCACTCGAGCACATTCGCAACTTTGTATTTCTTTAGTCAACATTAAATTGTAGTAACGAAATCGTAGTGTTTGATTGAATAAAACATCATAGCAAATAAGGGGATTTATTATTGCAATTTTCCCCTATTAACTATCGCGACAAACTAGCCACGGTAACAAACACCATGATTATTTAGAAAAGAAAGTAGTTTGTAAAACATCTTTGGAAGAAAAGCAACAGGTATTCACTAAGGTACGTGCAATGAATGATGATGAATGGTGGCATTTTCTTTCATATTTATGAGAAAACAAACTAAAGATAAATTATATATTTATTTTATTATTTTTATTTCCTTTAGACAGGAATTAACTCAATAATAGATCTTCGATGATTGGTTGGTCCATTTGATATCAACAATAAAACCAAATATTAAAGTTCCCTTTCTTTAGTTTTCAGCGACTTTTCCTCGTACATGTTACTATAGACTTCTGTCGAAAGAATTGAATTCAGCTCTTAGTACTTCACTCCTCTTTAAAACATAATATTAAGTCCCCTGACCTCGTTTTCTTTTCCAGTTTCACTAAAGCGAAATATTTAAGATAGGTCATTTCTCACGTACCTCTGTAAGTAAAGTTGTTTGTGAGAAAAGAAACTTCTAGCTTCTAACATTAATATTAAAAAAATCAGTCATCGCACTTCAGAAGTAATCGATGGTTGTCGAATCGGAAGTTGTAATACCTACCACCACGGTACTGAAAGTGATGAAATCATGAGATGTTTATATAAAACCAAGTTTGACAAGCCAATCGCCAGAGTGGTCCAGTGATTAAAGCACGAATTGCGAAGCAGACGGACCCGGGTTCTATTCCCGGAGCTCTCTGATACCTGGCAAATAGCCTACTCAGTCACTGAAAATAATCGAGTACCTGCATTCACTCAAACAAGAGGTAATAATGGCGTTCGACTAATGCGCGGTGCTTGCCATATTGCCCCCCATCAGAGAAGGTGCGCGACGTCCGTGCAGAGAGAACAAAACATATGAGAGCCTTAACCTCTGTTTGCAAGAGCCTTACCATTATTATAAGTTTGAGAAGTAGCGAACAGCATTTTAAACTTGCCAACAAAGAGAACACATCATCACGAGAACGCTGTTTAAATAAAAGTCTACAACAACAGGAACGACACAGATAATCCTGGAAAGAAAAAGTTGAAAATTACTCAAGAGTTGTAAAAGAAGCAAGAAAAGTGAGGAAAAACAGTTTATATTCTTATTAGTGATTTTTTAAGGAAAAAATTACTAGAAAAATAAATTTATAAGTGATCTGATAAAATAGCATTAGAAGCAAAATAGTAATTTCAAATCAATAATCTCTCAAACTAATAAAAAATATTCAAATAAAAAATGTATTTCAAAAAAAACAGTTTAACAAAAAAATCAAATGAATAATCCATATTGTAATAAAGTATTAAATTAACCATTTGAATCTTTAATTATGAAACGTTAAGATCAATCACATTGCAATTGGCTTCATGTGACCTAGGATATAATCTCAAAAAGAAACCAACTGCTACAAATTTCAATATGCGCACGTGACAGTCAATAAATATGAAATCTACCTAAAATGTGTTCTACAAGATACCTAATTTATCATACAATATATCTCCAAGTACCGCAATTTAAAAACGTAAAATAACCCTAAATGTTCCCCCTTCTTTCGGTCCGAAAATTCCGTTTACAACATCAAGCAAATTGCGTTCAAAAAGCATCACTCCAACAAAATCAAATTTTACGATCACTCCTTCAGCTGCTTTTCGTAAGTGAAAGGTAAAAAAAATTGCCCGTCGGCGCTACATCTACGGTAGTCGACACACGTGCTCTGCTGCGAATTACTTAATTGCATACAATTGTTTTTTATTGAAGCAACGTTTTTAATTTGGCTTTTAGTATTAGCTCTCATTTAATTTTCAAAGTGTGAGGTCAAATTCGAGCACAAATGAAGTATTAAGTACAGCAGTAAATAAAAAAGCAAAGGCTGCAAGGATGACACACGTGGCTAGAGCAATCAGCAAATTATAATTTTATTTTATTTTTATTGCAATTATAACATTATTTAACCATAATGGCATTCGCAAAAAATTCTACAATAATGCAGAACCATATTCTCAAATTCAAGTTGATTGATTAAAATTAAAAAATTAAAATTAAAATATAATTCATCAACGAAGAAATTACATACAACCAATTAAAGAAACGGATATGCAAAATATCATACTGGTCAAATTAGCATCAAGTATTACCAACAGTGGCAACAATCAATATCAAATACTGACTGGCAATAAAAAATGAGTATGAATGACAGATTTCGAGACAGAATAGTAAAAATCAAATACATAGTCCAGAAGTAACTGAGGAGAAAGTTATTGGTTGAATAATACCATCCTCACCATTAATACGTATGACAGGTTATATAATAGTCAACGGTACAAAACAAGACAAAAGGACAAATAAGAATGATGGAACTTATCACGGCCGATCTTTACACCACAAATTAAAAACATCAAACCGCTTATTGAAGTGCTTAAAGACTTAACAAAATATAGTTATATTCTTAACCCAAAACTCAAGAAGTTTTAAAGTGCAATCAACCAAGCTTTAAAAATACATAATAGCGAATGTTACTCGTTTCAACATAAGCAAGATAGAAAATTTTTCTTAATCTTCAGTTTAAAAAATAATAAAAAAATAAATAATGACAAATTACTTCCAAAATGTATATTGTAAATTGAATCACCCCATGTAAAAAGGGAAATTCCGCAATATGCTAAGTAGCAGAGATACGGGTACAACAAAATATATTGTTACTATCCATGTAGGTGTCACAAATTTACTTATCAAAGAATAATCTACGGAAAATTAAAAATAAGGAAATGAAATACCTAAATTGTAATGGAAATCGTCCTGAGTTCATAAACAATTATAACAGAAGCTCTACCTAGTACTGCATCAAAAATAATAAAAAACGCATAATAATGCTTCAACCTGAAATAACGTACTCTACTCTCGCTTGGACAAATTATCCAACTTAAAAATATTCCTAAAATTTAAAGCAAACGTAGACAATGCAGCCTGTAAAATAACAAAAACCATATAAGAGCTTTCAAACAACCAATTTTGGAAATCAAAAACCAATCTATACATGATTATCTGAGCAACCAAGCTGTGACTGATTACTTAATATGGAGAGCCACCCAGAAAATGAAACGACTACAACAAGTAATGATGAAAATAAAGAAACAAATAATTTCAAATGAAACTATCTATTAAGTACTTCACACTACTGAAAATAGAATAAAATTTCCATTCGAAATAAATCCAAGAACATTAAGGTGGGACCTAGTTGCTGGTAAAAAATTCCAAGAAATGACTTCGAAATGTCCAAAATTTACAACAATTATCTTCAATGTCATATTCAAATTAAAATACTTCCCAACCTATTGGGAAGAATTTAAACAATATAAAATTGTATAGACTCACAAGTCTATTAGAGGAGCTGTCTAAGCTGTTTGAAAAACTTCTTTTAAATGACTCGGGTCAATATTGGAAAAACTAGAACTCACACGTAACCATCAGTTCGAATTCAGGAAGCAACAAAACAAGTACAAATAGATCGCTTCGCTGTATTTCTAGATGTCAAATGAGCGTATAGCATAAATGCCTATATTATCCTAAAATCAAAAAAGTATTGCCGCACAATCTGATTAAACAAAGTGATATCAGAACTATTCTATTGTCTTTGGAGTTCCCTAAGGCAGTGTGTTAGGTCCAGTCTTATATACTCTCTATACAACTAATATACCCACGACCAAATCAACAGCTGCAACCACATTTGCTAATGAGAAGGTCATACTAGTTTCTTCTGTGGCATATAAGAACAAGCAATTCAGCCCAAATAAGTCTGAGAAAGTGGAAGATTCAAGTTAAGAATATGAATAGGTACATTCCTAGCTGTAACACACACTTAACCCTACAATCGCAGGCAACGTAAATATCAGATTTCATTTATTTTATACAATTCTGCAGGATACGTTATTATGGCGTTGCGTATAATTTTTAGTATATTTAAGCATCGAAAGACGCTATTTCTTAGTAGAATCTTTTTTTTAAACTTTTTCTCCGTTCCCTTATCTTACATGTAACAGTTTGCTAGCGTAATAAGATGAAAAAGTTACGACTTAGTTGTTTCGAAATATTTGTTGACGATATTTTGATTCGTATTCTTATAACTAAAGCTACTAAGTATGCAAACCATAAAAGTTGCCAAACTGTCTAAAAATACGTACTAAATTAAAAAAATGTTACAAGTATTTTGTTATTACAAAGTGTTATCAATTTACCTAAACAAAACTGGTTTGGTCGAAACGCGAAACAATTCATATTCCAATTTTGGCAAAAGTCATACCATGAAATATATTTAAACTGACTGTGAAATACCGACACTTTTCCGACAATTCTACATTTAATCAAGGTACACATTTGCGCACAAAGTTACGAAAATTATATGAAGTTACTGAATGTTTACGCAACAAGTTTAGCTTGGAATTTATTCCAGCAAAAAATTATAAGTGAGTACAAATAAGTCTCCGCCGTCTGACAAAAGATGTCCCCACCAGTAAGTTGTAGCTGAAATTGTCAGATATAAAACGTCGTATCGTAAGATTGGACATCTGGCAACACCATAACCTTAAAATATTAGCGATTTTGTATCAGCATCATATAACTTTTTTCGTGCGAAAATGTCGAGTTTTGAGACGAATAAGCGTAATTTTCGGGAACTTTTGATTTACTTCTTTAATTTGAGTACATCTGAAGCTGAGGCACATCGATTGCTTCTAGAAACATATGATGAAGCTGCTTTAAGTGAGAGAAGTTGTCGTGAGTGGTTTCATAAGTTTAAGAACGGTGAAGCTGAGAAACGTTGAACGCCGATGTTGCTTGCCAAGCATAAACGAAAGGGTTTTTTGAATGGTGTAGTCACTGGTGATAAAAAATGGATCCACTACCATAACCCAAAGAAGAGAAAATAATGGGGACCACGTGGCCATGCTTCAACATCGACAGCCAAGCCGAATATTCATGGAAAAAACTCATGTTGTGTATTTGATGAGATCAGCTTGGTGTCGTGTATTATGAGTTGCTCAAACCGAAGTAAACCATTACTGAGGCTCTCTACCGAACACAATTGATGAGATGGACTCGAGCACTCAAGGAAAAACGTGCCCACTACTACTCCAGACACCACAAAATTATTCTCCTACACGTCCACTAGTTGCGGCGCCGGTCAAAACCAACTTGGAAACGCTCAATTAGGAAGTCCTATCCCACCCGCCGTATTTACCAGACATTGCCCCTCCCAATTATCACTTGTTCTGATCGATGGAACATGGCCTGTCTGAGCAGCACTTCACATCATATGAAGATACCAAAAATTGGGTCGATTCGTGGATAGCCTCAAAAGATAAAGCGTTCTTCCGACGCGGTATCCGTATACTGTCAGAAAGATGGGAAAAAGTAGTGGCTAGCGATGGACAATACTTTAAATAAAATATAGGGTTCCGTTTTTCACAATAAATTCCCAATTTTTGATAAAAAACGGTGGAGACTTATTTGTACTCCCTTTAGTTTAGAAGCAAAAGTGTTATTATATAATAATACATTCCGCCAAAAAGATTCCACTGCGGCATAAAATCATTTATTTTGTATGTATTGCAATCAAGCTATATATGGAATTATTTATTTTATACTGGTGAAAGTATGCCATTCATAGATAAGTATCCTATGCCTACTAAAACTGTGTTGCAATTAATAGGTCCTTTATTGGACAAAGGCTATTGTATAACTACCGACATTTTTTATACATTTCCCCAACTTATTGAAAGGATCTACCGCCAACGTTTGGAACTGTAAAACCTAATAAAAGAGAAATCAGAACTTATCAAAGGGGTACAGCCATGGTCCTAAAATGGCAAGATAAGAAAGTAATTTGTACATTGAGCAAAATTCACATGTGTATATTAAAACCAAAGAAATGTGACCAAATGGTAAAACCTCAATTGATATATAACTACGATAACACAAGAGGCAGCGTTCACAGGGCTGATCAGGAACTTTCTTATTACGGAAACAGCAAACGAAGTATTGCAAGAAAGTGTTTAAGCATCTCATTGATCGGCGTCTTTTTGGAATTTAAAATGGGGGTTATTTGAGAGATTTTTAAAAAATATCTACAAGCCGTACTCCGATACGTACAAGGAAAGTACTTTACATACCACATTCCTTCAAATTCTATAAAGAAGGTACCTCAAAGAAGATATATGTTGTTCCAAAAAAGTGCCGATGAAAAGAAAATTCTAAATTTTTATTTTTATTTTAACATTCCATTAATGCGAATTAGACCTATGGCAATTTTAGGGTATTGCCAAATATTCTAATAACAAAATCTTACAAAGATGTCAGAATAATATAATTAGATGTATTGTTAATGCAACGTGCTACGTATTTCATTACGTAATACAGAACGATCTTCATTGTAGGAGAGCGGAAAATGATAACAAATTGTAGTACTAAATATAAAAGTACCACTCCGTGCAACCTAATAATTTAACCATCTAACTGTTAAAACAGCCATAATGTAACTAGAAAGCTAGAATGCTTGTAATCTTTTGATCTGCTTAGCAAATTTTATTAGATGCTTTCTTTGTATATATCACACAATTAGTTAGATTATTTTACACATAAGAGGATTGTTAGTCGATTTTCTCGGCTAGTTTATAAATAGCTTATATTTGTCATAGATTTTATTATACCATTGTAACAAATTGCAAGTATGACATAAGATTAAAAAACTGGATATTTATAAATCTTAAGTAAATAATTGGACATGTACTTGAAATGATAAGAAATTTGTGCCATTCTATTTACTATTACTGTTAATATTATTGTTTAAAAATAAGATTTTATATAATTTTCATTAACAAGTGGTAAGTTATCTACCGTAAGTTTTAAAAAAATTCTGTAAGTTGTATATATTTTATGTTTACCTTATTTAGGCCGAATTATTCAAAATTAAATTACCTACAATTTTTGTTTGAGGTTTCTTTATGTTCATTAATAACCTAACAAAGTTATTGTACAAAAACCTTAAGTCAGGTCTTTCGATTATAATTTTTAAGCTAGTCAGCAAGATTCTTTATAACCCCTAGATATAAATGTTTTTTTATTAAATTAACTGCGTATTTACAACTAGGCGTGAGGCTAACAAGCAAATTTGTTCTGATACTATATTACTAAACTAAATAATATTGTCATGAAGAGGAATTGGCGATTCCCTATACATACTAATAGAACACTTATTATGTTAATTAGCAAGGTCTAATGTTTTAAATCCATTTAATCTTCGAGTAATATTAGCATTGTCTAGTAAATTGAGCACTAACACATTGAGGTGGTTATGTCTTCTGTTCCGATAGGCAGTTGTGCGTCTTTTAACTTCCTCTATGACCCATGGAATTTTCAGGTCCTCACAAAGAGTTTTATTGGTAATGTACTAGTCAGCATTGGCCATGACAAGAAGGGTTTTGCTCTGAAATCTTTGGAGAATTTCAATGTTTGATGTTTTCGCACATCCCATAGATAAATACCGTACGTCCACACTGGAACTATAACTGTCTTATACAGTAGCACTTTATTTGGTAGCAGTACATATTTTTCACCATTGCGTTCAATAGCTTTCTCTTTTTTGTAATGTGGGTTCTCCATGTTAAGCGCCTGTCGAGTACATGGCGAGATATTTAGCTTCTTCTTTAATTGGGATTTGTAAATAATTTAGTGTGACCGGAGGAGCAGAGTTGTATTTTGTCTTAAACGTGATCGCTGTAGATTTATTTTCATTGATTTGTATTCGCCACCTGTGCAACGATTTCTGCATGTTATCTACTACTTTGTAGGATAACCGATGCTTGTGTTGAATCTGAGTGAGAAACTAATATCGCGGTGTCGTCTGCGAAAGTGGCCGTCATTGCATTTTCATTGCATGGTAGATCAGCTGTGAATATCTGGTATAGATTTGGACCCAGAATGCTACCCTGAGAAACGCCTGCTTTTATTATGTATAGTCCAGACTGACTTTTGCCGTATGTTATGCCGTTTAGATATGATTTAATTAGAAGGTAGTACTGGTGTAGCAGTGACCTTTTGATTTTCAACATGCCATACTCGATCGAACGCCTGGCTGACATCAAGGAATACTGCAACACAATATCTACGTTTTCAAGGTCCATTTCTATTACATAAACAACTCTGTGTATCTGCTCTAATGTAGAGTACCCCTGACGAAACCCAAATTGATGTGGAATTAGAGCTTCTTGTTCATTTATGATTGCCATTCTCTTTAGTATTAACCATTCTAGTAATTTTGACAGTATTGGTAGTAGCGTTATCGGCCCGCAGGTAACTTGATGTACAGGTTTGTCCGGTTTCAGAGTTAGAATTATTTTCCCGAATTTTCACAGGATTGGAAAATACTGTAATCTTATGACTGCATTGAAAATTTGTGTCGTACACATTATTGTTTTGCGGGGCAGTTTCTTTAGTTGTTTGGCAGTAATTAGGTCGTACCCGAGTTTTTTTTTCAGTTTTAATTTCTTCATGCGTAAATGATTGTATTGGTAAACTTAGTTGTAAGGGAGCTTGGAGGTAGTTTATAATCTCTTGTTCTTCAGCAATAGTATGTGTGGGATACGGTTTAAATATTGTTGCTAGGTGTTCCGTAAAAGTTCATTTTCTTCAACTTCTGCTCTTGCCCAGGAGCCGTGGATCTTGCGAATTGGTGTAGTAAGATTTCGAATATTTTTTAGTTTCTTTGTTGCCTTTCGAAGCATGTAATTGTTATTAGTAGAGGAGGATAGGTTACCAACTTATTCATTAAATGTTTCGTTTTTCCATTCCTTAAAGCTATTTTTTATTCTCTGGTTAACCTATTTAAGTTATTTTTGTCTATGAGATTTCTCGATTGCTGTCAGATTCGTCTGGCTCTTCTTTTATGGCAATTTCGGTTTTAATATGTAATGGGCAAGTTTCAATAACTTCGGTTTCTTTGTAACTAGGCAGTGGTGTCTCAGTTTATGTGATTGTTGCAAAGGAAAGGATTCTTTTGTTTTGTAATAATAAAAGTGCTGATTGTGACTATTAGAGTTAAATGATCTGAAAAAAGGTCAAACCACGTTTCCACTTTACAATATTTTAGATATAGACTTTTGGCAACAAACAAATCTACGTCATCATGTACTTTATTTAAGTCAGCCGGCCAGTAAGTGGGCCCTCCGGTATATTAATAGCTATAGTTGTTTGTCAGCGTAGTCTTATGTAATTTCTCACCTTTGATGGTTGTTAGCCAGATCGGATTTTTAACATTATAGTCGTCGCCAGCTATAAACCTGTTACCTAGTTTTTTGAAGAATGCTTCGTACTAATTTTGTTTTACAGTGTCTTGGCGGACTGTATATCGATGCTATTATTAGTGAATCATTTGGACTATTACAAACGCTTCCATGGCGTAGTGAGATATTTTGTTTATAATAATTGATGGTCCAATGTGAGCTATTCCGTCGAGGTGGTTGGTGTAGTATGTAGCATAATTGTAGATATTGAATAGCCCCTTCCCTAAAGTGAGTTTCAGAGATTAATAAGATATCAATTTTGCTCTTTTAGGAATAGTTCAACTAGTAGTCGGTGCTGTGCTAACCCATTTGCATTACAGGGAGCTATTTGGAGGAAAGCCATTATTGGTTTTTGGTAACCAGATTTAACATCATGCTGTTTTGGTTCATAAGTTTATTGAACAAACTTAAACAGAAATTGAGACAGTGAGATATCATTATTGTTACTATCTTGGGTTGGATTATGATGTTATGATGGCTTGACGCGATTTGTGAGTAGTTTGGACCATTTACGTTTGCAAAGTATACGGTGTGAAGTAATCGGTATACTGATCTTTCTTATACCTTGTGTTCCTAAGGGGCAGCTAATTTTCCTCTATTTAACTGCAGTTGTTGATAATCCTTGTAGTTTGCCGAGTGTGGTCCTTGGCACAACGCGCACTTGGCGAAAAATCTCTTGTTTCTTGCAAATAGTAGGGCTGTGCTCCCCTTCAGACTTGATGCATAATAAGGTTTTTTGCTTTTACTGTGTCCATAAGATTGGCATCTGGTGCAGTGGGTAATTACGTGGAGGTTCCACCGTTATCATTTGGTGGTTAATGTGTTTGTTTCATATATTTTATTGTTATCCGCATGTTCGAGGTCCACAAAGAACTTAGATAGAGGTACCTTTGTTACGCGGTGTTGGACATTTGTGATGTTTCGTACCGTATGACCTTATTTTTTAATTTTTCTTTGATTTCTTCGGTATCTATAGAATAATGTTTCTAAGTACCACTCTGTAGGCCCCGTCTTCCTTCAGCTGGTAAGTGTGATATATAATTCCTTCGACTCTGAGATGTGTAATTAATTGCCTGCATGATTCAGGAGTGTTCGTATTGATTTTAATTGTATTGTTTGCTAGATTCTTTGTATTAAATTGATCTGTTGCTAGTGTTTTTGTTAGGTTTTCAAGCATTTTTGCGTAATTTGTAACTCCATATGAGTATTGGGAAAGATTTAGGTATTTTCTTCACCTCGCTTACTTCTGATGCTTGCAGTTTATCTTTGGTAGTAATATTCACTAAGACGTGGTATATGTTTTGATATGTGGTAGAGTTTTAATTTACTTGTTGTGTCACAGGTTTTTGATTATTTAGTTTGCGTTTTTTAACTTGTTACCAAACGTTGTTGGTCTTCTGTTTATCCTCATCAAAATTGTCAATAATTTTTGACTGTGTTGTCGGTTAAGTGAGGGTTATAAGCTTGATTACTTAGTGGTACAAATGGAGGTGTGCTAATGAAGGCTGGAGATGCTGATATGTAATTTGGATATTAAACTGGTGGTGTAGACGAATTGTTTTGTGCGAATTGTAGAAAACCAGAATTCTGAGTTGTTTGTTAATTTCGAAACACTGGCTGTTGCAAGGTGTAAGGGAAACGTGTGAATTGTGGTTGTGATAAATGCATATTAAAGTCGTTACTTTGCATATTCCGCCGAAGGAGAATTTCGTAACTTGTTTAAAATGATTATGTGTATTTGTAACTTACACATTTAGTTTACATCGTAGAGCTGCTACCTATTACGGATCAGAGGTTAGACACGTGTACTTCTGCTAACTCGAAGCGATCACGTTACGGCAGAACCACTCGCTTTCGCTGTTTACAGCGATGTAGATAGAATTTTGAGACCTACTTTATTATATTTTTCCAACATAATAAAAGCACTGAATTCACCCAAGAATTTCAGCATGGCTTCATTTCATCCTTGAAGCAACAAACAGGGTAAAATATTTTAACTCGATAACAAAGCATTTCCGGACACATGCTTATATAAAGTTTTTTGTTTTGATTTGTAAATTGTGCTCCGCAAGTGGTAGTAAAACATCGTAAATTACCATATGTACTCACATATCTAAAATTCCAACAAATAAAAACAATGCTATTATTGTGTAAGTAATAACAAAACACAATTTTTAAAGTCTTATATATTACACAAAGTGATAGTAAAATGGATATTGCTGACACCGGTACAAATAAAACTCAAATTTATGACACATTTTCATATTTGATGGCTATATGTTCCCCAAGATAGAACAGAAAAAATTGTTATTCTATTATTATTGAGAATAAAAAGTAAAACTTTTACTAAATGTTTGCTTACATACCAAATATGACCGAAAAATAATGAAGCTGATTTTCTTGGTCCAAGCAGAAGGGTAGAGGGGCAGAGTTTGTCACGTAAAAGGTCCGACCCAGCACATTTGTCTTTAAGCTTTTACAAAGTTCAATCATTTGTAAACTGGCAACTCTTTGAGTGTCATACTACGAATCAAAATGCAGCGCAGTGACGATCAGCGATACACAATAAAATTTTAGCTTAATCTTGAAAAATTCAAAACCGAAACGCTTGCTATAACACAAAAAGCCTATTGGAAGAATACTTTATTGAAAACATAAGTGCTTAGGTGTCCCAAAACGTTCAAAGCAAGAAGATGAACAACACACAGCCCATCAACGTCTCACACCATGAACAATATAGCTAAGATGAAAGCAGTTTTGAACTCTGGCCGACGTGTATTTTATGTGTAAGTGCTTGAACGACACCGAGTTAGCGAAACAAACCGTGAAAACGCTGCCCCAATCTCTCTACAATCCCAACTTGACGCGGACTACTTTTTGTTTGTCCAGTTCAAAAACGACTACTAAAAACGGACGTACCTTGCGTTATAAAATATATATATATATATATATATATATATGTGACATTTTTTTTATAACTCATTTATTTGTACAATCCATCTTTTTACAAAATAAATCATAACATAATATCTACACTAGAGTAATGCCCCGAAAAACAATATAAAAAATGTATTTATTATAACTAACTCGTTGACTGTATTCCCCGAAATAGGGTTGTTAGATCAGAGGTTCTTAAGTGTTTTAGTCTACTTTATTCCTTCTTCTCTTGTGGTAGTATAATTACCAATTAGTATGAATATACTGTCAATTTATCTCTGTACTTCGTGCTAATTTTTATAACTCCTTTACGAATAGCCGGTGTGTTTAAATCAGCAGAAATTTACTATTGCTAGGGGAATCTTATTCTGAAAACGTTGCACTATCTCTATGTTTTAGGTATAGGCTATAGTGTATGTCCAGATGGGCTTTAAAACGGTTTTGTAAATTAGAACTTTATTTTCCATTGACAACTACAATTTTCTCCCAGACATCCAGTACATTTGTTTAAATTTTATTCCTAGCTGTTTTTTCTTCATGAAAATGTGACTACGTCAAATTAATTTTTTATATTTCTATCTTTTCTGGAGGTAAAGATAACGTATCAATTTGATTTCA
This sequence comes from Sinelater perroti, assembly GCA_036346155.1. Taxonomy (NCBI): domain Eukaryota; kingdom Metazoa; phylum Arthropoda; class Insecta; order Coleoptera; family Elateridae; genus Sinelater; species Sinelater perroti. The sequence continues at coordinate 39,274,250 of JARFIY010000001.1, forward strand.
TTAGTTTACATTCTCCATTGCTGAAGCTGATTCCGGTGGGTTTGTAAACTCCTGGTTATGGAAATAGAATCGTGATGTAAGGCTAAAATTGTCGTATCTTCAACGTATTTTTTTGTCATCGTTAAGTGGGTTAAGAGTAGGTCTACTGTGTGGAATAAATGTAGTATGTGCTCTAAGATACTTCCTTGCGGTACTTCGAATTGGACAGGGTGCAGTTTAGTGTAAGCGTTTTGATAAGATTTCAGAAGGGAGTAGAATGGATGTAGAACTGACTGTTTCGAGTTTATATAGTAACCCTACTACCAATATTTATTGCGAATTGGCAACCCTGCTAAGTGCGATCTACATCATATATTTTTGACGGCATACGTACTTAGAACGTTTTGTCATATGTGCGCTATTTGTTTTGTTTTCATTAAGTTGAAAATTTCCTCTCGGCCATAAAATAGAATTAACTGGTAAACATTTTCGAGCGATCATTTTTACAACTTTTGACGTGGATTATCTTAACAATACGTCAATAAACCCACTTCGACTTTTGGTGACAAAGTCCCAAACCAAGCCACTATTGGTTCACTGAATTTAATCGTGATCTTAGTTTGTTGGCGGATGAATTTGAAGATCGTCCAAAATCGGCTGTGGTGCCGGAAAAATCGTCATGTGCCTTATCGTAAATTTCAGGCATCCTTAGGCATTAGTATAACTAGCAGACATCCGATATTGCATGAAAATTTAACTGTGAAAAATCTGCGTGCCCCTTAAATCTCGCATAAGTTAACGTTCGCTGAAAAAAAGCTCGTGTCGATTTCTCGAAAGAAATGTTCAAGAAATACGATCGCGGTGCTTCAAAAATCGTTTAAAACATCGTCACAGGTGACGAATTTGGGATTTATGCCTGTGAATCCGAAAGTGAACAGCAGTCGACTGTATGAGTGTTCGAAAATGAGCCAAACCCAACAAAAGTCGTTCACACTCAAAACACTTTTAAACAAATGGTCATGTTTTTTTGGAAAAACTGGACTTATCGCAACCATGATTTTAGAGAATTATACAACAGTCAATTTTAAATGATTCACAACCATTTGTTTAACAGGAGTCTCTGGAAAATAAAAAACCAATGCACGACACCATCGTACAGTCCTGATTGGCCTTGAACGATTTCTTTTTGTTCCCACACATAAAAAATAAACTACGTGGATAACGATGTTTGACGCCGGAAAAGCGGTTAACTCGTTAAAATCCCATGTTTCTGAGATATTCGATTCGGTATGGTAAAATTGCTATGAAAATTAGTTCCATCGTATGCCACAATGTATGTATTGACCGCCAGGAAGAATATTTTGAAAAATAATAAGAAAGTTTCCAACATTATACATTTGTTTTTGTTAGTTTTCACAATCCCATGTTTCACGAAATGGTTGGCTTAAGTTAATGAAGGAATAGTATCGCTTCTCTACTATGTCGTTTCTGTTTTTTTTTGCGATTCGATAAATTTATTCGTTGCTTCCATGTTTTTTCCTAAATCCAAATTGATAGATAAGTATTAAATCCACTTTCGTCTATAATTTCAATTAATTAATTTAAATATAATTTTTTCCAAAATATTTTATAGCAGTGAGAGGAAACTTATTGAACGATACGATGTCATGTCAGTTGAATTTTTCCTGGTTTAACAATCATTGTGATCTGTGCTATCTTTCACTCGCATGGAAAATTTTCGGTTCTTAGAATAGAGTTAAATATTTCTGCTACTGCATAGGTTTGTGGGATATTTGTTGAAGTATTGTATCAGTAATTTCATTTTTGGAAAATTTTCTATTGAAAAGGCCATCCAAAAAGGCCTCTAACTAATTCTTTACCTCATCTTCTTCGGCAATCGTTAGTTGGGATGGAAAAGGTTACAAAACTTTGGCAAGATGTTCAGCAAAAGTAATAGCCTTTTCATGTTCTGCTTTTGCCCGAGTATTTTGATTGGTTCTTATTGAAAGTATTTAATTATAAGATTGTTTGATTTTACGGACCGTTTTCCATAAGGAGTAGTGTATTGCTGTAGTGAGTGTTAAAGCCTTTAAAGTAATCTTCGATAGACTAATTTTTTGTCTTGTACAGTAGTTCTGTAAGTTCTTTTTCTAGTTTGTTGTAACTTTTTTTGCCTAGCGGGGATCTTATGATCTGTCATATTTTTCTAGCTTTCGTTTTTTTTTTTATTATTATAGGACACTCCTTTTTATTTGTCTGAGATAATATATTTTATGTCGTATGTATATTGTTGTTTACCCTAAATTGTCTAAAATGGTTATATTAGAGGTTTGTATGTTGTTATGGCTGTATTTAGCTCTTTCGTAATGTTTAATGTTCTGTCTAATTATTACTGCTGTGTCTCCATGTGCCGTTTCGTCTACATGAATATATAATTTGGTATGTTCATATTCATTCTATTAGTAAAGCGCGTTTCTGAAAATAGAAAAATGTCTAGATTAAATGTTTGTATGAATAGTTTTATTTCCTGAGCGTATATTGCTTTAATATTGGGACCAATTGTTTTTGTTAACAAACATTTACATGAAGTTTATTAAGGTGCTCATTTAACCCATAAAATTCTTCATCATTTACTTTAAGATATTTCAGTCGTTTGTGGGTGGTGTGATTATTTAATTTAGTAATTCTTTCATGTGTCCTTCACTTTATCAAGCATTGCTATAGAGTTTTCCATTAAGGGCGATCGAACTTTATATTTAAATAAAACAAATTATCTACGAGATATCATTATTTTTTTTATTTGAAAAAGTATTCGATTACATTATGTATGGAATATGATAGCGGCCAAATGGCCGAGACGATTTCGCTGGGAGGCGCGTATCCGAGAGGTCCAATTCTCGATTATTCGACCGCATAAATCGGGCTCGATATCATTGATGGCTTTAGTTATATTGACGGTCAGTGAATCCGCTGCACCAAAATCCTCACCAAACAGTGACTTTTCTGGATGCATTTACAACTTATGGGTCTTATGTGAATTGATATCTCCCCAAATGCAACAATTTTACTTGTTGTTCATCCAAAAATGAGCCTCGTCGCTAAAGATGATTTTCCGTCCGAAATCGGGGTCCACTTCCAACTGCTCCAGAGCCCAGTCAACGAATGCTCGACGCTACCTATGGTCGTTTACCTTCAGTTCTTGGGTTAATTGATTTTTTACAGGTGCAGACTCAAGTATCGACGCAAAATTCGCCAAGTTGAAGTCTGCGAAAAGCCAAGTTCTTGGGCATGACGAGGAATGGGCTGCTTCGGGTTATCCTGCACACTCTCGTTCACTGCAACAACTTTTTCTGCAGCTCTCAGGTTTTGACGACATACGGGTGTTGTTTGATTGTTTACTGAACCAGTTCATTCAAATTTATCCACGAATAGTCAACTCAATAGGACGATTGTGGGCACCGTAAAAATCACGTAGTGCACGAAATTAGCACGAAGTGAGCACTTATTTTTATAATACAGTTTAATGATTTGCACACTTTGCTCAACCCTGTAACTTTTCATAATGTCCCAATATTAGTTACTATAACGTCCAAATTTGACAGTTTTGTAATATATAATATGGCCCCTATACACTGTCAAAATTCGAGCGCCCGTATTGGAAAACCTTTATATGTTTGAACATATTTCGTCTTAGTCTTTCCTTTCCTTAATCTAGAGCACATTTTTATTGAAATTGTTTGTGCATCGTGCATCCTTTATAGTTTTCCGGTTAATTTACATTACAATTTGCGCATTTGACTAGATCATTTTTTATTTTCTTGGTACATACACTAGTTAAGTGATTTGCCGTGCACGTAACGTCTCTCAGGTTATTTTTATAATAATTTTTCGTGTGACCAAACTTTTGACAACGCATACACTGGGAATTTTACGTTTACCGTGTTGTGCTTCAAATGTTACTTTAGTATTCAATAATAAATCTATTTTGTATATTCCTTTGCAGTTAATGTTCGATTTGATGTCTACGAAATGGATTATTAATGGCGTTTTTATTCCTCTTTGTTTTGCATTTCATAAGTTTATCTCATGGCCTTTTTCTTGAAAGCTTTGTTTAATATTAGTAGTAGTATATTTAAAGTAGAGTATATTTGTTATTAAGTGCAAGTCAGAAGTTACCCTTTTTAAAGTTGTTAATTCTTAATTTTCCATATATCTGCGTTTTTGTAACTAGTTGCCATTATCTTCAGAATTTAGATTAGGTGCGTATTCTGAGATTAGCGCCTGCATTGCATGTATTATTAAGTAATTATTGAATAGTTGGCTGTTCTATACGCTTTCACTTTATGGATGTGCTTGCACTGGACTTAGTTGTGGGAAATGTTTAGTGCATTTAGTGCATTTGAATACATAAAAGACATGTGTTTTGTTCTCCCTGTATGTTTGTATTTCGATGCGGTGGTGCATACTGCAGTAGTTCGGCAGCTGATAAATTTATAGGCAACATCACATGCACTCACTGCGTTTACACACTTTTAAATGTAAATTTAAAATGTATAAGTTGACCTTTCAATTTATCGGATTGCACTTATTTTTCTGGCAGGGCAGGTTGAAAAACGCCCTTACTCTTTGAAACTCAAGTGAAAATCAGCGGTTTTTTAATAACTGATATTGAATAATATAGACCTGACTTTAATCAGCAGGTAGTTTAATGGGACACCTCGGGCACTGATATCGGAGCATGGCACAGGCCCGCACGCTTCGAAATCGCAGTTGAAAGTAAACATGTATGGTATTTGTACTAATATAATCTAAAGTTTTTCTTGTTATCCGTAATATCAGCACCACTGCCGCAACGAGCATATTGTGCTAAAATTAAAACACGCCACAGTCACCAGTAAATTTCGAGCAGGGCTACAACCGTGCCACCACGTCCAGTCGAGCAGGATTTTACGTCGTGGCCATTACGCATAAAACTAATGATAATATTACAATGTAGCTCATAAAAAACAAAATTTCTGAAACATGATCGTCTATAAAATTGTTCTCGGGCTGTCAGCGTGTATTTAAAGTGCGGAAATTCGCGCAAGAAGGTATTCGCGCTGTTATGGACAAAACGTAAATAGATTTCAAATTCCAAACACAAACTAGCAGCCCCAGAACAGACAATACGATATGTTAAAGTTTACGAGAACTTACATAAGAAGGATTTTCAGCGGCCGCCTGGTCTTGCCTTTTTATTACGTTGCCGAAATTAAAAAACAGTTCCGAAGTATCATTTACAACTCAAACCTGCATGCTTCTCAAGTGCAACAAATCTATCAAAAAACAAAGCAGACCAAAAAGATGATCATCGCTCTGTATTCATAAAGGTAACCAACTTACTGAAGCATCACATTCCATTTTCGAACACCCAGTTATCACCAGTTTTAAGTTTCAGTGTACCTTTACAAATAAATTTCAGACAACTGTAATAAATCCATTCCGGCCAAGAATATCTTACATAACGTGGAAGCTGCAATATGAATAACTGCAATGGAGAAAGCAAGGAAAGTTCGGGCCGAGACTTCATGAATTACGCCAGCCAAAGCCTCCAAAAAGAACCTACCCAAAACGGAATTAAAGGCTCTTTGTGATTTCAAGGACAGCATCATCATCGTACGGTGGATAAAGGCAATGCAACAGTAATACTGCCACAAGAGGACTATACAAAGAAGATGGTTGAGCTGCTCGATTTGAGAACTTATAGCGTTCTCGAATGTTATACTACAGCATAAATACTCTCTAACATAAAGAAACTCATTGAAAATTTCTCTTTGGGTGCCACTAATAAGAAAAATGGCATTCAGAGGCTTTGCCTCCAAAAATACACAGACTTTCCAAAGTTCACAAGAACGATATACATACCTCTATGACTTTTTGTTAGAATACTTCAGAAATCCTAAAATATTAATAAAACGTCTTAATTAATTTGTAAATTAAATATAAATAAGAAATAAATTAAATTAATGAATTTAGGCATTGAAACAAAAGCAACAATTGAAAACGCTATAGTTCCATACTATTTTTCATAATTTTTTACAAAATCTTTATCTACTTCCATGGCATATGGTTTTGGAAAACGCTGAGGTAGAATATAAAGAGAATGATTTACAGAAACCAATCTGTGTATGCATGTATAAGAGGTGTTGGCAAAACAATTATCTTAATTACTACATGTGTACCGCGTGTTGCCCTATGTATATAATTATTCTACTCGGATTATTTTTAAATAAAGAAATAAAAGTTTTCCAGTAAATCTACTCTAAAATGAAACAATATTAATACAAACACTATTGTCATGAATATGATATCAATACAACAAAATCAATTTGTTTTCTGATGCTAACCCTATCATAATTTCTTAATTAAAATAAAACTTAGTTATAAATAAAATGAAAATCAAAAATAAAAGTTCAATTCGCTACCTCACTACAAACAATTTATATCATTATAATTATATGTATTATAAATAAGTCACCTTCAGCAAAATGAAACCTTTTCGGAGATACAGAATTCTTTTAATATAAAAATAAATACAAATCAATAAACACCTCAAACAACAGGATAGTCCATTGAAAGCAAACTCTTAGGTACTGCAATTATTTAAATATACACAACCTAAACAGATACTATGGAGTCGAGTATTTACTTTTATCATAGCGAAATTACTGTAAATAGTTTTACATGCGTGCAGTATAGAATTTTTGTGATTATATTCATATTTTGTTACGTTACTAATATCCGCATTAATAAAACAAATATATATTGCTTGGACCACTTATGGAAGATCGTCCATAACTTGATTGTTATATAAAAAGCAAAAGTATAAGAGAAAGTAGAAGAAATTAACATTAGCAAAAAATAAAAAAAGACTGCCTACATTCGTCTAATGTTAGAAATGACATGTCTGAAGCCTTATTTAAATCTCATTGAAACATGAAAAACAACAAAATTAATAAACAAAGTTTCTAGTGAGGTTTATTCTCAAAAATATTCAGATAAAATTGTTCGCGTTTTAAACCATGTGAAAGAGAATTGTCTTGAAATAGAGTACGAGCTTATAATAAGTAAAAATAAACTGCAGTATGTGCAAGTCATAAAATGTTCATAAATCATTTTAAAAGACTTTTTTAAGACACTGTTTTTAAAATCCATTTCAAAATTCTACATAAATTCCACGCATTTCAAAATGCCAATCTTCTACTTGTTAAACACCACGTGGCCACCTTAAGAACAACTCTATTGCGCAAGATTTGCATGCGGAAACTACTGCTTGACACTTACCTCCAACAGAGCATGCAGATGAGTGTCTTCCAGGAGAGGCAAAAGATGCGCTCGCTCGTGGGGCCGTGATTCTTGCAGGCAGTATATGTCGTCAAGAGAGTCCATTACAGTAGCCACAGCTAAAAGGAAAATTGCGTTACATAACAACAGAGTAAACTTTAAGCATGCCATAGCGTCCCATTTTAAAGAGTAACTAACATCGTAAAAGTTTATACCTTTTATACCACATTCATGCAATTTATAGCGCGGTGAAGACCCGTAAATGCATACACAAGCATAATAAGTATCGCGTAATCTGAAAATTGTTTCACTTAATACAGACTAAGGTGCCAAAAAACTATTCGTTAGGGATGTAGGCAAAAGTATTAAATTAGAAAAGACAAAAATTCCAGAGCTCGCTAAGTTTTAACTTTTAAAGCAGGGATCTCTGCATTGAATATTTTGAATCCCACACAGCAATATCGAACGTAATGGAGCTTTGTTTCCGCTATAAGAAAGCTACGGTGCCAGAATGTGCCCAGTAAAACGTGCCCTCATCACTTTTGCATAACAACAACAAAAAACAGGAAACCTCTGCATGACACTGCATTTTTAAAAAGTAGTTTCTCAACTTGCTCTCTAGGCACCAATGAAGGGGCAAACTACGCTTCTTCGATTTCTTCTAGAAAACTAAAGTTGCGCTTTCAATACACTGCCTAAGTTGATTTAGCGCAGCTACCGAATTGATATAAAAATAAATAAATAAAAATAATACCAATTATATTCGAGCTTTTAATACCAATTACATGTATAAATTATCACATTTTTATCGAAGATATAATTCTACACACAAAGAAGGCGCTTTATCAATGACGATGGCAAAAATCCAAAGAGAGCTTTTATACTATGTCATATCGAGTACTTTTTACTCTGCGCGAGGATATGCAACAATGTTGAAACTGCATTTTGTCTTTATTGATCGACGAAATCTGACCGCAATGGTACATGCAGTTATATCTGTGACGAGATGGTACAATAAAGTGGCAATTCAAAAAAAATTCATAAAAATGAACGGAAAGCGTGATTTACAGAACGACGTGCTAAAACAATAACAAATTTCAGAAACTACTAAAAGTAAATTGTAATAAACTTTTTTAACATAAAATATAAAAAACGCAACAGTAATAAAACCTCAACAAAAATTCTCAAGTGATTTCATCGAATGGCTAAGCAAGCATCTGCTGTTGCAGCTTAATAAGAAAATAAAAGTAATCCATCACACGTGCTTATTTACAAACAACTAGCCGGTTAAAGCAATCGTTCGAACATGGTCGCCATAACAACGGAGACGTCGATCCCAATAAGAATAGGCTGGCTTTGGGTATAATAAAGACTGAAGCCAGAAAACGCATCTTAACAAAAACATCGCCTGTAAACGGCAGCGGGTTAATGAAGAAGAACGGGCTCGCTAGATTCAAAGCTCGCCTTAATGGAACGAAAAGGAAATGCTTTTGCGTGCAGCGGACTCTTAGCAACAGAGAAAAGTTGAAAAGCTCCCTTGCAGTTAATAATAGCAAATGGTACTACACAAATCCCACACAGAGCGACTATTACTATTTTCTGAGTATTCCAAGTGTGGTGAACAGAAAATGCATAACAATGATATCCAAACGAAAATTTGAACAAGTGAATGCAAACTATGGAGAAGATATGTCGGTAACTCTCTTTATCAAGTTGAAAAACAACATTCACCAAAGTAATTTCCTGAGCTATTAAGTAGTATTGCACACGCCTCATTGTCATGACTTACAGAAAGTACCATCTTAGTTTTATTGGGTCAATATTTCGATTAAATTCGTAAATGGGCAAGATCAGTTAAAGAAATGAGAAAAGGCATGAAATGTTTTTCTAATTCCACAGTTCTCGCCAAATTTCCATCGAATTTGCCACACATGTTTCTTAGGTACATACCTAATTACTGTTGAAAAATTAAGAGAATTGGATAAGGGGGTGAGGATATGTGACCAGGAATATCTTCGAGTCCTATCTCTAGCTCGTTAAATCGTGATTAGATTTACACCAAATCACTACAATACAAAATTACCTTCTTTTAATAAAAATTAAAATTGCAGTTACTCTAAAACTATAACATGCAGAAGAAGTGTAAACAAAAAAGTGAGGAGTGAGAAGGGTGGGAAACCAATTTAACAAGAAAATGTTACAAAAAGCTACACTTTAGTGTCTTTTATTAAAAGTAATTTTTCTTATCCACACTTTTCAGCTTATAATGCCTGACGCATAGGATGCAGAAGACGAAATTCTAACATAACAAAATAAATTGAAACTTATTTTATCAAATTATAAAGCAGTTACATATAAGAATTTTAATTTAAGATTGCATATGGTCTGCCATTTTTCTTAATTTTCATTAAATGTCTTCCATTTTAGTATACTGCTTGAATTAAAATCTTCAATAGGATGTAAATACCTTTTGAGACATTTTTAGAACAAATGATACTTTTCCAATACTAGGCCAATTGTGGCCACATTTAAATAATGTAAACGGACTAAATAGGGCCATTTTAGTAATATTTGCTTATAAAATCTTCCACTTTAATTCTACTATAGTCGAATCCTGGATTTTACCGATATTTGAAACCGAAAAAATTATTTTTCCAGCATACCTTACGTTGGCAGGAATTGTAGTTGCATACTTAGAATATGAAACTGCAATATTCAAAATTAGCTGATAGGTCACTGTTTGATTTTTGTTGGTATTTTATATCTTTTGATTTATTTAACATCTTCCTGAATCAAATTTCGCGAAATACAGAATTGTGACACTTTAAATTTTGAGGTCATCTGGCGCTGACGCATTCCTACATGGTTTTCAATCATTTTAATCATTGTCCTTGTATAATTATTATATTTTTAAATACTAGGCCAATTGTGGCCACATTTAAATAATGTAAATCGGACAAAATTGTTAGATACATAAATTGCTTATAAACAGTACTTCATTTATAATTCTACGTGTATCGAATCCTGATTTTACCGATTTTGAAATCCGACAAAATTATTTATCACAAAACTCTACGTACTGGCAGGAATGTTTGCATACTTAGAATTTTTAACAATGCTATCATATTTTTCAACAGAATTGTCAATGATGTGTTTGCTGTAAGTCGACAATGCGCTACTTATTTTTGAAATTTTTGAAAAACAGTTTAACATCTTCCTGACATCAAATATTTGTAAATACAGATGATTGTGACACTTTAAATTGTCTGAGGTCATTTAGAAGGCTAACGCATACTACATGGTTTTACATATCAAAAGAAAACTTGTACTTGAAATAGTGTAAATTTTAGGCATATCAAACGTGTAAGTAAATTTAAATATCTTGGAAGAGCTATTGTCAAAAAACTGGACTCCGACACAGAGATAAAAAATATCAAATAGAAATAGTATAAAATACATTTTATAAACTGAGAGCCTTCCTATACGACAACCTACGTGTCAAGCTCCGACAAAAAGTGACAGAATGTTATATATAATCGACACTATTGTAGGGATTGAATTATGAACTCTAAATGTTAACTTGTGAGATATGGTTACATATAAGAATGATGCGTATATCCTGGGTAGATTACGGGCCCCACACATAACTGCTTAGAAGAGCTATAGTCGATGAGCAACTACTAACAACAATCAAATGCCGTAAAATAATATACTTGGTCATATTATTAGAGGAAAAAGATACCAACTACTCAAAATCATAATGAAAGGTAAAATAGAAGGTCGTCGGGGAGTTGGACGAAAACAACATTCCTAGTTATGTAATATCCGTGAATTCACTGGCTTAGGATCTGTAGGAGAACTAATACGTACAACGGAAGATAAAAATGCCCTTACGCAGCGATCGCCAACGCCAGGGGGACAAAGTGGTACAAAAAGCTGAGTTTACACCGATACAAATTTCAATGAAGCTAAAACTTTCAACTAAATGATACTATAGACAAAAAAAATTAAACGATCCGTTTTAATCAAAAATAAAAGATCTAAAATTAAGAAACAGTGTATTTGTCTTATAAGAGGGTCAACTTTGTTGGTCGTAATAACCGAATGAAATCTCTCAACACCAATGCAACTCTTAAAAAGTAAATCTTGATGTGGGTCGGTGCACGATAGTGTTCCAAGGTTATTTTTTCTTTAAATCATTATTTCTATCGCTAAATTTGACATGCAGCAACACTATGCAATAAGTAAAAAACAATCAAACATCCTAGAGTAATTTTATTTTAATTAAGTGGTGTCCTGTCATGCCACAGCAGTTAAATTGATACAGAATTAAACATACAATTTTGAAAAAAAGAAATCGAAAAGAAACAGCCAAGATCTGGTAATTATGAAGAACTACGAATATTACTTTTAATTTCTTTCATAATTGAACATCATTGAGATGTATGCAAAGCTATAAAACGTAAATACTTATTAAATGTTAAGTGTACTAAATTTCATTTTTGATGATTCACCGTTTAAGAAAGTGAACTAAAACCAATTTTACTATGATAAACATTCGTTGAAATAGTGAATCAAAAGTGGTGATCTGTAAGTTGTTACCTACAAACTGATTTGCAATGCAAACAAAAAAGCGGCGTAGTTTAAAAAATTAAGAGTAAATAGTAATTATGAAAGAAAGATAAAAAATTCAGATTAAATATGATGACAAGAGATTCTACTGGGATATTAAAAAATGCATCTACTTTTTTGGGAAGCACTTACTGCGAAAAAATTGCCCGATACGCATTGCGCCATTTAAACTTTAAAGGGGCCGCAACGGAATTACAGAATAAAACAAGTTTGGATACGTCAGAGCTGTTAAACTTTTTCTCTATAATTAATGACCCGGCGAAATCGATAAAAGAAAATTTATGTCCACGTTCTGCACTTTTCCGCCGAGCAAATTATTTTTTAAAAGCGAGAACCATTAGGTGCGGGGAAGCGTCCCCCAGTGCACAGAAACATAGAAGCGCGTCTTTGTAATTTGAAGAGCGCCGTTATCCACTCATTCGCAGCTTTACATTCACGCCGTTTGCGAACATTGATCAATCCATAGCGACGCGACATTGAGCGGATTTAATCTGAAGTTATCGTGCTTCTCTTTGTGGTACTGCAGGCAGCGAGGCCGGACCTTCTGGGATTGTTTCCGTATTTAGTTTTACAAAGTCAAATACGCAAACAGCCACGGTTTGCGCCGGCCTTCCATTAGGGGGTGAAGAGGTCGCAATTATAACATAAACGAACCCGTAAGGAATTGATCAATTTCGAGTAGCTTCTAAGGTAACACTTACCACATGATGAGATTTCATCGTCTCCAAAATCGGAAAAGTTATCCGTATTAAAATCATCACAGGGGAACCATTTACTGGAGTTAACTGCGCTAAGTATCATTGTTTTTAATTTTCTTCTAGCATTAAATTTCTTAAGTTCTTCTACAGTGTCACCGAGGTGGATCCTTAATCCTTTATCGCGCTCCTGAAACGTAAATAATGAGGTACAAACATAAGGTGAGTAGAGTGACTTGGCATACCCGTATCCACCTATGGCTAAGTACTTCTTGAATTGTTATCCTTTGGGCTGGATCTACGGTTAACATTTGCTTGATTAAGTCTTTTGCACTGTCACTAAGCATTTCCCACTGGGGAGTATCCAGCTACAAGAAAATTAAAGAATTAACTTACAAGCGAATCAACAAAACAATCCAAACTTACATGAAGCTTCCCTCGACATATTGTATCAAATAGCCTCCGGCCGGTGCCATGGAATGGAAGGGTACCAGACAGCAGAATATGTAAGATGACGCCCGCCGCCCAAATGTCCACCGCTTTTCCATACTGTCTTCGCTCGACGACTTCTGGGGCCATAAAGTGCGGACACCCTACTCGCCCTAGAGACGTCAATTACTGTTAAACACACAAACTGCCGCGGCAGGCTGCTTTTTAGTTTAACGAAATATGTAAAGTTATTTACGCAATCACCAAAAAGGACTTGCATGGTCTATTTTAATCTGTGAGTAGAGAACAATATATTTGCAAACTGCAGTAAATCAAGTGTTGCAAGTTTAATTATTATCTACATTTGCTGCATGCGATAAGGGATTGCGTGAGAATGAAGTGAAAACATGAGACAGAACTTCGAAGAATAGCATTAAATGTCTACCTGACTAAGCTAAGTTTTCTCAATACACGTAAAGTTTAGTATCTAAGGAGATGACGCAACCTTTGTCAGATCAAACTAGTCTTATAAAAAAAAAATTTTTTTGAAATTCCCTTTATGTGGTATTCCAAAATATTTCAAGATTTCCTTTAATTTATGTTGCTCATTAAATTTATCTTTGGTATCTTCCTTTAATTCACAATTTGAAGCAAGCAAATATTCAAATAAGAAAAATTTTAATTCTTATTACTTTATGCACTTTATTTTATTTATTTTCCCTAAATAGTTTAATAGTAATTCATCCTTTATCTGTTATAGTCATTTATTCCGTATTTTATAGATACATTTTGCTTCGTATAGTATAAATAAGTTCTCAGCTTTAGATTTCACAGGACGCAAATCACCGTTTACATGTCAAGTATTAGTCCGCCCTCTTGCGGTTTTAAAGCAATGACATTCGGTCTTTCGAAACATCATGTGATTTGGCGCTTGATGCACATAACCTCAATAATCAGCTGTGTTCACGATGGCAATCACAAAAGAGCATATTCGATTTTCTATCCACTTCGCGTTTCATTTTAAGAAAAACGCTGCTGAAGCCACCGAAGTGATTTATGCTGCATATGGTGAGAATGCTGTAAGTCATGCAACGTGCAAAAAGTGGTACCGGATTTCGCGGAGGAGAGTTTAGTCTTGAAGATCAACCACGCGTTGGACGCTCTCAAACATTTGACACGAATGAGCTGCAGACGCGTTAGGCTAGGAACTTCTCCCACATGCGTCGTATAGACCAGACATGGCCCCTTCCGATTATCATTTATTCCGGTCGTTACAGCATCACTTGGCTGATACGCACTTCAAAATAGAAGAAGTCCGAAAATATATCGATAAATTTTGAGTCTTGAAGCCGGTAAGCTTCTATTACCAGGGAATTCGCAAGCTACCCGAAAGATGGCAAAAGGTCATCTATGCCAACGGAGATCACTTTGATATTTAAGCTTTTTTTGTTTGTTTTTAAATAAAAATTTAATTTGCAGAAAAAAGCTGAGAACTTATTTATACACCTATTATTTAATATTTTTTCCTATATTAATAACAGGTTAATATTTTTTCCAAAAACTATCGATTTATTCCTTTATTAACTTTCTACAGCGGAGCTAATGAGATTATTATCCTGTCTGTCTGTGTGTCTGAAGACACTATAACTTCCGTTCTATTGAAATGATTCACTTCAAACTTGGCATACACACATCTTAGGTCAGTACCTTTCAAGTGATTGATTTTCAGCCAAATCGGTTTACGGCAACCGGAAGTGACCGTTATGATTTCGCACCACTGTAGAAAGTTTCCTTTACGGTATTACACCGTTCTCGTTGTATATGTCATAATATTTCTTATATGTCTTGTTTTGTTCTATTGCTCCTTTTTGTAAATTTCCAATGCGTTATGCGTTCCAACATACGCTAGTCAGAAAAAATTATTTTTTATGTAAAGGAAATATTATTCAAAAATTTTTGTCCAAAATAATCTCCAATTCAGACTAATAAAAAATAGCCATCTCAATATTTATCTACAGTATATATTTTTTTGGCTGTTCATTTCTTTTTTAGAAGACTACAGGTTGGATTTTTCATTAATCATTTAATGAAAAACTAAAAACATTTCAAAGCAATTCAAGCAACTCATTAGCACGAGCAAGTAAAGGTTGATCGTCTCCTTAGAGCACACCTCGCTCAACGTCTATTGCAGAGGGTGTAGTACTTGAAACACAGAGAGAGGCGGTGAAGGTGACTAATGGAAAATGATGACAATGGGTGAGTTATTAAAAACGAGTCTGTCAGTCAGTGGCGATGTAAAGCAGCAAGCGCAACCGCATGAGGCTTACCAGCTCTGTCAGACTTCATGTACTGCCTCCCCATAGGACTGAGGTTGGTCCGAAAGTCTGACACGAGACATTCTGTAGGCCATCAACACGTGTATAAGCCATCCGAAACCTCGTTTATAAGGCTTTTAAACTAGACTACGCAATAACATTTAACATTCACTCAGTCCCGATCCCACGGTTTAGGGTGAATGATGGCGAAAATGGGCCGATATTGAGTAGATTCTGCAAGCTACATTTTTTGTAGTTTAGTTCCCCAATTTTATAAAAAGTACCGCCAGCCCGAATAACCCGAATTACGGCCCTTAACCGCAAAAGCCGCATCTAAAAGCCGACATATCTAACTCTACCAACAATTTTATTTCCTTAAGCTCTTAGTAAAATATGACTACTTACAGATGTACAAGAAATTAAAAGCTAAAAAGTAAATGCTTCAAATTAAATAAAGTATTTACACATGAGCGAAAAACTACGGTTGCATGTTCTTATTCTGATGTAACCCAATGTATTTGCGACAGTTCTACAGCACTTCGGAGCGGCTGCGACCATGATATATTGCATTACTGCGTTGTAACATTACCCTGTCGGTTCGGTTCAAACATATAAATGATACTATGACGATATTTCATTTTTGAAAGCGATGTTATTGTACCATAAATGTTATTGAGAACTAACGAAAACAAGAAGGTAATTGATTCTATTATTTCAACACAAATAATACCGTTATTTTTATAAATCTATGGATTTATATTATTATAAAGTTACATGCTGAACAAAAATGTCGCGTTCAAAAGTAATTTTTAAAACTAAGTAAATTCATAAAATTGTAATTAAGCCATAATTAAATATTTAATTTTTCCAAAACTTTTAATATAAAAGTTATATTAACTTCCATAATAAAATAATTCATTCGTATTTAAACAAATAAATAAAATTACATATTTAAATGTGTCGTTAATACAATATTTTTATTAAATAATTGGAGACTGACAATTTTTTCAATAATAAAAAAATATTTAAAAATTATGAAATCTCATCTATAACAAATACTAAGATAAAGTGCTTTGAACATTTTTTGTATATACATAAATAAATAATCGTTCCTTTTCTACCTTATGGTATTCAGTATTAATAAAAATTTAAAATTAAATTTTAAATATGGGAAATTAAAATTAACAATACAAAAACACTAAAAAGTACTTCGTTAGAAAAGTGCAAAAATTAACCAAAAATAAACAATAAACTAAATAGCGAGAATATTAACATAACATAATAAACAAAATCTTATACAGAAATGTATATAAAACTTAGTTGAAGTAAAAGTTAAATATTTTAGATATAATATGAATACCAAGAAATAAAGTAAAATAACTACATATTACCTAATGTCAGAATCAAAGATTTTTTTATTAGAAAAATACATCAACGATCAGAACTATGTACATATTTATACTTAAAATATAAGACACATTAGTTCTATGAGCTGATTTTCTGGCAAGAGGCTTGAGGGATTTAACCTATTGGTATCACCCTGGAGACGTTATTGGTTGAGTAGGTCACAAGGCCATTTCTTATTGAGTCTTTTGAAGGCTGGTTCTTCCAGTAAAGGTTCGACTAATGGGTTTGAATGTACTAGAAGACGGGCATGGTGTTTCACTGCACGTTGATGAATTTCCTCTTTTATAGTTGGCATATCTAAGTCTGTATGTAGAGTTAGGTTGGTGACATACCATGGAGCACCTGCAATCTGTCTAAGAGCCTCAGATTGGAATCTCTGTAAAATGTTTAAGTTGGAGATGCTAGAGCATCCCCATAGTTCCAGTCTGTAAGTCCATATGGGCTTAATTATTACCTTATAGAGAAGTCGTTTGTTATCGAGGGAAAGTGGAGATTTTTTGCCGATTAGCCAAGCCATTTGTTTAAATTTGAGGTCCATTTGTTTCCTTTTCTTTGTAATGTGCGATTTCCAAGTTAGCTTTCTGTCTAGATGTAATACTAGGTAACGAATTTCGGTAGCGTGTGGTATTTCGACAGTGTTAATATAAACAGGAAGACACTGTTGTCTTCTTAATGAGAAAGTTACGTGAGCAGATTTGCTTTCATTAACTTTAATTCGCCATTGGTTCAGCCAATCCTCCAGGAGGTTTAAATAGTTTTGTAGCTGCTGAGACGCCAGAGCTGGATCTTTATGTGTCGTCAGAATTGCTGTGTCGTCCGTAAATGTTCCTACTTCAACATCCGGGGCTGTAGGCAGATCAGCAGTGTAGATTAGATATAGGAGCGGACCTAAAACGCTACCTTGAGGGACGTCTGCGGAGATACGAAATATCTCTGATAGTTCTTCGCTATATTTGACTTTATATGTACGATGTAGTAAATAAGATATTAGTAATTCGTAGTAGTTATGCGGAAACACAAGCTTGAGTTTATATAGGCCAAACTTTGTCGAAAGCTTCCTTCACATCTAAAAAGACAGATGAGCAGTAATTTTTTTCTTCAAAGGCTGTATAAATAATATTCGTCAAACGATGACACTGCCGAATAGTCGAGTGATTACGACGAAACCCAAACTGGTGGTCAGGTAAGTGATCCGCTAGCAAGTCATCTTCGTTTATTTGCTTTAAAATCAGCTTTTCCAGAAGTTTTGATATCACCGGCAAAAAGCTTATAGGTCGATAAGAACCGTTGGCGATTTACCTGGTTTAGGTATTAATATGATGTGTGCATGTTTAAATTGGGTGGGCCAGTAGCTCAGACGTAGGATTGAGTTAAATAATGTTTTTAGTAACAATAATCCGGAGTAAAGTAGTTCAAATAGTACTTTTCCGGTAATTAGATCAAATCCAGGTGACTTATTCTTTTTTAAATTTTTTATTTAATGTTCTACTTCTTGTACAGTGAAAGCTTTAATCGGTGGAGACAGCTGAAGAGGAGCATCTAGGAAATCTTCTACTTCTGGGTTTGGATCATTATTACGGGGTTGTAAGACTTGTGCAAGATATTCCGCAAATGCTGCCGCCTTTTCTTAGTCACACCTAGCCC
Source organism: Sinelater perroti (assembly GCA_036346155.1). Lineage (NCBI taxonomy): Eukaryota > Metazoa > Arthropoda > Insecta > Coleoptera > Elateridae > Sinelater > Sinelater perroti. The sequence continues at coordinate 39,292,674 of JARFIY010000001.1, forward strand.
AGGTACCATCAGGCTTACGAAGTGGTGATATGGTAGGGGTAGAACATTTAAACCCTTTTGTTGCTCTCCAGATTGTATCGTCTTTGGTGCTTAGGTTCTCCACATAGGCTGTGAAAGTGTTGTTTTTGAACTCTCATAACTTGGTCTTTAGTTTGGTCTGTTATAGGTATTTTTATCAACGGGATGTCGACTTCTTTGCCATCTGGCTCGTGCTTTTCTTTTTTCTTTAACCAGTTCCATTATTTCCATAGGGATATTTTGCGTCTGCCGTTCTTCTAGTTTATATGTGGGAGTAGCAGACCAAGCCGCTTTTTGGACAGTAGTGATGAGAAAGTTTGTCACTTCCTCTATATCAAATTCTGTTTCTATATGCACCGAGTACTAAGATATTTTATGATCAATCAATTCCTTGAATAGATCCCAATCAGTGGTCTTATTATGCAATGTTGCCTTGCTTTTCTTTTTTATTACTGATGTGCTGATGGTGACGATGACAGGTGTGTGGTCCGAGTTCAGATCGAAGTTAGGTCTAACCTCCGTGAAGTTGATCGAAATTCCATTTAGTATGTAGAAATCTAGAAGATCAGGTACTTTATTCAAGTCTGTGGGCCAATAAGTTGGCTCGCCCGTGGATAAAGTGAGATACCGTTTTTCGGTTATAAGTTTATAGAGTTCTCGTCCCTTCGTAGTTGGTAATCGTGATCCCCAGTTAGTGTGCTTGGCATTGAAATCCCCGCCAACAATAAAGCGTTGGCCTAGGGATTCAAAGAACGGTTGAATGTGGTCCTTGGTGATGGTCTTGGAGGACAGTATACGGCTGATATTGTTGTCGGTATGACTTGCATAGTTAATTGGATTGTTGTTGCCTGCATAAAATCTCTGTCGCACTTTGATAATTCATGATGAGCTATAGATTCGCGGACAATAATATCTGATCCACCGTGTGCGGTCCCATCCGGATGCTGGGTGTGATATAGTATATAATTAGGTATTCTCATATATGATCTCTCAGTGAAGTGAGTTGATACCAGCAATACATATATGTTATGTAGTTTTAAAACTAATTCAATTTCAGATTTTTTTGACTGGAGCCCATTGGCATTCCTTAGAGCTATTATTAAGAACTTAACCATTATGGACTAATCTCGTAATGACAGTTGACAACAGATTAAGTATCATGTTGTTTTGGTTAAGTAGCTGTGTAAACATTCCTTTAAATTCTTCCAAAAAGTGGGAAAGGGTTATATCTGAATTGTTTTGAGGGGGTTTTTCATTGTTTTTAGTCACTTGCGCGTAGGTAGTTTGGTTACTGAATTGTCTGTAGTCAGTTATGCGTTTTCGTGATTGATCTTGTCCCAAACGATATTTATTTTGTAGCTCGCGGTATACTTGACACCATTTATAGTTGGCTGGATGTGCGCCATCGCATAAGATACATTTTGCTGGGGTTTTCGGGGTTTTATTGCAAGTTTTTGTGTCATGTGCTCCGCCGCACTTTACACAGGCGTATGGCCGATTACCGTAGCTTTTAGTGTGGTTGTACTGCTGACATCGAGTGCATTGTACTAATTCAATGCTTTTTCTCAGAGGCTCTACCGCTATGACTTTATTTTGAAGATATTTTAGGTTGTAGATCTCTTTGTTGTCTCTAGCCGGCTCTAAATCCACAAAAAATCTGGTGTGAACATCACACGACTTTCCTTATCCTATTATATATATATATATATATATATATATATATATATATATATATATATATATTTATATATATACCAACACTGACTGATTAAAATAAACAGTACAAGATAATAATTGACTCATACTTAAAATTTTGCTACGTCACTGAAGGTAACCGTGCGAGCTCGGCTGCACAGCCTTCCCCATTATCGCCTGCGTGCTCCCTCCTAGCGGTCAAGCGCTTCATCTTTTTCGCTGGTTTCGATTAAGTAAGCATTTTGGGGTTCAGTGACTTTAGTGGTTGCACTTTCGGGTTGCTTATAAACTTATAGGATCTATCTTGGTTGCACTCAATAAAGTCCGTAACTCTCACTGGCAAACACAACCTTACTCGTTGAAAGTCAAACGAGGAATCCAATCAAAGATATAACTAATTAGATGTGCTGATCTCTTAATTAAGAAGTGAATAAAGTACCGTAACTCCACACGCTTAAATCTATTATTAACGTTCAAACTCACCAGATCATTCGGGAATATAATTTAGAATGAAGATCTCTTAATTAAGAAGTGAATAAATACGTGTTCCACTTACGCTTAATCTATTATTAACTTCAAACTCCCAGACATTCGGGAATCATAATTTAAATGAAGATTCTGAAAGTTCCTTTACACTTGCCAAACAACTAATTTCTATGTTTAACCATTGTAATTGGTTTCAAGTGCAAAGCTATAATTACCGCAATATACGCAATCACAATTTCTATGTTAAATTAATTGGTTTCAAGGAAACTATAATTACCCAACATACCAATACAACTTTCTAAGAATTATAAAACATCCCAATATTACAAGCTTTTCGGAACTTAATGTACTCTATTTAATTATAGTAGCACAGAGGAATTTTAATGCAGACCAATAAAATAAAATATACAAACGAAAATAATGTATGATGTATTAATAGCAAATAGAAAACGTTATACAAGAACGCACGTAGATGAAATAGTATAAAGGTGTTTAGAACCTTTTAATCCATAAGTTAGCTAATATTACGCAAACACACAAAATAAGGTATAATAATATTTTCTAACACAATGACTATCAAAACACGTAGTTGAGCTTTCTTCCAATGTCAAGTGTTCCTATTAATAATGACCAAGATGACAAGTGACATTCTGAAGATTTTGCTAACATTGACATTCATCAACAAATGGATGCTGTATATGGTTATCACTACTGATAGGTGGTGGGTAAGATATATGAAAGTAAAAAAGCAGGCATATAATATAAAAAAAATGTAGATGCATGAAAAATTTTTAAAAAAATCTGGTGTGAACATCACACGACTTTCCTTATCCTATTATTTGGGCAATTCTGGCAAAAATCCTGGGCTTAAATTTTTTTTTCGAGTTCCTATTTTGCTTTCACTTTAAATTCATGTTTATCTCGTAATAACAAATCGTTTTTTTCTCATGAATTTTTTGTATCTTTAACTGTTTAGATTCGCGACCGCTTTGCGAGCGATTTTGCGACCTTGCGACCAAACGGCTCGGCCAATTTTTACCAAAAGAACTGCGTCCCCTACCTATAAGTAACTTGCATACCAAATTCTCTAGCTCTTGCGGTTCTTGAGATATCCACATACATACACGAACCAATGATCCAAACCAACTTTTTTGGTGTCCTGAGGCTAAAATTCGGCCAGAAATGTGAAAAACTGTGTAGGTCAAATTTCCGCCGATTACAAAACAAATTTGTAGTACAATAAAGAAGTATACATGTAATATACGTAACATAAAAAAGAAGCTAAAATAAAAATAATAGAAAAGAGCTAATAACAAAAAAAAATGAAACATGGATTAAGGACATAACATAGACATTTTTTCTGTTATGAGCAGAGCTTGGAATATATGCAAAATGCATATTTTTGTATGCATACATATTTTTGAAGTTTTTTTTATAAATCTTTATTTAAAGGAACTCATATTCATTTTATTATTATTATTGATTTTATTTATAAAAAACAGTTATGGATTCTTAAGTTCCTGGGATACTTTAATCCATTTTATTTTCAGTAAATACCTATAAGGTAGTTGAAATACCTTTTTACTATTTCCTCTAATGTTAATAAATTAGTAATACCTTAAGATAATCCCGAATTATTTTTACACAAGTATACATTTTAATTGCATTTAAAAGCAATTAGAGAGCTCAACGTTCCAATTTATAGAAATAAAGAAACTATATAACAACTTTTATGCCTCTTGTGTTTGTTAGAATATATTTACCAGCCCAAGTGATAGTTCGATTTTATGTGACTTTGAACAGTTTGTGAAGTATATTCCTCTGATATGAATTGTTTATTTTATTTTGTGAAAACAGTATCTGTTTAAAAATTCCAAACAAGCAACTGCGAGAAGCGTTTTATTTAAAAAATGATGTCAAAATAATACGGACTTGAAAATTATTCACTCCTCTCATATTTCTATCACAGTTTGTAAGAAAAGGGTTTTATTGCTATTTTATGTTAAAATTATAGAAGTAAGGTTTTTAAATTTAAAATATAGCTTTTATAGTGTTTTTAATTAAATGTAAAAAGTTTTGAAATTAAAAGTAGATTGATTTCATAATTAAATTTTGTTATAATGTGCAAAAAAATTTCAAATAGAGCAACATGTAGGAACAATTGCATATGCAAAAAAAGTCTAATCGTTCGGGAAACATGGTGCAGCAAGATGTTAACATTCTAGTTCTTCAATATTAAGAAAAAAATTACCTTCATTAATTATCACTGCGCAATGTCTGAAATTCAAAAGCACATTGGCCATGGATTTGTATGATTTTCAGTAGATAAAAGCTCTATTTAAAACCAATAATATAACGATAGCTAGATTCATTATTAAATCGTTAAGTAATTTTTACCTAATCAAATGCCCATGAATAAAATAATGTTAATGGCTACAGATGCTGCACCATATATGATAAAAACATGACAAACTTTAAAAGTCTTTTCCCCTAAATTTACTTCATTGTACTTTTTTCGCTCACGATTTAAATCACTTTGCTGAAATTGTTAGACTCGAATATAATTTAGTTAATAGTTTAGTTTCGAATGTTAAAAATACTTTTATTAAAGCACCTCTGAAAATTTAAGTGTAAGGAAAAGTACCCTGAACTCCCTTTACCGCCAGAGCCGATCTTAAAAAGATGAGATAGATATCTGATTAAAATATGTAGATTTTCTTGCAATGAATTACACTAAAATCAAATAGGTCGTATGTCAGTTTGAATTCTCAAAGTTCAGCAGTAGTTGAAAATTGTATTGAGTATTTTAAAAATCCAACAGGAGCTAGCTTACATAAATCTAATTTTGTTTCCATAGCAACTACCATCGAAAAATTAGGGAAGCACGAACTATCACTGCATGAAAATGTAAGCATTATTGAAAGTTCAAAAAACAGAATTGCTAAAGGTGGTGGTAAAATTTAAAAAAAAAACTGGAACAAAGCTAAACTCTGTTTTGACAAAAAATGAAGGCTACATCATATTAAAAGAAATTAAACGATCTAATAAACGGTGAGCAGAGGATTGATCTAGAATTGGATCCAATTACAATATGTCCATTGAAGTACGCACCTGTTACTTCTTGCGAAATTGAACTCACGTTTTGAAGCTACAAACATTTGTTAAGCGATCGAATATAATGTTTATCTGTTGACAATTTAGAAAAATATATAAGTTCCAGTGTAGTAAATAAAAATTTAAGACATTGTAAAATAAAAGTAATTATTTGAAACACGTATTTTTATTTTGAATATTTTAGTGCATATTTGTTTTATATCTTTCTCTAGCATATACTCCAAGCTCTAATTATGAGTACGATAAAAGCAATAAAAGTGAAAAGTAAAAAAGAAAAGTAACAAAGTAGTCAATAAAATAGAAAATTAAAATTATGAACCATGCTCTACAAAACGCATAAAAATATTGAACTGAATAATAAAAAAGTACCCTAAAATTAAAAATATAAATGAGAAAATGAAAACATACAACAAAGATATGGCAAATAAACATTTTTTAAATCAAATATACTGCTATGGTTAAATATTTTTAATTATAAGATATTAAAAAAAATAAAAAACAATGCAGAAACATTGTAAAATAAAAGAATAGCGTGCAGAACTAAGAATCATACAATAGATAATACGTAATATTCATGTAACAAAACACAAGTGAAAGAGTATTTTTAATACAAATCTAAAAAAGTTTTTCGGGGAATAGAAACAAAACATTTAAGAAGTTCTAAAGCATCTAAATAAATTACGCAAATAAAATAGTTACAAGAAGATAATAGGTAGGATTAATGTAAATGAGCTTCCAAGAATTTCTACTGTTTATAGTTATAATGATCAAGTTAATTAAAGCGATAACAAAAATACACAACCTATATTATATTATAATATTTTATATGCCAATGTTATAGTCGTATCAATAAATTCAAAGATAAAAATGCAAGGAATATTTAACATTTGAGTCTGAGACAAAAGTATGTCAAAATTGATACAAACTTTTAGCCAAAAGCTGAGATCCGCTTACTGTTAATATGAATATTTTTTAGCATTCCTACAGGGCAGCGAAGCATGTACCTGTTATTAAAGTTTTTTTTATAATAGACAATAATGCTTTAAGAAACAAACATTTTAAAAACATTGCAACTAAACTAACATAATTATTTACTTTTTGCTCGTTAAGCTATTTATTTACACATTTTTCTTTACTTTCCTTTAAGAATGTGCACGCGTGACCAAACATAATTGGTTCGTTAATTGATGCTAATCAGCTTATGGTTCAGCCAGTTGTCTCGTTATGAAAGCGATTTTGTCTTGAATTTACAGAACATCACAAAAAGTAAACGTTTCAATAAAAATAGTACCATTAATTATTACATAATTCAATAGTAGTAGCACTAATATGATCATTCTGCTACAAGAACACCAAAAGTCAAAAGAACAAATATATTGTTGCTTTCATTAACAAAACTGATGATTAATATACATCAAATATCCCTGACGACATCAAAAAACGTTCTTACATCCAGCATCGCTCACAAAACCGTGTTGCGAGAAAAAACCGATAAATAAAAATGTCTGCAATGTCCCTTATAGGTGGGAAGTGGACACTGGAACAGCCAAATAATGTATGCTGAGTCGACAGTCCAAGTATAAAGTTCTTCAAACCCATCATTGCAATGAAATGTGTGGGTGTCTTACTTAGAGTCATAAGAACAATAAAAAGAGATAATAAAAAGAACTTGTTCAAAGCTTTCATAAAAACTTTTGTAAAGGAACTGTTTTAATAAGGTTTGTAAAAATTCTGCTCTATTGTACTTGCACTTGTTTCATTTCTACCCGTGAAGTATGCTGTATTATTTTTTAATGATTTATAAACAATAGACTTAAATAGATAATTTTTGTTCAAATGATATTTCTTTTTAATAATGCATACAAACTTCTGATCGGCAATGTATATAGATATAAATAACAGCAAGTTCTCCTTTTACTTCTTTATAAGCTTAAAGTTTGTTTAGTCCAGCGGATTCTTCCATCTCTTTCTCGTTCTACTCGATGGTCTTCTCCTTCTAGGCAACAGGTCTCTAACTTTCTTTACTATCCTGATGTCTTCCATCCTAGATATATGGCTATTCTATTCTGATCTTCTTCTTTTGGCCAACTCGTCGATCTTCTGAACTTCACAGATTCGTCTTATTTCTTGCTTCTTATGTGGTCAAGTTTAGTTATGCCCATAACTTTTCGTAGTGACCTCATTTCGGTTGTTTCTAGTATTTGTTTGGTCTTTGTCTCGATTGTGTAGGACATACTAGGCCTCATGACGGATTTATATATTCTAACTTTTGACTCCTTTTTTAGATGTTTGTTGTTCCACGTGGTTATGCTTTCTGGACCTGATATTCAACCTCTCTTATCAATACTCCGTTACTTGTGATTTTGATGCCTAAATATTCCATTGACATCACTTGCTCTACTACAGATCCAGACAGATTTCCATTGCTTTGGTTTTCTTGTCCGACACTTTTAACCCAAACATCTCACATGCTTTACTGAATTCAAGTAATAGCCGTTTTACGTTATCTTCATTATCTGCAATAAGATTGCGCCGTCCGAATTGCATATTAATCTAATTTCCTAATCTCCCATTCTGTATCCGCGGGGACACCTTTGAAATATTGCTTATATTGTTTCATTTATGACGAAGTTAAATAATAGTGGACTGAGCGAGTGCCCTTGTCTGATTCCTTTGGTTACATGAATTCTCTCTGCTATTATCCTACTGTCATTCTTTATTTGGTATAGTTGCCTTTATATATATTCTGTATAAGAGAAATCAGTCCACTTGGTACGTTATTTTCTTGCAGCGCAATCTATTACCTTCTGAAATTGTAAATTGTCGAACGCCGTCTGTATGCCGACAAAGCAAAAATACTGGATTATTGTATTCTAATGCTTTTTCATTATCTGTCGGATTACAAATATTGGATCTACACATGTAGATACTGTTGTCCGGAAATCCCTGTTGGTCATCTCTTAGTTCAATTATTTCTGCTAATTTCGTAGCTATCAGTTTCGTTGTGACTTTTAAGCCCGCATTCAGTAAGTTTATGCCTCGATAGTTATTAGGTGTTTGTTTTCTCCTTTTAAAAATTGGTATCGTAATGTTTAGTTTCTGCTCGCCTGGTATTGTTGATGTATTAAATAAGTTTTGTACTAATGTGATTAATTCTTTTGCTAATTGGTCACCTCCATATTTTATTAGTTAACTGTTATTGATATTAATAACAATAGTAATTGAACTAACATCAAACTTATAAAAATATTTTAACAATGACAGAGTACATGTATCTTCCAAGTTATGAAATCAACTACGAAAAATGTGTACATTACAAAAAAAAAGTAGAAATGTGAAAGAAAACATAAAACTCTAAACAAATGTGTGCTAAAAGAAACAAAAAAATATAAATGGTAAAATACATAGATACATTACAAAAAATAAAATTTGTAAACACTCAATCAAGTAAAATTATCAAAAAAAAAAATAAGAACAGTTGTAGGTACAATTAAAAATATATATTAAATGTTTCCTATTGCAACTACATTCCACAGTAAGTTACGTATTATGTTGATCAAATCTAACATTGTTAAAAATTAAGCGACTTTATTATGTAAGATAATTTTCACTAGTAGCTTAAAGAGTGCTGTTGTGAACTAAAAAATAAATAACTTTGGTAATTGCATGTTTTAAATTCACAATATGTTCAGAAAATAATAAGACTGATTATCTGGGTTCAAGCAGATTTTACCAAATAAAAATTACTCAACACAATAAGCGATACATTTTTGAATTAAACTGGATTTATCGAAAGCTCGTGTGTTAGGTAGCACAAACAAGAAAGAGAGTAAGTCAAGGATGAACAACGCACGGGGTTTCCATCAAGATATTACACTCGAGACAATATAGTTAATTTGAAAACGGTTTTAGGCTCTAAGTGACGACTGAGTGTTAGATTAATAACACACGAAGTGGGACATCGAAAATCCATTGGATCTAATTGCAAAGGCGGAGAGCGTGTTAAATTGGTTCTCAAAAAGGGTTTAACCGACCAACAGAAGTGTATCAATTTCTGGTAGCCTTTTGACTGTGTGCGAATCCTGATTTTATAGAGAAAGGCACAACCAGTGATTTTTTTGAGTTCAATCAAACGAAAAGATAGCGAGTCTCTTCGACCAAAGAAGGCTCAAATGAGCAAATCACAGATGAATTCATGCTCATTGTCTTTTTTGACTCCAAAAACATTGTCCTTAAGGAGCTCGTATCACGCGGACAAACGGTGAACAATGCATTTTACGTAGAAACGCCAACAACTAACATCATAACAATGTGGCGTTGCTAGCGAGAGTTTCTGGCAAAACAAACCGTGGCAATCCCGTCTCAACCTCCTTACAGCCCGAACCTCATCCCGTTCGATTGTTCTTGCTTTTCGTCTCAAACCCAGCTTGTAAGCACATCATTTATGGACTGTAAAACATGTACAGGCTACTCTGACGAGCGGTCTGAGATTCCAGTTTAAGACTCAGGCAAACTACGACAACGGTGTATTGGTACTCAAAGATGTTATTTTGAAATATATGAAGTGTATATATACATACCTTCAATTACACAAATTTTATAAAATCAATTTTATTGGTTTACGATTTATTCTGATTTTAACTTTTTTCAGTGTATTTTCTATATATATACATTATATATAAAATTGTATTATTATTAGTCATTGTACTAAATATAAACTGCATATAACAGCACGTTTTATAGGATGACTTAATAGTCCTTAAAAAAACTAACAATTTTTTACACGTTCATATTATTCGATCTAATACTTCTTTCTACAAAACTCTTAATTTAATCTTTATATTAATCTGGTTCTATGGTGTGCTTATTTCTTTTCTCAGAAAAGAGGTCCAAAATTATGGTAAAATGAAACTTAATGATTTATTTAAACAATTGCAAAAATAAATTACACTTTAATATAAGTATACTTCCGGTTAAAACGTAACCGTTAAAGAAATTTAATATGCAAAAAGAAATTTTAGTAAAAATCAAGGATTTTAATGTCATGTTTCAAATTTTTACTTTTTTTTACAGGAAGTTTAATTTTATTAAGAACTTATTTGTTACATCATCCTCACTTTCGAAAAATTAGTCTATAGAATAGAGCTATTGAAGAAGTTATATCTCAATTTTCAAAAAAAAACTACTTTCAACGTTGTCACTAATATAAACATTCGACAATTTACCAGATAAATTATACTATTTAGTCCCGTAATTTGATAGTTTCGAAAAGAACTATTTGTAAGGAAAGGAATGTTACATATGTATACATACTTTAAAGGAATGGTTCCCAAACTTTTCTCATTTTCAAAAGAATTTTGTTGACGGACTGCCCCCGATCCTTGCGGTACTCAACTTCATTTGTAATAAAACAGCGACTGCACGGCCAAATCGAAACAATATTACCAAGTAGCTCGCTTTATTATTTTATTACTTGCGCTACCTTTTACCATGCAGCATAATTTCTTACTTCGAGAGAAAACTGGATGACACCAAATTTTAGATGCTTTATCTAAGCAATGATGCAAGTATTATTTTTAACTTGTGAACTGTGCACTGTTGAACCATCTAGTGACAAAAATAAAAACACAAAAGAAATGTACAGCAATAATCTTAACCCATAGAAGGTAGACTGGGTCCACTGGACCCAGCCACATTTTTCAAACCGCTGGCATTTCTGTAGAGGGGGGGAGGTGTTGGTTAGTGTTGAGAAAATTCGTTCTTGTTTAGAAGTAGTAGAGGGGCGCTAGTGCCAGTCCGTTATTGCTTTGGTTGCTGAATAGTACGCACGTGAAAATTTTTTGTGGATCCACTGGACCCAGTCTACCTCGTATTGTACAAAATGAGTATATCATAAAAAATTTTATTTTAATAAATTTTTGTTAAAATGTAGTATGCAAGTAAAAAAAAAAGAAGTGAAAGTGATATTGCACAATATTACAGTGAAAATATAGGTTATGTTCCCAAATAATGTTTTAGAAAAAAAAACGTTGCCATTTGTGTCCAGTTTCAGTTGATAGAAAAACACAATATTTCTGTATTGAATGCAGATTACCAATTTGTAAAGAACATACTTCAAAAAAAATGTGTCACTTGTGAATAAAAAAAAAACAAAGTACAATTATTTTTATAAACTCTTTGTAAACAATTGTGTCACTGCTTCTTCTTTTTTTTATAAATTATAATACGTATCTATCAATAAACAAAAAATATGTATAGTTGTGTATCATTTTTTTACCACCTACATAAAACATTTTTATGCTTATTTCATACATCAAAATCTTATTTTTGCTAAAATTACTAAATTTGATTCAAATTACATATATAGGCCTTAGACAATCAAATCTGAGGCAAAAAAGTCAATTCAAATAATTTTATTTCCAATAATTCAGCTAAAAAAGCCGTGTATGCGTGAAAAAACAGTGAAAAATTTTACTAACTTTCAAACTTCAAAATAAATATATTTTTCGCTAGATCGCAAAACGGCTTACACGGTCTTAAAATACATGTCTTTAGCTTTGAAAAGACCACATATAAAGTTTTTTTTGTAGTTTACCGGAGATACAGCAATTTGAAAAATTTTAAAATTTTTAAAATTTTGTAAAAAGTACCTTCAATTTTCTTCAAAAATATAAAAACCTAAATATTTTAGAGCAAAACGTGTTGCAAATTCATATTTTTGAGACGAATTTGAAAAAAAAAATTTTTACATCAATTATAGCCAAGATATTGGCAATTGAAAATCGCTTGGGTCCACTGGACCCAGTCTACCTCATATGGGAGTCAAAATAAGTCTACCTTCTATGATTTAAATGTGGTTTTATCCATATTTCCAATAAACCGCAATATACTGCTCGTCAAAAAGTTTTATCAAAAGAAAGTATGAAGCCATCAAAGCTAATTCAACATTTAAATGGCCACACAAAAAAAGACAAAATATTTATTCAATACTTATGAAAAGTACGCTACAGTAATCCATCCGTTCGTGGCCTGTATGAAGTTGATAGAAGCGCCCGCCATAAGCACTCAAAAGGTCCGGTTTCCTCGTAAGGCGACACGGGCGTGGCCTAACATAAGCTAATCAGTAGCCGTGTCAGGTCACTTTGTAGGACGGAGATTAAGTTCTGGACTCAGCAACCTCCAATCATGCAAATGAAATTAATATCACTCAAAGTACCTTGTTGATTGGTTGAAAAGCGTTGATATATGCATCGATAGCACCAAGGCTATGATAAAATTTATCTGATCTTATCGTCAAATTCCAAGCAGTAATAGCATCAAAATCTTTACCTTCTGAAATAAATTATGTTATGAAAAATTTCCTCAAAGTTGTGCATTTTATCAAAGACAAAACGTTTTAGATTAGTATTTTTAGATAAAAATATAAAAACATAAATTTTTTATAGGTAAATCTTCGTCATTACAAAAGTAAGATAGCTTTCGCAAGGTAATATCTTGGAATAAAAAACTTTTCATATCCTTGCCAAATAAAAAAATGGAATATGAGAATTTACTTTGCAATTCTTAGACTAACTTTTCATTTTGGTATTTTCAAATACTTAAATATTTCGAATGGCCGTTTGCAAGACCGTGACGTTAATGTAATAATAGCCAGGATAAAATTAACGGATTTAAAAAAAAAATTATAGTCGACTTTGATTTGATAAAGAAATCAATTCAATGCATTCTAAAACTCATGAAAAATTAGCATAATATGATAAATCCTGAACACATTTTTGCGGACTTGCAAATAGGTTTGCACAATTTAAATCAACGAAAAAATCAATGAAAAAATCTTAAAATATCGAAAAATAGAATGTCAACACTAGACTTATTTTCCAGAACCCAGATCATTTTTTAACCAAAAATACATAATATTTGTGTAAGTTAAGTTTATCGTATGGTCTATGACTGCCATTAAAACAAAAATGAGAGATATGGCCTGGAAATTGAACATAATACAATGTGTGTGCCCGCGTGTATGGGTGTGCGTATATGTGCATATGCGCGCGCCCATAAGTATATGGCGCAAACTCCAGATTTAAAAAGTTTTTGAACAACAAACACGGACCTTGCATTTAACATTCTTTTTACTTTGTAATTTATTTAAAGTTTTTATTGTTATTATTTATACTTTATAAGGTGGAAGAGTGATCATGGTCCTAAATTTATCGTCTATATTGAGTAGGTCCCATGTGGGGTTGCTAGTCCCCCATTGGGCGCCTCCCCAGGTGGCGGATAGGGGAATGCCTCCCAGATGGGTGGTACCGAAGAAATGAAATACTCGGGGCGGACTAAAACTAGCATGACACAGGGCAGCAGTTGTGGCATTACTTTTATGGGGCTACTGAAGATTTACTTCCTTAAAGGCCCATTTTAGACCAATCTCAGGCGAGGGTCACATATTGACCTAAATGGTTGGGACGCTGCGGTGCGGAAAGCAACGGAAAACTACCGCACTAAATGCATTTTGTTTTAAATGCTTCCCAAGATAATCACATGGCTGAAAAATCAAAACAATTGGCCGTTAGTCCGGGGCACCCCTTCAGTGGGGAAACGGTGCGAAGAATCTCCCCGTCAGCCAATCAAGGGAATCAAGACAACATGTACAGTATACACAAAAACAGAGTCAGAATTGCAACATGGAATGTACGCAGTTTATTCCAAACAGGAAAACTGGATAACGTTGTACAAGAGATGGGTAGATTAAAACTAAACATTTTGGGTCTAAGCGAAACCCGATAGCCTAACTCAGGGAAATGCAGTACCGAAAACGGTGTTATATATTATTCAGGGAACACTGAAACAAAGCATTATAATGGAGTTGGTATCATGCTAGACAAAGCTGCAAGTAAAGCAGTAATTAACTTTATACTATATTCGGATAGAATTATGATGATTCAGCTACAAACAAACTTAGGTAAAATGAACTTAATTCAAATATATGCCCCCACTGCTGACAATAAAAACGATGATAAAATAGAACCTTTTTACGAAGAAATTCAGAAAGTACTAAAATTAAGAAAAAAACGTGACATCACAATAATAATGGGGGATTATAATGCAAAGATTGGAGAAGGAAGCTATGGAGATTACGTAGGTAAATATGGATTAAGTGAGAGAAAGGGACGAGGAGAGAGAATGCTGCAGTTTTGTATAGAAGAAGACCTTGTGGTCACAAATACACTCTTTAAACTACCAAAGAGAAGATTATATACTTGGAGAGCACCGAGAAATCACACAGAACAAATAATTAGAAACCAAATAGATTACATTCTAGTTAACAAAAAGGCGAGAAATAGCGTAAAGGCTGTAAAAACATACCCAGGTGCGGATGCAAATTCGGACCACAATCCTGTAGTCATGAATATATATATATATTAGACTGAAGAAAAGACGACAACAACAAAACCAAAATAGTTACATAAATACACGAAGGTTACAACAATCAGATATAGGAAATTCTGCAACTAAGATGATAAACCAAAACTTCCATAAAATGCAAGAAGAAAATATTAGTAATTTAGATAAGGAAGCAAAATGGTCTAAAATAAAAGAAACAATAGTAACGACACAACAAGAAACCTTGGGAGAACACAAGAAACAGATGAAGCAGAAGTTGATGAGAGAGGAAATCTTAGCGCTAATGGACGAAAGGAGAAAATTTAAAAATAAAGATGAAATAAAGTATAGGGAAATACATAACATTATTAGAAGCAAGATACGTGCAGCAAAGGAATCCTGGATGGATGATAAGTGCAAAGAAATAGAAAAGTATGAACGTAAGTATGACAGCTTCAATGTTCACAAGAAAATAAAAGAAATCACTGGTATTGCACACAGACAACAATCGAGGATAATGAAGGATGACCAAGGTTCTTTAGTCATAGATACAGAATCAAAGTCAAACTTATGGCAAAAGTATATTAAACAAATCGTTAGAGATCAAAGAGCAGAAGAACGTAGCATTACAGCAGCAGAAAACGCACCAAAATAACATGTAGTGAGGTCAACCATGCCATAAAACCGCAAAAGCTGGAAAAGCAGCAGGACCTGATGGTATACACTGCGAACTGTTAAAACTATTAGATGAACAGTCAGTTTCAATAATTGTTGACTTGTTTAACGATATATACCAAACAGGGTTATCCCACGCGAATGGCTACTTTCCACCTTTGTCCCCATCCCTAAGAAATCCCGAGCGTTTAGATGCGATGAGTATCGACTCATAAGCCTCATGAGTCAGGTACTAAAAATATTCTTAAGAATCATCCACACCAGGTTATATAGCAAATGTGAAGCGGAAATGTCAAACACACAATTCGGTTTTCGCAAGGGAACAGGGACCAGAGAAGCCATATTTGCTCTTAACATCTTAGCACAAAGATCTCTAGATGTAAACCAGGATATTTACATGTGCTTCATAGACTACAGCAAAGCATTCGACAACGTGAAGCACGATAAACTAGTTGATATTTTGCAGAAACTCAACATAGACCATCATGACATACAAATAATTATCAATCTCTACTGGGGTCAAACTGCAAAATAAAAGTGGATAACTCTCTCTCAGAGGAAATTAATATTCAAAAAGGTGTCAGACAAGGGTGTATCCTCTCACCCATGTTATTTAACATTTATTCGGAATATATATTCCGTGAAGCGTTAGAAGATGAAAGTTCAGGACTAATAATAAACGGGAAATGTATCAATAACATTCGGTACGCTGACGACACCGTTTTGATCGCAAGCAACCTAAAAGACCTTCAGACACTGGTAGATAGAGTATCTCAAACAAGTAAAGAATTTGGGCTTAGTATTAATATTAGTAAAACAAAAATGTTAGTAGTATCTAAAAGAAACACCGCAGACAGTCAGCTGGTCATAGACAATAGGATTATTGAACAAGTTCAAAACTACAAGTACCTTGGCACGATAGTAAACAAAAACATCACACATAGAGAAGAAATCTTAGCAAGAATAGAAAAAGCAAGGGCAGCCTTCATGAAAATGAGAAAACTACTGACTGCTCAGAACCTATCGATAGCATTAAGGACAAGAATGGTCCGTTGTTATATATTTCCAGTGCTCTTGTATGGTCTAGAAGGTTGGACTTTAAATAAAGAAACTTCAAAGAGACTTGAATCCTTCGAGCTATGGATTTATAGACGACTATTGAAAATCTCTTGGACCGACCGAATTACGAATCAGCAGGTTCTGCGTAGGATGCACAAAGAATTGGAGATCTTACCTACCATTAAGAAAAGAAAATTAGAATTCCTAGGCCACATTTCCCGCAATTCTAAATGTGAGATATTGCAGCTCATTATGCAAGGCAAAATTGCTGGGCGAAGGAGAGTCGGACGTCCCAGAATCTCTTGGTTACGTAACCTACGAGAATGGTTCAATCTTACATCAGCCGAACTATTCCGAGCAGCTATATCAAAGATCAAAATAGCCATGCTGATCAGCAACCTCCAAGGGAGAAGCTGAGATTAAGAAGAAGAAGAATTGAGTAGGTTATTATTTTGTTTGATATGTAGCAAAAGACGGAAGTTTAACTTGATCCACACAAAATAGCCGCTTCAATAAAGCCATATGTTTCAATTAAGTAATTAATATAAGAACTTTCCATTTAAAACCAACTTTAATTCAAAGGTAATTAATTTGAATTCGCAAATTTTTCTAATTTGCCTATTGTTTATCTTTAATACCTAAATGTCTTTAAATTTTTCATATTCCAAAACATTGGAGTTAAAAAATTAACTAAACCTAGTATAATAATTCATTTGATAATTAAATGAGTTGTAAATACTCTTAATTTAGTTATTTATAAATTGGAAGTATTTCTCGTTTATTAATCACGAGGTGCACTGCTTAGCAAAGGTCGTTAAATTTACAAGCGCCTAAATTGCAGTCTAAGCTGCCAATCTAACAATGTCGACATTAACCATTAAACTCGAAAGACAAAATTAGAACGACCCATTCCGAGCAATTAAAATTGCAAAAGCCCTAAGTAAGACCGCCTAAAATGGCTGACAAGCCGGCTCCGGTTTAAAAATCGCAGTTTCCTATTTACCGCCAGAAAATGCCATTCTCGTGTTATTCAAATTCACTCTAGCGCGTCTACAACTTTACCTCCTGGCTGTCTGAAAGGAAACTAATCCATTTAAAATATGTCTCGTGTACCTCCAATACTGCAACTCACTCTACTAATAAAAAGGTAATCGTTCAGCTCAATGCCGTCGACGGATCAGAAATATATGTCTGCGGAAATTTACGTTATTATTGATTAGCTGTCGCCTTCAACGGAATGACCAAATTGGAAAAAGATAAAACGATAAGCGGGCGAATTCAAATGTTGAGTGCTTTATTCTTTCGGTTTTTATTGGATAACCGTTTTCCGATAGATAAATACGCAATGCAGTTGTATTTTAAATTAATCATATCCTCTTTAAAGTCAGAAAAAAAATTACATATACAAACATTTCAAAATTCTATACCTTTTAACTATCACACATTAATATTACCGTTTACATTAAGATTTATCTGTTTTAATGTCAGCATCGACATGGTTCTTAAATCAGCTATTTAAAAGTGCTTATATTTCATTTTCTTCTTTAATACTCTGTCCATACTGTGGTATCTACCAGTAAACAACTTATAACTGTAAACAAAAAATATTTGTAGTTCTCGCATAAGATCTTGTTTAGAAAAATAAAATCAAAGATATTTCCCAAATTTTCAAATAAAATGCAGTAGAATTTTAAATAAAACTTAACACCAGCAATTTCCCTGTACAAATTCGGCCTAATAGTTTTAGAGTTAGAGATAGAATCATCAGTCAAGATCTTCAGCTCCCAAACATAGAAAAGACCATTTTTTTAAATAAAGTAGACATTAGGATCTACGCAAGAAATGAACATTAAAATGTCATGTTTCCAGATACAAAATTTTCATCATTAAACGACATAATTAGTAGTAGTTAACCTATGGAAAGGTTTTTTCATGGTTTGTGAATTTTTGTGAAAACAAAATCAAAACTGAAACCCAAGGGTAGCAAAAAGATGATTTTGGATTTTGTACACTTTGAACATTGCAGCACTAGACCACAAAGTCAAGCCTACTAAAGTGTGGTTCGCTTAGAAAGCAATGAGTGAAGTGTGCTGCTCAATATCTTCAAGCTTATATAGAACTATTTTGAATGAAAACGCCATCAGTTTACTTATCAAAAATCGTCCAATGATGTAGAAAGAAAGAACTAATGTTGTCATGTTCAAAATTTTGACATAATTTTTTTAGAAAATTGTTATACTAAAATAACTGATAATTCGAATAAAATGGTAAAATTATTTTGCAAATCTCCTGGACCTCAACTTTCTTAAAATCTTTGATAATCACACTCGTTATTAAACATAAAAACGCGACACTAACGAATAATCACATAAAGCTTGTAAATACAAAGTTAAGATAAAACCCTCGGCCTTTACCCGTAAGTTGGCGACAAAAGCGCCCGTTTCCTATAATGCCATTTACATTAAAAACGCAGCTGCTAACGCGCCCAAAATGCTATAATATAAGGGAGTGGTCCGCAGCGCAAAAAAATAATGCGCTGCTCGGCGGAATTTTATAAAGCAACGCATTTTGAAGAGGAGGACGCAGTCCCGAAGCAGCGCCCATTTGCCACGTCACGATTTAAAATTGACTTCAGCAACTTTAATTGGAGTTCACTTAGTTCGAATCTGATAACTTTTAATGTTCTTCATATCAGATTTTAGAGCTCGGCAGCGCGAGCGGACAAAAGTTTGTTGTTTTCGTAATAACATTACGTTTTTCGCTCAATGTCAATATTAGTGAAAAACTTGGGAGCAGGGCAGAAATTATGAAGCAGTAATTTTCTCCATTATGTTCGACTTCGTTAATTATTCCGTCATTTATGCAAGTGCACGTGTACTTAGTATGTACTAAATATCACAATATAATATTAAAATAACCCATTTAAATCTCCCATCCCCTTCCTAAAATGTGCTCTGAAAACTAAAACTATGTATCTCTAAAGATGATATAAACACAATTAAAAACCAACGCCATTCCACTACAAGATAAAAAATTTTAATTGTAGACTTAATTAAATCCACTAATTAATTAAAATAATAAAATAAACAAAAACAAAAAATGTATAGATATCTACTTATACTTCTCTATAATTAAAAAAACATAGAAGTACAAATTGTAAGTTAAACAAAAATCAAACTAAAAATCGAAATTGATTTAAACACAAAACAGTAATTAAAAGAAATATAATACGTATACAAAAATCCAAAAAATCGATTTTTAACTAAGAGTTTTAAAATATAGTACTCAAATATAAATATAAGTAAAAAGAAAAATGAAAAATAAAACATCTTTAATGATAATCAAAAAATAAAATAAATTAAAAAACAAAAACAATTTGAAAAACATAATGGCTAATAAGTAACTAACATTAAGAACAAATAGATAAAGAAACTAAAGCAATACAACTTTCCAAAAAAAAGAAAATATTTATTAATTCTATTTACATATTGATACTAATATATCTATAATATAAAAATAGTTAAATGAAATATTTATAGTCGAAAATAATTTAAAAAATCAATAGACACAAATTTCTTAGTTTTCTATAAATTCCCACTCCATAAAAACAAATTGAAAATTTTCACTCAACACTTTCGGTCAGTACATTCTGAAAATTATTTAGGCTGCAAATTCTGATTCATAAAGTTAAGATCAGAATTGCCAGATTGTCAAAAGGAGAAATCTATAGCTCAGTAGTTAGTCCTTACCATTAAAGAGAAATTATTATAATATTTGACTACTATCTTCTGATACGCTTTTATTGTTGTTTTTGCCTGTTCTATCACAAATGGAGACTATTAGGCACATCTCTTCCATCACACACCGATTGAAGCTAAACAAAGGCTTCTTAAGACTTAACAATTCTTTTCAATAAATTTTCTTGTAATTTTTTTCTCTAGAAAAACATTTCTGTGAGTAAGAAGAATTCTTCTGTAAACCTGTTTAGGTCGATCTACTAACGTTTCAGCATAGATAAATCACTGAATAATGAATGCTAAAGAAGTTCTTTAATCAGTTAAAGAGTCTAAGAAAAAAGTGCACTTTATTTACGTATCTAAACACAAATATACTACATTTCTACTTATTAAGTTACAAACACTCGTTTCTATTTTCCTACTAGAGGTCACCTGTGTTGATTATTAAATTAGAGCTACATATTTACCGGTTTAATCCAAGAAATATTTAAACAGAATTGCAGTTTTATTGTTTATCAAACATTTCTATTCTTCTCTTATAATAACTCCACAGTTTCATAATCATTCAATTTTTCTTCCCGTTTGTTTGTTCAAATTACTTAATGCAATAAGCACATCTAACTTTTAAAATACCACAGTTTCTATATACATTTTTATTTCATTCCATTTTGTGTTTTTCATTTCAGTATCATTCTTTGTTTCGCCAATGATGAGTTTGGAATACTCATCTTATTAAGTGCATTTTTCAACTCTTTTATTTCTTGTTTAATATGGTGATTGAAGTTGTACTCTTCAGGATGACAAAGAACAACAATGAATTTCCGTGTACAAATCTACTCGCACTTTATATTAATCTAAAAATAACATCAATTGATTATCTATTAAACACAAGCTAATGTTGATTTGAAGAAAATAATTAAATAGTTTATTAAAATAAAATTACAGAAAAAGATAGGAAAGTACAGAATAGCCCCATGGATACGCTAAATGAGATTTTCATTTTAAATGATTGTGTCTAACCCCTGATCAGAAATCAACCGATAAAAATATCTCATCTAGTGCGGTTCATTTTTCCCGCTTCGAAAGTCAAAATTGCGAAATTTAAGATTCCTTGATTTTACTGGCCTAACTGGTACGCTAGATGAGATTTTCATTTTACATCGTTTTCCCTAACCCGCTGACTACGAATTCATTGTAAAATCAAAGTCAGAAGAAGTTTGTAATTAAGTATGTTCACTAAAAGTTAATTTTGTGTTTACTGTTAGTGCAGTTTAGTTATATTCAAAAAAGTTACTCTTATTTTCTTAGATTTTATGTACAATGGGAAAATAGACAAAACATTCATTATTCTGGTGTACTAGTTAACCAATCCTCGGCTGAAATAATTCGTCAGTTCAAGAAGAAGTTTGATATCCATCAGTCTTTGGATAATATAACTGATAAAAGGTAAAGTAAAACTGTCACGTTCGTTCATCTTGTTTTCATGATTATTTGTAACAGGATGTACAGAAAATGTTTGAGGATTAGAAATGTTCTGGACGATATTGAAAAAATAAAGACAAAGGATAGGACAGTTAGAACTAGCAAAAACATCCAAAAAGTTAAAGAGCTTTGTAAAGAGCAAAAATTGTAGCGACCAGAAAAGCCTACCAAAAGTTAGGATTATAAAAAAAGATTTACGACTAAACACATATAACATATAGATCAACCAGCTAATTAGCGAAAACGCAGCTCAGAAAAGATTTATATTTGCTATCGATCGAGTTAATAGAAAAAGGATTAATAGACCCGAAGAAGGTTTGGTTTACGGACTAAGCCTACTTTTACTTTGAAGGTTATGTGAACAAACAGAACTGGAGGATATGGGGAAGCAAAAATCCACACTTCTCAACACAAAAGCCCTTATATTCCAGGTAGCTAATCGTTTAGTGTGCGATTTGCGCAGACATAGTAGTAGGACCTATTTTTATAGACAAAAACATACCTGGTGATCGCTATCTTAAAATGCTCAAGGAAGAAGTTTTTCCGCACTTAATGGAATTGGAAAAGTTGACGCTAAGTAGTTGATGCAGATCGGTGCGCGATTACGTCGCACTGAAAAAAATCTTTGATCTTCTGGAGGAGCATTTTGATGAAAGGGTTATCGCATTGAATTCTGCGAAGTACGACGGGCATGGTATTGAATGAGTACCCTACTCACCGGATCCAATTCCATGTGACTACCTCTTGTGGAGACAACGTGTGCAGAAAACAAATTCGGTCAATAACTTATCTCAAAAGAGCAATCACGAAGCAAATTGAATCAATAAGACTAGAAATTCCCGATAAAATACAAGCAGAAATAATAAAACTTATTGATCAGGACAATCTCAAAATAACAGCATGTTTCTTAACACAATTTATACAGCAGCCCGCAGGCCCACAAAATGATTGATATCGACCTTTGTTACCTTGCCTGAAGTTACCATCCTAAGCGCTGCCAGGGTACCGCACTATTAACCTTACGAGTCAGATGCTAAAAGATCTTTTTAAAAATAATACAGCCGACTTTACAAGAAATGTAAAGAAACGTTAGCAAATACCCAATCTGGATTCAGAAATAGATTTGAGACGCGAGAAGCTTTATTTGGTGTGAACGTATTGGTACAACGATGTCGAGATGTAAATAGAAGAGTGTGTAATGGATTCGTGGATTACAAGAAAGCGTTTAACCGAGTTAACCACGACAAGCTGATTAGAATTTTGCTCTAGATAATCACGATATAACCATCATAAAAAAACCTTTATTGGTATTAGAAGGCTAATATGAGAGTGGCTACAAAATTAACAGAGAAAGTGAACATTCAGCGTGGTGTGAGACAATGATGCGTATTGTCCCTTCTGCTCTTTAACGTGTACTCGAAAGCAATCTTTATCATTACAAAACAGTAATGAAGGTGTAGCTAGTAATGGAATACTAGTCAATAACATTAGATGTGCTGACGATAGTTTACTGATAGTTGAATCAGAAGAATATTTACAAACTCTAGTAGTGGATACGGAGTGAAAATAAATTTAAAGAAAAGGAAGCACATGATTATAGAAAAAACACAACACGCACTAACAGAAATAAGAGTGGGGACAAAGTAAATAGAGAGAGTAGCAAACTACAAATATTTGGGGACTATTCTAAATGAGGACTTTCCAATCGTACTCTACCGCATGAAAACTTAGACTTTAACAGATAAACTTTGTAAAAGAATGAACTCGTTCGCAATGTGGACATATCGATTTGTGTTACGTATATTTTGAGTCGGCAGAGTTCGGAACGAGGAGATACTGCGTCGAATAAACACATAACACGAATTATTATACTACACACAGTTAAAAAGCGAAAATTTGAATATCTGGGTCAAGTCATGCGAAACTCAAAGTATGAACTGTTGCAATTGATAATGCAGGGTAAAGTAGATGGAAAAAGAGAACCTGGACGTAGAAGAGAATCTTGGTTCAAAAACCTTAAGAAATGGTGCATACCATCAAGCTGCAGTATCTAAAGTACAAATTAGCCTTCTGATAGCTAACCTCTGAAGATAGAAGAGAGTGCGAGTAAGAATGCTATCAAGAGGAGTAAGAAATTTAAGCCGCGTACTTTAAAAATTTAATTTAGTAGATACATTTACCTAAACACATTTTTTTCTTTTTTGCATGTCATTTAGCGTACCAAGTGAGCCAGTTAACCGTCGAAGCGAGAAAAAGGTACCGCGCTAGATAAGAATTTTTTTTATCGGTGGATTAGCCGTCAGGAAATTAGCGACAATTTAAAATAATAATCTCATCTAGCGTACATATTGGGCCACTCTGTACAACAAGTATTTTTGGTGCAACTTAATAAAACTTGTTTCTTTCAAAATACTTTCTTCTTATCTGTTATACAGCTTCCAAAACATTTTTCGAGATCTACTTAAAAATAGAAAATTTATTGATCGAATTTCAAAGGATTTCTCAATTATTTCTGTGTTACAAATGATCAGTTCAATATATTTCCAATATTTAGTTTAAAATTTGAAATCTCTGAAAATATATAATTTAAGCTTCTTTGGTCATAAATATGAAAAACAGAATACGTACAAGACACTAGTAAAACAATAATGCAAACCATCGCAATATACAAAATCAAAATAAATCAAATAAAAAAAATTTACTAATACGTTTAAAATGTATTAAACAAATGTAAGACCATAAAATTAGTACTTTAATACATATCTTCTTTCAACTAGTTACTTTTAACTGTAATGGTTAAGGTGTTATGGTATAACATCAAATACCAAACCTAGGCATTATTATATTATTGTGCCAAACTAATGGACAACCTTATTCTCCCAAAACTACAATACAGAGATCTGTAAAAGTCCTAATAAAAACTGAAACGATTCATTTATTACTTATTTGAATGTTAATCCTAGTAATTCCTCGTAATTCTGCCCGGTCTACTTTCTCCATCGCAATTTCCAGTCAATTATTGTAATCTGCCAAATTACATCAAAGCTTTACGTTGAGATAGATACAAATGCGTTCTAATAACTTCTTCATCCCAGACCAGCACACAAATCATTCGTATCGACACACCGTGAGACCAGCACTTGATACTCACCAATAACATTTATCAGCGGCCTGTCTGGGAGCTGCACGGCCACTCCGAAGCCCCCCAGCTTTACCGGAGCGGAGTTTTCGGTCGTCGCCAGAAGCACGCACTCAGGCTTAATATCTCTGTGGATGATGTCGTTCTCGTGGCAGTATCGAAGAGCTTCCAATATCTGCCGCATGTAATGACTGCAAATAAAAAACTTTATTACAACCGCATCCGGCAACTTCCATCAAATTAAATTCTTCCATTTGCATAGGACCGACAGACTTGGAAAGCACTAGGACAGATGATGTAATGCATCGGTTTGGCTTTATCGAGAGGTTATCCGGGGTTGAAGGAGCCGAACACGACTACGCCATTAATAAAGTGTCGGCTTAATATTAAAACGGGTTAATTGAGCAGCTTACCTCGCTACAGCCTCGCTGTACACGAATCCGGCGGCTGCCCTGCGAACCACCTCGTAGCACAGGTCTGATCCGTCCATACTAAAACAAATTGACGAATAACGCGACACACCAAAGTAATAAATATAAATGGTCCTGGCGCAGACAGCGTCCCCGGAGAAGCGTTTTAGGCATTAGTCTAAAATTTTAAAAGTGGTGCTCGTTAGGGCACATCTGACATTTCGACCGAAGAAAAACGAGAGCACCTTCCCTAGCGTTGATATAAAGGCGGTTTGACTCAACACGCCATGCGAAAATAAAATAAAGAGATGGCGAGCACAATTATTACGAGGCCGAGACATAGTCGACCTCTATTTTTCTCCTCGCTGAGTTGGAAAATAAACTATAAGTTGCACAACGCTTTTTAGTTCTCTCTATTTTAAGAGTAAACGAACTGACTGTTTAAGTGATAAAGATGTTATCTACTTTTAGAATTATTTCAACTAATAATTTTAAAACGATTCTCCGTATACAAAAAAAGAGTATTAGATCAATGGTAGTCATATTCCGCAATTTTATATATACAGCTATAGTGCATACCTCATTACCATTACCACTTGAGAATGCTGTGATAAGCGACGGTTATTATATGTCGCTTAAATTATTACTAGACCCTGCATGCAAGCATATATTTTTTTACAAGTAATTCTTTGAGACATCTTTTCATAATAATGACAAACAATAATCCCGTTTTATGCCAGTGGAAAAGTAGTAGTACAAGTGATAAATAAACAAAGAATAAACACATAATATAAAAATAATTCCGTTCAGCAAATATCTATTACACCCACATCTGTTCATGTAACAACCGGAGCCTGATTAATCCGTAGGCTGAGTAACTTGCAGCCTAGGACATTAGGATTAAAGTGGGGGGGAGTTGTGGAATTGGTTAAAAATTGTTGAGTTGAGTAAACGAAAAAGTGAGCTCAATCAGAGAAACTTTGAATAGATTATAACTGTTAAATTTTGAAATCGTACATTAATCGTTCATCGTCGTATAATTCATTTTTAAAAACATTGATATTGCAGAAAAAATAACATGTCACAAAGAAAATTAATCAGAAAATTTCCACAATAACAGATCACCGTCCGCACCATATCTAGCCACACCCTTGAATTCCAGAACATTCTGACTCATTCTAGAACCTCACATTGGATTATAGTGCCGAATTGGAGAAGTCATACAACGTGCAGTAGTAATGCAAATAAGTTAGTGTTGTTATAATAACTGTTGACCTTTGCGTTAATAGTATTATAATTTATAATTATTTTGCAGCAGTAAAGTTCTTGAAATTAAAGTTAAGTTTTGAATTAATTCACATTTCATTTATTATAAAACCTGAACAATGAGTGTCAAAGATGATCTATATGTAGTAAAAAAAAACAAGTAGAGTAGATTTTAGAAAAAGTTCCAAAAAGTATCTTGAACGGCAGTATGTTGTAAACACTTTTTTTCTGGCATGATGTGCAGCAACCACAAATGTACAACTGCAAGAAGCTTCAAGCTCACAGAGCTCCAAAAAGACTCAAAGATGTAGACCCAATTATATCACTCGCTGGCCCGGTATTGCGGTACATAAATGAACTTTATTGGCCTACAATGGCGTCCAACAAAACCGTAACATTGATATTAAAAAATTTGAATGACAGTATACCACTCAACAAATATTCAACAAGAGTATTTTGTGCACTGTCCAAACTCTATGCAGGAATAACGTTCCTAGTAACTAAGAGATTTGATAATTGTAAAACTAACAATATAATAAACGATCATGACAACAATTCTAAACACAGAAAGTAAATTTAAAAGTAGCAGAAGGGTACAAGAATGAAGTTGTGTATTAGTGAAATGTTCTCTTAAGAATTGTTGAAGTTTTTAGCTTCCCGTGGACTGCCAGTTCATAGCTATAATAAAGTAATAGGATTTATAGGAACTGGCAACTTACTTCGATTTGTAAATCGATTTCAAAATTCAATTAGAACATGTAGCAAACTTTGGAAATAAAAGAAGAGATATTTCCTCATACTTATTAAGTATAACTGTGAATAAATTCATTAACAGTTAGAGAACCAAGTTAAGACAGATACTGTTCAAGATGTTGCAAACACCTTTTTTTATTATTCTAAAATAGTAAACTCATAGTCAGATAAGAACTTCTTTTGATCCGTCGATTTTCTTGATCTAAATAATTTTAAAAGACAAAGCTACAACAATCCCAGCAATACAAAGATATTCAGGTTAAAATAAAGGTGGTAAATGCTCTGGCCACATACATCCCTTGCGCGGACTACTAGACAACTAGTTGGCTCTGCAGCTATCGAACGCAATAAGTACCCTGTTGAATTTTTTTTTAGAACAACATCTATAACTTTTTTAGTTGTTCGGCCGAAGGATGGGATATTTTGCAGTTTCAGTTAAAAAAACTTGTCTTTAAAAAATATATATTAAAACCCGATTAAATACCAGTCCTGCTTCCAGTCAAGCATTACACAAATTTCACCAGAAGGTACGATTCTCTGATACGCATCACCAGAATGGGTATAGTGATCAGATTAAGAACGTACAGTATGAAGCAAATATATGGACGGATCCAGGTGAGAGGGTGGCAAGACTGGAGTGGGATTAATCCTTAACCAGGAAAATCCAATGAGGCGGCAACTGAAGAAGACGCACATTAAGAAGAGGGATGGGAGTCAGAGACAGTGGATGATATGCGAGCGTATTTCTACCAACATTGAAGACAACACAAAAAGAAGATACCTATTTGAACAAGTACACTGTACAAATTATCTCGATACAGCAACTTTCGAGCAACTCGATACATGTACTGTCCACTCAAACAGAAAATCCGCAACTGAGCAGAAATCACTCTAATCAAATAAGGACTTCGGTGGCCACAAATGCTGGAGGAAATTATGAGACGCGCCAACGAAGATAGCTGGCGGAACGCGTTACAGATGTTGCGAAAGACGGAGGGTTCAATAGTAGGTACAAGAGAGCGATAAAGAACGGACACGTGAATACGAGTCAAGACTCATAATTGAAACTAACAAGCATAAGAGCTCGGACTCAAAATTGTAGTGGGTAGGCATAACAGTATAGACTCACAATTGCGATTAGCTTGCACAATAGCCTGGACTAAAAATTGCGATTCGCTTGAGTTTGTATAAGATATGGACTAAGAATTGCAAACTCATGATTGATAGTGCGCGGTAACATGGAGCTTACTAGAGGCTGCACATAGGTGCGGAGACTACATAAAACGAAAAACTAGAAATGAGAACCCAAGAGCAAGTTAATTTAAGGCAGTATGAGTTTTAATTTAAAATTTAATTTATGTATTATAAAGATATCAGACCAAAAGCAGCTTACCGTTTGCAGTCACCTACTCCGACAAGGGTTTTCCCGAGTTCTACACTAAGGCAAATGCTCAGGGCAGGTATTGCACCGATCATCGAAAATTATAAAAAGAATATAAAATTAAATTATGGTAAATTCCGATGTCTTAAAATGGCATTAATGGTATGTTTTGAGAACAATCTTCTTATAAAGTAAGTGAAAAGCTTCAAGGAGAAAGTGCAAACACGATAAAAGTCATCACTCTATACAGAACTTTAGAAGCTTCTGTAAACACTCAGAAATAACTATGAGACTACAAAACAAAGCAATATTGACATGTGAAACTGACGCCTACAAAACAAATATTAAAAGAAATAGGAAGCTAAAAGTTCCTTTTGGCGAAGACAACGAAGAAAGTTACGGGTTTTTTGGGCGACAGACATATTACGCAGCAACTGATTCTCTGAAGTTCAAATTAAAACGAAAAAGAACAACGTATATAGAAACACATAAGAATTTTGGATTTCTATGGAAAATCACTTAAGTAGAAAATGACCAAATATAACAAAGGGCAAATCAGCGATTGGAATAATATACTTCTGATTTAGATAAAACATTTCCCGAAGAATATGTGCATTCAGCAGCATTTTTAGGAATTAATAAAAGTATTGACAGAGAAGATAAGAATGTCAAATCAAAAAATTAGATATATATTAAAAACTACAAATACTTCTAGCATTATTAAAGTCATAGGACATATAGTCTACTTTTCCCAATGCTGCCATCGTTCTAAGAATTTTTCTGAGTATTCTTCTTATTGCACCTCCTCTCTCCGGAGATTGGTGGTCGTATTGGCTATTTTTATTTTAATTTTTTTTTGCTGCTCGAAAGATTTCTATTGAGGTTTTTAGTTCATACCATTCGTAAATGTTTCGCATCCAAGATGTCCTCCTTCTTCCAACATCTCTTTTTCCTTCTATTTTTCCCCGCATTATTAACTGCAGCAGTCTATACTTGTCATCGCGGGTAATGTGCCCAAGATATTGTAGTGCACAAGATTTGATTATTGGCATGATTTCTAAAGATTCATTCATTCTAATTAACATCTCTTTATTAGAGATTATCTGAATCAGTGAAATGTGCAACATTCTCCAACACATTCACATTTCAAAGGCGTTTATTCGGTTAATGATTTCCTTTTTTAGTGTCTTTCCAGTCAGTGGCTTTCCACGCCATACAGTAAAGTTGGAAATATGTAGCATTTAACTATTCTCATTCTAAGATCTAATTTTAGCTCATTTGAAGTAGCTTCCTTATTTTAACAAATGCAGCCCTTGCTTGTTAAATTCTACTTATTATTTCTTGGCGGTGGTCAGCCTGGTCGTTTACTATAGTACCTAAATATTTGCAGCAGTTTACTTGTTTTACTGTCCTATTGTTGACTTGCAGCCTAAATACTAGTGGATTTTTGCTAACTACCAATAATTTAGTCTTCTCCGTGTTAATACTCATACCATATATCTCAGTAACTTCGTTAATGATTGTCAGCATTTTTTGCAAGTTTTCAATATTATCCGCTAAGATAGCGGTATCGTCGGCCTACCGGAGATTGGTAAGGTTTTTACCATTTACAATTATTCCATCTGAGGCATTCGTGAAGCTTCGCGAAATATTGTTTCCGAGTGTAAATTAAAAAGTAGTTAATTCCTATTTGTTCAGAGGGAGTATTTTCTACTTTTATGACTGTTTTCTGGTGCCAATACAAATTTCCTATTGTTCTATTACTTTCGAGGCTAGCTTTAGATTTTGCAAAATATATTTCAGTTTTTCGTGTCTTACATGATCAAAAGCTTTCGAATAGTCGATGAAGCATACATATAATTCCTTATTTACTTCTTGGCAGCGTTGTGCTAATATATTAATGCCCCGCCCTTGTGCCCAAATCATTGTGGAATTCAAATTGAGTTTTGTCTAGTTCTATTTCACATTTTCGATACGTACGGTTGTGTATTATTCTCAAAAACAGATTTAGCACACGGCTCATTAGGCTTATCGTACGGTATTTTTGTATTTTGTTGTTTTGGTATTGGAATGAATATTGACTGTAACCAGTCATCTGGGATGATACCAGTATTGTAGATTACATTGAATAACTTTACTAGTCTCGTCAGTTCTTCAGGTTTTAAGCACTTTAAAAGTTCTACCTACATGTCCCCTATCAGGACCTGTTGCTTTTCCATCCTTTGCTTTTTTAATTGCGTGCTCAATTTCGCTCATCTTAAGATCGTCAACGTCTTCTGGAATTTCATAGTTATCCAGGCTCTCGTCTTTAAACAATTCCAGAATATATATTCTTTCCATCTTAATAGTTTGTTTGGTAGATATAGTATAAATTTCCCATTTTTCTTTGAGATGATTTACTGTTCCATTATACCTGTTTGCTGTAAATTCTTTGATTCTTTTGTAAATTAAAATCATCATATTGCCTTTATAATTTGTTCATTTCTTCACATTTGCTCATCATCCATTTTTCTTTTGCTCTTCTTATTTCTTTTCCGATTCTTTTGTAAATTTATTTTATTTTTGTACTGTCTGTGCTAGCCCATTAAATTTAGTGTCTCGTCTGTGATCCATGCTTCCCTTCTATTCGTACTTCGATACCCTACCACTTCATCCTGTGTTGGCGTTATTACATTCTTAACTCTTGTTCATAGACCGTTACTGACGTTCTCTTCTTGATATTTTTTTTGTATAATTATTTTCACAATACTTTATTTAACGTGCCTTATCGCGTATTTCAGCCAACTTTAGCTTTTGTGTGGGCAAGATTGTCTTTTAAGTTTAATTCTTATATCCATTACCACAGAGATGTGGTCCGAGGGTATGTCTGCTCCTAGGTATGTTTTAACTCGGGTAACTCCATTCCTATATTTTTGTTTAATAAGTATAAAATCTATTTCGTACAATTTTGCCTGGCTTGTCTTGTGATGATATCCAAGTATATAACCTTCTAGGATGTTGTTTGAATATTGTGTTCTGTAAAGAATTCGAACAAACGATCTTTTGCCTAATCCGTATACTCCCACAAGGGGTTGGCATTCTCCGAGTCCTACTGCATTGAAGTCACCCATAACAATGGTGACTTTTCTGCTTCTTATTAATTGCAAAGAAATATTTAGTTCTGCATAAAATTATTCTACTTCATCATCTTTTGTTGCAGTAGGAGCGTATGCTTTCTAAGTATGACGGTCATTAACTAAACTGGAGAACCATCTTTTTCAACTCTAAAAGAATGAAACATTTTTTTGAGATCAACATTAAGACCAAAAAAATGACGGACCTTAAAGTTTTGTTTATTTAGAGCGAGTTCTCTTTTGATGACAGATAGCCCAGAGGTTTGCTAATCCTAAAGCCAGGAAAAGAAATGTTTTTTAAATAAAATTTTTATTTGAAATGGACGTTTTTTATTTTCCCTCGTTGATGCGTGAATGTATATAAACATTGTACTAAAGTATATGTATGTAATGAAAATTGAAAATCAAATAAATTTTTTGCTTAAACAACCAATTTCTTTGTAATTTTTTAATAACGCCCCAAGCATGCAAAAACTTGAGAGAAGTCGGGTAAAAAATTGTCAGCGTAGAGCGCCAAACACCTTAATCAGATCCTGGTAACAAGAGCTCATTCGGCGCTTTTAAAACGCTATTGTGTCAAACTATCTATATGTTAATTCCATTACAAAACTCAATATTATGATTTACGAGCTATGCATGTTTTACAAAATCCTGTATTCTATGTCAACTTTTGTATCGTATACATTATTTGTCTTTACGTCTTTAATAAATTTTTGATGGCAGTTGTCTTGGTTGTTAGACGAAACCCGTATTTTGGTAGATGCCGTTTAAGAATAGGAACTAGCAACACATGTAATAACAGCGATACAGTTACCACAATACTTACTATTCGAAAACCATATACAGCATCCCTTCCGAGGAGTACGTCTCCAGCAGCTCCACTATGTGGGGGTGTTTGAGCATATGACATATTGTAGCCTCGCGCTTGAGATCTGCAAATTATAGTACACAATAGCTTCTCGGCGCATTGTGATGTGTAATTGTTTCGTACCTTCTGTGCTAAGGCCGGGGCTGGAAGTAAATTTTCCTACGTCTACAATTTTCACCGCAAACTGCTGGCCTGTTTGGCGGTGAATACATCGTTTAACTACACTAAATGGTCCCCTGAAACAAAGATACAGCGCAATCGTTAAAAATTATTGCATTCCGCGCAGCCCACGACACATCCATTTTCTTAAAATAGATATCCAATGCAATGAAAATATTAACTATCTTTGGAAAAGTATGTTCACCGTTATTTTAGAATTTATATCTCGATGTGTTCTTTATTGAAATATAAGTTTATATATGATGTCAAACTAAAAACAGAAATAATAAACGACGTTATCTGCCCTTAAATATCTTTCAAAATTAACTTAAAACGGAGTTTAAAATCATTTCAAAATTTAAAACCAAAGAGTACTTTATATATACTTGAAAGAACGAGTGCATCAGTTTTGTTTTGTACATTTCGCTTCTTAGTTTATACAAAGCATATTAACATTTACATATGTATGTATAATCAAAATGGTATTCCGGAACAAATTTTAGAATAAATACAATACAAAAATAGTTTAAAGATCTACTTAAACATCCAGAACTTCTAAAACAAAGTTAACGAACTTTACAACACAGTGTAATTTAATTAAAAAGACAGGCACCGAATAAATTAAATCATCATTAGATCCACTAGGTGGGCGTTTAAATAAAGCTTTTCGCCGAATACAGACACCTCTCATTATCTCACAAGCTTACTTCTTTATATATTTTATATTTAAAGTTGTGCGAGAAAATAAATTCAGCCACAACATAAACCACACGGATAATAGTCCTGTCAAGTTACAGGCCATTCTTTAAGGAAGCCTTATGTTATCGTGTTGAAACAGTTGTACTGCTTAAACGCCTTTATACATTTTTGTGTCGCTGATTGCTGAATTAGTTGTCGTTCTAAATTGCGATGTGCGCATTTAATAAATTGAAGACAAAACAAACACGAAAACACCAAAACATTAAAAAATAATTTATAATTAAGAACAAATAAATAAGTAAAATATTAAACATTTAATAAATAATGTAATAATGCTACTTGGGTTTTATAGAAATAATATACAATTTCAACTGAAATTTTCAGAAAAAATATTCAAATTAAAAGGTCTCACCAAACTAATTTCAAATTTTACTAATAAAACATTTTCCCCTTAGGAAAAGCAATTTTTAAAACAATAACATCAAATACATGCATTATGCCTACATTAATAGATATTTTATTTTCAACTTCCATAGAAGTACGTATTTATCATCTTAATGTTAGTTTTGACAGTCTGTACCATAATTTTTAAATAACTGAAAAATAAAGAGTTATGATTACTCATGCACTTTACAAATATGATAAAGAAGAGAAACATAAATAAGTATTTAAAAAATATTAATAAATTACACAGAAAATGTTCAACGTAAAGAAAGATTTGTAACAGTTAAAATACTTATATTAATAAAAAGTAGAAAAACGAAATGATAGACAGACATACACCTAAACCAAGTTGCTTCTAATAACTTAATTTTTATCAAAGCAAATACATACAGCTAAAATAGAGCTTTATTCAAAGAAATGTTGGTCTTCCCTCTTACACTTTTATAAAAAGTTATTCTTGTATAGAAATTATTGATTATTGCTGCAAGAACATTCTTAAAGCTGCCTATGTAAACAAAAAAAAGGCACTTCGCTTAAGAGAATTAGATTTCCAAAGTAGAATTTACTAACAGAACTAACAATAAAATGCCTGCAACCTATAAGATCAGCAAACTATTATAAAGAATACTTTCAAAGTGTAACAAATTGGTTGATGTAAAAAAAATTGAGAATATCAACTTCCTTTTTATTCTTCTTCTTCTTTATCTATTGCCTTATGCCTTACGGCGTCGGCTAAATATCAACTTCCTAAGAAGTGAAAATCAAAACTGAAAGAACTTCTTTTTAGCAACAAAACACACACGCTTAAGAAAAAAATACACACATTTCTTAATCTCCTTAATATTATTCATTTTTTTGTATTGTTGTGTTCTTCTCAGATAATAAAAGAATAATCCAATTTCTGTATTAAACATGTGTTTATTTAAATAGCAATTTCAGTATTACTGCAATCAATATTGAAATTAAAAACTTCTCTAAATAAAAGGTAAAAAGAAAACTATTACAAAAGTGTGCATTTAGTAAACAGATTATTATAAAATAAGTTCGCAACACCGTTAATCGCTGAGTAGATTTAATAACATGAGATTTCTAGAAAAACAATATTAATAAAACATTCGTAATAACTAAACCACTAAAATAACAAAACCTAAAGGGTGTGAATAACCACTATATTAGAATTTGATTATAAAAGAATAACATTATTAACAAAACAAATTTACAAAATAATTGTGAAAATACAATTTGAAAAGGAACAAATAATTTAAAATAAACCTATAAAATACTACTAAACTATTTTAAAATATAAAATAACACAGATAAATATTAATGCACTTAAATCGCCAAATAAATAAGCAAAAATTAAAAACAAAGAATACCAACAGTACTGAGACAGATAGAATTACCACTAAAATACAAGGCCTGTTTCAAAACTATTTACCCACTGTTAATATAAAAACATTATATGACTCGATGCTTTGGAAAAGGACTATATAATTAAGACTATAACCTGATTATGGTGGTACACGATTTAATAAGAACAATTTACGTGGGTGAATTAAATATAACCGCAATTTATTTTTTAGGAAAGGTGAGGGGAGAGTGATATTTAATGGGATTTCCCCCATAGGGTAGTTCGCACTACCGCTTCTTTAATCAGAACAAAAGCTACCCTCTTCTGTTGCGCAACAGATTATTATTAAATTTTTCAGGAAAATGCACAGTTCAGAAACAACATAAATAATTTTGGGAGAACAAAAAGCAGTTGAAATTGAAAATCACTGACTAGTAGAATATTCGCTTTGTTCAGTACCTTCTCGAGAATGACCACCAGTTAACGGTAACT
Organism: Sinelater perroti; assembly: GCA_036346155.1. Lineage (NCBI taxonomy): Eukaryota > Metazoa > Arthropoda > Insecta > Coleoptera > Elateridae > Sinelater > Sinelater perroti. Next base: position 39,328,396 of record JARFIY010000001.1, read on the forward strand.
TCTGTAAACTTATGGGAAAAACAAAACTCCCGCATCGTCGAAAAAGACGAGAATTCCCAATTCAAGATATCATTCTACTTCACAACTTCCAATCTTATACAGATGCCCGAACTAGGCACATTTTTACGACACACTACCTATCTATTGGAAAAATGTGTTTTTAAGTTAAGGGTAGTATGTAGAAATATAATTTTATATTTGTATCTTTATATTTTGTTATTTAGTTTCTATTAGCAATCAGAATATAATAACAGTTCTATGAGTTCATTTTATGTATAGATAATTATAAACTCTAACAAGAAGACGCCATTAGTGGCACTCCTATTGTAAACATCCTATTAGCCACTTTTGTCTGAATATTCTGATTACAGATTCTTCGGCTAATGGGATGAACTGAACTGTTACGATGCCTTACTCATTTTCGTCTTCTGTCCGTTGTTGAATGTTGTATACAAGATCAAGTTAGACATAAACCATACGGCATCAGAGATCATCCTAAGAGTTTTAGACTAAAAACCTTGAATCTTATTATTAATTTATTTGCTGACACAGCCTCACAGTTCGTAGTCGTAGGACCAGATAAGACGAATTATGCTCTTATATAGTAACAATTTATTTTTAAATGTGGGTGCCGAGTTTTCTCCAAGAAGACAATACTAGTCGCATCGTGTGGTTGGTTCTCGGGTTATAAGGCCGTGGTCGGAGTTCAGAAATTCTTGACGTTTCGTCCATAACTGCGGCGGACATCTTCAGAAGAAAATTTTCTAAAAATTAAGTGACTGTCCCGTGCGTTATAATATAATTATAATAATAATAAATTTTAACTGAGTGTCAGGCAAATAGCATAAAGATAAAAGGAAAATACAAAATATTAGTATAATTAATATCAATGTCCCCTCTAAAGAAAAATATGAAGAGGTAAAAGAGGTTTATTACGAAAAGGTAGAAAAATTATATCAAGAACTACGCAAAAGAGATGTCAAAATTGTCATAGGCGATTTTAAAGCCAAATTAGGAACAGAGCAAGTATACAACTCAATCATAATAAATTACAGCAAGCATTCAGAAAGTGATGAGAACGGGGGGGAGGGGGATTAGTTAAGTTCGCTTAAGAAATGAATTTAACAATCAACGCATTTTCAGCATTAGGACATCCACATGGACACGTGGTCATCCCCAGAGATTAGGACAGCAAATCAAATTCGCCATATGTTCGTCAAATCAAAAAAGTTACGGTTGGTAAAAGATGTTAAAGACTTTTTTTTATATTGGGGTCAGACAATGATTGTTAGTGTAGATGGTCAACTATCACATAACATGCCGGTACTGAGAGGAGTAAGACAAAGGTGTGTTCTCTTCATATTGTTCAATTTATACTCTGAAAAGATACTTCGTGAGGCTCTCGAAGAAAGAGCAGAAGGGGTCATAATCAACGGAGTTGTAATAAACAATTTGATATACACTGTCCTGCTAACCACAAGTATGCAAGGTAGACAAATACTCCCAAAACGAACTTAAAAAAACCTTTCGATATCTGGAAAATTATTCGACATAGAATTTTTTCTTCATTTTCGAATTCAGCGTAAAATTTCCAATAATAATCACAATTAAAATCGTAATGTCGAAAATTTTCCCGAAATTCGAAGTCGAATATCTCGAAAACTATTCGACATAGAATTTTTTCGATTTCATTATTGAAATCAGCGTAAAATTTTCTTTAAATTACTCATAAAATCGCAATGTCGAAATTTTCCCGAAATTCGAAGTCGAATATCTCGAAAACTATTCGACATAGAATTTTTTCGATTTCATTATTGAAATCAGCGTAAAATTTTCTTTAAGAATTACTCATAAAATCGCAATGTCGAAATTTTCCCGAAATTCGAAGTCGAATATCTCGAAAACTATTCGAGATAGAAACTTTTTGATTTCGATTTTGAAATCAGCGTAAAATTTCCTATAAGAATCCATTTTAAAATTTTAAAAAATCCATAATTTTGTGACAGCGACAGACAGACCGACAGACATAGAATTCAGTAACGAACTTTTTAAGTTCGTTGAAAATCCACAAGGCTAAGACCGCTTTAAACCACTATGTTTCTATACATGACATACACACATATGTACATACTGATAGTCAAATTTTGCTATTATCATCCTTAATATTACTCCTTCACGTAATTTTATATTTCGCGCTCTAATGTCCTCGCGTTCTAACGGGCGCGCTCTAGTGACCGCACTCTAGTGGCAGCGTTTCAATGTCCTAAATGGAAACAGATGCTCTAAATATAGATGTTAGAAAAAGCAATAATAAAATAATCTGAAATGTTAATGGTAAGTGTAAGAAGGCCATTTTAAGTAGAAATAGAAGCAAAATAGGGCTGTTTACTAACAATATCGCAGAGTCAAAGGCGAAATATAAGAAAACTAGAAAAGAAGCAAAGCGAACCTGCCGAAGCAAGAAAGTATATGGGAAGAACAATAGTTGAAAACAATAAAAAAAAATGTTGCTATCATGGAATTAAGAGATTTTTATCAAGGGGTGAAGAAAGAAGATAATGTGTTAAAAGAGTGAGCCTCTGTTTTGTAAGAATAAGAAGGGAAATTTAGTAGGTAAAACCAAAGTAACAGTAGTACGATGGGCTAAATATTTCATTAAATTCTGAATAAAGACAGTGAAAATGAGGTAGAAAATGAAACAAGAAATATAGCAGTAATCCAAAACAAACAAATAGTACAAGAGAAGGATACACCGACGCCGAGCAGGGAAAAGATAAAGACGATAATTAAAAGGTAAAACAATGGTAAGCTAACAAGAAAAAATAAGATTACGGCTAAGCTTCTAAAAATGCCAGATGACAGTCTATTTACAAAATTAAATTTTTTTTAATTGAGGTATGAAAAAAGAAGGAAATGACAAAAGGGTGATCAGAGACGGTACTGCACCCAATTTATAAGAAAGGGAGTAGAATATAGTACAGCAATTATAGAGGCATCACGCTGATGAACGTGACGTATAAAATGTTAGCAAATTCTGTGAAAGCTAGATTAATCCAAGTAGTAGAAACGATCATTGGATATTATCAATGTAGATTCCAAAAAAGCAGATCGGTGAATGGCCAAATGTTTACTGTATCTAATTAAGAATAGTTATGGTGCATAGTGTGATTGGTTCGCGGGTTTCTAGACTATAGTCGTAGTTTGGAAACTCTTGACGTTTTGTCCACAACTGCGGTGAATATCTTCAAAAGAAAATATTTTAAAAACCCGAGAACTATCAACGTTATGTACCAGTTATGAATATAAGTTGTCCATGTTTTTAATTTACATTGACTTCAAGCAAGCGCAGGATTACAATTGAGAAAACTAAAATGTCTAAGGCACTAAAAGAGTTTGTTGTTCCCCAAAAATCTATAAAATTAGTAAAAATGACGCTAAAAAAATCAATGAGTCAAGTACAAGTAGATGGAAATATGTCAGAACAGTTTGTAATAAATCGAAGTTTAAGAGAAGGAGACCCGCTCTCACCGGTATTATTCGATTTAATCTTAGAAAAAGTACCATGTAAAAGCAGAATCCACACTAAAGACTTGATATACCACCATAGGCACCAAGCGATAGCTGATATATGGACGAGATAACCCTAATTACCTGGACAAAGTGGAAATAAAGGATTTGCTAATCAAGCTAGAAAAGAATACCAGAGAATATGGTTTACAAAAGGACAAAACTAAATTTATAGAAGTAAGAAGAATATTACAGCAAAAGTACAATAACGACCTGAAACTGCAAAAGGAAGAAAATATGTGTTTAAGGGAGTGGCTATTTGGGGGTTGATAATCGTGAGTGATGGGGGAGAAAAGGAAGAAGTTAACGTTCATTTAGTGAAGGATAGTAAAAATACAAGAGCATTTATAAAGCTATTTAAATGGGAGAAATATATCAAGAGAGGCAAAAGTGAAGGTGTATAAAACTCATCCGACCGGTAGTGTTATACGAAAGTGAGAGGTGAACGATAAACAAAGGCTATAAACAGAAGGTAGGAAAGGAAGACTTTAAGGTTAATTTTCAAGGCAAAATGGTGAATAGTGAGTGAAAGAAAATGCCAAAGTAATGGAACTCCATACTAACCCAAGTTCATCTTGATAAATCAGAACCCAAAAAGTTAGATGACTAGATCATGTGCAAAAGTTGGAGAACTGTAGGGCAACCAAAACAGGAATGAAACATAAAACAGAGAGAGAAAATAAAGTAGAAAAACACCGAGGAATAAATGGTTGGACTCAGTGCTGGCGGACCTGAGAATACTAAACATTGATAACTGGAAGCAGAAAACGCAAGATCCAGCGCCTCTAGACCCATACAATCTGTTTTCAAATATATGTATACCTATTAGTATACTTTAAAACGGTGAAAAAAAATCAAAAAACCACAGACTATTATATCGACGTGTTGACATTCCACATATGTACAAGGAGTTTAAAAATAATAAAACTACTATCACACCACTTACTATTAATAAGTAAACTGCAGGAATTTCTGGAACTTTTTTAGATTGTATTGCGGAAAAGCCAAAAGGCCATCTTTGTTCCCTATTAAATAGCATAATAACTAAGTTTCACATAATCTGCAACCTTCGATTGTCGACAAAATGAGCCAAGAATACAACCGACAGAAATTATTGCGTGGTTTAGCTACATAAAGATCCAAAAGGGGGTAATTGCTAACGGGGCATGGATTCGTCTACAAATTGAAAGAAAAGATCGATCAAGATCCTGAACGGATCGTGACTGACCTAGCACAAGAAATCCTCGTGGTAAAGTCAACGGTTAGACCAGAGGTACATCAGGACCTACACTGAAAGCGTTTCGTCCTAAGCAAGAAGAACAAGATGGATAAAAACTTTAAAAGTTCCAAGCACTATTGAATGCCATCAAGCACGACAGCGCTGGCTTTCGCACAAAAATAATTTCATTTAAGACAGGAAAGTGAATCGCCAAAATGACCTTTGGATCTGCCAACATGCCTCTGAAGTGTCAAACATACAAAGTTTTCCGCCTCTGTGATAGTTTTGGAGCTCGTGAAAAAGACCTGGAGCAAACCGCTAAATCAATATGCTACAGACAATTGTCAAATCCTGGATAGAGAATGTGACCTCTGGGTAGGAGTATGTGTTCCAATAATACTTCCTTTCAGCCCATAACACAAGAAAGGCCCAGGCATAGTTATATAATAATTTGTATTACTACTAATCCTCCGACTGCAATTTCCTTGACTACTACATGTGGAACATGGTCGAGACATCCATAATGGAGGTAACGACACATATGGACAAGGAGGAAACTGTGTTGGTCTGCAGCAAATTTGGGTCCCGTCTCGAGAAAGTCGTGGCCGCTGATGAGCTACAACGAATAATATGATTCTCAATATAATTTACTTTAATTGTGCTTCATATAATTGAGTTTCATGTAAATAAATTTAAGTTTTCTTGTATTTTAATGTTACTTTTCATTATTCATGCATTTACGATTTTCCTCGGCGACTCTATATATCTAACCTAAATATGACATTATTTTATAAAAGAAGACTTTTCAAATTCGTAGAATCATGAAACGAAAAAATTATACGGCATATGAGAGCAGTGTCAAAGAACCTACAGTATTTTCCTCAACAAAAAAAGATTTGTACGAAGTAATAATAATATCTCCAATAGTTTTTTAAAAACATTGTTCTTCTTCTACTTCTTTTACTTTTATATAGGATATTAGCCTGTTTTAACCACACATTTCGTGTAGTACTATGAGCCATGTTGGGCACACCCCGGGCAGGTGGCTAGTCTAACCCATTAGAAGAAGGAGAATGTACTTTACGACCGCCAAAGATGCTTGTATGACGACCGGAGAGCACTTGATGTTTGCCGTTGCTTTTGACCTGAAGTCAACCCAAGCTCGCCGCGCGATATTGTGGCAGGCCAAGGCCTTTACCTTGTGGCTGTCGTGCTCTCTAAAAAAAAAATTGTTATATGTCAAAAACATTAATATTGCAACTTCTTAGCCAGAATATGTACGTATATAAGTGATTCCAAAACAATTCATTTGAATTTATGCGATCACCACCAACAAAGAAAATAATTTTGTTTACATTATTAATTTAGGAGTATAATTTAGGAGTTACACCCCCTTTTCAACAAACTTTTCTTTCGAACCGCACCCTCATGGATCGATAGTTCGGCCATATTGAAGAAAATAAACATAGTGTATGACATAGCCATCTCGACGTCTTCCTGGTGAAAAGAATGGTCAAAGTTTAAAAAAAATTTTTCATATCTCGGAAACGGCAAGAGATAGCGGGACGCGGTTTTTGCCGTTCTTTAGTTCGATTCAATTGTACTAAAACGACGTTATCGGTACGAGCACACAATAATATTGGATGTGTCAAAAACGCGTTCGAAAAACACACTGAAATTGTTTTCTCTGGGGAGCCGCTCACAGATGAGGAACCCTCTGGGAGTCTTCGCGAGTTTATAGAACCCATAATAAAGTTTCACTCTCCAAATTTTAAAAAACATTTATGTTGATATAAGGACGCTATCGGGGCTGAAAGAAACAACGTTTTTTCGCAGCTATCGACTTGCCGTAAAAGCCAAGTTGTAGAGCTATTAAGTGGCTTCAAAAAACCCTGAACAACCCTTGCCCTTGCTCGCCATCTTCCTGCCCAAAAACGGCTCCAAAGTTGGAAAAAATCACGTTTTCGCTTATATCTCCGAAACGGCAAGAGATACGAAGGCGGCTCCCTTACCAAGTTGTGGAGCCTAAAAGGGAGCACTTTCTTCGTACAAAACATTTTCGTGCAGCTCGTACGGGGGCGCCGAAATTTGGCATTTCCGGAACCGGAAGCGATAAAAAATTTTCGTTTGCTCTAAAATTGAAAGACGACCCTAATGCACGCATATACTGAAAATTATAATTCTGCGATTATTCCTTCGGTCAAAATTGGCGTTTTAATTTTGACATTCCCGAGGACGCCGCCGTACAGCCAAAAGAAGGGAAAATTCGACGGTGCCCGAGATAATTTTGTTTGCGGGTCACCTAATTCCGTCTCGCTCCGACACATTGATGAAATATGCGTTGACGTTATGTTGGCATCACGAAATATATAGCAAAAATCATTCGTGTATTTCCGCGCGGCTCCGAACGTCCCCGAACGCCCCTGAGGGACATATTCCAGGTCGGCGGCAGGCGCATTCGAAGTATTATATTACAAGAACCGGAAGAGATAAAAAAAAATTTTGTTTGCTCCATAATTGAAAGCGGGTACTAAAGCACTCGTGTGCCAAAAATTACGTTCCTACGATTATTCGTTCAGTCAGTATTCAGGAGTTAGTTTTGTTCGCCCCGGGAAGCTGCCGTCCCTGCTGGCCGATCTCTGCTGGCCGATCTCTGCTGGCCGATCCCTGCTGGCCAATCCCTACCGGCCGATGAAAAATTTCGATGGTGCCAGCTGATAGCAGCAAGCAGTTCCTCTGCATATTGTATTATAGAAATAATTATTTCAATATTTTCTAAAATCATCTTCGAAGTAATTTGTTAGTTTTTTTTAATGCATAATTATATGTGGTTGGTAACTAAAAATCAAATGACATCTGCAATGTCAGACCAACATTTACAACGTCAAAATCACATTTGTATTGTCAAATTTAACATTTTAGGTTAGAAAATTTGTCAAAACGAAATACAGAGTGGACCAATTTGTGATACACAGGTTGTTTCAAAGTAAAAAGAGAAAATAACAAAATAACAGTCCATAATTTTGCGTGGTTGGTAACAAATGTTTTTTTTAATGCTAATTATATGTAGTTGGTAGCTAAAATTCAAGATGACATCTGCAATGTCAGACCAATATTTACGTCAAAATGACATTTGTTCTGTCAAATTTAACATTTTAGGTTAGAAAATTTGTCAAAACGAAATACAGAGTGGACCAATTTGTGATATACAGTTTGTTTCAAAAGTAAAAAGCGAAAATAATAAAAAATTAAATTTTTACTTAGCGACTTTACAGTCCATAATTTTGCGTGGTTGGTAACGAATGGTTTTTTTAATGCTAATTATATGTAGTTGGTAATTAAAATTGAAGATGACATCTGCAATGTCAGACCAACATTTACGTCAAAATGACATTTGCTCTGTCAGATTTATCATTTTAGGTTAGAAAATTTGTCAAAACGAAATACAGAGTGGACCAATTTGTGATATACAGTTTGTTTCAAAAGTAAAAAGAAAATAATAAAAATTAAATTTTACTTAGTGACTTTACAGTCCATAATTTTGCGTGGTTGGTAACGAATGTTTTTTAATGCTAATTATATGTGGTTGGTAATTAAAATTGAAGATGACATCTGCAATGTCAGACCAACATTTACGTCAAAATGACATTTGCTCTGTCAGATTTATCATTTTAGGTTGGGAAATTTGTCAAAATGAAATACAGAGTGGACCAATTTGTGTATACCAGGTTGTTTCAAAAGTAAAAGAGAAAATAAAAAAATTAAAATTTTACTTAAGTGACTTTACAGTCCATAATTTTGCGTGGTTGGTAACGAATGTTTTTAATGCTAATTATATGTGGTCGGTAACTAAAATTCTAGATGACATCTGCAATGTCAGACCAACATTTACAACGTCAAAATGACATTTGCTTTGTCAAATTTAACATTTTAGGTTAGGGAATTTGTCAAAGCGGACCAATTTGTCGTATACAGGTTGTTTGAAAAGTAAAAGGAGAAAATAACAATAAATCAAAATTTTACTTAATGACTTTAGTTTGTTTAGCAATTACTGAATGCAAATCCATGTGTGATTGATTAATAAATAGAAAACACAATATTAAAAATGGAAATATAATTTAAAAAATATATAGCAAAAATCGTTCGTGCCTTTCCGCGCGGCCCCTAGCGCTCCCGAAGGACAAATTTCTGGGCCGGCGGCAGGCGACGATATTATATTTCCGGAACCGCAAACGATAAAAACCTTTGGTTTGCTCCATAATTGAGAATGGGTAATAAAGCACTTGTGTGCCAAAAATCACGTTCCTACGATTATTCGTTCCGTCAATATTCGCGAGTCAAGTTCCGGATGGCCCGGGACGATGCGGGCCCTGGGCCCTTCAGGCCCTGCCGCGGCGGTCGCCTGCCGAAATCTACGGGGAAGCAATTAACGTTTTGTAAATGCACCTTGACTTCACCGATAATACGAATTTAACTTTGTAAATATATATAATAAGTTGTTTCAAAAATAAAAAGACAAAATTATAATAATATAAATTTTTAATTAGTAATTTTTAAGTCTATAATTTTGTATGATTGGTAACCAATATTTTTTTAATGCATAATTATATGCGGTTGGCAACAAAAAATTAAAAATGACATCTGCAATGTCAGACCAACATTTGAAACGTCAAAATGACGTTTGTTTTGTCAAATTTTCTCACTTTAGGTTAGGGAATTTGTCAAAACGAAATACAGAGTGGACCAATTTGTTATCTACAGTTTGTTTGAAAAGTAAACCAGAAAAAAAAATTAAATTATATAAAAATCATAATTTATTGTTTGTTTAGCAATTTCTTACTGCAAATCCATGTGTGATTGATTACTAAATGGAAAAAGCAATATTAAAAGGGAGAGTTACATATAATTGAAAAAAAATTTTATAGTGGGAAAGGCAAATTCAAAGAACCATATATTTGTATATTTATACTCCTATGTCGACCACTAGTTAATGTATGGAAATAAGTTTCAAATTTAGTTAAGAGTTACATAAGATGAATAATCGGTAGTAATATCAAGTTTAGACAGAGAAACTTTGAATGATGATTCTTTTTAACTCATCATTCACGACTAAAAAAATGATTTTTTAAAATTACATAATATTGAAAAAGGCAGATCAATAATACAGAATAAAACTTGAATTTTGGAACTCTTCCATAACAAACACTATTGATTTTATTTTACTGCAATAACACATATTAATGTTTTAGTTGTAATTATATTACCCGAAACGACAGACAAGTTTTGACTTTATTATTAATTGATTGAACCCTCTTAAAAACTTCATCGAATGAAATTTTTTTATACCATTCAGCTCGTTATTAAAATATTTCCCCATAACTCATTTTCATTTCTGTATAATGTATTATATTAATTTTCTATTATTAATTTAAATTTATGTATTTATTCATACATATACAAGTTTGCATTGATTGTTTCATATTCCGTAATTCTATATTTAATATAAATTTATTAACAATTTTATAAAATGTACGGTGCTACTCAATTTAAAAAAAATACAGCACATGCTCATAAAATATATCAACAAAGCATGACCAACGAATGTCAAAACTCGGGTAGAACAGGCGCCATTCAATTTAGAGACAGCAGCTAAGCTTTTGCACGCGTGATAGAAACAAAAGGACTTATTTTCATAAAACTGCCACTTTATATTGGCTTCCTTCCATCGCATTATTTATTCCTGATATCTACCATCCCAGAAAGTAGGGCGCATTTGTGACTGTGTAGCCTAAATAAAGGGCAATCATTTACAAAAACGTGCATTTTTTCTAAAAAGTTAGCTCTCAGATTTGTCTGCTAAAGGTTTTCCGTTTTGATATTTTACACTGAAGAACGTAATCAAAAATTTCTTATATTTTCAGTTAATATAAAAACATGAAAAATATTGATATCAAAAGTACGACACTATTTTCCAATTTATAAAAATAGCATTGTACTTTTTAAATTGAAACACTGAGTGTTCTTTTAGTCAACATTTATTTTATTTAAGACGCCATTTAAAATTTTATATATAAGATAGATTACAACTCCTCACACGAACTAACGAATAAAGAACTTGATACACATTCGATGATAAGCACTTTCTCATCTATTTTGTGTTTCAAGATTCCATTATTCCAATTACAAACAATATGGTTCCTTTAAATTTTACCTAAGTATGTATAACAGTGTTAGATAAAAGTCAATTAGTGGGTGAACGCTAACAAATAGTCGTCAAAAGAAATTTCGCTTATGCACCATTATACTAATCTGACACTGAATTTCCAAACCGGAAACCTGCAAATAAACTTTAAACCCTTATTCATTAAAAAATAACGTCAATTTCTTCGGTTGTACAAAAATGAAACAGCTTGTGATCTGCAAAAATTGTTTCTGTGCGTCATGAATGTGTAACTGTTGACTAATGAACGGCTGGTATTGGAAATATGTGGTTGATTCATAAATTGTTTGCTAGACGTATACTCCAAGGAAGAATTAATCAACCACCAATCTATAAACGTTCGAAAATATTAAAAAACGCAATTATTAATCATACAAAAAAGCAAATATTTAAATTTTTCTAATTAAAAATATGTCTAAATGTCATAAAAACATATAGATTGGTAAATAAAATAAATCCATAAGACGGTAAGTTGACTACTACCGGAGAGCTGATTTTTATCACTGTAATAACTACTTATAATTTTGCATCATTAGGTGCTTTAGTTAAATATATGTTTTTGATATTTATTATTATTATTATATATATATATATATATATATATATATATATATATATATATATATATATATATATATATAACGAGCTAATTTATTGTCTCTGTACAGTAGCGCTCAAAAAGATTTCGTCGGTGGATTTCTTTGTCATAACTTTTTAGACAACCTATCCGGTTGAAACTTTCCAAGTATTTCTCGTGAATCTCACTATTATTGAAAGAAAGTTTCCTAAATTCCAGTCAATGGAAAAAAAACTGTTCGAATTTTGAAATCGATAAAAATAGCTTTTTTGTTCAATGTACTTTTCGCTTATTTTTTGCCATATTTATCGTTTCGCGTGAGTTTTTTATTAGTAATTGTTGTTAATTTCAGGGCAACATCTGATACTCGTATCGTTGGTTGACAAATGAGGAGAAAACAGTCATCCAACAGGGCCATCTCCAAGTATTCTCTAACAAGCGCCTTGCGGATCCGTTTGGTGTTCAAAAGTCTACTATTACAAAGCCCAAGAAAAATGATGTCCAATGAAGACCTTCGCCGTACTGCAGTCGACATAACTCACGAGCTAAATGAGTTCAACATCTCCGATATTTCTCCATCAAACATTGTCAGAGTGCTACTGGACTGGATAGATGCCGTCCCGTCTTCAAGCCACTTATCAACGAGAAAAACCGAAAGTCGCAACTCGACTTCTCCCGCAGTCATCTGTACTGGACTTGTCAAAAGTGGAACGACGTACTTTCGTCGGAAAAAAGCCAGTTGTTTAGTAGCGATGGCATAAAGTATGTCCGTCACACAATCGGCAAAATATTCCATCCTCCTTACCAAATCCTGACTGTCAAGCATGTTGGCGGATCAGTGATAGTGTAGGGACCATTTAGCGTAAAAGGGGTTGCTCTCTTATAGAAAACAGATGGGTAATAGACAAGATAATCTCTGTAGATATTGAGAAGCTCATGCTTCCATATGTGAAGTCTAATCTTAGACGCGGATTCATCTTTCAACAAGATAATGATCCGAAACATGACTCCAAGGATATCAAGGATTGGTTCAGCAGGAATAGGATCACCGTAACGGAGTGACCAAGCCAAAGCCAGAACTTGAACCCTATCGAGAACTTATGATAGGAACTGGAAAGAATATTGCCAAAGACAAAAGCGAAGAATTTGGCTGAGAAGTTCGATCATTTGAAGGAAGAATGACAGAAGATCCCGCAGTCCGTCATCGACACCCTTCTCGACTACATGCCCCGTTTTTGCCAGACTATTATTGATTCAGAAGACTTTGCTACTCGTTGTTAGGCGTTTTTAAATTATTATAGTTAATTTTTAATTATTTGAGCCGAATGCTGTAATGCTATGATTTGTTTTGCTATGGTATGCTGTTTTCGATAAATATGTTAATTTTGTAAAAAAAAATTTAACACCTTGATCTGAAACATTTACATGATAATGAAATACCTTCAGGAATGGGTTTTCCAAATTTGAAGAAAATTGGTCGAGTTTGAAAAAAGTTATGACGAAAAAACACACCGGTAAACTCTTTTTATGCGCTACTGTACACATGAGGTTTGCCAATTCAGGTAGAGGAAAGTAAAAGCTTATTGAAACTACAGTAGTGATTGTATAATCAAGTAGGGTATTTTATTTTAAACATTCGTGTATGTCATTTATGCATAAAAATATATCACTCTAATGCTCACCACAACTGACTTCACAGACGTCGATACGATGACCGAAATTTTCGATGACATTTTTACATAGAGTCACTTCAGTGGCATTTATCTCGGCAATTATGTTGTTCTTTTGATGGTGGCCGGTTCATTAACGTAGAATTTATTTTTCAGATATCCCCACAAAAAAGTCTAAAGGCGTCAAGTCGCACAAACGGCAGGCCAATTGACATTTCCATTCATCGAAATTAAACGTTTACCGAACTTCGACTGCAACAACTCGGTATTCCACGTGTTGTGTGACAGTCTTGTTGAAAATAAACATCATTTATGTCAGGTTGATTAAGATTCAGGAAGAAACAGTCATTAATCACGCCGCAGTATAGCTCAGAATTCACAGTAACCGCATTTTCAGCCTCATTTTCAAAAAAAAAATAGTCCAATGACACCTTTTGACCATACAGCACACTAAACAGTCACTTTTTAGGATGAACTGGTTGTCCTCCATATTCTCTTGGATTCTCGTTGTCTTAAATGCGAGTTTTGCTTGTTCACCGTCCCATTCAATATGAAATGCACCTCATCGCTGAAGATGATTTTCGGTGAAAAATTCGGATCAATTCCACGATGTTGGGGGAGCCAATCAGAAAACACACGTCGGTTGAAATGGTCAATTGGCTTAAATTTGAGTCAATTGAATCTTGTAAACGTATAAATTCAAATCTTTGTGCATAATAAAGCGTAAACTGGTCTCCAAAATGCCAAATTCTTGCGATCAACGAGTTATTGGGAGTTTTGAGTCCTCTTTCACACTCTCCTTTGCCGCAGCAATATTTACCGGAATGCGAAAAATTTTGGGTTGCCCACTCTTTGGCATATCACCAACAAAACCAGTGGTCTGAATTTTCACACCAAACGACTGATGGTCTCATTTGAGCGGTTATGACGACCGAAATAATCGCGGAGAGCTCGAAAATTGTTTTTTATTTTTCAACATTTTTATTGTATTCTTTAACCACTTTAACGCGGTCTTCAATCGAATATGACTATGACAAAAAGTGGCAAACCTTAAACTACAAAAATAATACTTTTACTTTTCTGCATCCCTATTAGCAGACCCTTTAGAATAACACCTAATGATAGTACCTTATAATAATACATAACAATGCTCCAATTAAACAAATATTATGTCCATTTTCTAGTTAAACATCACCGACAAAAACCGAATACTTGGGTTTGGATGTACTTGTAGTTTACGCACATCATTGGTCATATTATGATTTATAATCTCGTTGACGTACAGTATCATAAGTTCTCCTGTAGAATACGTTTTGATACGTATTACGGAGCATCTGCTATAATACGTCTCTGTAGCATGTCGACGTTTAAGAATCTAAGACACCCCATATTTCAATTACGAACGTCCATATATATTTGATAATCGTTTTGTAAAATAAAACTTTATTTTCTTGTGAGAAGCGACAACTCATGCGCCAGTATAATTTTTTGACTTTCAAGTCTACTTTTTTTCATAGAGGTAAGTATCATTTACTAATATAAATAAACATTGTTGTCTTGGTAGAATAAACGTAACTTGAATAGATTTAGTTTTACTTCATACACCAGCGATTGAGTTTATGTGGTATTGTACAAAATTATTAGCTGTTTGAGAATCTTCATAGTCATCATGGTACAATAGAAAGAACACTATCTTGTGAGATACCAGAGTTTATTCAATTCAAAATAAGGTAGAATTTAAAAAGTAGAAAATACTGATGAGAAAAGGATTTCTTTAATTTTAAATAGTAACCCTTGAACCACACCTAAAAAAGCTTTTGGAACGCCTACAGAATCTAAACAACAATATTTCTTATTCAATTGATGTTTTTATTTATCCAATAATTGGAAATCACTGAGGATAAGCTGATAGACCTATAAAAAGTCATTACATTCAGCGGTTTTACTAATTTTGCAATCATAAAAATTTGCGCAAATTTTAATTTGAGAAAGCCATTACGTTAATTGGCAGTTCTTTCAGCACCTTTCCGGTTATAAAATCATAGCTAGAAGCTTTTCTTAATGTAGACAGTAATTTACTTTCTTACTTCTTGGAAGTAAAAAGTGTTGGATCGGTAGTGACAGCTGTAAGTATGCTGTTAAATATTCTTTCACTTCTGCGTTTGCTTCATTCGAAGGTGGACGGAAAACTTCTGTTAAACAAAGACAAAAATATTGGCTTTTTCTAATTTCAAGCATGCTCATTGCCTCATTGGTCGTTTTTAGGTGAAATTTTCATTTGAGGCTTTTTAAGACTTTGAAGTATGTTTCAAATTACTGATTTCGGACTTCCTTCAATTTTCTTTTTAGTGATTGTAAGAAAATATACACGTTTTTCAATCAGGAAGAGAGAATTAACTGGGGACTAATCAAAATCAGAGAATCAATATCCTTAACAACGTTAAAGAAACCAAAGATAATATCCAGGCTGGTATGATAATGCTGCAAAGAACTTGAAGCTCCGCCAGACTGCGAGTTAACTCTGTTGTGGTTACCAGAGCACCGTTGAATTGCAGGAAACGAGAAAGCTAATGAGCTAATGCAGAAAAAATTCGCAACTCCATAATATATAGGCCCGGAATCGGTTCTAGGAACCTAAAGGTGCAATATGAAGGCAGGTGAGAAAATGGATTAGAAATCAACATACAATATACAGGGAAAATATACCAGAAAAAAGACATGGAAATATCTTCATGAAACAACTATTACAGGTCTCTTCGCAGGGCATTGTTTTCTTAGGCACCTAAAAAAATAAAGTTGTATATTGAAGACCCAAGTTGTAGGTAATGCGGCAGGGAACCAGAAACAGCTATGTACATATTTTGCTAGTGCGAGCTTTAGTTCACAGAAGAAAGAATACAGGAATTATTCAATACAAAACCTGGAAAAAGTGCTGTAAAAAAATGGGAGAAGTACAGTAAGTCTATGAGTTAGTAGTGCTACCGGAGACAGAGGACAAACGGCTCCCAAAAAAATGAAACTTTCAATTCTAAATTGTGTCCAAGATATACTCGAAAATCATACCACTTTGTATGTGGACTGTGTATTGGTGGCTAATCAGTACTAAGACCAACAATTATTAGCGAATGGTCTGTTGATACATCAACCTTTTTCGTATCAAATACAAACTTCATAGCGTAATTAGTACACCTACCGTACATTACAAGTTAGCAGGATGAAAACATTCCTGTTCGCGCCAATCTCCTAATTATATTTATTTTTTGAAATTTTAAATTAGGGCCGGCTATAATTTGATTCCCTCTCATATATATGTGAAATTTGTTTTATCGGCCCAATTGACTGCAGGCGCGCGTTGTGATTATGGCCGGCGGTCTCTGCCGCAGGCCGCGAGCCGCGCTCGTGCAATTGGCTTTTAGAATTGGCTTTTAGCACTTGCTTTGACACGTTGACTTCGTTTAATTCGCGCGACATTCAGCCTTTGCTTTATTCATTTAAACTGGCCATTTCAATTACGTTAAGTTCACGCGACTTTATACTTTTGCTTTATTAAAACCTGCATTTCGCATTTTTGTTCGCGGCATTAAGCATTTGCCTTTGTTCGCGCTTTTGCATTTGGCATTTTTTCGCTGTGCTCTCGCCGACAAATTATCAACTCCACGAGGGAACCTTTACTCCAGGAAGACGCCCCCGTTTCATCTGCTGTGAATATTGGGGTAACTTGTCTAATTTTTATCCATATCCTCTCCTTTTCTTCTGGAAGTCCCAGGACCAACAGCAGGGAACCGATATCTGCGGGAAGCGCCGTTTCCACAGGTTAGTGTTTTTAATTTTAGAGTTGTTTGAAGCTTTATTCAAAATTCAAAATTACTTATACAGTCCACTTATTCCGGCCGTACCATTTGGTCCTTCGAGCCGGATTTGAATCATTTTTTTGTTGTTTGTTCCATAGTCGAGCTAGCGTGTGCCGCGATATCCTTTTAAGCGTTGGAACGTTAAGTTCTAATCGCTTGTCACAGAGCTGTTTTATGAAAGCAAATTTTCACGGTCGAGTTAAATTGCTTGATATTTAATTTATTCAATTGAGAATTTAATTGATTGTTGGCCACTACAAATTGATTATTGTAAAAATGACGGACAAAGAAAAGGCAGAAAATCTGTTGAAAATTTTAAATACTAAAAAACAAACGCTTTTCGCTCGTGTACAAAGATTGCACGATTTTGCAAAGAAAATTAATGAGGGACAAAATCTCGCTTATTTCAAAACGGCCCTTACAATTCACGAAGATACGATTAAAGAATTTAATGAGTTAGAATTTCGAATTAACGAAATTTCTTTAGATTTAGATCCCAATTTTATTCCTAAATTTACGGCAATTGGGAATTTATTGGAGGTTATCGCGAGGGTTGCTCAACAAATTTCGGAAAGCGTGACCACTTCAACAGCTCCTGCCCTACCAAAAACTAGAACTTAACGCGATAAATCTTCCTAGTTTTGATGGTACACCCCAAAATTGGCCAGTTTTTAGCGAGTTATTCACCACTTTGGTCCACGACAATCGAAATTTGTCAGATTTAGAGAAGGTGACACTTTTGGTGTCAAAATTGCAAGGTTCGGCCTTAGAGGTTTACCAGGGGCTTACTGCAACAGGAAGTAATTATAAGGTAATTTGGGAAGCCTTATTTGATCGTTTTAACGATAAAAGGTAGCTAGCAAACAATTATGTTAATCAGATATTTAATTTTAAAACTTTACGTGCGGAATCCAGAGGAGGTTTAACAGCGGTTTTAAATAATTTTTGTCGGCCCATTGCAGCAATTAAACAATTAGGCTTGAAGGATATCGGAGATTTTGTATTTTTGAATCGGGGGTTAGAAATTTTAGACCCGATAACATGACGTTCCTTTGAAGAGGCACATCGCAACAAAGATATCCCTACCTATCAAGATTTTGTGCGATTCCTACAAAAGCAAATAAAAACTATGCCGTTCGTTAACCCCTCGGAAACTTCAAGACCCAAGATCCCGGAGAAAATTCCACGTACCACGCACAATTTCCTACTCAATCTCAATTTTCTCGTATGAACGGGAAAATTTGTAAATTTTGCCAAGGGAAAGGTTCATTCCCTTAAGGATTGTAGTAAATTTTTAGAGTTATCGCCGCGGAAAAAGTTTTAATTTATAAAAGTTCATCATTGGTGTTTCCGGTGTTTCTCACCCGGCCACCGAGCTCCAGAATGTAGACAATGCATCTCCTGTAATAAATGTGACTTGCCTCATCACCCCCTCTTGCATTCTATTTTTTCCAAAGAGAGTAAACCCGCAGGCCGGTTATCGGAGGTTAAAGAGTCGGCTTTGTGTTCGCTGAAAAATCCTAAAAGGTCCGCGATCCCAGAAAAGTCGACAGTTGTTTTGTCAACGGTTGTCGGAAGAGTTTACAACGAGTCGGGGCATTTTAAAAATTTGAGATTCTTGTTAGATTCTGAAAGCCAATCACATTTTCTAACTTCAAAGGCGTGTCGGCGTTTGAACTTGCCAATTGAACGTCTGTAATCTTCGGTTTAAAGTCTTGGAGGAGCCCACAAACAATTTATGGAAAGACCAATTTGACTTTTTCGTCTCGGTTTGATTCCAGTATTTCGTTTACGATTGGGCCCCTTATTGTAAAGAAGATGGTCGAAAAACTGCCGTTGGCGGAAGTCGATATTTCCCATTTGGCTTATCTTCGAAATCTGGATTTAGCATTCCGGAAGGAATAGACGGGATTTTAGGCGCTGAGTTTGTCAGCCAGATTCTGGGAAACATCAAAAATTCACCAAAATTTCCGGTTGCTATTTCAGGCCTCCGTGGGTTTGTTGTTATGGGTAGGGCTCCAGTTGTGTCTGAGGAGACTAACCCCATAAGTTTGGTTGCTATAAATAAACCGGTTGAGACGCTCCTTCAAAAGTTCTGGGAAGTTGAGGAAGTCCCTTCAACAACTCTAATAAATCAAGAAAACAAGATTTGTGAGGAATTGTTTTCTTCAACGGTGAAAAGATCGAGTTCTGGGAAATTCATCGTCACTTTACCTTTCAAGGAAGATCCACAAAAGTTAGGAAACTCCTACAATCTGGCCTTTCGTCGGTTGTTAGGCTTGGAGGCGCGCTTTCAACGTTTTCCGGAGTTGAAAAGCCTCTATAAGGACGTCGTTTCGAATTATTTGGAACAAGGTCACATGTCAGTGACTCTAATTCTGACGTTGGTTATTTTATTTCTCACTTCGGTGTTTTTAAACCCCAGAACGCATCTACACCACTTCACGTAGTATTTGATGCGAGTGCGAAAACAAGCTCGGGAATATCACTTAATGATTTACTTCACGTAGGGCCGAAGTTTCAAACCGATATCTTTGACTTGCTAATAAATTTCCGTCTATTTTCGGTTGCCTTGTCCGCAGACATAAAACAAATGTATCGGCAGATTTGGGTACGTGCGGAAGACCGAAAATATCAAAAATTACTATGGAGATCTCATCCAGAGGGTCCTGTAGAAGTGTTCCAATTGAACACAGTTTCCTTTGGTCTTTCGGTGTCTCCCTATTTAGCCTTGCGAACAATTCATCTGCTTGTGGACGAGGAGAAACAAAATTTGCCAATCGCGGCCGAAATTATTCCCAGAGACATGTATATAGATAATCTGGTCAAATCACTAGAAGACATAGATATGTCTCGCGAGTTAAAGGTCCAATTACAACAGATGATGGCTGCTGGGGGATTTTCTTTGGTAAAATGGTCATCTAATGTACCCGAATTGGCAGGAAATACTTTACTTAGAGAGTTTGATTATGGAGATGCCTCGAACCCGGTGTTAGGGTTACTTTGGAATCCCCAATCCGATTGTTTTGGATTTCGGATTGGAGCAGAGGAACGAATATGTACCAAACAACATATGTTGTCTACAATTGCCCGTATCTTTGATCCTTTGGAAATTTAAGCTCCGACTATTTTAATGGCCAAGCTATTTATTAAGAAGTTGTGGCAGGCTCAAATTGATTGGGACGACCGCCCTCCCCGCCAAATTGCCGATCGATAGTAGACCTTTAAACAAGAATTACCGTTTTTGTCAAATATAAAAATTCCTAAATGGTTAGGCATCAGAAAAAGCGGGTTGATGACGCTGATTGGGTTTTCTGATGCGTGTCAGGACGCGTACGGTGCAGTAATATACGCAAGAGTTGATATGGGCGACAAGTTGGCAGTCCATCTCGTCTGTGCTAAGTCAAAAATTTCACCAACAAAGGTGTTATCCGTTCCGCGACTTGAATTGTGCGCGGCTACATTGTTGCCAAAATTGATTAAAAGGACCTATCCAATTCTACAATCTTGCACCATAGTGTCCAAGGTTATTGCGTTTCTGATTCAGAGATCATCCTAAACTGGTTGAAGGCTCCTGCTTTGTCGCCAATCGAGTAGCCGATATTCAGGAGAACTCTTTAGTTGACTCTTGGTTTCACATTGACGGCGGGGAGAATCCGGTAGACTGTCTATCAAGGGGATTGTCACCCTAAGAATTATTTGAACATCACTTGTGGTAGAAAAGCCCATCTTGGCTGAGCGCTCACGAAGAAATATGGCCGATAAATCGAGTGGTGACCAATAATGCTGAAACCGAACTTCCAAAAACTCGAAAGTTGGCGTTATTTGTCTCCGAAGAACCCTGCCTCGAAAATCCTATAAAAGCGTTAATTGGTTAATTGGTTCTTCCTCTTATATACGTTTGTTACGGGTGGTAGTATTGATCCTGAGGTTTGGAAAAAAGCTACCCCCGAGGCAGGATATTTCTGGTGAGGAATTAAATAAAGCGGAGCGGTCTTTATATCTTGTCGTACAACGCTGTCATTTTGGCAAAGAGTTTCAGGCGTTGGAAACTGGAAAACTTTGTTCCGATCAATTACAACGACTTGCCCCTTTTTTAGACCACGGCGTAATCCGTGTCGGAGGGCGGTTGAAAAATTTGAGGTTGACCTTTGATCACCGTTACTCCATCATTTTGCCAAAAAAGAACTCTTTTGTAAAACTATTAATTAATCACTTCCTCATAGTTCATTGCCATGCAGGGCCCCACCTGTTACTCTCATTGTTGAGAGAAACAATTTGGATTCTTTCCGCGCGACAAACGGCACGTGCGTGTGTACGTGCTTATAATAGGTGTTTTAGAGTTCGTCCAAAGAATTGGTCACCTATGATGGGAGATTTACCACATAGTCGAGTTTCAGAGACAAAGGCGTTTCTTGAGACAGGTGCCGATTACGCAGGACCGTTAAAAATTTCTTTGGGAAAGGATCGAAAGCCCGTCCTTCGTAAAGCATACATTTGTTTATTTATTTGTTTAGCTACCAAAGCGGTCCACATTGAATTGGTTACAGAATTGTCAACTCCTATGTTTTTAGCAGCATTCAAACGATTTTTGACCAGACGCGGACGTTGTCGCACGATTGTTTCTGACCGAGGTACCAACTTTGTAGGTGCAAAGGCTGAGTTGGAAGAAATAGCACATATTATTATCTTACGAACATTGCCGATTCCTACGTGACGGTTTAGCCAATCATCGAATAGAGTAGAAATTTTCACCTCTCAGTGCTCCTCACTTTGGCGGTTTATGGGAATCTAATATTAAATCTGTCAAGGCTCATTTGTCCCGAGTAATTGGTGATCAGACTTTGACATATGAAGAACTTACTACGGTTCTAACTCAAATCGAGTCTTTGTTGAATTCCCAACCCCTTTGTCCACTGAGTTCTGATCCGTCGGATCTACAGGTCTTAACTCCTGCTCATTTCCTGCACCTGAAACCGTAGTTTTAATTGACCAAAACAGCTGTTCCCCTTTAAAATGGCCCTTGGGGATAGTTGACGAGGTGTTTCCTGGGAAAGATGGGGTGGTTCGAGTAGCTCGAGTTCGAACTTCGGGGGGAATTTATACTCGACCCATGGTGAAGCTATTCCCCCTTCCTTCCAAATAATGCGGTTGTTAGTGGTTTATTGCCATTTGTATATAATTATTCAGGTTTGTTTGTTTCATTTTGGAGAAGCGGTTGGTGCGTATTATCCAATTGACTTGGTTGGATTGCAATTTTGTTGGGTTTTGACACGTCCCTCGTAGTAGTTGTTGGTGCTGAAGGCGGTGGCTTCAGAGGCGGGGGGATGTTCACGCCAATCTCCTGATTATATTTATTTTTTGAAATTTTAAATTAGGTGCGGCTATAATTTGATTCCCTGATATATATATATATATATATATATATATATATATATATATATATATATATATATATATATATATATATATATATTATATGGTGAAATTTGTTTTATCGCCGGCGATCTCGGCCGCGCTAGTGAAATTGGCTTTTAGAATTGGCTTTTAGCACTTGCTTTGGCACGTTGATTTCGTTTAGTTCGCGCGACATTAAGCCTTTGCTTTATTCATTTAAACTGGCCATTTCAATTACGTTAAGTTCACACGACTTTATACTTTTGCTTTATTAAAACCTGCATTTAGCATTTTTGTTGGCGGCATTAAGCATTTGCCTTTGTTCGCGCTTTTGCATTTGGCATTTTTTCGCTGTACTCTCGCCGACAAATTATCAGCTCCACGAGGGAACCTTTAAACCAGGAAGACGCCCCCGTTTCGTCTGCTGTAAATATTGGGGTAACTTGTCCTAATTTTTATACATATCCTTCTCCTTTTCTTCTGGAAGCCCCAGGACCAACAGCAGGAAACCAATATCTGCGGAAAGCGCCGTTTCCACAGGTTAGTGTTTTTAATTTTAGAGGTGTTTGAAGCTCTCAATTCAAAATTCAAAATTACCTATACAGTCCACTTATTTCGGTCGAACCAATTCCAATGCAAATAAATGGAGAGCAAAAATGGCAAACCCAAAATTCCAGAAAACAAAAACACCCTAATACTGATTCACTAAGCACTAAACAGAAAAAGCTATCCGACTATTGATTAGATGCTCACACAACACCCCACAGGTACAAAGCACTGCCATAAAACGAAAACGATCAAGGGAACAGTGAAACAGAACAAGACGTTAAACTCCCCCTATTTTTGTTTGTGGTGTCACCAATTTAAAATCGTTAACAAACATGATAGATATCTAAGCCAAAGACAACTACTTTATCAAATTAGAATATCAATTAAAAGACTACAGAAACGTTATCAAAATCGTAAAGAATAAAATAGGAAATTTCATTCTTTCCAGCACAAACAAGATAGAAAGTTCAGAGTAGTGTACGCAACATGTACTCTACAGTCGACTTAGAAGAACTCTCAAAGAAATTAATAATTATGGACATAAGGCAATCAACATATACAATATCAGACATAAGGTCAATAAAACAACATTACCAATGCTCCTCGTGAAATTAAAACAATACCAAGTCAATAAAAAAAAACAAAAAAATACGATATAGAATTTCCATCAAAACTGTCAACGGTTTGATCACTCCAAAAACTATTGCCACAGGACGCCAAGATGCGTCAAATGCACTGGAAAACATCCTACAAAAACTATAAAAGAAAAGAAAAACATAAAACGTCAAATTCGTGAATTCTCGAAGAAATCATACCGAAAACTATAGTGGTTATCCAGTACCCAAAAAAAAATCAAAAACGTAAAGTTCCACCTCTAAAGTCTAAACAACAAGTTCACAATTGGTTCAACCAAGTACATCATATTCCCAAAAAGTTAGCGAAGAAAGCCCACAACCGCAACAAATAAACAGTCTACAACAAGTTCAAACAACAAGAGCAGACAAATAACAAAATAGAAACAATGATGGTTAAATTAATGGAAAGAATGGACACAATGCTGAACTTGCTCACTATCATGATTTCTTAATTACCATAATGACTCAATTCTTTAACATTGCACTCTGGAATGCCAATGTTCTGGAACAGTATAGCCAGGAAGTTAAAACTTTTATAACAAATAATGACGTTGATATTATGCTGATCTCGGAAACACATTTTACCCGACAATCATACATAAAAGTACCCAAATTATTAATTTATACTGTAAACCACCGAGACGGCAGAGCTCATGGGGACACAGAAGTGATAGTAAAGAATTCAATAAAACATTATGTAAGCCACAAATACCAACATCAACAATTTTAAGTTACAACTATTGTAGCTGCAGAAGTCAATGGAAACATAACATTCACAGTAGTACTGTCTGTCCACCAAACCACAAAATTAAAAAAGAAAATTGCAACCACTTTTCAATACCTTTGGATCACGTTTTATCTCAGGTGGAGACTATAACGCAAAAAATGAACAATGGGGATCTAGATTAACTTTACCCCAAGGTAGGGAGCTAATAAATTAAAATTAAAATATAGATCAACGGGAGAACCTACGGACTGACCATCAGATCTTAACGAAATTCCCGATCTGCTTGATTTCTGCACCACAAAAGGAATAAAAGTAAATAAAGTCCCAAATACAATTTAATCACAGCCGAAACACTGAAAGAACTACCAGAAACAGGTGTAAAAATTATAACATATTTAATGCCATTCCGAGGCTTGCCATAATGGAAATTAGCGCACGTAATTATAATCCCAAAATCAGGAATGAAGCCGGAATAAACGATATCATATAGGCCTATCAGTCTTCTTCCACTCATAACCAAAGTACTAGAGAAACTAATTTTAAAAAGAGTGTAACCTTATATCAAATCACCAGTTTGGTTTTAGAAAAGAATACGCTGTCGTAAAACAAGTACACAAAATGATCAAAAAAATTAATCATAACCTACAGCTTAAAAAATACTGCTCTGGGATTTTTCTAGACGTCAGCCAAGCATTCGATAAGGTGTGACATACAGAATTGCTTTACAAAATCAGAAAGGAACTTCCTGATTATTATAAAATCTTAAAATCATACCTTGAAGAAAGATCCTTTCAAGTCAATTATCAAGAATGGTTTTCCCCGATCTACCCAATATAATCAGGAGTTCCGTAGGGCACTATCCTGGGACCCTATAAATACCTGCTCGATACCGCAGACCTGAGAACCATAAGGCAAATAATGGTAGCCAGTTACGCTGATGATACCGCAGTGTTAGCTTGGCATGACGACCCGAACACAGCTTCTCAAATACTTCAAAGAACTTTACAGAAGATAGACGACTGGCTGAAGATTTGGTGCATAAAAGTAAACGAAAGTAAATCAGTTCATGTCACATTTACGTACCCCCCAGTCATATTAAACAGCAAAGGAATTCTCAACAGGATAGCGTTAAATACCTCGGGATACATTTAGACCAAGAACTTACCTGGAAACCCCATATCTGGAAGAAAATGCTACAACTAGGATTAAAATTTTGACATTTATATTGGTTAATCGGCAGGAACTCTCATCTAATGATAGAAACTAATAACAACATACGATTTTGGCGTAGCGGTCGATAGAGTAAATTTTTAATTCAGCCAATAACTGGTTAAAAACGTTTTGAAACCTATTGGGGAGTTATAATCTACATTTGTAAGAAAGGTGGTTGGAACAGACTTTGTTTGAAATATATTAGCATATCGTGGATTTTGGTAAATCGGAACTGTGTTATTTTGTTTGTGGGCTTATTTTCTTCATGATTAGCAGGATGGCGTCCTACACATAATGCACATTTAGCAGGCGTGTCCCGTATTTTCTTATAAATTAAACTGTGTTTCATGCAAACGCCCGATGTCAATATGCTTTTATGTGGTTATATGATTGATACCTTGTAAAAGTTATTTTACACAAGAGCTCAACTTGCATGGACATACTTTGCAAGTATATAAAATTATAGATTTCCATATTATTTTCTGTTGGTTCTAAATCTATGAAAAATAATTGCAAAGGATCTTTAGTTTTCCTACTTCTTATATTGTAATTATAAAAGTCGTGGTTTGTATTTTTATACAATTTGTTCCACTGGTACGGTAGGATATGTAAACAGATAGGTATAACATTTGATATTATTATCTTGCGAGCATTTATTTAATTTACAATTCCATTAGTTTTGGATTATATTCTATTATTATTCTATTGGTTAAATTACAGAATTTAAGTTTTTTATCATTTCACGAGTATTTTTAACTCTTTGGATAAATTTTGGAGGTAGTTTTCAATTATTATCAAAAGAAGTTTTGGTTTAATCTGTTTTTTTCTTCTTTGGCTTAACCGGACGGAGCAGAAAATCTGTTTGTAATATGGTGTTATTGTCTGGCAGGCTAAGTGATGCCTTAGCTCTTTTTTATTGTTTATTATTACGGTTAGACGTTTAGAGCTAATTCTACTTACTTCTTGCCAGATATTTTCTTTGCTTAAGGTTTCATCATCTAAATCGATACATACTTGCATGTTGCGTAATTCTGATTTTGCAAATTTATTGAGGGTAATTGTGGTAGCTGCTGTTGCTATTAGTCATTGGGGAGAAAGCATTTGAAAATAACTAAGAATTGTTTGTGAACTGTGATTGTTAATATAGGCCTAGTCTAGTTAAACATATTTGCTGTGATAATAAACGCAGTTTGGGTAATAATTAGAAATGAAATTAAAAGTAAAGCCTGCTGTTATACCTCGATACCCGCTATCAGCGCCGGAAACTGGGTCAGCAGGCTGAGTGTTATTTCAGTATCAAAATTCAATTTTAGGATGTTCAGTATGTAAAATAAAGAAATAAAAATAATAGTCTGGTGCACCAGCTTACGAACTTATCAATAATACTTGAGAATCCGACGAGCGTGGCCGATAGCCTTGCGCTACGAAAATTAAAATCAGCTGAAAATAGAACTGTGTTTTTAAAATACCAAAGATTATCTACAAAAAAAATATCTATTACTATTCAGTATCAGACATATTTAAACAAACAGCAATTTAAGAAAATAAAATATAACTTACAAAAAATTTTATTTTTTATTTACAATATTACATATATCCAGCTTCTTTTTGTATCCAGTCTTTTCCAAATGGTTCCAAACGGTTTTTTGTGCAATGTTTAGTTCCTGGGCAATAGAAACAGTGCTTATATGACGGTCGGACTCGGCCATTTCCATGATTTTATCCATATTTTCGACAATTGGCCTTCCAGATCGTGGTGCATCTTTGACATCGAAATTACCGGAACAGTATCAGAACCATAAAAACTGTTTACATTTTCAGCCGCCTGGCTTGCGTTTTCACTTTTATCGAAGAAAACCTGTAAAATATAGCGAATTTTCTCTTTGCTGGTGTCCATCTTTGACGTGAGCTCAAACAAAACTGAGTCAACCATTTACAAAAGTATCAAATAAGTTTTTTTAGTACGAAAGGTCAGCTTTCTAACGCCATCTAGTGTAAATAATGGATTTCCTTTTACTAGACCTATTATGTTACGTGTCGCATATGATCGAATGTTATTTTAATGAAATATTGCTAGGGTCGCCCTCTAAAAATTAAGAAAGTACTAAGGACTGTAAGGCGTCGATATAGATCTCTAATTCTAACTACAATTGACCTGATATAAAAACTGATAAATTCTCATAACATGATATCCAGTTAGTTAGTTGGAATTATATACCTCGTATAAATGCAGTCTTTTTATTTCCTTTGTCCGCATCTATAGAGTATACGATCATCATTTCAAATTGTACAAAATCTAGATTCATTAGGAAACACGATTCTATTCCACTAGTGTCTACAGACATACTCTATTGTCCATTGTAATCTTCGTTGCCGATGCATAGAAGTCAAAATCAACGTTAAACAGAGATAGCTAATCGCTACCGTGTTATTGTTCACCATTATTGCACTTCTACCATTAGGAGAATTAAAATCGTGCTAATCTGTAATCGTAAACCTCTGAAGATAACGATCCTACCGTTTGGTTATCCTGCGTACTGCTTAAGGCCTCGATCTTTGCAAATAAGTACCTTCTTCGGCCCATTGATTTCATATCTGCAACACAGTTTGGTGATCAATTCGTTAGCCCACTTCTAATAAGCATCCTCTTCATATAAGCCAACAATAAATAATCTTTCAAATTTACTAACTTGTTGACAATGCATTCTTTGTCGACGACGAGGCATGTTGACACCATGCAAGTTGTATTTGCAAAATCTGAATGGCTATTTTAAACGTGATATCGCTACTTCCTCCAGACCTCATATCTAGGAAACGATATAACCGAATCTGGTTTTCTGATTACAATATGAGTAATTTAAAAATAAAGTTTTAAAGCAATATTATTTGTTTTTAGTGGTAGTGCAATTTCAATAAACAGTAGTGTATTACATCGACATGCGCCAGATTAAAAAAAAAACTATCTAGACATGACTGTTCATAGACATTTCTGCTAACATTGCTACTAGGTTTGATGAGGTAATGGATGGTCTATATATACGTCAGTACGTAAATAATTGTAAGAAAAAAAATTTGGCGTGAACATCAGACGTCTTTCCTTATCCTATTATTTGGGTAATTCTGGCAAAAATCATGGGCTAAAAATTTTTTTTCGAGTTCCTATTTTACTTTTACTTTAAATTCATGTTTATCTCGTGATAACAAATCATTTTTATTCTCATAGATTTTTGTATCTTCAACCGTTTAGATTCGCGACCGCTTTGCGACCGATTTTGCGACCTTGCGACCAAACGGCTCGGCCGATTTTTACCAAACGTTTCGCACTGTGTCCCCTACCTACAAGTAACTTGCATACCAAATTTCAAGTCTCTAGCTCTGACGGTTCTCGAGATATCTTGTTTACCGACAGACAGACAGACACACACACACACACGAACCAATGGCCCAAACCAACTTTTTGGTGTCCTGAGTCTATAATTCGTCCAGAAATGTGAAAAACTGGGTAAGTCAAATTTCCGCCGATTACATTACTTTCCTTATTATAGGATAAGGAACGTGATAAAAAATGTTTAATTAAAGTCAATAACAACTGGAATCGATCCACAACCGCTGGCAAGGCACTTTAAAGTTTAATTTCTATTACCTTCAGAACTGATTTAATGATCTTTTTTGAGATCTAAGATGTACTAACGCCCAAAAAGATTAAGCTTGCATAATGTTATATGTTTTAGAACCCACAGTCTTATTAACGCAGTTATTTCGTAATTTTAGCTAATATAAAATTAATGATAATCTTTGAAGTGATATATAAACAATTCCTTAGTGTTACCTGACGCCATCTACATAATCTATTGTTTTTAATTTTTATTTAAATAATAAACTCGTTATTGTGTTCACTTTCAACCTGATTGCAAACGAAACGAAATTGGCTTCCAGGACATAATAAAATGTATAAAATATTTAGGTGCATCTATTTCTATAGGTGACTTCAACAAATGCCATTTTATAATTTTTAGAACAGATATGTTACAGTTTTACTACACATAAATTCATAAATGTCTACGCTGTCTGTATATAAGTATTGTCAATGATTTCCCCTAGATATAAAAAAAATTATAAAAACCGTACAGTTATCACGGACCTTAAAATATGCAAAATCTTAAAATTTAAATATGTATTTAAGGTTTTTTTTGTTCTTCTTCTACTACTTATTACAGGCTATTAGCCTATTTTTAACCACTCATTTCGTACGATACTGTAAGCCATGTTGGGAATACCCCAGGCAGGTGGCTAGCCGTTAATTTAGAAGAAGAAGAGAATGCACTTCGCCACCCCAAAGGCGTTTCTATGACGACCGGAGAACATTTGGAATTTTTGATCTGGGAATCGAACTCAGTACTGTCGCTCGCCATTATGGCAGGTTCAGGCCTTTACATCACGGCTATCGTGCTCTCTGTTCACCAATTTAAACTCTGAAATATGTTCGATAAATAACCATAGGAACAATGCTATTGACAAAAACAACAAAAGCTTGTGTGAGTAAAGAAATCGTACATAAAAAATCAAAGACAACTCATAAACGTATTCAAAACATTTATAACTAGCATATTAAAAAGTGATCTAGCAACGAAACAGAGATCCCTAATGTCGACTTTGCTAAATCTTACATATTTCATATGGGTATCTTCAGAAAATCATGTTTCAACCCCAAAGCCTTTCTATCCTATATTAAATCCTGCATGTATTCTATCCGAATAAAGAGAGCAGATTATTCACTAGCAGATTAAAGCTACAGAAGAATTATTTCTGTTGAGGTTCCATTTTGGATAGCTGTGGGCGCAGCTGCAGCAGCATAACTGGTCATAATATTGCAGTGAAGAAGGAAAACTACTATTTTTCAAGAACTTCTATCATTAAAACAAAAACAAATACGCCCCCAAGTTCCCGGCGTGACCTTTGTCATATGACAAATATTTTAAATATTGACACACAGAACATAAAAACACTATTCCAAGCAGGAAAAGTAGTTAACGTTATAAAAGGACTAAAAAGACAAAGTCCAATTAGTAGGAATGAATGACGTACGTTGGATTGAAATATTCCGATGGTACCATGACCTGCTATTTTGCTAGAAATGATAACGAATATCAAGAAGAACTTGTTTTCATTATAGATAAATCGTAGCAAAAATAAATAAAAAGACTAGCATTGTTATAACTAAAAAAAACCTAAGTTTTAATATTATCCACATTTATGTCCCCACAGCAGAAAGAAATGATGAAAATATAGAAAATGTTTACATGCAAATACAAATCGTATTAAAAGCATGAGATTGTTATAATAATGTATGATTTCAAATCCAAAATTAGCAAAGGAAGAATCTTAAACATAGTGGGTAAATATGTACTTGGCGAAGAAACAATAGAGGTCAACGTCTTATACAATTCTGCCACGAAAAAAGGTGACTATAACTATTACATGGTATAAGTTGCATGTGCGAAGATTATACGTGTGGACGTCTCCTCAATACACGCCACCATTTATAGTCAAGAATCGAATAGATTTTATGCTAGTAAATAAAAGTTTCAGAAATTATATTAAAATCGTAAAGACGTACCAAGGTAGATGTACATTTAGAACATACCCTATTAATAAAAAAATAAATCTTACGTTAATAAGGGACGTAAGATTTAAAAGAGAGAAACAAAAGAAAACTTAGAGGCAAACTAAATCAAGGATTGATAAAAAGAAGGTGGTAAATGATATAGAAACAAAAATATACAACAAGTATTAATTGAGAATATGGAAGAAGTACTACCTAAAAAACAAAGAATTTTAAACTTGAACGACTGTAGAAATACCAACTCTGATAGACATACAGATAGAATATAAGAATAGGGATAATGACAAATAACGACAAACTAATAATATATTTAAGAAAAATATAAAGCAAATAAAAAAATAATGATTATCAAAAAGATGTGCAAAAATGGAAAAACTACAGTGCACATGGCAAATTCAATATACACAAAAAATTAAAAAAAAAGCAACAAGTAATTATAAGGTAATAAATGCAGACACTCTTAGAGACAATAATAGTAAAATTATTAAAAACTCAGAACTTAAAATGTATGGGAACAATGGATTGCTTCACTTTTTGACGACAGCTGACCTGAAATACAGAAATACACAGGCGATATGTCTGAGGGACCGAAAATCCTACAATCAGAAGTAGAATATGCATAAGAACGATAAAGCGACACTGGTTAACATTTTAAAGTTAATAAACGATACCAAGATAGAATTGTTAACAAAATTCCTCAACTATATGAATTTAATAATGTTGACGTAAGAAATTTATGAAAACATTGCAAGAGAGACTACTCAAAAAATATATACGATTAATAAAAAAGTTATATTGGAAACAGACTGCAATTGTACATGTAGACGAAGAAGAAGAAACAGAAAAATAACTAATGAAAAAGCCGTAAATAAGGTGTCTTTTCGCCAGTTCTTATATACTCTAAATATATATATTTCAAAATGCAATATGGAAAAGAACCAAAAGAATTAAAATCAACGTGGATGTTATACATAAAATATGCGGATGATTCTACTATACTGACTGAAAACTTGGAAAGTTATTAGCAATAATCCAATAAATATTAGCCAACTAACTATTAATAGCAAATGCATTGCAAAAGTTAATAGTATTAAATATCTGAGTTGCTCAATATATAACGAACTAGGCGCAAACAGAAATAAAAGCTAGAATAGAAATAGCGACAACTTCATTTATTAAATCTGTTGTGACAATCACCTGTAACTCTCACTGAAAATAAAATTCGCCAAATGTTATGTATGGTCAACACTGATGTTCGGTATGGAAGCCTGCACACTAAAGAAGAAAATAATGAATCAAAATGATGCATTCAAAATGTAGGCATACCTCAGAATTCTAAAGATTGTATGGATATTCAGAATAAGTAATAATGAAATGCTATAAAAAACAAGCACAAAGGAAGAAAACTGTATGTTCTCATGAACGATACATATAAACTGTTGCAAACGATAATCAGGAAAAGGGACCAGCGGAAAAGAAGATAATGTCCTGGCTGCACAATATTCGTAATTGGAGAGATCTGACTTTTAGAATAGCCAAAGACAGAGATCAGTTTAATCAAGTCTGAAAACGGTGAAGGCATACAAGAATTTTAATAGGCTGATTACAAAAATGCAATCCTTTTTCCCTAAATGTGTGAATTAGATAAGGTTATAACTAGCAAATTTAAAAAAATTAATATTTCAAAATATACTAACTATACATTTTAAAATTTAAATGATCATAATTTATTTAGCTTTCTATATATTTAAAATATTATTACACTACGAAACTCAGCTATTTAGCCTGTATAATATATACCTTAGAGTTCAAAGATTTATTAAGTTATTAAAAGGTTAACATGCTTTGAAATATATGCTTTTGAAATCATAAATTGTAACTATTTCACCCTATCTACTCAGAAAAAAAATGATTGTATTTTTCATATTCTGTATATCAAAATATATATATGACATTTGAAAGTTTGATCTTAAGCGGCATTGGGTATCTCAGAAAATTCTCTTTTAAGAGTGAATATCTACGAACGGTGTATTACAAGAAGATATCAAAAAGTAATATACACTATCCCCCTAGAAATCAAACTTTCAAAAAACCTTCTTGAAGAAAATTAATAAAATCAACTATATATCAGCAGAATAATCAAAGTTTTCAAAACAATTTTCATAGAGGTTGCCAGGTTGTCAATTTCACGTACATAAAAGTTTTGTTAAACTGACTGTAAATAAATATATACACATCACCGTAGAAAATGTTCAGTTCACTAACAATTTCTTATTAAATAGCATACTAAGCACTTCTGTTCGGAGCGTGCAGTGTTACCACCAAAGGAAAATATTTTATCTCCTCTAATGCATGAACGTGACTCAGATGCCACTTACATTCTGATCTGCCTTCCTAGTCATTAAAATATTAAAATTGTCTGAAAGCCCTTTCTAGCAGGACTTCTACTTGTTAAAAGTAAATGAGGTTTAGTTCGAGAAACCCTGTTCCCAGGTGTGATAGTAAAAACACATGGGAGCCTACATCGACATTGTAAATAAAAATTTGTTGCACATTCTACACGCTACTTTAAGACAATTCTATTTCCAATAAATAAGTAGCACAGAATAATCTTAACTTAAACCTTAAAAATATTAGTTTCCCTATTTTCATTATTCATACTGTAATTTCAGAAAACCTGTATAATTTTACCAAGTTATAATTGCTTCTCATTTAAACAAATCATCTACTCTGTTTGTAAAAGTATTTGTTTAAAAACAACTCAAAAATAAAATTTTGTGTTACATTATTGGCCTGATTAAAAACCACCACTCATTGAAATACTGTTTATTGCAAAATTACAAACAATTAACAATTTATAATAGTTGTACGAAAAATAAGCCTCAAATTATAAATAAAACAAAGCACTAATTGTTCCTGAAAGTAAAAATTGAGTACACTGTAAACACAGGCAACCCAAAGTACTACACCAGCGAACGTAACTATAAAGATTCAAGGTAAGTCATAAAATAAACCGTAAAGTAAACCGAAGTTACTGCAAGAGCAAATAAATGAAATACAATTAAAGGCGACGTTGCCGTCGCTAAACAACAGACGTAATTAAAAGTTAATGCATTTAGTCAAACTTACCACGGTGTCGCAAACAATTTAATTTACAAAACCCTGCCGCTTCTAATTACTTACTTTTCAATGTGTGCCGCGCAGTTCATAACAACAACGTCTCGTCTTACCCCAGTTACATTAATGGAAAATTAGTACGACAGGCCACACAATGATTTACACAAAATACGCGCATTTTTCATCTGCACCTCGGTAATTACTTCTTGTAATTAATGTAACTCTCTCTAATTTTTGCTCATCTGCACTAACGAGGACAATTAAGCCTACTATTAGAATTACTTAACCATAAGAAAACTTTTTTGCATCCACTAATTAATTTAAATTATAACTACATTATTAAAACACATATAATTCAAAATAAACATAATTTTATAGTTATTTCTTATCGCGTGTAATAAATAACATAAATTAAATATCAAAATATAGAATATTTGAAAGTACAAAACTCAGTTACATATATTTTTCAATTAAATCAGAAACTGACGTGGAGCAAGTAGCTAAATAAGGTAAACATCTCCAGTTTCTAACAGATTAGCCTTGTACTAGATTTAGAATCAGCAATTTCTACAGCCATTCGTATTTCAGATTTAGAAATGTTGCATATTTCTCAGGGGTATAACGTTAGGGCGTTTTTGTACGAATATTAAAATATTTCAAAAATTTAATATAAAATGAAGAAAAAGAATAATCAACAAATAGTTGGTAAAATTAGTCTGCGGTTATATTATATTTTTAATAGCTCAGTATTTTATCCACGAATGCATATGAAATTCGCAGAGGTGCATGAAGCTTTTCCATAGCTGCCGTTCAGGAAAAAAAAGGTCGGGTTGCCGGTTATA
Organism: Sinelater perroti; assembly: GCA_036346155.1. NCBI lineage: Eukaryota > Metazoa > Arthropoda > Insecta > Coleoptera > Elateridae > Sinelater > Sinelater perroti. The sequence goes on from JARFIY010000001.1 coordinate 39,363,602, forward strand.
GTGCAGTGTTGAACCTATCTCATAATGCTTGAACTTGCCATAACATTCGACCACAAATAGCGCCACATTGCAAAATTTTCCTATGACCCTATGTGCTCTGAAGCCATTTGTATTTTTTACATAGAATTTAAATATTCCTAAATATAATATCAGCAGTTGTAAAATTACTAAATAAACTCTAATATAAAATAATAAAAAAATAATATAAAACATCTAGAAAGAGAGAAATTTAAATTGTTCGCAAAATATTGATACGAGGAGCAAAATATATTGAAAAAAAAATACAAATGGCGATATAAAAACTACTTAAGAGTCAACGTTTTAAAGAAATCTCACTATAAAATATATAAAATTTGATATTTATATTTGGAGTAAATATGTGGTTAAATACATATATGCCAATTCAAATTAATTTAACCTAGTTAAAGTCCTCCCTACTTGCTTTCCAAGATTGATACAAAATTTTATTTAACTTTTTTTTTAATCTTTCATGGCCAAACCTTTTTTAATTCTGTCCTATCTATTTAGAATTATGAGCAGTAAATATTGGGAAAACAACCTAATAGTACCAATTTACAAGAAAGGGTTGCAGTCCCAATGCGAGAACTATAGGCCAATATGTCTAGCTCAAACTAGTTTTAAAATATACACTAAAATCTTAGAAAAAATGCTAAGAGATTATATAGAAACTTTATTAGAAGAAGAACAGGCAGCTTTCAGACCGAATGGACAAACTGGTGACAATATTTATATAATCAGAAATATAATCGAAAGAAAAATTGAAGAAGGAGAAGAATTGTATCTAACATTTGTAGACCCGAGAGCTGCGTTTGATACAGTAGATAGAAGGGAAATTTGGAGGACTTTGCATGAACTGAATGTGGATAAGAATCTGATAGGAGATAAGAAGTTCATATAGAACAGTCAAAACGAATGTACAATTGAACGGGCAGAGATCGGAGGTGTTCGAAATGAATAAAGGTATCAAGCCCTTTATTATTCATAATCATCATGGACAAGATGATCAAAAGAATAAAAGAAAAATATAGTCAACTGAACACAGTAATTGGATATAAAAATTTAGAACCAGTAAAACTAAATAGTCTACTTTACGCAGACGACGTGATACTAATCTCAAACACCAGAAGTAAAATGCAGAGGTTGGTGAATGCATGGACGACTGAAATAGAAAATATGAGTATGGAAGTGAACATAAATAAAACCAAGACCATGATTGTAAATAAGAAACAAAAAGAAGATCAAAACAATAAGGACAAAAAATTGGAGAAGGTAACGACGTTTGAATTCCTTGGAAGTACAATAACAGAGGATGGGAAATTAGATGCAGAGTTAGCAAACAGAGCGAACAAATCGTCAAGAATCTATTACGCCATAAAAGAGGCAACTGAACTGACAAGAATGGAACCAAACAGAATTGCAAGAAGACTAATGGAAGCGGAAAACCACCTAAAAAACGAAGTGGCAGACCTAGAAAAAAAATGGATGAACCAAATCAAAGAAATAGCAGCAGAAAAAGGTGTGACACTGGAGGAAATCAAAACAATAGCGAGAGACAGGAAGAGATGGAAACAATGGATACGAGATTAGAGACCATCATCCGACGCTCGAAAGGGCATAAAGGATTAGAGAAGAAGAAGAAGAAGAAGAAGAGCAGTAAATATAACAAAAATAAAACAATTTTCAAAAATACGTACCTGATTAATCTATTGATCTACTAAAAAGCTTACCACAGTTTTCCAAAAAAAAAATATTACGGATTTTATGTTTATAAATTCTGACGCGGTTAAACTCAAATCAAAAACAATTCGTAGGCATAATATACTACAGATAGCACATACGGTGAAACTAAATACATATTTCAATTAACAATTACCGAAATACTTGTAAAAAGGTCAACAAAAGATCAAGCGCCGATCTTATTTAAACATGACCATCAACCTTGAAACGCCTATTAGTAGCTGTAAACAGGGCAGCCTAGGCTAATAATTTTTTAAACCTGCTTCCACTGAAATTTATGAATGTTTGAACGTTATCAAAAAATTAGAAATAAGTTCATTGTATACATAAGTGTTTATTTAGTTTTTGTAATTTTCATACATACATACATTTCAATACAATATTGACATACATTCACACATCGAAAGACTGTAGAAACTTATTCCCAAGAAATAAAAATGTAAAATGATTTTTTTTGTTTTAACATTGATCTCAAAAAGCTTTTCACTCACTTAAGAGCTGAAAAGAATTATCTTCTAGTGCAGTTAATAACAACCATTCTTAGAACGATGTAAATATTGAAAAAGGTAGACTCTATGTCATGACTTCAATAATGCTAAAAGTCTGTGTGGTAGTAATTGTGTTTTTGGTTTGGTATCTTTTTTTTCCTACTTAGGGTATGTCTTCCTTGATGGATTCATGTTCATTGCAGCCTATGGCTTATTATGATGACCCTAATAAAGTAAATTCACAACCAATATGCAATTAATGTCCCCTGAAACAACAGAAACAGGTCCTTTCTTTGTCTGGAAATCTTCCGGTTCCAGGATTGGTTTCTCGAATATATGTTGCCTTTTGCTGCACAGCGCATCGCATTTATATAGGATATGTAAGTGCTGTTTCTAATTCCATGCTACAGAGTCTGCATGCAAGGTCACCATTGAATTTACCAATTTTCCAGAGGTGTTCTTTAACAGTCGCATGTACTGTGAGAAACCCTATGGTTATCTTTAGCTGTGGCCTACTTAGATTAAGGAGTTCTACAGCTCTCTTTTATCAAGGTCCCTTATTGAAGGTTTTGCTGTAATTATGCCCTGGTCGATTCTTCCAGTACATTCGATGATGAGTGCTTGTCCTCTTCTTAATAAAGCTTCGGGCAGCACTTCGTGAAATTGCTAAAGCAGTTTTTAGGCCTATATAAGCCTCACTAGATCCCTGTCTGGCCAATTCATCGATTTTCTCATTGCCGCAGATACCGCAATGCCTAGGCGCCCATAACAGTTTCACCGCGTTATGTTCTGCCACTGCATTGAGTTCGTTGACGCTTTCTCATACCAGTCTAGATGATGCTTTAGTGCTTGATAAAGCCTTTAAAGCTGCCTGGCTGTCTGATATAATATAGATCCGCTTGCTGGTGTATATTTCTGTCTGAAAGACAAAAGCGTACTGACCCAGAGGAAAGCTTAGCTCTGCCCTGGGAGCATCAGCATATAATCCTGCTCCAGTACCCACCTCAGTTTTAAAACCATCTGTGCACCAGATTAGGCTACCAGTTGCAATTGCCTGTCTAAACGTTTCGCTCCTACCTCGATCCTGCATAATCACCTCGAATAGAGATCGTCACATATTTTTGAGGTCCTGTGGCCCCTCCTCATTTCAAACAGAGGCCCCCCCAGACTATCAATTATTCTAATATGGCCTGTACCCGTATGTGTCTTATACAGTGAATGATGCAGCCTATAGTGCCCCAGTCTTGCCTCCCCTTGAATCACTATGTGCAGAGATGGAAGGTCTAGAAGTCTCCATTGCTGCAGTGGACGTGGTTCTCATAGCCCCTGTAATGCCCAAACAGACAAGTTTTTATACTTTGTCTAGTTTTAGTTTGGTGGGTTCTTGTGTAACTTTGGACCACCAGACCAAATCTGAGTATGTAAGAGAGGATCTAACCACTCTGGTGTACAACCAGTGCACCATTCCTGGTTTTAGCCCCCACGACTTGTCATACATCCGTTTGACAACTGCTAGAGTCGTGACCGATTTTGTCGACCACTTTCTCAATATGACGGTTCCAAGTAAGTTTAGAATCGAAAACGACTCCTAGATAAAAATAATATATAAAAATAAAAGTAAAGCTAAATTCTTCGGGAAATGTTTTATCTAAATCAAAAGCATACTTTTTCAATAGCTGATTTTCCCTCTGTCGTATTAAAGGCAAGGACTGCAAAATATCCCATATGTTGGTCGAAGAACTAAAAAAGTTATATATCTATTTTTGTAAAAAAAAAAATTCAACAAAGTGCTTGCTGTTTTCCATAGCTGCAGAGCCAACTGGTTGTAAAGGTGGCTCACGTCAAGGATGCATGTGGCCAGAGAATTTACTTCTTGTATTCTAACCTGAAAACCTTTGTAGCACGTAGACATGTTACTAACATTGACGTAGCTCTATCTTCTACAGTGATTTAGATTAAGACCTACAAAATCTACGGTCGACATTACAACATTCTCAATCTCTTAATCTTTATGACTACGGTTAGAAATAAACGTCAAAGATCATTTAATAGAAATTTCCGTAGGTAGCCCATAACGTACCACCAAAGCTAGTTATCCTATGTCTGACACATCTGGCGTTGAGTCCACAATTATGGAATAATACTTGGCACTTACAATCTCTTGGGCAATCTGTACCTTAAGTTTGTCCGCTATATGTATAATGAATTCTTTGAAAGTTGTACTTAAGAAAACGCCTCCTTCTTTATTTCTAAATGTTGCTACATGTTTGGTCATACAGAAATCAAATTTTGAAATCAATTTTACACAGCCAAAAAAGTTGTTATTTTTTACAAAGCATCGTATTTCTTTATCGTCAAGAATAAACGGTCCACGGAAAGCTAAAAACTTTACACCTTTAACAACTCTTAAGAGGACACTTCGTCAATACTTCACTAATACTTCCTTGTACTGTTCTGTTATTTTGCAATCCACTCTTTGTAAAACTCAACTTCTACTAGTCAGGCTTGAAATTAATTTTAAGGAATTTATAACAGGTAGCGTTACTAGTACTTTTTGCTATCAATGCATAGTGCAACCTACTTCATGCCAAAGCACGATCATTAGGCTTGAATTTTGAATATGTATAATTTTTGTCAACATTTGAAGAAATCGGTATCTGAAAGTCTTCGTTTGCTATTCGAAGCTTATGATAAACATGGTCCATCAATTTCAACTTGTGAGTATTTGTTTCAGCGATTCAAAAGTGGCGATTTTTATACGAAAGATAAGAAGTGCCCGGGCCAGTCAAAAAAGGTTGAAGATGCAGAATTAGAGGCATATCAAACGCTTGAAGTATTGGCAGATTTCTTGAATGAGGTTTTATCGACCATCGAAAAGTGTCTGAAGGTAATGGAAATTATTCAATAGCAAAGAAATTGGCTGCCACACAAATTGAAGTCCAGAGACGCCAAAATACGTTTTTCCACTTGAGAACAGCTACTTCAAAGACACAAAAGGAAGGAGTTTCTGCATCGTAATAAAAATTGATTAATTTCTAGAACCCTAAGCGCAGAAAAACCAGATGAATGCCCGACCAAGCATTACCATCGACCTTAACATCGATGCCAAAACAAAAGATCCATGATTTGAAGGTAATGCTCTGTATTTGGTGAGATTACAAGAGCGTAATGTTTTATGAGCTGCAGAAACAAAGGAAAACTATCACTGTAGATGGCTAGCGACAACAACTGATCAAATTAAACAGAGCGTTGAAAGAAAAACTACTCAAATACGGCGAAAGACACGATAAAGTGATTTTACAATAAGCCAACGCTCGAGCATACAAAATAAGTTAAAAACTATTTGGAAACACTTTGATAGAATATCCTACCCAACCGGCATATTCACCAGACCTTTCTGATTACCATTTGTTTCGATCGATAACGCTTGGCCTACCTGAGCAGCGCTTCGACGATAGACAGTATTTTGAATAACTTGTAATATACAATTTTTTTCAAAATAAACATTTTATTCTACAAAAAAATCCTTTAAAATTAAATCCTAGTCTCAATTTTTAAAGCTGTTGTCATGATCGTTTATAATATGGTTATTTTTCCAATCCTTAGTTACTAAGAACGTTGTTCCTCCGTAGATTTTCCATGGCGCACAAAATATTCGTCCAGTTGATTTTGAATAAACCAACCAATTTCGGCAGATTTTTAAAGTCAGGGTCATAATTTTGCTAAATGCCATTGTAGGCCACAGACTCAGGAAGTTCATCATTTACGCACCACAATGCCAAGTTTCCGAGAGATATAATTGGATTTACTATAAATGCAACGGTTAACGTTTACTATAACAAGAACAATTTATTTTCACTACTGTAGTTCACTGTATGACTTCTCCTATTCGACTGCCACAAATGTCCATCTGCTCCGCCTTATATTCAAATGCGCAATTTTAGGCCAAATCAGAAGGCTTTAGAATTTGAAGTGGATGGCCACTAAAATTGGCGCAGACATTGACCGATAATTCTAGAGTTTCTAAATTATATATATATATACAGAGTGTTCCAGAAATTAGTATACAAACGTGAAGGAGGGTAGATAACATCGTTGGAAACGCTTCGCTGTTAATATGTGGGCAGGTATCGTGGGGGGCAGTTTAGTCGGGCCATACATCTTACCACCTCGACTAAACGGTCACAAGTATCTCGTCTTTCTTCAAAAGGTAATTACGGAAATGCTTAACAATGCCCCACAGAATGTGGTTTCAACATGAAGGGGCACCATGCCATTAGGCAACGTGGTACGTGAACATTTGAACCGGACATTTGGAAACAATTGGCTTGGGTGTGGCGGTCCCTCCTGATTACCTGATTATCTCCTCTTGATTATTTTCTCTGGGGTGCCATGAAGGAACATTGGGTACGAAACCCGTAAATTCTGAAATGGACCTGGTGGCACAAATCTCCATCCTGCTGCTACGATCAAAGAAACGCCAGGTATTTTCGAAAAAAGTTTGCAAATCCATGTCGCGTAGGTATACTGCGTGCATCAATGCCAATGGGCGCAATTTTGAACACCTACTGTGATGCTTGTAAGTCATACATTGTACTCTTTTGTTTTGTAATAAAGCGTTTTACACTACATTCTGTGTTGTGGCCTTATTGTCTTAGAAAGCCATAACTGCAAAAATTTTGGGTTTTTACTAGTAACACATTAAATTATATTTAGATTCACGTCAATCGCTGCATTACAAAGTCTACCAACTGTTTATCGTTCTGCCACAAGAGATTTTTAAAAAATATCCATAGTTTTCACTTTTAACCATCCATAATTTCAAAACGAATAGAGTAAATAAAACAGGTCTAGCGTAGTTATGGGAATTAGTAAGCAAACAAAATTCTAAATAAATCTGCAAAGTACAAAAAGCTTGGCATGCTCAATTTTACCAATAAATGCCGCATAAGTACCACCTTATTATCAGATAACTGTCAAAAACAAAATAAATTAAAAATAAAACTAACAAAAAATTAATACAGAAATATCATAAATGACTAAACATTTTAAATTTTACGTAAGACTTCACACAGACTAACCCCTTGGTCACTTTTAGTGTCGTAGCTAAGGACCTACATCAAAGTAACGCCGAATATTACTCCTGTTGTCAGCAAGTACAACACTCAACTTACTTTTGACTGTAGTCATGTTACACGAGTAAGAGAATATATGGGGAGATCTTGGCTTAACTCTTTACACCAAAAGAAGAAAATCTCAACAAAAAACCTAAATGGTAGAGAAAACAACCAGGATAAGGAATACATAGCTGCATAGATCAGTTCGTACTGGTTTACCATGATACTTATTCGTCAAAACTTTCATAGATGATAATATAAACCATTGCATTACCTTACTCCGATGGAGTCCGAGGCAAACCTAGGTATAAATGTACTTCTCTACAGTTGAAATTGGGGGGAATAATTGTTTGAGTAATAATCAATCTATAGATTCCAAGATCAGATTCTACCTGAAGCCAAATAAATTTCAGAAGAATCCGCTAGAAAGATCTTTAGTGCAAAACACAGATAAGAAGACCCGTTAGGCCTATTATGCTTAGAATAAAATTTGGCAAAGCTCAGGAAGGAACCAATTTATAATGAAGAGGATAAAATACTCCCTTAAATTATATTCAAGTACAAAAGTCTCGTCCAGCGGACACGTTAACTTTTGAGAGAAACCAGCTCTCGAAAGAAGAAATTGTGACAAAATGACAAAATTTAATTAAAATAAAATCTTTTTCCTAAATAAATGAATAGATTAGTGGTACAACAAGCCTTAAGACTACAATACTAGTGATTCTCAATAACCCCCTGTTATTCAGCCTCAAAAAATGACAATAATATAAACTAGACCAATAATTTCAGAGCGCCAAAGGGCAGTATTTTAAACATGCTTATGACTAATAATAAAATAAAAGTATGGAGGCATATAATACAAAAAGCTACATTTACAATAACAAAAAGACCTATATATTTAACAAAATGGCACAAAATTCAGAAAATAACATCAATAAACATGTCAATCCCTTTCAAAGTAAGCACCTTAAGTTTTCACACACTTCTACTAGCAGCATATCTATTGATCAAAACTTTATGCAAAGTCTTATGTTAGAATCGCGAATGACTGCATGTCTGAAACAAGTTATTAGCATGATATTCCTTCTTCTCTGGTAACAATAGCTATGGAACAATTTTGTCGTGACGCGCTTCATACAAATATCTCTGGTCAAAATTTCGCTCACATTAATTTTTGTAATTCCTAGCTCATCTTCTAGTTTTCTGACTGTCAGTCGCTGATCTTGTTAATTATAGCCCGTATACGTTTAACATTTCTGCAAGCAAATATTCGAACTTTCCATTTATAAATTGATCCAGAGTACAGACGTAATATATTTCAGCTGTAACATATTTCATAACCAACGTAATTCGACCATTAAAAACCCATGCACTGCGTATCATATATCTGCTCATTTTTAAATCATCTACGATAGTAAGACGCCTTGCACAACATCACTACTTTAAATCCTTCTAAGAACTGGATGATATCAAATAAATAACATAAGAATTGTACAAATTCGAAAAGTACATACCGTAGGTCATGTTTATTATGAAAAACCAAAATCTTACAAAAAATCAGTCTAAAAACCGTTATAACTTATGAGAAATATAGAGAACTCAATCAGACACCAATCTTTGATGGACGTATGAAAACCAAAGGGATTTTTTAAACATGTTTGTTGTTCACTGCAAATATGAATCAAAAAATTAAACTCTCTGCAACTGTATATACAGTAATATTCTTCCTCACAAATGTTTCTAGGCCGTCTCATCTCATTACATAATGACATCCCATGGCTGGCAAGGTCACCAGATCTATCTCCTTGCGACTTCTTTCTGTGGAGACACCTGAAGGCTAAAGTTTTTTAACGTAGCCCACGAACTATTGAGGAATTGAAGAATGTTATTCGCTATGCGATCACAGCAGCACTACCAGTGGAAATGACCTGACCAACAATGCAAAACTTAGGGAGAGATTTCAGGAGTGTATCACTCGTACATTCAAACATTTGAACAATATCATCTTCAAAACTGATCGATGACTAAATGGCAATTGTTCCGTGTGATGATACAATAAAACCTTGAAAAAATCTATGTTTTACTTTTTACCGCTGTTTCAAAAAAGGAGAATCATTCCGCCGGATCCTGTATTTTAAACGTCTTCTGCATCTACTTTTAATCATATCAGCCAAGATGAATTGCAATCAACTCAACAATGTGTCTATTACAATTTATTAAACAATTTCATATGAGACGCCATGCATATGCTAAATTTTATTCCTGTTCACTTATAATTTATTAAAAAATAAAAATGAAGTACATCTTCGCTTCCATCATCAATTGAATTTGAACGAATAGGTGAACACAAAAACGATTATTATCTCACTATAGAAGCAACGTAGTTAATGGTAATATAATATGATAATCGGTAGTAACAACAAAATCTTTATTTTATGCATTATAATTATAAAAAAAGCCTCTAACTCATTTAGTCCGCATGAAATCACACTTCCATTAAGCATCAAGCGAACTCTATTTTAAAAACCTCCATCATCGCCCTTCAATTTAAACTCTCGAGCATTATAAGTCCTTTATAAAGCTTTATTCAATAAAAATCGTATTACCAGGTTTACTTATTCATGAAATTCTTGCTTTAAAATTTTACCGTTACATTATGCAAATATTTGCCATACGCTCGAAGCCGGCTGTTTCATTTCATGACTCATAACGCATAAAGGGACGGAGCAATTGGGGTATTTCGCATGACTATTGTATTTTACATTACTCATCAAACGGCGCGCATGATAAAAATGTCCACTCTAATTTGCGAGTGATTTTCTGTCCTGTTCAAAGTGAAAATGCAACCGTCGCAGTATTTCGCTTTAAATGATAACAAAACGTATACAAAAACCAGCCATCAAAACGAGAAAAAATATTAAAACGATTGTTTTTTAGCATTAAATAAAAATGGCATTTTCAATGGCACTCACATTTAATTAACAAAAAATATACGCAATTAAACAATTAACGAAAAGAAAATGACATTAAAAATTTGCATAGAATAATTTAAACAAATATTACATATACGAAGGTAGTCTACCTTTTTTTTCCACAATACATTATGTATTTAGCTTTGAAATATCAAAGATTTATTTTGCAATGAGTAGTATATGCTATAAGCAACACAAACAGCAACAGTAATTTATTAATAGTAATGGTCGCTTTTTCGGCACCATTAATCATACAAATAGGATTATCGATTTTTCTATTATTATTACTGTACTAGAAATTTTATTAAATATATTTAAAAATACCAGTGTGCAACTTAAGAATTAAAATATTTAGAATAAAAATAAAAGTATAGAAAATATGCATTTATTTAATGTATGAAAACTCTACATTGCATCAAAATAAGCCTTCAAAATAGGCAATATTGTTAATTTTTTAAGGACGGGGACTTTTTCAAAACTTTTAAATTTTTAAGCTCTCAGAAGAGGCAAACGAATCGTAGTATCGTATACGTTTTACCGCAGTCCGTTATCGCCAATTCACATTTCACTATAATATACTTTCGCCACTATCTGCTTTTGCCTCTCATTCGTTTGCTTATCAGTAGAAAATACAATAATAATACTATTACAATTATAAACTAGTTATAATCAATTCGTTTAAGTGGTGTGATCAATTTGATGTATTAGTACAATTGCAACTTCAGCATAATTTATGCAAACATCGGTTACATTAAATTAATTTTTATAATTAAAGTTAAGATAGCTACAAAAATTGCTTCTTCTTCTTGTTCTTCTTCTCTAATCCTTAGTGCCCTTTCGGGTGTCAGATGCTCGTCGCTAGTCCTATATTCAGTGTTCAATCTTTTTTGGTCTCTCGCTATTATTACTCCCCGTTCTAATCCCATTTCTTTAATTTGATCCATCCATTTTCTTCTGGGTCTGCCGCTTTGCTTTTTGGTTAGTTTTCCCGCTTTCATTATTTTTCTTGTAATTCTGTTGGGTTCCATTCTCACTATATGTTGTGTTGCTTCTTTTTGATTTTTCCATTATTGGTTCATATTTGATTATTTCACTAATGTTTTATTTTTTAGTCTGTCCCATTTGGTTTTCTTCGTCATTTTCCTAATGCATTTCATTTCTATTGCATTAATTTTGGATTCGTTTTTTATACCCGGAATTTTTAATTTAAACTGCGCGGGCATTTCGTTGGGCACAAACCTTTTTAGTTGGTAGGACTGCTACTGACATCTGTGTCAAATTTTAGGGTAATATCTTAATTAGTTGAAGAGTGACGCTCGTTTTCGTAAACAGCCAAAATTAACTTTTTCGATTTTTACATGTCAGAAAATATTCAACAAAGAAGTTCGATTAAATTTTGTGTTAGAAATGATATTTATGCTGTGGAAACGCTCAGAATGTTACAAAAAGCCTTCGGTGAACAGGATATGTCTAAAACACAAGTATACGAATGGCATAAAATGTTCAAAGAGGGTCGTGAAGGCGTTGAAGACGAACCACATCAAAGACGTCCAAGAACATCAACTGACGAACAGCACGTCGCGAAAATTAAAGGATTGGTGTTCCAAAATCGTCGATTGATAACTAGAGAGCTTGCTGACATCGTTGACATTTCAAATGGATCAGTCAACACCATTTTGAAAGAAGTTTTGTGCCTCAAAAAAGTCAAATCTCGTTTGGTTCCAAAAACCCTCAATTTATTCGTGACCATTTCGCTAAAAATTCCACCCATATCGTTCCGCAACCGCCGTATTCGTTTGATTTAGCTCCATGTGACTTCTGGCTATTCAGCAAAATGAAAAGACCGCCCCGGGGACACCGTTTTGACACGATAGAAGAGATTCAAGCCGAATCGAAGAAGGTGCTGAAGGCCATACCGAAACAGGACTTTTCAAAGTGTTTTGATGAGTGGAAAATTTGCTGGCATAAGTGCATTGCAGCCGACGGGGATTACTTTGAAGGCGATGAAATAGATTTTTTAAGAATAAATAAGGATTTCAGAAATTATAACAAAATTCCGGGTTATATTTGTACACAGTAGTATATTGACTAGTATTATATATTTTCTTTTTCACCCCTATGTCGATGTCTGTGTCCTAATATTGTTTTGTTTATGGTTAGTAAGATGTCAAAACGACTAAATAGATACTAGACGTTTAGAAGAACTCCAAATACATAATATAGTTCAACGAACAATAACAAAAGAAACAAAAGACATTAAGTTACAAATCAACGTAGTCAATATCGATGGAAAATGGAACAAAGTACAAGAAGTATTGTCAACTGTTAGTAAAAAATTATAAAAAACTGGAAGAAAATATAAATAATTCCCAGTTTTGTTTCCGAACAAGCCTTGGAATGCAAAAAGCTCCCTTTGGGGTTAACCATCTTTCACAACGTTGTTTCGATATGAGCCAAGATATGTATATCTGGTTCATGGATTTTGAAAAGGCGATCGACAAGGTGAAACATGGAAAACTGCAACTTCTCCTTATAAAGAATATAGATTGGAGAGATTAGTAACTTATACTGAGGACAAAGTGTCAATTTAAAAGTAGGCAGCGAAGAAACAGATAAAATTAAGATACGTCGTGGAGCCATCTTCAAAGAAACATTGGATGACGAAGCTGCGGAAATTATTATAAATGGTAAAACAGTCAATAATGCAACCTTAATGATTTATAACAATTGCTTGAAAAAGAAAATAATAATTCTAATGATTATGTAATTACAAAGTCTCCATAGAATCAAACAAATTTATCTTAATAGAACGGGTACAGACATACAAATACCTTGAAACTTGGCTGGAACAAACAGTCGATCAAACAATGGAGATAAGAACTGAAATAAAATAGCCAAATTCTGTTTTGTAAAATTAAAGAAATTGATCTATAATCGAAACATCGACGTTAGGCTACGTATTCAAATGCTTCACTGTTGTGTGTTTACCGTCTTATTTATGGAGTAGAGGCTTGGACAAGTTACAAACATTTGAAATGTGATGTCATCGCAGAATGTGGCGCATCGCTTGGATCGAAAGGATAGCTAATAGAAAAGTTTTGCGGAGGATGAATAAGGAATGCGAAATCATATATATAATAAAAAAGAGAAAACTTGAGCACTTGGACCATATAATGAGAAGTTCCAAATATTCACTGCTCCAACTATTAATGCAGGAGAAGATAAAGGAAAAAATTAATGTTGGAAGGCCTAGAACATTTTGGATGAAAAACCTTAGGGGCTGGTTTAATTGCAACAGCATTGACCTATTCCGATCACGCACTGATGATAGCCAACTTCCGGTTAAGAGATGGACTATAGGAAAATATGCAGTTACCTAAAAAAATGCAAAGAATTGTGTATGAGAATAGTATAGATCTTATCGATACGACTTCTGTTTAAATAAAACAATTTTACTGCTAATGTCTATTAGGGATATACATTAGACAAATGTCTCTATCGCATTGCCTTCTATGATAACATAGCTCAAAATAACTGCTTTTTTCTCTCTTCAAAACTACTCTTTTCTGATTATATTGACTTTAATTTAAAAAAAAGGGTTAGTAAATAAAATGACGTAAATTCTTTGTTGTAAAAATTAATAAACTGCAGCAGCATGTCAATAACATTAAAAAATTACTTCAAGTAAAATTTTAAACAAACATGTCAATATTCGGCATCATTTGGGGGACTGCTGTTCCGAATTAATACAAAAAACACATACTGTCATAACAAGGTGTGCAAAACACAATTAAAAACTAACTGGTCATAAAGGCAATTAGCTGGGCAAACTGGAATCGGCTAATTAAAAAAATTAATTTTTTAAGTCGTTCAGTGCCCTCTTTAATGATTTGCAGGCCGGTGCCAAAAATAGCTGCATAATAGATAAAAAGCTGGAAGCCGAGCTCCCGCTATCTGTTTTATGACAAGGAATGTATGCCGAGATATCCCGAACGAATACTAGGTAACATGGGAATTCATTATGATAATAGATGCTATCGTATGCTGCGGTTAATTCTGTGCAATTTTGAGTCTGCTGTTAAACTGAATTACACTCCGAAAAATGCCGTTCCTTTACGGATAATATGCGGCGCACGAAGCGCCCTCATAAATATTTAAAGAGTGCCGTAATTGAAGTTGGTATAGGACAAATCGTTCCTCTCAATATTTTTTTTACAGTGCCGAGGAATAAAGCAAGGGTCGCATATTATTTCATGTTAAATCGATATGCCGAACAAGAAATATATATGCTATGTGCAATAAAAACAGGAAACAATATTTCATGGCGAAATGAGACCACATATTCATAATTTGAATTTCATTACACAAAATTTTAGTAACAATATATTATTAACTAGTTATAATTGAAAAAAAAAAACAGTTAATTCAAATTTATTTACTATCCAGTGCGCAAAAGAATTCATAAGTTAATATACGTTAACAGACGTAAAGTAAAAATAATTCAAAAAACGGCCTTTATGGTTCTGCGATTATTTTATGCAGCTAGCTAATAATAATCATTTTGTGTTCCTTACGCTAATGAAAGAATAGCACAAAGATACATTTAGTAAGTTCTACGTTTTTCGTTTTTAGTCCTTGCTTTTATGTATTTGATATTTATGTGATATTTATCTCATACCTTTTGATGTCTTAAGTTTGATAGATTAGAAGTAGGACAAGAACACAGTATGTGTTCTTGCCCTACTTCTAATAACACAAATATTTAATTTTGAAGAAATATCAAGCTTAAGACATCAAAAAGTATGAGATAAAGATCACATAAATATCAAATACAGAAAAGCAAGAACTAAAACGAAAAACGTAGAAATTACTCGGAGTAAATTATTTATTATTATTCAAGGGAAAACTTACTTTTACACTATCCTGCAAGCACAATTACATAATAAGTTCATAAATTATTTAACTTTCTTACTTTCTTGTATTTTATAGACATGCATGTTAATCTAAAGTTTAATCGTTTATTCAGTATGGGGGTATGTGGTCAGTTTTTAATAGAATTGAATGTTAATACTGCACGATTATTAATTTCAGGTAGAGTAAAACGTTACAACTTGAGTTAAAATGGTATGGTGTTTAGGATTACTCTTTGTTACAATATTCTTATTTTATTATTAAAAAATAAATTAAACAACTTATTTGGGATAGACAACGACAGTAAACAAACTGAATAAAATGACATTGCAAAATAATTTTGCCGCTGTAGAAGTAACATTAAATAAAAATTAAATATAAAATCAAGTCTCACAATAAATTTACGTAAACAAAATTAGTGCAAAATAAGTACAAAAACTTTTGTTGACGTACAAATGCAGATACGAAAACAATATTTTCCACATGAAAGAAGTTGTAGCCGTAAAATAAAATCTGAAAAAATAAAAACTCATAAAACTTATAAAAAATATTTATGAACTTAGAAGTACTGAGTACTGACGTAAACCACGTGACTGTACTAAAAAACAGTGAACATTTAATAAGAATGAACAAAAAATATATAATTTGCAATTCTAACTCAGTTTGTGTTATTCTGATATTAATTAGACGGACTAAATGCACAAAATGGTTCAAAAGGAAGTGAGTGAAGTTTTGTAATATGCACTATTTGTCTTTCTTGTTTGCATCATGTTTAGTCAAACACAATATACTGGGTCAGAATCCCGTTAACCTCAAATGACTACGATGCTGTTTTCCAGAAACTGTTTAAATGTTATGACAGTCACTGGTGATCCCACTATTTTTTGAAATTTCATTTATTGTAAAGTGAAGAATGCAATCTTTCTAACTTTAATATAATTCATTACCTCTTTAGCACTCTTAAATAATCTAGACAATTATGTTTAGGCAAGGGACCCGTAGATAATCTTTCTTACACTTAAAAATATCAAATTTTTGAAAGCACTTTATTCAAACTTTGAGAGGCCTGGGCGCCCGCTATAACTTGGCAACCACGCATCTAATGGTTACAATTAATAGCTCATTCGAAAGAGCATTTTAAGTGCAATAAAACATTGTTCGAGCCCAAACGAGAATCCGTTGCACATTTTTTTGCAAGAACCATTTGGCATGTGATTGTTACATATGTGCAATGTTTTTGCAATAAAATGCTTTGTGTGCAACGGATTCCCGTCTGGGCCAGAACGATGTTTGGTGCACTTAAAATGCTTTTTCGAATGAACTATCAATTGTAACCATTGGATGCTTGGTTGCCAAATTACATCGGGGGCTCAGGCCCCTCAAAGTTTGAATATGGCCCTTTCTGCAAAAACGATCCTTTATTCTTAAGTCTACTGACCTAAAACATTTACCTTCTAAGGTTAAAATCTCTCAAAACCACAAAAAAACTTGTATGTCTCCTATAAAGTGCGTGTATTGCCAGTAAAATCATACCATTCATCGATACCAATCGTGTACTTAATTTTTTTTAGTATTCGCATATAATTGGGGACAAACCAATCGCAATGGTGAAGTAAAGACATTTAATATGCGTCTGTTTCTCTGCAAAATCAGGCACGCTACCGATTCCTAGTACTCCAATAACATCATTAAAACATCTGTTTAATTCACACTACCTTCGTCTACAATTATTTCAACTGTATATCTGCTGATGAAAGATGTCGTCAGAAACTACCGCAAAGTCCGTGCATTTTAAAATTCTGATTCATAAGCCCCTTTCTTTAACGAATCGGTGTTAAAAATCTTGGTTTCTAAAAACCCCAAATCCGTATCCCCGTTAGCTGCGTAGCGGATGGTCGCTGTTTATTATAAAAGCAGTCGCGTTCATTTTACGTTCTCTCTTTAAAGCAAACCAACCATTTAAGGTCTCAAGAAATATTTTTCCGAACTTAAATCGATTTTCTTCAAATTATCACCGAATTAAATCATTTTACGCCAATTTTAATTTAGCTAGCGGAGTTTAATATTCAATTTAACATTCTTAAAGCAAAACGTTATTTATATAATTATAAAGATCAACATTTACCTTCAAAACATTCTATTGGGCTACATTTTTGCACAACAGTAATTACTTTCAATTATCTCATTTACTAGTCAGAATCTGTTCTTAAAACTATTGTAACGACCTTCTACATTGTAAAAGACTGCTTTCAACTCCGTGTCTCCTAATAAACAAGCTTAAGAAAATATCTATAAATCTACAACTTATTCTCAACTTCCTGGTCGCTTATATGTTGAACTTGCCTAAAACAACAAAATTCTCAACTCAGTTCTTCGTATGATCGAAATCTACAAAGATTACTCGAACGCATTTTTAAGTTTCATTCTAAACAGGGAAAAGAATACGTTAAATTTACATCAATAAATGAAACTATTCCCAAAATAAATATACGCTTCAGCTCGTACTACTTAACTCATCATCTTGACAGTCTGGTAGAGTGGTAAAAAATTACGTATTGTTTTCAATGCTTCCGTTAATATCAAAAAGGGCATTCCTATTAACTAATGCCTACATGTTAAAAATGCCTAGCAAAATAATCTCGTTAGTGTAATCAATCGCTTCAAACGGAACCAATATATAATGACCCTGACAAAAATGTATCGTCTATTACTAATTAACTCAGTAAATCATACATTCCAAATAATTTAAGTCTTCCAAGATTTAATAAACTTATCACTGTCCCGATTGAGTTGTTTACCATTTGTCGTGTTACATTCTAAGAATTCATTACTCATATATCCTTTGTAATAATATTTAAAAACTTCCCACAATCCATAATGAAGCAATATAGTTACTTAAGGATGTTTGTGTATTCTGAAAATAAGCTCTACGCAGCCTTGCAACCTACTACTGTTCAGTTCGAAACATGATCTAACCATTCGTACATTAAAATTTTTATAATTCCAACTACTCACGATTTCGGTTATCAAATTTCGTTCATCGAATTCACCTCGAGGATTTTGTTTTTCAAATTTGCTCAATCGTTTGAGGATATGCTCTCCGAATTCAATAGTTCAGTAATTAATTAATTACTCACTCGTTAATGAAAAGGATATTATAACTGAACCACTTTATAAACATGGCTCAATCCTTTTCCAAAAAATATAATAAATATATTAGTCGCCCAAATAGACAAATAGCTTAAGTTTTTTGCTTTCTCAATTATGTTCGAGGGCGGAATAGTTATTTATGCAAACTCGTAAATTCTGATTAATTAACGTACGTCTTACATTTCCTAGTTTTCAGAATTTAAAAGTGTTATTATGCTCTTGCCTGAATAGAGCAACAAACGTGTTAACAATTTTTCAATAAAAACAAAATCCTTAAGTCGAGGGGGGTCGAACAAATACCATAATCAAAGCCTTTAATTCCTAATCAGTCATTCTTCCAAAATTTACTATCGGCAGCTTTTGGACAATAATAATGCGAACCCAGCATCGAAATTATGTGAAATTCAATAAACTACTAAAATTATCGCTCCTTTATATTTACTATAAAGCCATAACCTATTCTCAAGTGATAAGATATCTTCCTACTGACCGATTAGTTCCTAGTAAACTGTGCTGCAGCAATCCCATTATGTCCGTACCATAATCAAGACAATCTAAAGCGAAAGTCTTTATATCACGATTTTTAATATAAGTGTCAAATGATTCATTTCTCGCAAAGGCTGCGTAGAAAAATTCTCATTGATAAGTTATGCATTTTGCAGGCTCTTATAATGTTTTAAAAAAACTTCAAACCGACGTTACAGCCATAGGTTACTAATACAAAACTAAAAAAGGTCCTTAGCACTAGCTTCTTTCGGGTGGAGCTTTATCCCACCATATTCATGATACTTCAGCAGATTGTGGTTCTGAAATCAGAAGCTTTAAAGATAATTTCCATAAAGTGTTCAATGGTACAGTCCTTACTAAAAGAACCCCAAACTGCAGACCTGCCCGTTTATTAATCGGAGAGCTAACTCCCAATTTAATTTTAATGCTTCAATTCACATCACACTGCGTTAGAAAACTTAGTAATCCGATTAAAAAAATTTGACAGAAGTATCTAAGTATCCTCAATACGCAAACCCAAATATGACAACGAATCAAGCAATCCCAATCAATATTGGCGGAGCGCAATCGATTTCTACCATATTTTGATTGATGGATAAAGTTCAGGGCATTCATTTAGGTCCAGATAAAATGGCACGAGTAGTTGATGTAAATACGATTAAGAGTATCGAACTCGAAGCTCTTCTCAATCAAATCTCGTTTAATGTAGGTGCAAGTACATCATCAGGAGAAAGGAAAAAATATTATCGACCACGATATGATCTTTGCATATAAGAAAAGTTACAAATATTTTAATAAAATAGAGTTTCGGGCATAGAATAAAGCTTGCTCTGTAAGAAGTTAAATCATTTTGGTAAGTTTGTGTGTGGGAAAACCAAATACGCTAACTATAGAACGTAAAGAAACTGTTTTCCTTACAAATTTTTGGGAGGACATACAATTTTGAAATTATAGAGGATTTTGCTCGGACTATGAGAAGTTTTTTAGCATCGGATATTAGGCTTGAATTAGTACTAAAGGTTTTGGTTTACTTTTCAAGGTGTGTGGTGATACAACATGACTGTAGTTGGATGAGTAAGTTAGATAAACTTTTTTTAATTTAATATTTTCCATTAATTAAGCTCTTCCAATATCCATCCTATTATTTAAGATTCTTTCCTTAAGATAATCTAGAAAAGCGTCATATATATCCGAAAAGAACTAGTTAACGTCTAACAGCATCTGGCTTGCTTGCATTTAAAAATAATAAGAAAAAATTAAAAATGATTGGGTTACTAAGAAAAATTTTAAAAAATAACCTTAAATTCGCAAAAATAACACAAGAATAGTTCTGCTTGTTTCAAATTGGATAAAACTGAAGCTGCCAAAGTAACTTTATCCCAAACAATAATATTTAATTAAACTAGACAACATTCACTAAAAAGCAGAATAACCGCAAACAACTATAGGAATTTTGACTACTACATTTTCAGCATTTAAGTAGCGAGTATCATAACTCCGGCTATATAAAAGATAAAATACTTAACCACTTCATATAAATGTCTAAGAAAAATATTAAATGGCTAGTAACATGGTTGCAAACGCCCTACTTCTACAAACCCAGCAAAAAAGACAATATTATTCTTTTGAAATAATGACATACATACTATCTTAAAGTATATTCATGTACAATTTATAATATTATGTAATAACCAAGAAAAATAGCTTAACAAACTGATAAAATTCAAACAATAAAAAAATAAATAGTAGGGTAAATCTTGATATTTATATAGTCAGTAATATTTTGTCCTTCTAAATCTATCCATTTGTTATATTGCTTAGTTCATCTTATCACACTCATCTAGATCTCCATTTATTTGTATTACAATGTAATCAAGCCTTATTCGTTAATAAAAGTAGATGTATTCCTATCGATATTTTATCTATTGCACATATCTGAAACATTCCAAAATTATTTGCGTAAATTCTAGATGATATCTGATACTAATATCTCCAAGCAGCTAGTTTACCTGCTATTTAAATTTAATCCATGTAAAACCAGTAATAATTATATTATAAAAAACTAAACATAAAGGAAAAAGCTAATATCGAAACATCCACGTGCAAGTGCATTTTAATGGTATCGTTGCAGATTTAAAAATGACAAGAAAAACCCGGACGACATCCAACGAGCAGAACGTCCAAAAACTGCATCAACGGAAAATCTCGTGGATAAACCGACAAACATCAGATTTTAACTTTAATATGATTTACAAATGTCATGTATTGAAATTCACCAATCGCCATATTTATACAATGATGTGAAAACGAAGAAAAAGTACATGTTATTAATTTTCTTATTCTCTGATTAACTACGCAAAATTCTCTAGAATACCATTTTAAATAGGTATTTATTACATTTCTATTTTTCTATTTATTGCCCAATATTCTGATCTATTGATCAATGAATGACCTCATGATACTCATTTTCCCCGATTACATACGCTCTTTTGAATAACAATAAAACTTTGTTCCACATGTTCTTTTTTCAGTTTTCTTAGCCTAAACCTAAAGTCCTCATTTTGCATACCATTCACGTGGTCGTCCGTATGTAAATTATAATTTGCTCAGTCCTATCTTTAATGCATACCTTAGGAATATACTTAGATATTTGGCTTAATATTTGGTTGACTTTTTTGAATTTCCCATCCCAATAGCAAAATGATTCCAAAAGCAATTGAAATGGAGAAACGTCTGAATGCGAAAGAAGAAATTCAATCCTTACTTGTCATTTGAAACCCCTCCTTAACCCTGATCAATCGGTTACGTAACACTTCCAAAGCAACAACCATGTGCGTGAGTGCGTGGTATGTGGGGGGAGGGAGTGTATGAAAAGAGTATAGATATAGAGAGAAGAAAGGGGGAGAGAAATGGAGCTATGCCAAGGCAACATAAAAAAATTAATATTTAATTTGTTTGAAAATCTATTAGAAGGTCCAAGAACTTTTTTCAATAATTTGAAAGTTAATCAATATAGAAATCTGATGTTTGTTGAGTAAAACAGCATTCTCATTTAAAATTTGTGAAACGTTTTGCAGTAAGATACTTTTTAGTCGACGTTAAATTGCCCTTTACTTTCCACCTAGTCCTTTTGAGTAGCCGCGTTAAAAAAATACAAATCAGGATTACATTTTAAATAAATAGATTTATGATGTCATTTTCACATACGATTTATATGTAGTTTTAAGTTTCTACCGGTTTCAAATCTGACTGCCAGAGAAATATAATTCTAGATACTCTCTTCGCCTTGCACAGCACCAACTTAGTTAATCATATCCATCTTTTCATATCAGTTTAACGTTTAGTATCTATTGTCTTTTTAATGATTTTGTAAGAGACCCTTTGAAGATATTTTATAATATGTGTAACTACATCTTATTTATATCAGAAATTTTATTCGATTTTTCATGTAATTGATCTATTACTATGTCTTATCTATTAATAAATGCTAAAAAATACAGAATAAGGCTCCATAAGAAGAATTCAGATAATATTCATGTATTTCTGAGTATTTGAGTAGTTGTTAAAGTTCAACCGAACTGTCGACTCATAACCTTAAATATGATTATATCTTCGAAATAGAATCAGAAATCATTTCTTTAATTTTACTATTTTCGTTAAAATTTATCCGTAGACGGTTTGGCTATCAGCATTGACTGTTAAATACTACTATTCTTGCAAAATTTGGTGTTAATTTGTTTTTAGGACACAATAACGTGCACTGGCAGCTAGAAATTCATCTTTGTGTGGCCTTTTTCCATTTTATTTTAATATTTTCTTCTTTTTATGCTCGTAGTAAACTAATGCAATTAATACACGTATAATTCGACATCAATGTTAAATTTTTACATCCCTTAATCACACAAGGCTAAGTACCTTATTTAACCTTCTTTAACCTATTGCAGAATACGTCTTATTGTACATGTATCAAAACTCTTTACATACATAAAGTCTACATTAAGGTCAATTTCGATTTTCTAATTCTTGAAACCTTGCACTGTTTAAATTAACTTACAGTTTCAAGAACAACTTCATCTTTTTAATTATTTGTTGTCTCTCTAATCTATTTTAGTTTCCAAAATAACTTATACCACCAAACCAACGGTACTTCTATAAGTTTTCCATATTTAATTATTAAAACACACCCTTTTACAGATGATTTCAAATACAATAGCCCCTGTTTTCTTTCATTTTAAACCTATCCATTAGTACGATATGTTGATAACACTTTTATTATCTCATCTTCTTTCTTAAACATCCTTATATAAAAAATCTTTCATCATACTGTCTATAAAAAAACCTATTCATACAGACTTGCTACCATTATTCTACTTAAATCCATTCAGTTGCACCATGTCTTATCACCACGTTCGTTGAACAATACAAAAAATGGCAAGCAGGGCTTACAATCATTTTAGCCATCCTACTACAAAGCAACAAAAAGCTTTTTGTCCTGCATTAAAGGTATTAGAATTAAAATAAGTAGCATATTAGTAAGCTAACAAATGTACATTAATTTTAATACAACAATAAAATAGCTGACTTTGTCTGCTCAGCCAAATGGCTCGTGGATGCCACCAAAGAACCTATATAAAACAAGCAAATAGGCAAATATTAAACCGAATATAAGAGTAACCTTTAGCTATATAGAAAGACTTATATTTGTTCTGTCAAATTACCCTTATATTACAGTACAAAATGTTGGAAAATTTTAAGAAATTCGTTTGTTAGATCTTTTTAAACTTACAGCTCCTTTTCATTACGTCCTAAACCAAAAAACGTAGAACAAATTCTTAGAATATCGGAAAATTTTTAGCGGATTATTTAAGGTGCGTAATATATAATCAATGTATAGGTAAGTAGCGGCCATAATAAACGGATTCCAAAAAGAAGATTAAAAAAATTGTTAATAGCGATTTCTTCTTGTTGCGAATTCGTTTTGAAGCCAAATATTATAGTAAATTTTTAGAAGTTCTAAAAATGTTAGACAAGTAAATTCCTCGTCATAGAAAATTACAAAATTCGGTAGGTTTCCTTAATCTGAGCTAAACATGCATAATTTTTTGCCAGTTCTATTGATTTTATGTCCTTTCAATTCCAAATTTCTTGTTGGAGACACTCCCTGATAATATAATCATAACATCGGGCAATTTCAACGTCAGCAGGCTTCACAAAATAAATCGCATTTTGTAACTGCATAATCTGAACCATTCCTATAAGCATCTAAGAATTACGTTGAATACTATTGTAAAGAAATGTTAAATACAAAGCTCTTAATTAACTAGAGCAAAACTAACTATAAGATTATTCGTTAAAGCTTGAGCGTATTTTATTAAATAAGTATTGGCATATTCAAGTAACTTAATTAAAGTAGTAAGTCAGGACACGAAGAAACTAAGTGGATCAACCAGTGTATAATAAGGTAAATGCTAAAATCTATTAATCTTCAGTCTAAAGATTTATTGAGGATGTCAAATAATAAAGAGAACTTATCTACAATTAAAACTTGCAAATAAAAGTTTTGGCACATGCTAGAGAGAAGCAAAATAAATCAACTTCACTAGCACGCGCTGTGTCTACGACTTTAAAGTTTGCAAATCTATGCTCGTATTTTTCTCATTTTTCACCATGTATTCAAAAGTGGTATAAACAATTCAAATTATCTTAAAGGCCTTTTAATAATTCCAACCCAATTGACATTTTTGAACTACCGTGTGTGTCTCTCTAATGAACAGGATAAATCGAACACTGCTTATGACAAAAGTAAAATAAATTGCTGTCAACTCACTTATTATAAATCATATGAAAAAATTTAGTAATTTCAAATCAGCAAACATGGGCAAAATTGAATACTAAAATATTGTTTCTTTGTTACTTTATATTCTACATATAAAAAATTGTGAATAAGTTATAGATTCTACAGACATGTACAGATGCACTGAGACTGCTTGTACAGATCATTAAGTATTTATGTAACTTTATAAGATCATTAAATTCTGAGTAATATCAAATCAGCATAACATAAATTTGTTATAACTAGATCTTTAGTTTTTACTTTCGTATGTCACTGTAGAAACTTTCTGACTATTCTATTTTATACAAATGTATAATGCATCCTGAGACTGTTATAAATTCATTAAGTTCTTACTTACTTTAAAGATATTCTATAATATAATAATACAATAAATTTGTCTAACTTAGTACATCTTGAAAATCATGTCACCTGCTAGACATTTCTGACTATTCTATTAAACTCAAATACACTGCTATAATTCAATTATAAATTCCTACATACATTAAAACATTTACTTACAATAAACTCACTTAGTACATCTTGAAAATCATTACCTGCTGCATTTGTACATAAACTCCAAATACACTGCTACAGTAATTTTTTACTTGAGCATTCCAGTAAACATCTCTAAAAAACTAAACGGTAACGGGAGTAGAAAACAGCAGAGAAGCCAAACCCAGTAATAAAGCGAAAACTCTGATATAATAAACTTATAATTCCCAAAAACGCTTACTATAGAGAGTTTTTATAGAAAGAACTGATTGCTTAGTAATAATGTTCCATTTGAAAGGTTTAACACCTTTCTTTTAATGTTATTACTTTTTCGTCAACCTATTCTTACGATAAACACGCATGCGCGGTACTCGTTACACGCAAATTCGTTGCAAAAATGGAATTTCATTGATTTTTTAATAATCGCAACGTATAATCCGCGTTTTTGTTACGGCGCAAATTCAATTAGCAACGGCGCAAATTATTGGTCACTTCGGAAAATCAAAAAAAAAGGCCTCTACGAGGAAATAAGGATTTCTTGAGCGCGCATTATAAACATTTTTTCCGCATGTTTCCGAGTGGTATCAAATTCTAAAATTAGCATAGGTGTATGGCGCAAGTTAAAATCTATCGCTCAGTATTTTTTTTATGTCTAGCTATACTTTCGTGAGCTGGGAACGGTCCGATTTAAAATGCAGCGCAGTATCGATCAGCAATACGCATAAAATTTTGGGTTGCGGAAAGGATGCTTTATAGAAAATACAAGTATTTAGATGGCGCAAAGCGTTTGGAGAAGGAAGAGAAGACATCGAAGATGAATACACCAACGTTTCACACTTCAAACATTGTAGTCAAGGTGAAAACGGTTTTAGATTCTCATCTCTCGTCTTAATGTGAGATTCACAGCAGATAAAGTGGGTCTTCCAAAATCCATGGTACATAAGATCGCCACGAGTAAATTGCAGATGCAGAAAGTTTGTGCTAAATTGGTTCCCATTATTTTGACTGACCAACAAAAATCCAGAGTGCTGATTTCTCTTAAGCTCAAATTCACCTTGAAAAGACACCATTTAGGAACTGCTAAAAAGGTGAAGCTTGCCGTGACGAGCGTTATAAAGAGATTCCCGTTCAAAACCTGCTAAGAATGATATATTCATGCTCATGATTGTTATTTTGAAAAATATTAAATGTTAAATATATTTTCAATTAAACTAATTTTTGGAAATATCTCATTACTTTCCGGACGTACTTTATATATCTATTAAAATACCAATTATCACTTTTTTAAAGTATTACCCACTACTACATTAAATGGGAGAAAAGAGAGGATAAAATATGGTGTGGGAATGTCAACATTGTAAATTTAAAATTGATTTTAAGTGAAAATAATTTGTTTTACCTGAAAATCTTTCTAACAAGAATCTTGCAAAATATATATAACGTAAACTAAAGACCAAACCATAATAATAGCAATCAATCATGTCTTAAAAACAATACAAATACAATTCATGAATATGCCAGCAAAATGCTATTCGTATCCGTTAACAAATAAAAAATTCTATAAATCGATAATGTCCCAAGAAACCTTAGGCCATCTTAAAGCTCAATACTGATTATTATATAAAGTAATAGTTTTTTTATACACAAATTATAACATTGCAGTATATTGAACTAAAGTAACAGTAATATTAGTGATAATAAAAGAAAATAGACAAATTTTAAAAAGGTTACGAACCAGGGCTGCACCATACAATTCTGAACATTTTGTAACAGTGTAATGTAATGGCTAACAATTCATTTTGCAAGTTTTTTAGAAAAATTGAATAATGAGACAACTACAATGAAATTACGAAATTTTCAATGAATCATCATGCACTTTGTAAATTAATTCCGAGTCTGTACTATAAATAACTTTAAAGAAAAAGACAAAAATATTATTCATCCCCGAAAAGCTCATAATACTATTCGCATAATAGATTTTAAAATTTTATGCTACAATATAAAATTTATAGTAACATTAAGTTGATTTATATTAGTCTACTGCACATTTTCACATTTTTTTCTACACTTGAGAGCGAAACAATCGGCTCACTAGCTGCACGCGCATTTTCGTCTCCTGTCTCAATTTAAAGAAAATGAAAATAAAAACATTAACGTGCAAGGGGTATCTTTATTATTGAGCTTTAAAAAACTGTTGCTATTGCATTAATTTTGCCAATTAAACGCACGTGCGCGACGACTGTGATTGGTCTACATTGCGCTTGCAATACGGAAATTCATCTCAGTCACTTATCCGAAGTTGACATAAGTAAGTAAGTGATGTATGGGCTTGAGTGATTCGCAAGAAAATGGATAGCAATAGTCGTTAAAGCAGCCCAGGCAGTTGCATTGTTGACAGAGGACCTCAGTCAGAGAGCCGTTTCAAATCGACTAAATCTGAGTCAATCAGCTGTCGAGAGTGTGGCGTCGGTACCGGGAAACCGGCAACGATCAATTTCTCGTTTCAATATCCCTCAGAAGCCGACATATGAATGGCGTTAATCTCAAGCAAAAGCTGAATGAGATCGGAAGTGTGGTCGTCAACGCTTGGACAGAGAGAGGAAGACTGAAAGCACCCAACCTGACCTCAAAGGTAGCTAGGGGTCCCAAGCTGACTGCAGTCCAAAAGGAGACTGGAATTTACTCGCAAACATTTCGATTGGGACCTCAGATAGTATTCACCGATGAGTCCAGGATGTGCCTACACGGGTCTATAGAAGACCAGGGACGTAATTTGCTCATTTAAAAAACTGTCGTATATGGAGGTGATTCTTGCATGTTGGACGGACATTTCCATGCAAAAACCGAGTTGTTCGGTAGAGTATGCGGGAGACGTTTAACAGTAGACCGCTACATCAGGAACATTCTGGAGGAACATGTTCCGTTTGCAAGATTTGTTGGTAAGAACTTTACGCTAATGCACGACAATGCGCGATGCCACACCGGTAGCCTCCGAGTAGCCCAAATTTGAATCTAAATAAGCATATTTGGGATGAGCTTAAGCGAAGAATCCGGACCAGAAATCTTGCACCAGTGAGCGCAATGAAACTGAGAGCGGCATTGATTGAAGAGTGAGAAGCAATTCCTCAAGACAGCATAGAAAAAGTCATCCGATCCATGCTTAATCGCTTAGAAAGTGCAATTAGAAGTAGAGATAGCAACACTACGTATTAAAAAAATCATTAAAATAATTTCAGCTAAAGATTTCATTTTTTCCTTTCATAATCACCTTTTCCCTTTCAACTCTTTTGTGTTACACATATTCTTAAGCCCATAATTTTGTCAGAACAGGTCCGATTCTAATCAAAATGGTATCATTTAAACCACGTTTTTTAAGCTTTCAAACAGTACATTGAATTTTACTTGGAATGCTATCGGAGTGGATAGACATTCTCTCAAAATTCGAGCAAATTGCAAGTCGACTTTTGTGCCCTCAAGTGTATATAAGTATAATTCTATTTGCGTTTATTAATAATTATATAGAGAGTAACGTATTAAAAGTCATCCAAAATGGTAAAATACTCTCAAATGTACTACCAAGTATCAGAAAAAAGAGTCAAGGATATTTTTAGGTTTTTCAAATCCACTAAGTTTGGTGTCTTCTGATTCTACGAATAAAGAGTAGGATAAATCAATATACAAATTTCAAATATTATGTATGCTCTTCTGTAGCAATCAACAATTATATTGATATTGGCTACAGAAAGTTATCATTATGCGTTTGTAATTTTTTTAATGCGTATGTGTGATCTAGATCTGGCAAAGTTTCCAGCCGTAACACCCCAAAGCTGTAAGTTATAAATTCCCACCAGACTAGTTCAACATTAAAAAAATGTATTGTTCATGCAGAAAACTCCAGGGTACATTAAAATTATGTAAATAGCAACAAAATCCATTATGGCAAACCAGGAGACACATTGAAGCTTTGGAAAATGTCTTTACAGAATATGACACGCGAAGATAAACTTTCATCCATACAAAATTATTGTCGTCCAACAGTCAAGCGAAGGCAACAATAAAAGTTTTGGGCGAAATATTCCTAGGAATTTGGTTTCGCCTTACGGAGTCGCTTATCATTCTGTGAGTTCGCCTTATTTAAGTGATGATAAGAATAGCTTAAAGTATCTACAGCTAGCTTGGTCAATATTCAGAACTTGCAACAAAGACATAAAATTGCAGCAAATCCTGAGAAAATAATCAGAAAACGACGAGGTAAACTAGAGCAGTGTTTGATGAACAGTAGAGCTCATCTCACTAATGTTTTCTTTCAAACATAACATGTAATAGAAGTATCTTTGTCATACTTAAAATAAAAGTAACGATTTTGAGTTTTATTTCATTTTAAAAACAGGTTCTCTTTTTCTTTTAGAAAAGTTTAATACGGTAATGATCCAATATCAAGGTTATAAACAAATTTTCAACAATAATGTTTTCATAACAATTTCCACGTGTATAAATCGTATATAAAACCAGGGTAACTTTGTTAATTTATTAAAACATCATAAAAATACAAACGGAATTATTTTTCTACATAATCTGCTAACTAAGAAATACAATATTCCCAGCATTTTGATACAGCTATCGTGAAATGGCGGTGGTTGTGATACCAACCCACAAACGCCTCGACAGCAACATCGTCGTCAATACTCTGTCCTCTACATGCTTTTTTTATGGTGAAAAGAAATTATAATCGCAGATCAATAACTCCGGAGTGTGGAGCAAGTGTTTTGGTATATTGCAAAACAAATTATTAATAAAGAAACAGGATAACGTTTCTGATTGGAATTTCGCGTCTTTTCAGGCGATATACGAGTTTTGTTTTGATCACAAGTTGACAAAAACAATTTCAGCAGCCATTAATCGGCAGAAACTGTGACGAACAATGCGCATAATATTCGTTTCATTCAAAAAATTATTTGTGCTAGGCGTACACCTCAATCTTCTTGAAAACTCAAACTGTGCCTTAAATTTTCTTAAAATTTCGGACCTCTTGGTTTAATATAAGTTGCTATTTATATTTGATTCACCTGCGAATAACAATTTCTGTAGCTTGATAAAATTTAGTAAATACCTTAAATTGAAATATACATTTTTTTAGATTTTAACTAGCCAATTAATACAAAAAAAGGTACATTGTTTTCATTTATAATGCTGGTATTTGTATAATACAACAGTACGAGACTATCTTGCAGAAGACGTTTTCAAGGTCTACTTATTTTTATAATCTTCAATATTACAAAACAAAGTAAACTGTAACGAATAAATCACACTCGTTTAGAATTTGTGGTTATAATTTAATCAAACTGTAACATTAAAGACGCAACAAGTGTTCTTCGGTTTATTTTATAAATAGTTTCTATTAATCTAATAGAATGAAAGTGTTCAAAATGATTTAGTAATTTTAGCTATTCTTAGATCTTCCCGTGACAGTTTGTTACAAATAGAGTTTTAAATAATATGTTAATAGTGCAATTTTAAAAATATCATCATTATTTCTTGTTTTCGCCACATTACAATCATCAAAACCAGCATTATAATAAAAGATGCAAATTTCTAGTCAGATTGCTATGGTTGCAAATATGGCTGTTTTAGAGCACATTCGAAATAATAACTGTGAACAATGTTAGGTTTCTTCGTGATTCTTATGAGAGAAGACCACACAAATCTACGAATCTATCTAAACATTTGAACAGAAAGTAAACAAAATAATGTGGCGTGATATTAGCTCCTTGATGCCCGTGCATTGTAAACAAAGGCAGCTTATACATTTGAATGGAAAGTAAACAAAGACGACTGACATTAAATTTGGCGTGGCGGTGCTCTGGGCTTTTGATGTTTACGAGGAGGTCCGTGCGTTCATGCACGCACATCGGGGCCGCTCTCGCTCTCTACCGAATGGCTTGTCATTAAGCCACTGCATTACCGTACGCAAAAAAGTATGTCTGGGATAGACATTTGATTTGCTTCCGCCGAGCGGAGGTTCGATTGTTAGCTTCCATTCATATTGGACGTATAATGCACGTAAGCCTTATGTAAACATTTGAAAGTTATGCATGCCCAAACACAGTAGCGGCAGCAATGTCCTTACAGGAATTTTGCATAATTATGTTGCCTTTGTACTTGTTATCCCTTTTATGATGTAGGAACAGATGCATATTTAGTAACTTAATTGATACTTCCCCATCCGTTGCAAAAACGAAGCCAAAATGTCGACAACACTAAAATTAAGTTATGCAATTTCAGAATCAAAATAAACATTCTGTTACTGCTGCCAACATTAATCTAGGAAAAATAAAAATTACTTCAAATGAACATAAGAATATGTAAAATCAAACCGATTTCAACTTTAAGTACTTCTTAGGTTTGAACGTAAAACCTAAAAATTACAGGAGTGCATTATGAACAAGCGTATAAGCTTTGCATTGATTCAACTTTACGTATTACGTGTTTTTTATGGGAGACTTATGCTTACGTTCATTATAAATGGGCACTAAGTTAAATTGTTCCACGTTTCCGATTCAGGGTAAACAGCCGTCCAGTTAAAAATGTGTACGTTCCCACCTTGCAAAAATTTGAGGAAGGGTGGGTGAAAAATTGTCAACCTAGGAAACGCCAAAAATACCGTTTTGGCGGGCAACTCCTTGTATTTTATATATCAGTTACACAAGCAATATACACGCTCATGAAAATCACTTCTTCCACCGAAAAAGTAAAAAAGAAGGTATTATGCGTGAAGAATAGATAACACGAACCTGCCTAGTATGAGACAGCAACAACCAAAAGTATATAAAATAAAAGAATTAATTGATCATTTTTATTTTTGAGTAAGATAAAACTAATTATCTCAACTTGAAGCAGTAGGATTGTCCTTTAAGAAAATTTAGATTTTGAGCAAGAAGCAGAATTCAGGCACAAATTATGATTTAGTTAATGCTATAGTGAACAGATTTCATTGATTTTTAGATATGATATTATTTATTTTACCGTTATATATACTGAAAAAGATTTATCTAAATTTAATTATTCTTTTTGGAATTTTCCAGTTTAGAACACCCTATTTAAGATTGAGACATAGTTTTGGTCTCGACAGAGAAAAAAGTTCTTCACTCAGATTTAGCATAAATTATAGATATATAATAGATCAAATTTCACAATATCAATTTCTTCCATTAGTTTCTTTTAGAATATGAAATACCTTACCCTATTTTTCCAACTGTTAATAAAATAATTACAAATAGCAAAATGAATATATGAACTTGATAAGCTGCTGAAAATTGATTACAAAAAAACTAGGACAATCTAACGGTGTTTACCCAAAATAATACTAGCAGGCGCAAACAATTTTATTAGAAGAACAAATAATGTGATTTTCAGTATATTTTTATGTTAATGACAAACCCATCCAAGGTTAAACACTTATTCAGCGTTTAAGTATGTTTTAAATATTTATAGATGACTATTGTTTCTACGTAGTGACGCTCAACGAATTCTAATACTATATGTGACATAACATCTGTGATACAAGCATAAATCTTGAGTTACAATCAATATGGAAAAGAGATGAACGTAATTGTATACAGTATGATGTCAGAGAAACCACTTAATAAACAGATTCCACTAGTGCTTATAACGGTGCTTTAATGGAAACTAAGTTTATGATGTCATAAAAATGAAACATATCATTTTAATATAAAGCCAGTGTTTTATAGATGAGAAATTTCCAAGTACCAGTATTACAAAATACAAAATTGATCATGTTTAAATATTTTGTGGTCCTCATTTAATCCTTTTTACATAATTTTATACAAAGTTATAGAAAAAACAGCAAAATTTTATAGGTTTGATAATTTTAACAGTTTAATAAATTTAATTAGTACTAGTGACATGACAACGACAGAAAAATAAGAACAAAATGAAAACCTCCAACAAATTTCCAAGAACAGAAATAACAGTTACATACATAAAAATGAAAGCAAAAGAATGTATGATACAGGTGTTAACGTGCGTACCTAAAAAATTAAAAATAAAAGAGGTATGTACAATAAAAAAACAAATAATATTTAATATCACACAGAATAATACAATTCAAAATCGTGAAACTAGTTTCCAAAGCCTAATCCAAAAGCCTATAAACATTTTTCCATAAACAAACATAGAAATGTTTAAATTCGTAGGTTATAAAAAATTCGTTTACGCCTTTACAAATAAGCAGTTCTGGACATGTTAAGAGGCCAATATTTTTACACTCTAATGCTATCTACTGTAGAACTACATAGAGTATTATAACGTGTATTAATTTATCCGAATACTTACTACAAGATGGGTGAAAAGTAAATAAGCATTAAAAATTGGCTACAGAACTTGCAGTATCATCGGAGTTATCATAAAAACAGTCTCTAAGTAGATGACAGTAAATAGGATTTTATATTTCCCGCGTCGATAGTACAGACATAGGCCACGAGGAATAGTGCCTGCAACGTAAACAAAAATTGGCCTCTGGAATGACGAGGCCTTATTCCATGCCGGCAGTTTCGCCAATCGTCATAACTGCCTTTACTAGACATCAAGTGATAGTGATTCAAAAGTGTGGTGCAGAATGACGGCTACAAGATTAATCGACCCATATCTTGTGCATGACACTATGAATGCAGACCGCTACATTAAGAGGCTTAAAGAGTACGTGGGGCCCATGCTATCTAGCTAGAATAATATTGGCGACCTTATTTTCATGCAGGATCGTGCACTACCCCATTTTGCTCTTACTGTGTGTGCATAGTTAGACTATCATTTCCAAAACGTTATCTGGGACAACGCGGGCCTCATGAATGGTCTCCAAGAAGTTTAGATCTTGTTCTACGTGATTTCTACCTGTGGTACTATCCAGATAAGGTGTTCAAGGCAAAGTTTACCATACCGGATTTAAGGAGTTCTCAATAAAATATCAAAAAACACTTCCATAATTGTGTGCAATCTATCCTTGGCCGTTTGAAAAAACTAATTGACGTCAGCTGTACCTCAGTTGAAATTTAAAGATTTCCTATACAATAAAGTACATGTACAATTTGTTTCAATACATATGTATCAGAATTTATTACTAATTTCTAATACCTAGTAACTTTCACTCATCTGTATAAGTATTAATTAAATAGTACTTTTTAGTTTATTGGCGAATCCATTGAAAGAAGAAACGTTAAACCATTAAATATTGTAATACAAAGTCGGTAAGATTCCTTCAGAAGTGGATTCAATATGGTAAATATGACCAAGCGACCATTTCTCGTCTGGCTCTTGTAAACCAGCATCGGTCTACAAGTAAAAAGGTAAGAAATGTGGAAAAATTCCCACGGATATGAATTCAAAATGATTCAAGAGCATGCAATGGATTCTTCTCGTGAACATTGAACTACCTCCCGATTGGTCGAACTAACCGCATAGAGACCACCAAAAAAATTTAACGTAAAAAAAGACTTGGCTTCGAACGTTTACTGCTCTTTATTTATTTGTATGAATTTACAAACATCTTAAATAATACGTTGCAAAATATATGTTGAATTGGTATAATTAAAATTAGTATAAGTTCTTGTTACTTTAATTTCTTAGTTTAAAATTATAAATTATATAATGAGAAAAATAAATAATTAAATTATAGTAGTTAACTAGCTAAGGAACATGAAAATAAATAAGAGTTTTGCCAGGAGACACAAAATAGTCTTTGCATTTGATTCACATATCTTACCCCCTATTTGTCATTTTTTTTTGGCAAATTTACAATCCGAATGTTCCTTCTAAATCTCCATTCTGCGACCCCAGACTCCCACACAGTTATCAACAAGCTCAATGTCATGCGTTCGAGAGGATAACATAAATTACCGGGTGAAACATTTCTTCGTAGAAACTTATATATAGATACAGTCGCGTTCTACGGATTCACAACTATAAATTTCAGAAATACTTCACATTGAGCTGGTAACATCCCAAGTGCGTTTTCAATAATTTTTCGAACTCTAGAAAACCTATATTGCAATTCTATTGAAACTGCAGATTTCAAGAATTTGTAATTGTTTCATAACACGCAATGATAAAGTGCATTGTCAACAATAAACACAAATGATACATGTTTTATTGTTTTTGGTAGAGATTATCTAAATAGAAAAAGCAATACTTTAATTTTTTATACAAAATAATAAATTTCAAAACTGACATAGCAAATATTCGTTCCTAACATCTAATATCACGATTATAACTTACGGTTGCAATAGCAAACATTACACTGCTGCAAATTTCGTTGAAATTAAAGTACATGCTGTTGCTATGTTTAGGAACTAAATTTTAATGCGTTTTCTATCCCATGCACTAAAATAATTCTATCCACTGTTAAATCCATTAGCTATTTCATGCAAATCTGCTTCACAGTCGGAATTCAAGAAAATTATTAGGTACCTCAAATATTGTTTTCCTAAAAAATGAATTAAATTAATGAAAAGTAGAATTTTGTTGAAAAGTTTAGAACTTAAATTTAGTTCAGAAAGATCCTCCTAAAAAGGTGGGACTCGCGTGCGCAACCTCTTTTCTATTATGTCTCGATTTATGATTTGTCCAAAAAACAAATAAAATATAATATTTTCTAATAGGAACATAATGCAATCAAGTTTTAAAATAAAAAAATAACCGCAAATCCAATTCATACTTAACGTTGGAGAGGTAATTTTAAAATATGCTTTTACTAATATTTTGCAAATAAAATACAGCAGTGGCCAAAAGTATGAGGCACTCTTAAATTTGCATTTTATCTTAACAATTAGAAGACATATTCACCTCGATATGTTCCCAATAACTATAAATCAAAATATAAATGGTATACAAGAATTTCTGAACGAAAGACCAAAAATTGATCCAAGAGCCGCTTAAGAACCAGAAAAATGCCTCTTTTGAGCTGGTTGATACAATGGATACAGAAATTGATTAGTCCCTTAATGCTAACAAGGCTGGAAAAGCAGGCCTGAAAGGCCGCAATGACAGAAATAAGCCATGATTTTCGAAAAAAAGTTTGTTTACGGTGGACTTCACAACATTTAACAGAGGAAATTGGGTAAATTTCCTGTGGTCAGACTTAATGGTGCGATTTACTATTATTCTCAACGTTTAAAACAACATGTAATAAAATAATGTTTAATTTTAATAATTGTTTAAATATTTGGCACCCCTAGTAAAGCGACAAATAGGTGAAGATTACGTTGCCCAGTGTGTAGTTCCTTCATTTAAAAATGGAGAAGGCAGCGTGATCGTTTGGAACTACACGGAAGCCAATGACGTAGAAGAAATAATTGTTTGATGCTGAACAAACATCTTGTCAAGCTGGAAACGGTTCTGCACCAATCTTATACAAAGGTTTTCAATGATACCGATATGAACAACATCAAAGTTTAGCAAGATAGTGCCCCCCACCGTAAATCTGTGAACATCATGCAGTGGGTTCAAAGTAATCAATTGCAGCTGCTAGACTGGCCAACCTAATCGTCAGATTTAAACCCATTGAATATTTGTAGGGGGCATTGAGTCGGAAGAAAAACATGACTTCAAAACGTTCCACAGAAATTCTGCGGGACAATGGAATGCTATTACTCTTGAAAAGTGTTGGAAGCTAATTAGGGGTGTGTCCAAAAGAAGAGCTGCCGTTATTAAATCTAATAGTAGGCCAACAACACATTGAATAGCTAACAACAGTTAATTAACAGTAAAACCAAACTGGTGTACTTTTTCGCTAAGGTGCAGAAATGAATTCTAGAGAGTAATTTTTATAGGTTCCTCATAATTTTGCCCACGGCTGTACCTTACGTCACTTCTATATTTTATGTCTTCTTATTTTATTTGATTGTATTGTATTGTAATTCTCTACAAATCAATCGAATATAAAAATTTAAGAAAAAAAAATAAAAACTATAATTTTTTCAGAGGCCAAAAGAAATTGTCTAACAAAAAAACCTCCCAAAATAAAAACAATCCCGAATTTTATTACAGCAGTTCTTTTGGCAATTCATATATATATATATATATATATATATATATATATATATATATATATATATATATATATATATATATATATATATATATATATATATATATATATATATATATATATATTATATATATGTTATAACAACAGTTTAAAACAATCATAATTCCCATAAAACTAATCGAAGTTCAGTGGAAGGTCAAGATTAGAAGTTGTGATTGCTCACAATAAGAATGAACTCGGAATGGGTGCACCTTCTAGAAGGAAACTGTTCTACATAATTCATAGAATAGTAGACTTTAGTGTCTGCATCAAATTCAAGTTGTTCTTTGCAAGAAATTAAACTCCATAATACCAAATTTAAATGCCATGTTCAATATTTTCATCAAAATCGATCCACCTGTTACAAGACGTCACTTTCGTACCAATGATAGTGGGTTAAAAGCAAAGAAATTTGGAATAAACTAATAAATATATAAATTTTCGGTGCAATATTATATGGTGCACCTAAATTCAAAAATACTACAAAACATGTTTTAGTTATAATCTGTTATATTAATATAAAGTTTCAAAACTTATATAACAGCTTTGCAAACACTGTACTGAGTTTAATATTGAAATGTATACATTAAAGTTGGTACGAATAAGTCTCCCCCTCTCTCTAAATCCAAGTGTCATTGATAAATAAGATGGGAATTCCCAATTAGGTGTCTTTCTCGAAAAAATGTTTGCAATAAGATTTCAAAATCGCCCCCTATGATATCTATGTTTTTTAACTTAAAAAATTACAACCCAAACAAATTCGATGTCATGGTTATAAGTGTGAATATTCAAATTTTTTATTAAAGTGGAGCAAACATAATTTGTCAAAGGTTTAGATTATTTTTTGTGCGTAAAAATGTTTACAAATATATTTAAATGTGTAACTATAAACTAAATTTAAAAATAAATAAGCAAGCACTTTACAGATTCTATAAAGTGTCGATAAAGACAGCTGAAGCGTATGTAAAGGATGAGAAAAGATATTTAATTAAGGAAGTATGTAGCTTCCAAAAAAATTAAGAAATGGAACCCCTTACAAAAATTTGGAAAAAATGAATAGAACAGCAAAATGGACACCTTAGGCGTGGATACAGCCTCACTATCATTGCGCTAAATAGCAAATTTTTAAATATACAAAATTTTAATTTCATATCTTCACCGTGAAATGTTTAGACTAGCTCTTGTAGAACAGGTATTAACATATTAACATGAACGATATAATGCTGGAATGATATACCCTAATTTAAAATTTAAAACAGAGTACACAGAGATTTGTTGAGTTGGTCAAGAGTACGATAATCATGCAGAGAAAAAATTAACTTTAAATATTTAATATAAAATGTCATGATGAACGGACGAGAATATTAAAAACGCCCTGGATATCTAGAAAATAATTCGAGGCATTTATGATAAAACACACGAGCACGAGGCACTAAACCTCCGAATCAAAGGGCGAGGTGCCCGAAACTCCCGTCACCCAGCTCTCACCTTATCAACCGGAGCAGCGAAATTTCAAAAGCACGGCACGTCCCCACCTACCTTCCAATTTCCTCGCACACGTCGTAAACCTCGTCGAACAGCACCTCCTCCTCAGCCATGGTGCCGATTCCACAACTGCCCTTCGAGCGGAGTATGTCAGCAAACCATCGCTGCCCGATTGGAACCGCGGCCGCAGACGGGAATCTTATCAACAGTAAACAAATCACGCGCCCTCGTGGGTGTCACCCCGAACATGGGGCGAGCGCGCTGGGCCCCGGCGGCGAGTGGGTGAGGCACTCCCCCGGCCCCTGCCCGATTATGCAAGCGTGCACTGCGACCGCTGGCTGGTTGCCTGCAATCCAGGCGTCTGCCGAGACAGGCGACGGCGACTAATATGGCTGCACCACTCCTACCACTGCGAGCACTGTTTGCACGAGAAGTCTGCGCCACCTCACCGACAGTTTTCGCTCGAATGCGGGCCCACTTCCGGTGGACCGGGTCCGCGAGGCTCCAGCCGCTGATAACTGGCCACGCGTACCCACCTCCGATAAAGTTGTGATAAGGGAACAAGTGACAGTGGTTACTACAAACGAACCGGCGCGGCCCCGGTTGTAATACAAACAGCGCACATGCGCCGCGAGGGCCCGCGGGTTCAAATCGCCGCCGTATCAGGCCCGCCGCTGGGCGCCCATCTGAATCATTCCCGTCCCAAATCTACTCTAATAAGATTACAGGTATAAATTTTAAGAAACAGATAGAAACACCGAATATTTTTGTCTTGGAAAACTAGTTTGTTATGCTAAAGTATAGTATATATAGAGGCCGTTCGTAAAGTTTTACGACAGTTTTTACAATTAATCTTAAAACGCTAATTGTATTTACCCAAAAATTCATTAATATATTATCGATATTTTTTTGTGAATTTTAGAGAGATAATAAATGAAATCTGATGTTCCATTCTCACCTAATTTTTTTATTTACCATGAAAGATAAATTGAAACGGTTAATTATAAAATCTGTCTTTCGCACAGTAAATATCAAATTATTGATACATTTTGTATAGTTCAACTATTTCGATCACAACCGACAACACTTCAAACTGAACATCTACCAAAAAAATCGTTAATTTGTATATACAAAATCTAATCATATAGAATAAACTTTTTTACAGTTCTAAATCACCTAGAAACCTAAGGTTCCTAAAGACAGTTTTTAGAACCATGAGTTATAAAGAAATGTTGCATTTCAAAAATTTACGTAATATATTTTTTCAAAATATGATTTCTATTTACGCAACAATTTTTTTAAGATCCAAATCAACTTTTAAAATTCTGAATTTTTAAATATACCTAAAGTTTTTGCATATAGATATTTGTGTTATTATTTATGTTTGTATTATATGAGAGAAATCCTAACAAAGACTAGTAAATATTAAATGAGCAGTACTTTTATTGTCGATTGCCCCTCCCCATGTCATGGTTAGGCAACCTACCTTACATTTATCAAATTTTATTTTTCTAATGTACTATTTATCATTAAAAATTATTCTATATATGTATTTGTATAACTTACTCAAAGAGTAAACTATGTTCATTTTGTAAAAACATTTCTACGTACTACTCCCCCTTCCCCCCAAGAAAAATGACTAGAGTAATATAGGTTGCCTAAGTCTTACGACATATACAGAACGATCAATAATGAAGGGACTCTATATCAAAATTTATATCGAAATGTAGCCTTTAATATTTTGTAACTCATTCAATATATCGATCATATAGACCGAATATACATAGTGCCATAACCTATCGATTTTTTGATAATTTTTGCTTTGCATCTCAAATAAATATTCACCGGCTATTTTAAAGATGACTACTGTCCGACGTTTCTCTACATTTCAGTAAGTTGCTAAATAGTTTTAAATTCTCAGATTGTTGATCCATAAATATTCTGTCACAATTTTTACAAAATAGTGATCCTAACATGGGTATTTTTCCATTTGTATAACGAAACGTGGACGTTTTCAGCTGTCCAGATTTTTTTTTATTTAATGATTGTGCACTTTATTTGACGCCCTTCAAGTATTTTGATTTTTCTGTTAATCTTTTAATATTGCCTTCGCTTATGTTTCTGCGGTCATACAGCGCAAGTGGAGAATATCTTATTTAAAAATGGCGTTCTCATAATTCTATGCTTTTCTCATTTTGTTCGTAGTTATTTGACATACATTTAAATATGAAAATAATTTACGCTTTTCTGCTAATAAATGAACATTTATCGTATAGTACGAACAGAGTCAATTAAATATTATGAATATTAGACAATTTTATTTAATCCTACATAATAGTTCTTCTTCTTTATCTATTGCCTTACGACGTCGGCTGTCCTACATAATAGTAATTTATAAAATTAAATCTATTATAAGTGCTGGGTCGTCGATGTAAATACAAAATGTTTTTAGGTTGTAATGTGGAAAAGGCGAAACTCCGTCTTATGCGCATTTGTAATTAGATACCATAACAAGTTAGCTTTACATAATCAACAACCTGCAATTTCCGGCAAAATGGGCCGAAAAATCACCGTAAAGCTTGAATCCCTTCGTGCCGGAAAATCGCCGACAAAAATTTACGATATAGCGAAGTAAAGGGAAATTTGACCACCAGGAGGAGGTCAGAGAAAGAGAATTGAAAGAGGAGTCGATCAGAATCCTGGACGGACCATGGTTGACTTGGCAAAAGAAACGGGTCTAGCGAGGTCGACGTTTAGTCTACCAGTGCATCAAGACGTGTACTAAAAGTTTTTCGACAAGAAGCACGGCAGCGCTGGTTTCTTGAGATTCTGTTCGAACAAAAAGAACTTCATCCGGGACAGGTGTGGTGCTACTGCGGCTCATGGGCAGCAGAGGAGATATTATGACGCCACATTTCTTTGACGTCGACCTGAAAATGACCGTCCAAGACTCCGCTCCAACTCACAAGGCAAGGGCAACTATACAAGGCTATACAACAATTTGTGTTACCACTGGATCCCCGACTGCAATCCTCTTGCTACTACTTGTGGGCGTAATCGAAACGAAGATAAATGAGAGATATCATAACACCAAGTACAATTTAATGGCTTCCATCATAGAGATAATGACACATATAGACAACGAGAAAGTTGTGTTGGCCTGCAGCAGGTTTAGGTCCTGACTCGAGAAGAGGCTACTTTAATAATATAATTCTGGATACTTATCTACTTCAGCTGTGCTAAGTTTCATGTAAATAAATTTAATTTCTTTTGTATTACAATTTTATTTTTATTATTTATTCATTTCGCGGATTTAACTCTTTACAGGAGGCATGGTAAAGTTTTTCGATTTTATTATAAAATTTCCGAATAATCGATGTTACGCCCTCGACATGATATCAGTAGCTAAAGCCAATTATTTTGTTAATTTTACAAATAATAGTTGTATAAATAAGTTCTCAGCTTTTTTCTACAAAATTAAAGTTTTATTTAAAAACAAACAAAAAAAGCTTAAGTATCAAAGTATTCTCCGTTGGCATCGATGACCTTTTGCCATCTTTCGGGTAGCTTGCGAATTCCCTGGTGATAGAAGCTCACCGGTTTCAAGGCTCAAAATTTATCGATGCATTTTCGGACTTCTTCTTCTGTTTTGAAATGCTTATCAGCCAAGTGATACTGTAACGACCGGAATAAATGATAATCGGAAGGGGCCATGTCTGGACTATACGCCGCATGTGGGAGAAGTTCCTAGCCTAACGCGTCTGCAGCTCATCCGTGTCAAATATTTGAGAGCGTCCAACGCGTGGTTGATCTTCGAGACTAAACTCTCGCCCACGAAATATTTGGTACCACTTTTTGCACGTTGCATGACTTACAGCATTCTCACCATATGCAGCACAAATCATTTCGGTGGTTTCGGCAGCGTTTTTCTTAAGATGAAACGCGAAGTGGATAGAAAATCGAATATGCTCTTTTGTGATTGCCATCGTGAACACAGCTGATTATTGAGGTTATGTGCATCAAACGCCAAATCGCATGATGTTTCGAAAGACCGAATGTCATTGCTTTAAAACCGCAAGAGGGCGGACTAATACATTACATGTAAACGGTGATTTGCGTCCTGTGAAATCTAAAGCTGAGAACTTATTTATACACCTACTATAATTCCTTTTAAATTACAATATAACTTTTTATTTTGCTATACTAATTATTTATTTCATATTTTGAAATCACAACTACAAATATTTAAAACCAATTTTTTTTATAAGTGCTTATGGACTGAATGAATCACTGGGAGTAATAATAATCAATTCTCCAAATTCATATAATCATTTCTAGTACCCGACTGAACCTAAGCGAATCTAATCAATTACAAATCCTATTATATAAATTATGAGAAAATAAAAATTCTTTTTGTTTTACGAATATATTTTTAAATAAATTATGTAAAGGGGATTCAGGGAGAACCTGCTTAATAAACAAATTAAACAATGAACAGTGGCATGACTACATTTTAAAAATGTTGACTAAATTCTAGTAACATTATGAAACGTGAATGCAATTATCGAAAGAGTAAAAATACCTAGGGTTGATTCAAGGAATAATTTTAACGCTTTTTATCACTCTCGTCATTTAATGAAGTAATAGTTCCTATCTAGATTTTTAAAATTATGATCTTATATGTATTAAAGTTTTGAGTTCCTGCTTGCATAGTCTGTTCAATAAATAATAAAACGACCGCTATAATTTTGAAAACATAAAAATATAATTTGTCTTTTATTGAAGTATACACTATGAGCTATTGAGCATCTGATCACTTTCATTACAGATTATACCTTCACGCCTTTTTTCCATATTTTCAACGAGATTTGTTGCATAATTATTTGTCAAATATCGCCATGTCTTTCTAATTCAAAATGACAACTATTGCACCGCAGACACGGCTTTATTTTCATGTACAACAACCTAATTTCAAAAGTATTAACATATGGGGGCATCGGGGGCCATTTCATCGTAGTAACGTTAATTTGTTATTTTCACGGATTGCATAGATTACTGAAGGGTTTATTGGTTTTTTTGCAACACCCAACTTGTTCTGTTAGAATCAAAAAACTTCTCAGCAGACTGCAGTAGGGATTTTTGATAGATGGTGTACATTTTTTCAGCGAATAAATTGTCCCAAAACGGAAAGAAACAGCCAAAACCGCGTTTATGGAAGCATCCCTGAACATGCACTTTTACAGGATGTTTTACCGTGTTATTACTCTTCACTGATTGCGCTTTCGATAAAAAAAGGCCATGCCCAAGACTTGTCCTAATCTCGTTCCAAATTTTTTGTTGCCTAGAACAGTCGTTCTTCCACATGTTTGTCTCATAATAAAGTTGATCAAAAAGAAATGTTAGAAAGACCTAAATTACTTTCTTGCGGAGTTTCATTTGGGCACAGCGCAGCAAAGATTTGGTTTATCTTCAAAAAGACACAAGGCTACTTTATCCTTCTTGGTCTCTGCCTCATATCGCTTCAGGAATTTTAAATTCTTTATAAATTCACTGTCATCACCGACAGAAAGTTCCGGAAAATTATATACTGCCTAAAAGAGCAGAAAATAAAGATTCAAGCGAATTAACATTGGTGCGGCCGGAAAAGTGGACTTTATAGGTAATTTTAAAATTTTGAACAACGGGAACTTCAAACAAAGTTAAAGCTAAAAACATTAACCTATGGAAACGGCGCTTTCCCGCAGAAATCGGTTCCAGT
This sequence comes from Sinelater perroti, assembly GCA_036346155.1. Classification (NCBI taxonomy): domain Eukaryota; kingdom Metazoa; phylum Arthropoda; class Insecta; order Coleoptera; family Elateridae; genus Sinelater; species Sinelater perroti. The sequence continues at coordinate 39,408,170 of JARFIY010000001.1, forward strand.
GCTGTCGGTCCTGAGAGATCCAGGAAAAGAATATAGGGGTGTGGGAAAAATATAAGACAAGTTACTCCGATATTTACAGCGGAGCCGAACGGTAGCGTCTTTCCTGGTGCAAAGGTTCCTTCGTCGTTTCTTGCCGAGTCAGAGCAAAGAAAATAATGGACCGAGTTTTTCCAGCAAAATTTCAACCCCGAAATGCAATCGGGTAACAAAAGGACCTCCGGGAGGAGGTTAATCTGGTCGGAAAAATATCGAATTTCGCTACAAAATTAACATTTGACAAAAGCCTCGCAGAAAACTTCTGCTGCCAATTAAATACGCCGGCGAACTCTCGGTTAAAATGCTCTGGGCTTACGGAAAATTTAAACTATCACAAACTAAATTCAAAAAGAACGACGCCTGCGAGAACATAGCAAAAGGCCAAGCCCGAACAAAAAGTCTTACAGGCACTGGAGCCTCAAGGGCTTATTGTGCACTTATTTTAGGACATTCATACACACCCATAGCTTGAGCGAGACTCAAACTTGCGTGCGCCGGCTAGAGAACAGAGGCAACTGCTTGAACCTGCTGAGCCACCGCGTCCCCTCTCTTCTTTACTAGAGATGACCATTACCTTAGTTTTCTTTTCATCGATTAAGTTGTATTCTTTAAATATATCTGCCCACATATTGATATTTTCTTCTAATTCTTTTTTATCCTTTGCTACGAGCACGACATCATCTGCGAACACACAAGTTGTAGCTTGTAATATCCTATTGTATAACGTAACCAATAAAGTTCTTGCCGTTTTTAATGGCCAAAAAGAAAATGATTTAAAGAAAGTGTAGCCTATTGTTAGTCCTCGAAGTAATCGCCATCGGCATCCAACACCTTTTGCTAACGTGTCTCCAGCTGTGCAATCCCCTTGATGTAAAACTCGGGGGGTTTGGACGCAAAGAAGTCCGTGAGTGCTTGGTGCAAGTCTGCTTTGTTGGTGAAGGATTTTCCACGAAGATCGTTGTCCAGTGAGGGGAAGAGGTGGTAATCGGATGGTCGTGGTAGTCGGTGTATGGTATGCCTGACCACCCGTGCGACATGCGGTCTGGCGTTGTCATGCAGAAAGAGTACACCTTTGCGATTCACCAGTGCTGGCTCCTTCTGTTACACACGTTCCAATTGCTGCGAGAACAGGTCCGCAGTGACCGTTTGGCCCGTTGGTAGCAGCTCATAGTGAACAACTTGACGATCTGTCCACCAGACACAAAGCATAATCTTGCGTGGGTGAATAGGTGGTCTTGTGCTGTGAGGGACAGTATCCTGGGGACACGCAATGTTTGGATCGCTTGAGAGTGTCATACAGGACCCACTTTTCGTCACTGGTAAGCACTCGATTGAATATGGATGCGATACAGTGGCGAGAAAGCAACGACATACAGGCTGCCAATCGTTGTCTCTTGTGGACTTCCAACAGCGTGTATGGAACCCACTTGCTCAGCCTGTACGTCTTATCTAAGCGATGCAAATAAAGCCTAACTGTTTCATCAGAGACGTTAAACTGTCTTGCAAGTTCACCACACGTTAGACTGCTGTCCTCCTTAATGGCCGCCTGCAGGGCTTTGTCATCCAAGGCCTGCGGTCGTGCACTGCGAGGTTCATCACAGAGGGACAAATCTTCCTACCTGAATTTTTGAAACCAATGCCTTGCAGTACGTTCATTTACAGCACTACCCCCAAGTGATACTTATAAGCCCACTTTGAAGTCGTAAAGCAAACAACACCGAACGAGATCCTTGGACACTTCCATTTGTCTTCGCTACTGTACGAGTTACAAATGATGAAAGTGCGCGGTGGACCTGTTTTTATAACGACTGATATTCCTACTCCCGACCGACCGGTTTTTAAACCACGTGATACACTAATTGCATACCTATTCTCTCTTCATTCAATGGCAAAGCAAAAACGGCAAGAACTTTATTGGTTACCTTGCATATTTTGCCGGTCGGCTGCAGCTTTGTTTTATAACTTCATCGATAAGACTGATAAATAGTAAGGGACTTAATACTCTTCCTTGTTGTGCTCTGTTTTTATTTACGGAGGTTCCTGATGTTTTGTTACTTGTTTAGATTTTATTATTTGTTATCTTAATAAACTTTGACTGTCTACCCTTTTTTCTAATGTATTTCCTATTTTACCCCTATCTACCATAACAAAAGTCTTCTGCATGTGCTTCCATTTCATAGCGCCTTTTCTGTAATTTACTCTATTGTGAATAAGTAATCATTCACGCTATGAACTGATCTAAAACCACTTTGTTTGTCTGCTAGTTTGGTTTCTATTATATTTCTTACTTTTTTTCTATTATGCTTTCATAGACCTTTAGTGCAGTACGCAGTAGAGATATCCCTTAATAATTATTACACCCTTTTGCATGATTTCAGTAGCAAACATGAACTGAACTTGAGGAAGTTGGCTCAGTACTTAAGTACTTAAACTATACTAAAGCAAAAGTGATTAAAATACGTATGTCTTTCTATCAATAACAAACATAGAAGAACAATTGTTTCCTATTCAACGACTACTGTGATGAAAAAGTATTAATATGACCACTATGTTTATATGTTTTTCACCGTTATTATATTAAATAAAGACATATATTTACTAATGACGTAGATACAACGAAGTATATGAAATTTTGGTTCAAACATTTAGATAATTGTAATTAATGTATATACTAAATATATCATCTTCGTAATAATAACTTAATAAAATGTATTTTTGTTATCTCTAAGCTACATGATTTTATGGTCTTTTGTTCTTCTTAATTATTACCTTCTTTTTCAACTTTAAATAGAATTTTTTGCTTTTTCTCATAAATTTGTGTCATATGTCCAACTTATCGATGTCTTCCCAAATTAATTTTTATATGTTTATTTAATTTATGACATGTTTAATCTCATTGTGAAATAATTAAAAATATTCATTTCTTTCGCGTGAATATAAAGTAAATAACTCATAACAACTGTGAAATTCTAAGTAAATACGATTGTGTAAGATACAACGTATGTGTTAATTTAATCACAGCATCGTTTAACATAACTGTGTGAAAATGCGATACGGTAGATTACGTTTGTTTAGTTATTTAAAAAATCTAATATTTAACTAAGGGAGTGTGCTTCAGCAGCGAAAAAGGTATGCCTAAAAATAAATGGGAGAAAGGCAAAAATCCTCACAACGAACAAAGACAGAACAGCCATCAGACTCAAATAATCTGTTGTAGTATAGAAAAAATCGACAAATCCTGCTACCTAGGCAGGATTATAGATATTAACGAGGGCACATAGAAAAATATTACTATAAAAATAGCTTTAACCAAACAGCATTCAACATGCTAAAGAGAACACTGGGTTCACAAAACAACAAATAGATAACAAAGCTCCGCCTTTTCAACACAAATATTAAAAGTGTGCTTTTGTATGGTGTAGATACATGAACTACCAATAAGCAAAAGATTAAAAAATTCTAAACATTTGTAAATAAATGCCCTAAACACACGCACCGCTTATTTTGGCCATAAAGAATAACAAAACTTCAGTTATAAGAAATATCAAACCAGTAATCTATGGATATCACAATTAAATAAAAGAATTTTGAAATGGAAAGGCCATACAATGAGAAAACCAAGCACACGTTAGAAAAAAACTGTAGATTTCAATAAACAAGAAATGCATAAGACAGGGAGACTAAAAAAACACAATGTTTTAAAAAACCTGCAGCTTCAGAACTTATCATGGGACGAGCCAAATATATAGCCTAGAACAAGAGAAATTGGAGAAAATTCGTACATAAATTATTAACAATAACTCAATCCGCAATACGCAAGAGTAGCAACCCTGCCAGCTACTCGCCTTTCGACACACTTTTGAGGCGCACTTGGCTCATCAAGGAATTATGAAAAAAAAAGAAGAACAATATGTTTCAGTCGGATTTTTTATATGTACATAAAGATACAGAATTAATATATACTGAAGGCCAAATAAGCCAAAAATTAGTCTAGTAACCAATTCGAAGGTATGGTAACTTTTGTTTTTTGTATATGTTTTCACTAAAAAACAGTTAAACAAACTAGCAGCAGCTGTAAAATTAAGAAGATTGTTCAACACCTCAATAAACCACGAAACTTATTTAATATTTTAGGGCATTTTTTGACTGGTTTATTCGATTCGTTGGCGTTGTTAAGATTTTGAATGGACCTGAAAATGGTGAAGATATTTCAAATAACTCCAATAAAAGTAATCCAAGAGAGTCAAATCAGATGATGTGAAGAGTATGCAACTAGACCTCTTTTACCATTCCATTGTTCATTAAAGATTCAAATGCTTCTTCACTGCAACCATAAAATGTGATAATGTTTTTCTGCATATGAACTTAATCTCTGATTCTCTATTAAATTTTTTTGGAGAAATGTTATTAAATCCATCGAGACGTTTAAATTGAAATTAATTTAATGTTACCTTATACAAGGGCATGGAAATTTTTGTCTGGCCAAACATTATTTTTATATAAATTAAAAAGCTTTTCTTATAAAAATTCAATTTTATTATTAAAAAAATATATATTATCAGCAATCCTGCACGGTAACTAAGGAGGTTGAAAGGTTATACGCATTGTGTATGTTGTAAATATAACATTTACTCATTGATAATTTTCATACCAAAAGACCATAAGCATCGTTTGCAACCATACATAATGTTTGTGATTTCTGCCTAAATGTAAAAAAGTTCATTTTTACTTTAGTGTTTATCAATAAGTCATTAGTCAGAAATTATAAAGGACTTTATAGAGCTATTATAAAAATCTAGTGATGAAGCAATTTGTAACCGAATAGATTTAAGCAGGTAATATGTATGTAAATAATAGGATTTTAACATCACTTAAATAGGAAAACTGTTTTTATTACGTTAACACTAAAATAAATTTACAATTACCAATTTTATTGATTAAGATACGTTCTATATTCTCTTTTGAACCAAATAATTCGAATGTAATGTTTTAATCTAGCTTTGTAGTAACAACTACAGCTGCAACCGCTTTGGCAGTACTTTCAGCCATTACTTTGTAGTTGGTAGCGAACGAACGGTCGCTTCCAATTTGCTTCTTCCATTTACAACTAAACTGACGCGAAAGCGTAGCAAACAGACACGTTGGTGTACTACAGTTCTAAAATAATTTAGCACGAACTGAACTGCAGCTTTACATTCTATGTAACTTTAAAGGCAAAATTATATCAGTAAACGTCAGTAGTTCTTAGAATATGATCAATAATAAAATTATGAAATTATTTTTTAATGTATCATTGCACTGCAAAAAAAAATTTAACTATATAAATTAGTACTATTTTATAATTGTGGTTCGTATTTTTAAATTAAGGTTAACTTTATTGTTTATAAAATTGTTCTAGTGGGGGGCACGTAATGTTAAGTAACAAATCACGCAACGAATTCTAAGATATGCCAGCAATGTAAACAATTTAGCTGTCATTTTTAATTGGATTTAATATATAGTTTATAATTAAATATTGATGTTTTTATTAAAAGAAGTATTTTATTCAGTTGTACATATATAATTTTTATCATTAGCCATTGCATCCTCTTTTTAGATAGAAAATATTTTTATAGATACCTATCTTTATAGTAATTTTCATTTTTATTTATATAAAATTGTCTGTAATGTGATGCTTCCAACAATTTCTACAACTGCAAGCAATATTAACATCGGTGAAACATTTGCAGAGTAGTTTTTAAGAGCGTTTACGGAGCCAGGTCAATGGCGCACTCCAACTCTCGGAAACTTTGATTGTTTCTGAACTTAATGTCATATTCAAAGAGAATGTTAACATGCAACTATGGAATGGATGTAACGATTGTCGCTTGAAATTACTTTTTTATTAGTAATTTGCAAACAATTTTTATCCTATGATTTTGAATGGACACATGCGTAATACAGGGTGCTACCCAACATTTCTACAATTTACTTATTAAAATCATATACTTTCATACAAGTAACTGGCTTTATCTTCTCAAATAACTAATTGCCATATTAATGTATCGATTGCAACATCATTGTAATACAAATATTGCTACATATTATATCTTTATAGAAACTTATAATGTAACTAAATATCTGCTACAATAGAGGCGTAAGCATGAAAAATGACAACCGCATTTGTAGAAGCCAAAACCTAATTCATTACTTGTGTAAAATTTCTAGTAAGTTCCATACAACAAAACGTTTGTTATCTTCAATGCTTGAAATAAAATTTACTACAAGATTATCTTTTCTTCAAATTAGTATAAATGGGAAATATAAGCAAATATAAAATTTTATTGTAACAGTAAATACTAAGCTCTTAGAGAGGGAATGAGAGAACTCATGATAGCAGAGACAAAAATTTTCCAAATTGTTAATAGAGCTCTGATGCACAATTGGTGCCTTGCGCAAAAAAGTACACTTCTTCATAAACATTTACATTTGTTCAGTAATATATAGCGCCACATCGGGCTGTTGTGACCGGGCCCATTCTTTTTGGCATCGAATCAAACAATGAACAAATGATGTTTTGATGGACTGCGTTTTATTTATTATTTGCACATTCCTATATTTTTTGCAGGCCTTGAACACATCTGTACCCTTCGCATAATGATCTTCCAGACATTTTCGATTAGTTAAAACTTAGACGAAGGAAGAACCTGAAGACCAAATTTAATATGCCAATAAATATATATCCCAACAAAACAAAAAACGAAACTGAAACTGAAGTTGAAAAAACCTAGGATTTTATAAAGAATAACATTGCAGAAATTTATAACAACACAATAGGAACGGCAAAGAATGACAAAAACAACAACAGTAGATGACTGACGCGATACTAAATTTCAAGAACGAAAAAAAGAAATATAAGACCAACAATCCAAACAGATAAACAAACTAATTTACCGAAACTGTAGGGGCACCAAAGAACAGTGAACACTCCAGATAAAATACGCACATTTAACCCTCATAAAAAGATCGCAGAAATTACACACAGTAATAAAAAACACCAAACATCAACCCTCAAAAATAAGATCATAATATACCTTTAAGAAAAAATTATAACGTGGGAAAAATACGGCCACAAGTTTTTCGAGGATAGCAGGCCTGATGTAATTGAGCGAGTAAATGGCGCAAAAAAAGACAAAGGTCCAGATATCACTAAATCAGAAGTTATCCTTGCTATAAACATACAGAAAGATGGGAAAACAACAGGACCAGACGAAAGTCATAGTGAGATATTAAAGATTACAACTACTACTATCATTATTATCTGAAATTAGAAGAAGAATAAGAGCCACCTGGTCAGCCTTTGGGAGGCTACAGCATATTCTCAAAAATTCCGATATTCCCAATAGCCCGAAAAGAAAGGTGTATGAAACATGTATACTGCCCGTGGCAACCTATGGTTTAGAGACGGTGACGTTAACCTAGAAGAGCGCCGAGCAGCTAAGAGTTTGCCAAAGAGCGATGAAGCGCAGAATGTTGGGGGTGAGTCTAAGAGATAGACTGAAAAACGAGGAAATAAGGCGTAGAACGAAAATACCCGATGTAATGCAGAGAGTAGCTCAAGCAAAGTGGCAATGGGCGGGACATATTGCACGGCATGAACCAAACCGCCGGACCTCAAAACTCTTGAGATGGAGGCCCCGTTTAACGAAAAGAGGTGTAGGAAGACCACCAAAAAGATGGAGCGACGATATCCGAGACTTTGCGGGAAGAGATTGGATCCAGAAGGCTCAAGACAGAAATGCATGGAAACAAATGAGAGAGGCCTACGTCCAACGATGGACGGTTGCAGGCTGATGATGATGATGACTATCATTATTTAGTTAAATATATCGTTCTGGGGAAATTCTAACGGACTGGTTAAAATCAACTTTTGTCACAATACGAAAATAGCCTAGCCTTTTATACTGCGATGACTATCGAATGATCAGCCTAATGTCACATGTCCTGAAAATATTTCTAAGAATTATCCATAGCAGGGTATATAATAAATATCAAGAACAAATCAATGATACCCAATTTTGTTCCTCAAAAGGGCTGGGAAATTGTAAAGCAATTTTTTGGTCAAGTCTTCTGACGCAACGATGTCGAGAAATGAATGTACATATATATGCCTTCGACTGCGTTAACCATGAAAAACTGATATAAATACTACAGGCTACTATAATAGCTAACAAAAATATTCGCATAGTTGAGGCATTGTATTGACTACAGTCAGCTGAATTTAAAATAGAGCAAGAAACTTCAGAATCTATTCTCATAAAGGAAGGCCCCTGCCGGAGTTGCTTTTTAATTTATATTTCCAGGCTATATTTAGAGAATCTCTAGACGAAAACATTGGAGGAATGGTCGCAGAGTAACAAATCTTCGTTATGAAGACGATACAGTTATAATGGCAATAAATGTAACAGACTTACAAATAATAGTGAAGAATTCGGTTTAACCTTGAACATATTAAAAACTAACGTAGTGGATTTATCAAAAACTAAGGCCAGAGTAACTTTGCGAATAAAAGGTAAGATCGTAGAAAAAGTACCCAATTTCAATTGCTTAGGAACTCGTGTTAATGAAAATGGAAACAACAGAAAAGAAATCCGTTCGGGCACTGAACAACCTCGAGGAACATTTACAAACATGAAAAATATTTTAACAGATCCGACCTCAATCTCAATCTACGCTTACAAATGATGCGATGCCACGTATTCCCAATATTTCTGTATGGATCCAAATTCTGGACTTTGAATCCAACCACAAAAAGAAAAATAGAAGTACGACGCATTCTACATGTACGCTGGACAAAAAAATAAATCCCAAAGTACTCCAACAAATTAATGCCAATAAAGAGCTTCTATTAACTTGAAGGAAAGAAACATGCAATACTTTGGGCATGTCATGCGGGATAGTAAATACGAAATACTCGGCTTAGTTATTGAAGGAAAAATTTAGGGGAACAGGCCACTAAAAACACCAAAAATTGTTGGTTAAAGATATCTGCCACTGATTTGATTGCGTTTGCATTGGCATATGCAGAGCATAAGTTTCCAAAACAAAATTAACTATATGGATCGCCAACCTTTGTAAGGAGACGACGCAATAAGAGGAAGAAAAGTTAGATAATCGGGCCGAGCATGGGAGAATGTTCACACTGTTTTATTAAAGAAATTTATAGTGTTATGTGACACATGTAGTAAAGCGTTATTTTATTGAAAGATTGATTGAGCTACCCTCTGAAGAAAAAGAAGTGTTACGAGCTGTTAGAACGCGTCGATGTAAATCTAATTAGTAATATTGCCTCTAACTTTAATTAGAGGTCGCCCTTTCTCCACGTCTACGGCATATATCTGACCATCGCTTCGGTTTAAACACATTCTAGGTTTTATCAAAAAGACAATTCTAGGCCACTCCAATGTTCATAGACACTTTTCCTTTGTTCATTACGACCTTAATTAAAGATGCAAAGAAATCAATAGTAGTCACGAAAAACGACGTCGCACTGCAAATAATTGATGTCTAAGAGGGGAGATAGACAATCGGTATCTCATAATAGTCTACCATTGTTGCGCTAGGACACTTGAAATGGTGCTCTGGTCTGTAATTATGTTGCATATTGCTCCAAATCTCGGTCTCGCGAACAAATACTCTCTTTTCCGATGGTTCTATATTCGCATTATGGTAACGTTATGACGATCAAGTTTTTAGCTTATTTCTCATAAAAAATGTAGACCAACTATGCTTTATCGATGACGATAAATTCTTACTTTAGTTTTTGTCACAATTTTGTTTTAAGTGCGATATGTGGGATTAGCTATTCTTCTTCTTACCTACTCTGAAACTAGATTAGTTCATTGATGGTACATAAAAAATCACCTTATTTATATCACACTTCTATTACTAAATACACGTACTTTTCATATGGTTTGAAAATTTTAATTTTTTTCCCTAAACATTATGCAAGATATTTAACTAATCTAAAATTAAACCGTTTATTGTATTTATTTCAATTATTTTTCTAAGCTGACAGAGATGTAATTTAATTGTGTAGTTAACAAAAGTTTATTTTTAATGCCAGCTAACTTGTTTTGATGATAAATTGCAAACATTGTTTTGAATTAAAGATGTAACGAATTACAAAAACATCTTAAACTTGTTTACGAAATATTTAGTCGATTAGAATAAAATTATACGGCAACATTAGTAGTTGATAAATTTTGTTTAGAAGCCACGTTTAAAATTGGAAAGTAAAGAAACGTTTTACACAAAATAAACAATGGCCGTTTACTTTACCTTGTCATATTCACAGACCCATCAATCACAAACTACAAGCTTCAGTCTAACTTTAAAACCTTAAAAATTGAGTTTTAGTAGATACATATTTTATTTAACGTATATTTGATGTTCCATCATTATATTGCAATTATCATTAAAATAATTGTTGCGCCTAAGATTATAGTGGAACTCGGTAAATATAGTGTTCTTATCCGTCTTTAGATACAAAAAGAGAAGGATTTTTTATTGTTACAGATGCATACGTAATATTATAAAACTTAGTTTATAAATATTGTATAGAGTAATTAAATTGACACATCTGGATACTCAATGCAGCCCATGGTTCTATTTACCTCTTTATTAATCCTGCGACAGACAAATAGATTACGTGAATGCTTAACAAACAGTTAACTAATAAAATTGTTTATATTTACTACACCATTAATAAGTTCTTGCTCTTATTAATGGTCGTTTAACTTAATGTTAGATTTACAAATATAAATTTTTATATGTATTTAACAGGGTCGATGCAAATATGTCGGTTGTCAGCAAATCTCAAACTTATCGCTTAATTAGATTAAAACGACACCTCTATTATTATACAAAGCATGACTATTAAATAACGAGCCTGATAGTGGAGGTATGATTTATTATTAGGGTAGTGCAATTTAATTGTTTTTTTTAACATCTCCACTGCCTGCAGGTGCAAAAAATCTGATAGTGTATGTGTATGTATATACGAAACAGTACTGCAAATCGTTACGCAGGCGGATAAATAAGTGATCTATGGATACCCGCAGAAACTAACAACAGCAACTATGTTATGCATGTACCCAAATAATCTTCTTCATGTAGACAGATATTTTATAGTTACAAATCATTCTCATACTAATTTGTTGTTTAGCAGTTTCTTATTAAACCTACAATTAAACCCCACCATATGAATAAATTTGGAATTTGTAGTATGATCCTTGGAAAGGAAAATAATGAATTCAATCAATGAAAAATTTTGCTTACATTAGAATATTCATGCCCTTTATGTAAAACCGTTCGACTTTGAATAAATAAATTCAAAGCAAACATCAAAGACGTCCCACGTTCTTAGATCCGAAAACAACCGTTACTCATATTAGGAGATCGCGTATGGCTTTCAACGAGTAAAAACATTCCGTTTCTGAAGTGAAAGCGCGCGATCAAGACCGAAAGGCCGACTGATAAAGTATAAATACTGTGACCTAACGGCGAAGTATACGTAGACTAATCAACAATTATAATATCACAGGTTTTTCAAAGCGCCTAGCATATTAATACAAAATGAGTTTTCCTTACAACTCAAATTCCACATTTATTCATCAATATAAGTCACAACAAGCAACATTTTTCTTATACCAACAAAAAAATCAGTCATCCCAAACAGTATTCTCTTCACTATCAATCCCACAGATTCCCATAAATTTTTACCCAAGTAATACGCAATTCTAATTCCCAGTGCCAGTAGCTTGCAACAAGCTCTCCCTAACTCAAGTAACACGCAGAAATCATCAAATCAACTTAACACCCAAATGATAGTCAGCAATAATAACGAATCTTCAGAAAACGAACATGACTGACAGAGAACTAATAACAAAAGTAAAAAGCAAAAAATGCATAAAACAAATACTACTGAAACATCGCAAGTAATAACGCCAAACAGATTTGATATTTTAACAAATAAAATTGTAAACAATAACACTAAACAAGGCAAGAAACCCAAAAAATTTTCAAACCACCTCCTATTTTCGTTTATGAGGCAGTAGACATAAAAAAAATTTTACATGTAACAGAAGAAGAAACATATCCATTGAAAAGCATTACCAAATGGCAATAAATGTAAAAACGAATTTCTCACTTGACACATATAGAAAACTCATAAAACATCTAACTAAATGAAAAGATAATTCACCACACTTTTCAGATGACGAAGATAGAGCATATAGGATGGTCATTCAAAACCTACATTAGTCGGTACCGGTCGCAAAAATTCAACAATAATTAAAGCCCAATAATGCTGTTTTTTATCGACCTCGAACCACAGAAAAACAACAAGAAAATCCTATAACTTGTAATTCCCGAATAAAATGAATGTAAATGTTGAACCCCCTAATAAAAGGAAGACATCGTCCAGTGCACCAAATGTCAGCTATATCACCATACCAAATCATATTACCCTACAAGTGTCAAGTGTGAAGGAAACCACAATTCAACTCAAGATCAAAAACTTAAAGATTCACCTGCTAAATGTTCCTTATACGAAAACGCACACACTGCCAACTATAAAGTATGTTCCGTGCACAGAAATCTACAAATTGTAAGAGGCAGACCGAGTTGAACAAAAAATCAAAACAATATCCGACTTCAACATACTAAAACTAATATTAAATACTCACCATGCAATTAGAGACAACCTATCACACGCAGGTGCTGTAAAAACAACCACTACGAAAAATCAGCAAGAAAACCTAGAAGCACAATTAAATGCTTTTCTCAATTAATTTAAAATTATGTTTCAGCAACTTATCAGCCAAAACAGCATGGTATTAAACATGCTATCTACAGTGATATATAAAATAACACAATAATGGATTGTTCACTACTCTGTATTTCTTTGTGTAATGCAAATGGTTTAATAAACCAGGAAACGGAATTAAGCCATTTTCTACAAAGCAATGACATTAATGTACTACTGATTTTAAAAACCCACTTTACGTATTTCAAATACCTAATCATACCGTATATCATACAATACATCTCAACGATACGGCACGGCGGAGCAGCAGTAATTATTTGTAACACAATATCTCATCACAAATTGCCGGAACATCAAACTAATAAAATAAAACCTGTAATAATTCTTATCATTTGTAAAACCTTGGTCTTTCAACATTTCATCCATATATAGCCAACCAAGACATACAATCGAAATTGATGAACATGAAGCACTGTTTCATCAGTTAGGTGACAAATTCATTATTGGCAGGGACTGGAATGCAAACACACAGATTAGGGGTCAAGACTAATGACTCCTAAAAGCAGAAAATTACTAGAATCCATTACCAACAGCAACTGATCCTACCATTCAATTGGCGAACCAACGTACTGACCAAGTAACTCCACTAATCGTAAGATTCCTAAACTGATTTTTTTTTATTAAAGGCATAGCTTCGACTTATCTTAAAGTTGAATCAAACTGGGATATTCCAACAGACTACACTCCCAGTATTGCTACCTTTATCAATAGATCTGAAATTTCTAAATCGACGACAGCTAAAACAGATTCCAATTATTTCGGAACTTATATTTAGGAAAACATTAACCTTAGCCTTAGAATTAAAAATCTCGACGTAATTGATATTACTGTAGACTACATTACTTGTTTAATCCAAGAAACATGTATGTCTATCTTAACCACAGCACGAAACAACAAAACAAGACTCCATTATTTATCCGAAAACTTGTAGCGGAAAAAAGGAAAACAAGATGTAGATGGTAGAGAATCTGAAATCTCATTTACAGAAACAAATATAGCAAGTTAGCGAGAAAATTAGAAATGGTTCATGAAATACATAATGCTACGTTTGAAACTGATATCACCAATTTATCAAAGGAAGATTCAAAACGAACAACCCACATACCCCCAATTACAAAGGATGACGACACCTGAAGTAGGACAGACCTGGAAAAAACATCAATATTCGCAGAACATTTATCGCAAATCTTTAGTCTATAACATCCAAAAATCAACAATGACGATAACACTTAAAATTTCCTGGATATCTCATGCCCTATGACTTTAACAATAAAGCATTTTTCGCAAGCCACAATTAAAAAAGAAGTTACAAATTAGAAAAACCACACATCTTCCAGATTTTATTTAATAACAGGCAAAATACTCAAGCAACTTCCGAAAAAAACGTTAGTTTTATTAACCACTATATACACGGTTTGTCCGAAAAGTATCAGGAATAATTTTTCTAGCCAACCAGAAGGGCTAGGAGGACGTGGCGGGACGAGTGGTGTCTGTGGGAGGGGAGTCATAGGTAAAGAATGCGCCCCGGCTCAGTTGCCTCCGAGCCTTGAGAGAGTGAGGATCGCGCTTTCCGCAAACCGTGTTTTGACACTTCACAAACTCGACATGTAGTGTACGTTAGAGCAACGTTATGCGGTGAAGTGTTATGTCAAACTAAAAAAATCGACATTCGAAAAGGAAGGCTACGGGAAGAAGCCATGTAAAAAAGAGGATTTTCGAATAACAATATATTTCGTGAGGAAAAAGAAGCAACGTGGCGACGTTGCCCCAACCGCCGTATAGCCCGGACTTGGCCCCACTTGATTTTTTTCTGTCCCAAAACTCAAATCCAGCCTTAAAGGAACTTGTTTTGGGTTAGTTGAGAGGGTCCAAACCGCTGTGACCAATGCCATAAACAGCATTTTAGTTTCCGCATTCCAAGAAGACTTCAAAGTTAGGCAGGCACGATGAAAAAGCTGTGTACATGCAAAAAAAACTCTTTTGAAGAATTCATCTGAAATGAACGATTACCTCCAATACTTTTGTTTTTATTGAATTATTCCCTTTACTTTCAGGACAAATCCTGTATAACAATATGCTCAGGCTAACCTATTATCCAGCAATTTAAAAATTGCCTAAGTAATTATGAATCACACACTCGAAAATCACTAAATCTTGTATCTTCATGTCGGCCGATGAGTCTACTGCTCATTATGACAAGAATATTTGAAAGATCGCTGTTAAAAAGAGTTATGGGGAAATTAATTTAAAGAAAAAAATACCATCATACTAATTCGACTTTCGTGAAAATCACTCGACTATCATAAGAGAATAAATAAAATAATCAAAAGTCTCA
This sequence comes from Sinelater perroti, assembly GCA_036346155.1. Taxonomy (NCBI): domain Eukaryota; kingdom Metazoa; phylum Arthropoda; class Insecta; order Coleoptera; family Elateridae; genus Sinelater; species Sinelater perroti. Next base: position 39,423,409 of record JARFIY010000001.1, read on the forward strand.
AAGGAAAAAACTATTCATCGCTAGCTTCTTAGATATTAGACAGACTTTTGATCGTGTCTTGTGTCCTGGTTTATTATACAAGTTAAAATTTACCCTACCTACATCTTATTTTCTTCTTATAAAATCATATCTTACTGTCAGATATCTTCAAGCCAAATTTAACTCCGAAACATCCAAGTACTATTCCCTCAAGGTAGCATATTTGGTTCTCTTTTATACCTCCTGTTTACCACCGATATCCTAACTACAAAAAATGCAATGCTTGCTACTTTCGCAGACAATACTGCTGTAACTGACATAAGTGAAAACTGGAATACGGGCGTGTGGTTTCCACTATATTGTACTTTAACTTGCATAGGAGATCTCCGATGGCGTCGAAAAGTTCTCCCAAGTAAGTGCGGAAGGTGTGCTTGACGGGTATTCAACATGATTAGTAGATCCGCGGTAGTCGACTGTACTTGGTAGACTTGGCGGTTATACACAACTTGTTACTGCTGTTGGAACGGCAGTACTTTTTGAAGTGTCCACGCTTCTTGCAAGAATGACAGACCACATCCTTGTGTGAACACTCCTTCGCTGTGGTATGTGAATTTGAACCACAGTTTGGACAAGACTTGGGCTGCCCTTGGATGATGATGGCGTTTGACTTTTTAACGTAGACCTGTTGTTGGAGAACTTGGAGTAGTTTTTTCCAGATTTTAAAACTGTTCTGGGCTTGAAGGTCACCATATGAACTATTTCCTCCTGTTTGGGGGCCTTGACTTTGCTATTGCGAATGAATACTCCGCTGGACTCGGCTCACATTGGCACAAGCCTACCGTGTCAGAGACAAGGGGATACTACAACGGGGTTTGAAAAACCGCTCAAATAATCAAAGAATAGTAAAGCCATAGACCCCAACGGGATACATAGTCAGATTTTAAAACTACTGAAAGAAAATTGGACAAAAATATTGTAATTATTTAATTTACTATACAAAGCTGGAACCATATGCTCAGAATCTTTAAAATTTACAATTATAATTCCGAAAAAAGTTGAGGCAATTAGCTTAATGAGCCGGGTGTTAAAACTGTTATTGCTTATAACACATAAGAGAAGTTAAATAGTAGAAACTCAATTCGGATTTAGAAACTGCTTTTCTATATGCAAGTGCTAGTAAAAGATGCCAAGATGTTAATATAATGTATGTTCATATTTTTTCTATTTTGAGTAAGCTTTCAATTGCATGAAGCATGATAAATTGATGAAAATCATTAAAACAACTGCAGTTGATAAAAAATATATACGCACCATTTTTAATGCAGTAGTTAGAATGGGAGGGAGGACTATAAATGAACGTAATGTAATGAGAAGCGTATGGCAAAGCCATATATATTATTATGACACCAACATTGTTCTGTGTATACTCCGAAAACATTTCAATGAAGCAGTAAATGAGTTAGATGATGGCATATAGATGAAAATAGTTATAGCAAACAATTGTAAATGTACAGATAATACAATACTTTTGTCCAATACCTTAGATACTTTACAGTTTCTATTGAATCGTGCTAGAGAAGAATGGTTTAAACCTAAACACCAATGAAAACAAAATGTATTATCGTTTGCAAATATTAAATGAAAGATAATGAACTACGGGCCAATGAAATAGAACTAGAGAGAAAAAAAAGGATCACATATCTTGAAAAATTGTATAATAACAACTAGGATCATTCACTAGAAATTAAAAACCGCATTAAAAAACATTATCTGATTTCAAAAGCCTAAAAATTACAGTGTGTAGTTTCGACTTAATTTAATATTACGACTAAGACCATTCCATTACTGTGTATTTTCAATTATAATGCTTAAAAAATAGAAGCTTTTGAGATGCGGCTGCACTAGCATAAGCTTTAAGTAAATTCGATAAACCGTATAAATAATAACAATTTTAAATGAAAGTAAAAAGAAAAACCCCGAATACTTAAAACCCCCTCAACTTGCAATACCTTCACCATCTTACAAGTAACTCACAAAAATACCGTATTTTACGTCTAATTATTGCAAACATAATGATAAAAGAGACTGGCTCGGATTAGCAACAGCTGTACTCTTTTAAGCAGCTATAAATCAAGTTTGCCAATGTTTGATGCAAAATGTTTTGAGCAAAAATCGGGATTTGGCTATAGCGCCACTTGTATTACAAAGTGCTTAAATAAATCAAAGAGTTTTATAAGAAATCACTATCATAATGAAAATGATTTATATTGGTTCAGTTTAACCGATTCATATTATTCTAATACCCTTAAAAACTGGTTAAACAAAATAAATGCATGTATTGTTTGTCCCAAATGTATTATTCCACATAAAATACACTAATAAAAAAATTTAGGCAATTTTAAATCAATAAGTATACGAAAACGGTTAGTTTGTAAGAACTACAAATTAATTGTCAAGACAAATTCAAAATAAAATGAAAGATGGCGGACCACATATAATCCTAAATTAAGAATTCATGTAGCTTTAATTGCAATCGTTTTATATTTAAATAAAATAAATGTCATCTATTTTAGTTTTTATTATTTAACTTGAAATATCATCCATTTACTTATGTATCGGGCGTTGTTACATTTTTCTAGTTCTCTAAAGATAAGTTTTAATACTACTATACCTGAGACATACAGCTTTGTGAATTGCTTCACAAGATCTCTTTTCCATGGTACTCTGTTTCTAATGTTCTCTACGAAATTTTTAATAATCTTTTCAAAATAGTTTGGAATGTACATTTATGATTGAGGCCAATTTTTTCAATGTTAAATTTATTTGCAGTTACTAGACGTATGAATAACAATGATTTCTGCTAGCGTGAATTGTTTTTCCTGCCAATCGTTGCTTCTCTTAGTTACCCTATAGTACTTTTGAAATGCCTAAGCGAATCTTTTATTAGCTATATCAGTAAGATGATATTGCGCCAGAACAGGCGTTGCTACCTATGAAAAACGTGCAGGAATCCACCGTTTGTAATACTCCGAGACAATCTCTGCTTTCATTCTGCTAAAAGGTCGCACTTACCGTCACCATAACGGCATACAAGTGTGCCAAAAACTCGATAGGGATGTTTCTAAAGAATCATACTATATTAATGAAATAAATTATGCAACTACATAATAATGGTCCTAGATATTCTATATTTTTAAACTAAATGTTTGTAATCATTAAAATACAATTAATAAAATAGAACAAAATTACATTTATTTGAAGTCTTAGATTTTAATAAATTTGTCAGTATAAGGTTTGCCTTGGCATTTAAAACACTCTGAGTTTTATAATATCTACAATACTGATTTATTTTCTAATCTACAATATTTTAGGGGCATGTCTAACAATTTTGCCGATTTATTTTTAATAAATGAATGTAACCACAGTCAGCTAAAATCAGTAAGATAACGATGTGGATTAACATGAGCCACTGTTGCTCCCACGAAAATGCTGAAAGCACATTATCCGAACAGAAAAAATCTTTAGGTTCAACAACAGAAAAAGATTAAGAATATGTATTGCGCATGGTTTTTTGATTGTTAAGAGAAAGTCTTAAATATCTTCTTATGCTATTCTCATATTTTTTACTTTATCTGTCTCTCTTTCTCCCTCTCTTTTTTGTCCCTCTTTCCCCTTCACTCACTTAACTATCAACCAAATGGTTAGTTTATTGCAGACATCTACAGTTGCCGGTTCCCAGTCAATAGCTTTAAATCTATCTAGCTGTTGAATCCGTCATTCTTTATAATTTGTTATATGTACTCCATTCTTGGTCTTTGCCTTGCACTTTTTTTTGTTATTCTTCCTTCTAATGTAATTTTTAATAGGCTGCCGTGTCATAATGTGTGTCCTACTAAACTGCATCTTTCTGTCTTGTATTCTTCTCAGAATTTCTTTCTTTGCGACTATATCGTTTATTACATGTTTCAATTGTCCAGCTCTCTTAACTGTACAATGCAGTGCTCCATACATGTGTTTTTAATAAATGTATCTTTTATTTTACTGAGAAGTTATTCGATACAAACGGGTATTTTATCTTATAGAAGACTTTTTACTTTCCTTATACTATAATAAGGAAAGTAATGTAATCGGCGGAAATTTGACCTACCCAGTTTTTCACATTTCTTGACGAAATATAGCCTCAGGACACCAAAAAGTTGATTTGGGCCATTGGTTCGTGTGTGTGTGTTTGTTTGTCTGTCGGTCTGTCAGTAAACAGGATATCTCGAGAACCGTAAGAGCCAGAAACTTGAAATTTGGTATACTTGTAGGTAGTACGAAACTTTTGGTAAAAATCGACTGAGCCGTTTGGTCGCAAGGTCGCAAAATCGATCGCAAAGCGGTCGCGAATCTAAACGGTTGAAGATACAAAAAATTCATGAGAATAAAAATGATGTGTTATCACGAGATAAACATGAATTTAAAGTAAAAGTTGGTAAAATAGGAACTCGAAAAAAAATTAAGCCCAGGATTTTTGCCAGAATTACCCAAATAATAGGATAAAGCAAGTCGTGTGATGTTCACACCAGATTTTTGTCAGTTAAGTTCTATAACTTATTCTTCTCTTGCATTTTCGGTTTGCTGTTGTAATGTTATTTAAATAATAAAATTTCTTAATCCCTTTATTATTTCATTTTTGTTTGCCCTTGTTCAAGCTTTCTAAAAAACATTTTTTTGCCTTATTTATCTTTATACGAGGGTAATCCCAAAAATAATGTGTTCAAAACGCTAGGGCCACAGGACCATGCGGCTATTCGCCACACTGCTACACTCAGTTTTGGCTCCGTAGCAGTTCGTAATGGACCTCCCTCTTGCCTCTACCACCAGGTGTAAAGTTTCGGTTTTTGAAAGAATAAGCTGTTAAACAAATCGAAATTTATTGCTAATTGACTGAAGTGTATGGAGAGTCATGCATAGATGTTAAAAGCGTCATCAATTTCCAACGAGACAGTCGCAAAGGTATAACAAATCGTGCTTAAAAATCGGAGGATCATTCACGATGATTTCTGGATTTTGGTTCCTGAGGTTTCTCAAAGCGCCATTTATAGGACTTTGACTGAAAAGTTGAAATATCGAAAGGTATGCGCAGGATGGGTCCCACAAATATTTATAAAAGACCACCAACAGTAACGCGTTGATTCTTTCGCGAATTTATTCGACGCTATGCAGACTAAAAGATCAATTTTATGGATTCGATTATCACTGTTGATGAAACCTGGGCGTTCCACTTCACACCTGAGACCAAACAGCAATCACGCGAGTGGCGGGATTCCTCTTCGTCCAAGCCGCGAAAATTCAAACAGGCACAGTCTGTCGGCAAAGTCATGGCAGTTGTGTTTTGAGATCGAAAAGGGCTATTGTTGATCGACTTCATGACTCGTGCGACTACAATAAATACTGACAGGTATTGCGAGATACTCCAAAAACTCAGACGGGCGATTCAGAACCGGAAAAGAGAAATGTTGAGCAAGGTCATATGTCTTTTCCGTGACAATTCTCGCCCCCACGTCTCCCACAAGATCGTCGCTCTCTTGCAATAGTTTAAATGGGACCCACCCTATAATCGAGACTTGTTCCCTAAGTTGAAGAAACATTTGGCCTAAATGAAATAAGTGGTCCAACGCTTCCTCAACAACATTGTGCCAAGCATACAAAAACTGCCACAACGCCTACAAAAACACATCGATTATGTAGAAAAATAGAGAAATATTCAAGTTTTAAAATGATGTACCAATTATGGAAATAAATTAATTATGTTTGAGAATGCCCTCGTATTTTATATTTGCTTTAATATACGTTGCAACTTGTTTAATGCTTAAGCAAGTTGCTCTTCACTTTCCTACAAAAGTGCAATATCATCTCCATAGCGCAGCATGTCGGCTTTTTTACTTTATATTATTATTTCTGATTTTTTTATGTATATATTAAGTAAGACCCACAACAGAAACAAAACGCGCCTAAACAATTCCTAAAGGACAGATTAATGGTAGAAGCAGAAGTTAACAAAGTAATAAGCATAAAAACCAAGGAGGGACGATTAGTAAATATTATTGAAGTAAATGCATGGGAAACTAAACAGGAAATTATGAAGAACAAATACAAATTGAAAGGTAGTAAGATATATATTGAAAATGATCTAACACTAAAGGAAAGAGAAATACAGGCTGAGATAAGGAAAATTGCTAAGGAAGAAAATACCAAAGGACACAAAGTAAAAATAGGATACAGGAAAATAACCATTAATGAAGAAGCCTACATTTGGGATGATGATGAAGAGGGCGTAACCATAGCAAAAAAAATTGAACAAACCAAACAAAGGAATAACAGAGATGACGAAAATGGCAAAGAAAAAGGATAATGAAGCGGAATACAAATTATGGAAAATTGGAAAATGGAAAATAGGGACAAAAAATGAGAAAGACGAAACACTAACAAAAGAAATAGAAAAACAAAGAGAAATACAAATAAAAAAGAAACTAAATACATGGAAACTAGGAGCTTGGAATATTAGAAGTATACAAGGAAAAGAAGTGGAAATAATAAACGAATTTGAAGCAGCAAATTTAGAAATATTAGTGATAAATGAAACAAAAAAGAAAGGAAATGGAGAAATCAGTCTAACAAACGGGCACATATTAATATACAGTGGAGTACAGAACGATCAAAGAGCAGCAGGTGGAGTTGGCTGTATAATACACAAAAAAATAACTGAACAAATCAGTACCTGGAAAGCAATATCGGAAAGAATACTATTAGTAGAATTAAGGAATAGACATGGAAAGATTATGACAATAATATCAATATACGGACCAGACGAAAATGAAAGAGTAGAAGAGAAAGAAAAATTCTGGGAAGAATTAACAAATACCACAGAAGAAGCAAAAGGAAGTATATACATAGCAGGCGACTTCAATAGTAGAGTAGGGAAGAAAGATGAAGAATATAAAGAAATAATAGGACAATATGGAGAGGAAACAATAACGGGAAAAGACTTTTGGATTTCTGTCAATTGCAAAACATAATTATAACCAACACATTCTATCAACACAAGGAAATACACAAGTTCACTAGATTACAAATAAATAGAGGGGAGAAATCAATCATAGATTATATATTAGCACAAAAAGAAGAGAAGAAAAATATATTAGATGTAAGAGTGAAAAGAAGTGCAGAAATCTATAGCGACCACTACTTGCTTATAGGAAAAATAAGACAAAATGACACGGAAATAGAAAAAACATTAAAAACAATAAAACGAAGCCATACAGCAATAAAAACATATAAACTTAGAAATAAAGAAACTGCAAAAATATATCAACAGAAAACAGAAAACAAACTAAAGAACAAAATGGACGTAATAAAACAGGCAGATGCACAAAAAGGATGGAAGCTATTTAAAGAAATCCTAATTAATACAGTGAAAGAGATATGTGGAACTTATAGGATGGAAAATGGGAAAAAACAAACAGCCTGGTGGACAAATGAGATAAAAGAAGAAACCATGAAGAAGAAGAAAGAATGGAAAAAATACTTAACAAGCAAAACAACAGAACAATACGAATTATATAAAAATCAAAGGAAAAAGTAAAGGAATTAGTAGCAACAGCAAAAGAAAAATTATGGACAGTTTTTGGAAACAAAATGGAAAAAGATAGCACAGGTAACCAGAAATTATTTTACAAAATCATAAAATCCTTTAGAACAGAAAAGCAGAGAAAGAGATATACATAAAGAACAAAAACCAAGAAACAATAACAAATGACACAGAAATAATGGAAAGATGGAGAGAATACTTTCAGGAGTTACTAGGACAACAGACACGTACAACAAGAATTATTACAAATGAAACACGGAAAACAAACCAGATAGAAGAAGAGGAAATTGAAAAAATAAAAATGGACGAGCTGAGGAATGTAGTAGGAAAACTAAAAAATGGAAAAGCACCGGGAGATGATAAAGTTACAGCAGAAATGATTAAACACTTGGGAGAGACAGGGATGGAATTACTACTAGAAATATTAAACAAAGCATGACAAAGTGAAAAAATTCCAGAAGAATGGGGAGTGGCACTAATAACCCCAATACACAAGAAGGGAGACAGAAAACAGTGCTGTAACTATAGAGGAATAACGCTACTGAACATTATTATAAAAATATATGAACAAATAATCAATAACAGATTAAAAATAATATTAGAACCCCAACTAGCAGAACCGCAAAGTGGATTTAGACCAGGGAGAAGTGCGCAAGACCACATCTTCACAATTAAACAACTAATAGAGAAAAGACAACCACAAAACAAAAATCTTTACTTAGCCTTTATAGATTTGCAGAAGGCATTTGACACAGTTCCTAGAGATAAAGTATGGAAAGGACTGAAAGAAAAAGGAATAAATAAAAAAATTATACGAGTGATTGAAGACCTATATGAAACCAACACAAATTATATAATAAGTAACAATAGTAAATCAGAAGGGTTCAAGACAGAGAAGGGATTAAGACAGGGAGGAGGACTAAGCCCAACCTTATTTAATATACACATGGACAATATCATCATAAAAACTGAACAAAACATAAAGAAGTTGTTTGTAGGACATAGAAATTTAGAAAGAGTAGAAATAGCCGAGGGAGTTTTCGCAGACGACGTGGTGTTAATAGCAGGACAGGAAAAAACTTTACAAGAAAATATAAATACATGGAAAGAAGTACTAGAAACAGAGGGCATGAAAATAAACATAGATAAAACTAAGATAGTGGTAATTGGAGAACAGGATATTAGAACAAATATCAGAATAGAAGACATCAAAATAGAACAAGTAAAGGAATATAAGTATTTGGGAATAACATTAGACAAAACAGGAAACAAGTTGCAGAAATAAACGAGAGAATAAATAAAACAATAAAACTGTACTATGCAATGAACAAAAAATTCATAAACAAGAAAGAAATAAGTAATAAAACCAAGATAAAAGTCTTTAATACAATATACAGACCAGTACTAACCTACGGAAGTGAATCGTGGATACTCTCAAACAGACAAAAAAACCAAATTCAAGCTACAGAAATGAAATACCTTAGACGAATACTAGGAGTAACCAGAAAGGACAGGATTAGAAACACAGAAATAAGAAAACAATTAGAGGTGAAACCAATCATACAATTTATAGAACAAAAACAACTCAGTTGGTGGGGACATATCCAGCGAATGAATAACAAAAGACAAGTAAAGGCAGTATACGAGGCCAAGACACAGACAAAAGGAAAAGGGAAGACCAAGGAAACAATGGAACCAAGTGATAGAAGAAATACTACAAAAAGAGGAAAATCATGGGAAGAGGCAAAAGGTAGCAAGAAATAGAAAAGATTGGAAGAAATTTATAGAAGAAAAATAAAAATAAAAATAAAATGTAATTATAGATATATAATGTAATATGAATAAACAAGAATGTAAACCCGACACCGAAAGGTATAAGGGTAACGATTATAATAATAATAATTAAGTAAGGGTGGTGGTAATATACATCCCTATCTCACTTCTGTCCTAATATTAGCTTCTGGCGAACTTTCCCCGCATCTAATTCCTACCGGTTGTTTTTTATACAGATTGTGAATTATTCGTGTATCATTGTATTTTACTCCAATCAGTTGAAAAGCTCCAAGTAGCTTATGCCAGTCTACATTATTAAGAGTCTTTTCAATATCTATAAACGCAATTTAAGATTGTTTACCTTTTCGAGTTCTTTTCTCTAAGAGTTTCCACTTACATAAAGGCAAAAAGCATAATACACGCTCCACCTGATTAATTAAATTGAGAAATAAAAGTATTATAAAAATAATTTAGAACTACAGTCAATTGACGTTGTTTGAAAATAATTTGAAGTATTCTAACACTAAAGAATATTTTTTATAAAGGAAATTGTATATTCAATTTTCACGTTTTTAACATGGGCTATTGAACTTCCCGAAACTAGAAGCAAATAGTTCAGTTTAATCTTAACATTAAATGCCCTTCAATTAATTAGGATTAATTTCAACTGTTAACTCTAACGCACATATTACTAATTGATAGCTTCTAAAAAATCTACATCACTCTGTTACCAATTATATAATGTAAAGGAAATTTAAGAATCAATAAATAAATTGTATCACTAGAATTACTACAGAGTAAAACCTTTCTTCCTTATTTTGAATTTAATTAACAAATAGTTAATTTTCATTGTTATTTAATAACTTGATTGAATTAATTTCTTTTCTGTTACATTATCCGAAACATATTATTAAAAATAAACTTAATCCGAAAACAATCCAGACGCTTGGATTTTTACAAATATTTAATAACATTAAGCTAAAAGAAGCTAAAATTTGCTTTACAGGTAAAGCAGGCGGACCCTATGTACGAAACTAAACTATAGGGTTTAACTAAATTTTATTGAAACGAGGGAGAGCGAATTATATTCAAAGGAAAGTAAATAGCGACAAAATTTTAGCGGCCGGAACCGAAAACTTTGCGGCCACTTCCGGTTAAACCGGTCCGATCAGGCTGACTTGTCTTATGATCCTTAGTCAAATACTGAAAACGTTATGTCTCTATCTACCACAGATCAAAAATTTAAAGCGTGACAAATGTCAGAAATAGAAGCTGGTCTCCAGCTTCGAAGCTGTCTTGATCAAAAGTTATAAGGCACGACAAACAACAGACATGACAAACATAAAGCTGGTCTCCAGCTTGGAAGCTGGGTCCGCTAACATTTGCCGTCATAAATAGTTTGTTGATATCATACAATAAATTACAACTGCAATTACATTTATTGTCTGTAACTATTGTTCGCTTTCTAACTGTTAATTTTTTCTTTTATTTATGTGTTCTACATAATTTTTTATTGATAAAAACTTTAATACTTAAATTTTCTGTAGTCCGTTTTAGATATTTTATACTATTATAAATTACTTTATTGTACATATTTTGCTGTTTTTACTGCATGTTTTTTCGTCTTTGCAACGGCATAAATGTTATTTTTATTATAATACGAAATAGCATTTGAACACTGTAGTGTGAAGTTTGGTCTCTTATAAAGTTTGGTTTGACCTCTTGTAAAGTTGGCATGGGTAGAAAACACAAGCTAAGTATAAAAATGAGGGATGGTATGTATACTTTGTATCAATAAAAAAATTTCTCTGCGTCATATTACACGAATTTCAAAATTTCTCTGTCAACGATATGGAACAAACTAAAAAAAAGAAGGAACAGTGTATATTGCTAACAGGAAGTGATGTGGAGGAAAGCGTAAAAAAGTAACACGGAAAAAACAATTATAGTGCACTAGTTAACAAACAGCTCAAAGTATCTAAAATTACAAATATGATTAATACAGTAAGGCAAGATCCAATATCAACTTCAACGAAAGAACAACACTAAAAGAAAACCGCTTTACAGCGACAAATTACTTTAAAAAAAGACTTTAAAAAAGCAAAAGAAAATGAAAACAATAGAAAAAAACTACCACTGTAATGGAAACAAGTCTCATGGACTAACACATTGAATTTTGAACATTGCTAGACATGATACAGGTGATGTGATAGTTTTAGAATGTTTTGACAGTATTCAAACTGGAGATTTAGTGAAAATAAGAAGTAAATAATAGAAGCAGTGTATACATTCTGACAACCAATACTGTACTATCTAGCAAAGGAATTGTTGGGGATGGTTTCATCTTTTGAAAGCGTTTCTTTAAATTGTGTAGTAATTATTTACACTTATTAGACTATTAAACATAAGTCAAAAATTACAGCGACAGAAATTAGATATTTAAGAAATATCAAAGGGAAAACTAGAAGAGATCGAATAAGAAATAGCAAAAGAGATGATCTAAAACAAATACCATTAGTGAGCGAAATCGAAAACAAACAAGTGAGCTGGTATGGACATCTACTTAGAATGCCAGAAGAAAAAATTCCCAGAAAAATAATGGAGATAGGAATAATCGGAAAACGAAGGAGAGGCAGGCCAAGGATAAAGTGGGAAGAGGATCTAAAAGAAATAATACACAACAGAGGAAAAATCATACAAGAAATAAGAAACATGGTAAAACTAATTTACTGCTAATAAGTCAAAATGGTCTTTAGCAAATTATAACAATAATGGCAGCGTAGTGAATAAGAAGAAGATATATATTTAATAAATAATTATTGTCAATAATGTATTTGGATTTCTTCGACAGTCTGTAATAATTCTAAATTTAGTTTGAGAAGTTCAAAAAATGAATAAGGTATTCAAATAATTATGACATATATATATATGTGTGTGTGTGTGTGTGTGTGTGTGTGTGTGTGTGTGTGTGTGTGTGTGTGTGTGTGTGTGTGTGTGTGTGTGTGTGTGTGTGTGTGTGTGTGTGTGTGTGTGTGTGTGTGTGTGTGTGTGTGTGTGTGTGTGTGTGTGTGTGTGTGTGTATAAAATAAAACCGGAGGTGAAAAAGACCCAGCACCTGGGCATTGTAGGTAAGTCTCAGAATAAGAGGTACTCTTGTCTGTTGAGAAGTAAAATGTCCGAAATTTTGAGAAAAGTTAATGCATAATTTTAGAACAGTATCTTAAGAAGACTCGTATACGTGTGGCACAAAACATTTGTGGCCACACGAGAAGAAATTGAAAATGAAAATCACTGAGGTTGCACGAGGACCAGTTTAACTAAGAGAACATCGTCTTTTCGAGGATAACCACTAATTAATGATTGTTAAAATTGCTTCTAAGATCAGAATAGGCTATAGCAGTGTTAAGGCAATTAGATATGTTATATTTCTTTACAACAACCAGCTTCATGCACGTACCTAAATTAGACAACAAATTAAAATCATGTAACTCATACTGAAATATACTCCCTGTAGTTTAAAATTATTATCCTGCAATTATTATTTGTTTAAATCACTAAGAGAAACACTTAAAAGACAAATATTTGCTATGTTCCTGTTGAAGTATCCGTACACAATTGATTGGTGTTATAACCACCTTCATTTTATAAGGCGGTATTAAAAACTAACTACGCGTTTGGAAAACTGTTTTACTAACATATATAACATTATTTATTCTCATTAATGAGTCAAAAATTTAAAGATTTTAAATTTAATTTGTAGTTTATTACTATTATATTGTTGTATAAAATATAAATACTATTCGCATTCATTTATATTCAAATAAAAAAATATGTGAAAACGTAATACACTGGAGCGTGATTATGTTGCGCTATGATTAATGTTTTATTTTCAATACTTTGTCTAGTCTTTTTTTTGCTTTTAAAACTGCTATGGTACATTTTGACATATTTGGAATAAGAGTTCAACACACACATGGCAAAGTAGCATTTTCATTTTCAAAACTAATGATTTTTAGGTATATTTCAATTGTTTAGTCTAAACATCAGGGACTGTGCATTTGCATATCATAATTTGTATCTCTTCAAAATTATAATTAAATTAAACATGAAATACTTTAAGAGGCTTTTTTAGCCTGTTACGTTCACTACTGTAACTAATTAATTTCTCTTTAGTCTAAACATATAACTATACTCTATACTCTAGTGTACCTATATCTAATTTTTATATTTGAGAGTAAGCTTTAGTGTAAAAGTATTATATCATTGTATAGGACGTACTTTTTTACATTAATACACTTTTTGCTTTAATATATTCTATTTTTGATCCTCCTAGTAATAAATTTTGTCTTCTATGAGAAGTATTGTTTTGTTTAGATTTAGTACTTCTAATAACAGTTTCTTCTAATGAATGTTTTCAGACCTTATTTACCCTTTAGTATCAAAATCACGAAATATCAGAATCTCAAAATAATAGATTGACGGGGCAGTACTCTAATACTTGCAAAAAAACCAATTTTGTTATTGTTTTGTGTTTATAATATCCTAGTTAATTTTTTCATTGATTCCAGATGGACAAATCGGAACCTCAAATTCTGGTACGTTATTGCTGAAAGCAATAACTTTCATCGAGAGAAGCTAAAATGAGATTTTTATGCTGAAGACGAAAGTACGGGAAGTTACGGAACCGTGTAAAGATAGTACAAAAAGTTTAATTCTGGCGATGTCGTTTTTGAAAATCACCAAACCACACTTTTAACTTGTGCCGAATGGTGACGCTATCAACGGCAAGCTCTACTGTCAGCAGTTGGGCCGTGTCTACAAGAAGCTGAAGGAGAAGTGCACAAAATAAGTTTGACTAAAAGCGCGCTTTGTTCCAACAAGGCAATGTCAAGATGCATATTGTCAAGAAGACCGAGGAAAAATTCGAAAGGCTGAATGGCGTCAAAGTCCTACCACACACAGCCTGCGGTCCAGACGCTGCTCCATGCGATTACAACCTCTTTCGGTCACTGGAACTTGAAAAAGCGTATCAGAAGTACTTCTGATATATATATATATATATATATATATATATATATATATATATATATATATATATATATATATATATATATGTGTGTGTGTGTGTGTGTGTGTGTGTGCGCACGCGTGCGCGCGCGGATGTGTGTGTATTAACTCCTAAAGCGTTTTCCCTCTTGAAGTATTTTGACTACCCAAAACATGAAAAATTGTTATTGAAAAATATTGTAATTTGTATGCACTTTTGCTCCTTGTATCTCTCTAGATTTAATTTTATTTGTTTTTACTTTACACCTTATTCAACAAAATAACATATCTGAACAAGTAACAAATAAACAATAAATATCTTAGAAGTTACATTTTGGCATATCCATTGAAATATAACTAACTGTCACAACTAAATTAATTTTATAATTAGTGTGTTATAAAATTATATAACGCAACATACATTAACTAGCAAAACCTTTGAGTGTTAAATGGTACAACTTATCATCCTAATCTCTTATGTAGTGTTTTCTATTATTAAAACAACTTCCCTTTTATCATAGTGTTAGATACTTAACATTTTACACAAATTACAAGCAGTACTGCTGTTTTTGCAAAAAAATAAATAAATATGAGATCTATCTAAATTTAAATGCTAATTCTATTTTTCTTTGTATTCTGCTCACTCTTAGCCAAATCTCTTTATAATATTTGTAATATACTTAAACAATCAATCAACATTAAATATTTATAATATTTAATCTAAAAAAATTTAAATCAAATATTCTATTTTACTGGGACAAATAAAAAATACTCTTTTGCAAATTTTCTAACTTTTTAACTTCTCGTAAACATCGCACAACATATACTACGCTTACTTCAACTACAAATGTACTATTGATAACCAATAATTGTAAGAATCCAACGGCACGATAGGAATAAATCTTGAGGTTTCCCATAAGTCCTGTTCAGTCATGCAAAATAAATTACTTGCAGCACTCACGCCAATAGTACGACATATGGGGAACACTTTTTGAAAACGCCGCCGACCGTAAATTTCCAACCCTGTTCATAAATGCATAAATGTAAATTTGCTTGCTTATTGTGGCGGACCCCAATGGTCCCTTCATATTGAATTTGGTTATATCGAAAGGGTTGCCATGGTTATTCAACAACAGCAGTTAATAGATATTATACATTCGGCTGAAGTTGTTAAGCGACTAGTTAAACTTTAATAATGCTACATATTGTTTATTTTAAATTTTCCCTTCGCACTCCCAACTTAAATTGAATTTGAAGTTTTCGTTCTGCTTTACATTTTGTTTTTAGTTTGAAGTTTAAATATAAATAAGCAATACATATATTAATTATAATTTATTAAAACTTTTACAAAAAAATTATTATTTTAATAAAATTCTATATTTAATAAAATTGTATTAAGGAATAACGTGATTTAAAATTACATTTATAAATTGTTTAATAACTAAAACTATTTACTATTTTACCTTTTTTAATAATGGACGTAGTTACGCTATATTAATTTTATTATTACATTTTTTATTATTATACAGGTAGCATTCAAACCAAATTTAAAAACAAAGTATAAAAGTAGACATAATTATGACTACCAACTGTAATAACATTATATAAAATGGCTTTATAAACTGAATTTTTAAGATTTACATATAACAAAAGGGGTAGGAGGTTACACTGCAGAGGTAACGCTTTTAGCCGTGGTTGGTCTCGCCCAGTATCTTGACAGGAGGTACCCACGGTACCCAGTTCTCACATATGGCTCCCAATGCTGCACCTCGGGAAATTGCATTGACCTGTAGACTAAACAAAATGAGGGTAGCCAGGTATAGTAAACAATAGTGAGCCTTACTATAAGTCCTTATTGGCAATAATTAGCATAAATCGAATCGGTTATAATGAGACAAATTCACAAGCAATGCAAGTAGAAACCCGTGGAAAGGTCCCTATTCCGCTGCAGAGCTTAGATGGCCGGAGAGTACTACACCGCGGGGAGGTACCAGTGGACAAGAGGTTTAAAAACCACTTTTTATTAAAAATAGGAGCATAGAATGTTACTAGTATGTTTAAGGCTGATAAAATACACAATACCATCCAAGAGATGAAAAGATTAGAGCTTCAAATTCTGGGCATAAGTAAAATGCGTTGGCCTTACTCAAGAAAAAGACAAATTGGAAAACGAACAATTTATTTTTCTGGAAATGGTGGAGCGAATCACTGGAAAACAAATATATCAATCAGTTATAAATTTTATCCCATATTCAGATAGTGTGTTATTACTGCAACTACAAGATCATCTGATGAACATCAATGTAATACAGGTTTACGCGCCAACCAAGGACAAACCTGAAGGTAAAGTAGGCCAGATTTATGAACAGCTCAAAAAGTGGCTCGTGAAATCAAAACAAAAAACGAAATTACTATAATAATGGGATATTTTGAGCCGTGGTGGTTTAGTGGATAGATCGCTAGACTACGAAACCAAGAGTTGCGGGTTCGAATCCCACTCTCGCCAACTCAATCACTGGCATTTTTACGGCCCAGCTCGACTCAGGCTGCAATAAATGAGTACCTGGAGGATAAACTCTGGGGTAATAATAGGCGGTCGGTACGTAGCGCTAGCCACGTTACTACCCTTGTGTACCGTAGGCTCTAGATTGTAGCAGATCTATCCTGTTGCGACCCCAAAAGGCCTTCAAGGCCTGTTACGGGGAACTATTATTATTAATGGGATATTTTAACTCCAAAGTAGGCAACCGGCATGTAGAAAATATCGTTGGTGAATTCGAAGTGGGTGTCAAGAACAACAGAGGAGATAAACTCGTACAGATCAGTGAAGAAAAAGATTTAGTAATTATGATTACATGGTTCAAGCTTTATCTCCGTAGATTTTATACTTAGAAATCACACCAAGACAATGAATTAAACTGTATTTGTAAACAAATCAATTTTATATTATCAAACAAAGGATTCAGTAACAGTGTTAAGTCTCCAAAACTTATCCTGATCCAGACGCACCATCGAACCATAATTTATTAGCCCCCAAAATAACAATACGTTTAAAACAATTGAAAAAGACTACTGTGCAAAAAATAGATTTAAGTCCTTTGAAAAATAAAGAAATGCCATACAAAATCGCTGTATCATTAAAGAAAAGATTTTTAAACACACTTTTGTTAATATGCAGAAGGAAATGCTAATACCAATTGATATACTAAAAGAAAACTCTGGATGGCAGTAGAGATACTAAAATTAGTGGACAATATAGAAACATGAACATAGAAAGGTATAAGACAAAGCAACGGCAAATAAGATAAAAAATTAGATAATCCAAAAAGAGTTGAACCGAGGAAGCATACAAAGAAATTAAAAGTCTACAGAAAAAATATGACAACCATATCATGCATAAAAAGATAAAAAAAACAGCTGTTTTTTTAATAAAACTTATAACAGGCTACTAAACGGCGAAGATAAAATAATAAATAATGGAGAGAAAGTAAAATAAGTATGGACGCAATATATCAATGATTTATTCGGTGATAATAGAATACAGTCAACAGACTATAGAGAACATAAAGAAGAAAGACCGTTAATCTTAAAATCCGAAGTGCGACATGCTATAAAGTCCGCAAAAATAGCAAAAGATTCAGGTTCAAATAAAATTTACACAAAACTTTTAAAAATTATTAACAAAAACAATCTTGAATTATTGGCAATACTCCTTAATAGGATATATAAAACTGCTGAATTGCCACAAGATTGGATAAATTCAATATTTATTACCTTATCAAAAACCCAAAAACTTGCAGTGACTTCAGACTAATAAGTTTAATGTCCCATATAGTAAAAATATTTCTTAAAGTAATACATGTCACGATATATAAAAAATGCGAGACAGGTAACGAATATCAACAGTTTGTGTCATCTAAGTGGCGACCGTTATTATCCAGGCATTGTTGCAGGTAGGTGGAAAGGTTATCTACACACGTTTTAAGCATAGCGCGTGGAATTGCTCGAATTTCTCGACTTGTAGCTTCCGAAAGAGCTTCAAGAGTCTGTGGTTTTTCAAAATTAACCTGAGCTTTTAGGTAATCCTATAAGAAATAATCATACGGTGAAAGGCCCGGAGACCAATCCACATTTCTGCTCAATAAAATGAAGCGTTCTGAAAATTGTTTCCTTAAAAAAACTATAGATTCTCTTGAGGCATGTCAAGTAACCCCATCTTGTTTGAACCAACTCTATCGAAGGCATTCTGATGTCTTCTCAGTTCAGGGATCAAAAATTCTTGTAACATCGTAAGGTAATGTTATGAGTTGACTGCCACAGTGCGTAAGTTTTCTCAAAAAGTTAGAGTCTAATTATGCCAAATCGAACTACTCCATTCCACACAGTTATTCTCTCCCTCTAGAGAGGCTTTGATGGATTTCCCGTGGATTATTTTCCGGTCAGTACCGGAAATTTTGTTTATTTACAGTATCCGATGAGTGAAAATAAACCTCATCACTTGTTTGTCATTTTCCAATGTTTCCAGCATCGTTTCTGTAAACGTAAGCATCTGTGCATAGTCATTTTTCTTTACTCTTTATATTTTTTCTAGTGTTTTAACGGTCCGATTATCTCCCCGAACTGTTCCAGTTCTCACAGTCCCTCTCGTTCCGAATTTATTAAACCATTTCAATATTGCAGGGCAAGATGAGATGGCACCGCGTCGACCAACATTAAAGTGAGTTCGAAATCTTTGCTGTGTCTGCACCGCTAAATGACCGTTTGCAACAAAGGTGTCGTAAACAAAGACGTATTATTCAATCGTCCACGGCTCTACGGTTACTAAAATGACAACCAACGAGTGTACATCAACCATTGCGTATGCGCTAGTTTCCCCACCACAGATATTATACCATCTCAAAAAGTAATACCTCACTGCCGGGCCCTCTACAGCCTCATAACCATCTGAATTTAATTAAATATTTAGCTTAGGTGCGTAACATCTTTTAAGAAAACATTTTTTGTTATATAATCACACTATAAGTTTTGATACTATTTTCTATACAATTATATTTGTTGAGTTTCGCATTTGTATTGAAAAGCTCCCACTGGTTAAATAAAACTAAAAACTAATGTTTAAAAGTTCTTGAAAACTACAAACAATGGATGACAAACTTTAAGTGACTCATAAAATAATATAAAAAGAATGGTTAGCTAATGTATACAGATGCTTTTACATATTCGACCAATAAAAATATTACAAGCACTTTTACGCTAAAAATAACTATAAATAACAATGTCTAATTATCCCAAAGAGAATACTCAACATATGTTTAACTCTCCCACTCGCTCTAGTACACCTACATATATAATTAACTAAATTGTTTACAATATTTCAGAAACATTCACTCTAAAACTTTTTTTGAAATTAAACAGTATAATTAATTAAAAGTAAAATAAAATCAGAACTTATTTCAAGTCAACCTTTGTTAGTCTTAAATTTTATCTTTTTGAGCGTTTTTGTGAAAATATCAGCTAACTTTTCTACGCTGACAACGTGCTTGAGGTCAATATCACCGCCCACAAAGTGATCCCTGGGAAAATGATACTTAATATCGATGTGCTTCGTGCGCTGGTGACGCACTCGGTTGATGATAAATTTTTCGCTTGCCACCTTATTGATGTACAACGGCGATGACTTGCGCTGTTTCCATCTAACACCGGGCAATGGACAACTTCGTTAACCTTTAAGACTACTTCACTGATTAAACGCCGGTCTTCGCTTTTTGCCCTTCGGCATCCGAATAAGCGGCCAATTAATTGATCGACTGGCCACTTCCACTATAGGTGTTCTTAAAGAAGAAGACGGCTTGCCAACATTCCAATAAGCAAACGATAACGTCTCCAAAAGCTGTGACAATTGAGACAATCAGATCACATATCGACACCCAAATAAGTAAACGAACCGATGACCCAACGGTCAGACACATTGGTCACTTCAGCATTTGTTTGCAATCGCTTATACCGGACTTTTCATATACATTTCACGTATAAGTCGTCTGTTGAATTCGCAATTTACGTTAACCACGGTCATACTCGATTTAGATATTAAAATAACAGATAGCCAAACTGATGCTGATGTTAGCAGTTTAATTAATTTTATCACGCACGCTGGGTCGCGGTAAGTGAATCCATATACAAACTCAGGTACAGTTCTTGGCGTACATACACACGGATCATCGCTCAATGGCTTCATCCATAATTTATTTAACACGCGAAGGAACTTTCTGTACAACATAAGCGGTGCTTGTTTAAATATAAGAAATTTCTTTGAAATTTGCACACTTGACCACTGCCGTCGTTGAATTCCTTCGGCTGTCTCATATAGATTTCTTTCCCTAAGTCGCTGTGAAGAAAGCCGTCTTTATGTCCAGCTGATATATATCCCAGTCGTTGGCTGAGCCTATGGAATCAAAACGTGCAACTAACGAAAAAAAATTCTTGTAGTGCTTGTCCACTTTTTGCGAGCAGTCTTTGACCACAAGACGCTTTTTATAATCGGTCACGCTGTCACGAGGATTTGTTTTGATCACAAAGATCCACATATACTACACTATACTACACTAGCATGTAACACAAAATCCATGTTATTAATTTCATTAACGTCTTAATTTTTTCTATCATAACCTTCCCCCACTCTTTCCAAGTCGGGAGTAATTTCGGTCACGAAGGTCAACGCTTCAATAATTAACATCCACACTTTCCATTGTCTTTTCCTCATTTTTGAGGCTTATAGCCTTATCCTTAGCCTCTTTATCGATAACTTTTTCTTTCATGATTTCGTCTGATTATTACCTTCTTGATACCAGATTACCACAGCCGGTACGCCTTTTATGAGCATTTTTACCCTATTAATACTGTTGGCACGCTCTTTTAATTAAATTTCCCGCATTCAACCTTGAGAATTAAAATGTTCATCATTATAAAGAGCCAACTTATTGTTAGTTGCAACGAGCAGTGTCGTAACATTGTAACTAGCGACTTATCATTTAGGTTTAAAATTAAAATTAAAAGTCTGTTGATTCTGCAAGTAGTTCGATGTTGTTTTTTATGTTTTTTGTTGGCAACTTGCAACTAACATTTGAGCTTGTTTAGCTACATTGTCTGATTTTGAGGTTAGAAATTAACTTTAGCAAAATGCACATTACTGACTTCCCAAAACAATATAATTAACAAGGCAGATTTTTCCACCGGTTGATTTCTTTTAAACCTTTGAAAACTAAAAAAACAATCCGAAAACGTTGAAACATGATTCCTGTCTTTTAGACGAATAGAAACGCCCACAATAATTTCCGACAGCACGCATTACCGCGTATTTCAAACAGTGCTCACGTGACAAGTCCTACTTAAATTACGAGGACTAAT
The DNA here is from genome assembly GCA_036346155.1 of Sinelater perroti. Classification (NCBI taxonomy): domain Eukaryota; kingdom Metazoa; phylum Arthropoda; class Insecta; order Coleoptera; family Elateridae; genus Sinelater; species Sinelater perroti. The sequence goes on from JARFIY010000001.1 coordinate 39,445,244, forward strand.
ACATATGCGTTGCTGCTAATTTTGCATAATGATCAACATCGAATTTTTGTTCATTCCAAATTTCGTATGGTATGCGGTGCACGATTTCTACTTTGTGCGGCTGTTCGAATAATTTTGGCCCACATAACGCACGGTAATTTTACTATTTTCCAAACACACAGGTCAAACTGTATGCTTGTATACTTTGGCCACAGACAAAACATCCACTGTTTCATCAAACACTTTATCCCTTGCCTGCATCGACACCGGTAACAGTATATTGCTATCATGGGTAAACACTGCCATGCAAATCGATTCACCAAATAACCACTTTGTCGATCGGCGTGATCTCGAACGAATTAGTTAAAGCTTTATTAAACAAATCTAAATTCTCTCTCTCTCCTCTATCTCTCTCTCATATATCTCTATCTCTCTCTCCCAAAGCGAAGCAAAGCAAATTAATTAACCTGGCTCTTCCACTCGCGACTCTGATTCTTAGAATGACGCGCATGTATATTGGCCAAAATTGGTCGCTATGTTTGTTATAACATCATACTAGATGTGTTCAAGTTGCTCATATTAATCAACTAAATTGACTACGTTACTGATGGCCACGAGCGCTTATGGTTTGTTCAAATATGTTACTTTAATTTTTATGGGCTAACACAATTTTTCGTCGTTAGCATACATCTACCGCCTTTAAAAGTTGTAGCTATTTACTTCCTTGTCCATTTCCGCACTAACCAAAAATAACTATTGCTAATTTGTGGATAGTACTATGCATTGTGCATGCCCGTAGAAATTACTATTCTATTTACATACGAGTCAATGTTTTATTTCATGTAGTGGGTCAAACTCCTCAAAAATCATCCTCGCCGTAAAATTAAACGGTAGGATATGCCTGAATCTGCATACTATTTTTCTCACTTACATCTAGTATCGAATTGGCACTAAATAAAATGCCATACACTTGAACTGCATCGCTGCCTATTGTTAAATTGTCTTGTAGCCTGGTTTTTGACAGAAATGGCATTTGTTGCCAAACTTTTTATTTGTGCACTATTGGCTACTTTGTTTACCGCATTGTCATTTCCGTTCTTCTAGTTGATGGCCACCTTTTCCATTTTGTTCAACATCGTTTCTTTCACCATCATTGGCACCGCTACGTCCATCATCTTCTTCGAGTGGTCCATGCTGTCGAAAGTTGTTCCTACATTCTTGTAGATGGCCAATGGCATGTGTAGAGTACCTTGTGGATGACTTGATCTATGCTGAGTGATTAGACAAGGTCGAGGTCGGCTACCTACTTCTCCAGCTCTTTTACCGCCATTACATGTTTCGTGATGGTCGCGTTTGATCGATGTCGGTGATATAGCTGATAATTTTTTTGAGAAGAGGTAAATCTACGTCGTTCTGTTCGTGGATAGTGGACAGCTATTCCCTCATCACGACGGCTGTCTTTACGATCATCATTTGACGCTCTATGCCCGTTTTAATAGCATATTCAATTATAAAATGCACACTAACAGTATTGTCACTCATGGTTCCGCCTGATCGTTTTTCTCAGGCATTAAATACTTTCAACAAATCATGATGCTGAAATAACGCCCACATCTGGAATTTCCAGACCAAATAATCTGCTTTGGTTGACTTATAAATCACGATCTCATCCGTTTTTTGTTTTGTTTAGACTTTTCGCCGCAAAACTCGGCGCTGTTCACTGGCCAACACGAAATCACAAACAAATACGAACTACACGTAGCTTCAACCACAACTGAAATTTGGCCAAACTTACCAAGCCCACAAAACTGTCACTAACAGTCACTAGCACAATTAAATTAACTGAATTAACTTAATTGAAAAATAATATAATTTTTGAATAATAATATATATTTGCACAAGACACCAACCTTTAGTCATCACTAATAAAAATACCTTACTTGCTAAATTATAGCACTATCACGTATCAAATAGCTTTGGTAATTACTAAATAATACCATTACAACCAACTTTTACAAATAATAAGCTGTCATAGTTGTCCAATGGTAACGACCAAGTTAGACAAAAAAAAATTGTAAACCACAGAAAAAGGATGAAAACACGTGCTACAAACACCATGTTGGTTAAAGTTTCTACGAAACATTTTTTATTTCAATCAACGATTCAACGGGAAGTAATGAAAAAAATTAGTTACATTAGAATTGATATCAAAATTGCTTGCAACTTTTGTCTTGTTTAAAGGATCATTTACTGATTTGCTTCGCTGATTGTATGATCCGATTTTATTTTGAGTTCTATTAAGTAAATTTACCATGTTTTTGAATGAAATTAAATATCATTGCTACTTTTGTCCTCTCTCTCTCATTTATATTATATTTTTTTATTGCCTTATTTATCATCTTTTTTAATTTTTAAATTTTAGTGTTTCATTATATTTGTTTGCACTTCTATAAACTTTTACTCTTAACTCGTTCTATTTCATTGGTAGTTATTCATGTATTATATTAACTGTACTAAAAATATAGCAGAAAAAACCCTTAAAATTAAAAAAAATCACAATAGAAACTAGATGCCTTTAAACAATGACATCCTTTTTATTGTATATATTTAATATATAACTTTTAATACACTAAAATCTCGTTGATTTGAAGTTTAATTGGAATTAAAAAACAATCTCTAATGAATGAATGTTCCAATTAACAAATTTTAGAAAATAAAGGAATATTACTTTATTTAAATATAGTTAAATACGCACTTTTTTATTTAATCTATTTTATTTATTTTTACACATCTTTTAGTTTAACTGATTATACACGTCCGAGTACGCATGTGTAATAGTAAGGATCATAATTATTTTAAAAGTAAAAGAAAAACCTCCCTAACTTTAAAACAATGAAGTTAATTGGGAATTCTACAGAAAGATTATTAATAAACAACTTGAATATATCATTAAATACCTCAGATAGCTTATAAACACCAATAAAAAACTTGGACAAAGTCATTCGAAAAGCAGTAATCAGAAGAATGTTAGCAGAAAGGCTGATTGAACCCATTGCAACAACCAAATTAACACCAGATCACCAATTTAGTTTTAAAGGTCATCAAGCCCAAAGAATTGTTAAGATATAAATACCACATGTTAAAATAAAAGTTACTGCTTTTCAGCTTTCTCAAAGTTTAGCCAAGTTCTAGCGCAATAGCTTATCGCACATATTTAAAAAAAAAACTTACTGTTATACACACTCTACTTCATGATATTTCAACGAAAAATACTCCCTGGTCAAATTTGAGAAAGTCTTGTCAGCTGTAAACTTGTTACATAAATGTAGACCGAAAAGATCCTTAGCATCTGATCTACCTTATATATGTAGGCAACATGTAATAATTAATTGTATTTATATCGCGTGATATAACTTTAAATTTAGCATATTGTATATAATCGATAGTCATCGAAATTCGATCTTTCACGTCAATTTGTGTCAGCTTATGTACTTAATGTTCTTGTTTATATACGTGGTGTGTCTAAAAAGTTCAGTGAATGGTATCAAAGAACAAATAAAATAAAAGGTATAAACAAATTACATTGATTGGCCTTCAAAATAATACCCTTGCAACACAACACAATTTTGACAATGTTCATAAAGTTTCTGAAAACTACCGGCAAAGTCGTCTTTAGGAATCGATTGCAGAGTCGCTGTCATACGAGCTTGGATGGCCAACACTTCCTCAAAATGCGCATCTTTCATGACCATCGTGAGACATGAAAACAGAAAGCAGTCCGCAGGCGCCAGATCAGGGGAGTACGGCGAATAATCGAGAGCAATTACGCGACGCTGAGCCGCACTCGAATCGCACAATGTGCAGGCGCGATGTTGTGCAGCAACTTCCATTGTCCAGTCAATGCAACTCAGGCCGAACACGCCGGATGCGTGCGAGCAACCGTTTCAAAACTTCCTCGTAGAATGCGGCATTTACAGTTTTATCTTCAGCAATAAAAATTTACGATGGCTAAAGGTGACTTTTTTTGGGTCGTAGGGAATTCTTTGAACATCATTCCATTGATTGCCGCTTGGTTTCCGGGTCGTACTGATAGCACCAAGATTATTTGCAAAAGGTATGGATCCTGGTCACACATGGTAATGAAATCTCTACAGACTTCCATTCGTTTTGTTTTCTGGTCGTCTATCAGCTTGCGTGGCACAAACCGGGAACAGATCTTCTGTCTACCAAAATCTTCATGGACAGTTGTGTGCACAGTATCCTTGCTAATGCCCAACTCCTCTCCAATCAATCGTAGCGTCGGTCGGTAATCTTGTGCTATCATGTGTCGTATTATCTCAATAATGTCTGGGCTTTTGCTTGTCGACAGCCGACCCAAATGTGGCTCATCCTCAGTCTTTTCTTTCCCGCCGCCAAAGCGTTAGTACCACTCGTAAACACATTTTCTACTCACGGCTTCTGTTCTGTACACTTGCGCTAACATTTCAAGCGTTTCCTTTGCTGTTCTCGCCAATTTGTAGCAGAACTATATGTTAAAACGTTGCTCCATTGCACTGTGACGTTACAACACACTGACAACGTTAAGTGTCAACATCAGGTTAACCTTGGATGCCAGCTGCACCCCCTAACTACAAGTAAAAAAAAGCAATAAAATTTGTACGCACATTTGTCCTGTTTCCGTTGAGATAAAATTCACCTAACTTTTTAGATACACCACGTATTATAACAAATCTTATAATATAATTGTCTGATCTCCCTAACTTTCTTTCTTTCTTTCTAAACTTATAATTCTATCTCCTCCTAGACGTTTCAACCGATTTCGTTGAAACTTGCACACCGCATTCACAACTGTATTTGCAAAAATCAGCCTTCTAACTTTAACCGTTTTTGAATTACTTAAATATTTTGATTATTGTATTGTATAGTGCATTATGAACGAACGCATAAGCTTTGCCTTAATTCAACTTTACATATTACGTATTTCCTATGGGCGACCTATGCTTACGTCCACCATGAATGGGCGTTAAATTGTTCCATGTTTCTGATCCAGAGAAAAAGCCGGTCTAATTAAAAATGTATACCTTCGCACCTTGCTAAAATTTGAGGGAAGGCAGGTGAAAAATCTTTTGGCGGGCAACTCCTAGTTGCAAATAAATACAAAAATATCTAAATTGTAGGTATATTAACTTATATTTGAAAAAAATTGTGGTAAAGCGTGAATTTACCGATATGATTCGAAAACAAAGGCTCAATTATCCCACTGGACGTCTCCTGGTTCGATATGTTCGAGGAATGTGCGTAACAGTCTTATCAGAGTGAAGGCTATGTTAACCTTGCTTTTTGATTGAAAATGGGTTATCCATCATGAGTTCGCTCCTCCAGACTAAACACTCATTAAGGAGTGCTTGCTATCTCAATGTTCTTCACCGGTTACGAAGGATAACTGACGATTGTTTTATCGCCACGACACTTCCGTTTAATTACCACACTTCGCACAGATTTTTCGTAAAATCATCAAATTACGTGACTTAAGTATGGCCCAAATTTATCGTTCTGCAACAAGTCACATTTGCAAGGACGATCGACGAAATTCAGATCAGTACAATGAGGCAGAATGATTTGAATAATGGAAACCAGGCTGGAAAAAGTATGTGAGATCCCAAGATAGTTATTGAAAAGAATTATCTATGTACAATATTTCTTTATCTAGTACTAAATATACAGATTATTTTTGTTATTATAATTGTAATTCTTTTGTGTTATATAAATAGGATATTTTTGAGACAAAGTTGGGATAGTTTTTAACTTATTATTCTTTTTTATTGATAAAATTTGAAGTCTACCAGAAGTATTAAAAAAGCAAGTACGTTATTTCATACATTCTATATAATTTACTTCTATCATCATTAATGGAGAAGGTAAACGTCATGCAACATACAATTTAAAAAACTTTTAAAGAAACCTTGTGCTATCAAATTATGTTGAAAAATTAGTTGTAGAAAATCATGCAGAAGCCTTACTATCAAACAACACTACTTAATAAAGAGTCGTAAATGTGGCTACAAAAAATAAAATTCATCATTATATTGATTTATTGTTAAGCACTCCAAAGAAACATTAGACTCGATTAGGAAATTATTGAATAAAATAATTCAAAGTGTCAAAATAGAAGTTTTTAACTATTTAAGCAGTTATGTATTGTCATGCATGTCTTTCAACATTTTTATTTTTCATTCAATGTGTCTTAGGAAAAGATATAAATTAGTGGATATTAAAATGTAGAGATAAACTTAAATTATTTTTAATTGGAATGGATCATGCATGTTTACCATTTAGTTGAAGTTTTTGAACAATACTTTCGGAAGTGAGAAAGCAATATAATCATCATAACAGTTATTAACGCCTTGAAAACTTTCATAAGCAAGGTTAAAAATTGGAAAAGATCACTATAAAAAAAATTAGTAGAAATTGTCATCGATTCTTGTTGTTAAATTTGTAATAATAAAATTTGAGAGCATTTTAAAATATAGAAAAATAAATTTGGCCGATATTTTCTTAAGTTCAAAGATAAAGTGCAACAAATATAAATTGTCAGATAAAAAGATTTTTATTAACTTAAAGAGATATCTCTAGAGCTAGGTTTAAATTAATACGGAAGCAAAATTAATTATAGAACTTGAATGTGCAATTTTTTCGCAAAAGGGCTATCTTTGCATTAGTTCCACTTGTATCGAGTTATTTAAAGCAGTCTTCATGCATCTAAAAATTGTCAAATAATAATTACAGGTTTCTCGGAGGCCACAATTTTAATCGAGTGAAATAAACTACATTATATTAGCATCATATTAAAATTGTGTCCATTGATGATAATCTTAGAAACCTTAGTCTATTTAAATATAAAATTAAGCTCTATTTAAAAAATCGAAATAATCTTACATGTACTAGTATATTTTAGAAATCTAAGAAATTTAATATTATTAGCATAATTAATTGAAATTCACTATTCAGTAAAATTGACTCGGGAAGCAAAAAATTGTATTCTAAACGGTGAAAGAAAGAATGGAACAAAATTACCAATCTAGTACTTCCATCTAAATCCAAGCTTTATAAAATACTATTAATTCTTCCTAAAAAGTACTGGCATCAAAAAAAGTTTTAAAACATTTGACCATTAACTGTAACAGTCTTCTAATACTTTTCACTTGATGTAAAGTGCTTGTGTAAAAATCCATAACAATGGTACATTCAAGATCGTCACAGACATTAAAGTAGCGTGATAGTTGCGCTTCTGGCTTTCATAGTATTTTCAGACCTTCAAGGGCTTATTGTGCTACTATCATGCACTTATTCTAGGACATTCACACACACCCATGGGTTGAGCGAGACCCGAACTCGCGCGCGCCGGCTAGAGGACAGAGCCAACTGGTTGAACCATCTGAGCCACCGCGTCCCCATTTTTAGACCGTATGCAGGTAATTTTCTAACATTGTTGTCTTTAACATTTTAAACCTGTTTTATAGTAAATATTTTTTTACCGTAATAGAAATTTCCTCTATCAGTTTTTCATATAAAACTGCAGTAATATCTTTACCTTTATTAGTGTGTGATGTTTAACTCAGCTATCAGAAAGCGATCTTTATATTTTTTATAAGGTTAAGCTTAAGAAAGTGTTAATAACATACCAATTAAAACCCAACCGAACGTTTCTCCACAATGTTCTTGAACATAATTTACTTAATGCATGAACCAAAGTATAAAACAGCGCAAGATCTATGTCTCTTTAAATCATTAAATAATTGGAAAAAGAAACAAAGATTTTGGCTTAATTACGGGTATCGAATGGATAAAGCTAAAACCTCCAAACTTCTCAGACATAGTGTGCACAGGAAAAAATCTTTGTAATTAACCGTTATGCCAAGCTTTCTGCGTTCACAAAGAACACAGTAACCTAAACCGTAAAGCAACAATTTAAGATATAACATCACAACGGAGATAATGATTTTATAGATCATCTTAGCCGAGAAAGCTTCAATTTAAGTGAATTAACTTTTAACCACACTGAAATAGTATTACTATTTTAATAAGCAGAAATAATTTAGTTCTGTCTGTGCAAGAGATTGACATTTAGTTTTTAGTTTACAAGCAATCACTGAGTTTCCCATATTCCTCTATCTAAATTATAAAAAATTGTAAATAAACTATATTTACCTTTTTAAATTTAATAGATACATTGATTTATTTAAAAAATTTGTAGCACATAACAAATTTATTTTATAACAAGAAGCACAACTTCTGCGTAGTTGTTGCTAAATAACAAGGGGCATACATAAAACTTGAAACTGGATTTCAATACCCGTAAAAATTAATTATACAGTTAAATGCACATGACTTTTTTTAAATATTTACTAAATAATTCCAGCTCATATAAAAATATCTAATTTTTTAGTACACTTTCGACCACCTTTTATATAAGACTAAAAACCAGTTTTCTAATACAGTACTTAATTGGATTTTAAATTTCATCCCCTTTTTGCTTTCTTTTTTTTTGGTGCACCATCCTCTTATGCTTTGACCAAAAATGTTTAATTTGACACAATTAGGGCATCCGAAGTTAGTTATCTTTTTTACCAGCAAAAATTACGATTTGAGCATTTAGAGAACTTACCGCAATGTGATGAAACAAGATCTGATCAAGACAGATATTTATTGACAATTTTTTTAAATAAAAAAATATTACTTTTCTGAATACAAACATATTAACATACTGGTTAACTACCAGGTCTAAAAGCCAGAAAATATTATTCTTATCTTCTAAAGTAAAGCAATTTTCTATATATTTTTCTAACATTCTTAGAGTATTTTCTTAAATATTTATAATATTTCATTTAATATTTATATAAATAATATATAATATATAAATAAATATTTATAAGTATTTCTCGAATATTGTAATCTTCCTCTATATTCATTTATCTCTTAACTTTCTGACTGCAACCAATTTAATAATTTAGCTGGAATATTCGTTGCGATTTCCAGTTTCCAGTTGAAATGTGTGGAATTTATTTATTTTCGTAGGTATGCATAAGATTTTGAGTTGCGTTTTGGAGAAACACCTTTTCCAACATTTCTGAAGTGCTATATTGTACCTTTGGCCGTAAATTCTTTTAAAAAATAACGTGCTGCATATTTTTTTAATACGTTATTTACAAAACTTTTACACGTATTTTATTGACAGTTATGTTAACATAATTTTAACACATAACATAAATGATGCGAAGAGCGACAGTACTGGGTCCAATTAGCAAATAAATGAGCAATGTCTCCAACGTATTACAGATGATCTTGAAAAATTTCCAGTGACAAATTTTAAGTATTATACCTTATTATTTTTTAGCAAACTTATAGCTACATTATATTTAATTTTGTTGCATGATTATAATTTAAAGTTAAAATTGCAGTAATTGAATAGAAATAGTTTTTTATTCAGAAAAATGGGCAAGCAAACTTTTGACACAAAAATAAAATAAAATTATTATTAAATAAATATTAAATTTTAAAACCGTCAAATTATAAAAATGATATATACAAAGTGTGTAAATAAAATAATGAGACTGAGTTTTTATTATTTTATTAGGTAATGACAGTTACATTTGGACACTGTCTTCTTCAAAGTAATTGCCTTGAGCAGCCACACAGCCCTGGAGACGGTTCTTTAACTCGTGCAGTGCTGGAACGCGAATATTAAAATTACTTTTAGCTTGTTGGTTACGGCATTTTCAATGTTTGATAGTGTGTCAAAATGACGTCCTTTGAGGTGCATTTTCACACGTGGAATAGGAAGAAGTCACACGATTTAAGTCGTGTAAATAAGAGGGTTGAGGAACCACAGGGATCTTTTACTTATAAAAAACTCATTAATTGAAATTGCTGTGTGACAATGGGCATTGTTGTAATGCAGGACCCAATTGTTCTTAATGTTTAGTCGCACACGTATAACCCTTTTTTGAAATCGTTTAAGTACCGCTCGGTAGAATTGTTGGTGGACCGTGTGGCCTTTTATGCACAAACTCTATGTGGTCGATTTTCTGTCTATCAAAAAAGTAATCACCATGCTTCTGATCCTCGACTTGCTCGTCCTTGCTTTTTTTTTGGTCTGGGTGAGCTTGAAGTGTGGCTCTGGCACTTCGTTTCGGAGTCGTACTAAAACACCTAAGTCTCGTCGTCAGTAATGACACGTTCCAGAAAACGACGGTCCTTTTCAATCCGCTCCAAAAAGTCAAGGCACGTGTTTCTCCCGTTATCCTTTCATTCCAGGGAAAGGTTTTTTGGAACCATTTTTGCATAGATTTTTCGCATCACCAATTCGTTGGTCAAAATCTAATGAACGGTGGTCTGCGTCAAATGCAACTCTTTCGCGATCATGCTGGCCGTCAGCCGACGATCAGAACCCACAAGCTGGTGGATTATGTCGACATTAGTGTTATTTCGTGCAGTTGCAGGCCGTCCGCTGCGCGGTTCAGCTTCAATCGTCTCTCTTCCTTCTGAAAATGCCTTAAATTACGAAACACCTGCGCCCTTGACAAAACAGCGTCTCCATAAGCTTGCTGAAGTTTTGCAAACGTTTCTGTCGCACTGTGCCAAAGTCTGAAGCAAAACCGGAAACAAATCGCTACAGACAACGTAGTGCCTCGCAAGCGTTCCAACTCACACTGAACACGCATCGAATGTCGATTCGCCATTCTTCCAAACGGGCAGCCCCCGATGTTCCCAGATCGCGCGCTACAGTATCAGTCTCATTACTTTATTTACACACCTCGTAAGACATCTATAAGTTCACTGACAAATGTTGTATTTTAGTAAGAAGCAACCATAAAATTTAAAATATTCTTAGTTTTTTTTATATATACATTTTTAGCTCCCATATTTAAACAAAAATTAAAGAATTAGTTGCCTTCAAATATATTTTATAGATAGAACTTTTTATAGAAAAGTAAGATATGATTTATACAAATTAAAGCTAAGGAAACATATAACTCAATTAACGCTACTAAAACATTATAATATTTCCAAAGAAAACAATTGGATTTGGAATAAAACTTATAATGTAGCTTGTATTTTATGTAAATAAATAAACATTTAAGAACAATATTACGTAGTATATTTACGTAGTATACTTAAAAAAATATTTATAACATATAAGGTTTGTCCGGAAAGTATCGCGAATAATTTTTGTAGCCAACTAAAAGGGCTACAGGTCTTAGGTGAGGAATGCGTCCCGACTCAGTTGCCTTCGAGCCCTGAGAGAGTGTATATCGCGCTTTCTGCAAACTGTGTTTTAGTGACGGACTCGACATGCAGCGTGCGTTAGAGAAACGTTATGCGGTGAAGTTTTATATAAAACTAAAAAAATCTAGCATCGAGACTTTGAACCTGATAAGGGAAGCCTACGGGGAGGGGCCAGGTCAAGAACGAGGATTTTTGAATGGCACAAGATGTTTCGTGGGGGAAGAGAAGCCGTGGAAAACGAAGAACGCAAAGAACGCCCGTCAACGAGCCGTAGTGATAAACATTTGGTGAAAGTGGAGCAATTTTTGGACTCTGGCGTTTAAGTGTTCGGTCGATAGTACAGGAGTTAAATTTGCCAAAAACCACATGCATGAAATAGTGCCTAAAAGTTTTCCAAATGAGAAAAATTTGTGCAAAACTGGTTCCGAAAGTTTTGTCTCACAAACAAAGAATTTGGGTCTGGTGATCTACCGAAAACTGTTGAAACATATGTCATCTAACCCTAACATTTTGGACACGATGATAATCGGTGGTGAAACATGAGTGTTCAAGTACGATCCTGAGACCAAAAGACAAAGTGGTGACTGGCGCACAACCGGATCTCCTCGCCCGAAAAAGGCCCGCATAAGCAAGTCAATGCTCATTGTATTCTTTGACAAAAAAGGTGTGGTACATAAAAAGTTTGTGCCTGCCGGACAAACAGTAAACGCAAAATTGTACGTCTATGTGTCCGAAAGCCTGTGGGAAAGGGTCGTTCCCGCCCGAAGAGAGATCGCCAACACTAGGATAACGCGCTCAGCTACACATCGCTACTCATAAAGGAATTTTTGGTCAATCACAACATGACAACGGTGCCCCAACCGCCGTACAGCCGGACTTAGTCCCGCCCGACTTTTTTCCCAAACATTAAATCCAGTCTGAAAGAAACTCGCTTTGAGTCGGTGAAGAAGGTCTAAACCACCGTGACCACGGTCATAAACAGCATTTTAGTTTCCGCATTCCAGGAAGCCTTCAAAGCGTGGCACACATGCTGAAAACGCTGTCTAGGTGCAACAGGAAACTATTTTGAAGAAGTTACCTGCAATATTTTTGTTTTTATTGGATTATTTCCGATACTTTCAGAACATACCCTGTACATAGTGCATTGCCCAAAGACTCGCGACATTTAGTTGCAGCCTAATTTTGTGACCGAATTTATAGCAAATGCAAAAAATAAACCACAATTACAGCAAGTCATCTGAATTATTTTAGAAGGACATGTTTAGGTTCTACCACCTCATATCTTCAATTAAAAATTAAAGAAGTTAAAGTATCTAACATATTTTAGAAAAATTAAATTAAAATCGATATATATATATATATATATATATATATATATATATATATATATATATATAAATGTATTAGATTTTATTAACAATAATTATAAAATGTGTTGGAAGTTTGGGTTACAACCATTCAGCCGTATTTATTAATTACACAATTATATAAATTCCACCAAATTTTTCACTTCTAAAGCAACAAATACATCTGACATCCGACAGAACATCAAATTCATACTTACACAGTCCCGAAGTCATTTACGAGACGTCCAATTTCTTTGAGATATTTCACCACTCTTTATTTCCTGCCTTTCAGAATAGAGGCATTAGTTGTTTGTTTATTGCCCTGGTTAACCGAGTTGCAGCTCGTCACGCACTAAACTTATTTTCAGCACGAACTCTCACATAAACAGTAGACATTCATTCTAATAAAAACCATTGTGTGTTATAGGCTGCGTATATTTTATTGCATTTTATGTGTACGGCTCTGCCTTTACCTGTGCCAGCACATGGTAAATCACGGTGCTAATAAAAGTTTAATTAAGCGCGATTAAACTACTCTTTAAATAAGTGCAAGTTTGTGCAAACAACGCAGGGGGTTTCATTCCCTGTACAAATAAAAAAAAAGTAATTTACAAGTTTGTTTTCGGAATACCGAACGCATAGTGCGGCCGCAGCCGCAGCCGCGGCCATGCGGCAAGGCCGCTGATGGCAGCTCCTAGTTCAGGCTCGGACTAAAAATAAAGTTAAATCTTTAGACAATCGTACTAGTGCACCGAGCAAGCAGACGGAACGTGTGATATCGTTGGCCTACGGTCAATGCATGATAGTGCAAACAGTGATAAACAATCTGTTTAAAAAGGGATAATAAAAATGTTTCCTTCGGGGAAAGTTATCGGACAAGTAAACAATGTGCAACAATCAAACTTTAGAGAGGGTGATTTATCACAAAATATGCAACAATTTTCACAAATACCAGTATATCAACCACAAATGTCTCCGTTACAAACGACCATCAATGTATCAGTCGCAGCAATACCCAGGTCAGTCAACAAATAATCATTACACATTTGCATTTCCCCCAAATCAAGAACAATATAAACAAACAATACAGCAACCACACAGCTCACGTCAAATCTTACGTATGGTTTCAACAAGTGATGAATAAACGGATAATATTACGTATAATAAAGAGAATCCATGGCAAGTGGTTAAAATTGTAAAGAGAAGGAAAATTTATATTGACAAAAACGCAACAGAAGAAATTAATTTAGATAACAGATACAGTTCTCTCAACAACATTGGCGAAGATGAGACAATGGACACTAATGAAGAAAATAACACTAATGAGAAAACTCCTAAACCCCACCAATTTTTATATATGGAGTAATTAATTGTCCGGATATGATAAAGAAACTAAAGGATATAATAGAAGATGAACAATAAGTCACAAAATGCATGGCCAACAATACTGTAAAAATCAATCAATCCAAACACGTATAGAAAAATTAGTAGAATTTTTGAAAACACATAGTATAGTATACTACACATATCAACCAAAAGAAGAAAGTGCGTACAGAGTAGTCTTAAAACACATACATCATACCGTAAATACGGAAGAAATTAAGGAAGAACTGAATAATAAAGGGCATAAAGTACGAAATATTATGAATGTCAAGCACAGACAAACTAAGGAACCCCTAAACATGTTTTTCATAGATTTGGAACCGGCTGGAAATAATAAGAAAGTTTATGAAATACAACATCTACAAAACCATATGGTGCTAATTGAACCACCAAGAAAAGGTAAGAACATTCCTCAATGTACGAGATGTCAGTTGTACGGTCACACCAAGACATACTGCAACAGACCGTATGTATGCGTAAAAAGTGGAGGTCCTCATATTACTACAAGTTGTAGTAAAACCAAAGATACTCCAGCAAAATGTGCCTTGTGCGGTGGGTCACACCCAGCAAATTATAGAGGTTGTGAATATTATCATAATCTATACAAAACTAGCAACTACCAAACAAAGCAGGCTTTCCCCCAATCATCGGCACAAAAACTATTACATGTCCAACCCCATTTTTCTGGCCAGAGACCGACATACGCACAAGTCACAAAAAGTCAAGACGCTTTATTATCAGAAAATAAAAGTCCCAATACCGTCCTAAATAAATTCTTAGAAGAATTTAAAAGCATGTTTATTCAATTAATACAACAAAACAGCATGGTAATGAACATGCTTACAATGCTAATTAATAAGATTAAGTAATGGCTAAATTTCTTAGAATTGCTTTGTGGAACGCCAATGGGTTAGCTCAACGCAAAGAAGAATTAGAAATATTTTTCCAACAATATCTAATAGATGTACTACTTATCAGTGAAACACTCTTCACTACTAGAACATATTTTAAAATACCCCACTACCATCTCTACCATACGATACATTCTGATAACTCTGTCCATGCTGGAACGGCAATTCTAATCAAATCTTCAATTAGCCACTATAAACTCCAAAAATTTGAAAAATCCTATCTACAAGCAACTAGCATTAAAATACAATTACTTCCATACGATCTAACACTCACCGCAGTATACTGTCCTTCTCGCCATAACCTGAAAGAAGAACACTTCCAAGAGTTTTTTGGTACACTAGGTCATACATTCAAAGCAGGAGAAGACTTTAATAGTAAAAACACCTTATGGGGTTCAAGAACTACTACAACTAAAGGAAGAGAACTATTAAAGGTACTGAATAACAAGAACTATTCATTTTTATCAAGCGGAACTCCCACATATTGGCCTACTGATCCGAATAAAGTTCGAGATCTCCTCGACTGTTTTGTGACTAGCGGCATTTCGACACTTTACACGCAAGTAGTACCCAATTACGACTTTTCTTCTGACCACACACCTATCATAGCGACGGTTAGTTCAACGGTTATAAATATAAAACTTAGACCAAAATTGTACACAACAAAAACAAACTGGGATATATATAGGAACAAGATATCAGCAAAAATTAATTTGAAAACAAGATTAAAAACACCTACTGAACTAGAAGGAGTCAACAAGTTAATCTCAACTATACAACAAGCTGCCAAACAAGCTACACCAAATTTATACCCACAAAGAACCGTTGATAATATATCGCTTGAAATTAAAAAACTTATTTCCTTGAAAAGAAAAGCCAGAAACGCAATATAATCACTTAAGCAATAAACTCAAACTAAAACTAAGAGAACTTCGAGTTAACAGTTTCTCAGATTATATCACCAACCTTAGTAAACATGACAATAGTATTTGGAAACCAATTAAAACCTCAAGAAAACCAATTACAGCAATACCACCAATACGTTTGGAATCCCCATTTGTCAGGCCATGGGCCAAATCCAATCAAGAAAAAGCAGACCTCTTTGCAGAACACTTGGCAACAGTATTTACTCCAAATAACGATACACCAGATAGAGGCGTTGTGAATTTCCTAAACGACAGCACCCTAGATCCATCTGCGCACAGTATACACCTCTTCCCCTAAAGAAGTACAGAAAGAAATTTCTTTCTTAAACAATAAAAAAGCTCCAGGAATAGACTAAGTTACTTTCAGGATGCTCAAAGAACTTTCCAAGAAAAGACTAGTTATGTTAACATATATATTTAATGCTGTGCTCAGACTTCACTACTGGCCACAAGGACTGAAATTATCAGAGATAATTTTAATACCAAAACCCGGAAAAAACCCAAACAATCTAACTTCGTATAGACCGATAATTTTGCTATCAACCATATCAAAACTACTAGAGCGACTACTACATCATCATATTACATATCTGCAAGATATAATCCCAGACCATCAATTTGGGTTTTGAGCAGAGCACTCTACTACACAACAGTATCATTGGATAGCTATCACTATACAAGAATCTCTGGAAAATAAAAAATACTGTACAACAGCATTCCTTGATGTTAGCCAGGCCTTTGACAGAGTCTGGCGTGCAGGTCTGTTATACAAAATCAAACGCATCCTACCGGAGCCTTACTATATATTGATAAAATCATACCTTGAAAACAGAAAATTTGGAACAAGGGTAAATGGAGAAAATTCTATCTTCCACCCAATTAAAAGTAGTGTCCTTGGCCCCTTCCTGTATCTGATATACACATTCGATCTTCCCACAACCACTAGCACAATCACAGGAACATTTGCCGACGACACAGTTATTATGGCTGTAAATGACAATCCTCTAATAGCATCTGCACGCCTACAAGTCCACCTTAACCTACTTCAACAATGGCTAGATAAATGGAAGGTTAAAATTAATGAAACAAAGTCTCTGCAAGTAACTTTCACCTTACGAAAACAACAATGTCCACGAGTCACCATCAACGATATACAGCTCCCGGTATCAACAAGTGTAAAATACCTTGGAATTCACCTATATTCGAAACTTACATGGAAGGAACACATACAGAAAAAAAGAAAATAAATGGACTTACGTTTTAGAGAATTATATTGGCTTTTTGGAAGAAGATCTAAGCTGTCACTAGAGAATAAAATTCTATTATATAAAGTTGTGATCAAGCCGATGTGGACATTTGGCATCGAACTATGGGGATGTGCCAGCAAATCAAACACTGCTATAATCCAAATGCACCATGATATGTGAGTAACCAAACGCTCCATCAAGACTTAACAATACCATTCATCACGGACGTCATTCAAGAGAGAAGCAATAAACATCACAGCAGGCTAGCAACTCACACAAACCCCCTCATACAACGACTATTGCTAGATCGGAGCAACAGACGATAAGGACGACACTGGCCAATAGACCTGAAGTGAGGTAGCAGGGTCTGATTACTAGAAGACCTTATATATTAAATACAGCAGCAAAATAGTAAAATCAGGTGTAAATCTGATAATCTGTAGTGTATGTGAAAAAATTTTCCTATATGTAATTTAATTTTAAATATTTAAAAGTTCTCAGTTAACACTCGTAATTTTTATATTTGTGAACGAAAAGGCTTAATTAAACTTGTTAATTTAAAGGATTAGTTACGGTAATCTTAATATTCATAAATAAATTTTATATAATTAACATATGTATGATCTTTATAACGTACTATAACAATCAGATTTCTTGGCAGATATTAGTATGGCTTTAAAAAAGTTTGTTAAACTGGCAAAATTGCTTGAGTTTATTTAATTTATTTATCCTGGTTTGATTAACGATCGTAAAACTTGCAAAAACGGAAAGAGCATGCGTTGTAGAATATTTAAATGGTGTACGGTCGCTAGAGCATACGACCATTTTTTAATTAAACAAAAATAAAAGAGATGGTTCCAATAGTTAGATATAATTAAAAACTGGTAACTTGCTTAGAAGAAATTTCTTGAGGATGGTTGTTGCAGCTTACCATGACAGATTCGAACCCCGCTGTCTAAACGACTAGTAAACATATCAAGTAATAATATAAGTAATTATTGCTGAAAATAAAAGAACCATCTGACCGCATCAGAAAAGAAATATTGCTTTAAAAACAAATTTATTAACAAAAATAACGATTTCTGATTGGGAGAAAATATTTCAGTTATTTATAAACTATTTGCGTAAGTAAACCACAAAATTTACGATACGAAAAACAGTATACCAAGTCAGTAAATACTAATGACTGTTTTCCGTGAATAGGTTAGCTTAGATCAGTATTTTTCAACCTTCTTGAATACGCGACCCCTGTTTGGACTAAAAACATTACTTTTATTACTTTCCGGACGTACCTTGTAAAATTATAAATATGAGTAAATACTGAACAGAATGCATAGAAAAAGAAGTATTAAAAAAACACGATGTCTTTTGCATTACCAACACTGATTGCTCCAATTTCCTTGAGAGTGCTGCGCCTATTCTCACAAATAAGCGCATCTGCACGATCAATGTTTGGCTCGGTGACGGATGTTCGCGGTCGACGATTATGTGATTCATTCTCCACGCGTTCTCTACCTTCTCTGAAGCACTTACACCATTCAAACACGCAAGTCCGTGAAAGACACTCTTCTCCACACTGCACAGTGGGCCAGAATCCGCAAAAAGTAGACAAAAATCTATTTTTTTCAAATTGCGCATATTGTTTCTATATTTTCTCAATAGTTAAAAAGGAAGGTCACTGTATCTTTTCCTGGAATATCAAGCTCATTAGGTGAAGTCTGTTAGAGGATCGCAAACACGACCCTTCCGCCTAGCAGCGATGGGCCTGGTTTACAGCTCATTTTGGCACTAAGTTTTGAAGAGAGGCTGTGAATTGAAAACGTGTTAATTGTTTCTAGAAGCTTATTTGAGGTATGTACTTTATTTTAATATATGTTATGAGAATTTGGATTGAAATGTTGAAATAAAGTATTATATTTATGGGGTGTTTTTACAAGTCAATCTAGTTTTCTGTAGAGAAACAAAAAAAGTCTTACTTAGTCATGCCTTGAAAAAATATTTAAAAAATACCTTAAGCCTTCCTTTATAAGATACTAAAAAAACTGTAACCGCTTCAACCGCCTTTTCGAGATTTATTTATTTCTTTAAAATGCGACATTCATGGTTAGAATGCCGCATGCAAAATCAATTGTTAAATAATGCATGCTTATTAATTTTTACAATACTCTTAAGAACTTATGATTATTATTTGTTATCAATTGTTTATCAAATATGTGTTTATTGCTTATTTGGGAAATTTTTACTCATGATTATAATTTATAACAAAGTGAATTGTTAGTTCAGGTAATTAACTGCTTATTTTGTTCTAGTTATCATTCAAATTGCAACTATAAGTACAATGTTGACGTGAAAACAGGTCTTCGAAATGTTATACGTGAGGAAGGGGGTAGGACGTTCTGTTCGAACGAAAAGTCTTTATAACCACCTGATCAAACACTTCGGGATACAAAATGATGAAAACATGATGGCACGACTGAAGACGTTTAATTACAAATTCTACCATGCAGTTTATTCAAAGATTGATAACTGCAACCAAAAAATTCAACGCTTTTTGGAACAAAATGAAAGTTGGCTCAAGCAGTCCTTTAATTTTAAGGTCAAAGGCGAAAAGACTGAAGAAAGTAGTGATCATGAACAACCAAGTACATCGTCGGGTAGTGGCGGCGCACGTACACGTGGTCGCCCTGAAGTAAGCTTCTCTGAGGGTAGTTCGAAGACTAAGAGGAGAAGAGCTAATAAGTTTTTGCACAAGTTCGCAGTTGAGGAAATTAAACAAGAGGGAAAGGGTCAAGCTTCAAAGTTGATTTCGGAGGCGGTTTTTACTACCCCCACTAGAGCTTCCAGAATACAACAAGTTTGGCGCTCAAGTCAGAAAGTACAAAGTGTTGTGCCACTTACACCTAACCATGCTTTGTCAATGATGGTGGAGGCGAAAGACAGCAAACATTCTTATTTAATTCATAGACTGACAGCAAAAAAACAATTCGCAGATATTTATCCCTCTTAGCACAAGATTAGGGCAGCCAAATCGCGTTGCTATCTAAGGAAGGAAGCCCAAATTATCACTGAAACTTCAGCGGAAATTCGCTGCAGGACCTTCTTGATCACACTATACACCGAATACTAGAACTGCAAGAGCCAGTTATACAAAACCTAACGCACGATGAATTAAGCAATCTAATTTTATTGGTAAAATGGGGTTGTGATGGAAGTACAGGCCATTCCAAATATAAACAAGCATTTTCGGAATTTGGACTTTGTGATGGTGATATGTTCTTAACTTCGCTAGTTCCTTTACAGTTATATGCTGAAAATCTGGGTAGAGATAAAATAATAATTTGGCAAAATCCAAGGCTGTCTTCTACTACATTTTGTAGACCGATAAGGTTCCAGTTTAAGAAGGACACGACGGAATTAACAACGCAAGAATGGACTTTCATGGAAGATCAAATCAACAACCTTATTCCAACAAAATAAAATACAGAGCAAAATCAGAACCTGTCGGTACAACATATTTACATAATGACAATGGTAGATGGCAAGATATGCAATGCACTTTCGGAGACTTCCTCTGCACAGACATGTTATATTTGTAAGGCGACCCCAAAGCAGATGAATGTCATCAGTAAAGTTATCGAGCTACCGATCAATGAAGAAGTACTACGGTTCGGACTATCTTCTCTTCATGCCTGTATCAGGTTTTTCGAGTGCTTGCTACATATTTCTTACAGATTAGACATAAAGACGTGGCAAGTACGAGGGAAACAAAATAAGGTGATTTTTGAGGAAAAAAAAATTCAGGCGGATTTTCAACAGAAAATGGGATTGCTCGTCGATATCCCAAACAGTGGCGGCAGCGGAACCACAAACGATGGAAACACAGCAAGAACGTTTTTTACTTCTAACACCCAATCAGCTTCAATTACCGGGATAGATGAAGGCATTATTAAAAGATTTAAAATAGTACTACGTACATTGTCTTGTGGATACGCAATTGATGTACAGGCTTTTAACGAATATGCCCTACAAACTGCAAGACTCTATGTTGAAAAATACCCATGGTATTATATGTCAGCCTCAGTCCATAAAATATTGGTTCGTGGGGCAATCATAATTAAAGAAGCAATGTTGCCCATTGGACAATTGTCAGAGGAAGCCCAAGAATCGAGAAATAAAGACCTGAAGCACTTTAGAGAATTTCATTCTCGTAAAAAGTCTACAATATGCACCAATCAGGATTTATTAAATAGGCTACTAATTACATCAGATCCGCGTATTTCTTCATTCCGGCAACTACCCCACAGAAAAAGTTCTACAATTTGTAATAAAGTTTTATATTTATTGGAAAAGCCTTCAACAGAAACCTCATCCGAGGAGACACCTAGCTTCTTTACTCCGGCAAATTTAGAATCTACATTTGAGGAAAATGATGATGATTTCTTATCAGAAACCGAAAGCGATGTTGCGCTTAATGAGTAAAGTATTATGAATAGTATAAATTAGAGTATAAATATAAGTTTATAGTTTAAATATAGTACTATAAATAATATAGTAGTATAAATATGGTATTTCAATGAATATACCTATATATATATACATGATAAATCTTAGATTGTTTTCGACAGTAACTTGAAAATAAATGTATCTGCAATTGAAGACAGCGAATATGAACAATATTGCTCAAATTTTAATCTCTCTAATTCACGTTTATATGGTCATCAGCCAGAGAAACAAAAGTGCCCCTTTCGCGCGAAACTGAAAATTGAACGCATTTTAGATTTTTATTAATTTCTTTTTAATTCGCCCTTGAACTCACCCTCTTCAAACATGATATTTTTAAATATTTATCCAAAGGATGTTTATCCAATTGAATACATTCCCAAAATTATAGATTTTTTAGTAATTTATTTAAGTTTCACCCCCTTAAATTCACCCCATTCAAAGATTGTATTTACTTAAATATTTTTCAAATGAATGTCCATCTCGTGTAAGTATCATTATGATCCAAATGTACGTCCATTCCTCAGTACTTCGCCTACGTACGTAAAGGGGCTTTTGACATTTTTGAATCGAAAGAAAGAGGCAAAGCACTGAGGAATGGACGTACATTTGGATCACCGATATATTTCCAAAGTTTCAAATTTTTGTCCACTTTTTGCGGATTCTGGCCTACTGTGCACTCTGGTGAATTTCAGCGAACAGGGCGTTTTCTCAATTGAGAAATTTGATCACAAAATGTTGTTCCACGCTCTGCGGTACCTTCTGTTCGCTCGTCACTCTAGAAACTCCGAAACAAGACTAAACAGGTTCTAACCCGAGCAGAAGGCAGGGTAGAAGTTGTGACTCCATTCTCTCAAGGTTACACAGCTGCTGTGCATTTCAGCTTGTTTACACACAAATTAGTCCCGATCATATTTGAACTACCTTATATTATAAAAATAATAATAATTGCAAATAGTAATGAAAAAAACTGAATCAAGAATCTTGTAACAAGAAATAATGCTACAAAAAATTATTTTGACAAAACATCGCAATTAATAAATTGTAAAAAAATATCTGTACAATTGTAGTTTATATACTGCGAAGAAAAACATTCTCAAGACATTAAAAGATAATAACATGAATTATCGAAAAAAAACAAGGGATATATTTTCTTAGATCCTGTTGTCTGTTCTCAGGCTATTAGGTCGTATTTGGGGTTCTTAACATTTAATCCTTAGCTGCGGCGGGCATCTTCAGCAGAAAAATCCTGTAAAATTGATATTAACGGCGCGGAAGATTCCATTATTTGAAGATATAATGTATATAAAAATAGTTTTCCAAACATCATTTATTTTAGACAAAGACCAAAATTTGGTCAAAATTTGTTGACGCTTGAAGGCTGTATGATCATGTGCTTTGGTGAAATACTTTTTTTATCACATTCAAACAACTTTCCCCAGATATTAAATTTAATCACACTTTAGATACGAAAATGACTATTTAGATATATCTAAATACAGTAAATATAAACATATAGTAAACGAAGGAATGTCTAGGTACTTGAACATCGTGTGAGTTAGTAGCTTTAGGTACTCACTTAGAGTTCAGAATTGTACCAATTTCAGCCACCAAAGTATGAAAAATTTATGTCGAGGACTTTGTTATCTTCAGAAAATATGACCTAAAGCAATTATTGACTGAGGAAATAATAGAGTTTGGTAAAATATTTATTTAAGATCTGCCTTGAAAACAATGTCTAATATGTCTGTTTATCTTGAATCTTAAAATAACTTTAAAATATCCTAATAGCATAAAACTATAACATTTATTTAAACAACACATAGCAGATTAAATAAACTTCCTCTTTTCCTTCTGCACCTTAAGAATAAGTGTAGCAGATCTGCGTCCTTCTTATATAAAAAAATCTTCGTCAAACCTTGTAAAGTCCATGTTTTTATGTAATTAAATAAATTGGTTTCTTTTTTATCACTACTCCGTATACTTAAGTATTTGTCCAGATTTAATCATGACGCATTCGTGTTTTATGTTTGCATGGCATTTGTCGCTCCATCATACATAATGTAATAAGGTTAAATGTTTCACATGACCCTTGACGTTACTTAGCAGCTCAAGTATGGGGGCTATGTAATGAAAATGTAAAGAAAGTGCAAATAAATCATGAAGTAATACGTTGGACTTCAAAATGATCTGTTATGTGTATTAATTATATAAAAAATAAAAATTCTTGTGAAGTTTAGAGGTTCGACAAGCAGCATAAACTAATTAAGCAATAATTATGTTAATATATATGTGTTGCTATCGATGAAGTTAATAGGCTTTTGATGTAGCCAAATTAATTAAATGTTTATTTAAATTGTATTTTATTAACTTACTTGCTTCATTAGCTAGTAGTTATAAAACTAACTTGCAATTTTAAAGCAAAAATGTGGAGCATAAGAAATAAGAAAGATGAAAAAATTACAGACATGTGATATTCCGAAATGATAAAAAGAGTTCTGTGAAAAACTGTTTACGAACAATGAAACTGACAAAAGAAAATATCGATATGACAGAAAATGATGAAAAAGAACAATATATCTTAAAAGAGGAAATTGAAGATGCAACAAATAAACTAAATTGAAACAAGGCTGTTGGATACCACGGAATCACAGCTGAAATTATAAAAGCCATGGGAGAAAACGGGATTAAAATTTTCCAGATTATATGTCAAACAATCTGGAGTATGACCACAGGAATGGGCAACATCCATCCTACTTCCCTTCCAAAAGAAAAGGCCAAAAAACATCTGCGGCAATTACAAATTAATGGCACTAATTTCCCATGCCAGCAAAATACTACTACACATTATCAATCAACGCCTCGAAGCATTCTTAAAATGGCAAATAGCTGCAGAGCAAACTGGCTTCAGGAAAGGAAGAGGTATCAGGGAACAGATCTTTAACTTACGATTAATTATAGAAAAGACTTATTTACTTACTTACTTCCTCTTCTCCCATTGTACCTCACGGTGTCAGGTTTTGAGCCATTGTTTAAATGAGTGTCTAACCCTTGCAAGGGTTCGGATTTGTGTTAGGGTCTGTCCTCTTTCTCTTGCTGATTCGTTGATGTTGTCTTCCCACTTTCGCCTGGGTCTTCCTCTATCTTTCCTTCCATCACATCTCATTTCAAAAACGGTTTTTGGATATCGTTCATTGCTAATTCTGACAAGGTGTCCATACCATTATAGCTGTTTGGTTTTTATTTCTTCTACCAACGGTGTGATTTGTAGTTCATCTCGTATGGATCTGTTACGGACGCTATCTTTTCTTGTGTTGCCCACTATCCGCCTTAGATACCTCATCTCTGCGGTTATTTTGGATTTATGTTTGTCTGTTATCGCCCATGTCTCGGAAGCGTATAGAAGTGTAGGGGTATACATTGTTTTATAGAAGTGCATTTTTGGTTTTATACCTATTTCTTTTTCCCTATCAATGTGTTGTTTACTTGATAGTATATCCTATTTCCTTTGTTTATTCTGTGTTTTATTTCTTGGTCTATTCTTCCATCCTTACTGATTAGTACTCCTAGGTATTCGTATGTTTGTACTGTTTGTATCTGTTTCCCGTCTATTTGTATATCTATTTCTTCTTCGTTTTCCTGTTTTGTGACATGCATTACTTTTGTTTTTTCTATATTAATGGTCATCCCACTTTCTTCTAGGTGTTTTTTTCCATATGTTTATGTTTTGTTGTAGTTGATTTTTGTTCCTTGCCATGAGTAATATGTCGTCGGCATATACTACGTCTTGTGTCATTACTGGGTTTAGGTTATGGTACCCTATGTGGGTGTTTCTTGTTTTTAATTTACATTTTTGTTTATGTAGTCCATGTATATCACGAATAGGAGCGGGCTTAGGCTATCACCTTGTTTGATACCCCTTTCCATTTTAAATTCTTCCGATACTTGGTTATTTAATCTTGTTTTTCCAATTACTTTACTATTCATGTTCCTTATTATTCTCCGTAGTTTTGGGCTTACTTCTAGTTCTTCCAATGCTTTCCAGATGTATCTGTGTTTACCTGGTCAAAGGCTCCTTTTAGATCTAGGAAGAGTCTTTTTTCTTCTCTAATAGCTTTTAAATTATGGTTCTTACTGTGTATATATAGTCTTGCGTTTGTCTTCCTGGTCTAAACGCAGTTTGTTCTTCTTCTAGTTTGTCTTCTGTTTTATTTCTTAGTCTCTTTTCAACTATTCTTGTGTATATTTTTAGCGCTACTGAGGATAAGCATATAGCCCTATAATTGTCTGTATTTGTGGTGTCTCCCTTTTTATGAATGGGTATTATTATGTTATTTTCCCAGTCCTTCGGGATCTGT
Organism: Sinelater perroti; assembly: GCA_036346155.1. Classification (NCBI taxonomy): domain Eukaryota; kingdom Metazoa; phylum Arthropoda; class Insecta; order Coleoptera; family Elateridae; genus Sinelater; species Sinelater perroti. The sequence goes on from JARFIY010000001.1 coordinate 39,471,180, forward strand.
TCTGTGTTCCTTGCTTGTTGTACTATCTCTTTCATCCATTTAATTACGGTCGGGCCGCCTTTTTTCAGCATTTCTGGAGCTATGTTATCTTCTCCTGCTGCCTTACCATTTTTTGTTTTCTTTAGGGCTTCTATTATTTCTTCTTCTGCTATTTCTTCTTCGGTGTCTTGATTATCATTTCCTTCTTGAGGTTGTTCTTCTCTCTGTATTTCTGTTTCTTCTTCTTTAAATTTTTTGTGTAGTGGTCTTTCCATGTTTTCAGTATTTCTTCCGTTCTTGTTTGTAGCATTCCTGTCTCATCCTTAATATTCCGCACTTTTGGTGCTCTGTTTCCCTTTAGGCAATTAACTATATTCCAAAACTGTCTCTAGTTTTCTATATAGTTGTCTTCTATCTTTCTACCGAATTCCTCCCATGTGTTTTTCTTTGCTTGTTTTACCGCTTACTTTGCTTCGTTTCGTTTTACTAGGTAGTATCTTCTATTTTGTTCAGTTTTATTTATTATATATTTTTTTCTTTTTTGTTATTGATTTTGTTCTTGACTTCTTCGTTCCACCATTTTGTTCGTTTATGTGCTGGGTCATGTTTTATTTCTTTTTCTCCACAGACTTCCTTTGGTGTTTTTGTTAGTGTATCTTTAAAAGCCTTCCATCGTTTGTTTATAGTCCACTGAATATCTTCTTCGGCTTCTTGTATTTCCAAATTGTTTAGATTTCCAGTTAGTTTGTTTTCATATTCATGTATTTTTTCTGGGTGTTCTAGTGTTTCCAGTTTGATCTTTGTATAGCTCTTCGTTCGTTCTTTAAGCGGTTTCCTAATATTTGTGTCGGCGATCACCAGTCTGTGTTTAGTATTTAGCTCCACCCCTCTTATTACCTTTACATCATTCACTGCATATCTCATACTTCTCGTGTACGTGATGTAGTCTATCATACTTTATAGAAAAGACAAGAGAATTTAATACCCCTGCATGCATTTGTTTTGTCGACTACCAAAGCCTTCGACAGCATTAACTGGCAGAAACTATGGCAAATATTATCAGAGATGGTTGTTCCGAAACACCTGATACGCTTAATAAAAGGACTATATGAGCAAAACAATGCAATAAGAAAATTGGATAACCAATTATATATAATAATATATATAACATAATAATTATATATAATAACCGGATATCAAACCCATGCAAAATAGAAAAGGTAACTCTACAGAGTTACATCATATCGCCAATTCTATTCAATATTTACAGCGAATTCATAATAATAAAGGTCTTAGAAAGTTGTAATGGAAAATTTACAATCAACGGAGTTAAAATAAATAATTTAAAGTATGCCCATGATACGGCTATCCTTGCTAACGATGTTGAAGAACTAACACAACTAATCGGAAAATTAGAAACAGAAAGTGGTAAACTTCGATTGAAGATTAACTATCGTAAAAGCAAAGTAATGATAGTTGACAGAAGAGAACAAAATGGACCTGAGATAAGACGTATCCATAACAGCAAGATAGTGAATCATTACGTATATCTGAGATCCCTGATTACTAATGACGGATATTGTGCCTCTGAAATTAGACTACGCATAGAAATAGCTAGAAGCACTGTTACAAAACTAAATAAAATTTGGACTTATCGTAATATCACTATTAATACTAAGAAATTACTTATCAAAAGCTAGTACTTTCCATACTATTCTATGCATCAGAAACGTGGATAATACGAAAAATAGACTCCAGACGAATCGACTCCTTCGAACTATGGTGCTGGAGAAGATTACTCAGAGTATCACGGACGGAAAGAAGAACTAATGTATGCCACCAGCATATGGTTCAAATACTCGAGAAAGATGTGACTTTTTGATTTTGGGTTGTTGCTCATCCACTCGTTTACTGTTTATAAAGGCGGTACTGCAGATAATAATCGTTTTATCTTCTTGGCAGCCTTTTAAATTGAATAATCTGTGTATTGGGTATGGTAGGTACTCTTGTAGTAACTTATTTTTCAGTTGATGCAGTAGTTCATTTAGTTGATGAGCTAGTCTGTTGAGAATCCGCTTATCTACTGGAGATCTGGTTAATTGCCATTGCTTTCTGGTTTTTCTTTTATCTGCAATCAATTGCTTGGCAATTTTAGGACAAGTTTCATTAAGCTTATTTTCTTCCTGTTCGGGCGTTGATAGCCATACAGGTTTAAATTGTTTTGGTTAATTCTTCAACGGCAAGCGATGTATTCAATCTGATTAGCTGATCTAATTTTTCTTTGGAGTCGATCCAATCAGTATCTTTCTTTTGTAAAGGTGATGCCTTCTGCTTTTTAATGATTTTTTCATATATAGTAACTATAATCGGTGTGTTGTCAGATGTCAAATCAAAACATGAACAGTCGGGTGTTTACCCCCTTAGTGACACAAAAGTCTACTAGGTTTGGTATCTTATTATTATCATATGGTCAGTATGTAGGTTCACCAGTCGATAAAAACCCTATGCTATTTTGCTGCATAGTGTACGACACCTGTTTGTTTTTAGTTGTGATTCGAGAACCCCACCATTTTTTTCGTTGTAATCACCTCCTGCAACAAACTATCTAATGCTTTGAAGAACTTTTTATACTCCTATATGTTTGTTGTTATACTTTGGAGAAAAATATACAGCTGAGAGTGTTACTTTTCCTAGGTCATCCTGAATAATACTAGTAGCTTGTATATTTTTTTAAACATTACATTTATATTATTAGTAACTAGAAGATTCCTGTCGTCAAAAACCGACACCTTTTTAGTCTGGTTTTTACTTTATAAAAATACAAACCACCGGTTGAAATGTACAGAAATCTGCTAGGTACATACATGAATCTGCTTACCAGCAAGTACATACAAGCTACAATAGATGATGTGCTCTGCTCAACATTTACTTGCAAAAATACAATCAAACTCCTTCTATTATATATAGGTAATTAGGAATGATCTAAATTAATGTATATGTTGATATAAACCGTTGGCATTCCAGACTTTAATTTTTAATGTTTATGCCGTTATGTAGATGTAGAGGTAAATTCTGTCAAGAGATTTAGTATAAGCATAAGTTTCTTCACCATCTCTTTTAGTTCTATCAGATCTTTCTGTGTCTGTAGAGGCATGTTTTGATGCTGTGTGTCTGTAACTATGTGCAATTGTTGCGTGCTATAGTTTATTTCCAGTACATATGTTGTTCCTGGTTGTAGCAGTCTCGAAGACATGGTTCTTTGTCCAAGTACAAAAAAACTTTTTTGTATCTGATTATGGACAACGCATTCACGATAATGAGCCAGATGGTTATCATTAAAATCAACACATATTACTTTATTGTCTCTGGGTTTTCTGTTATAATCTCAGGTTAAATGATTTCCGGTACATTTAACACACGTAGTGAATTGTTACAATAGTTTTTGTTACGTCCGCACCTTTGACATTTCATTTAATGCGGAATTTGTCTTTTCACGTGGGGTGAAAATTTAGGGACAGTTTTATGTTATGGATGTCTTTGTTACTATTCTTTGGTTTCAGATCAATAAAAAACATAGGTGGTAGGTTTGTCTTTTTGTTTTACATTCTAAATATGACTTCAAAGCCTTTTTCTATGCTTTTTTTATTTTGGCTGGATCAGTAGTATGAAGTGCGTTTTTTAGAACAACCCGGAAGCCTTGTCCTGTTTTGATTTGTAAGAATTGAATTCAATGTTCTTTTTCATTAAAGCTTTAATGATTATAGTCTATGATAGTCCATTTAGTGGTTGTACTTTAACTAGATCGTCATTTAAAGTTTTCGTAGTGTATTTTGCTTTTACTATCTCATCTACTAGTTGAATAAATAGATTTATATTTTGAACTCCCGAAATAATTATGGAGAGCACGACAGCCGCGAGGTAGAGGCCTCGGCCTGCCACACTAGTGCGCGGCGAGCCTGGGTTCGACGCTCATACAAAATACATTTCCCTTCCAACGGGTCAGACTAGCCACTTTTCCGGGGTACGCCCAACATGGCTCATAGTACTACACGAAATGTGTAGTTAGAAACAGGCTAATAGCCTATATAAGAGTAGAAGAAAAAATAAATATGGGCGGTGGTTTAAACCATTTCCTCTTGTTAGTGTACTGATCTTTTAAATGTGAGTTCTAGTTACTAAAAACATTGTACCTATTACTAGTTGATGCAGGTTCACCTTACCAGTAATTATGTTTCTCTCCTGGTTTAGAATTTTTACATTCATGCTTCTGGTTCGTTTCCTAGAGTGATAAGTTACCAATTCTATTTCTGTTGTCTGCTGTAATGCTGGGTAAAATTTTGTGGCTGACTACCAAATTGTACATTCAGTTATTGAGAAATTATTGACTGAGTTGTGAAGGTGCATTCTAGTGCATATACGTATTACCTAATAGCATTATCATTTGGCGTGTGCGTGTTTATATTATGAGGTACGGGATGCATGTAGTTTTGTCTCTTTCTTTTCGCCACTTTATGATCTCTATCCGGATCTTCCGGCGCCCAGTGTCTTCTTTCACTGTTGTCTATTTTCCCACGTTATGTTATATATTCCATTTTAGAAATATTCGGTGCATATTTTCCTTCCAGCCTTTTCGTAGTCTATTTACGTCTTATTTACTTGTCCATACCATAATAGTTGGCGTTTTTCTATTTCTTCTTCTATGTTGTTATTAATTGCCATTACTTGCTTTTAGATAGTCGTTCCTTTTTCTTTCAAACCTGGGTAGTGCTTTTAACTCCGCCTTGGATCTTCCGCTCAACTGCCATACTTCTGCTCCATACAATACTATCCTCTGGACTATTGACTTATATATACGTTTTTTCGTATTCTTCCCTATATTTTTATCCCACAGAATTCTACTAAGAGCGCTATTTGCTTGTCGTTCTTGTTTTATTCTTTCTTTAACTTATATTCCATATAGCCCTTGCTTACCTATCATATCTCCCAGGTATTTTACTTCTGGGCACGCCTTTATATTCTCGCCTGTTTTCAGAGTTATGTCACTTTTTTCACTTTGATTTTTTGTATTAATTGTCAATCCCCATTTTGTATGTTCTTCTTCGACTTTTCTTATTATATATTCTAAGTCTTCTTCGTCCTGCACTACGATAACCTGGATATCCGTGAATTGTAAGGTGTAAATTGTGGAGTTTTCTTCTACATTTTGTTCTCCATCTCTCTAGTACTTTATCAATATATATTTTAAATAATGTTTGAGAAATACAGCAGCCCTATCTCAGCCCTTTTGTCATTTGAAATGCTGTGGTCAGCTCCGCTCTTACCTTTACTTTTGCTTTTTGATCTTTATATAAGCTTTGCACGGCTCTCACCAATGTTTTATTGATGCCGCTGTCTTTCGAAACTTTCTATAGCTTTGATTGGAGTACATTATCGTATTCTTTTGTTAAAAACATTAGGTGTAGTGCTCTCCCAGTCTAAATTCTTCTGTATTGATAAAGTTAGATTAAAGAGGTTGTCTAAGCAGGACATTCCGGCCCGAAATCCACATTGTTCTTTGACTTGTTGTTCGATGTATTGCTGCTCTATTAATGCTTTCGCTACTTTTCCAATATTTTACCAAAGACATTAGTTACTGCAATTGCACGATAGTTTTCGCACAGATTTCTTTTCCCTTTCTTATACACCAGTGTTATATAACCCACTTTTCATTCATCCAGTATATCTTTGTCATTTATGGCTTTATTTAATAATTTAGTAATCATTTTGTATAGCTTTGTTGATCCTGCGTTAACTAATTTTTCTGGTATGCCTCCTAGTCCTGCTGCTTTGCCACTTTTTATTTCTTTAATACCTTTTCTTACTTGTCTTCCTTTATTTCGGCATGTACCATTCTTACATAATTCTTTTGCTCGTGGGCTGTGTGATATTCAATTCTGTCTTCTGTTAGCAACGCCTGGAAATACCTTTTCCATTCCTTCATTTCTACACTAAAGAATCTGCTCTTTTCCCTGGTCTCTGCTCTCACATTTCTTATAAATCTCCATGCTTCCGATATTCTTCTTCCACTTAGGTGCATTTCCACTTCTTTACATTTCTACTCCCAGATTTCTTGTTTTTTCTTTCTTTTTGGCTTGATTTTTTAATATGTTCGTATATCTCAGTATTAGTGCCTTCAAAGTTATCGTTTAGGTAATTGTTTGATCTATTTTGATATAAATATAATGTTCTAGAATATTATAATCTTTGTATATTGTATTTTAGTTCCTTAGTATGTTATTTGCTTTTTTTCCGTGTTATTTGCGACATCTTGTCTTTCTTTGTGCGAAAACACTATTTTGGCTTTAACTAAAAAGTGATTCGTTCTTCAAGTAGGTCCTCTTTGAACTCTGACATCTAACACATACCCTGTAAAGTGCTTCCGAGTTATTCTATAGTCTATTATTGACTTTCGCTAGCTGCTTCATACCAAATATACTTGTGTATCTCCTTATGCTTTTAGAATCCGTTGTTGATCTTTAAATTGTATTGATGACATATATTTATTAATTTTTTTCTATTGTTGCCTTTGATCTTTCCTCCAAACCTTCCCACTATTTTACTATCCTCTTCTTGACCAGTTCTAGCGTAGAAATCTTGCAGGAGCATAATCTGTCTAGCGTTTCCTATTTCGCAGAGTACTTCGACTAACGTAGTGTAAAATATTATTAGATATATACCAATATTATTGCAATTTTCATCTTCATTTGGTGCATATATAACTATCAATGTTTACCTTTATAATCTTCTCGTTTATGGTATCCCAATTTTTAAGTTGCTTTTTATTTTTCTTTTTAATAACTATGGAAACACCTCTTTTTCCTCTTTGATTTTTAGGAACGCCACTCAAACACATCAAAAGCCAATGCCGAAACGTCAAGAATTTTCTCAAAATAGACGCGGTTCATCCCGTGAACTAAGTTGTTTAAACATAGTTAACCGCGGAAACCTATCCGAACATTATATACATACATAATATATATATATATATATATATATATATATATATATATATATATATATATATATATATGTACGCAATTTCAGTAAAAACTTCTTGAATCTTATTTGATAGGTTTTGGGTATTCCACATTCCTATATTCCTAATCCTTTTCCTTTGCTTGGCTCGTTTTCTCTCAGGTTTTTTAGTAATGGGCTTTTTTGAAACTGGGTTTGGATAACTCCAAGCAGAATTGCACCTCCCCCTCTCCCCGTAACCGCTGGGGCTCTCTCTAGCCGAGATGTGGGTTACTACCCGGAAATTATTTATATTTTTATGGTCTTTCATCCTGCTCTTAGCTCTCTTTTTCCTTTCACTTTTAAGTGTGTTAGGATTTTCAGGTCTAACACCATAACACCCTATTGAAAGACCTTCAAAGACTGTTGGCAGCCGCCCACTCTGGGCCAGACGCTGCCTGTGTGCCTGTTGGTCCGCAGGAGGTATTTCATATCCCTCCTACCACCCATATCTAGGAAGCTTTCCCCGATCCGCCACCTAAGGACGCGCCCTCTAGGGGTTACAGGCTCCCCCGAGGTTTTGGGCGTAGTTTATAATGACTTTAGTGTAATTCATAAATAGGTATTAATTATTTGCAAATAGTTTTACTCAATATAGGTATAGCCATAAAACTTAATAAATGATATTATAGTTTATCCCTTTACACACAGTCACTTTTTATTTCACAGCTCAGCGCGCTTGCAGCACAACCTTTCCATTCGACACTCTCAAATTTGTTTGTCATATAGCTTATCTTATAGGTGCCTATTAAAAAATAGATTTTCAGAAATACCATTTTCAACTTTAATTTTGTTTAGACAAAAACAAGCATATAAAAAAGAACTTTTTTATTACTTTAGTGATATCAAGTGATATTAAGATTAAATCAGATACAGAATTAGCAAAGTTAGTGAATAAAATCACAAAAACCTCTCCTAAAATAGCTACATATATATTATAAAAATAGAAATATCTATGGGTATTTAGAACTTTATTAGTTGAAAGAGTTAATTTCCACGAAACCGACAAAAAAAGAGTATAGCAATACTAAAATTTGACTAAGGACTACGATAGTCATGAAGACTCTAAACGTCTACTTATCAGTCTAGAACATATCGCCAATGAGATATTACAATTTTTGGGAATGCTGTCTAAGAAATGAATAATTTAGAAATAAAAAATCTAATAATTCGTTTATCAGTTCTTCATTCTTGAGTTAAATTTACCTATTTACATTTTTTCTATTGAATTAAATGTGAAGAATGAAGAAAATTTATTTTTTGATTTTTTATTATTTTACGATTAGGCTTTGACCTAAACTATATATGTTAACTTGAACCACAACAATGGAATAAAAAACAATTTAAAAAACTAACTCTCATGAAATATTTTGTGTTAAGTTAGAAGAGATGGTAGATATTCTAAAGAAATATACACAATACTCTCGTTCATGAAACATTAATGTCTCGTTATTCCTTGTTATAAATAAAAATGATTTTTTGTGGAATTAGCTTAAATTGCTTAACTGATTAATAAACATTGAAAGCCCAAATCAAGGATATTAAGAAACGAATAAAGATAAATAATTGTACTGACTTCGAATCCGTCGAATTCGCTCTTTTAATTACTTTGAACTTAATACAGGAAGCATCATTTTACTAGAATTTTTAAAATAATTGATAACTTAAGAGGTAAGAAATAATAACAGGTTAATGACATTTAGTCCTATTTAATATCAAAAATTACAGAAAATGTGCGTATATTCAATACTAAATTTTCCTTTTTAGATAATGTAGCATATGTTTATTGTTCTCTTTTTTTTTATAATTTTGTGATTTGTACAACGCCATTTTTATTAAACATTTTTGTTAAATTTATTTTTATTTATGTGCTTTAGTTTTACATTTATAATTCTTCTATCATTTCCTGCAATCCTGTCAAATTATTTCCAATTACGATCACAATATCTACATATTTTAGGCGGTTAGTGTACTATCTTTACGTTAATTTCCTTTTCAGATCATTTTATTCTTTTAAGCACGTCTTCCAGTGCGATTATAAATAATTTAGGTAAAAGTCTATCTCATCTATGATGATTTGATCTTGTCCTGGCACTTTATGTCTTTATCTGCTGTGGTGCTTGTCTAATTTCTTCTTCCGGCACATCGATCAACTCTTCTGAACTTTTTATGACAAATTTGTATAATACAGTTTCCTGTTTTATTTATTTTGGGTTAATATAGTTCTGCATATAAGTTTTCTGCATCTTTTGATATATGGTTTCTGTTTATTTGATTTAATCGTTACTAGTAAATAATTAGTATACAGTATTTCTTTTCATGTTATTTTCTTCTATTGTCCCTTTAACTAATGTTTCGTATTTGTTCATAATATTTTTTCTGGTTAGTTTATTAAACTTTACCTATTCTAGCGCTCTTTTTTGTTTTTTTTGTTCATTTTCTTCTTTCTTTTATCGCCTGTTTTCTTACATAATCAATTACAGGTTATACTTTCTTGTTTGCTTTTGCTGACTTCTCTTGCACTTTCTTGAATTATTTCTATTATCTGTTTATGAATCTGATCAGTATCTCTCTGATTTCGAGTGTTTCCGTCGTGTTTCATTTTTTTTATTTTATTTCGATTTTAATTTAAATCCATAAAGGTTTTGCCCTTATCATTTCTCGCTACCCTAGTGAAGTTTGAAATGGGGTAGAAAAGTAGAAAGAGAGCCTCTCTCTCACTTTTCTCCCTCTATCTCTCTCTCCACTCCCTCCCTCTCCGTTTTTCCCCCTTTCTCTTTCTCTCTCATAGGTTATTTATCCTATACATTAAACTTATTAGAATCTAGTAAGTCAACCAAAAGTGAAAGTTACTGCTCAGTATTTTATTTTTAAAATGGTTAAACAGTGATATTTTAAAAAGTTATATTTAGAGGAAAATATAAAAATAATTGTTTAACAAATTTTTCTGATTTTAAAAACGCTTAAATGTAAAATTCTATTTATAACATTCCACTATAGATCAAAAAAATCTTGTAATTTTCAGTGAACTTGGTCTTCTCACTTCCTTCAAAAACAAATTTATTTGAAGTAAAAGCTGACAATTATTAGTTAATAAATTTTATCATAACTGTTTCCTGAAAGTGTCTATCAAAGATATTTACTGGGTTATCTCAAAAGTCCGGACTCAGCTACAAAAAATTCAATTTTTATACTTTTTCTGTTTCTTTGTGTTTATAGTGTTGTAACAACCTCCATCTTTGTACTTCAGATGAGTTTATAAGAAAGTAAACTCTGAGTTTTGATCCACTATTGTTGGAAACGGGAACTTTCAACAAGACCGTTCGGAACCAACTCAAAATGAAGCTCGCCTTCAAAGTTCCACCACGTAAATCATAAACTTCTCGCCGAAACGATCTTTACGCGCAACTGGCGGAGGATTTTGGCCTTTTAGAACCCACTTCTTCTGTCTAGATCGTTCGATAGATTGTTGAGCAGTTGGCAGCAAATCTCGACTCTTATGACGGCTTGTGCTTCGGTGAGTTCGTGCGGATCTTGACGGTGCTTCTTATGAACTAAATCAAGTTGCTGAAGGTGCCGATGAATCGTTGGTTTGCCGGCTCCAAGTGCAGCATCTAGATCTCGAGTGCTTGATGAAGGTGCGACGTCCAAAACAGCTTGCAAGTTACCATCATCTAACTTTAATGACCGACCGGAAAGATGTGAATCTTCAAGGCTAAGGTCATTGGATTCAAAGCGCCTGTACCATCTTGAAACCTTCACCTTCAGCATCGCAAATCTCTTTCACGACATCTCTTGTTGAACGTTCCCGTTTTCAACAATAGCGGATCAAAACCCAAAACTCATCAGAAACTTATCAGAATATAAAGATTGAGATTGTTATAACACTATAAGCACAAAGAAACAAAAAAGTGCATAAAAAATTAATTTTTCGCAATTGACTCAGGACTTTTAGGACAACCTAATATTTTGTCATTATTATCTTGCCCAACCTCAATCCTATTTTAGCATTGAAATTATAAATGTAATACCTATTTAAATTCTGTATTTCATGTTTGGCAAATAATTCTGTTAAGACGGAGAGTTAGTGTGTTCTATCCTTATCTACTTTTTGTTTGTTTTTTATAACTAGATACAAGCTATTTCTAAAACATTGTATAAGTTGTTCATATTTGGAATAGTTGATTGATAGGTTCTGTTGCTTAAGGGGTAATATTACCTTGTAATTTTTTTCTATCCACTTTTTATTGGCTAAAACGCTTCTTTAACTATTTAAAAATGATATCCAAAAATTTGCATATGTAAGAACATTTTTTAGATGGTCGAAAAACTCAATTTTTTTCACTCAAGGTATGGGGCCAATTTTCAGGTAACTTGAGAGCGAGCTTCAAATGATCGGTTTTTAAATTTTCAAGTTTATGTGGTGACTTATAATTTATTATGGACTATCGGTAGTTATTAATCTTTCAAAATTGACCATTAAATGTCTCCAGTGCTTAAATTTTCATTTAAGGTAAACAACAAATTTCCTTAAAATTTTAACACTGGAAATTTTAAACGCGTTTTTCTGATAAACACATTTTTTGGCTCAGGCGACCAATTAGCGCCTTCAATTTTCAATCGATCAACTCCAAATTTTAACTGTAGCTTTATAGTGACATTTCCTAGTGAAGTACTTAGGATTTTTACGATTGACAAAATATTAACGATTTTATGACCGACTTTTGGCCGATTTTTTCGTAAAAAAATAACTTTCTCCTTCAAATTGACGCCATTTTCGTGAAAATCAATATTTTCACAAAATCCTACGTACTTCACTAGATTTCACATCTATTTTTAAAATATTTTTTATTTTTTGTTGTACATTAAAAATTGCGACCTCCAGGTGGTCGCCCACAGATAAAGAGGAGTTTCTTTGTATCAGCCACAGCGCCGCCATTTTGTTTTAAAATAATTTAAAAAAATTTTTGTATATACTTTAATAGTTATATTAATATGTATGAAAAACCGAAATATAAAATTTTATTTCATTTTTCCTATATTAATTTTAGAAAATGACCCTTGATTTCATGCACACAAAGTAGTATTACCACTTAAACCATCTACATATTGTATTAGCAAAGGCTTACAGATTAACAATTGCTTGTTCCAGTTATTCACTTTTGGGTATATATGGCCAAATTCTCTGCGAAGATCGCAAGGTATGCATTGTTGATGAGGAAGTCAGACTTATAGATGTCAAATAAAATTGACCTCAGTATACTTCCATGTATGTTTCTAGTGAAGGACAGAGATGTATGTATTTTGACTGAAAACGTGCGATTTTTTAAGAATAAAAACAATATAGACTTAATGTAGTCGGAAATTTGGAGTAGTAAAATTTTATATTTTAAACCGTCTATCCACATGCGATCAAAAGCTTACGCTATGTCTATAAACATGTATTGCTTAATTTCAAATCCTCTTTCTATGGTTTCAGTCATGCATTGTAATTGATGACAAGTACATTTACCTTTGCAAATTGGAAAGTTCGAAGAATGTTCTATCTTCCAACTTCTCCGCTAAACCAAAATTGGATAACTTTTCGAATAGCTTCGAAGTTCTTTATAGTAGACTGATTGGTATATAGCTGGCAGTGTCTTTTTTGTTTTTTGTTTTGTTTTTGGTTTAGGAAACATCATAATCATTGCATATTTTCATAAATTACGAAAGCACCTAATTCTTAGACAAACATTTAAGATAATTGCTAAGTATATTAATGTTTTTTTTTGTGAATTTCTTTAATATATGTGTATGTATTTTATCATACTCCGGCAATTTATTTATTAAGAATGTCTGTACTATACAAAAAAGTTCCCTAAATAATATTGATTTAAACTTTGCCTCTGAAGTAGGCTTATATATTTCAAAGAAATTTATGACTACGTTTCTTAATATTGAATCTTTGTGATTATGAAAAGTAAACATTTTTTCAGCAGCTTTCTTCGTCGAAATTGTGTGTCTATACTCCAGAAAAGATTAAAGGTATCTCTTGTGGTTGAGATACTATCTGCCTTAACCCGGATTAAGGCTCCCGACTCAAAATTGCTAACGTATGTTTCATTTGAGTCAGTCAATTGACATCAAGTTCCTTTTAATGCGATGAAACAAATTATTCACCATATTTTTTCTGGCTCTTTGCCATTCTTTCCTTAGGGAAATTTTTTGCTTAATTAAATTCAGTATATGGTATTGTAGGGGGCCCGCCCGAAAGAACGAGCGAGTGCTGCAAACGCGGCCCGGCAGGCCGCCATTATTGATGCATGTCAGAGCGAGACGACCGCGAAAGCAAGATAGATGCTGCGCCTTGATCCCGCCAGAATTATCCCCACCAACTCTCGGAACGAAACGCGGCGCGGGTATAAATACTGCAGCATTCCGATAGAACGGCAGAGCTTGTCCTGTGCGTGCCCACAGCCAGAACAGCTCTCACTCCTCCCTGGCGAGTGCCCATGCGTACCCATAACCGGCCCCCCCCCAGGTGCACCGGAGCTCGTCCTGTGCGTACCCATAGCCAGGCCACCAGGTACACGGAAGGCGTTCTGTGCGTACCCATAGCCAGAACGAACTTCCTCTGCCAGCAGCGAACGTTCGCGCTCACCCACAGCCGAGTGCTTCAAGACAAATCAGGGTGTACTTGTGCTACCGACCAGGTAGCGCGTCGCTCAACCGAGTCCCCCAGTCAAACGGGCCGTCATCACGACCAGAAGATTCCACCAGGGAATCATCGCCACCCAAGGCCCTTCGGAACGCGCCACTTCCGAAGCCCGCATCACCGCTTCCACCGTCGCTCGAGTAAAGGAGCTCCCCACAGCATTATCAAAAGCACTTTTTCTGTTATCTTTTATTATGATAGCTTTTTATGTTAAATTTAGTCAAAACGGTCATCCTTAGCTTCTATACGAGCTTTAAGACTTCCGAGCCACTCGTCTATGGCAGCACGCATTACGTCCATCAGGAAAGTATCAACTGCAATCGTCAGGAGTCGCTTCAAAAAATCAATATTAAGGTGTCTTTTTGGGCAAACTTTGTCATCTAAAACTGACCATAATTTGTAATCTAATCGATTGAATTCTGGACTACCGAAACACTAACCTTCTACTGTTAAAAAATGAGGCACATTGCTGTTCAGCCAAGTTTGAGTTGATCGTGCTTTGTGGGCTGGTGCAGAGCCTTGCTGAAAACCCCAAAAAGTTAACACACTCCCCACAAAACCATTACAGCTCCTAGATGATGGCCTCTCTGAACCCTTTGCACTAGGTGATATATTTCTTTGGACAATCAAGCGTATACCCTGTAATTTTATTTGTTGATAGAATCCTCCACTGGAAATTTTTTTCATCTGTAAACAAAATTTTTCTGTGGCCATAAAGCGCGTAACAACTTCTTTGCTTTTTCTCTCCTAACTTTCTTTAAAGCACCTGCCAGCAACTGTCCCGTATGCCTTTTATAAGCGAGTAGTTTTATGTCTTGCTTAATAGTACGAGACATCGGAGTTTTGGAAATTTGCATCTCTCGAGGCATAATATTCTGCTAAGAAGATTATTTTATTTAATTTGTACGCTTGCAGCTTTGAAGCAGTCCTAGCTGAACGTGGTCGTTTAGATCTTGGACGATCCTCAACATCTCCAGTGTCATTAAATAATTTTATAGCCCGATACATAAACATAGGGCTAATGCTGAGAGGACGCAAGGTCTTAAAGATTTCATTTCCTTCAGTTCCACACTTGCTATTCCAGCAATATGGTTTTCTTCATTACTCTACTTGTTTGATATTAAGCACAATTAAATTTAACTCAAAAAACAAAACAGCTGTGTAAACTATATATTTGGAACAAATAATATTAATAAAAATAACAAAGATGAATGAAAAACAAACAAAGAAATCAATAAAAGACAATGCAAAGCGTGAATAAGTAAATTAAATACGGTGGGCGGCAGGTCAGCTGTGAACTCTCCAGACTACGGAAAAAAAGTGCTGTTGGGATGAAATGCACGACAGAACAACTAAAAAAGACTTACCACACGTAAGCAGCCTGGACGGCAGATGTCAGCGTGCTTTGGCTTGGCGGCGTCAATCCGGAAGTGGGTTCCTACTTGGCCAGATGTATACTTATTGGAGTACCATGGACGGGTACAGAAGACACAAAAGGCAATCGACAACGTGCACTCAAAGCACGCTCTCGGGTTGTACAAAACCTGGTCAGCTCGGCTGGCGGCTAGCTACGCTCTATCTCTCAAAAGGGTTCAAAATGGAATACCGAGCGGCGGTAAAAATCTTGTTTAGTTGTGAATAGGGGTTGGCAAGCGGACAAATCAAGGTTGCGGGTAGAGATGGGTTTAGGGACAAAGAGAGTTTAGAGATATGCACAAAACACTACTCTATTTGTAAATAATCAAACTTCGCAATAAACACAACCCAACATACAACTTTAAAACTTGACAATTGCATACATATGTTAAAGTCGAGGATACCTCTATGGTGTGTAGAGCAATAATTGATTTGATTTTATAACAGTATTTATGAGAATACTAGGTAGAGTCTATTTAAAAAATGAAGACAGGAGTTATAACGATAACAATTGTTTAATTTTTCGAAGATGAATCGGATTAGATTTAAGAGAGCCTATAGTAAGGGTAAAGTTTATTTTTGAATGGCAGAGTAAGTTGGGTTGGAGGATATTGCTTAAGAGATATATTGTGCATTATATTTCTAACAGGTGCAGGCTTTCTTTTTGTTCTTACTGTTTTAGTGGGTTTTTTGAGACTGGCTATTTTAATAATTGCTTGTTTCTAATAAATGTTTGGATACCTCTAACTAGTGAGGAGACTTATAGTTCAATTAATGCATATTGGAATCATTTATGATGGTTTATCTTAATTTATATATGAATGATTACCTTGGCATCTTACACATCTTAATTTGACATTGAGGATTTTTACTATTAGTTTTTCATTGATCGACTGCCACTATTGCCTAGTAAAATCTCGAACAAAGATTCAGGTGTTCTTAAATATTTGCTTTTGTAGGTCGCTGATCGATAGACACAAATAATTCTGGTTTCTTTTTACAAAGGACAAAGTAATTCGCACAATTCGCCCCCAAGAGGAGATGATAAAACATACTTGAAATTTTGCTGCTAAAAATAAAGTGAATGTGGCTAATATTAGAAAGTTATCGCATACACCAGGCATTAATAAATTGCACTCACACTTCTGAGTCGCAAAATGAATGCTTCACGTTCTTGGTGTTCGAAACGACAACTTTTTTCGACATTTAAAGCAACTAGTATGGATATATTGGGACGCTTGGCTCTTCACATACGTCTACAAAAAGTTCTAAAACGGTCAGATTTGCATACCTATTCTAAATTAATCGAACGAAAAACACACTGCAAAATAAACATAAATTGTAAGACAGTATAGACTGATGTTTTTTTAAATTAGGATTATGTTTTTAATAAATTTAGACGCAAAAAACATTCTTACGTAGCAATCGCTATTGACGACAAGCCACGATATTTTTTATAGGAGTGCTAAAAGCATTTCTTTTCAATCCAACTCAAATCGATGTTCTGCAACATTATATATCAACCAGTTAATACATAAAATTACTGTATAGAGTACTTGTATAGATATCTACAAGCAGAAAAAAAATGGTAAGCTAAAATATAGGAAAAGGAGAGAATCCAGAAAAAAATAAGAGCATTGATAAAATTACTCAAAATAACTTTCTTATATGATAGTTGATATTGTTTCCTTTTTAATTTGGCTTCTACTGGCGTATTACTATTTTTTATTTATGTGATAAATGTGACACATAAAACCCATGTTATGAACGAAGTTATTCCAGGAGCATCATTCATTTGACTACATTGTCGTCACATTGTAAACATTACTTTTAGTCAAACTTTATTGTAATTGAACCATATTCACAAAAAGCAAATTTTTGGGTATTTATGGTGTTCTGCATGTTATGTTGTTATGTAGTGATAAATTCAAACATTAATCATGACATAAATTTGTTATCAATTATGCTACATAATTAAGCATCAGTTATTCAAGACCGTGCACCATAAGATATAGTTTTTCGTTCTAAAATAAAACAAAAGATGGAAAAAACAACTGTTACAGTACTAATATATATTTCTTCTCAAATAATGCCTCATAACAATTCTAATTTACAATTTAAAAAAATTATCGAAAATAAATCACCAAACCAAAATCATTCTGCTATTGTAAAAATTTATTGAGGAAAATGCAAACGTTCATTTAACAATTATAGAGGAAAATAAGAAAAGTAAGTAAAATGAAGCACAAGATGATGTTAGAAAGCTTTACCATATAACTGCAGTGGAAAGAATATAATAGTGTACTCAAACACTGATGTCACAAAACTCAATCTTTTTAACTATAGATCTAACATAGACGCTTTTTTTACAAATTTTACATTACTGTTCCCACTTTACCACCCCAACAAAAACAAACCAGTAATTTGTATATTATGACACCCTCCATTATTTATTCCATGTTGAACACACCCCTGTCTAAATATTTGTTTAAACTGGCTGTCATTTTTAAGGGTAACAAATATCCAAATTTATCATAATCAATTGCCTTACATTCTTCTATACAAACGTAATATACATATTACACATAATTACATCAGCTCGATAAAAGAAAAGTAGAGTACACAAATTTATTGTGTAATTTATTGAAAATAAATGAACAAAACATTGACCAATAAATAGTGTTTATCACAAAGTACAATTTTTTAGAAAATAATGGTCAGAACTTTAAGAAAAATCTGGTAAAGGTAAATTATTTGATTAACTGAAAGCGCAGTCCTTTTTGACTTGAATATCTCGTAAATTTGTCTACTAATCCATCCCACTAAACTTTAAGTCATTTACATCATATTAACATTAACACAATGATCATGTTGCCATAAGATCTCTTGAAGAAAGTTAGGATAGCAAGGCTGCGGAAAACAAGGTAGATAAAAAGCAATTTTTTAGAAAATAAACAACTGTAGGAAAGCGATGTCTTTCACTCACTAATGCTAACGTTGCCGTATTGAAACATGAGAAGCAGTCTAAATATAAACATCAAGCGAAATATTCTAAATTGCATTTTATGATTATACCAAAAATACTCATGCAGTTCCTCTGATGATGTTACCCTCTCTCAAATCAATATGTATAAAATCAGGCGAGTGTTGCCTTATTTCGGAGATACGGATCAAGCCATGCAGAACAGCAGGTATGAGCAAGTTATCCAAGGGAAAATAAAAATGTATCCAACATGCAAATCCATCATTCAATAAAAAATCATTGAGTTATACTCCCATAATTACAGGTTGCTTTCATGCGCGTTATTCCTCGTACAACAAATATAAAGCAGGTTCTCATTAGCATATTACCACGAGAAAAAATAACAGATTGTATAAGAAAAAATATTTCTGCTGTTTTAGACATACATTCCTGCTTATACTAATTTCAATTTCCGATATGCTGAAATACTTGCCAAAATTTTTATACAGCCCATAAACTTAACTAATAATCTAATGAGATGAATGAATGTTGCTGCCAAAGAATAATAAATACAATTGCACAAAAGGCTCGTTCGCTACCTATTTAGGAAAAACACTGAAAAGAAAACAGATCACTCAAAAACAACTGTAATCTACACAAACACATAAAGAGACTTACAAACTAGAATAGATTAAGAGTGACCAACAGTAAATTTTCCAGTTAAACTTTATTTATAATAAGCATTTTTCGTTTTATTTTCACATATTTAGAAACTGATATTTATTTTCAGATGCTTATTGAAAGCATTTGTCTCAATATTGGTTTGCAATAGACCAGTATTTTTAAACTTGAAATAAATCATGCATGTATGTTTTTGATGGTAATTATAATTATAATTTAATTAGAAAGATATAATAGAAGATACAATAAAACAAAATTGTCAAAAATTCACTAAATCAAAATCTATTTCAAAAATGAAGAAAACGTTTTAAGATTTTATGTATCTATTATTTATTTTCTTTCTTTTGGTTTCTGATGAATAAAATTTTAGTTTTGGTTGGACTCGACTTTATTAAAAACTTTCCATCAAAATATTTTCCTTTCTCTTACTAACTTCACAAGTACAAAATCGCTTTTTGTAGGAATTATTTGTCAGTCTTGATATATGTTTATACTAATTTAACTAGAACGCTCATTTAATAATGAGTCTGCTGTCAATTATTCTTCCAAATTTTTTGAATCTTCAAACACTTTTTTCTTTTTAATTTTTGCATCCATAACTTCATTTTTCTTAATAACATTATATACACTTACAATAATTTTTTTAATTTCCCACGATTTCTTAAACATTTCTTTGTCTTTTATGATCCTATAACGTCTTTATCAGTATGACAATCTCAGTTTCATTATTCTCATTTTCTTTTAGTAGTATGCAATCAACAACAGTTTAACGTAAAATCTACATTAATAAGGGAGCATCCGCCAAATCAATATATTCCCTTCTGAAATAGATTTATAATGATACTTAAGGTGAATGGCTCATTGAAAACTATACCTATATAGAGATAGTGGTTTACCCAAATATAACTTTTTAAAAATCTGAAAGTTGTTCTTTATTTCAAAATTGCCAAAATTAACTGTTACTTCTTCTTTTTCTTGTAGCCCATCTCTGTTTATTTCAGAGGTTGGCTATCACTTGGTTAAAATGTTCTCAGTCTTCAGCTAATCGGAACAATTGTGTTGCAGTGAATCCAATCCATTTACGTATGTTACACATCCATGGCAATCTTTTCCTTTCTACAGGTCGTTTTCCTTGGATTTTCCCCTTTATTATTATTTAGAGTAATTTATATTTGTCATGCCTTAGAATGTTTGTAATTCGCGCAGTCTAAGGTATTTTTAACACTATCCTATATAGCCACATCTCGAACACTTTATTTTCTTTATGATGGCTTCTTTTAACGTCCAGGCTTCAATTCCGTACAGGAGAGTTAACCAAACTTAGTAAACTTTATTCTAATATCCACTCGTAAATGATTGTTGCATAGCATTGTATTGTATTTATAAAAATTACTCTTGCCGTTTCTATTCAAGATGTTATTTCATAATCAGGATCAAGATCATTATTTATCCAACTTCCTAGATATTTAAACTTATTAACTTGTTCTATTGCTAATCCGTTTATTGTTATTTGTGTTCTTGCTTGTCGACTCATTGTTATGATCTTGGTTTTTTTGGGATTAATTTTTAGACTGTTACTTTAGCTAAAATTAGAAATAGTAATATTAAAATGACTTTTATCAGTAATAAATGTTCTTTGAAATCATTGGAATGTTTAAGACCATTCATCATTATTTATAAAGTTTATCTAAAATTCATGCATACATTAGGAATAGCAAGTTCCAATGTACTAGGTGGAATTTGTTGAAGAATATAACCTTTAAAAACTCTTATAAGAACCTGGAAGTAAATATTGACCTTGATTATGCAACAACATAACTGTTGATACTTTCTGAAACTCATGAAGGTCACAGTTTCAATCTAATCTATATTAAAAATTTTTCTTCTGTTTATAACAACTCCTTCAACGACCTTAGTCATAAAAAAATCATAAAAGGCGTTACATGAAACAAACTGGTTTTCATAAAAACCTATAAACTATTTTAACTGTATCAGTTTATATATCGAGATTTTTAAAATTCTCAACAATCGTTGCATATGGGAGCGTTTTACAATCAGTAATTTTAGCCTCTAAAATATTCCTAAGTAATTTATTTCAAGTTCTTCAAGGAAATTTTCCTCTATAACATTAACTTATTCTCTTCAAGTGATAGTTTGAAAACATTCTTTTTCATCGAATTCATCGCTCTGTTTATCTTTTTGCTATATTCACATAACCAAAATTTGAAACGTCTTTTAAAGCAACTGTTTGTCTTAAACTTCCATCTTTCACAAGATTTATTGTGGTCTTTATAATTTACCCAAAGTAATTATTTAACAGTTTCTTCAATTTCATTTTGATCTGAAAAAAGAAATAAATGTCTCATTTATATAAACAAAAATACAATCATATAAAAGGCCATTGCAAGCCAATTCAATATGCACACCTTTATTTTGCTCAGATTTATAATATAATCGTAAAATAAAATTGTAGCAAATTTTTACTACATAAGAATCATAGGTTCGATCCGTCATTGCTTTCAACTTTCTATGTACCGATGTAAAACATCTATTCTCAGGTGAGCTAACTAGCCAATGCTAAAACAAATCAGCCATGTAACAAGTGGATTTATCTCATTATTAGCTTTCTTCCTCCACGTTGACAAATTGCCTAATAGGTAATTGAAGTTTGAATTGAGAAAGATACCAGTGAACTACGGAAGAGTGTGACATGTTAGGACACATTTCTAAATACATAAACGTTGTAAAAAACCAATACACATCCTTATTGGCTATTCACTAAAACAATTAAATTAATGCACGAGTACTTATAATAAATTATAAGAAATAAAAAAATTATTACATAGGAAACCAAAATTACCTTACCCTGTACAACAAATAATAGGGCCAACAATACAGCTATGCTCAAGAAAATTAAAAAAAGCCTGCATATCCAAGAAAGACAAAATCAAGTTGTATCACAAGTCACTTGCAACTTCGTTACTTATACAAAACATAAAAAAATTGAAAATACTAATATTAAATTAAATAATAATAATATAATAGCCTCAATATCAACAGATAGATCTGTTACAATCTAGAGTCACAGTAGTACACACGTCACGCTATTATTACCCAGAGTTTGACCTCCAGGTACATTTAATGAATATGAAAATGCCACATAATTAAATTTAAATAATAATATTTAGTTTAATTTTATTTATAAAAAGTATTGTTCTTCTTTCTATTAAAACAAAAAATTTGAAATACCTCTTTAGGTCGCATTTACTGTTACTTGAAAACTTATTTTTTGGATACCTCAGTGTTAAATCTACATCTTCTTGTATGTCTTTCCGTTATAATTGCACAATTTTTCTTTGAAAGACTATTAGCTTGAAATAGTTCTGTAAATAGTTGCTTAAAATCAGCACCCTATACAGAGGTCTCCTTTCAATATTTATGATCAAACAAAATGTAACATTTACAAACATAGAAATAATAATTAACAAATAACCTCGGTTAATTTATTGCAGTCATACATTATTAAAGCCAATTTACATTATATGAATAACCTACTAAGGTAACACTTCAAAATAATCTTACATTAATGGAAAAAACTAGCAAACCAAGCAGCTGCTATTCCAGAGTATATTTTTTAAGTAATTTCTACAATTCAACAGCATCAACTTGGGCTAACACTGTACAGCATCACATTTTACTGAATTAAAGCAACGTGACTTACATTAATAATAAATACTGAATGTTCATAAATAAATAGCACCTATACGTAGGTACAACCTTATTAATAAACAATCAACTGTTGAACAATGGTAAATGCTGAGGAGTAAAATATTGAGAGTTCATTAATTTCAAGATACATTAGAGCAAACCGAGACTCCCTGACACACTATTTATTATCGCCTCTTCTCCGAATAAAGCCAGGACCGTTACAGAATTTGGGGGTATTTGTGTTCTACCTGCATCGTGAACTAAATAGGAATGCATATTTTTGCTTTCAGCTTGTCTCTGAAGCTCTTGCAAATGAACATGATTTTCACCCTTCAATACTACTTTCTTCTCCCTAGAATAACGTCTAAGTCATTTAACTTGAGAGAATTTTAAGCTTTCACCCGTCATCCATCCAGCTTTCGACTGCTTCATCAATACAACGAAACTCCACTAGGGTTCTGTATAATCCCAAAGTTGCATGTGCCACCTATAATACATAGCAAATTATTTAATTGTCATGAGAACAATTTGCATTCAAAATCACCTGCGCTGCAATCTTCCCGACTCCCATATTTAAAGCAGTGTTTACAATGAAAACCATTTTATACCTCCCACCCAGATTGGCATGCTCTTCTACAGACTCCTCGTCATCGCTTTCCTCTACATCACCTGTTTCCGGATTGCCTTTGTTTCTTGCAAGTAATTTCATTTCATCTTTGCTCGGCTTAGTATCAACAGATGCTGCCACAGGTAACGAAGGGATTTCGTCATTCTCAAAATTATCGAACACATAGCTAGCAGCTGCTTCTGCGGAATTATTTCCGGTGTAAAAAAGAGCCTGCAAATCAACATTTAGTTTAAAAGACAGATAATTTACTATTATTCTTGTGTACATGCTCTGCAGCTATTTTTGAGATGCCCAAATCCATCAGCATGGTCAGTAGTTCCTCGTTGGGCTTCCATTCCGTCTCATCTGCTTTATCCATAATCGATAGTAATGCGAGCACTTTTTACCTAGTTTACCGAAGCATTAATAACACGCAGACTAGGGCACTAATTCACGATACCTGCTGCACATAACCTCACTTTCAGTGGCCGAACGAGCTTGTCGCCGTAGACGTAATTTCCACAGAATTGTTATCGATTTTGCTCGTTCGCTCTTGAAGCCTTTCCGCGACGATCTCGGATGACCGCTTCGCCCGAACCCACCTGAAATTTGTGAAATCTGACCTAATCGTGCGGCGTGCATCGACCTGCAGCACCCATGTTTTGTATGGATTTTCGCCTGTGCCCCAATTTCGCCTAACTGGGTCATTCGGCGCGCCGTTTTTGCAAATTACAGCAGGGGCAGCTCCGGCCGATTGCTAGACCGCGAGTTCAATGAGGTCATCCTGCGAAATTGGCGCCTCACAACACGCCCATGAAGGTATCTAAGGAAAAAAGGCGCGGATGTAAACGATCCAGGTCGCCGATTACTAAGGTCCGCAAGAAAAAGAGAGCGAGGTCGCCATCTTCGTCTTCCTCCTCGTCATCTTCCTCTTCTTCGTCCAGCACTTCACTGAGCTCATCTTCATCATCGAGTGGCTCTTCTGATGCAAGCAAGAAGTACAAGCGGAGGAAGCTGAAGGCAAGAGACTCTTCAACCTCTAGTAGCAGCAGCGCCAGCAGCAGCAGTAGCAATGACAGCTCTTCAAGTAACGCTGCAAAGCAGTCTAAGAAGAACAGTAAGGTCAAAGAAAAGGTGGTTAAGAAGAAGCTCAAGAAAAGTAAGAACAAAATACTGAAATTGGAGAAGAAAAAGTCAGGAGTAGCTCAACAAGAAGAGGAGGAGGAGGAGGCTTCTGCAGATGTACCACTGTCTTTGATGGATAAATCAAAAACAATGGCTCCCATGACTAAAGAAGAGTGGGAGAAGCAGCAAAGTATTGTCAGAAAAGTATATGACGAAAGCACCGGGCGACACAGGTAAGTTGTGTTTTTTATTTTATTAAAAAGAGAATCTATAAAAATAACAAATTGACCAATTGCTTCCAAAAAGTATTGAACAATTTAGTTTTTGTCTTCTTCTATTTGTAGGTAACCTTTCACTTCTATGCGACTTCGTTGTTTATTTGCCAACCACCTAGAAATATGGCGTGTACATTCACTTCTTTTTAACTTTAAGATCTGTATGTGCATATAAAGACACATCAAAATTTATTTTTTTAATCACGTGTTTTCTTTTATTGATTTTAACATGGTGTCTGTCTGTGTGTCTGTCTAGAGACACGATAACTTCCGTTATAATCATCGGATTCACTTCAAACTTGGCATATATATACCTTAGGTCAATACCTTCTTCACTGTTGAATTTCAGCCAAATCGGCCAAAGGTCAAGGGGTCAACGGTGAGGTCAAACTTTTTTCCATCACAACATATGTCATGTGATACCTCATTTGAAAGCAGGCGTCATAAGGAACATTAGTTTATTTCACCTCTCGCTAATTCGCCACACCGCTGTCAAAAGTTTCATTTATGGTTTTACACCATTCTCGTTTACATTTTAATTGATATTAATAGTGAAGTTCCATGTGAATGTACATTATGATAAGTCAAAGAGCATCATACTTTGGGAGTTTCAGTATAAGACACCATCAATTTTAATCTTTATCACAGTGAGAGCTTCACAGTCAAATATTTTATGTTCTTTTCAGAGAAAATTCAATTTTAATTTTACTACAAGTTATCATTTGAATCAGATTTATATAAAATTTCTCAAATGAATCTATTAAGCATGCACGAAATATCATAACTCTCAAGTTTTCTCCTTCCTTATAAATCCGATGTAGTTTTTTAATATAAAATACAATTTACTTAAGCTAATACCTCAATGAAAAATTAACCATTATCTCTTTGATTGGGTTAGTACCTGAGTAATAGTATTGTAATTTTTTACTTGTACTGTATATTTGGCTTTACAACTTCAAATACTCTTGAAATTATGATATTTAACTGCAATTTTTAAATTTTAAATTTATGAATGTGTAATGTTTTAAATTTTCTTTTTGCATATGTGCAAATAAAAAATAATATAAAACAAGTTTCGTCATACACACACCAAAGACCAAATGATCGTGAAATACATATTTCTAAATGTAATGGATTGGGTTAGCCACCTGCCTGAGGTACGCCTAAGGTGATTTTTAGTACCACACGACTGTGTGGTTAGGAAGAAGATATTCGCCTATATAAAAGAAGATGAAAAAGAAAGTTTCTAAAGAGAATAAATTCTACATCTTGATGTACAAATCCCATATTTATTGCAGGTAGTTACTAAATGTAAGACGATGGCTATAAAAATACCTTAGCCAACAATTCTTGGACAATTACTCTAGAAACGACGATTGTTTAAATCATACGGGGCGTACGTTGCACTGAATATTTAAAGTAAATAATGGGCGCATCTAAGAGTTTTTAGTTATCAAAGGAAACTTGTAAAATGTAGAAAACGACATTGAAAAAATGGTAATGAATAATTGGAGAAGTTTAACTGTAAGTAGACAAAAGTGGCGTGAAGTGATGAAAAATCGGGAAGGCCGATGACTAGAAGTAAGTCTAACTAACTGCTCTGAAAGGAAATATTCAGTTGGGAACACGAAAGAGAGCCTACGACCCTCAACAGACCAACAATCACTAGGGATTAAGTAAGTAATCAATGAATTTCCACAAAACTCCAAGAATACAGACAATTTTCATATACATTGGTGAAAATAACCATAATAATAATAATTGTATCTTCAAAAAACAAACTAGATGTATCATTACAATTATATTGTGTGCACATATTTTCCTTTCGAAATCGATGCAGTATTCCACTTTACCAACAATAGTTCCCAAATGATCGCATAATTTATTCTCGACGGCATTGTAGTCGTCACTTCCCTCTTGTTCATCGCTTTAGTTATTTACATGTAGCAGATTTAATATTTAAAAAAGACGGGAGAGGAAAACCCTAGCTCACAACAGATATTATCCAGATGATTAAAAGAAGAAAACAAACATCTGCAAACAAATGATGGGCAAGAAAAGTATCAAGAACTGAGAAACAAAATCTATAGAGAACGTGGTAAAGCAAAAAAGGTATGATATAGAGAAAAAATCTGAAGAAGTAACCTTTTCAAAGAAATTAAAGTTGGCCAAACCTATAAGACAATAAAAAATTTCTTTAAGGAGCCACAAAGAGAATATCGTACTAGACCAAAGCGATGTTGTGGAAAGACGGAAACGCCACATTGAGAAACAAAATAGTAAATACATCACAGAGGAAATCGTTCTGGAACTAGAAGACCAGGTCGATAAAGATAAGAAAGAAAATGTGGGATCACAATGCACCAAAGCAGTCCATGAACTAAAAATAAACAAAATAACGGGGATTGATCAAATTCCAGCAGAAATAATTAGGAATTTAAAAGAAAAGAACCGTCAAACATTACAAGCTAATATGCCAGATACATAAAACGTGAAAAATCCCGAAAGTGTTTACAAAAATAGTAATTCCTATACCCGAAAGGACCACAACTGTAAACTGCGAAAGTTACCCTACAATAGTTATAGTAACACATACCTCCAAAATGCTGAATAAAATGTATCTCGCAGAATTAGAGAATGTAAAACAAACCCTAACTGGAGATCAATTCGACGTTAGAAAGAATTCCGGTACAAAGGAAGCAATAATAGCTCTTAGAGTAATAATAGAAAATAGGATGATGAAATGAAAACCAACGTATATTGCCTTCATAGATCTAGAAAAGTCTTTTGATAACATAAAGTGATCAAAAAAGAAGTTTAGTTAGACAAACTATTGTAGTACTATATTAGCAACAATCATCGTACGACGTTAACCATAAAGGACTTATAATGTACCAGTTAGAATGAGTTAAAAAGACTGACCATGGACAGAAGAAGATGGAGAACCAGGGTGTTGTTGAATCAAGGTAATTAGTAGATTACTAACTACAGAGAAAGATTGTCTATATCTTCACCACTTTCGCACAATATAGCGATTAGCTCCTTTTTAGTTATTAGTCGATGCTGATGGGTCAGTCGATTAGTCATTATTCTAAAAATTGCAAAGGTAGATAACAAAAGTTTAGTTTATCTATATTTTTATTGGGAGTAATTATTTTACTTACTAACTTTATACAGGGTGTCCCACGAGGATGTTCCAAGACTTTATGTACAGGTTTTATGAAACATTTTAATCAAAAAAGTTCCAATAAACATGGATCACATTCCCAACCGTTTTTTAGATATCGATGAAGCAAATTAGAAATCTTTAGGGGTGCTTGATCGTTCTAGCTCTTCATTCTTTGTCGTAGATCCCCTCACCAGTTGATGTTTTCCGTCGATTCACAAATCATACTAAAAGTTTCCCATATTATTTCAATAAGTATTTTCCTAGAATCAGGCTTGCTTCTACCACACACAAATGACTTCACGTGACATGAAAAGAAGAAATCCAAAGGATTGAGATCAGAGGACCTTGGGGCCCACTTTACGGGACTATTCCTTCTAATCCGTCGTCGAGCAAACTTATTGTTTAGACAATCAGCAACAATTCAGCCGTCATATGCAGGGGCTCCATCTTGACAGTACCACATCCTACTTCTAATTCCTACAGGAATTTCCTTCAAAACTGGCATTATATTTGACTATTTAGGTTTCCTTCAAAGATGCGTAGTCTAATCAAAGCATTTCCAACTAACCCAGCTCAGACTTTCCGTATTTCCCATACATGTTCGTTGTGAAAGTTGATTATTCCATCCCGAGAAAAAGTGGCCTCAACACAGAATAAAATTATATCAATCAAACCATCGTATTCAATCAAACAATCACACAAGCACTGCCGTGGAATAAGATCAGTGGGAAGAAAATTTTAAATCGGTTTAATATGGTAAGGATAGAGTCCGTTTTCATGTAGGGTCCTTACAATTGCACTTTTATTTGGGCCTGTAGCTGCAGAAATTCATCTTACACTGGTTCAAAAATCCTCCTCAATTTTCTTCAGTATTCTTTCTGTTGACTCTCTTCTACAAATATCTCTATCACTTTTTCTGCTTCCAAACGTTCTGTTTTCTCTGAGAGAAAGAAAAACGCGTAGAATTGTTTTGTGACACGGAGAACGACGATTCGGGTATCTGATCCTATACGCTTCTGCTACTGCAAACGTTTGAAAACCGATACGGCATTTTTACAACATTAATTAAAAAATGCAAACCAAATTAATTAAAAAACCCTAAATTAAATGGTCCCTTCTTATCCCATTTGTCATTTTCAATGGTGACGGGCAATATTTTGACAATAAAAATCAAACTAATTGTCCTTGGTAACTCTAGTATCAGGTAAAATGATGACTGGTCGCCAGGAAGAAGGAAGAGCTAGAACGATCAAGCGCCCCCAAAGACCCCTAATTTTCTTCACCGATATCTCAAAAACAGTTGTCTTGGATCATCCTCATGGGACACGATTATATACAGTTTGAATTATTGGCATGCGTAAGTAAATATTTTGGCGTAACATTGTTCCGGATTTATACTAGTATTCCATAGTTGGTACCGTTGGGAACGTCACCCACCGTCGCTGAAGATGACAGTGTTATCCGTGAATATAGCTAACATTGCGTTAACTTCGAATGTATATATGCGAAAAACAATAGAACCAAAAATACTACCTTGTGAGACGTCACCTGTAATTTTTTTAGATTCTAAAAGTGTTGAATTGACTTTGACGGCAAAAGTTTAGTTTCCGAGGAACGAAACTACAGTGTTCATCTGTAGTTCAGGATTTTCTTTTCAAAATCTTCAAGCCACGCTGTTGAAGACTTATATGACGTTTAGAAATAAAGCTGCGGTATTTATTTTCAAAACCAAACTAAAAATGATCAGTACATTAAGAGTTAGTAATATCAGTTAGTTTTTTATTGGTTACTTTATCTACTAGTTTAGATAGCGAATTCAACAAGCTTATTGGTCTTTAGTTATTTATTTTTGTTTTATTCTTGCCTAGTTTCAGGAAGTAGCATGTGGGCATATTTCGGTAACTGGAGAAAATAACCTAGTCTCAAGTAGGTGTGTTTAAATAAGTGAGAACTTTTTAATTAGATGCCAAAAGATTGTATCTGCAATGAGGTCGTGGTCGACGAATTTTTTTGATGGCAGTTTGTCTATGAGTTCCTTGGGAAAAGTTAAAAATGTTTCTTTTAATATCGATTACCACGTGTTTAATGTGGTGATGATAGGGATAAAGGTCGATTCTAAGTGTGCACCAAATGCTGCACCTTTTTCTTGATTTGAGCTGTAATTGTCGCAGCCAAAATCAGCTGTGAGCGTAGGCAGTTCTTTGCGATTTAAGATTTTTTAGTAGTTTTCTATAGGCCCGTGTCTCCTTGGTTGAAGTTAACTGTGTGTTTTTTCTAAGTATTAAATCTAAGGTTATCAGCTCTCCTTTAATCAGATGTATGTAAGGGTATTTAGTCGCTTTTCGAATGAAACATTCCTTATCTTTAATTAGGTTAATAATTTGCCTCAAAGTGTAGTTGTAATATGTCAGAACAGACTTGCTTCTTGGTTTGCAGGCTTGTTTAACACTGATTTCGATTAATTTGGGGTGGCCAATCGCTATATCAATATCTTTTGCATAGTCTGGAGGTTTTAAGGCAACTTTTAAAATAGCTCAAGTTTTTTTACTTTTTATAACAGTTGGAGTTGATTGTTTAATAAATAATTTGCTAGCAAAGGACACCGACACTAGCAGGTAATTTGAGTTGAATTCTGTTCTAATGCTTTGATAGACTGGCTGTTCAGTGCCTTAAGACATTATCAAGTTATCGGACTGAGTCTATTAGGTGTAGATAGTGCATAAGTACACTCAACTAGAACCAAAAGGAGGATGTATAATTTTGAGCAAAATTAGTTTAAAGATATCACACCATGAATTTTTTATCATAGATAGGGGAGTTATGGGTGCTAATTTCAAAGTCGTGCGATATCGGGAAAGGGTCCAAAATATTATTTAAAATCAACTAAAAATACATGTTTATTATCAATTTCACCATAATAGACACTTTTCCCCAAGTTTATATTTTCACCATAATTATGTGCTTTTAAATTCCTATCCATAGACGTAAGGCACGTATTTTTAGGTTTTAGCTGAAAAATCACCAAGGTGTAATATAGTAGGTGTATAAATAAGTTTTCAGCTTTAGATTTCACAGGACGCAAATCACCGTTTACATGTAACGTATTAGTCCGCCCTCTTGCGGTTTTAAAGCAATGACATTTGGTCTTTCGAAACATCATGCGATTTGGCGTTTGATGCATATAACTACAATAATCAGCTGTGATTACGGTGGCAATCACAAAAGAGCATATTCGATTTTTTATCTACCTCGCGTTTCATTTTAAGAAAAACGCTACTGAAGCCACCGAAATGATTTGTGCTGCATATGGTGAGAATGCTGTAAGTCATGCAACGTGCAAAAAGTGTTACCAAAGATTTCGCGAAGGAGAGTTTAGTCCTGAAGAGCAACTACGCGCTGGACGCCCTCAAACATTTGATACGGATGAGCTGCAGACGCGTTAGGCTGGGAACTTCTCCCACATGCGGCGTATAGCCCAGACATGGCCCCTTCCGATTATCATTTATTCCGGTCGTTACAGCATCACTTGGCTGATACGCACTTCAAAACAGAAGAAGAAGTCTGAAAATGCATCGATAACTTTATCGTCTCGAAGCTGGTGAGCTTCTATCAGCAGGGAATTCGCAAGCTACCAGAAAGATGGTAAAAGGTCATCGATGCCAACTTTGATACTTAAGCTTTTTTTGTTTGTTTTTAAATAAAACTTTAATTTTGCAGAAAAAAGCTGAGAACTTATTTATATACCTATAATATATAATGGTAAAAAAAATCATTAGCGTCTGTCACCAAAGTGGTCAGCAGCTATTTTTTTTGCAACAGGGTTCTTTCAAAAATTGCGAAGAGTGATGCCAACACAATGCGAGCTTAAAAAATCTATTGCGCTTGATTACGTAATATCGGGGTTTTTCAGCTAAGCCCTAAAAATTCGTGCGGTAGGTCTTTGGATAGGTCTTGGTCTGTACATAATTATAGTAAACACGAAAACGAAAGTTTTGTCTAAAATAGTTAAAAATACAAAAAAACATGTATTTTTCAGTCAATTTTCAATATTTTTTGAACCCCTTCCCGATATCGCACGACTTTGAAATAAGCACCCTTAAACTCCTCTTGGCTCACTCTATCTATGATAAAAAAATTTGCTCAAAATTATACATCCTCCTTCGAAATAAATTTACTCTCACAAAGTTTACTAACAAGAAAATTTAATCCCCTCGGGGTTTGAAGTTCTGCAGCCCCAAAAGGTGTGTTTGGAAATTATATAACCTATAACCATAACTGGTTTAGCTATATCAAATTGTTACATAACTACTATGTGCGCAACTAAGTTTTCGGGTTTTTTCGATGAATGAGAGATGGAAAATTTCAAGAGGAATGCAAAAAATAGTTTATTCAAAATATCGTCCCTCCCTAGCTACACTTTTTTGCCATCTCTGTGGCAATACATGAATACCGCGACGATAAAACGACGCGTCTTTGTACCGAAACCATTCATCCAACCAATTTTCCACTTCTTCGAAATTGGCCAAGTGTAGCCCAGTCAAGCCGTCCACCATCGACACAGGTGATAATCGGAAGGGGCCAGGTTTGACAAATACGGCGGGTGCGATAGCAGATCCCATTTTAGACTTTTTATGGTGTCCTAGACGATGGAAGTGCAATGGCACGGAGCGTTTTCGTGCTGCAATATCACTCGTTCGTGTTTCGTATCCCGTTCTGGCCGTTTTTCGAGCAATGCGTGGTTCAAATTTATCAGTTGTCGGTAGCGATGCCCATTGACAGTTTCGCCCGGTTTCATAATACACGATCTGGTCCCACTAAACTCAGCGATTTCGCCGTGCCGTCGATGTTGATGCTTCGCCAGGTGAAAGCCACAATTTTTTGCGTTTGAGATTCTCGAAATATATTCACTTCTCATCGCCAGTAACAATTAGATGCAGGACATTCTTTCTTTCATGCCGCAAAAGCAAAATTTCAGAACTGGCTCTCAGTCTCTCACTCAACTCATGCGGCACCCATTTTTCTTCCTTTTGAATTTTTCTATGACATGTAAACGTTTGGAAATACCTTGGCGAGTCGTGTTTAATGCCTCCGCAAGTTGATCTTGTGTTTGCATATCATCTTCATCCAGTAACGCTTGCAGATTGACGTCCTCAATTGTTTAAACCAATCTTCACAGGTAGTTTTGATGGTGCATGTTTGCCGTAGGCCTCCTCAATCGAACGACGTGCTTCAGCTGCATTTTTTTCACGTTCAAACAGAGAAGCAAAGGTTCCCGCAAATGCTGTTTATTTGGCACCAAAACTCGTTGTTAGAAAAAATATTTTTTCGTTGCGCTATGTGTTGGTATTACGACTGGTTATTGTCAACAAAGGTCCAAGCTATAAAAAAAAAACAACTTCAGACATGTATGTCGACTACATGTGTCGTTAGCACCATCCATGTGTGAAACTCGGAAACTTAGTTGCGCACCTATACTATAATCAAATTTCACCTTTATTGATATTGTTAGTAGATAACAGATAATTAGTGTTCATTTTTAATTCCATTTGAATTCCAAGGAAATATAGTTAAGTTTCGTATTGTTTTTTTTTCTTTTTATGATCTATTGATAATTAGGAGTAAGAAGATTTTTATGATGACAGATATCATTTGGTTGAGAAAATTAATTGTAGAAGTTGTGTGAGATTATTAGGTAATATTGGTTCATTGGATTAGGTTGATGCTTTGCCTTTAAAATTAATTCCGCTTTTAAGTCTGTGCCTTAATGGCATACCAATTTCAGTCATGATTTATTTTAGGAATGATAGTCTGAGATCTTGTTCATTGCTAAAACAACTTAATATGATGAAAACAGCTACGGTTAGTTCTTGACTGCAATAATATTTAGTATGACTGTACTGCTGACATCTATGGCATCGAGGTATATTTTTAGATTTTTTTCTAATTTCAACTGTTACTATGGAGCAGTATAGTAATTTTAAAGGAATGTGTGTTTTGCTTCTTCATTTTTGTGAATTCAACTGCGCAAACTGATAATGGCTTAATTTTTAGTATATAGTCGTGTTAGTTTTATAACTAATGCATTTTTGTGAATTTATTTTTTATTATATGTTTAATTTTCTATATATAATATTTGATAAGTACAGGTAAAGATTCATCATTTGGGTTTTGGTAGGTACGATACTGATGAATTTTATTTTCATTGAAGTAATTGATAACTTTTCTAAGGTCAATAATATGTAGTGTGAATTTATTATAAATCGTCGTAAAGGTTCCTGATATGTTTTTAAATGACAGTTGTCAGTGTATTTTGATTTTATGCAATGTGCAGATAAATGGGTGGGATTTTGAGTTTGTCGTGTCTGCGTTTATTGGAACTTGTTTACGGGAAACTGCGTATCTATCGAGTAGGTTTCCAAATGTGATGTAGGTGGTATTTACTTGCTAAGAGATATTGAGCACTTTATGTGTACTAAATTTGCACGTCATTAATTGGAACAGATCTAACTTGCGTTCGATGATCCATTATAATTCGATGCATGTTTATTGTTACGGTTGTAGAATGGGAATAAGGCTGTATTTATTGCGTTTGCTGTGAATATGGTTAATGCTAAGCTTATCACACGGTTATCAGACGGCGTGCAGGACATCCGCACTGATACAGTTGTGAAGATCAATTATAGTTTTTCCTGGTAAAATAATAATTTTTTCATATTACTAAATCTTTTGCATGCCTCTGAAACAGAGAATAATCCTATATTTGGTCGTCTGTAAATACTAAACTAGGCAAATGTATACCTACCCTACATATACCAATAAATTGTTACCTTTGTCAAAAACTATAAAGAAGTGCACGTATACAAGTTAGCATGTGTTACTAAATTTCGTCAGAGATTATGTACACAGTGCAAAGACAATTATTTATCATAAAAAATGTTTATAAATGGTGAGAATTCTTCAGACGATATCATTTGAATGTAGTCTATGTAATCTATGTAATCGCATTACGGCAGAAACACCCAAAACAGAATTGATGCATCATATTGCAGTGCTGGATTAAGTTCACTGATGACCTAAATTTTTAGAACAAGGTCGTTCTCTGAAATAATCAGCTTTAAGGTTATATCAAAAATTCGCCTTATTTTAGTCGATACAAAATAATAAAGCGATTTTCACGTTTCTTCTAAGATAACAGTCTAAACTGTTATAGTTTGTACTTATTTTTGTGAGGAAGTTCCCACTTGACTTTTAAAGCATAAAGACGTGGTGTGTGACCTCTGCTGTGCGCGAAAAAGTGTCCAAGCTGATAGCACGGAAACGAAGCAAACTGTAAATATAAATTTAAATTTCTTTTTACCTTTCTACCGGAATTAACTAAACTGGTGTAAAATTAGTAAATTAAAATGATTAACTGATGTAGCTACAATGTTGCTGGCCGGCATCGACTACAATGGGACATATACTACACATAGAATCAGCAGCAATTTCCAAATAGAATTCATATGACTCAAATACCCAAATACTTTCCATCTGTTCCACACGCTACTTTTCAGAATTTTACACAACAAATAACGTATCAACGAACTAGCACTCCACAAATCCCAACTGGCAATTATCACCATTATCAAATCCAACACCATATGTTCATACAGATATATCTGAAATCTTGATAATAATAGCGAATCAATCTGAGAAAGGTTTAGAAAGCGATATGGGCCAATCCGATAATGACTCCGTCTACATATGGTAAAAAATTAAAGGTGTTAAATGGAAAAGAATGAAAAAAATACCAATAATTCAGAGACAATCTTTGTGCACAGTGTAGCTAACTAACTACGAAATGATGACAAAAAAATAATTAGCTGTAGCGGAAACAGAGCAATATATAACAAAATATTTAACCGACAATGTCGTTAAAATAAACGCAAAAAACCCGGACGTATGCCATAAAACACATACAAGAAAACGATATTATTCATCACTCATTTCAAATGAAACAAGACGTACCATACAAAGTAATCATGAAACATATTTATCACACAACACCAAAAGAAGAAATAAAAAACGCTTTTAAGGAATTGGGCCATTATGTAAAATACGAAATATTAAAAATAAACACACCAATGAACCATCGCCAGCGTGGTCGCACGATTGAGGCATGGGCTGCGGTCTGGACGAATCCGGGTTCCATTCCCGGAGCTCTTTGAGCGGGTAGCCTACTCAATCACTAGAAACAATTGGGTACCTGCATTCGCTCGAACAAGAGGTAATAATGGCGGTCGTCTAAGGTGCGGTGCTTGCCACATCTCCCCGCATCAGAGATGATGCGCGACGACCGGGTAGAGTGGACGAACATATGAGAGGCCCAACCTTCTCATCTCGTGCTCCCACGCGGGGCGTTATATAAAAGAAAATCCAAACAAACAAACACCATATCATTTAACAGAACAAAACTCTCCATTATTACCAAACCAACAAAATAACACTTACCCAACATTTTCCTTCAAATATATCATGTGCACATTTCTTAAATTAGCGACCCGTATAAAAACAAGATTTAAGTCTTCAACAGTTTCATGATGAATTAAAAAAAATTAGTCTGTTCTTCATCAAAGTAACTTGATGTTTAACATGCTAACTACAGTTATTGACAAATTAATTCAATAATGGCCTTACTTCTTATAATACCAAAAAAAAATCATAATTGAAATGTTTCTATAACTCCATAACATAGACATCGTGCTTGTGGCAGAATCACATTCCACTAAACAGATCATATATAAAAATTCCTCATTATAACATTTATCATACTCAGCACCCCGACGGAACTGCACACGGCGGCTCCGCAATAATTATTCGAAGTTCAATTGTACACCATGAACTATCTGCATATCAATCTAACTTTCTACAAGCTGCAGTAATTCAAGTTAAAAAGCTTCCGACTCCAATAAATGTGTCGGCCATCTACAGCCCTCCTAGGCACAACTTCACAAAACAAATGTTGCAACAAAACTCGTAGAAGGAGGAGATTTTAACTCCAAGCACACGCACTGGGGCTTACGCCTAACCACAACGAAAGACAAAGAGTTATATAAATTAGTAATAGATAACAATTGTAGCTATCCCTCCACGATCACTCCAACTGATTGGAAATCTGACCTAAATAAAATCTCTGACTTACTGGACCGTTTTGTTACCAAAGGGCTTGGAACTAATTATATGGATATAATACCTGATTATGACAATGTCTGATTACTCACTGATAATAGTGACTATAAGCTCAACAATCATCTACAAAGAACCTACTGTTACACTCAGTCATAAAAAACTACGTGGGTTTTATTTCAACATCATATGGACCAAAATATTTGTAAGTCTGAAAACTTCAGATAAAATTGAACAAGCCGCAAATCAATTTATAATTACTATATAAACATCAGGCTGGAATACAACTTCACCGCCTATCAATATTAAAATAAATTATCCCAATATCCCGTACGAAATAATGGAAATAGTAAATGAAAAAAGACATGCCAGGACAAGTTGACAACAAACACATAGTGTAGAAGGTAAACGTAAATACAACCAGCTTAACAATAAACCGAGAAACCAATTGAGACAAACACGCAACTAAACATTTCAAAAATATCTACAAACATTATTTTTTTATTCTAGTTTTCGACCAAACAAATGATTATAAAGAAAATGTAGAAGTAACTAATTATTTTCATTTAAAACATTATTATCTAAGGAGATAGTAAAGGCGTAAACAAAAAAAAATATTATTCGGTAGTATACTTAATGAATCCAACAAAGAACTTTTAAAGTATTTTTTAAAAATATTCATGTAATGTTTAGAATATTCAAATATTTGAAATCATTACAACGAATTTGCAGTATAGGATACCACTTAAATTTAAAATATGCATTTATTTACTTTAAAATATACAGCACAAGTGATTATAACAACTTCACCTATTAACATGCTATTCATTTAGCACTTTTTATTGAGTTTTTTGTTTCTTTGCATATTTTTGAATACCATGTACTGCGTTGTTAATTAAATTCTCTTATTAGTCATCGCTAAACTGTTAAATTAATAAATATAAATTATACCTTATTTTTTCGACGACGCTGGAGAAAATTATTGCAATGCCATTATTTTCTTAGAAGATACAGAAATATTTACGAAAATTTATCCCGTTAGTATATAAAATTAATGTGAAAACTCAGCAAGATTATTCCAAAATTTTAAAGAAATATATTTAGCAATAGTATCTTGGATGAAATTTAATGATCTCCAAAAAATCGCATCTCCTATTTCTTCACTTATCGATCATTTTCAAACGAGAAGTTATAAATTATGGAGTTTCACTTTCTTTCATTTGCCCTTAAAAGTTATATGTAATTTTTTGTATGATTTGTGCTGGATAAATCGTAAATTATTAATACCTAGTATTCCCATAAATGTTACAAATTCAAACCTATCCTTGCTTTACACACAGCATCCGTGACTAACATATAGTTCCAATTGTCAAGACTTAAAGTTGTAAGTTATGTTGTGTTTCTAGCCAAGTTTGGTTATTAACCAATGGAGTGGGATGACAAAGAAAACCATATTTGCTGTATTAGCATTACACACATTACTGAAATGAGTATAATCTTTAATATCTCCCATCTTCTCGGCATTAGCCGTATGTTTGTGTATCGGGCTATAAAATTGTATAATGATACTGAAGGTGTAGAGGATCGTCCAAGACTTGAAAAATCACGTTTAATTCGTACTATTCAGGCAGTCAAAGCTACGAATGCCCGAATTAAATGAAATAAGCAGAAGATTACGTCTCAAGGGATGCAAATTTCCAAAACTTTAAGGTCTCGTATTATTAAGCAAGACTTAGGACTAGTTACTTACAAAAGACAGGTGCTTTAAGGAAAGGTAGAAGGGAAAAAGCAAAGATATTAGTGACCTGAGTATGCGCATGATGGACGCAGAAAATCTGTTTGTGGCTAGATCGTCTAAATAAGCATCTTAGCTAGTGTCTAGGGTTCAGAGAAGCCATTACCCAGCAGGTGTAATGGCTTCATGGGGAGTGTGTTATGATGAAATCATTGACATGGAGTCAAAAGTTTCGGCCGCTGAGTATCAACAGAATGTTTTGGAAGGTGTAGTGAAACCTCTGAATCACACGCTTTTTCGAGATGAGCCTTAGATCTTTCAGCAAGACTCCGCACCCGCCCACAAAGCACGGTCTACTCAAACTTGGCTGAGCAGCAATGTGCATCATTTTCTAACAGTGGTGAATTGGCCATCTGATAGCTCAGATCTCAATCTATTAGATTACAAATTATGGGCAGCTTTAGCCAAAAAGGCAATGTTGATTCTTTGAAGCGAGCCCTGTCGGTTGTAGTCAATACTTTTCCAATGGATGTAGTACATACTACCACAGATGAGTGTTGGCTTCCCTCCATATTAACAGTAATTAAAAGAGTCGCAACCGACGGGACAGGAAAAATTTTATGATTTCGAAATATGAGATTTTTCTTTCAAATTCTACAATTTGGCATATAATCGGACTTTGAAACTTTTGCATATCATTCTTTGGATGCTGACCTAATGCTGAATACTATAATCATGAGCATTGTAGCCATAGAAAAAAATGTCTTAAATTTTAAATTGAATAACGGACGAGACATAATTTCATTCTGGAGTTCATATTTAGAAAATAATTTATTAACTAATGAAACTGACAATGAAAAGATTTACAAAACATGAACGATAATTAACAAATGGCATAGAAATTTAGGCTGAGTGAAAATGCTACATAAATCTGATGATTCAAAAGTACGTTTTATAATTAAATGATTCGGAATTTCAACCTTAAAACGGTGTTTTTATTGAATCTGAGGAATTATAGATAGTTTTTGCCACTTTCCATTCAACATTTCTTTAATCTCTTCTATTTCGCTTTTGGTAATTAACATTATATGCACATTAGTTACTTTAGCTTTGGCGCATTGGTACGTCATACGCACTCTTTATTTCGGATTTTCTCATCCACACCAACCTTTTAACTAGACCTCCTATTCCATCTACAGCCCTTTATCATGGGACGTGGCAAAAAAAGCATAAGTTTGAAAGAGTGTATTTATTCCTAAATTGTGCCGCACAACCGCCAGAAAGAATTTAATTTTGTTAATATCTTTAAATTTATCGTACAGTGCTTTTAAAATTTTCTTTATGAAAACATAGACGGCATATTTACTATGGGTCAGGCCATCACTAACTATTGCGAATGATTCCGTAGAGTTAGTTAACCAGCTTGTGTGTGACACCAAAGAGTAATTTTCAGCGAAATCAACTTAAATCACAACTTCATTCAATATGATACTTTCTTTTGTCGTTTGAAAGTACTGTTTTTGGACTCTTTTTACAAAAAATGAATTTTGAGTTGATTTAATTGTTTCGCAAGGGTATTAATTGCAGTCCGAAGTGATGCTTCTGTGTTAACAATTTGAGGACGGTCATCAGTATCGTGCCATTGCTTCCATATTAAAATAAATTTATCCATATCGACATATTGAGAAACAGATAATAAGGACAAGCTCAAATCGGTTTCACATCTCATGCAGTCATTGGTCATACATGTTTGGTTAGTTACATCGCAACAGACTGTTTTTAACACTTTAGCACAAGATTCAGGAAAATTTACAAATTTATTGTAAATAGCATCAATAAAAAACTATAGTTTGCATGGTATTTACACATACAAACGTTATGTGGCATATCTGAAGATAGTAACACACGTTTAGGTCTTAAGTTATAGAATTCTTCTGGATAAAGGACTGTAATAAGCAAATGCTTCCTTTAGTGTCAATTTTATATGGCGCTTTTGGAATATTTCTCTCTTCCCTGATGATACATCCTTCACACTTTTTGTATCCCTTTTCCCTGGAGCTTACCTGCTGACATAATCTCTGTTAAAGAATTCGGTTATCGTATTATACTCTGGATTTGACACACTAACTCTCTTACTGTTATTATTGTCTGGTTTCAATAATCCAGGCATCGTTTCTAATGCCAAATGTTTTATTACGGTTTTTCTTTTATGAGGGCTCCCAGGCAGCATCCATTTAACTTTTTTCAGTACCTTTCCTAATGTTTGTTTGCATTTATATCCTGTATTCAAACTACTGTTTCTTTGTTTTAGTTTTCTTTGCTTCTGTTTGTATATCCTTTTTCTTTCTTTTTCTTCCTGTCTCGCAGTTTTTGCTAATGTTTCATTTTCTCTTAGTAAACTTCTTTTATTCTTTCTTTAACCTTTCTTTCTGCATCTTTTTCTATATTTGTTCCATTTCTCCTCATTTTCTTTAATTTTCGCTCTGTACTTGCGTATTGAGATTTTTATTTTCTCATTTCGAGTTTCCGAAACTTGGGAACTTCGATTGCCAGCATCCATTTCTAAAAATATTAC
Source organism: Sinelater perroti (assembly GCA_036346155.1). Taxonomy (NCBI): domain Eukaryota; kingdom Metazoa; phylum Arthropoda; class Insecta; order Coleoptera; family Elateridae; genus Sinelater; species Sinelater perroti. The sequence goes on from JARFIY010000001.1 coordinate 39,512,324, forward strand.
AACGAACGAAATTAATAACGCACGGGACATTTTCATTAATTCAAAAAAATATTAATGATTTTCTAATATGAACTAAACCTAGGATTTCAGGCAACATTTATTTGAATTAAGTAATAACATGGAAAACATACTCGTGATTTCCTTACACAAGATTTGAATAGAATTTTTAAGTGTTTTTGTTAACGGACGAGACAAAATAATTAAATTAGTTAACACAGAAATAAAACTCTCTGCACTTACCTTAATAAAATTGCAACCACTCTAAAAACGCAATCAATATTACCTCTGTAAAATGACATTCACTTTTGGTTAAACTCCTGTAGTAACCATGACAAGCACCTACTTATTTACAATTAAATATTCTTAAATAAATAAAATGCCGCTGCATGTATGAAAACAATAAGTAATATTGAAATTAAAATTCTGACAATGATCCTGAAACTCCTTGACACTTAAAATAGAAGGTTTAATTTCCGTAATTTCACTAAGTTGTAGATTAGATTCTGTTGATTTTTTGCTATGTGGTTTACTTTTCTCGTGGAATGGCTGATTATTCAATTGATTTAATTTCTTATCCAATGAACGCCCCCTTATCAGTGAACAGATTCTTGCAAAAAAAAAGTAAAAAAATTGCAAGCGGATAAAATTTTAGTAATAAATTCTACATGTGTTAAAATATTTTATTCGTGTTTAACAAAGAAAGTTTATGATTGAGTTGACTTTGATTTGGATGTAATTTTGGGTATCTATGAACTACAGCAAATTCATTAACATTTGTTTCAGCAAATTTCCCCTTTTCAATAAATTACTCTGTATATACTTTTATAACTTCGACTGCGAGGGCTATTTTTTCAATTTTCTTTCTCCTTTTTGGTTTTTATAATGTTCTAAAAATCATATTATTTACTTAGCAGAGGGTATTATCCATATGTCATCTAATTAAAATTTGTTTTGAATAAAAGAACATAAAAAGTTTTATGCCGTATTTTTTGTTTGAGGTGAAAGAATTTGAACGTTTTGAATGGAAAACGATAATATTTACACATAAATTGAACTCTTATAAGATACAAACGATTGCAAAGTGGATAAAACGGTATCTTTATGTTTCAGATTAATAAAAGGTGACGGTGAAGTAATTGAAGAAATCGTTAGCAAAGATCGACATAAGGAAATAAACAAACAAGCTACACGAGGCGACGCAGAATTTTTCCAGAAGAAGCTCTCGGCAAAGCTGTCGCGCTGATTAAGCAGATAATCAGCCTTATTCTACGTTTTTGACAAAATATTGTCTTTGATGTGTGTAACTTTCAAACTGTACTTATATAAAGTTGACAAAAGTTTCATAAGATTAACGTCAATTTATATATTTTTTAATCGATAAATATACGTGCATGTATTGATGTTTGCTATTTTAATATATAAGAAAAAGTGAACCTAAAAAATTAATGGGAAGTTTTGAAACAAAATCCTATTTTTATTCTTATTTCTTTATTGTTACTTATATACTGTTCTTTATCATTAAGTATCAGTTAGATGAACAAATACACTATGAACAAACGTATCCAGATACTCTCCTTAGAAAAGCGAATCCAGCTGTTACACATACAATGTCATACAATGACAAAAATGAGTAAGTCAGCAGAGTTCAGTGATTTTGAACGTGACATGATTATTGGATGCCATTGTTGCAACAAATCAGTTCGTGAAATATCAGCTTTGCTACAAGTGCGTAAATCAACTGTAAATGATGTCATTATGAAATACACTTGAGAACAAAACAAACAACTCACTAGCCGCACACGCATTTTCGTCTCCTGTTTCAGTTTAAGGGAAATGAAAAAATCTGGTGTGAACATCACACGACTTTCCTTATCCTATTATTTGGGTAATTCTGGCAAAAATCCTGGGCTTCAATTTTTTTTTGAGTTCGTATTTTACCAACTTTTACTTTAAATTCATGTTTATCTCGTGATAACAAGTCATTTTTATTCTCATAAATTTTTTCTATCTTCAAGCGTTTAGATTCGCGACCGCTTTGCGACCGACTTTGCGAGCTTGCGACCAAACGGCTCGGCCGATTTTTTTTTTCGCACTGCGTTCCCTACCTACAAGTAACTTGCATACCAAATTTCAAGTCTCTAGCTCTTACGGTTCTCGAGATATCTTGTTTACTGACAGACACACACAAACACACGAACCAATGGCTAAAAACAACTTTTTTGGTGTCCTGAGGTTATATTTCGTCCAGAAATGTGAAAACTGGGTAGGTCAAATTTCCGTCGATTACATTACTTTCCTTATTATAGGATAAGGAAAGTAAAAATATAAATAACATTGAACTATTTCTAAATTATTTATAAATTGTTTTTTTTTATTTGCAATTATTTTCTCCAATGTGATTTAAAAAAATAATTGATATTTCTTGTTTAGTGCTAGCTATAATGATATTAATAGTCCATTCAGCTTACTGGGCTTAATTATATAGCCAACATAACTCTTAATTTGTAATTTGAAATTTCTCTAAAATTATAACTAAACTCCAAGAATACAAAATTATAATGCAAAGAAAATACTAGAAGCTACAAACAAAGTGTATTAGGACTCTTAATAACATGGCTTTTAGTATTCAACAAATTATCACCGAATTGCTTGACCGTTGGCTCTGTATTAGATTTCTTGTCTGACACTTATTTAAGAACTTGCTGATGAAGCTCATAAAGGTACAAAAGTTGGACTGGTCTGCCATTCAGTACTGCTCTGTCTACCTGGCACTATACACACCACTTTTCCTAACTTTCAACTGTTTGTATTGGTAATATCAAATCCTATAATAACTGTCAGAATAAGCTTTGAAGGTGGCCTTTAAAGCATTTCCAGTATCAGATGCATAAGTTAGCCTTCGAATTTGGTCTAGGAAAAATCAACGGTTCATAAACACTTGGTTCAATAGGCCCTTGTGTCATTTCATAAGTTGAAATTGAAGCAATATATTGACGCAGATCAACTGTATTTTGGAAAATAAAGTTCAAATGTTATATATCAAAATTTTTGGGAATGGGCTTTTAAGTTAAAATTATATAGAGACATTCTAGTAAGTCCAAATGAATTTCAGAGAGCAATGTTAACTGCTCGATTAATTACTAACTCACGGTCACATAATACACTTAACAATTTCATAAGTTAGCGAAACTCGTCCACTTTAACTTTACCAACCATATGCTCTCATATATCGCATCATCACGCTGCGCTGAGTGTATTTAATTTTCAGATATATTAAACAGTGCCTGAACTTCTCTATATATTTCTAGCACTTACAAAGTTTTTGGAATTGTCTAAGTACAACGCTCGTAGTTAAATTCTTTTCACCACAAATCTCAGAATGCTCATTACATAGTGATATGATTCTAAATGTATTGCTCTATATGCGTAAGTGATTTGATGAACGTGGCAGCAACAACTGTACATGTACCCATAGTTTCCTTCTTGTAAACCATTTTATGGCTACAAATCATTCTGATACTAATTCGTTTAACAATAGTCACACAGTGCAAAATGGGTTAAATTGGAATTTGTAATGTGATTCAAATCTTTTCATTTCGAGTAAACGAATTCAAAACTGGCAGAATAAGCACTGATGATGTATCACATCCAACAGGATAATTGTACTTCAAGTCTTCATTGCTAATTACATCAAGATTAAGTAAAATTTCAAATCTCAATCACATTATAGATAGTGCTACCTCAGTTGTTTAATGCTCAGGTACAGAATTTATTGTCTATTACTAATAGTAGCCTATCAGTTTCCTACTTTCCCCCATTATAACAAATCTTTTCATGGCCGATTCTGAAACAAAAACCCTCAACTCTTTTCATTTTAAATCTGCCTCTTGTATATAATATGTTAATTATTTTATCTGGACTCGTGAACAACCTACCTAAATGCCAAATTCCATAATCACCCTACCCAAATCCATTTCATTGCAAAATCCTTCATCATGAGATACATTAAACTTTCTGATATGAAAAACTGACATATCAAATTTAAAACTATTACCATAACGCTACTGCAAAACGGGTTTCCAACAAATCCTTATCTCATATAATTAAAATACTAACAAATATACCAACTTCCACTGCCAAGAACTTCTCAAACAACAAAAAACCATACTTGCCCACATTAGATTACAATAATAAAATAACTTACTTTATTCATTCAGCCAAGGATCTTTGCCTAAATTCTTTGTGGAGACTGTTAAAGAACCTATATATATATATAGGTCAAACAAACAGACAAATATCCGAGTACTCCTTGGATGTACAGAAAAGCAATAATTGTTCAGCACATGTGAACATCATAAAGTCACAAAATTAATTGATTTCATGCAAAACATTAGTTCCCATTTCCCATCCTATCAGCAGAATTATTTTTGAAACAACTGAAATGGAAAAACACCTTTGATGCCTGAATACCAAAACAGTATAATCAATGTTTGCCTGACAGAAGAATTTCTATTTGACAGGTTATCGGTTACGTAACAACTCCAAACCAACAAACTTTATCCGATTCAATACATCTCCCGCCAAACTTTGACTTCCAATGCTATAAATGATAAAACAGTAAAACAGAGTTGATTATTTATAAAATTCTTTTAAAAATTGCAGAATGTCGAGAACATTCTTAACAACGATGTGATTTAACCCGTTAATGAACTAAAACCAAAACAAAAATAATGCGCATATCATCTAATTGAAAGTGTTCAAGAAGAAGAACATGTAATTTTGAGGCTACAGACAAAAGCTAACCCCTATATATCACTAGGAAAATGTGATAAACCTGAAATGCAATGGCTTCGGATTTCAGGAAACGAAAGGAATTCTTATTGGTTACCTTGAGAAGGGGAAATCCATTACTAGCGAATTCTGTGTGGCACTTTTGAATAAATGAAAAAGAGCGATAACGAAAAACGTTATAGAATGGCCAAAAAAAATATTGTACTACGACAACGTATCGACGTATTCAAAACCATGTTGCTAAGCAAAAATTTTAATTCCCTCAAATCACAATTTGTCCCCAAAATAAATACTTTCTAGACTGGTGAAAAATTTTAGTCAAACTAAAAGGTAATCAGGGGATAAACAAGTACTTTGAAAGCCCTTAAAAAAAGTCCACCTCTACGAAGGAATCAATCCTGAAACTAGAGAATTGTTGGGACAAAAGCGATTAGTTTTGATTGAACTATATTAAAACCAAAGTACTTTATAAAACTTAAATTCTCATCTTTAATATAAAACTATACAAATCACATTCTATTATTTTTTTTTGTTTTCGAGATTTCCCATTGAACTACTGCTTAGAATGATAAGTATTTATAACATCCTCCATCAAGATTGGACGCGTTTTTGTGTCTCTAATATGAGTTTTCACTCTAGTTTCATAGTTAGAACTTTGAAATGTTAGATAAAATTTTCATCAAGGTTGGCCAAAATCATCTATTTCATTTTTGAAAATAACCTAATTCATATCCAGTTTTTTTTTTGTTTAACAGTTTGAATATTCTAAGCATGATGAGTCATCTCTGAAAAAATTCAATAGCTTACCATTTGTACAGTAATCTAATTACTAAAATTATCTTCTCAATGATTCAAAATTATTCAAAACAAATTTTTATACAACAGTCACAAGTCATACCAACTATATAATTCTCTTACCAATTAAACAGCACTGTAGACCTACAATGTGCATCAACACTTATTTCGTAAGTTTTGTATTTTATGAAAGTAGCGTGCCACTTTTCAATAAAATCAATGTAATTCCTGAAAAAAATCTTTTCCTTAGTACACAAGCACACGTGAATCGTTAAATAAACTATGCAGTGGGCGACCAAAAATCCTCAGCTCAAAATGATGTTGCCCTAAGAAATAGAAATCTGGCTGGTAGGTCTTAATTACACGAAATTAACTAAATTGTGGCGTGAAGCTACCAACATTAACATGTGCACATCTTATGGATTAAGATGTAGGCAATGGAAAAAACACGTGTCTGAAAATATTACGCTTTTATCTTCAGCGAGATAAAGAAACTGAACCACACACGAATAGTATGTTAGGTTTTTAAAAAGAATATTTACCAAAATGTGTACTCTCTACAATTAAATATCCTACTGCTGTCATGATAAATGGATGCGTATCTGTTCAAGAAGTTGATCTACTCATATCATATCTGGGATAATTAATGCCACTAGGTACCTAGAATATTGTATATAGAAGAAAATTTTATTCTTCAAGACAATAATGCAACTTTTCATAGGATAAAGTTAATTTAATCCTGAATGACCACCAGCAAAATAAACGGAATCTACTTGCCAGCATATCTCGAATCTCAATCTAATAGAAAAGAAATGGCAAAGAATATCAAATATCACATTTAAAAATAAACTTGCAATAAAAACGAATTGAATAAAATATGTAATTCAAGCTTGGTAGCATTGTATTTTAAAGGAAGAATTACAGAAATTATTGAATTACATGACTAAAATGTACTAATTGATTATAAATAACAAAGACTCATCAAATATTAATATTAGTATGAATTTAATATATAATTTTTCTTTTTTTATTTCTTTATCTAGTTTATATAAATTTATAATAAATTTACGTTCTAACTATATTTCTTTTTTAATTAAAATTTCTGTTGAGAGTTCTTTATAAAATTATTGAAATAATTTAAAATATGGAGGACAAGAGGTCTAAAAATATTTGAAAATAGAGTGTTATACGTTCAATTCTCCTTAGTTTTCAACTGATTCAAGAAGAAGAATGGGGGGGGAGAGTGATATGTAGGCAGGATAGGTACCTTACTGGTTAACAAAATAAATTGAAAGTTTATTTCCACAACTAAGGCACTGTTTGATGACAAAAGGTTAGTCTTCAAAAATACTAATTGGCCAATAAAATTTGTCAGAAGAATTACTTTCCTTAAAAGCATTTTTGTTGCTTCTTTGAGGCAATTTTATTGTACTCTTGCTTAACAATTATATTGGTCATTTTAATATTTTCGACTTCATTGAAATTATTTTTAAATCTGTAATATCTACTTACCCACAAAGTAATGTATCATTGTAAACATTATTAACTAAAATCCATTTATTATCACAATATTAACAACAGTTACAAACTATTCAATTTGAAATGATGCAACAATCGCATGCTCATTCATAACTCGAAAATATTACATTTAAGAACGATGTTTACATTATTTTTACAGCTAGTATGTATTAATCTAATCAGTATAATTAATCCATTGTATATGATCTTAATCTTAATATTTTGAAGCGATCACAATCGAAAGGATCCTGCAAATAATTAATGCTGCCTGTATGCTTTGTTACCAAGTATCTAATCGGCAAATACCTGTTACTGGAAATTCCCCAAACAGGAAGTTAAAACAGCTGCATGAAGTAAGTTGTTGAACCATCGCGCCAGGCTGGATCGTCCACAATTTTCGCTCTACACAGAGGACATGTTTGCTCGCGATCAAACCAGGTGCTCACGCAGCTCTCACAGAAAATGTGGCGGCACTGAAGCAGTACGGGAGAATCATATTCGTCATGGCATATGGGGCAGTGGTTTCCAGCAGTCTGGATTTGATCCTTACTTGGTAATGAGCCCAGAGCCTAACAAAAATTAAAATGTTAGCATACTTTTCAATTAAAGCGCTGCTTTTTTTAATTCCTTATTTACAATAATTCTGTATAACAAATCTTTAAAAATTCAAGAACCGTTTTAAAAACGTAAATGTACAAAGTTGATAATTACCACAAGAAATTGATAGATTGTTCAAATTTATATCTTCACTTAAATTTTCATACTACAAATAACACCAAAGCGATATTCTGACACAATCGAATACATGTACTTCCCCTCACTGTTGATAATTTGTTGAAAATATTCTGGTAATATGGGCTTTAAAATGTACCATTGTGTAAACCATCATTGTTGTCGACTGCAAATCTGAATATGGATTATAAGCTTTCAAATGTATAAATCAATTGAAATAGAAAGAAATAGTTGATTTCATATTAATTTTGTTTAACGATCTTTTTTCCGTTGATTTCAAATTATGCACCAAAAATCTTCTACAGACTTTTTCTATTGTTGATCCATTTCTCCTTTCATAAATGCTAAATAAAATTCCATTGAAATGCATTGATATAATTAGAATCTTCTTCCTTTTTTAAACTCTTGTCTTCACTTTTTAAACCAGTAATATTTTGTTCCTTAGTGAAAGTAAAAGGAAGCTCAATCACGCTTGGTATTGTTCTTTTATGAACTAATAAGCTATTTCCCTCACTTTTTTAGACAAAATCAAATCATTGGCCAAAATTTCATACAAACTTATAGATATGTCAATTTTAGGAGAAACTTCTCTAACTGATGAATATCTTTTTTCTTCCAAATATATCTTGATTCAAAAAAAAAATCGGTGAGAGAAGGGAAAAATATATGTTGCGAGTAATTCTCTTCACATCAATACCAAATGATTGTAAATTTTTTTTAAATTAATAAATCCATATTCACAATCTGCTCTTTTAGAGCAATAAGCAAATTGGTTTACAGTTCAAGACGTGAGTTGAGAGTTGTCTGGTGACAACACTCCGAAAATTAATTACAAATATGTATATAAATATAATTAAAAATGTTTTTTACCGTTCCGGATCACTAGACCAATGTCTTTTTAACCTTCTTTGCACTGCGAGGGGAGTACTTAAACGATTGACTAAATCATTAGGGCGTCCTAGGAGACAATGTAGCTAGTTAGTAGCTAGTTGATAAATTTCGTAATCTATGTAGGGTACATCCGAATCTTCATTGAGAGTTTTATTACTGACGTACCACGGAGCATCGTGTACTATTCTTAATATTTTGGAATGGATCCTCTGAATTATTTTTATATTTGATGGCTTTGCGTAACACCAAAGCTGAATACCATATGTCCAAATTGGTTTTATTATACATTTGTATAACAACAATTTGTTACACATGGTAAGTGTGGATTTGCATCCAATTAGCCACTTTAATTTGAGGTTAACTTGATTTTTTTCCACTATTATATAAGGGTTCCACGTCAATTTTTTATCCAGCGACTTCAGGGCAGTTTAATTGTCAAGCTGTAAAAGTGATTTGAACTGACTTTTCTTCGTTTACTTTTATTCTTCAAGTATCAAACCAGTCTTGAAGAATATTGGGCTAACATTAAAAATTCTCAGAGGCTTCTTGAGGGTTTTCAGTTATGGCAATTACAGTAGTCTGCGAAGGTAGCTAGCGTTGTATTGTTTGTAGTTGATAGATATCGTTGGTAAACAGGAGTTATAAAAAAAAGGACTTAATACGCTACCTTGAGGGATGCCCGAGTTAATCAGATAGTAGTTGAACGTCTCGATATTAAATGTGGCTTGAAATATTTGTCAGTAAGATAAGATTTTAGAAGAAAATGACTTTTATAATAAACCAGGTTTCCAGACAATCAAAAGCCTATTTAATACCTAGAAATACAGCTGTGCTTGTTTTTTCCTTCCAGACAGTTCCTCTGTAATTCTTTTTAACAGCAATCTTTCGAATATTTTTGTCATGATGGACAGTAGACTTATAGGTCGATATGAAGATGCAACATTTATTGGTTTTCTGAGTTTGTGAATCATAATCACTTGGGCAAATTTCCAAATTGCTAGATAATAGGTTAGCCTATTTTTTTTGTAAAATGTATAAATAATTTAATTGCCCAAAGTATTAAATGTTTTCTTTTGATATTCTTACATACGTGGTTGATTTAAATATAAATTAAAATTATTTTTCTTAACTTATTGAAGAATCATAAAAATACAAGCATATAAAGTTATTTTTCTATATGATCTGTTGACTTACAAGCACATTTTCTGCAATAGGTAGTTTTAATCCTACTATCGTAAAATCAAGGTGGTTGTGACATCAATAGTCACAAATTTCTGTCCTCCAAGTGATCCTGGTGATAATCTAGAGTATATACCAGATGTTCAAACATGAAATTCGGAAATTTTTTCCAAAAAAAACACCTTAAATTCGGAATGACAAAAATTGGTTTATTCAAAATATGTTCCATTGCTAGTTACACATTTTTCCTATCTCTCAGGTAATTTGTGGATACCACGCCAGTAAAAAGATTTCCCTTTTGCCGCGAACCATTCATTGATCTATTTTCTCACATCTTCGAATGAACCAAAGCGCTGCTCAGTAAGGCCCATCGATGCAAACAAGTGGTAATAGGAAGGAGCCAAGTCTGGTGAGTAACCCGCATTGGGTAGTACTTCCCAGTTGAGTATTTCCAACGTGTCAAAAAACCGGTTTTGCCGTATGTGATGGAGCATTGTCATGGAAGAAAATGATCTTGCCTTTTTCGATATTCTGGTCGTTTTGCGAGTAGCGAACGATTCAAATCGATCAATTGTTGTTGGTAACGTTTGGTATTAACCGTTTCACCAAGCTTTAACAGCTTATAATAATAGACCACACCTTTCTGATCCCATCAAACACAGAGCATCATTTTCCTGCTAAAGCAATTCGGTCTTGCAGTTGATGTGGATGGTGTGTGACTCGGTTTACCCATGATTTGTTGCGCTTGGTATTCTCAAAATATATCCACTTTTTATCCTCAGTAACGATACGATGCAAAAACGACTTTCTTTTATATCGTTCGAGCAAAATTTCAGATGTTTTTGCGCCTTTCCATCTGCCTCTTGTTTAGCTTATGTGGTATCCATCTGCCGATCTTCTGAATCTCTTCCATCTCTCGTAGGTGATTGGAAACAGCTTGTTGACTAACGTTCAACTGCTCTGCGAGTTGTTTTTGTGTTTGTGAATCGTCTTCGTCCAACAATGCTTACAATTCCTCATCTTCGTATTTTTTTTGGCGGTTTTCCGTGTTCCTGATCTGCAACATTGAAATCACTACTTTTGAAACGTCGAAACCATCGTTCACACGTATCTTGCGATAGAGCAAGTTCACCATAAGCTTCTCGAAATAATCGTATGATTCAGCAGCAGTTTTCTTAAAATGAAAACAAAAAATTATTGCTGTTGCTCTTTATTTGGCACAAATTTTGATATAATATTGAACACAGCAAAACAATACTATGCAAACACTTTTTCAACTTATCACTTGCGCGCGTTGACTCTTGGTGGCATAACAAAATGGCATATACATCAAATTTTTACACTCCACACTGCATTGACGCACCATCTGTTGTCTCAAATCTGCACTTCATAGTTGTACACCTGGTAAATCGTGTTCCAGTATAGCCCAGACGGTCGTCTTAGGCGTGGTGCTTGCCACACCGCCCCGCACCAGAGATGGTGCGCAACGACCGGGAAAGAGAGCGAACGTATGAGAGCCTTAACCTCTCAGTTCGCAGGCCGTGCTCTCGCGCGGGGCGTAGAGCCTTACCATTATTAGTGTAGCCCAGAACAAATCATCATTTTTTTGTTTTTGAGTTTGGGCAGCTGTATGCAGCCAGGCGTTATTGTGGAGAAGGACAACATCTTGGGCTAGAAATTCTTATTTTTTCCAACAATATGCGAATTTTGTTTCATCTAAAAGTTGACATGCAATTTCAATAATCATTAATGGGTGAAATATTCCCCTCCGTTAGTCTGGTCTTCATATTCAACTGTTTCTTATCTTTCCAAAAAATTGTTTATACTACTTAAGAGTCTTCTTAAGTCCTAAAACTGCGCCTTAAATTTTTTTAAAATTTCAAAACGGTTGTACGTCTTTTGTCCTAAGAAACTTGGGTATCCTCTTGCTTTAACATCCTGATGTTGACTAAAGAAGCGCGTTTCTCTCCGTTTACCTTACAACGCACAAAAAAATTGGTTTACATTTGCTTCATCCACGTAGTATAAAATAAGTCTTCAATAGGCATTCGTGCAATGCAGTGTGAAACCTAATTACATATAACATTAAAAAATTTCACTGGAAGTATATTTAACATTTTTAGAAATAGATAATCATTCACATATATCCATAATATTTACAATATTTTATTAGTAGCGGCGTTGCAACAACAGATAATTTTAGTTCTTCTTAAAAAATTTAAGATATTCTATATCTTCTAAAACGTACAGTGCTATCATAACTTGTGTTACAAACGTTCAAACACCAAGTAAAAACAAAACAGATATTTAGATTAAGATCGAATAATTTACAAATACGAAAGCATTTATTACTTTATATTAAATTCTTTGTAAGAGTAAAGTGTCCATATACTGTGGGTATTAGATTATTCACCCTAACTGAGGCTGCGTTTCTAAAAATATCATTTAAGTTGTAATCGTCAGGAATCGATTTGCAGTTATTGCATTCTCGTTTTCGATTTCTGATAAAATTTAATATATTTGCCTTTTCATTTTTTTTAGTGGATACTTGGTGCCAAAAACCAAGTTATTCATCAAACCACCTATGTATTTACACCTCCAATTCTCTTTTTATTACAACTTTTTCATATTGTGAATTTTTAGGAATTTCGTGAATGGGGTTGTACAGTCTTTAAGTTACAAAACAAACCAACAAGTAAATTGGCCTACTAAGACTCCAGTCAACAGATGATTACAAGCTTAGGATTACATAAACACAACAGCTAAGAAGTATCCAGAGTACACATTGTCAAGGACGTTTAATAAACTCTTTCTTAAAAATTTCTTCTGAAAATAGATTATAAAGTTTCAACGAGAATCACATTCTACCTTGCTGGTAATAAGCTTGAAATAAACACTTATTACCAATTATTAATACTTGCTTTAAAACTAATCAGCTATGCGTGATCTAAAAGTCTATTTAAATAAAGTAGCAAATAAACATGAAAATCACAGGATATACTGTGTTATAAGACTCATAAACACAATTCGATTGCTAAAGCTTTAGAGCTTGATGTTAGATCGTTTGGACTATAAATTGTAGTAACTTTTCGGAGAAACAGTGTGTTAGTGTAACTTAATGGTCAGGCTATTTACAAGAGTTGGACATTTAGTTGTTAATATCTCTACAGTTATTTTTAATTAGACTATTAAAATAGGTTCACAATGACAGTTTTCATCACTAACTACAATACATATGCAACACCAGAGAATTCACACATCCATATAATGTCAAAAAACAATTTGTATTTTGTCAAAGTTTCATTTTTTAAACAATATTTATATAACATAGACTAATTAATAAATAAACTTTCCTTCAACTTATCCAAGTGAAAAGCACCACAATATTTCTTTTATATGATCATTTCATATTTAATTAATACTTAACGCATGACAAATATAATTTAATGACGTTTTAAATAACAAGCACTTAATTACAATATTTTAAAAGATGATTTCACTGATTTTTAATACTTTTTGCAAATAGAAGTGATGTATCAAGCAATCAATATAATAAAGATACTGTTTTATAGCACAGAATAATCTTCACTCACAAGATACAAAAAGCAGACTGGGAAGCTTAAAAAATTAGATACCAAATATATAAATTATAACCAAACCAAATTAAATTTGACCCATTTATTATGTATTGCCTCTTAGTAAAAACAGAAATTATGGCATTTGTCTAAAAAGTTATTTAATAATGCGTGACAAGCGACCTACAAAATTAATGATAATGATGGCATTATGCAGTCAACCGTTCCAATAGCCTAGTTTTAAAAATGCAAGAAAGTTCATTATTTTCCACAACATAAAGACACTTTCTCCATTTGTTTCTTTTCTAACAGCTTAGCAGTCCCAATGCCAATTTCAGAATTATAATATTTTTATGAATAGTAGTGGACAAACCCATGAGGAAATGTAAATAAAGTAGAAGATGAAATCAATTCAATTCCGAGAAATGTTATTCACTGATAATATGGTGATCGTAGCTGAGTCAGAAGAAAAATTACCACATAATCTATATGAATACCAAAAAGAACTAAAACGAATAATTTAAGTAAGGCAAAAGCTAAAGTAACTAACAGCAAAGAAAAGTGCAAGATAAAAATAAATAGATAAACACTGGAACAAGTCGCAATCTATAACTATTTGGAAACAATAAGAGTACATAACGAAATGTAGAAAAAGAAATACCAGAGAGAATAGGAAAAGTGGGAAGGATATACAATATCCTTGGAAAGATGTTTTTTGAAAAAAAAGAGATACCAAAGGAAATAAACACACAGTTATACCAAAAGGCTGTAAGACCCCCCTAACTTATGGAAGTAAATCCTGGATTTTAATAATAAGAAATAAAAGTCGAATCAAGCCCACAGAGATGAGGTTACTAAGGAAAATTCAAAGGGTTACTAGAAGTAATAAGATAAGAAACACAGTAACAGTTTAAGAGTTGAATGTAAAACCAATAGAAAAAGTAATAGTAGGACAACTGAGTTGGTTAGCACACCCACATAGAATGAAAGAAGATACAATAGCCAAATAAGTATATGAAGCGAGGACACAAGGAAGAAACAAAGTAGGACGCCCACAAATACGATTGGAAGAACAAGTCAGACTAGTGTAGGAAAATCGAGGAATACATTGGTGCAAAGTCAAAAAAGTGACAAAGAACAGGAACCAATGGAAAATAAAAACCAAGGACACACAGGGATGAAGTGTAATATGCAAAATATAAATAAATAAATATAATGTAAAATATATAGTCCAACACCTATTGGTACAATGAACTTCAGATTAAATAAAATAATTAAATATTTGTATGGGCTTTTTTAGATACTTTATACTTTTGTGCACAAATCATGATAGTAAAATTTGAGTAATAAACACAAAATGCTAAAGATATATCTATATAACATCTCATACACACCACTAACGATGAATAATTTAGATATTAAAAATTAAATATAGTGTATGTGATGAGAAATATAAGAGGAGTTATAAGTGGTCTCTTAAAACTATTTGTGTGTATCAAACCATAAGTTGTTATTATAAATTATCCATCTTCTAATCTATCAGCGATCATATTAACGGTAAAAACTATCATTTTGGGATATTTTGAAAGAGACAAATAAAGAATAAAAAATGGCAACTGCAAAAACATTAATAATAAAAGACTTTTTAAAGACCAATGCCACATGAGATAATTCTGAGTGATGATTAAGTTAATTTACAATAGATAACCCCACAAGTAGCCAAAAACGCAGTCAAAGGAACTAAAAACATCTGTTCTATAAGGTGTATTTCAGAACAATTGATTAATAAATACAGTTGAACAACTGTTTTATCAAACCATTTTTCTCAATTGTATGATAACTGTACAGTACAGGAAAAAGTAGGCTAAAAATGTGAAATGAACCTTACTCCTTCTTAGTCAAATTGATAATAATGGTAAGGCTCTACGCCCCGCGTGGGAGCACGGCCTGCGAATTGAGAGGTTAAGGTTCTCATACGTTCACTCTCTCTGCCCGGTCGTCGCGCACCATCTCTGATGCGGGGCGATGTGGCAAGCACCGCGCCTAAGACGACCTCCATTATTACCCCTTGTTCGAATGAACGCAGGTACTCTATTATTTTTTAGTGACTGAGTAGGCCACCCGCCAGGCATCAGAGAGCACCGGAAATTGAACCCGGGTCCGTCAGCATCGCAGCCCGTCCCTCAACCACGGGACCACGCTGGCACCTTAGTCAAATTAACGTCCAAAAATTGATTTATAAGAAGTATAATCTATAGAGCACATTATAAAGTGTTTTTCCCAAGCATATTGATTATTAAGTTAGAAAATACAAAACTCTTTACAGAAGAAAATTTATTTTTATAATTTTTCATTACTGATAATATACACGGTTATTATGACACATAAATAATGCACATATTGTAATTTATTGCAATATTAATTAATAATTTGCTGGCAAATCACGGCAATTGAAAAATATGGCTGCGCAACTGCTCAATCTTAAATAAATGGATTCTTTTTAGCATTATTGAAGTTGCCAATTTTTAGGCACACATCATTAAATGTAATTATATATGAGGGTGGTTTGGTAAGTAACTAGGTTTGATATCAAATATAATAATAACGTACTTGCGCCAATATATCTCTAAATTCGTAATTGCTTCGCAGAAGTAGTTTTTTCGAGGCACCCAAAATATGTCTTTCCGTTTGACCCAAATTATTATAGATCCAAAAAATATTTCCGGGGACAGATACTAATCCGGGAAGGTAAGATCAAGTAGACACCAAAGTCAATTTTTGCTCAGCGACACGACTTGAATGCATCGGTGTGTTATCGCAATGACAAAATACCTTCATGAATTCATTCATGAATGCTGCAAGACGTTTTTTGTGGAATCGCTGACTTAAATTTTTTTAAACAAGACCGCATAAAATTTGTCAGTTTTCTATTTCTCAAGATAATCAATCAGGAGTTTAGATGTTTGTTTCTGATGCATAATAGATATATTTAATTTTCTATGATCACAAAAATCAGCTGTATTTTTCTTAAGAACTCGCAAACAGTTGACGATGTTCGCATGTGAATTCGCTCTTGCTCTAAAGTGAGTAGACCCAGCATTCATGTTGAGGAAATTGTCATGCGCAATTCATTATACCATGTAGAGTGAGCTAGCTAGATGTCTATGGCCTCTGATAAATAATGTATTCTCACTCTTCTATTGACCAAAACCATACCATAAACTTTATTCTGGCATGATAGCTATTTTTGGACATCCAGGACATGATACACCTTCAGTACTTGTCCTACCGCATTTGCAATCGTTTATCCAAAATCAAACAGTTTCAAAGAAAGGATATTCAAAACTAATATAGGCAAAAATACTTTAATAAATTCGTCTCGTTTTCAAGAAATAAAATTGAATCATAGCACGAATTCCGACTGTATTCATTCACACAATGCTACGTTTAAGCAACTCTGAAACAACAAATTAGTACTAGAAGGATTTGCAACTATTATACGTTCAGCGAATACATATCGTAATAAATCATCATGTCACACCCCTGAAATGCAGAAAGATATGCGCCGAAGCCAGATTTACAATGTAGCATTTATAACAATATTTTATGTTTACCTCTTTGCGTTAAACAGGTGAATCACAATTTAAAATCTTACTTTTACAATACACACTATCATTAATAGAGAGATACAAATAAAATCGTCACTTCTAAACACAAGTTACCCGCAACACTAACACACGAGTGTCCCAAAATGAGTCAGTGTATACCCGACTACTGAATTACCCGCACTTTTTTAAGGGGGTATTATAGTCTAGATGCCCGTTTTCAAGTTGATTTTTGGGAATTAATTGTACAAAAACGGTTAAACCTACTGATCTCAAGTTTTGTGTTCATATTTATTCATATTTAAAGTAACACCTAAAATTTTTATATCGCTTTTTATAGCAAACTGTGCGAGATATATATAAACACACAGATCATGTTGCGAAATTTCGTTTCTATCGGGCGTGGTGATTGCCGCATTCCTCGTCGTCTGAAATAAACGATTCTTTTTTTATTTTATTCTGTAAACATGTGGTTATCGTTCGAACGTCTAATAATTTGAAAAAAAAAACTGACAAAACGGCGGCATGTGAAAGAAAATATTCCGATTTTTACTAAAAAATTTTACTTATCACGGTTCGAAAAAAATAGTAATTGTAAACAGATATAAAAGTTAGAGGTTAGAACGATAGCCACACACGTACAATACATGTATAAAAAATTAGAAGTCGATCGGCCCAGTAGTTTTTTAGAAAAATACACGTCCGACTTGAAAAATGTTTCGAGAAAAACGCGTTTAAAGTTTTCTTCTACTGACTCTGGATTTCTTCGTATTTTCAAGCCGTAGTACGTATTTAATTATTTTCTAATAGCATCTGTC
This sequence comes from Sinelater perroti, assembly GCA_036346155.1. Lineage (NCBI taxonomy): Eukaryota > Metazoa > Arthropoda > Insecta > Coleoptera > Elateridae > Sinelater > Sinelater perroti. The sequence continues at coordinate 39,530,228 of JARFIY010000001.1, forward strand.
AATTTCCCTGTTCCTTTTGCATCGATGCCTTTGTTATTTTTTTTAGCATACGTTTTTGTACGTAGCTGACGCATCATTTTTTTTCAACGACTTAATTTTCCCCATATACCACAGCCTCCGAAACAGATTTAAATCTAAACCTTTATATCTCGGTCCATCTGACGAATTTTATTGTAATATTTTACGGACACATTCTCAAGACCCCCAAACTTTAAGAAAATGCCAAATAAAAAAAAAACGATTTTTTGGATCGGCTAGACTATATATAATACCCCCTTAAATCGACAAATAACAGACAGTTATTTAAAATGATTGGGAATGTTTGACAGTTTTATTACTATACGTATTCGCTGAACCCAGTATAGTGAATATTCATCTATCTATAAGAAACTACGACCACATAGTTGTTGCTGTTACCCTAAGTACATACTATATACAGTGTATACATGGTATGGCTGTTTTCAATATTTTCTTGAAGGTTTTGTTTTGTAGTATGGATTAGATCTAAGAAGAGCTGGCCTTTGAAAATATTTTTAGTTAGATATTTTCTGTACCCCGGCAAATTTTATATTAATATTATTTATTTAATCAAGAACCTTTCTACTAATTGGTGTAGGGTGTTATATTAATATTGATATATCAAAATAATTAGCAGCAATATTACTTGGTACAAAGGTTATATTTATAGATCTTACGGACGACATAGTTCTCTCAATAAATGAATGGAGTTTCCAAACGGAATTGTCGCTCACGTCGAAGATATCCAGCTTATTTTTTTATACTCCGCCAATGGCTTTAAGTTAATTTTACTGAACAATATCATACATCCCGTCTGAAAGTGTGTCGATTATTTCAGTCTCAATAGATTATCACAATAAATGAGTTTTTGACCACAACAGTAATTAGGCTTAAAAAGATTCGAAATATCTGAATCAAAACTAAACAGTCATCCCCCAGAGGCACTAAGAAAGTTTCTGAATCAAAGCGAATATTCAATAAGCGCGCCAATAATCACAAAAAGCCCGAAATTATTAACGCACAAGCGTTCATTAATAACAGGAGTGAGAGAAATTTCATTACAAATTGTACTACTTAATTTGAGTTGAATTTCAAAAAAGTAGGCTGAATTAAGTTTGAAATTCTTGAGTCATTTTCAAAAAAGTCAATATTTGGTCAGCTTAACAAATTGGGAAATCATTAGTCCGTACTTATTTTCAGACCCAGCAGTTACTCTTAAGAGACATCTATTTGAAGTCTGAAAAAACGTTTGTTGGGAATTTTTCTTGACTCAACTAAAAAAACAATCAAAAAATCCTTTTGTATATTTATTAATCACACTTTTAAGCACACAATTTTTTTATTTTTATTTAAAAACAAAATGGCGGCTGCAAGTGCCGCAATCTGAGCCCCCCCCCCTAATGCTTTTGTGGCAGGCATATCTAGCACAGAAAAAAGAAAACTCATAATTGTTCGCTTTGAAAAGTCCAGGTGTTTCAAAAATGACCGAGAACTGCAAGGTAAAGATCGACAAATATTACTGGTGGTGGTACCAAACACTACATCTGTCATACAATTGATGTACCAAGGAATCATCCACAGCTTTAAAGCCCAAGATAGAAAGCTTTTACTCTTTCACATTCTCAAGGAAAATGAAGCTGGGAAAGTTGGATGTGTTTCACTTCTACATGGAATCCAGTTTGTAGTCAAAGCCTGGAACAGTCACTGCGGAAACAATTAGGAGCTGTTTTCGCAACTGATGAATTGTAAGCTGTTAGAGAATTCTTATAAACATTTTCTTTTTTCACAAATTTTTTATATTCAATATTCTGTGGTAAAATTTAGGTTGATCCGGATCTTACATTAAACTGTCAATGTCGTGTGTATCTACTGTAAGGGGAGAGAGCGGATGGGTATATAAGATATTAACATTGTGCTTAAATGATGTACTATTTCCAGAAAAAGGAAAACCTTATGTGAGTGATTACCAACAAATTCGACTCCGTAATAAATGTCGAAATATTGGACCATTTTGTTGAGGTGGATCTGTTACTTGGCAACAACAGAGGTCAGTGATGACATGATTTTGTCGAATTTCTTGAGAGAAAAAAAGTCGTCTGACGAAGAGGAAGAATCGCCACAAAATATTATTACCTCTTCCGCGGGTTTAGAAATAATAAAACAATTTCAAGCGTTGCTAATGCAGAAGAACTCTAATAAAAAAACCTTATCAAATATACAGACAAAATTGAAGATGAAATTGAAAAGATTTATCTGAGGTCAAAGTGCAATCAGACAAAAATAACCGTCTTTATTAATAAGAAAAGTAAATAATTATAGGCTTAGTATAGTAGAATAATTATAATAATAATAATAAAAATACTTAATTTTATATAATTGTAATAGTGTATACAAGGAACACAGTATGACGCAAATTGCGTCCTATTGAAAGTCAAACAATTTATTAACTTGCGCTTGGTGCCATTTTGCGGGAGTTTCCCTCGCAATACTATTTTCGCTCAAAAGATCACCCTTATTCTGCTATTTTTTTCCAGATCACATTCAAAACTATTACTAGTACTCCGTCTCTCCAAGACGAATCTAAAAAGTCCTCAATCATTAAAATAGGTTGCTTCTTTGATTCACAGTGTGTTTTTCCTTGGCGCTTTAATAATATGTATAAACAATTGCGTATAATATGTATAAAATACATACTGCATCAATAAAATATGTTAAAAGCGTTTAAATCTAAATTATTACTTGGCCCCTTTTTATCCCGACCAAACCGGTTATAGTGGATCTCGGTTATAATTGACCAAATTTGACGGTCCATTATAATTGGACTTGACTAGTATTCCATTGTAATCCATGTATCTCACAAGTAATTATGAAATTCAAAGAATTTTTTATCAGACAAAAAGCTGATAGATCTTTAAGATACAGAAATATAGTCACAATTTTATATTTATTACGTGTATAAATAAGTTCTCAGCTTTAGATTTCACAGGACGCAAATCACCGTTTACATATAACGTATTAGTCCGCCCTCTTGAGGTTTTAAAGCAATGACATTTGGTCTTTCGATCATGGCGTTTGATGCATACTTCATAGCGATTTGGCAGTATTCGATTTTCTATCAATTCGCGTTTCATCTTAAGAAACGCTGCAGCAATATCGATTTTGCTATTCAATTCGCGTTTGCATCTTAACGAAAAAGTGGTACAAGCCATCCGGAGAGAGTTTAGTCTTGAAGATCAACCACGCTGGACGCTCATGACATTTGACACGGATGAGCTGCAGACGCGTTAGGCTGGGAACTTCTCCCACAAAGGGCGTATAGCCCAGACATGACCCCTTCCGATTATCATTTATTCCGGTCGTTACAGCGTCACTTGGCTGATACGCACTTCAAAACAGAAGAAGAAGTCCGAAATTGCATCGATAACTTTATCGTCTCAAAGCCGGTGAGCTTCTATCACCAGGGAATTCGCAAGCTACCCGAAAGATGGCAAAAGGTCATCGATGCCAACGGAGAATACTTCGATACTTAAGCTTTTTTTGTTTGTTTTTAAATAAAACTTTAATTTTGCAAGAACTTTGCTGAGAACTTATTTATACACGTAATAGTTAATTATAAAAGAATCGTATTCCTCCTGTTGATACTGTTTCAAGTCCATCTGTCAAAATGTAAGATATATTTTCAATAATTCTGCTTAAAAAAAGTTTCTGTGATATGAAAGTGTATATAAAAAAATCTGCATTTTTGTGGAAGAAAATATATACATATAAAAATGTAAATTCCATCGCAACACCAGCTACACTCAATTAAAATACAAACGATCAAAATCGCACATAAAGCAATGTGCACTTTGAAATTTTGCTGTGAGAGAATTTCATTACTTTTATTTTTTATAGTTTAGTAGTGTTATTTTTTATCTAATTGAAAAATCAATAAAAGTTGATTTATTTAAGTTTTATCTTATTCTTACTTTGATACTCATGTTTAAAATACGCAAATTTTAAGAAAAAATGTAGTTACCAAAAATACTAATAATTTTATAACAATTAATATCATGAACTTATCTTGACAGTGACTAAAATAACAATAGTTTTTGATCGTTAAGCGCTAAGTTGCCAAAAACCATCGAACATTTTTCCATTAGTTGAATGGAAAAATTCAGGTTGTGCAATATTTTAATCTTTGATCCGTTTTCGCAAAGCCCAATGAATATTGATAAATTAAGTAACTGTCAGTGATAGATCTCTACAATTCAGAGCTATGAATTGTCAATAACAGTGTACACTACCGCTTATGGAAGTATGGTAAGACACCTCACGTGGGAACACAGCCTGCAAGCTGAGATTGTGGTTCTCATATGTTCACCCACTTTGTCCGGTTGTCGCACACCATCTATGATGTGGGGCAATATGACCAACACCATGCCTTAAACGACCCCCATTATCACCCCTTGTTTGAAGTAAATATAGGTACTCAATTATTTTTAGTGACCGAGTAGGTCACCCACCAGGAATCAGAGAACTCAAGGAATGAACCCGGGTCCGTCCACACGGATATTAAAATTCAGTTTTACAGTGAATAACTATACTTTTCATTATAAATTGTTTTGTTTAACCCTTTACCTTTAGACAATAATTAATCACTTGTAGATTTTCTTTATAAGCATTTGTTGAGTAAAAACTAGAATAAAAAATATAATGCTTTTACTTGAACTGTCACTCAACACTTCAAATCTCTCTTTCTGTCTCTATCTCTTAATTTAGATGTGTTTAGAATAAAAAAAACTTGCCAATTTATCATCAGACCCTGGGTCACTTACTCGAGTTTTTTGTCACGTCTCGTTTTGAATTTTTTATTCAACGTCCAGTGGTCTCTTACCATAGAAACTCATTCAGCCATTCCCACTTTTCATTGAGAGAGGCTATCAGTGCATAACAATGCAAAAAATTTAGGGATTTGTGCTTCAACGATGAATCTTACATTGCAATGCTACAAAGGGGCAGGAAGTCTTAGAGATCGCCGTAGCCCCGGGTCATCACAAGTAACATCCGATGCAGAGGATCAATTCGTCAGACTGATGAGTAAGCGAAATAGAAGATTAACTATCCCAAATATTGTTGCAGAGTTAACCAGGGACGTGGTAAAACAATATACGTCAGCACAATAAAGCAGCGTCTTCAGGAGGGTAATCTTCATGGTCGTATTGCAACCAAAAAACCTGATACCTGGAGAGATGTACCACTTGAGAAATTAAAAAAACTAATCAAAAGAATTCCTAGAATCATAAAAGCAGTATTAAATGCAAAGGGCGGTTTTTTTATGAAACAATTGTTTAATATTCAAGTTAATTCTGTCCAGTGTTCATGATGATTTTTGTTTATTGTTTGCACGTATAACATATTATATAATAAATTGGTTTCTTACATTAAAATGTATTCATTTTTTATTTAGTGTCCATACTTCCATGAGCAATAGTATATATGAAAGCAATTTTAAAGAAGTGTAAGATTTTAAATACTTCTCTGAAAGGTGCAGTAATATTCACCTACCAATTTTGTTTTCTAAAATTCAAATGCATCTTTATCACATATATTACTGTCATAAAAAACACATACACATTCAGTAGTATGCTAAACATATCGATTCTAATAAGAACAAAACCCATTCTTTTTTTGGCTTTTACTGTAATATTAGTTATGCACTCAATGCAGCATTCAGCATTATGTAGGAGGTGCCTAATGCAGCAAAATCAAAACAACTTACCACATTTTGCAGCAACTTCAGAATAGCCATCTTAAACAATCTCAGCCGGCACATGAGATCAGTTCCTTTAGAAACCATATATGCAGCAGACAAAAATACGCCAACAATCTTCTCTGCGCCTTGGTACGATTCCAATAAATAGTACAGCCATGGCTGGATTGTTGCTAAGCTTCGATAAAACTGTGATATTGCTTCGATAAATAAATAGATCTTGCCCTAAAAATTACAATTTATATAACAGAAAAAACAAGGGAAACACTAACCCTTCTTTGAAATGGAATTATCCGCACTGGCAACATTGTTAGGAATATTTTAAAAATTATAGTTATCAACTTAAGAATGAAATCAGTCAAGCCTGTGGTCCACAGCAAGTCTCCTACAGTCACAGGTTGCTTATATGGAGGAATAAATACAAGATTTAAATAGAGTTTCTCATCTTCAAATACATAGGCAATAAAGGCAATACAAACTAGTATGTACAATAATGTCACAAACAACTTAGATAAACTCCTCCGAGTCTGCTTTGTTGCTTCCCGCTTTACCACAGAATTTGCATGTGAAAATGTAGCAAACAGAATAATAAAGTTAATGATTCCTTCATAATGATCATAGAGTCCTTTTGCAATTAAAATAAGTAAAAACGGTAAATACTTTTGAAGAATATCTACTAAATGTTGAGTCTCAATCACATTACGAAACGCATCAGTAGTCGGCTCCTCATTTGCGTTATTATTCAAGTTGGAGTTTGCACCATTTCCTTCACTATTAAGCAAAGCAGCTGCTTGAAAATTAGAATGTCCTATCTCAGGAGTGCTACTACTCCCCTCGTGCCTAGCACTCACAACGTTCTCTAAATTGATGACAATGCTGTCACTAGCTTGGCTCTGATTTGTGCTGGCCGCTGGTTCTGCAGCATTGGCCGGTCTGTTCAAGAGACTCGTTAAAGACATGTCCCTGGCATTCACCATACCGTACGTTTCAACGTGCTGCTGGAACTCTCTTATGACATCGCTGAGCAATCGAGTCCCTTCTACTGGCCGCCTGGGCAGTGCGGACCGCACAGCATGAATATTCCCGATGTTGCTGAAGGGTAAATTCGACGGTGGAGAAGCTGGGGGCAAGTGCGGCAAGTCGTTGTGGACATAAATGAGATTAAATGTGCTATTATCTGCAGGAATCCCGTCACGGCGATTGCTGGCCATATTTCGCACAAACGCGGTTCGTTGTAAAAGCCCTTAGGTTAAGTATTTTTATCTGAATTTATAGCCACAAACATGATAATGTATTATCGTTCGCGATTAACCACTCTGGGAACGAAACATTCGTATAACCGCAATAAATCAAACTTGCGTCAGAGATATTACTGTTACTACAATAAAATTTCACTATTTGCACTGCACCTAAATTGCCAACTGACATAACTTTTAATTGTAATCTTAAAAGCCACGTTTAAGCTGCAATATACAGTAATATTAAACAGACCTTGACTTTATATTGCTATCTTAAATAAATAATTTAACAAATGTCTTTAACCCTGCACGATAGAATGCGGTTAGAAGATTCTAACTGAATTATAGATAGTTCCAGCGATAAATTATGCAAAATGCTTCTTCAACCATCGGTCTGTTAGCATTTTCTTGTTTCTATTTGTGTATTTCTAACAGTTTTTTAAATTTAAGATCACATAACATTAATGTCTTTTCTTTCTTTTTTATCGAATTTTGGTGTTAATGTTTTGTTCTTTATTCCCTCACACTTGATTTTACTTTCCCGATTAATATATTTGATATGGTGATAAAGGTGATAAGAACGGATTTGCAATCTAAATGTTGATATCTGGTAAGCTATGACGGAATTGTCACCAAAATTTGCTTCTCCTTATTCAATTTTGATCATTTACTAATTCATTTTTTAAGTCTGCTGATATCAACGGAAGTTAAATAGAATTAATTGAATAACGTTGAGTAGTCATTTTTCGGATATTTGTTAAGAGTGAACATTTTAGTTAAATAGGTAAAATTATATATGACGACTTTTGTTGTGATCCTAAATGACTCATCCATAGATGACGGACGTATAGCTACCATGACGACACTCATACCGGGTATTGCAAACTATAAGCACACAGGTGAGCATGTTATAATGTAGATTTAATTTTAGTTCGATATCAAAGAATTATAAATCTCCGTAATTAAAAACATATTGAACATTATTTTTATTGTAATTTCTGTCATATTTAATACATCAACATTTATATATAAATATTTACAAATATAATACAGTCATAATTTCTTTTGATTATCTAGTCAAAAGGCATAAAAAATAATATGTTGATGTTTTGTACATATGTAGATGTTCTTTTATGTTTTCGCCAGCAGCAACCACAAAACTGATTTTGATTTCTTTTAAAGTGTAATTTTCTTCTCATATATATACTATCAACCATTTTTATTCACTTTTACTAGAATTCTGATAAGTTACAAATTAAAGTTATCGTAAATTGACTCAATGATTCACTTTTGCCGAATATTCACTTGCAGCTAAGAAAACTTTTGATCTGGTAGTCGAGCTGTATTTGTAAGTCATACCAGGCAGATTAAACTTTTTTATCAATTTAGGCGTTAATGATACTGAGCATTGTAATCAGGTGCATCTTAATTCTTTAGTCCCTTTTTTGTTTCATTGCATAAACATGTTATTGAGTAGCATTTTATTTTTTTTTATCATTTTCGGTTAATTGGTTACTAGTTTTTTTTTTGTTGCTTTATCTTCTATCTATCTATACATTTGAACAAAAAGTAAACAAAGAAATGCGGTATGATTCTAGGCCGTTGATTTACACGAGGAGGTCCGTGCGTTGTAAACAAAAACAACTTATACATTTGAAAGAAAAACAAGTACGGAGTGGAACTCCGGTTCCACATATGTCCGGGGCTTCTATACATAAACAAAAATTTGTAGCCACTTCCGGTGAAACCGGTCTCGAGATTTTCCGATCAGGCTGATTTTGTCTGGACTTGATTTATGATCGTTAGTTGAATACTGAATATTATGGCTCTATCTATCACAGATCAAAAATAACAAGAACGGTGTAATACCGTAAAGGAAACTTTCTACAGCGGTGCGATGAAATTAGGATAAAAACTTTTAAAAGGAATTAAGATGTTGATTAATGTCTCCATAATGATCAGCATCAAAAATGCTGTCGAATGATATGCTGCATGACATATGTGAGTATAATGAATTTTCGAAATCGTAACGGTCACTTCCGGTTGTCATTAACCGATTTGGCTGAAAATCAATCCCATGAAAGGTACTAAGATGTGTGTATGCCAAGTTTGAAGTGAATCCGTTGAATAGAACGGAAGTTATAGTGTCTCCAGGCACATATACAGACAGACAGGATAATAATCTCATTAACTTTCTATAAGCTCCGCTATAGAAAGTTAATAAACAAGACGGCTGACATTAAATTTGGTGTGCTGCGTTTAACTTACACGAGGAGGTCCGCGCGTTCGTGCATGCACGTCGGGGCCGCTTTCGCTCCTTGGCGAATGGCCGGGCGACCGCGGCTATTGCAAAGAGCGCGTCTGCTACGGTACTTTGATTTGCTTCTACCGAGCTAAGTTTCGATTGTAATAGACATAAGCATATTCCGCCCATAATAAATACGTATAATGCACGTAAGCATTAAGTAAATATTTGGAAGTTGCGCATGCTCAAACTCAGTAGCGGCAGCAATGTTCTTCCAGACATTTTGCATAATTATGTTGCCTTTGTACCTCTTATCCCTTTTATGGTATAAGAACAGATGCACATTTACTAACTTAATTAATAGTTCCATCCGTTGTAAAAACAAAGCCAAAATGTCGACAATACTAAAGTTAGGTTAGGCAATTTCATAATCAAAACAAGCATTTTGTTACTGCTGCTAACATTAACCTAGGAAAAATTAAAAATTATTGCAAATGAACGTAAGAAATACGTAAAGTTAAACCGATTTCAACTATAGGTATTTCTTACGTTTGAATATAAAACGTAAAAATTACAGGAGTGCATTATGAATGAGCACATAAGCTTTGCATTGATTTAATTTTACATAATACGTATTTCTTATGGGCGGCTTATGCTTACACCCATTCTGAATGGGCGTTAAATTGTTCCACGTTTCCGATCCAGCGAAAAAGCCGACCAATTAAAAATGTACACGTTTTCATCTTTCAAAAATTTGAGGGAAGGTGGATGAAAAATTATCAGGCTAGGACGCCAAAAATACCTTTTGGCAGGCAACCCCTTTTAAGTCAATTTTTGTTGCATTACTAGATTTGCTTTTGTTATTAATTGTTTTTTTAATTACAACCTTCGTTATCATGGAACGACACGTAATCTTTATTTTAAGTGGTAAAAACTGTTTGTTCAGGGCCGTTCCCTATTATCTGTTCAATAATAACGAACGTTATCCTGAAATTCGGTTAAAATACGAACGTTTTATTACTAAAAGTCCATCTTATAGAGTTCTGATTAATAATTCAATAACCTGTTGGTCATATTGAGTTGCCGGTTATTTGTGTAAAATTTATAGATGCTATAGCAACAAAAGTTGTTACTGCAGTACTGAAAATATTATCTATAAATACTTTCTTCTAACAATGTTGATACGATATTAGGATTTCGTTCATAAACTACTTTTATGTGAAATATAGTCATTAATACTATGCCAAATCAAACTCAAAAATAGTGTAACTATAAAAACTCTAACTGGTTGTAGATAAAGAATGAATGAAAGTAAAACGCTAATATAACAAGCAAAAGCATTTTTTTAGTTCGTGTTATAAATCAATATACTTAACCCTTATAAATGCAATATTTTTGTATAGGAAGTCCGGCATCATGTTTGTTTATTAGTAAGTCTCCAACTAACTACAAGCTTATGGAAGTCTCTCTTGACAAGGTTGTTTCATTAGAAATTTTAGACTTTGGTGATTCAACTTTACAATTGAGTTAAATCTCAGATGGTGTATGGTTGTTTCAGTAGTTTAATCAAAAATTTATTTGTAAAGTCGACGTTAAGTGCGAACAGTTTCATAAATAATTTAATTATAAAACAAAAATAATATGCGTGGTTGGCCTTTTTATTGAAGACATAATGATGAATTGTTACCAAACGTGTTCAGTGATGTGAAAGTTGTCAACCGCTATATAGTTCCCTGTAATCTATTTTTCTTGTTCTATTCTCAAGATCACATTTACAAAGGGCAAATTTGCAGATAAGTACTAAAGCAGATATATTTTATCATGATTGCTTTCCAGATATATTAGTCACAGTAAAGCCGCTTATTGAATTTTTTCCTATTTTATGCGTAAATAATCTCATGCGGAGGATTTGTTTACCTACTTATTTACCTGGTAAACAATAAGTGTACTTTTTTTTAATATATAGTTTATTTGCAGATTAACAATCAGAACCATTTTACATAATAAACATATAATAAGGTCCTATGAGCTAATGAGATGACGATAGTGACGTGAGGGGAGTCCATTCATCGATGTTATCTCGTTAGTTTCTTCTTAGATCAATGGGCCACGTTTTTTGTAGTCGTCTAGGAGGTGGATCATGTTGCAGGCTGGGGATGCACTGCATTGGGATGAACTTGAAGTCCGAGGAAATGGTTGTTGCTTCTTTTAGTACGTTCTTCTACTACTGTTGGCATTTCCAGGTCGGTATGCAGGATGTCGTTGCTAACATACCAGGGAGCATTGGCTAACATTCTCAGTGTTTTGGATTGCATGCGTTGGATTATGTTTACGTTTGACTTGCAGGAGCATCCCCACAGCTCGATGCCATAGGTCCAGATAGGTTTAATTATTATTTTATAAAGGAGAATCTTATTTTCTAAAGATAGACACGATTTCCTACCAAGTGACCAGTACATTTTTTTAAGTCGTAGATCAACTTTCGTTTCTTTAATATATGCGGTTTCCACGTGAGTCTTTTGTCTAAATGAAGGCCCAGGTAGAGGGCTTAATTTGCTTGAGGAATTGCTATATTATTTAGATGCACCGGCGGGCATTCCAAGCGATTTTGGGGTAAAATTTACCTGGGTGCATTTGGCTTCGTTCACTTGGATTCTCCATTTGTTTAGCCAGGTTTGTAAGAGGGACAGATGATGTTGCAAGTTTAAGGAGGTTGTTTAAGGATTGGTATGATGAGAGAGAAGGACTGTGCCGTTAGCGAAGGTGCTTATAGTTGTAGCTACTGCTGTAGGTATGTCTGCCGTGTACAATGTATATAGAAGAGGTCCAAGAACGCTGCCTTCTGGTACTCCGGAGTTGATTGAATGAATGGCAGAATATTCTTGGCCATACTTTATCTGGAAGTGTCGATTTGATAAATAGGATTTTATAAGTAAATAATATTAACTTGGAAGGTGTAATTTGAGTTTATATAAGAGCCCCTTATTCCATACTTTATCGAACGCCTGTTGTATATCAATAAATACTGCTGGACAGTAATATTTAGAGTCCATTGCTGTGTTGATCATATTTACGACGCGATGACATTGCTGAATGGTAGAGTGATACTTTCTGAACCCAAACTGGTGGTCCGGGATGCAGTTTTCCAATATATCTGTTTCATGTATTCTCTTGACTAAAAGTTTTTCTAACAGTAAGTAAGCAGTAAGCTTATTGGATGGTAAGATGTAATTTCCTCAGCAGGTTTACCTGGTTTTGGTATGAAAATTATCTGTGCGAATTTAAGTGGTAACGACCAATAATGGAGACGTAAGATAGAAATGAAAAGGTTTCTTAGAAACACCAGAACGCCTGTAGGTAATTCAGCAAGCACTTTACCAGATATTAGTTCGTACCCTGGTGCTTTTTTATGGTTAAGATGTTGAATTTCTTCTTCCAGCTCTGCACAGGTGAATCTCTTGATAGGTAGCGACAGTTGCAATGGTATGTCCAAGAAGCTGTTTACTGTATCATCAGGATCATCTGAGTAGGGCGTAAAAACATTAGCAAAGTGTCGTGCAAATAAGTCTGCCTTTTCCTGATCTGTTCTAGCCCACTCGTTATTTGGTTTTCTTAGTGGGGGATTTGTTTTTTGTGACCGTTTGTTTGCTTTGGCGATTTTCCAAATACTATTATCTGTTCTTGATAATATAGTTAGAAAATGGTTAAAAGTTTCCTGCCTTATCATGTGTAGTTGGTTCTTTAAGGTATTTGCTAATCTATTATACACTGTTTTGTCAGCTGGATGTTGTGTTCTATGCCATCTAGCTCTCACTCTTCGCTTCTGTCGAACTAATTCAAGTATGTCATTAGGAATATTTATATCTCTTTGAACGATGCTTGTGATAGTAGGTGTGGATTTCCATGCTGCATTTTGCAGAGTAGTGATAAAGTGATCAGTAGCTTGCTCTAATTCTTGGGGAGTTTTTAAACTAATATTTGATTGTAGGGTTTCTTGAAGAATGGCTCTGTATGAATCCCAATCTCTTTTATTGTTATAAAGTGATGGTCTTGGTGATTTTTAAATTATCGTTGTACTAATTGTAGCGATAACTGGTGTATGATCTGAAGATAAGTCAAGATTGCTGATAATATCCATATAGTTAGAAGAAATTCCATTTGTGACAAAAAAGTCTAGCAAATTAGGTGTTTGATTCTGGTCCGTGGGCCAGTATGTTGGCTCCCCAGTTGATAGGTATCCATAGTTTTCTTCTCGTAGGAGGTTATATAGAGCCCTACCCCTAGTGGTAATTACCCGAGATCCCCAGTAGGTGTGCTTACAGTTGAAGTCCCCGCCGCATATGAATGTACTGCCAAGTGATTGGAAAAACGGCTTGAGGTCCTCCTTGGTAATATTATGTCTTGGTGGACAATAGACAGCAGATATGATAATTGGGTTTGGTAATTTACAAACTTGTATTGTTGTTGCTTGTAGGCATGGATCCTCATATTTTTGTAGTTCATAATAAACTATTGAGCTCTTTATGAGTAGCGCTGTTCCTCCGTGGGCGGTACCATTCGGATGTTCCGTATGATAGCATGTATAGTGCGGAATTCTTAGATAAGATCTATCCGTAAAATGTGTTTCTGATATAAGAAATATATCTATATTATGAAGTTTTGAAAATAATTCGATTTCTTGAATTTTTGATTGGATGCCATTCGCATTCCATAAACATATTCGTAAGGACTTAGACATTAATGACAAGTTTATTTATGACAGTAGACAACATGTTTATTATCATGTTGTTTTGTTGCATTAGCTGGGTGAACATCATTTTGAATTCTTCTAAGAACTTTTGTAAGATTGTGTCTTGACTGTTGGCTTGTACAGTGTCACCTTGTACTACTTGGCTGTATGCAGAGGATGTGAACTTTGAGTGTTGTCTATTGTTACTGGGTGGTAAGTGGTTTAAATTGATAAACCTGTTTTGAGTCTGTGTGTCTGGTTTCAGTCTGTTTTGTAATTATTTGTGTACTGTACAGCCTCTATAGTTGGAGGGATGATCACCGCCAGATAAAGCACAATTAGCCGGCAAATATTTTGATTTCTTGCATGTCTTAGTGTCATGCGGTCCTCCACATTTAACGCAAACGTAGGGACGGTTACAGTAGGCTTTGGTATGGTTATATTGTTGACACCTCGTACACGGGACAATTGATGTATTTTTACGTGGCGGCTCCACTTTTATAACGTGATTATTTAAGAATTTAAGATTGTAAACGTCTTTATTGTTTTCAGCAGGTTCCAAGTCTACAAAAAACATTGGTAAGGGTAATTTTGTAATTCTGTGTTTGATTTTTGTTACAGCTCTTACTTTGAAACCTTTCTCTTCCAGTGATTCTGCTATTTCGGTAGAGGGTACAGTAGGATGGAGGTTAAGAATAATAACTCTATAAGCTTTATTTTCTCTCATCTGATATGTGTGGTAAATTATACCTGTTTCCTTCATGAATGTTACTAACTTACGGTATGTGTCTGGAGTATTTGCACTTAACTTAACTATATTATCAGCCATTGCTTTTGTTTTATATTGTTCTATTTCAGTAATAGCTGTTAGAGCATTTATCATTTTATTATAATCTGTAACTCCATGTACAAATATCGGAGGTGGTCTGGGTATCTTATTTTGTTGAACAACCGGAGCGACGTCAGTAATATCCTCATTAAGGCTATTAAGGGCAGAATATCTATTATTTTGTGTGACATGTACTGTTTTTTTTGTGCTGGTTGTTTTGTGATTCTTTTCCTTTTTCTGTTTTGTACACATTGCCATTCTTTATTGGGCATTGTATTCAATTCCACTTCACTATCACTATCGGGTGTATTTATTCTGTTTGATAAATTATTTGTCGGTATGTTATTTAGTTGCATTGATGTAAAAGTATGATTAGTTTGTGTATTCATTTGAGATTGTAAATTTGGGATCTGCACATTTAGCACATATGTCAAGTTGTTATGTAAATAAGGAGTATTGATAATAGGAAATTGGGGATTTACCTGGCTATCCATCGGGGCGAAGCTATTATGTGATTGAGATGCTAGCTGCTGTGTTAATTGCGTTGACGGAATATATAAATTATTATTGCTGTTGCATGCCATTTTAGTAGCATGTGGATTGGCTTCATATAACTATTTTACGAAATGTGAGTTTATAATTATTATATTTCACTCAGATTAAACCAGCGTATTGCTGACCTAAGGTCAGCGATAACCGCGTTACACACTTTCACTATTATCGCTCAGCACACGTCTTTACGGTATGAAAGTCAAACGCCGACTAATAAGTGTACTTAAAGGAGAAATTATAAGCACAGAACTGATTACATGATTTAACTTCAATAAAGATCCATGAACAAAAAATGCCAAATTTGTTGATACAAGAAGGAAGGTGTTTGAAACAAATGTATTCAGTTTTGCAACATTATTAGCAGAATATATGTTTTTCCAGCGATATCAGTTTCGGTTGTTACTTCTTCACATAGTAGGCAAGGCCTAGTAAAACCCATAAACTGAGTAAGCTGTAGCTTAGGGCACCAGGATTTAGGAGGCGCAAAATTTTGAGTTATGTGAGAGAAACAGTGAGTTCAATCGGAGAACCTTCGAATAGGTTGTAACTATCAAAGGGTGAGATTCATTGTTCCTCGTTGTATAATAAATTTTTAAAAATATTTGTATTGTAACAGAAATAACATACCACAAAGAAATTATACAAAAACATTTCTAGCGGCGTCCTTCAGTTCAAATTACAGAACCTTCCTATTCGTTCTGGAACCGCGTGTTTGAATATAAGGCAGAGTAAACGGGCATTCGCGACAGTTGAATAGAAGAAGTAATATGAAGAATAACAGTGGTGCAAATAAATTAGTGTTGTTATAATAATCATTGAACGTCGACTGTTTTTTTCTCTGCTTAGGGTATGTCTTCCTTAATGGATCCATATTTACTGCAGCTTATGGCTTATTGTGACTATCTTAATAAAGTAAATTCACAACCAATCTGTAATTGATGTCCCCTGAATCAACAGATACAGGTCCTTTCTTTGTTTGGAAATCTTTCGGTTCCAGGATTGGTCTCCCAAATGTATGTTGCCTTTTCCTGTACAGCGCATCGCACTTGCATAGGCTATGTAAGGCTGTTTCTGGGTCCTTGCTACAGAGTTTGCATGCAAGGTCACCATTAAATTTACCATTTTTCTAGAGGTGTTCTTTATCATTCGCATGTCCTGTAAGAAACCCTATGGTTACCTTTAGCTGTGGCCTACATAAATTAAGAAGTTCTGCAGCTGTTTTTTGGCAAGATCCTTTATTGAAGGTATTGCTGAAATTATGTCCTGGTAGATTCTTCCATGATGAGTGCGTGTCCTCTCCTTAATAAAGCTTCAGGCAGCACTTCGTAAAATTCCTAAAGCAGGTTCTGGGCCGATATAAGCCTCATTAGATTCCTGCCTGGCCAATGCCCAGATGCCCATAACAGTTTTACCCTGTTATGTTCTGCCAGTGCATTGAGTTCGTTGATGATGCTTTAGTGGTTCATAAAACATTTACAGCTACCTGACTGTATTACGTCGACTGTTGCGTTAATAGTATTATAATTTATAATTATTATGCAGCAGTGCAGTCCTTGTGAATAAAGTTTAGTTTTAAACGGCAGGATGCTGAGATCAAGAAAATATGAAAACTAGATATTCTTTCTCACATAGTCTGTAGCAACCATAGTCGTTGCCATTGACTTCAGTTACTTCAAGCTCAAATTGTAGTGTATCAAATGTACAGCTGCAAAAATTCGAGCTCACAGAGCTCTGAAAATCAAATTACGTCACTCGATGACCCGGCATTGTGGTGCATTTTTTGATGCACTTACAGGCACTGCAGCCGTAAGGGCTTATTGTGCCCACTAACATGCACTTACTTATTCTAGGACATTCACACACACCCATGGCTTGAGCGAGACTCGAACTCACGCGCGCCGACTAGAGGACAGAGGCAACTGCTTGAATCTGCTGAACCACCGCGTCCCTATTGTGCATAAATGATGAATTTCGTGAGTTGGTGGCCTACAATGGAATTGAACAAAATGATGATTCTAACTTTAAAAAATCCTAAAGACAGTATACCACTCAAAAAATTGTACCAATCAGTTGTTTTATAGAAGGTTAATAAATGGAAAACGCATCAAGCGAAATTGGTTAGTTTATTCAAAACCAACCCAACAAATATTTTGATGATTGGAAAAATAACCATATAATGAACGATTATAACACAAAAAGTGTATTTCTAAACTTAGAAGTCGAGTTTTACAAAGAGTGAATTGTAAAATAGCAGAACAGTACAAGGAAGAAGTTTTGTAATTTCAAAATGTTGTATTGGCGAAGAGATGTCGAAATTGTAAAGTTTTTAGCTTCTCGTAGACTGCCAATTCAAGGCGATAATGAAACATTAGGCTATTATAAGAAATAATAATTTTCTTAACTGCTTAGAACTGATTTTAAAATTCGAATCATTTTATGACCGAACATTCAGTAAAATAAGATAATAAAGAAAAGTGTGTTCTCTCACACTTATTAAATACAACTGTTAATAAATTCATTTACAGTCAGCAGACCAAGTTAAGGCAGAAATTGTCCAAGATATTGTAAATGCCAAATATTCCATAATTGTAGACTCAATGCTAAATGTGTTGTATGCAAGCCAACTAGCTTTTATAGTGTGCTATATGCTACTTATTGGAAGTCCTGTTAAATGATTTTTAACATTTATTCCTAACTGTAGCCATAAATATAAATAAATGACGAGTGCCGTAATGTCACTGCAGATTTTGTAGGTCATTAAGGATATGTTTCTGGAACAACGTTCTTAAAAAGTCTCGAGAAATAGGTGAAAGACTTCAAGGAGAAAGTACATGTACAATAACAACTATTACTCTGTGCAGTACTTTAGAAGTTTTCATAAACGCTCTTTGAAACAAATATGAGTTTTCAGGACTAGAAAACAAAGCAAAACTAATGTGTCTAAAAAACAGACATTACAAGAAAGTTTTTTGGGCGATAGTCTTTTGTGATAGAAACATTATACTGCAACTGATTCTCTAAACCTCAACTTAGTACAAAAACGAACAATCTATACAGAAATACATAGAATTTCTGTGGAAAATCACTTAAATGGAAAATAACAGCAGAATATGGCAAAGGACAAATCAACTATTGGAAAAGTATGCTTTTGTTTTAGATAAAAGATCCCCGAGAAATATGCGCATTTAGCAGTATTGACAAAGAAGATAAGAATGTCAAACCAAAAACACAATTATAACCGTAAAGACTTCTAGTACAGGCACGAGACTTACTTTTCCAATATTTCCGTCGTTCTAAGATTTTTTTTTACTAACTGCACCGGAGGATCAGCTCTAATGAACATTTTTTTTTAAATTTAACACCTAATAGTGTTGTCAATTAAAACTAGTCTAAAAGACTAACCATTAATTTTGTTCTAATGCATTCTTAAGCTAAGTACTTATCAGCTAAAGTTTATTCATTATCATTTAGATTGTTCTAGTATCAATATACACCTCACTCATACACTATGCTCTGCTTTTACACACAAGACATTATACTAGATCACGTGGTTTGGTCCCCTTCAATTTTTGGACGTGGTGTTGATTGTCCAGCAGCTGAAGAGCCTCTGCATTAACATGAATGTGTAGCATAGATTTATGTTTGCCAGCAAATCTTTTAATTTCTTCTTGGATAGTTGGGATTCCAAGGTATCTATGAAGATCTGTGTTAGAAACATACCACGACGCGTCTACTATGCTACGCAACACTTTATTCTGAAATATTTGAATAGGTTTAATGTTACTATCACTGGCGCAGCCCCAGAACTGGATGCCATATAGCCACACTGGTTTTAGAATCTGATTGTAAATTATTATTTTATTGTGTATTGATAGCTTTGAATTTTTGCCAAGGAGCCAATAGTATTGTTTATACTTCAGATTAAGCTTTTTTTTCACGTGTATTTTCCAGCGCAATTTTGCATCAAATGTCATTCCGAGATACCTAGTGTTCATTGCGTATGGTACAATTGTACCGTTACTATTTAGTGGAGGTGGCTCTGTTAATTTTTTGTTAGTGAAATATATATGAACGGATTTCAGTTCGTTGAGCTTGGTCTTCCATTTTCTGATCCAGTCTACTATGGTATTGCTTGCTATCTATAGTTTTCTTGTGGAGCTGTCTTGAGGCTAGAAGAGCAGTATCATTGGCGAATGTTGCTATTGTTATATTATCCAATGTTAGTAGATCACTGCTGTATAATAGATAAAGAACGGATCCAAGTTCACTTCCTTGGGGTACTCCTGCTTGTATTTCTTTCTAGTTTGAGTATTTATTCTCCTGTTTAATTCTAAAAAGTCTATCAGTTATATATGATTTTAAGTTTCTACATATTCCTTCGGAAGTATATTGTGTATCAGCCTTTCATGCCAAACCTTTTCAAAGGCTTGTGGCAACATCAAGAAAGACTGCAGAGCAAACTTGTTTTTTCTTTAACACCTGTTCAATAATGTCAGAAATGCGATGTATTTGGTCATTTGTTGAATGTTTCTGTCTAAGGCCAAATTGAAAATCTGAAATTAGATTATTGTTTTCTAGTAGTGGTGTTAGTTTTTAAGTAATAACTTTTCAAATAATTTTGAGACAACAGCCAGGAGGGAGATGGACCTATAAGATTTTACTTCGTTAGGCTGTTTTCTAGACTTTAGTAACATGATTACTTCTGCGACTTTCCAGGAGGTAGGAACAAGTTTTAATCTAAAAGCTGCATTGAAAAGATAAGTAAGTAGGACTATACCTTTTCTAGGCAATTGTTTCAGTATTTTATCAGTAATCAGATAGTATAACGCCTTTTCGGATTGATGTTTGTTTTGATTTCTTCAGCTACTTCTTTTGGATTGGCTAGGGTCATATTTTCTAAAACTTGGTTATCAATTTCCGGTAGTATATTTTCTACTTGTTCTTGATTGGGTGTAAAAATGTCAGCTAGATAGTCAGCAAATAGATCCGTTTTCTGCTTATTATCCCTGGCCCACGGTACCATCTCTCTTTTGATTGGTGGTATAGAGGTAATTGGTCTTTTGATCCTTCTGGTTGCTTTCCAGAGTGAGTAATTGGTTTCTTCATCAGGTGTCGAATTCTGCATGTAGGTATATTGATTCTTCTTTGAGCTTTTTATCTCTTTTTTTAATTTCTGGGTTTTATTGTTCAAAATGTTCTTGTCGGATGGATCTCTGGACTGTTGCCATCTTCTTCTAGCTTGTCGTTTTTCCTTAACTAGTTTTCTGATTTCAGCGGGGTAGTTTACACTTTGGTTATGTATGTGATTTCCTTAGTATTGTTGGCCGCTGCCTGGACCAGCTTAGTAAACTTTCGACTTCTTTTTAATTGCTCTATTGTTCTTAAAATAATGTTCATATTGATGTTGCTTTTTTTTTGCATTACGGAAGCTTTCCCAGTCAGTAGTTTTATTGATAAGGGAGGGTCTGGCTGCTTTTTTAATTATTCTTTCACTTATTGTCAAAACGACGGCGGAGTGATCAGAATCCATATCAAAGTTTTTTTCTACTTCTATAAAGTTAGGCGATACTTTTCTAGAGATACAAAAGTCGAGCAAATCTAAAATTTTATCTGGATCAGTGGGCCAGTATGTTGGCTTTCCTTTCGAGTGATAATTGCGGTTTAGTTCCTGTACTGCTTTTCTAAGTTCCCTGCCGTTGCCCGTAGTTAACCTGAATCCCCAGTTTACATGTTTCGAGTTGATGTCTCCCCGACAATGGATCTTTCGCCAAGGTGTTGCAGGAATGTTAAGTAATCTTTTTTTTTAAGATTGTGTTTTGGCGGGAAATAGACAGCGCCCACTCTCAGTTTCTGTTTTAGAGACATGATTCCAACTACTGTTAGTTGAATATAATTTCTTTGCAGATGACATTCTTCATGGTGGTTGATCTTTTCTTTGATTATTATTGCACTACCACCTCTGGCTTGATTGTCCGGATGTATGGTGTGATATGTTTTGGCTTTTGCACAAATCCAGAAACAGAGAGAAGCGCAAGGCTACAGACTCGCCTGAAAAAGCAGCAGAAAGTCCTAAAAAGCAAACAGACCTAACCTCAAAAACCATCAACCCCCCACCGGTCATTCCGAGTAACGTAGATGACTACAGAGTAATCAAGGAAAAATTAAGTACAGGCAAATTCGAATATAAAACTAGCATGATGAGTAACAAACAAATTAAAGTCACTGTCAGCTCTTCTGAAGAGTATAGAAACTTGACAACCTTAATAAACGGCACTAGCATCGAATTGCACTTGTATGAAAATAAAGCCACGAGACCTATTAAGGAACTTACATCCTACAACTAAACAGGAAGAAATAGCCGAGGCCCTGAAGGAAAATAAATTTAAGATTATAGCAATAACACAAAAACTCAAGAGAACTATCTCTAATAATGAGGTAAGACATATTCCCTTACTATTGTATATGCTAGTCTTCGAGAGATCTGAAGACATCAATAAAATCTACGGAATCCAATATATTAATAACATGAAAGTTAAAATAGAGGCATTCAGCTTATTCCACAATGTCAAAGATGTAAAAGATGTCAAAGATATGAACATACAAAGAAATTCTGTAGAAGAACTCCTACTTGTGTTAAATGCGCAGGAGAATCTAAAGACACACCTGCCAAGTGCGTAAACTGCTCTGGACTACACCCAGCTAGCTACAGGGGCTGCGCAATCCCAAAGGAGCTGCAGAAAAAAAGAGGTGGTACGGTTAACGCAAAAAAACACCTATCAACAAAAAACAGCTGTATCTAACACAGTTAGAACCAGAATATCTTATGGCCAAAGCTACCCAACAAAGATCAACTGAATTAACAACCTCAGCACCATCAGAACCATCCATGATGCAACTCATGCAAAATATGATGAAAACGCTGGATCAAGTCAACGAAAGACTTAACAAGCTAGAAGCCATAAGCACTGGAACCATATCCAAGGTTAAAGTAAGATAATGGACCGACAAGACTTACGCATCGCTACATGGAATGCCAATGGCATTCTAAACAAAAAACACGAACTTGAAGTCTTTCTGAACACGCAACACATCGATGTCTGCCTCATTTCTGAGACACACATGACAAACTCATCTTACCTTAAAATAAGTGGATACAAAATATATCTAAAGAACATGAAAAACATTTTGAGATCAACGTTAAAACAAGAAAAAATGACGAGCCTTGCATTTTTATTTATTGAGACTCTTTCTTTTGGCATAGTCCGGAGGTTTGCTAATTCTAAAGCTAGGAAGAGAACTGTTTTTAATAAAAGTTTTTAGATAAAATTGGATTTGTTTTTATTGATATATGAATGTATGTAAACACCAGTTTTGAAGATTTAAGAACATACTGAAACTTTATATTTTACTTTCAACAAAACATCAGTGTAACATGAATTGCTTCCAGATAATAATGAATGGCTTAGTTTTTTATGTGGCGACGGTCTATCAAACTCCTTCTCAATTGAGGCAACTGTTTTGTTTTATTTGCATATTTCAGCTACCATCTGATTCGGTTCAATTATGGATTGCTTTTAAGGATAACAGTTACTTACGTTTATATA
This sequence comes from Sinelater perroti, assembly GCA_036346155.1. NCBI lineage: Eukaryota > Metazoa > Arthropoda > Insecta > Coleoptera > Elateridae > Sinelater > Sinelater perroti. The sequence continues at coordinate 39,553,195 of JARFIY010000001.1, forward strand.
AAAATATAGAATATAAATTAAATTATCAAGGAATTAACAAAATACTTAAAACTACATGGATTTTTTCTTTTAACATTCAACTTTTTTCATTATCTCTTAACGGGCACGGAAACAAATGAATGATTATTTGATTATTAACTAAACTATTTAAAAGTAATGCATATTTTATAGATGTTTCGAATGTTATTGAAAACACATTTATATTTTTTCTTCTTCTGGTGCTTTATTGTGTGTCAATTTTATTTTGTTAGCTACGGTTCTGACATTTCCAAATATTTTGTAGTTTCTTTAGTGAGAATGTTTGGTAGCTTTCTGGACTCCTTTGAATCTTTGGCCATATGTCCGAAGTAATCTAGTTTTCTCTCTGTCATTATACCTATCTATAAGTCCTTTACTTTCCCATTTTTTCTCAGTATTTCAGTGTTTGTTATGTGTTACATCCATGAGATCATTATATAACATCACACGTTGAATCTTTATTTTTTGTGTCAGCTCTGTAAGGGTCTATATGCCTCAGCGCCAAGAATATACTGAGAATATATAAAATCTTGATACTCTAGTTCGTATCTGTAGGTTTAGTATGATGATACATAAAATGTGTTTTATTTTGTTAAAAGTACTTCTTGCAATCCGGCATTTAATCTCTTGTGCACACTTCCACAGCTTATTCAATGAAGAACCTATAGGTAAGTTATATTTCCAATGTATTCTCTTCTTTTAAATTTATGTTTTTATTGATGATCATTATCTTTGTTTTGTTGGAGTTGGTCCTCATTCCATGGTTCTTATATATTAATATCTCACACAAAATTTGTAATTTGTATGACAATAAAAATAAGGTGCAATGGCAGATTTTGGGCCATGTTTGTATTTACTTACTACAGTCTGTATTTAGCTATGGCCAACTACACGTAGCAATGTCTCGCATGAAAGCTTTAAAGAATTTGAAAGTACAAATAGGGTATAAAATCATAATATCTTAAATGTAGTAAAAATTTATATAGGAAATATGTATACGGAATGATCAAAGTCGGAATTTTTATCTTAATAAGGAAAGAAAAACAACGTTACAAATTTAAATTCTTATTTCCCGTCATAGTCCCTTTCCTTCGTAATATTTTTGCCATATTTTCACCAGCTTCCCGATCCGTCTTTCATAAAAGATTTTTTGATTGTTGCCGCAGCCGTAAATGCACAATACAACTTTATTAGAATCAAATTTCTTACCTCTTAGGTGTTCCTTTAAACGACCAAAGAGATAAAAATTACATGGTCATAAATACGGACTGCAAGGTGCATGCGGCAAAACTTCTCAATGTAGATTTTATAAAGCTTGGACTGTTGTCACTTGGGGCCGAACATTGTCGTGGGGCAAACAGATACTGCGAACAAAGAAATTATAATTTTTTGAGCAAAAAGTTAGTTGGCTTCGTTTCTTAATAAATTTCTGTAAAATTGAAAACAAAAGACTTAAAGTTTTACTGCATAAAAATCCATGCCAAACTCAAGAAGAACTAGCAGAACAGTTAGGAGTTATTTACCAAGCAATATCACTTCGAGAAGAGTTGACATCTGCAGGAATTTGCTTTCTCGGTACAAAAGAAAGAATTTTTGCACAAAATCATTACGGGTGATGAAAAGTGGATTTTGTTCGACAATCTAAACGCAGAAAAGCATGGGTTGATCCAGGCCAGCCATCGACATCAGTTGCAAAAACGAATATTCATGCCAAAAAAATGTTACTGTGTGTCTGGTGGGATTGGAAAGGAGTAATTTACTACAGGCTTCTGGAACCTGGTTAAACTGTTACAGCTGAATGTTACCAGGCCCAATTAATCAATTTAAGTAGTGCTCTGGGGGGAAAAAGACCATTTACGGGTTAAAGAAGGCGGAAAATGATATTGCTACATGACAACGCTCGTTCAGATACAGCAAAACCAATACAGGAACTCATTTTCTTATTAGGTTGGGAAGCTGTTCAGCATGCATGCAGCGTATTTTCCAAACTTGTCTCTTTCTGATTACCATTTATTCAGATCGATGTCGTCATATTTGAAAGAACAGCGGTTCACGAAATTTGAAGATGTGAGAAAATGGCTCGATGACTGTTTTGCTTCAAAACCACCAAGTTTCTATCGCGAAGGCATTAATTATCTATCCGATAAATTGCAAAAAACCATAGGTAGTAATGGCGAATATTTCTGTATCTTTTCAAAAAGTCGAATTTGACTAAAAAGCCGAGTTTCTACTAGCACACCTATTAGATAAAATTCATATATTGAAATGCACCCAATCGATTTGGTAACAAATCTTATGAATTAGCCATTAAACCACAGAAGGCTTAGAAGGTTTACGCCCAATGATTTACCAAATAGATTTTAATTGCATTTAAGTAAGTTAGTTTTAGTTTAGATGTAAGTTTAGCTTCTAAGTTATTTTCCCATCAGTCACAATAGGTCTAAAAACCTTTTATATATGGAAGAGTGCTATTGAGCACTCTTTTGCATGTCATAGCTATAATTGTCAATTAATTTGCTAAATATATTCTTACAGCTTGCAAATAAAATGGGACTTTATAAAAAAAATATATTGAAAGTTTCCCCCGAAAGTTTCTGTTGTTGAGACCAGTAACAATGTATTTAATGAGAACTGTCAAATGCGATCAGCTATCGTTTATATAATTAATAATAAGTTGTTAATCTGAAGGAAAAATATAGGATACTTATCCTATCTTGTATGTTTTGTGCGCGTATATATATATGTGTGTGTGTGTGTGCGCGGGCGCGTGCGTGCGTGTGTGCGTGTGATTAGACGGAATTAAAATATAGTTTCTCTCTTATGTATAATAATTATTAAACATAACAAACATTATAAAAACTTGTTCTACAACTTTTGTTTTATTTTGCAGAATAGCATATACAACACTTTTGTAGTACACTGTATAAATTAGGGAAGTTTTTCTTTCTGAGTTGCAGTAACGGAAATAATTTAATTCATTTTGAGCCTTCCTAAGTTAGAAGTTCTAATACAGCTTTAGGTGTTTCGCTATATGTGAGTGGTGAGATTTTGTGAGATGTCGTCGGAAAATTCAGTCGTGGAGAAAATTGAGCCTCCAGAGGCCCGAAGGAAGAAAAATAAATCGAAGAAAAATAAGTAACTATAACCTCACTTTATGTTTGTTATTAAACAATTTGTAAATTCTTTGTTAATTCGTGAGAGTTTGCTAAAAAGTCTCAAATATGCTCTTGTAATTAAAATTTACGTTATTGCTTATCGAGCTATCGTAACGCCAATTATGAGTTTAAATGATAATTATAAAGAAAGTGCATTATGGATATGTAAGTTAATGATTTCGTTTACTGTAACTCGGAAAGTAGTTCTCATATTATTTTGTTGGAAAAAGTTTTAATTATTACTTTGTGTGAGGAAACTGGTAGTCCGATAATCTGTCTGAAACAGTCAGATATAATGAAATCAACCCTCCTATAACACGGTTAATTCATTCCACGTTGTATTGAAACCATGTTATCAGGAACTTGGAAATAATGCAGAACAGGAAATGTGTTTCATGATCTATTGAAATCGTGTTATAAGATGTAAAATCACATAATAGTGAAGATATTTTTCTACAGCATATTTTTCTGTGCATAAGCAAGCTTATTGCTTATTTTTGTGATTTTAAGACTTAAATATTGTAAATTAAAAATAAAATTAACAAAAATTAAAAATTAGTATGTAAAACTGAACCGTATAAATTTCAGCAATAATAAAAGTACAAGAACTTAATTTGTGTCATCATTGTTGTCTAATCTTTTTTTCTTATAATAGACATCAGATGTTGTATCTTCATTATTAAGTCTGGTTGAATTAGTTGTAAACATCCATGTCTTCTCACTTTAATTGCATGGTGAATATATTGTTTTAATCTAAAATAGAAAACTGTTTTAAATGTTTGGTAAACATAGTAAGCCGTAAAAGTATAGATTATCTTTTGGTTCGACAAAAAGACAGTTTTCACCTTGAGAAGATCCAATTCCTTACTGTGACTAGTTGCATTATCCACAAGCAATATAATTTTTAAACTCAAATTTCTTTCCTTTATGTGCCTTTCTGCGGATCAGATAAAACAATTATTAAATCAGTCATCAAAGATATTTTTAGTCATCCAAGCTTCATGATTGGATCGCCAAAATATACGTAGTTGGGACTCATCCTTTGCTTTTATTGTTCAACGTTTGAAAATGGTGTATTACCATTAGTATTAAAATAAAACTTGCTGATAAGTTACTAGACGTAAGAAGCATGACACAATCTTTAAGCCCTGGTGCAAAATGCATATCTGAGAAGGCAATTTTTTCAGTACAAAACCTATAATTTCACTTACTTTCAGTCTAAATTTATGAGCAGCTTCTGTATCTGCTGAAGCGCTTGCTCTCCTTGAAATTTTGACTCGAATATCCGATTGATTTCGCTTTCTAGTCCACGGATTTGTTCGGTGGTGCCCTGCTCTGTTCTAGACCCAAATTGATATCTGGTATAAGATTTTCCTCGAACATTGGTTTAATACTTTGGAGTAATAACTTTTCAAACACTTTAGCTAGTAGTGGTAATAAGCTAATTGGACGGTAGAAAGTTATTTCCTCTGGTGGTTTTCCTGGTTTAGATATGAGTATTATTTGACCAACCTTTCATTGGGCCGAGAAATGAATCAATCTTAAAATAGCGTTTTAAATATGGCAGTTATTAGTTTTATTTATTTTTTGCCAATTTTATGATTTTCCCTGTAATCAGATATAGCGTGGTGTTTTTTTTTTGTTTTATTTCGGTTCTAATTGAGAATCGGACTTCTCCTACTGTAATCTTTTGTCGCAATATTTCGATTTCTTCTAGAGTTAATTCAGAAAGACGCGGTTTAAAAACATTTGTAAATGGATTGCAAATATTTTGGCTCAGGCTCAGGTTCCGTTAGGTTTTCGATTTGGAAGTATTCCTTGTTGCGGTTGCTTCGATTTTCGCGTGGCTCTTCATAGTCAATAGTCCGATGCTTCCGTAGTTGATAGAGCAGAGAAATAATCCTACATAGTTTTTTCTAATCTTGAAGCAGTACTTTTAAACTTCATGTTACATTGTTTAATCTATTTTTGTTGTTTGGAAATCGAGTGTTTTGTCAAATTCTGCGAACTCTTTTTTTTTGTTATTTCTTTTTTTATTGCCACATGTAGCATATTTTTTGTATCGCTGATTTGTGATAGGAGGATTCAGTTCCATGTCGCGCTTTGTATGATTTAGGTGCTCTTCTGCTTCATCGATATTTCCAGGTTTATGTTCTCGTTAATTAATTCTATAAATGTGTTCCAGTTGGTCTTTTTATTACAAAGTCTTTGTCTGTAAATTATTTCTGAACTTAGGCTGACTATGATTGGAGAATGATCTGATGACATGTGAGAACATTGTTCAATACTTAGATAATTTTATGCTGTTTTTTATAATACAAAATCTAGCAAGTCTGGAATTTTTCTATCTGCGGGCCGTTATGTAGGCTGTCTAGTGGTGAGGAAGTTGATGTTATTTGCGGTGAGTGACTTTAATAATTTTCGTTCTTTAGTGGTTGTTACTCAAGCATCCCAATCTTGATGCTTGGTATTGTAGTCTCCGACGGTTATAAATCGTGCTCTGAGTACTGAAAAACTAGGTATAGTGTTCTGCTTTAATATTATATCTTGGTGCGCTATATAGTGTTCTGATTGTGATTAGTTATATCCGGTTTTTTACAGTCACACTTGTAGCTTGGATGTACTCTGAGATATATTTATCTGCTTGATAGTGCTGATTGTTGCCTAGTTATTACAATTTGTGCCAATGTTTTTTTGTTGTTGATTGGTAGTGCCTGTGGGTAAACTTGGTTGTAGTATGGCTACTTTCAGGTGTGCTGGTGGAAATTAACTTTAACTCCTAGTAAATTTGTGATTTTTTTTATAGTGTACGGGATGTGAACCGTTACATAAAACGCATTTGGGTTTAGTTTCGTTTGTTTAAATGTACTTTTTTATTGGATGGTTTGCCCTGAATTTCACACACCTGGCTTGATGCGTGCAAAACCTCTTCGTGTTCAAGTTGCGCATTGAGGAATTTTCTTTATCTGGTGTGGTAGTTCTGTTATAATTTTTGTGTGTAATAAATGATTAATTTCGTATATTTTCTTGTTATTTTCACGAGGGCCAGATCAAAGCAAAACATAGAAAGTGGTTCTTTGGTAATTCTATGTTTGGCATTGTATTGGTTTGTAACTTTGTGTTCTCGACCTTCTACCTCGGCTTTTAATTCATTTATGTCACTGGAATGGTGAAGGTTTTTGATACTACCCTAAAGTTGCGTTTTTTCAACTGGTACTTCTAATAAACTTGCTATTAGAGCTTTGTAGGTATTCGAATTTTCCGCTATGATTTTTACTTGATATATGCCTATGATTTTTAAAATGTATTTTTTGTTAGTGATAGTATTCAGTTTTGCTGTGAGAGGGTTAATGTTTAGTATGTCTGTGATAAAAATTGGCGAGGTTTTATTGTTCTTGTTTTTGTTGTATTGGAGTTATCTGCTCATACTCTTTCGTCTGGTTTCGGAAATGCTTGGAAAGGATTTCTTGAACTGACTTTTGGATATTGCTGTATGGAGGTTTTTTGTTTCTTGCAGTGACTAAGTCCTATTCTATGGTTTCCTGGTTTGTCGTTGCTGTTTGATAATTAGATTGTTGCCACTGTATAACACGCAGTGGGTACTATAGTCTTATATTTTGAACTTAGGTCAATCATTAAAGAGTTTTCACGAGACAAAATTGTTAACAGGTAACTGATAACGCCGTTTTTCTAAATTCTGTGTTTGCTGGAGGGATGGCCATATAGAGCTTTTAAATGCGGATTTAGAAACTAGAAATGTAATTTAACTTTTTTTGCTGCTGAAAATGAAATAACTTTTTTTTTATAAACAAATTATTTCAAAATGGGATTTTTGTGTGTGCATTGTTTTTTCAACCTAATATTCACGTATCTGACATTTTTCTGCACATGTTAAAAAATAATGAGCTAAGTGCATTTGGAACCAAGTTACAATTTTTTTTTAAATCACCGCGGCTTTATTTATATTAAGAAATGAAACAAGAGATCTGGTAGATAAATAGTGGAAATTGTACTACATAAAATTTTAATTTGATCGAGCAAAAAATAAAGCGGAGATGGGACCTCAAATCAGAGCACCACGTTGCTTGGTCCTGCGAGGAGTCGGTGGCGGTGGTAGGGATAGCACATCGCGGATGCTCAGCTGCTAGCGCACGTTCCAGAACTTAATCTCCCGTCTTCAAATTGATCGACTATTCAATATCTCGACAACTAGTGGTCGAATCGTGAGGCATTTTTTTTAATTCGGGGTAGCTCGACGAGTTATTTCCAAATATGCAAACAAACTAGTTAACTGCACAGGGATTTCATTATTCTTGAATCTTATTCTAATAATCTGATTTTTTCATAACGAAAATATTAAATATTTCTTCAACAAATGCTAATACAAATGATAATTTATAATATGATAATCAAGCCGTGTTCGGTTCTGCATCTGTAGGTACAAATACATATTTCGATAACTTAGATGTGGAGATGTGAAATAAGAGAACATATACATTTTCATTCTAAACATGTCTTTGTGCGACGGCGTTATCGATTATCTGTTAACAATTTTGTCACCAAAGGTCTATTTTTTTGCTCTAATGGTTGGCTTACCTACCTGTTGATTAAATGTGAGGTGTGGTGTGTATATTGAAGTTGTGGTAATTGTAATTGAGGCTGCGTCATATTGTCCGAAAGCGATGGGTATTGCAGGTGGTATTGCTCCATTGAAGGCTGTGACTAGTGTCAGCCATTTGGGCTGACACAAAAAATGTTAACGATAAAAAATGCACTTCCGTTTAGTTTGTGCGTGGTTTCTTTTGTTTTAAAAGCAAATGTATATTTGCAATCCTAGACTAGCAGTTCATCACGTAGAACAGGTGAAACCGCAAACATGTGCTTGCTTCGCGAATTCAAATGCGAATTCCGGATCTTTTTATTCACATAATCCTCAAGCCAAATGATACAAGCATTTTCCGTTTTGCGCCTAACGGGCATTCCTCCACAACACTTTCTAATTGCACTTTCATTTCCCTTCATTGTTCTAATTGTAGCTTCGTTTAGATTTAATGATTTACCAACCGATGAGCGTTTCTTTTCATTTTTTAATTGATTTAAAATTTTAACTTCGTCTTCCAGCGAAATGAACTTTCTTTTTAATGGGATTTTCTTGTTATCGCCAGGCATTATGGCAATTTGAAGCCTAAAAAATATTCCCACATAAATATTTGATTTTATTAATAACCTCTAATAAAGAATATCTGCGCAAAATATTACTGTCATTGAATTGCGATAGTAATAAAATCAAGCAAATCAGAAGTATCCTTGCTTAATAATTTACAAACTCCTTATAATGCAGCACTATAAAAACGCTTGAAAATAGGCCTGCAATTATGAACAAGAAAACTGAAGATTTAAAAAAAACCTGATGCACAGACCGGTTTATATCGTTACATACGGTAAATTCCCTATGATTCAGTAGTGGTTATTGAGGAAGTTACGATCTTGCCAAATTGCAAGAAAAAAATTACTATCATTGTTAAATTGATATTGTAGGTTCTTCTTATAATAAAATAAAATAAAACAAAATAGCTTTTTTAAATAAGTACAGACGGTATTGATATCTTAAAAAAGAACTATTGTCTTCATGTAGCAATCAGTTTAACCCTGTAAAATGGCATTGAGGGTGAAGTTTTAAACAATACTAAAGTACATTTCGGGAATCCATACAACACGTGTTATGCTTGAAATAGTCAAAGGTTTTAAAGATATAAAGTACACTAGATCTTTACTTATTTGAACATATGTTACTGCAATAGATCATCAGTCGTTAGATAAAATTCTAATCAAGTAGTTTTTATTCACGGTTTTAACTGTATTCATAATTAATCTGCATACGCGATGCTTTAATATGATATAAATAATAAATAAAATCAGCAATAACTGTGCTAATTTTAACTTTTAAGTATTACTTATCACTTTGTTACTTCTTAGAACTGTGCTGTATAGTCGAAGAAAGAGCAGAACAGGAGTTTATTTAATATCAGAATATTTTTAGAAACCAAATTTAGATTGGTCATAAACGTAGAATTATTGCCTTTCATATTATTGAACCGCAGAATATGTTCTATTATTACTCTTGCAATTTTAATTTATTTAGTCATGCAGTAAACAATTAGGATTATTGTTGTTTCTTGCTTTATGAACTTGATGAGCAATGTGGTTCTTTTTTATTAGGTTCTTATAAGCATTGTTTTGAACTTCTTAGGTATCAGTGATTCACTATAATGTTGTGTGAATTGCTACTTTCTTTTTCTACAGCACATACAGCTCAAGAAAGTGTCAGTTCAAATGCTGCGAAATACTTGGCTTTATTTTAATGTGAATGATAAATAACTTGTTTTTGTTGATTATTATAATGTAAGATTCATTTAGTTTATAGAGCGAACAATACATTCAAGTCATTGATCACTCTTAATACCTATTGCAACTTTATTTAAGTTAACAAATGATGTTTATTGAACAATGTTAATACATAGAGAATACTACACTATATAAACAATATGATTTTCACTTATAAACTGTCTAGAGACTGAAATTATTGACTTTTGTGATTTTTTACCTTAAATTTTGGTTTTTGAGAAAACGGCTTTGCCGTTTTTGCTATAAACTTGGATGTCAACTTATTTTAATGTATGTAATTGAATGCAACAATCTTAGTCTAGTTCTGTTAAAAGTTAAATTTTGGTTTTTGTTGGTACTTGTTAAAAAAAAACACAATTTAGCAATGTGAAATTTTGACTTAATATAATCCCTGTTTACATCACTATTCTTTTAATTTTTGTTATTATCTTTTATTTTTGGTTGTTATTTTGTCTCTTTCTCATATTTCGAATCGTGGGCATAATTTCTTTGTCGATTCGCTGTTTGTGATAATTTAATTTACAGTATTCTTTTTAGTATTGTATATTTGTTTATCACTGTGCTAATATCAAGTTCTGAAGCTTTTGTAGTTACATAAGAACTGAGTTAAATAAATATTTATTTTTTCTGTGTATTTTTGTTCCCTCGTTTATGCTTGAATCGATTTACTTCGCTTGAGGTTGCCTGTACACCATTCCTGAATAAGTTTATATCCCTTTTTTCTGCTACTTGAATGCCATTTTTTGTAACAGAATAAGAGTCGGTGTTTTGTGTTACATTCCTGTACTACGGTTCTGTGGATGTTTTCAGACAGTTTCGCACCAGTACTCATTAGTACTACAGAGTCTCCTCTTGTGTTCATTTGGATGCCCATTGTAAACATTCAAACAGTTTAGTCGTATGACTCTTTTTGTTTCGTTGGCTGTGACTTTATGAGTGTTTGGAAGCAATGCATGTTATTTAAGTAGGCACTTTAACTTTTGTCTTGTGAACACAATGTTGGTTTTTCTTCCAGGCACGATTACCGATTTGCGTTCTTAACGCCAATCTATGCTCTTATATACATTCAAATTAATATTTACTCATCCTTAATAATACCATATCATTGGATTTTACTCTTGAGAACTCTCATTAATTCTTTGGATAAAGCATGTAATTATATTTTAAAACATAATTTTTTCTAATGCTTACTTCGATCGGTGTATATATATATATATATATATATATATATATATATATATATATATATATATATTTTTTTGTAGTATTTTATTCTGCCTCATGAATTGCATATATTTATTCTTTAATGTTTAAGCATCATTGAAAGTATTTTAAACATAGCAATATCGGTAATATTAAAGAAACGTGTTACTTTCTCGTCTACTCTTACTATTATCTTACGTATAACATTAACTATAAGGCGTTATTTGCGGAAGCTCTATTGGTTTTGTTTCAGCTAACTCCATTTAAGTCTTTAATTACGTCCATAAGTATTTATGTCGTCAGATGGTGGCAGGTAAGCTGCTTTTCTTTCTTTCTGTTAGGTTGCCCTACCCCTCTAGAAGAGGTCATTTCCAAATTACTATGGGATACAAGCTCGCAGGGTCATTTTTTAACGCTAATGATATTAGGAAAGTTTTCTCTGTATACCGTGCTTGCGGTAATCTTGCCTTGTGAGCAGAGGCAAGATACTGCTGAAACGTACAAATTTGGTTGTTGTAATCTTATTAGGCCAAAGGCAACACAACATTTTCCAAAATACCATTGCAGTATACATTTTAGTTTACTTTGATCCCTTTTAGTGCTAAAATTTTATGTCTGGAATAGATTCTACTCAATAGAATGACAAATAATGCACCCTAACGATGCATAACTGTAGCACCTGTTCTTGGACGTTCATGAGACAATTTCGTATTGTTTTAAGATTGCTCAACTGTAAAAAGTCTACTCACCACTTGACTAGCAACAACGTTTCAGTTAACATCTTTCTAGCCGTGTACGTTTTTTGCATCTTTAAGGTACTGGTAGTTTTATAACTTACCCAAGATCTGTTAGAGATCCTTACTATTAAGCGGGCGGTTTCTCAATTGATACCAACTTCTTTTGTAGGTTTTCTTATTGAAACTTTTGTATTCTGCTAAATTATCTTTCGGATAGTGTTGCTAAACTTATGGTTTCTTCTTTCTGGATCATCTAGTATCCTCGAGCTCTTGAAACTGTTTCGCAGTATTTGAACTGATGCTTTCCACTTTTAAAACTTCGATAATTATAAATTTGATGGTATTCTCGTTATTAATAAGTGATTAGAATGACAAAATTTCAGCATTATAGAATAAAAAACAACAATAAGAGTGGATTTGGTCACGCGACCTTAGCCGTTCGATTAAGTTGTTTTGTATATTTAAAACTTTGTATTCAAAGCTCATTTAATTAAAATTGGATATTTCTTGTGTGGACCTTATATTTATAAATAAAAATTAGTATAAATACATGTTTATTTGTCTAAGTATAAAACGTATTATGATTTACTAATGTTATGATTTTACAATGCTGGGACATTTATATTTCGTATCCTAAATTTAGGTGTAGATGTGACAATTTATTTGTAATTATTGTTGTTGTGGACGAGGGACTTCATTTACGGATTAAACTGCTTTCATACCGTTTTCAAGAGAATTGTGGCGTACATCTGGGACCTCAGCCTGCTTATTCCCCAAGAAGAGTTATGAGTCATTTAAGAAAACTGATCTTTTCAGTTCTCTACTTTACTATTTATTGGATGGGAAGTGAAAGTTTGGCTGGAACATTTTTTGTCGAGAAATGCACTAGGTTGGTAAAAGTTTGTTGGTTGCGTAATTTTGATGAAGTGAAATAATTAGGGATTTTCAAGTTGGTTGTGATCTTGAGTATCAGAGCAATGAATCATTCTGCTGGTGCGATGAGAAATGGAACCGATGTTTTTGATTTGAATAAATTGATTTTGTGACCAATTTTATATTACATTTAGCAAGTGCCTACAAATCAGCGCCCTTCTTTACGTTCAGAGAATGCTCATATATGCAACTTGACATCTGTCTGTTCATTTGGCCTATATAGGTTTTTTTGTAGTTTCTCGGAGGATTTCGAATATTATTTGAATCATTACCATCATAAATCTCAAGGAACCAATTTATAATAATTTGTTAGTCATTTTTTTGTGGGTATTGCAACTTTGTCAGCAAGGCTGATTTTTAGTGTTAGTTGTACTGACATAGGAGAAAACTACGTTCGCGTAAATGGTAAATCCTCCAAAAAGTTTATTTTGATCATTCTTTTTCATGTGACTTATATGTTACTTATACCTTATTTTTGTTTCAGAAAAGCCAAAGCTGCTAGCAATGATGAAATTGTCGAATCATTTAGAATATTCGTCGATTCAGTATTCAGAGATTTTGCCAATTTTATTTGCGAAGACTTCTTCTTTGAGGGAAGCCTCACAAATGCTCAGAGAAAATATGTACATAATAAGTGTAAGGAACTTGGTTTGAATTCTAAGTCATATGGTAAAGAGCCAAATCGAAGGCTGCGCATATGGAGGATGCATAAAGTTTCTTCAAAAGTATTTGATCTAACATGTAACGAAGCTATAGATGATAATATAAACAACGCTTTAAGCAAGTACAAAGCGGCTGCAAAAAGAGATTCTGTTGATATTGTGCCAATTTCAACGATGTCCTTGTCCAGTAATCGTATTTTAAATAGATTACATCGTGGGTTTCCAGTACATGTTCGTCCTTGCAAATTAAATTCGCTACAGAAATCTCGAATGGATCTACCGGTGTGGTCTAAGAAAAACGAAATTTTGAGTATGATAAATGAAAAACAAGTGCTGATTATTACAAGCGAAACGGGGTCTGGTAAGACTACTCAAATTCCGCAGTTAATTTTAGAGAGTATGTGTAGGAGGAATGAACCCTGCAAAATCGTGTGTACGCAACCTCGTCGTTTATCAACTATAGCCGTATCAGAGCGTGTAGCAGCAGAAAGAGGGGAGGAACTTGGCCAGGTGGTTGGATACCGGATTAAGCTGGAATCTGCAGTTGGTCCAAGAACAGCTTTGACATATTGTACAAATGGCATACTTCTTCGTACACTTATGAGCCTTAAAGAAGAATACTTAAAGACCCTTACGCATTTAATTATAGATGAAATTCACGAAAGAGATAAGTACACAGATTTTTTACTGATTTATATAAAGCAGCACTTGTCAAAATATCCTAATTTAAAGGTAATTCTTATGTCTGCTACAGCAGATGTAGATCTGTTTATGTCTTATTTTGAAACTGCCGAACACTTAAATGTGCCTGGAAAATTGTTTTTGTGCAGGAATTATATCTTGAAGACATTTTAGTGAAGCTAAATGCTTACTTTAAGGAAAACAACGAAAATGATTGTTCTAGTTTTTTGAACCAAACATATGATAATAAACTGGGAGAAAATAAAGTAGAGCTCAATACACAAGAAAATTCTTCGTCTGCTTTAGAAGACGAATGTGAAGAAGCATATAGCATAGAGGATATGGATGACGCCATTAGAAAATGCATTGAAGAAGGATCTGAAGATTGTTTTGATCAACTGATGATGCTAATCTTGTCAGAAGATGCTAATGTAAATCATCGCGTAACTAACAGCGAATGCACTCCACTTATTGCTGCTGCTATTCATGGCAATGAGGAAATTGTTAGACAGCTTTTGAATTTGGGTAAGTATTATTTTTAATGCCTTAAAAGATCAGACTTGACTGTTTTATCCAAATTTATTTGATAGTGTTAAGGGTAGTCCAGTATTTATGGAGGGCAGTAATTTACAAAACAAAATGCACAATCAGAATTTTTGGATGAGTAAAACATTTATTAATATGATATCTAATAATTATCTTATTATTCTTATTATTTCTACAACTGGTTAATTCATTGCAATGAAATTTCGATGACTGAAAAGTGGTTTCAATAATCTAAATTTTCATTAATTTGTGGTGCTTATAATTTCATCCACTTAAGGGTATCAAGAATCTACTGTATTGAGATTAACCTCGTATTGTTTACTGCCTGTCCTAATATTATACCTTTCTTGCCGCTTGTGCGCTCAGACGATTACAGAGTGTCACTGGTATAATAACAAAGCATACTACAGTAGTCGTTTTTAAGTAGAATAATATGAATTAACACTTTTATCGCTAAGGAGTATCTGAAAGTCAAAATGGCAAAGAGTTTGCTACGATTTAGTAACAAGCGAATTACGAGAAATACACTGAGGTTTGGTTCATGTTCCAACTGTGATTAAGATAGACATGATATGCGTCAAATAAAACTTTTATTAGAAAATAATAATTAACGATAATGCTTGTAGTTTAAGGCAGCTTCTTCTTAAAGAATTATTTAGAGCATATCTGAAGCGTCGCTGTTATCGAAAGTCTTTGCGCTGGGCTTTCGGCAACTGAAATAATTCGGTTTTTTGGATACTCGAGATCAACTATCTAAGTCATTGCTGCGAAATACTAGAAAAGCCTTGCAATATACCTTGAATTTTTACAATCTTTCAAAATACTTTTTATCGTACTGTACGGTTTTGTAACCGGGGATTTGGGCACACTTATAATTCCACGACATTAGAAGGCTTTTATCATTAAAAAAATGTGTTTTCTTCAGTGTGCACATCTTAAAAAAACAGATTGCATAATCTGATATGATGTTATTAACATAGCGAGATGTTACATTTGTATACTTATTGAACATTTTGCGGTACCACGAAACGCATTGTTGCGTCTGCTTGTCAGTTAGCGCATGGTGTACCTAATAAGAACAAACCTTTTTCGTTTGAAAGTGGTTGTGTAGAATGGTATGAATTGTCAGTATTATTATTATTATTATCATTATCATAGTGCTTTGGAAATTATCTTGAGATAATTGTTTAGTATTTTAGTTTTTGAAGCAACTATTTTATAAGAACGAAAATCTCCGTTGTCAATCAGGGAATATATTCTACCTCTATGAGCTTTTGTAATTGAGCTCCTTCCCTACACCCTTTGTCACAACTCTTTGAAGTACGGCATTTATGACTGCCTTTAGCAAGCTCATGATTTGTTTATAGCGGTGATTTTGAAACTTTTTGAAAGGAGAATTTTCTTTTGACAAACATTTTGTTCACCACTTCACTACCCTCCTCTTGCCATACTATAATTCATTAATAACAAAACAACGATTGCATGGGGAATGACTGAGAACATCTGTTAACTCAATTTGTTTCAGCGCAACTATTTTCTTTGTGCTTTCATATTTAAGAGAGTGGAGGAAATTTCAGTTTAGCTTTATATAGGCGGTGAGGCGCAATGGGAGATTATTTCCACTAAACCATAGTGTATTGTTTGTTGTGCAAAGAAAGTGTTAAGCCATACTTGCATATGTAAATAGTAAATATCAGCAGATTTTGAAATTGTGCAAATAGTGGTGAAAAGAGGCTACCAAGTTGAAAACACCTCTTGTCAATAATACTATCTAAAGAAGAATAGATGACATGGTAGAAGTTGTTCGAACGCAAATTGTTAAAAATATTAATAAGTGCGTGTGCTTCTCACTACAGGTATTTCTAATTATGGTCAGTTTATAGCATTCGTAAGATACGATCCAAAAATGGTAATAGAAAAGATATTCTATTTTATAGGTCATTGGGAACCCATACTACCAGAAAAATGTTTACTTTTATGAAAAATACTGATAAATATGATTTTGACTGGGCGAAATCCGTTGTTGTATGCAATGATAGCACCAAAGCTCTGAGAAGACATTGATTTGATTTTATCGTCCAATTACAAGAACGCGATATCCTAAAACACAATTTTGAAATGTGTAACTAAAGTTGTTAAGGTTTTCTGGTTAGAAATCTGGCGCGAAATCAGAATATGAGAACTTATTTTTCAATTCCTTTTGATTTGTTAGGCTGGCTTTTCTTGCTGATATTTCATCATAATCATCATCATAGAACAGCGTTATAGAGTTCACTCTAGTTTTGGACATACGCATCCTCAAAATTCTTCCACTCAGTCCAGTCTTGTGCCTTTCATATCCATTGAGTTCATGCAGTTTTTGCGATGTCATCTCTGTAACTCTGCTTACTTATTCGAGGTCTCCATGAGGTTGTTTTTTTACTCCGTCTTTTGTCGTTTCTCTGTACAAGGTGACCTGCCTATCTCCATTTTTGTTTGGATGTTCTCTCCGCTACTTCGTTGAATTTCGTTCTTTTCTTTATCTATGCATTTTTTTTCTGTCCAGTAGCCTGATTCTTAACATCGATCTTTCTATTTTCATCTTCAGTTTTTCCATGTTGGTTTTTGCTAACTCCCAAGTTTCAGAAGGAGATAGGCAGTGCACATATTGATTGAATACCTTTGTTTTTTGGATTTGCGTGAATGTTCCCTTACAAACATTTCTTAGTCTGTTTTCTCTACCATCCTGATTATTCTAAATTTAATTTTAATTATATATATATATATATATATATATATATATATATATATATATATATATATATATATATATATATATATATATTTGAATATTACCAGTTGGATCATTACAAGGTATACATTGTATTCTTATTTGTTCTATTTTTCTATTTAATTTGTTGATAAATTGGACTAACTGTGATGTAAAGTGTTATATGTCATTATAAAAAGCATTGTTAAATTCATCAAGTTTGGAGTTGTAGATTGAAATAAAATATTAATCTAAGTTGAGAAATTAATATGGTTTAATTAAATATTGTAATATCTATTAATTTGATTTATTATATAGTAAACTGCAAAATATTCTTAATTTTTTAGGTGCCAACATATCTTTTACGTATGAGGGACTAACGGCTTATGAATGGGCGTATAATAAATGCAGATATGGAGTTTGTGACTTAATTATGCAGTATACAGCACTTAAAGGCAATCTCAATGAACAACTTCAGCATAAGGAGTTGTTAGAGAATTACAATCGTATCATGTGCACTGAAGCAATAGACTTCTCTTTAATTGTCAAAATAATTGCTTTTATTCATGCACATGACGTCAAGGGCACAATTTTGGTATTTCTACCTGGATTTGAAGATATAAACAACTGTTATCAAAAAATTATTGCTAATCCGTACACTAATCCCAGCGAATTTGAGATTATGATGCTTCACAGCAGTATGAGCACGAAGGCTCAACACCGTGTATTTAGCAAGATAAGGTATAAGCAGAAAGTTATTTTGTCTACTAATATTGCTGAAACTAGCATTACTATTTCTGATGTTGTATATGTGATAGACACTGGGCGTGCTAAGGAAAAAGGTTATGACACTGTAAGTTATCAAAGGAAAATATAATTATGCATGTAATTCTTAATTTAATAAAATAGATTAGCGGTACTTGTTCATTACAAACAACTTGGATTTCAAAGGCAAGTGTTATACAACGTGCTGGCAGAGCAGGTCGCACAACTGATGGAGTATGTTTCCATTTATTTTCGAAAAATCGTTATGATTCGATGCTAGATAATCACGTTCCAGAACTATTAAAAGTTCCTCTTTATGTAAGTCGATTTCATTAGTCAATTGATCCAGGGTTGAAATGATTCATGTTTGTAGGAATTGTGTCTGCAAACTAAGCTGTTAGCACCTTCAGATCTAAAGATTGCAGAATATCTTGTATTAGCTTTAGAACCTCCCCCATCTTTAGCGATTGAAAACGCAGTACAGGGTCTACAAGTAATGGGAGCTCTCACTAAGAACGAAGAATTGACAAATCTTGGAAGTCATTTAGTGCAGTTTTCTGTGGAACCCCATCTTGGAAAAATGTTAATTTATGCTGTAATTTTAAAGTGTCTTGATCCAATTCTTACAATAGTCTCTTGTCTATCTTGCAAGTAAGTACAATAGTAAATATTTGATATGCAGATCAGGTGGCTCTACAAGTAATTTTCAGAGATCCTTTTGTTTTACCTCAACTAAGTGCCCGTAAGCAACAGGCCTTAGAAAAGCAAAAAGAGCTATCTGAAGAAACATTAAGTGATCATTTTGCCTTTCTTAAAGCATACAACTTGTGGGAGGTTTATAATTTAATGTTTTGAGTTTTGTGTTTAATACTGAAGTTTTTTTTTTGTTTTTAGAAATCTAAAGTTAGTGGTGACAAGTTGGCTGTGGATGAATACTTTATTAGTCCAAATACAATGCAAGTAATACAAGACACTCGTTCTCAGTTGTTGGTACAATTAAGCGGAGCTGGATTTATTAGCTCCATGAAGGGATTCACTCTGAGAGACGTAAACTGTAATTCTAGTCATTGGCCTTCTGTTAAAGCTGCTCTTGTTGTTGGGTGCTATCCAAACATAGCCTTTGAACATAAGAACTATTTTTCTACAAAGTAAGGCAACAAAATGGGTCATCTCTATTAATCTGTTTGTTATATTTTTTAGAATGGAGAAGAAAATCGCGTTTCATAGAAGTTCTGCATTAAGCAAGCTTACTAAAGCTGAGAAACAGCTAAGCAAGTATTGTGTTGCTTTTGATGAGGTATTAAAAATAGGAAAGCAGTGCAGTATTAAGTGTGGAACTGTTGTGACACCGCTTACAGTATGTATGATAGTTTCGTATAGTTTATATAAGATACTTTTAAATTTTGAGTTTATTTTAAATTATTGGGGTGTAAAGTAACATCGTAATTATGGAGATTTTGTATAAGATGTTCTTCTAAATTCACATTTCTTAACCTTGTAAAGGAACTAGAGGCTAAAAATTCTATGGGTATAGAAAATATAAAATAATTCAGAAAAAAAAAACAAAAATGTAATTGTAATTGCATATCTTGAAAATGCATTTCTTAATTTATATTACATCAGCCTAACAATTTAAAATAAATTGAAAAAAATTTGTAGGTACATTATTCATGGATAAATCTATGTAGTTCATTGTGTGGTTGGTTCTCGGGTTATTAAGCAATGGTCGGAGTTTGGAAACTCGACGTTTCGTCCAATTCTAAAAGTTAATTTCTAAAAGATTTTTTTCTGAAGATGTTTGCCACAGTTGTGGATGAAACGTCAAGAGTCTCTAAACTCCAACCATGGCCTAACAACTCGAGAACCAACCACATGATGCACCATAACACCAGCCATGAAAGCCTTTGTATTCATTCAAATCTATTAGGGGTTGCCTGCTAAAACGTATTTTTGACGTTTAACTGGATCGGGAACGTTGAACAATTTCAATTACAATCAAAGCTCCCCTCGGCGGATGCAAATCAAATGGCCGTGGCAGATGCGCTTTTTGCGTTTGGCAATATGGTGGCCCGAAAGTCGCCCGGCTATCGGCAAGGAACGAGAGCGGCCCTAAGGGGCGTGCACGAACGCACGGACTTTTTCGTCTAAATCCGCTCAAAGCGCGACACGCCTAATTTCGTATCAGCCGTCTTTGTTTACTTTCCATTCAAATGTATAGGCTCTCTTTGTTTACTACGTACCGACCTACTGTGTAAATTAAGAACTGAGGACCACGCCATATTTCTTTGTGTACTTTCTGTAAAGATAACTGTAAAATCAATGTAAAATGTTTCATCAAGTAAAACAAAAAACATTTTACTGCAGGAATAATTAGCCTGTGTTCATGTTATAAAACTCAATAATATAATTAGGCTTGTAATTGTAGAGAATTTCGTGAGTTTTATGACAATTAACTGCACAAATGAAAAACTTATGAGGGAGGTTTGTTGCTTCTATCTCATTAATTTGACTGAAATTTTTTAACATTGTTTGATCATAGTATATGTAAAAAGGGAAACGGCATTTCTTTTGCAAATGTTTTGCTTTCAAGATTTTAAATTATCTAGTTTCTTATATAATTGATAAGGGATATATATGGAATAATTACTAACCTTGTCATGTAAGGATATCCATATTCCTATTATTAATAAAGCACTATGAACGAACAAGCCATACCACCATAATTTAGGAAAATCATGCCCACTTGGTTGAATTTAAATAGATGACATATTTTGAAAATTCTCAATGTATTTTAGATTTTTTTTTTCTAAAATGAACTATTTGGAGGTTGATCATAAAAATGAATAACATTGACAAAAAAATTGTCTTAACTTTTGTTTCAAAAATATTTGTGAATATAAATATTATACATAAGAAAAACTTATGTAACTATCTCATTTGTTGCGTTACAAAAGTACATTTTATTTACAAAATGAAACAGTATTTGTTCTTGCCAGCATTAAACGTATACTCTTTACAGTTAAAGCAGTCACTCAATTCTGTATCAAAGGTTACCTGAAGTACACTCAAAATGTTTTCAACTTCAGGTCTAGAACAATAACCAGAAAAGCCTGTCAGGCAAACCAAATTCATATCTATATACTACAGTCCTTAGTTGATTATAGATTAAGGAATTCATAGTCATTATGAAACTACTGTCATGTAACTTGATTTTTGATTTAGTTTTAGTATATTCAGTACAAGCAAATAATTTGAATGACTTTGCAAAACATTTATACTGATATATTTATCTATCTATATATATATATGTGTGTGTGTGTGTGTGTGTGTGTGTGTGTGTGTTTTGTGTGCGCGCGCGTGTGTGTGTGCGCGCGTGCTCGCGTGGAATTGATGCACTACGACCTCAACATCTAAAAGATCTTACGTCCAAAAATATGGGTGAAGCTGGGACCGAACTTCTATCACAAATCTAGTCAATTTGATGCTAGCTGGAAAAATAAATAAGAATATTGTACCAATAATATATGGACCCTCCCTTTATGCTTTAAACAAGAAAGATGGCGGAATCCGTCCCATTGCAATTGGCTGCACTCTACGAAGATTAGTTGCCAAAATAGCCTGTTCACAAGTGAAAGAAGAAGTTGAAAAATTATTGCGTCTAATTCAACTTGGTTTTGGAACAGGTAGATGCGAAGCCATTATCCATTCCACAAGATCCTTTATCGAACTAAATCACAATACGAACAAAGTAATCCTAAAAATTGATTTTCGAAATGCTTTTAATTGGGTGGAACGAGATGTAATGTTGGAGAAAACTCTACAACATGCTCCTGAAATATATAAGTTGCTTACTCAATGCTACCAGGATCCAAGCTTTTTGTTCTTTGGAAAGTAACGTATTTTATCGTCCGTTGGTGCACAGCAAGGTGACCCATGTGAACCCATTCTATTCTGTTTAACAATTCAATCAATAATTAGTAGTTTTTCTTCTGAGCTCAATTCATATTACTTGGGTGATGGAACGAATGGTGGAAAACCTGAAGTTGTTTTGGATGACCTTGAATTTCTTATCAAAGAATTCTATAAAATTGGTTTGGAGGTGAATCCATCGAAATGTGAGCTATACTTCTGTTCAGACCCTGATAGTAAAGTGATCTCTAACTTTCAGAAACTTCTACCGGGACTTCAAATTATTATTGACAATCTGACTCTACTTGGTGCTGCACTACTCCCTTCAGCCATTCCACTTTGTTTTTCAAAAAAAGAAGAAGAAATCAATCTCCTACTCTCACGTCTTCTCAGCCTAAGCTCCCACACAGCATATTTTCTTCTGAAACATTCAGTCGGGATACCCAGACTAACGTTCTTGTTCAGGACAACCCCCCTCCAACTCTACTACACTACTGAATGAAATTAATGAGAACATCTCAAAATCTCTTGAAGAAATAATCAATATTAAGCTTGACGCTCAGACATCAAGAGTTGCTTCACTTCCCGTATCCCAAGGAGGCATCAGAATTAGAACATTATCTGATATCTACATCCCAGCCTTTTTGTTGTCTGTGAATTCTGTATCAGAGCTGATTTATTCCATGATGTTATTACCCGAGAATAACTTAGCCCATGTTTCAGGATGCTTAGACTACATCAGAATCTGGAACAGTTTATTAGATGAAACACCTCCCATTCCTTCATGTCAAAAAAGTTGGAACATCTTGAATATGAACAGAATAATTCGAACCTTTAATTTCAGTTCTGAAAGAGATCAGGCGAGATATCTTGCCTCCACTAAACCTGAATCCGGTGCCTGGCTGAATGCAATTCCATGCACGAAACTTGGAACTTTCCTGAATGACAACACTTTTAGAATATCAGTTGCTCTCAGATTGGGATGTAACATTTGCGAGCTCCACAACTGCATCTGTGGAGATAAAGTGGACAAGTCAGGAACTCATGGTCTCTCATGTAAAAAAAGCTGTAGTTGTCACTCCCGCCACCAGGAACTAAATAAGATCATTCAACAAGCCTTATCATCCATTAACATCCCATCTAAACTGGAACCATGTGGACTCTTCCATAATGATGGCAAAAGAGTGGATGGTTTAACTTTAACCCCGTGGTCGGTCCTATGGTATGAACCTTATTTGGGATGCTACCTGTACTGATACCCTAGCCCTATCGTACATCAAACAATCTAGTGTAACTGCTGGCCTTATATATGTATATATATACCGGGTGCTCGATTTTCGAGCCTCACCATAGGGATCTCGGTTATCTTGAGAGTTACAGGGTTGGTTAAATTAGGGAAAAGTTGCGTATTTTTATGCTTATTAAGAATCTCGAAATAAATTTGATTTATTATTGATAATTTTTGAAATATCGTGAAAAAATTAAAAAATATTTTTGTTTTTAATTTTTAAATCAAAAACCGGTAAAATTACACGGTTTTAATTCAGACTTTCTTCAGACGCTTTTTCATAAGGAATCTAAAAATGTCATTACGGTTGCTACCCACTCTGAAATGTCAAAGAGACACGATAGTCAACTTTTTTTTTCTTATGGTCGCCATATTGGATTTTTACAATTTCAAATGCAGTTTTTTTCTGGTTATAAGGATGTATCACACTTTATGATTTTGCTTTTTTATTTTATAATTTTCGACACTATCGATGTCTAATTAAACCTGCCAGACAGATCAAGTGTATCGTGCGTTTTGAGTCTTTTAATGTGTGGTCTGTCTAGTAGATTTTCTACGAGTTCATTAATGTGCGCACTAAGCTTATCGCAATGTTTTACACTTGTTACTATTTCGTTTTTAATTGTTGGTATAAGGATGTCCTGTTGTATGACCCAGTTGGGTACATATCTGGATGTGTTCCTGATGACCTTTTTTGGAATCTTTGGAGGATTTTGAGATTAGAGTTGCTATCTGTTCCCCACAACTGTATCCCATATATCGAAACCAACTTTAGGATAGTTTTATATAATAGTGTTTTGTTGTCTATGGAGAGTTGGGAACGTGGATCAAGGAGCCAGTACATTTGTCGGTATTTCAGCACTAACTGTTTGCGTTTTATTCAGTTGTATGTTCTTAGCTTAATCGTTTGTCAAGGTACAAGTCCAGCATTGTCTGCCTGTACTAGTTGTTTGCGTTGAATGTAACTGGAGGACAGGTTTCCTTTTGCATTATACCGAATTGTCTTTATTGGCCCCAATTCTCCAAGTTTTTATTTTGTTTAGATTAATTTAAAGGAGCTGTGATGCAATACGCTGGTTATTGTAGGAGGTGATATACTATTTGATAGAAATTTCTAAGTGTTTTCTTCCATCTTGTCCAAAAACTCTTCTGATAATCTGCACTTTGTTTTTATTCATTTTGAATTTTTTCTTCCACTTTCTGTATTATACGTTATACTTTCTTTTTTTTATTTTCAATGTATGATTGTTGAGACTTTTTTGGCAGAAAAAGGATGATCATTTTTACCCTGCTGCTGATCACCTGAACTAAAACCTTCAATGGTTGTAGTAAAAATTTCTATATCACTGTCATCTCTATTACCTAATAAATACAATGTTTGACCTATAATTTTAAGCTAGTTGCATATCCTCTGAGTATTTGAACATAGGATGTTTCTGTTTCTTGATGTCTACTTTGTGGTATAGTGGTTATTCGATTTGTTGGATTAGCATTTACTAGAAAACGTTCTCTTGTGGAATAGTAAAAAGGCTTGTTTTAAGGATGGAACACAATACACATATGCCTTAAAAAATTATTAAAATTTTTATTTAATTATTTTTTTCTTTTAATATTATTACGACCTGTATATCACACATTTGCAACACTGTATTTCGTTTTGACAGATTCCCCAACCCAAAAATGATGTAACAAAGCAAATATCATTTTGACGTCTTAAAAGTTAGCTTGACAGCACATGCCTAATTACTTCATGATAATCGGAAATGTCCCATTTTGGGATAATTAAAAAATACGCCTTTTTTGGGTATTATCTCTCGATTGGTTGTATTTTGAGATAGCTAGCTCTTATAGTTTCGAAGACATAACCTTACAAAATTTTAAAATTTTTAAACTGACCCTGTTTGGAGGAGCCTCTTATGTAATTAAAAACTTTTCATGAAACATGTGTTAACTTATTTTCAATGGAGTACACTCTCATATGATCAGACTTGAACTGTACTCAATTTGAATGGTCTGACAACAAACAGCTGCTATTACTTATAGTATAGATAGATTTTCTTTCTTCTTAGCGTAGGATATTTATTATTTTGTAGTTGCTTGTGCACAAGGCAACCTCTGTATCCTTGCTTCTTTCTTTTCTTTGGCAGTCAGCAGTGAAATGATTATCCCAGCACTTAACACGATGCGGGATTCTGCTGCAAAAAGCCTTTGTGTAGCCGTACTCCTGGCATTTTGACATTGCGGTATTTTTCTTTTAGGGTGTATTTCCTGGAGTACTACTTTGAAATTGCGGTCTTGCTTGAGTTTATAAGTGTGAAATTCTGTTTTCCTTTCTTTTAGTCCTTTTAATTATACTGAAGTATAATTCAGGCGTTTCTGCTTGGACCTTAATTTGATCGTTTTGAAGGGTTTGAACTTCGGATTTCTTTCCAGCAATTTCATTTAGCAATTATGTTAGCGGTGCAATATATTTTACTGTTGCATCCTTTTTCTCTGATAATGGCTCATATCTGTAAGACATATTTGACTTGTGTAACCAATAGTTATTCACTATGGTGTGTTTCAATGTTTTTATACTTTGGTCTGTATTATTAGTTCTGCTTCGTTTCTTATTTTCTACCGTTTTCCATGTAGTTTATGATGGGTATTGTTGACATGGATTGTGTTGTGTATTTGTTATCAGGTGTTGTTGACATTGACTATTGCAGCAGGTATCCAAAGCTTAGTTGTACTTGTGATTGCATATTAATTTGTGGTGGTATTTGTGTCATTTGTAGAGGTATTTGTGTTATATGTTACATTGGTGTACCTTGCTGAAGAATGCATTGAGGGTATCTAGTCTGTTCATAATGCTGTGATCCACGAGGCAGTGATGGATAGACAGCATAATCGTTTGGTAAATACGACATTTGTTGTTCTAGCTCTGCTGCAACAGCGGGAAATTCTTTCTCTTAAAAGCTAATGTGGCGGCAGAACGGCGGCGAGGAACTGAAAGCCAGGCGGTCTAGGCCATATTAATGACGGGCGCGGGGTCTCACCAACACGCTGGCAGTCGTAAGTCTCCGTTCGCAAAAATTGTTTATAGCTTTTACAGCACAAGCAGTACACATTTTCAAAGTTCGACACTCGTCACACAGAACGCGAACACGTCCGCTCTGTTTGAAAACGCGAACCGAACTGAGATTACTGCTGTGTGAACTACTGAGGAATTTGTAATTTTTATGTGTTGTCAGCTTAGGACTGTATGTGTAGTTTTTTCGGTTATTCCTGTGGTTTTCCAGAACTCTTCTCGTTGCATAAACAAGAAATGTTTTAGATTTATCCACTTCAGTTTTAGCTAAATTGTCTTGTAGGTGGAGAGTTAGCATATTGGTTTTGAAATGCTTTTACATTACAGTAACTGCAATTGTAAAAACTTGTATTTTATTTCTATTATGTATTATGTGTATTGTGTGTCTACTTATTCAACAGATCTTGCATAAAATGATTACTGCTGTATAAGTATAAAAACGTGTGCAGTAATTTTTTGCTTTTTAGTTTGTTCGAGTACTCTAGTTGAAAAAAAGACGTTATTAATAATACTTATTACAACTAACAGTACAAGCATAAAATGTATATATGTATTCTTTTTAGGTTGCCTTGTTGTGTGACAATCAATATAAAAAATTTGATGATAATATAGTAACCATTGATGACTCGTTAAATTTCGAACATAAATACGAGGGATTGCAAGAGTTTTGTGACTCACTCAAAGAAATAATAGATCGAAAAATAGCCAATCCACATTATAGCATAACAGATGCTGATCACGTTGTGCTGAACGCCTTAAAGAATATTCTCAGTATTGAGGAAACAGGACATGAATTGTTCATTCCACCTAGTGAAATTCAAAGTACACAATGTGTGCCTACAAATCGACACACCAATTACAGCCTAGACAAAAATAGGAAGAATATTTATTATTCCAAACATTTTGCTGCTGTTTCAACTACACACCTTAGGAAGGTGAGTATTAGAAATTAATAAAATATAAATAGCAGTCTGGTTTATTACTAAGCTATCTAAATAATTTTTGCAGCCAGTACCATCATCAAGCAATTCAACATCTTCTAATATTTCGAATACAGAGGTGGCTAATTCAACGAGAAAAATATCTCAAAATAAAAAACGTCCTACTTTGCATCCAACAGCACAAAAAATGCTGTTAGATTCAATTTGTAAGTTGTCGAAACCAGCAAATTATACTTCTGAAAATGTGAATACAAAAAAATGTGGTCAATTGAACAGTTTTCCTGAAAATTGTGCTACTAATTTTACATCCGCAACTGCTATTAAAACAGCAGAACCGGAACATACAGTATTCTTTGTTATTAGACCTGAAACGTACACTAGTTTCGAATCTAGTCTTAAGCAAAATACCTGGTTGCTTTCATCTCGAGTGAGAAACAAAATTATTTACTACTTTCAGGTAAGATGAAGTTTTTTATAATATTTATAACAGAAATAATAATTTCATTTTGCAGCAAGGATTTTCAGTGAAACTATTCTTCACTATATTAAATACATTCGAATTTCAAGGTTTTGCGGATTTGTGCACTATTAGTAGCAGTGAGAAGAAAAATTCTCATATTAAATGGTTATCAACAGCAATTTTGCCTTTTGAAGAGATTCTGTCAAGGTAGGTTTGGTATTCTTATTAAAATATATAAGAGACATTTAATTGAACATAACAGTAAATATTAATTTAAATAGTGCCTTTGTAAATTTCATTTTAAAATTATTATTTACTAGATATGTGCAACTTTACGTTGTTCTAAAAGTTCTTTTTTTTTATTAGAAAATAATACATGCACATTATTTTGTTTTATGTCATGTTGCCGAGTTATATGAAATCTATTTTGCTTAAAAAATTGTAATTTGCTAGCAAAATACCATTCTAAGTCTATTTTTATGTAATTTATTGAATTAAACCTTTTATTGTGAAAACAGTTTTTAATAAAACAAATAGATAATTTTGCATCAAGCAATAGACTGAGAATAAGGAAGATGGAAAACACGTTTGTTTGTTTGTTAAAACATAGTTAAAAAGGTCTTGTGTCAATTGTTGTGAAACTCATACTTCAGAACGATTGCCATACTTAGATGCTTAGATGATTGTGCCAATTCAAGGACAGTGTTACATTTTTTTTATCTGTGGGTTTGATGAGCTGTCTGTCCATATCTGTAGTGGATGGGCAGTTTCTGGCTCTTTATTTTTCTACATTAAAAATACCAGCTTTAAATCTCTTAAACCCAAGCCCAAATTGTATAAACATTTGTAATATAATTCATAAATTATCCATATCTAGCTTGCAACATTGTTAATATTGTTATATTTTTAAATTTTTGATTTCCTATACTTAAAGATGTATGAAAGGGTGGTTATAACTTCTATGTGAATGAAACGTATTTTATGATAGCTAGATTGAAAAAGATGACAATAACGTCTAAAAGATAAGATTGCATGTTATACAAACGCTTTTTGATAAAGCAGCAGTGTGCAGGTCGTAAAAATATCTGTTGGGTTAACTTTGTAATATTCATCTAATCTATAATAGGTAGGCTTAAAATTCCTTATACTTATTGCAGCGAATTGAATAAAATGTGCAAAACTCCATTTTCACTTAAAAGATGTGTTTCTCCTTTATGATAACATTAAATTTAATCAAATGGTGACACAGTAATGCTTAGCAGGGAAGGCGTGTTTAAAAGTTTAGTTAAAAATAACTCAATAAAGTATGTGCAGAGTTCTTTTTTATTTTAATTAGAACTGCTCAACAATATACATTGTTATACAAGGTATGTCTAACAAATAATACTTAACATAGTGGAGTAATGTGAATGTTAATTAATAACCATTTGAAATAAAACTAAGGTTCACAGTCACTTCAGTTTAAATGTTGTTTAGCACTTGGTTCTCGCTACTGTGACTTTCACATATGTCTTGCGGTAGCTTGCATTTTAGGCGTGTATGGATATTTCTTTGGTCTAGTTTGTAAGAGGTGGCATCACTGCAGTTGATAAGGTTCTTATGAAAGGTTTTGATTAGCTTTGCAATGTGTTCTTGAATTGTGGGTAGGCGTAGTTCGTGGTGGAGCTGTTGATTAGTGATAAATCAGGGAGCGTTAACTGCCGTTTGAAGAATTTTATTTTGTAGGGCCTGGATTTGGTTTAAATTGGTTTTGGAAGTGTTAGCCCATATCATACACCCATAAAGAACTAAAGGATGTATTAATGATTTATATAGAAGAGTGATACATTCAATTCTCATAGAAGAATTCCTATTGATAAGTAAAGTTGAATTACTTGTATATGTCCCTTGTTCAATTTTTTCAGTATGTATTATTTCCATGTAACCCGAGTCTCGAGGTAAATACCAAGGTATTTTACGGGCTCATCTATAGCGTTCCACTGGATGGGGTGGCCGTTAATTGTAATAAAAAAATGGATTTCTGATTTTTCGAAGTGAAAATATTTTAGTGTTACACTTAGAATAGTTAATTGATAAGTTCCACTGTTTGAACCATCTGCTTAGAATATTGGTGGCAACTTGAAGTTCAGCTATAGCTTGTTCTAAATGTTCATTTTTAATTATTACGACCGTGTCGTCTGCAAACATTGCAAGGTTTGTGCTGGGAGCGGGAATATCGTGCATGTAGATGTTGAATAGGATGAGACCCAGTATACTCCCTTTCGGGACCCTTGTGCATATAGTTCTGGTAGCTGAAAAGCTAGTGTGTATTTTGACTGCGAAAGTGCGATTTTCAAAAAACGAAAATAATACGGACTTGACATACTCGGATAATTGAAGATGCGTTATTTTGTATTTTAAGCCCTCTATCCAAACGCGGTCAAAGGCTTGTGCTATATCTAAAAACAAGGTGGTAACGTACTTTCAAAACCTCTAAATGGTCTGTCATTCGCTGTAGTTGATGGCAAGTGAAATGGCTTTCTTTGAATCCAAATTGAAAAGTGGGAAGAATGTTCAGTTTTATTATTTCTTCGTTAAATCGGAGATAAATGACCTTCTCGAAGAGCTTCGAGATTGTTGTTAATAAACTGATGGGTCGATAGCTGGAGATTTCTTTCTTATTTTTGCCTAGTTTGGGAAACATTAAAATAATTGCATGTTTCTATGCATTCAGAAAGTATCCTGTTCTTAAGCAAGCGTTAAAGTTGCTTACTAGGTATGCTAGTGCTTTTTTAGACACCTTCTTTGTTATGAGATTTGCTATTTTGTCGCATCCAGGCGATTTATTTATCAGGAAAGTTTTAATTATAGATGCAAGTTTCCTAGGCGATGTTGGTTTGAAGTTGGTGTCAGCATTTGGTTGATGTGTTTCTACGTATTTTATTACTATATTTTTAAATACTGGGTCTGTGTGATTTTCAGAAGTGAATGTTTGTTCCAAGTAGTTTGCGAATGCTTCACATTTTTCTTCATCCGAATTATATGTTGTGTTCCTGAAGAGATTGAAGGTATTTCGTTTGGTTGGCGCACAATACGTTTGGTTGTCTTCCACAAGCCCGGGTCGCTTGGTTCAAGGTTGCTAATATGTTTTTGATATGTCTCGATTCGGTAGGCGTCAAGTTCCTTTTTAATACAATGGTGCACAGTTCTTATGTATGTGTGTACAGATCTTAATTATAGTTTCAAGTTATTATTGTAAGGACATATACCAGGTGTTAGTGAGATGTAATAATCAGTTATGCTGTTAATTTTAAATGATGCTTGGAAATATGAATATTACGGATAATAAGTTATATTTTCATATAACCAAACATCACTTCATTAAACTGGAGGTGACACACACACACACACACAATTACATATATTTAAGACAACTGTTTGTATTCATATATATCCGTCACGATCGAAGGTCATTGACTATAAACGTTTTTAATTAGTATTTAAGGTTTTATATTATCAAGTATTGCGTAATGCATACGATTTTTTTCCTAGTACCATTTAAATTGACTTTTTTTGTGGATCTGCGCGGAATTTTATTGAAAATTCAAGATTCACATTGGAAAGCATTTTTACTAAATCTTCTATAACACCCTATTTGTACACAGTAGCTGAAGTTTGGACCCCCTTTTTTACAGAAATGAATATCGGTAATAGACTTCCGTTATAGATATTGGATGATGACCTCTCTGAACCCTTATCACTAAGTGTGATGTGATTCTTCTTAAGACGACTTAGCATACAGCCTGTTAATTTATTTGTAAAGAGAATTATCTGTGGCCATCAAGTGCATACTTGCTCAACAATCTGTTTGACCTTTCTTTAAAGCTTTAGTCGGCAAATGCTTTGTATGTCTTATGTAAGCAGTTAGTTAATATGAGACATTGAAATCTTAGAAATGTGTATCTGCCAATACAATTTTTTGTTTATAAAGATTCATTTAATTTAAGCATTTGCAACATTGACTGCCTGAGCAGATTGATAGAGTCAAAGATGACATTTTTTACTTTTCTTGGTTATCTAACGCTAGGCTAGCCATTTCATAATTAAACAACGAAAACAGAATTTTTATCTTTAACTATTGCCAACTACAACCATATGTCAAAATCATGAATAACTCAATGTTGTGTAAAGCAAGGCTTAACTTTGTAATAGTATTTATGGATACACTTATATCACTGTATGCATGTCCAGTGTTGTCAATACATTATTAGTGATTTTAGAAGATAATGTATTTTAGAGCAGTTAGAGATGTAAAAAGTATTAATCATTGACAATGGAATTTAGCAGGATATTAGAATTTGAACTAGGGAATACTGGTAGATTGTATGAAAGAAGTGTGGTGTTACCAGGTCGGGACCGGGCGGTGATAAATCGGGCGTCGGACGCTACGACCGGCAACGCGTGGGACACGGAAGGCTAAAAAAACGAAGCGTGGGCTAAAATTACGAATTAGAATTATATTTACAATCTTACAAACTTAACCTACCTTACGCTAACTTAACCTACTTAGCTAATGTACAAGAACTTAACCTACGACTTAATGTACGCGCTGAAATGGGCAGCGAGCTGGCGCAGCGAAGCCGGGCCGCGAGCTAGGTGCAGCAGAGCAAGCAGCGGGGCCGGTGGCGAAACCAGGCAGCGTGCATCAGGACTGAGCAACGGGGCCGATGGCGGAGCCGGATAGCGAACAGCAGGGGCGGCAGCAGGTCCGAGCAGCGGGCCGGAAAGCGAGCAGCAGGTCCGGGCAGCGAGCAGCAAAAGAAGCCAAAAGGAACTCATCTGATGACACTTGATGGTTTCTTCTTAAGGGGCTGTCGACTGAGCCGACTGCTTTGGTGGCTCAGGTTTTAAGGGGTCAACTCGTGCCCCACTCTGCTGGTGGGGTGCAGAGTTCGGGGTAGAAGCACGCTGAGCCCGCAGGATTGGTGGACGCCGGGGGTGCCAATGCGCTGATTGGAAAATGCGGCGGTGCCTTTGCCCTGGGTGGTAAATGCCGTGGCGGCTATGGTCGGTGGCGGTCGGGTCGACTCGGGATCGCTTGTCACGACGCGGCGCGGTGGGTCAACTACTCGGTGTTGCACACGGCGCCAGAAAGTCGGCCTCAGGTAACATTCATTTGGGATTACAAATTCCAAAGGAGGGCCTTTGTGTTGCACACGGCTCGAAAAATTCCGAGTCAGGTAACAGTAGTTTATCTTCATTTCTGATAGTCATAAAAGAGTGAGTAGGTAATTTATTCTTGATTTTTTTCAAAAATATTCTACCAGTTTAATTTGGAAGTACGCCAAAGGGTGGAGGGGGAATGAGAAAAAATTTAGTTGAATAGAATATCTTATTAACTTGTTTGCCATTGATCCAAAGCAACTTTCTAAAACGTAGGCTGCTATCTGTTGTGTTAATTTGAGTTAGTTTGCTGTAGATGTTGCTTGATTATATTACAAGTTTACAGACTACATGATATTGTATTAGCAGCTTTATTAGGAGCAAGGTCTAAACTCATCTGCGTGTGAGAAGATGAAAAGGCGGGTGAGTGTGTGCGACATACAGGATCAATCTCTGGAATCATGACACAAAGAGTCATAGCTTACGATATTTAATCATCTCTAGTGTTTGTAAAGAAAGCATTAAACAGTGAAGGGTACACCCAGAGCATTTATGTAACAAGTGGGAAATTTGCTATTCTAAGAAAGCAGTACCCACGCGCATATCAATGTGTAACTTGACACCTTTTCCGAGGTGATCTTTAAATCTCCTACTCAGCATGATTGTCAGACTTGTTATCTATTGACATATATGTGATTGAATTGAATCCTTGCTCAATTGCACTACCAAGTGAAACAGGCGAGGAATTTTATTCTCCAAGCTTACATCAGTTCTGTATCATAACATTTATCTAAGAATTACAGTCTACATTGCTCCTAGAGAACTAAAGCAATTTTTTAACCCACTCTGCAGATTCTGTACACGTGATGGTGTACAGTGTGCTACCTAATGTATGTATAAATAAAATTTCCATTATCTAACATAAAGGTTGTGTGTTTTTTAACTTGTTTTTATAGTAATGATATTTAATCTGTTAAATTAGTTACTAAGTTAGCTTTATTCGTACATCTATGATGTATTTATATTTTGAAACAAAATGATGTGAGTTTGTAATACCACTTTTTATATTTGAATTGTATTTTCAGAAACTGTGCTCTGCCAAAACTGAAGTTACCACTAGAAGAAGGCCAACAAATAGATTATAAAACTGGACAGATGCTATGCAACATGTTTTCGAAGGCCAGTTTGAAGGAATAATATTAATGCAAAATTCAGTTTTAGAGATGTATGTTAGGTTAATAAGAAGTTGTATTTGGGATTTGTAGAAGATGGTTATTTCAACTTGGGAATTCTAAAAACTGCCAAGTTAATAATACAATGGTGCAAAAAGTACACGTTAAGTTTTAAAAGTATCTATTTTTGCAAACATTGTACTTAACATAGGCTGTCCTAGAAGAACTGTTTTAATCATTGTGATATTTTCAAGGATTTTATGGATCTGTAAAGCTAACATACTAGTGCTGCTATCATTTAGTATTGTTCTTATTACTAGTATTGTCATTAATTTATGTTATTGTTTATACAATAAATGATACCTATTTGCAATTGATTTCTATTGAAAATGTTTAATACAATCATGAAACCATTTAAAATGAAAGAAACTGGTATAATATGCTATTCCCTTCTTTATTCACTTGATTGCTTTAGAATGCTTGATAAAATGTTTTTTTTTTTGGAACTGAGTTTCGAAATAAGAATTTAAAAACAAGGTGAAAATAGCATAACTTTTGTATTACAAGAAATTTGAATATAAAATATGGTCTAATATGAATTATCATTAGCCCCAAATCTCTTATCCAACAGATTAATTAAGTATAAAATTTGTGTATTGTCTGCCACTTTATATGTATGATTTAGCTGGGCTGGAAATAACTTTATTGGGCAATGGGCCTCACCTCTAACTTTTATAAACTTTTTTTGAGGATTTCAATAAGTTTTACATATATTTATGCAGACTGTTATTTTATTTCTTGTGAAGCCCATTTTCCTTCTTTTTTTTTGATTAGTCCCTGGTTCTATTAAAGGTGTCTGGGTTAAGCTCATTATTAAACTCCAAAAGAATTTGTAGTTTTGCCAGTATATTTCTAACTGATTAGTCGAATCAGTCACTTTTCTATCATATGATGATGTGTTACCATGCATTGGCATGAAACATCAGTCTATGTTAATGTAGCCCCTGAGTGCAAGACTGACAATCTTGGACTAATTGTTCTGCTGTCTTGAAACGCGCCCTATAGTTATTGGGACTTACAGGATGAATGATGATGAATGTAGTCCTGAACATTAAAGTGTGTGGAAGAATTTGTATAGTTCCTTCTGGTTATTTTCAATTTTTGTGACGGCAATAACTACTTGCAAGAAATTCAGCTATTTTGAAACGCTATCATTTTGGCAACTACAGTTCAATTTATCTAAATCATGCACTAAAATTTTTATAAGTTTATTCATATTAATGAATATTGTATTAACAACTTACGATTGTTTTTATTAATATTGTGCCTTGGTCCATCGACTGGAAAATATTGGTGTTTGGAAGAAGCCTAAGAAATTAGATATTGGAAAATTCGATAAGAGGTTTTAATGTGGCGTTATCTAAAAACAATAGAACCTAATGATTTTGTTGTTCATTCTACCATTTAATACAATCAACTACATTATTTTTATTATCTTTTTTCTTTTTTTTTGATAAAACTACTCGATGGGGATTTTCATAATCCGTGATTTGAAACATCACTGCTTTAACAATCATTAAGGACTTTTTTATTTCACCTGGCAAAAAATCTCAAAAATTTCTCAACCTCTTTTTTTTAACCATTTCAACATTAGTACTCGTTTTACTTTTGAAGAGTGAAGACGTGTTGGATGCCGCTCTAGCAGTGATATCTAATACGAGATTGCGAGTACGTGTAAAACGCGAAGTGAAGTGTGATAAGGATCCTGCCGAGAAAGTGCAACTGCCTGAAAATGTGATTGTATTCTGCTCGGTAAGATAACAAGCTAATCATTTTGCAGCAGTGCAAATATGCACACAGCAACAGAATGAATAATCTCCCGCTAATACAACGCCCTCCAACACCAGCTGAGGCTTTATTATCTCAGCAAAACCAGATTCTTCTACAAGAGAATCAATTAAAAACTCAAAATGAGCTTAATTTATGGAACGCTTGGCAACAATCCCTCGCAACCATCGAAACTCTACAGGATAATATCAACCAGCTAATACAAAGGGTAAAAAGCCTCGAGAACCCAGTGGCGGCACCCAAAGCAGAGCAAGTAACTGATGAAAAAGTCGAATATCACACCGACGAAGAAGAATTAGCCAGAGAAACAAACTGGATAGTTCAGAAATCAAGACATAAAAAACGGAAAGCAATTGCGTCCCCGGAGATCTCCCCACAGCAGCAATCAACAACCGCTAAACAATCAGACAATAAGTCGAAAGAGAAGAAAACACCCCTACCTCCACCAATAAATCTGGTGAATATAAAAGAATACGAAACTGTACATGACATATTGCAAGCAGCAAAGGTTAGTTATAGAGTAACCGCTATGAATAATGATGTATTTAAGATCAATGTCTCAGATGAAACGCAATACCGTAGTCTGATCTCAACTCTACGCAATTACGATGTCGAATATTACACCTATGAAGACAAACAAAACCGACCCATAAAAGTTATGGCCAGAGGTATACACCCGACGTCTTCAATAAAAATGATCACAGAAGACTTAAAAGAAAGAGGATTTAAGATCGTAAATGTTACTAACATTATGAAAAAAACGAAAACAGAGAATGGCATCATCACTAAGCCACTGCCTCTATACATGTTAGATTTTGACAAATCAGAAGATATTAAAGATATTCACAAAATTAGTATGATTGCAGGATTGAGGGTAAAAATTGAACCTCTACGTAAGAAAACAACCCTTATCCCGCAATGCAAAAAGTGCCAGGCGTATGGACACACCCAATCCTTCTGCCACAAAGAGGCAAGGTGCGTAAAGTGTGCAGGACCTCACGCTACTAAGGACTGCAAGTTAACTAAACCTGCAAAAGCTAAATGCTTCAATTGTGGAGAAGCTCACCCGGCAAACTATCGCGGGTGCGTAGTCGCAAAGGAACTTCAAAAACGTAGGGAAAAAACCCTGCAAGAAAATAAACGAAACAACCGAAGAACAACTAATGCCCAAGAAACGGCACCTATAAAGAAAACGCTGCAAAATTTTCCAACCTTACCTAAGGCTAGTACGGCTGTGCAAAATAGCTCAGCAGGTACCAGATACGCACGAATGGCAAAAGGTAAAACTCAATAAGGCAAGATCGAAGAAGCTAATATGGATGTAATCAACAAAACATTGCAAGCAATTCTTGGAAAACTCGAAAAGCAAGAAGATTCCATAAAGTCTATCTTAACTAGAGTGACGAAACTAGAAAATAGCAATAGGGTCGCGCCCATAACTAGGAAATAAAAATGGCTATGTCAATTAGAATAGCAGCATGGAATGCAAATGGGCTTCTCCAGCACGCCCATGAATTAGAACTATTCTTCTGGGATCAAAAAATAGACATCTGCCTAATTTCTGAAACCCATTTTACTAAGGAAAACTACCTAAATATAAAAGGGTACAAACTATACCACACCCCATCCAGATAATACAGCAAGGGTGGATCGGCGGTATTATTAAAAGATAACGTAAAACATTATGAAGAAGTAAACTACAACACTCGCGAAATACAAGCAACAGCGGTAAAAATCCTCACAAAGTCCAAGGATTATACAGTTGCTGCAATATACTGTCCACCAAGGTACGCACTAGAAAAAGATGACTTTATAAGGCTTTTCCAAGAGCTAGAAGATCACTTCCTATTAGGAGGTGACTTCAACGCCAAACATAACCACTGGGGATCCAGACTTGTC
The DNA here is from genome assembly GCA_036346155.1 of Sinelater perroti. Taxonomy (NCBI): domain Eukaryota; kingdom Metazoa; phylum Arthropoda; class Insecta; order Coleoptera; family Elateridae; genus Sinelater; species Sinelater perroti. The sequence goes on from JARFIY010000001.1 coordinate 39,590,778, forward strand.
ACTACTAAAGGAAAACAGCTATATGAAGCGATCAAGCAAGCTAAATGCGTATGTCATTCAACTGGCAAACCAACATACTGGCCGTCAGATAGCAACAAAATACCAGATCTGATAGACTTCTTCATACTAAAAAGCGTATCTTCCAACTACATTGGTATTGAACATAACTACATGTCATCAGACCACTCCCCCATTATCCTGACACTAAGCGAAACAATAATCAATAAATCATCTTCACCATCACTAACAAACAAATGGACTGACTGGGATGGATTTAGAGCAGAAGTAGAACAGCGTATCAAACTAAATGTTCCACTAAGATCAATTGGGCAGCTAGATGAACAAGCAGAGCGGTTTGTAATCGACCTGCAGTAAGCCGCATGGAGCAATACCCCTGAGCCAAAAAGAAAAACAATTGGCGTGAAATACCCTAGGGAGATCAGAGAACTTGTCTCAGCGAAACGAAAAGCACGGAAGAAATGGCAACAAACCAGAGATTAAAGCGGCCTCATAATCATAATCCACCCATTCGTAAAAATGATGGCGGATGGGCTAGAAAAGACGAGGAAAAATCAGAAATATTTGCTGAACACTTAGCGAATACATTCCAACCACATCCAGCTGATGACAATGAGAACCTACCAGAGATAAACAACAGAGAGGACAGGTCCATATTGCCAGTAACTCCAAAAGAAATTTACAATGAGATACAAAAGAATCTCAGTGCCAAAAAAGTCCCCGGCTATGACTTAATAAGTGGACAACTGCTGAAGGAACTACCAGAAAAGGGTATAATGAATCTTACGCATCTATTCAATGCTGCGCTACGACTACAGTACGTTCCGCTGCAGTGGAAAGTTGCGGAAGTTATTATGATCCCCAAACCAGGGAAGCCACCCAATGAGAAAGCATCTTACCGCCCGATTTCACTACTACCAAACATATCCAAACTGTTCGAAAAACTGCTTCTGAAACGCCTCAAGCCAATTATTGAAGAAAAGCAGCTCATTCCAACTCACCAGTTTGAATTTCGGAACAAACATTCGACCATTGAACAAGTGCACCGAACCACTGATGTAATTGAAAGAACCCTAGAAGAAAAAGAAATATGCGCAGCGATATTTCTTGACGTGGCCCAAGCTTTTGACAAAGTATGACACGAGGGCCTCGAATACAAAATAACTAAAAATCTGCCTAGGCAGATGAGCCACATTCTGATATCATACATCTCTGGCCGACAGTTCAGAGTGAGATATGACGAAGAATACTCCGAACTAAAAGCTATTGCCGCAGGTGTACCGCAAGGAAGCGTCCTTGGGCCAGTTCTATACTTGCTTTATACTAGTGACATCCCCATGAGTGATGGAGTGACGACAGACACATTTGCTGACGACACTGCATTACTGGCCACAAGCAACGAAATAGAAGTAGCTACTAATAAACTACAATTAGCCGTCAACAACGTCACCAGGTGGACCAAGAAGTGGCGAATTAAACTAAACTAAGCGAAGTCTACCCATATAAACTTCACCAATAAAAGAATTGATTACTTGCCTGTAGTGATCAATCAGCAAACAATTCCTTACGCTAACACTGCTAAATACCTGGGTATGACACTAGATGCCAAGCTCAGGTGGAAAGCACATATAAAGAAAAAACGCGAAGAACTTTGCATTAGATTCAGAAAAATGTGGTGGTTGCTTGGACGACATTCCGAGCTGTCTCTGCATAACAAACTATTGTTGTATAAACAAATTCTAAAACCAATATGGACTTACGGTGTGCAGCTGTGGGGATGCACAAATAAATCTAATGTAAAAATTATTCAAACCTTTCAAAACAAAGTACTGCGCAGCATCGTCAACGCTCCATGGTACATTAGAAATGAAGACATCCACAGGGACCTAAAAAATGCCTATGGTCAGTGAGGAAATTAAACGGTTTGCGAAAAAACACGAAACAAGACTACATGAACATATGAATGTCGAAGTGCTACAATTACTCGACAACAGTGGACTTATACGTAGGCTAAAAAGGCAAAAAACCTTTTGAACTAGTGTAAGTTAAGTGAATTATGAGCAATTAAAACATGTGAACGAAGTGTTTTTAACATATGTGGAGTGCGCCAATGGGAGTATATCCACCAACTGCTAAGACTTACCTGGATTTAAGACTTTAAAATTGAATTTAAGTGAGAATTTATTAAGAACAAATTGCTAGATAGTATTTACTAGTTGCAATGTATACGCTTAGTGCGTGTTAAATAAAAAAAAATTCAACATTGATTTATCTAGTAGTAGCGCTTGAAGGAAATTCAATTTTATCGGAATTTTATCGTTTGTTCAAAATAATCTGATGTCTTGCAGAAATTTTCTTACCATCTATTAAAACTTTTGAATTTAGTCGATTTTCTGTTACCTATTTAGCATATTTTTGAGCAATACGATAATTGTATTGTTTTTTTGTAGCTTTCTTAAGTTCTTTTTTATTTTTTCATTGGCACTGCTTTTTTTGTAAAATTTAGATTTGTATTTTACCGATGTTGAACATAATCATGCCCTGCTTAGCAATTTGTCCTGCTCAATGGCGCGAATCGCTTTTACTTGCGAAACCATAACTACAATTGCTGTACTAAAGTAAAAATATAGAGTTTACCCTTCATGAACAATTGAATTTGGATATAAACAGTGATGCACCAAAAAGATCTAAATTAGAAAGGTGATTGGTAAGTCACTGATGCCTTAACATATACAACTGTGACCGTTGGTGAATTCTTGAAATGGGCAAATATTTGAATTCCAAAACAGGTAATGCTGTATTAAAAAACTTATTACAAAAGTCATTGTATAAGATATCTGAAATGAATATCTTTTAATGCTGGACATTTTTTGTATAAGACCTAATATTGGTTTTTACATCCACGTTAAACAGGTTCTTTATAATTCAGAAAATTTAACATATTTTGGAGCATTAAAGTCTTGGGAAAATGACAAGATAAGTGCGGCTACTTTAAGATGTCAAAATAAAATAAAAATAAAAGATTATAACTGGAATATGTAATTAAAACTGCGAATAATTAACAGTGTAAAGTAGTGTAAGTATTCAGGCAGCTAGTAAATCAAATATGTTCAAATAAGAGTAGAAAAGGGGTAAAATTGAGTAATAAAGCAGAAGAGGTGATAACGTAAAGGCGATATTCGATACTCTCGAAAAGAATGTAAAGTCGGAATAAAGTAAACAAATTGCCAAATGTTAAAAGTTAAAAAAATGACCACGAAATTTATGTTACACACGAGTGAAAAGACAGAAGCACGTGCGAATATCAAGTAAAAACCAGACTGAAAAGTGAGAATAGGTGCAAATAAAAGCTTTTAAAAAAATTTAAAAATAAGCAGAAGTTAACAAAGTTAACAAAAGAAATAATAGAAGGGAAGAAAAAGGGATTATAATAAATGGAAGCAATTATTAAAAAACTGGATGAGTAAAAGAGGAGCTAAAAAGTAAATTTAACAGACAACTGACAGACCTGAGAACAGAATTTACAGGGGTGAAAGAAGAACTGAAAAGAGTAAAATCGGAATAGGAGGAAAAAGCAAAAATCTGATAAGAAGAAAAGTAGAGCTCAAAAATAAAATTAGCAACTAAAATGCAGGGTAGAAAGAAAAGCAGGAGAGGGAAGAAAGTAGAAATAATACTGTAATTAAAGGAAAGGAGTTTAGTGGAGAACAGTATGGGAAGCAAGAATTGAGACAACAGGTTGCTGAGTTTATAAAAAAAATGGGAATAACAATTAAAATAAAAGAAAAGGATTATGTATATGGAAACACATATAAGAAACTAAAAAGAAGAGAAAGAAAATTAAGGGAAGCGCAATACGAATAAGAACATGGAACGTGAAAAACTTGTCGAAGCCGGGTAAAATGGAAAAGGTGGCGAAGGAACTAGAAATATATCAAGTAGATGTAACATTATTACAGGAAGAAAGGGGGTTTGGTGATGGAAAATTAAACAAAGGGAAATATGTAATTTGGAATGCTGGGAGAAAAGGAAAGGACAAGGAGTAACATTTATAGTAAGTGAGAAAATAAAAGAAAGTAGTACAATTTAAGACTAGAGAATAGAGAATATTATATTTGAGACTAGAAATTAAACTGAGGAACGTATCAATAATAAATGTGTACGCTCCAACAGAAAAGGAAAAAGAAGACGAAAGCAAGCGTTCTATGAGGAACTAGAGAAAATGAGTGGAACAGTGTGGAAGTCGGGAAAGAGATATGTTGCAGATAAGTAATAGGCGTACACGCAATACATGAGGAGACAAACAATAATGAAGAAAGGTGTGTAATTTTGCACCAGTGACAGATATGTGCTTAACAACGAAGTTTATGCACAAAAAAATCATAAGATTACGTGGATAATTCCAGGTTCTAACACAGGCAACATAATAGATGATGTTTTAGTAAAGAGAAAAGACACCACGGTGATAAAAGACACAAGATCATATAGAGGAGCGAACATTGACTAAGACCATATATTAGTAATAACCAAATGCAAAATATACTTAAAGAGCTTAGAACACAAAAACAAACAGTGAAAAGAGAATGGGATATAGAAAAGCTAGAACGACGAAATAAAAAATAAATACAAATTAGAAATAAGAAAAAGATTGCAAGAAAGAGAAGGTGCGTGGGTGCATAGAAGATTGGGAATGTGAAAACAATAAAATATAGACTAAGGCAACATAATAAACAGTGGTTTGACCATGAATGTATGAGAGCAATAGAAGTAAAAAACAAAATGAGAGTGAGATGACTAAAGGCAAAAAAAGAAGAAGACATGAACGCCTACAGAGAAAACAGAAGAGAAACTACAAAATTATGTAAACAAAAAAAAAAGACAGCGGACATATAAAGAATTAAAGGAAATAGAAAAAGAATGCAGCAGAAACAATAATACTGAAGGGTTATACAAATATATGAGAGAAAGTAAAAAGATACAACAAAAAAACAATGATCAGGGTCAAGGAAAAATCTTGGAAGAAACATTTCGAAGAATTATACAAGAAAGAGGAAAAGGAAGACAAGGAAGTGGAGAGCACAGAGGAACCAACATACGAAAAGTGAATAATGCAATCAACGGTGGATGCAATACACATTTTGAAACAAATGACAGAAAAAAGCTACGCACATAATATACATAATTTTCATATTTCAAGCAGGCGCTTGATCAACTAAAGTGAGAGCAATTAATGAAATATTTAAAAAGCAGTGCAATACCAAGGAAAGTTAGAGAAATCTAAAAATTTCGATGAAAAAATCTAATATAGTTGTAGACATGGGGCAAGGAACAACAAAGGGGTAAGATAGAGATATGCAATGTTATCACCGCTTTTCACTATGTCAACGGATAAATAAATAAATAAAAAAATAAAGATACAGGAACAATTAATAAAAACCTTACACAACTTACCTATAGCATGTGCGGATGATGCAGCAATTATTTCAAGAAGCAAGAAAGACTTAGAAAGATCTCAAAATTGGAAGAGGAAGGAAAAAAGAGAAGACTAGAAATAAATAAAAGAAAAACTACATTTATGTGTTGCAGTAGAAATGACAGAATAATGACAAATTTCACGAGTGGCAGCCACGCATTTAAAGAAGCGGAAACTTTTAGTTATTTAGGAATAACAGTACACGGGAAAAATGAAAAGCATGGCATAAATAGGAGGATAATGAAAGGGCATTTTACTTCAACAAACAAATGTTAAAAAGTAAGAAGTTAAGAAAAAAACAGAATTAAAATTTACACGACAATGATAAGACCGGTAATTACACGCGCAACAGAAACAATTACAATGTATGAAAAAGAAGAAAAGCTTGAAATATTAGAGAGAAAAATTATAAGAACAATAACAGGACCAAAGAAAATAAGTGAAAATGGGCAAAGGCAGTTTATGAATTATGAAATTGATTAGATGCTAGGTAAGAAAACAGTATGAGTGATAAAGGCGATGACAATTAGATGGTATGGACACAGTATACAAGAGTGAGACGAAGATAGCTTTAAGAACTATTACAGATTGGAATCCAATGTATAACACACCTAAAAGAAGACCAAAATGCAGGTGGAATGAACAAGTAGAAGACGACATTGCAAGATTAAATGTAAAACAGTAGAGGAATCAAATAGTAAATAGAAAAAATTATTGATTTTTTATTTTCGTCAGATTTTCAAATTCCTATTTTGGATAACAATTACTCCCTGTATAATGATTGCTTGTGCTAATGTATTTATATATGGTACTTTACATTAGTTCTTCTAAAGTGCTTTTTTTCTTTTGGTTATTGATATTTGTGTTTTTACAATTCAATTCTGGATTGGTGAACATATATGAAGTTTTGTATCTTTAGACACCTTTATAGCCGATTTTAATGAGCAGATTGCCACTACATACAAATTCCATCCGGCTTAACCGATTTTGACGGGATTCTAATATCATGAATAGCTGTTGGTGATGGTAGGGTCAAATTTAGGGACTCGTACCACAAATTTTATTTTGAATAGACTGAAATAAAAAATGCCGGTTTGATATAAAATCCATAATGCCTTAATAAGAGATAATAATACAGTGGCAACTTTTAACAGGGGTAAATAAATATTCATTTAGACTCTGAGGGTTGACCAAAATCTAACTCTTTAATTCCACTTGACTTGATCCTAACAAATAAGTGGCTTATTTATCTGTAGATAGTTTAGATATTCCTTTCTTGGAACTAAAGGATGGACAGGTTTGCTTACAATTGTATTCATTCAATTCTTTCTGTTGTTCCTCTTTATCCGAAGAGGGAGGTGATTCTTGTATATATGAGCCCTAACATCTCATTCTTATTTTTGTCAAAGTCAAGTGCAAAAGTGTTTTTAAGCGTTATCAAATGAATTAAAAGATATGTATGAATTTTTTTACAATTTTGTATATTTTTACTTTGCCATACTCTAATGAGAAAATTTTTTCTTTCGTTTTTTTAATTTCATCAGTCTCTAAATTTTTTTTTTTTTTGAGTAAGAAGTGTCCGAATGTTTTACGTAGACCTGCTCTTTCATGCTGTTATAAAAACGTTTTCATAACAGCAAAGTAATAACTTGTTTTTTAAATATATTTTTCATTTGATCTAAAATATTATGGACCGCCATAAAATACAAACTAATCGGCATAAAAAGAAAGAGAAATTTAAAAGCGGAAGTGCTAAACGAAGGATTGCAAAAGAGGAGGAAAAGAAGAATGAAGAAGTTATAGTCAAGTCACGTCTTATGACCGATTATATGTAGCTTAAGGTAAGTTCATCTGCTGCTCCAAAAAAACAACGGTGATGATAATAACAATACACATTCACCTACCAGTTTGCGTCAGCATCAGAACTTTGAAGACCAAGTGGTAATTTTATTAAAAATAATTTTAAAAGCGGTTGTCTTCTGTGTCCTGGTTGTTAGCATAGCTAACTACGGATGCATTGAACAATTCGAGTTCTACCTGAGGAAACGGATGTTATTTATCTTCTATTTGAAAATTTTGGAGCCCCGTAGCTCCGCCCCCTGGGGGAAATTTGGGGTTTTGGATTTTTTGTGGTTTGAGCACTTACCCTATAAACATGCCAAATTTAAAGTTCCTAGCTGTTGTAGTTTTGGCTGTAAAATTTGACCGCACCGAAACTTTCGCAAATTACCCAACCAAAAAGTTCTGATCTGGTCGTAAATATATGCAATATATAAATGTTGTGAAGTACATAGGCCAAAATCACTTCCTTTTATTACTTATACAAATTTCTGAAAAATAATGTAATGTTATTACGCTTATTATTGCCCAAGAATATGCAAAAGTTGTTTTTGGAAAATTTGTTGTGCAAATGAAAAAACTTCTTAATTTACATTATTTTAGCTGTAGATTGGTGATTGATAAATTTAACATATTTCTATTTTTTCTCTCTAAACTAAACATTAATTTTTATATATTTCTTTAGGTTCCAGAAAGTCTAGCAGAGTTTTCCGATACATCACCAGCACCAGCGGTTTCTCTTGAATCTGCTTTAAGTAAAAATGTTTGCTTGAAAAATGACATTGGTTTGTAATCGGAGTTTATGACACAAAGTAATATAGATTACTGCATAAATGGGTTCCAAAAAATATTTTTTTTAAATTTATTTATAGCTTACAATCTGTCATAAAATTGACATTTAGTAATTGTTTTAACAGTATATATTACAGGACATGATGAAAAACGTTCCAGCGAACATTTTTCCGAAGTTAACCGTTACAGTTTGATTGCACTACACTTCACTTTTACGCGAATCGTGTTGGTAAATCGAAAGGCTTGAATCTCTTAAGCCGTGGCTCGTCATGGTCGGGATCCAGGAGGTGTTCTACTAATGCGTTTGGGTGAGCACTAAGTTCGTCATGATAAAGAACACTACACTTGTGTATTTCTTCAGTCACAGTTGATAGTCCTAAATCTTGCCGAATTATTTCATTTGGTACAAACCATGGGGCGTTGATTAAGCATCGCAGTACCTTTGACTGGAACCGCCTTATAATGTCGATGTTCGATCTACTAGCTGTTCCACAGAGCTGTATCCCATATGACCAAATTGGACGAATAATTGTCTTATAGAGTAGTATTTTGCTCTCCAGTAACAATTGTGATTTCCGCCCCAGGAGCCAATACATTTTTTGGAGTTTTAGACCCAATTGTTTACGCTTTGTAAATATATGCTTTCTCCACGTTAGCCGTCTGTCCAGGCGTATACCTAGGTACTTAACTGTTTTGTTCTGTGAGATTTGTTTGTTGTTTATGATTACAGTGGGGCAATTTCTTCTTCTAGTTGTAAACGTTACTTGGGTTGATTTTGATTCATTTATATGAATACGCCATTTTTTAAACCATTCAGTTAGATTATTTAAATGGGACTGTAACTTCTCGGATGCTATATTTGGGTCTACATGTGATGATAATATTGCTGTGTCGTCAGCGAATGTGGCAACTGTAGTACTTGTTGAGGTCGGAAGGTCAGCTGTAAATATGATGTACAACAGCGGTCCCAACACGCTTCCCTGGGGGACATCAGCTTTGACAGGGAAAAAAAAATTATGACGGCGATTTATTTGACTATAAATCGTTATTATGGTGGTTATTATTATTGTTATATAAGGTTACACTTAAATTTTTTCACAATAGCATTTCACAGTCTTATATTTCACTAAACATTGCTGTCACATAAACACGGTAACTCCTTCAGTTCGATATAATTTTTTTCCACTTGTTTCTATATGCTGATAACCTGTTGACCTCTGTCCACGATTTTCCCTTCTTCGTCAGTATTTTTTTCAACTGCATCATTCCAAGTTTGTTTTGGTCTTCCTCTCTTTCTTGTACCTATTGCTTTGGATTCCCAGATCATCCGTGTTTGCGCTTTTTTCCTTCATCCTTTGTAGGTGTCCCCACCATTCCAGTTGTCTTTTTTTAATAAAGTCTTCTACAGGTTCAATATTTAGTTCTTCTCTAATTGCTTCATTTCTAATTCTATTATTTTTGGTTATACCTTTTACTCTTCTCAGATATTTCATCTCAACTGCCCTTATATTACTTCTATCTTGGTGAGCTAGCATCCATGACTTGCATCCGAAGGTAAAAATTGTTCTGAATACTGCCTTGTACACCTTCATCTTCGTTTCTCTTGATATTTCTTTTTTATTGATAAAGCCGTTACTCAGTGCATGATACACTTTGTTGGCTGACTTTATTCTTTTATTCACCTCTATACTTTGTTCTCCTGTTTTTTCTATAGTTACTCCCAGGTATTGGAAGTTGTTCACTTGTTCTATCTTTTCTTCATATATTTGGATTTTACTTTTTTCTTTTGATTTATTTTAGTTTCTGACTTATTCATCTTCATTCCGTTTTGGCTTAATCCTTCGTTCCACATCTCCAAATTTTCCTAAGGGCCTTCTCATTTCCCGCTATTAACGCTAAATCGTCTGCATCTTTCTATATCTCACAGCCAAGGGGTTTCTTCTTGTCTTCGTAATTCGTATTAAATGGTCCATGAAGATAATGAAAAGTAGTGGGCTGAGACATCCACCTTGTCCAACTCCTTCATTTGTGTGAAAAATATCCGACTATGCATTCTTGCTTATTATCTTATTTCTTGTCTCTTTGTACATGAATTTCGTGATTCTTATTAATTTTTCATTTATGTTTTTCTCTCTTAAGCACTCCCATATATTAGCTCTCGGCACTCGGTCAAATGCCTTCATATCCATAAATGCTAGGTAAATTGTTTTTGATCTTGCCAAAGTTCTGTTTATGATCTTTTAATTGCGAATACATGGTCCTGTATAATTTTCCCCTTCCTAAACCCACTTTGTACTTGTAATAACTTGGATTCTACTTCTTTCCTTAGTCTCACTTCTATAATTTTTTCGAGTATCTTCATTGGGATACTCAGTAGGGTTATACCAATGTAATTTTGGCATTCCATTGCATCTTCCTTTTTCTATATTGGCAAAATTAATCCGATTTTCCATTCTCAAGGTATTTTCTCTTCTTGCCAGACTTTATTAATTATTTTGAGTAGTATTTGTAGTCCATTTTCTCCTATGTTCTTAATCATTTCTGTTGTGATTCTGTCATTTCCAGGTGCCTTCTCATTTTTCATTTCTTTTATCGCTGTTACTAGTTCTTCTTTAATAATTCGATTCTCGTCTTCTGTTTGCTCTGTTCTATTTATTGTTTCATTTACGGTTTCTTGCAGTTCTTGAAAGTATTCTTTCCATCGTTGCATAACTACGGTCTCACTTTTTAATATTTCTCCTTTTTTATTTTTTATTGCGATTACATCTGTGTTTTTGCTTTTTCTTAGGTTTTTTGGAACTTTGAAGAATAGTTTCTGATTACTTTTACTATTTATTTCTAGCTTTTCTCCGAACACTTTCCATGCCTGCTGTTTTGCTTCTCTAACTAATTTTTTGACTTTAGTTCTTTGTTCTTTGTATTCTTCATATTTTTTTTCTGTTCTGCTGTTTATGTAGATTCTTCACTTTACTTTCTTAATTCTAACTTGTTCTTTTATTTCTTCTGACCACCACTGGTTATTATGATTAGAAAAATGCTGCTTCACGGCTGGTTGAACACGAAACTTCTAAAAACCACTTGAAGTGGGGCGTATTAATCAAGAACTGACTCGACAAGCAGAAGATATAGCAAAATACTTGCAAGAAGTTCTTAGGAGATTGATAATTGTTATAGTTTTTATCAGTGAAAGAGGTCTAGCATTTAGAGGTGAAAATGAAACATTTGGGTCACCGAGAAACGGTAACTACCTGGGACTACTGGAGCTTATAGCAGAGTATCATCGACGAATTGCGAATAAGTTGTGCAACTAATTGGCAAACGAGTTTTCAATAATCTCTCGGATCAAGCAGACAAAGTACTATTCTGTATCATTAGACTCAACTCCAGACGAAGGTCATGTCGATCAGCTCATATTGATTTTCAGATATTTAGAGGAACACATCTCTGTTGAAAGTTTTGTAACATTTATGCCTAACCAGGGCTACAAAGCTAAAAATATGTTTCATGGCTTGAGCAGGTTTTTGAAAGAGAAATAACATTCTTCAATGAGCGAAAAGTACAATGGCTTTCGAGCGTTGGTCTTGTAGTGCAGGCCGCTGCCTGAATGCTGTAAGCTTTTTGACTTTTTGGAAGAACTTTATGTATATTTTAAAGCATCAACTAACACATATAAAGTTGTAACCGATTGCTTGAAAAAGCCGAAATCTACAAAATCATTTTCGTGCCAAAAAAAGACAACAATAACCCATCGGTCATGCCGAACAGATGCTACAAAAGCCCTCCTTCAAGGCTATAAAGAAATAAAAAATGCATTTGTTAAAATTCCAGAGGACAAAGAAGCTTTAGGAAAAACACGTGTTACTGCTCACAGTTTACATAACAAATGTCAAAGATGAGAACACAGTATTTTGGGGTGATATCTTGGGTCAAATAAACAAAACTAGTGAAATTGTGTAGAACCCCAGATTGGATATGAACACAGCCGCCTCAGCACTGACTTCGTTAATAAAATTTATAGGAACGAAACGGGAAAGCTTTGAAGAATATGAGATAAAAGCTGCTGAGTTAGCTGATTGCACTGTGTATGAGAGTGAATCGCAGCACAGCACAAAATAAACATGCGTTTGACATCTCTTGACTGTGTCCAAACACCAGAAGCTGACCCCGTCAGAAAAATTTCGAGCCCAGAATTTTCTTCCTGTCAAAGATTAATTTGAATTTTCGTTCGGCAGAGTAGATACCTGTTTTGGGTTCCTCAACAAGTTGGATATACTCACTAATAAAGTGATAATTGCAGCAGCTCAAAACTTTTTAGAAACATATAACAATGACTTAAACGATCAATTGAAAAATGAATTGATTCAGTTCAAAGCGTTTTACCATGAGTTTCAAAAAAATGATGAGGAAAATGAAAAAAACCATCAGTCAGGAGAGGTGGATATATAAACTATTGCTAGAAAAAACCGCCAAAGATTGTTTTCCTAACATCGACGTTGCTCTAAGAATGTGCCTATCACTCAAGGCCGCAAACATCAGTGGAGAAAGATTATTTTCAAAATTGAAGTTGATTAAAAATAGACTCCGAACCTCAACGTTAGGATATAGGCTCAATGTTTTGGCTTTGCCCAGCATTGAAAGTGATATTTTAAGACAAATAAATTATGAAGATACACAAGTAGCTTCATCAATATTAAATGTAAGCACAAAATAATTAGCCACTAAGCTATTTCTTTCAATTCCTTCTTTAATTTATTGTTGCGCCTACACTTAATACTAATTAATTCATTAGTCTTAAAAATATCACTTTCACTGCTGAGCAAACCAAAGCCAAACATTGGCAATTTCTGAGCCACAATAAATTTATTGTTAACACTTTGAGAATGACTGTATAGTCAAAAACTATTTTTTTTCTTACGGCTCTAACGCCCAGCGTGGGAGCTCGGCCTGCAAACTAAGAGGTTAAGGCTCTCCCATGTTCGCTCACTATACCCGGCGTCGCGCACCATCTCTGGTACGGGGAGATGTGGCAAGCACCGCGTCTTAGACGACCGCCATTATTACCCCTTGTTCGAGTGAACGCAGGTACTCAATTATTTGTAGTGACTGAGTAGGCCACCCGCCAGGCATAAGAGAGCACCAGGAATTAAACCTGGGTCCGTCTGCATCGCAGCCCGTGCCTCAACCACTGGACCACTCTGACCCGTTAACGTTCATAACACAACAGAAGAAGCAGAAGAAGTTGTAGAGTAGTTGAAGCTTGTGATGCAACAATGTCAGGGAAAAGCTCTAACAACCGACATCATCCAGTATACTGGTGAAATGAGACATCGATGCTATTCGAAAAGATAAACAAGAACTTTGAAGAACAGAAAGAGCTGTACAAGAAGGCACGACTGAAATCAACTAAGACCATCAAAACAACAAGAGAGAATGCTGGAAGGAACTGCTTGAGGAGGTTGATGGCGACCCGTGGGGAAGACCCTACAAGATTGTCGACTAAAGAACCAGGCAATGCTATTACCAACTTACCCAGTGTTTCTGAAGAAAATAGTCGAAACACTCTTCCTACACACTCTTCACACACAGTTTAGCTGTGAATTCCAGAAAGGGCTGAGTGATGACGAGGTTATTCCTCCTGTGACGATATAAAAACTGCGAAGGCATGCGATAAAGTGGGAAAACTCAAGATGGCTATAGATGCGGCGCCGGAGATGTTTTTGAGCCTGTATAATAGATGCTTGCAGGAAGGAGTTTTCCCCGTCAAGTGGAAACAGCAGAGATTGGTTTTCCTCCCTAAAGGGAAAAAACCACCGGACAAACCTTTACCTTACCGTCCACTCTGCATGCTTGACACAGCAGGGAAAATCCTGGAGCACATTGTCCATGGAAGGATTGAAAAAGTATCTGAGAAGCATTTATCAGATAACCAATACGTTTTCCGCAAGGGTTGTTCGACACTCGGTGCTATCGACTTGCTTACCAGCATCGCAAAGAAGCCATCTCCGGTGAGAGGTTCACGAAGATAAACATTCCAGGGTATCTGCGGAAAATGGTTGCTAGCTATTTTACTGACATAATAACACAACACCAAGGAAGGGCCAAAGGAATACCGAGTAACTGGAGGGGTGCCACAAGGCTCAGTACTTGGACCACTTCTGTGGAACAAAATGTACGATGGTTTGCTTCAACTCATGTTGCTAAGGGCGGTAACGCCGGTGGCATTTGCTGACGATATTGCTCTTGTTATCACAGGTAGATGCTTGGAGGACCTGAGCAATCTCTTTGGTGTCTCTTTCAAGAAATACCAAGAATACCTAGACTTTTTAGGCCAGGAGCTCGCTGAGCACAAAACTGAGGCAGTGCTAATAACGAGCAGAAAGAAACTCGAAACGATCTCGCTGCAAGTCGGGCAGCACAGAATTACATCCCAGCCGTCCATACGATACTTGGGTGTGATGATTGATGCTCGGCTCAATTACAAGCAGTAGGCGGAGTGCGCTGCAACCAAGGCGTCAGCAGTCCGGACGGCTTTATCGAGGCTCATGTCGAATATAGGAGGAGCCAAACAAAACAAGAGCGCTCCTGACATAAGCAGTCATCTCGGTTATTACATATTATTACATCTGGGGAGATGCAAAATTAAACTTTAATTTTTTTTATATCACGATTGTTCGAATAATCTTAATAGTAATATTATAGAAAACAACACACATTCTGATATAAACTTTTGTAATTAAATAAATGAATGCGACATGTAAGTTAGTATATTTCCGTTCTTAAAATCATAATTCATCTCTGCGTAACAATAGTTGATCGTTTTCTGTTATAGGTAGCGTTTTCCAAAATTCGGATGGCGCCAACTCCTGATGAAACATTTTTACATCGTTTGCATTGCGTATAAATAAATAGCCAAAATCAGAAGCATTTGAGATAGGCTCCCATTTAATTTTTTGACTCATTGGCTTTCTACAATTAATATTTAGTTGTATACTTTCCAAGATAAATTAAATAGATATTTACCCAGTTTTTGCAAATGATGTAACGATATCTAACAGCAATTCTTTAATTGATTCGTCAGATTCTGAAAGCTTGCCTTTATTTACTTTAACACCAAATACGGTTACGTAATGAAGGAGATATCCATCTTCCCCATGAGCAACACCTATATGTAAATAATTTTTAGTTTACATAAAAACTGTACTAACCCTTGTTGTTTTACCATAACGGTGGTGTATGTTAAAAAGTTTACTCAAGAACTGTTCTCCTTGGTAACAATATACATAAGGATACACTGGAGATGCGACTGCTTTTGAATGTAATTTTAAAGCTTCTTCAAAACCGAGGATAAAGTATCTGTCTCCAAAAAGCTAAAATACAAGATTAATAAACTTTTTAAAATAAGGATAGTTTTTTAATCCTACTTTTATTAGTTGCTGAACTGTATCGTTGCTTAACTTTTTCTCATGAAAGTAATGTTTTTTAATTGTGTCAGCCACATAGGATTTCTTGTCGTCAGCAACAGTATAGTTGTAATCCAATAGGTGTGTCATGGTATCATTCCAGTGTTCCTCAATTTCGTTTAATTTATCGATGAATGCTGACAAGACATGTTTTAATCAATTTGTGATTTGATAGCCTATGTTAAACTTACTAATAACTGGATAAATTCCTTCGTCTTTCGTGACGGATGCAATCCAGGGAACATTAATGACCCTTCCACTCTCTAAGAGTGCATAAGGGTGTTCTGGAAGAAAAGCTTCATCCGCGATTTTCTCAACGACTGGGGCAAAGGGTGCAAGCGGGTATTCGCGGTACCCAAAAAAGATCTCTGTCTTTCCTACGAGCTGTTGCGCAGGTCTCTGCCGTAAGCATTGGACAAAATCATCCGCTAGTTGTTGATTACATCCTACTGAGGCTGCAAGTTTCCTTGCTTTTTCCAGCGGAGCTTCTTGCAAGGCCCACGGAACAAGCGCCGTTCCACTCTGGGATATACCTCGATGAAACAAACCTGCAAAATATTAGTTTGTGTTTCTTTCTCAAACTATATTGAATGAATATTACCTTTAGAAAGAGGGGAGAGGTAATGGAAATGAACGGCGGATCCACCCGCAGAAATTCCTGTCAACGTGACCGATTCTGGATTCCCTCCGAATTGCTTTATATTATTTTTGATCCATTTAAGAGCCGAGACTTGATCCTTCAGGCCGTTATTTCCAGGAATTACGTGATCTTCGGTGCTTAAAAAGCCTGAATTGGTGTTTAATAAATGCCCATGGAAAATGCAAACTAATTACCTATTAATCCAATGCGATAATTAAGGTTAACATAAAGCACATCTCTGTCCATTAGATATTCAGGACCTCCTTGAGTAGGGTTTCCGAACATAAATGCCCCTCCATGTAGGAAAACTATGACATCGAGGTTTTCGTTTGAGATTGGCTTTATCCTCGGAACATACACGTTAAGGTATAAACAATCTTCATTTCCTATAAAGGCACATTTTAAGATTACATGCTAAGTGTAACAAACAAAAGTAAACATTTCAGTACAGAAATTAAAAGACTTTTTAAAGAAAGAGAAACTAGGGAACGCTCTTTCTTAATTCTAAAAATTGAATTGCCTCGCCTAGAAAAAAAAACTATAGAAATACAGGGTTTGTCCGGAAAGTAACGCAATTGTCCAAACGCGCCGCTCCTCCTGGTCGTAGCGCGTTCCGACCGGTTAGGTTAGGGGGGGGGGGGTTGAGCGGGGTTCTTAGTTTCACAACGCTTCCAAGCTCGGTATGCTATGAGATCTAGGAGCTCAGAATTGTTGTTTCCGTGAGCCTGCTGTTAGTACCTGTGCCACGACGCGCAATGAAGAAAACTATCGAACAACGTTACGCGATCAATTTCTATGCTAAACTGAACGAAAGCCTCGTCGAAACCCACCAGATGATTCAG
This sequence comes from Sinelater perroti, assembly GCA_036346155.1. Lineage (NCBI taxonomy): Eukaryota > Metazoa > Arthropoda > Insecta > Coleoptera > Elateridae > Sinelater > Sinelater perroti. Next base: position 39,607,842 of record JARFIY010000001.1, read on the forward strand.
GTAGCCTACATTCTCAAGTTTCCAGGTGGTTGAAGTTGTTTAAAAATTATTGGAACAAGGTGGAGGATGACCCCTGCTCTTGATGGCCACAAACCAGCAAAGTGACAAAAGTGTGTCTCATGTCCGTGATCTTTTAAATCGTCGTTACCTACTACTGGCAGCTGCACTACGACTACGCTCTCAGCCACACCGCTCTGCGCGTCCAAGAGTTTCTGGTCAAGCAGAGCTTAGAAAAGTTTACCCAGCCTCTCTACAGTCCTGACCTGGTTCCGACAGACTTCTTTTTGTTCCCTGAAAGGAACCCGTTTTGGAACCTTTGAAGTGATCGAAACCGCGGTAGCAAAGGCTCCAAACGAGGTCCCCATCGATGCCTTCCAGGATATGTACCGTACATGGAAAAGTCGCCGGCAGAAGTGTGTGGTTGCCCAAGGGGAGTACTTTGAAGAATATTGAACGTTTGTAACACTATCTTGTATAAATTTTTTTATGAAATTAATTGCATTGTTTTTCGGTCAAACCCTGTATGTTTCCTCAGTATAATTAAACAAGTTGCATTGTTTTATAAGTGTATTTTTGTCAATTTAATATTTTTTAGTAATTACTGAAATAAATATCGGATCTATTTTTTGATATGGAGCTGTAGGTCAAATTCACCGATATGTAAGTTTAAACATTTTCAAAACAGCAGAATATCTAATAAAAGCGATAATCTCCTGTGCGTTTTCTAGTAATACATAATGATTCACGTTGTGAAATACGTTGATATTAATTTAGTTGGCGAATTTGTGGGATCACTGATTCTAACTCTAACTCTCTTCTTCTTTGGTAACCAGAAACCTCGGACGCTTTACGATGGGTGCCTTTGTTCAGATCATAGTTGTAGAGGTCACAAATGATGGAATTGTTGTGGCCTTTAACGCTGGCACTGGGAAATAATTATTTCTGGATAGCTGGGACGTTGCGTAGTGGTGGAGGATTGAGTTCCGTACAAACCACGAAACGCCAAAGATGGTTTTTAGGCCCAATTCTTGATCACCAGTAGCTCGTCTTAGCATAATATCCCCAAACGAGGCATTTGTACAGTATGATCAGGCGGATGCTAATTTTATAGATCGTTAGTTTATTGCGAAAAGATAGCCAGCTCCTAGGATAAAAGAGGGAGCTTAGGATCTTTCAGATGAGCTTCTCTTCAAGGGCCGCTTCGGAATAAGGTGCCATTTCTTTCCCCATAAAAGAATAAAAGAATAGGACAGCTGAACTTTTCTCTTCGGTAACTTTTACTCTCCACGTGCTGCGCAAATCTTCTAGCAAAATCAAGCTCTTTTCAGAGTCGCCACGTTGTCAAATTTGGCAAATTTTAAAGAATGGTAAGAATGTTTGTAAAATATAAAATTTTACTAGGTTTGAAGGTTTTCGAACGAAACCAAGAGTCTGAGAACAAATTTTATCAAAATCACCTTATCAAAAAGAGCAATATGTTTACGAATCTTCTCTAAATACGCATTGCTAATTAAAAGCAATAGAATATAAAAAATCCTATATAAAACAAATCGAACAACAAGGAATCAGAACACTTTCAAAAAATGAGCTTTGAGGAAAGTGCCTAGAAGAACTTCCATCAGGACTTTTATATGAAAGATTCTTCGCTGACAAATTTTTGATCATTTCGATGTAATAAGCTAGGTTAATAGTAGGGATTACTTTATTTTCCTGAAAAAACTAACGATAAATGATACCAATTCAGTAATAAGACATCAAATCGCCACTCAGAAGAATATGGAATGGCTGTTTGTACAAATTTCGTAGATTTTCTATAGCTCATTGTCGGTTTCTTCTTCTTCTTCTTCTTGTGCATTTCCTAACGGAGGTTAGTGATTACTCTAGTAAATTCATCACGCTCTTTTGGTGCTATGAGGAGGCTGAACGTGTTAAGACCAGTGCATTGGCAAATGTTGTTTATCAATGAGGTCCTTCTTCAACTTATTCTACCTATACCATATTTCATTGCACTTCTCCGTGATTATTAGTTGTGCCAGATGGAGTTTCTCTTTATTATATGACCCAGGTAACTGTATTTTCTGATTATAATTTATTAATAGCAGTTTTACTAAGTACTACATAGGGAGGTTTTTTAATTTATATCATGTGAAAATTATTTCTTAAGAAACAAAAACCCACTGAAAATTAGAAACAGATTTTTAGAAACGGATTTTTTCGTTGAATACTGATGTCTGGTAATATTTGGATAAATTATTAAGTGGCGAAGCGTAGCGGAGTCACTTACTAACTTCATGTTGTCCGTCTGTCCGTCCGTCCGAGCAAAAACTCCAGAACGGCTGAGAATTTCAAATTCTGTTTTCACCAATCGACAGGTGACCAAAAAGGCTTGTTTGGTAGTGATTTTGAAACTGATTGGTCAAAGGTCAACTAGAGGGTTCTCAAATTTGGGAGACTGCTTCGCCATTTCGCTATGCGTTGCAAGCTTTGCAGGTTTATTATATCCCTGAGTCTAAACGAACAAGTATAGAGCACCGAACGAAAGATGAATATGTACCCATCAAAGCTAAAACGATACTGTTTGGGAGCCTCTGTGCAATCATGCTTTAGAATTGCAAAGGCGTAACCTCTACATCGTCGTTGTAGCTCAAGTCAAATTAGAATAAATGCATTGTAAGACAGTTGGATCGCTCTCTTATAGCTTTGATTATCATCTATTCTGGTTCCCTAAGGATGTCTTAGAACAACAGCGGCTAAAATTTATAATAAAATGGGGCATGACTTTATGTCCAACCCATGTTTTTCTAAACAAAAGTTTTTCAGTTGCTAGATTAAGTGCATAGAATGGGGCTGTAACAATAACAATTATGATTTACTCACATGGTAATCTAAAATTACAATATGGAATTAGTAGCGAAGATTTAATTAAAAAACGAAATTAATATATTTTTTCCCAAAAATACACGATCTAGGTGGTTTAAACAAAAAAGCAAATTTTTTTTGTTGGCTAACATGGTGGTTAATTTAAAAATTATATTTTACAATCAACATGTTCAAGTCTACTATTTTCTCAAAAAGTAGATATCTGCAGTTACTACTAAAAGGCAAGGAAAAGTTGAAGCTGCGAAAAAGGAAGAACAAACTAAGAATAATCTTATTTACTAGAACTTTCAAAATTTATGAACTAGGAATATAATAATGGAATAGCTGTAGTCTATATAAAAAGTACAGTAATCACAGGTTTGTTTTATCCATGTTAAACTAGAAATAATTAATGTTGCTTGATTGGGTTTTTACTTTTATAGTTTTTGTGTTAGCTTCTTCGATTCTTTTATGAGAACGTCAAAATTAAAGTAGCTATTTAATAGCATTCGGTTATCTTCCATTTTAATGGAAGGTTTGAACACAAATATAGGTCAGAATGACTTATTTATTTGTTAAGCTCAGATGCGCATGCTTTATGGTGTTAACTTGACTTTTAAGATCCGAAAAGAAAAAACTGTCACTTAGACCATTAAAAAATCAAGTTCTCATTATGTTTTGACGTTGAATGTTAAAAAACATCCACAGAAGAAACTCATTGATAGTCTTCTAAGAATGTGTATTTTAAAGGAAAACAGTAGAATACTTCGTTTACGATTACTTTTTAGATATGTTTTGACTATTTCTGGTTTTAACAGTTATGTAGGAAGAATTTTATCCAAACAAGAATACATAAATGATTTTCAAATTTTGTTTTGGTCCGTCATAACCAACTAATTATAATCTGGCATTTTGCAGAAATGCCAAAAAACCTTTTGCATTAATTTTGATAATTACATTTCCTATAGATTCAACTATGGTAAAAATTGGTGAATATGTTACTATACAGGGTCCGACAGGGAGGTATGGTGTTTTTAAAGGACTATCCTGCGCGCTGTCGTGGACCGAATGTTTTCGGAATGGTTAATATTTACATTTAAGTAGCAATGGAGCATTGGTCTGTAGCACATTTGTGTTTGTTTACAACACCTTAATTGAAATGGGCGTTCTGTGGTGTTCACACAGCGACGATTTCGAAACCACTTTAATGTTGGTCGTCATGGTTGCGTTCCAAAACGGGATATTATTATAAAGTGGTTGAATAGTTTTGAAACAACAAGAACTTTGAGACCGAGGACTGCACGAGGAGATGATCGAACTGTACGGACCCCGGAAAATATTACGCTTGGACATTTTCGACACTACAAGATTATAGTTACGGCAAAGCGATTTCGTGATATTACGATCAACAAACAAAGTTTGCACCACTGGGCACCCCAAAAACCCACAAAAATTGCGTCAACAACCTCTGCACTGTGAGAAAGTAACTGTTTAGTGTAGCTTATTTCGAACCTGCATTATTGGACCTATTTTTTTTTGTGAAAACGGACGAACAGTGTTAACACAGATCGCTACCTTGCAATGTTGCGTGATTATTTTCTGCTAGAATTAAGAAGACGGCGCATTAACCTCAACACAGTTTAGTTTCAGCAAGGTGGGGCAACTTGCCATACATTAAGAGCAACAATGGATTTTTAAAGACATTTCCCTGGACGCCTGATTTTACTGCGTGGGGATGTGGAATGATCTGCTTGGTCACCAGACCTGTCAGCTTGCAACTACTTTTTATGGGGCTGCCTAAAAGTTAAAGTTTATATAGGCAAACTTCGTAATTTTGGAACACTTTCCGAAACCACAACGGGAGAAATTCAAAGGGTTCCGCATGCATTCTTTAAAGGATTATGGACAATTTCACCACCCGTTCACAAGAATGCCTGGAAAAAAAATTTTTTTTATGTTTTGTTATGTATTCTCAAATGGCAATGTATCAGTAACGTATAAAAATAAATTTTGAAATTTGTTGGAAAATATGTGTGTGACAGTCTTTTCAACAACACCATACCTCCCTGCCGGACCCTGCATGTACTGTATTTTCCATAAAAATATTTATCTTTAGAAATGTGAAAGATAAATTACTAATTACCCCTTGTTATTTGCATTTTAAACATAAATAAAAGGAGGCAATAATTTTAAACTCTAATAAGGCTGTCCAAAACTATATACGTGCCGCTAGAAAGCACAGAAAATAGATATTTCTTTGAATATTTCAAAAATAAGAATAAAATCATATAATCATGTTCATTTCCATTTGTACGTTTTAATTAGATAGGTAATTATTTTACTAAACTTATTACTATAGTGCTAAAAGTCATGGTTACATTTTTTCACCACCAGTTAAAGTTGTGACAGGCAGAATGTTAATCAAGTAAAGAAAATATGTTTTATGGCAAAAAGAGTTCTTAAAAGTATAATTTATTATATAGTGAATACTAAAAAAACACTATAACCGACAAAACATTAACTGCTAATTGGGAAACTGAACTAAGCCATGGAAAAAATGTGACAGATTACGAGCAATAAATAAAAGAAGGTATAAGAAGTATATATCAACCAGAAATCATTGATAAGCTCTTACAATTGAAAGAGAAATAATTCACTATAGAAGTAACAAACATACGAAACGAAAAAATACAATAAACTCTTAAAGGGTTCCTTCCTATTATTGCAATTGCAAGTGAAGTATGAAATTTAAAAAAAAACAAAAAGGCGGAAAGATGAAAACGAATACATTAGTATAACAAGTAAAGTTAACCTATAGGCCTATTAAAACAAAAAATCTTACAAAATTAGCAAATAAATAAACACGAAAAACAAAATAAATCATAGAAATTTTTGGTGTTTATTAATAATTTTAAGAATAAAGAAAAAGTTATAATTTTGAATGATAAAAAATATGAATAAAGAATTACAAATGCAAATACAAAATATGTTACAGACACACGGGTACAACATTACACAATTAAGTTTGAAAATATAAACAAGACAAAGAAATAAAAAATGTAGTCAACAATAGGAATAAAAAAGAAAATAAATATAAGGGCAATCGCTGCAGACAAATTGAAATACATCTTAAGTAAATGTAAAATACAATTTACTTTCTGTAAATTGCTATAGCCACATAGCTTATCATGTATTACTTTCAAAATACATACAAAACTGAAAAAAACCCATCAAAAATAAGCACTAAAAAGAACAGAAAAAGGCAATGTGTATAGTGAAGCGAATTATAGAAATAGAAGTAGATAAAATTTGATGTGACCAGGGTCATTTTTGATATCTTTACGTATTAATAATATTAAAACAATTGTTAATATTGCATTAAAAATCAAGGTCACTTTTACAATTCGTATAATAAACTAATTTAAATTACTACTGTCTTAAACTATCCTGCATTCTAAGGCATAGGTGATGAAGATGCGAAGTGTTTCTCAAAAATAAAAAGCCAATGTTAACATAATGAAGACGGTTTGTGAAACCGCCATGTAACCCGATAGCAGATGAGAGTATAAGACAGTGCACATGCGTGGATGAAGACAACCTTGAATCAGCGAATCTTGCACCAAACTCTATGTGAAGCTGGAACATTTGCTTGCAGAACGACACAATTAGTGCAGTACGAATAAAGACAAGATATAAACGATTCAGAGATGGACGAGAATCTATTATAAATAATTCACACCAGTCACAAGGTCATCAAACAATGTTGAACTTGTACGGTCTACAATCTGCTAGGATTAGCGATTGGCAGTTTAAAAACTAAAAGATGAGCGGAGGATTAAAAAATCTAAAGAATTTTGATGGAATGTCTTGACATAAAACATGTTGTGGCATAATTCTTTCCGTGGATAATAACTCACTTCATGTTATTACCAATGAACCTAATTTTTCATAATGATCATAATCGTCTACAATTCGGAAACAATGACTCAGTCGCTCAATAGAGGTCTATTGATTTGTCATGCCTGAAAAAGTTGAAGATGACTAAATCTACATACGATGTTCTTGTATCTTGTACTATTTTTACCAAGCCTGTAAATTGTTCATTGTTGTAATTGTAATTTTTTCTATTATATACCTCAATATTTACGAAGTAGACCACACATTTCGTCTTGACTATCAATCTAACGGTTTATTTTTCTGCAGTAATGTAAGAAATGTATGGGAGTTTCATCCAAGAGTAGTACCTCTATATTTAGGATTGCCAGACTCTTGGGTCATCCTGGGATATTGGTCTCAGGACGGATTCTCACTCTCATTTATGGCTTCTAGAAGCTTTATAAGCGGCCACATCTCGGAAACTGTATTGGCACACAGGCGAAACTAAATAAGAGCCTAAGGAAAGCAACGTTCAAATAATGAATTTAAAGGCTCCCATAATAACTTACAGCTACAGCATGTGTCTCGTAGAGAACGGCTGTTGTATTAATCGGTAGAGGCAGCAGTAGCTACCAATATTGCAACGATGGCGGAGATGAAGACATCGGTACGGTCCGTTGGCAGATTTATTAAGGTGGAGCTAAATTAGCAGAAAGGCTGAAGTACTGCGGTGTAGAAAGCAAAGGGAAACTACTACACTATCAAGTTCAAGAATAACTACCATAGACAGTCAAACTGAAGATATGGCGTCCCTTGAATAGGGCAGGGATACTAAGAAACTCCGGGCGGATACAAAAAAACATCATTAAAAGTATAGGGACATGGAATGTCCGCAACATGTACAGGAAATAAAATTGAAATACTAGACACTAGCAAATCCAGATTGACAGGCTTAGAGAAATCTGAGTTAGACAACGCCGTTATACATTATTCCGGAAGAAATGATGACATGTTAATTGACAGCAGAATTAATAAATATGTGCTAAACTTTATCTCGTATTCTGATCGCGTTATGCTGTTGCAAAGCCATTAAACATATAATATATATATATATATATATATATATATATATATATATATATATATATATATATATATATATATATATATATATATATATATATATATATATATATATATATATATATATATATGCACCAACAGCAAATTGAAAAAGACGATGAAATAGAAGAGTTTTACAAACAAATAAAAAAAATTACAAAGTACCTTAGAAAACATGACATAAACATTATCATGGGAGATTTCAATGAGAAAATAGGGGAAGGTAAAGTCAATGATATAGTGGGCAATCACGGATTAGGTAACAAAAATTATCGTGGAGAGAGATTAATTTTGTAGTAAAAAAATGCGATTGTCAAAGATAAATGAAAATTACCACCTAGAAGGTTGTATACTTGAAAATCTCCCCAAAATAACGCAAACAATTGTAAGAAACCAAATTGATTTTATAATTATTAATAAAGATTCCGAAATAATACCAAAAGCATGACAAACCTATCTCGGCGCTAATACCTACATTGACCACAACTTATTAGGAGCCAACATAGATGTAAACTAAAAACAATAAAACACAAAGAAACATTATATACGATAAATAACTTACAAAGCTTCAAAAATAAAGAAATAAAACAAACTGAAAACAAATTCAAATAAAAAATTAAAGGAAAATAACTGTAACAGAAACAAAAAACAAATGGAAAACACAAAGGATATCATGGAAATTCCACTGAAAGTACTAGGCGTACATAACAAAAAAGCAAAGAAAGAATGGATGATGAAGGAAATCTTGAATTCGATGCAAGAGCGCAGAAACGTCAAAAACAAAGATAAAAGCAAACATTAAGATATACAAATCTTGATCCGAAGAGAAATAGAAAAAGACAAAGAGAAATGGATGCAGGATTGATGTGCGGAAGTAGAAGAATTGTAAAACAAACGAGACGAATTTAATCTAAACAAGAGATTAAAATAATCAATAGTAAACGTTAAAAAGAATATGTTCTATGTAATGAAAGATGAAGGTAAGGAAATTATAATAAACCCGCATGGAAGCCTTAAAATAAGGGAAATATACATTAAAATTTTATCGGATGACGATAGACAAGATATCAATTTACAAGAAATGATGGAAATAGAAGGTCCAGATATATTAATGTCTGAAGTCGAATATGTTGTATAGTTAGCCAAGAATGGAAAAACTGCCGGACTAGATACAATACCAGCAGATATTACAAAACTTTCGGACGAAGATAATATAGGCACGATAACGAAAATGTTCAATGATATCTATAATACAGGACATATATAACAAAAATGGTTAAAATCTGTATTTATACCAGCACCAAAGAAAAACGGTGCTTTATTCTGTAATTATTTTAGACAGATCAGTCTCATGAGTCAAATACTCAAGATTACTAAAAATAATTCAACATCGAATATACAAAAAATGTGATACTATGCCACTCGAGAAGTTCTATTTAGTATGAACTTTTTGTTGCAATAGTGGAAATAATCCCCAAAACCAGCTTTCGTTTGTTTTATTGACTTCGAGAAAGTTTACAATCCGGTCAAACATGCCCAACTTATCAAGTGGCTGATAAAATTAGAATTAGATGTAAAAGATATAGGCCTCATTAAAACTTTCTATTAGAATCAAATTGAGATAATCAGAACCGAAGATGGAGATACAATCGAAATTGACATTAAATGGGGTGTAAGGCAAGATTGCGTACTTTCGCCGATCTCATTTAATGTGTATTCTGAGGAAATATTTCAAAAAACACTCTGGAATGCGGTAGAAGGAATTAAGATAAACGGAGACACTATTAACAACATCCGATATGTCGACGACATGACAACTTGGCTGAAAACGCTAAAGATCTCCCAAATATGTTAACGCGATTAAATAACGAATGCGAAGCAGCAGGACTAAGCATGAATTTAAACAAAACAAAATACATGGTAATCAGCAAAACACCAGTAAGACAAATACATCTTACACTAAATAACATACTTATTAAAAGAGTCCGGAAGAATAAATACCTTGAATGGTAGATAAATAACTCATTAGAATCAGATGAAGAAATCTTAACAAAAATTAAAGTAGCCAGACGTGCTTTCGTGAAAGGGTCAGCTCGGTTAAGATAGGCAAAATGCTCCCCATCGCGAATATCCAAACTAACCTATTGGATATCTTTCTTGGGTCAAAAAACATGTTTGGCATGGTTGGCAGGTCGTGAACGAAAATTTTTGAAATAATGTATGAATATAAGTGACAGGAATGTCTTTCAAAAAAAAATTTTTTTTGCCTCCGGCACCCCCGATATACCCCATAAAAAAATTTAAAAAATTAATTAATTCTTAGGTAACCTTGAAATGGGATTTTACTGCAAATACTATATTGGTGTAGTCATGAAAAGTCAACTACCTTCAGAAAACTAAGGTAAAGTAAGCAACATACGAGGTGTGGCAGAAAAGTAATGAGACTGATTTTTTATTTACCAAAGTTTTTAGTTTTTTCAAACATCAATGTTATCCCCTTCAAAGTAGCTACACACCGATCGAGACGTTGTTCCCACTGTTGGTAGCAGCGCTGGAAGTCTTCAACCGGTAAGGTCTTCAGCATGTCCGTTACATTTTTTTGGGTGTTTTCTAAAGTCCCAAAATTACGTCCTTTGAGGACATTCTTCAGTTTAGGAAAAAGTCACAGGGACTGAGGTCAGGTGAATAGGGGGGCTGGGGAATCAGACCTTTTGACCTTTTGAGGTCAAAAATTCTGTTATGGAGAGGACAGTGTGACATGGGGCGTTGTCATGATGGAGCATCCATTTGTCTGCAATGTCTGGTCTCACGCGAATGACCATTTTTCTGAGCCTTTCAAGGACGTCTTTATAAAAAAAGTTTCCGCTGTTCCATTTTGCGTGACGCACAACCAAAATACAACTTCACTAATAGCAGTCACAAAAATCACGTAATTAACGGAACGAGTTGAAACTCGTACTGAGCTATGGGAGAGTATTTATACACGTGCTTTATCAAGGACAATAGCATAGCGTTGCCAGATCGCTTGCAGTGTTGCCAGTCTCATTACTTTTCTGCCACACCTCGTATATATTATTTCATAGTTTTAGAATTTCTGCTACATTACCTAAAGGCCGTATGTTCGACTAATATTGCATACTACGTATACATATGACTGTTGATGATGCAGGGAAACTTTAAAATACTCTTTAAAAGTAATCGTTTTCAGTTTTGATAACTGTTTATGAGATCAGAAAAAACCAAAATACCCTTGAACACTAATTGTTTCTAGTTTCGATGACTGTGTATGAGAACGTAGAAACTTAAACTATTGAAAAACTGTTGTGATGATTTAAACTTTGCTATGTAATCTTAGAATTTTCTAATTTTTCCATAAATAATTAAAAATTGACGGGCGGTGGGGGCAGACCGAAGCCCCCCACCCCCACCCCCCGCTTAAGGGAATGATCGCCAACAAGTCCCAACTGTTCCTAAAGCGGTGCCACCACTCCTAAGAGTCCAACACCAATGAGGGGGAACCGGGATGCCGCCCCGCTTGGCTACCCCCCTCCCCTTAGTCCTTGTGTCGGTAAGGTTCCCCTTACCACGTTTGACGAGTATCCGTCGAGGTCACTCTCGTGATACCTATACCCCTCTGTTACTGTCTAGCGGCATCCGTTACCTACATATGTGGGATTGAATAGCTCCACTAGCAGTTTTACGGGTATTACGCGCCACAAGATAAGGCGCACTACGCACTTGTGGCGGTAAAGTTTGCTTTACCACGTTGGACGAGCAACTGTCGAGGTCACTTGTGTGAGCCTCTACTCTACATCAGTTGACAATTCTCGCGCCCGTTACCCACACTATTGTGGAATAGGGTAGCTTGAAACACCTTTATGAGTCTGCGTCGTAGAGTGAAACGCAGCCCCACTCGTGTCGGTAGAGTTTCCTCCACCATGTTAGACGAGCAGCCGTATAGGTCGCTTGGGAGAACCTCTACCACATATCGCTATTGCTACCAGCGTCCATTGCCCACAAGTGTGGGCTCGGATAGCCTGCATAACAGTTTTAACGGGATAACGTCATGTGGTCTAACGTCTCTGTAGGCCTGGGACCTAAATCGATGCAGCAAATACTCCAGTCCGATGACTTTTCTTTATTTGTCTAGAATTGTCTCCAACTTTTGAAAAGATGTATGAATATATTTCGCTGGAGAAAATTTTAAGTAAAATATTCAATTTTATTCAAAAAAACCGTCTGCTATTGCATTGAAAAAATGAATAATATGAACAGTTTATTAAATATATATGCTTGGTGTCTATACTTATATAAAATTTTCCATAGATTCTAATTTTGAGATTAGATGCCCTTAAAAATGCATCTCCGTGCTCTGAAAGTTGATGAAACGGCAAAAAATAGCCAAAAATAGGAAAAAATCGATTTTAAGGTCGGTCCTAGCTTCAAAAAATCTGAAAAAATTCATGAAGGTGTATTTTAACATAACTTTTAATAAGAATACAGAAAATTTGGTGTACAAAAACATAGAAAAATCTAGAGCAACTTTAATTTTTTTTATTTTTTAGGGGGTATATCTTGGGTGCCGGGGCAAAAATTTTTTTTTTTCGAAAGATACTTCTGTCACCTGTATTCATGAATCTTCAGAATTTTTCATTCACGAAAAAAATTGAAAAAAAATTCGAAATAATCACTTTTTTGGCCCCTAGCCAGGAGGGAAGCACGTGACCTGCCAACCCTACCAAACCTGTTTTTTGTCCCAAGAAAGATATTCAACAGGTTAATTTGGATTTTCGCGATGGGGAGGGGGGGGGGGCATTTTGCTCTCTTAACCGAGGAGACCCTTTAAATTGATGTTAAATAATAGAAGCCTTAACCTTGGAATTCGATTGAAATTTCTTAACTTTTACATGTGGTTTAACTTGCTGCATGGAGTAGAGGCTTGGACGTTAAAGAAAACAATTATAAAACGAATATAATCCTTCAAAATGTTGCCAATAAGAAGAATATTAAAAATATCTTGGTCTGATAGAGCAAGTAATGCTGAAGTATTAAGAAGAGTAGGGAACGATATAGAATTAGTAAGTGCAATTAAAAAAAGAAAGACTGCGTACTTTGAGCATATCCTCCAAAATGATAAATACAGACTACCACAGCTAATAACGAAAGGAAAACTTGACGGAAGAAGAGGAGCGGAAAAAAAGATTATCTTGGCTTCAGAACATAAGAATGTGGACTAAAATGAAGGCCGAACAAGGTTTCCGAGCTGCGAGTGCCAGAGAACAATTTAACCGGATGGTCACCAACTTCTAAACAGAGGCAGTAGTGCAGAAGAAGAAGAAGAAGAATCTAAGAATGATGCAATTGCATGTCAAAACCAACCAGCTCTTTAAATTTGCACTAAATTGAGTTGTGCGCTCGTGGAGGATTTTTTAGAAAGTAATTTTTTTTAAATATAAAGATATTCTGCTCCGGGGAATTCTATCCTTTCTCCCTCTCCCTCTCGACGGACCTGGATGTGATAGATGAAAGTAGTGCAGATGGATGAGAATTAATAAAAAATTCAAAAAGTAAAATACTAGTAAAGAGAATCTTAAATAACAGCTGGGAGAAATAAAAACTAACATAAATTTAATGTAGTAGATTGAGATCATTAACAAACAATATGATGGATGCGGACAATTTCATATTAATAGTTGATATGAACATTTTAAAAACTAGCCAATATATGAGCGAAATAAAAAAGAAGGAATTTCGAGTGGATATAAGCAAATAAAGACAATAACAGAACAAATAATAGATACTGTAATATCATAAACATCAAAGGAAAAACATTAAAATGTATAAATGATACAATAGCAAATAAAAATAATAAAATAGAATAAGGTTGTGTGAAATACTTATATAAACACTGAAAAAGATGAATGAGACAACTAATTTTATTAGTAGAACTATTGCCGAAAAAAATATATTGAGAAACAGGAATTTAAAGAAAAAGATATTAAAAAGTAACTAAAAACATTATGCCACTGAAATTAAAAAATAAGTTTATTGACGAGAATATTAATATAAAGACATCCTACGCAAATACGATGATAGAACAACCTATTCTATTACTGATGGGAAGAATCGAAATAAAAAAATTAAAAAGGTGGCTTATAAATGAAGTCAAGCTTTATAACATGTTGCCTATTCTACAAAATTGTTGCTAACTTACCGACAACTTCAAAATTATTTGTGTTTATTTGAATACATTCGTGAAGTGTGGTTGCATCCCAAATTCCTGACCAAGGTTCTGTATCTTGAGGTTCCTATAATTATTAAAAACAGAAGGAGAGCCGTTGTGTTATAAATGTTCCTTTATGTACTTTAAATCGTAATTCTCCTAATGGTGGCTTTGCATATGGAATTCCTTCGAACGCGGAGAAAATGCGGCTATTGTAAGATAATTTATGATGTCCTCTAATTGTCCCCGCAGCAGTTTCCACAACGGGCTGATCCTGTGACGAGCACCTCGCTAAAAAATTCGAGAAAATTATGTAACTGTTCATCGACACAAAACGGCAATTACCATATAACAGAAAGTACAAGAGAACCGTAAAGTAAGACATACTCATTTGAGTTATTGTAAAATTGGTATAAATTATACGGCTATAAATGATTGATTCCGCTACGGCCTTCTTTTCAAGGATTTCAACTTATGTGTATAACACACGGCACTTTCGTCGTGACCGTTATAAATGTTCTGCAGGTGTACCCAATGAATAAACATGAGAGGAACTGGTAGCGGAATGAACTATTATTTAGTGCAAAAAATTATTTTAAGTGTATTACTAAAACTTCGACTACCAATAATAAGTTTGTTAATCGCAAATACAAGATAAGTAAAAAATCTGATTTTGCTCTATCAACAAACCGAAATAGGAGGATATAAAGAACTACTTGTAACCTCAACCTTGTAACAACAACCATAAAAGTCATATCACTCTGTAAAAGTTATTTTTTATATTATATAACCTTGTCGAATTTCATCTGGCTTTGTTAAACGGTTTATCCACTAGAAATTATAATTTTCAAATTTATAATGTATACAGACTAAATCGATCGTGATAACCGCAAATATTAGGAAAAATAGCATTCCGTTATTTCATGATACTGTTTTACGAGTTTCACACACAAGATCGTAATTATTGGGAGCTACTAAAAATAAGTTTGATATTCGTAATTAGCCTCATCGATTTGATGAAGATAGGTACTAATAGTACTCTTATTCTCAGTCAAGGTCTAATATAATATTGTTGCTCTCTCGCGGCAAATAGCTTAAGTAGATGTAAATTTTTAAGGTTGCGTTTGCCATAATTTTTTAATTTTAACATTGTACTTAGTAACTTTATTACAACAATAACTTAATTTTAGCTACGTCCGAATTTCAGTCAATAAGCATCTTTGCGAAAAGTGTTGTTCTGTTAATGTAATATAAAGAAAAATGCTTGTAAGTGCTCATCAGAAATAACGTGCAAGGATCGGTTTCGTATTTATCAGACATTGTTCCTTTCGACTACCGCTTGTTTAGACCCATGGCACATGCGCTTGCAGAGCAGCGCTTCTGCTCACATGTCTGAAACAATTGGGTCTCTGAATGGAACGTATCAAAAGGCGAATCGTTCTTTCGAAACAGAATCCGTAAATTATCAGAGAGATGGGAGCAAGTCGTAGCTAACGATGACCAATAGTCTGGCTGATGTTTGCTTTCATTTGGCTTGTTGAATAAAAACTTATTTTCTGCAAAAGGCGTAAACTTTTGGATACTGTCATTGTGTTCTCTTATAAATTTGAAAATTTTGATACTGATATTTTCTAGTATAGTCTCAATAGAATGAGATAAAATCTAGCTTCATTAAAGCTACTGTTTTTTGTATCTTAAAATGAGACATCTGTAAAACCAACTGTAAGGCTTTAAATACGCATCATAAAATCTATATTTGTTATTACAAAATATATAAATTTGTACGCATAATATGAAAATCAGGATTCCTAAGGAAGTTATTATATCTGTGATATATTTATAAAATTGTTTATACGTTTTATCATTATTAACAATAATTAACAACATCTAGATAATTTGTTTTTGCAGTTATGTATTTTCAACGTCGAAAATTTATTATTAAACGAATAAAATAGGTTTGTACCAAGCAGAGAAGATACGAGTACACTGATACTTTATTTTCTTTTTTTTAAATCTAATTTAATTGTACAAATTATACAAATATAGTGATGCAACAAGAAAGTGTTCTTGTCGCATTATGCGCACCTATTAAATATACGTTTTAAGTCATTATTTAGATATCTTTTTTTACCAAAACACGCGTGGTACAATACCTACCGTAAGGTTATATTGATACATGACCCTAGGTACGTTGTCAGAGCAAAACATTCTTTTTAAATTAAAGTATTAAAATCAGTCAAGTATTAACGAAACTCAGTAGCCTTTTAAAAGGCTCTGTGTTTATTTATTACCTTTAATTCAGAAGCTATCCGATTACACAGCTACGTACAACTTATTTGTAGAGCGTTAATGCACGCTTACTTCGAGCTACGGACTAGAGATGAACCAAACAGGCAAACAACACTAGAGACTAGCTAACACCCAGTGTTGTTAAAATTACGTCTCAAAAAGTAATTAATTACAATTATCTCAAAAAATATACAATTAATTACTTTTCAAAATACAAAATATTTGGTTGTAATTAATTAATGTAATCGATTAGTCGTTTAGTTTAATTGAAATCGCTCGATTAAATATTTGATTATAAAATTTGAAAATTTTTACAAGATTCGCAAGTGTGGTATTCTGTGGGTAGTCAGTAAATAAGTACTGTGAGTACCTAATATAATTTGAATTGGAAAAAGGTATAACACTTGATAAATACCGGAACTCACAACTCATTACTTATATTTGCATATAAATATTTATTAATTAGAACTCAGAAATAGAAACTCACAATACAAGACAAAACCGAAATGCGTAATTCTTCTTCTTCTTCAACTGCCTATCCACTCTATTGGATGTTGGTGACTACATTTCTGAATTTTTCTTACCATGTTGACTAGTTCCCCTATTGTTCTGTCCACTATCTTATATTTCTTGGCCATGACAGTTGTTTCCTTTCTATTCCTCTTCATTTTTCCTTCTACAATTAATTACAGTATGTCCATACTTTTCATTTCTAACGATCTGTCCTAGGTAAGCAGTTTTCTTTTGTTTAATTGTAGTGAACAGTCCTCGGTCTTTATGATTTCTCCTTAGTATTTCCTCGTTTGTCATTTTTTTAGTCCAGGATACTCTCATCAGGCGTCTGTAAGTTCTCAAAAGCTTCGATTTTATTGATTGTGCTCACTTTCAACGTCCACGACTCCATTCCGTATAGCAGTAGCATTTTGTATAACGCATGCGAAGCGACAAACGGATACCTCTGTTTTTCAAAACTTCTTCATACTTAATCCGCGTGCTATTTAAATTCTGTTTTTAATTTCTTTTTCGGAGTTTCAGTCCGCATTTAGCTGGCATCTCAGATATTTGTATTGGGTTACTCTTTCAATTTATTGATTTCCTACTTGAATAGTCGCGTTAGTGTATGGTTTCTTTTTCCTGCTGACAATCATGAACTTGGTCTTTTTTGCATTTATGTCTAGTCCGTATTTTTTACTGTGTTCTCATTCAACTGCGTACATATGTGCTGCAATTCTTCGATATTGTTGGCAATCAATAGGTACTGTATCGTCTGCATATCTAAGGTTTGATATTAGCACCCAATTCACTTTTATACCCATCTGTTGTTCTTCAAGGGATTCGTCAAATACTACTTCCGAGTACAGATTAACTAATAGTGGGGACAGCACGCAGTCCTGTCGTACGCCTCTCTGAATATGAATGTCATCTGTGTTAATATTTTGTGTTGTTATGTATACTGTTTCGTGCCAGCATAAGTTTTCTATACATCGAATGTCTTTTTTATCTACGTCCGTGTTTCTGAAGATGTTCATTTGCTTCTTATGTTGAACGCGATCAAACGCTTTTTCGTAGTTTATAAAACAAAGAAACACGTTTTTGTTTATGTCACGACAATTTTGCACCAACACCTGTATCTTGACGAGTGCTTCTCGAGTTTCTGTCTTTGACCTAAAGTTAAACTGATTGGGGCTTATATTACGCTAGCGTTTAGAATAAATTTTGTTATGTAATATCTTTAAAAATATTTTGAGAGCATGGTTCATGAAGCTTATTAGACTATGATCATTGCATTTTCTTTTTGGACAGAGGAATAAATGTGTATCTTGTGTTTTTATGAAAGCATCCTGTCTCGTATATGTTATTAAATATTACGGTGAGGATATCGATATTGTTTTCGTTAATCAGTTTCCTAATTTTTGTTCGTAAACTGTCTGGTCCTTCTGTCTTATTATTTTTGCTTTCTTTTACCGCCTTTCTAATTTCGTTTACCGTTGTTGGTGCTCCCGATAGTGCTGGTGTTGCAGTTAAGATCTCGTTGCGAGTCGTCAGCAAACAACTCTTTTACATAGTTTTTTCCGAGTTCTTTTTTATCTTTATCTTCTATCTTGTAACATTCCTGTCGTTCAATAATATTAGCAATTTATGTGTTTTATATACATCATCTACTTCTTTTAGCTTTTTATGTTCTCCTATGGTATCGTGGGTAGGTTGTAATTTTCCAATCTCTTCGCATTCTTTCTCTATCCATTTCCTTTTAGCTTTCCTGATTTCACCCCTGATTAGTGTGTTCAATCTTTTTCCATTAATTCTAAGATTTTCTATATATATATATATATGTATATTGTGATATCTTAATTCTTCTGTTGCGATGTTTCGAATTTTGTCTTCAGTTTCCTTTCATAATTTTATGGGTGTCATTTCTCAACTATTTTCTCTTATTTCTGTCAGTTTTTTAGTTAATCTTGATTTTATTTCTATTCTAATTTCTTCTTTTCTTAGTTTATCGGTGTCCAGTTTTTGTGTTTTGTTGTGGTTAACTTTTGTTACAATTTTCAGTTTTAAACTTTCCTGTAGAAGAACATGATCTGATGGAACGTCAGCAACCGGGTATGTGAGAACTCTTATTACTGATGTACTAAATCTCTTGTTTATGAGAATGCAGTCAATTTGATTTCGTACGACGTTTTCATTTTTATCTTGAGAGGACCTCCACGTGTACAATCTTATCAGTGGTAAGGCGAACCATGAGTTTGTTATTTTAAATTGTTCCTCTTTTGTTCCTTTCTCCTAAACCGAAAGACCCTACTATACCTTCCACTATTTCTTCTTTACCTACTGTAGCATTGAAATCAGCGTTTAACTTATGTGGTTTGGTATATTTTAGTAGTTGTTTAATGTCGCCGTAGAAAGCTTCCACTTCTTCGTCTAGTTTATCGGAGGTTCGATCATATGCTTGAATTATATTAATTGGTTTTGCTTGGATTTTTACTCTATCGGAGTAAGGTATAAATTCTGTGACACTTTTATTTATATGTTTTTCAACAATAACCCCAACTCCATGTCTATGATGTTGTTCATCGTTTCCAGAATAATACAGGGTTGCATCGTTAATAGTGTTACATTTGCTCACACCGAGCCAGCGTGTTTTACATACTCCTAGAATTGACATTTTAATCCTCCGCATCTCCTTAACAGTATTGGCCAGTTTCCCAGCTTCAAATAGGCTGCCGACATTCCATGTCCCAATATTTATACGATTTTTGCGAGTATTTATCTTTGTCTCGTTGAGTACATTTAAGACCGCTTACCCCAGAGATCCGATTGGGGAACTATTTTTACCTTTGGAATATTTTGAATCAAATGTAGTCATCATGTGGTTCTCTCGGGAAAATAATGAAGGTGGTTTTCTGTTGCCTTACTTCATGCTGTAGGATGGGGAAAGGATATAAGAGAGCAGATATAGAGATGGAAGGAGGAAGCGGGTTGGACCTGATTTCTTCTGGAAGATGGAGGACAGGAGCAAAACCAGTAACTGGCGCAAAGGTAGGATTTGCCAAATTCTATAGTAGCCTATCGCACTTATCAAACCAATGTTTGCACCTACACATATTTGGCATTTTGCTACTATTTTGTCTTCATTGTTTGAAAAAAAAAAAAATTAAGGGCCTACGCCCCACGTGGGAGCACGGCCTACGAACTGAGAGGTTAAGGCTCTCATACGTTTGCTCTCTCTGCCCGGTCGTCGCGCACCATCTCTGATGCGGGGCGATGTGGCAAGCACCGCACCTTAGACGACCGCCATTATTACCCCTTGTTAGAATGAACGCAGGTACTCAATTATTTTTAGTGACTGAGTAGGCCACCCGCCAGGCATCAGAGAGCACCGGGAATTGAACCCGGGTCTGTCAGCATCGCAGCCCGCCCCTCAACCACGGGACCACGCTGGCTTTCATTGTTTGAAACAAAATTAAATATTCCGTTATTTAAAACCAATGGCAATTTTCTGTTGTTCATTATTTCAAAGATGGGCCAAACTTTCTAATCTTTAACGACTAACGACCACCGAGATATGTAATTAACCCTCCTGTTGAATAGGTACTTATCTGCTATTGCGGTATTCATACTTCGAATTACCTAAATGGGTTTAAAATGTAAAATTTCTAGACATTTTATCCCAGCAACTAGAAATTCGAAAGTAATTTGGACAATGTAATTAGCTCAACTGTAATTTAATTATTATCAAATTTCAACAAACGATAGAGTGATTAATTACCAATCGAATTACTGTGGAAATAATTGCAATTAATTATTTAACAACGGCTAACTGGCTAACTCACTAACACCAAACGAAGCGTTTAACATTTTTTATAGGCTATGATAAGTCTGAAGTTTACAGTTACGAAGGAAGCTTCTGGGTAATGACTAGACGTGCGCCGAAAGTCACGCGTTCATAGAAAAACAGCATCGTAATTAAGTTTAACATTTTATATATATATGAATTTTTATTCCAAACTTTTCAAACATCGAAATAAAATAATCAGTTTATTTAAAAGTTAAAAAATCAAAACAAAATACGAGCTTAAATAAGAAAAAAAATAAAACAAGTTTTCAGCATAAGCTTATTTTAAAAATGTTGAAGTTGTCTAGATGTGGAGCATATTTTGGGATTTTTACAAACTGCTTATAATCATTTCCGATAATTTTCTAACATCACTATTGTAAATAAATTCCACCTCACTAATTAGCTAAAGATCAGTAATTTTGTTTTTTTTTGTAAAATATCTTTTTCTGCCTTCTCAATTTGAGCGACTGAAGAAAAGTCTATGTTATGAGTCACAGAATACGTGTGTAAACCCGACGTTGCTGCCGGTGAAGTTAAAAAGTGCATCGTGAACGCTAAGAAAAGAGCCAGGGAAGAAAAAGATTTTTTGCCAATGTCCAAGATTTACAAGAAAGAACTAAACGGTTTATTCAATCGAGACTTAGATCTTGAGACTGAGATTCCTGCATTTTCCTCGGTAAAATCAACTTTAAATAGAATACGAAACAACGCACGAAGCGCGATACAAAACCCTGCAACAGCTCAGGATGTTCTTTTTTCCGGAGTCATTGAAATGAGTCAATCTTTGTTTTCGCCGATGATACGGAAGAACACAGAGTTCTTATTGTTGCAAGTCAAAAAGATAAAGAGGCATTATCAAAAGGACAGACTTTTTTATGGATGGAACATTCAGAAGCTGCAGTAAGCAATTTTACCAGAGTACTTGGTAGTACTTCTGGGGAAACCAACACAATTCCAATTACATACGCTTTGCCTCCAAATAAAACACAGGATAGATACATCAGATTATTTTATATATTAATAATTAAAGCCTCATGGATTCTAATCGTTGTGAAGAATGATTTCGAACAAGCTTCCATCTTCGCATTGAAGCCTGTGTTTCCTGACGTTGAAATTTTTGGCTGTAATTTCCATTACAATCAAGCCTTGTGACGGAAAGTTCAAAATCTGGGACTTGAAACAGAATACACAGAAAATAGCGACATACAGTTGCACATACGTATGTGTGCTGCATTGGCATATTTGCCATTATAACGACGATGGATGGTTATACATAATGGAAAACGTCCCAGAAAATGATAAATTGACGGCGTTTTACGATCACTGGTTGGAAAGTAACACCATAGTGACAGAAATGTGGAACTGCTACAGCCACAGACATAGAACTAATAATGCCCTTGAAGGATGGAACAACAGGTTGAACCAACTCTTAAAACCAAATATAAATATTTTTGAACTCGTAAAGATTTTGAAGAAGGAAGCAGAGTATATGGACTATGTTTACGATAGGCAATACTTAAACTTGAAAGACAAAAGAAGAAATAAGAAGCAAGTAAGATTAGACGAAAGAATAGAGAAGACGCTTGCGGAATTTGAAAATACAGGCGATTTAGGGAAATGTTTGCTCACTTTATCCTATATACAAAAACTTGATTAACTATATACTAATCTAAAATGCCAAAAACAAAAAATATAAAAAAAATAAAAAAATATGACAAGAATCAGCTTTGCTGTTTCGCAACTTTTTCGAAAATTTACCACTATAACACACAAAAATCAATTTCCAATAAATACAAAAATCAAAATACTTGTAAAAACACATCGAAGCTAGGAGAACCCAGCGGAAAATTATAAAATTTTGTGTAATTAGTCGTAATGACTAAGAAACTACAATGTTGAGCGCAAGTGAGACCATTATTTTTGTTGATATTTTTCTGAGGCGCAAGTGTGGCGAAAATGGCGGTAGGCGCAAATGGGCCGGGCGCAAGTAGGGGGATTTGTTGGCTATCTTTGTCATAATTTTTGTGAAACAAGAAGTATTGCTAATTACTGAGCTTATAGTTTATCTATTGCCTCTTTTTTTTTGGGAATTAAAATTTTCTTCTTTTTATGACTTATTTATATTTCTATTTTGGAACTACCCTAGTGGTTCTTGATTTCCTTATTCTTTTTCACTGGAATACTTATTAATATTAATGTTTTTCCTATTCTCTATTTTAGGTAATGGAAATAAATCCCTAAGCCTAATGGCATGGATCATAAGCCTAAGTTGGTTTAGAAGATGGAATCTGTATCTGGTTTTAAATGCAGATTGTTCTGAATTAGGCAATTATGAGTGAGATTTCAGATATCGATGATGTTCGTTTGTACTTGAGAAGTTCATGTTATTCTGCACGTTTTGTTCAGTCTGTCATGCATGAATCTATAAAACCCCAATCATTAAATATATTCGCATTCAATGGCTATATTCATGTTATTTAGAAGCCATTTCCTGTTTTTAAAATTAATGTATAACATATACTTTTCCGAACACTTTCTATACATTATTATCAGAATGACACGCCACACTATACTACAAAAAAACATTATAATACTTCACAGATTTGAAGGCTGTGGGTTGCAGATTTTTTAATATATGGGTTGTAATTGTGATCACTACAAATATTGTTATTGACAAAAACTATTTCAAAAGTAATATGAACAGTATAGGTTATTAAAAATAAAAATAATAGGATACTTTTTATTATAGATTGTGGCATCATTAAGATTTTAACAATTTCTAAGAACATGCCATTGCTAATATGATCTGCCTTTGACACTGATTCATGAGGACACCATCAGCAACAGACGACAATTACAGTTGAAACAGTAAAAGTGCTCCATCTCAGCAGATGTTATCGCACCCTTCTCTTTGCCTACTAATATAATCGATGATTTATACATAGTCCACAGGTTTGTCTCTTACAAATTGTATACCCATCTAACAGTCAGTTTTACAGATAAACATTGATAATTTGCGGCAGTACCAGTGTGCACACGGCCTACACTATTAAAGAACAATAAATATCGAACGACACAGATTAGATTAGAAACTCAAATTCTACAGTTTTCTATAAAAAATATAAGTTCGGGGTAAGTAAGAGAGCGTGAATGTGTGGATGGGTGTGCAAGTGTGAATACATTCTTCTTTGGGCACCATGTTCTAGAACATTGATGATGATCAACACAGTTTGTAGTTTATTTGCGGCTTTTTGTAATTTTTTAACCAAGCAATTCTCTTTCTACCACACACGTACGCACGCCGAGTTTTTTTTTGAATGGGAAGTTTATTATAATTGTACTAAGTTTTATACATCTAGTTTCCACTTTTAGAATATTACTAAGTTGTACTAGGCTGTAAAAATATTATCATGTGCGAAATTTTGATTTTATTCCCGAATTAATATTAAAAACAACAATTCTTCAAAATCTATCATCATTATGACTTTCTTTCAGCACTTTACAAGTTGTCGAAGTTATTCATGGTATCATCAATCTGTCTACTTTGAAACAAACAATTATAAACGCGCTACTTTGCCGTGATCAAACAATTCCAAACGGCGACCGCCCAAAAAGTACTCTATAAATAAAAACGGACCTTAATTAGAAGGTGTAAGCTTCTAAGATTCTAAGTTGGATGAGACAAGACGTCAATCTCATCCAGTTTAGCAAATTTGCCTTTAGTTTTTGTGAGTCGATGAGTGGGCGCGTTGATTAGAAGAGTTTTAAGTCTTCATAAACAAGTCCCAGTTGCTCGCTGTACAGCTCGGCATTTGCGGCTTTTCCATTTAGAACCAATTCAAAGTGTTAACTTTTCATTAAGCTTTTTTATCCAGACGACCTTCTCGAGCAACTGCCGGAAGGACCACGATTACTAAGGTAAAACCATTTTTAATGATAAGTGATAATACGCTAACGAAACCAATCCAGAAGATTTTCAAGCAGTTGTCAATAAATTTCGATTCTCTTGGTGGTTTACATTTCAGTCAATTAATAACTTTGCCTCTGCTTTTTGTGCATAAAGTCGACTTAACGCAAATGATTCAAGTAAGTTATATGCGAAACGCTAAGTTAAAACAACAAATTATGAGTGTTCAATGTAGGTGTGACATCTAAAGTAACTTGTAAGTCTCCTTCATTCAAAGAATATGGTTGTCCGAAAAATTATTGATTTTCAAGTCTAAAGTCAGCAGAATCAAACAGTGCGAATCACTTCGAAACAGTCACATGTCTTACAGTTCCTTGTTCTTTGCCATCAAAAATCTTCTTTACAGTCAGTATCTCGTTTCCATTTCCAGCTATAGCGAAGCAAAACTCGAAGTTCAATTTTGTCAATTGTCAACACGAAAAACAACAAAAAGCGCAAAAAACCAAATTTTTGTATGTGTTAAGGAACATTTTTACAACTTGACTGTAAATGCAAATATTTAATTAGTTTTACTTTGTAAGACATGATTTTTCTGTTTGTTTCTGTTTAACAGTTAAAGCTTTAAATAAATACTAAAATGACCTAAAATAATGTTCAGGCTCCTACTCTTTTTAAAAATAAATTAAATTTAGTCTAATCAACATTTACTAATTACAGTGCAACTGAATAGTTACAGAAAAATAATATTTAGTATAAAGATACACAACATCTAACAAGCCAATAATGCTTTACAATTTTGTGACCGACTAATTAAAGTTGAGAACACAATTTGAGAATGTTTGATCTTAGGAAGATTCAAAGTTGTTTTAAATATAATTAGAAATCATTTAGGTGCGAAGAATAACAAAAGGCGTATATTCAGTAAACTATTATAATACTGAAAACTTACGTGGGTGCCTACCAATGGTCTGTCAAAGGAAATGTCGTTTCAGCTGAAATAGGCCACTGGATTGAATATATTACTTCAGCTTCTAAAAAAATACTTGTATGTAAATTTAAAAGAAAAATAATCATCAGTAAGATTATTATTTATTATTAGTTTTCTGTTATTTTGATGTCTTGTAATATTGTTACCATTTCGTTATGGTTTTCAAAAAAAAAAAAAATTACATATATTGTGCCTTTTCTATAAACTCGCTGGGTGTAGGTAAATTTAAATCTTTTCAGTTTGTGTTGTTAAAACTTAGTGTTTATGATGTAAAAACCGAGTATTTAAATTAAGAAAACTTAGTCAAACTTCTATTGAGCAGCTATTTAAGAAAACTTTGGCACCCTATTATATCTTATTTGCTACTTTGCAATTCATAACATTTCCTGGATCTTTCTTTAAAAGAATTCTTGTCCTAAATCTATTAGTTTTCTTCTTGAACCATAAGCATCCATTTAGTTTCATACAGTTGGCTTCTTTTCTATTTGTTTTCCAAATACGGAATATATTTAATTCATACTTTTTTATTTCATTTCTTAACTATTTTAGTTGTTTTTTATTTAATCCTTGAACATTCCAGGGACCTATGTTATTTTATTTTCCTTTTCCTTTCTTTTGTCTTTTCTATAGTTATGTTAAGTTTTGAGGCTGCAGTGTTTTTCATTTCAACCAGCTTTTATTCTTTTTACCTATTTCCAGCCTTTTAAATTAACATCGAGTATTTTAGCTTATTTTAATATTATTTCCTCCTCTTTTTCGCCAGCTGTTTTTATTTTCTTTGCACTTTTTTTCCATTAAGCCATTGTTTATGTATATCATTAGGTTCATTAAATGTCTCAATTCTCTTTTGCTTTCGGAATTTTGGTTTTTCTTAATACCATTTCGCTATAATTAGCAAAATTTTTATACTTGTGCTTTGAGCTGCCTGTACATTCATCTTCATTTCTAGATGTTCCCGAATCATCACTTCTTTTCTTCTTCTTTCTCCTTTCACTCCTATGGAGCATAGGGCATCCGTTTGGTATGTTTCAGAAGCTAGTAGGTTGTTGATAGCAAGGTCGCTACTCCTGCGTATCGGTATCGGTGGTGGGTTCGTGTATTAATTCTTCCACCAAGTTCTTCCATTTTTGTCTATCTTTTGCTATATTTTTTATTTCTCCCCATGTTTTATTGCTTTTCTCCATCTCCTTTTCCATGTATCCAATGGTCTGCCTGGCTTTCTTCTTCCACTTCCACAATAATCTAAAGCCTGCCTTGGTATGCTATTGCTTGGTTTCCGAAGCGTATGTCCGATCCATTTCCATTTGCGTCTTTTTATAGTTTTTTCTATTTGTTCTTCTCCTGTTTTCCTCCATAGTTCTTCATTGGTAATTCTATCTGGTCAAAATATGCCGTATATAATTCGCAAACATTTATTTATAAATACCTGGATCTTTTTCATATGTGTGTTTGTCGTTTTCCATGTTTCTGAGCCATATAGGAGAATGCTTTTTATATTTGATCTGAATATTTTTAACTTTGTTTGAAGTGTGATGTTTTTCGATGCCCATGTCTTATTTAAAGTATTAAATGAATTGCGTGCTAAGCCAATTCTCCTAACCACATCTCTCTCTGTTCCTCCTTTTGGACTCAGAATGCTGCCAAGATAGCAAAACTCTTCTGTTTCTTGTATCTTTTTTCCCTCTATGAGTACACTATTTTCTTTGTTTGGGTTTTTGTTAGTAATTTTGTTTTTTCTGTATTTATAGGTAGCCCTACTTGTTTTGCTATGCTGTCTAATTTATTCGCTTTCCTTTGCATATGGTGTTTATTTGTAGATAGAATACTTATGTCGTCTGCAAATTCTAAGTCTTCTAGTTTGGTAGAAATTCCCCAATTTATTCCTGTCTGATCATCTATAGTATTCCTCATCACCCAGTCAATTATGATAAGGAAAAGCAGTGGTGATAGTATGCAACCCTGCCTCACTCCTATCTCTGTATTTATAGGTTGTAATAACTCTCCGTTATGCTCAATTCTTGCTGTATAGTTATTATATAAGGTTTTTATTACTCTTAAATATTTGTTCGGGATTCCATATTGCTCCAAGATGTGCCACATTTTTTGTCTGTCCATCACTTCTTTCAATAATTCAATTGTATTAAAAAAAAATAATAAAAAAAAAATAAAAGATCACTTCTTTTAATACAATTGAATTATTGGAATCTATTGTTAGCCTTGATATATTAAACTATTTTTGATATTCTCTTTTTCTGATAATTCTATTTCTACTTTTTCTACTCAATTCTGTTTTGTTTCCTCTTTTGATTCTTTTAACTATTTTACTTCTCTTGCCAGCTGTTCTTGTTTATTGTTTCTTCCCATCCTTGTCCTATCTCAAACATTAACTTACGTTTGACTATTTCTTTTATTTCATTTATTTCTTCAGTAACTGTTTTTGGTTTTCCAGTTTGTCTGTTTTCCGTTTTTTTAACTACGAATAAATTTGGCTTCTTGTTTTGCCTTGTTATCTTTAGACGACGAATTTTTACTTTCCTAATACTTACTTGCCCCCATTTTCCAATCGGCATTATTGTTTTATCAGTCTAATACTATGTGATGAGTTCTAATATACCTCTACCTTTGCGGTATTTCATCTACTTTATACGTACATAGATTTCCTTCTTTATCTAGTGGCCAAAAAGTTCATTGTTGATTTTATGATGAAATTAAACGTTTTAGGGACAATTTTGAAGAGATTCTCATATAATATTTTCCTGTGCGCCTTATTTCTGGCGCGTTCATTAATAGCTTTGTTACATAATTGCAACTTTATTGAGATATATATGTATTGGACAAAATAATATAAACACTTGTGGAAGTTGGAGCATCTTATATTAATATGATGTTGGTCCACCTTTAGCACGCAATACAACTTTTTGGACCAAATAGACCAATACAAATCCTAAATAGTAGCAAGTGGAATTTGAAACTATTCTTCATGCAGCACAGCCTCCAGCTCAGGTAGAGACGAAGATGGTAGAAATCGACGCCAAATCACGTTTTTCAAAACAGTCCGCAAAGGCTTGATGACATTCAAATTTGGGGACTGGGTGAGCCAGGGAAGATGTTGTACCTTATCAGCATGCCTTTTTTTTTTATCATTATCTTGGAATATGGCATTCCCGGCTGGAAATAAAATTTGCACAATTGGGTGGACTGGGTTATCCAAGAGTTCTCTATACATTGCTGCTGTGGTCCGAACGTGTAATATGAGAAGGAGGACTGCCGAATACCATGATAGAACGCCCCAGACCATAATAGAGCCGCTACTATGTTTGGCAGTCGGGCGGAGACAGTACATATTGTATGCTTCAGAGAGTGTTCGCCAGACAAACAAGCGTTCAGTGATGGGGAGGAGAGTAAAGGGTGACTCGACCGATCCAACGACAAGTTTCCAGTCTTCCAACGTCCAGTTTTGTGGGCATTGCGCCATGCACGTTGCGTTTGACCATTCGTATTTGTTATTATGGGGTTTGGCAATAGCAACATGCCCATATATACCCATATTATAGATCACTTTAACTTTCTGAGTAATAGAAAATTTAAAGTAAGAATCAATGTAGCTTTAAAATGTAGCAGTAAAACAATAAAATCTGAACTACCTAAGAAGGGTATACTAGGATCAACTTTTAACTTATACCTGAGCTGCTCGATTTCATACAGTTTGATATTTTTGACGGCTCAGAACGTTTTGTCTTAGAAAGAGTCAATCAACTCACTTTGACTTTTGGTGATAAAGCCGCACGCAGAGCCACTTTATATTATTGGCTCAATTAATTTAATTGCGATTATTATTTGCTGGCGGATGAATTTAAAGAAGGCTGTCCAAAATCGACTGTAGTATCAGCAAACATTGATGCCGTGCACGAACTGATAAAGAAAAATCATCATGTGACTTATCGTAAAATTCAGACATCCTTAGGCATTAGTATGATTAGTATACATTCGATATTGTATAAACATTTAACTGTGACAAAGCTATGTGCCTGTTGGATCCCGCTCAAAAACAGGCTCATGTCGACTGGCCGAAATAAATACTTAACAAATACGATTACATTGTTACACAGGTGACGAATCTTAGATTTATGCGTATGAGCGGTTGACTCCATGAGTCTTCCAAAATGAGCCAAACTTAACAAAAGTCGTTTGCGTTGAAATCAAATGGTCGCCTGTTTTTTTTTTTTTTTGGAAAAACTGAACATGTCGCAACTGTAGTTTTAGAGGAT
Organism: Sinelater perroti; assembly: GCA_036346155.1. Classification (NCBI taxonomy): domain Eukaryota; kingdom Metazoa; phylum Arthropoda; class Insecta; order Coleoptera; family Elateridae; genus Sinelater; species Sinelater perroti. Next base: position 39,637,713 of record JARFIY010000001.1, read on the forward strand.
CCTAAGACATGTATTTGAAGGAATAACAAAGTTTACGACATTAAACATTTGTTTTTGTTAGTTTTTCGCAATAGTTATCGAGCAGCCCATGTATATATATAATTTACTAAATATAAACGATTTAACACTAGTCATATTTGTATGTGAAAGTACTGTATTAACTCTGAGTAGAGACAGAGCAACAGACTATTTACAAATTAGCTGTAACCATCACGTGTGAGTTATTTGATAAATGAAAAATAAAAATAAGTCAAAGATTATTTCAAGCCAAAATGTTTGCCTTCCAATGTTCCTTTCACCTCCTAAGAAATAGACTAAACAATAATATTCTTTGGATCCAAAAGAATGTTGTAGTAAAGAACTTAGAAGTCTATCTAGATTCAAAACTCAACTGGCGTTATTATATAAACAAACAAGTTAACGAGTGCTATACCAGATTCTCTTTATTATTTTTTTAGTCAATAAACTCATTTCAGATCTGAATGTTATTTACTAAGCTACTAAGCAATTCTTTGTCCTATAATGAAGAAACTTCAGAATATAAAAAACAGGATATGTCACAATTCATGATTTGTATGCAAATCAAATACGTCAAAGAGTTAATTGCTTCTCTAATAACATATTTATAAAGTAAGTAGTATAGTAAAATTTAAAAATTTAGTGGTGTGTACCAATGTTATTAAATCTTAAGCATAGACTACTACAAGACTTAATTTAGCCTAATGTTTTAAATTAGAGGTGTAAATGTATGCATATAATACTCTCTGTAAATTGATGGTATACCTACAAAGAAATGCATTAAAATTTACTCATTTATTGAATTTAAAACAAACACGTCAACTGTTCTGCTACTCTTATGCAGATTTTTACAATTTATTCTACTATTTAACATATAACAGTGTTTCATTTTGTTTTTGACAAGTACGTAATAACCTTTCTAATACTAGTGGTTCTATCTTTGAATTTGAATAAAGCAAGTTGTGTACTAATATGTGTGTATGTGCGTGTCTGCATGTTTATATATAATACACACACGTGGTATTCAATGAGTCACCTAAACATCTATATACTTGTAATGTATCAACCAACAAGCTAAGTATTGTAAGAAATCACATTCTTTTTGTTCTGATCAACCATCAGTTTCGTAATAGAACAGTACTGTGAAATATCTGCAAGTCGATATCCTTTCTGTCCAAATTTGCTTTATGGTTTTACCATACATAAGATTGCTAGAAACTTAAATTAGACATAGAAAGAAGATATAGTTTTATAAAACCTCATAATAAACAAATACGAAAAACAAATTAAGAAATGAATATAAAATCACAAGGAACTTAAACAAAATACGCATAAATATATGTGTATCACCTTTAAGAGAATAGTTACCTGCGTATAAAACCATTCTGCACTTCTTATAACGAAAAAGATAAGAGTAGAGATAATAACTGTTTACAAAGTAGAGAAGAAATTAAAAAGTTGTAAACATGCATTTTTCAGAGTTAAAATTGTAATTAGTGTAGCAAAACATATCATTAATCTGTCTAAAACAAAAAGTTCTAGGCATAGATCAATGGCAAGAAAATAACATTTGTTGTAAATCTCTTCTGGAGACAAAAATAAAATTAAAACTTGCAATTCAAAAACAGTAGCTACCAAAAGAGATATATAGTTTGTTCTTCATTGCTTGTTTGAACATGTATTGAGGAATATCTTAGGTTGATATATCACATTTCACAGGGCTTGGGGGTCCTAGGACAATGATTATATACCCTAGCCTTAAAATATCACAATAGAAAGAAATCACAACAGATGAGATTTGGTTGGTCAAATGAGGTTATGGTGCTGAGAGATTAGGCGGTCAGGAAACATTTCATACATCAGTTGGAGTGAAGCTCTTGCAGATGTTGTATCTTGTGAACTTCAAATATTTACAACTGGTTCAAACCTCTGTCACAAACTTTCAGTAATTTTTTTAGAACTTGAAGCTCCCAAGTTACTGTTTGCTGAATGACACTAATTTTAAATTAGCTGATAATCTGACCTTGTGCGTTCTTTAGATTTCTATAAGTTTTTTTGATTGCAAATAACATGGATTTTTATTATGCCACCAATTATTTCTGGAAGATGTGAATTGTGGCAGGCTACTATGTATGTTATCTAGTTATTTTCAAACAGGGTGCAAGACTGATAGGCAATATTTCAACTCCAATTCTTTGATTTTTAATTTATGGACCCCAGTGTAATGCAGTTGTAGACCACTTTTATTCAATAAATTATAACAAAAAATTATTGAATATTTCTTTTACTCACCTTTATATTTAGTAAGAAACAAATTATTTTTAATTTTATCCAGATACCATAAATAGTGTTTAGAAAAATGTAAATAAAACACTTAAATAACAAAATTAGTTTATAAATATAATTTAAATGAAGTTTTTCTTCACTTCATCAGAGGAATGTTTTATAGTTTATGGTAATATGAGCATGTTAAAAAAATATATTATTCATTTTAAAAATATAAAATAAACTACTGAAATGTATACCATACGCTAGTTTACACGATCTATTATTTCCATGGGCGTTTTGCCTTATCCCTATTACTCAGTTTGTTTGACTTTGTACCATCAGGATTTAATTTTTCAGGTGGAACCTGTAACAAGTAAATTGCCATTATTAAGTATGTGATATTTACATTTACTTACAGTTTGTTCAGAAGTAGGATGCTTGAGTTTTTCGTGATACTTTGAATTTTGATCTTCGACTGGATTACCAGGCGATTTATTTAAAAGCTGCAAATAACTCATGAATTATTGCATAAACCATAATTTGTTACTCAATTTAATTTACCATTTGGATATATTTCTGCAGTTCATTTTCAGTTTGCTGTCTGCTTTTCTGTGGTCTGCTGGTAAGAGGCGTTTCGAGAGGAATCTGGTTAACATCTTTATCATACTGTTCGTGATCAGTAAAAGACAGCATACTTTCAGGAGGCTGGAAAACTGGAACATACGGTCTGCTAACTTTAAAGTCACCCCCTGCTTTATTGCCAGCCAATACAATGGGATCCTCGTTAAGTAGAATCTCTTCCACATTATTGTAGGATTTCGATTTCAGGAAATTGAGTTGGTCCAGAGTGTTTGTGCTTTTGTCCTGAGACAGTACTGGACTCTTGCTGTTGTTTATTATCCTAATAGCTTCCAACCACTGAGCCTCCATCACCCTGTGAAGTTGTTGGGCGATGTTGGATCTACGCTCTTGATGCTGTTGAATTTTAGCGTGCAAATTTTCAATTTGCTGCTGAGTTTGTGAAAGTTGGAGTTTATATAGCTTCACTTCTTCCTTGTGTTTTTCCTCTATAAGATGAATTTCCAAAGCATGTCTAAATTATTTTGGGTTTAATATAATTCAAAAATTGACTTATATATTATGTACTTCTCTGTTACTTGTTGAATGTGCAAGGCAGCTGCTTTCGCCACAGCCAATTCTCTATTACGAATTTCGTCATGCAAAGAATTTTCTGCTTTCTCCAGCTGAGCTTGGAACTCCTTTAATTTTTCGCGTACCACAATTTCCACTTGATCCTGATAGAAGTTTCTCAGTTCAATTTTGTTTTGCTCAATTAGGTCTTTCTGCTTATTTAACTCATCCTGCAGTGATTTCTGTAACAAACATCTTAGTAACCACAAGGAATTTCTGTAAATGCACATTTTACTTCAGTTCTTTTGCTAGATTCAATTTCATTCAACAATCGACTTTTTTCCACTTCAAGGGCTTTCCCCCGTTGCAGTTCTTCAGTTAACTGTTGTTCCAGCTGATTTTGTGACCTTTTAATAGCAACTAGTTCTGCTTGGCACAATTCGACGGCCCTTTTACTTTGGGTGATTTCTTTTCTCGCATCAGACAGTATATTTTTATTCTAAACATAACAGAACAACTAATAATATCAATATAGCAATAGGCGTAAGTGTTACATGATTTTGTTGCAGTTTACTAGTAACTAATTCAACCTGAAAAAGAATAAATCAATTAGTAAATTTTGACAATTTCTACTATTTTGCACTTATAATCTGAAAAATTAAAGCAACACTATATTTTATAAACGATTTAAAATTAATTATTGTCAATATGAATTTTTAGTAATCATAATCAAATGATATTAATTTTATAACAGTCACAGAGCATTTTATGTAGTTGGATTTTATTTTTTGCCTTTTCTTATTGCTTCTTAGTGGATTATTTTTTTTTTTTTTGTTGTTTAAATTACTTTTTGTGATAATGTTTTGGGTTTGTTTTATTCTTTCAAATTTTGTAACACGTATTTAGTTGAAAGGTTCATAAGACAGGGTTGTGAAGGTAAACCCAGATTTTTTAGGCAGTACTACCGGAAAGCCAACAGATTAATTTTTGCACGTCTAATATAACAATGAAACAATAACGAATCAAGATAATAACTGTATGGTAGCGACACTATAAATACTGTACATCAGAAAATTACCCATAGAATTTATTACATAATTTGGGTATAACAAAATGTAAGCTTGTGACAGCCAACAACTTTCAGGAGTCTGACAACTATATACACCAAATTTGTATGATTTTGTCTTGTTGGGGCTCATTAGCAGTAAACAAAATAATGCTCACTTTAAGCACACCCTAAAAATAATTAACAGCTACATTAAGTGGCTCGTGACAGATATGTAACCCCAAATAGAAGTGGCCATTGGAAAAGAGTACACGTTTCAGCAGAACCTTGTTTCGGTTTACAAGACAAGAAAGACCCAGCTGTGGTTTCACACTTGTATATCACTGGTCTCCCAACTTGTGGTTATCCCTCTTGACTATAATATTTTATTATGTGTAAGTGTAGTAGAGATAAAATATCACATACAAACATGCTTTGGTCCAAGTTTGAAAAGGTCATGGTGGCTAATGAAAGCCATATCAAATATAAATCATATAAATTTATTTTGTCTTTATGTTAATTTTTTCCCAATAGTGTGAGCTGTGGATAAATCTATATATTTATTATTATTCCTTTGTTGTTGGCAACTATTATATGTTAAGCTTCTCTTTCGTGTTTAGTTCTATTCATCTTTAGATCAACACTATTCATTTTGGCAAATCACTTAGAAGAATCCAAAGAACCAGTGAGTTAAAGTTAAAAAGCAAAATACTATTATTATTATAATTATTACTGTTATCATCATTATTAGAGTCATGTTGGTAAACTTTCAAGCCATCCAAGTGACAATAGACTTATAAGCTTCTATAAACTGAAAAAATTGAAAAAAAAACAACTTTTTTTGATCAAGGTTTTTCAAAAGCAGTAGTCTTCAAGAATATTATTGGAATGATTTACTCCTATGCAGATGAAGCTAACGCCTTTGAAGGGAGTTTATAACAAAAATTCTTCAACTTCACTTTGGTCATGTCGGTTAATTAGTAGAGAAGTAATTCAATCTACTGGTTGAACTGAAAAGCTAATCCACGTAACCAATTCATTTTTGTAAAGTATGAAAACCACATTAGATACCGCAATCCCTAGAAAATCCTAAACTCCAACAAAATTGTCAATAATATGCTTAAAAAAGCTCTTACGAATATCCTACTATAAATTGCAGATGTCATGTTGTCAAAAATAGAGCAATTGACACCCTTTCAGAGTAGTGGAGATTGTTTTTGAAGATTTCAATAAAAGTAGTCCAAGATCTTTTAGACTTGAAACAGGTATTATCCGATATTATATCTGCATAGCCAAGAGAGCTCTAGATTATTCTCTATGTATTACTCAGGTACCACAGTTGGCTCCCTTAAGAGAATAAATTGTGGTTCTGTAACACCACAAACGAATTTCTTGTGTTATTAACTTAAAGTTATTTTAAAATTAATGTATTATACAATCCAAAAGTTATCACATCAATTCCCTTTCTATTCATTTGTGTGAAATCAGCAAATGATCATTTAATACTTTTAACAAACCGCAAAATAATTTTGTTAAATTAATTTTTATCACGCCAGTGCTATAAACATGAAGATGTTATTCACTTACCTCATTCAGTTCAATTTCCTTTTGGGACAATATTTTTGAAAGCTGTTGGTTGCTCTCTTGTTCAGCGGTAAGCCTGTCTTGAATGGATTTTAGTTTATCTTGGTATGCATGTACTTCAGCGGTTAGAAAAGTATTTTGTTTTTCCAAAACCACCAATTTTTCCTGGTTATTATGCGCCAAGTTCAGTGCCTTCGATGATTCGTTTTCGTAATGGTTCATTTTCTAGCGCACATCTTAATTTTATTACTTCTGAAAAACACCACCTTGGATAAATATACAAACCTTTGCAGCTTCAGACAGCTCAAATGACACTTTAGTTTTGAGTTCGCTAATTTGTCGCTCCAGCATTGCTTTCTCTTGGCTCAATCCGTCTATTTTAGCTACAGCTTCTTCCCACGATTTGTGAACGCGCATTATTGCTTCATCTTTTGCTTGGTCTACTTGGACAGCCACAGCTAATCGTTCTTGTAGCTCAAGAGTACGCGTTTGCAATTGTTGAATTAACTGCTCGCAGTGCTGCAGATAAAAGATTAATAATATAGAACAAAACTGTTTTGAATTAACTTGTAAACGTTTGATCATCCCTAGATCAGCACTAGCTGAGGTTTGAATTTTATGTTATTTGAAGTTAAAGTCTACGTCTACTACTTATTATGTCTATTTCAAAAGTGAATTAAAAGGTGGATAATTACAAAATTAACGTTACATGATTGGTTAATTGAATTTGAAGACGGATATGGTATCATTGTTCATTTGTAATATATAGTGATCTAAAGGTGATCGAGATGCTTGTTTATAAAAATTAGTATGTTAGAGGAGTTAATTCGCCCATTGGGCCATAGTTCACTGTATACAACGTGTGGATCTTATCCTGTGTTCGTTGTGAAACTTAAGAGTTTGTTATTACATGTGATTATAGTTTTAAGAATAATGAAAGAAAATCGCAACATAAGTAATTATGATTGTCTTAAAAAAAACTTCACTGATAAGAGTGTAGTGTTACAATCTAGTAGAAATCTATCTTACGACAGCATAAAAATGTTACACACGCACGCACACAAGCGCGCACGCCAGCACATACACATTTTGATATCAAACTTTAAAAATTGCAATCGCCTGTCGTTTTAAAAAAATTTATTTTCGTAAAAAATTACAGACGAAATTTATAAATATTAAAAGTGGAAATTCGAAACCAATTTGATTTGATTTGAAAGATAAACATTAATAGAAATTCGAAATAATACAAATTTGTATTTTGCACATTATGCGGAAATTGTGGCTCAAACCAAAAAATTATAAAGAAGTGTTTTGTTTTGCAAAGTTTACCTAATCATGTGCTTGTAAACTTGTTTGTCTTGACTGACTCATCAAAGTCCAATATAAACCATTAGACTTAAAAACCTGAAATTTAGAGAGAGTAGACTTTTACTGAGAAAGACATTTTCAAAGTTTAACCTCTAAAAGAATAATAAAGTGATAACACTTTTTAAGAAACATTTGTATATCAAGAACCCTTTATTATGAAAGCAAAGAAACTGTATATAAACTTTTCATTACAAATACACAAACACGTTCTAGAATTTTTCTAAATTCTACCCCTATGTAGGTGAAGATGGAGGAGTAATTTTCATCACTTTCTTAAATTTAAACTTTATGGGGGTCAAAATTGAATGGTCTAATGTTTTACAATGTTAGGTATATCTCAAGGGGTGCAAGGTGAAAGTATCAATTTTAAGATTATTATATTTCTAGATATTTATAAAAAAGTTGTTTCTTTCGATTATTTATTAGCGATATATATTTTTTCACAATTATCATCAAACTTCTAAAAACGATGTACTGCTTGATATGAATGTCTTTTGATTTATTACTTTCGGATTTTTTGAAAAACAGTTATAAATACTAGTTTGTAGAATTTGGACAAATACTTCATATTTCTTTATAAACAATTTTACCAAACCATTAAATCTACATGAGCAGAGCCAAAGGTAACTGCTACTTATATTATATAAAATAGTATATTTCAATTTGTACATTTTATATGCTACACCTACAAAAGTAAATTATTTGATCAAAATAAATAGAGGAATATATTATTAGGGCCATTTTAATTGCATTAAGAGATACTTTTGTTAGCCTGAGAGATGTAGTATGCCTTTTTACAATTCTTTACTCGACATTTGAGGACTGTATTCATGTTTATAAACATCAAAAAGCATTAGATGAAAAGCGACCAGCAGGTTACCTTACAGTTTTAAGTTTAAATGAGAAGAAAAATTTACTATTTATTCTAAAATATTTAGAAGAAAGAGGTTTTATGTGAACACCAGAACATAATAAAAGTCACATTTGTATATATACTTCTGTTTCTTGAAATTGAAGCACCAATTAAAAACAAATTATATTGCATGAAGCTTTTATATTAAATTAAACATACTACAACCAAAAAACAAAAGCTTCAGACCCATATATTTAAGACTGCCCAAGATTTGGTTACATCATTTCTTAAATATTAGATACGAGGAAAGGAGTGGATGTCATGTGTAAAATAAGCCATTCTGATTTGGCACGTGTAATTTGCGCGGTGTAAGAATGCCACGTTGTGTGATGAGTATATTATCAACAGATGAACAAATTTGAAAAACAACGTATTGTTGGCTTATACGAAGGGGGTGTTTCCTTACGAGAAATGTGGGTAAAAAAGTGCTTGTTCGCGAAAGTTGGGATCTGAAGCGTCTTCAATAGTGGACCATTACATGCTACCGATTGTCTACCTCCTCTGTTCGACATCGATTACTTGCAATGGGACTTCTAACAGTATGTCCTTTCTTGCGACTAAAACTGACTTTCCGCCACCGGTAACAAAAGTTACAATAATCAATGGAAAGGTGTTTATAGATACACAAGTAACACATGATCGTCTTTTCTAATTAATCGAAATTCTATTTGAACCCAAATGATGGTTGGAAATTAATACACCGTAAACGTGAAGGGGAGCAAGAAAACTGCATCAATAGGAGGCGTAAAACACAAACTATATGGATGTTATGGCATGATAGTAGGTCACCGCCAGTTAGAGTTAGAGGCAACATTACCAGTCAGGCCCACATAGATACGATTTTACAACCAATTGTACTTCTTTTCCTATAGAAGATGCTCTAAGCATCTTTCAACAAGAAAACGCTCAACACGTGATACAAAATTCATTAAACTTCTTTCAACAAAACAGAATAGAAAATCTCTCACGGCTGGCGTGATCATCTGACCTTTCACTAAATCTGGAATATTATTATGTGAAAGGTATAGCGATATTCATGACCTTCTAGGAATCTGGTTGGAGAGTGCCAATAATTAATGGAAGCAGTCGCACGCATTATTAAAAAAATAAAAAAAAAAACTGGAAAAATGGCAAGTAAATTTAATAATTTGTCTTGTAATTCATATCAATAAAAATGTAAATGTTCGTTTGTTCAAATAATAAGAGGGGAAGATATATTAAATAGTATTGAGTGAGCTGAAAATATAACACCATATACGAGGGTTAAGGCATAAGTTATGACGACTATTTTTTTTCAAAGGTTAGGAATGGTACAACAAAATGTCGAATGTCTCAAGGAAGGCGTGCATTCACAGTGTAAATCTACAACATAAAATGGCTCTGTGATGTTCTGCAATATAATAATAATAAACTAATGTTAAATCAGCTATCAGTCAACCACCGTACAGTATGGATGTAACTTGAGTAGAACAGCGTTCGTACATCAAAATAGCTGTTCTCCGTGACTAAAATGCCAGAGAGTGGGCAGAAGCTCTTCCATACCAAACAGTCGCGAGGTGGGTAGCAGAATTTCAGCGAGGACGCGAAGCAACCAGCGACTGGCAACAGGTGGGACGACCTGTGAGTTCGCAAACCGATGTGTCACGTGCAGTAATTGATCACCTGATGGAGACTGGCAGATGATGGGTGGCATTGAGAAACAGGATTTTGAGGAACGATCTTCACCTGTATAAAGTCGTGCACTCACGAAAGTTCCTTTCAAGAATTATCGCTATCGATGAATTTTGGACTAGAAAATATGAAGCAGAGCTCAAACGTCAGTCTGGCATAACGGTCGGGTGACAACTGATTTGACATTGTTCTCTGTGCAATTACACATCATCACAGAACCATTTTGTGTTATGGATACACACAATAAATGCATGGCTTCCTTGAGACATAGGACATTTTGTGATATTCTTTACCTTTGAAAAAAAAATAGTTGTCATGACTAATACACCAATTCTCGTACTTGGTATAGTGCCAGTGACGCGTTTATTCCATTTCTAATTTTCAAAGGTGTAAGACGTACAAACAGATTTTAGGTAATGGTTCTCATTTAACCAAAAGAAATTCAGGATACATCAATAAAGTGGCTCTAGCACTAAAAAAATCGTTCACAAGAAAAATACTCGCTTGTTTTAGATCAACATAATTAATATTAATCTTTAAAGTAACTGGATTGTCTGCCAAAACAAAACGAGTCCATGCCAATACATGTGGCGCATGTTCTGCGACCATTTAATGACTTGTTTTTAAACCAACATGACCGAGAGGCAACAAGTTACATGCACTAAAATCTAAGTGATACACAGATACGAGTTTTGCCGAAGGAGTAAAAAACATAAATACCAAATATCTGGCGCAAGTTGCCAACTTGAAAGATTATAGTCAAACGAAAACTGAAAGCGAAAAAGGAAAACGAAGAAAGGGGTACAAATATGCAAACTAATTTCATGAAGTATGTGTTGCATATGTTTTTAATAATAATAATAATAATAACACTAAATAAGTCCATGAGCATATGAGAAAGTACAATAACCGCGAGGTAAAAGCATCGGCCTGCCAAACTGATGCACGGCGGTCCTGGGTTTTCTTCTAAATTAACGAGTGAGGCTACACACCTGCCCAGGGTATGCCCAACATGGTTCATAATGTAGCACACAAAATGTGTGGTTAAAAACAGGCTAAATAGCATATCCCCCAAAAATAATAAATGTTAAATATAAGGCCAATTCTTATCCATAAACCATTAGCCAATGAAAGTTGTGAGATCTAAACTAATTAAGGCCAAGCCATTTATTCAGGACAGGTATAGGGTCCAACGCTAGAAGGGTTTTCCTAACCTAACCCGACTCTTGGTTTCTCGTGTATCTACCCCGCCGTATTTGTTATTCAACACTTCTTTATACTAGCAATAATTTACTAGTATGTAACTTGGCTATTTTATTTCTATTTTTCCCATGTTACTGTGTAAATACGCCAGGTAAATAAAAGAAAAAAAATGGCCTAGTTATAGATTAGAAAATCATTGCTAGGATAAAGGAGTATAGAAATGATCCTATATTGAAATTATTAAATTATTAGGACAGATTTATTCAGTTAAAGGTAACTATTATAATGGAAAGTTCAAAACTTACTAACATACATTGAAATTGATAAGTGCATTGTGATGTTAAATGTTGTCAGTAAATGTTACAACATTTTGAGGCTCATCTCAGGAATAATAAAGCTCCATCATTGATTTATGTGTCATGTAGCCAGATGTGCACTTTAAAATGGATTTCGAAATTCATCTCATTAAAATGCAAGCGTTTAAAAGATATTAATATAAGACCAGAAAAAAACCCGCAGGTTTCGTCGACGAAGCCTGATCTAGACGCCAGGCAGTCGTGTAGAACATTCCACATGTTTCTGCGATAATAATCAAAATATTTAAATAATTCAAAAACGGTTAAAGTTAGAAGGCTGATTATTTGCGCCGAATTAGCAAATATAGTTGTGAATGCGGTGTGCAAGTTTCAAGGAAATCGGTTGAAGCGTCTAGGAGGAGATAAAATTATAAGTTTAGTTAGAGATAAGACAAATATATATTAGATTAAAACGTTGAAATCTTCAATTACTTATATAGTAATATCATGATACCGCAACATAACTAAACATGTGAGTACAATGTGAAACCTTGAACTTTCCCATTTTTCCAGCATTTTTAAAATTATCAGTTAATATGGAACATCTTCAGCCTTTCCAATAATAAACATCTTTAATGCTCTTTCCATTTTCTATGAACTGTATTTAATTAACAAATTATTTTCTAATACACGAGGAACATAATGCAAAGAAATTATGTGCTGTCAATCAACAGAACATTATATATAACTTGTACAAATAGATCATTTCTTTATTAGCTCGTTTATAACAGACCAATTTGATGTGACTTATTATCATATAGTAATAACAATTTCTAAGCCAATATCTTGGACATGTGAAATATTTTTAAAAATTTTTGATAGGTATATGATCTTAATGGATCTACTACTAAATGGACATGTGATGGGTTGCCTCTACTGTAATAAAATAGCCTTTACCATAAGAAGAGTTATGTAATTTGCCAATAAATATTTTTTTATACCATTACCAGGATTTTTCACTTCATCAAATGTATCTTCTTACTAATTATAAAACAAATGATTTGAAAGCCTCACGTCATCGAAATATAACAACGCTACATAGCTTCTGCTGACTTCTTTTTATTCTTAACAGAGGTTAATTGTAACATCTGTAGTTTGAAATCAACATCAATAAGAATTCTTTTCAATGCAATTAAATGTGTGGAGTTGGTTTGCTTTATAGAGAGGTACAGCTAAAACTTTCCCATCTACTGTGAATTTTCTAGCTTTTGCAGGTCGTTTTTGTCTTCAAATCTGTTGTATAATAAATATGAATAACGTAACGTTAATTTAATTAATGAATTCAATGTGTATATGATTTATCATCAGTCGGTACGACCACCTTCAAGCAAGAAGAATTTGTTCCTTTTGGGTACCCCATGTCTTAATTGACAAGCAGATGTCACAATGTGTTTTATAGTGCTGCTAAATGCACCACATTTATTTCTATAAAGTTGTTAATAAAATCTAAGCAATGCTTTTCAACAAGTACTTTCTAGTGGCATAGGATGCTAAGTGCACCCAAATCATCAAGGAAACGTGAAAGAGTTGGTTAGGCAACTGATTTTAAAGGCTGAAGCAGTAGTGAACAGTTTTCAAAAGTTTATAAAAATTAACAATCAATTGTAGAACTATCTAAACACCCTATGTGATGTGAAAATCGCACTCGTACATTAGGGTGAAGCGAAAAAATAAAAGTTGTATAATTGAAACGCACAACCCATCAAAAGTTGTGTATTGACTAATGTATCATTCGTGATTTTTTTCAAAATCTTTCTACTTCATCTTCATTACCCGCAAGAGACTTGAAATTTGCAATTTTTACATTTAATTTCCATATTATAGCAAAATACTGTAGTATGTTATTTTTCACAGTAACACTATAAGCGTGCAGCAGTAAGAGGGAATGCATTATGCGTAGTATTGTAGACATTCCCCTTGTAAACTAACAAAACTGTAAAATATTTCTGTGTGTTCAAAGAAATTACTATTCGCTTAAAAAATGAACCATAATATTTTAATTTTCACACCATGAAATATATATGCCTTAAATTTTCTTATAAAATTGAAGCCGGTTTGTAGGGACCGAGCTCGCACTCCACCGATAAATTCCATCAGCATGCATAGGGATTACGTCATCCGGTTTCCTGTTGTATAGACGGCGTCAGCCCTTGTCGCGCTGCTCAATAGCTCATTCATTGTCTACCTTCTTGCATGACGCGCGTCAAGTGAATCAATGAAATATGTCTTTAACTAGAGACAAAGAGAAATGCCCCATTACTGGTAGTCCAAGAAACCTTACAATTAGTAGTAATGTACTGCCCACGCAAAAAGATGTGTTACGGTGTTACAATTGGATTCGGCTACAGAAGGATAATTCTGAACAGTACAAAGCAAAAAGAGGTTGCTGTCAAGCTCGATTTGGGCTTCAGCCCCAGTTCTACATCGTGTAAGAATAATTACCTTGATAAAGAGAGAGCATAAGAAGATACAAAATCTTTTAAAATCGTACAGCAGCAGAAAGGAAACAGCCAAGTTTAAAGCTGTAGTTTAAGCTTTCTGAGAGGAAGCAAAAAAACTGTTTGGCATTACTGCATGCAAATGCACTGTCTATGAGCATTGTATTTATGAGAAAGCATGGAAAGTTTATGCGAGAGCGCGAGCTTTCCTATTTAGCCAGAGAACTGTAAGACAAATGGCCGTTGGTTCTGTTGATCTGCGAATCGCTCAGCAGCTAAATAAAAAAAAATAGAAAGAAAGAAAAAAGAACAAGTTTTGGGTTTTTTTACTATATGATCTACAGAGTGAGGGTTCTGAAAAGCGGAAAGTAAAAAAGTTAAGAAATGTGTAGATTCACCGATCATCGTAGAATAAAGAAAGAATAATGCGACACGCTCTGCAAAACCAAGTAATCGGAGATATAACCAAGCTTAAAAGATCTGTACTTTGATTGGAGAAAAGACAAGACATCGGTCATGGAGGAGACGAAAGATGGCAGTTCCCATCACAGATCTAAAGCGGAAGAACATATATTGATGATTCTAGAATGAGGCACTGTGTACCTTGTACGTTTCTCCATTAATTTCTTCAGCTTCTAGTATCAAAGAAGCTCTATTGACTTTTCTGAATGATGAAAACATTTATGTATCCCAACTTATAGCAGTTGGATGCGACAAAACTGCAATGAATACAGGAAATTCAAGTGGTGTCATTTGTTTACTAGTGAAGGAGTTTGGAAGATCTCTGCAGTGGGTGATATGTCAGCTTTACTTTAATGAGATACCACTAAGGCACATGATAAATCATCTCGATGGGCAAACAGTGGGTCCTCATGCATTTTCCGGACCTATAGGCAAGAGCTTGGTCACCACGCAGTTGTTGATTTTCAACCAATTGAGGGAAATTTGCCAGCCATGGGAGAGACTGATGTTGTAAATCTCAATACAGATCAAAAACATTTGTGGGATCTAAGCCGAGCTGTTTCTTCAGGTAAATGCCCACGGAATCTGTCGATGCGAAATCCTGAGAAACTTTCTAATGCAAGATAGCTCACTGTGGCCAACAGAGTTCTTTGAGTTTACATAAGCAGCACTGATCCATCTGCCACCTTGAAGGAAATGGCTTCTTTTATCATTAGAATATATCCTCCAATGTGGTTTACATTATGTGTAATCCAACCATTAAGGATGCTTCCATTAACCTATGGCGTACTCTTTTGTTCTCTTGGTACCTCCGTGATAATCAGAAGGGCATTGTCGATAGTTCCATTCAGCAAAATCTGCTGATAGCCATGCTCGCAGTAAAACAGAAACACATTCGAGAGTTAGGTGTACGAAGAATTTTTTCTGCGAAGTCGCTGTCAAAGGAGTCACTCCTGCCAGTTCAAGATTTCAGCAATCAACACTAACGTGCAACATTACATTGACCTCATTGACTGGCATTGTAACATTGTGAAGTTACAGAGCCATCTATCAAGCAAAGATGTGAATTAGTGTATCAAGAAAGGCTCCCCACTTCTTCCACGTGCTTTTTACTTCTCCTGCCACATACAGGTGGTTGAGAAGTCAGTTAAAGTTTTTACAGAAATTTTTGGACAAGTATGCGGGGCTAGAGCTCGAGATGGAGTAATAAGAGCAGCAACTTTAGACAGGTCGATCATGCTCATTTTCGAAACTAAGTCTGAATTTATGGCTACAAAGTAAAGACTAAGTAATAATAGTAATGACAAAGTGCCCAAAGGTAGGGTGGTTGGGATGGGAATTGGTGGAACAACTACCTCCGCTGGGTGGTTCATTGAACCAATTAGATTTATTGATAATTCTTAATTATACCATACCATTACAAAATTACAAAATTTCAAGGCTCTTGTGGGGAATGAAGAGTAAGTAGAAAAAATTCACGACTATTAATATTAGTATTAGTCAATACGTGACTTTTCTCAAATAATAGAAGTTGTAATGACACAAAAAAGAGATTAGAGATTATTTTGGTTAAGAGCCACATGGCATACATATCAGTTAAAATTTCATTATATAATAAAAATTTTAATTTCCATACCTGCCTTCTCAATTTTTCCTCTTGCAACTTGTTTACAAACTTTGACTGGTCATTTGCTGTTGAATTTTGGCTCCACAGGTCAGCAAGACTTAATAATGCTAGGGAATTTCTTGTAGGCAATTCATGA
The DNA here is from genome assembly GCA_036346155.1 of Sinelater perroti. Taxonomy (NCBI): domain Eukaryota; kingdom Metazoa; phylum Arthropoda; class Insecta; order Coleoptera; family Elateridae; genus Sinelater; species Sinelater perroti. The sequence continues at coordinate 39,653,933 of JARFIY010000001.1, forward strand.
TTAGATTTTCCTTCAAATAAATCATTCTGAAAGGAATGGGTAGTTTTTTTTCCACCTTTGTGAGCGTCCATGCCATTTGTTTGACGGCCACTTGCATTTGAGGCGCTTTCTGTGGAAGTGCGAGACAGCAAATCTTTATGTCTACTGAGAGCTTGCATCGCACCATAATCAATTTTATTAGAATTAGAACTTGCAACAATTTTTCTTGGAGGTTTATTCTGATAAGCAGTCATCTGAGTGGAATCGCTACTACTAAAGGATGAAGAAGTGTCAGCAAGGATCGAGTCTGAATTTTTAGCTGATAAATCTGAAGTTGAAACCTCTTGTGCGTTTAACGCAGTTACTGTAAGACAGTTTATAACATTTTCTTTTAGGGGGATTTTGTTATTAACATTTTGGTACTGGTTTTGATATAAGAGATCCCGTAGGCCCATTCCACGATCTGGTACAGAACCTTTATTTTCACCTGGCTGCCATATTTCTTTACGATACTGGTGGTCTGTTTCCACTGTATTTTTTTTAACTCCAAATTCATGTTCCTTTTCTTTCAGTTTAGATTCTATTTCTCTCTGTTGGGATTCCATGACATGTAACATATGATCGACATCATTTAAATTCAATCTAGATTTATTAAATGGATATGGATGTTCCACTCTGTTAAGTGTTGAAACTTTATCTTCATTGTCACTTCTAGGTAATTCAAACTCCCTATTTAAATCCCGTGACACATTGTGATTCTGAATTATTTTTACATTTTCTATGAAATTGTCAATTTCACTGAGCATTTCATTTTGAGCCTTTTGCACTGGTCCCTGGCTATTTTGTTTCATACTTGCTGTTGAACTACTGTTCGGTGATGAACATTTTGTACTGTCCAAAGATTGTGGAATATATAGTTTTTCTTGTTGCATGCGAGCACCAATGTCAAAACGGGGCCGTACTGGACCATACCGGTCTGAGCTAGGGGTAGACGGCAATGAGTTGACTTTGATTTTTGATTTTGGTTTCTGTGGTGTACTTTGTGTACTTCCGATATACTCATTGTATGGCGGCGGTATGTCTTCCCAACTGTTGAATTTGCGAAAGCTAGACATCAAATTCGATCTTATTTTGCGACTATTTACACAGTAATCTAAGGAATGGTTTACAAGACTGCTGTCTGAGGTTGATTCAATGGAGTTGATGCGGTTTTCGAGCCGATTAACCTGTGTTATAAGGCTGTCAACAACTTCGTAATAAGGTCTATACGGTTTTGAATTGTCTTCATTATCCGAGTTAATTATAAAAAAGTCGGGAGGAATCAACAGTAAGTCATCGGTATCATCTGTGTCGCTCATAACTTAAAATTGTTGCGTTTGCTAAAATATTTTCCCATGGTAGGTTCTTAACCTTAAAAATTAATTTTACGTTACACTGTACACAAATATATTTTACACATTTTCTTATATTAAACGAAACGTTACTAAAAATATATTTGTATTGAATATGAAATATCGAAAAAATTAAATTCTTTCACCATGACAACAGTTATAGTAGGTTATGTGCATGACGTTTTGTTTATTATGATGTTAGATACTGGTTTTAAATTATACAACTGAACAGTTTCTATATATATGGAAGGGTTATTTCTTATACAACTTTTTATTTTATAGTAAATCTATATTCTATATAATAGAAGCTGTTTGTCTGTCTGTTGTCCGAACATACAAATTGAGTAAAGTTCAAGTTTCCTCATATGAAAGTGTACTCCATCGAAAATGAGTCGACACGTGTTTCGTAAAACGTTTTTAATCACATAGCGTGCTCCTCCAAACAGGATCGAAGTTTAAACATGGGGCCGGCGAAGAGATTGCTCTGTAAGCAATCCCAGAACGAACTTAAAAATTTGAAATGAAATATTTCGAAAATTATTCGACATAGAATTTTTTCGACTTCATTTTCGAATTCAGCGTAAAATTTCTTATAAGAATCACATTAAAAATCGTAATTTCGAAAATTTACCCGAAATTCGAAGTTGAATATCTCGACAATTATTCGAGATAGAAATTTTTTAATTTCGAATTCGAAATCAGCGTAAAATTTCCTATAAGAATCCATTTTCAAATTTAAAAAAATCTCAAAGTTTGTGACGGACTGGCAGACCGAACGACAGACAGACATACAGAATTCAGTAACGAACTTTTTAAGTTCGTTGAAAATCTAAAATTTTGTAAGGTTACGTTTTCGAAATGATAAGAACTAACTCTCTCGAATTGCAACCAATCGGTAGATTATACCTAAAAAAGGCGCATTTTTAATTTTTTCACAAGAGGGCGTTTTTTATTTTCTTGAGGTAATTAGGTATGTGCTGTCAAGCTAAGTTCCAAGTTCTAAGTCAAAATGACGTTTGCTTTGTCACATTGTTATTGGTTTAGAGATCTGCAAAACAAATTACAGTGTGTTGCAAATTTGTGATATACAGGTCGTAATAAAATTGAACAAAAAAAATTAAATAAAAATTTTAATAATCAGTTATTGTTTAAGGCATAATTATGTGTAGTGTGTCCCGCCCTTAAAACAAGTCTTTTTACTATCCCACAAGAGGGCGTTTCTTAGTTTATGCAGATGTATTAGTGTAGTATAATGCCAAACGTCTCAGTGCTCATTTCAAACCTGCAAAAAATGCTTACGGCCCTATTGATATTAAAATAAAATTATATATTTATGGAAAGTGTTCGACTAGCTGAGTATAATGATGCTATTTTCTTTTTGAGCGGACAAGAAATAAGAAAATTATAAACAATAGAAAAATTAAACGTTGTTCTTGAATATATATTTTGCTTTTGTCTCTTTTACATATTTTATTTATATTTGTTTGGTAAGTATTCTAGTTCAATTATAATTAATGTAATTATTGTTATTTTTTATGCAGATAATAACTACGAGACACATTAGATGGCTACTAGGAATCTCTCGAATGTTGCCAGTAAGCTTACGATGAAGGGCTCGCTTTTAGTAATTTTACATTTTGAGGTAAAGTGGATTTGCCTATCCAATTTTTTTAAGCTATTTGCTTATATTAGAACGTTTTCTTTGTGTGGTGGTGGTGGTGGGGGGGGTATTGGTTACTACAATTAAATCCGTAATGGTGTTTACTCTACGATTAATAGAGAATGCTATTATGAATAAGTATATGTGAAATGTTTTTTATGGCAAATCTTGCATTTGTATTATACCGATACACAATTGAAATAGTTATATTAGTTCAAAAAAGGCGTTATATTTAAAATGGTAAAGTTCGAAAACGGAAGTAAACAGATTAAGGCATATCAGTAAGAAAAACGAAGTTAGACGAACGGTAAAGAATGAAAAAAATAATATGTGGTATAAAAAATGTAGCGAAATATACACATATATGGGAAGTAAAAAAAGACAGAGGTATAGAAGTTTATTAAAACTAACACGATAGATAAACATGAGAAAAGAACAGGAATGAATACAGCACTATAGTAATTTGATGTCAGAAAATAGAGAAGAATTTAAGGTAAGCCCACAAGATCATATAAACATACAACAAGAACAAGTAACCAATATGAGCAGTACCAATATATCAGTTAAAGGGTTAAAAAATAATCGAGTTGCTGATTCCGAAGGTGTACCTGCAGAACTTATAAAATGTGGTACTGAAAACTATATCACATGATCACGACTATTGTACATCGATGTTCAAACGGACACCCCCGCCCAAATCAATGAAAACCCGCATACATTTGTTCGATACATAAGAAAGGACCAAAAAAGGACCCCAACCGCTACCGTGGTATCTCCGTTACGAGTACAATGAGCCGACTATATGGAAGAAGTCTAAGATATCTAAAAGAAAAAACTTATATAAGCAATATATATATATATATATATATATATATTAAACGATCATCAAAAGTATGCCAATGTATGCCTGCAAAACTTGAACAGTTGTGGAAAAACAGGAGAAAAGTGAAGGCCACTGAAATGGATGCGATAAGGCGAACAGTGAATTTCACGTGAAGAAAGAATAAGGAATGAAGAAATTAGACAACGCATGAGTGTAACATGTCACAGATAATATTCAGCGTAAACAATTAATATGGTACGGCTACATATAAAGAATGGATATATCCAAACAAATACTAGAATGGGTACTTTGAGAAAGACAAAAAAGAGGGAAACTAAAAAAACATGGTTGTTAATTACTTAAAAAAAATACTATATATATATATATATATATATATATATATATATATATATATATATATATATTGTATTTTTTAAGTAAATGCAGAGCAGAGCACTAACACTTGGGTCAAAAAGTTCCGAGACTAACTCACAGAGGGCGCCACAAATACAGAATGCGTTAAATGAAGTTGAAGTGATGCTACTTTTGCAATTTGCAAATAGCGAATTAAAACGAGTTTTGTGTGTTAAATAAAATCTATTATTTAATGGAAAAAATACCGTTGAAGCTCAGCAATGGCTTGAAAAGTGTTCCCAGAAAATTCTCCGTCGAAAACAAACATTTGGCGATGGTATTCTGATCTTAAACGCGGTCGTATGGCCATCAAAAATGCGGAACGCTCGGGACGCCCAAAAGAGGTGACTACACCAGAAAACGCCAAAAAATCCAAAAAATTATTATGGACAATTGTAAAGTGAAGTTGCAGGAGATATCAAAATTTGGGCATGAAAAAAACTTTTTTCATAGTGCCGCGTTTGCTCACTAAGGAGCAAAAGCGACAATGTGTTTATGAATCCGAGCGCTGTTTGGAGTTTTGTAAACGTGTTACAAAGAATTTTTTGTGTCGGTATGTGACAATGAACGAAACGTGGATCTACCACTATACGCCAGAATCGAAAAGAGCGTCTGATGAGTGGAGAGCTGAGGGAGAAAGCCGTCCAAAGCGTCCGAAGACTCAACAGTCGACTGGCAAGGTTATGGCGTTTTCTGGAATTCGCATGAAATATTGTTCACTGACTATCTGAAGAAGGGGCAAACGATTAACAGCGACTATTCCATTGCATTATTGAACCGGTTGAGTGACGAAATAAAGCGTAAACGACCTCCCTCACATGGCGAAGAAAAAAAACGCTGTTTCACTAATACAATGCACCAATTCACAAGTCGATGAAAACCATAGTGAAATTGAACGACTTACGATTCGAATTGCTGCCCTACCCACCATATTCTTCAAATCTTGCACCTAACGAGTATTATCTGTTTGCAGATCTCAAAAAACGCTCCAGGGAAAAATTTGGTTCGAATGAAGAAGTGATTGCCGAAACTGAAGCCTATTTTGAGGCATAAGATAAATCGTTTTACAAGAAAGGCATAGCAATGTTTCAAAAGCGTTGGAATGATTGTATCGCTCTAGAAAAATGTGTTTACCCGTGTGTTAATGCAGCCTGTATGTATCTGCCAGAATATTTCAACTGATGGTTTGTATTTTTATAACGCAATATCATTAATAATGAACAGGCTAAAAGGGTGTCGGTTTTCGACGACGCGATTTTAGTGTTATTACAAGGTGTTTCAAATATGACCGAGACTGATCTATGCAGCTGTGACACCTTGAGAGAGTGAGGCCACAACTTTCACTCTCCTCCTGCTCGGGTTAGAATCTGTTTAGTCCTGTTTGGGAGTTGCTAGAGTTTACTGAAATTTACCACAGACTCCAACAGTATGGTGAGTCACGGATCCGTAAGTTTGAGTGGTGTAAGTGCTTCAAATAAGGCAGAGAGCGGGTGGAGAAGGCGGTTTCTGAGCAAAATGGTGCGTATTTAAGCTGCCAGTCGTCTTCCACAGCAGTTTGAAGATGAAGGTGATACATTTTTGAAGTTCATAGTGACCACTGATGAAACGTGGGTGCACTACTTTATTCCCGAGTTCCAGCAACCATCACGCAAGTAGCGGCATATCAATTCTTCCAAATCCAAAAGTGATGACAACGTTTTTATAGGCCTGGCAGGGGGTTATCTATGTAGACTTTCTGACGGATGCCAGGACAGTCAATGCAGCTTATTACTCAGACCTCCTGGCAAACAGACGTGAAGGGAAAGATCCGATCCAAGCGGAAGACAAGTGGAAAGCGGGAATACACGCCTCCATATACCTAAAACAATGGGAACCTCCCGGAAATTGAAATGGAATTTTTTGCTACAACCGTCGTATAATCCTGATTTGGTCCGAAGTCATTTATATCTGTTTGGAATGCTCAAATCGGACTTGTATGCGATTTGCGGACAACGACGCCGTTATCCGGACTGTACAGGAGTGGATACGCCGCCAGCCCAATGGACCCATGGATGTATGTGACGTTATAAGTGCATGTTAGTAGGCACAATAAGCCCTCGAGGCTTCGAGTGTCGGTAAGTGCGTGGAAAAAGGCCAAGAAACAAAGCCCAAGCAATTACAAACTCACCTGCTTTAGGTAGATTTGATAAGATTGCTATGGCACGATAATTTTTCGTTTTATTGGAACTATTAAAGCTATTTTAGTAGTTCTGGGAAAGTATCTGTATTAATATATGGACTGACTGTGTGTGCCACCTGGAAGTGTAAATAAAATAATTTTTTTAAAAATTCAATTTTAATATTAGCAAAATCCAGCTGCTTTAATATTTTTTCAGACTATCTAGGCAAGTTATTATCTTACTAGGTCGTGAAAAAGAATAAAAAAAATTAAATGTTTATTACATCTCCATAAACAGCTTGTAGTTGACTTACTGTTAAGTCAGGTAATTATTTCGTTTGCGTAAAGCCGTTTGGTTTCAATAGTTAAGAGTTCTAAATTTGTTTGAGAGGTAAACAAAAGGGCAATTAAATTCTATTTAACTGTCAAAGAAAAAGAATCGCAAAGTAAGATAAGGAGTCGAACCGTCAAAAGCGGACCTATTACTGCTGATCGCCCGTTATCGCCAGATGATACCGATACCGCTTCGCACAAGAAGTAACTACTGAAGGTTACCTTCCAAATCGCTTTCCGCTGCTAAGCGCTATTCGCATTCTTCTGGATACTCAGGGTAGGTTCTGCTTTAAAGCTCCACCATTATACAACTGCAAGGTTTCGATTGAGTATTGGAGCCGCCATATATGTGTTCGATTTTTTCTGTTTAAAGTTTAGTTTTTTTATTTATTGGATTTAGTAGGCTGGCCCTATTTCTCTTGCAATAATATACAGGTATTCTGTGACTCTTTTGGCCAATCCAAGATTATCAGGTAGAACCACAGTAAGAAAGAGTCTTTCGGCAACTACGTTACGGTCACCTTGTTCTTAACACTTACTAACACTAGTTACAAAAGTTTGAAATGTTATGCTCAGATTTATTTGGTGTTTTGAAAATTTTTAATATTATATTTCTTGGTTTTGCATAGTGTTCTATTAAAAGTAAGGTTGCTACTGAAATGTACAAAAAATATGCGTGTGTGCGGGCCGAATTCTGTAAACCAACGTACTTGTCAGAAATGATTTGTCAAATTTTACATATAGAAATGGAAACTGAAGATTCACTTCATTAAAGTTGCTCAGCTAATAAAAATTAAAAAAAAACATTATCTTTTGATATGAATTTTGACTTGCAAACTAATGTTTAGAACGAACCGTTTTTAAAACATTTTCAGACAAGGAACGAAAAAATGGTTTGTGTACCACATCTAATAAAAAAGATTATGGGGTTAATTGTCGTGAACGTCAGTATGCACCCGTAGAATATTATGTTTTGCGTTCAGTTAGATTAGAAGAAATTGTGTGCTATAAGCTATTGATAAACAATCAAATTGTTAAATTAAAGAAACATCAAATAACAAATCCGAAAGACATCGTCTTTAACCAACACAAAGCTGGATTTTACGCTTTTTTGTCTTTGTTGGTATCTTTTGCTGCATTCCTCTTATTCAGCTGATAAGGAATTCTATGGCTTTTGTTTATTTTAAATAGTTTAGAACACTTTTAGCACAATGAGTTCTTTAAAAACCATTTGAATTACTTTTTATTAAAAAAAGGTAATTTATGAACAAGAACAATGTAGTTATTAGAAACATAGCAACAGATTGCAAATAAAAACGGCACATAATGCCTCTGTTTTAATAAAATAATTTTAGGTTTCAATTCTACTTAAAGAAACATATGATTTGACAACTGTCACTGTTACATACTGTATTAATTATCATTCTCAGAATTTTATTGTAAAAAAGAAGTTTAATTAAGTTAGTGAGTTCCCATTTCACTTTCAAAATGTAAGCAAGACAGCAGCGCTCAGATATCTTTGAAAGTGCCGAGTGTTGAATTATTTACTGATAACCCGCATCACTCTACTTCAAAACTGTACGTATAAATTAAATTTAAAATTAATATTGGAAGTCTATCACTGTAACAGAAGTATTTACTAATCCATGTTTCCAATGGGAAACAATTACGGCTCCGGGCCTCCGGGAGCCCCAGCAGCCCCTGAAAATTATGGCTTCACGTTCAATATCCCTAATATACAAGGATATCAATTTACTCAACAACAAAACACCTACAGCTGATCTGGTCCACAACCCAGATATTCTACCAATTGTCAAGCATACCAGTCATCTCCTTTTTCATTCAATCCGCAACCACTGTCCTTTTCTCAAACTGCACAAAATGGAATAAACCTACAAATAATGAATGCAACCAACAATGATTTCAATCACGAAGACCGCGATTCACGTGTAAATGCAGATTTAATCGAAGACTCGGATTCAGATACTAACAGCCCCAACAACACGCAAGGTACTTCGACAAATACGAAACATGAATGGTAAAAAATCAAAAAACGGAAAATAACCAACTCTAATACAATCTTTAATCGTCAACAACCCATTCCTACGAGCATATCAAACAGATACGAGATCCTCTCACAAACTCAACCCAAAAACGCTTGTCAAGAGCAAACTCCTAATAATAATGGAAGTCCTAGAATGGCGAAGCCTCCACCTATTTATATCCATGGAGTAAACATTTATAATTAAATGATTAAAAATATTACTAAAATCCTGGAAAAAGAGCAATACCACACAACAACTTTACCAAACGATAAAATTTAAATAAACACCAACACAATAGACTCATACAGAAAACTCACCAAACACCTTAAAGATGAAAATATATTTCATCACATCTACCAATTAAAAGAAGAACGCGCATACAGGATAGCCATTCGAAATCTTCAGCACTCCATACCAATTTCAGAAATAACAAAACTTGGGAATCTTGGTCACATAGTACGCAATATTATTATCATACGTCACAGAGTAACCAAACAACCATTGTCACTGTTCATGGTAGACCTAGAACCTAAGAAAATAATAAGTCCATCTTCAACGTTCAACATCTAAGTAATATTAATATCACGGTTAAACCCCCCAGGCAGACATAAACCACACCTCAGTGCACCCGCTGTCAAGAGTATGGCCGTACGAAAACTTACTGTAATAAACCATTTATTTGTCTGTGTCAAATGTAGCGGTAACCACGAAACCCAGTCCTCCAAAAGAAACCTCAATACTCCAGCCACTTGTGCCTTATGTAATGGACAACACCCAGCCAATTACAAGGGATGTACAGTATATCAAGACATCAAAAGAGCCAAAAACCCAACACTCAGAAGAATCACAAACAAATCCAGAACGTACCAGTTATCACCAAATATATCCGAATTCCCACCACTTCCTAAACAAAACGCCAAACAAAATCCAGAAGCTATGCATCATCCTTACCACAGACCTCTCTCCCTGCAACCACCCTATTCATACCTTCAATGAACAGCAGAATAACATCAACCAATTGTTCTCTAGCTTCCTAACTGAATTTAAAGCAATGTTTTCGCAGCTTATCAGCCAAAACAGCATGGTCTTAAACATGCTTTCCACTGTTATAAACAAATTAGCTTAAAAATGGCCAACCACCTCCGTATAGCTCTCTGGAACGCCAATGGCTTATCAAACCATCCACCTGAGATCAACTGTTTTCTGCAATTACAGGATATAGAGGTGTTACTCGTCTCCGAAACCCACGAAACAGCCAGAACAGTTATAAAAATACCGCACTATTCCGTGTACCTTTCTTACCACCCTGATAGCACAGCACATGGCGGATCAGCGGTAATTATCAAAAACTCAATCTCCCACCATGAATGGAACTCCTTTCAAACCGACAAAATTCAAAGCTCTAGTATAAAGATCCAAGTCCTACCCTACCCATTGATCATAGCAGTAGTATACAGTCCACCACGACATGCTATCTCAACTGAAGAATACGCAGATCTGCTAAAATTCCTTGACGCGACATTCCTCATTGGAGGAGATTGGAACGCCAAGAATGTGGCCTGGGGCTCAAGACTAACCAATCCGAAAGGGTGTAACCTACTCAGAGCAATACAAAATCATAACTGCAACTACATATCAACCGGAGAACCCACCTATTGGCCTACAGATACAAATAAAATCCCCGACTTATTAGACTTAGAAGTGGAATCTAACTATGACCTGTCCTCAGATCATACTCCCATTCTAATTACCTTAAGCATATCCATTATTACCAGAGAACCATCCCCAAAACTCTGCAACAAGAACACCAATTGGGACCTCTTCAAAAACACACTGGATCACGAGATTAATCTAACTATCCGAATTAAGGACGCCTATGACCTAGACGAAGCAACCCAATATTTAACTACAATGATACAAAATGCGGCATAGCAAGCAGCACCCAGTGAAACAAACACCTGCTCAGCGGATATTAATATCCCTCGTCATATAAGGCACCTCGTCACAAAAAAACGCAAGGTACGAAAAAAATGGCAACGAACTAAACAAAGGTCAGACAAAACCATATATAATAGACTTACTCATCAACTCCACGCTGAACTACTAAAAGCCCGGAATGACACCTTTTAGCATTACATCACGAATCTTTCACCTATTGATCATACGATATGGAAGGCAACAAAAAAATTTAAAAGGCCAATAGCACCGATACCTCCCATCAAAAAGTCCGATGATACACGGGCCAGATCAGACCAGGAAAAAGCTGATTCATTCGCAGACCATCTTGCTACTGTATTCCCATTCCCACAACCGGTAGGAAACAACGATGACACCGACATTTCCGCATTCCTTGACGCGCCCTGCCAAATTCCTTACCTCTGAGACCATTCTCACCAGCCGAAGTAAGACAGCAAATTAAATTAGCAAACCCACGTAAAGCACCTGGTTACGACCTAATCGTAGGAGATGTATTGCAAAACCTCCCCAGAAAAGCCCTAGTGTTACTTACAACCATCTACAACAGGATTCTACGACTCTGCCACTTCCCCACTCAGTGGAAACATGCTATAATCATTACCCTTATTAAACCTGGCAAACCTCCTACGCAACCCGCCTCCTACAGACCCATCAGCCTTTTACCACTCATGTCAAAAATATTCGAAAACTGCTCCTCACAGAATCCATGAAACTGTCGACCACATGAAATTCTCCCAAACTACCAATTTGGCTTTCGCAGCATCATTCTACTATGCACCAAGGTCAATAGTTAACAGCATTATGGAGACTCTAGATAACCAAGCGCGTCTGCATAACTGTATGCCTAGACATAACAGGCTTTCGACAAAGTATGGCACACGTCTGTATAAAATAAAACTCTATTTTCCAAATCACTGTACCTCATACTAAAATCATTTAACCCAGAGGACTTTCCAAGTTAAAGTAAATAACACAACTTTCGAATACCACGAAATTACATCTGGAGTACCGCAAGGTAGCGTTCTGGGACCGCTGCTGTATCTCCTATATACTTCCGACACGCCTTCAACTGACGATACTGTACTTGCAATGTTCGCCGATGATACAGCTATCCTCTCAACAAACGAAAACCCAATAACTGCAGCAGCCCATCTACAAACACACTTAGACATCTTGCAAAACTGGTTCAACAAATGGAGAATTACAGTCAATAGCGACAAATCCTCGCAAATCACTTTCACAAATAGACGTATTGCAAGCCCACTAAACAACACCAACAATACTCCGATACCTCAGAAGACGGACATCAAATATCTTGGACTACACCTAGACCATAAGCTCACCTGGAGCACTTACATCAAAGCCAAACGAAAACAAATAGACCTTAAAATTAAACAAATGCACTGGCTCCTGACAAACGCTCCCAACTCTCACTGTCAAACAAATTACTGTTATATATAATAAAAGCATCATAAAACCCATCTGGACATATGGTATACAGTTATGGGGATGCGCTAAAGCCTCCCACACAAAGATCATGCAACGAAGCCAATCAAAAATCCTTCGCAAAATAGCCAACGCCCTATGGTACATCTCTAACGAAACCCTTCATACAGACCTAGGAATTCCATACGTAACCGCAGAGATACAGAAGCTTGCTCGAGCATACACGAATCACCTGACAGGACATAAAAACCAACTAATAGAACAGCTCTCTAACCAGACAACCATCACCAGACGATTAAAACGAAATTGGCCACAAGACCTTCCAGTGTAACTATCCAGAATAACTTAGTGTTTAGTCTACGGGGAATAAGGCGCTGGCCGGATCCCCCCAATGACATGTTATAAAATTATAAATTATAAATAATTTACTTATTATTCGTGTGAGAGTAGATTGTAAATTAGCAACAAATAATAATAAAAAAAAATTCTACTTCAATATCCGCACGAATTTTCCAGTCACCTTGTATTATTAGCATTATAAGGTTATTTTTTATATTCTTTTAAAATGTCATTAACTCTCAAAGTTAATTTCACGTTCGTTAACCATTAAGTTAATGGAGACGCATTTTATGTTGAAATATCAAAAATGTTGTAAATTATCTTTTTCTTCAAAATAGCGTTTTTGTTATAAAATTTTTAAAATCGATTTTATTCCAACAAATTGTTTTATCTGAATTTTGCAATTGTTCGATCAATTTGCAAAAATTATAATACTACCTATAATAGTATTTTACCATATTTGATCAATTAATTTTCTTGATCAACTTTCGAACTAATCTGGATCGTTTTTATGACCTGTTACGCGCACGAAAGACCGGATTACTAGCCGACTAATAATCCGAATAGTTAATTTCTGCGAATTTTACCGCGCGTCGACAGCATTCTTTATGGCCACATTTTAATACGACCGCATACATTTACATTCCAGAAACCATTTTATTTTGACGAATATTCTAATATAAAAATAATGTCGTTATTTAGAATGTTAATAATTCTTCCAGCGGAAGTGGCTAAATAGTTTAACTACTATCATGTAGGCATCAAAGGTAAAATATTTATGGACGCATGCTGACTTCAGGACATCGATGTAAAAATAATTTTTGTTGTACCATATTTGGAGCCAGGTTTTCTAGTTATTTTCTATATCTGTTATTATGATCATAAGGTACACTATTCCTCCTCCTTCTAGTTGTCATCTCTATCGAGGTTGACAGTTATTATAGTAAATATCGCTGTGTTTTGTTTTGTCCATTCTCTATGACTTACGTTATAGTTTGACTTGTAAATGTTCGTATTCTTTATGTTGCATTAGGTGGTCAAAGTATATATTTTTTCTTTTATACTTCTTCGTTTCGGATTCTTTGTATCCAGTTTAATCTCTGCATCCTTCTGTATTGTCACATTTTAAAACTATAATAATTTTATATTAGTTTTTTTAACTTCTATATCTCACGAGCACATAATAATGGGTTAATGCAAAAGATTTCGGCCACAACTTTAACTATTATAAAGAAGTTTATTTTCTCATAGATTTTTGATTTTTGATACCATTTAAATGGTCGCTTTTTGTGCGTTTTTTGATGTATAAATTGTTTATTTTGTTTTAGAAAGAAACTGACTAGAGAGAAAAAACGTCTGTTGCTATATTTTCAATGGAAATTGGGAAGGAATGTTTCGAAAGGCGCCAGAACTCCATTCTTATAATCGTTTGATTACGGGCGATGAAAAATGGATTTCCTTTAAACATCCGGATCCGCAGTATGACTGGCGTTCGCCGGGTGAAAAAACAAATACAACGCCAAAGAAGGATTTTTGTCACAAAAAGGCAATGCTTTGTATTTTCTGGTCGGCACGTGGAGTTGAGCATTGCGAACTTCTGAAGCAAGATCAGGCGGTCAATTCGGAAATGTATTGCCGACAATTGAATGAGTTGAATCAGCGTTTGGATCGCCGCCGTCGAGCTCAGTTTTTGTTATAGACTCTTTGTTTTAACTAATTGCAATTTATATTCGACTTTGCTAACACTTTCCAAATAACATTTAAATAACAGCAAAATTAAATTTCTTTATATGAAACTTAGCATAATTGAAATAAATAGTATTGAGAATCATATTATTTAATGTAGTTATTAGAAACATAGCAACAGATTGCAAATAAAAACGGCAATAATGCCTCTGTTTTAATAAAATAATTTTAGGTTTCAATTCTACTTAAAAACATATGATTTGACAACTGTCACTGTTACATACTGTATTAATTATCATTCTCAGAATTTTATTGTAAAAGAAGTTTAATTAAGTTAGTGAGTTCCCATTTCACTTTCAAAATGTAAGCAAGACAGCAGCGCTCAGATATCTTTGAAAGTGCCGAGTGTTGAATTATTTACTGATAACCCGCATCACTTCCAAAACTGTACGTATAAATTAAATTTAAAATTAATAAAGTCTATCACTGTAACAGAAGTATTTACTAATCCATGTTTCCAATGGGAAACAATTACGCTCAGGCCTCCAGCCCCAGCAGCCCTGAAAATTATGGCTTCACGTTCAATATCCCTAATATACAAGGATATCAATTTACTCAACAACAAAACACCTACAGCCAATCTGGTCCACCCCAGATATTCTACCAATTGTCAAGCATACCAGTCATCTCCTTTTTCATTCAATCCGCAACCACTGTCCTTTTCTCAAACTGCACAAAATGGAATAAACCACAAATAATGAATGCAACCAACAATGATTTCAATCACGAAGACCGCGATTCACGTGTAAATGCAGATTTAATCGAAGACTATTCAGATACTAACAGCCCCAACAACACGCAAGGTACTTGACAAATACGAAACATGAATGGTAAAAAATCAAAAACGGAAAATAACCAACTCTAATACAATCTTTAATCGTCAACAACCCATTCCTACGAGCATATCAAACAGATACGAGATCCTCTCACAAACTCAACCCCAAAAACGCTTGTCAAGAGCAAACCCTAATAATAATGAAGTCCTAGAATGGCGAAGCCTCCACCTATTTATATCCATGGAGTAAACATTTATAATTAAATGATTAAAAATATTACTAAAATCCTGGAAAAACAATACCAAACAACTTTACCAAACGATAAAATTTAAATAAACACCAACACAATAGACTCATACAGAAAACTCACCCCCTTAAAGATGAAAATATATTTCATCACATCTACCAATTAAAGAAGAACGCCATACAGGATAGCCATTGAAATCTTCAGCACTCCATACCAATTTCAGAAATAACAAAACTTGGGAATCTTGGTCACATAGTACGCAATATTATTATCATACGTCACAGAGTAACCAAACAACCATTGTCACTGTTCATGGTAGACCTAGAACCTAAGAAAATAATAAGTCCATCTTCAACGTTCAACATCTAAGTAATATTAATATCACGGTTAAACCCCCAGGAGACATAAACCACCCTCAGTGCACCCGCTGTCAAGAGTATGGCCTACGAAAACTTACTGTAATAAACCATTTTTGTCTGTGTCAAATGTAGCGGTAACCACGAAACCCAGTCCTCAAAAAAACCTCCCCAGCCACTTGTGCCTTATGTAATGGACAACACCCAGCCAATTACAAGGGATGTACAGTATATCAAGACATCAAAAGAGAAAAACCCAACACTCAGAAGAATCACAAACAAATCCAGAACGTACCAGTTACCACCAAATATATCCGAATTCCCACCCTAAACAAAACGCCAAACAAAATCCAGAAGCATCATCTTTACCACAGACCTCTCCCCTGCAACCACCCTATTCATACCTTCAATGAACAGCAGAATAACATCAACCAATTGTTCTCTAGCTTCCTAACTGAATTTAAAGCAATGTTTTCGCAGCTTATCAGCCAAAACAGCATGGTCTTAAACATGCTTTCCACTTTATAAACAAATTAGCTTAAAATGGCCAACCACCTCCGTATAGCTCTCTGGAACGCCAATGGCTTATCAAACCATACCTGAGATCAACTGTTTTCTGCAATTACAGGATATAGAGGTGTTACCCTCCGAAACCCACGCAACAGCCAGAACAGTTATAAAATACCGCACTATTCCGTGTACCTTTCACCACCCTGATAAAGCACATGGCGGATCAGCGGTAATTATCAAAAACTCAATCTCCCACCATGAATGGAACTCCTTTCAAACCGACAAAATTCAAAGCTCTAGTATAAAGATCCAAGTTCCCTACCCATTGATCATAGCAGTAGTATACAGTCCACCACGACATGCTATCTCAACTGAAGAATACGCAGATCTGCTAAAATTCCTTGACGACATTCCTCATTGGAGGAGATTGGAACGCCAAGAATGTGGCCTGGGGCTCAAGACTAACCAATCCGAAAGGGGTAACCTACTCAGAGCAATACAAAATCATAACTGCAACTACATATCAACCGGAGAACCCACCTATTGGCCTACAGATACAAATAAAATCCCCGACTTATTAGACTTAGAAGTGGAATCTAACTATGACCTGTCCTCAGATCATACTCCCATTCTAATTACCTTAAGCATATCCATTATTACCAGAGAACCATCCCCAAAACTCTGCAACAAAACACCAATTGGGACCTCTTCAAAACACACTGGATCACGAGATTAATCTAACTATCCGAATTAAGGACGCCTATGACCTAGACGAAGCAACCCAATATTTAACTACAATGATACAAAATGCGGCATGGCAAGCAAACCCCAGTGAAACAAACACCTGCTCAGCGGATATTAATATCCCTCGTCATATAAGGCACCTCGTCACAAAAAACGCAAGGTACGAAAAAATGGCAACGAACTAAACAAAGGTCAGACAAAACCATATATAATAGACTTACTCATCAACTCCACCTGAACTACTAAAGCCCGGAATGACACCTTTTAGCATTACATCACGAATCTTTCACCTATTGATCATACGATATGGAAGGCAACAAAAAATTTAAAAGGCCAATAGCCCGATACCTCCATCAAAAGTCCGATGATACAGGGCCAGATCAGACCAGGAAAAAGCTGATTCATTCGCAGACCATCTTGCTACTGTATTCTCATTCCCCAACCGGTAAAACAACGATGACACCGACATTTCCGCATTCCTTGACGCGCCCTGCCAAATTCCTTACCTCTGAGACCATTCTCACCAGCCGAAGTAAGACAGCAAATTAAATTAGCAAACCACGTAAAGCACCTGGTTACGACCTAATCGTAGGAGATGTATTGCAAAACCTCCCAGAAAAGCCCTAGTGTTTTACAACCATCTACAACAGGATTCTACGACTCTGCCACTTCCCACTCAGTGGAAACATGCTATAATCATTACCCTTATTAAACCTGGCAAACCTCCCCAACCCCTCCTACAGACCCATCAGCCTTTTACCACTCATGTCAAAAATATTCGAAAACTGCTCCTCACGAATCCATGAAACTGTCGACCTACATGAAATTCTCCCAAACTACCAATTTGGCTTCCGGCAGCATCATTCTACTATCCACCAAGGACCGAATAGTTAACAGCATTATGGAGACTCTAGAAAAAGCGCGTCTGCATAACTGTATGCCTAGACATAAAACAGGCTTTCGACAAAGTATGGCACACGGGTCTGTTATATAAAATAAAACTCTATTTTCCAAATCATTACCTCATACTAAAATATATAACCCAGAGGACTTTCCAAGTTAAAGTAAATAACACAACTTTCGAATACCACGAAATTACATCTGGAGTACCGCAAGGTATTCTGGGACCGCTGCTGTATCTCCTATATACTTCCGACACGCCTTCAACTGACGATACTGTACTTGCAATGTTCGCCGATGATACAGCTATCCTCTCAATAAACGAAAACCCAATAACTGCAGCAGCCCATCTACAAACACACTTAGACATCTTGCAAAACTGGTTCAACAAATGGAGAATTACAGTCAATAGCGACAAATCCTCGCAAATCACTTTCACAAATAGACGTATTGCAAGCCCACTAAACAACACCAACAATACTCCGATACCTCAGAAGACGGACATCAAATATCTTGGACTACACCTAGACCATAAGCTCACCTGGAGCACTTACATCAAAGCCAAACGAAAACAAATAGACCTTAAAATTAAACAAATGCACTGGCTCCTGACAAACGCTCCCAACTCTCACTGTCAAACAAATTACTGTTATATATAATAAAAGCATCATAAAACCCATCTGGACATATGGTATACAGTTATGGGGATGCGCTAAAGCCTCCCACACAAAGATCATGCAATGAAGCCAATCAAAAATCCTTTGCAAAATAGCCAACGCCCTATGGTACATCTCTAACGAAACCCTTCATACAGACCTAGGAATTCCATACGTAACCGCAGAGATACAGAAGCTTGCTCGAGCATACACGAATCACCTGACAGGACATAAAAACCAACTAATAGAACAGCTCTCTAACCAGACAACCATCACCAGACGATTAAAACGAAATTGGCCACAAGACCTTCCAGTGTAACTACCCAGAATAACTTAGTGTTTAGTCTACGGGGAATAAGGCGCTGGCCGGATCCCCCCAATGACATGTTATAAAATTATAAATTATAAATAATTTACTTATTATTCGTGTGAGAGTAGATTGTAAATTAGCAACAAATAATAATAAAAAAAAATTCTACTTCAATATCCGCACGAATTTTCCAGTCACCTTGTATTATTAGCATTATAAGGTTATTTTTTATATTCTTTTAAAATGTCATTAACTCTCAAAGTTAATTTCACGTTCGTTAACCATTAAGTTAATGGAGACGGCATTTTTATGTTGAAATATCAAAAATGTTGTAAATTATCTTTTTTCTTCAAAATAGCGTTTTTTGTTATAAAATTTTTAAAATCGATTTTATTCCAACAAATTGTTTTATCTGAATTTTGCAATTGTTCGATCAATTTGCAAAAATTATAATACTACCTACAATAGTATTTTACCATATTTGATCAATTAATTTTCTTGATCAACTTTCGAACTAATCTGGATCGTTTTTATGACCTGTTACGCGCACGAAAGACCGGATTACTAGCCGACTAATAATCCGAATAGTTAATTTCTGCGAATTTTACCGCGCGTCGACAGCATTCTTTATGGCCACATTTTAATACGACCGCATACATTTACATTCCAGAAACCATTTTATTTTGACGAATATTCTAATATAAAAATAATGTCGTTATTTAGAATGTTAATAATTCTTCCAGCGGAAGTGGCTAAATAGTTTAACTACTATCATGTAGGCATCAAAGGTAAAATATTTATGGACGCATGCTGACTTCAGGACATCGATGTAAAAATAATTTTTGTTGTACCATATTTGGAGCCAGGTTTTCTAGTTATTTTCTATATCTGTTATTATGATCATAAGGTACACTATTCCTCCTCCTTCTAGTTGTCATCTCTATCGAGGTTGACAGTTATAGTAAATATCGCTGTATTTTGTTTTGTCAATTCTCTTATGTTAATCTTCTATGACTTACCTTATAGTTTGACTTGTAAATGTTCGTATTCTTTATGTTGCATTAGGTGTCCAAAGTATATATTTTTTCTTTTATACTTCTTCGTTTCGGATTCTTTGTATCCAGCTTAATCTCTGCATTCTTCTGTATTGTCACATTTTAAAACTATAATCATTTTATATTAGTTTTTTTAACTTCTATATCTCACGAGCACATAATAATGGGTTAATGCAAAAGATTTCGGCTACAAATTTAACTATTATAAAAAAGTTTTTTTTCCAATAGATTTTTTGATTTTTGATACCATTTAAATGGTCGATTTTTGTGCGTTTTTTGATGTATAAATTGTTTATTTTGTTTTAGTAAGAAACTGACTAGAGAGAAAAAACGTCTGTTGCTATATTTTCAATGGAAACTGGGAAGGAATGTTTCGAAAGGCGCCAGAACTCCATTCTTATAATCGTTTGATTACGGGCGATGAAAAATGGATTTCCTTTAAACATCCGGATCCGCAGTATGACTGGCGTTCGCCGGGTGAAAAAACAAATACAACGCCAAAGAAGGATTTTTATCACAAAAAGGCAATGCTTTGTATTTTCTGGTCGGCACGTGGAGTTGAGCATTGGGAACTTTTGAAGCAAGATCAGGCTGTCAATTCGAAAAGGTATTGCCGGCAATTGAATGAGTTGAATCAGCGTTTGGATCGCCGCCGTCGAGCTCAGTTTTTTTGTTATAGACTCGTTTGTTTTTAACTAATTGCAATTTATATTCGACTTTGCTAACACTTTCCAAATAACATTTAAATAACAGCAAAATTAAATTTCTTTATATGAAACTTAGCATAATTGAAATAAATAGTACTGAGAATCATATTATTTAATGTAGTCTCCATTAGCGGCAACGAACTCCTCGAGCCAAGACCTAAACCGGCATATTAAGTGTTTTGAGTTTTAGGATGGTGACTTCATGTTATTAGTTTTATGTGATTATATTAAATAATGACTTAAGACTTTTTTGATAATGATGGTAGAACCTAGATGTGCGGTTCCATCAGGATGATGAGAAGTAAGGAATTTTAATGTAGTTTTTTTCTGTTAAGTGGCTTTTGGAAATTAATAGTATATTTATTTTATTGTGATCGTCAGTGTTGTCGCGCGGTTGAGATGCGTAGCTGCAGTGCGGACAGACCCCGATTCATTCCTGCAACTCGGATGTCTGGCGGAAGCCTATTCAGTTACCAAAAATAATTGAATACTTGTGTTCATTCCGAACAAGGGGTGATAATGCCGCGGTTCTTTTTACATCGCCCTGTATCAGAGATAGTGTGCGACGATCGGGTAGTGAGGAAAAACATACGACAACCTCAACCTTTTAATTCAATCTTTTAGTTCGCAGAACGCTCCCAGGCGGTGCGTTAGAATCTCACTATTATGACATGTTTTATTGTTGTTTAACAATAGTGTAGCTTCTTGCACGTAGATTGCGTTCCAGACAGTTATTCTTATGAATGAAGTAATTAATAAGTTAATTTGCCAATGACTGTGTTTAAAGTTATGTTGTTTCGATTAAGTTGATTGAACATATTTCTGAATTTGTTGAGAAAATTAGTTAATTTACCAATTGTATTTAGTTTGTAATGATTTGGGCTGTTTTGATTATAAGTTGTCTCTTACCTGTTGTTTACTGATGCTATTTTAGGATAACAAGGGGTTTTCACCCGCCTTGGACCAAATAAACAGCTTTAAGAGCCGCCAACTTACATCAACTGTGGGAAAAATCGCCCAGCTAACTTTAGAGGATGCGAGTATTTCTCTGAATCAATGAACTACCAAGACAGACGCCTTTGAAACGAATTTTACAAAACAACAAAAACGCAGAACACCCAATTACCCGCAAATAACATAAAACATTTTCCTCAACTCACACGCAATATGTTACAGACCAAATTACCGTGACAATCCTAAATACCTGAAACCTTATCCTTACTTAATATCATCATCTCTATAATTCAACCCTATATGGAACAAACCAAACAATTTATATTATCCAATTTCTCACCCTCCTTTTTAATGGACTTTAAAATTAACACAATTCCTCAAATAAAAATTCACAACTGGAACGCAAATGTTATCAAAACGCAACTAAACCTATTCAAGTCTTTCCTCATAAGGCATTTCATCGATATAGCATGCGTCTCAGAAACGCACCTCCGTCTCCCTGAAAAACTAGCTGGATACCAGATTTATTACACAGACAGAAATGCTAACATTGTATTAGGAGGAGTAGCCATCATTATTAAGCGTAAAATTATACACCACGAATGTCATCAAATCAACACTATTAATCTCGAAACAGTTGGAATCAAAATTAAACCGCAGGACGGCACTACTGTAAATATTATATGTGTCTATAAGCAACAAAACAAAAGACTATTAGAACAAGACATCTCAGCAATCTTTACCATAAATAAATCTTCTCTGCTTATCGGAGACCTAAATTTTAAAAGCATCATTTGGGGATGTAAAACTCTATGAGCTAATATAAATTTATGCTTTTCAGGTAGAAGTCCCTGACGAACCTACTTAGTGATCACCAACATCCTGGACATTTTTTTTTTTATTATGCAATCTGTTACAAAATTAACAATAAGCATTTATGCGGATTGACAACATTAACTTGAATAGAGATATGCTCCAATTAACAATAATCTCTATATGAAAATTAATTTAAATTTGTTTGTAAACTTAACTAAACTCTAAAATAGGATATTTATCGGTCATGAACTAAATCGAGTGGCGTTTGTCTGTCGTCTTTGTCTGTTCACTGTCATCAAGCAAATTTACTGCCAGTACATTTGGATGATTTTCCAAACGTTGAATGTATTTAACACTGCACTGCACAATCGTTTCACTTACTGTCAGCACTTCCAGATCATTGTAGATGTCTTTATTTGTTACAAACCATGGGGCGTCTACAAGAGCACGCAGCACTTTAGACTTGAATCTCTCGATGATGGCGATGTTCGATTTCGATGCTGTTCCCCAAAGCTGTAGCCCATATGTCCATACTGGCCTGATGATGACATTGTATGCAAGTAATTTGTTTTGAAGTGTAAGTTGAGACTGTCGTCCCAGCAGCCAATAATGGTTTCGGAATTTAGTACCTAGTTGTTTGCGTTTTTTCCAAATATGTGTACGCCAGGTCAATCCCTTGTCTAAGTGTATACCGAGGTATTTTACACTGTCTGTGGTAGGTATAAACTCATTTCCTATCATTACTTGTGGTGAATCGCCTCGGCATTTAGTGAAGACAATGTGGTTGGACTTAGCCTTGTTTATTTTAATCCTCTACTTCTGGGTCCATTTATGGATTTCATTAATACTGTTTTGTAGTATGTTGCTTGCTTCAATTGGACTTTTATGTACAGCTAATATGGCAGTATCGTCTGCGAATGTGGTTGTGAGCTCTTCGTTATTGGTTGGAAGGTCAGCAGTGAATAAGAGGTACAATAAAGGACCCAGTATACTACCTTGTGGCACGCCAGACGTTATTGGGTGCAGTGTTGTTATTTCACTTTCATATCTCACTCGGAAGTACCTCTCAGTTAGATATTATTTAAGGAGGATGTAGAATTTTTCTGGAAGTATCTTTCTGAGCTTATAGAAGTCTAGTGCCATCGATCATGCTAATGTCCAAGAATACTGCAGCGCAATAATTTTATTTTCAACGTCTTATTAATGGTACAACGACACCTGTTCAATTGTAGAATGTTGCTGTCTAAACCCGAATTGGTGATCAGGTATCAGGTTTCTCTCTGCGACTATCTTATTTAACCTTTTGGCTAACAGCTTTTCAACAATTTTAGATAAGACTGGCAACAAACTAATCGGCCTATACGATGAAGGCTCCTGTGGTGGTTTGCCGGGTTTTTAATTAATATTATTTCTGCTGTCTTCATTGGGCTGGGAAATGTTGTAGTCTGAAAACAGCGTTTATGAGCTGTGTTAGCATAATTATACCCTTGCGCGAAGTTCCTTAATTAATTTACCCGTTATCGAGTCGTAACCGGGGCCTTCTTAGGATTCAGATCGTGCAGAATTACATCCTTTACTTCTTTTCGTGTTGCTAAAGGTACAGGTTCGCTATGTTGTTCAGGCTCTTCTAGGAATCTTTGAATTTCGTTATCATCGACATCGTCAATCTTTGGTAATGGTTTAAATACGTTTTCTAGATACCCGGGAAAAGTTTCAGCCTTTTCTTGTCTGTTTTCCAGCCGTTGTTTGGTATTCTGATGGGTGGTATATGTTCTCTTGGTTGTTTTAATTTTTTTGTTGCTTTCCACAGAGCATATTCAGTGTCAACTGTTGGTTAGCCTTTCCAAGTATTCTTGGAATGATCTGTTCTTGAGTTCTTTTAACAACTCCTTCAATTGTCTTGCAGCACGATTAAAATTTGTTTTATCTTGTGGGTGTCTTGATAATTGCCAAATCTGTCGAAGTCGTCTTTTTTCTAGTATTTTTTGGCGGATGTGTATTGGACAATCAACTGTTTTTGATTTAGATTTATTTTGCACCGGTGCTGCTTCCCATGTAGATTCTTGTATTAGAGAGGTAAAGTTTTGTACTTCTGTTTCCAACTCTTCTGTTGTTTTGAGCGAGACTCTTAGGTTTGTTTTGTCGTTAATTAGTTCTTTAAAGTAACCCCAATCTGTTTTACGGTTGTAAAGTTGTATCTTCTGCTCTTTTTCTTTTATACCTGAATAGATGGTTGCAACCACTGGAGAGTGATCAGATGCTAAGTCATCACTTGGTTCAATGTCTAGGGATCCTGGAGTAAACCCTTTAGTGACAAAGAAGTCCAGGCAATCTGGTAGTTTGTTGGGGTCCGTCGGCCAATATGTTGGTTTATACGATGAAAGATGGTTCAGATGGAGTTCATTAATTACTGCATGTAGTATTTTACCTCTCCCGGGGGCTCATAGTCTGGATCCCCAGCTGACATGCTTCGCATTATAGTCACCGCCCGCTAGAAATCTATGTCCGAGCTGAGTGAAGTAATTTATAAAGATTTGTTTATCTGCAGGGTAGTTTGGAGGGCAATAGACTGCAGATACGGTTATAGGACCGAGCCAGTCTTCTAAAGCAATGCTTGCTGCCTGGAGACACGCTTCTTCGATTTTGTCTAACACATGGTGTTTTATACCGTTTCTTATGATAATTGCTGCACCCGCACTGGCTCGTCGTTCTGTATCCGGGTGTGCTGCATTGTATATTATATAGTGTGGAATTTTAAAACTGGTATTTGTTGTTAAGTGTGATTCCGATATAAGCAAAATATCGATTTTATTGAAAGTTAAGAATAATTCTACTTCATGTTTGTGGTTCGTGATGCCATTAGCGTTCCACAGAGCAATTTTGAATAATTGAGCCATTATTTTTGGATTTGGGAGCATGCTGCATCTCCTCTCGGAGCTGTCTGATTTTTGTGTTAGTTGTAGTAAAGATTGTTGTTGTTTTCTATTGCTGCTGTAGATGTATATTTTGTTGCAGTAGGTACGCATTTTGTTGTTGTAAAAGGGTTATAATATTATTATCCGGGTTTTGTTGGCAAAATTCCGGATATTGGTTTTGTTTTGTAACTGCTTGATCAGCATACTGCACACTTGGTTTGCTTTGTGGGGTTTGTATATTTTGTGGAGCCATTATTTCTGAATGTGGTGGTGGTGGGGGTAACACACTTTGTGTATTTGCTCGATTTAGTGCTATTCCATTTCCTGTTGGAAATCTTTTGTTTATTATTTCTAAATATACTTCGCATCCTTTGAAATTTGCGGAGTGTGCTCCTTTACAAAGCGCGCATTTTGCAGGTTTGCCATCTGCCTTCTTTTTGTTGCATGCCCGATAATCATGTGGTCCTGCATGGACATTCTTGCTTGTAAAAATTTTAATAAGCAAGCTCTACAACAAGTGCCTCCAGACCTAGACTTGGACCACCTGCCAGTTATCATTTTATTTCTAATAATACCTGCAAAATTTATCCCCGAGCCTAGATTAATTAATGAGATAGTAAAGTGATCTTGAAATATCTTGATAAACATTTCAAGTACCCTAACAATCTCCAATCCCCAAGCCATATAGATCAAATAATTATACACATAACAAAAAGCATCACTGATAGTGTTTATAAAGCTACCAAAGAGAAAGTAAACAGAAAACGCACAAACGGTAACTCATCACCTAAACATATACTTGATTTAATTAAGTAAAAGAATTCGTTGAAAAGAGAATGGCAGAGAACTCGAAATTCTGCAATAAAAAACATCGTAAATAATTTATCTCACCGCATCAAACACCAACTCGAAGAGTATCGAATCTACTCTTATAAAAGACACATTAGTAATCTTGAACCAGGAGATCCAGGGCTATGGAAAGCAACCAAACGGGTACTATGCCAATCTCACGAAATTCCACTCAATTCTGACGCCGAAAAAACGAAGCTTTTGCTGATCATCTCGAGAAAACTTTCACTTCTCACAACCACACCAACCCAGTTTTCAATAACATAGTGACCAACTATATTGAAACTCACCATCCAATCCCAGAATTAAACTTTAAACCAACCTCACCCAAGGAACTTGCCTCAATTATGAAAACCCTGTCAATTAAGGGATCACCGGGTAACGAAAAAACTCACTAAAAAAGCATACGCGTATTTGACAACAATTTTCAACGCATGTCTATGATTAGTGCTTTTCCCAAATATTCTTAAGCTCCCTAAACCGGGAAAGTATATGGTGTGGCGGCCTTTTCGCCCTTGAACCGCTTATATCGCGGCGGCATGCGAGCCTTTGATATCTGCCCGTTTTGCCATCGCACACAAAACGGCATATGGGCTTTTGCTCGGCGGACAAGTCTGCATACGCCGTCGGCGGCACCTTTTGATAGGAAAGGTGCTGGCGAATGCAAATTGCCCGCAAAGACCTACCGCCAAGCCAGGCGCGAAGCCCGGCAACAGTCACGTACCGCAACGCGGCCAATTTGGTCGTGTTTAACACCGCATACATTCAGTCCGCAGCTCGACCAATTCGGTCGTGTCTTCACCCGCAGAACATTCGCTACCAGCAGAAACCCGATCCGCAACGCAGAGGCGGCCACCTGGGAATCGCCGACGAAGCCGAAGCCGAAGCCGATTCAGGTGAGCGATTTGGCAATATTCGTTGGTGGATATCGGTAGCCGCCCCATCCGCTTACGCGACGGCCGTTTAAGGGACGATTTGGCCTTATCGGCTGACCTTCCAAACGGGCCGTACTACGTTTCACACCGCATCACGAGAGCGGCTATTTACACGCCTGCCTCTCCATTTTGGTCCTTCGAGCCGGATCGGTATCGTATCCAACACCGCATCCACGAGGCGGCTATTTACACGCCTGCCTCTCCATTTTGGTCCTTCGAGCCGGATCGGTATCAGATACAATTTATTACGCTTTATTCAAGTAAAGTTCCTTAAATGGATAAGCTTGAATTAAAATTAGTTCAGTTAACTGCCAAAAGAGGCGATTTTCGAACGATTTAATCGTTTATACAATACGTCAACTAATATTTCAAATTATGAATTACGCTCAAACGAATTATTTTTATCTCAAACTGAAGCTATTAGTGAATTATACAGCAGGTTTGAAACAATAATTGAAGAAATTAACAATTTGCAGTTTGAAATTGATCAGACTCCTCCAGACTACTCATGTTTAAATTCTATTGAAGATTTATATTCGAGTATTAAATATAAACGCAACCTTATATTGTCAAACAGCAAAACATTTACATTAGATCAAAAAGAGGTATCGTAAAATTACCGCCAATTGAACTACCTTCTTTCGATGGCAAGACTGAGAGCTGGCCAATATTTTACGAAATATTTCGTAGAATGTGCATTTAAATACAAATTTGACTGACGCGCAGCGTGTGCAGTTGATTAGTAAATTAACTCATGACGCTTTAAAATTAACCGCAGGTATTATTCCTACAGGGGATACTTATAATATTATATGGGATAGTCTTGTTAAAAGTATCAAGATAAACGTAGTTTAGGCAGTCATTATCTAAATAACATTCTGGACATCAAAGGATGCGTCGGTAATGCTGTTAGTTTGAATACATATAGAAAAATATTCCGCGTCCATCGCCGCATTAAAACAGTTAGACATTCCCGACCTATTAGATTTTGTCTTGTTACATTGTGGTTTAAGAAAACTTGATCCCCAAACGCTTCAACAATTCGAAAATAGGGTGAGCGGAATAGAATTACCCTCCTGTAAACAATTTATTTCATTT
The DNA here is from genome assembly GCA_036346155.1 of Sinelater perroti. Classification (NCBI taxonomy): domain Eukaryota; kingdom Metazoa; phylum Arthropoda; class Insecta; order Coleoptera; family Elateridae; genus Sinelater; species Sinelater perroti. The sequence goes on from JARFIY010000001.1 coordinate 39,682,072, forward strand.
ACGCAAGATTATGTCAAAGTACTCGAGCGCTCGCATGTTAATAATTCGCAGACCAAGCCGCGCGCAAATTTCAGTTTACCTTATCACAGCCTTGGCCGTGGCGCACAAGGTGCCTGCAAGTCGTTTGTGTCGAGTGAACAGATTTTTAATACGCGTTGCCCGCTATGCGACAGAGAACACCAGCTGTTTCGCTGCCTTGAATTTAAAAATATGAAATCACCGCAAGCGCGTTTCGAGTTAATTAAAGCGAAACGCGGCTGTATAAACTGTTTAAGTCTATCTCACTCGTTAACTAAATGTAAATCACGGAACGTTTGTAAAATTTGTAAAAACCGCATCATTCTTTACTGCATTTTTCGAACTTAAAGAATGATCGCCGAATAAGCCGTCTGTGGCGGCTGGACCGCAACAGGTAACCGTGCGCCCATAATAGCTGAGTCAGCGCATTCAGCAACGCAACCTCACACGTCTTCTGTTCGCTTAGTGCGGCGGCTTCGAGTTCGGCTATATTGTTATCGACCGCACAGATCTATGCACATGGTAAAAACGGAAATACGCTCGTCGTCAGGTGTTTAATAGACAACGGGTCGCAAAATAACTTAATTACTATGGATTGTTGTAAACGCTTGAACATTCCCATAATTAAATTACGCAATTCATCTTTACAAGGTGTTGGTATGACCTCGCGACCTGTACACGGTTTTATTAATTTCGCAATAGAATCCGAATTAATCCTAACAACAAATATTACATTCGTGCTTTAGTAGTTGACTGCATTACAGACAAACTTCCCGCAAACTTCATTACATTAAATGAAGATATGTCATATTTAAATAATTTATCGCTTGCCGATTTATCCTGGAATGTACCGGGAGAAATTGACGTTGTTCTTGGTGCTCAACTGTTTCCTTATATTTATTTGGGAGATAGGGTCGATTCTGGTAATCGCGCACCACCCGCTATATTAACCAGCTTTGGTTACGTGCTTATGGGAGATATTGCATGTCATTATGATGCAACCTGCCTACATAGTAGTACATCTTCGTTTACCGCGCTTGCTAACGTTGACATTGAGTCAAGTTTACGGAAGTTCTTTGAGTTAGAGGAAATTCCATCTCAACGTTTTATTAGTCCAGATGAATTAGATTGCGAAAATAACTTTAACTCTTCGATTTTATTTAAAGACGGCAGATATTTTGTTGATTTACCCTTTTCTCGAAACCCCTCGGAGTTGGGTAATTCACGCGCTCTGGCTCACCGTCGTCTACTTGCGCTCGAGCGTAAATTCGATTGCGTGCCAACCCTACGCGAAAATTATAATAAAACTATCGCCGATTATATAACGCAGGGTATTTGTCCCAGGTGCCTGACTCTGAATTGACAGAGGAGGTTACTACATACCGCATCACGCCGTTGTCAGACCAGATGACAGCATCCGTATCGTTTTAGACGCTAGTGCTAAAACGCACTCAGGGCTGTCACTTAATGACATTTTGCATGTCGGACCTAATTTGCAGGCCGACTTGTTCTCGTTGTTACTCGACTTTCGTACATTCCCAATAGCAATGACCGCTGATATAAAACAAATGTTTTTGCGCATCGGAGTAAACGAGCACCATCGTAAATACTTACGAATTTTATTTCGTTTCAGTAGGAACGAACCTATTCGCACTTACAATTTTGACCGCGTACCCTTCGGGCTAAAGCCTAGCCCTTACCTAGCTATGCGTACGTTACGCAACTTAGCGTGCGAGCATAGTGACCGCTTCCTGAGGCTTCTAAACTGGTAGAAACTCAGTTTTACATGGATGATTATGTCGATTCGGTTCCCGATGAACAGACTGCCATGCGATTGTCTCGCGAATTAATCGATTTATTTAAATTAGGCTCTTTCGACCTTGTCAAATGGGCCACTAATTCACCCGCTTTATTGGAGGTTCTTCCGAGTCTCACCGCTCACCAGTAAATTTTTCTGGCATGGGTAACGATATTTACAATTTTAAAATCCTTGGTTTAACCTGGGATCCTGCTGACGATTACTTTTCTTTAACAACAATCGCTGTAGAAGATAAATGCACAAAGCGCACGATTCTATCGCTAGTTGCCCGCTTATTCGACGTACTTGGCGTTGTAGCTCCAGTTGTGCTGTACGCCAAAATTCTTATTAAGGAACTATGGCTAGCTAAAATAGACTGGGATGAGGTTCCTCCGGAATCCATCATCAGTCGCTTTTCAGCTTTGCAAAGATTTTTCCGCACTCTCTTCTCTAAAATTCCGCGCCATATTGGCATTGTGGGAAAAGCTGTAGTGAACATCGTAGCCTTTTGTGACGCGAGCTTCAGTGGTTACGGTTGTTGTGTTTATTTACACATCACTGATCCTGAAGGTAATATCACCGTCCGGCTTTTATGTGCAAAGTCAAAGGTTTCTCCAGTTAAAATAACAACGCTAGCTCGATTAGAACTTGTCGCCGCTTTGCTGCTGTCCAAGCTTGTTCGCGTGGTCCGAGATAAACTTTCCGCTCGTGTACCTATTACAGGTGTTTACGCCTTCTCGGATTCTACAATAGCGCTTTCGTGGATTCACTCATCGCCACATAGGTGGTCTATTTTTGTCAGCAATCGTATTGCTAAAATACAAGATAATTTACCTTCTTCTGAATTGACAGAAGAAAGCTTGAACTTAACAAACCGCAAAGGTTTTTAGATCAGCTTGTATAGTCTTATTGGAAACCTTTGCAACCCAATAAACAATATTCTAGCTGACTCATGTATATATAGATAGTGTATTAATAGGGCATTTGTAGATATTTTGTTACGATATAAATCTAACCGCAATTTAACGCACCTGAAATATAATAGTTAATTTCAGGAATTTAATGACAATATTGTTTCAAACCGCTGTTAATAGCTCCTTGATAAGGTAATAATTTTTTGAAAGCTCAGGACCTTTCAAGGCGGGGAGTATGGTGTGGCGGCCTTTTCGCCCTTGAACCGCTTATATCGCGGCGGCATGCGAGCCTTTGATATCTGCCCGTTTTGCCATCGCACACAAAACGGCATATGGGCTTTTGCTCGGCCGACAAGTCTGCATACGCCGTCGGCGGCACCTTTTGATAGGAAAGGTGCTGGCGAATGCAAATTGCCCGCAAAGACCTACCGCCAAGCCAGGCGCGAAGCCCGGCAACAGTCACGTACCGCAACGCGGCCAATTTGGTCGTGTTTAACACCGCATACATTCACGTACCGCAGCTCGACCAATTCGGTCGTGTCTTCACCCCGCAAGAACATTCGCTACCAGCAGAAACCCGATCCGCAACGCAGAGGCGGCCACCTGGGAATCGCCGACGAAGCCGAAGCCGAAGCCAATTCAGGTGAGCGATTTGGCAATATTCGTTGGTGGATATCGGTAGCCGCCCCCATCCGCTTACGCGACGGCCGTTTAAGGGACGATTTGGCCTTATCGGCTGACCTTCCAAACGGGCCGTACTACGTTTTCACCCCGCATCACGAGAGCGGCTATTTACACGCCTGCCTCTCCATTTGTTGGTCCTTACGAGCCGCATCGGTATCGTATCCAACACCGCATCCACGAGAGCGGCTATTTACACGCCTGCCTCTCCAGTATAAGAAAGATATTAACAGCTACAGACCAATCAGTTTATTATCAACTGTTTAAAAATTGCTAGAAAAAGTTATCCATTTTCGGCTTAATGACGAAGTACATATATTGAATATTCTACTAACCTTTCAATTCAGTTTTAGAGAAATACACTCCACCTGTCAATTACCACATGTTACAGAGACCGTAGAAAAAGGTTATGAATCTAAACAATACACATTAGGTAACCCTGTTTATACACATAGTTTAAGCCTTAGATCGTGTATGGACCAACGGCCTGAAATACATAATATTACTACTTCAAATACCAAACTACCCCAAATTCATACTTTTTTGCTTGCTCAAAAATTACACTTTTGCAGTCAAAATCACACATCCCAATCTTTCCACCTTCCACCAAAAAGATATAGGCACGGATCCCTCAGATTACGATCCTAGGTCCAATCCTTTTCAACATCGCGGGACTTACCCACCATCAATGCAGACGACATAGTCATAATAACCAAAGATGAACGCTTGGAAGTGGCTATCTTTGAACTACAAGATGCTAGCACAATTGTCAGCAGATGGTTCAAGAAATGGAACCTATTCATCAATTATGACAAATGTGTTACAAACATCTTCACACTAAGACAAATTAATAACCCATCAGAAATCATAATTAACGAGCACTCCATTAAGTGGATCACCATCGATAAGCCCGTTAAATACTTAGGTATTTATCTTGACACTAAGGACACCTGAAAATACCATATCCTAAAAAACCAAATAAAGGACACATGAGACTAATCCAACTCTACTCACTTCTAAACTGCAATTCCACTTGCTCACTCAATGTACTACTCTCCTGTACAAATCACTGATGCGCCCATTAATTCTCTACGGGTGTGTCTTATGGAGTAACACATCCAAAACAAATCTGCGTAGAATCTAAGTACTCCAGAACAAGATCCTTAGAATCACAGTAAACGCCCCCTGGTTCATCACAAACCAACAGCTTCATTACGAATTGGGTATTTCAACAATTAAGCAGTATATACCAAAAATTGCATGCCATTCTCATCAACTGCAGCAGTGCAGCCTATTACACACTGGGCCAACAAGGCATCCATGCACGACTGAAACGCAAACTACCCCAAGTTATATTTCTTTGTAACAACAGTAAATATTTAAGTGGTCAATTTTAACATACCTAGTGCTCTCACAGCGTTAACAACTAAGTAACAATTAAAGTTTCCTACGGGCATATTTACCGCTTATGTTATTTAATTTATTGTACATATTTTGTCATCAACGTCTTGTATAACAGTGTAAATTGTTGAATAGGCAAACGCCTAATAAAAAAATACACACTTTAATTTGTTTTTAGGGTGGTGTTACTTTGATTTTAGTTTGTTGCAGATGCTTTCTTAAGGTTGAGGTTTACGAAAAATAATGGTAATCAAAGCCCATTTATTCTGTTGGAAGTTCTTCTGTCCGTTCGTCTTCTTCCTTTTTTATTTGATATGAAATAATGAGGTTTGCGTACAATTACTCTGTAGCCTTGTTGTTTGATATATGTGATGAATAATGTGCTCTTTATCGAAATGGGTGTTTAATTTTCTATAAGTCTCAACAGTTAACGAGTTCACTTGTACATTGCTGTTTGTCAACGATTTATATTAACAGCCAAAGTTGGATTATCTGACACTGATTTGTAATTTGTTATGCTATATTTGTGAATTGGGGATGGTTAGGGACCTATCGGTTGGTAAATCATACTTTCATTCAGAAGTGTGATTTTGGGTAAGATCTGTTACTGATAAAATTCATCTGTTTATCTTAATTTGAGATCTATTTTTATTTGTTACTGCATTGGTTGAACATTTTTATTTTTTACAGCTTGCCATTTATGATGCCTTTTTATTGTGATGCCTTATATATTATTTGTTGATTTCTTTTTGTTAAATAATGTATAATTTATTAATTTTATATTTGTGTTTGGTTTGTTAGTACCATTCCAATTAGATATAATAGCTGTATTTGGTTTAAATTTAATTACATTTAAATACTAGCAGGTGTTTGTTGGTGTTTATCGTTAGTATATTTGTGATAGGGGCACTTCTAGAATAGGATTATTTTTTTGAATTTGATATGAAACTTACATTATAATTATTGATTACATAATGGATTGGCGGAACATATTGTTGATTTACCCGGACCTGTTAGCAGTTGGTAATCTGGGACAGTTAAATGTTTTCAATGAAAACAATAAATAAAAGCTATTTTATGTACAGTTTTTGGAGTGGTGTAAAAATTACAAGTCCGTACGGTATTCTAAAATAGTAGAAATCGCAATTAAAGTTCTAACTTAGACATACATTTGAAGTATAAATAATAAGAAATATATAATTTAAGGATAGTCATGAATATATACGGGATCCGTCAGAATGATCTCCCTTTTTGAATCGCCCGCTCTACGCCATGTATTAGTGTACGGTGCTGGAATTGTACATCATTCAGCAGGACAAGGCATGTCATTTTATTGCTTATTATAACGTAGAGCGGTAAACATACCATGCGTTGGTGTTGGAGACTTATTCCAAAAAATGGTGATTCTGTGATTGTGATGCGATGACTATTTTTTAGGCATCATGGAAGAAACTATATTTTTGTGGGTGCACAATTTTCAGCAGGCTGATTTAGCATTATAAAGAAAATCACCCGAGAATATTGCAGTAGTGAGCCAGGCTATTGTCATACAGTCACAATATTCTGACCAGAGGGCAGAGAATTCTGTACTGTGATCTAATGTTCCATCCGTACAAATTCATGGTGGTTCAGCAACTTAAGAATGTCACGTGGTGACAAATGTTCCAGCTGATGCTAACGCGCTCAGAGTAATGAAGCTCGTTTTTATTTATTGGGTTGCTTTAATAAGCAGATTTTTTGGTATTGGGCCCCACAAAATCCTCGACAACTCCAACTTCCACAGTCAGTATATAACTGTTTGATGTGCTGCTGCGCATTTTGGCATCATAGCGCTGTATTTTTTTGAGGAAGCAGGACGCGATATGTTGTAATATATATATATATATATATATATATATATATATATATATATATATATATATAATATATGTTGCAAAGTCCAGACTCTATGAACAGAAAAATGCATCACTGCGGTTGCAACAAGATGGCACTACCGCACACACGACGAGAATTTCTGGAGAAGTTCTGGGACAAATGTATTCAGGCCATCTCATCTTATTACATGGTCACATTCCATGATTTGCTAAGTCACTAGACCTGCTTCCTTGCTATTTCTTGTTGTGGGGATATTTGAAGGCAGCAGTAGTAGAGAAAATAATTCTATAAACAACGCGGAAGTTTAAGGTGAGGTTGTAAGATTTACTGTTGGTGCGGGCAAATATTTGGACGATATCATCTTCAAAACTAGTTGATGATTCAATGACAAGCATTGTTCTGTGTGATGGTATAATAAAACATAGAACAGAGAAGGTGTTGTTTTATATATAGATTTTTGTTTTTAATTTAATAAAAAATTAGAACGTAAGGGCTGCTTCTTGGTTTTGTTAAAGTATACTTCTATGCATTGGATGGTAAAGCTTTCGAGCACTGTCATATAAATGTGAAAGGGGTTATTTTTTAGGCCACTTGCACTTGTTTTATTGAATGTATGATTGCGGATTTGGATTCTACGTTAACTTTGGCTGTCCCTTTTGTTTTTTCCACAAGGAACCGGCAGCTAGAGGATTTTACGTGCTATCCTTATTGTTTATAGAAGAATATATATCCCATAGAAGGTAGACTTATTTTGACTCCCATATGAGGTAGACTGGGTCCAGTGGACCCAAACGATTTTCAATTGCCAATATCTTGGGCTATAATAGATGTAAAAAATTTTTTTTTCAAATTCATCGCCAGAATCTCAAAAATATGAATTTGCAACACTTTTTGCTCTAAAATATTTAAGTTTTTATATTTTGAAGAAAATTGAAGGTACTTTATAAAAATTTTTTAAATTATAAAATTTTTCAAATTGCTGTATCTCCGGTAAACTACAAAAAAAAACTTTATATGTGGTCTTTTCAAAGCTAAAGGCATGTATTTTAAGACTGTGTAAGCCGTCTTGCGATCTAGCGAAAAAAATATATTTATTTTGAAGTTTGAAAGTCAGTACAATTTTTCACTGTTTTTTCACGCATACACCGCTTTTTTAGCTGAATTATTGGAAATAAAATTATTTGAATTGACTTTTTTGCCTCAGATTTGATTGTCTAAGGCCTGTATATGTAATTCGAAATTTAGTAATTTTAGTAAAAATAAGATTTTATATATATGTATGAAATAAGCATATAAATGTTTTATGTAGGTGGTAAAAAAATGATACACAACTATACATATTTTTTGTTTATTGATAGATACATATTATAATTTATAAAAAAAGAAGAAGCAGTGACACAATTGTTTACAAAGAGTTTATAAAAATAATTGTACTATGTTCTTTTTTATTCACAAGTGACACATTTTTTTGAAGTATGTTCTTTACAAATTGGTAATCTGCATTCAATACAGAAATATTGTGTTTTTCTATCAACTGAAACTGGACACAAATGGCAATGTTTTTTCTTTCTAAAACATTATTTGGGAATTCATCGCGTATATCCTGATCATCAGGTCTTTCTGCTCCTGACAGAAATGATTCAATCAAATACCGTAAAGATAGTCGTAAAGTCGGTGTTGCCAAACGTAGAGCCATATAAGGCTTGACAAGAGCCATAGATATATCGAGTATAAAATCATGGCGCTTTTATAAAGGATTAGATTCGCATAAAGAATATAATATAAATGCATTAACGTTTGACTGATCTAAGATGTCATGAAAATAACGTATTGGCCAACGAGAAGTTCTACGTGATACTGTGTAGTCACGGCATTTTCTGTCAAAAGCGTCAGTTGATCCTTTTGTTTTGTTATAAAACAGAACTATATTCGGCTTTTGATTTTCTTCAACGACACCTTTAGCATGTAACGATGATATAATCAGAACTATTTTATTTTGTTTTGGATTATAAGATAATAAAGCTAAGCCATCGTTATAACAAAACTGGTAATTATCACCGTTTTTCGGAGGTTTTTGAAATACTGCAGAGATTTCCTTTTTATTTTTGCGAATCGTACCCACAATAGTCAACTTGAAATCATCGCGCATTTTTTTTATAATTTCCACACTTGTGAACCAATTGTCCATAGTAACATTTCTGTGACTATTGTATATACTTTCGCAGAGATTTCTAACGTAATAAGACGGAACGGTTTCCTCAGCAACCCTTTCAACTTTTCCAATGTATGGAATAGCATCAAACATGTAGTGAGTTTTTGCATAATTAATCGAAACAATTTTTAAGCCATAACGATCTGGTTTAGATGGTATATATATATATATATATATATATATATATATATATATATATATATATATATATATATATATACTTTAAAGCGATGACGACCTGGAACGATAACAATTGCTCGTCAATAGTGACGTTTGTGCCAGGAGAGTAGTACTCTTTACAGTTCGATATAAATATATCCCAAATTGTACGTATACAAGCTAACTTGTCACTCTCTTGGCGCGCTGCTCTGGTAGTTTTGCCATCAAATCGTAGACAACGTGACAAAATTTTAAAACGACGTTCAGGCATAACTGCTCTGAATAACGGCAATGAATGAAAACGAGCACCATGTACTTTAAACAAACCAGCATAATACAGTAAACCTATGAACGCACGTATTTCAACTCTGTCAGTATGTTTTGTTACCAACGGATCAGTGATATTTTGTTTGACTGTATATCGATCGATCTCTTGATTGGTGTGGATAACTATGATTTCTAGCATATCGTCGATAATCAAAAGAGACCAAGCTTGAAGAGGCGTCGTAACCTGTAGAGCGTCTCTTTTTGGCGCTGGTGTATATTCAACATGGCTGTCGGATGACCTACTACTACACTGCATTGGCGCCGAAACAGACCATGAATAACCACTTGCAGAACGTATATAAGATGGCTTACCTACTTTTTTCGCTGGCGTCGCATCGCCTTCCTCTTCTTCCGAGATGTCTTCTTCTGACAATGTTCCACTCTGCTAGATAACATGATCTTCTTCTTCTTCAGACAGAGCATCATCTGAATCACGGTCTATCTCTTCCTGCACAACAGCCAGCTCAGCTGCTCTGCGGACACGTGAACGAGTCTCCATTGTTCTGAACAAAAAATAAACACTTTTTTTACACTATTTATATTTCTTTGTTTTTTGTTTTTTACTTATTATTTCACATTTATTACGATCTATTTATAAAAACTCAAGCAATCAAAATAGTATAAACCAACATAACATATATTTTCAGTGTAATATTGTGCACTATCACTTTCACTTCTTTTTTTTACTTAAATACTACATTTTAACAAAAATTTATTAAAATAAAAATTTTTATGATTTACTCACTTTGTACAATACGAGGTAGACTGGGTCCAGTGGACCCACAAAAAATTTTCACGTGCGTACTATTCAGCAACCAAAGGAATAATGGACGGGCACTAGCGCCCCTCTACTACTTCTAAACAAGAACGAATTTTCTCAACACTAATCAACACCTACCCCACTCCTCTACAGAAATGCCACCGGTTTGAAAAACGCGGCTGGGTCCAGTGGACCCAGTCTACCTTCTATGGGATATATATATATATATATATATATATATATATATATATATATATATATATATATATATATTTGTTTTTAATCTAATATAAATTAGAACGTAAAGGCTGCTTCTTGGTTTTGTTAAAGTATACTTCTATGCATTGGATGGTAAAGCTTTGGAGCATTGGCATATAAATGTGAAAAGGGCTATTTTTTAGACCACTTGCACTTGTTTTATTGAATGTAATCTGCGGATTCGAATTTTACGTTAAATTTGGCTGTCACTTTTGTTTTTCCATAGGGAACCGGCAGCTAGAGGATGTTACGTGCTATCGTTATTGTTTATATATATATATATATATATATATATATATATATATATATATATAATTTCAACATTGTTTATTATAATAATGGTCAGGTTCTACGTCCCGCGGGGGAGCACGGCCTGCGAACTGAGATGTTAAGGCTCTCATACGTTCGCTCTCTCTGCCCGGTCGTCGCGCACCATCTCTGATGCGGGGCGATGTGACAAGCACCGCGCCTAAGACGACCGCCATTATTACCCCTTGTTCGAATGAACGCAGGTACTCAATTATTTTTAGTGGCTGAATAGGCTACTCGCCAGGCATCAGAGAGTACCGGGAATTGAACCCGGGTCCGTCAGCATCGCAGCCGGTCCCTCAACCACGGGACCACACTGGCACTAACATTGTTGATTAATGTTTGATATAATTTTGTTCTTTTGGGTTCGCTAGTTGATTTTAAAAAAATTATAAAATTGTTAACTAGCACCACATTTGATGTCAGTTTTGAAATTTTCCATTTTGAATTTATTGCTCATTGTAGAATAATATCACTCAAAGACAGAACTCTGGGAATTAAACCCTAAGTTTTCGGCTGAAGACTTACATTTATTTTAATACACAATATTATAAAAGGAGTACAAATAAGTCTCCGCCGTTTGACCAAAGATGGCCCCACCAGTAAGTTATGGTTGAAATTGTCGTATGTAAAACGTCATATCGTAAGGTTGGACATCTGGAAACACCATAACCTTAAAATATCAGCGATTTTGCATCACATAATATTTTTCTGGCGAAAATATCGAGTTTAAAGCCGAATAAGCGTCATTTGCAGGAACTTTCGATTTACTTCTTTAATTTGAAGAAATCTGCAACTGAGGCGCATCGACTGCTTGAAGCATATGGTAAGGCTGCTTTAAGTGAGATTAGTAGTCGTAAGTGGTTTCATAAGTTAAGACAAAGAACGTAGCGGAAGGCCGAAAGTGTACGAAGACGCGGAATTGGAAGCATTATTGGAGGAATATTCCTGCCAAACGCAAGAAGAACTTGCACTTACATTAGGAGTGACTCAATAAGCAATTTAAAATCGTTTAAAATCATTGGGAATGATTCAAAAGCAAGGAAATTGGGTTCCATATAAAATGAAGCCGAGACGCGTTGAACTTCGATTTTGCACATGTGAAATGCTGCTTGCCAAGCATAAACGAAAAGGTTTTTGCCTTGTATAGTCACTGGTGATGAAAAATGGATCCACTACGATAACTCAAAAAAGAGGAAATTATGGGGACCACCTGCCATGCGTCAACATCGACAGCCAATCCGAATATTTATGGAAGAAACTCATGTTGTGTATTTACTGGGATCAGCTTGGTGTCGTGTATTATGAATTGCTCAAACCAATCGAAACCATTACTGGGGCTCTCTACCGAATACAACTGATGAAAACGAGCCGAGCACTTGATGAAAAACGCTCCCACTACTACTCCAGAGACGACAAAATTATTCTCCTGCATGAAAATGCTCGTCCACATGTTGCGGCGCCGGTCAAAACCTACTTGGAAACACTCAAGTCCTACCCCACCCGCCGCATTCACTAGACATTGCCCCTTCCGATTAGCACTTGTTCCGATCGATAGCATAAGGCTTTTCTGAGCAGCACTCCACATCATATGAAGATCCGTGGATAGCCTCAAAAGATGAAGCGGTATTCGTATGGTGCAAGAAAGATGGGAAAATGTAGTGGTTAGCGATGGACAATACTTTAAATAAAACATAAAGTTCCGTTTTGTCACAATAAATGCTTAAATTTTGATAAAAAAACGGCGGAGACTTATTTGTACTTCCTTCATTTTTTTGGTATACGTATTATATGCTGAACAAATAGTGATATATATATATATATATATATATATATATATATATATATATAAAATAAATTCAATAATACTTTGTTGTACTGTTTACAATTGTTTTTTAAATTAAAAATTAAAACTATAAGAACCAGTAATCAAGGTTTAAAAATAAAACATTTGCATTAAACATTATAGCTACATAAAAAATAAAATGTTTTAATATTTTTTCGAAAAGAACTATCATATGTTAAACATTTTAATTTCGTAGCTTTATAGGATACTATATATGTGTGTAGAATAAGATAAAGGTTCTATGTTTTAGACATTTCTAAAAGATGGCAGGAGTTACTATATTCAAAAAGATTTCAGGTATTTGTTATAGATTATATTGCTCTTATTTCTGTTGGCAATTAACTAAAATAAATAATAAAATTAATTTTTAATTATTGTGAATTTTTATTGCTTTAAATAAACCAACTGATAGCAAATTTTAGAGTATTTGGTAATCTAAATAACTGATCGATTGCATACGGTAATAACTTCAATACAAATGAACTGGAGCGCGTCATAGCGCGGTACGAAATTTTCAGCAAGCGTCCGTCTTAAAGGACGTTAATCTCTTATGGTGCCGTACTCCAGGAATGGTCAGATAATGTGAGCAATGCAAGCACATAGAAACGAATTGCCTGTAAACGGCATTAGTAAATGACGACTACAGCACCGCATACACACAAATTGCTCATAATCACTTCAACGTAATAGAACTTACGCTTCTGTTTCAGATCGCGACTCACCCATAAAATACTGTTTTACTGGAAACGCAAAGTAATATCTGCTTATAAATTTGAAAAGTCGCCGCGGAAAAAGCGCATGCCGGAGCAGAATGTTCTTTGTTCGCATAACTCGTTGTCGTGAAATTGGACATGCGTCTAATCTATTTATGCAAAATGCAAATTACCAGTACCATAGTTGCTTTTGTAGAATATTATATATATAGGGATTTCTTTAATTTTACATTGGTTTATCCTTTCTTTAGATTATTGCATAGAATGTCTAATTAATTGTTATATTTGATAAACAACCATAAAAGAAATATTTTAATTGATATTTGTTCTTCATCCTTCTTCATTTATCATGTTTTTGTTTACTTTGTTTAACATAGTTTGTCCTTTTTTTTTAATTTTTAAAGCAGCTCGACAGATTTTTTTTTATAAAACTAACAAAGATTTTTTATTATAAGAAATAGAAGTAGTGTTTCACATTTAAGAATTTTATAACCTTATTTTTTAGAGCCAAATACGATTTTTGGCACTATTTTCAATGAAAACGTTTTTAAATTACCTGTATAAGATCAAAACTGGTTCTATTATAAAACATACTAAATAGGAAAATTAATGTTTTGAGAGTTTTAAAGAAAATTGCCAAATAATATTTAATAAGCATATGATTATTGGATTTTAATTTCAAACATTTATGGTGAGTAATGTTTTTAAGTTAAATTAAATAATAAAATACAGTCGATGCCGAGTAAATGAGCCAGACGCTTTTGTGAACCAAAATGCCGAAGAGCCTTTACAATATAGCTGGATTATTGAACCGCTTTTTTCTGATATTTAAACTAATGGTTTTAGGTGTAGAACGAGCTCTGCGTCTAACAATAACTTGTTTTTTCTTTATTTTTTTATTGAAATGCTTACCAATGTCAAATTATTCAATGATTGGTTTTGTTTTCATTGCAACTTCTGCTACCTGGTTTCTCATTTCATGGCATTTCGACCTGCCACAGTTAGTCAGTCTTTGTCGAGAACTGAATCGAATACAATCAGCATGCCTTGACGGTGTTTCGGCAAAGTTAAAAAAATATGGCGACGAAAATCTAGGAAGGCTAGAGTGAGGCTGCGAAGAGGCTAGGTGTTGATGGAGACACGCTAATAAGATGTATTAGGTTTCGAGGCCAACTAGAGCTTGATTCAAATGATGGTGCGATAAATCAGAAAATGGAGGGGAAGAGTAAGGCGGTTTAAACAGGCGAATCTGCTTAACGCACCAATGGATAGAGGAATTCTTTTTCAGAAAGCCGAGAATCCAGTCAAGAAACTAGGAGAAGATAACTTTAAATTAAGGGATGGAGGACTGACGAGGTGAAAGATGCGTTATGGAAAAGTGCGCAAAAAGTTACATGGGTAGAAAACAGACGCAGGCAAGATTCTAGCAAGAAATTAGGTATGCAGCATTTGGTCGATTTTGTTGGAAACTTGGCTATATTTTAGGGCTACTCCAGACCGTACTATGGCGTTTAAAATCAGGAGTCGGCAGGAAATTTTTGTGACATGATCGAGAGTCACAAGAAGACCTTACTGGTGATTGGAAAGAACAAGGCTCCGAGATGTTTTGGGAGAGTGAAGCATTTATCGACGAACTACAAAAGCATGGATGACAGGAGGAACATTTGAAGGTATCTTTTCAACTGGGATGTAGATCTATAAAGAGAGAAAAAGAACATTGCCCTGGTATTGGATAACTGCCTCGCACATCTTCACACCAAGTTGAACATAAATTGCTGTTTATGCCACCAATCACGACCTGCGTCATTCAGCCACTAGATCAATAGTTGAAAAATACGTCTGTATTAGAAAATTTTAAAACTGCTACTGACATTGGGCATCTTATTTATGATATACTAGGAAGCGTAAAAGTCATCACCCTATCGGAAAATGCTCTAATTTTCGCAAATGGCGTCTCTTGTGAACGCGATTTTGATATTTATGAAGTAAACAGAATCAGAATACACATAAATCATAAATCACTATATTCCTCAAGAACTCAGAATAATTGTGTCAATGTTTTTGACAAATAATCGGTCGGTGGTTTTGGCTTAATGCAGATTTTGCCGTCGATTCCCTAGTCGTGTGGCATCAACTGGACAAACACTGCGGCATTTAGCTGTTCGCCTAGAGGAGACTGGCTCAATACGGGACAATAGCAGACGTGGCCGGCCCAGCCGTTCAGTAGAGAATATCGCTGCTATGGCTGCACATGTCCAAGAACCAAACATCAACCAGATGACGGGCCACGCAATTGGGCATCGAATTTTGGTAAAAAACTTGAAGATGTTCCCGTACAAAGTGCAAACAGTGCTACTGCCTGCAGGTCGTTAATTGCGTGTAAATTATAGCCAAGGCCTCCTAAATCTCGGCCGCGATGGGGATGATTATCCATTGAAAATTATTATGAGCGATGAGGCGCATTTCCAGCTTATGCGGATACGTGAATAAGCAAAATTATCGCTTTTGGGGTACTGAAAATCCGCGTGTAATGCACGAAGTGTCATTATATCCTCTCAAAGTCACTGTTTGATGCGGCATTTACGGAAGAAAAATGATTGGTCCGTATTGTTTTGACGGTCTCGGCAACACTGTTACTGTGACTAATTAGCGCTACAGAACCATGACCAACGACTTGTGGTTGCCGCCAATTGATAAGTTTGGGAGAACATGGGGTTCTAGCAGAACGGCGCGACCGCATACACTTTACGAGCGACAATGGACATTCTAAAGCAAACGTTTCCTGTCTGCTTAATCTCTCGTTTTGATGATTTGCACTAGACCGCAACATCGCCCCATTTGACTGTTCCAGGCTTCTTTCTTTGGGGTTTTTGAAGTCACGGTTCTATACGCACAAACCACAGATATTGGCGGCCTTAAAGGAGAACATCCGACAAGAAGTGGATAATTTATCACCAGAAGTTTTGAGAAAAGCCATGAAAACTGCTATGAAACGAACCCGAATGTGCATTAACTCTGGCGGTGGCTACTTAACCGATATTATCTTCGCGACTTAATGGGAAAAATTCAAATGTTTAAATAAACATAATCAACAAACAAAACCAATTCTTTTTATTTATAAAGTTATTGCCTTAGGAAATCAAGTGATGGTTTTGCACCATCTTGTACACGTACTAAAATGGGCTTTACAAGTACAAAGGAGTATTTAAAATAAATATTTTTTAAAGGTTAAAGTAAATGGATAAATAACTCATATAATAGTCAGCAGAAAAACTAACCAACTTATAATTATAAGAATACGTGAAGAAGCGAAGTTAATACTATAAAAGTTTTAATTAAAAAATGCGTAAGAAATGTTTTTAATTTACACCAGAGAGAATTTTAATTAAAAGTACAATTTTAACTAATATAAGAAGTTGAGGGTCTAAACGAAATTCAATGTTTAGAATAATCTATAACTTTTACGATTTACAGTTATAAAATTAGCCAATCTAGCCAGTAATATTAAGCAAGAAGAAGTATATTTTGCCAATTTTTATAGTTCTAAAAGAAGAAGGTGGATACTTCGGACCAGCTATCTGAAAAATACTATTAAAACTTCGTAATGAATATATTACAGCTTTTAAACCTGGAAAACTAACTTAGGATAATAATGTAACATTTCTGCTCTTCACAGTGGTGAATAACTCGTTAAAATTTTCTAATATTACTTATTTTACTTACAGGCGCTCAAAGTCACAATACTATTTATATATACAACATAGAAAATGTCAATGCGTACCGCTTTCGCAGTTGGATTCACTTCGCTGTCGCTACTTTGAATGCCGTTGCCGCCCCACTACCCGATATTTATGCTTGTCTTGGATTTACCAAAAAGGTCGCGAAGCACCTGGTGACACCAGACTTAAAACTTCTAAAAGGCTCGCCTTCTTTAAATTCGCGCCCGAGTTCCAGCGATAGTTGGATTCCAGAAATTTGTTACAATAATATAAATTTTTTATTAGCTTTATTATTCATAAAAGGGATTTGCGGCGGCGACAGGTAACCGAACACGTCGGCTCCGTTACGCTATATAAATTTCTTACTGTTAACATGGCGAAAGTGGATAAAAAGTTATAAAAAATTGCATGTGAGTAGAGTAGATACCAGTGAACAAAGTACAGCAGACACTGGTAAGAAACTGATTATTTTATTGTTACGAATGTTATAACTACAACAACGCAGAAAGAGGCGTTTGTATAAAACTCGCACGTGTACCCCATATCGGCTGATGCGAGGTCGAGCCCGACTGTTAAGCCAACAATAAAAATTCGTGCGGCGAAAATAGTATCATAAATAATAGTATTGGGCACAATTAAAATTAAAATTATACACGGGCATAAATATTAAATACGAATAATTACAGTGATACAAAACTTACGAACGGAATAAAAATAGTTAAAAACAGTAAAAATAAAAATGGAAATGGAAAGAATTGAAGCAATGTTTGTCACTATAAATGAAAACACGAGCCAAACGAATAATAAGTTAGATAAGATAATTCAAGAATTAAATCAAGTTAAAGAGGAAAACACGAAACTAATGAAACAAGTGGCAGAACAAAACACCAGAATAGAAATGCTAGAAAGAGAAGTAAGAGGAAAAAATCTGGTAATGAAGGGTATTAAAGAAGAAACAAACGAGGACGAACAAATAACTAGAAAAAAAGCATGTGCAGTAATAGATAAAATAGGAGTAACCCTAGATGGAAAAGTCGATGTAGATGAGATAAAAAGATTAGGAAAACCCATGGACGGAAAAACAAGGCCAATATTAGTAAAACTAACAAAGACGAGTACTAAGCAAGAGATAATACGAAACGCAAAGACCTAAAAGGATCAGACATCTGGATAGATGAAGATTATACGAAAAATGTCCAAGAAGAAAGAAGAAGACTAATACCTTTGCTAAAAAAACAAAATGGTTACGCATAAAGAAATACAACAAGAAAGTCTAGTAGAATCCGCAGGGAGACAAAATACTAACTACAAGAGAACAGTAGATGAGAGATCTCCTGATGGGCAAAATTTTACGGAACAAATGAGAAAAATAACACGCACAACCTGGAGAAAAAACTAAAAGCGGAAGATAAGAACATGGGACCGATCTATGAGATAACGAACAAGGCAATGAAAAGGACTGAGAGATGGAAAATAGGAACATGGAACATAAGAAGTATAGCAGGAAATGAACATGAATTAGATGAAAAATTTAACAAACCAAGACTGCACATTTTAGGAATAACTGAAACTAAAAAGAAAGGGAGTGGAGAGATAATTTTTCCAAGTGGAAACCTACTAATATATACAGGAGTCGAACGAAATCAGAGAGCAAGAGAGGGAGTAGGCTGTATAGTTAAAAAGGAAATAACTAAATATATTACGAAATCGGATGCAATTACAGAACGATTACTTATGATAGAGATACAAGCGGGTAATACAGATAAAAGCACGATGATAATTGCATACGGACCAGGGGAAAATGACAAGGCACAAATAAAAGAACAGTTTTGGGAGCAACTAGCAGAAAAAATAGAAAGCCTAAATGGAAGAATAATTATAATTGGAGATCTAAATGGAAGAGTAGGGAAAAAGATGCGGAATCAGGGAGACAATAGGGGCACATGGAGAAGAAACAAGAAATACAAATGGGAAAAGATTAATAGATTTCTGTATATTGAATAACATACTTCTAACAAACTCTTTCTTCGAACATAAAGATGTACATAAGTATACGAGAGAAATAGTAAGTAGAAATGAGAAGTCAATCATTGACTACGTAATAATAAATAAGCAATATAGAAGAGACATACAAGATACGAGAGTAAAAAGAGGAGCCAAATTATACACGGATCACTACCTGGTAGTATCGGAAATGAAAATGGAGTTAGTAAGGAAACTAAGAAACAAAAGGATAAAATGATTAACACACAGAGAAGATAAAAATAAGACACACAAATTAAGGGAAGAAGAAATAGCAAATAAATATACTGAAGGAACAGAAAAAGAAATGGGAACTCTAAAAGCAAGTATTATGAATTATAACATAGAAGAGCTTTGGATAAAATTCAAAGAAACTGTAATAAACACAGCCAAAGCAACATGTGGACAGACGAGTGATAACAAATATAGAAAGAAATCGAGTTGGTGGAACGAAGAGATAAAGAAAGAAACAAAGCTAAAGAAAATGAAAAACATATCTAAGAAACAAAAATAACAAAAACTATACAAAATATAAAGAACAGAGACTAAAGGTCAAAGAGATGGTGAAAAGAGCAAAAATACACACATGGGAAGAATTCGGCGAAAAGATGGAGAAGGACAGAATAGGTAACCAGAAACTATTTTATAAAGTACTGAAAACATTAAGGAAAGAAAAAGAAACAAAATGTCAATATATTAACTCAAAGAAAGGGGAAATATTAACGGAAAACAACGATATAATGCTACGATGGAAAGAATACTTCGAAGAGTTGCTAAACGCAAACACATCAAGTACATGGGACATCGAAGAAGAAAATAGGGAAGAAGAAGAAGACGTGGAACAAGGGAGAACATTTAGTCTGGAAGAAGTAGGAGAAGCTATAAAGAAGCTTAAGAGAGGCAAAGCACCAGGCCATGATAATATAACAGAAATGTTAAAGCTACTAGCGCCCAACGGTCTAGAGGTATTGACAACACTGTTTAACAAAATTGCAGAAGAAAACAAAATACCGATGGAATGGGAAATTGGTATAATATTACCACTATACAAGTCCGGAAATAAGAAAGACTGCAACAACTATAGAGGGATAACACTACTCAACAATGCATATAAAGTGTACGAGAGACTACTAGACGACTAATTGAAAGCCAAAACAGAAGACCAAATGGAAGAATCGCAAAGTGGTTTTAGAAGAGGGAGAGGAATACAGGACCACATATTCACAATAAAACAGCTGATAGAGAAGTTCCACAGCAATGACATATATGTGGCGTTTATCGATATTAAAAAAGCCTTCGACAGCATACCAAGAAGAGTTATATGGAATAGCCTTAAGAAAAGAGGAATTGGAAACAGACTGAGAAGCAATATAGCTAGTTTATACAATAAAACTCGAAATCAGGTCAGAACAAATAATATGGAGTCAGACGAATTTGTAACAAAAGAAGGCGTGAGACAAGGGGGAGTATTAAGCCCAACACTCTTTAATATTGTATTAGATGAAGTAATAAAAGAAGTTAAACATAAAATTAAGAAACTGTTAGTGGGCTATTGATATTTGGAACCGGTATGTATAACAGAATGTGCGTTCGCGGATGATCTGATGATCTGTGCAAAAAACCAGGAAGAATTGCAAAGAAACTTAGAACTGTGGAACACAGCACTACAAAAACGAAAACTAATGATAAATATTAATAAGACCAAAGTGATGATACTAGGAAGAAACAATAGACAAATAAGAATACAACTTAATAATAAAGAGATCGAACAAGTAGACAGTTTTAAGTATCTGGGAATACCAATACAGAAAGATGGAAAAAACGAAACGGAAATAAATAGCAGAATTGAAAGTGCTAATAAAGTGTATTACGCCCTAAACAATGCTTTAATTAGGAAAAAAGAGATAAGCAATAAAACAAAGCTAACAGTAAACAACACGATATTCAGGCCGATCTTCATGTTTGGTTGCAAAAGCTGGACGCTCACGGAAAGACAAGAAAATAAGATACAAGCATGTGAGATGAAATTTCTGAGAGGAATCATGGGTGTAACTAAAAGAGATAGACTAAGAAATGAAGAAATACGAACGGCGCTAAAAGTTGAACCAATAAAGAAGGACATAGAAAGACAACAGATGAGATGGTTTGGACACTTGATCAGAATGGGGAATAACAGACAAACAAAAATAATTTGGCAAACCAAAACAATAAGAAAAAGAACAAGAGGAAGACCAAGAAGGAGATGGGATGAGACAATAGCGGAGTCCTAAAGAGGAAGAATCGAAACTGGCAAGAGGCCAAAACATTGGCACAGAACAAAAAGGAATGGGCAAGGTTCGTACGTACATAACAAATACACAATAAAAAGAGAGAGTAATCAATGTAGTGAAGCGTGTGAGTGAACTATAGATTGGTGCGGTTAAGAATGACTGAAGATCGTCATACGAAACATAGTGTAGTGTAATGCAAGTGAAGTAAATAGAATATCAGATAGACAAGAACAACTTGCATAGGAACTGTAAGCGAAAATGTATTGTAAATCCAATTTAATTTAATCTGATTTAATTTAATTTAATTTGGTTTATTTTAAATTAATTTAAAGAACGGTATTGGCAATAATTATTAGAATGTAAATTAATTTCACGGAAATGTAAATGTATGTAAGCTTACAAACACCCTACACTGTAAGGTAAATGGGTTAAGATTATATATATATTCATAAAAATTTATAACATTTTAAAATTGGTTTAAATGGGCATATCATTTAAATGTTGGATGATCAACCGTTTTCAGGATGAATTTATGGAGTGAAAACAGAAAGTGAAACTCAAAGTAGTGAAGTAATTAAAAACAATTTGAAGAACTATGCGCGACCCCTTTTAGACACTGTAATATTAGGGCATAAAGCTTGACTCTTTATTTTAATTTACGAAATAATATTTCCAAGCTTCAATCTTTATAGTTTTTAGCTGAATTTGCTCTTGGATCACAATCAAATTCATGCTAGGAAATAGAAAGATGTTCAAAAGTTGCAACTGTAAAAGGTTTCTTACATAAAAATCATTGCGCTTCAGTCATTTCTTTTCTAAAAATATTTTTATTGTTTCCATTATAAAAGAATAATGTTATTAGTATTATAGTATATACGAAATCTACATCAGATAATAATCGTGAGAAATTTGTTACTGATGTTATTATACGTATGTAACAAATGACAAATTTTACAATATTAATGATAAGGTTGCCCTATTATTTCTTGCTTAAATATTATATATTTTCAAACAAATACAAGGGTGATCCGAAAAGTTTTATTTGATCATGGATGTCAATACTACAGGCAAGATTTTCAACGAACTTAAAAAGTTCGTTACTGAATTCTATATGCCTGTCGGTCTATCGGTCTGTCGGTCTGTCGGTCTGTCGGTCTGTCTGTCGCTGTCACAAAATTATGGAAGTTTTAAAATGGATTCTTATAGGAAATTTTACGCTGATTTCAATAATGAAATCGAAAAATTCTATATCGAATAGTTTTGAGATATTCGACTTGAATTTCGGGAAAATTTTACATTACGATTTTAAATGTGATTCTTATAGGAAATTTTACGCTGAATTGAAAATGAAGAAAAATTCTATGTCGAATAATTTTCAGATATTCGATTTCAATTTTCGAAATTGAAATCGAAATCGAAGGTTTTTAAGTTCGTTCTGGGATTGCTTACAGAGCAATCTCTTCGCCGGCGCCATGTTTTTCATTTGAAATTGCTATTCAATCGGTCAGTTTTTATAGCTGTTTAAATTAATATGGTATTCGCTATCCTTTAAAATTGATAAAATTTAATATCGCTTAGTTATTAAGGTTTCCGTGAGAGAAGGTTTAACGCCAAAAGAAATTAATACAAAGTTTACGACAGTATATGGGTATTCTACTCTTTCGTATTCATTAATTTAAAAATGGGCTCTGAGTTTAAATGTGGGCGCACCAGACTTGAAGATGATCCCAGTAAGAGACGTCCGAAAAGCGCAACAATACCAGATATTACTAAACAAGTATATGACATGGTATTGAACCGATGAATTAAGGTGCATGAAATTGCCGAAACTATAAGCATTTTAAAAGAATAGGATATATTTTGCATAAAAAAAAAGCTTTGTGCATGACGAGTGCTGCACTTGTATACAGAAGAACGAAAACCTATATAAATAGCAGTTTTCGAACAATGCCTAAAACGTCTTAAAGAAAATTAAATTAAGTTTGATTTATTATCAGGTGGATTCACCATTACATACCGGAATCAAAATAGCATCAAAGAGTGAATTAAAGCAGGTTGTTCAACTTTAAAGAAGATGAAGTCTGTTTCATATGCAGGGAGGTTTTGGCACAAATCTTTTGGCATACTAAACGCATTTTATTAATTGAAACCTTGAAAATGATAAAACAATAACTGAAAAATATTATGTAAGTTTTTGAACAACGCTTGATATAGACATTTTTAAAAAAAAATTTTATTTCCAAAGAAAAATTATTTTCAATCAAGATAATGCGCCTGTCCACGAAAGTAGTGGAAAACTTAAGAGATCTACACTACAAATTTTTAGAACATCTTTCTTATTCTTTTGGATTGGCCTCATCTGACTTTGATCTTGTTATTTAATTTTTATTTAAAAATGTTAGTTTCAACAAATGCTTCAAAATTAAAATTCGGTAACTATGGCGCAATTATATTTTTAATTTATTCTGTACAAAATAAGAAATATAATTTAAACTGCTATTTTTATTTATAATGTGTTATTTTTTATATAAATAGTACAGACCTTTAAAAAATAGAGAGTAAAATTCTTCTGCTCATATAGTTATATTTTTTATTATTTTACTTGCAGTTTCTGTAATATAACTTTTTTGAAATTATATATAATATTCTGTATACATTTGGAACATGTTGATAATTACTGGTCCTCTTCAAATGTTTCTTAAGCTTCCTTTTCCACTTTTTACTGAACTTTTATTTTTGCATTAGAGAGATCCGATCTTTTGAAGTTTCGGTATTAATTCACAAACAACTTTTTCTGCAAAACCGCTTTTATAAAATTCCGCTTAAATCAATCTTTGTTTTTTGCGCTTTACGGGTTTTGCTCTTTATGTTACCAAAATCATTTGTTTTCCTTGTTTGTCGTTAATAATATAAATGTGAAACGTGAAGTGTATAATGAACTTTCAAATCAATTAATTCATTTCTAGAAAATTGGTATTTGAAGCATGTAGTCGATACAAAATTTCCAAATTTTATCACAGATATTACAATTATTTCTATGTCCTTGTAAGAAAACTTATGTAAGTTTTGTTTTTAATTGTTTGTTAAATTTTTTGTGTTATTCGATTCATGTCGTTATTTTTGTGTTGATTTTTATGATTTTACCTTTTGTTCAGTTTATTTGTTTGGTTGCTATAAGTATATTTGTTTACTATTATCATTTTTCTTTTTCCCTTGGTTCTTAAAAAATATCCGCAATTGCTGTTGTTTTTGTGCTTTCATCATATGGTGAATTTAACAATGAGTTATACTAATTGTTCCAAAATTTTGGTGCATGACAGGCTCTTCGTGGTCAACCTGTACTTAATTTAAATATTATACATTCTACTTCTTTCAACGCTCTTGAAATTTCCGGTAACCGAGCCACGTCGAACGCTTTTTTTTACACCTAGGTTAACCGTTATGATATGTTTTTTCTTGTCCATCTTTAGTTTAATGCATTTCTAAACATCTATTATGGCATTTATCGTATTGGATTGAGGTTTCAATTTCAAATTGATTTGAGTTTAGTGAATTATTTGAATGTAAGTGAAGTCCTCTTATTATTGATTTTCTAAAATTTTTAATAAATTTATTTATGTGTAAATTTTGGTAGTTTGTTATTATTATAGAACATACATTCCGTCTTTTAGAAGAGCACAGGCTAAATAATGGGGTGGGCACTAAGTTTACTTGATAATTTGTGCTGGCACGTCGAATTTTTGCCTTTATCTTGGAGACATGCATGTCTTGTTGAAGTAACCAATTGGAAATGTACTTAGGAGCATTGGTTATTATGGTTATCACTTTATTTTGGAACAGTTGTAATGTTTCCAAATTAGAGTTTTTATTTGGTTTTATGATTGTTTTATAAAATGATGACTCAGAATGGAATGCATATTTGTTTTTGAAATAGTGGGAGAGAAACGGGCGGTCATGTGCTGAGTGGTAGGAATAATGGAATTTATCAGTTGCAATGGACCAGTTTCTGGGGTAGCAACGTGCCTTTTCTGTGCGAGTTATTACGAAACTGTTACGTAACTGTACGTAGGCGTTTTTGAGTTTGACATGGGCTTTATGACATACAACAAGCACCAAGTGCCAATTTAATAAAGCTTTGGGTTCAGGAGTTTGAGCGTAGTGGTTCTACCGTGAATTCCAAACCTGTTGGCCGCTGGCGAACAGTGAAAATGCCAGCAAACATCGATCGCGTGCGCGCTAGCGTTTGGCAACATCCCTGAAGGTGTCTACAAGATCCAGTTAGTGTAAGCTCTGAAAGCAACGGACCAGCCGTTACGCCTCATTTTTGCGCGCGAGATGCTTTTGTAGTTTGAAGACTTTGATGACATTTTGTTTAGTGGTGAAGCCCATTTTTATTTGGATGGGTACGTTAACCGTCAAAATATGCGATATTGGTTAAAAAACAATCCTCGGAAAAAACATTACGAACATCTCCACAGCCCCAAAGTCACCGTTTGGGCTGCAATTTCTTCAAAGAGCTTTATTAGTCCGTATTTTTTTGATGATAACCATGGGCGCGTACTTACTGTCAATTCTGAAAGATACGCCGTCATGATTCGTAATTTCGTTAGTCCAGCTCTTCAAGTATGGGAGGGGATATGGCCCTATGACATGGTACCAGGAAGATGGGGCCACAAGTCACACAGCACGCGCATCATTAGAGGCAATTCGAAATTTGTTTCTGAACCGTCTTATTTCACATAGAG
Source organism: Sinelater perroti (assembly GCA_036346155.1). Classification (NCBI taxonomy): domain Eukaryota; kingdom Metazoa; phylum Arthropoda; class Insecta; order Coleoptera; family Elateridae; genus Sinelater; species Sinelater perroti. Next base: position 39,708,099 of record JARFIY010000001.1, read on the forward strand.
GTGATATTAATTGACCACCACTGAGTGCTGAGCTGGCCCCACCTGATTTTTTCCCGTGGGGATATCTGAAACATGAAGTTTACATGAATCCCTCGACTAATCTGCGTCAACTTAAGGCGCACATACGAGAAGAAATCGGAGTAATTGGGCAAGACATGTGTTAACGTGTTTTCACGTATTTGAGGTCTCGCTTGGAGAAGTTCCAACGTCGTGATGGCAAACATCTTGATATTGTAATTTATCGTACATAATTTCCACATTTTATGCTTTAATTTTATCATAGTTACGTAAATATATCATGAAAAGTTACTACGTTCTGTTGTTTTAAAATATGCATTTCATTTTGAGTCACCCGTTAGAAGTATTTTGATTTGTAGTGATAGCTGAGTTGGAATATTTTTTTACTTTATGAGTCTTTCAGGTCAGGCGCCTACTTAGGTGAATACTCAATGTAACTGGTGGGTCAGTTTTTTTTTGTTAAGAGTAAAAGTGACTCGAGCCGACTTTAGTGCGTTCAAATGTATGCGTCATAGTAGGGGTAATGCCACTCTAGCCACTGAAAAAAAGGTCTATTTTTGATAATTTATTGTGGGGGTATGGAATTTATTTTTAGACAGTTCATTTAGCATGTACTGAAGTGTAAAAAATTTTTTTTTGTTATCGCTTTATAAAATAGCGGCGACAAAGCCAATTTTCGAAATCGTGTTTTTTTGAAAAGCATTGGCGGGAGAAAGGATTTCTCGCAACTTATGTGACGTGGAACAAAACACCAAAAATTTTCTTAATCTACATACTATTGCCTACAAAAGTACGTAGCGATGTTTATTAAAACAATTTTTGTAAAAATGATGCACTTTAAAAAAACCTCGATTTTTGGTCAAAAAATACTTTAAAAATTGTTTATAATTTTTTTTACATCAAATCGAAAAACGCACTTCTATAGAGAATGTAATTGAGAAGCTACTGTCAAAATTTCAAGTAGATCCATACAATAGTATTCGAGTAATCAGTCTGAAAAAAGTGATTTCCAGAAAAACGCTTTTAAAGTTTTACAAACACTACGAAGCGGAGAAAGAAACGGGCACATGCTTTCGGCGTAGATTTCGCAGCTACACTTACTGATACATACATGTTTATTATACAATTACGTACTCTGGTGGACTTCTGAGAAACTCTAAAAAACCTTTGCTCTGTAAGTAATGTAGTCACTTACTATATTAACAGGTAAAAGTAGTATCAAAGCGAGCGCGCCGCCTGGACGTCCCACCGTGCTTAACACACGCTCCGAGGCGCTGCGTCAAAAAAAAATTTTTTTTTCACTATAGGACCAACTAAATATCATTTTTGAGACCCTAAAGTATTGTTTAAGCCAAAAAAACGATTTTTTCAAAATTCTAGGGTGGCGTTACCCCTTAAGCCATTCTTCGATTCTTTGAAGATTTCGCTGGAGTATCAGTGATACTGTTTGTGAATAGCTATGTGTTGTTTGAACTGCAGTGTCATTTGCATACGTAGCTATTCGCGTTTATTGTTGTATATCCGTTATGATTATCCGAATTTATGTTGGGAGTTTTTATATTTAACGTAAAAACTTCTCTCGGACGGATGTTTTTAGCAATCCGTAATATTCTATAGGTAAAGCTTTCTTGATTTTGTATAACAACCCGGCATGACAGACCTCTTTGAAAGCCTGTTGGCCTGGTTAATATCTAAGAGTATTGATGAGCAGCACCGTTTCAGATGTAGGTCGTGGCTATTTTTTTGACTAATCCATGCACTTGTTCTATCGTACTATGACTTCCTTGGAAACTAAATTAGTATTTTGTTATGGTATCTCGTTGTTCTCAAATTGATTTTAACTTCTGCAGGAATATTTTTCGGACTTTAAACAAAAAGCTTAACAAGCTTATGAGTTGATATGAAGCGATTTCCTTTGGGTTTTCCAAGCTTCGGTATCATCAATGTTTGAGCAGCTTTTTATTGTCTGGAGACTTTTATAATTGAAGTATTGCATTAATTATGTAGGAAATGAGTTTTATTGCTTTTTTTTGTAGCTCTTTTAGGAGTTTGGCTATTATTAGGTTGTAACCTGGATCTCTCGTTGAAACATGATTTTTGGTGACAGCACTGACTTAACTAATTTTCACTGGTATTATAAGATGAGTGATGTTACTAAATTCATTAAAAGTTTGGTGTATAAATAATTCTTTGTGTGCTTAACAGGGCTTATTGTCGGGTTAAAATACCGAGAATAAATGCGAAAGTATCTGCTTTTTCCAAGTTTGTTCTTGCTCAAGTTCTAGTAGCCCCATTTGGAAGTTTTAACGCTTTTACTTTCTTGGTAGCTTTCCATAAAGAATAATCAGTGTCCTTAGTGGGTGTTTTGCATCCCTTGGTTTTAAAAGTTGATTCAGAGATTTTTTTAATTATCGAGTTGCTTCGTTGAGTTTAGTTTTATTTCTGAGATTTCTATTGATTTGACAAATTCCTCTTAGTCTTCGATTTTTTTCAATTTTTTTTAGTAATTGAATTTTAAAGTTATTTTTCTGCATAAAAGTTGGCTACCATAAAACAAAAACCGGTAGACCAAGTTGTAGCTTAAATATTGATTTGCTTTATGCAGGTTTTTGCGATTTTTATACTTATTTGATTTTTTGCATGTTAATTAGATCGTAATTTAAATATTTTTCCTGTCAGTATTGATGTTGTTAACTCAGGCACCATTAACATTATTAAAGTTGATTTGATTTTTTGTGTAGCCCCACTCTATTGATACTTTAATATGTATTTAAATTTTGGTAAGTGTAGCTAAGTGATTAGAAAAAAATGCATACCACTAATGTTTAGTTTTGAATTTAGTTAAGCACCGTACAAAATAGTTTACTACATTTTTTGTAAAATAATTAAGGGTTCCCAAAGTGTTGGTTTATATTTTTCATTTAATTAAATAAACTTCCTACTATTAGTTTTAAGCTTTCATGTATTCTTTTCAGATGAACTGCACTAGATAATTTCACTTTTTGGCATGTTAGTTTTAACAATTGTACTAATTAATTCATTCTTTATTCTCTTACAAAACGATTAGTATCGTTCTAACTGGCTTTCCGATTATGGTTCATATTGGCCTTATCAAATTGCCAATTCTAAAATTTAATATTATTTATTCTTCGTTACTTAATAATTCATATTCATTGTTTGATGATAAATGTAAATATGTATAGAAATATAACAAAAATCCCTAATTTATAATATGATTTGATAAATGTATAAAGATGTATATACGTTAATATTTTTATGGATACATTGCTAGTATTAATTGATGTATAGTATTTTTAAAGCTACGAATGATTTAGATGCTACCGACTCATTGTTAGTTTTAAATAGTAGCGTTATCCGAGAAGGGAATGGCTTACATTCGAAAAACTGTTGTGTTAGCAACTAACATTAGTCTAGCGAATTAAGAGCAAGAGCTAATTAACGATGGTGCCACGCTGTGTTTTCATGTATTGACTTTCATAATTTCATCTATAGTGCTGGTACAGTAACGAGGCGGCGCGGCCCTCAATTAAAACTTTTCGGAAATAATCCAGCCCGATAACGGTGAATCGGCAATTACTTCTGTATGAATAATAATCAACAATTATTTTTGCGGTTCATAAATTTCTGAAGCAGCGACCGCGCTTTTAAGCTGCTTCGATTATAAAACGCCGCGTTTTATCGCCGCATCAGAAATAAACATGTGGCCGCAATTAATTTACAGTAAACTCCGTTCAATTATCCAATTCTGGTCAAATAAGTGCCGAATGCTTCATTAACCGGGGGATTAATAAGCGCCGGCCAGCGGCCGACGTCCGGCAGACGAAGAATGGAACCTGTTCTTCATGGGACGCTGTTACATTAGAGGCGATAGTTAACCGGTCACTATTCCAACAATGGCGATTTGTTGTTATACGACCCCTGACCCTAAATAAAGCGGCCGGTTTAATATCTCCGTGGATTCCACAGAGCAACAGCGCTAGAATCTTAATTAGTGACCCGGATACTCGTCTAGGATAGTCTCGGTATAACTGTCATTCCGTTTATTGTTTCTGAATTCCTGAATTAATCATGCACTTGCGGCGGAAAAACGCCTTGCATACTTGGCGAACCCAAAATTGTTCGTTTTCACTACTGTAGAGTGCGGCTTCTAGCGTAATGCGAGAAATTCAGAATTATACTGCTTTATCAAAAATAGTTCGAATAGTAGAATTTTAGAATTTCAGGAATGTTATTGATAATTCAAACTCTGACATTAAATAAGGAAAATAAAAAACAATTTTGTAAAAATTAAAATATTTTATATCTTGTTTTATAATGAAAATCTTGTTAAATGATTTAAAAACGCTTAATGTAGAACGTTTTTATACAGTTTTGTTTAATTTTTTTAATATTTTTGATATTATATTTTACTACACAAAAATTTGGATACCTGAAAGCCAACCAAATAGATCTTTGTGGTGTTAAGTCTTCAAACGGCAAACGGCAAGACTGTTTCACTACCATAAGATTGTCTGTGGCAACTGGAAATACTTAATGCTGAAAGAAAAACTAAAATTTTTCTTAGTTTTCCAAATTACTAAAAAGTATTTTAAAAGATTTAAGTTAGGGGAATTTTAGATTTTAAAGAGCTCTAAATTTATCTTCATTATAAAATAGAACCCACAGAGGCAGATACTAAAAATGTACCTACGATTTATATTAATAGACCTTTTACAGTCCAAAGACGATTTTAAAGACCAACATCTCAATTTTATAATAACTATGAATTATAAAGATATTGATATTTGACAGTTAATAAAGGCAAATTTTGTATATTACTCTTATATTGATAGACACAAAAATAAAAACCATAAATAAATATCACTAAAAAAACGTTTTCTCAAACAGTTTATGTTTAAATTTTCACAGATTTCAATTTTTCACGGCAATTCGTGGAAATAATATTATAAATAAACATATTATAACTTAAACAATTGTACAAATCTGAACATTTTAGAATAACAAGAACGCGTAGCTTTAGGTGTTCTAGGATTTTTTCTCAACACGTCAATATTTGATTTAGCAAATCTTTTTTAATGCTCCGGCAAACTTAGGTCTCCACTTTTAAAACTTTTCTTCGTGTTGCTTAACGGGTTTTGTTATACGTTTGTAAATATTGTTTAAAGGCACAAACCACATGTTTGAGCAGCCTGTCCATTTTTTAGGCTTGAAAGGTGAAGGCTCTGTTCGAATACATTGTAAATCAAAGGCGGTGTTGCTTTTGGTGTTGTCAAAGATAATTAAAGCTACTCATATTGTTGGTGATACGATAAAATTGTTAGTAATATGTTTAAGTAAATTGCATAACTGTAATGAACAAAAATTAAAGCAATCAAAAATTTTAAAATTTAAACTAGCAGTAATTTGGATTACTTTATCTAAGATTAGTATAATGTGTATTATTGTTTTTAAATTCCTTCAGTTTAAATTACAAGTTTGAGTACTCGGTTGACTTTTAAGGAATAAGGACGTGTTGATCGGCGCTCTCTTATCTTAGAACCCGCTATAGGTATCGCAGTCACAAAGTTCACGTTTAATATAAAAGGTGTCCCAAATTTAACGCAAGATTTGGATTAAATAGAAAACACAGTTTTTAGCCTTTTGATTGTAATTTTTTTATTGAATCATAAAGTACATAGGATAGGGTTATTTATGGAATAACACATCGGGGAAATGGCCTCCACGGCTTTGCATACACATATGCACTCGTTTGTCGAAATTTTCCATGACCATTCTGCATAAATGTGGCTGAATTTCTTTGATGCAACGTTGAATCTCCTCCTTTTATGCACGCGTGGTTGTGGGCTTGTTGACATAGACCTATGATTTTAAATAACCCCATAAAAGAAATCTAATGGTGTTAAATCACACGATCTAGGGGCCAATTCTGATCACCGAAACGAGAGAGTACACGACCTGGAAATGTCTCATGCAGTAATTGAAGTGTTTCACGGGCTGTATGGCATGTGGCACCGTCTTGTTGAAACCACATATTGGCCACATCAATATCATCCAATTTCGGCAAAAGAACTGTGTTATCATGTCGCGATATCGAGCACCAGTAACAGTCACTGCTTGACCAGCCTCATTTTCAAAAAGTATGGTCCATTATGCCTCCAGCCCAAAATCCACACCAAAAGTGACACGTTGTGGATGCATTTGTTTTCGACAATCACATGTGGGTTCTCAGAACCCCAAAAGCGGCAATTTTGGCGATTAACAAACCCATCAAGGTGAAAATGTGCTTCGTCGCTCAGGATGATTTTGCTCGAAAAATCAGCATCCATTTGTTGATGCTCAATAATCCATTCAACAAACTCTCTTCGCTGTGCATGGTCATTAGGCTTCAGTTGTTATGTTAATTGAATTTTGTAAGCATGGAGACACAGATCTTTAGTGAGTATACGCTGTAGAGAGCTTCTTGAAATTTGCAATTCTTGTCCACGACGCCGAATTGAGGTTCCTGGATTGTCACCGACACTCTCACGCACTGCTTCGATGTTGACATTTGAACGGCTTGTTTTTGTACGACCAGTGTGTTTGGTGTCTCCAACGGATCCTGTCTCTCGGAATTTTTCAATTGATCTCTTCACAGTTGACGAAATTAAAACACTATTCCGACCATATTTTGTATGAAATTTTCGGCCGCCAAGCTTTCATTATTTTTGAAATATTGTTCAATAATGAAGACACGTTGTTCTATCGTGTAACGCTCCATTTTCACTAACCCTAAACTGTCAGCTGTCGATTTGTTTTTGTTTTAGGGTTGTCAACACTTTACTGCATAAATGGCGGCAAATTTAAATCTTGCGTTAATTCTGGGAGATCCTTCATATGAAAAATTTTATTGAAACTAAATTTATAATAATATTTTGGGCTGTAATGCAATGAAATGTTACCTGCCGGGACTATACCTGGTCCATCCAGCAACATTTCGAACAACTAGAACAATCCATAATTGATGCAGAGTCAACCACCGCCAACGCCCAATTTCTTAAATCAGCTAAGTCAAATACAATTTAATCAACATTTTTCTCCCATATTCCAAAATCAAACCTCAATGTATCCACCAATGCAATACCCACCTCAAACTCTATTTTCAAACACGGCCGACCTTAGTAACACTCACACAACAGCATTCTTTCAACCCACTCAAACTAGTCGTAATAATGTTAACGATTACGATGAAAATATGAATACAGATCAAGTAACCAACGATAACAAATATTTCTGGCAAATCATTAATAGAAAAAGAAGACTCATTCGATTATCAAAATCAACCGAAAATATAACTGAAATTAACATAAAAACAAATATCAAGCACTCACTGAAACTGAGCGCAATGACGAAACTGTAAATAATTTCAACAAAACTAACTTAGAAACACCAAACCCCACCACCAAGCCCTTCGCCTGTATAGATATACGGAGTGACTGACTTTATTGCAATGACTAATAACCTAAGCAAAATAATTAAAAACGAAAGATTTTATTCTAAATCGTTATCTAACAACATGGTAAAAATAACCATTAGAGGACACTAATCACTCATGTATGTCAAGAAAATATTGTGAACCATACTTATCAGATCATATAAAAAAGAGTTTACCGAATTGTTATACGCGACCTATAATACTTAATTCCCCCAAATCACATCAAGGATGAACTAGGTAAACTAGGTCATCCTGTAAGAAATTTAATAAACATCCAACATAGAGTAAACAAGAAGCCACTGCCAATATTTTTCGTAGACCTTACCATAAACTCCAACCTAACAACAAATATATTTATAAAATGGAATTTATCCAAAATACCAAAATCAGAATTGGTGGAGCACCCAGAATCAATAACAAAATAATGCAATGTATACGATGCCAAGCATTTGGACACTCTAAGGCTTACTGCACAAAACCTTATAAATGCGTCAAATGCGGAGGATCCATGTGCAACAGCTATCATCCCGCCAACTATAAAGCCTCCATTATATACAGAGACCTATATAAGAAAACATCCTTAAGCAATCAAATATTAGTATACCTGTCATCAATACTAATCTAACATCTTCTATACCAATCACCAATCAGCTCGTGTATAATCCACTCCATAACACTCCAACTTACTTACAAATCGCAGCTAAAGGAACTAACAGTAACAATAAAATTACAGATAAATTTACCGTATTTCTGGGCGAATTTAAAAATAAGTTTTTGTAAGTGTAATCTGAACAGCATAATTTTAAATATGCTTACGACAGTCATTAATAAATTAACACAATAATGGCTAACTCTATAAGAATAGCAGCATGGAGCTTAAATAGCCTAAAAAAACATATTCATGAAGTAACTCTATTTTTAAACATTAACAAAATTGATAAATTACTTATTTCTGAAAGCCATACTACGGCTTACACAGAAATGAAAATACCATACTATAAATTGTAGCACGCAAAACATCCGGTCGGAACAGCACGTGCAGGCTCAGCAATTATAATTAGATCTACAATTGATCATTACCAGTTACCACCCTATATAACAAACAAAATTCAGTGCGCTCTAGTAAAAGTAAACACGATGTCATTAACCGTTGGAGCTATCTATTGCCCATCTAGGCATATTATTTCATCCAACGAGTTTCAAGAACTTTTACTCTCACTCAAACATCGCTTTTATTGCATGGGGTTCCAGATTAATTTTATCAAAAAGATGAGCACTTTTTGCCACCATACAACAGAATAATTTAAATCACTTGTCAACCGGCAAACTAACTTACTGGCCAACGAACCTTTGCAAAATCCCTGATCTGCTCAACTTCGCTGTTACTAAGGCATTTACGATATATACAGCAAAGTTGAAAGTAACTTCGACCTAGATTCTAATCACTCCCCCATAATAATAATGTTAAATATTAGTATTATATGGAAAACCTCAGCACTAAGGCTTTGCTCTGCTAAAACAAACTGGGAGCAAAATTGACGAAACTGTTGAATACCTTACACAGCTCATCTAAAAAGCTGTCTCAATAAATCAGAACACTGCACTCAAAATTAATAACGTACCGCTTCATTTAAAGCAATTAGTAGTAGAAAATCGCAGAGCCCGTGGTAAATATAAATCCTCAACAGAAAACTATATTAAACAATCTAATCAACTGACTTTATGATGCTATCCAAGAAAACAGAAATGCAACATTTAATGACTATATTTCCACACTCTCACCAGAATATCACACCATCTAGAAAGTGACAAAAAGCTTAAAATACTACCTTTAAGAAAACCTGATGAAAGCTAGACCCGATCAAATGAAGATAAAACAAATATCTTCGTGGAACTTCTGGCTTACATTTTCACCCTGTCTGAATATAATAATATCAATTTTAACACAGAAATTGAGGAACATCTCAAGTCGCTTGAGCAATTATTGCTACCCTTAAAGCTAATTTCATCAGATGAAGTACACAGACAGATAAAATTGGCTAGTTCATTCAAAGCCTCTGGCTATGGTCTCGTAGTACGAAATATATTAAAACATCTTCTTAAAAAAGCGATTGTACTCATCACAACTTCCCCACTCAATGGCAATTTGCCGTAATTACTATGATTGCTAAGCCTGGCAAACCTCTGCAAGAAGTCAGATCCTACCGACCGGTATAAGGGTGCTACCCTTATTATAAAAAATCTATGAACGTTTGCTGCTATACAGAATCAAACATATAACAGCCCCAGAAGAGCTAATTCCCACTCACCAGTTTGACTTCCGTGAAGAACTTTCAACCATCCAGCAATATCGTAAAATAGTCAACCATATCAAAGATACCTTCGAGGGAAAAAACTATGTGCATCAGTACTATTGGTTATCCAACAGGCCTTTAACAAGGTATGGCATAGCGGGTTGTTATATAAAATTAAAAAAAAGCTACCTCACTAAAGTTTCCTTCTCCTAAAATTTTATTTAACACAAAGACACTTCCGAGTCCAATTCGAGGGTATACTTTTCAAACCATCAACTCCGGTATCCCGTAGGAAAGCGTTTTTGGTTCCTTTCTATATCTCCTCTATACAGTACATATCCCCATCACAGAGAACACCTTAATTAACTTTACAGATGACACTGCAATAATGTCTTCTGATACCGACCTGAATCAAGAATCTGAAAGGCTTGGCACCTAAACCTTCTTGAAAAATGACTCGACCAGTGGCGCATTAAAGTTAACAGCAACAACTCAACTCAAATTACTTTTACCAATAAACTCTCCACATGTTCTCCAGCCACCATATACAATCAACTCATCGTAGTAAAAATTGAGGCGAAGTACCTAGAAATTCACCTTGATCAAAGGCTGACCTGGAAAGCCCTCATAAAAGCCAAAAAAAAAAACAACAGCTAAATCTAAAGGCAAAATTTATGTACTGGCTGATTGAACACAAATTGCAGCTGGCCCTAGAAAGTAAACTATTACTCTACAAAACTATTATAATATCTGTATGGTCTTGCAGAATTGAGTTATAGGGATGCAGTAAGCCATCAAACATCAAGATACTACAATCGTCCCAATCAAAGGCATTGCGTACACTGGCAAATCTACCTTGGTACATCAGTAACCAATCTTCATCGCAATCTCAACATTCCGTTCAGCACAGAAGTCATCACGAATCATGATACTAAAAGCAAAAATTGCACACTAAACCACACAAATAAATTCATTGTCGACCTCTACTCCCACCAGCCTTCAGTTAAAAAACTGAATAGACTATGGTTGGAAGACCTCACTGAATAAATCTTGGAGATTCAGCAACCCTATCATAACATTTACTTATTACTCTGTAAAACAAAGAGTAGATTGTAAATTAGCAATTAAACCAATAAAAAATTTACATACGCGTTTAATTTTTTTTTAAATGAAGTTTAAAATATTTTTAATCAAAATTTTTAATTTTTAATCCTTGAATGACTCGTTTAAAAAATATGTACTTTACACGTGGAGTTTTTGAACCCCAGGTCGAAAAAATGCAATAACTTTCGAAGTTATTAACATTTTGATCTGAATTTTTTTTATCAATTTTAACCCTTTTGCCACTGACATAAATCACCATTGTGTCTATATTTTTATTATTCATATCAAAAAAATTTTGAAAAAACTAATTCTATATCTTAAAAAATCATAACATTTAAGCGTTGAGATTTTCAGCTAAAAATTTAGGATTATATGCATAAAATGTTTTTTAAGATAAAACTTACATACTATGATGACGAAACATTCCTAAAATGGAAAATTGAATATTCGAATACTTATTTCTTATTCCATGCCACCACATTCTGTACATAAGTACGCGCCATGTATGTCGCATATCGTCCAAGTGCACGAAGGATATTGCTCTTTTGTTTTTCGGTCATTCTTGCGTGAACATAATTTACACCTGATTTTAACAAGAAATTATGTTCTTTCTTGTTCTATTATCGGCTCATTAATATCTGAAATCGCCTTAATTCCCAAGCGCAATTCTGTATGCAAACTAGAGCAAGTGAATCATTTATGAACAATGTTTTATTGCCATTGCAATGTACGAGTTATAATATAAAACATTCATGTTAGGTTAAATATATCGAAAAGCACTGTACCAAAGGTATTCCAAGAAATATAAAGGATGCAATTGTAAAATGTCTAAACTGTCTTAAAGACCACTATGAAAATTATAAGGGGTGTATTGTTTATAAGCAAATACAACAAAAAATACTTCAGATTAAGAAAACAAGTAATAATTAATACACAACTAAAAAACACACTAATAACAAACTACAAGTTACTGATACTATAGGACAAATAAAAAATTCAATTGAGCATAGATTTGAACTGATACTTGCAGATACGATCCCCGACTGGCCTCACTAGATTCTGGTAAAACCTGTGAGTAACGTAAGTAATTTAATATACAGCGATGGTCTCCACTAACTTGATAAAGCTACTATACATCAATGCAATCATAAAAAATCTGATCGTTTAAATAAGGTCAATTATAAACTGCACTACTTACTAAAATGTCATAGTGGCTTAGTTACTAAAAATTGTAGAATGGAACACTAACGCTCTTTGTCAATATGCATAGCAAGTTCAGTCCTTTTTATAAATTAACGAAATTGATGTAATGTTAATTTCAGAAACATGTTTTACTAACCAAAGTCACATAAAAATTCATAATTATACACTTTACAATCCTTAATTCATTACTTTGTCACATAGGCCATATAAACATTTTAAATAATTAAAACTAAAATAATATCTTTTTTTTTAAATTTATTGTTATTCTAAGCATTTGGTATTTTTTATTTAAGAAAGCTTTTTTACGCCTAATGTCTGGAGGGTCTGTTTTTTTCCGGTAATTTTTTTGATATTATATTTGTTTCTTTTGGCGGTTTTTTGGCTCTTTTCTTTGTTTCAGTCCTAATTATTTTGTTGTCCAATGGGGTTTGCGGATGTTAAAATAACTGGAACTTATTTTATACGTTTATTGACTTTTTTACACTGCCATTTTAAGGAGTAAGTTTGTCGAATTAAATGTGATACTTGAAGTTTCATCATCATTCCGGATTGTTTTGGAGCAGTACTCAATAAGGCCCCATGGTTTGCTAACGGCGGATATGTTTTCTAATTGTTTTTTAGCTAGGACCGGCTCAGGTTCAAGTCCTAAGCCCCAAATGCCTGACGAGTTTCCTGATCATCTACTAAAAATTATAGAGCCCTAACCGTGTTCCACAATGAATCCAAAAGAATATAGCAACTATCCACTAAGGAACTTGTACAGACTGGTGCAAGAGACACGAATACTAAAAAAGTACTATAAAGAAAATGAGAAATGTACAATAAGTCCGTGACAGAGATCAAACAGCACTCAAAAGAAAAACAAAAAGAAACAAAAAATGTTAGGTTGTGTTTTGACTGTTTCTGTATTATTTGGGGTGAACCAGCTATCTCGTAATATTACTGGGCTAGCTCATCAAAAAATAAAGAAAAGTTGCTCGACCTGAATGTTGTTCGCATATGTAATACAAGATGACGAGGAGCCAACTGACATTTTTTAACTAGTCATATATTATACACGGAAGCAGGGAAAAAATAAATAAAAGCGCCTATAAATACGACCAAATATACCATTTATTTACCACCGATTATAAGGTTATTTTTTGAAGACTACACCAGGCAGATGGCCTCGTTTACAGCAATACATTGTTGCAAACGTTTCTTAAAGTTGTCGTACACGCGCCTCCGTAGGCTCTCATCAATGGCTGCAACTTCGTCACCAATGGCTTACTTGAGTTCTTGAATATTCATGATATGTCTCTGGAACACACGATCTTTTAGGAACCACGAAAATCTCACTGAGGAAAAGTCTGGCCAGGATTCACTGAGAGATAACAATTTTGAACATTTTACAAACTACAGCCACACTGTTTTGCGCGGTGCGGGCTGTTGTTCCATCCTGCTGAAAACATAGGTTTTTAGGGTCAATGCCAAGCTTCCAACATAGTCACATAACGTTCTGAATCGGTCACTGTTGGTTTATTGTCATTTTTAAAGAAATACGGGCCTACAATTCCAAATGCACCGATTCCACACCAAACCGTCACTTTACGAAAGTGCAAGGACTTTTCATGCAGTTCCTTAGGGTTTACTGATGACCAGTATCGCATATTCTGTTTGTTTACCCGGTCAGAAACATGAAAATGTGTTTCGTCGGTTATTAGCAAATTATTCAGGATCTCTGGGGTTTCTCGTAACACCACTCATAATGATGCAGACAGCAAGTCTTGCTTCCTTGTCTCTTTTGTTAATTTCTTGTACGACTTGCAGTTTGTAAGAGTAAAATTTTATCTCTTTTAGCATTCGATTTAAACTTCTTCTACTGATGTCTAAAATGCAAGATTGCTGGCGCGCCGAACAGCGAGGACTGCAGATTCCTTCACTGTCTGCAGATTTTCTGGCGTCCGCACTGTTCGTGGAGCTCCATGCTTCACGTCTAACACTCTCTAGTTTCTTCAAATTTCTTCACCCAAGCCAATATGGTATTGTGAGACGGTACGTGACCATGTCGACCAATATTGAACTGTTGTCGATAGACACCCTGTATAATTCCTGAAATACAAATCAGGCTACATTATTTTCACTATGTATAGTTACTTCGCTTTTGAATAAAAATGTGTCGTATAATATAAAAACTTTTTATCGAGCATAACTTACCAATATTTTGTTTTAACGTCAGTAAATAAGAAACGCTCGATTTGACACTGGTAGAAGACTAGGACATAGTTTTAAAACATTTCAATGTGTCATTTCAACGAGCCATCTCTTTCGAAATTATTTTTATTTATGTATTAAAATTTGCAATCTATTATATATAAAGTGGTTATTAATATGCAACAGATATTTTCAACAAAGTCACTCTTTTCTTAGACAACGTCCGCATCGCAGTCCGCGCCTCATAAACTTGACCATTTAGTCGCCGGTTTAAATATACATTTTCAAATTAAAAATTTGTTTTCGATCTATTGATCAGTAAGATTGTTGAGTTATACTCTCATTTTTCAAAATGTGTTTAAGATAAGTCTTCTATCTAAATGTTAGAGAATCTGATTGCCATTTAAGTTTATTGAGGCATTTGTTTTGACACAAGGTGAATGTAACATAGACTGACTTTTTCGATTACTTTAATGCGCCAAATCCCTAATCAATATTCCATTTTTTAGATTTTTTGATGTATTTAAGGTCATATGTTTTGAACACTGTGCAAAGCTTTGTTGAGGAAAGATCTGTAATATGCAGTAGATATATGGTAATAAGAATCCGAATTTGGTACTCTGTGGGGCCCTGACCGTATTAAATAAAGCAGTATTAGTTGTAAACTGGTAGCTTATTTTAGATATCGAATAACCATCTAGTGCACCACATTTCACCGAGAGCTTGATTTCATCAAGAATGGAAGTTGTAAGTCGTGGTTTATTTTTTGCAATTATCCTGCGAACCTAATTCATGGTATGCCTCTAAAACCAAACTGGTGAATTGGTATGATATTTTTTACCACAAGAAATTTTTCAATATCTTGGCTAAGATTGAAGGAATATTGTCTTGTATGCTGTAACTCCTGAGTTTTTTTAAGGTTCTGAGATTAAAATTACTTCTGTCATTTTTCATTTATGCTGAAAGTAGCAATAAACATATGCAATTATCTTTAGTTTTTTTCTGGCAATTCTTTCAGGCATTAAGCAATAATTAGATCGTAGTCAGGAGCTTCCTCAAATTTTAAACTTTTAATAGGAAGTTTGTCGAAATCGTTGAAATACTTTAATAAGGCGAATGCGGTTAGTTTCTGGCTAGAACTTTGGATCCCATTTTCGGTTGCTAATCTTATAGATGGAATTTGTAGTTTTGCATAATGAATAATAATTGGTGTCATTTGTTGCAAAGAATCCATGCAAAATAATTTGGTATTGTCTAATTTTTTAATATACGTAGTAGATATTTCAGTTCTTAAGTTGCTTTACTAAGTTTAGTTTTATAGGTTAAATCTTTTGTTTTATCAATCATCCTTTGTTCAACCAATAATAGATATTTCTTCCTTTCTTCTCGTTTTTTACAATTTGGAGTATTGGAACTAACTAGAGTTTGTATACGTTGTGTTAGATTCTAGATTTTATTGCTGACTAATTATCTGTATATACTCTAGTTGGTAAATTTATTAGCAGCATAATATCAAGGTTGTCATTTGTTAAAATATTTTTATTTTTGGCTATGTTGCGTTAGAACAGGCATTTCATAGTACAGTATTTGGGAAATGGGCAATTGTGGCAATTCGAAGATCATGATAGTTAGCAGATTAAGCATAGTGTATATGACCATAAAATTAACAATTACTGCTAATATGTTGATTTTATGTTTGTGTTTGTTATGGTTGTTTACTTACTATGATTGTTGACTTTTATTGCAAGTATTTGGGCATAAAATAATGCCCAAAACATGATAATGCCATTTGAAATTTTTTTCTACGCCTACGTAGAATAAATTTATGCTTTTGAATTTCTTTAGCTACCGAGTGTTTTTTGTAAATTTCGCGTTAGTTTCCTTGACAGTTAAAATAGTTTGTTTTACAGTTTTTTTGTTAGATGTTTTCCAAAATACTTAACACACTTCAATTGCTCTGGCAATGGTTTTTAGAATTGCTTAAAATTTTTGTCAGTTAAGGCATTTTGATCACTTTACGTTTAACATGTGGTGGTTCAATAGTATTCTTAATTTTATAGAAGAATTTTATATTGTAGATATTTTCATTATTTTAGCGTTACAAAAAAAATTGTTATGTCCATGATTATTGATTTATTTTTTATGCTTCTTCTTCTAATTTTGTAATTTAATAGTCTATTTCTAACTACACAGTTGTATGGTAGTATAAGCCATATTAGTATCTAGGCAGAAGAAGAAGAATGTATTTTACAATCACCAAAGTTAATTTAATTTTGTTTGGGTATCTTCTATTAATTTTATAAGCTATTTACATGTCTAACACTTTTATTAATATCATAGAAAAATATGAGTGTTGGTTTCGTTTTTTGCACTGTTTTATTATCTTCTTCGTCGTATTTATTGTAGAATAGAAAATGTTTATTTGTTTTTTGTAACGGAATTAACAAATAGTTTGTTTACTTTTTTGTTTCGTGCGTTATTCTTTTCTTGAAGTTTACCCTTGACCTTCTTGTTTTCCATATGTTTGCATC
The DNA here is from genome assembly GCA_036346155.1 of Sinelater perroti. NCBI lineage: Eukaryota > Metazoa > Arthropoda > Insecta > Coleoptera > Elateridae > Sinelater > Sinelater perroti. The sequence goes on from JARFIY010000001.1 coordinate 39,724,934, forward strand.
GGTCTCAAATTTTGCGCAATATGAGGCAAACAAGATTAAGGCAGGAATTGTGTTGACATTGAAGATGGTTAGTATTATACGGTGGTTGTTTGTTGGAACATAAAGTTGCTATAAATCTGATTGTAAGCCTTTTGTAGAATTGGTATATATTGATCACCAATATTTAACATACCGTACATGATCACCCATTGTATACAAAGCTTTTTTGTTAATTGTAACATTAAGATACGATTTTTTGGGCTTAAAGTCCGCATTTAACACTATATTTGTTTTAACAGTTGCAGTAAGCAGTAAGCTTTGTTTTAAATTTATTATAATATAATTTAGATAGTTATATGCAAGAATAGGATTTAAAATAAGTAATAAGTATGAGCGGCCTTATTCAAGCTTCTCTCACTGCTTCAGATATACGTAACCACCACAACATGCCAACTGTATTTGAATCTATGACACGAACTTCGAAATTATCTTAGGTCTAAATTTTCTTCATTTTTTATCAAAGTCTATTAAGATTATATTATATAATGGAAACCAGATTATTCCTTGAATTACGTCCCGGGGAACATCGAAGGTTTAAGACGTTTATTTTGTGTGAAAATGTATGAAAGTAAAATAACATTTTACACATTTTACTTATAAAACATATAACAAAATTGTTTTTATTCTTTAAAACTGCAATATAAAATAGTAATTGAATATAGTAAAATAAAAACAATATATAAAAGTGACCTGAATAAAATTCAAGATTCCTTAAACTTCTTTGTCATTAAGGGGCTCTCTACTAATTACATTTATATCACTGACTTCTATGATCTAGCCTTTGACCCAACGGCAATAATTTGCACCATAAGCAAGGCTGTTCTAAAGACACAAACAAAGCCATGCCTCTATAAAAACAATATTATTCCAAATTTTATTAAATACACCAAACGAACTAGAAAAAGCAGTGGAAAATTTAATCGCCACTTTTCAACCTGTATCAACATCTCCAGAGTCACAGAAGTAAGTACGCGTTGCAACAAGAATTATCCATTGGCTACTAGAGCCAATATAGCTAAAAAAAGAAAAGCGAGAAGACTTTGGCAGCTCACTAGACATCTCAGTGATAAACACAAGTTAAACACCCTAACTAAAATACTAATCAGACTAATAAATGATTGGAAAAATGCAAACTTCAATAAATATTTGAAAAATCTATCATCTACTCGCCATGACGACTATACTCTATGGAAGGCAATTAGGAAACTAAAACGTATTAAAACTCTTATTTCCCCTATCCGCAAAACTGATGGAATTCAGTAAACACTTCTAATATTTTCCAGCCGCACAACTCGCAAGGATTACCAAATGATTACAGAGAGATCCTTAATTTTTTTGATTCTCCACTACAACTGCGCTTACCTGTAAGGCCTTGTTCTTTCAGAAAAGTCCAAACTGAAATAAAATACCTCAACAGCAACAAATCTTCTGGTTATTATTTAATTACAGCTGAATTATTTTAAGAACTTTCTAGGAAAGGAATCGTTGCTTTAGCATAGATCTTCAGTTCCACCCTTAGACCCATTATTACCCTATTTAGTGGAAGCTCGCGTAAATTATTGTAACTCAAAAACCAACCTACAAAACAACATCTTACACAACAATCTTTCTATTACTGCCAGTTTTTAAAATAATGAAGGAAATAATTTTAAAGCGATTGAACCCCATCCTGGAAGAAAAAGGAATAATTCCGCAACACCAATTTGGTTTTCATGAGAGGTATTTAACTTTTGAACAGATTAATAGGGTTGTCAGTAGTATTGAGAAAGGTTTCGAAAGCAAAAGAGTATGTTCGGCAGTTTTCCTCGATATCAAGGAAGCATTCGACCGAGTATGTCATTCTGGCCTCTTATATAACATCAAGGAGAATCTTACGAACCAGTATTTTCTGGTCTTCAAATCTTACTTGAAACAAAGACATTCCAAACGAAAATTGAAGATTGCTTACGGGCAATCTGACATCAAAGCGGGGATTACTCTAGGGGTGTGTCCTGGGGTCCGTGTTATATCAGATCTATACATCAAACCTTTCGTGCCAATAAAACACCTTTGCCGATGGCCATTTTGTGCTCCCACATTGGCCCAGCGCAGGCTACGATCAACTTACAAAATTTTCTAGATGCGATTCAACTCTGACTAAAAACATTGCGGATCAAGAGTAACGAAAATAAATCAGTAGAAATCACGTTTCATTTGAGACAAGTCAATACTAATCCAGTGAGTTTAATTGGCATACTCATATCAAAAAAAGATAATGTTGAAATGTACCTGGACTAAAAGACTAAAAGCACATTACAACAAAAAGAAAAGAACTTGACATAAGAGTTAAAAGCTACTAGGTAGGATATCGCAGTTATTTCTAAGCAATAACGTGTTTCTGTATAAATCTATATTAGTTCCTATTTGCATCTATGGAATCTAGCTGTGGGGTTGCGCTAAAACCTGAAATATCAAAACTTTTCAACGATTCCAAAGCGAAATTCTTCGGAAAATTGGTAATACTGAATGATATATTAACAATCGTATACTACACAACCATCTTAAGATTTCATGAGCCAAGGATGTAATTAAAACTTATGCCAACAGATATATAGAAAAAATAAGCGACAATCCTAGCATATTAGTGACCAACCTACTCAACATCGAGAACCTCACTGGGCTACATAGAACAAAGACATTTGAATTAATTAACTAGCTAATAATTATGTCATAATTAATATATATGTGTATATGTATATAATTTTTTTGAATATTATTACTTGTGATATTTATGTATTTTTACGTGTATATGAAAAGTTCTGAATGAGACTGAAGTAATAATGTAATATTTTACATTCTTAATATTTAAAATTTGATATACAAAATTTTATGCTTTTGTAAATATAATTTGTTGATAATTTATTATTGCTATAATTTGCGTTTGTTTATATATATGGTTTACTGTTATAATATTTTGTTATAGATATTTTGTTAAATAGTATAATAAGTTTTTTATAAATTCATAAATATCTTTATCACTGATTAGGTCATTCACAGTCAAAAACCCGTTTTAGAAAAAAACTAGTTTTGTAGCATGTTTATAGGTAGTTTTAAAAAATTATGTTTGGCAGACGGCAATTAATTGGACTTTATTATCATAAAATACATTGAAAGAAGAAGACCTGACTTTTACGAGTTGAATGAAGATATTTTGCCCAACAATAGCTCGCTTAGGCACACAAGGTATTTTTTAAAACAGAGGAGCTGAATAAATGGACTTAATATTTTGTTCGCCTATTTTATTTTAAAATGTTTACAGCATTAAGTTAGCAAAACGTAATTTAATTTACAAATTTAAAATTGTGTTGAAGCTACTTTCGCAAACAGGTAAATCACTCGTCGTGACTTTAATAAAAAGTACCTACTTCGCTTTCTTAATGCTCTATGCTTATTAAAGTGTTTTAAATGGTTGTTTCATTTTGTTTAAAATGGTTTTTTTACGTTTTTACTTAAAAATTCTGAAATTTACAATGTTTTTGTTGTCGCATATTTACATAATTTATAAACTATTGTGTATTAGATATTGCCTTGTAGTTCTCGAGTTGTTAGGCCGTGGTCGGAGTTTGGAAACACTTGACGTTTCGTCCACAACTACGGAGGACATCTTAAAACGAAAATCTACTAAATATTTTTAAATATTCTTCTAAATTTTCGGAATCTTCTAAAATATTTTAGAAGATTTTCTTCTGCATATACCCTTTGAAGTTGTGGACGAAACGTCGAGAGATTCCAAACTCCGACCACGGCCTAACCAGCCCGATAACTAACCATATATTCCACCAATTACCATTCTTCTTCAGTTTTCCATTTGCTTGAAATAATTTAAAACTTAATCCAACCATATTCTCTTGGGTTTTTCTGTAGAAAATCAATCTGTGATAATCTGTATAACTAACTATATTTTTTTATATGTCATAGTCCTTTAAAAGGTTGTGCTTTAGTTACGGCAGTAGTATCTTCTCCTTTGATTTCTTCTAGCAGTTTATTATTATTTTATTTATTAGAAGTTTTACAATCTGTCTCTTACATTTAGTAAATAATATAATATTTCACATGCAAAACATGATAGAAATTGTACATTAACAAATTCCTTAAACAAAAAAACAAACCGGTTTAGATTAGAGCTAATATATCAACACTCGCAGTCACTCAAATCTATTTGGTAGGTTCGATGTCTTGAATCTTTTAAGTCTGCTCTTCTTCCTCTTCTTTTGGTATGTAATCGACCAGAGCGTTTCGGTGGGCATCGAGCCGATTTTGGTAACGTACGCTGTATTTCCTTATCTCTTCGTTGATTGTGGGGATACCAAGATCCCAACGTATGATTTTGTTTGGTACATATCACAGGGCATGAACTCTATGGATCCCAGCGTCTTAGCTTGAAAGCGTCTCAAAATGTCTATATTAGAGTTGTTTGCTGTTCCCCACATCTGAATGCCATAGGACCCGACTGGCTTGAGTATGACTTTGTATAATTAATAGTATTTTGTTCTTCAGCGATAATTGAGATTTTGCCCTAAGAACCAATACATTTTTCGATATATTTCTCTCAGATGTTTGCGCTTTATCTATATGTGTTTCTTTTATGTTAGTCTTCTGTATAGGTAGGTTCCAAAGTATTTGGCGCTCCCAGCTTGTGGGACTTGGTTATTTAGCATAACTGGTAGCCAGATGGCTCCTCGTGTGCAAATGTCACTTGTATTAATTTTGTTTCATTAATTTGATGCGCCATTTTCTGAACCATAGTTGTAGTAGAGTCAATAGAGTCAGGTGGGCTTGGAGGTTATGGGATGCCATATTCATGTCCAAATGCGATGCTAGTATTGCCGTATCATTGGAAAATGTTGCAGTTGTTGTTACTGCATATAGGAGGTATAGTTTAGGTCCCAGTGCACTGCCTTAGAAGACGCCTGAATTGATGGGGAATAATATTGTTTGATAACCTCAAATTTGATTAGAAAGTGTCTGTTAGCTAAATATGAGCTGATAACTGTCTATAGATAGTTTGTTTTTGATTTTGGAAAGTAGACCATTATGCCAAACTTTGTCAAATATTTGTGATACGTCTATAAATACTGTTGTTGCTTAAATTTTTTTATTTTGTTAACAATTCTATGTCCTATGTTTGATTGTAGCATGTTGTTTCCTAAACCCGAATTAGTGGTCTGCAATTAGGCGGCTGTCCATTGACATAGGTGTAATTCTATTTAATAGCAATTTTTCAAAGACCTTAGATAATATCGGAAACAGACTAATTGGTCTGTACGATGACACATTTTTTTAGGTTTTCCGCGTGTGAGGATTAATCGTGGCAACTTTACACTGTAGAAGGATGAAACGTAATCGTAACACTGAATCGAATAGGTATGTAATAAATCTAATGGCTTTATCCGGAAGTTCCTTCGGGATGTTTTCCGTGGTGAGATCGTATTAGGGTGCTTTCCGTAGGTTCAGCTTATGAATTGCACTCGTTGTTCCACTTATGGTAATATTTTTAAAAGGGACGTCTAGAAGCAGCTGTATTTCTTTTTCTTGTCATTTGAGATTTCTGATGGGAATGGCTGGAATACCCGAGTTAGGTGGTTTGCGAAGATCTGTGCTTTTTCTTGGTCAGTTTTGGCCCAGTTTCCATTATCAGTAGGAAGTGGAGTTTTATGTTGCTGTGGCTTTTTCAATTTCTTGGTTGTTTTTCAAAGCGATTAGTCAGTAGTTTTTGTTGGAGATATGAATTTCAGATAGTTTTGTATGGACTGATTCTTAATGCTAGACAGGAGTCTTGAGTTCAGCGGTTGCTTGATTGAGACTGCGCTTATCTACCGGGTGTCTTGTTTGCCATTTCCGTCGAAGTCTGTTTTTCGGCAATTCTTTGTTTCACTATTATAAGACACTCTGGGCTTCTGATATGCTACTGATTTTGCGGAGTTGCTTGCCAATAGGTTTGCTGTAGCACTGGACTGAAAAGTTCTGTTGCTTCAGTTAGTTCTCCTTCAGTTTTTAAGGAAATATTTAGTGGCAGAAATTTGTCTATTAATTTCGTATATAAATTTCAATTAGTACACAGGGTCATTGTTTTTTTTCAGTAATTAATACGTGTATTTTTACTGTTACTATAATGTGCCAATGAGTTGCTGACAAGTCTAGACAGGCCTGGACCTTTAATAATTTCGCTTAAACCCCATAAATACACAAATCAAGGTTTGGCATGTTGTTGGCGGTATGTCGATAGATGTAAACCAAAATTGTTTATTGCTTTCATTAGTTATCTATCTTTAGTTGTTGTTAATTGGGACCTCCATTGTACGTTTTTAGCATTAAAATCACCTCCTGATATAAATATGTTTCCTAGAGTACGGAAGTAATGCTCATATTGATCCTATTTGTTGTTGTGTCGCGGCGGACAATATACTGCGGATATTGTTAGCGGTTCTGTCCAGTCTTCAAAAACAATTGTAGTTGCTTCAAAGCGTTCGTATTTGTATTCAGGAAGTTTGTAGTGATTTATCGAGGTTTTAACAATTATAGCCGTACCGGCATTTGCACTACCATCAGGATGTTGTATACCCTGGGATTCTCAAATACCTTCTGTTCTTAACGTGTTTGTATAACTTATGTTACTATAGTAGTGTATTTTTATGCCAAATTTTAGTTAGAGGTACTCTCTTTTAAAAGTCAGAAAAATGCGATTTGAATAAGTAAAGCTTATCGATATTTCTAAAGATAATAGGCTAAACTAATATTAGCATGTTGAAAATGAAAGTTTATATGGTATAATTTTCTAATTATGTTATTACAGGGTATTGTATTAACTTTTATTTTTAGTAAGAATTATCTTATGAGGACAAATACTTCCAAAATTCTCGTTATAAGTTATATAACATAGGTGTTTTACAAGAGAACAGAAACCTAGTAATTATGAGCTTATTTAGTACATTGTAAAAAGGAGGGGGGTTTTAGTTTTTGAAACAAACCCGTTAATTATAATTTTGATTGATATATTGATTTCCATTAGAAAATCATGCAAACTTTTTAAAAAATCGAAAGTGTTTTATAACACTTTTATTTCCTGTTTGAGAAGAGAAGGCTCTGCAGTAGGTGCACCAACATATTATGTTGTTAAATAAAATACTATCTTTAACGTAATAAGAACTTTACGTATGAAGTTATTTACTTATTTAAGCCTGTAATTACAACTGCAAATGATCATAGCGCGGCAGCATTTTTGGTACGTGCAACTTCTTGCAGCAAATTTTTAATTTTTTCAGTAATGAGATTGCTCATTTATATTTTGCTACACCACCAGTGAAGAAATGATTATATGGGGATATTTTTTAGAGGAACATGATTTATCAACAAGTAAGCTACATTTTTATTTATAATGTTTATGAAATTTATGCTGACATAATTTATGCAGAAGGACCAATGTAAATTAATTTGATAAAAGCTTAAGTTATTATATTGTGATTTACGAACCAAAGAAACACATTTTAAGTAATTCGGTGGTCACTTCTAAAAACATGCTTAATGGACCAAGCAATTTCTTCTCAAAAAAGTTAAAGTAATGGATGGATTAATAACAGCCCTTTGCAAATAAAAAAAAAGTTTCACTAAAATTAAAAATATTTTTAGCGCCGTATTTGTGCACACCAAACTTTAAAGTAGCATTAGAGAATCTAGCTAGCAATGCTTGGTTATACTACAGAGAGTGGAAATGTTACGAACTTATTATACTATATATATATTACTTGCTTTTACTTCTAGTTTCTTAAGCATTATTTCTACTTCTATTTCTTATACAAATATTATAATCTTGTCAGCACACTCCAAATTGTTAATACTTTTTACTTAATTGGTTTTCAATCAGTTGTTTAAATGTATAAAGGTGTTCTGTCGTATTGCGCTTTTTTTTCTGAAACCTGTGTGCTTCTTTAGTTGCTACAACTGTGTTGTTCTTTCTAATTTATTTGTTGGGAAACTAATTACTACCAGGGCTCTATAGCTCGGCCATGTCGAAGAAAATAAACCTAGTGAATTATATAGCCACCTTAATTCTTTTATGGTAAAAAAGTGGTCAAAGTTAAAAGAAATCGAGATCTCAAAGACAGCAACAGATAGCGAGATGCGGTTTTCAGTACTATTTAGATCGATTAAATTCTACTAAAAAGAGGCGTTATCGGTTCGACCGTAGAAAAATATCTGGTGCGCCAGAAACGTGTTCCAAACAAACACCAAAATTTGGCTAGCCGTTCACAGATGAGGAACAGCTGGGAGTTTTTGTAGTTTTGCAGATTCCCTAATGTTCATTTAACAGCTTAATCGGGGTTATAAGGCAAAACCTATTTTGGCAGATAGCGACTTCCAGAAAAGACCAAACTGTAGAACTGTAAAATCAGTTTAAAAATTGTTTAATAGCTCATGCCTTTACTCCTCGTCTTTCTGTCCAAAAGAGCCTAAAAGTGGGCACTGTTTTTGTAAATGAATTTTTTGTGCATTTTATACAGAGTGGCTGAAAAAAGTACAGTTTTGAAACCGGAAACCATACAAAATTTCGTTTACTCCATAACGGCAAGAGGACACTCGCATGCAAAAATTCACATTTGTATAGCTTTCTTTCGGTCACTTTTTGCGTGTTACATCATATTCCTTTCTGTTGCTTCTTTAAACCAAGATGTATATTTAATCAGCTGGAATTATAATAATAATCAATTATAATGATTTTTGTTTGTAGTTTCAGGTTTCTCGTTAACAAAAACTTTCACGTGTTGAATATTTGCATTTATAAAGAGATAAATCTGCTAAAATCACAATAAGAACAACGTCAATAAAAATGTGTGTAGCTATATTTTTATGTTATTTGATTAAAATAATTCTCTTTCACACAAATTTACTAAGCATTAATTTATAAGATTAACTATAGTATTTTAGTTCACTTTTGTTAATCTTTATTATTCATAGTTACAACAAAAAAAATTCCATAAACATTTGTTTGCTTCATATTAATTGCTATTAGTTAATTAATCACAACAAACATTGTTTAAAAACAATTTTTTAAAACGTTACTATGCAAAATGAATTTTTTTAACCAAGTATGTAAGGTTTGGTAAAGAATTATTAAGAAACAATTTAGATATTTGGTGTATTTAAGTAAGGAAAAAGTTTTATAAAAACAGTTCTAGAAAAATATTAATTATTTTAACAACATTTTATATAATTTTAAATACTAGCAATTAGTTGAGTTGAATGCACCCAACACTTTCTCTTTCATTGACAGTTATGATGTGATGTCTTATATGTATGATATAAATAATATAAAATATGGCTTACAATTTACAATTTTTCTTGTGAAAATGGTAATATAATTTATAAGCAGCCGTAGTCTCTAGGAAATTATGTGCTGATATAAACTGGAAATTTTAATTGATTTTTAGTGTTTTACTGCGTACGGTCTGTCTATCTGCCTATCTGGCGCTTTTTTTAGCTTTTACTTTAGTTGTGTCCGCAATAAAGTTTTTTTGCGCGTCACTCTGTTGTACTGCTGTCATACATAAAGAAATATGTAGAAATTCTTCGTATATTTCTATGTAGCCTCGAAAATGCTCGAAGGATTATCGCACCAGGCGATAGACGCAGCGCAGCGGCCAGGTACCGGGACACATAGCAAAAAAACTAACGCTTTTTAATTGCTCCTTGGTATTACCAATGATATGAGTTTAACGATATATTATTTCAACACTTATGGCTATGTGGCCGGTAACTAAATTTAAAATGACGTACGTGCTGTTAAGCTAACTTTTAAAACTTTAAAATAACGTTTGCTTTGTCACATCGTTTTAAGCTTTTGTACATATAAAAAAAGCATATTGGGAGCGGTTTGTCCGTCCGTCCATCCGCCCAACTGTTCAGCTTTTTAATAACACATGCTTAAATTGGTGTTTAAATGATAGCAATAAATATGAATAGATTTACATTGTTTCGCGTTCCCGATCCAGGGAAAAAAGCCGGTTCAGTTAAAATGTGTACGTATAAAAGCCCAGGATATTGTTCTACGTTTCCATCGTGTTCACTTCTGTTTCTGATAAGCGTAAGCACAACTAGATTTACTTTTTAAACTTTCATATAGCGCGTCCCACAAAAAATTATGTTGTATCCTTGCTTATTGTGTACAAAAAGAGGTTAAAGTGTAGAGCGATACCAGAGTACCCAAGTATAAAGCTGGAAAAACTAAAAATTATGTGTTGCTTTACAGGTTGTACTTTAGTCTCTTTGAAACGGTAAAAGAGCTTTTTGAATAACATTTGCTAGATATACTGATGTGTACTACTGTGGGCTTGTTTTCAAGTACAACAGTTGTAATAGGTCATGATTTTAAAAATTCTTTTAAACACTTTATCTTTGATTAAAATCTGCTTAAATAGAAACTAGATTAGTGACAGCATTTTTAAAACTGTATAAAATTGTTATATAAACAGGATTGTGATATGAAAGTATCGTTGCCTCTGAGGAGATACATTCCATCCCTCCGAATCTTGGCTATGACCTAAACATGCTTTGTTATAACTCTTCTAAAGTATTAGGTTTTTTGTACATCCTTATCAAACTTGCTAGTTTTTTTTTATAGGAATTATTTAGGTGAGAGATTGCAGGTATTTAATCTGATGAATTGTACAACCCTTCTAAAGTTTTCTTATAGCCCTTTCGTTTAGCACATTTTATAGCGCATTTTGACAGGCAACTATGTAATTTAAAGCTGCAGTGTTGGCACGGCAGTTATGAACACAAAGCCGCCTCATTTATTGAGTGCCCCTTAATGAGATAATTAAAAATTTGTTTTTCAGTTAAACGACATTTTTGTTATGTATTTATTACATACGCACAAGTCGCATTTATTTTCAATAAATTTTTTTGTTATCACACAATATGATACTAATCATATTTATAAGTGTAACAAACTACAGACCTTTATTAAGAAAAACTACAAGGGCTGAAACGTTGCGTGGAGAAGTAACAAAACGAATTTATCAGAATGTAGACATAAACTAAATCATATAATTTGCAGGAACATTTACAGAAGAATTTTTCATATTTAAACTAGATTTTCCTTTGCCATTGACGTATTTATCGATATGAAAGACGTATCACTGCTACCAATGTGTATATGAACATGCTATGTAAACTTTAGAAGTAATCAAAGAACTATTGAAAAAAGTGCTCCTGCGCGATAGAACAGGTTCTATGGTTTTCGAAAATATTGTTAAACTTTTTGAACAGAATCTTTTATTAGGAAGGATAAAACCACGTTACTACAGCAAAGTTCATATTAAAAGTAGAAAGTAATTTACCCAGATACTAAATTTGCATGTATAGTGTTGAAAAATCCTTAAATTTATTTACGTTTTAAAACATCATAAAATAATCAATTTTAAGGAGCCTTTATTAATAAGAAAAATGCATTTGAGCTTTTTCTTATTGTTCGGAAGTGTATTGATTGTATTATTTTAAGGTTTTTGAGTTGGATTAAAAATCTATTATTTTTTTAGAAAACAGGCGATAAACCAGTCTCTTCAAAGATGAAAACTGGATTCAAGACCTGGAATTGCCTCTAAACATGACTGAGCATTTTGACAATCTAAATTTGAAACTGAGAGCGACAGAGTAAAAGCTTCGGCCTGCCAGACTAAACTAGTACTCCAGGTCAAAATAACGGCAAACATCAGTGCTCTCGGCCATCATACAAACACCTTTGTTAAAGCACATTCTCCTTCTTTAACTCAGACTAACTGTACGCCAACATGTCATGTACTACACGAAATGTTTAAAACGCTAATAACCTATATATAAGAGTAGAAGAAGAAGAATTTGAAACTAAGGAAAAGTAAGAAGAAGAAAAACTAGTAACACCAGTATCCGATAATGTAAGGGCATTAAATTTAAATTAATTTAACTAAAAATACGCACACTTTAAAAAATGTCAAAAGACGCATAACAGTTTTTTGAAATGGACTTTAAAAAAATTACTCTATTGGAATTACTTATAAATTTTAAACCACTTTATAAATATTTCTAAGTGCAAAAACTTCGATATTCTTAATACAGGTATTTATCATAAATTGTTATAGCTGCAATGTTATTTCACGTTACTACTGAAATAGCTAAAAACTGACGCTTTGTAGTTTTATAAGTATTAACCTTTGCCTCATTCTTTGTATTTAAGACATTTATATATATATATATATATATATATATATATATATATATATATATATATATATATATATATATATATCAATATCAACTGATGTAACAAGTTGTAATTACAAGAACCCATGTCAGAAGATATATAAAAGATGTTTTAAGACCACTTGTAGACATTGCAGTTTTAGAGATTGATTCAGGGAATATGGTGTTCCGAAAAAATTTTGATAATACGCTACGTTGCCATTTCATCTGGGGACACAGAGTACGTCTTTATGTGACCATTAGCATTACTTTCACACTGGTGGGTTTTCTTTGTAATTTTTTGAACACAGAGATTTTTATGGCGCGATTTATTCAATTGGCTTTTTATTTCGGGCTTATAGTCTTGAGTCGAGTCCCGTTTATGGCAACAATACGCTGCAAGAATGCATGTCCTTCATTAGGGTATATGTTCAGATGGAGATTAACTACTGCAAAACAGTATTATCTTTTAGTACTATTATGAATATATGGAGATTATATCACAATTTTTTTCAGAATGCATCATACTTTTTGATGAATGGGTTTAATTTTCACGGATTATTTCTAGAGAGTCCATCGGCAGTCAATGGCCATAAAAAATATCAAATGTGCAAACTCAATCCGATTCGAATATAATCCATTCGAATCAGGATATCTGAATTTGTATCCACAAGAGCTGTTAAATATTCGTAAATATGTTACAAGGATATACACATCATGCTTTTCGTTTCAATCGCGTAAAGCAACACTTCACAGGGCGCGAGATAATTACTCGGACAAAAATATTCGAGCATGTTCCAGAACGTAAACATTATCGACTGGTAATGGTAATACAACAGACATTTTCGCCGTCTCTTTCTCTACATTTTACATTGATTTCATGTCTTTATCTTGTTGTTTGAGGTAATGGCAACGCCTAATAAATAGATATCTGCAATTCTCGAGCTGTTTAAGTCGAGCGCCTGCACTGAAGACATTAAGAAATGTCTTGGTGCTCTACGAACAACCATCTATGACCCCATCAAATGATACAAGAAGCTGAAAATGGACAGGGACGTGGATGAGGTCGACGAGTCACCGTTTCCACGCCGTTGACAAGACTGTTTGAGGGAGAATCAAAAGGAACCCTTAAGAATCTATGAGCCAACTTGCGTAGGACTTTGGAATAAACGATTTTACCGTTCGACCCATTGTCAAATCACGCCTGGGGCTTTATCCATACCGTACGAGAAAGAGACAGCGACTGATTGACAAGCAAAAAGCGATTAGAAATAAAGTGGCCAAGGATTTGCTGACCCAACTTCAATCCGTCACGTTGGCATGACATCATATGGACAGACATAAGATTTTTACCAGAAATCTTACTCGATCCCTTGAGAATGAGAAGTACAAAGGGAGAACTATTGAGCGCTCCTCTCATCCTGCACACGTCATGATTTTCGGAGGCATCACGGATGACCAGGACATCAAGATCAATGCGGAAGTGTATAAGAAGGGCATCATAGAAGCCCATTTGCCTCGACTGGGTTTCCAAACACTTTGAATCTCGTCACTGGGTCTGGTATCAGGATGGAGTTCCCGGACACCGCACCAAGATCACGCAGGACTGGCTGCGCACTACACCCCTACACCCCCGTCTTCACCGCTGCCAAAGAGTAACCCCCTTACTCCCCGACTGCAATTTCTTTCTGGACGGAGTTGGAGAGGAAGGCATGCGCTACTCCTCACTCATCTGTGGAATATCTGAAGCGATTCATTTCAAAGCCTGAGACAAACTCTTCATCGAATACCTGCGTGCCAACGTCGATGCCGTTTCCAAGATATTTCTCTCTCTTATCCGTGCAAATGGAGATCGATTCGAAAATTAGTTGTTATCCTAAGACCGATACAGCAGTACTATTATATATAGTTGGGTTGGTATTTCTTCTAAAATAAGAGAATACCGGTGCAAAACATTTGCCTGGGTGATTATCTCGCACTCTGTATCTGTATGTTGCAGGTGTATGATTTCCTCTAGACAACCCTCGTATAATAATTTAACATACATAATAAAACAAAGATAAGTGGGAAAATGCGATTTCTGTATCTACAAACTAAATATGTATAACACAGGTAAAAAATATCATTAAAAGCAGTGCTTCATTATATACCCCAAACAAACACGTACCGAAACTAAAGTTCATACAAGTAAAATAATAGAGATGAATTTACATTTACATATAGTTACTGTGTATTAAAGTAATAAAAAAGATTAAAATAGGATGCAAATACATAAATCACTTAAGAGACGACCTGAATGTTGAATGAGAGAGAATAAATAATAACAAAACATGCAAATAGGATTTCAATAACTTCTAGGTAGTCCTAAGTAAAAAAGTATGTTTTTACAAATTTTAAAAATAGTAAATCACGTTTCAGTTAAAAAGATCAAAGTAATGTTTAGAAACTCTAAACAACCTTTGCTATCTAATTTATCTCAAGAATTCCTTAGTGAGCGGTGAGGTGAAAGGTTATGGTTTTGTTTACAATTTTTACTATTTCTCGAGTTTTGCCCGTGAAATTTGCATAGCTTTAAATTTAGAACGCGGCAACGCGACGTGCCGAGACCATTCGGCTAGATGAAACAAGCCCACTGTGAAGCTCTCCGTAGTCATTATAAGCAGCTTTAATTTATGAAATATACCGAGTATAAATGTAAATTAATGTAAATTGTGTGCACTGTAGGACCAACGAAACCGTTGCTTTTCACGGTCAGATATTTTGTAACTCCAATCAAGATTAGAAATGATAATTACGGAGCATTCGGGAATTACTTATCTCACAATACTGCTCGTTTAGAATTTTCCAGCTTGCAGCAATTTATTATGGCGGAGCACAGCGTCGTCCATTAAATATAAAATAGTGCCGTTTAGCTGGTTTATTTTTACATTTGGGACAAGTTTTTTAATCCGAATGAGGTAGGAATTTAAGGCTTCTTTGGAATAAATTTTTAATAAGTGCAGAAGATCTTAACATTACTTCTAGTATTAAATTTCTTAAAGTACTAAATCAAATATAATATTACTATGTACATATCAAATTTCCATTTAATGTAATATTTGCAGTTATAAATGTGTTTTTTTATTAACACTACACTTTGTTAGAAACCGTTGTCTTTAAAAGCGGTCCAATGAACAAAAAGAAATTAGTTAATTCTCATATAGGGCTAAAAAGCATTTTTAAATAATTCAATTAAATTAAAATATTAGTAACTTATGATCAAGTAAAAAGTTTATTCTGAGATTCCAAATTATATCTATAATGTTAAAGTTAAAATATAAATGGAAATTTGTACACGAGGGCAGTTTGATAAGTCAGTGACATTTTTAAATTTCCCACGTAGTAACTTTAAATGCAACACTGCTTCTGTCAATAATCATCTGTTAATAGACTACCGTCAAATTTTGAGCAAGCTGTGTTATTTAATTTGTGTTTGATAGCCACTGAAAGCAGACAACCCTGAATTTCGAAGAAAATGGAAAAAAGTGAATTTGTATGCTCATCAAGCATTATTTTTTGGGTAAAAAAACCATTACCGAAACTAAGAAAAAGCTTGATAAATACTACGGAGACTCTGCACCATGAATTTCAATGGTTAAGAAGTGGTTTACTGAATTTCGTAGTGGTCGTACCAGCACAAGTGACGCAGGACATTTAGGTGACCCAAAAGACGTCGTCACACCAGAAATCGTCAATAAAATCCATGGAATGATATTGAACGATTGATGTTGATGTTTGTTTGTTTAAAATATTCATTCTCCAACAGTTCTTCACCAATTGCTTTGAAATTTTGGCACAACGTTGCATTCGAATACGCGTGTTTTTATATATAGATGTCGCACAGGTAAAAACATGCTTTTTTTGAAAAACATTGCCATCTGATGGACGTAAAAGCAGAGCTATAACAACGCGTGGCTGGGTACAGCTAGTGAGTTTATAAATTTGGATTTACCGTAAAGTATACAATGTAAATAATATGTTGGTTTTGAACAAATTGTTTTAGCTACCACCATCTTTAAATAAGAATTATAAAATTAAAGAGCTATTTTATTTATAAATGACATGCACTTTAGCGGAAATGTCAGAATGAGCCCATGTCGGTGTCGACTTACTCGGTTGAACGAGCTGAGTCGAATGAGGCCGGTTTCAACTTTAGGAAATGACTGGGGCAAAAGTTACGCCATTTTCATTTTTCAATGTTAACTCTATGGGAAATTTTTTTTTGGCGAAATCGATTGTAATTCGAACCGTACCCCTTGAATTTGATATCCGAAACCCCCAATCCCCCCCTCCATTGAAATAGACTTGCCTTGTTTCTGATTGGTCGACACACCACGTGGTAAAAGTCAAGTGACATTTTAGTATAAAAGAGGCGACACTTGCTTTCCTACGTTTAGTTGTCAGTGAGCATTCATTGCGTTCAGACGACGTCTAATTTTTCTATTAGTTTTTCTATTGTTTTTTTTTCATTTGATTGTTAGCCTTTGACAAGAGCAGTCGTGTTTTTCAAATGTGTGAATTTTCTCTTTTTGTTTGTAATGGGTGACTATGTTCTTCTTTGGAACATCAAACAGCTCCCTATGACTGCGAATGGCGTAGACTGGGCGGTCAGTCAAGGGTTGTTGTTCATCGTAAGCCTTTAAAACTATACGAGGCTTCAGAAAGTGGGTGTGGTCGCTACAAGTGCACCAAAGCTGAATGCAACAGCGGCCATGCCAGAGCAAAAAACATGTGGTTTAAAGACGCCCGTATCCGTCCAGATAAAATAGCGTGGATTATGTACGGTTTCTCTAACGCCTGGCCACATGAATTAGTGAAGAATGAGTGCGTTGACCTCTATTTGCCTATTGATCAACGCACTGAACTTAGTCAACACACGTTAACTTTTTGGTGAGTAAAATTTCAGTACAATAGTTAGTTTCAATGTTTGAATACAGGTATCGCTATTGTCGTGAAATGATTATTGACGATTTCATTGCTCGGCAAGGAGACATCAAACTGGGCGGTCCTTGCAACATTGTTCAGATTGACGATTCAAAGTTTGGTAAGCGAAAATATAATCGCGGTCGAGCTGTTGAGGGAATGATCGAAGAGGAACGTGAAGACGTCGTCATGGTTGTTGTGGACGCTAGAAATCATCAGACATTGATTTCTGAGATCCAAAAGTATGTTACCAGGAACCATAATTCACACCGACTCTTGGAAAGGAGATGATCGGCTCAACGAGTACGGTTACACACATAAGAAAGTTAACCACAGTAACTTTCAGCATAGGTTGGTAGGTAAGTAATCGGATTCGTCATTCTCTCCACTTATTAAGTTTATTTTACAGCTCCAGATGGCACGCATACACAGCGAATTGAGGTGACTTGGCGTCCGGCGAAAGATTACTTTCGTTCGCGCTATGTTCCTCAAGAAGAGTTCGCCGACTACTTAGTCAAGTACCTTTGGCGTCGAGAAAAGACTAGAACCTATGGAGGCTCTTTTGGATTCAGTGCGCCGCCAGTATAAAGACTACCGCCTTTAAACTGCGCCTTGCAATTTAAACCGCCTTTTTCAAGCCGTGGCCCAGTGATGATCAACTGAAGGGTCAGGGAAGTGACAGGTAACTACCTCCACGCGGAAACGCTTATAGCGGCAAAACAGTCAGCGAAATCCAAAAATAAAATTACATGTTTCTTCTAATTAACGTCTGTTTTTTATGTTATCTTAGGTTAGGTTCTCAATTTTAGGAAATGATCCTAAGGATTTTTTTTGCTGCGCATAACGTCTCATAGATGTTACATGGGGGAATTTTTTTTTTGCTTAGGAAGGATATTTTTCCATTGAAATTTCGAAGTTTCAATGTAATTTCAATGGGAAAAAATCCGTCCTAACCAAAAAAAATTTTCGATGTTAAGTCTATGAGACGTTATGCGCAGCAAAAAAATCCTTAGGGTCGTTTCCTAAAGTTGGGACCGGTCTCATTCGACTCAGCTCGTCGATCTTTCGAATGACACCCCTCCCGATCCAATTCGCCACTTCCGCTAAAGTGCATCCTTACCTTTAAATCACTAGTTTTTTAATGGAATTTTACGACATATAGTTTGGTAGCTCTATTGTTGTACATATATCAATTTTTAGAACTGGAAAATCTTGGACTTAATTTTTTAAGAAAATTAAACATGTTTTCTTCCGTTTTTCAAGGCATAATCCAAATGATTTCGTTGTAAATCAGTAGTTACTCGTAATTATATAAAAAGCAAAAAAGCGCCTTTGTGTTTTAAGAAATAAAATTGATTTTTAAGATTTGATTCCAAATTTTAGTGGTGACGGATAGAGCAGTATAATAATGAAATAAGGAGTAATGGATATCTTATGACAAGTGCTCATCTTCTTGGAGTGCCGTCTTCTTAACGAGGGTTGGCCACCATTAATGCTATTTCCACTTCCGATACCTCAGCCCGAAACAGGGATCTCGTACTCCTTCCAAATCAAGTTCGCAAATTCTTAAGCCAGGATATTCGTCTTCTCCCAGCGCTTCTTCTACTTTTAATTTTTCCTTGGATTATTAATTGCAGTAACTGGTACTTTTGATTTCGCATTATGTGTCCTAGGTATTCAATTTTTCTTTTCGTTATAGTATTTAGAATTTTTCTGTCCTTCCCCATTTTTTGTAAAACTGTTTCATTTCGTATTCTGTCAACCCAATATATTTTAAGTATGCGGCGGTATATCCACATTTCAAAGGATTCTACCTTTTTAATCGATGCTTGAATGAGCATCTATGTTTCAACTACATACAGCAGAACAAGTACTCTTAAGACATCTATTACTCTGTTCTTTAAAACTTTGAAGTAAATCGGCACAAACTTAAATTCTTTCTGTTCAAATAACAATTGTTTGCAACTCACCGAACACTGACTTATGAACTGCAGTTTATCATGGGCACATTAACACTTCTAATACTTATTGAAAGGATATCAGCAAAATTTGTTATTATAATTTGTTTATATTTACTGAACGGTCAACATTTTCAATATTGATTTTATTCACAGTGGTGGAGGTACACAGAGGTACCTGGTGTGTTAATTACTCCTATTCTTTCGCAATTTTGTGTTACTCTTAAACTTGAGTCTTAAATAAACGCATGTTCTCTAACTGTGCAGATAATTTCACCAAATTAATAGAGGGTTTTACACCTTCTCTAACTAAAACTTTATAGTTATTCTTTAAGCAACAGAAGTTGAAACATTTATGTTTGATATATAAGTTTATTAAACAATTAATTACTGACACCTGATCGCAACTATATATCAAAAGATACTAATGTTAAAAAAAAATGTTTGACAAATTTGTAGCACACAATTTTTTTTTATAAATACAAATCGAAGTTTAAAACAAACTAAATTATTTAACTGCAAATAAAAAAAATTAGTTTTAGTTAAATAAATCAAATAGCTGTACTGTCCGCCCTTTTTAAACTTGTGTTGTTATGGAGCCTTAAAAAAAAAACGTCTTATGTACATTTAAAATAATCTCACAAATATTTTAAATTTTAAATTATCTTGTAAAAATGTAATTACTATTATTGTTCAAAGCTGAATAATTTAAAAAAAATGTTTAAATATTATTTTAACAGAAACACAAGGAGTGGCTTTTATACATATAAATTTTTAACTGGATCGACTTTTTTCCCTGGATCGGGAACGTGGATCCACATAAATCATTATTAAAGAATTGTAAATTTATTAATATCTATTGCTATCAATTAAACAATATTTCTCTTTATACACTTCGTATCTGAACATTGTGATTTGTGTATTGAAGTATTCCTATGGTTCCTGATTACCTCTTTCCATTTGTCTTTATCTTGCGCGTTCCTAGTCAACGAACTTAGAAAGTTCGTTACTGAATTCTATATGTCTGTCTGTCGGCCCGTCACAAAATTTGAGATTTTTTATCTTTAAAAAATTAGTGATGTGTACAAGTGCAACTAAATTAAACCTCGGTCAAAAGAACATACACTCTAGGATCAAGCGTAAGCTACCACAGGACCTACTCTAGATTAACTAGCTTTAAGTAATAGTAGAACTCAAATGTTGTCTCTCTCTCTCTCTCATCTTCATCACGTAATTGGGGGTCCCTGGAATCCCAGCCCCTAACCCCCAACGCTGCGGTGACATCTGGTGGTTGTTGGTTGGTCTGCTGTAAGGCAGACCGCCCCCGCTCCGCCTTACGGGGGAATCAGGATCTTCGGGCGCTTGTGGCGGGCGCCCCTGTCAACGTCATAGTTGTAAAGACCACGGACTGCTGGATTGCCGTGGTCTTGGACGCTGTCGTGTAGTTGCAGGGCGCACTGGGAGATATACTCCTGTATGGTTGGCACGTCGGCATCGCTGTGGATAATGGTATTTCGTAAATACCACGGAGCGCCAAAGATGGTCCTGAGGGCCCGGTTCTGGACCACCTGGAGTTTATTCACGTGGGTCTTTGCTGCATAACCCTAAACAACACAAGCGTACAGCATCGTCGGCCTGATGACTGTTTTATATAGAAGGAGCTTGTTTTTTGTTGACAGTTTGCTGTTGGAGTGCAGCAAGCTGCCCAAGGCTAGGTGGGCTGTCTTAGCCCGCGTAACCATATTGTCCAAGTGAACTCTCCAGGTGAGCTTCTTATCCAGGGTCACTCCGAGGTATCGTGCCTCTTCTCTCCAGGGTATATCCTGTCCGAAGATCCTGATGTTTGTGATGTCACCGCGCCATCGTAGCTTGTTTTTGGTGGAGAACAGGATCGCCGCACTCTTCTCTGGATTGATCCTAATTCTCCACCTATCGCAGCAGTCAAATGTTGTAAGTCAGAGGTGTGAATGCACTCACTTAATCCTCTCTCAAAAATTAATGTACTCCTAGTCATAAGTTTATTCATGTAACATAGCCGTGTATTGCATCTTGTTTGCAGAGCCAGCTAATATATATTATAAAAAAAAAGATTTTTTAAAATTTGAAATTGGATTCTTATAGGAAATTTTACGCTGATTTCGAATTCGAAATTAAAAAATTTCTATCTCGAATAGTTTTCGAGATATTCGACTTCGAATTTCGGGAAAATTTTCGACATTGCGATTTTAAATGTGATTCTTATAGGAAATTTTACGCTGAATTCGAAAATGAAGTCGAAAAAATTCTATGTCGAATAATTTTCCAGATATTCGATTTTGAAATTTTAAGTTCGTTCTGGGATTGCTTACAGAGCAATCTCTTCGCCGGCCCTATGTTATTTTCTTCTAACTTTGTTAATTCTTTTATTTCGTTTGTCCATCTTCTCGGCGCTCTACCTCTAGGTCGTTTTTAAAATGTTTTCTTGCACTATTAATTTTTCCAAATTATTATCCATTCTTGTAAATACATGACCAAAATACGTTAAAATTATTTTTTGTATCACATTTATTAATCTGTGTGGAATTCCTATATCGCATAATATGGATTTATTGTACGATGTTTAGTCCATTTTACTGTCAGCAATCTCCTCCAGCACCCCATTCCAAATGTGTTAATCTTCTGTTTGTCTAACTTTTTCATCGTCCAAGATTCTGATGCATACAATGCAATAGGGAAAACTAGTGCATTCATTATTTTAATTTTGGTGTATTTGGCGATATTCCTATCTTTCCAAATTTTTATTAGTTTAGTAACTGCAGTTTTTGCTAATGCCATCCTTATTTTTATTTCGTCGGAACAGTTACGGTTATTTTCTATATACGAAGCTAAGTATACATAATAATCTACTATTTCTGTTCTGTTAAATTCATGTCTGCGAGTGTGTGCTTGTTTTCTTGACATTATCATTATTTTTGTTTTCTTTTTGTTTAAAGCTAGTCCTAAACTTTCGCTTTCCTTTTCGACGATGTTTAACAATTCTTTTATTTCTTCTACCGAATTAGTAATTAGAGCGGTGTCGTCAGCATATCTTAAATCATTCATTTTAACGCCCTCAAGTTTTATTCCTCCATTCCGTTTAGCAAAGACTTTTCTCATTAAGAACTCAATACAAATGTTAAGAAGCAGAGGAGATAATATGCAACCCTCTATACATAGTAAATGTATTTGATGTTCTTTCATTTATTCTAATTGTTGTTGTCCCGGTTTCATAAAGTGGTGATGTGGCCATTTCTAGCAATATGTCCCATAGGCCAATTTACTGAATCAAAGGCTTTTTTTGTAATCATGAAGCATATAAAAGTTGTTACATTAGATTCCCTGCATTTTCGCTGAGTTGTCTAATGTTGTGTATTTGATTCCTTGTACCTCTGCCTTTTCTAAAAGCTGCCTTTTCCTTAGCTATTTGCCATTTAAGAAAGGATTTTATCATGTTTAGTATAATGTTAAGCATTATTTTGCTTCCATGGGATATTAATGTTATTGTTCTATAATTCGCACATTTACGAGCTGAACCTTTTTTGTGAAAAGTAATCAGTGTTGATTTAGTTTACTCTTTGGACCATTGTGCTGTTTTTCATACTTTATTACATAAGAATGTTATTAATTCAATACCCATTTCATTTAGCGTTTTCGGCATTTCGCTGCTAATATCGTAATATCCCACAGCTTTATTTTTATGTAATCTGTTAATAGCCATATTTACTTCGGCTTTGAGAATAGTCGGTTCTTCTGTATATTATTAATGTTTAACATATTTGTTTGTTTGTTCTCTTATACAGTATTCTATCTCGCAATTACATCAAGGACTTTTCTATTTTTATCTTTAATAGATTACGTTCGTGATTTATAATCTCCTGTTATCTCTTTTATTTTCTTGAATAGATCTTTTGTTTCGTTTCTGTCATAGTGTTTTTGTATATTTTTACATATTTTATTTAGGTAATCATTTTTATCTTCTCGGCACAATCTCTGTGTTTTATGTCTCAGTTCTTTGTATCTTGTTTTTTTTCTTTATTGTATTTATGCCAGTTGTTTTGGTCTTTGTTGTACATTCTTCATTTTGTTATACTCTTTTAGAGTTTTGTCTTTTGATTTTCTCATTAAATCTTTTTATTACATACCACATATATTTACGTTCTTGTAATTTTTTTTTATGTAGCTATTCTATGTTGTTGTTAGTTTTTTCTTTATATGTGGCCACCATATTAGAGGATAGTTTTTGTTTGCGTTTTAGTATTCGAATATTCTTTAGGCGTATTTTCATTTCCCTAGCAAGCATATTGTGATGCGAGCCACAGTTTTTTTCCTGGGTGTATTTTGCAGTCATGAGGACTTGATCTATATCTGGTGTTTATGAGCACATAGTCAATCTGATTTCGATATCTGTCACCTGGGTACCTTCACGTGTATAATCTCTTACATGATGCTTAAAGATGGTATTTAGTATTGTGTATTCGTTTTCCACACAGAATTGGAGTAGTTTTTCTCCTCTGTTATTTCTGGTTTCAATACCGTACTTTCCAATGTATTTATTTAGATTGTCTTTGTCTTTTGTAGAACTTATCATAGCATTAAAGTCATTTTGTATTATCGTGACTTCCTTTTTTTTGGAATGCGTTGAGTAAATTCTTCTAATTCATAATAAAAGTTATCTATTACTTGATTTTTATCAACGGCTGTAGGCGTATATATTTGTACAGGATATGTATTCAATTTGATGACCATAATTCTGTCATTTACGGGATTGTACCCAATTTCATTTTTATCGCGACTCTATTTTTGCTTTTTGTCGCATTATCCGAGTGGTATATTGTATTTCCATTCCTTGTTTTAAAGTATCTTAATCCTTTCTAATATGTTTCGCGTATTTCTTTGTCTTTTTTTCATTATGTTTAGCTTCCCTGTTTGTAACAAACCTTGCATTCCAGGTCGCGATCTTAATTCTTGTTTTTAGAGACACCTTCTTTTTCGTATTATGTATTATAGCGCTTAAAACCTTCCTCCTGGGGAATCCGACTGGGGGAATACTTTTACCTCTGGAATCATTTCGTATCAAGCAAACTATATTTTCATTTTCGCACAAATTGACTTGGGCCTATCTGTTAGGTACAGATTGGGGTTGTGGTTGAGATGGAGGTTGAAGTGGGTGCCCCTTACTTTTTCAACATGCTTAGGTTAGGACACACTCTCTTCCAGTGTTAGGATGTGGGAGATAGGCAGAGCGCTTCCTTGAAGTAGACTTATCTCTACTGCGATCGTAGTGTTCACTCGCTACCTGTAATTAAACAATATAAGCGCGTGTAAATAAAAAATATCTAAAAAAATGCGATGAACAGATGGACGCAATAGGCTTTTCATATATATAAAAGCCTAAAATGTATCTTATAAATTTTTATTTTTTCTTCTTAATGTGTATGTAAACCTTCTGCCTGTCTGTCTGTGTGTGCGTGCGTGCGTGCGTGCGTGCATCTAGCTTTTTACCTCTTTTTATTTTAGTTTTGATTAATTAGGTTAGGACATTTCAAAACTGTGAAACAATTAAATTCCTTTTGTCGTAGATAATAAAAATTATAACGTCAGTCGTGTTGGTTTCCTGATTTCTAATCACCGCTTCTTTTAGTAGAAGACACTACACACTTCGTGGATGCAAAAGAAAAAATGCAGGACGACGCAACACACGTTCCTAAGACAGATTTATGTTTTCAAAGAGATCGAAATTGCGCACGAATTGCAGAATCGCGAGAAACGTAATTGTTAACGTCGCGTTCTCGGAATATCCGGCAGCAAAAGAGGTTGCGGAAGAGTCTAGCATTTGTGTATAATGCGGTACAGTTAAGAAACAGCTAATGTGGCAGATTGGCTGACGACCAGCGCCCGAAGAAACCTAAATAACGCGCTGAGCTCGATTTATATTAGAAAAACCAATATAATTCGCCGGGCAACAGCGTTCTAATAGTTTAACGTCGGCTTCCATCTTATTAAATGCCCACTGCGAGATCGGGTTTGCGGCGTCCGCTCGCGGAAATATCTCATTTTGTCGAGGCAATTACGATTCCCGGGTTATCCGGTTCGCTGGTGCAATACGACCCGACATTAATTAAAGCGCCACGTTCTGTAGGCCTTCCTCCGGCGTTAGTTGCAGATTTGCGGCGACGCGGCGTCAGTGCAAAAGCTCGCGCCACCCAATTCCGATCACAGATTTGCCAGAAGACTCGAGACAACGCAATTCACCGAACGGTTGTCCGCAGCTAAACACATAATAACAGTATGTTCTATTGACAAGTATAACTGTTGCCTCATTCGCACGGCGAGCATGACCACTCATAATCTCGTACCCAGCATATCCATCAATGCGTCGTCGGCGAATCGCTTACTACGGAGGCAAATATTTTGCTTGCGTGCATATATTAACAAATTGCACGTAACTGTAAAATCACGATCTTTGCGCGCGTCACGTGCTGTAGTCGACGTCGTTGCCACATGGAAAACAAGAATACAAATAAAATTTTCAGCTGCACATCGACAAAAAGAGTCTATATATGTATTAATCTATCTAAGATACAATAATATAGTTAGATTTTTATCTATTCGTATAATTAAACTTAGCATCGAATTTTGTCATAGTATATGAAACCGTGTTAAGATAAATTCAACGTAGCCTAATAGTTGCTTCAGTTCGCATATCTAAATGTAGTTTTATTTTGTAATTCTACTAAAACTTTTCTGTAAGGAGCTAAGCAAATTTGTAGTTCTCTTTTAAACTTTACTTTGCGTATTGTATCTTTTTCAGCTAAATAAAGCTTTAATTTTGTAATCATATTGTTTATCTTGATGGTTTATATTTTTAAGTACTTCACCACTTATACGAAAAGCAATGTTTACTATTGCTACAACTGCAGGTGAGATATAATTTTCTCTTTGACCCTTTCGGGTAAAAGAGCTTTCCAACATGCATTAGGTATTGATGGTTTTATTTCCACACAAGCCGATGGCACAAATTTAATATAATCTTCTTCTTTCACGATTTCTTCTGCCCTTTCAGGCGTCGGATTGCGGGTCCCGTCTTTCTTCCACCCAGTTCTTCCATGCTTTTCTGTCTTCTGCTAGAATATTTATTCATTGATCTTCCAACCATCTACCTCTCCTGCCTCTTATTGCTTTTCCGATTTCCATTATTCTTTTTGGTAATTCTTTACTGTCCATTTTTGTGATACGCCCGTATCAGTTTAATTGTCTTTTTTAATCCAGTACTGGTGGTTGCTGGGTAGTCTCCTTTATGTGCTCGTTTCTTACATGATCCCATTTGGTTATCCCCATGATCCTCTACAGATGTTTAATTTCCGTGACGTTTATTTTTTCTCGTGTTTTTTTTCTGTAAGATCCAGTTCTTTGCCTGCGTAGGTAATTATGGGTATTGTAGATTTTTAGTTTAACATTTATTTTAATTTTCTTGTGGCCTAAAACCGTTTTGTTCAGCGTATAATATATTCTCGTTGATTTGTTTGCTCTACTGGTTAGTTCTGCATCGATTTTACCGACACTTGTTAGTATTGTCCCTAGATATTCAAAGTTTGTTACTCCTTCTAGTGGGGAATTCTTGCATATAATCTCTCTGTACCTGTTGATTCTTTGGGTTTTATTAATTGTAATCACTTTCGTGTTAATATCCATTTTCATGTTTTCTATTTCATTGATCCAGTTTTATAGTAGTTTCTGCATTTTCTCTATAGTGTCGGCTACTAATGCCACGTTGTCTGCTTACACCAAGCTGCTTATTGATATGGGTTGTATGTTTTTATATCCTACCACGGTTTTTAGCTCTTTTTTGACCTTGATTAGTTCCCCTGCTTTATCCTCCTTTTTATCTTGAATTTCTCTGATATTTGCCCTGCTATTTGTACTTTACCCATTACTTTATTAATTGTGATTCTTATTATTTATGTAAGTTGGTTTGGTACTTCTAATTCGGTTAGGGTGTTCTATAGTGCTTGTCTGTTCACTGTGTCGAATGCCGCTTTTAGGTCTATGAAACTTATGTATAGCTCTTTTCCTTCTTCTATTGTTTTATGTATTAGGGTTCTTAGTATGAAGATGTTTTCTTTCGTTTGTGTTCCTGGTCTGAATACTGTTTGTTCTTCTTCTAGCTTGTGTTCTATGTAACCTGTTAGTGTTTTCTTTAGGAATCTTGTGTATAGTTTATGTGCTGTTTGAGCAAGGCAGATAGCTTTATAGTTTGTTCAACTTTTTTGTGTATTGGGATGATTAAATTAGGAATTTTTTTGGTTCCATAATTTTTTGAATAGATCCCATAACTCTTCCTTCCCTTCATTTTCTATCCATTTAATTATTTGCGAGGCTATCTCATCTTCTCCGCTTGCTTTCCCTGTTTTTATTTGTTGGAGTGCTTCCTGTATTTTTTCTGTTATTTCTTGGATTTATTTTGTATCTTCATACTACTCTTTTTTTTCCTCAACTGCGTCTCCTAATTTTTCCCCGTAGAACTTCTTCGTGGTTTCCAGTGTTTCCTTAATTTCTAATTTGAGCTCGTTATGTTCATTGTACCTTGCTTTTAATTCTTTTTGGTTTAATCCCTTTAACCTTTTTACGGTTTCTTTGTATTTATTATAATTGTTGTTAATTTCTATTCCAAACTCTCGCTAGCTTCTTTTCACTTCTTTGATTGTATTTTTTACTTTGTTTCTTTTTTACTTTCCTATAATAAGGAAAGTAATGTAATCGGGGGAAATTTGACCTACCCAGTTTTTCACATTTCTGGACGAAATATAGCCTCAGGACACCAAAAAAGTTGGTTTCAGCCATTGCTTCGTGTGTGTGTGTCTGTCTGTCGGTCTGTCAGTAAACAGGATATCTCGAGAACCGTAAGAGCTAGAGACTTGAAATTTGGTATGCAAGTGACTTTTAAGTAGGGGACGCAGTGAAAATCGGCCGAGCTGTTTGGTCGCAAGATCGCAAAATCGGTCGCAAAGCGGTCGCGAATCTAAACGGTTGAAGATACAAAAACTTCATGAGAATAAAAATGATTTGTTATCACGAGATAAACATGAATTTAAAGTAAAGGTTGGTAAAATAGAAATTTGAAAAAAATTGAAGCCCAGGATTTTTGCCAGAATTACCCAAATAATAGGATAAGGAAAGTCGTGTGATGTTCACACCAGATTTTTCTGTGTAGTTTTCCATGTCATGTCTTGCTTTTGTTTGAATGTACTTCTACCATGTTTTTTTCTTTACTAATTCTTTATTTCTTCATTTCACCACTTTGTTCTTTTTAAATGTTTGCTAAATTTTCTTCTCCTGCATGTTTCTTTTGTCGCCTTTAAAGTTATTTCCTTAAATATTTTTTATTTTGCCTCTAAGTTTTCTTCTTGTGCCTCGTCTATTTGTCTGCTGAATAGTCTTTGTCTTTTCTTGGTACTTTTTCTGATTATCTAGTATTTTTAACTTGTAAGTTACTATTTTAATATAGACTTTTTTCTGTCTTGTTTATTCTGGCTAAAAGTTGTACCACCACTAGTCTGTGATTTGTGGCTAGTTCTGTCTCTTTCTTTGTTCCTATATTTTGTATGACCTAGTTGAGATTTTGTGTATGCACCATATAATCTATTAGGCTTTTTAAATTGCATTTTTCTGCTACGAAGGCATATATGTATATATATTTAATATAATCTAACATTCTTTCAAAAAGGTTTTATTGTTATCATTTTCTAAGCTGTCAAAAATTTTCTTGAAAAATTAGCGTATGTAGTACGTTCTGAAAGTTTGGATAACACCTTGGCGATTAATTGGTATTAATGATATATTGTTTAGAAGCAAGAAAACAATTTTTATATTTGGCTGATTTAGTTCCTTGGTATGGCCGCTAGAGTTATCAGTAAGCAGTAAAATTCTATTATTAAAATATTTCCGTCAATAACATTCCATTGAAATGACAAAACGATAAAAAGCAAGTTCTAAAAATATTTTTTAATTATTTAACCTTTTTTTTGTTACATCGCCAGACAACTGAAACTTAGCAATGTTTTTCGTTATTTGTGGATTGAAAGAACAATTTATTAACATCGCTTTGTTATCAGACTCCCTTATAGATTGCTATACATATGAAGAATAATACGTTATTTAAGAAACCTTAAGCCCTAGTGCACTCTTTTATTTTTTGAAATATAAGTGCGACGTAGTAGTCTCTTCCAGTGTAATGCTATCTCATCAGCTTTAAAAATATGATCTACCTTGTATATCTTTCTTAATTGATAATTACAAGTAGTTGTAACTTAAGCTTATTTAACATTGTAAAAATTTTTTTAGTTTTCTAGCCAAACTTTACTTGCAATAAATGACTGATTTTGTTGCTTTACTGAAAAATCTGGTGTGAACATCACACGACTTTCCTTATCCTATTATTATATATTATACCGGGTCCATCGTCTCGGCCCTGCGCTGCTCTCGTCCCGGAACTTGTTATTTAAAAAAAAAGACGAGGCGCGAGTCCATCATCTCGGCCCTGCGCTGTTCTCCTCTAAAAATTTGTTAATTTAAAAAAGGACGAGGCGCGAGTCCAACACTCGAAAGCTGATTAAAATAAACAGTACAAGATAATAATTGAATCGCACTTAAAATTTTGAACGTCACAGAAGGTAACCGTGCGAGCTCGGCCGCACGGCCTTCGCCATTATCGTCTGCGTGCTCCCTCCTAGCGGCCAAGCGCTCCCGCCCGTCCTCCCGCAGTCGGTCCGGTAGCTCTCCGAGCGCGCTGTGATTGGTCCGTTCAATTAATTTTTAATCGGCTATAACTTATTTATTTGACCTCGGATCAAAAAATTTCATCGTAATTTTTTGTTAGTCTCGGTTTGATCTATCCGATAATATAAATTTCCCGAAACATTTTATGAACACCCGGTATATTAAAAATCCTGATCTTCAATTTTTTTTGGAGTTCCTATTTTACCTACTTTTATTTCAAATTCATGTTTATCTCATGATAACAAATCATTTTTACTCTCATAAATTTTTTGTATCTTCAACCGTTTAGATTCGCGACCGCTTTGCGATCGATTTTGGGACCTTGCGACCAAACGGCTCGTTTCAATAAAAAACAGTAATACTGCATCATTTTTGCATTTACAGGAGACTTTTTTGATAACTGAAATTAATGTTATGCATGAAAAATTCATGAAATTTTCCCATTAATTTCAGCTGTAAGAGTATAATACATATATGGTCAGTTCTCTTATAACGCAATTAATTCTTACCATGTTATAGGGGGATGTCGAAATTTTTGCTTTGCGTTATGAGGTTATAGGAGAGTTTTGATTTGATTTTATTAAGTAAATTATTTTTGAAAGTTTGACGTTTTTTTTGGATGAAATGCTCCACACTAATGGATAGTTTATTTTTATATTTCATTGTCAGGACATTACTTAATAACATATATTATTGCTTTTAAAAATGGCTTATAGATAAGGTTTATCGAATAAATAACAGGAATAAAAATAAAACAATAACACATTGTTTAATGAAGAATAATAATCTTTATAAATAAAAGAAAAAAAGTAAGGGTCCTTGAATAAAAAGTGTAAAAAGAAAATTTGTGATCATGTAAAGAAAGGCGATATGATATAAACGGCCAAGGCATTTGTTTGCGGCTTTAATTTTGGGGTGCAGATACCAGCAAATTTCCCACATTTTCGAAAAGAGCTAATAATGGCGTTGTTTGAAGTGCAGTGCCTACCATATTGCCGCTTCAACTGAACAAGGAGTGAATATTTGAAAACTTTACCTTTTTAATTTAAAGAGGTATAGCACTTGTCATGGAGAATTCTGATTCTTTTCCAATAACTTTTCAACATCTACAAAAGGAAGTTTGGTAAACTATCAATGTAATGCAAACCTGATTACATAGTGAAGCGTGAAACAACAGCTCAAGATACGCTTTAAAAATATAATAAAAATAATTTTGTATCATTTGAGCGAAGAAAATTTAAATTTAATTTAAATTGTGCGCCATTTCACCCTGCGTGATTGGCAATGTTCTGCTTGCTGACATTTTGTAGTAAACACATTGCGGTTAGACAATATGAAGAGCTACTGTTGAAAGTCTATACGCAAATTACTTGGAATTTTTAGGAGGAAAAATGCACACAATGAAACAACTACGAAAAGACTAATTCAATAATTTCGACAAGAAAGTTCGGTTTCAAAACAACAAAAAAGCAGGTCGACCCGTACTGGCCACTGAAAACTAGTGAATATTTGAAAAAACACCATGTAGTGAATTCTAACAAAATATTTGCATCTGCACCCATTTAAAATTCAGCTAACCCAAGAACTAAACGACCATTCGGAACGCCGGTTGGGTGTTATAGAATCAAGAATTTGACAACAATTTTGGTAAAAAACAAACATATTTAGCGACGAGGTGCATTTCCACCTTAATAGGTATATAAAACAGCAAAATTGCCGCACTTGGGGCATAGAAAATCTTCAAGTTATTTAAAAACGGCCTATGCATACCACAAGAATAACAGTTTGGTGTGGATTTTATGTTGATGGAGTGATTAGGCCGCTTTCTTTTTTGAAAACGGGGCCGAAAATGCAGGGACTATCAATGGTGAATGTTATTGTAAAATAGTGGATTTTTTATGTCTTTGTTTGTTGGAGCAAGAATTTAATGGGCGGCTAATCTCCGAAAACAGCGAAGTGAACTGGCTACATACATTGTTTCATCTGAAAATTTGTGTAGATAAAGTATATGCTACAAAAATAAGAACAATTCCTAAACTGAAAGCAAAAATTTCAAGTATTATAAACTAAATTGAGCTATAGTTATGCGAAAATGTGACCGAGAATTATATTAGAAGAATTCGAAGTTGTTAAGTGAGCAATGGAGGACATTTATCAAATATCCTATTCCACATTTAGTAGCAACGTTTATTTTTTAAAATTTCATAACTTTGCCAACTAACAAATAAATAAAAAGTATTAAATAAAATAAATATGCATTTATTTTAGGGCACTATAACGCGTCTGATAAAATAATAAATTTAATTTTTTAATATTAAATATCACATTCTCAAAAAGGAAAGAGTAAGATTTCATGTCGCAATTTTGAAGTGAATATAAAATAACGAATTTATTTAATCAACCGCCTTGAAACACTAGTCAAATAAAATATTTGCATAGAGATGTATGGTTATAGCTTTCATTAATAGAAATAGCACTTCTATTTTATTGATTTAAATTGTGGAATTTGTGCTGGAAAACCACAATCTGCAAATAGCGTTTGTTGATGCACTAATTCGGAAGAATGTGGGTTTGTCGAACAGGTTTTAAATAACAGAATGCAGAAACGAACGTATTTTTATAATTATGTAATTAGCTTTGCATTTCCTTGATAAATTGGATGGATTTTTTCAATGGTCTAAAAATTAAAATTTGTCTTTGAAAACTGCAGTGATTTTTTACTTATTTATTTTGAAATAAATTGAAATTAAAATTTCTAACAGATTATTCAAAAAGCATGACAGAAAATAAAATTTTAAAGTTGCTATTAGGGGAACAGTAAATTTTTGACATAAATATTTCATATTTTTGATCATCTTAGGATATAAAATAGATTAGAACTTTAAAGCAGAGAGTAAGAAGTGAAAGAACGCGAAGATAAAGTTCCATAATTAATTTTCGGTAGTGGAAACTGCGAAGAAGTTGGTGAGATAAGAGCAATGCAGATCTAAACAAAAAAAAACTAAATAAAATAAAAGAAAATTGAAATAGATATTAAGTTTTTTTTCGATTATTACAAAGGTTGGATAATAATAAAATAATAATGTTGCACAATAAGCCGTAAAGGCCTTTGCCTATAAATTTCCTCCATCCATTTATGTACCTTGTGTACCTTGTTAAACCTGTAACTGATTTTAACCATGTTTTTAGAAGTCTTATCTTCTTTTTTCCCTCTCATGTTTAACTTTGAGTCGCCTAAGAATTTCTATTCTGCTCCTTCTTTGACACGTGATCTAACCACGAAAACCTTTTGGTTTGATGGTCTTGATAATGAGTATATCTTTATAAATTGAATGAATTTTTTATTTCTTCTTCACCCATTTCCTTATTTTGTACATTCATAAATTTTTTGAAGTATTTTTCTGTCTCATCTAGCTAGCTTGTTTTCGGTCTTTGTTAAAGTCCATACCTTACTATGGTAAGTAACTATCGCTTTCATGATGTTCTGATAAATATGTTCTTTTACTGCTCTCGACGCCACTTTTTTGACTTCTAAATAAAAGAGTTGATACACTTTTAAACTCATATTGTTTCTAGTACACTTGATAACATTGCGTCACTATTTTGATTTTTACCGTTGAAGACCATTTAGTGTTTTTCTCAATAATCTCTAGTTTAAAAATTCTTGTTTCTTCTTTCAGCCTGAGCAATTATTTTTTCGTTCTTCTGTAATTCTTGTTAACCTTGTGAAGTCGTTTGCATATACCAAAAGCTTGATTCCGGCTGTTGTGTTATATTGTTGCTCGTTTTGATTTTACAAAGTTAAAGAGCGTTCAAAACATGACATTTTCCCGTCAGTTCTTTGTGTACTTTAAATTTTTTGGATTCATAAATAAGTTTTTTAAAGCCTGTGTAGTTTCTTCACTTCTTCTCTATTTTCCTTGAAATTGTCTGTATTTTCCTTTGAGTTGTCGTTTAATGTTTTTGTTTGTTTTTTTTATCATCTCTTGCCAAGCATATAAGGTTTTTTATCAAACCACAAATGTCTGCTTTTGGTATTGCGCTGTATGTTCTTCTTCGCTGACTATTTCACAACTATTCTGGTTAATGCTGCTCCATGACAATGCTAGGCTATCTTTAATAAAAATTAGTGTTTGTGATCTGTCAATAAGAAAAAATTGAATAAATCTGTCTTAACTTATTTTTATTATTGTTTATTATGTATTGTTTTAATAACTTAATATACTATTGCTTTTTAATAAATAATATTATTTACACATCTGTTTCATGAATTTTTACACCTTTTGAGAGAGATTCTTTTGTTTGTAATTGTTTAACTTTAGATATATGATTTTTCACGTAGTTGTTTCAGTACGTATGTCTTTTTAAGTTTTTTAAACTATTAAATCGCATCTATATTTTTATTTGCTATTTTTTTGCTATAATATCATCTTTATTGCTTTGTCATTAATTGCTTTAAATATGTTTATTTATGATGCTATTTAAAATTTTGCATCATAAAGAAATTTATACTGAAACAATATTTTTTACTCTACTAATAATTTATCACAATTTATAATATAAATATAAAGTTAGGTTGCTTGATATAAATAATTAATAATTATGTATACATATAACGAATATTTAAGTATACATTTGAAAACTAGCAATTTAGAAATGACCATGTTTTTGCAATTAACTCAAAATATTAAACGAACTATTTACCTAATAAACTACAAATTATGTTACCGCGTATGATTGCTAGAACACAACAAAATAGTGTACTTCTTAATTAGACATCATAAAAGAAATTATCTTCATTAATTCGTGGCGATCAAACTATTTAACAAATTAATGATGCGTAAACAGTGCTTCAGAGTCAAGGATGTGTAATATAAATTTTCCGGAAACCTGTAACTGGTCGGCGGATTCGCTGTCACTCTTGGTTGTGGAGCGCTACGCGATTGAAACTGAGATACTTAAAGTTTTATTATAAATATAAGCAGTTTAATGTAATAAATGACAAGTTTTGAGGCAGTAATTATATTTATCAATAACTTTATATGAATATTTTAATAAATAAATTTTTATATAGTTTATATAAAGTATTCGTTTAATTTGCTGAAGTTGGGCATGAATGTTCAATAATAATTTATTTTATTTTTTTACAATCGTACATAGTTACTTATTTAACGTTTGTTCTTATTTATTGCTATAATTAATTGAGTAGTTGTTTTAACCATAGGCTACTTAATTGGAATGATTCCGTTGGCCTGCCCGTCCTTCAGTGCGTTCACGCTCTAACTCCTAAACGAATGCGAACCTCTTAATTGTAATATTTGCAATTGATTCCCCAGAATTAGAGCTTGATGATGGCTTATAATAATTTAAAACGGTCAACGGCAACCGTTAAGATGACGGATCGCTATTTATTTTGACAGTTATACAATGATACTTGGAATTAAACATTAATTAAGAATAGTTTGAATTGCATAAGAAAGGGCGGATTTGGATAGTGTATTCAATATACCTGTAAAAACATAATTAAACGTATTAATGGACAAGTATGGATTCGGACATTTAATCACAATTGCAAAAGTGCCATCATTAAGATGCAGTCGATAAACTGCACAAAATTAGGACGTCAAGGCACATAAATTATTTAGTTAAACATATATTGTCAAAGTAGTACAATCTTTATATCAAAACACTAAAGGACAAATAATGATAGGAGGAAAAGTAACCAGAAACATAGAAATATCTAAAGGTTTAAAACAAGGGTGTACATTATTTTCCGCTGTTATTTAATATATGCAGAACAAGCCTTAGAACGGTAGTATAAAATTGCAAAGGGATGGGAATTCCAATACGAGATAGGACACTACCATTCACTCATATTTACTGACAACCAAATAATTTTTGAACAGGAAGATATGAGATATACACACATATATACATACATACATACATACATACATACATACATATACATACATATACACATACATACATATACATATACATATACATATACATATACATATACATATACATATACATATACATATACATATACATATACATATACATATACATGTGTGCGTGTGTGTGTGTGTGTGTGTTGAGAAAACTGAACGGAGAGTATGAACAGTGGAGATTAAATATAAATTATAAAAAAACAGAATATATGTGCATTGAAGGACAAACAAACGAATTAAAAATAAATGATGTAATAGTGAAACCATGCACAGAATACAAGTATCTAGAATCAATAATACCCAATATAGGAAGAATCGAAATAAATATCTAAGACAAGGTTATAAAAGTAAAAACGACCGACGCGAGCATTACATGGAATCATTTAGAACAAAAACCTTACGTATTCTACGCTATAATAGAAAGTTTAACAACTTATTGAGGAGAAATGTGACCGATTAAAAATAAATCTGAGACAAAATAAGAACAGTAGAACTAGACTACATAAGGAGATGTCTACAATATACACAAAGAGACAGAATAAAGACAACTAATATGGCAAGAAATGAGAGTAACCATATCAGTCCTAGTAGACTAGAAAACAAAGCGCTGAAACGGCATGGAAACGTCGAGAAAATGGAGGAAAAGAGATGGCCAAAACGAATTATGATTTAGTCGCCACGAGGCAAGGGGAAAAGGAAAAGGCTATCCGTCAAATGGAAAAAATATATAAAAAATACTATGTTAGAATGAGGACTAAATGAAGACGACTGAGAAGACAGAAAATATTGGAACCTGAAGACGTCAAACCCTAGAAGGCAAAAGAGAGAGAGAAGAAAGAAAGAAAAAAAGAGAAGTTGCAGAAGAGTATATAGAAGAGAAGACAGAAAAGGAACGGAAAGAAGACAGAGAGGGATAAGGAAAAAAGGTTGGAAGAAATCGGTAGTGAAATATGCAGAGAAAGAGCTAGAGAGGTAGAAAAGATGAAAGGGAGAGGAATTCAATACGATGATAGGAACGTATCATACCATATCTCTCTACAACCAATCATATCTGTCCCTTCTGGTTCTCAAAAGATTTCTCCATTGTGCTCGGTTCTCCCATTCTCATATACATTACGTATATACATATACATATACATATCGTATACATATCAGCTCTATTCTTGGCCTTCTCCTGTTTCTCCTTTCCAGAGGTATCCATTCCATAGCCATTTTTTGTATTCATTCCTCGACCATTCTTTGAACATGTCTATACCAAATCAGTTGTCTTCTTTCTTATTATTTTACTATGTTGCTGTTGATTCCCATAAATTCCATATCCTTTAGTTTCTCACTCTGTCTATTCTTGAAATTCCTGCTGCCCTTCTTAGGAAGTCTATTTCTAATACTCTCAGTTTAGTTTTATCCTGTTCTGTCATTTGTTATATCTCCGCTCTATATATTGCTACAATTCTTACCATTGTATTATATATTTGTATTTTTTTTTTGATAGATTTTTATCTCACAGTATGTTGTTTATTGCTCTAATTGCTTTTTTAATCTTTTTAATTCTTTTATTTATTTCGCTTTTATTGCTAATTCCTTTTCCTATCCTCGTTCTTAAATATGTATATTTACCTAGCGGTAAATATTTTGTCTTGTCTATGTTTAATGTAAATCTCTATTTTTTGTGTTTTTAGTTTCCTAGTCATATCCTCTGAAAGATGATTCTTTCTCTAGAGTAATAACTACTTGGTCGTCCGCGAATGTATATATAGTCATCTCCCCTATCGATATTACCCATTTCACTACATTTTCTTTTCTACTCTCGTAATGCTTCGTCCACAAACACTTAGAATAAAGTTGGTGACAGCGGGCATCCCTGTTGCAGTCCCTTTGTGATTCCAAATTGTTGAGTTAGTATTGTTTCTATCTTGACTTTGGTTATCTGTCCTTTGTACAAGTTTTTCACAGCATTAACTAGTCATCATCTAGATCTTCTTGTAACGTTGTTTGTATTTTATCTCCTGCTCTATCTCCTCGTTTTTCCCATACATTACCTTTTTTTTTACTTTCTAGGTTTATACACTATCACCTCAAATGCCGCTTGGTGTATGCTTTCTTTATATGTTCATATATTTCTATACTTGCCATTCCTAATTTTTCTTTTAGCTCCAGGTCTAATCTGTTTCGGTATGGGTAATATGTGCTTGGCAGTTCCAGTCTCTTTAGATTATATTTTTTCTTATGTTGCCTTTCAGTCTCTTCCTGGTTTGGTGTATTGTTTATGTGTACTTTTGGAAAAACTATCTTAGCTCTTATCAAGTAATGATCCGTTTCACATCTTGGTCCTCTGTACCCTCTTACATTTTCTATTATCAATTTCTAATATTTTTTCTTGCTTTATCCCGTCATGTGTAATTGTGTATATTTTTGTGTTTATCATACCTATTTGATATCTTTAGCTGGTGTATTTCGCACATGCTTATGATTCTGTTTCTGATATTATTTCTTTCCTCTTCTTTATATGGTCCTACCACCTTATCGTTGGTTTTCCTCCCACTAATAGTAATTCTCTTTTCTTTCCATGTTCGTTTAATAGGTCATTTATTTTGTCATAAAAGGCGCTTTTTCCTGTTATTGCTTCATTATTATTGGGTGCGTGTATGCCCAAAATTGTCATTATTTGCTTTTGTATTTCTATATCGACTCTTAGCGTCGTCAATTGGTTCTCATCTTTTTATTTGTTTTAGGTATTTTCTTTTAATCATCATAGACACTCCTCGTTTTGCTTGTTTATCTTTTTGTACTCCATTCCATATGTGTATATATGGTCTCACATCTTCAATGCCTTTTTCTTTCTTTTTGGTCTTTATTTCACTTATGACTTTCCGTATCTTCACACTGATTTCTTTAACATACAGTTATTGTTCGTTTGCTTCGGTGTACTTTGTTTAGCTTTTTTCTCCTCTTCTTTGGGGTTTTATAAACTGGGTTTTTAGAGTCCCACGCAGAATTACCCCGTCCTTCGCTGTATCCTATGTGGTTTCCCCTTTGCGAGGTGTGAATTACCACCCAGGGATTTAATTCATATTTCTTGTTTTTCATTCTGCTAGCTTTTTTCTTTTCCTTTTTTAGGGTTCTAACTCCTAACGCCACAACCCCCGCTTGGAAGACTTTTTTCAGACGCCCATTATGGAACCGACGCTGTTCGTAGCCGACCAATCTGGAACCGATGCTACTTTTTGCCTGTTTGATCCGCGGGTGGTATTATATCTACCGGACATTCCCCTATCCGCCACCTGGAGACGCGCCCTCTCGGGATACAGGCACCTCCCAAGGGATATAATACCGATATAACACTATTAATCGTATTATATATGAAGATTCAAATAGGGAGCTGGTAAAGGGTAAGTTCATTCTTTGAAAACGGAAAATAAAACCATAAACTAGAGAAATTTAAGAAAACATTATGAATGTCATTTGTCGGGAAAGAAACGTAAATTTATGACGAGTCTTGATGAAACATACTTTTATCTAAACCACTGTAACGGAGAAAGATGATACAGCCGTGGCCAAAATGAAGTGTGCGTGTTGGAGAAAAAATACGCCAGTTTTATTTTACTATTTATTAGCTATTGTTAAACATTTAATTTTTGTTGGTTTACATTTAGTTTTAATAATGGCAACTGCTTAATAACATTTTATTTTTTCTTTAGAATTTATTTGAGACATTATTTTCAAGTGATTTTTAAGGTGCTACAGAACAGTGATTTCCAAAGTGGTTTCTACGGACCTCCAGGAGTCCTTGCAAGGGCCGAGGAAGTCTGTGGAAAATTAAAATTAATTTGAGGGTGAGTGGACAATCTCCGGGGTCCGCGAAAGGTTTAATATAAAGTAAAATAACTGCGACCTATTTTCATTATTATAAAAGTTAAATAAATAGCAATAAATAAATTGGTAGCCATTTTACACCTTGAGTAAAATATAAGTATAGATAGGTACATAAAATACAAGCAATGACAAGCATCGCACGGTGGGTTCTATACCTCTACCTATATATCTATGCAGATTTAAGCAGGAACGGAATCTCGCCGCTACATGTAATAACTTGTCTACAATATGCCACTAGAAAAGAGTCTTGCATCTAATCAACTATTTAGTTCTGTTTTGTGCACGATGTGTAGAATATGCAACAAATTTTCCTAGTTATGAACAAAAGCACTATTATTTTTAGCGGACCTCTGCTAGATAGCTTGTCTGTAAGGCAGCTTCCAAGTCGGAAACCAGCTTCTACTTTTGTCATGTCCGTCGTCTGTCACGCCTTATAATTTTTGATCTGTGATAGATAGAGACATAACGTTTTTAGTATTTAACTAAAGACCATAAGTTAAGTCCAGACGCCAAAAATCAGTCTATTTGGAAAATCTCGAGAGTGTTTCGACCGGAAGTGGCCGTAAATTTTTCGGCTCTGGCCAAAATTTTTGCCGCTATTCACTTTCATTTAAATATAATATATCACCGACAATGACAAAAACATTTAATGCTCTCCGGCCGTCATACAAACACCTTTGGCGGTCGTAAAAAGTACATTCACTGTCCACTCGCCAACCCGCCCGGCAAGCGTGGCGTTTAATTACCAAATCCCCCCCAAAAAGGGAGGCCTATGCTCAATACTGGGCGCTACAAGGCTGAAGAAAAAAATATATCACTGTCATTCGTTTTAATAAAATTTCGTTAAATCCTATAGTTTTATGCATAGGGCCTACTTTACTTGTAAAGCAAAATTTTGCTTGTTTGTATTGTTACGTACTTTATGTAAGTATTTTTGAATACAATTAATATCTTCTTGTATACTACATTTATTTAAGCAAAATTAAATTTTTGTTAAAGTTAATTTGTATAATAGTTTTTTTATATAATATCATCAATATTATATTTTATTATTTATTAATTTATTTACTAATACTTATTTTTTTGGATAAATAATTAAATTAGTAAAAAATGCGTACCTACATAACATGTGACACTTACTTAAAATGTTATCATTATAACTTAAATAATTAATTTATGCAGCTTTACTTTGTGGAATTCCATTTCCAAAATAAAACAATATATTAATAAACAGTGTTTTTGCAAAGTAATAATTTGTTTTTTATATCTTATATTTGTGTTATTTTTTACAGATAACAGTATAAATGGGCTGAAAAAAATGCAAACAACATAGTGTTGAATATTTAAAATATGGTTTTATTTCTTTTCCAGAAACCAGTACTTTACCTGAGTGCCTTCTATGCAATAAAACTTTGTCAAACGAATCAATGAAAACTTTTAAGCTTAAGGAACATTTGACAAAAGCTCATAATTACAAAAAAAAAGATAGATTTAACATTTTTTTAAACAGTAAAAGAAAAGCATTTAAAAACACTGTCATTGGGGCAACTCTTAACGACATCGACAACGGAAAATTGCACACCATTAATGGTACACTGTATTGCATAAACTAGTCTTAATAAGAATTTCACTGAGTAATAGTGCAGTACGAATAAGGAGTTACGAAATGGTTCAGTGGGTAGAAAAATATTTATGCGAGTACTCAAAAACATCTGAATTCTTCATACAGCTTGACGAGTCAACTTTGCCAGAAAACAATGTTTCATTTTTAGTTTACGTGAGATTTGTGAAAGAAGAAAAAAGTCCCCAAGAATTGTTATTTGCCAAATATTTTGGAAACAATATTTAACCAATAAAAAAATTTTTTTGATGTAAAAGCTATACCCTCTTTGTTGGAATTGGTGGTACTATGGCAATGGTAAGACGATACCGAGGCTTTGTCTCCTACTGAAAAAAACTATACCAAATGTATTATTTGTACATTATGTCTTCATCGACAACATTTAGTCCCTAAAAATCTTAGTAAACACTTACATGACTCACCAGATTATGGCGCTAG
Organism: Sinelater perroti; assembly: GCA_036346155.1. Lineage (NCBI taxonomy): Eukaryota > Metazoa > Arthropoda > Insecta > Coleoptera > Elateridae > Sinelater > Sinelater perroti. Next base: position 39,766,828 of record JARFIY010000001.1, read on the forward strand.
AGCAGTTAATAAAATCAAAAGAAATGCCTGAAATGAGAGATTATTTGCTCAACTTTGTTTGGAAAATGATAATTATAATCGTTTACTACTTAACACGGAAGATCGTTGGTTATCTAAAAGTGTATATTTGGATCGATTTTATGCATTCTTTGATTCAATGTTGGTATTCCTGGAAAGTAAAAATAATGATTTGCCGCTTGATTTAATTAATTCCAAAAATAACATAGCTTATATGACTGGCTTATTTGCCAAATTTAACAGAACCAATTTGAACTTGCAAGCTGATCAATTAAATTTGATTCAAACTAAAAGTATATCTGAAAAAACATAGGAAAACAAAAATACTCTCAAATGTAAAATCTTTCAAAATGCGAAAACGAGATAAACATTTACTTGCTTATTTTTAACAATTATTCTGACCTTAGCCAAATATTTGAGGACATTCTTCATTTGGTTATCCCTGATAGGGTGTTGGACACTTTTGCAAGTAGATTCACAAACTTAGATAAGTATATACTAATACAGGAGGAACTTATTGAATTATCCACAAATAAGGAGTTGAAACCAATGTTTGAATAAGGATAGAACAAATTCTGATTACAAAAACAGATACTAATTCTACATCTTGCATGTACAGAAGCTGTTGATTGCTTTTAGTTGAACGTGGATTTAGCTTAGTTATGAGCCTTCCTCCTCCTCAGTTTTCAGTCCTCAGACTGGTTTGTCGCAGCAATCCATTCTTCTCTATTCACCGCTTTTCTTTTCATTTCTTGATAGTTTTTGCTTCCTGTGTCTTCAATTACTTGTTTTATATAACTCTACCGTGGTCTTCCTCTCGGGGTTTTCCCCTTTACTTTTCCTTCTATTATTGTTTTCAGTAATCCTTCTTTTTGTAAACATGTCCTATCATTTGGTCCTTTTTTTGATATGTTTCCATATTTTTCTTTCTTCCCATTAGTGCTAACACTTCTTCGTTGGTTTTTCTTTCCATCTAGCTGATTTTTAGAGCTCTCCTATAGCACCACATTTCGAATGTTTCTAACTTCCTTCTGTCGCTTTTGATTACTGTCCACGTTTCGCAGCCGTATAGTGCTGTACTCCATATATATGATTGAATGAACTGTTTTCTAGTCTTTATGGCGATGTTATTGGCTGTGAGTAACTGTTTTTTGTTATAGAAGGCTCGTTTTGTTAGATTTATTCTGCTGTTTATTTCTCTTCTATTTCTACTTCTTCCATCTTTCTTGATTATGCTACCAAGGTATTTAAATTTGTTGACTTCTTTAATCGACTCGTTATCTATGTTGATATTGTTTATATTCTGTTCGTTTTTTTCCACAGACCATTACTTTTGTTTTCTTTTTGTTTATTTTTATATTATATTCCTCTCTAAATATCTTGTCCATATCTCCCATGGATTGTGTCAATTGTTCTTCTGATTCAGCCAACAAGGCTAAGTCATCAGCATATCTAATCGCGTCGATTATGTTTCCACGTATTTTTCAGTTCATCTACGGATTTTTGTATGTACAAATTGAACAGGAAGGGTGATAGCGGACAGCCTTGTCTAACCCCTTGTCTAATTCTCGCTTCTTCCCTTTCTCTTTCATACTCTAGAACCTCTGTTTGGTTTTTGTATATACTGTATATAGTTTTTCTTACTTTTTCTTCTATTCCTATTTCTTTCAGTATTTCGAACATTTTTCTCCAGTTTACTCTATCGAATGCCTTTTCTGCGTCAATAAAAGCAATGTATGTTTGTTTATTTTCCTCAATCCTCTTTTCTATTATTCCTCTTAGCGCCATGATTGCTTCTGTGGTTCCTGTATTTTTTCTGAACTCAAATGGGTCTTCTGATAAATTCTCTTCTATTCTTTTTCAATTCTACGTTGTAGGATTTTTATGAAGATTTTCGATGCATGTGTTATGAGGCTGATTGTTCTGTACTCCTCACATTTTCTTGCTGTACTTTTTTTTGGCATAGTTATTATTAGGCTTTTTGTAAATGTTTTTGGAATTAGTCCTGTATTATATATTTCCTGTATACTTTTATAAATTATGTTTAGTGTGTTTTGCTCTAGGACTTAGATTATTTTGCTTGGTATGTTGTCTACACCTACAGCTTTGTTTTTGCTGAGGCCTTTTAAAGCTTTGTCAAATTCTGATCTTAGTATTGTCCTATCGTCTTCTTCTCCCTCGTTCTCATTTATTTCTAGTTCGTTAGCCGGGTTTTCTTCATCCTCTTTATATAGTTCTTCTAGATATCTCTTCCACCTTTCCGCTATTTCCTTGTTGCCTGTTATTATTTTTTCATTTTCATTTTTTATTCCATGACATTTAGGTTTCTTTTCTCTAACCATATTTTTGATCTTTTTGTATGCTTTGTCCATTTTGCCATTTTTTATATCTTGCTCTATCTCCTCGCAGTTTTCTTTTATGTAGTTTTATTTTGCACTTTTGCTTGTTCTTTGTATTCTGTTCCTGAGTTCCAGGTACCTTTGTTGTCCCTGTTCTGTGTTTATGTTTTTATACCTCCTTCATTCTTCTATCGAGTCAATTATTTCTGTAATTATCCATGGTTCCTTATTTTGTTTCTTTTTCGTTCCAATAGTTTCTTTTGTTCTTTTTATTATTCCTTGTGCTATGTCTTCCAACTTCTTTACATTGTTATCATTAGTTCTTATTTTACTTGTAATATCTTGTTTTACTTTTTCTTGTAGGTGTTTAACCATTCTTTCTTCTTTTAGTTTTTCGATTTCCATTTTCTTGTTTCTTTCTTCCTTAATTTCTTTAAATTTTATCATGACACGATCGTGGTCGCTGTCTATATCTGGGTCTGGGTAGCTTCTGCAGTCTTTTGCTTGGTTCTTAAACCTTTGTTTTATTAATATGTAATCAATTTGGTATCTGTTTCTGTCTCCTAGCATCTTCCAGGCATATCGCCTCCTTACATGATGTTCGAACAGCGTATTGGCGATTACTAATTTGTGTTTTTCGCAGAATTCGGCCAAACGTTTATGCCTCGTTCCCAGTCCGTAGCTCCCTACAATTCTTCCTTCTCTTTCTTCTCCTATTACCGCTTTCCAGTCACCCATGATTAACAAGTTTTTATCTCCTTTCACATATTTTATTAGTTGTTCAATATCTTCATATATACTTTCTACCGTCTCATCATCATGAGCCGTTGTGGGCATATATACTTGAACGATTAGTGTATCCTTCGGTTTTGTTTCCAATTTCACCATTATAGTCTTTTCGTTATATTGTAGGTACCCCTTTACTCTCTTTCCTAATTCGTTACTTAGCATTATTCCCACTCCCGCATTTCCATCTTGTGTAGCCCCCGTGTGGATTAATCTATAGCCATCACTCCAAAAATCATCTTGTTGTGGCCACCTCATTTCGCTTATTCCGAGTATGTCAATGCTTTTTCTTCTCATTTCTCTCTTTAGGTTTTCCAATTTCCCGCACTGTAGTAGTGTTCTCACGTTCCAGCATGCTATTTGTTTTGTGTTCCTATTTCGTTTTTTGATCCTATCTTCTCCAGTTATCCCAGCCCGGAAATCCGAATGTGGGAGTATTTTACTTCCGGATATATATTTAACTATTGAAGACATCATATTTTGCTGCTTTACTTGGATGCAGTGGTTTCCCATTTCCTTCTGAATCGGTTTTATGTTGTGATAGTGTTTGTCAACGTATAAGCATTTCCTTCTGCACGTATCTTGTCTTCGGTTATACCGCCGGTACTCGGTCACTAGAGCCTCTTTTGTAAAAATAGGGTGCACCACGTAAAGGCGTGGTTAGCATTTAGGTGGCAGAGGCTATGGTATTGCGCTTTTCCACCCCTTACACCCCTTATGAGCCTTATTACAAACAAAAGAAATCGACTCTAAATTAGTGCTTCTAGAGACTTACAAATGTTACTCACAAACAGAGTTAAACATAAATAATATCATGTCATCTCATCAGGTTCACCCTTTTCATTGACAAATCATAATATGTTTTTGTATTTTAAAACAAAAGTTATAATTTCAATAAGTACTACTTTAAATATCAAAAAAACATTTTATTTTTATTTCGCCACTTACCATTCAAGATATCAAAGTTAAATTTGTAATTTTTCTATTATGTAGAGATATTTTACTTAGGGGTTCATGATCAGGTTTTTGCTACAAGAAGAGGTCCATGGACGTAGTCAGTTTGGGAATCACTGCTCTAGAGATACTCAGTAAGGTTTAGACAGAGTGATTAAGCCCGATAGTAACACCTACCCTTGATTAATTTAGAACCACTGTTGAGGCATTATTTTGCTGAAATTTGATGTTGTCCATATTGATCTTCATATAAGTTGGGTACGAAATCATTTCTAAAACAGCAATGTATTGTTTATTGTTCATGCGTCCTTTGAAAACAACAATTTTTCTTACGTCGTTAAGCAAACCCTTATCACCACGTTATTTCCTCTGTGTTTAATTGTATGCATATTACACACTGGAGAAAGTAATCTTTGCTCACTCGTCGCTTTTCGTAAGTAACGCTGTAAGTGCCAAACGTTTAATCATTTCTTAAAATTCAATATTATTTTATTACACATGTATATACATGTAACAGACCTATCGTTATCATTTAAACGTTGAAAATTCTAGTAAGTTACCTCATTAAGCTTAACTCAAAATTAGACTCGTTTGACAAAAGTCTTTTATTAAATATTGGTTTTGGATATTTTATACTAAACAAGCTTTTTTGTTCTTGACCGAGAACTACGACTTTTTTCTGACCCTGCAATCTTTTATGCCTGCTTTTTTGTAGCTTATTCTTACAATCCAGCACCAAGGGACCAACCAATTTTTGTAGACAGTGTGATAAAGAGTTTTATAGAGGTTTTTTAGTTTATTAAAAATTTCTAAATAAATTTTAAACCTTTGCGTTTAGAAGTTACCCTTTTTAGTCTATTATTTTTAAATTTCTGTGTATTTTAGTGTCTTCAACACGTTTCATAATAATTTGAACAATCTAATGAGAACATTTAACATTATTTACGATTTAAATCTGGGACTTGCCCTATTTAAGGTGAATCTGGAAACGATCCTGCACACTAATTTCCCCTTTTTAGGTATTTTCACTGTATGGTAAGAATCAGTACTTTTACGTATCGGCTATAACGAGACACGTGCTTATGCTAAAGGCAAATTTTTGTCATTTAAAATATTTGTATACAAAACATTTTCAAGTTTAGCCAATCACAAGTTATATTGACCTCGTATAAAAGCAATCACTATTTAGATTTTGGTTTTTTAATACTTAAGTTAACATACAAATATTAAGGTGCCTTTTATATTTGGCCATGGCTATGGCAAAGCAATACCTAAAGGTCGAGTAGGTGAATGTAATAAAAGCTTTCTCGTTGAAGAACGGTGGTTTTGACATCGAAGACTGGCATGGCGGTAGAAGAGAAAATGTGTCCAAAGATGCAGAATTGGAGGCATTATTTTATAAAGACTCGTGTCAAACGCAAGAATAATTAGTAGGATCATTAGGAATGACTCAACAGGCTATTTCAAAACGCCGAAAAGTCATGGGGATAATTCAGAAACAAGGAAATTCACTGCCACATGAATTGAACCCGAGAGATGTTGAACGGCGATTGTTTGCTTGTGAACAGCTGCTTGAAAGGCAAAGATGGAAGGGATTTTTAGATCTCATTATGGCAAACCAAATATTCACAGCTCCCAGGTCATGCTTTGTATTTGGTGGGACCAGCTCGGCGTAGTGTGTTATGAGCTGCTAAAACCGTCTGAAACAATCATAGATATCGAAACAAATTAATGCGTTTAAGCCGAGTATTGAAAGACAAATGGCCGCAATACAACGAGAGGCACGATAAAGTGATTTTGCAGCATGATAATGTTTCGACCTCATGTCACAAAGTTGGTCAAAATATTCTTGGAAACGTTGAAATGGGAAGCCCTACCCTACCCGTCGTATTTTCCAGACATTGCTTCCTCTGATTATCACTTGTTTCGATCAATGGTACACGGCCTAGCTGACCAGCACTTACGTTCTTATAAAGAAGTGAAAAATTGGATCGATATATGGATGGCCTCAAAAGTTGAGCTGTTTTTTGACGCGGGATTCGTACGCTTCCCGAAATATGGAAGAAAGTAGTGGCCAGCGATGGACAATATTTGGAATTGTAAATGTACAACCAGTTTTTCACAATAAAGCCTCGAATGTTGGAAAAAACGTTGAATGCAAAGTTGTACACCTATTATAAAAGTAGAAGAATATATTATCTTATTGTAATTTTCCATAAAATCATTAAAAAATGTTAGCAGAATTAAAAAACATGATATGCAGTTATAATGAATGCCATAAATTAAAAAAATATATATTAAATAACTAGCCGTAATAAGATGAGTTAGAAATACGTGGGCGAGTTAAAAACACACACAACCACACACCCACGTATATGTATATGTATATGTATATGTATATGTATATATATATATGTGTGTGTGTGTGCGTGTGTGCGTGTGTGTGTGTGTGTGTGTGTGTGTGTGTGTAAGAGCTTCTCTTAGCGGTTCAAATGTGGTCTATAGTTATAATTCGGACTGTAAGGAACGCGTTTCAGTATATCCAGAAAAAAATCTTAATTTTTCGTTTAGTTTGGGCGGCTGTATGCAGTTAACAGGCAGGAGATTTTTCTCATTCTCCTAAAAATTGTTTATGCTAAACGCACAATTTCGGGCGGTTTTTTGCCCGAATGTATTGTAATTTAACAATAATCCGCTACACAACAGACGAGGGTAGCTCTTGCTCTAATATCGCGATACTGACTAAAGAATCAATAGTTTGAATTACATTACGAGAAGAATCCCTCAGACACTTTTTCGATTTTTATTTTACCATTCAAGTAATTCTATATTTTTAAATTTTACAACTTGTACATAGATGGGTTAAATTTAAACCAGATTTTGTTCAACAGATGATTTAGATACATAGAGAAGTTATAAATAGATTGTTGTTAACGTTGCTAACGTACATATTTATATTAGTTTGGTGTGAGCATCATTTTATCAGTAATAATCGCTACAGTAAAACAGAACTTCTAATAAATCGATATTCTTTCCAAACGGTCGATAATTTGGTAGATATATTTTACCGAGAAGATCGGTGTTTAAATAGCATAAAATGTTCGTGGCGAGGTGCAATAATAACATCCGAAGTGGCACTTACATCAGCAATATGGAGACCAGTAGTTATTAAAGGTGTTTTTAGCGTGGATTACGCTTTTCGTTAATGTCGAATACAAGCTATGCGACCTGAGATTTTTTAGTAGTTTATCGTTTGTTACGAAAGGGAGCAAGACAAATTTTTCTATCAAATAGATCGACCTTTAAGCTCATTGTTACACCTTTGGGTGCAAACAAGCAATTCTAGTGTTTTTGAAACCGAGTCTTTCAATCATAAAGGCGTAGCTTTCCTTGAATGATACTTAAAAAAACCAATTAATGGTCAATACTACCGCGAAAGCCGTCTATCGCACAAAAAACGTGATGATCCAATCAAAGGCCCGCCTCCACACAGCAGTCGTAACACGAGCGAAATAAAAGCAAATGCATTGGACGACAGTAAAACACTCTCCTTACAGTTCCGACTTGATTTCTTGGCGCTGTTATTTGTTCACGCTCATCAACGTTGCCTTAAAAGGCTAGAAACAATTTAGTGCAGTTAGTTTAGGACTATCCCATGCTTTTTACGAAAGTGACATTAAAATTGTCCATTTGTTGGATTAAATGTATCAAAAGTAAGAGACGGAAAATGTAGACAACTAGTTTTGTGTAAAGTATTATAGTAAAGTCTTTTTTAATTTTATTTACTCGCATGCTTCATTATTTGATATTTGAAATGTGAGTTGTTTCAATCTACCTTTTCAACTTGGCGGTATCAATTCAGCTTACTTCCACTTGGGATCTATTACAGCCCAACTTCTTATTCGATTTTTATTTCTTCGGTTACAATATTTTAGATTCCGTTTTAAAATTATTCTTAACTCTAACTGTTTATTTTTAATATTTCTGTTAACATACTTACACTTACATTAGTTTGTCCAAAATAACATCATCTAATCTTGTTTTACTGTATTATTTTTTATTACATCTGATTTTTTTTGCATGTATAAACAAACTATAGTTGGACTCTTTTAAACTGTTGAATGTTTTCTCATTTTTTAATGAACCTTATTTTTTCTTATTCTTTCTTATGTATTATAAGTTTTTGTAATTTCGTATTTCCTACTTTATTTTCATGTATTAATTAATAAATATACATTATAAGTACATAATTAACTGGATATAGATTAACTTTACTTTTTGCGTTTTTTTTATCTAATTGCTTTGTTTTTTCATGTTACAATGTCTTTATTGATTTTTTTAGTTGCTAACTCTTGATATACTTAAATATTTCTATAGCAAGGGTTTTGTATTTGGTTTTATAATTTTTATTGTATGTATTTTGTCACAAAAATTTTCTAATTGTATTTATAATTTTTGTTTAAGCAGGTACTCAATTATTTTTAATGACTGGGTAGGCCATCTGCCAGACATCAGGGAACTCTAGGAATGAACCCGGGTCCTTCCGCATCGCAGCCCGTGCCTCAATCGCGTGACTATGATATATATCTTGATATATGACTATGATACAGATCTTCAACTTTAAAATGGCTACGCCCGCTCAATCAAATATTTAAGCGACACCACTGCTGTTGTTATTTCAAATAACGGAACTAAATGCATCAACCAACACTCTCAATGCGATTATATTTCTTTAATGTAACTATATTATTATATTATTATAAATTCAGCAGAAAGCTAACAATTATTAAAATGTGCAAAATAAAACTAAATGGACAGGAATTAAAAACACGTTACTAAGAAAATACGGGAATTAGAGAAACGAAGTATTGTTGATATTTGCTTTACATACAGAAATCGAAAAAAAAATTATATGGACTATTATGACAAAATTTCAATAATAGAGAGTGATTTATTGCATTAAATGCAACTGTACGAATTAGATATCAACATTTTTACTTTTAAACGATCACTTGACCAAAACAAGCTCTACCAGTATTCTATTCAGGTTTAATAGAACTCTATCGAACGTACTTAATAAACTTTCATTTTATCTCACTAGAAGAGACCTTAAATAGATGTCGAATTTATGATAACAAACTAAAAAAAAATTATTATAGATTACTTAAAAAAAAATTGAGATGGTTTAAAGCAAAAATCGACCCCACAATGATTTTTTGCGTCCAGTTTTCCACAAAAATTTTCTGCGTTAAAATCTCAACATCAAAAAGATTGCTTTGCATAAAGCTTTTTTCAACAACCACAAAATCACTTACTGCAATTAGGGTATATCAACCAAAACCGTTTATATTAGATATTAACAAACTACTAACAGAATCCACAAATTGTCCGATCAATATACAAATTTTCAAAAAGTTCAAGATAAACCTACACCTATGTTTGTAGAATCGCATGTCTAGTCATTGAGACTCAAAAATTATCTTTTATCTAAACTTACATTTACGTCTAAGGAATTATTTAATGCGGAAACCGACGAATGTTGCGAACAAATCCACAGCGATTTTCAACAAAACGATAATTTTTCTAGATGTCTAGAAGACCATTCATTGACTTGAATTCTGCGTCTTGTAAATTAAAACTGCATTTTTTTACCTCCCATAATTGTATCTAAATATTCTCATCTCTTTCGAACCACCGACTCAATAATCAACAAAAAAGTTGCACTTTCAAGATATTCCGATTATTTCTACAAAGAACCTTTTTCACTACCAAGCCTTAACAAAACTATTCACTTCAATCAAATTCTACACGTACCATTACTAATAGAAATTGAAATCTCAAATCAAACGAAGATAAAAATAATGGACTGGCACAAACAGTTTGATGTATTAATTTGTACACGAGACAGAAAATTTTGGTGCAAATTTTGATTATCAAAACAGAATTTTAACCGTAAAGACATTCTCAAAGACTGTTTCATTTGTAGTACAAAAGTATTATTAACGAAAACATTAACACCAATAAAATCCTCAATGTACCAGTAACAAGTGACTTACAATTTATTATTTATTTTTAAAACATATACATCTTATTTAAAAGGCTGGTTCTGCGCCTTACAACACTACAACACTACTGCAGTTACATTATTCACTTATAATATAAACCTGGACTTACAATGTTCAATATTTCCTAAAATTTATCGTGGCCGCAAATTTACGTACCCCGGCATTCGTCTTACAATTAGTGTAAGACCCGAGTTAGGGCGGGTGACTCGAAACCATCAACGGTTTCGAGTCTTTTTAACATTTACACTTATATTTAAAGAAATAGACTAATCTGTCTGTTTACACTTTATCCAAAGTTTGAATTACGCACCAGCACCGCAAGAGTCGTGCTGGTTAAAGAATGCCGCAGTTTGTCGCAACATGTCGGCCGCTCATCTTGCTCTCGTCCTAGCTCGTAGTCGATTCTTTACGAGCTCCAATGATGTTCTGCCGCTGTCTCTTGGAAGTTCTGGCGCGCTTTGGTCTAATGAAATCGGACCTCTATCTCGGCCGACAGGGTCTTCGCAAGGCTCCAAACCTCAACATGCAAATCCGTCGGCGCAAGTAATGTTGGGATAACTGCTCTGCGCCTTTGGATATATATGTCAGATATCTTCGAGTGACTACTAACTAGCACTGAAAATGGTGCTCCAGTCTCTACCAGTTTTGCTCCTCCACGTTAGACTTCTTCTTGTAAGTCCTGGGCGATATTAACGTTAATGGCATAATATCTATTCCTACAGGTTTTACTACTGCACATGAAGGATTCTGCCAAATTCCCAATTGTTATGAGACAAATATATAAATTAATTTTCAGGAAAACAATAGAAGTTTTTCTAACGAACTATTTCGAGGTAAATCTCCTAAAAAAGAAATAACAAAAAATAAGGAGAAAAAACAATTAAAAAAATTCTAAACTTAACGACTTTGATTACATACAATGCTTTCAGCAGTGCAAGCAGTTATTAACAAATGCACCGATTCTAGCTTATTCTGATTTTGATAAAGAATTTAAATTAACTATAGGGGTACGATTCATAGACAATAAATTTCGCAGAAAAGAACTATGGCATAAATATTTTAAAACTTTGCAATTGAAATAGATCATAATCCATTAGTTCAGCTTTTTAAAATAAAAAAACGAAATTCTAGGTTGGTTAGTACGGTGGAGGTCAAAATTAAAGAAATATTCTTTTAATATAATACCTATATAAGGAACAGTAAAGAGAACATTTTTACAAGCCTCCTTTCTTGAATATAAATAAACAGCAAGGGAATTGATTGGGATACTGTTCTACAAGGGGAGATTGACTATTATCTACTTTAGCCAAATCTAATAATCTCCCAGAATTAGCAGATCTAAACAAGATTCTTAGATCTATTTCCAGGTTTAAATAGGACGGTACATTCAATTAATAACGATAACAGAAAAGTGATCTCTATATACGAATATCTGGTCAATAACTTTTCTAATAGAATTATCCTTATTTTTGGTGAAAACTATGAAGTTTGATTAAAACGACTATTTAAAAAATTAAATTACACACTATTTATCAGGGAAAATTCGATAGGCTGAGAATTAACACAAATGAGTCAAGAAATAATAAGGCCCAATTATACTTATAGAATATTTGCCAGGAAACCAAAGCTAACAAACTCTTAAATAAAACTATTAATTTAATTCCACAAATACGTAGCTAACGAAGGAGAACAAAAGGACTTGATCATTAAATATTATAACGAAATCCATATGGATATCAACGAAACACACAGTACTTTTAAAACTAAATATTGTGTCATATGGACGATATTTGTTTTGTCGATTATTTACGACTTTCGACGTAGTTGATCTCATCAATCTTCGACTTTTGGCGATGAATCCTCACACAGAGCTACTGTATGTTGGTCCAATGAATTTAATTATGGTCGTAGTTCGCTAGAGGATAAATTTAAAGAAGGCCGTCTAAAATTGGTTGTGATACCACAAAGATCGATGCCCTGCACGAACTGATAAAGCAAGATCGCCATCTGACATTGTAAACTTCAAGCATCTTTAGATATTAGTATGACTAGCATAAATTTCATATTGCATGAACATTTAATCTCAAAGAAGCTATGAGCGCGTTGGATCCCGCGTAAGTTAACGATCTTTCAAAAATAGGCTTATTTCGATTGGTCGAAAGAAATACGATTTCTGTGCTTCAAATGCCTTTTAGAACATCATTACAGGTTATCAATTTTGGATTTATACGGATGAGAGTCTAGAAGTAAGCACCAGTCGACTATATGGGTCTTCCAAGATGAGCCAAACTTAACAAAAGTCGTTCGTGCTCGACGCACTTTTCATCAAACGGTTTTAGAGGATCGTAAATTGGTGAATTCTGAATGCTACACAATCATTTCTTTGCCAGAAATTTTTGGAGAAATAAGAAAAACTAACGCACGACGCCGGATCATTCTCCACTACGCCAATGCGAGGTCACACACATCGAAGCAAACAACTGACTTTGAGCACTCAAAACGTCGAATTGATGAGCCACCCATCGTACAGTCCTGATTTAGCCCCTAATAATTTCTTTTTATTACCATACGTAAAGAACAAACTGCGTGGACAACGATTTTCGACGCCGAAATAGGCGTTTGATGCGTTCAAAACCTATGTTTCAGAGATACCTGATTTGCTATGAAAATTGGTTCCAGCGTATGCTACTATGTATTAACCGTCAGGGAGTTTAAAAACAATAAAAAAAAATTGTTTTTGTTAGTTTTTCGCAATAGATATCGAGTAGCCCACGCATATTACACAGTTAGAAATAGGTGATAAGTAACCAACTATTAGCGAATAGTGTAATTTTAGAAAAGAATTAATAAAATCTAAAAATGTTTTGCAAAAAATTACAAGAATAAGAATAGTTTTATTCAATTTCCTTAGAACTGGAATTAAATTTATTACTGGAAATTTAGGCGAAGATTACTTACTAAATATTAATGCTAGGTTAATTACTTTTTGAAAATAGAAACAAATTACAAAAATTTGCGCATGACCTTATTTGCCCAACACATCACAAATAGATATAATTACGAAATACAATTACTTAGCAAATATTAAAACAACAGTGTTAATGCAATTAGATAGTAAACGTTATTCAGTTGTTGACTTTACAACATCCAAATGTTTAATGTTTCTACCAACAAATTCATTTTTTGGATTGCACTATAAACCTATCACTGTTGGGAACAGCTAATATGGAAATTATTACTTTCAAAGAAGTAAATAAAATTTATAGACACCTTGTAGGTAAAATTTAAAACAAAACATCCTCAGGACATTCAGTATTACAAAAAGAAGCTACGTAACTAGATAAAATAACATAACTAAGTTCTGTTATAAACTACAGTACCGGCTAAAATTATATTATATTTTGGTTTTTCTATTGTAACTTCATTTAGGAACGGAAAAATAACTTGATATTTGGCGACGTGAAGCACGTGGTATTGGAGTGCGAATCAAGTCTGGTGTGAATTAGAAAATTATAGAAAATTTTTAGACTTTTCTCGTTTTACCAAATTTTCGCTTTTTCTATCATTTTGCTTTTTGGTTCATATCTTTTCGAATTTTCGTTGTTTTTCCACAGTTATTTTCTTATATACTTCATGTTGTTGTGGGTCATGGAAAAACGTCAAGGTTCCGGAAACTTGTTAATCTCTCTTCAAGACGTAATCGTGATCGGCCGGTAGCAAGGACGAATACAGGCAGCAGTGAGTATCTTCCTGAAGCGTTGGAGAGTGCAGGGAGGAGTGAGAAAGAAGAATATAGCCGGAAGACATTATATAAATACTCATACAACAAAGCAAAACATCGTCCACGCTGCAAGGAACAACCCTCTACTCGCTGCAACTGAGATTTTTGCCCTAATTAATACTCCCACGAATTCAAGCCCCTCCGTACTAAAGGTCAGATGTCGTCTACAGTAGACAGTGTTGCAAGGATGGAGGCTTATGAAGAAACCAATTATCTGTAAAAAGAATCGGAAGCTGCAACTTTAAGGACCATCTGCATTGGGTGCGGAGAAAGTGGAGGCAAGTTGTCTGGAGTAACGAATCTAAATTCGACCTCTTCGGCAGTGGCGGAATAGCCTGAATTCGATGTCCTGTCGACACTCGCATCGATCCCAAGTACCAACTGCACATGATGTGCAGGATTGTATATGGTGTGGGGATGGTCCTCTTCGTCTTATTCCCGGGAATTCTGGACCGATTCGAATACGTATGACATCTTGTTTTATCGATCGGTCCTTCATCTTCGAACAAGACGACGACTTGAAGCATCGTAGTCGTCACCTCACCGACCGGGTCGCTTGCCGTTTCGTGAGCCTCCTCGACTGACCAGGCCAATCTCCTGACTTTAATATCACCGAGCCACTGTGGGAAGAGCTGACAAGTCGTCGGGCGCAGGATGCAGCGGACAGGTTCACTCAGCTGAACGAGGAGTGGCAGTCCACCATTGACACTTTCAGACTTTATGCCCAGGAAATGACACTCTGTCATCGATGCTACAAAGTATTAGGACATTGCTGCTAAGAAGTCACTCACGATGATGTCTGTGAAAAATTATGTTACTCAATCAGTTAATTATTGAGTATATTTATTTTTTTAAGTTTTATAAAATATTTGTTTTAAAAAATCAATTGTATTTCTGATCAATGCAGTTTGAAAACCCAATGTCCTGTATCTTCAGCAAATATGTGTCAAAATTTTAAAAAATTTCGATGAGAATGGCAAAATATAATATAATTTTGGCCAGTACTGTATGTACATTATACTTTAACTTGTTTTATAATTGGAATCAGGTTAATTACGTTTGTGTTTTTTCTCATGTTTAGACATAGAATTTATAAATTCCTACGCAAAGAAAAACAAAATTTGAAGATTAGTAATAAGAAATTTCAACAATTAGTCGTACGACTATATCGTACATCGAACGAGGGCGTTCAACTTTAAGGGAGAAGAATAATACAACGGCAATTAGACGTAATTACATTACAATCTATTCACCTATTTCTGTTATTTATTTATATTTATTATTTAGCAATCAGAATTACAGGTATATTCTACAAGCTAAAGGAGTGACAAGTGACAGAATACTAACTACTAATTGACATGATAGGTTAACATCCAGTGACGCAACCTTTAGATTTGCAGACTACATTGTCTTTAGATTGGCAATATGTACCTAAAAATATATAACATTTTTAAATTATATAAAATAGATTATAAAATATAAATAAATAAGCCTATAGACCACTGTTTTGTAAGTCGTTTATTGATTCTGGGTTCCAGCAACTTTTCTAATAGTGGGTTGGAGTGGTTTGCTATGGTATCTTGGTGCTTGGTGGCTCTCTCGTGAACAACCTCTTGGACTGTTGAACGTGAAGATCCATATGAATTGTTTGAAGGTGCATTTATAATTTGGCGAAGGATTTTGGACTGATATCTTTGGATGATTACGGTATTAGATTTGGAAGCACAGTCCCAATTTTTAATTCTATATGTTCAAATTGGTTTGATGGTTGTATTTTTGTTATGAACATAACATTTAGCTGTTATTATTTAGAAGAAAACTTTGAATATTTAATCTTAAGTTATATTTATACAATTAAGAAATGTATATAAATACCAATGTATAATAAATCAGTCTTGATTTAAGTCGCAGATTTGTCATTATTGTGGTCAAACCTGTAAGTTGTCAATAAATTGATTTTTTAAGTTTATCGAGGGGAGTTATTTAACTATATATATATAACTTGGATGTGCATATAATATCTAGTCATTAGCTTTTTTGTCTTTTTGTTGCTGTTCGTAAGATAATTTATATTTAAGCTTGCAAAGAGTGTCCTTTGAAAGTGGTCTTATTTTTACGCCTTTATGGTTTTTATAAGGTACGTTAGATGTTTTGCGAACGTTTGTCATAGTAAAACTTTTATTTTGGTGCAGATAATATAAAAACAATGTGTAAATATAGAAAATATGATTGGAAAAATTAAGTTAAATTAAAAGAAACAAAAATGTTATTGCACAACAAGATTATTTAAGATAATTATGTTGTATCAAAGAAAAGAAAAATTATTTAATTAAATTTATGAAACTAAGACGACTAAAGCACAAAAGTACGTAACAAAACTCAAAAAGAAATTTCAAAGCGGGAGAAACTCACCCAAGTATAATTTTATATTGAAATGTAGAATGTTTAGATTGTGCTACATGTCAATATTTTTGATATAATATCTTTTATAATGATGATCGGCGTTATTAATGTTTTATAATAAATTTGGGCAATCCAAACGCTATCTTTTGATGTTTTGATGTCGAGAGTTCTTTAATAACTTTTCAAGTGGTATTTGACAAGGCGTTTGGCTGTTTCAAGTTGCTGTCGTCATTTGCGCAACAAGAGATCAGCTCCCTGCACAATAGGTTGATAAGTCTTCTTCGAGTCCAAAGCATTTACGAGCACGGAAATATACACAAGTCAGGTCTGTAGCGGCCCTAAAAGGAGTCGAAGCAGCGACCCCGAGCGTTCTCAGAAAACAACAGACAGCAAGTTTTTGTCATCGGCTAGAAAGGGGAAGTGTTAAGAAAGTGTCTTGTCATGTACGCGCACCATACCAACAAGTACAGGGAAGTCGTAGAACAATCGTTACCAGGAGACGCGTGGCCACATGGCCGACGAACCCCGGGAGGCCACCCCCGGCGGGCGCGGCGCACGAGCACGCGATGGGGCGGCTGCTGCCGCTGGAGACGAAGCAGCCTGGGAGCAGGAGCCTCATTTTGGACGGAGACTGCGGTAGCCTATCGGACATATGTTCCTACAGAGTTCCTCCGGATCTGCACGGCCAGAGTCGTTGCCCTTTAGTGTCTGCTCACCATCACTCCCGTGTCTGCCGCCGGTCCCCGCGATTCACCTGCCGTAACAAGATGGGATTGGTAGACTAGTCACCTTACCAGTCGACACACCGGCCGAATACCGACCGGCCTCAGTTGCTGACCAACTTGCTCTTGTGGTGAGCTGGAGGACAGAAGCCGCTGGCGGTGACGGCAGCCAACACGCGCCGCGTTCGACTCGACCAGTGCCCAGATGGATTCAGCGCTCGCTGGATAACACCCGTGTAAATGGTCTGCTATTAGTGTTTCCGTTATGTGGCGGCCGTCGTGCGACCGCCGTCCGGCTTAGCGTTTCCATTTAACTCGTGCCGAAGCTGCTGTGCGGTGCAAGCCCTCGTCGCGACGCTCCTGGACGTGCGGCGGCCCCGACGCGCCCTGCACGCGCTCCGCCAACTTCGAGCCGACGCCGGAGCCATCCGCGAGATTAGGTGGTCGCAAGATGAGAAGTGGCCGGGAATGTGAACCGCTCCGGGCGACCTTTGCAGAACTCTAGAAATTACAGGGGCACGCATCGTGGTATCGCGGACGGATTCCTCAGACAACCACCTCGGGCGAGCCCGCCTCTGAAACCAACCTCCTCGGACCGTCGCCATTCATACGCAGCCACCTCTGATCACGCAGTTCCTAAGGTATTTACATGCGGCCGCGGCCGAGGCGCTTCACTGTCGGCATGAGGTTTATCTCTGACACCTCCCGACTTTTCCAGCTTTTCGGTGTCGGATAGTCAGAGATTGACCTCATCCGTGAGCGGGTCCAGAAGACCGTGCGTCACCGGTGCTGGTCTCCGCGCGTAATCTATGGCGAGCCCGAGCCCGAGCCCGACAGACATGCAAGATCGATGCATATGTGAACTAGTTCAGATACCAGCTCCAAATAATGGTGATCCAGAAAAACAGGTCTGCCAAAGGAATTCGCTGCCTCGCAGTGCTATTTTACCATTGCCCTATAAAGATTAACGTAGAAAATGCTTCTCGGCCTAGGCGGAGATTACGTAACTATGCAAAGCGAGTCGGCTGGAATAAAGGAGCAAAACGCATTCCACGACTGGACCAACTTCTCGAAACTAACTGTCGCGAAATTGGAGGTTGAATCAGTATGCATGCGAAAAGTCTGTAGACTGCAGCCGTGTAGCCGGGTTCTCACACTCTGTCTCGAAACCTTTAGTGAATTTCACCAGTTGCTTTTCCTATCGAGGAAAAATATAACATCGCCTGTATGGCATATTATCTACACGAATTAGAATTTCAGCAAAAACGGCTTTGCATATGCAGATATCTGCTAAGAAAGGAAGTAATATGCGTTCCCACACACTTTGCATGCATGAATCTTAATTATGGAAGATGCAACGGGGAGTTTTCTGAAATTAATTAATTTAACACACTTGGGTCTTTAATAGTTTTACAACGTAATCAATTTATAATAGCCAATTCCTGCGTGCTTTTATGCATGCACTTATGAAGAAAGTTACTGCGTGTAAGTTTAAAATTGTTTAATTGATTATTAACTTGTTTCTACAGAGTTTCATCCACTTTTAGTAGTTACTATTTTATTTTACATAAAAGTTGATGAACTTTTAACTTTATAACACTCGGAATGTAAAAATGCCAAAAAATCAATTAAAACAAGTATAACTATTAAATTCAACACCAAAACAACATAAAAAATGTGGCGATGTATTCTACTTCAATTGGTTGTTTTTTTTTTGATCTTTTAATAATTTAAATTATTTCACTATTTTTACGCTACTTTTCAGTTTAAGAAAATTATGTTTCTTATATAACTATCTTTATATTTATTCTTACATGCGTTATTACTTTTAACAAATGTGTAATCATTAAGAAAGCTGCTGAATTATTTTTACCATTAATTATTGAGTATAACCTTTAAATTAAAATAATTAAGAAGACAACGTTGTACTAAAAAAACTAAGAAACTCCAATTTTTAAGTAATAATTTATATAAATTGCAATGTAGGTTATCTCATAAAAAACATAATTTAATAAGCGGGTTTAATGACCAAAAACATTATCATTAGTTAATAATAGTCAGTATACCGCAACTACAACTAATTTCTACTATAATTGTGCTTGGTTCAGTTAAGCCGCAACTAACGTTGTTTTAACGTATAAAATTTTATTATTGTTGCTTGTTATTATTAATCTTTTATAACGCACGTTGAAGTGCAATTAAAGTTTTGTTAAATTCTTATGGAATAAAAAATGGTTGATTTCCATTTACATTTGAAAAGGGGGTGTTCTGTAATTCTTCTCCTAATGGATTTGAATCAGATGATTAGGTAAGAAGCGTCGTTTTAATACTGAGAATTTTATTTTAATTATTAATTGAATTATAATTTTAATTCGTGCCGGAAAGCACACCATAAAGAACTAATGTCTCTAAAACGGTGTAGACCTTTACTTAAATCAGTGCGTGTATAAAAGTAATTAATGTGAAATTGGTTAATGACGTAACTTTTAATTAGATTTTATTGGCTCAAATTATCCTTAATTCGTTGTTGCCGCGGACATAAGAGCTTTAACATTATCTAATTTGGTGTTATGGTTTGTCTTTGCATGAAAAATGCATGTTCTGCTGAAGCCTTTCACCAATTATTTAGCTGAGATAACAGTCCATTTAAAAAGTACTCCACTTGGAAACGGGCGCAATTAATAGATGCACGCTCCAGCCTACAGACGTGTGCGGCTTCCAGTACGAGCGTTATGCCTTAATTTATTTATGTAGTCGCTTTTAATGGGCATTTCGCATCCTGTTTCCATTGCCTTGATTTTGTAAAACAAACGCGAGCAGGAAGATTCGATTATCTCCAGCACCCTTTTCAATCGAAATTGAAATGAAATCTGCAGATAAGTTCCTGCATATAAGTGCCTCAAACCTACATAGTTCCTCATTAGAAGGTTAAGCATTAGGCGCTGGTTGGTAGCATGTCAGATGAGCTGACGAGCCGCGCCAGCCGATATTGCCGCATGTGGCGGTGATTGTACAATATGTTCCGACATCAGGTTGGTGCTGTTTTTAACTAGAACTCGGAAAATAGGACTACCGCTAGCTACTTAAATCTTGCGCTACAAAACGCGGCGAAGTTTCAATGGGTAACTCTCGCCAGCCGTATGTGCCAGCCATTATCGTTACCAACTTGTGCCAATTTACTTCTCCGGCCGTCCAAGTGCCGGGCGGGCTAAAAGCTGGACAGTAGAGAGTGCCTTAAGTGGGTACGAGAAACAGAAGTTCCTACTTAGGTAGTTAGTGCTCCTCGGCCTGCAATTATGACTAATGATTTTATAAATGCATCGAAATAATTTGAGCCACACTACGTTTGTTCGGCTGTCTGCCACATGGAACTACTCGTCTGAAATATAGTTTCCGGAGTATTAAATCGGAAGCCTTTAATAAGACTTAAACTTGCCCTTTAAATCAAATTCTTTAGATTTTAGCATTAAGACTTTGATATTGCCGTCATTCTTGTTCTAGGTTGTAATACTACATCATAATTTTTAGCATTTATTGTTTCAGTTGCTTTACAACTTTGTCTTTTTTATGTTATGTATACTTGGTTTGCGTTTTTAATTAACAAAATTTAGATATTATTTACGCGTTAATCATAAAACTCTACTCTTATTATTAAAATTTTTAATTCTTCTAAAAATAACAAACTTTTTAAAATCATAGTACGTTAGCTCAATTTTCTTAATACTTTGATATGATGATAAGTATTTTTGGTTAAAAATTAATTTTAATAAACAAAATTGCAGTTATATAATTTTTGATTTGATATTAGTTGCCAGATTAATTATTTCTATTGTTTCCTATAAATTTTGTTAAAGATTTACATTAGGTATTTTGTTTTATTTTTTAATTAAGTTTACATATAACTGTAAACAGATTTCAAAGAATTGTTATTTAAGGTATTAAATATATTTATATTTTAATATAATACAATCTAGTTTTCTTTAATATTCATATTTTGTTAAAACATTAAAATTGCTTTTGTTTTTTATAGCATATACAATACTTTTTTTATTGACAATTTAATGCGTTGTAGTCACACCTCAAAATAATTACGTAAGAGTTACACGGGGTCTTTTGGACTTTAGACCAAAGAAAGAGTTGCCATTTTCTCATTTTTTGAATTTTGCCATGAAAACTAAACTGAACGTACTTATTTTTTAAGTAATTCAATAGTTTATTTTTGAGAAATTGTATTTTTAACTATATAAAAAAATTTAAAAAAATTTTATTTCCATAAAATGACAAATTTTCAATAGTTTGAAGTAAAATTTAAAGTGATATTCCTTGAATAGTGTACTTTTGGATAAAAATAAGTTTTATTATCAGCACTGGAAAAAAGTATATTTATTTTGCATATTGAAGTAATACATTTTTGAGAAATCGAGAAAGTTAACATAGAATTTCTAAGAAGTGAATCATGGTAAAAAATGCACTTTATCAATTTGAAAATTAAAATTTATTAAATAATAGCTAAAAATTATGAAATGTGTTATGAATAAAATTGTAAAAACTTATTCTAGCCCACCACACTCGGTACATAAATACATACGGTGTTCATCACACATAATCTTCGTTTTTGGTCTTTACCCCTTTTGCAGATCGTGCATTTTTTTTTAGGTAACTCGCATCGTTCGTCTTCCTCGCTCGTTCTCTGTAAATTGTCTCCCAAAATCGTCTTTATTGGCATTTTGATGTTAGCGCTAATGGAAGAGTTAGCAAAACGATTAGCAAATGCGGCCTATGTGCATAATTATTGGATTTTAAATTTCCGTGGTATGTAAGTATGAAGAAAGAACATTTTTTTTTGAGTATATGAGACAAGTATTAAATCCTTGTTAAAGCAGAATTTAGAATCTGGAATGTTATTACTACTAATTCTCATTTCTGCTGGAATTTCTTGCTTATTCTTTCTAATAATTCCAGTAATTTTAATCAATTAAGGATTTTTTCATACGCATGAGAAGAGGCACAGATCTGAACCAGTTATGACACTTAACGTAACGTAGATCGGTACGTGACTTTTCTAAAATAATATTCAGTTAACTTTTCGCCGTCCAATTTATCATCTGTATGGATTTTTCTTAAATACGGAACAGCGTAGACTAAATATGATGTTTCAACATCATTCAAAGCGAAAAGTTTTAGTCCATATCGGTCATTCTCTACGCAAGTGATGTTGCTTTTGGATCGTAAATTGTACGCTATTTGAAAATACATTATCACATTAGTTAATATGAAAAAAATCAATTATACAGTGTTCACTACCTTTTAATTTATTTCAATTATTTTCACTTCCAAAAATCAAATTATTACTTAATTTTCTGACGTAAACGTTACCTAGGGTATTTTAGACCTCAGAAAAAAACCGTCTACACAAAACGATATCCAGAAGCCAACTGAAGTTATGCTGAGCCTCGTAAGCGTCAATTCTCTATAGTGTTGCTTCTTGGACAATAACATATCGCAGCACAAATTCAAATTTAAAATACAGTGCCATCAACTTTCCATTGGGTCTTCTGGACCCCCAGTGACTACAATGGGTTAAAAAATAAGAATATGCTTTTGAATTATATGTATCAATATTTTTTAAACCAGAAAAACTAATAAATTTTAAGCAAGATGAAGATTTGATAAATACATCTGGTTTTTTGGCATGTTAGCTTATAGTCACATTTGTATAACATACATCTAGAGAAATTAAATTATTTAAACTAATATTACATTTTTGTTAATTAGACAAAAAGTTGTTTGTTTTCATTAGCAAGAAACAGAGAATTTGTGCCTATAAAGGCAGGAAGTGAAATAAAAGGGAATTAACTGAACGAATTCTCTTCTGTGCAATATAAATTAATCCTGTAATTCACTTTAAAACCTTATATATTTTTTACAGAGAAATATTTTCAAACATTTTAAATAGATAAATAATAAAGCTTCTTCACTTATTTTTATATTAAGCTAATAGTAGTGATTACATGAAAAAATGTTATTACAAAACATAAAATTTGCTTAGTATAAGTTATAACAGAAAATATTGTAATTAATTATAGTAGAAGTACAGATTAAAATATTCCGTTTTGTAAGTATTTTTATAGGTAAAAATCCATTTGCTTAGATTTGTTTATCATTTTAGTTTATTTTACTAAAGATTTATGCAGCTTGCAAATAACTTGCTGGTCAGAACTACTAAAAGACAGCTAAATGTCTAAAACAAATAAATAAGCTGAGGGAGAATACAGTATTCGTATTCATAAAAGTAGTCTATTCGTATCTACTAAAATTAATGTCTAAATCAGTTTCAGAATTTTGTTTTTTACAAAATAATGGCTGAAATTTAGAAATATTAAAGAGATATTAAAATATATAAAACAAGTGTAGTGTAAATGTGAACACATTAAACTAAGACATTTTCTATTGATGTTAACACTTCATAAAAGGTTACTAAAAGCTTTTTTCTGAAAGATACTGAATTGTTAAAATACCCAAAAATTAAAAGAAAAGTAGTACTGGAATTTTAGAGGACTAGCGTCGGGAAAATCAGAGAACAATCCGATCAACTGGATTATCGCATACTAACGTGTCGAGTTAATCTTCAAGCAAAACCAAAGAATATCTAAAATAAACCTGCAAAGCTTGCAACGCATAGCGAAAGTGGCGAAGCAGTCTCCCAAATTTGAGAACCCTCTAGTAGTGGAGTAGATGCGTTTTTATACCCAGCCACAAGAAATAATTTTTAAAATCGCGTATCCGGGTTAAAGGTCACGTAGTATTTAAAAGTTTTATGTTTAAATTAATCAGTGTTCAAAGACGAGTTGAATGATATGCTACATGTCCTATGTTGCTATTTTGAAAATTTTGAATCTCAAAGGTCACTAACGCTAACCTTTGACCAATCAGTTTCAAAATCACTAGCAAACAAGCCTTTTTGGTCACCTGTCGATTGGTGAAAACAGAATTTGGAAATTCCCAGCCGTTCTCGAGTTTTTGCTCGGACGGACGGATGGACAGGCAAACGAACAACATGAAGTTAGTAAGTGACTCCGCTTCGCTTTGCCACTTAATAAACATTGGCAGTTGATGAAACTTGAGCTGTGTTTTACATGCAACCGATCAGAGACGTACTGTCTCGCGATACCGCCAAAAAATAATGCTACTGCTGTTCACGGATTTTTATAGGGTCGCCTTTTCTATGTCTATGACAAGAAAAGGATGATTACTTCCGAGCAATATAACAATATCCTGAATAAAAAAGTCCCGAAATGGCTATGTAGAACCCCATTAAAACAACTACATTTTTGTATGACAAAGCGCATCCTTACCAAGCTATGTTGAAGACTGTGGCACAAAACGGCGTGGATCAATAACATCACCCTATATTAGCTCTTGTAATTACGATTGTTTTAATTTTTTAAAAATTTATATTTGTGAAGTTGTTCATAGCGGTTGGGCAGAGTTTGAAAATTAAGGCTGTATGGTGATGTTCAATACTTGACAGTAAGCCACGGAAAAGTTTTATTAATGTGTCTTAATGGTTATTAAGTTATAATAAAAAATTATCCCACTGTTTCAGTGGGACAGTCCATTAAATAACTTTTTCAGAAAATCAATTGTATGTAATTATAATGTTTAATAAACAGCATGGATCGGTGTAAAATTGTATTTGAAAATTTGATATTTTTGCTTTAACTGTCATATAAACTCTATATAAACTATTTTAGTGCATCATGTGGTTGGTTCTCGGGTTAGGCCGTGGTCGGAGTTCAGAAACTCTTGACGTTTTGTCCACAACTGCGGCGAATATTTTCAGAAGAAAATTAAGAAGAATTGGAAGAAGATTTTCTTCTGAAGATGTCCGTCAAGAGTTTCCAAACTCCGATCACGGCCTAACAACCCAAGAGCCAACCATGCAATCTATATGAACTATATTAAACAATTTGCTTTTCATTTTCGGTCTCTCTTCTTGAATGATGACATCAAGCAATTCTTTAGTTTCTATTTTCTAAGTTGATTTAGTGTTATAACAAGATTGTCCAAAGATTAACTGAATCGAATCTAAGATCAGCTTTGCGAATGTTTTTCCACCTTTTGTTGATTTTATTTTTTGCCACTATTGTGTTTATAGGGAGCTTCTTTTATGCTACATTTTTTATAATACCATTTATTACTTTTGATGTTTTTGTGTAGGTATACAATTATAACAAAGTATTACCAAACTCTTAGTCTTTTTAATAGTCCACAATAGTGTGAGTAAATTGATAATTCTATAGCTATAAAAGTATTTTGTAACTTCATACGTTGATTATGTAAATGCTTTATGACAAAATATGTCAATGTTTATCAGCATAACACTTTTACAAGTCTCTATAATTTTTTTTCTGAGAAATATTATTCTTAACAATCAAGATATGTGTAATTCACTTTAGTTCAAAATAGGAAAGTGCAAAGTAAATTAATTGAATAATGAATTGGCTCAGACAAAGTAGTTTAGTTAAAAAACTTGATTTTTCAGAAGAGCAGTTAATCAGTAGCATGAATTTTCAATTTCAATAAGTTTAAGTGAGGCGTTAAAGTAGATAAATTACACTTGTGTACAATGGAATACAGGAAGTCGAGATTAAAGATAATATTTCATTTGTAATCGAAACAGTTAATTATAAATATTTGATACATACGTGTTACTTGGTTTTACCGTTAGTAATCAAGGAGTGGTAGTCAAGTTAGAGGCCGCACATAAATGGGGTGCGGGGGCGGCTTAAATTAATTATAGGACTATATTAGAAATGTCAAGCATAAGAGAGAGGCGAATGGAATGATTCGAGGAAAGCTTATGTAAAAAGTTGAATAATATAAAATAACCTTAAGGAAAGAACAAGTTCTTCCCCACAAGAACAATATAAGTGAAATTATAGCTTCAACACAAGGAAAATGCATCAACATAAATATAAATTTTTTTACGAGCATTAATCTAATTTAATTGTTGATTATTGTATTACAATTTGCTGATTTTCTATTGCTGCAATTTATTTTCATTATTCACAAACAACTTATAGAGTTATTTATAAAGTTCCGCTACATTTTATATTTATGCTTGTTGTTTTCCCTCCCATTATCTTTTATGAAACACTTTAGCGGATATAAAGCTAACGTTGAAAAGTCAATAATAAAAAATTACCACCTATTCTAATTTATTTAATAAATAAGCTTAATTTTACTCATCTTTTTAAGCCCTTATGTGTATCACGATTTTTCATTTAGTTTTAGGTCCTATAGTATTTGTTCTTTAGTCATACGTTCATAAGAAGTGACGCTTGGTGTATCACAAATTTTATAATTTTGCTAATTGCTTATTACACATGTGTTTAAGTTTAATATACTGTAAATATGATAGTAGTGTATGCACTTTGATTATTGTATGAATATAGTTATGAGGTATCTCTTAAATGTAATTTAGACAAAGTCTTTAAATAGTTTTAAAAATTCTTAAACAACATAATTTGCTACGTTTTATTCAGTAAAAACTCTGGAAAACTTTTAACAAAAAAAGAATATGTGTGAATCAGTAAACAAATTAAAAACTATAATAGTGGTGATTAGCAAACCATTGCAAAAGCCGTACGTTGTTTTAATTCAAAAGAACAAACTCGTTACTATTTTTTGCTCACATACTATTTTCATATTAAAGAGGTAATTTTTATTATTTAAGAGTAATAATACCGTGATGATTTAATATCAGTTACACTTTTCCACACAACAAATTTTTTACATTTGTATATTTTTAGTTTATAAAATATTACATGGTCGTTCTTTATCTTAGAAGAATAGGTTTAAGATGCTATAAGAAAATATTTTGATTCAATTCCAAAAAAAGAGATATGTAAAGCGTTTGCAAAATATTTGACTCTAAAAATACGTTGATATTTTAAAGAACGGTGATTGGTTTTAGTACACTTACTGGTTTATTCTCAACTGTTCAATTAGATTTGTTTTTAAAAATATATATTTGTGTATTGTATTTGTTTATATAGGGTGATACAAATTAAACTTTAAGATTTACATTGTACGCCGTTTCCATTTTGTGAACGTTGGAAATTTGCATTTGCACAGTTAGTATCTAAATATATGGCAAAGTCACCATATACAGTGCAGCAGCGCATCGATATCATTCAAGTTTATTATGAAGACAAGCTACTGAGCGATGAGACTAATTTTTCTTTAAATAGCTTTGTCAATTGTCAAAATTGTTACATTTGGGTTAGCGAAATACTACACGCTATTCACTAAAATCACAAACATAATTTTGGTGTAAATGTGAGTTGAAGAAATCATTGGCCTATACTTTTTTGACTATGAAGAGTTGTTAAACAACGTTTTTTTTTAAACGAACGATTTGAATGATATGTGGTTTCAGGAAGATAGAAGCACATGACATACAGCACGTGAAATACTCACTTTACTTCAAATAAAATTTTTTGCTCTTGTTATCTCGTAGAGGGGTGACCTAGACTGATTGACTACTACAGTCTTGCGATATAATCCTATTAGACTTTTTTTTTGGGGCTATTTAAAGAAAAGTATTTATATCAACACACTTGCTATGATTTCAAAGCTAAAAGAAACCATCAATAAGGTAATTGCTGAAATAAGGCCACAATTATGGGAAAGTCTCATGGAAAATTTTGTTAAAAGAATGGTTGCAAGTCAGAGGAGTCGTGAATGGCATTTGGCCGATATTGTAGTTCATACGTAACTGCCAAATCTGTTGTGCTTTATACTGATAACGATAAAATTCGGATTGCTTCAATATTTTGTTTTATTTAGGGAAAACTTCGTAAAGTTTAATTTGGGTGCTTTTTTAGTTAGTCTTTTTTTCTAATTATTTAATACATATTTTTGCTAAACGTTTGTTTTTATTTTTATCTCAGTTTTTGAGTTTTTGTAACTTTAATTCTAATATATTTTTTTATACAATTATTTTATTTGTTTTAATTTCTGATTTCTAAATTATTATTTTTTAAATATTGGTTGTCGTATTAAGATGAAATTATTACCGCCATTTTGTCTTTATTTTCTAAAATTATTTTTATTTAATCTATGCAATTTTGACTAATTTTTATTATATGAGTAGTAGCATTTTATGTCATATGATGCTAACATTTAAAGAAGATAACTAAAAACTCTAAATTCAAAGTATTTTAAGAAGTTGATTTAAAAAAATAAACATTTTCACAGAGAATTAGTGTGTATATATTAAAAAAAGCAATGCCATGGCTACTTTTATAAGTTATGGTAAAAATATGTCGATACCGAGAATATAGCGTATAAATTTAGAAATCTTAACAGATTCTTTTTAATTAAGCCAGTAACAGAGATAAGGCAAAGTAGTCGTTTTATTGAGGTAATCACAGAAATATCTAAGCATTAAGTTCATTCCTTCACAATTTAATGTGTATCATTACTTAATCATTTATCTAGCTGCAAACGAACACGCGATGCAGGTCATTAACTGACACTTTTCCATCTTATTAATGGCTAATAATTTTGCATGACACTCTTATGTAGTAATAACTTCCTTGTTGGTAAACAAACATTGATTAACTTGTGCTAGTAACTCGGCAAAAGTTCTTTATTGCCTTTGTTACACTCAGAGTGTTATTAAGCCCTGAAAATAGTAGATTATTGATATTTTGAAAAAATTAAAATAGTATTTTTACATCATTATACAATTATTTTAGTTTTCTACCGTTCTATATATAAAACTTTTATATAAACTTTTGTTCTTCCATTTTTTGGTCACTGGCAATATTTTTGTTGTTGCTTAATGCTTATATTGTTAATTAGTGAAATACATATAGCATACCCAGTGCCAATTTCCAAGCCAAATGAAATCGTATAATTTTTATTTTTTATATAATTTCCAGTTATATTGTTTAACTTTTGAATGAACGTGGTATTTACGTGTGTATTTATCATTACTGCTTAACTTGCTAAATATAATAGTTTAATTCGAGCTAAAGAATAAAGGAAAAATAAATTACTAATTTTTTATTAAATATAGTTTGAATATGTCGAAAATTAAATTCAAAATTATTATATATATATAATAGTGACCATTTTGAATGAATAAACAATGAAAAAACATTGAAATGCAAGAGAAAATAAATTTGATTTACATTAAACTTAGCAAAATTATAGCAAATAGTATTGAGAATTATAATAGGTCTAGTAAAGAGAAAACCGTTATTTTCCCATGAAATTGAAGGTTTTATTTAACATACTTAGAATGAATGGATTTAGGTCGTTTTGTTCGATAACTTATTGCCATTTTGAAGGTAATTCTATTATCCCTCTCTCATAAAATCCCTTGTCCCTATTGGCAAAAAACTGGGACAGTCGATTTTCACAAGCCTCTCTTGGGGCGAATTTTTCACCAGTAGAATAGCTCGCCATGGACAGGAACAGGTGGTAATCACTTGGTGCCAGGTCCAGACTGTAAGGTGGATGCATAAGAACCTCCCAACCAAGCTCCCGGAGCTTCTGGCGAGTCGCTATCGATGTGTGTGTGGCCTAGTGTCCTAGTGGCCAAAGTTGGCCACTTCTGGGCGATTATTTCCTTCAGACGGTTTATTTGTTTACAGTACAGGTTCGAATTAAGAGTTTGGCCGTAGGGAGCAGCTCATAGTATATGATTTTTTGCCAATCCCATCAAACGCACAGCAAAACCTTCCTGGCTGTCAATCCTGGCTTGGCCACCATTTGCGCCGGCTCACCGCGCTTCGACCACGACCGTTTTCGCCTGACGTTGTCGTAAGTGATCCACTTTTCATCGCCAGTTACCATCCGCTTCAGAAATGGGTCGACTTTGTTGCGATTCAGCAGCGATTCACAGTTGGAGATTCGGTCCATGAGGTTTTTTTGCGTTAACTCGTGTCACCCATACATCCAACTTTTTTTTGTATCTAGCATTTTTCTAATGGTTACAAACGGTTGTTGTACAATGTTTAGCTCCTGGGTAATAGAAACACTGCTTATATAATGGTCGGACTCGGCCATTTCATGATTTTATCTACATTGACCTTCCAGAGCGTGGTGCATCTTTGACAACAAAATTACCGGAACGGAATTGACGAAACACTATTCACATTTTCAGTCGTCTGGCTTGCGTTTTCACCTTTATCGAAGAAAAACTGTAAAATATAGCGTAAATAAAACTGAGTCAACCATTCACAAAACTGTCAAATAGGTTTTTTTAGTACAATATGTCAGCTTTCTAACGCCATCAGGTGTAAACCGATCTTACTTTTAGAGCGCGAGATACAATTTATTAAAGCCATCTATTAGAAAAATAATGGATTTCTTTTTACTAGTCCTATTATTATTCAATGTAGTCTCTATTAGGGGCTATGACCTCTTCAAACACAGACCTCAACCTGCTGCAGACCAAACAATACCGTCCTTGTCCATATGTATCATTATCTCCATGATGGAAGCTCTTAAGCTCTTCTTGGTGTAATGATGCCTTTTACTGATTTTTGCTTCGATCATCTCACACACATAGTAGTCAAGAGGATTGTAGTCGAGATTACAAATCGTTGTACAGTCATTTCTGGGCCTTCCTTGCTTTGTGACTGGAGTGGAGTTCTGTTAAAACACGTACTCTTAGCCAACGGCCACCTCCTTTATTCAGGCCTTAACAACTGTTTTTAGCACGTTGGTATAGCTGTCGGTGGTCATATTGAGGCTTTCCTTAAAGAAATGCTACTGGTAAGCTTCAGCACTATTACAGAGGCGAGCAATTTTGTGCGCATGAAGGTAGATATTTCAAAAACATATTGACATACCCAATGGTTATTTTGGTGATTCACTTTCCTGTCCTAGATGAAATTTTTTTCGTCCGAAAATAATCTTAGAATGTTGTTCATCAGTGGTTGGGTCTTTAACTTCCTGTTCATCTTGTTCTTCTCAGTCAACAGTTGGTGATTTCTTAGGACAGGTTCTGGTGCACTTTCAAACTGACTGTGGACTTCATCACACCCATTTCTTTTGCCAAATCAGTTATGCTCCACCCAAGATCTTAATTGATTTTCCCTTTCAAATTGTGGACGAATTCATCACTTATCTTGCGATCAGATCGTTATAACATTTAAATATTCCGGATTTACCTCGTTAACCAAGTGTATTATTCTGTCCGAAACTTAAGCTCGCAAGGCATTGTTAGTGTTAAATTGAAGTTGATTACTTATTTTAATACATTTTTTAAATATATAAAATTGTTTACTGTAAATAATGAATAAATTGTTGAATTTTAATTAAAGTGAAAATTATCAGCTTGCACTACATTACTATAACAAATTTTCTTTGTAAATTGTAAAACTCCCATGAAATTATTTTTAATAATAATTAGACAATATTTTTTACAGCTAAGTGTGCTGTTAATTAGCGTTAGTATTTTAAATAGCAACTCACATTAAACTACAGTTTGTGGCATTTATGTGGCACAACATTGCGTTTATACATGCAGAGATACAATTTTTCTAGAAATGTTTTATATTGCCCGTTTTGCTTTTATGCGCTCGCACTTGTACATTTTATTGGTCACTTTAGCGACATTGCAACTTTATGACACTTATAATGGGGGGTATTACAAAACATAAAAAGAAGAGTGTAGCAAAGCACGACCAAAAACAGCAATTAGCTTGCGCTGTCTATAAAAATTCTTTTCTACTAATTAACAAAGTCGCCACATTTTACGGACGCGGCTACACATCAAAGTTGCTCACCATAACATTTATATAGCGAGTAATTTATGAGATCAGCTTTTTGCATGCTTGAATGGGTTTCTGATAAATTTCAGCTAATCGGAAATTGATAAATTCTTTTTAGCCTGCAATCAGCAACCGCAGTTTGTAGATATTAACATTTCAGCTACAGCTCTTTAATCTAAATCGGAAATCATTAGCGTTTAACTGTTTCATTGCTTTATTTCACAATGCAGTTGTATTAATGGAACATAAAGGTAGTGCTTTTTAATGTTTTTCAAACCCGATCGGTTTCGTTTGTGTTGTAACAGCGAGGATTTGCCCAAATTAATCATTGCATAACTTTTCCGTAGTGTTTAAGTTGGTGAAGACTCAGATTATCAATCTAGCATTGAGTTGCGCAATGTAGTGACATACAATACCGCTACAACGCAGGTCGAAACTGCAAATCATTTATCTGTTTATCAAGTCAAGCAGCTTTGATTCGATTAAACTGTGTTCGCCAAACGAAGCTACTTAATAGCATCCTACGAAGCAGCTACAAGGCCCCTTCAAGAAAGGGATAACGGAATGGCTATTTGGCTGGCTCGAGCAGAGGAGCAATGCGTTGCTGAAAGCGATCGTAAAATAATTATTAATTGCAACTTAACAGAACATCCGGCATAAACACTTTAAGTAGTACTTTGTTGAGAGGAGAAACGAAATGGGATGTGTTTAGTTGTAGAGTTTTGTTATTTCTATTATTGTGGGATATGAAAACATGTTATGCAATTACTTTTCTAGAGTTTAGATAAATTACGTAGTTCAATCACAATTGAAATAAAGATAACACAGTTAAGGGTAGGAAAGATTTGATTCTCCGTATTTTAGAATTAAATTATTTAGAAAAAAAAATTTGACATAAATGTTCCAATGTTTAGTCCAAATTCGCAGACACTTGTCATATTCATTTTTTGAAATTTCCATCAACACCTCCTTCGATTTTTGTTTTATCAATAAATAATCGAATAATGATTGTTGCATAATGAATATGCCAACATCTTTAGCCAGTTTTATTGCAGTCAAATGACGATTTGCCATTACTTCTAGTTTTTTCAATATTATTTCCGTTATTTATGTTGATGGAGGAGATAAGCGTGCGCCGATAAGTGGTATTTCCGTTTTCACTTACATTAATCTTGAGAATCGAGGGATGTAGTAAAATAAAAAACATATAAATAGGTGAGTTAGAACAAAGTGTGAGTTTAGTGCAGAAGTAAAAATAAAAGCGAGAATAATCAAGGAACTCAAAGCGACCTATCTATCGCGACTTGTCGGGGAACCGAAGAGTGAAACACCGTGGATTGCGACAAGTATTAAATAAATGAGAAAGGTAAGAAATAATATTTGGAAGAAAAGGAAGATCTTTTTAGAAGAAGTAAAAGATCACTGAAAACGCTTGTGATAGGGGGAGAGAATGAGGACAAAATAGAGAAGATCCTACAGAACTTAACAGAAATAAAAGAATTGAGTGCGGAGCAGAAAGAACATAGGAAAAAAATAAGAAAACAAATGAAACAAGAAAACAGAGTGTTGAGGCAAAAAATCCAAGAAACGTAAAGAATAGTAAATAGTCTAGAAAATGAAAAAAGGGGGAACAACGTTGTAATCCAGGGAATAGAAGTAGAGGCACATGATCAAAATTTAGTTAAGGAAGAAATAGAAAACTTTATAACGAAGACTATACAAATAGAGATAAAAATAAAGGGAGTAAGAAAGCTAAGTAGTAGGGTATACCTAGTAGAATTGAATAATACTATAGACTAGGAAAAAATAATAAAGAACAAGAAAAAACTGAGCATACTGAAGGATTTGAAGTGTTTATAAATGATGATATGAGCAAAAAATGGAGATATAGGGAAAACTAAGAAAAAAGGCCATGAGTCAGCAGCTGGACAATAATTAACGATGAAGGATGGACATGGAACAAAGAGAAAGAAATACTCGAGAAAGCAATTAGCCAAAAATACTTCAAAAAAAACTAGACTTTAAAGATAAGCGGATTACGACACAGGCCATAGAAATAGACAAGAGAAGGATAAGCGAACAGATAGGAAAAAAAGGATGATAAATTTGGCTACGAAAAAAGATAACGTCTTGGGAGTTAAAGTATAACAAATAGATCAAACATTAAAATAGAACAAAGAAAGAGGTGATCAGAATAGGAACAAGGAATCAGATCGATCGCCTCTTTACAGAAGATAAACATGATCGAGATGTTAAAGATGTACGAAGCTTTAGAGGAGCAGATGCAAACTCCGACTATGTGCTAGTAATAGCAAAATTAAAACAAGAACTACCAATAAGGATACAGACAAACAATTTAAGGATACAAAAGTACAACATTGGCGAATTACTCAAAGATGATATAATACAGAGAATAGAAGAAGAGTTAAACAAGAAAATAAAAAAAATTCTCAGCAAGAGCACATTCAGAACGATTGGGATCAGATAGGAGAAGCTATACAAGAAAGTACAATATGTGGGGACTAGGAAAGTCCAAGAAAAAAAGAAGTGGTTTATGAAAAATTGTAAAAAAATACTAGAAAAATAAAACTGGGCAAGATTAATGTTCTTGAATAAACAAACAATGGACCATAAAAAAGTAACGAGATACTAAGAAAAAAAAAGCGAAGAAAGAAGGTAGACAAGAAAAAAGAAATCATATAAATGAGAATTTGCAAATAATGGAAGGAAATTATAAAAATAAGAAAATAAGGAACTTTTACTAAGGTGTTAAGGAAACAAGAAACAATTCATAACATGTAACGCCATTAGTGAAAAATGAAAATGGAGAGTTAACAGGAAGCAAATATAATAGGTGGGAAGAGTATTTCGACGAAATCTTAAATATAGGAAATTACAAAAAACAAAATAAAGAGATAGAAATACCAGACAATAACAAATAAGATAAAGTTGAAAAACCAACAGATAAAGAGAAAAAGACGAACACAGAGAACTAAAGAATAAGAAGAGTGCAGGAAAAACAACATTCCAGCAGAAGTACTGAAATATGTAGGGGTAAATTGAGAAAGAAATTAGCACACTGATAAAAGAATATGGCATGAAGAACGAATGCCTCAGCAATGGAAAAACTCCCTAATATGTTCGATTCCAAAAATGAGACAGAACTAAAAGCGGAAATTACAGAGGGATATCACTGCTTGACGTTTCTTACAAAGTACTGTCAGAATTATTAGAAAGAGATTAAGTCGCTGTAATGACAACTTAGTAGATAAATATCAAGAAGGATTTAGAGAAGCAAAATCAACAACGGACCAGATCTTTACGTTGAAAATGATTTAAAATCAAAGCTACGAGCAAAACCTAGGTTTACATATTTTGTTTATTGATTTTGTGAAGGCTTATGACTCAATATATGACCCTAACAAAAAGAAGAAAATTAAGCAGTGTCGGAGTAGTGTCCTTATTTAATTTAGTTTTAGAATCAGTTTTTAGAGATGGCAAAATACAAACGCAAGAATGATACACCAACGAAAATAATAATAATTAGTTATGCAGATGACGTAGCATTAGTAACCAGATCGAAGAAGGAACTATAAAATGCCTTTAAAAAAATAAAAAAGAATTTATGATTAAAAATAAATGAAAATAAAAAAATAGCTAATAATTAAATAAGGAACAACAAACGATGGACTGTACATCAGATTTAAGACGAACTCAGCAATCTATAATGTTGAGAGAGTGAGGGAAGGGTAAAAGTTATTAGTAATCGTAATCAGAACAAAGAATTAGAAAAAAAATGAATAAGATAAGCATAGCAATGGGCTCATTAAACAGAATACTAAGGTCAAAAGAAGTTACATATCACAGTAGTAAGACCAGTGCTAGTATACGCATGTGAGGCATGAGCTTTAACAAAGCAGAATAAAATTAAATTAGAAGTACGGGAGAGAAAGGTGTTAAGAAGAATATTAGAAGGAACAAAAACCGAAGATGGTATATGAAGACAAAACACAAACCAAAAGATAAAATAATTATATAAACATAATAGCATAGTACAACACGTTAAAGCGCAAAGGTTAAGATGGTTAGGGCATATTAGTAGAATGCCAGAGTACAGACATAGCAAAAGAGTATTAGAGGAAAGAGAATATGTTGATGAACGACTAAAACGATATTCGTCTTCTACATATTTACAACCTTCTCTGAACAGCTTATGTCATCGGTATAATTGAATACAACTTCTTTTTAACTCTATTAGACAATTTAGAAATTAAAGAGACAAAAACTGATGCAAATAAACTGCTATTAGGAGTGAATATCACTGAAGGTTGTGCCAATATAAGAAAAAAAGTTTTTTGAACTACGACTTTTGTGCGGGTTTCAAATTAAAGTCTTTTTATTTTTTGAACAGAGTAATACTATATAACGAACAAAACTATATGGAGTTTACAAAATCTTATTTAAAATTATTTTTTTTATAGATTAGCTGGTTCTGCAAACAAAATGCAATACACGGCTTTGGTACAAGGACAACTTATAACTAGGAGTACATTAATTTTTGAGAGAGGATTAAGTGAGCGTATTCATACCTCTGACTTACAACATTTGGTTTATAATATTGCTTAAGGTTAGTTAATCTATAGTAGGTCTTGTGGTAGCTTACCCTTAATCCTTGAGTATATGTTCTTTTGACCAAGGTTTAATTTAGTTGCACATGAGTATATCACTAATTTTTTAAAGAAGTTACTAGTTAGTTTGTGAATGTAGTCTGTAATTAGTGGAACACTTAACTCTTGGTGTATTTGGCTGTTGCGTATGAATCAAGGGCAGTTAATTGCAAGACGTAGCACTTTGTTCTGCACGGTTTGAAGTTTCTTCAATGAGGATTTGGTTGCGTTACTCCAAACGCATAATGAATGAGCATTCAGATCTAAGATGCGATTTTCGGTTGATCAAAGGGTACAATGAATAGCTTGGTGGCACTCATATAGATTTATTTTTAGTTATAGGTGTATACTCCTCACAGTTGGTTAGATTTAGTTGTTAATTAAGTGGACTCCTAGGTACTTTAACCTTGCAGCATTCTTTTGCAGGTTCCATTGTGTACATCATCGTTGTTTAAGTTCTGATTGTTGGGAGATGGGGTAACGTATTGAGTGTAAACATCTTATGCTTGCGATTTGGTAGGATTGATTTAATTTCCAAGGCTTATCGATACCAGTCACTTATGTTTACTGCGTTTTGTAGTCGTTCATGGTTTGTTGTTTCCAATTGTAAGATGCCCTGCGTTAGAATCGCCGTTTCGGTTGGCAAACATGGCTAGCGTTGAATTGTTTACTGTGGGAAGTCACCATAAAGTTTAAATAAGGTTGGTCCCAAAAGGCTACCTCTGAGTTTGGACTCCTGCTTTTGTTGTTTTGATGCTAGAAAGTGTTGCGTTGATGGGTACTTTACTCTGAACGTCCTGTTGTTCATTGAAAGGATGTTTATAATTTTATTATATACAGCTGGAGTGTAGCTTTATCATTTTGTACAAGAGTCCTTTCAATGCAGCCCTTATCAAAGGCTCTTTCGCAAATGCTAGGTAATGTTATTGGCGGTGTACTTATTTTTTCAAACGCCCTTCTCAATTAGTTTTGTTAATCTAATAAGTTGGTGAGCTGTTGAGTGCGACCGTCTGAACCCAAACTGGTGTAGGCGGAATTATATTCGTTTTCAGTATAAAGTCCTGCAGGCAGTGAGTATCACCTTTTCCAGGAGTTTGGCTAAGGTAGATTAATAAGCTAATAGGTCGGTAGCTATCAGGGTTGTGCTTGTCTTAACCTTCTAAGTTTTGTAAATTGGTAGTACGTTGGCAGTTCGCCAGTTCCTAGCCTCATACTAGCCAATTATTCAAATTGAGGTTAAGTAAGCGTACAGCTTTCGTTGGACTAAGGTGTTTTAATATTTCGTTGTTTATCAAATCTGGTCCGGGGTCTTGCGCTTAGAAATGGTATATTAGCGTTGAGTTCTTGAGCAGCAGACAGGTTCGTCTGCATTTTGGCGTTTAGACTTTCTTAAATTGGTGCGTGGCTCCAATATTATTCTTGATCTATTTCTTCTTCGGATGAGTAAGTTGTGTTGTTATCTACTAAAGGGTAAATAACATTTGGTTGTCTTAACAGTCTTTTAGTTGCCTTCCACATATTGGAGTCACCAGGATGGATATCTTCAAGGTAATTATTGTATCTTATTATTCGAAGGTTATCTAGCTCTTGTTTTACTAAATGATTTAATTTGTTAAGTAACGTTTTGTAGTAGGGTAGTCGTGTTCTTTGCCAGTCTCTTCTGTATCTGTTTTTTGATCTTATAAGTTTTATTATATAATCAGGTGTTATGTTGTGCGAAGCAACACTTCTTTGTTTCCGTGGTGTTGTAGCTTCTTGTGCGCTTTTTTGTATTGCAGCCGTGTATTGTGTTATTGCTTCATCGATGCACATAGGGATTTGTAACTGTCCCCTCCGATTTAGTTTTTGGTCGAGCTTTTTTTGAAAGGTGTTCCAGTTAATTATTCCATCAGCAAGTTTAGGAGCAGCTGGCTTTATTTGAGGCATGTCAAAGAAGGACATGATTACGGGGAGATGATCCGAGTCTAGTTCCTTAGTTACCGTTTGTTGGACTGGTTTTTGAAGATTCTTGTGTGAGTTGCAGCAGGTGATGTTTTATTTTTTTCTTTACTATGATCGCTACTCCCCCGGAGGCCTTATCAGCTACTCTATCTTTTCGGTGCACTGAATATCCTGGGATGCGGAACGCTTCAGTATTAATAAAGTGAGTTTCTGTTACACAAGCGATATCTATGTTATAACGAGTCATAAAATCAATAAAAATGGAGGGTTGTATTTTTAGACTATTGACATTCCAATTAGTCAAGGTTAATTTAGTAACTATTTGATGTTTATTTGGGTCCATTAGTTAGCAAGGTAGGAAGTATAGATGCTAATAATGGCGTTAGTTTTTCTAAGTGTGGAATGAGTAACTCAACGAGTTTTGTTAATATAGTTGTGACAAGGTCAGTTGTGTTTTGAGATTCTCCCGCCTGGTTGGCATTAGCTTGAGGTGCACGTCCTTGGCGTTGACCAGGTGAGGGCGTCTGGTTTAGTTAGCTCTCCTGCTTAGTTAAGGTTGCTTGTGCAAATGTCTTATTCGGTGTTCTGTAGTTGTTATGTGTCGACTGCTTTAACTTAAGGAAGTAACTGCATCCTCTATAGTTTTCGGGATGTTTTTCCAAACAGTAAACACATTGTGGGTCGTCACTTGGTTTTTTGGAACAGTTATTATATAGGTGGTTACCTGTGCATTTCACACATCGTGGCAGAGACTGACAGTAGTTTCACGTATGACCATATAGTTGACATTTTTTTTCTGAAGATTTTCTTCGTGGCTCAACCTCGATTACGCAATAATTAAGTCTTGTTAAACTAAAGATTTTCCTACCTTCCTGTGTATTTTCAATGCACATAGGGGAACTGGATATCTATTTTTGTTATACAAGCGCGCGATCTTTCTAATGGGGTATTTTAAGGCTTTTAATTCAGTTTCTATTTCTTCTTCCGAAACTGATACAGGTATATTCCGGATAATTACAGAGAGATTATTTGCTTCCGGGTCCTTGAAAGTGTGATAACTTAATTTCATTTCACTGTAGTGTTTTGTCATACATCGATAATCTTCTATGCTTGTTAGGTTGATCCTTCGTTGATTGTTTTTGTGAACTGTTGAAAATTCAGTTTTGGTTTTATCTTTTAGTTCCTGTAGTATTTCCTGGTAATTGAGTTTGTCAGCATTGTGCAAATATAAAGGTGGAATTTTTATTTTCTATTCAGCGGGCACTAATGTAAATTGTGGTGGATTACCGGTATCCATTGCATTGATTGCCGCAGCGTGCTTGCCTTGATAGCCTTGATTTGTTTTTCATTTAAATAGAATTTGTTTTTTGAGATTAAATTTTTTGGTTCGAACAAATACTTTTTATTGGGTTCATATTCCAACGGCGAAATATTGCCACTGTTTCTTTTATTATCATTAGCGCTCATAATGATCAGGAACCCCTCCGCAGGGGTTCTATTATAGTGAATTTAGTACTTACTA
This sequence comes from Sinelater perroti, assembly GCA_036346155.1. Classification (NCBI taxonomy): domain Eukaryota; kingdom Metazoa; phylum Arthropoda; class Insecta; order Coleoptera; family Elateridae; genus Sinelater; species Sinelater perroti. The sequence continues at coordinate 39,806,824 of JARFIY010000001.1, forward strand.
CTATTAATTGTTGTAGGAAATGCACTATCACTAGTAACAGCCGCAAGCGGCGATAACACGCGATAGTCGTTGACGCTTGTACTATCAAGCGAGAGGAGCGGAACACCGGTCTTAACGCTAAGAAAGTCAAATCACAACTGTTAAAATTATTAAACGCCCAATAGAATATATGTAGGACTTTTTGTAATTTACACACATTAAAGAGTAATCAAATAAAAAGTAGATATAGAAAATGTAATAAATATTTATTTAATATCAAATACAAACTCGAAAAACTTTATATGAAAATTAATAAAAACCAGATAACGTCAATAGGTGACTAAAAAGAACTATAAATCAATCGAGGTAAGTGTTCCTATAGTACAAAATTTGTTAGTTTATTTATAAGTATTGAAGAATTTTATTAACTGCATCGTGAATAGAATGTATAATATCTGTAACACCTATCACAAACGCATGTTTTTGATACATCTTTACAAATATCGCGGCTTTCAATTTTACTCTCAACCATATCCGGTTTGCTTTTAATTAATTTCTGTTTCGCCAGCTTGATGGTTTCTTGTCTGCTGCAGTTCTGACACAGCCAAATTTATCACTGCTATAGAGATTTGCCTTCTGTAGACGGTGACGTCGACAAGCACGCCTAATAGTTTACCATTTTGAAGACCATTTTGTAGTGATCCTTAAATTAATTTATTACCTGTCGAGCGCGCATAAAATATAGCCGGGCTGAGATATATCACTTAACGCAGATGATAAAAGAAAACAGCAATAGCCTTTGATGATTATATAATGCATGCTGGTTCGGGTTTGCGGCAACCTGATGCTGGATCTATAAATGGTATTAATAAATATTGATGTTCCGATAGTTCGGCGCTTAACGTATTCATCCAAACAACAATATAAATTGTTTTTTTATGTATGGTATGAAGTGAGTAGAGAAGTTGCTAGAAATATCTTCCAATTAAAATTTCGAATTGATAGATTATTTTTTTGTAGATTATGTTTTATAACTGTGGTTTAATTGGACTAATATAAATATGTTAGTATAACATTTTTAAATATTTTAGTGCACCAAATATCACTATTACAATTTGAAAGGTTTTTGAATTAATACATTTTTTTAATGTTGAAATACTTATAGTATTATATAATTTCACATGCACAATTTATGTTTATTCGCAGGTAACACCGCTCAGAATTGATATTTTTAATTGGTGATTATTTTAAGCTAATTTATTTATTCTTGTTATCAAGAAGGGACAATTACGTATAAATGATAAACATGCATGGTGATTTACTGTAACTTTCAAAGGATGGGGTGACTTTACGAGGCATATGGAAAATGGAAATGTACCATTGCGCAGTCTACCGTATATATTTCATCATAAAGGCCAATAATAATACTATCTCTTAAGTTACATGAAAGCAAGGAGTTTCTCAAAATTCTTATTTACATAATTCACGATTTTTTAAACACAAAGATGTGAAATATTGAGCAAAACGCAATTTTGACGATTTCTTATTTTATTCTCTAAATTCATACAATTGGGATTGTTTTGAAATTTAGAAAATTGGTACTTGAGTAGCGTAAACTATTGAGATTAAGAATTTCCTAAAAATATATAATAAATATAAGTTAAAGGCATATGCCAAGGAATTTTACGCCCCTCTAATATACGATACTGAAGCACAATGTGATTTTTAACTTTTTAACTTCTTCGACGCAAAAGTCTGTTATATTGGTTATAAGCAGAACCTTTTAAAATACTGAAAAACCAAAGCTTAATTACATAAATACTTAATAAAGACATGGTTAACATATTTAGCGATGTTACTTTTTATATAAGTGGTACAGAATTAACATAGAGAATAAAACCTGAAAGAACAAAACTTATAATTATGCAAAATACATGAAGTCACAAAATTGATTGTACATGTAAATTCATGTGATGTTGATGTGAAACGAAGTCGTTGGTTTAGGATACACATAGTAGACGTGGGCAGTCAGAAAAGTTTTGAGCCTAACATAGAAACAAGTTTTTTTCTGTCAAATTTAATTAAATTTTTCAATACAGTGCTTTTTTAAGTCGATAGACTTTTCCATAAATGCTCAAATATCTTTAAGTTATCCAAATAGTAGTTGGCGTCTTGCTCTGTAAAATGGGCGTCTACGGTTGCGAGAAACTTCTCTTCGTTTGATGAAAATCTTTGTCCTCCGAGACAAACTTGGAACTTAAGAAACAGGAAATAGTCGCTGGGGGCCAGGTCTGGTGAATATGCTGGTTTTGACCACGGCGACCGCCAAAACGTAAGCCGGTGCGTTGTCTTGATGGAAGAGTACTTTCTTCCATTCCAAATAGGGCCGTTTTCAGGAATTTCTGCCTTCGACTGGTTCAATAACGATACGTAGTACGACCCCGTTATTGTTTCCTCCCTTTTCTAAGTAGTCGATGTACAGAACTTCTGACAATCTTAAAAAACAGTTGCCATCGCTTTCCCGGTCTGTGAAACCGTTTTGGAGCAGGTTCACCCTTTGTAGTCTACTGTTTTGTCAGTTCGTTCGTCTCAGGAGTGTAATGGTGGACTTAAGTTTCATCGACAGTGATAAATCGACACAAAAGTCCGACTTGCGTCGCTGAAACCGCTTAAGCAGGATCTTGGAAATGTCCATTCGAATAAATTTTTGGTTCAATGTGAGCAAGCAGATATCCTTCTTATGCCCAATTCTTCAGTCAATGTATGACAAACACGTTTTTTAGATATGATTACAGCCTCTGCTATCTCTCTAATCTAAATTAGATTCTCGTCCAGTACCACTTGGTGAATTTTTTCGATGTTATTGGTGGAGGTCGCAGTTTTTGGCTGTTCTGATTGCTCATCATTAGCCAAGTTACTACAACTACGTTTAATTTCAGCTGCTCATATTTTCACGGTGGCAAATAATGGGACAGTCTTCGTAACGGCGTTTAATTCAGATTTAATTTACATTTAATTACAGCACGGTATTCGATTTTTTCCATTTTTACAAAAGCAATGAGATTGGCTGATACAAACGACCGTCAAACAATAACTAAGCTTCCAAAATGGCTGAAATATTTACAGGTAGTATCAGAATGGTTTTGACCTCATATTGAGGTTCAAAACCTTTCAGATTATCCACGTATATACTACTGTAATCAATTCTTGTGTACGAACAGTTCATAAAATTCAGAGTCATCCAAATTAATCTTTAGAATTTGAATTGCGCTTGTGTTTTATGAACGTTGGAAGTTTGCATTTGCGCAGTTGGTATCTAAACGCACAGTAAAAATTTACCAAAGATCACTATTTGTAAAATGGGTTTTAGGGGGCATAGTAGATAATGCTGATTATTACAAAAAACATATTAAGCGATGAAGCTAATCTTTCTTTAAGCGACTTTGTGAATCGTCAAAATTGTTATATATATATGTTATATATATATTGGGGTAGTGCAACTTCAAGTGCCATTCACTAAAAAAAACACACAAAATGCATTATTTTGTACGCATTCTGCCAAACATGCCATCGCTATTACTGTCAATAGTGTACGTTGTCGGAAGATTTAAATAACTTTTTCTCAATGGAATCAATGATTTGAATTTGAAGGATACTGATTTTATCAAAATGCACTCACATGTTACACATTACATAAAAATACTTACTTTACTTTAAACCAAATTTCCTGATTGCAAAAGGGTGAACGATTAAATATCTGGGAACAAGTATTAACAGCCAGTGCGACCCAAGAAGGAAAATTAGATCTCGAATTGCGCAAGCAAGGAAAGCATTTATAAATATGAACCAGTTCTTTACAACGCGCCAACTCAACCTAGGGCTCAGATTGCGCATGATCAGGTGCTACATATTTTCCGTTCTGCTCTATGGGTGTGAAGGATGGACTCTGGATTCAATAACCGAGAAAAAACTGCATTTGAGATGCAGCTATACAGGCGCATACTAAAAATACCCTAGTTCAAAGAATAATAAATGAGGAGGTGCTTGCTCGAATGCGTAAACCTCTTAAAATTCTAATCACGATAAAAGAGAGGAAAACAAGATATATGGGACATATAATGAGAGGGGAGGAGTATGAGTTACTCAGACTAATAATAGAAGGAAAAATACAAAGCAGAAGATCAGTTGGAAGACGCCAAAACTTCTGGTTAAAGGACTTACGAAGATGGTTTGGCTGTACTTCAACAGAAATTTTTAGAGTAGATGTGTCTAGAACGATGATTGCCAGATGGATCGCCAACTTTCGACAGGAGAAGCCGAATTAAGAAAAAGAAGAAGAAGAAAAGGGTGATATTGATTGGTCACCGCAGTCTTGCGATTAGGGCTATTTCCTGTAGGGCTATTTGAAATGGTTTATGCCAACAAACCTGCTACGGGTTTTAGCTAACAGAGAATCTAATTACTTAAATAGAACTGCGTTGATGGGAAAGCATTATGAAAAACTTTGCTAAAAAAATGGTTGCATGTTGCTGACATCATGATAAATAGTAAAATAAATCACAATACTTGCTTTGGAAGTACATTTAACTGTTTTTAGACGATATGTATATAATTACCATTAGAAAACACAAAAGGTTTCTTAGAATACTTACCGGTTTTTGAGTACTTGTTTGTTTGCTTCTTAATGATGCCAAATACTAGGTCAGTTTTCGTTGACATTTCCTTAGTTAATTACGATATGCTCACGAGATTGTTCCTGAATTTCTCTTACCTCTTCGGTTGTGTCAAATCGGCTTTAAAACAATTTTTAAAAATTTTGGAAAATGCATATCGTCTTTTGAAATAGTACGGTGTAATTCTGCATTTTGTGTTAAACAGATATGTCCAGCGTAGCAGCATAGCAAGTAGTTTTAAGATTGTAACATTGTGAAAATATTGAGGAACACAAAATAACTACTATTTTGCAATTTTGTGATAACAAAAGTTAATTCTTAACTAAATTGCAGATTTTGTAAGCAAGATTAAATAATTTATTTGCTGTTACTAATTTCTATTAGCCGACTTTAAAGTTTCAAAATTTCTGAACTATCTTAAATTAAATTAAGAATAAGAAAGATATGGCAAAATGCAGTTGAAAATATTGAACTTAGAAGAATAGTAAACATTTCGATTTTTTTTTGTTGAGCCTGGCTTTCAGGATTCATATTATTAGTAAAATTGAATTTAAAGCAAGTAGGTGAGGTGGGTGAAAAAAACGGTGAATGAAAAATTAGTTATTGATAAATAACATAATTACAATAGGGCCAGTAATTTTGAACTAATTGAAAATTACTTTAGATTAGTTTAAATATATATGGTTTACAATCTGTGCTCTTAGAACATTCAATAAATTGGACCACACTTACAAATTAATTACTTTATCAAATAATACAGTATAATTAAATTTTTAGGTGTGTTAGACGTTTCTTCTTTAGTACCCCAAGTTCATTCACTAGATGGTTGAGTTTCTGTGTGTTTTGGTAGATTTTGGAAGTGTTGATGCTTAATATTTGGATTTCTTCACCACTGTTCGAATGGTTAAGTCGTGGGTAGTTTTATACCTCATAAACTAAGAAGGTTCGATTAAAATAGTTCTGATAATTTTAGATTAAAGTTATATAATTTTTAAACAGCCGGGTAGAGAAGGCAAACATATGAAAACCTTAACCTTTCAGTTTGTAGGCCCTTAGGAAGTACCTAAGGGGAGTTAGAGTCGTGGAAAATAATAGAGCGTTGATTGAGACATTTGAGCTGTCGGTTTTTCTGGTTGTCAAGTTTACTTGAATTTATTTTTTGGGATTTACTATTATATGCCAAGAATTTAGCCTTCCTTTAATGTGGGGATTGTTGTTCATAGAAAATGTGGCAATAGATGTTTGATGAATTATCCAAGTACCATTATTATATTTAGTTTGAAAGAGAGATTTAAAACAGGGTTTTAAGATGAAGCAGAGGAGGATATGTTTTAACCTTTATAATACGTCAAAGTCAAGGTCAAGGTCAACTTATTAACTCGTTTATCATTCTGCAAACTGATGTATTTTAGAGTGGTGTACCCGAAAGCCAAATTGATGCGTCCATAGTATCTTATCAAAGTTAATGTCAGTATCCAGATTTTGAGTAGTAATTTTTCAAATATTTTAGGTAGCTAAGATAGCAAATATAGGACGATATGAGGAAGAAGAAATATACGGTTCAATCTTATCATCAAAATTATCTTCAGGATATAGAGAAGTAAATTTATATTATATTATATTATTATAAACAGTGGTTAAAATTATTATTGCTTTCCATTGGTAGCTATTTGAGAATTTCTCCGATCATTAGGTCAAATCCGAAGTTCTGTCAATATTATAAGGATAACTTTTGGTAGATTTCTGTTGGCAAAAGCGATTTAATTGAAAGAGATAATGGATAATGTATATCCAAGAAAATTTGAATATTCTCATCATTAATGTTAGAGTTAGGTTCTAGGATGGTGAAAATTTGCGCTAAATGTTCTGTAAAAGTATCTACGTTCTCATGATCCATTCGTGTCCAGTTTCCATCTCGTTTCTTTAGTAGGGTTTTTTGATCTTTTTACAGTGATTTTCTGTTGAAAGTGTATTTTTCAAATGTTGAATTTCTTTAATCTTTTTTAAGTTTTATCAACAAGACTCCAATTTTTTTATATTTTTTCTTTGTTAATATTGTGTTGTGCTGCACTATCGATGTCTTTTAATTTAACGTTTACGGTTGGTTTTTTTAAAATGTATTGCTGGAAACTTAGCCAATCAGTTTTTAAAAACACAAATTAGATGGGTTTGATTTTATAATAATATGAGTACTGAGAGTAGAGATTACCGGAGTGTGATCCGATAAGAAATCCCAATTAGGTTCAATATAAAAGTAGTTCAGCAGGTCAGAAAATTTGTTGTGGTCAGTTAGTCAGTAAGTTGATTTGACATTCAACAAATGGGAAAAGCTTTTGTTTGTGATTGTTTGGGCATTCCAATTTTATCTAGCTAGAAATGTATTTCACAATGAGTTGAACATTGTTTTGTACTCATCAGTATCGGTTGCATTTCTTGAATGAACTATAAATTGCTGCTACAGTAAAAGATCTAGGTTTAACGTTAACATGAGTTACTGGAGCTGATGTATGTTTGAGGTGAACCTAATTCACAGTGCAATTACATTGTAGTGTGTATTAATACTGCTACTCCTCCGTGTGCTATTTTATCTGGATGATGGTAGGTTGTATAAAATGGTATTTGAAATATAGTTAGGGCAGTAAAGTGTGTTTCAGATAAGAGTATTGTGCCCGTCTTATGTATTTAAAGAAATTGTATTATTTCTGTTTTGTGGTTTGTCAAACCATTGGTATTCAAAGAGCTTGTGCGATGATAAAATATTCATTAATGAATTAGTGTGATGTTAACAGCAGATTCAATATCAAGATATTTTGATTAATGCAACGATTAAATATTTCTTTGAATTCATTAAAGAAATCATTTAGTTTGTTGCTGAAATTGTTATTTTGATTAACTGTATCTTCAATTATTGAAGCGTTAGTGTATGTAGGAAAATCAGTTCTTCTTTGGTTGATTTGATATTTGGGTGGGTGAAGTTTGAGTTTGATCTCGATTTTGATATTTACTTCCTGTTGGTTTAAGTTTTATAGTTGTATGAATACTTTGTAGCCTTTAAAGTTGGATGATTTTTTTATAGAGTGGACATTTTGCTGGAATGCTTTTACATTTTTTACATAAGGTTTTGCATTGTGGTTACCCTCACATTTAGCTGAGTTTATAGGCATCTTATAGACTATATAATGTTGCTCTTTTGAAGGGATTTAACACTTATTCTCACATGACCTATGAATTCTAAATTTTAAATATCTTTATTATTTTTTCTAGGCTCGAATAGCTTTAGTGTTTGATTGCTAATTCTGTGGCTTATGTTCTTAATGTTGTGAACCGAATGTTTTTTTAGTTATATTTTTTTATTTCTTCGCCACATTTAATTTTACTGTTTTAAAAGTGCTCTACTGTAACAGGTTTCTTCTTTTGTAACTTTGGTTAGATTGTCGATCATCCTTCTATAGTCAATTACTCCGTATATACAAACGAAATGAGGCGTGGGAACTTTGAAAAGGTTATTTGGATAGTGATTAAGTTGACAGATTTATTAATAAGTTGATTTGGTTTGTTGTGAATACTGCAATTATCTTTTCAGTAATTTTGTCAATTCTCATTTTCGTTTCTTCTTCAATTGCCATGAATTGATGGTTACAGATATACATTCTTCTGCACTGTTCTATAACCTGTAGGTTAGTTCGAAAATCAGGCGCTTTATTTTGTAACTTGCTAGTTGGTAGTTAATAGTTTATATTAGTTTACGGTACAGTCATGTTGATGATTTGTAGTCTTGGCATAGGCAGATTACTTTGAATTTGTTGCTTTGGAAAAATTAGCATTTAGTTAGTTTGTTGTTATTGCCCATATGGATTGAAGAAAATGTTTGCATTAAGATTTCCGTTCATACAAAATATTATTATTGCTATTTATATTTTTCTGTTAAACAGAAAAAATAATCCAAGTCCGATTTTGTTATTTGGTTTTGTATATTATTCTATTTCTAAGTTAGTATTTAATTTGATTTCGAGATTTTACTCACCTATGTATCAGCAAAAGAAGAACTGTTTATTTAAATTAATCTCAGGTCACCTCGCATTTGAATTATTGCAGAGAAACAGACCGCCGCACGTCATTATTCGCCGAACCTAAAACGAGGTTTAAAAAATGTAAACATTTTTTGGTTATTTTAAGGATTTTTAACTTTTATTATTTTGCTTATACCTGTTATGCGATAGTACAGACGGTGTTATTTTTTCCTCTAATAAACAGTAAATGTAACTATACGGAGATAAAATTTATTGTTCCAATTTATGAAATGTGTGATTTGGTAAGACATGAGTAATTAAAAATTTTAAGCTTATCAAATAATTAACTAATCTTCTAATTTTTGTTTGTGTACTATTCTTCCAAAACATGTTGTTTAGATAAAAATTGAAAAAACGGGGTATTATTCTGTTTTGTATATTTTTTGCTTTGCATTTTACTTATAAACCAGAAGAGAACCCCGCAGGCTTCGTCGACGAAGCCTGATCTAGACGCCAGGCAGTCGTGTAGAACATTCCACTTGTTTCTGCGACAATAATCAAAATATTTAAATAATTCAAAAACGGTTAAAGTTAGAAGGCTGATTTTTTGCGCCGAATTAGCAAATATAGTTGTGAATGTGGTGTGCAAGTCTTAAGGAAATCGGTTGAAGCGTCTAGGAGGAGATAGAATTATAAGTTTAGGGAGATAAGACAATTATATTATAAGATATCATTTTCGTATTTTGTTAAACAACAAATTTAATTCTTAGCTGGAGTATTACTTATATGCATAACAACTTTGTTCTATTAGATTTTGTCATGCATTTTTAATTATTCTGTATAAAACTACAACCATTACATTAATTTTGTTAATACCGCATATTTATAAAGATTAAATTTAAATTTTATAATATATGCGAAGCTCTAATTAGGTAAAATTATATGACATTACGTATTCTTCTGTTCTCTAGATATTTTGCAAAGTTTAAATTTTTTTCTTAAATATAATATGTTGTAAGATTTTTATTAGCTCTTTTTTAATATTTAACAGTATATTTATTTTTTATACAAAATAATTCCAGACTGGAACAGGAACACTAAAATTACGATGTTGTAATTTCTGAGCATAAAAAATGTTTTATTTCTTTAAACTGAACTGTATGAGTACTAAAAGTGGCTTTCTACTGTTACTACAAAATAGAACTAAAATGTATGTCGGCTGTTAAATCCGCATTCAGAACGTTACTCTATTAGGTAGAATATTATCTAACTGTATTGCAGCGCAAGTCATCTGTTAATAGGTATTTACTCAAGTTAAACCAATGTTACATATTTGAGCTGCTTAATGCGACGAGCTTGTTTCGTGTTACTATTATATAGAGTACGTGCTGGAATAATACAACAGAAGATTAACTTCACTTCCGTTTCATTTTAGTACTCACTGTAAGTAGATAAATAACATTTGCAACTGAAGTATTTGTTTTTTTAAACAAAATCGAAAATTTACCGTGTTTTGTATATATAAAGCTAATGTTTGTAACATATTAAAGTAGGAAAATAAGCACTACTCTAGTAGTCAATTTACCGGAACATTTATTATTTATTTCATTTCGTACTTGTGCGAAGTCGTCTGTAAAGTATTCCGCAAAACTGTAGGCACAACTTTTAAGATAATTTATCGTAACATACGATAAGCAATATAATAAATTATACACAAAATGTACAAGGGACTACTAGTCTTCTGCGCCTTGCAAATCCAAATTGGACTTATCCTCTAGAGAATGGTAACCAAACACATGGTGACTTTCTACTAGTGTAACAAAGAACGAAATGTTCCCAAAAATTAAAGAGCATTTGAAAAAATCACTTTGGTTCTTCCGTTCTAGTAAAGGCAAAAATAAGGTGTTGGTTTGTTAAATACGATATCTATTGACGGGATATAGTGTTCGGGTCCTCACGAAAATACACCAACGATTGTTGCTATATATTTCGTGATGTCAACATAACGTCAACGCCCATTACCGAGATGCACCAGAGTGGGGCGGAATTTTGTTTTATAGCTTCCGGTTTCGGAAATGTACATTTTTCGGCCATCTTGTATAAGGTACAAAAAAAATTTATTTATAAAAACAGTGTCCTCTTTTAGGCCCTTTAACTTGATAGGGGAGCAGTTTTTCTATTTCTTGTCGTTTCGGAAATACAAGCGAAAACTGAAGATTTAAAATTTGAAGCCGTTTTCGGACAGAAAGGCGGAGAGTAAAGACATGGGTTATTGAGCGTTTTTTGGACTGATTTTATAGTTCTACAGTTTGGTCTTTACTAGAGGTCGCTATCTGCTAAAATTATTTATCCAAATAATTCTTCAGTTACTTTTCCAACAAGTAAATTAGAAGGACAGTAGGTCTATATCAACTAAAGAAGCTTGGAGGTTTCAGGAAAACGTACAATACGACAGAACACCTTCATACAATTAAACAACTGATTGAAAACCAATTGAGGAAATAAGGTTTAACAAATTGAGGTTTGTTCGCGAGATTATGATATTTGTAGATAATAAGAGAGAGAGAGAAGTAGAAAAAATGCTTAAAAAACTATAAGTAAAAGTAAGAAGAGTGAGTTGAAAGTAAACTTTATAAAAAAATCAACATCATCATGCATACATAGACTGTTGACAGGAGATGATGTAACAAAATGCTACATAAAAGCCGTTAGAGGACAGCAGTAGTAACGATTGCTACAAAAAGTTCGTAACATTTCTGTTCTCTGTAGTAGCCAAGCATTGCTGGCCGGATTTTATAATAACAATATAACGACTGTGCATTTATTACACGTAAATAAATTATTTTTTGGTGTTATTATTAAAGAAATGTACATATTAGAAGGTCAATATATCTTGCATGTGCAGAAGCAAAACATTAATAATGAATAAAATACAGTTTGCCCTAGTTTCATGAAAAAGACAAACGTTAATAAAAAAAATGCTTATTGTTCGGAGGTATTTGTTGTCCAAAACCGTTGCTTTATAAGGGTACTTGCATTGCATCGCAGAAGTGACTGTATCAGAGCAAGCAAAAATTTCTATCCCTTAAATAAATGACAATAGCTAGCACATTTGCTCAATGATGATTGTTTCAGCCAGTAGACAGCGCCTGAAATAACCGAATATAAAAAATAGCCAGAAATGAAGACTAGAACAAGACTTTGTTGGGCAAAGTGAATTTAGAAACAATAACTATGCGGTAAATGGGTATCAAATGTTGATGCGACATAACGTACCTCATAAGCAAACCGGGACAATGGGTTGCAACTTAATCGTTTTTGTTAATCATTTCGGCGGAAACAGCTGATTTTAATGGAAGAATTAAATTTGCTAATTGCTTTAGTAATATTTTTGAGAATATAGAAACGGTTGAAATGTTTAGAAATGTGTAATTTTAGCAAATTAATGTAAAAATTTCTTTTAATTCTTTTTTATGTGAAAAGCAATGATTCTCAAGTTTTTATTTGCCACTCACAAAAAATTATCGTGCATACGCTGACAGTAGAGAGATCACTCATGGAGTTGTTGAGGATATTGTGGGGCTTAATACCAAAAGTTCAGCTTATTGACGCATCCCACAACAGCATCAGCTGAATCATTTGGCGACATGTCCTCGCAAGCAGCCTGCCTAGTGTATTAGTCACATTCTTTAAGTTTCTGGACCAAAATCAGTTTGTATAGATAGAACATGATGTTGTAGTGTAGAATTTTCTACATGTTCCGGTCGGATATTCCTGAAGCGAGACCATGTTTAACGGCGGAATGTTTTGGTGATGTGACAACGGCCTTGCCTTACTGCTGCGATATTCTCGGGTGTTCAAACATTACTACATCTACCGGGTGAAACAGTCTGTAGGAAATTGTGTACCCGCAACAATATGGTTTTCTTGATCAGAACTCTTCCATATCAACCTACTCCCAAACGCCTACTAAACAGCTGTTGCGTCACAATCACAGAATTATCACTTTAAAAATAAGTATCCAACCACATGATGTTCATCACTCCACACCAAGATGGATTCGAGGATGTACTTCTCGAGCGCCAAAAAAGGGAGATCAGTTTTCCAGACCCTGTGAAGTTTATTTTTCCACCAGTTACATCTGGGCACTGTCTTTACGAGCTTTTCTAAATAGAGTTTTTTTTGGAAATTTGTACTGTTGTAAATTATCTTATTTAGTAAAAATGTTGATTTTTGACACTACATAAAATGCACGTTATATAACTTTTCTTGCATAAGTATATTTATCATAATTGTAGAACAATGATTATCAATGTTTAAATTTTGAGCAGAAAACATGAAAAATCGTCATTCCTAAAATTATCTTTTAAAATGCATGTACCAAATCGTTGGTTACTAAAAACGATATTTCGCACCGTTCATCGTGCATATTTTCTCCATATCATTAAAATACTGATTTCATTCACACGAATTCATTTGCGCCAATTTTAATCTCCTCATAACTTTGCTTTCCTTTATGTTAAAATTATGAACTTTGGAATATAGTTTAAGAGTTATACGTAACTTGGCTGTTTTTGTGTCCTTATTTAGCTGATGTATGTGCACAGTGATGTAGAAAAAATATATAAAATAGCCTAGTTACAGATTAGAAAATTGTTTCTAGGATAAATGAGTGTAGAAATGATGTAGAAATTTAAGTTGAATAACAAATACGGCGGAGTAGATACACGAGAAACCGGGACCCCAGTTAGGTTTACAAGGAAAAGCTTTTTTGACGTTCAATTGGACTATATGCTTATCCTTCTGAACAAATGGCTTAGCCTTAATTGGTTTAGATATCACAACTTTTATAAGCTGAAAGATCTATATATATATATATATATATATATATATATATATATATATATATATATATATATATATATATATAGAAGAAAAATTAAAGTTTGGTCTATACTTTGGTTTTTAAATACAACGAATACAGAAGTAGATGAAAAAAAAATATATAATTTTTTTTTGCTTTCTAAGCATTTTTGTGTAATTTTTCTTCAATTCACACCAAAGTATTTTATCAGATCCGTTTATTATATCGAATTTTTTATAGACATCGATCATACTTTTAGATTAATTGTTGTATTTAAATATATTCTTTTGAATATATGTTTGATTTAATAATTCAATAAAAATAAAAAATTTGTATTGTTTACTTTACTGTCATCGCTTATTCTTTATAGTGCTAAGTGATGTTTTCTGTTAAATAGGTTTCACCTAATATAACACATGATTTGTCGTTCTTGAGTATCGATAGCTGGTTTTAAATTTTTAAAGAACGATCTCTCAGATTTATTCATGTGAAATTTGATCTTTAAACTAGCTTTGAGATATTATTTGATATATTTATGCACTGTCTTGCACCTTTCTTTCAGTTTTCTATAAGATCGTCCTCAAGTTTCGGTATACATTTGAAATACTTTAGTGTAACTTTTTTGATTACGATGTAATTATGATACAATTTGTGAATTGCTGTTTTTCCAATCGTTTTGCCTTTTTAAAGTAAATTTGCCGGATCTATTAAAATGATCTCGTTTTAAATAGTTAACGTATGAACCAATTGCATCCTAGGAAATCAAATTGCTATTTCTTTGTAACAAATAAGTTTGTGCGGATTTTTCTATGCCATACCCATATATTTATTCATTATTGAAAAAAATAAAGGTTATAAGAATATATAGCCCTCTGTATATTGTGACATTGTAGCTAAAGTAGAACTTTAATTTAGAGAAAAATTTAATATGTTAATCAAAGGTCACGAATAAAGCAATTAATAAATTTTAATTATTTTAGCTAATAAGATTTTGGTCTTTTTATTCTAGTAGTTACTTAATTAAGATTTTTATAATATATTACAGATTTAAATATGCCATCAGATAACAAAAATGCAAATGCCATGCGGTCATATTAATATGTATAAAATACCAATTTTCGTTAATTTCTATTCATGAAAATAATCATCTGAATAAATGTTTATATTATGAAAAAATAATAAACATAGACACTTCAGATTAATTTTATATTACAGGGCCAATCTTAAGGTTCTTTTATATACCAAATAATAGGTGTTCAAAATCTACCCCCCCCCCCCTCGGAATACACAGCATATGTCCATACAGTAGCTGAATTGGTTTTAGACTTTTGCGAGCATATTTGTATGTTGCCATGGCTACTGTTATGCGGATCCCCAGCTCAACTACTGTAGTTGGAAAAGGAGGCATATAAACGCAGTTTTTTATAATCTTCTCCTCCCCCCTCCCTACAAAATCGCACGCAGTGTGCTCCAGCGACCTTGGAGTCCATTGATATAAAATTGAATCGTTAGTGCCCATACGGCCGACCCATTGTTGTGTAATCTGATTCAAACATTATCGAATTTTCATGGTCCAGTATGATGATTCCACGCCCTGTTGGAAAATGAAGTCATCCGAATAGGTCTCCGACTGAAAAAAAAGTTTTCAAGCATATGTAGATATGTAATTTTCGCAATAGTGTTTTATAAGAAAAAAAAGGGACTATGCACCTTTTCTCAAAAAATGGCACAAAAAACATTAAGTTTCGGAGAGTCTGTCTCATGCTGAATAATTTAATGTGTCTGCTTCGTACCGCATATTCTAACATGGAGGTTTACCTTACCAATTCAATGAAAAGTAGTCTCATCAGAAAACACTAAGCGTGTTATAAAATGATCATTTTTTGCTATCTTGTTGATGATGAACTCACACAACTCCACATGTTACTGTTTGTCATCTGCATAAAGAGCTTGCATAAGTTGAATTCTGTACGGTTCCATAATCACTAGTCGCCGCAAAATACTCCAGGCAGACATTGAAGAAATGTTTAGTTCTCTACCGGCAGGACAAGTCGATTTTTAGGAGCTACGTGCGAAACTCAGACGGATGTGCTCCACATCTTCGTCTGACACACGGGGCCGACCACTAAATTTTTTCTTACACACACTAAAATTATCTATATCGTCGCCTAATGCTCTGAGTGGTAGAAGGTTCAACACCATATTGTCGTCGAAAATCACACTGAACAGTTGTTACGAACTCACATTTCGCAAAGCATAGAATACAAAATAATTTCTGTTATCCAGTCCCCATCTTCACAAACACTGAAGTGGCAGGTGAACGAAGCGGGTTGGTGCTACCTATCAACAACCGCGTGAAACTCGAGAATTCATTCTTTCTAACAGTACATTGTTCGATCAAAATGGATTAAAACTGAATAGTTATGAGTTTTTTAAATCGGATTATTATTCTTGATCACCCCGTATATGAGTAAGTATAGCCGATGATGTCTAGCCTTTATTAACTGTCTTTATTCCTTCTCATTTCTCTAAGGAATTGCAGGATTTTATTCCGTTACTTTTGTTCCCTATTGATGAGTTGGTGCTCTTCCAACCGTACCAACATAACAGATTTTCTTCGACAAAAGTAAATATATCTTGTTTCACTGACATTTTTCTCTGTATTTCTTCATTGGAAATTATTGCTAGTTTTGTTATTTTGTTACAGTTCCCTCTATAAACAATAAAGATAGCACATAAAATCCCCTAGCCGCCGGTTTCCTCTGGAAAAAACAAAAGGGACAGCCAAATTTGATGTAGAATCCGATTCCGCGATCATAAATTCAATAAGACCAGTGCAAGTGGCTAAAAATAGCCCCTTTGATCAAAAGCAAAAAAAATGACAAGTGCACGAAGCCCGTAGTAATTGGTAGAGTTAGTAGCGGTTTTGCGAGGTTTGTGGGTTCAATCCCTTTGGTGGTTGCCGTCTTTTTGCAGTTTTTTGAACGTTGGCTACATTTAAATGGGGAAGAGTTTGTACTTCTTACAAGGCGCGAAGCGCCTCAACGCACACCGCTTGAAGGCTTTACCATCTCATGCATAGAACTAAACTTTAACAAGGGCGCAAAGCGGCCTTTATTGTATTTACTTGTTTCTATTATTTCATTTACGTAGCGATAATTTTATTCTGCTCTCTTTTTTGATAATACAGGTCTCTATGCCGTGTCATGGCGTTTTAATTATAGTTTTAAAAAAACATAATTTTTGTATCTTTTGTGATGTGGGTATGCTATAAGGGTCTATTTAACTGTTTTATATATGTTTTATACCGTTGTTTATAACTTCCAAATCTGTGGCATGGGACCAAGGCTTCTGTTTTATTAAAATTAATTTTTCGGTGAGTTTACTAACTGTAAAGCTAAGGTCGTCTTTCTCTTATTTAACTACTACGTGAACATTGGCAAAAAGAAAGATTTTAACGTTTGAGAGAAATCTTAAAAAAAGTAGAAAAAGTTGAACAACTCAGTAGCAACTCTTTTAATATTTCAAATACTTGTCTGATCCTGCTATTTATTTTAATATAGACTGTTTTCTTGATATAAATTTTGCTATTGTCAATTTTATTGGAATGTTAAATTGTTTCATAGATTGTCAAAGTTTTTGCCGTAGTATTGAGTCGTATGCCATTTTTAAATCAGTAAATGCAAGATGTAATCTGTTTTAACAATTTCTTTTTCAATCAAGTGCTGCACTGTATACATAATTTATACAGGGTGTTTCCGCCAGAAACCTTGTTTTATCTGTTATCATTGTTTAGTTTTTTTTCTTTATTAACTTTCTATAAATTCTTTCCTTTGTAGATACAATGCTGACGCCTCAGTATCTTTTGCGTATTTTCTATTATGTAAGCTTCTGTTCATTGTTGTGGTAGTCTTTCCCTATTAATAAGTCCCTTAATTTTTTTTGGATTATATGGAATAGTTGTTTAATTACGAAAGGATAATCGTTATATTTGGTGATATGTTTAGAAATTCCGTGTCGATTATTTCTTTAAGCGATTTTCACGGTTTCGTGCTTAGTTTAAAATTGGATTTGTAAATATGTTTTACACTATTAGTTCTTCTACAGTTTCGTTAATTAATTCATTATCATATTTCTTTAGCAATAATTTTACCTTTAAAATTATATTTTCTTGATCCATTTCAGTAAATTTCCATACAACTGCAAAAAATTGCAAATTGGAGAATTTTCTTGAAATCGACACACTATTATTGAACTGGTATTCTTGCGGAAAAAATTGTTATTAACTTAGGCGATAAAAAAACCCTCTAAAAACAGTACTGCTGTGTTTGAGCCATATTTTAAAGATAAAACAGCGAAGACATGTGGTCTGGCTTTATCGTGGAGAAGAATTAGTTCTTTCGATTGATTAACATATTTTGCAGTTTTTGGTACACTCTGTCAATTTCCTGGTAATCCTTCTCCAATATGATGGTTTCGCTAATTTAAGAAGTTGTATTAAAGGACTCCACGTGCCGACCACTAAAGAGTAATGGATAATTTTTGTTGCAAAGGAGAAGCACAGAGTAGACTTCGCATCGTCGAAGTTTTTGGTTTCCGTTCAGGTCGTGAGGCGTCCATTTGTCGAGCTTTTTTTTGATTTTCCTATTTAGTTCCAATTTTAAACATTTGTTGAATGGTCAACCTTAAGTTCTTCTACGAGCTCTCCCGTTGTTTTGCATGGGTCCGCTTTAATAATGACCTTCGAATCATTATTCTCAATCGCAGAACCACACCCATGTGACCCTCCTCATTTTCAAGGCTCTCGCCCCTTTGACGAAACCTCTGTTAAGCTGTGCGTTCACTGTTAGTCCCCTGGCGAAATGTTTGGTTAATACTGCGAGTAGTTTCTGCTGCTTTACGTAGTACAATAAAATTGATAACATTTGCTTTCTTTCCATTACTATTTCTTCTTATTATTGCGCCGTTTCCTTATGAAGGTTGGCGATCTGTATAGATATTTTAGGCTTCTATACATAAAAATGAAAAGCCTTATATAAAGAATTTTGATCAAAGCAGCTTTCAAGCTGGAGACAAGTTTCTACTCCTGTCATTTCTGACATGTGTCAAGCCTTATAATTTTTGAAATCACATTTTCAGTATTCAATTAAGGACTATAAGTCAAGTCCAGACGCCAAAAATCAGCCTAATCAAAAAATCTCAAGATCAGTTTGACCAGAAGTGGCCGCAAATTTTTGTTTATGTATAGAAGCCCCGGACATCTGTGGAACCGGAGTTCCACGTCCGTACTTGTTTGTTTTGGAAACTGTTGTTCTAAATATGTCAATGGATTTGCAGCCAAGCCAGTGGCGGATATCTTTTAACCAAGAGTTTTTCTCACTCTCTCTCTACTTGACTTCTTTCTCTAGATTTTCTATTTGATAATTAAGCGGAATATTTCGTATTTACTACCCCGCATGAGTATTGTATTTTTATTGTCTTCATAGTTAATAGAAGCTCTTTATCGGTATTTATTCGTTGGAGTACTTCGGAATTTGTTATTCTTTTTGTCTAGGGTATACGTAGAATGCGTCGGTAGATGTAAATTTTAAAGGCTTCTATTTTTCTTTCTGTAGTGGGATCCAAAGCCCAGCATTTGCATCCATACATTGGTGATACGTAGCATCGTATTATTTTCATTTTCATTAACAAGAGTTCTTAGGTATTTGAAATTGGGTACTTGTTTTACGATGTTCCATTGTACTCACAAAGTTACTCTGGTTTTAGTTTTTGACAGATTCATTACTTTAGTTTTTGATATGTTTAATGTTAAACCGTATTCTTGACTATACTCTTCTAATCGATCGAACATCATTTGTAACTCTGTTATATTTGATGCCATTATTGTTTGCATAACGAAGATTTATTACTTTGTGACCGTTGATCACCATTTTTACAACGTTTTCGTCTAAAAATTCTCTAATATAGCCTCGGAATACAAATTAAAAAGCAGCGGGAACACCTTTCCTTATGAAAATAGATTCTGAACTTTCTCGCTCTATTTTAATTTCAGCTGTTGCCAATACAATGCTTCATTCAATGCAGTTGAAAGCGCATATATATGTACATTTATGTCTTGACATTGTTGTGTCAGGACATTCAAATAAAAGATTGCTTCACGAGTATCCACCCTTTTCGAAAACCAAATTGCGTGTCATTGATTTTTTCTTCACGTTTATCATATATTCTGCTATAGATAATTTTTAGAAATATTTTCAGGACGTGTGGCATTAGACTGATCATTCGATAGTTTTTTTGTATTGTGGTGAAAGTTGATTTCAACCAGTCGGTTGGAATTTTTCCGAACGACATATTGAATTGCATAATGATAGTAGCAGTTATAGCCCTGTGTCGTCTTGTTCCCCAATAGCCTTTAATATCTCTCTATGAATTCCGTCTGCTCCTGTTGTCTTCTCATCTTTCTGTATGTTAATAGAATGGAAAACTTCTGCTTTAGTGATATCTGGACCTTCGTCTCTTTATGAGACATTTACTCGCTTAATTACATCAGGCCTGTTATCGCAGAACTGTTTTACGTATTCCTTCCACGTTTTTATTTTTTATTGAAGGTCTTCTATGTTCTTACTTTGTTTATTTTTGCTTTATCTTCTTTTGGTGATCCATATGAGTCATTTTATTTTGGTTTGGTGTTTTTTATTTTTCTGTCTCATTTCCTTGATCTTTTTATTTATTTATTATTTAATCAAGAACCCTTCTACCAATTGGTGTAGGGTTTTTATGAAGTTTAGACGTGTAGTATTTGTTCTGGATTGTTTCTGTTTCTTGGCATTTTACCGCCATCCACTGTTCTTTAGCGTTCTTGTATTCTTTGTTTTATATTTCCTTCATGAAATCTAGTATCGCATTAGTCACCCATTGTTGTTTTTTTGGAATTCTTACGCTGTTCTTATTGTATTGTTGTGAATTTCTACAATGTTATTCTTTATAAAATCCTAGGTTCTTTAATATTCAGTTTTAGTGTCGTTTTCTGTTTTGTTGGGATTTTTGTTTACTAGCATCTTAAATTTGTCCTCTAGCTTCTTCTTTAATCTCTGGTATTTTGGTTTTTCGTATATCTATTTGCTTAGTCTTGACTTTTAGAAATCGGCGCATTTTGAAGTCCATAACCACTGGATAGTGATCCGAGTCCGCGCCTGCGCCCGGGTAGGTCTTTACTGCATTAACAAATTTCCTCAATTCTTTCTTAGTTATTAGAAAATCTATTTGGTTTCTCACAATATTTCCTTTTCTATCTGCCTGCGATTTCTACGTATATATATATATATACGCCTTGGAGACAGTTTGTAGAAAGTATTGGCTACAAGAAGCTGTTGTTCATTGCAAAATTTGATGAGTGAGTCTCCTTCCTTCCTGACTCCTATTCAAAAAACTTAAAAAGTTCGTTACTGAATTCTATATATCTGTCTGTCGGTCGGTCTGTCGGCCCGTCACAAAATTTGAGATTTTTTAAAATTTGAAAATGGATTCTTTTAGGAAATTTTACGCTGATTTCGAATTCCAAATTAAAAAATTTCTATCTCGAATAATTGTCAAGATATTCGACTTCGAATTTCGGGAAAATTTTTGACATTACGATTTTAAATGTGATTCTTATGAAATTTTACGGTGAATTCGAATGAAGAAATCTTGTCGAATATTCAGATATTCGATTTCGAATTTTCGAAATTCGAAATCGAAATCGAAGTTTTGTTGTTCTGGGATTGCTTACAGAGCAATCTCTTCGCCGGCCCCATGTTTTTGGATTGAAATCGTCTATAATCATTGTTAGTTTGCCTTTTTTAGTGATTATTGGGGTATTATATAGGTCATTGTAAAATTTTACGTTGTCACCTTCAGGTTTCTCGTTTGTTGGTACGTAAACTTGGATAATATTCATAATCCTGTTGGAGGTTTGTAATCTTAATAACAATCTGTTCGTTGTTGAAAATAAAGGTGAGAATTTATTTGAGGTGATACCATTATTGCGAGTCCATATTCGTGTTTGGAATCGTCACGCCCAAAGTAGTAAATAGTGCCATTTTTTGTGATTGTCGTCCCGCTCCGTGTCACCTAACGTAGCTGTGGCCTAAAATGTCAATATTTAATCTACATCTTTCTAAATCCATATCTGTAAGTTTCCCTGTCATCTATAGGTTGCGTATATTCTAGCTGGCAATTCGAATAATGTTGTTATATATTTGTTGTTTGTTCATATTTTTATTGGTAAATTACGA
Organism: Sinelater perroti; assembly: GCA_036346155.1. NCBI lineage: Eukaryota > Metazoa > Arthropoda > Insecta > Coleoptera > Elateridae > Sinelater > Sinelater perroti. The sequence goes on from JARFIY010000001.1 coordinate 39,828,623, forward strand.
GGGATTCTTCGCACCGGATTGAGGACAAATTTTATATTTTTGTCAGCCATAAAGGTACATTGAAATAATGATAGTAGACACAGTAGTAATTCCGTTTTCTTTCTGTACCGCAATACGGAAGCTCTTGATGCTGTTACAGATGTGCCTTCCGCTATTCAATACTAGGCTGTTTCGAAGTCATTTTTGCCACACCGTAGATTTTGACGAAACTCTTGCCTTTATTAGATCGCAGTGTCACAGTTCGCAAAATTTAAGATTTTCGACTGAGAATATTTGAGGTCAAGCCATTAGGAAAGTAGTTCTTCAATAGCCTCGATTCGGTAGAGGCATAACTGCTGCTTTATGCCCTCCTGGACTAAAGAGTCCAATCTACCCTGTTGAACCAGCCGCCCATTCTGGGTCAGACGCTGTTGCTAGTTTTGGTCCGCCCCGGGTATTTTATTTCCCCGGTACCCATCGTATCTTGTGAGCATTCCCTTATCCGCCGCCTGGGGAGGTGCCCGATGGAGGATTAGCAACTCCGCACGGGTTTTATTTAGACAGCCTAAAACACACCAAAAACAAATAGTTATAACAAAACGAATTGCACAAATGAGTAAAGCGAAGTGCGCTCTTTAAAATGGCATATCATTGACATAGTTAAATAAAAGTTTAAACAGCATTTATTTTTGCACCAACTTGTAATTTAAAATATTAAGAATATTAAATGTATTGCACATGTTCCTAGTGCCTTATGTGTACTAAAATGAATTTCAAATTAACTAGAATATATTGAAACTTATGTAAATTACATAAAAGTTACAATTAATTCTATTACCTGTTCACGTGTTTTTAATTACAATTGAATTCGAAGTACCAAATTTTGTAGGAAAAATTAAATTCTCAATTCTTTCGCTAAATTCCTTTTGGTGTTTTAAGAAGGAAACAAATGAAACGTTGGAATATCTATGTCAAGACAGTTTAAATCAATGAATTTTAGATAGCAATCATTTGATCGGTACTCAACCTACAGAACGATCGTTTTATATTCGCTATCAAATGTGTACAAGCATCGTGCTTTGAATGCGCACATTTCGAAATCAGATCTCTGCATCGGCTTGCATATGTGAATAGGCGTAGGCAATTATTGCAGGTTTCGCGGCTTGATTTACCACTAGCGCAATTTTCAGCAACGCTGGTGCCAGATGGCAGCGCCAGATTCATCGGCTGCTGGAAAGCTGCTGCGGGAATGCACCGGAAAAGCTTTGAACTTGAACGGCAGCTCAGTGGGCAACGCGGCCACGGAATCCGCGGCGAGGCGCGCGGGCGCCGCGACGCCGCACACGTCCGAGCCGCGACCGGCGCCGATTACACACAACACGTGTTCGTGGCACACAGTTGCGTGCGGCCGGTCCGGTCGGCGATTCACATGACCGCTATTGTGCGGCCGCCCGCGGGCCTCCTTGGTTATTGACACCGGGCCGGACCGGGCCACGATGCTTCGCTGCACACATATGCGGCTAATACTGTTATTTTAATTAGTACTGTACTCCTGTACTGCTCGAGACGTCGCTGCGCTGCGCGGCGCTGCGCCGATCTTTACCCATCCGCGCGGACGGCCGACTTAGATCTGGGCCGCGATCGGGCCGCCGCGTCGCCGCCGCCCGCTCGCGCGCGACAGGTGCGCCGCCGATTCGTATTCCGGCTAGGTATTGCACGGACAACCGGCATGGCAGCCGGCAGGTCGCCCAATTTCTGCGCGTCTCGTTTACTATTCGGCAGAGGTATCGCGCCCATATCCTTATTTGTCTGGCTTTGTTTGCATAGAGCCTCCGTTGAATTTAAAGTTTCAGGCACTCGGTCTGCAAGACGATGCCTTGATGGACAGTTCTGTGTGCTGACCGATTTCGCCTTACTTCTGTGACTGGAGACACATTTTAATCGGCGTATTCGAGTGTTGTCGACCTCTCTGCATATACCTGTCTGGTGCGTGCTTTTTGTGTTACACAGATGTATGACTTCTACCGTTTAATGTCTGATCAGAACAGCTAATTCGAGTTCTCTAGGGAACGACTCTTCTACAATTTTTAACCCTATAATAACACTCTTCAAAAACATCATTTGCTGCTTAATAGTCATCGTTTTGATGGGAATGTTATATAATACTCACTAAAACAGTTTAAAATTATACTATATAACAGTCTCTTATTAACTCAGGTAAGTATATTATCAGCATTAGACCTATTGAACCCAGTATTGAGCATAGGTCTTCTTCTTGCTCCGCCGTTTCTCCCTATAATGCGTTACCCATCTTAGTCCTGTCCTTTCTTAATGTCATTATACCATCGCATTGCCGGCCTCCCTCTTCTTGTTTTCTTTGTCCAAGGTCTCAATCTGATGATCTTACAATTCCACCGATTATCTTGTATTTTAGCAACATGTCCTACATACTCCAATTTTTGTTTAGTAATTGTCTTTATAATATTGGCGACTTCAGTTTTTTATCTGATCCATTCATTTCAGTGTCTATCTTTTATTGTAACGTCTATCACTGATCTTTCCATCGCCTTTTGTGTTATTTTCACGTATGTGTTGCAAGGATAATGATCAATATTTTTGTTCTGAGATGTGGTATTTTCTTTCTATTTCGTTATATTTGTTTTGTTTTGCAATTGTTTGTTATTCTAAGTCTTCAACGTTTTCTATTTGTTTTCCATTTATTGTGATGTGTATCTGTTGTGGGCTCATAATTTTCATTTTGTCTAGATTTATTTTAATCCCATTTTTCGTGTTTATTTTTCCAGTTCTTGCAGCATTTTCCTTATGTGGTCTATCTCTTCAGCTATCAGGACTATATCATCCGCATATCTTAGATGTGAGTCTTTGATCGTCAATATTGATTCCTATTTTGCCTTCGTCTTTTTTCTTCTTGCGGTACCTTGACCGTCAACGATCGTTGGCTTTATGTTGGCTATCATGTTTACTATGGTGAGGCTTTATCGATTGGTGCTCAGAATAATAGAATGGTCGTCTTTCCATAACAATGTCTAAAGTTCTTCAGCCAGGAAGTTCTTATTCTACCTGGCCCACGTTTCCCCGCTGTTTTCCCCTGTATAATTAAATGGAGAATCTCATATTTTTCGGGGTGTCTCATTATGTAAGCGAAATGCTGCAGCTTTTGCTTTTTTATAGTTATAACTATTTCCAATACTTTATTAATTTGCATGAGTACCTCGTTATTACTTATTCTGTCTATTCAACTTATCTTTAATAACCTTCTGTACACAAATTTCGAAGGATTGCAGTCGTTTAAATGCGCCTTTTGTTAGTGTTCACGCTTCGACCCCATACCATAGGATAAGGAAGACATAGCATCTCACCATCCTCATTCTAGGATCAATTTTTAGGTTACGAGTACATAAGACCTTTTTCATCTTAATGAGTCCTTGCTTATTCTGAACGGATCTTAATTACCGCGGATGGGCCCCACTTTTCATTGATGGTACTTCCCAGATAAATTAATATTTTGATCTTCTCCAACGCTGTGAGCTTTACCTATATGCCATTGGTTTCTACGTCCCATTCTTTAATAATAATCATATATTTAGTGTTCTTAATGTTTAGTTTCAGGTCAAATTGTTCGCATTTATCTGTTAATTGATTTATTAGATTTTGAAAATTCTCACTGCTGTTAGTTATTATTGTCATCCGCGTGCCTAAGTTGTTAAACCGTTAATATTAATTCCTTCCTCAACATCAGCAAGGGTCTCATTAAATATCTCTTCCAAGTACAGGTTGAAGATCAATGGGGACAGTATACAGCTCTGCCGAACTCCTTTTTTGATGTCAATTTAGTCTGATAGTTGATGTTCTATTCTTATTGTTGCTGTGTGGTGCCAGTATAAGTTATTAATGATTCTAACGTTTTCATCATCTATGCCCGATATTTTTAGAATTTTGATTATTTTATCATGTTTAATATTGTCGAAGGCTTTTTCGAAGTATATCGAGCACATAAGTACATTTTGGTCAACATCGCGACTTCTTTGAATAAGCACTTGGACGCCAAACAGTGCTTCTCTTGTTTCAAAACCGCTTCGGAAGCCGAATTGAGTCATTCTAATCTGGTCTTCTAATTTTTTATATATTCTACCCCCTATTACACGCAGGAAAATTTTCAAAACATGGTTCATCAGGCTAATTGTCCTGTGTTCGTGGCATTTCGTTGTTTTTTTTTTCTTGGGAATCATTACGAAAGTTGATGCTAGTCAATCCATCGGTATTTCTCCGGTCTCATATACGACGTTAAAGAGTTTCGTTAGAGCCTTGATTCCATTTTTTTTTAAGTTGGAGTATTTCTGTGCTCACTCGATCTGGTCCGGTTGCTTTTTAGTTCTTTACGGTTTTTATTGCTCATATGACTTCTCTTTTGGTAATTGTAGGTTCTGAAGTAGCTTCCATTTGTTCGTAATGATCTGTTATCAAATAACAAATAAATAAATAAATAAATAAATAATATATATATATATATATATATATATATATATATATATATATATATATATATATATATATATATATATTATTATTATTATTATTATTATTATTAAAACGCCAGGGAAAAACACACGCTATGAAACGAAGAAGCACAATTTTAATGGTTGAGGGCTTTTTAGATTCGTCTTGAAGAGATGGGGGAGAGTTATAGTTTTGAATACGATCTGAATTAACCATGGTCAGATAATATCAGAAAAATGGTGATCTTTTGACCGAAAATGGTATTGCGAGGGAAGCGCGCGCAATATGGTGCCAAGCGCTTTATATCTGTTTGATATTCATTTTATTTGCAACATTTTTATCAATAATATGCATTGTCGTGTCATTTTCCGGCTAATCTGATTAATCTCCGCCGCTGTAATCTAATTAAGTGCCGTGTGTCATTTATGTTCATAAGCATTGTGACAATGTTTTGTGAGTGATAAAGCGGAATCATTCGTTTTTATAAAGCCAACGACAACTCTTCTATCATTTAAGGTTTGTAAATGTGTTCAATGAGGTCAATTAAATAATTTAGTCAAGCAAGAACAATTAACACGACCAGAGAATTACTGCCCTTACCATGAAAAGTATTACTTTAAAGCAATTGAGTGTCGTTACGCACTATAAGTGATGCGTGGAATTCATTAAGTTAATAAATTGTTTGACTTTAAATAAAACGCAATTTGCGCCACATCGTGTTCCTTGTGTGTGTATGAATATAGATATAAATGCTAGATATAAATCAAACCTGAACAGTTTTTGACTTATATCTAGCAGTTTGTCTCTATTTCGGTCTTCTATAATTAGAGGGTGATGTTCTCGTTTGGTACCATTTATTTCTATTATTAAGTGGCGAAGCGAAGCGGAGTCACTTACTAACTTCATGTTGTCTGTCTGTCCGTTCGTATGTCCGTCCGAGCAATAACTCGAGAACGGCTGGGAATTTCCAAATTCTGTTTTCACTAATAGACAGGTGACCAAAAAGGCTTGTTTGCTAGTGATTTTGAAACTGATTGGTCAAAGGTCAACTAGAGAGTTCTCAAATTTGGGAGACTGCTTCGCCACTTCGCTATGCGTTGCAAGCTTTGCAGGTTTATTTACTTATGCAGATGGAAAAGGTCGTTTTTAAATTTCTGTCTATATTTATTGTTGTACTTTGTGACTTGATAACTTTTTTGAAGCGCACTTTTATCTTTCCCAAAAGTAGATTATGATTTGTAGGCACATCTGTTCCAGGATAGGTTTTTTACTGACTGTATAGAGTTTTTAAATCTTTTGTTAATATAAATGAAATTTATTTAGTTTATAACGATTTTCCGTGGTGAATCTGCAGGCGATATCCACTTGTACAAGCGCCGTTTAGGTAGCTTGAGGAAGGTATTTGTGATTGTTAGTTGTTCTCTAGACGCCTAATCCGTGATCTCCAATGATATCTGTCTGTTTTTCTTCTCCAATTTTTGCATTGAAGTCTTCCATGACAATAATGACTTTGTTTTTTGGTAAATGTTAATACGCGATTTAAGTCGTTGTAAAATGTTCTATCTGTTCCTCTTTATAGTCTCCGGTTGGCGCATAGACTTGTATTACGTTAATATTTTTGTTAGCTTGGAGTTGTATCATTATTATTCTATCTGATTGTTGTATTACATTTTTAGTGGCTCCATCTATATCTTCTGAAGGGATTATTGCTATCACATTTTTGTGGTAAGAGCTATGCTGCCCCAAATAGTAAATTATGTGTTTGTCTATTATAATTTGTCCATTGTTGGAGCTGCCTCTAGTTTTTAAAAACTCCTTTTAGGGTCAGGGTAAATAATTTGGGCGATACTGTATCACCCCGTCGCAATTCTTTTTTAATCTCTATCTTGTCGAAGTCTTTATGGAGTTTTCTTGTGACTATCGCTTTTTGATAGATGTTTTTCATTAGGTTTATGTAGCGGGAGTCTATTCGTACTTTATCAAGTTCATCCATTACGGCCCAATGTTCTACGGAGTCGAAGACCTTTTTGTAATCTACGGATTACAGAGAAGTTGTTTTCTGTTACTTTTTCCAGCAGGATTTTTATCGTCAAAGTGTGGTCACATCTACTATAACCTTAGCGGAATGCTGCTTGTTCACCGATTTGCTATTATTTTTATAAACAGTTATAGACTTGGGATAGTAAGCTTATTGATCGATAATTTTTCAGGCGTGTTCTCCTATTTCATTTCTTAAATAATACCACTATTATTGAGTTTTTTCACGTGTTCAGTATGTCTTGTTGTTCCAAACAGCTGTTGAATAGTTGTTTCATCTGCGGTACTATTGTCTCTTTTGCTTCTTTAATCATTTTGGTCAGAATTTTGCTTTCTCTGTCATTCTGCTGTTTTTAAGGTATTTTCTTGTTGTCTATTTCTGGTATATTTCCCGATCCCATGTTTATTGTAGTTTTTGTCTCTTGTGATGCTCGTCTTTTTTGTGCGGTGTATAGATATTCGTAATATTTTTATTTTATTTGTATTATTAGATCACCAAATAATGTTTTGTTATACATGTCAGTGATAATGTACTATAATACAAAAACTAGACTATGATATACTAAGACTAATTAGCACTCTTAAGGTTGCAAATAATAATAGTAACAGTTTACAATAGTGGTTGTAGCAATTGGTTTTACACGAGGTTTGGTTGCGTTTCAGACTGATGTGAATGTTGAGTTGAAATAGGTTGTAGTGCACCGCACCACTACACGTATTGGAATTGGTAAGAAATTTTTTGATGAATTCTTCCACGTGTAAGACGCCAAGCTCATGGTGGAATTGGGCATTACGAATATACCAGGGTGCGTTGACTGCTATTCTTAACACCTTGTTTTGGAGTCTCTGTAGTTTTTCAATATTGCTTTTGGAGGTGTTGTACCATACGGGAGATGCATATAACGCTATAGGTCTTATCAGGTTTTTGTACAGTAGTACTGTGCATTCTATTTTTAGCGTTGATTTACGGTTTATTAATGGATACAGCTGTCTTAGTCTGGTATAGCATTGCGTTAGTTTATAGTTGACATGGTATTTCCAGCTAAGTCGTGTGTCAAGATAAACTCCTAGGTATTTCACTGCGGAGTCTCTCGGGTTCCAAGGTGTTGTGCTGTTGTGCTGAATACATTTGGGGGACTGTTGATTTGTCGCAGCGTGAATATCTTGGCTTGGCACTTGTCGGCGTTTATTGTCAAATTCCATCGCTTGAGCCAGGAAGAAAGTCTGTTTGTTGTAATGCCGTCACAGCCTGCTGCAGTTGGTGATAGGTTGAATGTCCTTGTTGAAAGCTGAATTGAAAGGTAGGTATTATATTAAGGTTTTTTATGCTGTTTGTAAGACGTTTATGTATGACTTTTTCTAAAAGTTTCGATAATGAAGTTAGTAGATTTATTGGTCTATAGTTGTTTACTTTTTTTTATCTTTGCCTGGTTTGGTAAACATGTTTATTTGGGCATGTTTCTATGTTTGGGGAAAATAGCCCTGTCTCATGCAGGCATTAAAGGTTGTGCTTAGGTAGGCACATTTTTTTATAGCTAAGTGTTGGAGGATGGTGTTTGTGATGAGGTCGTGACCTAAAGATTTTTTTGGGGAGTAAGGTGGTGATTATGCTTTTAAGTGCATTGGGAGAGGTTGAATTAATTGCTTTCGATGTCTTTGATCGCGTGCGCGAAGTGCGTTGGTGTGCAGGTAATTGTTGGTGTGAATGTGTTTTCTAGGTGATGAGCAAACGCAGCGACTTTTTCGGCTTCTGAGTGATATTGTTCATTATCGGTTTCGGTAGTTAATGAGGGAAGTTCGGCTCTTTGATTAAGTATGTTTCTTGTTGTTCTTCACAATCCCATGTATCCTGTGCTGTGATCAGCAATCTGCTGTTTGTAAGAGTTGATTCTCAGGTTATCGAGCTCCCTTTTGATTAAATGAGAGATATTATTCAGTTGATTTCTTGTTATAGAATTGCTTGTCCTCTGCCATTCGCGTCGAAGTTTGCTTTTGGTTTTTATTAGGTCAATTATGTGCCTAAAAGGATAATTGTAATCCTTTGGTATGGTCCTTTTTGGTGGCGTACAGGCTGCTTTACGCTGCTTTGTATCGATTTGGTAATGTGCTTTACCATTAAATCTATGTCCTAGAAGGTTTGGAGACCTGGCGAGTTGTGACAATTATTGTCTAGTGTATTTCTAAATTGACCCCAGTCCATATGCCCATTAATGAGTTTAGGGTTGGGTTGTTTAATGGATAGGGTGTTCTCAAAGGTTAGGAGCACAGCAAGGTGGTCTGAATTCAGTTCTGTAATGACTTATTGAAATATTGGTTTGTTGAAGTTTTTTTGGAGCACGATGTCGAGGATATCGGGCTGATGGTCGAATCGGTAAGAATAATAGATATATTCGTCGGGTGTTATGACTTGGAATGTGTTGGCTATTGCAAATTTTTGAGTTTAATGTCTTTTGGATTTGCTGCTCTGCATCCCTATAAGGTGTTTTTGGCGTTTATGTCACCTATGACTAGTAGTGGATCATTGGTATCGAAGATTTTTGTAATGTCTTCTTCGTATAATTTTTTGTTGGGTTGTGTGTAGGCAGATATTATTGTTATGTGACTCTGGTCATTTAGCGTAACTTTTATTGTGGTTGTTTCAATTTTTAGGTCTTTAATTTTGGGTAGTCGTGTGTACACGTACTTTGTTTTGATAAAGATCGCCACCCCTCCTGCAGCTACTATTGTTATCCGATCATTACGGTAGGTGTGGTATCCTGGAAGATTAAATTTAATAGTATCATCTAGATGAGTCTCTGTTATACAGGCGATGTCTACATTGCATCGAACTAGGAAGGCGATAAGTAATAAGCGCTGGGTTTTAATTCCGTTCGCATTCCAATTGAGGATTGTTAAGTTTTGTAAAATGTAATTTAAACCACAACGAAAGTTTGTTAAATGAATGCTGAAGTATTGCTATCGCTTTATTTGGATTCTCAACTTGGGTGAATACATCGGTGTTGTCCGTAAAGGTAGCTACTGTTGCATTAATTTCTGCCAAGTCAAACGCGTATATGCTGAAAAGGACTGGGTGTAAGTCAATACACTGTGTGCTTTTAATTCAAGAAATTTTCTTTCAGATGGAGTTGTATGGATTTTGATTGGAAATGTTAGATTTTCTGAGAAAGAAGAAATAATTATTTTGTAACAACTAGTTAAGTCAATAGCCAGAATTTTCTTTTTAAAGGTCTTCGATTTACACCTTGTCGAATTCCCGTGAAACATTTAAGAAAATTGCAATAGTTTGCTCATTTTCGCGTTTGACAAGTTTATTGATCTTTTGTCATTGATTACTTGTTGAATGGTCTTTCCTAAGGTGAAAATAAAATTAGAAGATTATATTGAGACAAATATTTTCTATTAATCGATTGTAAATAATTTTTTCAAATAGTTCACATAATGACGTCGCAGATCTGTAATTACTTGTTTTTGATTGTTTTTCCGAAAATTAATATATGGGCCTGTGGAAAATGGCCTAGTCTTAAGCAACTAAGTAGAGCTCAGATAAGTTATTATTTTCCTTGTGAGGTGTTTAAGAATAGTACTGGTAATTATGCCGTGACTGGGAGATTTACTTTCTGGCAGTTTATCTATAATGTCAAAAAGTTTAGCAGGAAAAGTTGCTTAAATATGGTTTGGCATTCTTTTAATGTCGTTTATAATTAATTTGTATTAAATGGATAGGCATGCAAGTGATTTTTAGAAGTTAAGGTATTTTTCAGATTAGTGGTAAAATTAATAGATTTCTCTTAGCCCGAACTGTAAGTAATACTATCGGTTTATAATGACAATGTGGGTAATTCTTTCTTTTGTCTTATGTTTCTTTTAAGTTTTTTCTTGTTTTACTGTTTAATATGTTTTAAAGTTGCTATTCCTATCTAATATAAATTTTCGTTTTCATTGAGTTGCTGACGTGTCTGAGAGGATAATTGTAGTCAGTCAAAAAGTTTCTCCTGGAAGTTGTACAGACTATTTTTGTTGTTAAGGTGAAATGGTTTGTGGCTATATTGATGTCTTCGATTGTCTGTAGCCTTGTAGGGCAGAGTAGTGTGGTATTTATTAAGTATTTAAAGAAATTTTAAGCTATTTTTATATTAATTAGCTTTCAAATCAGCTACTTAATAGTTAACTTATTGGATTCCATTAGTGGAAAGAAATTATAATCTAGACAGATTTGTTGAACAATTTTGAGTACATTGGATTGGTCGTTTCTGCGAGTGTCAGGATTTAAAAACAATTACTGTTGCAAGATTTTCTAGTTTAATGTCCTCTGAATTTCTGACTTTGCATTCCTACAGGGTATTTTTACTATTTATATTACCTATGCATTAGTTTAGTCGTATCAAATATTCTTTTGGTATCCCCTTCAATTCGCTTTATAGTTAGCAGCTTACAGGCACTAGTTGTTATTACGCTGCTCAGATAATTTTTAGATTAGTTATTTTTGGTGGTTTCATTTTGATAATAATCATCACTCTACCTGTAGATACTCTAGTGTTTCGATCTTTGAAATTGACGTAATAATCGAGAATTCAAAATTTTATAGATTCATCAAAATGTGTTTTTAATGTATAGGCTATGTCCGCATTATATCTTGATAGAAAGGCAATAAATAACCAACGTTGGTTGTTGATGCCATTTGCATTCTAGTTAAAGATAGTTCAGTTTTGTATCATATTACTTCGTTTATAGTCCATTGAAAAACCTAGAAGAGTGTTGATAACGATACATGTAATTTAGTTTAAGGTAGGGAGTAATTAGTTCAAGGAGAGTCTGCATGATAATACTAGATTAGATTTGATGGTAGTTGTGTTGTTACTCAGGTTTAGCCCGATTTTGAATCTCTACAATTGTCTTTTTGTAAGTTACGTATAAATTTCTCCGTAGTTAGCGCACTTTGATGGGTCATTAGGTTTCCTTTTGCACTCAGTCTGCAGATAGTTAACTATTTGTTTAATGCATTGGATTTAAGCCAACATAGCTTATAGTACAACACGAAATGTGTAGTTAAAAATAGGCTACTAGCCCACTTCAAAGAATAAGAAACAAGCTTTAAGCTACATTTTTGTTGTCGTACTGCTAGTATCTGTGATACCGTGATGTGTATTTTGAATTTATTCTAGCCTGTATAATAATTATGGCGTGATACAATACTTTTAATAAACATATTTGTTTTTCTTGTTTATTCTTAACAAATTCAATTGCGTATACTAATAGAGGTTCCTAGCTTTAGTCTAGAATTGTATTGTGTTAGCACATGTACATATTTAATTATTTCCGTTTTTATTTGTTCATGTTTAAAAAAAGGATAACATTTTTGACAACTACGAATAAGCGATTTGTTATTTAGGTTCTGATATGTATTTTATTTTCTATGAAGATTTGGTTGGTATTTGGAAATTTCCCTCATTGGTTAAATCAATGTAAGTTGTTGTGAATGTTCTAGATTGTTTTTAAATGTCTTCTTCTAAGGCTTGATAATTTAAAGTCAGATAAACAGATGGGTGGGATTTTGATGTTTAGTATATTTGTATCTGACTGCGTTTCATGTACTACCCTTGAGTTATTGTATTTGAAAGATCTTGTATCAATTAACTTTTTTTCTAAATTTGGTAGAAAACACTGTTGGTTAATAGTTCTTATGCAGTTTTAAACTTCGTTAATAAGCAGCGATAAGCTATCGATAATCAGTTTCTAGTTTGTTGGTTTTGTTGAAAAATGAAAAGAAACTTGCTATGCTTGCTACTAATAGCGTTAAGGTCAAGCGTATCGCACTGATATCAGACAAGGAACATCTGTACTGTTTGATTGCGTATACTTGACTCAACTTTTTATTTAAGAAAGTTAGTGCCAAGTTTTATGATAAAAGTTACAATAAGATGAGTTAATTAGAAATTTAGGAAATTGATAATGTAACGCGGTACAGGAAGCTGTTAGAAATATATTAATTTAATTTATGTACATGAGCGGTTTTAATCGTCTAACGACGTCTGCCATTGCCGACGTGTAAGTTTATTTTACTCATCGCATTATGTCTTCCATCATTTTAATTTAAGCTTTGAGAACGATCGCTTTTCTTTCTTCCTTCTACGTTCCAATTAAATATATTTTAGTAATTATGTTTGATCATATTCTACTTATATGGCCGTATTAGGTAAAGCTGTTTTTGTGTGATAATATTCATGACGTCTGTAACACGTTTGTTTATTGTTTTGGAAAATATGGAAATTATCGAAGATTTTCTTAACGTAGTCACTGTCGTTGCATTTATTCTTCGTTTATCATCTTCCAATAAATTTTATTTTTCTATAACAGAGCTATCTAACATTTTTGACCACACCATGTAAAAGGAAATATCTGTTTTACCATTCTTCGTTACCTTTTTTTGAACACCATGGTGTAAAGCCTTTTTTATTTTCCTGATTGTGTCTCACCATTACGAATAGTCTAAGTATCTTTTTTGTTGTTAGTTGATCCTAGATATTTATATTTTGAGTGCCTTATTATTAATTAAAATAGTTATTTATTTTTTTTGCATCGATTGTCAAAAGCATACACTGTGTTTTATTTATGTGTCCCATAAGTCTTAATTTACCTATTTTCCTTAAACATATTCAATGATCTGCCATTTTTGAAATACTTAAATTATGCATTTGTGCATTTAAGTTTTATTTATAATTTGTCGAAATTTTTTAATTTGATATGTCTTTACCGTTGTTTTGCCAATCTTGAATTATAACTGAATATACATTTACTTAATGGAGTAAATATCTGCTTGGAGAATTATCAGTTTAATAAACCATTCAATAAAATAATTCAACAAGCAGCATGGCAAGCTACATTAAAGAAAGGACTCAAAAACAATGAAAATCGAGACTGCCTTACTATAGTGAAGAAAACAATTGTAGAAAAACGGAAGCTTCGCAGGAAATTGAAAACAAGTGACACTCAGACGACAAACGAGGACTAAATGTGGCAATGCGTAAATTAAAAAATCTCCTCAGCACCATTAAAAACCAGGCAGTGTAAAGCTATCTACTACATCTGACACCTACAGAGGCATCCCATTATTTACTTTGGAAAGCTATCAAAAGGCTCAAACGTCCACATCAACATATTACACCCTACTGTTAGAGAATAATACCTGGGCTAGAAGTAACCATAAAAAAGCTCTAGTTTTTGCTAGACACCTATCTGGAGTTTTTAAATCATTTGATGCAAAAATTACTAAAGCTGAAGAACGTAAAGTTCTAGAATATTTTCAGGCACCATTCCAAATGTCACCACCTATTCAACCGTTCAAATGCAACGAAATTAAGGTGGCAATTCAAAAAAATCTAAACCTCCATAAAGGCGTCAGAATATGTAAAAAAAAGTTCTCAAAGAATTACCAGAAAAGGGTTACAATGCAATATTACGACTAAGATGCTATCCTGAGAAATGGAAGGTAGCCACAATTATTCTCATTCCTAAACCTGAAAACCTGCTGAAGACGTAACGTCCTATAGACCTATTAGTCTACTGCCGATCTTGTCAAAAGTCTTTAAAAGCTACTATTTGAGAAAATTATACCAATACTCATAGACAACAATCTAATACCTGAACACCAGCTTGACTTTCGAAGACAACATTGCACAATAGAGCGAGTGCATAGAATAGCAGACGCAATCATCAAAGATTTCGAAAACAAACGATACTGCTCTGCAGTCTTTATTGACGTTAAACAAGCCTTTGATAAACTGTGGCACAAGGGTCTACTTTATAAACTTAAAAACATCTTTCCATAAGACTATTACCAAGTACGCAAGTCATACCTCACAAGTAGAAATTTTTGTCAGACATGGTGAATCTCAAACACTTTTATACCCTATCAACGCAATAGTCCCTTAAGAGAGTGTCTTGGACCCGATACTGTATCTGCTGTTTACGTCAGATCTTCCCACCTCGCAAACAATAAGAGTTGCTACTTTTGCAGATGACACAGTTCTACTGTCATCACTCTTACCCTACTACAGCATTTGATCATCTCTAAAACCACTTGCTCAAAGTGAAAATCTGGTGCAAAAAGTGGCACATGCAAGTCAACGAAACAAAATCAACGCATGTTACCTTTACCACTAGGCGAGGCAATTGTCCACTGGTTTAGTTCAATAATCAGCAGATACCCCAAGCAGAGAGCGACAAATATCTGGAAATCTACTTGGACAGACGGTTAAATTAAAGAAAACACATATGGACAAAAAGAAAACAACTAGAGATCACAATACAAAAAATGTCTTGGCTTCTAGCCAGAAAATCCCAGTTGTCGTTATAAAAAAATACTACTGTACAAGGCCATAATCAAACCAATCTGGGCATATAGTATACTACTGTGGGGTACTGCCAGCAATTCGAACATCGATATTATGAGACGCTTCCAGTCTAAGCTTCTTAGATTATTGGCGGATGCGCCATGGTATGTCCCAAACGATAAAATTCAGAAATATAGCAACCTTTATAAGGATAGGCTTAGAGCACACACTCGCGGGGTACCTAATGAAATCTGACGATAAACAACCAAGGTTAAGAAGATTTAAATTCTCCGAACTTCCAACACGTTTTGAGTAATGTGATCAGTGACAGTGTAGTAATTACGTTAGAATTAGTTTAATTTAGTTAGACTGGGTTAAGTTAATTGTTAAATCTTAATTGTATCTATTAAGGAAATAATCAATGGGCTATTTTCCAGCGCGTTATTTATATACAATGTCAAAGTACTTACTGAATGTTGCTGAGCAACAGATTGTAAAGAAATAATAATAATAAAAAAAGTTTAATAAACGACTCTTCAAGTTACCAAGGCAAAAATAGGAAACTTTTTTTGTTACAAAAAGCGTCCATTTATTAGCTGTTAAAATCAATAATAAACCCTATAATGTTATTCTAGATTTTTAGTTGTCGAGGCATTCCAATTACTAATAATGACAAATAGAGAATGACAGTGTGCAACATTAAGGCACTGATGCACGTCGCCCTTTCATTGATACACAGATACAAGATGCAGCAGCATGAAAATACGGCTACTTAACATGATGCTGCTGATTGATATGCTAAAGACATATTGATATCAAGCTGGTTAGAGGCGTTTCTTTGAATGTCGTTGATGGGATAATAATAGGTGGAGATTAATGCAACAAGAGTTGCGGCGCAAACGTCGTCTCGCTCGATTAATGATAATAATTATTAGAGGTAGTGCGCACCAGCTCTTCGATTTTCTATTTAATGTTGACGTAACGTTAGGGATTATTAATTTCTGTTGTATTTTTGATTGATGTCTAATCGATTCTGAGGTTAGGTTAAAGCAATAAAAGGCACGGCCCCAGGGTTATGTAAATTAAGCAGATTTTTTCAGCTTTTGTTATATGAAACAGGTTACTAAGTGTAGAAAAACATAAGGCATTTAATCCGTGGCGTATGCCGTTTTGGTGGCAATCGGGAGATTTGGGACTTCGCTTCGTTCGCCTGAGTTTTTCTATTATGGGCATTAAATCAATTTTTTGATTAATGACTTCTGTACGCCGATTGAGACTTTGTTCCGCGGTAGGCTACCTCGTGAGAGCTTTATTAAGTATTCCTAATGCTATAATCCAATTAGAAATTTGGCATTTTATGAAAATGGACAATAAAGATAATTTAAAATATGTCAACACCAATTTGGCCGTAAAATGGGTGTTTATTTATATCTTAGTGATATATTTGTCTTACCGTAGAGTTTTTAGGGTTGTAATTTGAAAAGTTTGATATTGGGCTTTGGTAACACGGCTGCATGTAGGTTTATTTTGCCTAATTTTATTGGCTATGTTTTTAGGAAGTTTAGTAGTAGATTATTATATCTGAGATATAATATGCTCTGTGAAGACACGAATAGGATTGACAGCAAAGTTGAATTTCTTTTAGAGCTTGAATAGCTGAGTCACTTAAAGGAAAGTCGGAGAGATTATGCACAGTGATATTGGAGCGTAATGGACGAGTAGTAATTGGATGGTTCTGGCATGGTTTAGTAAGTTTATATTATTGGATTTTGGTTTTTTCTTCTAATATGTATGATGCTTTATTATTATATATATTTAAGGCGACTGTTTGTATTTATATATATTTGTCACAATCGAAAAATATTGACTTTACTTTTTAATTTGTATTTAAGGTTTTATATATCAAGTGGTACGCGATGCATACGGGTTTCCCGCCGTTAAAGATAGATAAACAATAGGTTTAGGGGAACACCCTCAATGCCTCAATATTCGAGTTGATTAGTTTTTTCTAGCATTTAAGATTTTGAAAAAATAAACTTTTATACAAAGAGCCCTTCAATTTTCAGTAGCTGCCTCATCTGAAAATACTCAAATGTTATTTGCGGGCATAGTATGTATATAAATTAACTAATACTATAACATATACACACACTCATAGATTTATGGTGATTCAAGCTTTCAATTTACTATTTTAACTGATACTCATGTTTCATCACAAACTCTTCTGCTTATAGTATTTTTAGACAGAATGAGGAGAGCATTTTAAATTTTTTGTCGATTTTTACTAATTAATGTCACTATTAGTTTTTTCTAATTTGTTTTATGCCATATTATTTTACTATTATACTATAATTAAGGCAACGTATACAACATAATAAAATTTTATTAGGTGACATTGACGTATGTGGATTTTTAAGATATTTGATTTTATGTGAACACAAATATCACAAATATAATCTAAACGTTTTTTTTTATAAAATTCCTAATATTCTATTTTTGTAGCTAATTTTAATAATTAACTACAAAAATGGATTGACTGGAATATCTGTAGATACTTAAGTACATATTTTAAATATTAAATTAGAATGTTTTATTGTTTTAAATAAGGTTGGTTTATTTTATCATTTTTTAGTTGTTTGAATGTGGTTATTATCAGTATCATATCAATCTAAGCGCATGTATTAAGACAGTAACGTTTAGTTTAATATAAATATATCTAAAATAATTTTCATTTTGCTCATTTTATCGTTTAAATTTACCTTTTGGTGTTATCTTTATATCAAATTTATTAGTACTAAACTATAAAGTTCAATTATTATATTACATATCTCATAGGAATCTGCCAATAGCAAATTATGGCTGAACCATTTGCAAAACTAATTTATGTTTCAAATCATAATCTTATCATAATAACTCTTGCTCCAAATTCATGTTCTGTTACGCGTTCCCGTTCTGATGAGAAATCTGTTCTGAAGTATTGTTCCTTGTTGGCATTTTGTTAACAAGCGCTGCACGTTGTTAACAAGAGTTGTATGCTATGAGGTTTTCTCACGTACCAAATATGACCTGCCTAACATTAAAGGAATTAATCATCGGAACGCATACATTTTTCTAGTCCTCGCAAATGAAAACTGGCATTCCAGTTTGACAAGCTTAAATGAAGTACATCTTTACAGAGTGTTTTTGTTTTTAGAAAAGTAGTGATTTTTAATTTAATTTTCATTAAGTTTCAAAATTTTTAGATTTTATTTTTATATGCAAAAACGCATAAACTCTGCTTTACCTTTTGATATTATTATTAATCTATCTAAATACTCAAGCAATAATAAGTTTAATATACACACTTTAAAAATTATTTAACTAGTTTTGATGTTTATTTAATCGTGTATTTAATTTTATCTTTTCATAACCTATTTTACAAATGCAGTTTTTAATAAAAACAGGAAGTAAACATTTCAGACTGTTTAACAGTAAAATTGAGCGTGTGAAATTGTTACTCGGGATTAGTAGATTTTAAAAACATATTATGTAGAAATGTTTTTTTTTATATAAGTGTTCAACTATTATTCGTTATTCTGTTTCAATATTAAACAGTCTAAAATCTAATTAAGATAAAATAACGTGCAGCTTGCTGCTTAAAGCATAATTCCGGGTTTTATTTTTAATTGCATGCCCAAACATTATGACTGTTATTATCAACAGCAAACTATTATAACTGGACTAGGTTCATCTTAACTATCATAGATTACTAACAATTTTTATTTTCCAAATTCTTATCAATAATTAATTATCAACAACAGTTTCCAGAACGACCCTTAACAAGTTTACAAAGTCTAAATTATGCGAAGATGTAGTTATATACCGATTCAGATGATAAAACCTTAAGCTAATAAAATAGCTAGAAAGTAGAATTAAGTGTAAACATCTAAACATAATACGGTTATAGTAACAATAAAAAAGCTAAGATACTACTTAACTCTTCAACTAACAATATCGTACCACAAACAAACCAATTTTCTAGTCTGTACAGTCAAGCTAAAAAAGAAAACAATAGATGAAACCAAAACTTTCTCTAATAATATTTCGAAATTACATACAATATTTATCAAAGCAATTATAAATTACTCTGGTACGATTAAAAGCTTAAATTCTATAATTTCGTCAATAGAATGTAATTCAAAATTAATGATCAACAATGAGATTAACTTTAAAACACCTAAGGTGTACTGTAAATTAAGCAAATACTTTCAAGACAATAATAAATACCAAACCCACCAATTTAAACAAGAGCTTGTCGTATAATTGTCACATACTTATATTTTTTCATACCAGTAGAAGAAATTAAAGAAGAATTACACAACAACAACTTTGTAATTACAAATATCCACAATATAAAAAGTAGGGTAACTAAAGATCAATTGCCATTATTCTTCATAGATTTAGAATCAGCGGTTAATAACAAAGCATATAATTTTAAATACTTACAAAATTTGTTTATTTAAGTCGAGCCTTTGTGTAAGAAAGTCCAGTTTGTACAATGTACAAGGTGTATATAATCATACAAAAGCATATAGTCACCCTGAGTTTGCATGTGGAGAGGCGTACAGATCACCAATTAACTTAAGAAAACACGGAGTACGCCTGCTAAACGTGCATTGTGTGGAGGATTCTTGCCAATTATAAAGGATGAAGAATCTATCAAAACTTACAGAAGAGAATCAGATAAATCAAAACACAAAATGTCCTTAAAACAAATTCTGTTACAATTACATTCCCTACAAATATATCTTAATGCTCGCCAACAGGTTTCGAAACACTTTTAACCAAATTTTTAGAATAATTTATGAATGCATTTAATCAACTGCTACACCAAAATAGTATGATGCTATTTATACTGACTACTGTCATTAATAAAACAACAGCACAATAGCTACGTCTTAAAGAATAGTCTTATGGAGCACCATTAGCTTACATTAACATAAAGAAGAAATATTTTTTTTTAAATTTGAATAAAATTAACATTATGTTTATATCAAAAGCTTATTTTACTACAAAAATGTACCTTAAATACCTTACCTCAAAGCTTATAACATCAAATATCGGGATGGCACAGCAAATTTTTAAAAATCACAATAATACAAGTAAAAAGGTTATCTGCTTCATTAGTGGTCATATCAATTGATTGTCTTCTAAGACACCGATGTGCAAAAGAAAAACTCTTATCTTGTTGTAATACATTAGAGTCCGAATTTTTGTTGGAGGATACTTCAACACAAACCACCTAAATATATGTAAAGGCCTTCACACTAGGTGCATCATGTATTTAGTTCTCTGGTTGTTAGACTGTGATTAAAGTTTGGAAACTCTTGACGTTTTGTCCACAACTGCAGTAGACATCTCTAAAAAGTAAATTTTTAAAAAAAAATTTCCTGCAAATGTCCGCCGCAGTTGTGGATGAAACCTTCAGAATTTTACAAATTCTGCCCACGGCCTAACAACCCGAAAACCAATCATACAATGTACGAAACATACCCACTTTCATCCAGGTTATTAGTGAAAGAAATCTACATGTGTCTTCGGGTACACTTACGTACTAGCCAAGTGATCTAAATAAAATCACTGACTTAATACATTTTTTACGGCGAATGGTATTACAAACAACAATATTAATGTTGAAACTAGTTACGACTTATAATCAGACCATTCGCAAGTATTGCTACTCTTAGTATTACCATTATATTCGCAGAAAATCGCCCGGCAAGACATAATCAACATATAAATTGGAACGCTTTTTGAGAATATGTTGAACCCAATTTATAAATGAATGCTAGATTAAAAGAGTAAGAAAAATTTAAAAAGAACAATAAATTGTTTTATTGAAACGTTAGAAGAAACAAGGTGGCGCACGAGTCCTCTGCTGAACATATGCAACAAAATCTAGTAGACATTATGCTAGAAATTAAAAAGCCGGTAGCCCCAAAGTGTAAAGCACAAACCAGATAACAACGTACCCAATAATATTTTAGAAAAAGGAACATATAATATTTTAGGTACCTAACTAACGAGAAAAATAAAGGAAATCGAAAATCAGTAATTTAAAACCTACCTTGACACGCTAACAAGAATCGATCATTCGCTTTGGAAAGCCACAGAAAATCTTAAAAGACCTCATATGCACATTTTACATATAAGGGGCTAAACAGGGCAATAGGAACGATCAGAATTAGAGAAAGCCAATGTTTTTGCTTAATATTTAGCAGAACTTTGAAGTTCTTATTCAAATGAATCAAATGCAGAAGTAGAAGAATATTTCGCAGCACTCTTATAATTATTGCTACTGATTCAACCCTTTTCATTTGAATAAATAAGAAAAAAAATTAAATATTTAGACAATAGTGAAGCTCTTGGCTATGATTTCAGAATTGGAAAGGTACCGACGGAATTCCCAAAAAAGGGTATTTATTACCTTGTTATCAATTTTATTTTCATCAGTTTGGTTTTAGAGAGACATTTTAGTAGTCAATAATATAATGGAATAATAGATGTAATACATAAATAAATCAATATAGAACAAGAACTACTGTCGTGCAAGCAAAAACTTTTGATAAAGTCTGCTTTTAAGGGCTACTACTCAAAACTAAAATATCCTCACCAGTTTCTCAAATACCACCTTGAAAGCGGCTATTTCTAGGTAAATTCTGGTTGTAAAGCATCATAAATTCAGAAAATAAGCTATGTCTTTTCATAAGTTAATGTTCTCGAGCTTCCTTTCTATGTAATGTACTACAATGGCGACTTAATTTGTAGTTAGAAAAATGGCGTATAAAGTTAAATGAATCGAAATCCAACAGTCTAAAGAAACAGAATGTTTATGAATGCACTTGGACAGTAGACTTATGTGGAAAATATACATTGGCAAAAAAAGAAAGAAAACGAACATGAAAGTCCAGAAATTATATGGTCTTACAGTACAAGACGATTATCAGACCTAAATGAACATACGGAATTTAATTGTAAGGGCGCCTTAGTTCCTCAAATGTCAACATGCTACAGATATTTCAGTAAAGTGTCATATCAAATTCTCCGCAAATCGCACTATACACGAGGACCTAAAGATACCGTACGTTAGCAAAGTTATAAATTGTTATATAACTAACCATGCGCGCAAACTTCAGGCTCATTCAAAGCAAAGTATTCGACTCTTGTTAGGTATTACTCATCGAAGACGCTTACGTAGAAAATGGGCAATAGACTCAGTAATTTAAATTTAGTTATAGTTGAAAGTGATTACTTTAAAGTAAAGGCTATTATTATATTTTATTATAAGATATGTTATTTTTAACATGTTACGTATATAGATAACATATTATAGTTTTATAAATTTGTTAATTATTTTGTTAAAGTTAAAGGTAAAGTTTATTTTATTATCAAAAATGCCCACCGCAAAAATTATATTTTTAAATCAGTTTTTCTTTTTTTCAGGGCTATATAAAGATGCAGAGTTTGTCGAGCTATCTGAGGCGATTACTACCAGCGCCTTTAATTTGCTGTTTTTCATGCTGCCTTTTAGCGGTAAGTAAAAGTTTGCAAATCTACGGCTAATGGGAGTATTAGCGTCACGTTTGCGTGTTTATCGTTTCTGGTAATTATATTAAATGGTCTAGCAAATAGAGCTTGTCAGTTGGGATTTTAGAGTTCCGCATTTGCTTCGGATTGTGTTTTTTGGGCTGCTTACTGTTGTAAGCTAGGGCTCTTTGTATTTATTTAAGCATGTATATGTTTACTAAAATAACATTACAGTTACAAAAATGCTACTTATGACAATTAAATTTATTATGACTTAATTATGGTCAAAAGTATTTTTTGAAAATAAAATGTTAATATTATATATCAATTAAAATAAAATATGTTTAAGTTACATAGAAAATTGCGTTACGAATACACTATTTATTTATTTATTTGCAATAAATATGTTAATTCGAATAATAATCATTAATTTGAAGTTTTTTTAACTCTTTTCGACTTCGAATTAACGTAATTTTTATTACTACATTTCCCTGTGGTTTTTGTAGTCTTATCATTGTTCTTTTTATTTAAACCTTTGCCTCTCAAGATATCTTAATATGACTCTTATTCTCCAGTCTTTATATATCTTCGCCTACTTAACTGCTTCTATTTAATAAATTATAATTATGATACAATCTGTTACTGTTCACGTCTTTCAAATCTTGTTCCATCCTTTACATATTTTTCTTAAATAATTTATTTCCATTGATTGTGATGTATTTTTCTTTCTTGGTGTTAGCATCCATATAAGTATAGATTGGTATATTGCTTTAAAAAACGTTCACTTTTGTTTGCAATGATGCTTCTCTTTTGATTATGAAAATTTTGTTTAATACCGTGGTTTGCAAACCTTTCTAAAACGTAATCATGTTCTTACCATAATTTTGGAAAAAAAAATTTTTTTTAATAATAAAACAGCGATTGCACGGCCCAGTGACTGAGAAAATCTGTTACCAAGTAGTTTAATTTATTTCTTTGTTATTTGCATCCTTTTTCTACAAATAGTACAACTTCTTTCTTTGTATTTCCGAAACTCTCCATTATATTCGAAAGTGCTAGATGGCATTAAGACCTTTGGACATTTTATTTTTAGCACCGAATTATGACGAGATATAAGTTCTAACTTGTGTGTTACATACTGTCGAGTATTTAACGGTGAGTTATGAGTTTTACTCGTTATTTTGCTGAAAATGGATAGATTTTAATAAGATGATTAGAATAATCTATGTCCGGAAGTATTAAATGTGTAAAGAAAAATATGTAGCACAGCAAGGAATACTTAAATATAATTTTACCGTTATTAATAATAAGCCGCAAGTTATTGTTTATCGAGAAGTCTTATCAAAAGAGCGCAAAAACCATTAAAACTTTTTTCTGCAATTAAATAGACGAAAAAACAAATCCATGGTATTCTTTGAAATAAAGTTAATCACTGCTTCCCACAAGGAACTAACCGTCAGAAATCACTACTTTTCAATTTGTTTTTTCATGTTTTTTTTCTATTCGGCAAGGTAAAAGAGTAGTCATGGTTATGCTCCTTTTTTTTATTAAGTTTATTGCCAGTTCAACAATTATATATTGTTATTCATAGCATTGATAAAGTAAGGTGATTTGGGATACATAACATAAGATACACAATTATCGTACCAGGTAGTCCTAAAGGATTATTAATGGGTCTTGGGTGTTGGCGGGTTAATTAGTCAATTTTTGTGTTATCCGTTGTTATACATACAGATACTGTGGGAGTTTACGCTTTAATCTTCTATGCAGATTCTTGCGTCCTAGTTTATAGTGCACAGCGCCTTCGCAGTTGGTGATAGTAAGTTGAAACTTTTTGGTGGTTTTCCTCAAGTATTCCTCTATTGTTGGAATTTTTAGCTCATGATGGAGTTGGATGTTTCGTACAAACCAAGGGGCATCAACTGATATTCTTAGGATTTTGTTCTGGAGCACTTGTATTCTGTTGATGTTGGATTTAGAGGCATTGCTCCATATAGCACAAGCATATGTTGCTAGCGGTCAAATTAGGGATTTATATAAAAGTAGAGAGCAGTTGGTTTTTTGTGATGAACTAATGGGTATAGTTTTGTTAGTCTAGCGTAGCATAAGTTAAGCTTCTTATTAATATGAAATTTCCACGATAAGCGTGTGTCTGCATAAACGCCCAAGTATTTCACCGCTTCAGTGTTGGGATTCCATTCAATGTGTGTACCGTTTATTACTAAACTATCGGGATCCTCAATTTTCCTGAGGGTAAATATTTTGGCTTCACATTTTGCTGTGTTAAGGGTTATGTTCCATTTGATTAGCCAGTTGTTTACTTCATCGATTGCTGATTGAAGCTGAGAGATTGATTGGTTTAGATTTTAGCTTTGCGATATGATCACTGTATCGTCAGCGTACATAGCAAAATTTTCTCGTGTGAGCGGGATATCTCTAACAAATATGTTAAATAGTAGCGGTCCCAGCACGCTCCCCTGTGGGACTCCGGCTTTGATTGGCTTACTGTCAGAGACAGTTGAATTGATTCGTACGGCAAAGGTTCTATTGTCTAGGAAAGAGTAAAGTATCGCTTTAAGACAACCTAGTATTGGTCGGTGGAATATTTTATATTTAAGGCCTTCTATCCAGACTTTATCAAAAGCTTTCGCGATGTCCAAAAAGATGGCCGTGGTATATTGTTTGTTCTCATATCCAGTCTCGATTATTTCTACAATTCGTTGAAGCTGATGGCAGGTTGAGTACCCGCTTTTGAATCCGAATTGGAATGGTGGGAGGATATTTAGTTCTTGCAGTTGAGTATTTAGTCTGAAGTAGATTATTCGTTCAAGTATTTTTGATAGAGTATTTAGAAGACTTATTGGTCGATAGTTGTTGGGGTTATTGCTGTTTTTCCCCGGTTTAGGAAAGACAACGACTACAGCATGTCTCCATGCTATTGGGAAATATCCCTGTCTGAGGCAAGCATTAAACAATGTTGCTAAGAATGCAAGTACCTTCTTGGTGAGTCTTTTCAGAATTTCATTGGTGATGAGATCGTATCCCGGAGACTTCCTATTTGGTAGGGCGTCTATGATTTTTTTTTATTTCGCTAGGAGAAGTAGGTTGTATGCGATCAAGAATTGGAAAGTGTGTCTCAATATGGTTTTGAATTGCGTTAGTGAAATTACGGTTATTGCCGATTGCGGGAGTAAATGTTATGTTCCTAAATTTGACATATATGTTTAGTAATCGTTTTTGTTTAATATGCATATATATGCAAGAAACGGAATAAATATTTTAATATGGCGTTTATGTTATATTCTAAAAATTTTCTTGTATTTCTCCTAGCTCTTTAATACAATCTCCCATGAGGTTGGAGCGTACACTTTAGGAATCAACGATTTAGTATATAGAAGATACTGCTAGACTGTTATTCTTTTATTTAGATTTGATTTCTGTCCTAGGTTTCTAGATACCTAAATCTTTTGACTTGCTCTATTTTTATTTCGTCGATTTTTATGAATGTTCTTTCTGTATCCGTTATTACCTTTTCTTTTATTTTGGTTTTGTTTATTTTTATATAACTTTGAGTCAGTGCTTTAGTGCATATTTTAAAATTTATTTGTTAATCGTTTTTATTTGTTGCTATAATAGTTAGATAAACTTGCGAAACAAATTCCAATATTTGGATTTTATGCAAGTTTCTAAATTCTGTAAAGAATTTCTTTAAATTTGGTTTATACCGTTTTATTAAATCTATAAAAGTGCCAAGCTGGTTACGTCACCATGTCTCGACTCTGCTGTTATTTTGACGGTATGTTAGAAGGCTTTAATTTCATGTTTTTAAATATTAGATACTAAACGATATTGTGCCATAGACTTTTAATTGCTGACATTAATTTTGCCACCGCCTTGTCTCTTTTCAGTTTTTTCAAAAAAAAACGTTTTTCGGATTCTAGATATAAAAGTAAAAAGTAATAAAAATATATTCTATAAGTTCTATATTTACTTCGTGTTCTTGTAAGTTTACGCCTATTAAATGGTTTTCAGTTTGGTGTGTGGTAAAAATTCTTTAAAATATTTATTTTCCAATTCCACTAATGCTTGTTTTTCTTTAACCATGTTTTTATTTGAATATTTTACTAATTTTTAAGTAAATCTTTGTTACACTATAAAAAATTTTTTGATTATCCTCTACTACAAGTTGCCATTAGTCGTCTAATATCATTCCTAGGCATTATCTTAGCTTCGTTGATTATGATTTTTAATTTATTATTTATTAAGTATGAAGCACAGAAAACAGTTAGACAAACTTGAAGATATCTATTTGTTGACCACAAGTTTCTCTTGCTTTATTTGTTTTAATAAACTTCTAATAATTATAGATTGATATTTTTAGTTGTAGATTTTTTATTATATTTTTGTTTTTCTATATTTTTTAATTTGTGTTATTGTCGAGTTATTCTTATTTCTTCATTGATTATTTTAAACCCTTTGTATGCGTAGTTATTTTATAAAGTAAATTCAATTAAACTTTATTTTTGTTATATTATTTTCGCTTATACAAAGTAAATTAAAGATGCCACAATTTTAAAATCCTGTTGATTACTATTTCTTATAGTCATTCATAGTTAGATCTGCAAATACAAGTTCCAAAAAGTGAACAACTTTATAAAAAGCAATAAGGAAGTTTAAGAATTTACCATACAAAATTTTGTTTTAAAATTCTGACGTAGAATTCCTTTTTTTTTCATAGATAAACTTTCAATGGCAGTATTTGTCAGCTCTCTAAATTGCTGATATTATGAGAAAACAAAAAGAAAAAAATCTATAAAAAATTAACAGCTTAGAAATAAATTTAAAATTCACCTTATTAAACCTTTATTAAGATTCTTTCTGCTGTTGTATTGTTTATTTATTGAGCTCTTTGCTTCATATGGGATGGGCCAAAAATCACTTTTGTACTTTTTAAATCACATAGCTTTGATATTATGGGTTTTCCTCCTGCTTTTATCATCTCTGTCAAAATTCCATCTTCTCCTGGCGCCTTGTTATTCTTCATCTGCCTGAGTGAGTGGTATACTTCTTCTATTGTGATTTCGGGCATCTCCTCTGATCCTATGTTGGTTATTTTTTTTGTTTTGTATTCTCTCCCTGTTCTTCTTGTTTGTTTGAACTGTACAAGTTTTTATAAAACTTTTCTGTTATTTCTAGCATAGTTTCTCGTTGTCGTATCTCTTGTCCTCTCTCATCTTTTAATACCACTATTTGTTGTTTTCTATTACTTCTTAAGCTTTTCAATCCCCTGTTATTTTCTATTATTTTTTCTACTTCTATTTCATAGTAGTTTTCGAGATCCTTTCTTACTAATCTTCTCGTTTCTTTAGCCATTTCTCTAAATGCGTCTTATTTACCTTCTCTAAATAACTTTCTTTTGTTCTATTTTAATCTTAGTTGTTTGCTTTAGTTTCTCTACTTTTGTTTTTTCTTGGTGCAACTTTATCAGCGGTATCTTTCATTATTTCGTTCAGTATGGTACTTTGATCATCTAAGTTTTACTATTCCATGTCTCTTCTATTTGTTGCAGTGCATTTTGTAGATCTTGCTGATATTCGTCCGTTTTCTCCAATAATCGTTGAGTGTCTGGTAGATTATATTTTTCTTTTCTTTTCTTTTGTTATTTTGCTATTAATATTTATTTTAGCTCTAACCATTCTATGATCACTGCCTATGTTAAAAGAATTTAGCGTTGTTACATCTTTTACTATATGCTTATCCTTTGAGAGAATATAGTCTATTTCGTTCTTTGTTCGGGTGTCCGGAGATATCCACGTCCATTTACGTTGTTTTTCTTTTGAAAAATGAATTCATTGCATAGATCTTGTGGCGTGTTAAAAATTCAAGCATCATTGCTCCGCGCTCGTTCCTTTCATCAAAATTGTAGGGTCCTATATATTCTTCGTTTTCTTCTTGTTTATTGCCTAGCTTTGAATTAAAATCGCCTATGATGAGGGTATAATTAGTATTTTCTTTGGATAGATTATCATTGATGCATTCGTAGAAGGTTTCCATTTCTTCATCATCGTGGGCAGTTGTTGGGGCATAACATTCTATTATTTTTAATTTGTGTTTATTTGATATTTGTATTGTTACTGATGCGACTCTATCTGTTTCGCTATCCAGCCTGGTTATATTGTGTATTAGTTTTTTTATTGATCATAAAACCTACCCCACGTTGACTTTCGTTTTCTGATCCTCGATTATATAATAAGTTACCTGATTCGAGTATTATACTTTCTTCTCCTCTGCGCCTTATTTCGGATAATCCAATAATATCCCACAAAGCTATGTGATCTTTACAATAAATGTCTCATGGAAGGACGAGTACCCGAAAGTTTCAACAATGCGGTAATTGTAATATTATATAAGAAGGGAAACAAGGCGGATTTGGAGAATTATAGACCAATCAATCTACTCTCACAGGTATATAAACTATTGACAAAAATTATTACAAATAGACTTAATAACAAAATAGAACAGTATTTGACAGTAGAGCAGGCTGGATTTAGAACAAACTACAGTACACATGAACATCTATTAAATATGCGAATTCTCCTAGAAAAATCAGTAGAATATAATCTGAATGTACATATGGCCTTTGTTGATTTTAAGAAGGCCTTTGACAGCGTAGAGCACTGGGCAATCAAAAGGTCGCTAAATAATGCAAGGGTAGATCATCGGTACTCAATACTTTTATCATATATATATGAACATGCAACGTCGACAATACAACTTCATGAACATACTAAACCTATCCCAATTAAATGCGGCATAAGACAAGGAGATACGTTATCTCTTAAATTATTTACGTTAGTTATCGAAGATATATTCAGACAACTTAACTGGGACAACAGAGGCATACTAATAAATGGAAAACATCTAAACCATCTCATATATGCAGACGGCGTAGTACTTATCACAGAAAACTCTGAGGAGCTACAGAATATGTTAACTGATTTAGAACAGCAAGCATCTAAAGTTGGTTTAAATATGAATTTACAAAAAACAAAAGTAATCTGCCCAGAAAATCCAAGAATAAATGTAAGAAACATAGAAATCGAAAATGTAGAAAGCTATATATATCTTGGAAATATAATAACGTTAGGAAGGCCTAATCAAAAACTAGAAATAAACCGCAGGAAAAGACTAGTATGGAGCGCGTTCGGAAAACTAAGTAAAACACTAAAAAATAAAAATATACCTATGCGTTTACGTAGCAGACTATTTGATCAGTACATATTACCGGTGTTGATCTACGGAGCACAAACATGGACCCTCACCAAACAGTCAATGAGCCAATTGAAAATGACGCAAAGAACAATGGAACGTCAGATGTTAGGAATATCCCTAAAAGATCGTAGAAGGAATACATGGATTCGAAGCATCACGAAAGTTAAAGATGTTGTGGAGGCAGTGACAGAACTGAAGTGGGGTTACGCAGGACATGTTGCTAGATACCAAGATGGAAGATGGTCTAACACTTTATTAAAATGGAGACCATACCTAGGAAGAAGAAACAGAGGACGACCCCCAATGCGCTGGACCGACGACCTTAAGAAAACGGCCGGGTTAGCATGGATCAGAGAGGCTCAAAATCGTGAACACTGGAGAAACATGAAAGAGGCCTATGTTCAGAAATGGACCGAAGATGGCTAATGATGATGACTTTTTAAATATTTCTATTGATTGTTCTACACAATGAATTATAATATTAGGGGTTTGTTATGTCTAAACTTAAAAACATTGTATTAGCATCTCACCAGCCAGTGTGTTTTCGTCTATATCTCGAATTTTTGCATAACTGTTCTCCTTGAGCGGGATTATTGACGTGAACACCATATTTGAAATATCTAAAAAGAAATAAGAAACCATCGAATTAGGCGAATGTATGGGTCATTCAAAATTGATATTAGGTGAAGTTATTTTTTCGCCAAAATGTCTTTTAAAAACTGTATAGATTCTACTACTGTATGAGCAGCTACTCTGTTGTTAGGTGTGTTCTCAACAGCCGAACGACTAAAAGTTTTTAAGACTTCTCGATAATGAACTGCGGTAGCTGTCACATAATTTTCATCATTATCCTCGAAAAAATGAGGTCCAATTACTTTTTCTGGCGTCACCTCGCACCGAATGATGATTTTGAGAGGATTAAGCTTACGTTGATGAACGACTGTTGAGTTTTCGGTTTATTTGCAAGGCCATTAAAATGAAAATGGGTTTCAACGTCCATCAACGGTTTTTAAATAAATCCGTTACTAGTGGTGGTCATTTTTTGGATTAGAGTTGCAAAGCGCAGTATTAATTAAAAGTCTACCAGCTTTATCCGTTTGTTCGACCAATTTAATTTTATCGGGAAACACATATAAATCTTTTTTTGGTGGTTGTAGTAATGTTCTTGAGATTTCAAATTCCTGTGAATGCCTTCGAGTTAAAGTTTCTGCATTTTGTTGAATGCTTTTTTCTACTCATCTTCTATTTTCTAACGTGCGCACAGTACATGGACTGCCGCTTTGCATGTAAGCGTGTTTTGTGAGAACGATGGACTTTTTTCAAAGTACATTTCAAAAATTTTAACATTTTCATTCGAGGTGAATTTTTCCATGGTTAATCTTCAAAGCGTACACTTTTAAAATCCGAAAGAAAGAAAATTAAAATTTGTTATTGATTGTTTAAATAATATCGCAACATATAGCTTGTCTTGTATAATGAGGGCTTAAATAACAATAAAGTATTTTTTTTTATTTCTCCTAGTTTTATAATTTTAAAAACATTGTTCCATTATATAAATAACTGTTATATTACAATATTAGTCGAGACAAATTAGTAAAAAAGCCCGACATTTGTTATGGGAACACATATCGAGACGCTCCAGAGCGCATTCGATTTGGAAAAGCCTCAGAAAAAAATGTTACTACATATTTTTTTGTTATAATGCGAAAATGCATTTGTACACGCAAAAAATTGAAATTTTTTGACTCATTTTTTGCAGACCCTAAAGGATATTTTATTTTTTGCTTAATATTAACTGAAACAAGCTCATTCCCGTTACACGGCGGTTTTTGGGGTCGCTGATCACGAATATGATGATTAGAAAGTGCCCCGATGTACTTGGGGCCATAATTCTGGGGATGGGGATCATTTTAGGGAATTATCTCAAATTTGTTTGTGTTCCGAGTTTAAACTGTCTGAATAAGGGTTTTTGAGGTCGCTGATAACGAATATAACATTTTAAAAGTGTACCAATGCACTTGGGGGTACGGGGAAGAATAATCCTGGGGATGGGGCGATTTTGGAGAATAATCTTAAATTTGTTTGTTTTCCGAGTTTAAACTGTATATACAAGGGTTTTTGGGGTCGCTGATCACAAATATGATGCTTAGAAAGTGTCCCGATGCATTTGGAGTCCATAATTCTGGGGATAAGAGTGATTTTAGGGAATTACCTCAAATATGTTTGTTCCGAGTTTAAACTTTCTGAATAAGAGTTTTTGGGGTCACTGATAACGATTTTGATTTTCAAATTAAGCTCTAATCCACCAAAGTGAGAAAATGCCCTGGGGTACTTTGGGAAAAGAACACCCTGGGGCACCAGGATACGAGTAAGGTATTTTTTCATTTGAGTATAATTCAATTTTAATTATTTTTAAAATCATTTTTTTTCAGATATTATTACGAAAAAAATTTGGCTTGTAAACAGACAACCCTACCAGTGTCCACGTTTTAACAGTATTAAATAAATAGAGGTTTTCAAGATTTAAAAATTGGTTTCCAAGGTTCTATTTTAAGTAAAAAAATCGAAAGTGATAAAATATCTTCAAATTTGAATTTTACAGGGTTTTCTTAGATTTTCTCTTTTATCAAAATAAATTGAAATTTTCATAAAGTAATGATAGTGATTTTGAATAACAGATTTAGGAAGTAAAACATTAAAATAATTAAATTTTTGCAATCAATCTCTGTTGCAATAATAATCTTCCAAATATATATTTATTTTAATCAGTTAAAAGATAAAATATTTACCGTGTGCTGAATCGGAAACTGCCGCATTTTAAGAAAAAGTGCTATCAAAGTGCCAAAAACACCTTATTCAAACTTTGAGGTGCCTGGGCCCCCGCTGTAACTTGGCAACCGCGCATCCATTGGTTACAATTGATAGTTCATTTAAAAGAGCGTTTCAAGTATTACAAAAATGTGTTGTGTTCCACACGGAAATTTGTTGCACACAATGCATTTTTTTGCAAAAACCGTTTGGCATGCGGTTGTTACATATGTGCAAGGTTTTTGCAAAAAAATGAATTGTGTGCAACGGATTCCTGTCTGAGTCAGAACAGTGTTTTCTTGTACTTAAAATACTCTTTGAAATTAGCTATCAATTGTAACCATTGAATACTTGGTTGCCAAGTTACAGCGGAAACCCAGGAACCTTGAAGTTTTAATACGGCCCTTTTGCATTTTTTACATTATGGCAAATATCTAACGTGTGGTGAATGGAAAACTGACGAATCTTGGTTTCCCAATTATTCGACACCTCACCGAACATTTTTAACCGAAACGCGAAAAGCGATTTTATTTTTTACTGAAAACAGAACACTGATACGTTTTTACTGAAAACAGAACGTTAGTAAACCTTGAAAAAAAAATTGAAAAGCCCTATTTATTTAATATTGTTCATAAGCGACTACCTTGATGGGGTTGTCTGTGTGCAACCAAAATTTTTTTCGTAATAATATCTGAAAAAAATTGTTTTTAAAATAATTCAAATCGTATCATATTCAAATAAAAAAATGCACTTTTGTACCCTGGTGCCCCAGGGTGTTCTTTCTCCAAAGTTCCCCATGAAATTTTCTCACTTTAAGTATCAAAATCGTTATCAACAAAAACAATAACCCTTATATAGGCAGTTTAAACCCGAAACACAAACAAATTTGAGGTAATTCCCTAAAATCACTCCTATCCCCAGAATTATGCCCCCCAAGTGCATCGGGGCACTTTCTAAGCATCATATTCGTGATCAGCGTTTTCAAAATTCCCCCATAGAACGGGATTAAACTTAGTTTGGCCAATATTAAGCGAGAAATAAAATATTCTTTAGGGTCTACAAAAATGCATCAAATAAACGCATTTTTTGCGTGCAAAAATGCACCTTCGCATTATAACAAAAAAATATGTGGGAACATTTTTTGTGAGGCTTTTACAAATCGAATGCTCTTTGGAACGTCTTGATACGTGTACCCACAAAAAATTTCGAGCTTATAGCCTTTTTGTTACTAATTTGACTCGACTATATGTGTAAGTTTTGTACGGTGAAAATATTCTGCATGTGCCCTAATATAGTAACTACAGGGTGATTTTTAAAAGTATCATTGTACTATTTTTTGTGAGCTGCTGAATTAAATTCTACATCTGTAGAAGTCATAATGGAAGCAATGCATAATGTACTAGCCGAAAATAATTGAAAAGCAGAAATATTTTGGTAATTTCGCATATTCAACAATTACAAAATATTAATGTGAAAATTAATTTAAGACAGACGAAGTGATTGGTTGTGATTATAAGCTTCTCTTAATTTCTTTCATCGTTCTTGGAGCGATTCTCTTATAAAAAGCTTTAAATTCGCTGCTAATATCAGTTTCCGAAGAAAGCAAAGCAGCTATATCGAAAGCTATAATTGAAAGATAATGAATTAGTATTGGTGGTTCAATAAATAATAAATTAAACAAGTTATTTTTAATGTGAACGTAATTATAATAATGGTTTCAATGGTTTTCAGCTAATTTTGACGTTCTCGTCTTTGTCAAAATTTCTCCGTTATAAGCAGAAGTCGCTTGACATGTACAAGTGTTATAAAATAATAAGTATACTTAGCACCTACGTGACACATTTTATTGAATGGCCAACTTGAACCATCTCCTCAAAACCTCTCCAGAGTATAAAGGCATCTGTTTATATTTCAATGACCATTATTGCGCACACCGACGATGATGAGGCACGTTTAAAGGTGACCGCCTATTTCGTGTTAGAAAACAACTTAAAATAGACCAAGATTAATAAAGATGTTATCATTGTCAATTAGGCAATGATTATTAAATATACCTTGCATATAAGAGTAAAATATTTTGATGGTGATACACTGATTATAAATTTATTAAATGTATTTGAGTAGTAATTATGCACATAGTTGATTTAATTAAAAAAAGAAATAATGGTAAATTATTTATTTTAATAAAAAGAGATTAATTTATTTTGACAATGACATGCATTATTTAATTACATAAAATGCACAATGCATGCTTGAACCGTTAATATTGGAAAAAAATATTTTTGTATGTTGAGTACGTGTTTACTATAATTAAAAATAATTTTAATAAATTGGTAAAAAAAAATGAAATGATTTTACGTTTTTATTCACTGAACGTTTAAATGTGGTATCAAATTATCTTCTGATATTTTTTAAGCTGCTTTTTTATCAGTGTTTTAAATGAAAGACATATGAGTTTTCAATATTTGTTTTATATAATTTTAATTCTAACAGGAGTAGTATAAACTTCAAATCTTAAATATTGTTATTTTTTAACTGTTTTGGAAAAAATTAGCAAAGTTTTGTATTTTATTATTTCTTAAAATTAATAATTTTTATAAATTTAAACTATTGTTAGTCAATTCTTGTTTATAAGGGGTTATAAAGTATTGGTTTTGAAATGTTTGTCTATCAGTACTTTATCTTCTTCCTCGCGGCCGGTTATTCTACCT
Organism: Sinelater perroti; assembly: GCA_036346155.1. NCBI lineage: Eukaryota > Metazoa > Arthropoda > Insecta > Coleoptera > Elateridae > Sinelater > Sinelater perroti. The sequence goes on from JARFIY010000001.1 coordinate 39,863,844, forward strand.
GATTCGAGGTTTTGTGAAAGAGCTTGTGTATGGGAGAAGCAAGCCTGATTCAAGAGAATTTCTTATTGTACAAATTCGGGAAGCTTTCGATACGATTCGTCATACGCTGAAAAACATCAGCTGGCGAGGGGATCTACGACATCGCTTTGCTTTGTGTTCAGAAATTGGAGGAGGCCATTTTAAACAGCTCTGGTTTATTTTAATTTCAATTTATGCTCATTAGTAATTTTTGAGTTGATTTAAATAATTTAGTCGTTTGTTAAATGCCACTTTGTTTCATCATAAATTTATTACTTTAGATCGGTAATACCAATGTCACTAAGGACTAACTTTTTACCATTCTTGTTTATATCTCATTTCTTTGGGAACGAAAGTTACAATCATAATACTTGTAGAAAGATTAAATCTTAGAACGACTAAGCACCCACACAGACCTCCAACTTGCTCCATCGATATCTCAAAAACGGTTGTGAATTCGACCCAGGTCTATTAAAACTTTTTTGCTTCAAATGTTTCAAGGAACCTACCTATACATGAAGTCTTGGAACATCCTAGTGGGATACGCTGTATAAAGTTAGGTTTTTGATTAGACAACTATAAAAAAATAAATATTTGGTTTGAAATATCAATACATTACTCCCTTATGTTATACTCTATAAAGATATTAAATTTTGGTTTTACTATATTCCGCTAGCTTTTGATTTCTAGTATTTTGCTTCCTTTACTTATAAAGTAGAACCATTGTGTCACTCATTATACCATCGCAAACGACTAACCTGGTTTTAATTTAATATTTGTAATATGGTATTTTTGTTTATTATTACATAAATTGTTATCTTATTGTAAGGCCTGATAAACATTTACAATCTGTTCAATAATAAAGTGATTGCTGTAATCTTAAAAAAATAAAAATGTAGATTTTTCTTTCTTGAAGTATGTATTCTGTTACCTAGCATCTGGTCAAATAATTATCCTCGATTATAGATTTTCACCTATTTTTGAAACTTTTGACGAGATTTTTTGCATAATCATGCATAGATCTTCATATCTTCTTAATTTGAAATGACAGCTGTTTTACCATGCACAGTGGCTTTTGTTTGAGCTTCAGTTTCATGACTAACATTCGAACACATAGCTAGTCATTCTATTGCAGTAACATTATTTTATTGTTTCCACACAATGCGCAGTTTACTGCAATGTTTAGAATCATTATCTTCTTGCAGCGCCCAACACGTTTTGTTATAACCAAACTACTTTTCAGAATACTTTATAAGCATTTCTGGTAGATAGTTACGGCATTTAAATTGTCTGTAAACAGAAAGAGGCACTCAAAACTGCGTTTAGAAAAGCATCCCCAAATATACACTTTTACAGGTTGTTTTATTGTGTGCTAAATAATCCTATAAATCTTCGCTAACCATACTTTCGATAAAGAAGACTATGCCTAAAAGAAAACTTGCTCTTGAAGATAATATTGTCCCAACATCCACCCAAATTTTTCCTTGTCCACGCCAGTCGTTTTTCACGTGCTTTCATTCAGATCTTTAATTCTGTACAGTGGAACTGACTTGTCCACAACAAGACGTTATATTTCTGAATCCTTCTTCATTACTGTGGCGCATTCTATTCCCCTCTTTGGCAGATTATCCACAGTTGCAACCATTTTTTAATGAATGCCTTAGACACATTTTGCAGTCGCTTTATACGTCAGTTTAGATCTTTTCGCATGATTAATTAAAAACACTGCCTTGTATGGCTGCAAGAAATTTGTATTCATTATAAAGATAACGAATTCACTAACACCAACAACACAATGTCCCAGCAAACTATACTCTGTGCAAAAGAGCACAAAATAAAGACTGTGGCGCTGTGGTGTCTCTTTTCTTGTCATACAGACTGTATATCAATTTTTCTCCTGGCAACACTATAAATAAGTCTGTTGTATCCAAATTTATATTGTTGTGCTATTGTCCTGTGTACATATATCCGTTTTAAAGTTCCGGAAGGATCTTTTAGGCGCGCAGAATTTGTAAATTTTATTCGGTATTTATAATTTATGACAAAATGATTGATTTAACAATTTTTAAGTATTGTTTTAAATATCATTGGGAGAAGAAATATTTTATAGGTTATTACCTTTATTCCTTGCCAGCATCCAATAATCTTGGTGGTGTTTATAGCAGCATAAAATGTTGAGGGATCTAACAACATCTACGAATTACCTCTTGTATTTTACTTTCCCTTATATCAGCTAATGAATTATATGATATAGTCGAGTTGTATGTTTTTTTTAGAACTTTAAACTTCAAGCTAGGACTTTTGTTTTCGTAAAAAATGAAATATTTCTCGTTATGTAGTAATAATATGCCAGAGTGATCTAAGCGTTTAAGGCGCAGATTGCGATGCGGACGGATCCGAGTTCCATTCTCAGAGCTTTCTCTAATGCCTAGCGGGTGGTCTAATCAGTCACTGAAAATAATTGAGTTACTTGCGTTTACTCTGAACAAGGCGAAACAATGGCGGTCGACTAAAGCGCGGTGGTTGCCACTAGAGATGGTGCGTGACGATCGGGTAGAGAAGGCGAAGGTGATGAGAAAAAATGTAGTAATAATAGAAAGAACTATAAAAGTTAAAACAAATATCTCCGTCAATGACCTACCGTATCTCTGGGTAAATGGTTTTTTAAATTGTTTTGAAGGCGGCGGCCTAAAATTAGTTCCCAGAACTGATAAAGTCTGCAAGACTTTAAATATAATGCAAAGTTGTCAACCGAACAATAGAACGCGCAAAAGAAAAATTAGAACGGATATTGCCTTACAAACCATCGAACCATTTTCCGCGAACGTACGCGGTAATATACGAGCGCACGTGCATTACTTCCACCGGTTGGAACAAGTGCGCGCATAGTTTATTGCGAAGCGCGCGACATAAATCTGCACATTTCCTATCGGCTGGTTTATTTTGCACTACCTGCAATTAATATGTTTGTGGACCTGCCGTAACCGGGATTTATGCAAATCGAACGCCCTAAATTATCGCCACAAGCAGGCGAACGTGTTTCTGGCGCGCACGGCGCGGCGGCGATCGTCACACCGCGCTGATAGAGCGTTGCAAATATGATTATTTCTGCTTATTACCTATATAAGTCAACTAGATCCGGTACCGTTTCGAAACCAATTAAAGCTGGGAATTTAGCCGCGCGAGAGGCTAACAGCAGCGCCGGCTAATTGTCACACCGCGCCACTAATAACAGCAGCGACCGGCCTAGCGTTACAAAAGCTCGCGTTGGCTGCGCCGTCTGTTGCTGAATAGGCGCTCAAGCTGGTCACGGCGATATATATTTTCTTAACGAAAGCTCGCCGCTATTTTACACGACGTGCGTGCGTCGGCGATTAAGTTGCAAGGCCTTACGTCAATTTATTACTCGAATTTTGACATAATTTGCCTTTTATCTGCATTACATCTTATAAGCTCGTGTTACACATTCATTACATAGCTTATGAAGCACTGCGATACTTATCTACAATGAGCAACATTTGACGCTTGACATTATCTTTCTTGATGTAGTGAATAAAGAGTTCAACCACTTAAGAGGCCCATTTCCTCCAGCGAAGGAGAATTTCTGAGTGACAAATTTTTTTCGTTACTAGCGTAGGCATCCGTCGTGGCCATAGCGTTACAAAAAACATTAAGAAAACATCATAATTTTATTATTTATTTTGGTACTATTTTATAGGGTAATAAGTGTCTTATAATTTTAACGATTATACATATAAACGACATTTTATTGATGTCTGTTAATTTGCTTGTCCCCCGTGTGATATATTTTAATGCATGCATAGTGGTGGCCGACATTCAGTATAACAATCAGTACATCAGTAACTGCTTTTTTTCCATTTTCGTAACATATTACACGACAATTTGTTGGTTTCTTTTTCGTTGTCGTTCGAGCAATTGCGAGGATCACGGTATTTTAGAACGTTGAGGTGGACTTTTCTTCTTCCTAGTTGTTTGTTGTTCAAGCAAGTCACACCTAAAAAATGCTTAAATATTTTCAGGTTTTTTCTGATGTGTACGCCTCCCATATTTGAGTTATAATTTAATATTGCTTTTTGGTTTTTTTAATTTTTTAAGCAATTGGAATGAAATATATCCTGTAAGCTGATCACTATGTACAAGATAAGCCCAGCTTCTTGCTGGGGATTCATCCACCGATTTACTGCAGCTTCATCAAATATTTATTAGGTAGAATCGGTGTAGTCTTCTGTGGGGTGTGGGGTGCAGTAAAAGCTCTTGTAGTGAATTAAAATGGGCTTCCAATTTGTGGTGTTTGTTACTTTTTGAGTTATGATTTCTTTAGTATATTGGATTTTAAGGTATGTGGGGTATGATTTGATACATACCGGGAAGCATTTGTAATGTTTCGAAATAATTTGGATTGAGATCGCTGCATAATGACTACGTTGAACTTGCTGGAACTATATGCATACAGACTAGATAACAGTTTTGTACATAAGCAGTTTATTTGTAATGGTTAAATTAGATTTTGTACCAATTATCCAGCTAGATCTAGATGTAATCCTAAATATTTATTAGTTTTTTTCTTGCCTGACTGTTTGATTTAGGGTTACACTAGGGAAATGACCTTGTTGTAGTGTGAACCATACTTCGACTAAGTTCAAATGCTCTTGCAGATACATTGCAGCTATCGTAGGATCTTCGTGGGTTGTGAATATGGTTGTCGTCTGTGAATGTAATTACTGGCGTTTATTTGGTTACTGGAATATCTGATGTGTTCAGTACATATAGAAGCAGACCCCAAATGCTCCCTTGTGGTACACCTGAGAGAATTTTGTAATGTTTTGAGGTTTTACTATTGAACTTAATTTCAAATTCACATTGATTTTAGAAAATTGAAGTAGCGTTTGATCTTATATAGTAAGCTAGGATACCATACTTTATCAAACGCCTTGCTTACATCTAGAAATACTGCAATGCAGTATTGTGGGTTCTCCATCGCATGGTTAATAATATCGGCACCGCTGCACAGTAGAATGAGATTAGCGGAACCCGCATTGTTAATTCTTTTGAGTAAAATTTTTCTGAAAGTTTTGAGATTGTTGGTAGCTAAGATGCTATATCTGTGCAATTTTTTCCTGGTTTAGTTATAACTATTATATGAGCTATTTTTAATTATTTTAGCCGATGATTCAGTTAGAATATGTATATTAGTTTTGACAAGTCCATTTTGGCAGTTTTTTTTAATATTCCTGCTGTTATTAAGTCTGTATCTGGCGCCTTCAATTTCATTAAATAATTTTATAGCCTGATACACAAACATATGGCTAATTCCGAGAAAATGCAGGGTCTTAAAGATTACACTCTTTTCAGTTTTACGCCTATGTAATGTATTTATAAAAATATGGCTTTCTTTGTCATCCCATTTTATTGGTAAATAACCAAATTTGACAAGATGCACAATATAACTTACAACTTTAATTAATATAAAAAAAGGTTAAATTATTTATATTAAACTAGAAATCAGAGTCACATTTTTGAGGTTTTACAACTTGTACATCGAGTCAATTGAAATTGTTAGCGTTTTATGTTACATTGCATGCAAATGCAGAGGTGGTGAGTAAACGATGTTTATCCAGCTGATATTAATATAATGAAAATCTTAGCCGATGAGAATGAACATGCGTGAATGAGGACGACTTCAGGAGCCGGATCAATCGGGAGTTAGATGTCAGTGGCCAAGCACATGTAGTGCGTGATCGTCGAATTTACAATGACTGAGAGAGTACATTTAATTTTGTTGACAAATCCGGAAGATTTGTTTATAGCAATTATTTGGTTGATTTAGAAGACTTTTAAAAACGAATAAAGGCATGATAACAACAATTTAGAGATGGCCGAAAATCTACTATTGAAGCTGACCCACGTTCCGGAAGACTAACAATGAGCAGAATACCGGAAAATTCTGAACATGTGTGAGCTATAATGAAAGTCTAAGAAATAGAAGGTGAACTGGCGATTTCAAAAATTAAAGTGTGCGTAATTTTGGTGGAAGATCTGAACATGTACTGTGTTGCGGTAAAATTCGTATTTTTTATTACTGTAATTTTTACTTTCCTTATCCTATAATAAGGAAAGTAATGTAATCGGCGGAAGTTTGACCTACCCAGTTTTTCACATTTCTGGACGAAATATAGCCTCAGGATACCAAAAAAGTTGGTTTTAGCCATTGGTTTGTGTGTGTGTGTGTGTCTGTCGGTCTGTCAGTAAACAGGATATCTCGAGAACCGTAAAAGCTAGAGGCTTGAAATTTGGTATGCAAGTTACTTGTAGGTAGAGGACGCAGTGCGAAGCTTTTGGTAAAAATCGGCAGAGCCGTTTGGTCGCAAGGTCGAAAAATCGGTCGCAAAGCGGCCGCGAATCTAAACGGTTGAAGATACAAAAAATTTATGAGAATAAAAATGATTTGTTATCACGTGATAAACATGAATTTAAAATAAAAGTTGGTAAAATAGGAACTCGAAAAAAAATTGAAGCTCAGGATTTTTAATATACCGGGTGTTCATAAAATTTATTGGGAAATTTATATTACCGGATAGATCAAACCGAGACGAACAAAAAAGTGTAATGAAATTTTTTGATCTGTGGTCAAATAAATAAGTTATAGCCGATTAAAAATTAATTAAACGGACCAATCACAGCGCGCTCGGAGAGCTACCGGGCCGACTGCGGGAGGACAATGGGGAAGGCTGTGCGACCGAGCTTGCACGGTTACCTTCAGTGACGTAGCAAAATTTTAAGTACGAGTCAATTATTGTCTTGTACTGTTTATTTTAATCGGCTTTCGAGTGTTGGACTAGCGCCTCGTCCTTTTTTAAAGTAACAAGTTCCGGGACGAGAGCAGCGCAGTGCCGAGACGATGGACCCGGTATAATATATAATAATAGGATAAGGAAAGTCGTGTGATGTTCACAACAGATTTTTTTGTATTGTGTAGCTCAATATGTTTGAAATAAACCACATATTTCAGTTTTACCAACCGGTCTTGTAAATTTATTTAGAATCGAAATTAAGGGCATTCTTTAAAAAATAGAAATGTTATTTGTATAAACGATAATGTATTTAAGCGTGTCTGAGCACCTATGAACCACAAGACTAAGGAATTTTACCTCTTCTTTCCTACCATCTTGACTGGCCTGCCTACAGTTGAACTATAAGAACTTATACCTAGCTATAGTGGATCAAAGCTACATAATAAACGAATGCCATAAATTAGCCGAGGTTAAAATAAATGTAGATTTTGGTTAGGAAATTTTGTATTATCAACTTTTCTACCCTTATCATGACCAACGAGCATAAGCTTTTAGTCCTTTGACTCTCAAGCGAGAATAACATTTTGTCAGTGATTTTTGCTGTAATCTTCTAAAATAAAAAAAATTTTGGTAACGTCTTCTTTACACAAAAAGTCACATTTATTAAAGATGAAGTTACAAATTTTATAACTATATTTAGTCGAACAAAAATTTTCAAACTGTTCAATATAGAACTCAGCGTTGTTTCAGTCTGTCTAGTCTAGCCTAGATATAAAAAAACAATTTGGAATAAACGTTTTATTATAATAATTAATAAGTTTTTTAGACTTTTATTTTTTATTCAATACTATCTACATCAGACCTTGGTATGTTTATATTTTTTCTCGGAAAATGCCTAGACGAAATATATTATGGAGATGGACAAGGACATAAATTCATTTTTGTATTTTGTGAGCTTTTATATTTTGAATTTAGCGCAATAACAGTAAATATTGAGTTTCAATCGAGTATTAATTAATATTATTATATTATTTAAGCAAAATTAAGGGGACGCGGTGGCTCAGATGGTTCAACCAGTTGGCTCTGTCCTCTAGCCGGCGCGCGCGAGTTCGAGTCTCGCTCAGTCCATGGGTGTGTGTGAATGTCCTAGCATTTAAGTGCACAATAAGCTTTTGAGGTGGCTATTTTTATAAACAGTCTGTGAGCAAATCTTATATCTTTTAAAAGGGTTTTAAAGGATTTTTAAAATATATTTTCAAAATCTAAAGCTCCGTGTTCAATGTCTTTAATGCTTGCCATTTTTTAATAACAATTATTTTTAGGTAGTTATTAAAAAAGATAATAAAATGGGGGATAGGTTGTTATTAACACGTTTTTAGTTCTTTTTAGTCAATATTAAGAGTATAGTTGTTACTACAGTAATTTTTAACTTTTGTCTATATATTATTTTGGCAATCTGTTAACACTTAATTATATTATATTCAAAATTAAATTATTAATTAGATTTACAATTAAACAAAAATTATTTGTATTAAACTTAAAGGTATACTAAAATAAACTATGGAAACATTGTTTATGTCTTAAATTAATTGAAAATATACTTTAAAATGCAGGTTGTTAGGAAATATTGAATAAATCGTGTATAATTGAGAAATAATAAATAAATTTCTAGCAGTTAAACTTACTAATAGCTGTTTTGGCCTTTTTATTGTAATTTTTATTAAACAGTAGATTCTTGTATCCTATTTTTTTCATCAATCTTAACTACATTTACTTGATATGATATTGAAAGGGGCGAAAAGGTCAAATTTCTTTTAACTTTTGACAATACCTAAATTAATGGAATGGACATGCTTTAATAATGGCCTTAACTACCGTTTCCAGTTAGATTAGATGCACGTTTCCGCCGAGCGCATGTTTTGGGACTCACAATCTCAATAAATTTATCTTCATACAAGCTTAAGGCATTAGTGGAAATACACTAAGGTTCTTAGTGTTAGTGTAGTATACTTGATAAGCCTTCTTCTGTACACTGAAGTTGTCTGTTCCTTTGAATTGTCACATAAAAGCAAAAGTTACAGTTAGCTAAACTGAAGCATCCGACTTGCTCTTCGCGATTAAATATTTTTAATTTATGGTAGCCTTTGTTTTATAAAACTGTTAAAATGCCGGTTTTTGGTTAATAAAATATTTTTTGTTAATCGAGGAGAAGAAAGAAGAAAGGTAAATTATTATAGTTTCTCTTTTGTAGATAAAGGAAATATAGGAAAAAGTAATTGAAAATATTGAATTACAGGTTTCTTCTGCCACCAAATTTCTGCCCTTTTGTCATAAAATGATTAGGAACTCGATTCGAATCGCCTAAGATAAAATTTATTACCGCCTTTCAGCAGCAAAATTTTTAAAGCATTTAAACATGCACATTTTTAGAATAAAAGTACGGCAATTTTAAAACAAAGTATCTTTGCTGAATTTTGAACGAGTTCGCCGATGTTACGCTTTGCGTTATAAATTGGACGAAAAGGTCGATATTGTTTGTAATTCTCATAGTCCTTTTAATAATATAGATCAACACCTAAAAAATCGAGTAGTAAATTTTTAAGTTTACCAATTTAATGTAATTTAAACGACTGTTTAATACAAGTCTTCATCTCTTAGATGTCAATTTAAACGAATTTCGGTTAGGTATCATAGAGGGTTATTAAAGGTGATTGTTCCATGTGCACGATAATATTTTTAATCCATATAATTGTTAAATTTTTTTAAACTGTAAGTAAATGTAAAGTCTGCTAGGTTACTTACAGGTATTTATGTATCACATCAGACAATTGATTTTCTCATAGGTACACATTTTTAAAAGAATTTTCTTCTGGCTTGGACTAATAGCTGCTAAAAATTAACCAGGAACAAGCACACTTCACGCAGGTTTAATATTTCACTGATCAATATGACTTTTAGTGTATAAAGAATGCTTCCCGTTTAGCGCTCCTGGTGGATAGTATCAAGAGGTATAAATTTATTCACCCGTGATCTTCGCCCAACTAGATAGCGGTAAGTTCAAGAAATTTACGGTGATCATTCCGACTGCGTTTAATCTACGCATTGAAGCGCCAGATGTTTATCTATCAATTTATTCAACATACACGAACATGTATATTTTACAATATAATGATTTATCATATATTTAGAACTTGTAACAGTTTTCCTACCGTATCAATTATTTAGTATTTATATGAAGTTTGTACAGGGTATCCCAGATTTAGTGGGATTTGGGAGTTACAAATAGAAAAAAAATTCATGGATCCGTTTTTGAAAAGAAATCGATTAGTGTAAACTCCATTCCAATATCTCTAACCGTTTTGGAGATGCCACTTTTGGTCGATTTCTATAAAATGCTGTTTATGCATAGGTAGCGGGTAGGTACGACTTTACAATCACGGTAAAGTATATACCTGCTTCAGGAACCTAGCCATCCTACGCGAGCTCTTGATTGTTCCCATCTCCTGAAACGGGGAGCAATCATGACTCAGCCTAATTCCTTACCTACATTATATATCCCTACCTATCCTCACTCCCCTCACCAACACGCTTGGCCAGCGCGGTGAGTCATAGCTAAACACCCCCCAACAAAGTACGTTAGGGGAGGCTTACATCCGACGATGGATAACACAGCTGATGACGATTATGCATAATTTTCAAAACTGTAAGAATATTTTTCACGCCCTTTTTTGGGAATTTCGATGGCGTTAAAACTATTTTTTACCTTCTAAGAGTTTTGGTATACGAGATAAACTTGTACTTTTTTAAATGGGAACCATAGCCAAATGGTTATGCCACGAAAAAAATACTTTTCAAAAATATGCCTAAATAATTTGGTGGATCTTCCCCGTAATACATCGGGTCCCATGACATCGTATGAAAACAAGTTAAAAACAAAAAATTAATTTTCCAATTATTTCAATTATTTTCAATTTACATAAAAAAATAATGGAAATTGAACCAGGCAATAAAGTGCAATAAAATTTTTTCTAAAATTTTCTGTTAAATATGCACTGTGAGCTGGTTCCCTATATTGCTGATACTATGATATGTGGGATAATCATGGTACATCGCCTAACACGAACCCCAGAACGTTTTTCAATATTTGATCGTATTGATCTTGATTTATATTTTTGTTGGAAAAAATATAAACTAATCAATATGCGCCCAAATATTAAAATTAAATTGGCCTTGCACACTCTTTTCTTGTATTACGTGTTTATTTGTATTTGTGTAATGGTGTTTATTATTTCCGCATCCGCACTTGTAATCCTTGCCTTGTCTGTCTACATTAATTTAAAATCTTGATCTACCATGTATTCTTGAAGACTCCATCTGAAAAAATTTTGATGCCTTTATGTTTTAGTTTTCGATTTATTCTTTTAATGTACGGAAGATATTCGTATTTTTTAATATTCTATTATCCCTTAATATACTAACACCCACTCCTTGCTGTATTTTATGTACCGAAATTTTGAATTTACGATAGCATAAACACTTTACCGTGTCTAGTTTTTCAAAATACTCATACATTTTTTAATTGTTAACAGTTTTTTACATTTATAGTAGAAAACAAATTGTTTGAAAAATTTATTTGTTTTTAACTTATTTTCATACGTTATCATAAAAACCCGCTGATTTATGGGGGAGAATATTAAATAATGTTAATGAAATGACTATAAATGCCACAATATTCAAAATAAATGTAACAAACTATACATTTTTGAAAAACACAATAACAATTATTTTTCCGTGGTTCCTATGGTTTCTATTTAAAAAACTACAAGTTCATCTCATATCTCAAAACTATTAAGAGATTAAAAGTAGTTTTAACACCATCGAAATTGCCATAAGGAACCACGATAAAAATGTTTTTACAGTTTTAAAAACAGAGTTATAACACTATAGAAATTGACCAAAAGTGGCTTTTGGCCTATATCTCTAAAACGGTTAAAGATATCGGGATCCAATTTACACCAATCGATTTATTTTCAAAAACGGATCTATGAATTAGCAAGTATTTTTCTTCTATTTTGTATAGAAATAGGTGCAACTTCCAACTCCCATCAAATTTGGGGCACAAAGAAGTATAAAACTGTTTTTCAATAATATAGAGGGTGTTTCAAAAAATCATTTCATTTATAATATTTATAGTATGAAAAATAATAAACATAAACCTTTAAGATTAATTTTATAATGCTGTTTTTTACATATCAAATAAACGCAATCTTTTATAATCCCTCCCCTTTCCCCGCCACCTAAAAAAAAACACACACACACAGTGAGGCCCGACGACCTTGGAGGCCAGTGATGTAAAGCTGAATCGTTAGGTCCCATGCAGGTGACCCCTCGTTGTGGAATCTGATTATTGAAAAATTCCAGACTCTAGGAGTGCTGGTGCCTCGTCCTGCTGGAAAATGAAGTCATCCGAACAGGTCTCTAACTGTGAAAAAAGCCGACTTTCAAGCATATCTAGATTCCCGTAACACTGTTCTCTAAGAAGAAAAAAGGGCCGTACAGCTTTTCACGAGAAATTGCATAAAACAATTAAGTTTAGGAGAGTCTCTCTCATGCTGTACAGTTTGATGTGGCTATTCCGTACCTCATATTTTAACATTACGGATGTTTATCTTACCACTTATGTGAAAAGCTGCCTCGCCAGAAAACACTAAACGTGTTTGGGGATAATTTATCCAATTGTTTTTCTTATTTTCGTAACATAATATTTGATCTTCACGGATACTCACGACGTGAGGGCGCAAGGTCTTGGTGATTTTTGCTCCGAAAATTGGGTAATCAGACGTCGTATGACAAGTGAACCACAAGTTATCCAAATCCATGCCGTTTAAACGAGGCACAAAAAATCCACGCTAATTTTACTATAACGTTCAGCATTGATATTCACTGCGTTTCTGGCTCTATTAGAAAAAATACTATCCAGTCACTCCACTAGCACAAAATTCTCACCAAACTGATACTCATAGGCCGTTTTTGAATGACCCAATGATTTTTCCCAAATGCGACAATTTTGGTAGTGGCGTACCCACTAAGGTGGAAATGTTCCTGGATCTTAAAAAGAATTTTTTTAACAAAATTGTCGCTAATATCTTTATTTTCTAGCAACCAATTGGCAGATTCCCAGCGTTTCAAATGATCATCTGCCTTTAGTTTCTGGATTAATCCAATCTTGAACGGGTGCAGATGCAAATCTTTTGTTAAAATTTGTTGGATGGTGCTTTTTGAAATGTTTAGCTGCACTGACCATCGGCGCACTAAGGTTTTTGACGCTCCGTCGTACTATCGTTCACAGCGCAAATGTTTTCAACTGAGCAATTGTAATAGAAAAACATCAAAGTATTTATAATGGATAACAATTTTCTCCCAATCAAAAAACACGGTTAACATGGTCTTGACTTTGCTGCGATTTTTATGCATCTTGTAGTCTTTGTTTTCTGGATTATAACCGTAAAGCTACATTTCATTTCCGGTTATGATCTTTTAAGGGAATCTAGTTTGTTAGTAATATTGTGAAGAAAACTATCAGCATCTGCAGCGCATGTTATTTCAGCTCTGCTAACGATAGTTGTGGAAAACATTTTAGTATGAGACGGTTTATGCTAGGAACTTCTGTCAAAATTTCATATATTTTATTTTTAAAATCTCCAACTGATTTTTGGATTATATTTTCGGGCCGTTAGTCGTCAATAATTGTTGATTGTAATTCGATAATGTTTAACATATGTATTTTGTGTTTTGCTTATTGCTGAACTTTCAGAACGTGGATTACCTTTAATGGCTTCTCAGCTATTTATGAATCATTTTACCATGTATTTATTCGTACTGAAATTACCCCTGAAACGTCCAAATAATTCATGTATATGAATGTTTCAGCTTCACACAAAATGTAGTGCAGATTCGCCGATTTATTCAATCAGTCATTTCAAATACGGTGATAATATACTAAATATGCTCATTCAACGGGGCTAACTTCAAATTGTAAAATCGTTTTTATTATATGTGCATTATAGTACTCTCATCGGCTGTTTCCCTATACAACAAGATTGTCGTTATTTCTTCTGGTAATGTGATCCAAATATGTTAGTATACACAATAACTATTGTGAATAAACGATCTTTTATATTATTTTTAGTATAGGTGCGTTTGTTTTATTCTGTTCGTGGACTCCTTAAGAGTATTATCCATCACTCTATTTTGAAGTAGTTCAGTGTGTTCCTGTTAATCTGCCTTTAATATCCAAGCTTCTGCACCATATACACATTGTACTAATGAGAAAACTAATGTTATAACGATTCCTTTCTTAGCGCTTTGGATATATTGTTATCTTCCTATATCTTATTCAGTTTAAACATTGCCGTCCTGGCAACAGAAATTTTTCTTCATAACTCCGTTGAGCATTTGTCATTTCTGTTTACGTGTGAACCCAAATAGATAACGTTATTAACAATTAGCTTGCCTTGTATGTTGATTCTATTATTTATTATGGCTGTTTTGCATATTAACACAGTTTATATTTTGGAAATTTAATTTTATTCTATAGTTAAAACCATCATTCAATCATTCTATTTTCGCCATTTGCAAAAACTATAGTGCTACCGGCAAAACTCAAATTGTTTATTTTCTTCCGTTTTTGCCAATTGTCGTCAGTTTTCCTACGATGTACGCCGCATTTATTTTAAATAGAATAGCGAAAAATATGCAGAAGTGCCGTACTCCTTCTTGTATTATGAGGTAGGGGTGTTTGCCTTTCAACCTTACTGTTGCTGAACATCTTTCATACAATTGTTTTAAGAGTGAAATAAGCTGTTGTGAAGTTCCTATTTCAGCTAACACTTTTCACAGTTTTGACCAATTCAAACAGTCAAAGGCCTTACTTTCTAAATATTTGTTGAACGTTCAGAATTTATTATCTCATACCCTTCTCATTCTTGAATCCCGTTTTCTTTTACAAAATTTGCCACTATAGAAACTGTTTAAGGTATTGTAAGTAAAATTGTGACTATGATTTTACTAGTATGAGGACAATGATTCTGTACTTTTGTGTTGAGCCTTTTTTGTGAATCGGCATAACTACTGATCTGGTACAATTGTTCGGTCAGTTTTTATATATATTATTACAAATTGTTTATAGTAGTTCTACTCATTTCCATTAAGTTTTAGCATATCTGCATTAATCTCATCGTCTCTTACCGGTTTGTTATTTTTGAATTGTCTGCATAACTTCTTTTTTTAATATAACTGGTTCTTGTTCTTATTCTACAGCTTTGGTTTGATGTTCGGTTGCTTTGGCTGATTGGCCTTTGTTATTATCTCAGTATAGGTTTTCACAACTTTTTCTCTATATTTCGATTACTTCGTTTATATTGGTAATAGTTTTTCCATTGTTATCTTCTGTTTTCCATGATCTAGATTTAAAATCTCTCGTTATTTGTTTATTTTGTATGTTATTTTATCTTGTATGTTATTGTTGTTGGGGGACCTTTTTATTTATTTAAAAGTTGTATTTATATATGTTTGTTATGCAAAACAAATTTGTTGGTATGGATCATTTTATTACGCATCCTATTTAAAACCGATTATTAAAAGTAAACTTTTAAACAATCCCAAAATGTTTTCTCTCATGGTTGTAAGCTTAAGTAGTAAAGCAACGTGATTATATGGGCGACTCTTATGTTGCCTTATGCATTATATTTATTAACTTTTTACAGCGGAGCTTATAGTAGAAAGTTAATGAGATTATCATCCTGTCTGTTTGTCTGTCTGTGTGTCTGGAGACACTATAACTTCCGTTATATTCAACGGATTCACTTCAAACTTGCATGCACACATCTTAGGTCAGTATCTTCCATGGGATTCATTTTCAGCCAAATCGGTTGACGGAAACCGAAAGTGACCGTTACGATATCGCACCGTTGAGAAAGTTTCCTTTACGGTATTACACCGTTCTTGTTCATTTTTCTTTTTCTTTGGCGATTCTTCTATATTTGTGAAGCGGTGTTCCTGTGAAGCTTTTTATTTTGTCTCTCCACCTTTTGAGAGAGTGTCCCCGGGGTCTCACTCTTTTTTCCTGTATTACAAGTCTCTCTAAATTATCCTTATTTATTCTCGTAATGTGACCAAAGTATTTTAGGATACGATGATCTTGCATATATAATTCTCCTATTATAGACACTTTTGTTCTGTAGTCTGTCCATGGAATTTGTAAAAGTCTTTTCTAACACCACATTTTGAAGGAATCCACTTTGTTCCTATCGCCAGTTTTTAGCGCTCATATCTCTACCCCATATGTTGCTATTGGAAATATTAATTTTGTAACTAGTTTCTTCTTTGTTTTGTTCGATATGTTAAGATTTTTCAAAATTTTACTGGGTTTAACCATTGCGGTTCTTACCATAGCTATTCTTCTACGTACTTTAGTGGAGCAGTTCCTATCCCTATTTATATATAAACTTACATAAATAAGGTCGTTGACGATTTGTATATTTTGTTGTTTACATTATTGATTATGTCTTTTCGATACAAAATCATCAATTTGGTTTTCTGGCGTTTTAATTTCAATCCAAAGTTTATACATTGGTTTTAGATGTTTTTAAGGGATTCAAACATTTCCGATTTGTGATTAACAAAGAGTGTAACAAAATTGTTTATTCTCTTTTTGCCGATAGTAATTTCACCTTTCCAGTTATCGAAAGTTTTTTATATAATATACTCCCCATAGATGTTGAACAGAATAGGAGAGAGCATATAATCTTAGTATTTGTCGTCAAGTTTTCTTGATGCTAAACCTCTTTTATATAGTTGTTTTATGCGTAGGATGAGATGTTTAGGAGTTTCTACATTAGCTAGTACTGCCCAGAGTTGTGACCAATTTACACAATTAAAAACTTTTTTATAATTTAAAAAGCATATGTAAGCAGTGGTTCCTTATTACCATTTTTAACGTATTTTTTACATTATTTATTTTAAATGTAAAAATTTGTTTCCTTGTGCATTTTCACTTTCAAATTCCTCTTGTTCTTGAGGTATTTGCCAATATGAAACATTCTTAAGGTATTGTGGCAGAATTATGAGCATTGCTTTATTAGGATGCAAAATTAAGGCGACTGTTCTGTAATTACTCCAATTTTGAGTGGAATCTTTTGTTTGTATTGGCACTTACACAGATTTTATCCAGTCTCTAAGCCATTGTCTACTGTCTCATATATTATTGCAGATTTTTCATAGGAGGTCGATTCTCTTATCTCGTTATCTCTTTAATTTTCCGAAACAGGTCCCTTGCCTCATTTGTGTTAGCGATTTTTTTCTGTTTCTTTATATATTTCATTTACATATTGATTTTTATCCCCTCTACATAATATTTGAATTTTTTTATTTGGTCTTTGGTACTGTGCCTTCTTTCCATTTCTTTTTAAGTTCTTTATTCCTAAGTTTTTTTTTCTTCAGTATATTCCATGTTTTTAAGGTCATCCACTATTTCTTATTTATGTCTTTGTTGGCTTGGCTTGCTTTTTATTACTTTAATTTCCAGCATGACTGTTATACAGGTTATTGCATAGTTCTTTAGCACTTGTGTCCATCTCTTTCTTTTAATATTTCGCGTAGTCTAGTCTGTATTGTGCCAAGTGATGTGGTTTTAACAATATATTTTTTAGTCGTTTATGTTTTAATATGAATTTTGAGTTGCGCCATCAAAGCTTATAACTATTGCCACAATTTAATTCAGAATATATTTTTGCATCATTTGTACTAGATTTTCATGTACTCTGAATGTAATCAATTTGATTTGTGTTTTTTATTCGGGAATATCTACGTATATAGGCGTCTGGTAATTAGACAAACTGTTTATTATAGTGTAATTGTTATCAGTACAAACATCTGGAAGTTTCTCCCGATTTGGTTCACCTATTCCGAAATATTCCGCTATGTGTCTAATGCGATTATCTTTCCACGTGTTACTGATTTTGGTATTGAAATCACCTATAATAAATATTATTTCTTTTTGAGTATTTTCCGAACGACTATTTCCAGTGTTTTATAAAAAAAATAGTCTCTTCTTTCTTACTTATCGATATGGGTACATAAATTTAGATACCGTTTATATGGTTTAGTACCTATTTTTATTGTTAAAATTCTGTTATATAATATTAGGTTTGTAACTTAGTACAGCCGGTTGATATTTTTGGGGGATTATTATTGATACTCCATTCACTAAGTCTGTTTCATGTCCTGAGAAGTAAGTGACATTGCCGTTTTTCAAAAGGAAACATGTTTTGACTATATTTATATATATTTATAATACACCAGCGTGCAACACAAACACGTTACGAAATGTGTAAATAAAGTAATGAGAATGATAGTGTAGCGTGAGATCTGGGATCACTGTGGTTGACATTCGATGCACGTTTAGTACGAGTAGAAAGGCTCGCGAGGCAGTACGTTGTCTGTGGTGATTTGCTTTGTAAAACGTTTTTGGCGAGTGCGTTTTGATGGTGAGTGGCAGTAATGTCGAGCAACGGTGTGCGATTCGGTTTTGCTTTAGGCTTGGACGCAGTGCGACAGAAACGTTTACAAAACTTCAGCAGGCCTATGGAGGCACTGTTTTATCAAGGACGAAGGTGTTTCGATGGTTTAAGGGATTTTCAGACGGAAAAGAGATGATTGAAGATGAATCGCGCAGTGGGCGGGTTGCACGAAATGACATCAATATCGACAGAATTCAGCAGCTTGTGGGTTCTGATTACTAACAGCCAGAATGATCGGGGAAGACTTGCATTTGACGCAGACCACCGTTCATTAGATTTTGATCAACGAATTGGGGATGGAAAATCTACGCGAAAATGGTTCCGAAAAATCGTTCGCTGGAATAAAAGGACAACCAGAGGAACACATGCTTTAACTTTTTGTAGCGGATTGAAAATTACCCTTGTTTTCTGGAACGTGTCATTACTGGTGAAGAGACTTGGGTGTTTTTAACGACGAAACAAAGCTCAAGAGCCAGGAATGGCACACTCCAAGCTCACCCAGGCCACAAAACAATGATGAGCAAATCGAAGATCAAAATCAAACCGATTTGCTTTTTTGATAGCCAGGGAATGGTCCACAAAGAGTTTGTGCCTCAAAGCTACAAGGTCAAGTAAAAGTTCTACCGAGCGGTACGAGAACGACTGCGAAAAAAGGTCATGCGTATATGACCAAACATCAAGAACACCGGAGTCTTGTATTATGACAATGCGTCTTGTCACACAGCGATTTCAATTATTGAGTTTTTGGCAAGTAAAAATATCTCTGTAGCTCCTCAGCCCCTTATTCACCCGAATTGAGTCCGTGTGACTTTTTATCTTCCGACATGTAAAAATGCACCTCAAAGGACGTCATTTTGGGACAGTATCGAGCATTTAAAAGGCCGTAACCGACCAGCTGAATGCGATTTCAGTAGCCGCGTCCCCGGACTGTTATGACAAGCGGAAAATCGTTTCCAGCGATGTGTGGCTGCCTAAGACAATTACTTTGAAAGGGAAAATGTCCAAGTGTAACTGTCATTGCTTAATAAAATGATAAAAAATTAGTCCAATTACTTTATTTGCATACCTCGTATAACGATTTAAATGTTGAAAATTATCTAAATTGAAAAATTTGCTCACTAAAAAAGTAGGACAGTCTAAAACAAGTTTGATACAGGAAAACAATTTTCCAGAGTAGTGCTTGGTATTGGTACCACAGTGTTCAATTGGTCCAGCATGCCGGGTCAATTTGAATTTTTGATAATTGGTCGTAATAGAAAATTTCAATTTTTGTTTTATTGGCTAGGCTCAACCAATGAGCCAAATACAATTTCAATGCACTTATGTATTGAGGCCATACAGGTCTATAATATGGTTTATTTTATCAACAAAACTTTAGCTTTTGTATTTGACCCCTAGGCTACTCAGAAAATGGTGAAAATTGCTAACAATTTTTCTAAAAGTCGAGTTTTTCTAGAATTGTCCATATTTTTGGAAAATCTATCCATACCTTAAGGTACTTCAAATCATATTTACTATTTTTTATATAAAAATTTCATAAATTAAAAGCTTAACAAAAACCAACATTTGGGTTTTAAAATAGTTAATATAGATTTTTACAATTAAAATTTTTTTTACCGTTTTCAGTGCGAGTGAAAAAATTTAAATATGGAAGTTTACTCAAGTAGAAGTAAAACAAAAGATTTAAAATACTTCAAACAGGTTAATTTTATTGTGAAAAACGGTAAGAGTACGTCAACCTGAGCAACAAAGGATGATTTAATATGCTCATGCATAATTAATGTCTAGAAGTACCGTAAAAGTTTTTATTCTCGACGAAAAACTCCAAACTGTAATTTGTTTATGCACTATGTAATACTATGTTTTGTTAATAATTGCATAATAAATACTTAATTTAATTAATATTTACATACATATAACGTAAATATTAACAACTTTTTGACTTTAAGGAAATAATACTACTGTATTAAATTTGTTAGTAACATTAATTTTTTTTACTTTAGCACGTAGGGATATCAAAAAGTATTTAATTGATATAACAAGTGGTTGTCGGGGACACATGCTTCTAAATACACACACATATAGTAGTCACATACACAGTATGTGTGTATGTACTCTGGCTTCGGCGGCCGTAGAAACACACACACACACACGCGCGCGCGCGCGCGCGCGCACGCACGCACGCACACGCACACGCACGCACACACACGCGCGCACAGAGAGAGAGAGAGAGAGAGAGAATGTTCTAGAACATTCGGCGCGCATGTGTCGAGTGTTCTACTGTGTGCATATGTGGGTATGTGTATGTTCTTATACATATGCTTTAACGAAATGAAAAAGTTCGCAACTGCAAAACGTATTGAAACTACACGTAATCGGTAACGAACTTTTACATTGTAGCGTTTGTGAATTCGACTGTGTATCGTATCTTTTTTATTTGTAGGAGTAGGTTTCCTTATGAGGTGTCTACGGATAGATCTCATCGAGAGGAACACGGAGATACCAAAAAATCTCTTATCGCATCATGAGCACCAAAGTTAACCGAATGTACAAATAACTATTTATCATAATTATTTATAAACCAATTTTAAGTTATTGACCATCGATATCGGATTCCTTTAAATAATTGCATTGTTGTGAAAGTTTAAAAACTTTAATGGAGTAAAAAATTAATTTAATTTAATCAGTTGTAGGTATGCTCTAAATCTCGCTTTAAATGGACTTTTACCTCAGTACGGTGTTTAGGTTACCAACTTCAGACATGCCGGTCGTCTCAGTCCAGTTAGCTCGCGTTTTTATCGGTTTTACGTGTTTTCCGTTGTATGCCACTAGATCAGGAAGGTATAAATACTTGGGTACGGTCAATTTGCCTACATAGGTTGTGGTTGAGGTTTCACATTTCGTAGAAAGTTATTCCTCCAATATTTAGACAAATACTTTTTCTAGCTATGTTTGAAGCCAAAAAACGAATAAAACTGTCGAAACAAGACTACATTTTACATACATTTAAGGATTAATAATAAAATAAAACAAAAAGATAGCTCAGAAAATAAATATAAAATATGGCTTATAGAAACAATTTTTTTTAAAATATCAGTGTACAATTGTTAATATTTCAGAATTACAACTAATAAACTAACTTAAAAAAAAGGTATTTAACTAGGTGATAAACTCTATATTTATGATTATTGCTTTTTATCACAGATGGTTTTCCGTGCCTATATTTGCTTGCAGTTGTCGCCGGTTTCTTGATATTATCAGTATGTCCGCATACTCTAGCTCTAGGGTAAGTATAACAGTTTAGCTGGTAATGTCCTATAGTTATTTTCTTTAATTCGTTTTTACAGTTCTTGTAGATATAGTTTATGTATATGATAAATATTAAGGGGCTTAGACTGTTTTGTGTAACATTTATATTACTTTCCTTAATAAAAGGATTACCTGAAGTTTTTTTAAGAGCCCTTCATGTAGGTTTTCAACACACCAGACCAAAGGCGGATTTTATGTCCTGGAAGGCTAGATGTAAGTCTTTGTGTTTTATATTTTTCTATTATAGCTTTTAACGTTCATATGTTGTTCTGTGTTTGTCTTCTCGGACAGAAAGCTGTTTGTTTGAAGTATACTTCCTCATCTACTTTGGTCCTACTTGTTTTTGTAATATTTTTAGTACTATTTGTGTTTGGCAGATTGTTCTACGATTTTCACAATAAATGGGGATGATGATGTTTTTCAACCTTTTGGTATTTTTTCTGATTTCATGCCTGTTGGAGATTTTTTAACCAATTTGTTATTACTAGGTTTTTTCTTGGCTAGGTGGTCTTTTTTTGGCGATTTTCCATTTCTAGTTTTCTCGAGGAACGCATTTTTTGTTTGTTGTGTATGTTTATATCAGAGTTTCTTTAGAATTTAGCCGTGTAGAATTATTTTTATAACTTCTAGGATTGCATTTGCATTTGTGTGTAGTTCTATTCTTATGATTTCATATTCTTCACTTTTGTGCTAGTTTTCCTTTTAACCGCTTAACTATATTCAAAAATTATCTTTAATTTGCTGGTACTTTTCTTTTATCCTTCTTCCAATGCTTTGCTTTGCTTTTTATTTGTTGCTGTTACTTTTTCTTTAAGTTCGTTTTGTTTTGTTATACAATTTTTTTGTTACTTATTTAAGTGCACTAGAGTTTTTTTTTACCTTTAATTTTTGTATTTTATTTTATTCTTTTTTAAAATTTTTCTACGTTTTTTCTTTTACTTTTACTTCTTCTGTAGCTTCGTTTTTATTTTGTTATATAACTCCTGTTGACTTTTTTTCGTCTCTTATAAGATTTTGTTTTATTTTATTATTCCAAAATTTTGGTCTAATTAGGTTTCAGTTTCGTCGTAGTGTCTTTATTCTGGGCAACTTTGTTTTTTGTAAGATTACCTTTTGGAAGCAGATCAATTTTTTGTTTTTAGGTTTTGGTTCGGTTTTTTTTCTTTGCATTTCTTATTCCTTCAGAGAGAGTAATCTATTTATGAGTGTTACTTCGAAAATATTTCGGATTTCTAGATTTCTAGTTTTTATCACTTTATTTATGTGTGAGTGTTCTTAGGTTGATTTGTATAAGCCAATATCCACAATTACCAATCTATATTTGGTGTTCAGTTCAGCAACTATGATTACTTTGATGTCATAAATTGTATATCTCATACTTCTAGTGTATCTTATGCTGTTACGTCCAAGCTTATCTTTATATTTTTGTGTGGAACCAAGTTTTCTTTATTAACATCTAGTTTACTTTATAAAGTCTCTTCGTTGTATCCCATTTTTATGTGTACGTTCCAGCCGCTATGTTGTTTTTGTTTTGCATATTTTAAGGGTTCTATATAATTCGTCATAAAATATTTCCTTAGGTTGTAGACTGGTGCATAAATTTTCATACTATTATTTTCACTTAGAGTTTTAGATTAATAGTCAAGATTTTAAAATTTATAGTTTTTTATTATTATTATTTTATCTAGTTTATTGCTGAAAATTATACATATTCCCTTTTTTGCTCCGTTTCTTAAGGGCGTGCCTTCATGTTTTGTAATATACCCTTTATCAATTGCTTTTATTCTGCTTTCTTTTTTCTTCATTTCAAATAAGACGAATAGTTGTAATTCATATTTCTCCATTTCTTCTATATTTGCTATTTTCTTTCCAGTGAGGGATGTGATATTCCATGTCTCAAATATTTTGTTCTCGCTAGTCTTCGGCTGGACCGTCTAGTTCCAAGACTCGCCCTGAGTTATTCTGAATTTGAATATTTAGGGATGGTGATTAGTTCAGGTAATAAGGCTCTATTACCTTACGACATCTGGTATCGGATTATACTCTCCCGATGCTGGGACGTGAGTATCCCGTTATCTAGCAAAGTATACCGGGTAGTTTTGTTCTACCTCTCATGTAGAATGGGTTGACATTTCGATCGTTAAGTGTTAGTGACCCTTTCCACCTCGTAAATAATATAACAGAAGGTGAAAAGTGAAACATAAGATATCAAAAAAGCTCGAAAACATGCGTATGGAAGAAAATAGAGAGTAATTTTTTCCAAAAATATCAATAAAAGGAAGAATTAATAATTAATTGTTTCTAAGCAAGTTTACTAGAATGTCAAAAATTAATAGTTAAAAAAGCGCAATTTATCAACAAAATTGACCAACCGAAAAGTATGGCAAAAAATAGTGAAAATCAGGTTCAAAAAGAATCCCATAATAAAAAGGAATTACTGAATGTTTGCCTCAAGCTTTTTATTATTGTATTTTGGAGGAGGAGTTACATAAACTTGTAAATTACAGGACCAAAAGAGGCGAATTATTTATCAAAAACAAAAGTATGGCAATTCATATTAATTCAGATTTAAATAACATTTTATATAATTTTGCTAGTCCTTTTTTCATATACTGTCTATCTTATATAATTTTGTAATTCTCTTTTAATCAAAATTTTTGCTACGCTTTTTTCAAAAAAGTGCGAATAACTACTTGTACAATATAGGAAAAAACAATTTAAAAGTATTTAAATACGGTGCAGCAGATATACAATATTTTTTTATTTTAAAGTGGGCAAAACTTTGGAAATCAAGATAAATAGCTTTGAAACACGTGAAGAATTATTGAAATGGAAAATCTATGTCACAGAAAGACAAAAGATAGAACAAGAAATCCAACAGTGGAGGTCATGGACAATAAAAACCGTAAATTTTAATAACATATATATAGGAAAACCGTTATCTGCTATTGGATGTAAAAAGTGGGTAACGAAAAAAAGAAAATGTTACTGTTTTTATAAATCAGCGAATATAAACTCCCAAGATAAGAAATTTAAAAAAATAAGCTTTGTTGCTATAATATGCATATAGTATTAAAGAAACATAAAAAACCTCGTCACAATCAATAAATAATAATTTAAATCATCTTCAAAGCTTCTTCAGAAGCAACTCGATACGTCGGAAAACCCTTATTGCATATATCACTAATGATATGCGCAAGAAGTTCTTAATGTTTTTTACATTTTCAGTTGATTGCAAACTTCAAAGTAAGTCACACTAATTAAAATTAAGTGTCGTTCGTAAATAGTCGCTGCGCAAAGCCACAGATTGGTTAAATCTTATTTTATGGTACTCAAACCTTAATAACCTCTGCTGGCAGCCGCTTCATGATAGCTTTAATTTATATTTATCCTGCTGTAGATAATTTAATTATTCTTTAAGCGCGTAACGTATAATTAGATTACTCAAACGTGCCAGCCTGGTAATAACTGCAAGAATAATTTAAATTAATAGCTGCACGTTACTCACGGTAACTGTAGCAAAGATACAAGATTTTAAATCAGATTACAGTAGCATCCGCTATGCCCTCGTGTAATAATAACCACACCTAGAATTTTTAAACTTGTAAGCATTCGAATAGTTGTACCCATATCTCGCTTTTAAAGCACAAAGAATCGCACACACAAATGTTGGCTTCGTAGTTCTGAGTCATTATAGTTGTGTATTACTTAGAAACACTTGACTGTATATGTATATGCTGCTATATGGTAGTTCTCGACGTTCCAGCAAAATTATGTTTCCGCACATATTCATGGCAACCACGGCTTTTTCTGAAGAGTTCCCGTTGCTGCGAAGCATATTTCAATTTCTGGTTTCTCTAGATTTACAGTTTTATTGTTGCGCGAATAATGGCTGCAAGTGCACGGCGAAATTAACCTAACTGTTCCTCACAATGTGTTGCTATTAATTAAATTTATTGTGGCTGAAATATACTCTAAAACAAAGTATATTCATGGAATAATCAACGTTGTAACAAAACGTAAGTTGTAGCTACAGATAATCAAAAAATTATTAAAAAGTTAAAAGATTATATTGTTATAATTGTAGATCAAACGTTAACGTAATTATCTGGATGTTTAATAATATGCACAGTTTATTAACAATAATTAGGAAATTTCTTTACAATGATTATTGGTTATATACAAAGTTTGTCCGGAAAGTAATGCAATACGCCCGAATGCGCCGCTCCAAACTGATCGCAGCGTTAGGACTGATTGAGTTAGGTGGGGGAGACTCTTGGTTTGACAGCTTTTTCAAGCTCTGTATACTGTGAGTTCTAGGAGCGTCAGGATCGCTGTTTCCTTGAAATTATGTCACGATCCACAATGGAGAAAATTACTGAACAACGTTACACAATTAAAGTTCTGTACTAAACTGAATAACAGCATTGCCAAAACCTACCAAATGATTCAGGTAGCCTACGGGGACTCTACTCTATTGTATTCTTAAGTTTCCAGGTGGTTAAAGTTGTTTAAAAATGACCGAGACGAGGTAGAAAATGACTCCCTCTCTGGACGATTGTCAACCAGCAAAAGTGAACAAAATGTGTCTCGTCAATTTACGCATGCGGAAAGTGTGTGTTAACTTGGTTTCCAAATTGTAGACTGACGACCACAAGAACACTCGAGTGATAATTGCGAGTGAACTTTTGAAATGTGTACAAAGGAAACCTAATTTTTGGAAGCGGCAAAGTTCCGAATGGCGCACTTTGGAGTCATCTTGTCCCAAAAAGGCAAGAATGAGCAAATTGAAAGTGAAAACCATACTCATTGTCTTATTTGACGCTAAGGGAGTGGTGCACAAAGCATTTGTACCCCAAGGGCGCTTCCTACTGCGTGAAAGTGTTTGACAGATTAAGAAACAGGGTCGTACGCACTCAACAGTAGATTCCCGCAACCTGGTAGCGGCGCCACGATAACGTTACCGCTTCCAGGAGTTTTATTCCCGATGATCAAGTCTGCCCTGAAAGATCCACTGAAGCGATCCAAACCGCTGTGGCAAAGGCTTCAAATGAGGTTCACGTTTACCTTCCAGTATGCGTATCGTGTACGGAAAAGTAATTGCCAAAAATTTGTGGATACCCAGGGGGACTACTTTAAAGAAGTTTAAACGTTTGTAACGATACTTTTCGGCGAAACCCTGTATAACACACTTTAGGCTACTGAATGGAACGGCTGATGAATGGAAAAGAAAAGTGAAATTACAAATGACGCAAAAACTCAATAACTTTCAAGCGTCAGAGCATATTCCTATCCTTAACAATCCCACGTAAAAAGTGATCTGAATCATTATCCAGGTCGCTTCTGTGGTATTTAAGACCAAGTCATAAGTTTGTTCATGCGTTTCTTGGCAATTCTTTGGTCAGGCGCTTTGTTGCGATGTGTTGGACTGATATGACTTCTTCCACCTGCGTTTCTCTGACGGCCTAACATTGAATGTGTTTGGCCATTTTGTGAAACTCTAAGTTTTAAACCACTGCTACAGAGTTGTGGTGTGTCGGACCCATATCGCAAGCGGCCATATTTTGATCAGTTTTCTCAATCATATCGTGTTCTTCGATACCTGAAATACAGGCATATATTTCGCTTCTGTAGTCGATAAAAACTAGTGCATTGAGGTCCACGCTATGGCACCGTCTGCAAGAAGAAACACAAAGTCATCGGTTGACTTCGCGTGTTTCTATACACAATAACCGGTCTATTTAAACACTACCGTATTCTTCTGGTAGCGAGCGACAGGTCTTTAGTTCTTTTCAAATATTTCAATACTTGCTTCACTCAACAATAATGCGCGGGTTTTGAGTTTTCTAAGAATTCATTGAGAACTCCCACACTAAATGAAATCCCCTTCTTATGCTGTGGTTCAGTAGAAAAATGCTCTCGCGGCTTGTCTGTGTAATATATTTTTCATTTATTTTTTTATTTTTTCTTTCGCCGGACAGTGTTCTTTGGATATCGTTCTGTCTATTGGTGTCAACACTAGGATGCAGGCATCTATTCTAAAATGTTTTAACAAATTTTATAAAATAATGAATTTGAGATATTATTAGTTCGTTTGGTGTTTATATGAAGTCCTACATAAAAATCGGCCGGTCCATTTTGCATTTCTAGATGTTGTTTTAATTCTTCCAATTTTGCAATGATATCGCACGTCTGGTCATCAGTTAGACATCTACATATAAACACAACAGTATGACCTCACCATTAGGCGTTAAAACTATAGAGACATGAATTAGCATCCGTCTGCATAAATTCAAATCACATCAGATATAAATGGAAGTTTTGGTTTCATTGTGTTAACGTTTGCTTTAGACTATAGACTAGCTCTATATATATGTGTATATATATATATATATATATATATATATATATATATATATATATATATATATATATATATTCTTCAAGTTACCATGAAAAAAGCAATTGTTATGTCGAAAAAGTGTTTATCTGTGTCGCATACCTTAACATTGTTCGGACTAGTGAAAATGTTTTTTTATAATCGATGATTTTTCTCTGAATGAACTCGAGTGCGAATAATTTAGCTTTGAAGCGTTCAGTCGATGTGCCTGTCTTTAATTTGGACTTGCATGACGTTGGTATTCTCACTGACCACAAATCGACTAACTCCCACATTTTGTTGACTTTTAGAAATTCTAAATATCTACAGCGGCTGAATTGCGAAAAAAAAATTATTCTTGCACTGTGATCTATTTGTTAGATTATATGAATACTCAGAAAGCGGAAAAACCTAACTTTACTTCTTTCTGGTAGATTCAGTTCGTGATGGTTTCTCATCAATATTTGAATCTTATCTTTTTTCAACGACAGTTTCTTGGGATTTTTTGCTTCTGTTGTCATTGTTATCCCATTCATAATACAAGGTTTTGTTAACGGGCGCGCTCAACAGAATTAATTTTTCCATGAACGACCTTGAAGTGGCCATTTTCCTCATGAGCGAATCCCAAATTTGTTATGTTTTTGTGTGTAAAAGTACCTGACAAAAAAATATTTGGCTAACTTCGCGTCTTTTTTCTTTCGGCATCATCACTATCGCAAACGACCCAAATTCACGAATATTTCTAACCAAAAGTTTGATACAATTTCACATCTCCCCTTGCATCAACTCTCTAATTCTTTCTGGAATTTTGTTTAATTTATAAATCGCACAGCTCCCCCAAAGTTCTCTTAAAGGACCGCACACGTTCCCGGCGTCTCTAGCAATGTTTGGTTCTTACGCGCTACGGATCTCTTGTTGCGAAGTGAAAACAATACTTGTTTGATGTAGAAAGCGCGCGTCTTTAAAAAACTTGCTTTAATTTTTATTCACATATCTAAGACAATTGTTAGTTCTAAAGTTTTTGTCCCGTTTCAATTTTTAGTTTAGCCATATAATCTTATTAACAGAATGGAGCCCAGCAGAAGGAAGACCAAAGGAAAGATGGAAGGAACAAACTGAAAGGGATATAAGATTAATGAAGATACACAACTGAAAAGTTTGACTAAGGTAAAAGAATGGAAGAAGATAGTAAATCAAGCTAATACACACCAGGACCTGTAGGAAAAGAAAGAACACAAACAGAAAATGTGGTCTTATCCACTATGGCAAATGGATCAATAGAGCTAAGAAGCAGCTACAATTTCTCCGGAAATGTATATCTTATTACACACACACACACACACACTTCTTCTCGAGTTATGATTTCCAAGAAGTATACTTAGATAAGTACTATAGTTACCTGAATGTGATAAAATAACGCGATTCCACTGCTGATGATACTTTCATTGGTCTGCACAAGTTCTCCAGGTTTAGTGAACTTGTGTTCGTTTGACTCAAATTTGCCAATCGTGCACTTCTCCAACGGGCAGTCTTCTGATTTGATGTCATTGATCTTCAGTTTTTCGGGTAAACCATTACCGATGTTAGCTATGGGTTTCATTTTATTCATCTAAATGTGACGTAGTATTCTGTACTATAGCATCGCATTTTCAAGGCACGCGAAGCTTTTGATTGCTTTTTTTGTTTATAATATAGGTTTCCTCTTCTTATCGCACACATCTTTACTTGTTAATTGTCTCCTCGTTGTAGTGGAGACAAGATCAAGAAACAGGTTTCTGCTTTTCCTGGCATGTAGAAGACTTCCATCATGGTCAATTTCACATCGCCAGTCGGTAGCCTAGACTCCTAGTATCCTAAACACATGTATCCAACGTTTCTCCGCTACTGAACCCTATTGGGTGTGCGCTCACAATGACAGATGTTACGAGATAAAGAAATAATTTTCGCTTGTTATATGTGCACTGGCATCAG
This sequence comes from Sinelater perroti, assembly GCA_036346155.1. Taxonomy (NCBI): domain Eukaryota; kingdom Metazoa; phylum Arthropoda; class Insecta; order Coleoptera; family Elateridae; genus Sinelater; species Sinelater perroti. The sequence goes on from JARFIY010000001.1 coordinate 39,893,912, forward strand.
TCTCAGCTAATCACTGATGAGGTGTTGACTTGGTAGCCATGCAGACGACACCTGTCTTTATCTTCTGATCCACTCCCTACGCTTTTTCTTATTTTGACACTTATATTGTTTATGTTGAATTACACTGCAATTAAAATATTTGAATTTATCGTTAAACTTCTTATTCTTTTTGCATGCCTGACTTTCTTCACTTTAAGAGTTGCTAACGCACGCGTTAGGTCTGATTTCATGCTTTGTTTAACTAGCTGTATCAGCATGGCATATTTTTTTGGCTCCTAATTCCACGCTAGGAATAATGTTGCGTACTCGGGTAGTGAATAACCAAACAGTTTGGTTACTACTTCCACTTTTCTAGGCCAACTTCAATGGATTTTATTGGCGCGGCCCATCCTTCTACTCTATAAATGACCATAAATCTTCTCGACTTATGCGAGACTGTTGCTGGAAGGTTTCCCTCGATCGCTTCCAAAATATCGAGTGTCCTTACTAGCAATGAAACTGCTGACGACTTTAATGGTTATCACTAAGAGCAACAATGCAAACGCCTTTTTGTCCGTCTGGTAGTCTACCTCTTTATCGGACTCGTCGACTACTTGGTCGATATCGCATATGCAAAGTTGAACCAGCATAGGGAATTTTCACATCGGAAAGTCACTAGCTTGACCACTAAAATTAGAGATACTTCCAACTCCTTTTGAGTCAGTTGTATTTTCAGTCATTGACGTTCTTCACTTCTTGTTTGAACTTTTTCTGCGAGTTCTTTAGCAACTACGCCCTGCTGCTATGTTATTGTAGATTAAAAGCTAGCGTAATCATTAATGTGTTTGATAATAATCCCAATTTATTAGTGACAATTAAGAAATAAATGTAGTTGCTATTAATTATATAACAGTCAAACTTTAGGCGATTGCTTATACGCTGGCGAACTAACGCAAACGTTCAATAGCTGTCAGAGTCAGAAAATTATATGTTTTATCTTTAACAATTACAGAAAATGGAATTATTAGTTAAACTTACTAGTGGTGCTGTATTTGGACAGTCCAAATAGTCGTCTAAAAACACAAATTTGACGGTGTGACGTACTATTGCACGAATAACTACCAATGAAACGTTTTCCCTTTCTTCTCAATGTGACATCTTTCCGAAGATAAAAAAGTTGGAAGTGAAAACAGAAATTAAGAAAGTAAGGACTACTTCTAAGAGCAAACAATCTTTTACTTTAAAATCACCCGAGAAAAAGAAAAAATACAACAAAAGCAACACGTATATATAAACAAAATAGTTTGGAATTTATAATTTATTTCAGTAAAATAATTGTTATAATTGTTGTTTTTTTTTTATTAAAATAATCCAAATCGTACGAGTGCTCCGCGAGTGAGCGCCTCGTTGCGCCACGCTGCCTATTAGTTGTTTAATATTTCGTAAACTAATGCTGTACAACACTAATAAAAAAGTCATTTTCGAGTAAAAATTCTGCTCTTTCGATTGGGAGTGTTAAAAATATTAAAAATACCCTTTTCGAGATATAACAAGTTTTGTGATTATATATATATATATGTATTTTATATGTATTGTATAATTATACATTTTAATTATTATTTTATGTGTAATTCTGAGTACTGCCATTCCTTTACCAATCATTAAAGTTCTCGTATTTGGTTTTATTTGAACATTGAATCATACGCCAAGAGATAGAGGCGAACGAAATTTAAAAAATTCCCATGAGAACAAGCATGTATGTCACATACAATAACCTAACAGGTAATAATGGATATAGTACCCGTCATTTTGGCGATAATTGACACAAAAGGTTGGGGTCAAGCTATTGTTAAAGTATTAAATAAAAAATCTAATGGAACAAGCCATAACTGTATTTGATAGTAAGGATTTGTAGTATTGTTAAAGCGAGTCAGTAACATATAATTTTATGTGGCTATTTCCTCTTAATTTACGCAAGTCTTAAAATAGTTAACAAAATTATAAAATAATAAAATTTAGTTAGATGGCTAACATTGACTTTACGAGCTATTAGAGAAGCAAATTTTATCATAAAATAAGTTGCGTTGGCGAACCTGCTGAGTAACGTTGGCAGTAATGTCTGCAGAAGGCCACTACATTAAGTTATTTTACAATAAATAACTTAAGACCAGCTAGCGGTTAAAGCTGTTCTACGTTTATTTTAGTTACCGTGGAGATATTTCCATAGAGATGTAGGAATCTTACTGCGTGAATGTTATAACACCATATTGACTACGTCAAACGTAGTCGGATAACAATAATTATTACCAATTTCAGTAAAACAATTTAAATAGTACAACTTGCGTGTTTATTAAATTTAAACTGTTGACTACAGTACGTGATGATCAAACAAACGGATATTTTTTTATATTTAATCATTTTTCCGACATTTGATTGTTGAACACAACTTGTGCAATATTTGTACAACTTTCTCCATTTGCAACTTGGAAAGATGTAAAATTTTTCAACGTCAAACATTTTAGTTTAGAATTGTGACTGATCTTATTTCTTTCAATTTTCCGACAACTAAAGCTATTAAAATGTACACCGGAAGTGTTGCCTATTTAACAAATAAGACAATTCGGCAGTAATTGTCACGTTTAGTAATGTCTAACGTAACTCGATTACTTTTTAGTTCTAAAAATTCTAAAAAAGTTTATTTCTTTGAGAATGGTTAATAAGGAGGGACTCAGAACAACCAGCTTTGGCACCCATATGAAAATAAGTCTATCATCATTTGTTAAAGTTATAAAGGTTTTTATATATTTTAGATGTGGTAACTAGTTAGGCTTTCAATACATTTTTACCATCACTTAAGACAAGGATGTCTAATTTGATAGTTTTCGTATAGATCCACATTTATGACACGAATTTAATTAAGAAAGTTTTATATATATTTCACTTTCAGTGCCACTACGAATTTTGGATACCAAATATATACCAAATTAGTTTTCTTACCATACAAGTGCTTATATAAATATTTTTCATTTTATTTAAGCCGAATTTTAAAGGATTTATTAAATTTTTGTTTAGATTATATAGTATGACTGCTCTGTTTTAGAAATAAACTTCTATTATCCTGGTGTAATCGGGAATTTTGCTGTCAGTTTTCATTGTATTTTAGCCTATTGCAAGTCATTCGTGACACTTTCACTAAAATGCCTCTCGGAGGAAAACTAAGTGCAGCTTCCATGATTTATCTGGAGTATTTCATACCTGTATAAGCAGATAAGTCTTTAACGCTTAGATAACTCTAACTTTTCACTCTAGTCCAACCAACTAACAATCCATAGAGGATCACCTAAGAAGAGTTTACCATGTATAGTCTCTGTATTCTACTGTAATACTGAATTTGTATACATCATTTTACAACATTTTTAGAAAATTATCGATTTTTAGGCTTGTGTTTTGATGACATTATCAAAAGAAGAATTTCTTTACTCGGATTCTTACTTTATATGCTCCCTAAGGAAACTATATCATAAAAAAAGTCTTTTTGACTTTAAAAAGAAGAAATATGGTAGTCTTAATATTCCTAATATCTTTATTTTCATAAATAGCAACAGTTTTGTTTTTCTGAAGATTTATATTTATCCTCGGTGCCAATGATGAGCTTTCTATGATAGGCTGATCAATAAATCAATCAATCAATTAAATTTATTATAAGGGATGATAAATTGATAGGATTATATGCTTTTACCTTAGAGGAATCTGAAATTTGAAAATAAAGACTGTTTTAGATTGCTTTTAAGCCGAGAGAATATGTTGTGTTATTAGACTTGCATTTAAATATCTGCAGAGAGTTGGTATAACAATGGTTTTTTTCTGTATAGTTATAACGCTATCAGATCTAGGTGCTTTTTGAACTACTAAACTTTTTTACATTTACTATGCTTTACAAAGCTATATAAAGCTCTTTGAAGGAACTTTTTTTTTAAACTTTAATAAAATAAGCATCATAACCGGCGACTCGTTAAAACTAGCAACAACCCCAGTTATATCTCAGTTTATTGCAGAAGAATATAGTTTGGGAATGTAGCAACGAAACAAAAACGATGGGGTTCTATATAACACGCCTGCTCATCGCTTATATGATTCTAATAGAAGCATGTAACGAAACTTCCAAACAGTACATTACTAAATTTTTTTCCACAAAAACTTAAAAACCCCACTGCAATAATTGCGTCAATTAAAATATCAGACGAAAGTTGAAACAGATCAGATAAGGGAAAAGCCTAGACATCCGCTGAACATCCGTTGAAATGTTTATACAACACTACCGCCTCAAGCGAACGACATAAATAAAATATAAAGTTTGACAACTAATACGGTTTACCAAAATTCACAAAACCCTCTGATGTGACTCAATATTGGAGAAATATCGAAACACCTAGCCAGAAGAGCTTTAGTTTTATTTACCACAATAGTATCTTACGATTATGTTATTTCCCATTACAATGGAAGTATAATCAAACAATTCTTACTTTACACGATTAAACTGCACTTTACAAGCCAGTTTTATCTTGGGCTCAGAACCTACCTAAGCGAATGTACATTTTAAGTTAAAATAGATTATTCAATCTAAAGCTGGTGTACTTTAGGGAGGCGTCCTCAGGAAAATTCTTTATTTACTCTATGCATCCGATATTCTAACCTCTGATTTGCCAAAGATTTGGAAATTTAATTTATCCAAAATATAATAGAATTATAAAACTATTTTGTTTACTGGGAGGCCGATTCACTAAGTGAAAAGCAATAGTAATATATATAATAACATTAATTTACAATTAATAAAGCCCAAATATTTGTTACATCTGAAGTCAAATATCTTAGATTTCACCTTGACTATAAATCTGGAGAACACATATTTAAGATACAAAAATTTAATTAAACCTGAAAGTTAAACAAATATATTAGCTAATTGGAAGGCGTTACCAACTCTTATTGGCGGATAAATAGTTTTCTATAAAGCAATAATTTATCCTATATGATTTTACTAAATCCAAGTTTAGAGATGTGCAAAAGCTTCTCATCCCTATGTAAAGATTTTTTAGATATTTCAATCGAAAATCTTAAGCAACGTGGTAAAACAATACCCAATGATTTGCATATTGTTAATAAAAAATAAATAATAAAAAATTATTGAACTCCCAAAAATATTAAATGCCTTGATAAACTAAACCTAAATATTATAGTCTTGGTAAAGTAACAATGATATTTTTGTATAAGTCGTTCTAACAATGGAGTGATGAAAAATGAAAGAATAACAAAAAATAAAGTACATTACTTACAGTAAGACTGAAAATTAGATAAAAACTATTAAAAATTAATATATGTGTATTACTAAAGTATGCTTTTATAATTAAATTTTACGAATTATGTAAGAAATTTTTGCTATTCTTGAGAGTTCTTTTTGAGCTGTCGTCGTAGCGTTAGGGTTACGAGCCTTGCACCTTTGCCTGCAACCTGGCGCAGGCGAGTTCGAGTCTCGCTCAAAATTCATGTGTGTATGGGACGTTTTAGTTTGTAGCAGAAGTTGTACGACAGTAGGTATAATAAGCCGTCGAGGCTGCAATGCCAATAAGTGCGTTCCGACGAAAAAAGTTTTTTTATTTGTGTGTAATTCTAATTTATCTGAGAATTTAAATATTAGTAATGGCAATCGTATTTATGTAGAGTATTTTAAATTTTACTAGGTTTCCATTTTTTTGTATTGTTTATCATTTTTGGCTAATTTTAATAATTAAGAAATAAGAACCAGTATTGAAATTAATTATTAATGCTTATTTTGTACTTCTTATATTAAAATTTTCTTTAATCTTTTATTGATTTTGACAAAAGTTTCCTTGTCTGTAATTAGCATTTCTTGTAAACTAGCTAGGGTAAAGATTCTCTGATCCTTCAAACTGAAGTGACTTATATAATCTTTATAGAGGTTTCAATTACAATAAATATATAGCTATTCTCTAAACTAATTTGTATAACGGTTATTAATAACAAAATGACCCGATACGTATAGATACCTACTAATTTTTAAGATACGTGGTCACAAAAATATTTTTTTATTTTATTAAACTAATTTTTTCTTACCTCTTGCTTTCTTAATTAATAAGCTACGTTTCAAACTAGATGAATGCAATACATTAGGTTAGTCATAATAAATTAATCTACAGAGTTTATGTTAATCAAAATGTAGGGGCTACACAAAATCTATTATTCCTAAATGATATTTAGAGCGCCAGTGTTGCGAAGCATTTGAAGAGTTTGTTGTGCTGTGATCGGACTCGGGTTTATTCCTGGAGCTTAGATGCCTGATGGGTGGCCTACTCAGTCACTAAAAATAATTGAGTACCTGCGTTCACTGAACAAGGGTAATAATGGCGGTCGTCTAACATGCGTTGCTTGTTACATCATCCGGGGCAGTGTGCGTCAATCGGACAGTGAAAGCGAACATATAAGAGATAGATTCTATGCGAAGCGTTAGAGCCTCAACAAATGATAGTTAAGATTACTCAAATACTTCAAACTTAAATGTAACGCTAATTTCAAAAATTTGAATTTTTTAATATCCTGCTCTTAAAGGGCTCTGAAAATCGAACCTTTTTTTGGGAATTTTTTTTCGAAATGGATTTCAATGGATTTAAATGAAATTTTGAGGCTATTTTTTATAAAATTTTAAAATACAAAATGGCGCCGTGACACTAGGCAACCGAAACTCATATTTTTTCAGAGAAAAACCTGGAATAAAACAATTTGTTTTCTTAATTACATTAGTTAATCTTTGGAAGTATCTAGGCTTTTAATTTTTTTTTGAAAATTCACGAATTGACAGCGGTTTGTCATTTTTGGGGAAAACAACTAAGCTTAAAATCTGAGCTTATGAACTTTGTTTTAAACGTCCAAGTGACAGCGTCGACCCAGTTTTTAAAATGGTGATGTTGCAGCCTAAACTCTGTTTTTTTAGCGGGGTTGTTACTCCTCTCCCTCTTTCTTTATCCTGGCTTGGTACAGGCAGTAATAATATAATGATCGCTGGCGAAGTTATTTTAGTGGCTGAAAACTAGTAATCACAATCTTGCACACTTTAGACTAAACTGATAAGCACACATTTTATCTATTGCCACAAAATAATCAAGAACGTTTTTGGAATTCCTGCTTAATTAGATCCAAGTTGTGTATAAAAAAACACATTCTTGTATAATTAACAATCGAGGTGCCTATTTTACTGATAACGTTTAACATTTTAATTGTACTGCTAGATAACCTGGTGGTGAAACGATGATCTTTTTTTGTCATATTATTCATACTTCGAAATTTTTTTGATTGATTGCGAAATTGGATTGACGAGCCTCGTATGCATGTTAACAGCTTCCTCTGAATGTCTTAATTTATGCAACCATTTTTTTAATTTTAGCATTAAACATTGCTTCTGTGGATATTTAACCATTTATTACGTTATAGTTAGATACTATTGAAGCTAATTTGGGTTTGTGATAAATTGGTTTTTAATAAAATAATTAAGAAGCGTGGTTTTTAAGGGCACCAAAAAAAATTACTGTAGAAACAGAGCAGAAAAAATAAAGTGCACAAAAATTGGCATCACAATGTGCTTCGTTACGTAATAAACTGTTTTGTGTAATAAACGACCATTTTGTATTTGTTCTTGAGTCATTTCATGGTCGGTGTTTAATATAGTTAACTAGTTTGCGTCAAGAGCTCTTGATGAAACCTAGTACGCATGTTACACTTAAGGACGTAATAATAACCTACATGCATCTTTTCATAAAGCTCTCCGTAACATAATATCGTGCTCGCGCCAGACACAGACGTTATTATTAGATATAAAGCAGTAATTACACGTATTACGATTACGCTGTGATGCATGGAGGCCGGCCCTGGGTACTTACGTGTGACCAGCGCTGTGTAATTAACGTTGCGCTTATTCTCATTACCGCGGTCGCCACGCAGTCTGAGCCGGTGGCGCACCTGACTATATTTCCCGTTATGCCATTTTATAGCTCTCATTAAACTTGATAATGCTCAAACGGCAACGGCGCTGCAAGCGTCTGCGCCCAAGGCCGCTCGCCAAAAACTAACGAAACAAGTTATTTTAATAACGCAATTATTCAATATAATCGGATCATTGACTTAATATTTGTGAGAATTCGGCGGATTTTTCTTCGATTGATTAGTCGTCATCTATCTTATTCAAGTAAAGATATTAAAAAAGGCATACAAATATTGGACAAAATAATGGAAACACTTGTGGAAGTCGGAACATTTTGTATTAATACAGTGTTGGTCCACATGTAGCAGCGTACAATCAAGTTTGAATTTTGGACGGAATAGACCGATACAAGTCCTGAATAGTGGTGAATGGAATTTGAAGCCGTTTTTCATGCAACTCAGGTGGGGAGACGAAGGAGGTAAAAATCGACGCTGTTTTCCAAAACAACCTACAGAAGCTCGATGATATTCAAGTCTGGGGACTGGGCGATCCAGGGAAGATGTTAAATCTCACCAGTTTGCTGTTGAACAGGACCAGTGGTGTAAATTTTTTATCATCTTGGAGTATAGCATTCCCGTTTGAAAATAAAGTTTGTGCCATTTGATGAACCTGGTTGCCTAAGAGTTCTCTATAGACTGCCGCGGTGACCTACTGTGTAATGAAACAAGGGGGGCTGCCGAACACCATGGTATAGCGTTCCGGACCATAATAGAACCGCCACCATGTTTGATAGTCGAACGGAAACAGTCCATATTGTATGTTTCGTACGCCTTTGAGCATTCGGGTCTGTTATTAGGGGCTTTGGCAATAACAACATGCCAATTTTATACAGTTTTTGCTTCACTGTTTTAGATGACATAGGAATACTCAGGTACTGACTAAGTTCTGTAGTCATTTTCTCTATCGTTGTTTTTTCTGTGATGTCACAATAAGCTTCAAGGCCCGGCGATCCTTATCCTCCAGCTTCGTTTTTTAACCACTTCGCCGATCCTGTTTTACCGTACACTATGTATGCGATCATGACTTTTGAGACCGTGCCTTGTATATTTGTGTATTTTCGAATTTACCAATTTCCCTAAATTTATCTTCAAACCACAGCGATACCAAATTGAAGTAAAAATTTAGTTAAAGTTATTTTTACTGCTTGCTCTCCATAGACACAGAGTGTTCTATGGGGCTGAGAGTAGGGAATTGCATTGTTAATTTTATTGATAGTAACTCATGATTGGATTAGTTTTGCTTTATGACAAAATAAAGTATAGTCCAGGTAAATAAAATGTCGTTTTCTACACAAGTCTTTTCCACTAGACAATACCTTATTCTGTAGTACACAGTGTGGCAGAATAATATCTCCTTATTGAATTGACTGCTGCGCACAATCTATTGGTAGACAACACTCGAGTAGTACATCTTTGAGCCGTACAAAGCATACCATTTTAATGCCCACCATGACGAGGAGTGGTGAACACCGTACGTTTGTATTGGGAGTTATTTCGTAGACATTTCGGAGTAGGTCGTCACGAAAGTGATCTGACCAAAAAAAAAACGATAATGTCGTGGGTACACAATTCCTGACAGACTGGTTCAGCATTACAACGGAAATCACCTGATAGACCTCATAGTGTTCGGACACCTGAGAATATGGCAATTGTAAGGCAGGCTGTTGTCATATTGCTACAACGTTCCGCCGCTTAGCATGCTCTGGCTTTTGGAATATCTGAGCGGAACCCGAGTTTATTCCTGGAACTCCTCTAATGGCTGGCAAGTGGCCACTTAGTCACTAAAAATAACCTGCGTTCAGTTCGAATCAGGGGTAATAATGGCGCTGCTTGCCACATGACCGGGAACAGTGGGCGAACATATAAGAACTTCAACCTTCTCATTCGCAGGCCATGCTCTCGCAAGAGGCGTTAGAACCTTGTCATTAAAATATAATTATTGATATTAAAATTTATTTCTTACTGAATACTTGACACCATTAACTACTGCTCTGTAGTTTAGTTTCATCTTTTCTAGTTCATTGTAGACTAAAGCGTCTTTACTTTTAGAAAGCAAGTGGCTGCTTTTATGGTCTATGTTCTCTCGATCTACAAATAAGTAATCTTCACTTTATAAAACAAGTACACTTATTTGTATTGGTATTTTCACACCACAAACGTTGTCAGTTGACCAAGAGTGTACTTTTCAAATAATATTTGAAACAGACTTTTTTGTTCTTAATAATTAATATTTTATTTTCTTGACACCATACCAATTTTAAATTCATTTTATTCATAGTACTTAAATACATCATAAAAACGAATATATACATTAATATATAATGAGGACATTGATAAACCAAGATCACAAAAAATAGAGCAAAAAAAAAGTCAAATATGGTAAGCAGGTAAATACATTTTTAAATTGCTCGTTTAACACACTATCAGAATACAGCTTTTTAAACAATTAAGTTCGAGATCAGTTTCTTTACTTTTTAATTTTAATACACTATAAAATATTTGTCCTTTTTTTTCTTTTTCTTTGATTTTCCCCATTGGTCTCTTATTTTGCATGTTTGTGTTCAGTGCTTTTTTTGACAGCCTTGTGTCCTCCGTTTTATTAATGTTGCCCACTCATTGTAATCTATGTAGGCGTATATAATCTACTACCGACGTTTTTTTATAGATCTGGTAGATCTTATGATTATATTTTATTCTCCAGATTCTCTTTTCATTCAGTGGCCCCAGAATTTTTCTTAATACTTTACCTTTCGAAAATGTTTAATTTGTTTGCTGAATTGTCTGCCATTACCAAGGTTTTGCAGTCATATGTAAATATCGGCCTTATTATGATTTTATATATCCTCAGTTTTATATTGCAGTGGATATTTCGTGAATGGAGGATTTTAGACAGTACCAAATATGCCTTGTTATCCGTCTTTTTAATTCGTGACCTTCGGTTCCGTCTGCGGCCAGCTCTACTCCATTTCAATATCGCCTTTTCGAATAATGTTATGGGCATGTCTGTTAGATCTAGTCTGGATCAAGGATTTGGTTTTTTTGTGTCGATTTCTAATCTAATCCTTTGTGCGTATCTTTTTAATTTTGGGTATGTTTCTTAAGCTCCTTGTGTTGTTCGACTGATGATGTTGATGTCATCTGCATATGCGACTGCCTGCGTAGTTTTGTTGGTCAGAAGGTTTGCTCCTTCAACAATCATCTGTCTTAAGAATTAAACAGGATGGGAGCAAGTCCATTTTCCTGTTTCAGCTTTCTCGATATTTTAAATTTTTTCGACAGCCCGGTGGCCGTGCGGACACTTGCTTCTGTATTTTCCATCGGTGCCTTGACGAGCCCTACGATCTTGGGTAACACTTTGAGTTCCAGCATAATTTTATAGAATGTGCTTCGATCTATCGAGTTGTAAGCTTGTCTAAAGTCGACAAAAACGCTGTGTACATCGATGTTATATTTTCAAGCTTTTTTTAATATTTGCTTAACTGTCAATAGCATTTATGATGCTTTCTGCAATAGGCTGGAGTTTTTTATTTACTATAAATGTAAATATCTTATGGTCTGTATATAGGAGCGATATTCCTCGATAGTTTCCGCATGACAGCTTGTCTCCTTTTTCGTGGATTGGGCATATACTTGTTTTCCACTCTTTGGGTAGCTCTTCTTCTTGCCATATGTTTATTATTAGTTTGATAAGTTGTTTGCCGCGCTTCTTATATAATTCTGACGGAATATTATGGTATTGAGGGGCTTTGTTGTTTTTCTCATTTTTTTATGTCATTAGAAAAAGTAGCTACATTTATTATTGCCTAAATGTTTCATATACATATCTTAATATGTATGCAACTTTGTGGTTCTTCCCCTTTAATTGTTTTCAGTTCAGATATTGCAGAATTAATTTTACTTACATATGTCCTGTTTTCAGGAAAAGATAACGGTATTGTCTGTAGGTTAGTTGTTATGTTGAATTTGAGTAGTCTGCTTTTCAAGCCTTCAATCCTAACTTTATTAAACGGCTGATTTATATTCAGGAAAATTATTACTGTATAGCACTTGATCTCCTTCATTTTTTTTAATTTTACATAACATACTAAATTTTATACAGTGTTGAATACGTTTTTGGAGGCCAAATTGGAACAATGAGTATATGTTAAATAATACATCTTCAATTAGATGAGAATAAATGATTTTCTAGAAAATTCTATAATGGTGTTAGTATGTCTTCTGAGTTGTGATATATTTATTTTTACTTGGGTTTGGGAATACAAAAATATAAACATGTTTCCAAATTTTAAGAAAGTCAAATCTTTGAAGGTACTAGAAAGCATAGCGCTATTGACATCATTTCTAATAGATTTTCTATTTAGGAAACAATTATTTTTAATAATTATAGTTTATTGGGTATAACGGGTGTAATTTGGTCAGCACATTTAGGTTGTTCATTAGGTTTCTTGTTACATTGTTGATGTGGAATGACTTTTTACATTTTACATTTTTGGTATTTTTATATCTTCGGCATTGGTAACAGTATTTGTTAATGTTTTTAAATTTTACTATGATAGTTAAGTAGTAGTTTTTACGGATATTTTTTTTGTTATTGGTTAGTTTCACTATGGAAGCGGTTTTCGTTACTTGTATTTGATTAGAAGTCGGATAAATTGAGTGACCAATAAGAAATTAAGTTTATTTTGGATGTTGCGCTTTGATAGAAATATCAATGCGTGTTGAATTATTACATCGAACGATTTGACATATGTATTAAAACTATGCATATCCTTCTTTTGATATATGTAACATATTTGTACTACAAAATTTATTATTTTGCATTATATTAAATTTTGGGGAGATGTGTAGGTGGTACTTTTGTTTTTTCCATACGTTATTAATTTTTAATGGTCAATTTTCTTCTAATGCCACGACATTTTTATTAAAATGCGCTTTTATTGATAAACCTTAATGCTTTTTATTACTCTCTGACCTATTAATTACATTTTTGATGTTATGTTTTGAAAACAGAACACTAATTTTATATTTCTTAGTTTAGATTACACTCATTATGGATGAGCTGTATAATTATAAACAAAAAGCTATTTTACTTTTTTTAAAGAATGATATGTTCAAAAAATGAACTAACATCCAAATTTTATGTCGAAGTTCTAATAGAACTTTAATGATTTAATGCCTTAGCTAAATGTTATTTTGTGTTGCTTATAACTAGAAGCTTTAAGTTTTCGCTTATTTTTATGTTTGCTTTTAATACAATGGTCACTCGCTCTTTGCTGTTTCCCCCGAAACATTTATTATTTTTAAATGTTAATGTTTTATTTGACAGACATTTAAAGAACAATTTAGTCTTGTTTATATTCTCCAAGAATTGTTTTAAAACCGTTTTTCGACAGGTCTTACATTCTTTTTCGTTTACTTAAGCATTTTAATATAGTTTTTCCTATTTTTTTTGTACGACATAAATATATCTAGGAAACTAGTATTTGCCACATAATCGTCATACTGAAACAACTTAGTGAATTTTTGGGCCATTTCTTATTTTATTTAACCAGCTTTACAATTTAATCACACCCATTGTAGTATGACAATATGCAGAATTTCAAATTTATACAATTTTATCCGTTTGGATCTAAATGAATAGAATATAATAAGATCCGTTTTTATGTTCAGAAGTGGTTGATTAACTGCTTGGCGGGCTGCTGTATTTTGATGGTACACCGTGTCCCTAAAGTTTACGTAACGAGGGAAACTTTTATTAAGAAAAAAAATAGATATTGAAACCGTTCAAAGTCTAGCTAATTGACAAAATATCTTAGTGGTTGCAGCCAGTTTCTTCAAAATGTAATTAATTCTTACCCCTGTCTTTGTTATTGCGTCCAGAACTATAATATTTATTCCCAAGTCTCTTGAGATGGTATTCATATTTTCTCTCTCAAATTTAATTGATATGAATTTGAATTTTGTAAGCGAAAAGTTCTAATTCTTATCTAATGATCGGTAAAGAGATGTTCCCTTGATTTTAAAGTTTTTTGGTGCATTTCTTACTGATGATGGAGTTTCTCGGTCATATTTTTGAAGTCTTTTTATGTTCTCTTCAGTCGTCACTTTTTGTGGTCTAGACTGGTAGACTACCTTCATCATCATTCTAGATATTTGTGGTACTCATTAATTTCTTGATGAAATGTTTACTGTTTTAATTCTCTTGGTTTAATACAATAATAAATATTGAATACTGGAATATACATAAGATTAAATTTAAAGGAGAATTAGTAAAATTTAATTTTTAAAAAAGTTTAGACAAAATAATAATGAAATTTTTATAATTTGTAAAATAATTTTAAATTTGTTTTGTTTGTGCGGTTTATGTAGTTTAATAATTACTTTTATATATTTATAGATTTTGCTTATAAAGCTCCTTGAATATATTCATTTATCCAGTTAGTTGTTATTCTTTTGACATCGTCTGTCCAGCGTAAGGGTAGTCTTTCTACATTTCGTTTATCAACTCTTGGTCTCCATTTTAGCATCTTCTGCGTCTACTTTCCATTTTTTATTTAGGCTTATGTTCTACCTAATTTTATTTTAGATTACTTCTTCTTTCTATAACATCTATAACTTGTGTTCTTCTTAATTTTTCATTTTTTATTCTATCACCACGCCAATTATTAATATTTTAATATTTCTGTGAGTTATTAATTATTGTTTCTATTACTTTTTTAGTCACTGTCCTGTTCTTCTCAATATCATCGTTGGTAGCACACACTGACCAAATATCTTTTCTTTAGGTGAATGTTACGTTTAAATATATCTGTTGAGGATTTATACGCTACCTAGCTTAGATTTATTTGCCGCTCTATCTCAGCAGTTTGACCTAAATACACATATTTCTTGGTTATTTCTAAGTCTATATCCTTTGATTTTAATTTTTCACTGGGTACTCAGTCTTCTTTTACTGGCATTTATTTCGAAACCAATTCTTCTACAGGCGGTATCAAGTTCAGTTGCCATTGTCATGATTTCTCCTCGGTCATCAAATATTAAGACTACTTCATTTGCAAAACGAAGATGATTTAGCTATTCTCTGTCTATTGATATCCCTTTTGTATCCCAGTTAAGCGCTCTGAAAGCATATTCTAGGACAACTCTATATAGTTTGTGTGATAGCGTGCTACCTTGGCTGACTTCTCGTTCTATTTTTATAAGTTTTGTTTTTTATGTAGTTTAACCATCATAATTGCATTTGTGTACATGTTATCTATAAGTTTATTGTTTCTGTAATCCATACTATTTTTTCTTATAGGATCTATGTTACCCTTAGATTTAGTTGAAAATCAATAAATATTGAAGTAACTGACCTGTTATATTTAATAAATTTTTTATAAGAGTTTTCATACATTGGAAGTGATTGCTTGTGCCAAACCTTGTCTAAACCCGACCAGTTCTTTTGGCTGATAAAAATCTAGTTTTTTTTCAACCTTAGTTATTATTCTGATGAATAGCTTATGACTATAGTTTAAAAGGCTTATCGGTCGATAATTTTCTAGATCTGGTTTGGCGAATAAGTATAGCTACTGCATTATTCCATTTAGTGGGTATTGTACACTCATATAGGCATAGTTTTCTTATTTTTTTCCAGTACAAAACTATTTGGCTTTTATATCTTCTATCATAAAACCGTTTTTACCAAGAGCTTAATCCTGTTATTCCTTTTTTTGTTCTAAAATCTCTGATAGCTTTTCATATCCTTTGATTATGGTATTTTCTGTGATTTTCTTTTGTTCTTTTGTTTGTCTTTTTTCTGATGACTTTAGGTATCTTTTTGTTTGTTGTAATTCTTATCTTTCTTTTTTTTATTATTGCTTTCGTTTTACAATTAATTTTTTCGATTTTTTAAGTTTTGGGCAGTATATTTTTTTATTCTCTTTACAATTTAGTCGTTTAAGGAATCGATATTTGGATCTGATGTAAGTTTGGTGCCCAACGTGTCTCTAATAAATAGTTAATATTCGTCGGTTTGGTTTGGTCTAGATTTTCTTTGGATCAGTCTGTATATTTTTTACCAAGGTATTTAACGTAACTCTTTCTATTATGTGATTACTGGTCGTTATAAATTTATTTAGCACTGTGACATTTTTGAAGATTTGTTTTTTATCGGTATTTATTTTATATTTTATTTATTTTTTATATTTTTATATTTTATTTATTATATTATATTTTATCTATTTCCTTTTTGAGTTTTGTCATGTCCATCTTTGATGGTTTTTGTAGAAGAAGCTATTCATTTGGAATACATTATTTTTTAATAAGAAGCCCAGTTGAGTTGTTCTTCTGTAATTTCTGATTCCAGAACCAAACTGTACCATTGCAGTTTTTCTGTCTTCTTTTTTCAGGCCAATTTTGGCAGTAAAATCTCTATACATGACCGTAAAGTGAGCGGATTTTTCACTCATTGCTTGGGTAATATTGTTATAGAAGGTATCTACTTCGTCATTTTTGTAGTCGCTTGTCGGTGCATATATTTCTAGGATTTTCATGTGTCTTAGTGTGATCTTCAAACAATGGTATAATATTTTCGTCAATACACTTTCATTAAGCTGCTGTTGTTAACATGCTTTTGTGTATGAAGAAGCTAATATCTCCATATATTTCTATTTTATTATCTACATATGTATGTAGTAAAACACGTGTCATGCTTTTAGTGTCTTTAAGTTTTTTCTACGACTTATTTTATCTTTGTTATTCTAAGTTTTATTTTAATTGATTTTCCTTTTGATAGCAAAGTTGTTGTATTATATGTATGTAGCTTAATGTATTTTGATTGTCATATTTTTGTCCTTCTTACTTGAAGTGCTAAATTTTGAAAATTGATGTTATATTTTCAGAGGAGTTTGGCAGTGTTTTATTATCTATATCTCCAATATGATAGGAGGGATATAAATATTGACTTGACAGAATGTAAGGTTGAAACATTTAGATCCTTTATTATCTATGGAGATCGTAGAGACGTAGCCGTTACTCTGCATTTATATAGATATATAGATATATAGATTATATAGATATATAGATAATCAATATTCGTTGCCATATAACAGGTTACTAATACCCAATAGTTCAGTTCAATCATTTTAAACGATATTTTTTTAACAAACTCTGAAATTGAAATTCTAAAGAGCTTTAATATTTTACTATTAATAAATTACATAATGCAATGTAACAAAATGTCTTTTTTAATAAATTTTAAAACGTAGCAGTAAATTATGTGTAAAAAATTAGTCAGTACTTATTAATTTTTGTTAATATTAGCTAACAGATTAACGACTAATATGTATAGAAAACAGAATACCAATGACATTTACTAGCAATCACTTAACATGAAATAAATTAATTAGTAAATTATAGAATGTAGTATATTTAATTACTGCTTTTACCTAGAATTTATTATTAACTTAAGTATGATGTATTACATAGAGATTTTTATTTAATTCTGTTTGTTATTTTAATAACTTAAAGAAGTTTTAGTTAATAATATTATACGTAGATGCACATATGCTACAACTAAACGTTTCTCTTTATTAGACTTGGTTACTCTACGAAGATTGATTGATGAAGTTCTTCGCATAATTTATTTGAGTATTCCATTGTTGTTTTTCAAACACGTGAAATGTTCAATAATGTGCACGTTTGTTTTACTTTATTAGCATATTTATTTCTTAAACTATTCGTAATGACTTCGAAACAGCATTGCTACTTACGATTTATGTTTGACGTATTCTGAAAGCTGCAGCATTTACAATCAACTGTAATTGGAAGGCTAAGAAAAACGTTGCTTAAAACATCTGAGCAGTTTATTCAAATATATGCACTAACAATAAAACAAAAATAGCAAAGATCTAAAACTATATATAAATTACTGATAACGAATTCTACCAATTTTCTCAACTATGCCATAGCAGTATCAAGCTAGAATTTGATTAAGTTAATTAATTCTGCTAATTTTGTCAGTTTTTTTGTCAGAATTCTATTTCCCATTCCTGAACGCATGCCTTCTATTTTCATTTCTGTTCAGTTCTGTTTTGTGTTGTCTGTAGCTAGTTCTTCCCAGTTTCTCCTTTAATATTGTCTACCCATTTTCTGAGTGGTTTTCACACGCTACATTTGTGCAAACTTAACAATCTGTTTTATTCATTTGTTTTTTCTGTTTGCTTGTGTGCAGTTTTTTTCTGTGATAATTTTTACTCTAATTTTTTTGGTTTAGAATCATATTAAAACCTGATTGTTGAGTTCTTGTTCTTAGTTTTTTCTCTGATATTATAAGTAGCGACATGGTTTCGGCCCTATAGTTAACACCGTAAATACACATTTTCTATAAGTTGACTGCTTTTTTTGAAGTTTTGAAGTGTAAATCCCTGTGATTGCCGATGTCGTTCGAATTTGTCTGAATATTGGGGTAGTTTGATTTTCTGTACTAAGTTTTACTGTGTAATCTAAAGAAGTACCTTTCTACATTTTTTAAGTATTACAATTAATAATAGTTCCCCGTAGTAGGCCTCAGAGGCCCTTTAGCGTCATAACAAGATAGGTTCGCTACAATCTAGAGCCTACCGTCTGCCTATTATTACCCCAGAGTTTGACCTCCAGGTACTCATTTACTGCAGTCTGAGTCGAGCGGGGCCGTAAAAATGCCAGCAATTGAATTGGAGAGTAAGTATTATAATTAGTACAGTGTTTTCTAGAGACATAATTTTTGTCTTTTCTATGCTCATGAAACGGTCTATTTATTTTGATACCGCTCTAAGTTTGTTTAACATTCTTGTCAGTTTTTAGGGTGTGATAATATCGGGGCGTTGTTATAGGTATTGGCCATTTATGTTTACGATTTTTTTTGTAGTAAATTGATGTTTTAAAAGCGTTTTATTTGCATGCTATAAGGTTTTCCGTAAGTGTAACTTGCACTGTTGCCGTATATATATATATATATATATATATATATATATATATATATATATATATATATATATATATATATATATATATATATATATATATATAATCATATATATATCTGGAGTTTATTCTTGCGTTGTTCATAGCCATTACAATCGTCCAACGTTTCACCGAATCAAACGCTTTGTTATAATCTGCAAACACCAGATGGAGTAGGATTTTGTATTCATTACACTTCTCTATTTAGGTACGCATTGCCGGGATGTGTCCTACCGTACTGCAACACTTGCAGAAACCTACCTGCTTAAAGGGGCCCTAATATTCATCGATTTTATTCATTAATGTGTTGGTAATGATTTTCGTAAGTAGTTACTATCGATAAGGGTCCGTAATTGTTCAGTTTTAGTTTATCCCCTTTCTCAAGAAAATTTGGGTGTTTTGTTAATTTTTACGTATTTTATTTTCTAAGGCCTTTTTAGAAACATTTAATTGCTTCGATTGCAATAGCGCCACCCAACGTGAACATTTCGGTAGTTATCAACCTGTTTTGGTGCCCGTCCGGTCTTCATCTGAGCTAACGCGTATTCTCTGTAATTCATTTTAATGTCCGAAATCTCCTTTGAACTGACGATTCTTACATTTTAGAAATATAAGATTGCTGGTTGAAAATTAGACGATTATAAGCTACTCTAAATATTTTCGATAATTTTGACAATATCCTTATTATAATGTTTTATTTGTCCTGTATTATTTTTTGATTGGTAAACTTCTGCCAAATTTGAATCATTGAAACTAAGAATATCCCATTTAATCTGATTTAATTATTCTTCTAGTTCCATTTGGTGTTCCATCTAGTTAATCGTTCTTATATTGCATGTTGCTATATATACTTTAACTTTTTTATGATTCTGAGGCAGACCTTTTATTCTATTTACCTAGGATATAATTCCACTTGTTTTACAATTCCTCATAATTCGAGTGTTTAATAGTCATAATCTTCCAGGCTGGTTAAACATATTGGAGGATATAAGGGGAGTGGGAGTATAAAAGATAGCGGGAAGATTGTGGTTGAAACATAATTGATTTCTAAAATAGCGGTTGCGAGTCATTGAATCAGTCGTTTCCTTATGACTAAATGCTTTTTTATCATAGAAAATGAAAATTTATTTTGCTATAGTTTAAGGTCCTATGCGACAGTTATCACCTCATATATGCGGTCAATAAACGGATTGAGTAGATACCAAACTTCATATTGCGATAACGGATTGGATGTTTAATTTTTTACAGAGAGAACATTTGGATAAAATTTATCTTCAAGAAAATTAATATACCACATTGGTGTGATTGTTGATAGTAAAAGTTAACTCATGATAAAATAGTACTTTTTGCTATTGAATAGCTGTTGTTACTGTTTGTTGCTCTAGTTTCTATATTCTTCAGTCTACTACAGACAAAAATAGTTTTGCTCCTCAGAAACAAACAAATTTTTTCATAATCCTACACTTGTTCTACATACTAGTCTATTCTTTATAATAGAACTATACATACTAACACTGGTAAATTTTCATAACAGCTTAATTAGTTCCCAGAAATTAAGATTTGTATCGGATGAGCTGGTTTCTTTTAGGATATTGTTATCTCTAACTGAACTTTTGTTTTGTCGTTTACTATACAGTTTGTTTTTAACAATATATTATTTAACTAGTTTAAACTTGATCTTAATAATAAGTTCAGGTAGGTAATATTAAGTAATAAATATGCAGAAAGAAATATTATGTTTTAAATTTAGAATTTAAACAATTCTATGTTTTTAAGTTTTGTAAAATTTGTATTAATGAAAAGATAACCAAATATGCTAAGACATATTTCAATCTTTAATGGATACTAGTTTATAACCCATCAATAAAAAAATATGTCAGTAAATACTTTACTTAAAATGCATTCAAGATAACTAAAGGCTTTCTTTTTTTTAGAGTAAAAAACTTGTTTTTGAGTCTCATGTCAGATGTCCTTATTGTTTATGGTTTATTGTCCATTAAAAATGCTCAAATAAAAGCTGGATGATCTAATGTAAACTATTACGTTAATAACAATTGTGGACTATGAATTTCATGAATAATTAAAGAAACTTTAAGAATAACAATTCAAATATCTTTATCTAGACTGATTGATGGCGATTACTGAATGAGGTTATACATGAATAAGTAATAAATTCAGTTTTATAGTATACAAAAATATAATATAAAATATCCTAAAAACAAAAGCACCGAGTAAATAACAATAAATATAATAATAATAATAATTGAAAAATAACTAAAGGTACATTTGATATAATTAATCAAGAATAAAATATTTACAATTTAAAATAAACTTGCACACTCTAAAGTCACAATATATTATTGTAACATAAATTTGACTTAATGATTGTTCGGTGCTTTTTTATTTTATCTCTTGTTGTTGATTTGTTTTAAATTTAGGAATTTAAAAAAACTAGCTTTATAATACTTGTATTTGAAGGTTTTTATTAAAGTTAAAAATATCTAGACACTATTTCATTTTTAATGGGATATATTTTTAAAAAATTATTAAAAAATATGCACGTAAACATTACGAAACGATCAAAAGGAAAGTGACTGTTCCTGATCTGGTTAAAATTAAAATTAGATGAGAAATGATGTATTATGAATTAAATGCAAATCAAGAGTGGGGTGGGTCTGTGTAAAAATATGGCGAAAATAAAATATGGGAAGAATTTCATCGCAGGAAATTAAGAATAATTGTATTTCAAATATCTATTGCTACTATAAACTGGTTGCATGGGTTACTGAAATGGGTTACTGAAAAAAGTAGTAAATGCTGATTAGTATTGTAAGAATTTATAAAAATAACTTTTATCTACATATCTAATCTGTGCTGCGCTTATTAAGTATTTCTAACTGAAATCTGAAATTAAATATTTAATATAGTTTTTAATTTTTAATTGCTTTCAGATGTGGCAAATTTTTATTTTAAAATACAAAATATTTATGTGAAATATAAAAGGGCAATATAATTTTAAAAATTTTAGAACAAACTTAATAACAAACTATATAATTAAAAGTATATACTAAAGTCAAAATCAAAATAAATTTATGAACAAAAATGTAAAGGTATGAGTAAAATAACACAAATAATTAGCTAACTTGTAATTTCTAAAACACACACACATCGCACAAGTAGAAAAAGTTGTTTAACTAATTATGATGTGGTTTTTATTATTTAGTCTTAAACTTTTTATAGTTATTATCGCAAAAATTTGGTTTTTATTACATAAACCTTTATATAAACGTATTTTCCAAATTTGTATTGTCTCGACCAAAATTAAGATTTAATGAATTTGCGCACTCATTAGAATAACAAAAATTATTATTCAGTTTCAGTTTTGTTTAATTGTGTTGTTCGACATTTTATAAGAATGTCCTTTTTACTAAAGCAATTCGAAAGATAAGTTTACACATTTTTTGATATTTTTCAATATCATTATATTTATCGTTGGTATTGACTGCTTCTCAAAAATTGATCTTATGTATCAAATTTGATCAAGTTTACTATATATTTTTTTTGTACTCATACCCTCCTTTTTTGAATTGTTATCTTATTTAAGGCTCAGCCTAAGAAAGGAAATGTTCTCTGGTCTTCCTTGATTTTGATTTTGAATTTCTTATTTTTGCTTCAACTTTGGTTAGACATTTTACTTACTCACAGCATATACTCTTTGTATTTGGTAACCCTAACTGTACTTTCTGTAGTTTATTTTTCCATCACTTCTGTGTGATGTACCATTATTACCCTAAAAACCGTATTTATGAAAGTATGACAAATATTTTAAAAAAATTGATGTACATTTTACATTTTTTAAAACCCTTCCAGAAAACGTTTCACCAACAGCTAAACGGGACCAGTTTAATCCGCTTTGAACATCGATGAAGTAATAAAGCGCACAAGAAACTACAACAGCGACGAAACAAAGAACTACCTCTTCGCACAATATAACACCGATTATATAATAACGCTGATAAAATAAAAAAATAGATATAGAAGACAACGGCAAAGGGCAAGATTACCTTACTACAAAATATTACATAATAATCTAAACCATCTAGTAAAACAAGAGCTGGAGAAACTTCAAATAACAAAATATAATAGTTACTTAGAAGAAATACGTCGCGGAGACTCAATCAGGTGGAAGGCAAACAAAAGAATCCTGAGACAGCCAGACGTCGTCTACCCATTAGTAGCTAATAACACGACATACTCATCTGAAGAAAAAAAGTCAGAAATATTGACCACGCACTTAGAGAAGGTTTTGACTCCTAATAGTGACGAACACGACCCCTTTTTGCTTCCCAAATAGCTAACTTCCATTTGCAGGATGCCACTGAAATAACCCATGTCCGCTCAAGAAATTAGACTATATATATGACGACTTCCAAAACGCAAGTCTTCAGGACTAGACTTGATAACCAACAAAATTTTAAAACATCTACCCAAAAAACCAGAAGCCTACCCAACCTCAATTTGTAACGGCTGTATGAGACTAGGACACTTTTACCTGGCGAACTGCAAACGTATTATTAGTGTACAAACCTGGAAAAGACAAACACAACCCTGACAGTTATCGACCCATTAGGTTATTATCCAAACTACTGGACTAGGTGGTTTTCACTCGACTGCAAAATTTTACACTCGAAAATGAAGTCATCCCGCCTTATCAGTTTGGGTTCAGACAATTATACTCAACAGCTTATCAACTCCTTAAACTAACAGTGATAATCGAAAGGGGTTCGAAGAAAACAAATATACGGCAGCAATATTTATAAATCTAGAAAGAGCCTTTGATAAGGTTTGTCTGGAGGAATTTTTGTATAAAATGATCAAGCTAAATGTTCTGGACTACATAAAAAAATCATATACTCCTTCTTAAACAACAGAATGTTTAGAGCAAAGATCAACGCAACACTATTTAGCAACAAAACACCAAAAGTAAAGAGTTTCCCAAGAGTGGCTTTTGGGGCTAACTTTATTCAACCTCTATGCACATGACTTGTCCGTAGCAAATAATTCAATACTAGCTATGCATGCAGATGATACGGCGATACTAACACATGATAGAACATCTGCAAAATGCAGTAAACATAACATATGATTGGTATAAAAAAATATAAAATAATCAACTCAGCTAAAACTCACAGAAAAATGTTTACACTTAAGCGCTACACCCATCTTCCAACAATTAATTTAAACAATGATGATATATCACGGAACCCAAAGGTTGCTGCAGTAAAATACTTAAGAGTCCATCTAGATGCAAAACTTAACTGGGGACATCACCTGAACAAAAAACTTAATTTGTTCTACTGTACTCCTTGATCAACCGAAAATCTCACCTTAGATCTGAATGTTCGTTACTAATTTATAAGGCGATTCTCCGACCTATATACTAATTTATGCGTGTCCAGTTTGAAGTAGCGCATCCAAAACATCACTGAAGAAACATCAAACCATGCAGAACAAAGTGCTATGTTTTGTAATCAACTGCCCTTGGTTCATACATAACAGCCAAATACATCAAGAGTTAAATGTTCCACTAATCACAGACTACATCCACAAGCTAACTAGTAATTTCTTTAAAAAATTTGTGATGTGTACAAGTACAGAAAAATTAAACCACGGAAAAAAGAACATACACACAAGGCTTAAACGTAAGCTGCTACCATAAGACTTGCTCTAAATTACTTAAATTTAAGCAATATTAGAACCTAAATCTAGTAAGCTAGAGGTGTGAAACCACTGACTTAATCCTCTCTCCAAATTGATATACTCCTAGTTAGAAGTATCTTTATTGTACCAAAGCCGTATATTGCATCTTGTTTGCAGAGCCAGCTAATCTATATTAAAAAAACTTTTTAAATAATTTAAAGCACTTTAAATTTATTATAAATGATACAGTAACATTAAGTATTAAACTGGAATAAAATTGAAGTCTTACCTGTTTTGATAACAGGATAAAAAAAAAATATATATATATATAGTCCATGCCTTGAAGTTTTTAGGAATGTGTTTAATGATTTACAGTGAACAACTTTTAATGTGTGTCGGTCATTGACCTGTACACAAACAGATATTAGATTCTATATGATCATGGCACACGTATCATTATGCCTAGATTTACCATAAAAAATAACCCATTTATAAAAGAAGAGGTAGCCGAAAACCACCAACTGAAGTGACAACTGTACTATCAGTAATACTAACGCGAGATTCGAAGCCCGGCAACTTCTAAGTGCTGAAAATAACGCAGTAAAGTTAGCATCGGCGGCTTAACGCATACAAGTAATGGCACAGCACCATAAATTATACTCATCGTGTACAACAGCCTAGACAAATGTCCAGTTGTAGGTACGTGTCGTAATGTGTGGGAATCGGTATGATGGGCGCGCATATCGACAAAGTTGCGAAACAGGTCAAGAACCCGCTGGCTACCGCGCCCGACTCGATATTAGCATTACTAATACTGGATCGTCGCGGCATCTCCAAACACTTAAACTATTATACACCTTCATGCTACTTAGTTTTGTTAGCTCTCGATCGCGCTCGCAAGGTGTCTAATAGACATGGTGTCTAACCGTGCACCGCGAGTACACCTGCGTAAGCAAATATGTGTAGAATCAATCTAAACAGAAGGCATTTACTGGCTATTTTAACTACGTACTTACATTACACACTGATTTTTGGGCCATACAAATCACACAAAAATAGACAACGATTATGCAACATAGATAAGTAAAATATAGTGGTTTTATTCAACTCTTTGTGTATAGTAAACGTGACAGTATTTTATTTGATAGAACGCATGGAAAGAAAGGTAGTGAGTTATTCATGCATTGCTGAGATTGCAATTGTGAAGACAATCAACTGCTGTAGTTGTATAGTATAGATTCAAAGTTATTCTTTAAGCATTTGATTACAGCAGACCAACCGTTGTTCTGCCAGGAGACACAAAAATGCTAATTTATGGAATGGCAGCATATTGGAAAAATTTTCATTGCAAAACATAACGTTTGTCTTTTGTAATCAGGAGGAGATTTTACTGATAGATTGGCTATCCTTTCGTGAGTAATACTGCAAGCCATCGAAGCAATTCCGCCAACCTATCTAGTAATAGTAGCATAAAAAATGGTGACGTGGAGCATTGCTTCAATATGACAGTGTGCGACTACGCGTCGCATGCTTCATCATGTTCTATATTTGACGGATCTTGCGCTGAGCTGTGTTTGATCTAATAAACGAGACAGTAATCGATAAAAAAGTCCTTTATAACGACGACCTTCACCGGATCGCTCACAAGTAGTGCAGATAATTAATATTGTCATTAAGAATTTTCTAAAACTTCCAGTGGTTATGCCTTCATATATTTAAGAATATGTTGTGCTACGATTTTCTCATCAGTTGGAAAAGTTGTCCGCGAGTTAGACTTCGGAAGATTTTGAATTTATTGGTACAGTTTTTTTTAATTTGTTCCTATAATATATTACTTATAATAAGGGGCAGATATTGTTAAATTTAAAACATGTCAATTTGCACTTTTGTTCCGATATATCGCAATATACACTTGAGAGCAAAACAACCGACTCACCAACATGCTCGAGTTTTGAAAGAATGTGTATCCACTTCTATAGCATTCCAACTAAAGTTCAGTGTACTGTTTAAAAGCTTGAAAACTTTAATTTCAAATAATACCACTTTGATTGGAATCGGACCTGTTCTGACAAAGTTATGGACCTGAGAATATGTGTAACAAAAAAGAGTTGAAATTAATTTATTGGTTTTTTCAATACATGGTGTTGCCACCTCTATTCCTAATTGAATTTTCCAAGCGATTACTCATAGATCGGATGATTTTTCTTATTATCACTCTTCAATCAATGCATCTCTCAGTTCCATCACTTTCACTGGTGCAAGATTTCTAACCCAGACTCTTCGTTTAAGTTTATTCCAAACATGCTCAATTCGATTCAAGTCTGGGCTACACGAAAGCCATTCCCTTTTTGATATACCTACGTCAGCCAGGTAAGTAGTGGTCACTCGCGCGATGTGGAATCACGCATTGTCGTGATTTAGCATAAAATCCTCACCAACAAATCCCGCAAACGGAACATCACGTTTCTCCCTGATGTAGCGCCGATGTCCGCTGTTAAACCTCCTTTGTGTATTCTACTGGGAACAAAAACTAACTTAGTTTTTCCGTACATGGAAATTCTCTATATGCGGCAGTTTCTTAAATACAGAAATGAGCAAATCGCTTCCCGGCTTTCTATAGACCCAAATTCTCCTGTCGTTGCCATGTAGACACATCCTGAATTTGTCGATGAATAATATCTGAATCTAACAGCCGATGTTCTAATCAAAATAATCGCAAGGAAATTCCAATAGCCTTTGCTTTTGGATTTCAGTCAGCTTGGGACCCGTAACTGCTTTTTTGGGGGATAGGTTAGCTCCCTTCAGTCTTCTCACTGTCCAAGCGCTGGCGACCACATCTCTGAAAGTACCCAGCTCTTGCTCAAGGTCAACACCAGTCATATATCGTTTTCTAAGAGATATTGAGACCAGAAATCTATCGTCTCTCTCCGTTGTCACGCGGCTACGGCCTCTCCTTGTCGGCGGACGTAGTCATTAGTTTCCCGGTACCGACGCCACACTCTCGATACAGATGATTGACTCAAATTTAATCGATTTGCCACGGTCTTCTCACTGAGGCCTTCTCTCAACAATGCAATTGCCTGGTGTGCTTCGACGACTGTGGTATCTATTTTTTTGCGAATCACTCAACTTCGGATAAGTGACAGAGATAAATTACTGGATTGCAAGCGTACTTTAGGCTAATTATAATGACTCCGCTTCGCTTCGCCACTTAATAATTTAGAATTGATAGTTGCAAATTTAAAATTTAATTGTATTTACATTTCTATATTGCAGAATAGATAAATGTTGAAATATTATAGTTATTTATTATTACATGGACAAGATACATTAGTACATTTTAGACACACTAAAAATGTTCATTGTTAATTTTTAGTTGTTTTTTTTTTGCAAAAATCATAGAAGCTACTAGGGAGAAACCATGTTGTTTTTTATTGAGATAACTTATTTCACCTCAGAACATAATTTAATTATATATAAATATTAGGATTTGTTTCTGCATTTCAATAGTAAAATAGTCGTGTATCACATTGTCTGCACATTTAGATCCTGTGCTACTTACAGTAGTATAGCTGCATTTGCCTTTGTGTTTTTAACAGGATCCATAGTCATCTGAAAATAGTTTTAAAATTTTGTAACATTTTACACGAATGTTTTCTTTTCTAATACATGCGACCATCTTCTTTTTTTCAGTTAGTGTCACTTAAAACTAGTACGTGGGCTGCACGATATCTATTGCGAAAAACTAACAAAAACAAATATTTAATGTTGGAAAAATTTTTATTTTTATTTCAAAATAATTTTCCTGGCGGTTGATATATTGTTGCATACGCTGGAACCAATTTTCTTAGAATTTTTTCCATAGCGAATCAGGTATCTTCCAAACATAGGTTTTGAACGCACCAACCGCCTCTTTTGACGTTATCCACACAGTTTGCTCTTCCCTTGTAGGAACAAAAAGAAATTGTTATAGGCCAAATCAGGACTGTATAGCATCAGTTCGACGCTTTGAGTGATAAAAAAGCCAGTTGTTTGCGCTGATGTGTGTGAGCTCGCAATGCCATGGTGGAGAATGAGCCTACGTTGATTTTTCTTATTTTTCTAAAGAGTTTTGGTAAAAAAATGGTTGTGTTCCATTCAGAATTGATCGTTTTACAATCTTCTAAACCACTTTTGTAATATGTGCAGTTTTCCTGTGACTGTGCTTAAAAATTCTTCGCTATTATTGTTGTAGCTGTCAAATAAACTTTAGCAGATCTCGATACGTTTGCTCTGGGGTAAGCTCTTACGGAATCCATCTTACACATATTATATAGAAGCCTAGCTCGTTATAGATGATATAATAGGCGGAACCGAGAACACGCTATATTATCGATGGTAATTCGCCGGTTTTCCAGTATCATTTTTTAATCTTGCTGAATCTTCTCCTTAGTGGTAGAGGTTGATGAATATCTTGATCCTTCTTAAAGCATCATGCTTGTTCAACTACTTTTAAAGTTCTTGATCCACTCATACACACTTTTACATGGTAAAGCATTGTTCCCATATTGTGTTGTAAGCTTCCGATGAATTTTTAATCAAAGAAGTCGGATCACTGTTCTTTGTGCACATTACTAGCGGAGTGACTTTGCATTAAAAGAGAAGCAAGGAAAAATACTCTAAAAATATCAAACTTTGGTAACGTGACCATGCCTAGAATGCAATGTGACACACTTAAAGCTGTGTTTAGCTAAAAATGGGCATAAGTTTTGACTTTCTTATGTAAATTGCTAATATAAGTGAAGGTCATTTTATCTGAAGCGCCATTAAAAAGTTAAAAAAATCTTCAAGCTTACATTTCATGAGACCAAATAAAAAAAGACTTGTACATTTGTCATCTATTATTTTTAAACACATGATCCATCAAGGAATTACGACATTCAAAAAATAGAAGTATATCAGATACCTATAGCCATAAAATATTTCTCTCTAACTAAGGTAAAACTTTACATAAACGAATTGAAGCAATTCAAAGCTCCAGGACATGAAAAAACTATGGTGATAATTACTACGATATTCAAAGACGCATGTTGAACTTTTCCTACTACTCTATTCTTTGGAAGTATGGTCGCATCTTGATGGTATTAAAACCTGGTAAAACATTAGAACAGGAAACGTCTTATAGATTAATATTAACTAAAGTGTCCGAAAATGTCATTAGAAAGTATAATCGACGACGTAGAATTAATTCTATAGTAATACTTTGACATTAATTTGGACTCCAAGAAATCCGTTCAACTATTCGCGAAACAAATCGAATGCTCAGCAATGTAGCTAAAAGTTTAGAAAAGAGGAAATAATGCGCAGTAGTATTTTTTGATATACCATAAGTATTTGATAAAATGTGGTATACAGAACTACTGTACAAGTCAAAACAACTGCTCTTATATACATGTTATTAGTTCTACATACGTACAAGGGCACACTTTCCGAGTATTACTTTATTAACACCAATATCGTGCAGGTAAGTGTATTTGGATTGATACTTTATTTCCTGTTTACGTCTGATAAACCAGAGACATACAATAGCCTAATTGCGATCTCTGATGTTTTGATCCGTTCAATAAAATTCAAAGATACATTTAAATCTTGTTCAAAAGCGGTTACATTGACGGAGAATTATTATCAACAAAACCAAATTTACCAAAGATACTACTACGAGAAAGACCCATTCCTATGAAGAATGAATTAATTTACTTAAGACTTTACCTTAATCCGAGATAATATTAAAAACATTAATAGAAAAAGATAGCAATTAAACGTAACATTTAGGCAGATGTATTGATTTTTTGGTGCACCATTGTTACTATCAATTGATAAGAAATTGCTCCTATAAAAAATTATGTTAAATCTAATATGGCATTATGGCATGTTTGTAACCAGATCATTCACAAAGGCTTGAGAGTACCCTTTGTACTATTTGCTTCTACTGCTATGCAAAAACTCACGGACACCAAAGTGAGTTAGTTAGTGGACCAGCTCTCAAATGAAAAAAATTCTTTATCTACAAACAAAATCTTTTATGTTAGTAATTTATAAAAGAGTAGAATTAGTAGATCTTCTTCGATGTCTTATACCCGAGCAGCACATTTACTTAATACTCTTCCAGAATAGATCTAAATACAAATGATGTTATAAACATTTTATTAATAAAAAAAGCATTTTAATACGTATGTGCTCTTATTATTTCCAAATTATGTTAAAAATTTAAGTCAGTTTTTGAAAATTGATTTGTATATTGCTCAGCTTTATAAAATATATTACAAAATAAATTTTAAATATATATTATATATTATATATTAAATATATATATGTAATCATTCTTCCTTTTTTAAAAGTAGTATAGGTTGGTCACAACAACTGACTGGAATGCCTATTTAGGTTTGGCTAATCCTTGTGGGTCTAAATTATTGCGGATACTGTTAACATTCAATTCACACAGAAATAGAAGTCCGGTAACCTACGAACTAGTCGATAAGCTGTAGATTAGTATGCATACTCAATCACTATAACACTTTGAGTTGTTTTTTGCAAGACAAGGCCCATACAATTTGGGTTTGCTAATTTTATTGGATGTCAATTCAAATGGGCTAGATACTTGTGAAAGGAATCCTCATTTATGCACCACAGAAGAATGTTAACAATCAATTTTACAGTTAAAATGAGGTTTTCTTCCCTAGCACATCAGGTTTTTATAAATTACATATCAGCCTTGAACAATACTTAATTAATAAAGTGTTGCAACACTCAAACTGATGACTACTAAACGAAACGCTGAAAGGGATATTCAATCCGTTAGAACCGCATTTTTGCCCGTTGTGCATTTTTCATAATTCGCTCAGAAAAAATCTGCAACCTTTTTTATGTTGCAGCTGCAATCTTCCCAGCGCTCTTCCTTTCTTCGCTAACATGAGCCGGCGATCCGTTACTAATTCTCCTATTTTCAACAAATCAGTGTCACGTCATGATCTGTCTATCAACTTTTTGCTGGATAAAAGCTTTGATCATTTGGGCTCGTTTATTAGTATTCTGAGAAGAGCCACTAAATGTCATATTAATTATTAAATGTGACGTACAACAAACTTTTAGTATCTTAACTGTTTCCTCATCTTAAAAATATTTGTTATATTTCTATTGCATATAACGTACTCTAGTAATGCCGTTAATAAATATTAAGTTTGAAATTAAATAAATAATTATATATATATATATATATATATATATATATATATATATATATATAATGATAAGGTCCTACGCCCCGCATAGGAGCACGACCTGCGAACTGAGAGGTTATATTATTTTGCATTCGAATCTATTCATATTTTTGTAATAAATAAAGTACTGATAGCATCAATTACGGTCAATAATTTGTCGTCTCTTTTAAAGAATATTTTACGAAAATTTGGCTTGTAAGACTAAAAAGTTTTATGGTATCGGCTTCATTTTGGAATAGTATAGAAAAAAAAATTAACGCGTTAGTTAATTGTACTATACAGACTATTTTGTATTAATTTCTATACTAACAAGAAAAATAAATATATGTGTGATTTGTTTCGAAGTATAGGCATACACTACAAAACATTACATCTATGACAACAAAAAATCTATATATTTAGTAGAAATGGTATAAAATACAAAATGCACTATATTTAGTATTAGTCTCGAAGATCGATCATAATTTTAAAAGCTTTAGTTTTTCTAATCTTCATTTTATTTAAGTTCTCAAATTGTCAATCGTTGATCCTTCTTAATCGTACACGTTCAGCATATCAACATTTTATGGTGTTCTAGAACATAAATTGCTTTTAACAGATCCTTGACCATCTTCGAATCGTTTGTACGACAACTTTTATAGTTTTTGAAAGTCTTACTAATCATTTGAATAGTTTCTATAACAAATTTTCCAGTTTCGCATAAAATTTTACGTAGATTCACTACTCTACTCACCTAATCTTTGTAAATAGACAATCAGAGCAGATGTATTCAATCACTAGTGTCTAATTCCCAAATGACTCGGCCAGTGATGTCGTTCTTATTTGCAAATGCACATTATAATCCGCTCTTATCAGCTGCCACACCCTTTCTATAGTTCGAACTTATCGTCCTATGGTTGCCATTTCTTTAGATCACTAAAAGTAGTAAAAAACAGAGATTTGACGGCGATGTTGTCAAAGCGTTCGTGCGCTATTATTGGGCCTCACAACCAATTATTTTACCACAGCGGCGTTAAAAAAGCTACTGATCCGTTTGTAAAATATGTTTTGGGCTAGAAGAGTGTGTTTAAAATTAGCTTTATAATGTTGTGCGCGCTAATAACTTAGAAACCGTAATTCTAATTTATATTTAGCGTAGCCATGCATTGCTTCTATCTTTTTGGGTAAACCTTTGTATTTTGTAAAATAAACACAAAAATTTCCCATTTTAGGTACGGTAAAATGATAAAGGAGCTATTTTACTATCTCTTGCTGTTTAAAAAAAAAACAAGCACGGGCGTGAAACTCCGGTTCCACAGATGTCCGGGGTTTCTATACATAAACAAAAATTTGCGGCCACTTCCAGTCAAACCGATCTCGAGATTTTCCGATCAGACTGATATTTGGCATCTGGACTTGACTTATAGTTCTTAGTTGAATACTAAAAACGTTAGGTCTCTATCTTTTTTTTAATGGTAAGGCTCTACGCCCCGCGTGGGAGCACGGCCTGCGAACTGAGAGGTTAAGGCTCTCATACGTTCGCTCTCTCTGCCCCGTCGTCGCGCACCATCTCTGATGCGGGGCGATGTGGCAAGCACCACGCCTAAGACGAGCGTCATTATTACCCCCTTGTTCGAGTGACTGAGTAGGCCACCCGCCAGGCATCAGAGACTCTATCTATCACAAATCAAAAATTATAAGGCTTGCAGATGTCAGAAATGACAGAAATAGAAACTTGTCTCCAGCTTAAAAACTGCCTTGATCAAAACTTGAAAAATAAAAGGACGGACGGACGGACGGACGGACATACAGACGACATTACTGTCTACGTAAGGCTTCTCATTTTAATGTATAAAAGCCTAAAACTAAAAAGTACTACTTTTTGCCGTTCAGAGCCGCTCTTGGGTAGGAAAGAGAAGAGGAAATTCATGGGTTGTTGAGCGTTTCTTAATTTTAATAAATGAGGCTATATTTTGGTTTTTGGTAAAAATCTATGTATATCTATAACCACCTAGAAAATTTGCCCCAACTAAATTGGCAAGCATCAGACTCAAATATTACTATAGATACATCTCAACACTTCAATAAAACCTGTAAACAACTTGCCTATACAATGACTTTTCTAAATGCTCAACAGTATAACTTACATTTTAACAATAACAACAAATTACTTGACCTTCTTATCTGTAATAAAGATTGTACAACCTCGAGGCCTGACACTCTCATAAGTAACATTGATAGACACCATCTTCCATTCCAGTTCACCATTAATATTAATAATAAGCCACCATTAAAAAATCAATATATTTTATATCATAATTACTACAAGGCAAATTATGAGCCTATAGCTAAGGATATATCCGCTGTAGACTGGTCAAAAGAACTTTACTCCAAATCAGCTGAGGAAGCTGTCGGCTATTTCTATGAAATTTTATATCAGACTATTGAGCTTAATGTCCCACTAAAGATAAAATATTGCAAATATCCTTGCTGATTCTCTAAAAGTCTTATAAGCACGCTTAAGTGCAAACAAAAAAATGCTAAGTGAAATGGAAAAACTACGGCTCCCTTCGAGATTCTAGACAATTTGCACTTCTTCGAACTCGTTACAAGACTTACTACGGAATTGTCATATTACTTATACCAAAAACACCGAAAATTTATTAAAAAGCAACATTAAATTATTTTGGGCTTATATTTCTTCATTTAAATCAACTAAACTTTGCTACCTTTCCTCAATGTCTTATGAGCGTAAAACGGCTACCACACCTGCCGATATAGCAAAATTATTTTTAAAATTCTTCAGCTCTGTTTTCGAAAAACCCGATAATATGACAGCATTTGATCTAGCTAGCTTACCTTGCTTCTCCTCTTCTCACATACTTAGTAGCCTGAATATCATCGAAAAAGATACAAAACAAAAACTGAATCAACTAATTGCAACAAAAGCGCGGGGGCTGACAATGTCGGCCCCCTCTTCTTGAAGAAGCTACATTCACATATAACGAAGCATCTCACTATTTTATTTAACAAATGTATTGCATAAGGCAACTTTTCTAACAAATTGAAATTAGCTCTTATATTATCATGCCACTTCACAAATCAGGTGCTAAATCAAATATTTCAAATTATAGACCCATATCTAAATTATCAATTATACCTAAAATATTTGAGTCTCTTGTTTATGATGTAGTGTATCCCCACGTAGAAAGTAACATAATTCAACAGCAGCACAGTTTGGTGAAGAAAAAATCTACTCTAACCAACCTCATGACTTACTCTATCTTCGAATCTGTAGATCAACGTACCCAGGTAGATGCAATATACACAGATTTCTGAAAAGCGTTCGATTAAGTAGACCATCGTCTTCTTAAAAAACTGGCATTCAACGGCATCAAAGGCAACCTACTAAGGTGGTTTGCTTCAGATCTTTCAAAGCGCACTCAAAAAATTATGATCGCTGGTTATGAGTCGTCAACAGCGGAAGTAACATCAGGTGTATTCCAAGGCTCAGTTTTAGGCCCCTTCTATACATATTATTTATTAACAATATATCCCAATGCTTTGTTCATAGTAATTTCTTAATGTTCGCGCCGAATTTAAAAATTTATAGACAAATAACAAATTATAACGACACACTTTTACTACAAAATGATTTAAACAAATTCAATAATTATTGTATGAACAACAAACTGTTTTTTGCGTATGACAAATGCGTCCATATTAGTTTCACAAAAAAATAAAAACAAAATTATACCAAACTACCATATAGCAAATGCAGCAATAAAAAATGTGCCAACAATTAAAGATCTCGGAATAATTATAGATAAAAAATTAACTTTTGACCAGCACATAGATTATATAACTGCAAAAGCGCACAGAACATTAGGGTTTATTCTCGGAGCTGCCAAACCATTTACAAGTGCTTCCGCCTATATAATATTATATAAAGCACTAATTAGAATATGCATCAAGTATATGGAACCCTCATTATAATATTTACAGCCAAAAAATAGAGTTCACACAGAAAAAATTTCTACGAGCTTCACACTTCCATATGTTTCAAGGCAAAATAACCTATAAAGAACTTTTAACGAACCGCTTTGAACATGACGACCCTGTACATAATCTGCAACGACCTATTCAATAGCCCAGAACTCCTTGAAAGAATAAATTTCAGAGTACCCCCATTTAAAACGCGTTTCCAAGAACTATTTGCTCCAAATATATGCCGCACAAACGCTGGCCGCCGCGCGCCTTTAAACAGACTTATGGATACATATAACAAGAACTTCGTCTCCGTTGATATTAATGGCACGAAACCTACTCAGTACAAACGCAATATATACGATTTACTGCAAAAAAATAAAATAATATAACAATTATATAAACAAAAACAATGTAATCTATAATTAAGATTAATACTAACATAAATATTATATAACGTAATAACACATAATAAATGGTGTGGCTTACCGCTTGTGGACTTATGAGAGAATGTGTGTGTGTATGTATATGCGTGCCTGTATGTATCTGTATGTGTGTGTGTTTGTATATACCCGTTGTCACCCCATATCTTGTTATCGTTCTAATTTTAGAAATCTTACGCGGAGATGACCAGAGATTATTGCCTGTTCGGAAGAAACGGTTATTGCCACGTTAAAGAGGAATTTTTTTTATGTATATCCCTGAAACAATTAGCTGCCGAGCTCCGAACCCCTCGGAGCTACGGTAGCTTAAAATAAGTGTAAGGAATGCACAGGAAAGTCGACCCGTATTCTATTCTTGATTTCTCCTCATGTCAAATGTTCTATGTATGCTCCACTGACGTTTGCACAAGTCAGCGAATGGCTCAGCCGGTTAGGCATCGTGCTTGTAATCCGATGGACGAGGATTCTATTTCTATCTAGTGCAAAAAAATACGGGTCGACTTTCCTGTGCATTCCTTACACTTATTTTAAGCTACCGTAGCTCCGAGGGGTTCGGAGCTCGGCAGCTAATTGTTTCAGGGATATACATAAAAAAATCCCCTCTTTAACGTGGCAATAATCTTTGGTCATTTCCGCGTTAGTGAGAAATGTAAAGAAACAATTGTATGTCCATTGCTCATTTGCTCATTTGTATAACTTACTGCATAGTTTTGGATATTTACAATAGAAGATGGACATTTTTGTATGATTTTCTCATCAAGTAGATAATACTGCTGGATTTACAATATCATTAGCAAAGTAACAATGCTTTATATTTAAAGATATTAGTAGATACAGAACGAATTGTTAAACTTTCTTAAAGGGTTTTAACTTTAGATATCTAGGTATTGTTTCTATTGGATATGTTAAGTTAAGTTTTTTATAGTAAACCTATATTATATTCCAGAAAATTGCTAAAAAACCTTTTTCCTCTTATAAGTTTTGATTGATATCTGCACCATAACGTACAAGTTGTGATTGATGGTTTTGAATTAAGTTCTTTTCTCAATAATTAATGATCCTGTATGTAGCAATTTTTATACCAAGTAATATGATAGTGATGTTGAACAGTCAAATAAGGTTTTCCTGATTTTGTTATTACGATTACTGTCCTTTTTATTTTGAACTTAATGAATTGGTAAAACTGCCAATTTCTATCGTAATTTTCTCCGGGAGCTAATAAAAAAATTTCTACATCATTAGGGCAAATTGTGGCTTTTTACATTGTTTTAAATTTTCTCACTGATCTGTTCTCAACCATGTAGTTTAATTCATCCTTTCTTGAAAACATTTTTCTAATTGTTTTATATGAAAACATATGTAGATTATTTTTTTGGTAGTGGCCAAGAATAATTGAAAGTTATATTCTGAAGAAATAAGAAAATTTATCATCAAATCCAAAATAAATTTTTTTACGGAAAATATTGAGGGTACAAACCTTTCTGTGATGTGACCTCAAACAATTAATTTATCAATGCCAATCTGCGTTTTATATTTATTTTATCAGAATATCCTTCCGTGGTATAACAATACTTTTTTCACATATTTTTATCAAGAAAAGTCTTATTGTCTTAGATAGAATCTAAACCTTGCGCAATTTAAGTTTTATGTTTTCAAAACAATACAAGTTTTTTTCTGAATATTCATCAACATTTTGGAGATCGCTACCAAGAACAAGACGTAAGTCAATAATAGGCATTTTCAATTCTTAACTTAAGGTGGTAGTTTTTAATATCACTTTTTCTATTGTATACAACAAGTCTCTTTTATAATTATATAATTTTAATTATATTTTGTTTATGCGATCTATTAACTTTTTCATTTTTTGTTATTTTATTAGATGCTCTTTTCTGTCTCTTACTCTTTTATTTGTGTTTTTATAATTGGTATTGAATTAATCTATTTTAATTTACTATAATGAAAAATGCACATACTTTAAATTTGACGATATCAAATACATATAAAGATACAAAATGTCAATGGATTGTTAAAATAAATGTAAATAAATGAAATAATTTGATATTTAATTTTGTTTAAATATTTACAAACAACTTTTTGTTAACATATGTCTTTCTTACTTTCAATATTTCAACAATATTTACATATTTTCACCTATGTTAATGAATTATACTTATGATTCATCCCAATTCAACATTCTTTGAATTAGAAATTAAAATGCATATTTTACAAAAATACTTCCACAATATCTCCACACAAAGGATTAGATCGAACGTTTACTCTTATTGTTTTGACTTTTCATCTACGCATACCTCAGAGATGTCATAAAAAGCCCATAAAGAAAGGAGTTTTTGCCGGTGATCGTGACATTTTTTGTCTGTTGGTAAGTCGCCGATCACGATATAGCCCGTGTACCTAATGTTAAAAAGGGCAGTGTCATGCTGACCAGCGGCCTATGGGGTCATCGGTCAGCGCTTAAGAAGAAATAAACATAATTTTGTAACGGGAAACAAATTTCTAGTTGAATCGTAGATGTTCAGAAATATTTCGTGTTCTTTTGGGCGCTGGGAGCGAGATTTATTAATTTGTTTATTATCACGGATAGGCTTTGAGCCGTGTAATAAGGTGGATACGGTATGCATAAGAAGAGATGTTTATAACGTTCTCCGCTTAATCCGGCATAAGCTATAATTTGAATTTTTCCGCAGGTGATCGCCGTGGCTAGCGGCAGCGGAGATATATGGCCCCTGGAGAGGCCCGACGGAATGCCTTCCATACAGTCCCTCGAAGTTATGTGCGGAAAGGACCACATGGATGTTCATTTGTCGTTTTCGCATCCCTTCGAGGGGATCGTATCGTCCAAGGGGCAGCACGGCGACCCGCGCTGCGTGTACGTGCCGCCGTCGACAGGACAAACTTTCTTTTCGTTCCGAATTGCGTACACGCGTTGCGGCACTAAGCCCGACTTGCACGGACAGTTTTACGAAAATACTGTAGTTGTACAATACGACAAGGACTTGCTCGAGGTGTGGGACGAGGCGAAAAGGTTGCGCTGTGAGTGGTTTAATGACTACGAGAAGACAGCCTCCAAGCCTCCCATGGTCATAGCCGACCTTGACGTCATCCAGCTGGACTTCAGAGGTATTTATTAAATTTATATTAGGAGTATTTAAGCAGGTGAGTCGGCGAAATAAATTGGCTCTGTAATTTTAACAGGTGACAACGTCGACTGCTGGATGGAGATTCAGCATGGGAAAGGCCCGTGGGCGCCTCCTGTTAGTGGCATCGTACCGCTAGGATCTACGTTAACGCTTGTGGTTGCAATAAATGATTATAGAGGTATAAAGATGCACGATCAATTTTGAATTTTGTACTAATGGACGTAATTTTTTACGCAGGGGAATTCGACATGAGGGTTAAATCTTGCATGGCATCAGATGGTGGCGGACACGTGATTCAGTTGTCTGATGAATTTGGATGTGTTTTGCGCCCCAAGATGATAAGCCGGTTCCTGAAAGCTAGAGGAGCCGACGAAAGAGCGTCCGTTATAACATACGCCTTCTTCCATGCATTCAAGTTTCCCGATGCACTAAGCGTACATATCAAATGTAAGGTTGAAATTTGTCGACATGGCTGTTTGGATCACTGCCAGCTGCAGCCAGGCAAGGGTGACATCGATTCAGAACTGACCCACTATACAGGACCTATTGATCGAAAAGATGTCAATAATAAAGCAACTTCCCACTTTCCGACAGGTCCTGATCCTGTTAATTCTGAAGAGGACGACACCATGTATGATGATATTGTTCAAGAAGGAGACGAAGGAGCTGAAATTGGCGCAAATTTACCACCGATGAAGATGCCTCTGCATTATGATGCAAGCAGCAGCAAACAAACTCAAACTACCAGTACTAACGCTTACGAAGTTGTTGAAAATCAAGAGCCAATATTGGATATTGGAGATTTGCCAAATAAGGTAATTATTTACTAACAAAATATTCAATGGACATTATTCTGTAATAAATGTTTCTTATAGCAGTCATTTTTAATGCCCCACGAGAAGTTTCCGTTTGGTCCAAGACAGTTTAAAGAAGGAGATGCACCTCTTCCAGCACCTAGAAGTATGTCATCTAATCCAGATTTGTTACATCACTTCCACGATGTAAACAATAAGAAGCAATCAACAACTGAGGAATCGGCTAAGTCAGATAATACCATGAAAGAATCAAACACTTTTACGGAATCCTACGGATCGTCAAATGTGTTTCCTAATAAATCGAAGAGACGAAAACGTTCGTTGATGGTAGCGGATAGAAAGGTACGCAGTGCGGACGTCGGTGTAAGCGGTTTATATGAAGTGATATCAGAAGCCGACTTAGCGTTTAGTCCTGATGCTCGGGCTGAAGCTGTAACTGTATTCCAAGGCCGCATTAGAGAGGAGGTGGTGTACGGAATTTGCATGCCAGTCCCTGGTTTCAGCATCCTTTTCGTGTTGGTAGCAGTTTCGGCGGTAGTTTCAGCCCTAGTAGCCGGCTCTCTACTCTACCGTTACCAGCTTCAAAAAGAACAGATGGCCGAGCGCGCCCACCAAAACGGAGCCATTGCGATGAGTACCTTCGCCAACTGGATGGGCCTGCGCTTGCTTAAGCCCAGAGTTGAAGTCCCCAGAGTGGCCGAATCGAATGGCGCGATCGATGGCTCCATTGTGCTCAATTCTTCGATCAGTAACAAGACTGAAGATAAACATTCGTGCGACTGATATCGGTGGGGAATTGCGCATTAATAATACGTATTTGAAATGGTGCTCAAGTGTTTCTGACTTATAGTTTAAAGCTAAAGAAACTATGTAATCGAAACAGCTAATCAAAGGGCGCATTTGCAATATAGTACGTAGTGTATGAAGTGATACGCATTCTGTAGCGAGCGTTCAGTTGTATATAAATAGTATACTTAGAAGATATTAGCGGCTATATACAATTATATGTTGATATTGTCAGTAGCTCATATTTTATTAATTATAAATTTGTATTTAGAAAATTTGCAGTTTGTTCGTGACAATTCTTTAAAAAAATTTATTTGGATTTTTTCTTAATCAAACGAACAGATCTGTCAAGTTTTATCCTTAACTTTTGTAATTATAAGTAACTTATTACACTAAAGTAAAACATAATTTTATATTTATTTATAGGATAGGATTTTAGGAGTGTGTATATCTCCCATAAATATTTATTGCAAGGGATGTTTTGTGCGATCGAATGAAGAGCAACAAATAGGTTCAGTAACATTAACGAAGGTAAAGCAGCATTTGTGTAGGTAGCACTCTGTTCATTATTTATAGTTAGTAGTATGTAGTTATGTGTATTGAAATAGCTGCAGGTAAAGCCAAGTAAATATTTTGCTTTATAGTAACGAAAAAAATTTGTAATCTTTAAATTATTCCGCAAATTGCTGTTATATAGAGTGTTGTAGTACTTAAATTGTCTTACCTGTAGTCTTTGAAGTTCATTTAACAGACGAGAATATCACTGTTGTACAGTATT
This sequence comes from Sinelater perroti, assembly GCA_036346155.1. Lineage (NCBI taxonomy): Eukaryota > Metazoa > Arthropoda > Insecta > Coleoptera > Elateridae > Sinelater > Sinelater perroti. The sequence goes on from JARFIY010000001.1 coordinate 39,935,822, forward strand.
AATACTTTTTTAAGCAGCGTTTGTTAAGTTACTTCAAGTTAACGTTATCGTTAGGTACTACGATTGTTGTCTAGTTCAGTAGATAATCATAGAGGTTACAAATTAAACGAATCCAAAAACGACTGTAAATATCATACACTATCAATAGCTAAGCTTGACTGGTGTTCTTTTGTATAATTAAGTCTATGACGAGTAATGCCTAGTAATAACAGTGATGGTTCATTTACTGACCGCAATGATTTGTTGGGGTGCAAAATTCGGTAAATTGAGATTGTCTACGAATGAAGTGGCGGAAGCTGTAGCCGCCTTGCTCAATGTTGTCAGAAATTTAGAGTTAGTACTAATGTTGCTGTTAATATTATAAATTATAATATAAAAGCATCACGTTTTTGTCTGTCTTTTCATTTTAACTAACCTTGCAATTTGTAATCAAATGAGCTTACATTCATCTAGGTAACTGGGTACAAATCTCAGTTAGTATATAACGTACCTTTAATTTTCTTAAAAAATTGACCAAGGTAAAGATATCATAATATTACTTTTCAGGATATCTCTGTTACACAGTTAATGTTTATAAAGATTGGGAGGCAAGTCTTCCATTTAAAGAGCAATAGTACAGTTTGTCCGATGAAGTACCATAATTTTATAAATCTTGTTCATAACCTTCGTACGCAAACAATTTGATAAAACATTCAGTTTCAAGCTAAATCTTAAATGTAACAAAGCAGATAGTAAAATATAACAATATAAAACAAAAGAAAGAAAGACTTACGTGCTGATGCATGGCTACGCTTGAAATCAGTGTCTTAGATTGTTGAATAACCAGTATGTGCGATGCGGAGCGAAGAAAAGCAAGGAAGGTGAAAGGGTGTCAAAAGGGATGAGGCAATATAATATTCACTCGAAGGGCAAAGGAGTACTGCACATTTCAGATAAAAAAATGTTACTGCGGCCAACCGAATGAAATAAAAAATTATTATACATATGCGAACTAGCCGCGACTCCCTCACGAACGATAAGCAAAACAAGCGACAAACACAAAATGCGTATTATTAAATTAATTTAATTAAGATATAACATACTGCCAAACTTTGCAAGAAACTAAAAACAAGTATAAAAAATACATAGTCAGTACCTAAATATAGAGTGATCCAAATTGGATTTCAAGAAATTTTTTCTGAATAAAACACAAAATATTGGAACAATCTGAATTTTATTGTTATCAGTGTAAAGTGCAGACTTGTTATTTATGTATGAAATATCTTTTAGAAATTTTCCATAATACATAAGTTTACATATTACACTTTTAGCCTTGGAATTGTACCAGATTTGTTAGTATAAACCGTTTTGTTAAAATAGACCTAGACGAAAAAGTTTAATTGGGTTAGATCGCAAGATCATGGTGGCCAATCGATGTCACCCTTCTATGAGATAACCCGACCAGGAAATTTGCAATAAAGTGATTATTTCACACAATGTGTGTGGTGTGGCTCTACCTTGTTAAAATCATTGGTTACGTTGAAGAAAATGTTGTTTAGCATCTCCCGATTCTTCTTCTTCTATATATGCATACTCTTCGGAGAAGAATGTTTCGATCATGATGCGGGAGATGGCAGTTGTAAATAATTGTGCAGATGTTTGTCCGGACCAGTTCCTCAAGTTCTGCAACTATTTCTTGTAAGACCAAATGGATCAATCTATATTTAGGTTTATTTTATAAACTATAAGGATACCATATAAGATACCCTAGCCGCCGGTTGCCACTAGAAAAAGCCAAATTTGACGTAGAATCCGAATCCGCGATCAGAAATTTAAGAAAACTAATGCAAGTGTCCTAATAAATAGCCCTTTTAAAAATTATAAGGCATCACAGATGTCAGAAACGACAGAAAAACAGACCGTATAAACCAACGCACAAAGCGCGCTTTCCCATAGTGCCCAATTGGTCGAGTTGGTAGCGGGTTTGTTTCTAGATGCGAGGTTTGTGAGTTTAATCTCTTTGGTGGTTGCCGTCTTTTTGCAGTCTTTTGAAACATTGGCTACATTTAAATGGGAGAGAAGGTAGAGCTTATACTTCTTACGAGGCGCGAAGCGCCTCGACGCACACAACTCGAAGGCTTTACCACCTTATGCATAAAAGTATACTTTAACAAGGCCGCAACGCGGCCTTTGTTGTATATCTATCTTGTCTCTCATAATATGACCAAAACGTTATAATTTAGATATTTAAAATTTTTCAATTTATTCTGGTCCTTTTTGCATCTTTTTCAGTACTTTCTTATCCATAGAATGTAAAGCATTTTTCTATAAATCCACACTCCAAAGCTTCTTTTTGTTGTTGTTTTTGTCAAGGTTCATGTTTTGAGTCTATAAAACAATGCATAATATACATAGCATCTTAGTAGCCTAATTCGTATTTTTAGATTCTGTCCATTTCTATCCGTACTTTTAACCTCCTATGAGTTTTCACATTGGTCATTAACCTACACTTCTAAGTAGCGATAATGTGGTACATTGTCTGTTATTTGGTTATTATGATATAATATTGTTTGGGTGGCATGTGCAATTTTACTGATTACATTGCTTTTGTCTTTTTTTATAGAAAGGCAAAATTCATCACTCACCAAAAAAACAACATTTTTTGTAAGCCTTGTGCTGATTCCGCTAGTAACACTGTGCCACCTGTGTATCTTATTAAAGTTATACTTTCTCCATTTATAAGTATTCTATTCGTGTAGTTTTCAAGAATATTTCCTCTCAATAAAGATTAAAAAGAATGTCAAATTTATCTAATTAGGTAATAGTCAGTATTACTAGAAGTATGTTATGTTGACTTTGTCAAAAGCCTTCTTGTAATCAATAAAGAATAGATAGGCATCTTTATTTACGTCATGGCATTTTTCCAATAATATTCGTATAAACAATAGAGGCTCACGTATATCTAATCACGAAAACCAAACTAATATTCTGCAAGTTGTTCTTTGCATTTTCTATAAATTTTGCGATGTATAATTTCAAGAAAGTTTTGAGTATGCGTCTTATCAGACTTACCGTATGAAAATTGTTACACTATCTAGGTTTATTGATTCGATAGCGTAATAAAGAATGTAATTAGTCTTCTGGGATTACGCCAGTTTTATAGATTTGATTAAATAAATCCACTAAAATTATGAGGTGTTTGTCCTCTCTCAGTTTAATTATCTCTGTAGGTACTTTATATGGTCTTAAGGCTTAGCCTGTCTTTGATGATTTTACTGCTTGTGCAATTTCTTCCTTTATTATCTCTAAAATAGTGACATTCTTAACATTTATTACTGGCGTGCCACCTCTGTCATCCTCAAAACATTTTCTATATACTCCTTTTATTCATCTAGTTTGTCTTGTATCGACATAAGTGCAGCTTTGGTTGTTATACATTTTACAACTTAATTTTCTAACTTGCTTATGCAAATTGCGTCCATCGTTAGTTTTTTTAAATGTTCGATAATTCCCATTTTTCGTGTAATCAGTGAGTTTTTGCCTTTTTTTATTTCCTTATGTAGAGTTTAGTATAAACCGTTGTTGTTATATAATTTCAAGTATCTGATCAGTCATCCAAGCTTTACGTTTTTGTTTCTTTTCTGTCTTTAATATATCATTACAGATATTTGTAGAAATATATCAAACAATTGCCCATTTATCTTTTATGTTGTCGTTAATATCATATTCTTCGCTTAACTGTTATTAATTGTTTCTGTTATTTTCCCACACACGTCAGTATTTTTAATTTTGCTTATGTCAATTTTTTTACTATAAGATTTTTGTGATCTTAACTCAATTCTGGTATAGCCAATTACCATGTTGTCATCGGAGACTACAACCGCGCCAGTATAAGTTTTCACTGCCTTAAAAGCGTTTCAGAATCGTTTCTTTAGTATAACCATATATCTGGTTTTGCATTATGTGATCTTGAGTATCAGCAGGGGATCTTAGGTATATGTTCGACGGTTTGGAAACTTAAACCATGTATTCAAGATCGATAGATTTTGTTCTTGAGAGAATTGAATTAGACGATAGCGTCTTTCATTTCCTTTGTCCAATTAAAAATCACCCACGATATCTTGATAACGTTGTCTACCGACTTTGGTATGTTTGCGAGTTAATTCTAAAACTTCATTTAGATTATTGTATACGTCCTATTCATCAGTTTTTACTGTTGGGACGCATTCTTGTATGATATTAATTTTGATCTTTGAAGGCTTTAATTGAAACATTTCACTTCACTTGGCCTAAATATTTTGAGCTTAATTCGCCTCATTTCTTTTATGGTTTATAAAGCTTTCTTATTTCAAATAGGCTTCTCAAATTCCAAGAAGCGACCCTAGCAGACTGGACGACTGTTAGCATCTTGTGGACGTTCAAACTGTGCCCAGGACTCAAGGCCATTTTATTTTTCTTTCCTGCCATGATTGTTCTTGGAAAAAGGATAGTATGTGGTAGTTTTTCGTTACTTTCTACGTACACAATTCTGTAACCATTTGAGCCATCTTAACCATAAATATAGATGTGCTAAGTAGCACCTTACCGATCTGTTTGATTCCCGCCGTCACTCGCTATTAACAAACCTTCTGCTGTTTGCTAGTTTTCACCATATTTTACTACCCTCACCCATTTGGTCTACAGGTTAATGAAATTTACCGGGATATGGCGCTTAGGGCCATATGTGAGAACTGGGTACCGTGCAAGAACCAATTTCTAGAAACCATCTTTTGTCACAGACAATTGATGTGACCGTTTCCGGTAAAAACGTACTACCTTTGCTGCGTGACTTCATACATCTCCCAATAGTATACACCATTGGCAAAGTATGAGCCACTAACTTCTAGCCCACAATGGGAGCCACAGTGAATGGAGCTTGAATTTTCAATCTTTTTAATGCAACAATTTTGACGATCTACAAAACCATCTAAAGATGTCCCTTAATATGAGTTTTTTTTGCAAAAATTAACATCGACTGCTATGTTTTCTGAAACCCATTTCACGAATGTACGGCGTTTCCGGTGGTTTTTGGTGGATTTTGCTATATGTTTAGATACCAATTCTATTCAATTTAAGTCTTAAACTTCATCTTATACAATATTTACGAACAGCCAAAAAAAAATTAATATTTATTGTTTATAAGTAAAAAGATGAAATATTCTTTATTATTAAAAGCTTTGACGAGTCAACTTATCCAGGAAACGAAGTTTTATTTTTAGTTTATGCGAGATTTGTAAAAAAGTCGAAATTCTCATTTAATTTTTAGAATACCCAGAACCACCATATTGGCGTGAAAAGAAGTGTGTTGAAATATTTGAAAGAGACTAAAGACCTATCGCTTCACTACCAAAAAAATATGCTAGTGTTCGAAATAAACCGTTATTGTAATAAAAATTATCCAGGATGCAAAGACACGCAATGATCAGCCAGTGATTTTAGGCATCCTCTTGCAGTCAGTGTCATAGTCACTTGCGAGATGAATCTAACATCACTATATTGTAATAACTAGTGCGTTGTGTGATTGACTCTAAACTCGGAGTCTTACAAAGAAACCAATTATATTAATATTCAATAACATTTCGTCAGAAAACGCAGGTAGGAGGAATCATCTTGGTCCAGTCTAAATAATTTTAAAGAAACACCTGTATCTTGACCTTAGATACCAGAAAAGCAAGATGAATAATATTTTAGGCTACTCTTTGCGTGGGAATGTTAAGAATAGGGACATAGAGTGCTTTAATACTTGATAATTACTGAACGTTAGTTGTGATATGACTTCCATTCAAAGCTTACGCATAGTACTCTTATTTATCTTCAAAGCTGCCAACGCACATAACACGCAGTCTATACCATTATTGAGCCTCAACTCATACTTTGTTAAGCTAAGTTTTAACATGGTATTCCCTCCTTAAAGCTTTTTATCCCACGCGTAGTTGAATAGCAAATAATTAAGCACGTTGGTTGATACCTCTCCTTATTTTATCTTGACGCTTGTGGATTTTATTTCTACAACCAATCCTTCTTTTTATAACAACATAATTTGACTTACGTACTGTTCGAAGATTGCCGCCAATCATTTCCAAACATTGAGAGCACTCTGACAACTGATGAGACCTAAGCGACTTTAATAGATAGACAACAACAGTGCAAAAGCCTTTTTGTCCTTCTCTGTGTGGGATTTTTCAATCACATAGTTCATATCGCGTGTGCGAAACTGAGCCAACCTAAGGAATTTCACCGGCTTAACCACTAAAAACTAAAACGAGAGACACATTAGCCTTTTTTGGCTCAATTGTCACACTTCTTTATTGCTGGGGTCCTTTACTTCTTGTTTGGACTTCTTCAGCAACTAGGCTCAGCTACCATGTAGTTGTGGATCAAACGCTGGCGTAATTACGAAAGTGTCTGATAATAAGCACTGTTAATTTTTAATCATTAATGAATAATTACAATTACTATTGGTTATAGAAGGTAAATTAAATTGAATTTCAATTTTTTTTTTTGGCATCAATATTGGTAATCACGTGCCAGCGTGGTCCCATGGTTGAGGGACGGGCTGCGATGCTGACGGACCCGGGTTCAATTCCCGGTGCTCTCTGATGCCTGGCGGGTGGCCTACTCAGTCACTAAAAATAATTGACTACCTGCGTTCATTCGAACAAGAAGTAATAATGGCGGTCGTCTTAGGCGCGGTGCTTGCCACATCGCCCCGCATCAGAAATAGTGCGTGACGATCGGGCAGAGAGAGCGAACGTATGAGAGCCTTAACCTCTTAGTTCGCAGGCCGTGCTCCCACGCGGGGCGTAGAGCCTGACCATTACCATTATAATTGGTAGTAGACTGCGACTATTTTTTAGCGAAACTTTTTATAATTATTTTAATAATTACACGTCTGGTGTTCTCTTTTAGCTTGAAATTGTGTCACGTTTGTTGACTTAAACCATTTCTTTCAAAGAGCCACAGGGAAAAACGTCTAATGGGGTTATATAACAAAACCGTAATAGCCAATCGAACTTACCCCTTTAAAAGGTAATACGACCAGACAATTTAGTTTAAAATAAAGTGAGTGTTTTATGTGCTGTGTGGTTCCATTTTGTTAAAACCACATACCATTCAAGTTAAAATCGTTGGTTTAATCGAAAAACAAGTTGTTTGGCATTTTCTAATGGCGTACACTATTGACAAGAGCATACTATTTGAAATTGCAGGCCTCATGACCTGCAGCAAGCAAATTCAAGCCATCCTTGATCTGCTCAAGGCCGGTTAAACTACCTGGTACCTAAGTTTCCACCAACCTAAAAGCACCCATGAGGCCACCAATATCCAACGCTAGGACTTCCCGAAAAGAGAAGGTCAATCAGCGTCTCTGATACACGGCGATGTGGCAAGTACCGCGCCTTAGACGACCGCCATTATTGCCACTTGTTTGAGTGAACACAGAAACTCAATTATTTTTAGTGACTGATTAGGCCACCCGCCAGACGTCATAGAGCTCCGGGAATAGAATCCGGGTTTGTCCGCATCGTAGCCCCTCAACCACGGTACCACACTGGCAAGAAAATGCCACATGGTACATCAAAATATTAGAAGGAGCATTTATTTGCCTTAAACTTGCCTTAATCAGGTACAAGTACTTTTCAGTGTTAATCACTTGGCGTGGTTTCAGTATTACTTTAGATAAAACGATAACACTTTGGTTGTATTTCTCAAAACATTCAACACAATAGGATTTTTGTCATTAAGATTTTTATTAATATAATTAATTTACTCATATTTATGGTTCGTTTTCACAATATTTCTTGATGAGTCCTTTTTGTCCTTATTTTTGTCGTTTTTTGTGTTCTTTCTTTTTTTATTATAATTTTTTAAACTTTTTTTTGTTACATTTGCAAGTAAAGTTTACGTATTCGCTAATTCTTCTTATTTCGACAATGTCATTTTTGCATTTATAGAAGCATATTTGATGTTTGTTTACTTTTGTAATTTTCAATCTCGTAGAGATTTTAACCTACAACTAGCTGAATATAAACCGATTTAACTAAAATATTGCACAGCCTCTTCCTTATGGGTAAAAGACATGATAATCTAAGTCAGTAATTTTTGTAGAATTTTAACGAAGAAAGACAAATATATGCTTTTCAAACTATTACCATTCTTTTAATTTAAGTCCAAGATAATATGTAACACGCATTTTTCGGGATCAAAATGAACAATTGCCTTTATTTGGTTTATGTTTTTGCAACATAAAATTGCTATACCTATAACAAAATGTAACGTATGATGTCTGTCAAATCAGGATTAATAAAATTTGTCTTAATTAAGAAAATGCACCAATGTTAGTTAAAAAATTTATAAAATTTGTATAATAGTTTCAACGCACAAAAACGATTTAGTTACATATTTTTATTAAAACAAGAATATACATATCAAAAGCATTACAAATATATATACATATATAACATAGAGTAATAATTTAGTAGAACCTAATTTTGTTAAATAAATTTGAATTCACAATGGCTATAGTTAACGAGAGAGCGTAAATGCGCTTACAACAGATTTAGAAACTGAATTACATCATCATATTTATATTTAGGACAATATTTTTTAGTATGTGCGTTGTCGCCAGAAGCCATACAAATTGGACAAGTTAAGTTTCGTAAGTACCGACATGTTATTTTTCCGGCTTTATTTCGCAATTTATGGCTGTAATAGGTTCTAGGCGAAAACTTATTTTTAAAGCAAAATTTGCAGAACCGCCGAGCATTTTTAAATTTATTTGTGGAGACCCCATTATGGTTATCGTCGTTAAAATTTGTAATATTGCGTCTATTCCTTGGAGCAGCACTGCCAATATCAATTCTATTTGGATCGACAGGGCCATTACCATTTGAAAGCAATTGATAGTCATTTATAGCGATGGTACCTGCATTAATTTCCCCGTCGTTATATTTAATGTTTTCAGAGGAGATTGGATTCAAATTTTCCGCAGAACTCCAATAGCGATTATGTAAATGTTCATTACCATGTTTCTTAACCATGCGACCATTATTTTCAAACTCATTGGAAGCAGATAAATTCGATTAGTTGACTTATTGACATTCCAATATTTGTATGGTACACTTGCATTACCGTTATATTTATCGCATGAATTGCCACTGCAACGAAATTTCGGCGAAAAGTTGTCGCCATTCACTGTGCGGCCATTATCTTCAAACTCATTGAGAGCAGTAGAATTGTGATTATTTAAGGCGTTGAGACTCCAATTTTTATACAGGGCACTTGCACCGTGATTTTCTTTATTTCTTGAGTCATAACTACAGCAAGGTTGGAGCAAAAAGTCTGTGCTATTTTCCTGGAGCTGCTGACTTGAAAAGCAGCAGTTGAATGGCCAGGATTCTCTATTTGTTGTAATAAATTCTCACTATTCTTATAACCATGACCATAATTGTTATTGTATTCATCTTCAGGAAAAACGTCAATTTCAACTTTAGGACTATTATCAGGAGAAACGTTATTATCCTTCGAACGCCAAACGCTTTGATTTCTGAAATCGGCAAGTTGAAGAAATGAATTTGTATTAGCACATAAATTGCCACTGCAACGAAATTTCGGCGAAAAGTTGTCGTCATTCACTGTGCGGACATTATCTTCAAACTCATTGAGAGCAGTAGAATTGTGATTATTTAAGGCATTGAGACTCCAATTTTTATGCAGTGCACTTGAACCGTGATTTTCTTTATTTCTTGAGTCATAACTACAGCGAGATTGGAGCAAAAAGTCTGTGCTATTTTCCTGGAGCTGCTGACTTGAAAAGCAGCAGTTGAATGTCCAGGATTCTCTATTTGTTGTAATAAATTCTCACTATTCTTATAACCATGACCATAATTGTTATTGTATTCATCTTAGGAAAAACGTCAATTTCAGCTTTAGGACTATTATCAGGAGAAACGTTATTATCCTGGGAACGCCAAACGCTTAGATTTCTGAGATGATTGGCTTGTTGAAGAAATAAATTTGTTTAGCATCATAAAGTGCCATTTCAGACGAAATTTCGGCAAAAGTTGTCGTCATTCACTGTGCGGACATTATCTTCAAACTCATTGAGAGCAGTAGAATTGTGATTATTTAAGGCATTGAGACTAATTTTATGTGCACTTGTGATTTTCTTATTTCTTGAGTCATAACTACAGCGAGATTGGAGCAAAGTCTGTGCTATTTTCCTGGAGCTGCTGACTTGAAAAGCAGCAGTTGAATGTCCGGATTCTCTATTGTTGTAATAAATTCTCACTATTCTTATAACCATTACCATAATTGTTATTGTATTCATCTTCAGGAAAAACGTCAATTTCAGCTTTAGGACTATTATCAGGAGAAACGTTATTATCCTGGGAACGCCAAACGCTTAGATTTCTGAGATGATTGGCTTGTTGAAGAAATAAATTTGTTTTAGTATCATAAAGTGATTTCAGAAAAAGGTCATTGGTAAGCCTGCGGTTGTTATTTTCAAAATCGATGGCGTTGAAAAAGGTATCTTCAGAACTAATTTCATTGACATGTAGTTTATTTTTGCGAAACGCATTACGATCATGTTTGTCCTCACAATTATTATGATTATTCGATGCATTACTAAATTCAATAAACTCCGTTTTTATTATATCATCAGCTGTCCGGGAATTTAGAGGTACTGCCAGGTCGAAGTCTGTAGGATCATCTTGGGATATCGGACTGGAGCAGGGTTTCATTAGTTGCAAGTTTTCCTCCAACGAAAGAACATCTTGTATGTCCATTTTCCAAACTGAAATTTTAGAGTGATTGTTAGTGCCTTTTAAAAATACTATTCTAATATATAAACAAAAATAGTAATTTTGAAAATTATAATTCTTTTTGCTATTTCAACATCCTTTATACCTTTGCAGGTTTAACATAAGTAATAAGCAAAAAAATATTGTACGTGTTGTCTCTAAAAGTATTGGACCTTGGAATTTCACATACTGCTTTCAACACTATTTCCACTATTCAAAACATTCTGCACAGTTCTGTGTAGGAATTACAAATGAATACCTCGTCTTATTACACTAAGTCTTGTTGACAATATAAAGCCTGTTTTTTCAAAATCTGATTTTTTCTAAGCAGTCTGAAACTTGTCATTAGCAAATGCAGCATGATGTTTTTCTACTCTAGTAATAGGAGCCTGAAAATAAATTTTGCTGCAGCACGTTTTGTTAATATTTTCCATAAAACATACTTTAGTTTGTAGAATCCCCAGCTTATTTTATATTTTTCGAACTACAAGTTTTGTTCACTGCTGGCGTTACGAAATGTGAAATAAAGGGTCCGATCAATTCAGGCGCAGGAAAGTAAACGCTTATTGAAATTACTGTAAGAATTGTAGTAGTAGGGCATTCTATTTTAAACATTTTTATATACCGTTTATGTATAAAAAATGATATAACTCAAATGTTTACAACTACGTCAATAAGATGGCCGAAATTTTCGATGTCATTTTTACATAGAGGCGCTTCAATATCATCTATGTCTACAATTATGTTGTTTTTAAGGTCTTAGATAGGTGGCTGGTTTATTGACGTAAACTTTACTTTTCAGGTATCCTCACAATAAAAGTATAAATACGTCAAATCATACAAATAAGCAAGCCCATTGACATTTCCATCTCTTGAAATTAAACGTTTATCGAACTTTGACTGAAATAACTCGATATTCGCACGTTGTGTGTCATATTGCGCCATCTTGTTGAAAAGAAACATTATTATTTATGTCAATTTGATTAAGCTTCAGAAAGAAATAGTCATTAATCACGCCGCGGTATCGCTCATAATTCACAGTAATCGCATTTTCAGCCTCATTTTCGAAAAAAAAATAGTCCAATAACGCCTTTTGACCACAAGAATACCAAACAATTTGTTTTTGATACTCTTTTGGATTTTAGTTGCTCCAAATGTGAGATTTTGCTTGTTCACTGTCCTATTCAATGTGAAATGCGCCTTATCGCTGAAGATGATTTTCGATAAAAAATTTGTATCAATTGCACGATATTGAAAAGCCAATCGGAGAACACACGTCGGTTAAAATGGTCAACTGGTTCGAGTTCTTGAGTTAATTAGATTTTGTAAGCGTGTAAATTCAAAACTTTGTGCATAATTCGGCGTAAACTGATTTACGAAAGGCCCAATTCTTGCAACCGACGAGTTACTGAGAGTTTTGGGTCTTCTTTCAGAGTGTCCTTCACCGTAGCGACATTTGCCGGTGTGTGAACACTTTTGGATCGTCCACTATTTAGCATATCACTAACAAAACCAGTAGCCTCAAATATTTGCGCCAAACGACCGGTGGTAGTCTCATTTTGACGATTATGACGACCGAAATAATCGTAGAGAGCTCAATAGTTGTTTTTTACTTTTTCACCATTTTTGTAGCGTTCTTTAACCACTTTAATGCGATCCTCAATCTAATATGACCCATAGAAAATGACCTAAAAGTAAAAAAATGATACTGAATTGACAAAAAACAACATGGCGTCTGTGTAAAGTTGACATTTACTTTCCTGCGTCCCTATTGACGGACCCCATACTTTCAAGAGATATCCGACCATCTCTAAAATATTTATATCATGCTTTTATTTTTTTAAACATCTGAGTAGTATTGGGAGCAAATGTAATAGATTAGTCTCAAATTTGATGCAGATTTGCTGATCTGCTAGTCATTGCAAATGCGGCGGTTATAAGTATATGACCGTAGCATTTGCACGTGTTCACTCATTGGCTTTCAACTCTCAATTTATTTGGTCAGTAAAGTTGTTCTTATTCACGCATGCGCACTGCAGTCGATTCTCAACTATTTCCAGGTTACGTTGTTGCTGCGTAAACTGTTTTCATATTAACATTCGTTCAATATTTTTAGTATAGAGTTTGTATACTCGTTTACTTTAAAAAATTGGTTTAAAAATCGTAAAATTAATTTATTGGATATTGATTATATTTATTACCAAATATTTTGATGAGATGAAGAGGCGTTTCGAATAAAAAAAATACAATAAATTTCGTTACCAACGTAAATATTTGAATCGTTGCTCGAAAATTTCTGTTGGTGATAAAAACAATCTAGCTATACGAGTTATAATAAACAATGATTATTTTATTATCCGTACGATTTAAGTAACCCTGAAGATTGACATAGAACGTTAACACTATCTTGATCGAATAATTAAATGTATGAAAGCTTCACGAAAGTTTAATTTAACAACAGTTCAGAACACAAACTGTGTCAGTTAGTGCGGTTTACTGGAGTATCATCTCACTTGGTTTATAATATTGTGACGAATTGCTATTTGACTTTTTTAGCGTAAAGACGGGCTCCGCTTCGCTCGCTCAAAAATGCAAGTGTCAACAGTTATCGCGTGTTTTTAAATTCAGGCAGCTCGCAGCTAATACTAGTGAGAGTGCATTTCCTACAAAAAATATAATAATTTAGCCGTAAGAACTAAATTTATTACCGAAAGATTTAATCGCAAAAAATAAATTCCTTATAAATAAAATGCAATTTGAAAATGCTGGCAAAATTATCTATCAAGTTAAACACGTCGCGATAAATCAACGCAACTGATACTTCTGATCAGTCACAATCCACACTAGAACCCACTAAAAAGAAAATAAAAATCCTACCTACATATCTACACAATGCTGATAAACTTAAATACCAGGTATTACTTGCGTACTAAAAGATAAAATCAAAACTGAATTTTTAGCAGTTCACAAAAACAATCAACTAAGATTAAATTTAACAAACATAGTGAACTACAGTGAAATAAACCTAAGTTATCACACTTTTAAGGTGGCGGAAGCTAACAATCTTTCAGTAATAATTCGGAATATTTCCGTATCATTGACTGAAGAAAATAGAAACTGAACTAGAAACCTAAAGATACCCATTAGAAAAATTGTGCGATTGTATAACAAGAATAAATATCCAATCGCACTATGCGCAGTGAGTCTTAAAAATACACAAGAAGGTAAGAAAATCTTTAGTCTAACAAGACTTAATCATAACGTAATCGAGACTGAACCGAGAAAAAAGTCTGCAGAAATTCCGCAGTATAAAAAATGTCAATTATATGGCCATATGCGCAACTATTGTCAATCTCTACCACGATGTGTAAAATGCACAGGTAACCACCTATATATTAACTATGTCAAGAAACAAAATGAGGACCTACCGTACGTTAATTACTTGGAAAAGCACCCTGCAAGCTATAGAAGATGCAACTACTTTCTTAAGATAAAACAGTTAACAAACAACAACTACAGAACACCGAACAGATCATAGGCATAACCAACCACTACTAAGCTCTTCTGGTCAACGTGAAGCACGCTCATTTTAAGTCAATACCAACACTGCTGACGATCCCCAAAACACAACCGACCTCGTCATAATTATACTAACAAAGCTAAAACATCGCCTACTTCATCTCACCGATATAGAAAACTTAAAAGTCAATTCTATACAATTATACATGAGAAACAGTTGCCCCTAAAATTAATATTTGTGTACAAACAACCTAACAAAAAATTATTAAATCACGATATAAAAAATGTTCGTCAGTACAGAGCCCACAATGCTTTTAGGTGACCTAAACTCAAAAAACACCATATGGGGATGATGAGCTAATAACTCTGAGGGCATAAAACTGTGGCAACATTATGGCGAATCGTTGTATAATTATATCAGCCCCAAATGTAGCGCAAACGTATAAAGCTGACCATCAGCCTGCTGTATTAGATGCTGTGTTACACAAGAATCTGCGAAAATCAATTCAACAAACGGTAACCAATGAGCTAAACTCCGACCATATTTTCGTAATCATGCCCTTCTATGATGTACGTCAAATAAAGTCTTCCACATCTAAAATTATTAATTGAATAACTGACTGGAAAACCTTCCAAAAGACGCTTGACCAAAAGCTAAGATGGACCGGACCACTTCAATCTCCTTTGAGCACCAATGAAGTAATAACGCAATATACAACTGCAATACAAGAAAACTCACAAGAAGTTACAACGTCGAAGAAACAAAGCACAATATAAGATCTAATTATATAACAAAGCTGATAAAATCAAAAAATAGATATAGAAAAGAATGGCAAAGGACAAGATTACCATACTACAAAATATTACATAATACACTAAACCATCTAGTAAAACAAAAGCTGGATAAACTTTGAATAGCAAGATATAACAGTTACCTAAAAAATATGTCCTGAAGACTCAACCATGTGGAAGACAACCAAAAGATTGCTTAGGCAGCTAAGCGTCATCTACCCATTAATAGCTAACAACACGACATACTCATATCAAGAAGAAAAGTCAGAAATTGGGCCACGCACCTTGTAAAGAATTTTACTCTTAATGCAGACGAACACGATCCCTTTTTTGCTGCCCAAATAGCAAACACTTTAACTGACTCTTATTTAAACTATACATACGACGACTTCCAAAACGTAAGTCTTCAGGGCCAGCTTTGAAAACGAAATACTTTAGCAATAATACGTAATATTCCTGTCTGAATAACTATAAAAGACATTAAGGCAAAAACACCTACACTCCAGTACCAATAGTTGCTATTGAACAAAACAAAAATGAGAAAACCAACAACATATTTAATTTTAATAGACTGTTATATTGCGTAGAACCTCAACGTAAGAATAGTGATATCTCTCAGTGCACCGCCTGTCAGATATTAGAGCACACTAAAAACTATTGCCACATATCTCCACGTTTCATGAAAAGCACCACTACTCGCAATGCAATAAAAACAAGGACGGTGTCTTTCCCAAATGCGTAAACTGTGAAGGCTAATATACGGCTAACTACAGAGGCCGTTCATATTTCAAAAATTTTTGATAACGAGAACTACAAACCCTAATGCGTCAATTACAGGAAAAAAACAGCAGAACATTCCTCTAAACTATAGTCTAATTAGCCTGATATTTAAAACTTCAGTTTGGATTTTAAAAGTCTCGTGCAACAACACACCAGCTTCTGAGGCTCACAAAGCTGGTAGAAGAAAGATTTGAAAACAAAATTCAAACGCTCGCTGCATTTGTAGATGTGGCACAAACCTTTCATCGAATCTGGACTGACGAGCTTTTCCACATTTTACCATATATGGTATATTGAAGGTAATAATATCGTTCCTATCCGTTACGACCTTTTAAGTACGAGTCATTTTCTTCAGTTCTTCGATCCGTTAAATTAACTTTGGAGTTGTACAAAGATTAATCTTAGGCCCCACATTATTTAATAATTTTATGTCTAATATTTTCTTCTCATTTGGATCAAGTATATACTGATAACACACTGATTATCACTAAAGAATATATTAGTAACGTAACCTCAATCTTCAAGAAGACCTCAACCAACTTAACTTGTAGTTAAAAAATGTGAAGCAAAACATTTTACGCTGCGGCGGTTCTAGATTTTCCAAATTTACTTATCAACAACACTAAGGTCTAATTGAACCCAGTAGACAATGTAATGCGATATCTTGGTTTATGTTTAGATAAAAAACTTAATTGAAATTCATACATTAATAAAAAGAACTATCTGAGTCATGTGCAAGGGTGATTATACCAATAATCAACAAAAAATCGCTCCTCAGAATTAAATGTGGGATCTTAATCCACATGTCTTTGACAAGACCTAATAATTCATATAGATGCCATAGGGCTGTAGCATATGGAGTGCAATATCTAAGACCAACCTAAATTTTGTTTTACAAAATAAAATTCTGAGAATGATAACTAATGCAAAATGTGACAGTGACAGTAACTAAATCTTTAATCAATCACAATGTAAACTAATTACAATTGCGTGGTAAACTTCCGTACGTTGCAAAAACTGATTAAATACATGACTTTACTGATTAGTGCGTCTAGTTCGAAAAGCTTATGAATAAACTCACTGGAACGTTTTCTTGGGTGTAAGGGACCCATCAACATTTTACGGACTCAAATTTCAACCTCACCTACACGAACGCTGATCACCTAAATCAGCCGGTGCACCCTGTCAGACAACTAACGAGGCTCTGGTGACCCAGCATCGGGGGGGCACCCCGATACCAGTTGTTTCAAAGTAACGGAGCCCATCTCACGGATAGGAACTAAACCAAAATAAAGCATTCGAAATTATGGCCAATCGAGCATAAATAACAATGGCGAGTGAATGATGGAGTTCTACATAGGTAATTATGTCTTATAGAAAACATTTTCTTCAAACACAAACTAATATATAAATACACATTTGAAAAAAAAGCAAGACAGGTAATATGCGTCATAGACTATATAATATATAACACCAATGCAAGGTATGCGATACCAGACGTAAAGCTGATACGAGGCGCAGAATTAACAACAGACCATAGACCACTAGAAGCCAACAAAAATTAGAGCTCCAAAAATTAAACTAATAAAAGTATAAAAAACTTAAATTAAGAGAATTAGAGGATGAATACATAGAAGCAAGAGACTAACTACCCAAGAATAATATAAAACAGAAACAAATACCATATAGGATGTAAACGAAAGATGGGAAAGACTAAACAAACAAAATAGCCAACGAAACCTGTGGAATACAAGTAATTACACGGGAACAAAAGAAAACCATATGGTAAGACAAAAAAGAAAAGCGAAGGATTAAGAGAGGAGCATAAAAGATGTACCTGAGAACAAAGACACAAAACTACAAAGAAAGATACGAGCAAATGGAAAACAAAGCAAAAGACGCAGTTAAAGAAGTCAAAGTAAGTACATGGGAGGAGTTTGAAAAAACAATAGAATAATCATTTAGAGAAAATTAAAGAAAGTTTTGTACAATAGAAAAAGATTAAAAAAGAGCAATTCACAGCAAGTAAGATGCGTAAGAAATGAACAGAATAATTTAGAAACAAAGACCGAAAAAATTCTTGAAACTTGGAGAAAATATAAAAGCAAATTCTACAATTACAAAAAAATAGAAAATGAAACAGAAAGAAGAAGAAACCTAGATAGCGCAAGCAAAAGTGGAGTTAGCCGTAAAATCTTTAAATGCTAGAAAATCGCCAGGAAAAGATAAAATAGCCCCAAAACTACTAAAACATGGGGAGACAACGTAATAAAATAGCTTACTAGAATATACCGCTAAGTTTGAGAAACCGAAGAAATACCAAAAGATTGAGAGAAAAATCTAATAATCCCAATACGTAAAAAGGGCAACATTCTAGAACTAGAAAACTATAGAGTAATATGCCTTACACCAGTAACGCTTTTTTCAGTTTTTCTTAAAGATACCAGAAAAAAGATTAAGAAAAGAAGTAGAAGAACAATTAGTGAAAAACCAAACAGCTTACAGACAGAAAATACAAACACAAGATCACATTTTCACCCTGCGTATGATAATAGAAAGGCACATAGAAAAGAGTAAAAATTATGCCTGACCTTTGTAGATTTAAATTTAGCGTTCGATATGGTACCGAAACACCATATATGGCAAACACTAAATGAACTAAACCTAAAGAAAAAACTAAGAAAAACCATAAATAGCTCATATAAGAACGAGAAAGGTGCAGGTAGATTAAATGGAACTTGTTCAAAATCTTTTAAAATAAAGAAATAGAAGGGATAGCCTAAACCTATTTTTATTTGTTTTGGTAATGGAAAATATAATAAAGAAATGAAAAAGAAATACAATAATGCTCAAAATGGGTGACTGAAACATGCAACTAGTACAGGTACAAAACCTGTTCTATGCCGATGATATGATATTATTCGACAGCAATGAAAGAAACTTACAGCAACTAGCAAACAAATGAAAAGAACAACTAAAAACAAATGAATGGAAATAAAAGCAAAGTCATAAACATAACCAAAAGACAAGGAAACTAATTAGAAGACTAGGGAATAAAACTAAACGGATTAATACTAGAACAAGTGAAAACCTACAAATACATGGAAACAACTATTTCCAGAGAGGGAAAGATAGAGAAATGTTAAACAGAGTAAGAAAACAAAAGTAAAGTGCATTGCCAAATCAAATATACGGTAGTAGGGATAAGAGAAGTTACTAAAAAGACGAAAGTACATCTTTACAAAACAGTTTAATCCCAAAATTTACATATGAAACTGAAAGCTGGACCCATAATTGACAAACACGAATAAAAATAACGGCAACGGAGATGCGATACTCAAAAAGATAAAAGAAAAGACAGGACAAGATAGAATCAGAAATCAGGTAATAAAAAAACAACTAGTGCAAAAACCTTTAATACACAAAATAGCAAATATTCAACTAAATGGTTGATACATGTTAAATGAACGACAAAAAATAAACTACCGAAATGAACATATGAAGCGAGAACAGAAATCAGAAGGCCGAGTGGAAGGCCAAGGAAAATCGGGGACGACAACCTAACCGAGGTAATGTCCAGGCGGAGAAAAACACTAAGAGAAATAAAAGAAGGTATGGCAAGAGATAGGTACACATATAGAAAATGGAGTAAGGCCTAAACTCCCACACTGTAATGGCACATGAAAGATAAGATAAAGAAAAAGAAAGGAGATTTTCTTAATTCTGCTCTACTTGATTTTTTAACAAATTTCGATCATTTTGCCACACATTGTTCCTCCTAAACTAAGAGTTGCCCATCAAAAGGTATTTTTGGCATCCTAGGCTGATAATTTTTCACCCGCCCTCAATCAAATTTTTGCAAGGTAAGAACGTGCAAATTTTTAACTAGATCGTGGAACAATCTAACTATTTTTTTGCGCACTTACAGGCACTGCAGCCTTAAGGACATTATTGTGCCGACTAACATGCACTTATTCTAGAACATTCACACACACCCATGGGTTTAGCGAGACTCGAACTCGCGCGCGCCGGCTAGAAGACAGAGCCAACTGCTTGAACCATCTGAACTTATAAATGGCCGTGGCAAATGCGCTTTATGCGTTCGGCAATGGAGCGGCCCGTTAACGTGCGTGCACAAACGCATGGACCTGCTCGTGTAAATGGAAAGCTTAGAGCTCGGCTATTTCACCGTTTATATCACTCGTCTTTGTTTAATTTTCTTACAAACGTATAAGTTGTCTTTGTTTATTACGCACGGACCCCGTGTAAATTAAGAGCCGACGATCAAGCCACATTTCTTTGTTTACTTACTGTTCAAATGTATAGTTAGATAGAATATAAAATATGAATTGAATGACGATTTAATTAAAAACTAATTTTATTTAAAGAGACTGCATTGCTGTATAGTCGAGGAAAATTAGTAAAAAAGCTCGAAATTTTTAGTGCATAGACATACCGACACGTTCCAAGGCGCATTTAATTCGTAAGAGCCTCAGAAAAAAATGTTATCACACATTTTTTGTTATAATCCGAAGGTGCATTTGTGCACGCAAAAAATGCATTTATTTGATGAGCTTTCTGCAGACCCAAAAGAATATTTTATTTCTCGCTTAATATTAGCCAAACTAAGTTCATTCTCGTTACTCGGAGGTTTTTGGGGTCGCTGATCACGAATACCATGCTTAGAAAGCGCCTCGATGCACTTGGGGACCATAATTCTGGAGATGGGGGCGATTTTAGAAAATTATCTCCAGTTTGTTTATGTTTCGAGTTTAAACTGCCTGAATAAGGGTGTTTGGAGTCGCTGATAACGAATGTGATGTTTAAAAAGTGCCTCAATATAC
Source organism: Sinelater perroti (assembly GCA_036346155.1). Classification (NCBI taxonomy): domain Eukaryota; kingdom Metazoa; phylum Arthropoda; class Insecta; order Coleoptera; family Elateridae; genus Sinelater; species Sinelater perroti. The sequence goes on from JARFIY010000001.1 coordinate 39,956,577, forward strand.
TTGGAGGAGAGCATAATCCTGCGGATGAGGCGATTTTCGGAAAAACCTCAAATTTGTTTTATTTTTGAGGTTAAACTGTCTATATAAGGGTTTTTGGGTTTTCTGATCACGAATATGATGCTTAGAAAGTGCCCCGATGCACTTGGGGGCATAATTTTAAGGATGGGGGTAATTTTAGGAAACCAGCTCAAAATTGTTTGTTTTTTGAGATTAATTAATAACTTGATAATCATTAGTTGTAGTCACATAAAACTATACAATTACATTTAACCCGAGGGATGTGATTCAAGAATTTTCAAAATTTTCCCAGGCGCTTATTTGAATCTTTGTAATCATTAAAATTTTACAACCTGAATATTACAATGCTATTTAATAGTAAAAAAACTGAAAGATTAAATTAAGGAAGTAATTGGATTAATTTTATATAATGTAAAAGTTACACAATTTTAATATTTGCAAATTAGACTAACACATTAATTTGAAAAAAGCGTTTTATTTATAAACTTGTACAAGATTTGTGGTAGACATGCTAAATAATTACAAAATTGTTATATTGTTGTTAATTCTCTTGTTTATATACAATAGATTGTTTTTTGCTACCACTTTTGCACAAATATTTATAAATAAAATATCCTAATTTAATATATACGAAAAATTCAAGATTATCAAAATTTTGTAGAAATTTTAACAAACTTTTTAAGCTTTTCTTTAGTACATTTTGAAATCACAAACATAAATATTAATTAATTTCATTTAAATATTGTTGCTTTTTTAACTAAGCTAAAATAAAAAGTAAAAGTTTTAAAAATCCACCTACTTTTCTTTATCAGCGATTCTAAGGGCTCTTCCGCATCTTCCGAAGCCTGAGCTTCTTCGTTCTTCTTTGGATACCCGTAGAAAGACATGCTTCCGCACTTACAGACACGTCTTAACGCTACTGTTCTAGGGAAGAAACTGAACAATATTTATACAAAATTCCCAGATAAGAAAAGCCCAACGGTTTGCCGCTTTTTAGCAAAGCTTTGACGCCCGACGCCGCGCCGTGCAAGTGGGCGGCCGGCGCGCCGCTCTTTGTGTTCACACCGTATACCGCAGACTCTTATCTTTGCTAATTCTTTTAACGAGCTTGAAGATAAATAACAGATTACGATTGCCATGGGAATTTTATTTATCATTAATTTACAATAGGTACGGCAACTTTGAACGTAAAAATTGCTTTTCTTCTTCTTGTTTGGATTTTCAAATTTTAAATGTTTTGTAGATTAAAAGAAATTACATTTGATTAGTAACTAAAGGTGAGGTTTTAAAGCTCCGCGTGTGAGCACGGCCTGCGAACTGAGAGGTTAAGGCTCTCGTATGTTCGCCCTCTCTGCCCGGTTGTCGCGCACCATCTCTGATACGGAGCGATGAGGCAAGCATCACGCCTTAGACGCCCGTATAATTAGGGTTAATTGGAGTAAATGCAAACGATTTTTTTCAATCTGACTAATGTCCAGATTTGTATATAAGTGAGTCATATTTCTATCTTGGAGATTGTCTTGGGATGTTAAATAAAAAATTTAAAAAATATATATATTAACTTTTTTTATGTCTTGTTTACATTTACTCTCAACCGTTGGGGTAAAGGTGAACAAGTAACTACTGACTCATTTATTGCAGTACCCCAAAACTAGGGGGCAGATATGAACAAAGTGTATACAATTGCTCTTGTTGGATTAAAATGTAGTTTATGCATATGTTTACATTTACCCCACATTATGCAAAATTAAAAACCAAATTAATTTCAAAATTAAAAATAGAAAATATTTACTAGATTTTTAGCTTAAGACAAAATAAGCAGAAAATATTAATTCGTAGGTAATTGCAATTTAGCCCACTTTTTTCACGAACTGGAATTAACTGCCGGAAATCAGTAGATGATATTCTCTCCTTTCATCTTAATTGCGGGAATTGAAAGTACCCTTATAATCTGTTTCATGGTAATATAGCTGACATCATCTGCACTGATGGAAAAAGTGTTCCAGATATGTCGAGAATTTTAGACAAGTTACTTTTATTCCCGCTGATTTTACATCTTCAACTACACAAACAAATTTAAATATGGTGGTGTTTCTTTTACCACCTTTGAACACAGCCATAACAGATTTTCCGTTTGATAAATTTGAAAAATTTGAAACATTTTCAATCTCTATCTTCTGGTTATATTTCATCACTCTTGTGTAGGCTAATGTCGCTTTCATTATCAGTTGTTTTATTTTATTTTCTTCTTCACTTCTTGAGTTTTGTAGCCTTACTTTCTGGGTTTGTTCGTTTTTTTTTAGTTTTTGGCTTTGCTTTTTCCTGTCCTCTGCTTCCTTTAGTCAATTTAGGACTTCGTCTGTAGTCAGAACTTTTCCATATGTCTGCAGTTTCAATCTAAGAATGACTACATTCTTCAGCGTATTGTTAGATTTACATAGTTTGGCTTTGAGAATAAAAATGCTGTCTAGTATAATATTAGTTGATGATAATGTTGAAGGCTGTGGGTCATTTGCTGCTGTATGTAAACTTGTCAGAATCTGGTAAATTACAGCCATTATTAGATTTATTAGACAAAGATAAGAAGTGGTAGTTACAACATTAAAAATCTGACTTGGTTTCTTTGTGTGAAAATTATTTAAACACACTCTATTTTCCAGGTCTTCTTTGATGAAATCTGCTTTGGGAACTTTAAAGAATCCACTGGTAATACACTGGTATTCGCAAACTCCAATATAATGTTTTTAGTCAGCATTGATTCCTGCCGAGAAGTTCAGAAAATTTTATTTTTTTGTGAATCTTCCACATTCACGACTCATCTGTTTCTTGCCGTACTTTACTAACTGTCTATTCCAATTATTCTTTAGTGGCTCAAACACACACCTGTCAAGATGTTGCAACTTGTCAGTGAGGTGATTTGAAATTTTATTAAAATTATGTTATTTTTATAGCCTTTTCAATTATCCTCAAACTTATGCGACTGCAATGCCCATCAAATAGTAATAAGATTGTTTGTTCTGTTAAATTCTTAGATGTTCACAAATTTTCGACATCGATGTAAATCTGTTTATAAACCAATGGTAAAAGTATGGTTCTTCCATCCACCCGTTGCTTAAAGCTGAATACAATGTTCATGGATAAACGTTTGCTGAGGTCTATTGAGTTTATTAGATACAATCAACGGTAATAAAGCTTTACCATCTGCCAAAACGCATATCGGTACAGTAGTTCTTTCTCTACCCCAACCCCTAGATACACAACATAAGGCTTTCTCTTTACTACTAATCGCCCTAATACGATTTTGATCACTGTTAAGACCTGATTTATTCGCATTAAATACAAAACTGGTTTTATCGTCAATCAGACCAAGATTTTATAAATTGGCAAATAATTTCCAGTTTTCTTGCTTCTATTCTTAGTTTTTGTAGATGTTTTGGCTTTTTCAACGAAAGATAAAGATTTTTTCTCATAAATGCATAATATCAATCTTTCCCCGACACCCATCTTTAAAAAATATTTTCAAGCTGTTAGCTTTAACATATTCCCCAACTAGCTGACAAAGTTCTAACTTATCACAAGAAAGTCCCATTTTTGATCTTGCTTGCAAACATTTCACAATTTGATTTTTGACATTAGGTGGCAAACTTGGAAGCTACCTGATCCAGTTATATTTATTAGGGGTTTTCTTCCGCCTATTCTATTGTCAATGACAGATTTTGGAATCCCATAATGTTTGTTTACTTGGCGGTAAATTTTATTTCTGTTAAACACATCTGCAACAGAATTAGTGATATCCTCGGCTGTGTAGGATGGCTCTTTCTACTTTGGAACATAATTTTGGATGCATGGTAACTGCAATAACAACAAAAATGCGTGATAAAATTAAGCATTTGTAAAAATTGTTTACATATGCCTCAAAAACTAGTTTACATTTCTCCCATATAAGAAAAAGTATGGGATAAATGTAAACGATAACCTAAAATTTTTTATTTACATTTAGTGCGTATAATTCATGTTGAAACATAAAGTTGATAAGCCTCAAACATTAAAACCTAGTAATTTTTTTAATTACGTAAAAAAATATCCTTCAAACGGCAAGTTTTATAGGGTGGCAAATTTAATAAACATCTTGAAACTCAACTTCACAAGCAACAAGGGAAGTATGTAATGAGACTTTAATGGTGATCCATATCGATTGTGCCCGACTTCGTATTGATTCTTGTCACCTGATTTACCCTATATTATAAAATATATAGAATGTGTTTTTAATTTGTAATGTGCGTTGACAATTACCCTTATTTATATTTACCCTAATTAACCCTACCCCTAGTTCGAAGTGAACGCAGGTACTCAGTTATTTTTAGTGAATGAGTAGGCTACTTGGCAGGCAAGTGAGAGCTCCAGAAATGAACCCGAATCCGTGCGTACCGCATCCCAACGCCTCAATCGCGCAGTCACGCTGGAGCTCTTAATTAATAACTACTAACAATTAATTGTATAAGCCTGTGATGGCTCCATTTGTCAGTTCTTGTTAATTGGTTTTTATGTATTTTTTAGCGCTGAATTCAAAAATGAAGTTTATTTTTTTCATCACTTCAAGATTTTTGGAACATGGAAAATTTTAAAATTGTCAATAAGTGGAAAAATTGCGAAAATCTAATACCATAAAATAGACATAAATTTTTTTTATAATAAATAAGTAAAATATGTTCACTTTTTTGACTTATACTATGTATTTTTATAGCAAAACAATTGAGGGGTTGGATGAGGAGCGGAGGGGGTTTATTAATTTTTTAAGTTTTCTAATAAAAATTGCTATAAATTTTACATTCTATTAGCTTTTTTATTTATTTATTTTTTATTATTTATTTTAATTTTTAAGAAGATCCCTTGAAACCCTCCACCTACCACTTCTTTCCTTTAAATACCCGTTGGGGAATCTACAGCATTGTTTAGGTGCAATATGACAAGACGGTGGGAGAGTTGACCCTCCATTGTTTACTGAATGCGTGTAGTCGACCGCTTGGCCGAAAGCATGATTAACTGAGGTTTTACAGGTTACAGGTTATTGACGGCTACCCCCTCCTCCGTGATTAAACGTGTTTTTGTCGATGGAAAACTTATTTGTAGGGCATAGAGCAAACTTTTCGTTTTTTAAATAGATTCAAGAGGCTGCAAAAACTTTGAAGATTATTTTTGTTGCATTTATGGATAAGTTAATAGTGGAAAGGCAAAAAAGAAATATAACAAGATTTGTTCGATAAGTGCACCTCGCTTATTTCGGAATGAAAATAAAAGATCAAGACCAAACATGGGCACCCTACTTCATTTGCTACACATCTGTTGAAAGACTTATACGGCGGTCAAAGGGTGAACAAAAGCGTTTAGATTTGGAGTTCCAATGGTGTGGCGGGAGCCACAAAATCACAGCAATGATTGTTACTTTTGTTCGACTGGTGATTACGGTTTCAATTTAAAGAATAAAAAAAGAATCGTCTATCCAAATGCCATCTACTTTACGCCGGATTTCTTATTGTCTAGACGTACCAGTAACAATTCCACCAGAAAATGTACCTGAAATAGACGGTACAAGTGATCCAAACAAAGACAACATCGAGGAGTACGAACCTAGCTTTTTCACAGTCTGAACTAAACTATTTGGCTCGAGACTTACATCTGACTAAAGAAAATTCAGAATTGCTTGGTTCAAGGTTTAAAGCCAAGAACCTGCTAGCAGCTGGCTAGTTTAGCTACAGAGAAATGAACCGTAGTGGTCTAGTGGATAGGTCGCTAAACTACAAAACCTAGAGATGCGGGTTTGAATCCCGCTCCTGCCAATTCGATCACTGGCATCTTTATGGCCCAGCTCGACTCAGGCTGCAATAAATGTGTACTTGGAGGTTAAGCTCTAGGGTAATAATAAGTGATTGGTACATTGTGCTAGCCACGTTAGTACCCTTGTGTATCGTAAGCTCCAGATGTAGCAGATCTATCCTGTTACGACCCCAAAGGACCTTCGTATTATTTATTTTAGGTAGAGAAAAAAATGATATTCTTCTATATTTTTCTAAAGAAGGAGAATTAATCTTCTGTATTAATGTACGTGGACGTTTGACTCAATTTAATATTCAATACCGATCTCATCACAATGTAAATACATATGCGTTAACACTCGTCGACATTCTTGCCATTTTAAAAAGTATTACACACATGTGAAATTTGTTCTCGTTAAATTTAAATACGACAGTCATAAGTGGATTACGTACGGTGATCTCAAAATAATATCAATCGTCCTTGGACAGCAAAGAGGGTATACAAAGTTTCCTTATTTTTTGTGTGAATAAAATAAGCAGAGACAAAGAAAATCAACGGATAGAGAAAGATTGACCAAAAAAAGCTTCATTAGAACTTCAAATCAAAAAGGTACTCCGAAAAGTTCTCATAGATCTGAAAAAAGTTCTCTTTCCACCTCTGCATATCAAGTTAAGCTTGATAAAACAATTTGTCAAGACTTTACCAAAAGAAGGTTTTAAATATATTTGTGACAAATTCCCAGCCAAACTAAAAGAGGGTATTTTTACTGGTTCTGACATTAGATAACTTTTCAAAAATGATAATTTTGAGAACCAAATAAAAGTTGCAGAAAAAGAAGCCTGGGAAGTCTTTAAAAACGTAGTAACCAAGTTTCTGAGCAATAAGAAGGGCCCGAACTTCAAATCAATAGTTGAGAACATATTGCAGAAGTACAAAAATTTAGGCTGTTTTATGAGCTTGAAGGTGTTTAGTACCTAAATTCACATTTGGACTATTTTTCTGAAAATCTGGGTGCCGTTAGCGAAGAAATGGGTAAGAGATTTTATCAAAGAAATGGACTACTACGATGATGGCTGACTATTGCTGGATGTTACATCAAAATGAACTCCATGAAGAACATAAAAGGAAAAGGGGAAGCAGAGCATAAGCCGTCCAAAGAAACTTCGACACCTGAAATAAAATTATTTATTTTACATACTTTGTCATTAAGGGTAGGTAAAGTGAGGAAGTGGTTTTCTAAAGCATGACGTCCCTCATAAAAGATAATTAGATAAACAAAAATAAATTAATTTAAAAATCTATTAGAAATGCATATAAATGCATTTTTTATTAAAAATTAAAGGATCAATGACTGCCCCTCCCACTCTTATCTTTTGACCCCTCAACTGTTTAGTTATGAGAATGCATAGTATAAGCCAATAAATTATAAGAAAACAAGTTTTAGGTCTATTTTGAAATCTCACATTTACCCAATTTTTCGACTTTTTACAAATTTTCAAATTTACAATTTGTGAAAAATCCTGACGTGATAAAAAATAATGGAGTTTATTTAAGTGCTAAAAATGATATAGAAATCAATTATTAAAAGTTAAAAAATATGAGAACCCAAATCTTCTAGGCTTGTGTTATTAAATAGTATATTAAAGAATAAGAATTGTTGACACTAATTGATTATTTAATTTATTTTTGTAGATATTTGATCATAGTTTAATATTATGAGGAACTGATCGGTACTGCTGTAAAACTGAAACAAAATTTACGAAAAGCTGTTATTACCTTTTATACAATTGGTAAGTTTAACTAAAATAAAAATATGTTGTGCCTTACATACAAGCCGAAAGTTTTGTAAAGTTTAATCAATGAGAAGAAACGGAAAAGTTGTTCCATATAAGAATGTTGCTTTATTCTACGGAATTCTACTGTAAAGAAATGTCCACTACTATTCTAGAGCAAATGCGGACTTCGAAATTTTATACTTAGGCACAAAATGTCGCTTGGTAAAAATGGTTTTTGTTTGAGAACTTCTTGTCGGTTAACTCTAATGTAACGGGTGATTTGTGGATTGATATAGTTTTTTAAGTAAACGTGGCTTCCGCTCAAAAACTACTCGTATAAAAGTGAACTGTGTTAATTTAACTATAGTTGACACTGGTGCACTGTCTAGTGTTTTGGCACAAAAATTTACGTCATTGAGATGTTATGCAATTACCAAGTAACAATAACAGTGTTTTACTATCATAAGAAATATTACATAGCTTTTACATATACTAATTGTTTAAATATTTTCATTTTATTTCCTAGTTATTAAATTTTTTCTACAGTGCTTAAATTAAATTATATTTTTTGACTGCCATACTAGCACGCGGCGAACCTGGGTTTGACTCCCAGTTATATAACAACGGCAAACATCAAATTCTCTCCAATCGTCATACAAATATCTTGCCTTGTCATAAAGTACATTCTCCTTCTTTTAACGGGTTAGACTAGCTAACTGTCTAGGATACGCCCAATATAGGTTCAGAGTACTACACGAAATGTATGGTCAGAAACAAGTTAATAGACCATATATAAAAGTAAAAAAAGAGGTTTTATTCAATTACCTTTTAACATTTCAATATCATATTACAAAAATAAAAACTTGTACTAGAAAATTAAATTCAGTTTTTTTAACATTCACTCATATTTCTACATTTCTTAAAACCTTTTTCCTTAATTCGTGTTGAAATTTTAGCTACTTAAAGATCCAATTTATTACATGTCATAAAATACTTGTATCTTTTTTACTTTCTTTACTACCCAATAAACAGCTAATACCTGTTTAGGTTTTTTGATTGTTTTGTTAGACAGAAAAATATATTTTTAAGTTTATCTAATTCTATTTTAACCAAGGGACGAAAAAACAGAAGGAACAAAGAAAACGGAAGATATATGGTTAAAATATATGACAATCTAATTTTCTATCAGATAATGTTCTAGTAAAATTTTAAACTGATATTACTTGTCAGATAAGGAATATTATTGTGTTTCTTAGTTGGGTTTCTCTATCCAAAGGAAATGGGCGTGCTGCGCTTTTTACACTTATTTTTGTTTTGAGCTGCCACTTAAATTTAGTGGTATGGGAGCGTGCCCAGCGCTTCAAATCTCTCGTGGTATCAAGAACCACAATTGGTTATTGGTGACTACCTTATCCACGCATGGAAATTTCCTAGGCCACCATATTATGAACAAAATTGACATGAGAAACCACCCAAATTACTTCATTATAGCAAGTGGATACATATTATAGCATCAACTGACAATCCAACAGCCCCAACAACACACTGCAGCGAATGAATGGTACAACGCAAATTTCCCGTATCCGACATAAAATATTAGGGGGACCGGAATGTAATATCGTTTCTGTGTATGTCGATATTCGTTTGTCATTTATCAGCTGATTGTGTACTGCAAGGTCCTGCCAAAGAAATTTTAAGGTTAGAGTGACTTGTTTATTCGTAAATAATTAATTTTTTTTTTGCAAAAGGCCAGCCAAATACCAGAATACGAGAATGCATGAAAAGGTACATGTCTGGCATTGTATGCTTTTTGAGTTTCACAAGGGTAGTAACGCAACAGTTGCCACTAAAAACATTTGCGATGTTTATCCAAGTGCATTAGATGTTCGTAACCAAAATTGGTTTTCTAAGTTCAAGTCCGGTAATTTTAATTTTCCCGGCTCGTATCGATCAGGAAGACCAAAAACTTTAGTCAATGACATGTTAAGGGCGGAAGTGGAAGCAAATCCGTGTCAGATAATCGAGAAACTATCAAACACTCTTAACCAACCTTGGTCGACTATTCAATCAGCAGATTGGTAAAGTAAGCAGAGCAGGTGTTTGGGTCCTGCATAATCTGTACGAAGAAAAAAAAGCTAACCAGTCTACCACATGCAATTTATTGGTTCAGCGACACGATACAAAGCGTTTTTTGATCGCTTGATCACTGGGGATAAAAAATGAGTCATCTGTAATAATCCAAAACGCAAAAGGCAGTGGCTCTCTCTGAATGAATAGCTACGAAGTACAGCTAAGCCAGGTTTATACACCAAAAAGGCGCTTTTGTGTGTTTGATGGAGTATTTGGGGGTCGTTTATTTTGAAGTGCTAAAATCTGGACATTCTGTAAATGCAGACATTTACTATAAATAATTGGATCAAGTAAATCAATCTTTAATTCAAAAGTGCCCAGTGATTGTCAACAGAAAATGCGTTATTCTGCAATACACTAATGGAAGACCGCACTGTGCAACGAACCTTGGAAAAATTGGAGTGGGAGGTATGCCCGATAATGCGCCGTTGGATTTCTATTTATTCCGATTGTTACAACATTTTCTAAGTGGCAAAAAGTTTGAAAATTTGAATGACATCCATCTTCAGATATTTTGCTCAAAAACCAATTGATTTTTATCGATACGGCATTGAAAATTTGCACACTAGATGGCAAATCGTTGTTGATAACGAGGATGATTACATCATTGATTAAAAATAAAAATTTGTTAAAAATTTATCTGTTTGAATTTAATGGAAAAAAAACGACATTACTTTCCGGTCCCCCTATTACGTCAAAATGGTCTAAAATAAGAAACGTCACAGAAAAGATAAAACAGTGAAGCCAATAAATCAAATAAAAATGAGTAATTTGTGGTTACACAAGCCCACTACATAAGACAAATATGTTATCTGATGATGACTAAACTAATAACAACACATTCAATGGAATTGACGCAACAAAAAAAGTTTCTAAACTGATACCAATATTTGTACATTGTTAAATCAAATAACTGAAAACTTTTCAAAACGATCACATAAAATGCATAGTGTGGTGGCTTCTCAAGTTATTAAGTTGTGGTTGGAGTTCTAAAACTCTTGACATTTTGCCCACAATTGCGGCGGACATCTTTAGAAGAAAATCTTCTAAAAACTAAGTATTACTACTACTAATAATCACATCTTAGTTCTGAGATTCCTGGATCTTGGGTCTTAACCTTCTCTTTGGTGTCTGGTGGCCTCTCGTGGAGTATTTTGTAGACCATGTACACCGTTTCCGTTTGGCCTAGGGAAAAATTACTTGTTTAGGGCGTTTGTAGCGACAGCGCTTCTGAGGGTCGTAGTTGCCTATATTTTCAACCACTGTACTCTGATGCCCTCTGATGTCTTTGTTTAGTGTTGTCGCTGTTTGTTGAATAAATTTTTTGATGGTGGGAAGTTCAGTATCTTTATGGGGGATCGTGTTCCGGACGAACCATAGAGCGCCAAGGATGGATCGTAATACCCGATTTTGGATTACTTGCAGCTTTTGGATGTGGGTTTTGACAGCATTTCCCCAGGCAGGTGCTGCGTATATCATTATAAATCTTATGATAGACTTGTACATCGTCAACTTGTTCTCTGGGAATAGCTTGCTCTCCAGATAGTACAGCGAGACCAATGCCTTGGCTTTCCTGGCTTTCCTGGCGGCTTCCTAGTTGTCCGCGTTCCAGATTAGCTTGGCGTCTACGGTTACCCCTAGATATACAACTTTCTTCCTCCACGGAATGCCGCCCCAGAAGATAGTGATTAAACCCAAGTTTTTTCGTCGCTTTTGTCTTGTAAAAATAACTGTAGTGCTCTTCTAGAGATTGATTTGGGTTTTCCAGTTCTCAAACCAACGAACGCTGACTTCTTCCTGTAGCCTTCTTATTGACAGGTATGATCTAAGCAAACTAGCTACTATTGCCGTATTATTTGTCTACTGGGCTAGTGTCGTCGTAGTCATCGTGAGCATGTCCCTCACATATAGGTTGAACAGAACCGAGGACAGCACGGATCCTTGGGGGATTCTTGTTCTGAGTTGCCTAAGCAACTGTCCCATGCGTACAATTAGATAAAATTTGTGTTGGTCCGAATTCTCGTGGTTAGGATTTTTCAAAGCATGTTCAGCCACTGCTGATTTTTCGGGTTAATTAGATAACGTTTGTGTTTATTTCTCCTAGTGGTAATCGTTCTGCCCGTAGTCCCAATGTAGACTTGCTTATATGATCAAGGTATGCAGTATACCCCTGGTGTATCCTGTGAGTTTTTTGTATCTTTGGCTGGTCGAAGCAAATCTTGCATCTTGGTGGTAATAGTATAGATGGTTTCCACCTTGTGTTTATTATAAATTTTTCCTATCCGGTTTGTAACCCTGTTGATATAAGATAAGAAAAGCTTTGCCTACCGAAGCCGATTTCGGTTGTGTTTTGGGTGCGCGTTATTGGGTTTAATTGCTTTATTTATCTCTGTCCTTAGGTAGAAGTTTTTTTCTAAAGCTTATTCCAAATGTTTTAATTTATTATTTAAAAACTGTGGTTGACGTTTACGTCATGCTCAGTCTACCAATGCTTTCATAGCCGCTCTTTTTTGATTTGGGTGGTGATTTGACTGCTTATGAAGGTATTGATTTATATGTATGGGTTTTCTGTACACGGTGTGTTGTAAATGGTTATTCTTTGATTAATCTCAACATCTGTACGTCTAAGAAAGCAATCCTACCGTGCAATTTTAGTTTTGAGATAGAATTCGGGCAAACACAAGTTTTATATAATTGTAAGAACTATTACCCGAGATTATATAGAGAGGCGGCGGAGATTGATAAATATAAAACTAATTTTAATAGGGGCTAGAAATTCAATTTACCTAAATCCGGCATCAGAAAATGCCGAAATATTACCTGCAACGACTCGATCGACGCCTACAACTAGCTCGATTTCATTATCTACCATCCCGGACATGTCAACAAGGTCCCCCAATACCATTACTAGCACACTTGCACGAGTATAAAAGTGAAAACGCATGGGACAGTCACTTAATTTTTAGAAGATTTTTTCTGAAGGTGTCCGGCGCAGTTGTGGACGAAACGTCAAGAGTTTCTGAACTCCAACCATGACCTAACTACCCGAGAAGCCATCACACAATGCACTATAACATTGGTTTTGAAAGCCATTGCGTTTATTTTATCACATAAATATTCAAGCAAAAACTCCCGAACTTATATTATATTACAATAAAAGCATGAATTGAAATAAAATCAGAATTTTACACCTATAACACAAACAAGACGTAATGTTAAAGTAGTATGGAGAGAAATATGTCATTCAACTGAAATATATTTTTTGTGTGTTTTTTTGATAGAAAAGTTGTGATCGGCAGTATTCGCGAGCTTCTGTTACTTTTCTTACGACTTGTGTCCATATTTTTCTATTTCTAGAGATAAGTATTGCTTGATGTGCTGAGGTGTTAGATTTTACCTTTATTGGCCAATTCCTTGCTTAGGTATCCATCTTCGTGCTCTAATGATTTCTATTTGGCTTCAATTTTTCTAGATTTTCTTGGTCCCTTCTTAATGAACACAAAAATAAAAATTAAACCTCTACAACCTAAAAAGGAAATATCGTATGCCCCAATAGTTAGGAAATAACTAACTTGCCGGTAATCTATACGTATTATAACAAGGTGCGTCTGCATATCAAAAAAATAATATTCCTTAAACATGTTAGCACAACTATGGAACAGATGAGCACTGTGCTCAATCTTTTAAACACGGTCAACTGAAAATTGCATAATGACTCAATAATAACAATTGCCGAATAAAACACCAATAGACTTTGCCAACACAGGAAAGAGATAAAAGCATTTATATATTATTAAACAAGTTATATATTGTATTAATATCCAAAGCCCATTCCACTGATTGTACTTAAATATTATAATTATTTTATCTACTATACACATTACCTAGATGGTACTGCTCATATGAGTACTGCTATAATACAAAGCTCGATTAAATATATACAAGTAACAAATATAAACGTAGATGATTGTCTAGAAATTTTGACAATTTTTGTGGTATATTTTCCATCTAGGCATATCATAAGACATAAGCAGTTTTATCATTTTTTTAATTCTCTTAACAGCCGATCTGTGACAGCAAGAGATTATGGTATCAAAATAATTTTATAAAATTTTTAGGTTTGTGGTGCCGTTATACAGACCGTTGTTGCCTATTATGAGTATTAATTCTTCTTCGTAAACTGAATATTAAAACCTCTATCTACCATATTCATATCATATATTGTACATTTGTCGTAAGATATTCTTGCGTAATAATACTATTCTTTCGATGCCTTTATAGAAGCAAGCTAATAAGTTATAAAGTAATGAAGTATATCTTATTGTTAATTTTGCTATTAGAATCAAAGTCTATAACGAGGCTTTAGATTTTGAAACTATAAAATTAATATCTGGAACATTCTCTTTCTTGTAATATTATTATATGAGAGGAGTATTTTTAGAATTAGTTTTAAAACATATTTTGTTATATTGTACTTTTTTTTTATTCTACTGTTGTTATTTATAGTTTACTTAATTTTATTTTTGATACCAATAGTTCCACCTGAGAGTTTAAATGTTTGTTATTATTTTTTCTGTTAAAGTCTTACTCCCAAGCACACACTAGAAATTTAAGTCATTTGTGATTCAATTTTCTTTTAAAATAGTTGCTTTTACGATAGTTTTTAAAAGTCAACCTGAAAAACCGTTCTTCTAGAGAGGTTATCTTTATTACGCTTCTAAGAATTTCTATTGCTTTTAATAATTATAGTGGCAATATTCAGTCAACATATTATCGTCAGCGTAAAGTAAAAAAAATAGAAATTATCTGAGAAGCACTATCAGTGATATGAGCTCATACATACAGCCATAAAATTAAGGAAAAAATTATTGTTACACTATATAGTTAGAAAATTGAAATATAGAGTACAAGGTCCGGAACAGTAATTTCTCCTTTTTGGATTGACCGTCGCGCGTAATATATTAACAGACAGCTCTCTCGAGTCGTACATCATTAATTAGTACAAGACGTGCCATCATGGCATAGAATGGTGAACACCGTGTGTTTGTGTTGTTTGTTGTTTGAAATGGCGATTCTGTGATTGTGTAGCAACGAGTATTTCGTGGACATTTTCAAATATATCCTCACACCCTAAGAAAACCATGACGTTGTGGGAAAATAATTTCCAACAGATTGATGATTGGTTCAGCATTAAAACGGAAATTACCCGGTAGACCTCGTAGCGTTCCGACACATGAGAGTATCGCAGCTGTAAGGCAGGCTGTTGTCACATTACCAAAACTTTAAGTATGCTCTCGCCATGGAAATGTTTGACTGGAGCATAAGGAGAATTTAAATTTCGATATTATGTTCCATCTGCAAAAACTGATGATGGTTTAGAGCAAAGATGCAAATAACATGGAAATATACCGCCGTGGTTCCAACAACATGGGGGTACTGCATACACGGCGAGAATTTATGCAGAAGTTTAGGAACAAACGTTTCTAGGCTGTCTCATCTCATTACATGGTGACATTCCAAAGCCGGCTAAGTTTTTACGTATTCTTCTGTAGGCTGAAGTCTTTTAACGCAGGTCGAAGATTATTTCGGAATTAAAGGATGCTATTCGCAACACGATCGCAGCAGTGCTAGTGGAAATGACTCGACAAACAATGTAAAACTTTAAAAAAAGGCTGCAGGAATAAATCGCTCGTGCATCTTCAAAAGTGTTTGATGACTAAATTGCAAGCATTGTTTTGCATAATGGTACAATAAAGTATTGTAGAGAATTTTTTTGTTTTTTTTTGTCGCTATTTTGAAAAGGAGAGATCATTATGCCGGACTCTGGATTTATGCATATATTACTGCTCTATTTTTAATGTAATTTTATTATGATAAATATGAAAATATATCAGATTTATTGTCAATGCCTATAATTTTACCTTGTATCACATTTTTTTATTATTTGGCATTATTTACTTTAATATTATTTATATTTTCGAATTTTTTTTATTAGATATTGTATCAGATCATATATATCAGATGCTATATTTGGTAGTGTTACATGATTAACAATATATAATAAGTGTAAGACAAACATATAAATTAATGTCACCCCTTTAAAAGTTAAAATGATTGTTAAAGAACTATAGCACAATGCGATAATTTTAGGCAATTCAGGTAGTCACCATCATTACCACTTTGATTTAAATAAATGTCTTGTGGTACGTTTTAATTGAGTGTGTATTTGTCTTTAAAAGAGTTGATAGAACACAGAACTAGCAAAATTATCAATATTTGTGTAGAAATTTTTGTTAATTTTTTGATACGTTCAAGTTCCAAAGTCTCCATTTTTTTTTTGAAAAATAATATTACTACTTAAGAAAGTTGAAATGTTTGTTGCTTCCCGTCTAGGCGTACACATTTTTCACAATGTCGTAGCTATAATTTCATGACTGCTAAGAACACTTTTTTAGAGGTGTGCCCACTAGAAATCGCTGATTAGAAAATAAGCGGCCATGAAGAGTATCTTTCATGGTCGAAAGTTCATGGCGGCATCACGTGTCTTGAGACATTGCCATCCGCGCAGCCTTGTGTTCGTCAGCATGCGCCGGATCCACCTTGAAGAAACTTTTTTGCATTTTCAGGTCATCATGCAAAATGGACTCTACAGATCCTATAGAAATGCCAAGTTTAGAAACGATTTCACGCACACCTAATCGACGGTCTTCCATGACAACTTAATTCACTCGTGTAATCATGGTTTTAGTCCGGCTGGTTCATGGCCGAGGCTTCATTGTCACACAGTTCTCGACCTTCTTTAAATTATCACGTCTACAAACGCATATTTAACATCCATAACGCTTTCAGAGCATTTCTTACTCAATTGGCGATGAATTTAGATGGGAATTTCACCACTGAAGAGGAGAAAACGAATAATTTCACGTTGTTCTTGAACACTAAACGTCGTCACTGTAAGTATACACAGCAACATTCACTGCAATGGCGGTAATTCCACCTGTGTACATTGTATGGTGCTGCTGTCTATATTCTAAATTCAGAAATATTTTCCATGTTTTTTAAAAATATCCGCATCTTTCTATTTACTCTCATTGCTGAGAAAAAATTTGGAGACCTTAGAACTTGAACGCACCTCGTGACATATTTGTTTTTAGATATTTATTTTTGTTGATAAGCGGATATAATTGTACTAATATTGTATGGCCCTTAATTAGCTTTTTTTATCACACAGTCTTCAAATGAGAGAGTGTTCAAGTACAGACCTAAATATTTTACTACTTTGGTATTATTCTACGTAAAAGAATTATTGTTAATTATTATTGGTGGTGGCTCATCGATTCGTTTGAGTAGTGTAGTTGACTATGATTTATCATTAATTTGCATTGTTTAAACTATCTTGTTAGCACATTTATAACAATTTGCTAATGCGTGATTACATCTAGTAAGTCTTTCTCTTTAATCAGTAGTGGAGTATCATCAGCAAATAATGCTAACTCTGCGTTTGTGTTAGGTATATCATGGGTAAAGATGTTAAATAAAATAGAACCCAAGAAGCTTCCTTAAGGTATTTCTGCTCTTGTTGATAATACAGTTGCTAAACTGTAAATATTCTGTTGTTAAGATATAAAAATAAGATGGTTTTTATATATTCTGGAATTATAAGATTAATGGTCTTGTTTTTTAAACCTTTAGTTTACACAAAAGTTTTATGTTTTCAATAATCCCCAATAGTTGATAACATGTCTCTTTCTGAACCCGAACTAAGTGACTGGTAACAGTTGTAGTCTTGCAACTTCATCACTTAGCTGAAAGTAAATTACCTTTTCAAACAGTTTCGATGTGATTGCTAATAGACTAATTGATCGGTAGCTGAAAATAGCTTTTTTGTTTTTTCCTGGTTGGGAAAGAATTAATGCATATTTACATTTGTTTGGAAAGTGGCTAGTTCTTAATCATGCATTAAAGGTGGTAGCTATACCAGTGTTTACCGGGATAATTTTGAGTATAATATTAGGCATTCCAACTTTGCTAGGGGTTTTGTGTAATAGAAGTGTTTTTATTATTGAAGTTAGCTTATTAGATAAAGTTGGTTTTATTTGGTCTCTGGATTTATTAAGTTGATTATATCCATAGGAGGGGGTTTTCGTTAATTTCGTAGAAATGTGGCTATTTTAACACTTTTTTATGCATGTTGTAATAAGATTTATTGTCTCAGTTATTTTTCTGGGGTTCGGAACTTGTTAGGGTATTTAACATATTTATTAATCTTGGTTTGTCTCGTTTTTGAGAGGATTCTGTTATAAATGAAATTGTAACCGGCGGATTGTCTGAGTTAAGTTTATCGCGAACGTCTTGAAATACTTATATATTAAAATTTTTCTGAATTATTACGTTTAATGTATCCGGTTCGTGGACTATCCGATATGGGTAGTATGTCGGTTTTTCTGATGCTAGTATCTGAGGAGTTTTACTCTAGCAGATTGCCTGATTTACATTCCCATATGGTATTTTGGAGTTAAGGTCGCCAATCAGTAACATAGATTCAATGTAACCAAATATTTTACATATGATACTTCCAAGGAACTTTTTGTTTGGTTGTTTTTGCCTTCGTGTGTTTTAGCTTTAACTGCAACCGTTCGAACTTTATGGCCATAGTTTTCCCATTTTTATGAGTATTTTATACAAATAATTTATTTTAATTTAATCTTAGTATGACGTAAAATAAAACAAAATTGTTATTATTATTGTTAGGTGTTAATTATTTATATTTCATCGACTGACTACAGTATTTCAACTCTTACAGATTTATAAATAGAAAAGGTAGACTTTATCCAAACAATAAAAAAGGTGGGCCACGTCACAAGCGATAATTTGCGATAACGCCGAAGAAATGTTTATATCAAGTTTTCTACGAAATTGACCGACTTTTGTCAAAGCTTTGAGGTTGCGTAATGCCGCTTTTGCAGCTGCACTGCAAGGACGTGGGAATATCGACGGTTGTAAATTACTTCTATGCAATAATAACTGAATTCTATTATCGCACTTATACAAATTTTGTGCGTCATTTTTTGTATATAATTTACTACATGAATATTGCGGTTAATTTAAATTTTTTATGCAGTAAAACAGGGAAGTCGATCAGTCTACTTCTTAAGGATTGTCTAATTGAACGCCGAATTAAAATTTTAAAGAAAACGATTATTGTATTGTATTTTATTGAGCATTAAGGTACACAATCTCCGGTCAATATGGAAAATTAAGTCTGACAATGTTTATCTCGGCTTTGGCTACAAATTTTCGTCTTTTTCACAAACTATTCGATTACGATTGCTGATCAGTTTCTTCAATAATAGATTTCGTTTTTAAAGTCATTTGCGGATTGCTGGTGTAGACCTTGGATTTCAGATAAGCTTAGAAAAAAGTCGCAGGTGTTAAATCACAAGCTATTGCACACTAGTTGATGACATTTCGCAAAATTACATCCATACCAAACAGTAATTCATTGCATCTGCATTTGATTTTCGTGATTTACGCGAGAATTTTCTAAATACCAAATGTGACCATTTATTTTTGTTTACCAACTCCTCAAGAGAGAAAATTGCATCTCAGTACTAAAAATATTCGACTTAACTTAGAATCCACTGTATGACGCTTTGAAAAATTGTTAACAGTAAATATAGTCAGCAAACCTTAAGCTCTTGCGTTAATTGAATTTTATATACCGGAAAATGCAAATTTTAATGAGCATTCCCAATAGGGTGTTTCTCAAAATATTCAATTGTTATGCACGACACCGAGTCGATGTTTTAAGATTTGCAGTAGCACTTTGATTAACTGTGGTAATATTCTCATGAGATCTTACCCTATGAACGACATTTTACATCTAATAGTCAACCAATTTCATCAAATTTCGTAACCAGTTTTTGGATAGTTAATGTATTTGGTGTAATATTTCGACTAAAAATTTTAAAGAGTTTCGGTACGATCTCCCCAAAATTTTACTGAATTTGTACTTCATTTTAACTATAATAACTCGATATTTTTTGTATAGTTTTATTAATGGAAAGAATTTTAAATAACATCTGTCAAAGTATCAAAGCAGCCGACATTAAAGAAAAAAAGTACAAATCTTAAAACCGTCTCTTTAATATGGGCTACCCTTACCTATGTATAATTGCCTATAAAAACATTCACACAAAAATATTAGTAGGCGATTTAAATAATCAACACTGTACTGTCGACATTTCTTCTTACATTCAGCCATGTTTCGTATCATTTACCTACCTGTAAATAAAAAAAAACTTTGTTGTAGTAATCTTAAGGCGGTCTTACTTAACAGGAGATGGCTATTTTAACTGGATTAATTGATTATTGCAATGAAACAAACAAAGTACCGGCGCGAAACTGATTCTAATTATTAAAAGCAATAATTCGCTTAGATCAATAATTGAGTTTTATGAAAACGGCTGAACCGATTTTAATGTAATGTAAAACATTTTTTCATTAATTATATTTTGATATATTTCTGTAAATTCGATAGAAAATACTTGCAAATAATATTTTGATATCAAAACTTTGCGATTTTAATTATTTATTTATTACTTTGATGCACGTTACGAGTATGTAGTATATAAAGACACGTACGATTTATGAAAATATATTTAATTATTAGTGAACCACCACACAGTCGGGTAATAAAAAAATTACTAATAAAGTAGGGACAAGAAGTTCAACCTTTCTCGGCTTTCTGTTCTTTTATGGAAGTATCTAATAATGGCTCTGTTCAGTATTTAATTTTTAATACGTACCTACTACAGGCAAACATTACAAATATACTTATTACAACATAAATATATCTCCTATCGCAGGTGGGTTGGAAGAGATTTCTTTTGTACCTACGTATTTTTTGTAATTTGTCCATTTTTTGTTTACTTACGTGTACAATACATTGTAAAATAAATAGATAATTTTTTTATTATTGAGGAACTTTACAATCTGTCAAAATTTGACATTTAGTAAATTATGTGGTACTGTACATGCATATCGTGAAGGAAAGAGTTCAATAACAAATTCCTTAAGTGGTAATAAGTCAGTTTGGCTTGCAGCTAAATGGCACTATGAACTCGCGCACACATTCTATCACTCACTCGAAGCGGTTTGGAAGATCCAGAGTTTTAATCCGTTTAAGTCGTGGCTCATTTTCGGCAACATCGAGAAGGCCCTCGACAAGGGCGTTTTGGTGGACATGAAGCCTGTCACAGTAGCGTACCGTGTGACGCTGGATTTCTTCATTTACTGAAGGTATGCCTAGGTCACGACGTATAATCTCGTTGGATACATACCATGGTGCGTCCACGAGGTTACGCAACGTCTTGGCTTAAAAGCGTCTCAGAATTTCGATGTTGGAATGACTAGCTGTTCCCCAGAGCTGAATACCGTATGTCCAGATCGGTTTAAGTATAGTTGTGTAAAGGAGAATTTTGCAATTCAGAGACAGTTTCGAGTTGTGTCCTAGTAGCCAGTACATTTTTCGAAACTGAAGGCTTAGTTGTTTTCGTTTCGTCCAGATGTGAGTTTTCCATGTCAGCCGCCTATCAAGGTGAAGTTCTAAGTATTTGACACTTTCAGATTGTGGGAGCTGTTGATTGTTTATCGTAACGAGTAGGCAGGTGCCTCGTCTTGTTGTAGGTTATGTGGACAGACTTTGTCCCATTGACCTTAATGCGCCATTTCGTAAACCACTGTTGCAGATTATTTAGGTGAGATTGCAGATTTTGGGTTGCCAATAGAGAGTCGAAATCAGATGCGAGCACCGCAGTATCGTCAGCATATGTAGCTGTCAGGATTTTTCTGGAGGTTGGTAGGTCGGCAGTAAATAACAGGTAGAGGATCGGCCCCAACACGCTACCCCGAGGGACACCAGAGATGATGCAAAATAAAGTTGTGTAAAAGTTGTATATTCACCATGTTTGACCAGAAAGTGTCTGTCAGCGAGGTAGGATTTAATAAGTAGAAAGCAATCCGGAGGCAGTAAAGGTTTGATCTTAAATAGCAGGCCATCATGCCAAACCTTATCGAACGCTTGCTTTACATCTAAAAATACAGCTGAGCAGTACCTTTTTGCCTCAAAGTCTTTGGTGATCTTCTACACGACTCGATGTACTTGTTCGACAGTGGCGTGTTGTTGCCGAAATCCAAAGGTTATTATCCTGTATTATAGGTGTGAGCCGAGTTAGAAAGAGTTTTTCAAAAATCTTGGTTAGGACTGGTAGCAGGCTTATTGGTCTGTAAGACGTTAGTTGTTCTTTAGGTTTTCCAGGTTTGGGAATGACAATGATTGTAGCGACTTTCCATTGCGGAGGGATAAAGCACAGTCTTAACATCGCGTTAAATAAGTAGGTGATATACCGAAAACCGTTCTCAGGGAGCTCCTTTAGAATTTTCCCCGTTATTAGGTCATACCCGGGAGGTTGGTCAGAATTTGGGATTTTATTTCGGCTATTGTAAATTTTGTTAGTGGAAGACACATCTGGAGTGGTGCCTCCAGGGATTGTTGAATTATATTTTCCTCAGCTTGTGTGATTCTGACGGGAAGGGTTGAAATACCTCCACTAGGTGTGTTGCAAAGGCGAGAGCCTTTTCATTGTCAGTTCTACCCCAAGTTCCGTTCTCAAGACGTATGGGTGGTTTATGTTGGATTGGTCGTTTGAGCTTTCGGGTTGCTCTCCATAGAGAGTAATCAGTTGCTTCCGTCGGTGTTAAGGACTTCAAATAGTTTTGAATACCCTGATTATTTATGTCAGACAGAGTTCTTTTGAGGTCAGCTGCGGCTTGGTTAAATCTCCGCTTGTCTGCAGGATGTCTGGTTGTTTGCCACTTTTTCCAGAGTTTGCGCTTTTCGGCGATTTTCTGTTTGACTAATAGGGGGCAGTCAGTGGTAGAGATGCGTTGGGGTTTTTGTGGAGTGGCTTGCCAAGAAGCTTGCTGAATAATTGCAGTAAAGTGCTCTATTGCTATGATCAAGTCGTTTTCTGTTTTTAATGGAATATCCGTTGGAAGAGTGTGTTCAATTTGCTCTCTGAACAGGTCCCAATCCGTATGTTTACTGGACAAGATGGTATTACTTTGATTTACTAACACATGCGTTCCAAATATTAATATGATGAGTGAGTGATCAGCAGATAAGTCTAGGCAGGACTGAATGGTTATATGGTTAAGGGGGATTCCTTTAACTATAGCAAAGTCTAGGAGATCAGGGAGTTTCGTCAGGTCTGTTGGCCAGTAAGTAGGCTCACCAGTGGAGAGATAATGTGCTCTAACGCTATTAATTGCTTTTAGCAGTTCTCTGCCTTTGGTTAAAGTTATTCGAGAACCCCATTGTTCATGGTTGGCATTAAAATCTCCGCATGTGATAAATCTGTTGCCCAGTAGATAATGTTCATATTGAAGTTGTTTGTTGTTGTGGCGTGGAGGACAGTATACCGCAGATATTGTTATTGGTCCTTTCCAATCTTCTATGACTACTGTTGTTGCTTGGAGATGCTCTAG
The DNA here is from genome assembly GCA_036346155.1 of Sinelater perroti. Lineage (NCBI taxonomy): Eukaryota > Metazoa > Arthropoda > Insecta > Coleoptera > Elateridae > Sinelater > Sinelater perroti. The sequence continues at coordinate 39,979,862 of JARFIY010000001.1, forward strand.
CTTATATTCGGAGAGTTCATGATGTTTAATAGTGATTTTAAATATCACCGCTGTGCCGGGATAAGCCCCACCGTCAGGGTGTTTGGTTGAGTAGACTGCAAATCCACGGATTTTGAGGAAGCTTCTGTCAGTGAAGTGCACTTTTGAAATCAGCATGACATCTATTCGTTGATTTATAAGGAAAGAAGTTAGTTCCTCTTTATGTTGTAACAGCCCATTGGCATTCCATTGTGCAATTCTAATGTGATGAGTCATTGTTGAGTTTAACGACGAGAGCGGTTAATTTATGTCATTTGGTTTGGAGAGATCAGTGGTAGGTTACTTCTGACCGCTTGGGCATGTGTTAGATTAGATTGAGTGCGTCTGGAGAGGATATGGGAGGCATTATCAAGTTGCTTCCTTCGTAATGGAGGGTACATTTTTTGTTGCAATTCCTTATAGACTGTGCAACCCCTATAGCTGGCGGGGTGATTCCCGTTACAGTTGATACAGCGTACCTCATTATTTTTGTCTTTACGTAGGCATTGAGATGTCGCGTGACTTCCGGTGCACTTAACACACCTTGGGCTCCGATTACAGAAGTTCTTGGTATGACCAAAACGCTAATACCTGGCGTACTGTGGGATTTATCGGGTAAGTGAGCAAATCTAGTAATGTTGTATACTTTCTTATCACTATCGTCCGGTTTCAGATCAACAAAGAATAGCGGTAGTTCTTTCTTCGTGTATCTTTGTTTAATGTTCCATAGATTAGTAACTTGATGGCCGTGCCCATTTAATTCTACCTTTAATTCTTCCAGGTTAATGGAAGGGTGTAAATTTCTGATAATTATTCGAAAATTGCGCTCTTGCTTTGTCTGATAGGTGTGGAATTCCGTGTTTTTCTCCGTTAATGCTTTAACTATAAGCCTGTATTTATCTGAGATTTTAGGTGTGATTTTAACGTCATCATTATATAATATTTTAATTTCATATTCTGCCTTTGCTACGGTTTCCAGCATTTTGATTAACGGCTCAATGAGTTTGACACCTGATATAAAGATCGGCGGAGGTTTGGGGTCCGTTGATATTGGTTCCTGCTGGCCTTCGTTAGTTCCAGCTAATGGTGCAAATCGATTTGGGGGATTTAACCAGTAGTCTGTAATTTTAGGTTGCTTGTTTTGTTGTTGCGGTTTATCACTGCTGCGATTACGTTTTCTGTTTTCAACTAGATGCCATTCAGAATCGTGAGGTGTTTGTGGTCTTGGCATTTGTTGATAAGCGATATCGCTTTGGAACGGAGTATTTATTTGCATTGCATTACTCGAAGCGTGCAAATTATCGTTTATTAAAAATTGTGTTTGCGAATTTGCATTTGATAGTTGTTGATAAGAATAATTTGGTTGTACATACCCAGTTTGGTTGTTGTGGTCTACTTGCATTGGGCAGTACTGTTGACTGATTTGAAATGTTGTGGCAGGAGCATATTGGTAGGCCATAATTGCCTCTGCTATCTCTGGCGGTGACCCTTACGATTTGCGAAGATTTCCGGGGGATCAAGATTCGCTGCGGCGATCCGCTATGGGATCCGCAGTGGCGATCCGCCGGTTTCCGCGCGACGCTGGCGAAGTCAGCTGGCGGGCCAGCGGCCGTTTTCACGTTGCGATATCCCAAGTATAGTTGGCTCACACACGTCTGTTCTGCTTCGATGCACGAGCCGAAATAAATAGATAAATAATAAATAAAATAAAAGTATGTATAACAAATAGGCAGGTAAGTACTTACATTTCCGACAGTGGCAAACACTAACATCGATTCACTTTACTTTACTTTTCTTTTCGAAATTCGGGAAACAAATGAATAACGTTTATCCGTGGCAATCGTATTTATATTGTAGAAGAATCAAACAAGTTCATGCAAGATTACAAGCACACACACCACAAGTCGTACTTCGTCCCTTTGCACGTCTGAACAAGCATTGCGGACGGCGGAAGCGGCAGCGCTTTGCAAGTCTCTACACGTTGTACTGAATATGGAATATGCAAGTTTTTACAAGTAACAGTCGCTGAGCTTCTTAAAATATTATCTGCCTACATTGATAGGTGAACTCAAGCCAACATTTTAGTTCTTCACTATCGAAACCAGATAAATTTTCGTGGACCCCCGCTTACGAATTGTGAACCCCCATTTTTTTGTTACGCCAACGTAGACCCCCGTCGAGTCTCCCGTGGACTCCTGGGGGTCCACCTGGACCACTTTGGGAATCAATGATTTAGATCTACAAAATAAAAGTACAGTATATTTCTATTAAAAGAAGTAGCATGGAAATATAAAAAAAGATGGCAAAACAAAAGAACAAAAATATCAACTTATTAAGAACAACATTAAAAAGCAGCAGACAAAACTGCAAAGTCTAGTACATGCGTTTATTTTATTTAACCTCTCTATTTTTCGATTTTACTTATTTGACTTATGTAAGTCATTCTCAGTCTCCCTCTTTACCGTTTTTTTTTTTGTTTAGCTTTATAACTTTTCTTAGAAGTATTTCTGTTAATATTCTAGTGAGGTGTCCGTACTAATTGTTTAGATTCATATTAATTCTTGTTTAATTTTATCTATTTTTGTTCTTAACATGATCAAATTTATTTTAATTGCTATTCTTCTTGACTATTTTGTTTTGGTAGCTAACAGTTTTAATTTAAAATTATGTTGAGTGGCCAGTATTTTACTAGAGTAGCTGATTATTGGAGTTATTATGGTGTTGTATATTAGTAGCTTATTTCTCTTTTGCCAAAAATCGTTTTATTTAGTTAGCTATTTTAAAACTAAATCTACTATTATTTGGAAATGCGTTTCTTAAGTATTCTATTGTTAATAGCATCACAAATATTTTCTAATTATGGTTAAAATTGTATGCTTTATCTACTAATGCTTTAATGTATATCATTATTTTGTTTTTGTTTATCTTGACTTTTATCTGTAAGTTTTTTATTTTGTCAGTCTATGCGTTTAGAGGCTTTTACGTTTTTCTTTTATTATCTGCAATTAGTACTGTGTAATGGACATAAAAAAGAGTTCTTAAACAATAAAAAAGCTCCAGGAATAGACCAAGTTACTTCCAGGATGCTCAAAGAACTTTCCAAGAAAGGACTAGTTATGTTAAGATATATATTTAATGCTGTACTTAGACTTTACTACTGGCCACAAGGACTGAAATTATTGAAGATAATTTTAATAGCACAACCCGGAAAAACCCAAACAATGTAAATTCGTATAGGCTGATAAGTTTGCTATCAACATCTTTGCAAGATGTAATCCCAGACCATCAATTTAGGTTTCGAGCAGAGCACTCTACTACACAACAGTGTCATTGGATAGCTATCACTATACAAGAATTTCTGGACAATAAAAAATACTGTACAACAGCATTCCATGATGTTAGCCAGGCCTTTGATAGGGTCTGGAATGCAGGTCTGTTATACAAATTCAAACGCATTCTACCGAAGCCTTACTATATATTGATAAAATCATACCTTGAAACAGAAAATTTAGAATAAGGGTAAATGGAGAAAATTCTATCTTCCACCCAATTAAAGCAAGTGTTCCCCAAAGTAGTGTCCTTGAGCCCTTCTTGTATCTGATATACACATTCGATCTTCCCACAACCACTAGCACAATCACAGGAACATTTGCCGACGATACAGTTATTATGGCTGTAAATGACAATCCTCTAATAGCATCTGCACGCCTAAAAGTCCACCTTAACCTACTTCAACAATGGCTAGATAAATGGAAGGTTAAAATTAACGAAACAAAGTCTCTGCAAGCAACTTTTACCTTACGGAAACAACAATGTCCACGAATCACCATCAACAATATACAACTCCCGGTATCAACAAGTGTAAAATACCTTGGAATTCATCTAGATTCGAAACTTACATGGAAGGAACACATTCAGAAGAAAAGAAAACAAATGGACTTACGTTTTAGAGAATTATATTGGCTTTTTGGAAGAAGATCTAAACTGTCACTAGAGAATAAAACTCTATTATATAATAAGTTGTGATCAAGCCGATATGGACATTTGGCAATCCAAAATCATCAGATCAATGGTTGATGCACCATGGTATGTGAGTAACCAAACGCTCCATCAAGACTTAAGAATACCATTCATCACGGACGTCATTCAAGAAAGAAGCAATAAACATCACAGCAGGCTAGCAACGCACACAAACCCCCCTCATACAACCACTATTGCTAGATCGAAGCAACAGACGATTAAAACGACACTGGCCAATAGACCTGAAGTAAGGTAGCAGGGGTTTAATTATTGAAGAAGACCTCATCAGGACACTAGTGAATTCAGTTTAATAAATAAATTCTAAGTTAGCCAAATAGCTCATAGAATATGTAATTTCTGATTGCTGTTTTTAATAATAATAATAATAATAATAATAATATATATATATATATATATTAAATATCAATGAATTTTGCCTATCTAAAATATTTAATGAAACTTATAAAAATAAATTATCATGCATGAAAAAAATAAAATTTTTATTTTTTAATTTTTTTTATGTACCTGCATATTTTTTTATCTTATGTGGTATAGGCCTTTTTGCACTTTTTATGTTTTTGTAGTCTGTGGCAAACTGTTTTGTATTTTGTTGTTAGTAGTGTTGTGTTGTTGTGTGTTGTGCAATATTTGTTGTGATGGAAATAGTGTGATTCGGATCTTGAGAATTATTTTAGCTCCAGGCGCTCCGTTCCGTGGAATGGTTTCACGCAATGAAAATTACTATTTTTAACGACTCACATTCATTAGAAATACTTTTTATTTTTTGAAATATCTTTATCTTGTAATTTTATTTTTAATTTTTTGTTATGTGAAAATAATCCCTGGACCGTGGTTAAGATCAACATTTGTGACAATCCCCAAAAAACCAAATGCTAAATATTGCGAAGATTACTGCACCATCAGCCTTATGAGTCACCTCCTAAAATTATTTCTAAAAATTATACACCGCAGAATTTTTATAACGTGTGAAGCACAAATAAGTAGAGAACAGTTCGGAGTCCACAATGCCTTGGGAACTCGCGAAGCTATTTTTAGCCTACAAGTTCTATTTCAAAGAGCCAGAGATGTAAATCATGACATATATGCTTGCTTCATCGATTATCAAAAAGCCTTCGATAAAGTCCAACATAATAAACTAATAGACATACTTCAAGAAATAGACCTTGATAATCGAGACATAAGAATAATAAGCAACCTTTATTGGAATCAAAAAGCAACAGTGCAAACTGGCAATATGATATCAGAAGACATCAAGATAAAACGCCGTCTCAGGCAAGGATGCGTACTTTCTCCTCTTCTGTTCAACGTGTATTCGGAACACATCTTTCAGCAAGCTCTGGGCAGCATAGATGATGGAATCAGAGTCAACGGAGAAATATTAAATAATTTTAGATATTAGGATGACACGATAGTGTTTACAAACGACATCACCAGTCTCCAACGAATTATGAACAGATTTACAGAAGTTAGCAAGCGGTTCGGACTGACCCTAAATACCAAAAAGACCAAATATATGATAATTACAAAAAATCACATTGTTGACACCGGATTAAGGATTGACAACAACAGGATCGAACGTGTGCGAAAATATACTTACCTTGGGACAACAGTCGATGAAAACTGGGACCACTCACTGGAAATAAAGTGTAGAATTGAAAAGGCGAGAGCAGCGTTCGTAAAAATGGCCAAACTATTCAAGTGCCATGAATTATCTTTACCCATTAAATTAAGACTACTGAGATGTTATGTCTTCAGCGTATTGCTGTATGGAGCAGAGACGTGGACACTGACAGAGGCATCAAGACGAAAAATAGAGGCCTTCGAGATGTGGTTGTACCGCAGAATCCTCCGTATATCTTGGACAGAGCATGTAACCAACCACACCGTGCTGAGGAAAATGAGGAAACAAGAAACAGATCTCCTCACAACAATAAAAGTTCGTAAGCTGGAGTATCTAGGGCACATCATGCGCAACAATCAGAGATATGGGCTCCTACAATTGGTCCTCCAGGGTAAGATCGAAGGAAAAAGAAGCATCGGCTAAAGACGCATATCGTGGCTGAAAAACCTGCGAGTATGGTTCAATAAAACAACTGGACTGTTTCGTGCCATGGTTGATAAAGTCCGTATTGCCATCATGGTTTCCAACATCCGAAACGGATCGGAACTTTAAGAAGAAGAAGAAAATAATCATTCATGGATAATTCATCAGCTACGATTTTTTTCCTACAAATATCACAAATAAAGTTACGTTCAGTTATATTTGGAAATTTTTTTTAGATTTTAAAAACAGCCCTTAAATTTTTCGAATGCTTTACGGCACCCTCAAACGGATTAAAACAGCGCTTTAAAGGCATATCGTTAACACTTGAATTGTTCGTTAAGTCTTGAAATAAAATAATCGGAGAAGTTTCTTGATATCATGCATTTCGAACTATCCAATTCATCTTTAATTTATGTATTCAGTAGCACTCAATACTAATTCGCTTTAGCTTGGCACTTTGTTAAAACTCGCGATGCCACGTAACAGCTAATTACATCTTTATTCACGTCCTTTTATACGTATCACCTCACTTTGTTTTCACTACACAACTTCGTCTCGATGTGAGGTTAACAGAAAAAAAAACACCCGAAACTATGGGCGATTGCGCTAACCATTCGAGAATAACATTATCAAATAACAATTAGACTGGCGAAGGATATGATACGAGTAAGTTATGAATGAATTTATATTTGTAAACAGCTATGTACTTGTGCTCGCGCCGCGCGTTGGCGATAATCCACGCAATGCGCGCGTTTGACCTCATGCCACCGTCTTGATTTGTTTGTCATTTTGTATTTGTTGCTCTCACTCTGAAAATTTGTGGAGGTGTTGCCAAAGAGTTGCTCTTTCAACTCGTATAAATTTTACTATGAAAAGTTGTGGCAAATTTTGGAGAAATATCCCGAATTTCAAACTTATTTTTCACGACAAAAACAGGGTTTAGAGCAAAAGCAAATGGCGCTATCGGGAAGAGCAGATTAAAATCTATCGATTTATATTTTTTCATTATTTTTCTAGTCTTCTTCCTACGAGCACGAGAATTGAACACAGCGCGCTCGGGCAAAAACTACGCCGCGAGCGCCGGGTGGCTCGTTCTCAGTGGACGCGCCCATATATTTTTTCCAATTGAGTCTTTCATGTAGGTCTAATCCTAGATATTGCACTGTTGAATATATAGAAATGACTGTGTTGTTAATAGAAACTGGAAGACAAAAACCTTCCTTAGTACAAACGTTATTAACTTTTTACAGCGGAGCTTATAGAAGGTTAATGAGATTATCATCTTGTCTGTCTGTCTGTGTGTCTGGAACCACTATAACTTCCGTTATATTCAACGGATTCACTTCAAACTTGGCATACACATCTTAGGTCAGTACCTTACATGAATTGATTTTCAGCCAAATCGGTTAACGGAAACCGGAAGTGACCGTTACGTTTTAGCATCACTGTAGAAAGTTTCCTTTACGGTATTACACCGTTCTTGTTGGATTTACGTGGCTTTTAAGAATCACTATATCTTCAAAGAAGGTTCCAATTAGGGTATTATGGTAGGTGTGTCATACATACATAGTGTGTAAATGTATAGATGCACTACCCTGAGGAATTCTAGCTTTAATTGTAAAGATGTTTGAGTATTTATTGTTAACCTTGGTTTTGAATCGTCGGTCGCATAAGTACGGTTTAAAGAAGATTTTATGTCATACGTTGCCAAATGCCATGACCAAAAATACAGAAGTACAGAATTTTTATATTTGCAGATGCGATGATACTGTTGAATCGTTGCATAGTGTTGATGAAATCTAAACTGATAGCAAAAATTAGAAACTATAAGACGGTTCACTGAAAAAGAAAACTCAAAACAGACGAAGATAAAAGACCACTCTCGTTTAAAGGGACAAGATCGGAAACAGATGGAAACGTAACCAATAAGATTTCAGCTTGTACCCGCATACACACGAGATTGGTTTATTCCTCTGTAGTAGTCCTAACAAAACAGTGTTACTTTAAAGTTCACTGTGTTCACTGCTAACAATATGTCACCACGGGCGCAATTTTCACTCAGATTTAAAGCGGTATGCCAAAGAACAAATCTATCTTAATCTAATCTTCGCTGATAGTCAGGAATTGTATCCAGGATAAAGCTTATATGGTAAATTAAAAATAATTTGGAAAAAATATTAGAGGCTTCTAAGAGACACATGATTTGGTTTTTTGTCTTTAATTGTTAGGACCAAAAATGGAGATACAAAATAGCGCTAAATAAATAGATTAACACCACAATGCCTTTCCTTGAAAGTTCCTTCAGCATTTCTGTTGTTATTCAGTCAGGCCAGTTGATTTTCGTTTAAGTAATTAATTTTACCTTTGATTTCTTTAGAAGTTGCTAGTTTTATGGGATCAATAGTAGTTTGAGCATTGTTCAGATATTCAGATCTTTTTTAATCTGGTACGACACCATTTTCCGGTAACAGATAAGCCTTTTTTATGTATGTGGAAGTGTCTCTGCAAATTGAGGAATTAGTTTGCACTGATTTTAAATAGCTTTGCTCTGACCGGACGCCAACAGCGACAGCTTTATCAATAAAGCTACACCTAATTATTGCGTGTTGCTTTTTAATTAATGTGTTGCAAATTTATAATTAATATGTAGTTTATCTTCTTTTTTAAACGTACATAGGTCACCGAAAAATTAGGTAAATATAATCTTACCATATAAATCTGTTGAATTTCTACAAACCTTCTTTAACTTGAGCTTAAGTTAATGGTAAAAAGTTTTGTTGTGCCCTGATCCTGCTTTTCTTCTTTGATCTCTAAAGATATAGTTGTGATACTTTTATAGATCTCTAGTGGGAGATAGCACGCTTAATCGCTTGTTGCAGAGAATAAATTACCTTTCCAATGGCTTCTTCTATCTGTTCACGGTTATATTGTTATGTTTAATGCAGCGGTTATTAGAGTGTGGTCTGAAGAGAGATCATCATTTGATATCACGTTCGTATACAATTCAGAAATTCCATTAATAACGAAGAAATTCAAGAGGTCTGGTGTTTTTGCTTGACCCGGCGGCCAGTAGGCAGGAATACTCGTGGACAGGAATGAGTATTTCTTGTTTTGTATTACTTTGGCTAACGCCAGTGTGGTTTCGTGGTTGAGAGGCGGGCTGCGATGCTAACAGATTCGGCTTATTTGCCGGAGCTCTCTAATTTTGGCGGGTGGCCTATTCAATCACTAAAAATAATTGAGTACTTGCGTTCACTTCAAACAAAAGGTGGTCGTCTAAGACGCGGTGCTTGCCACATCGCCCCGCATTAGAGATGATGGGCGACGATTGGGCACTGTGGCGAACATATGAGAGCCTTAACCTCTTTGTTCATATGCTGTGCTCCTACGCGGGGCGTTAGAGCCTTACCACTACTATTACTTTGGCTCAATTTACCACATTTTGAGGTAGTCGCCTCCTGCTTTATGCTTCAAATTTTGACCGAATAGGCAGTGCATCAAATAGACTGTTAAGTTGTATGGCAAGTTTTTGACTCTAATTACTGTGAGTTGCAAGTAGACTTTCGCATATTCTTGTAATTTATAATGATTTATTGTCTCCCTTATTAATATTGCACTCTCGGAATGAGTTGTGTTGATTTATGTGATAAAAATTTGTATAGTATTGTAAAGTATAAGCTGTCCGTGAAATGGGTATCGCTAATCAATAAAATTTATTATTTGTACCATCTTTTTATTTTTTTATTTTATTTTATGAGCAATCCTTTTAAGATTTCTTAAAACAACCATGAAAGAGTAATTCTTCTAAAATTTACATTATCTAGTACTTTTTTAGCAGTATTTATGAAATAAACACTCAAATAGTTTCGGTTTACCTTTATTTTTTCATTCGTTATATACTCTATATAATAAGACTTACATTAACAGACTCCAAGTGTAAATTAGAACAACAAAACATATTGAAAATTAATTTCTAACATACGCATAATGCTAACGAATAACGGTTAAGTAACTTATTCTTACGATTTTAATGTAAAAGCTTTGCAAACGTACACATAATGACTATAGATAGTTACGAACAATCCAGTTACATTATTCTTAAAATTTTAAACCTATTGATTGACTATATTAGAAGCGTTTTCTGTAATAATGCACCGAGTCCCAGAAACGCGTACAGGTGTAACATTTATTTATAAAAAATTTAACAATTATTTTATAGCTTAATGTTTTGTATGTTTTATAAAAATTTATTATAAGTAATTTTTAGAATAGGATATTAATAAAATAAAATACCGGTATGCGTTTTTGGGACTTACAGATGTAAGATTTAATAATGTATTACAGGTACTTACGGAAACGGATGTGTCGTATCTTATCTACTCTTAACTAAAACTAAAATTAGATCTTTGAAATAAATAATAATAAATGAAAATAAATTAGTAACAACTACGAACTTCCTAATATCGCGACTTCAAGTTATATAATTTGGAATACTTAAAGATAGCTAAGACTGCCATTACCAACCGGGACCGATATCCAGACTCCAGAGCTACTAAGAATTTTAACTGTCATAAAAATAAATATAGTATTTACATATCACTGTACATATTACTTCACAAAGTAATTAGCTTTATAGAGAGGTACCTTAAAAGTATTCCTATGAAACGCAGACATTTTTCTCGCAAAGCGCTGATATTCGATAAAGTTTGATATTCGTTCGTATCGGTCGAAATTACGTGCAGATATTTGCTGACTCAGGTAACGATATTAATGCTACGATAAAACAATAACGAAGTGTTTGGCTGGATACAATGCATGATCACACTGTTTGTTTGTGTAACATACCTGCAAAAGCTCTTTTAACAGGCAGTTGCAGCTCCGCACGCATCGTTAATTGAGCTTTTAATAAATATGATCACGCACGTAACCATTTAACAATTACGTAAACGTAACGTTGTATTTATTTTTATGAATAAAAACAACTTTTAGTTGCAGCTTTTTTGTTTTTAGCCGCAGAGTTCCTGTAACCCGCGTTCACCGTTTTGTTTCCCTCTGTAAAAGGTTTGAGTTTCACACATAAGAACGCCGACATCAAACAGGACCCCACTAAAATCGTGAGCAGTACAATTAAAGTGGCTGTAAAGCCTACGGTCGTCATACATATCAAACCGGAGTTATTAATTTCTTCTTTTGCTGGAAATACCATAGTCGGAGCAGGTGTAGTGGTGCTGTTTTCATCTATAGAAAACGTTAAATCGCCTGTAGATACTACCCGTATAACTCTATTAACACCAACTTCTTTTTCAGGATCAGTAGTTACAGCTCTTTTTATTCTTCTTTCATCTCTTGGTCTACCCGCTTGTAAGTAAGCCTCTAAAGGAAGCGGAAGAACAGGGGGAGGACCGTACGCTGCCTCAGCGTTACTGTGAGATACATCCAGAAGACCGTTATGCAATCCATGTATGCCGCTTCCATCAGAACATTGATCGGGACATTGATATCGGCAAATTTGTATAGTGCATTGGAAGTGCACTTCCATAGAATCTGGGAATTTAAATGCTTGAAAATGAGCGTACGATAGGACCGAAGCGCTAGCGCCAAAATTTTTAATTTTTGTGAAACGCGACATCAATTTTGGTCTAGTTACGCATCCTTTTTGATCAACCAATTGTATTGGAGCCCGTTTTCCATCATGAGCCATGCAATTTCTTACCAACATATCAAACTTCGAATCGTCATCTTTGATTGCTAAGACCATCGTCATAGTTTGCCCGATTTTTACCAAGCCAGATACTTCGGAAGCCCAAGGGCCCTTTCCAACTTGAATCTGCATCCAGCAGCCCACATTATCGCCAGCAAAATCAGTTCTCACTACGTCCAGCATATCAACAGGGAAGGGTCGAAATGTTACGGACTTCTCGTATTGGTCATGCCAAGTGCAGCGCAGCTTTCTAGCTTGGTCCCAAACTTCCTGAACTTGTGGGTCGTATTGTATGACAATAATGTTCTCGAAATAAGTTCCCGATCCAGACTCGGCTCCATAACCATATAACCCATTCTCGGTATTGCCTGAAGTACCGCAAGCGTGGATTCCAATTTCAAAATGAGCAGAGTACGGCCAAGACCGGCCGGAAGGTGCACGCAGTGAATGTTGCTGTAATGCCCTTTGCTAAACACAATTCCATAAAACGGCTTGTCGAATCCAATGTACACCTTCATCAGATTCTTCTCGCACTTCACGTCCAGCGATATAATTTTGGGCATCTCGGGCACAGGGGCCGGCCAAATCTCCGCCGCTGTGCCGTACTTATCCATGGCGTGCTGCTTCGATGGAAGCGGCGGCGGTGGCGGCGGGCCGTTGTAGGAGTTATGGTCGAATACCGGCTGCTTGTTGTGGTTAGAGATTCCGTACGGCTTGCCTCCTGGATGAGGAGGGGTAAGGCCCAGGTGACCCGATCCTCCTCTAGCGGGAATGTTCCCCGAGTTTGACCTGGACGGTGTGTTGTAGCCGATCTTTTTTGGCGGAGCAGCATCCTGGTCGGACTCCAAAGCAAGCTGGTCGGACTTAGTTTCGCTGTCTTCCCTGTCTTGTGCGGTGTGCTCATTTAGCTCCTCGGAGTTTGGCACCGCTTCCACGACATCGACTTCTTCTGCGTTTGTTAGTACTGCTAGCTGAAAACCATAGAAATTGTTAGTTTTTATTACAATAATTAGTAATGATTTTATATAAAACTACTTGTGTATTTTAGAAGTAATACATTATAATTTTCGTTCTTTAAAAAACTAAAATTATTTAAATCAATATGTAAATTTTTATATTATATTATATATATTATATGCGCTATAATCGAAAACGCTACTAAAATCTTTCTTGGAGTAAGTATTGTAAACTAAATTGTTTTGGTTAAATTAAATAAAAGTTTATATTAAATTTACTTTTTTATTATAAAGTTAACTACTATCATGAATTTTTGCAACTTCAGTAGTCTGAAATTTTCTTAACTAAATTTATCTTCTTCCATAACTTATAGATTTGTTTTCGAACAAAAGAAAAGAGTAGAAATTGAAATTTTGACATTATTATCAAGTCCATATATTGTCTTTGTTGAAACATAACACATATTTTTATTTTACGTAAGGGTTGTGCTGTTTTACTTAAAAAAGATTTTATTTTTAAAAGATGTCAAACATTTGGTGAAGCTTATAGTACAAAAAATAACTTTTATATAGTTATTCTAAATAATTGAAATTTATATATTAAACCGTCTTACTTTATAGGGTACAGGCTTGGACGCTTAAGAAGAATCATTTAGATAAGTTACAAGCATTTGAAATGTGAAGTTACTGCAGAATGTGGTATTTCGCTTGGAGTGAAAAGATAACTAACAGAGAACCTCTGCAGAAGACGAATAAGGAATGTAAAATCATATATACAATAAAAAAGAGAAAGCTTGAGTACTTGGGGCGTGTAATGAGCAAGTTCTAAATATGCACTGTTCCAACTCATGATGCAGGGAAAGATAAAAGCAAAAAGAAATGTTGGTGAACGTAAAATATCTTGACTAAAAACCTCAGGAACTGGTTTAATTGCAGCAGTATTAAACTATATCGATCGGCTGTGGACAAAACACGTTTAGCGATAATGATAGCTAAACTCCGGTTAAGAGATGGATTATAAGAAGAAGATACAGTGTTTCCAGAAAGGGTAGGGGGTATCTGCGCCGTCTATGTAACGCAGCTGTTTGGAGGGGGCGGTAAGAATACCAAGTGTACCGGAAAGTCTTTACCGGTTTTTTCCAATAGGTGTCGCTAGGCTTAATATACAATGTTATGATTTGACACGTGTTCATTTTATTTTACAGACATCAAGCTTCAACGTCCATAGGTTAATTTTCTGAAAGTATCACCATCATATATTTATACCTCTTCAAAAATGTTATGTGCCTGAAAACGTACATTTGCGGCATGCATTACTTTTTTTTATTTAATCAAAAGAAAAAGCCACTGAAAGTCATCGTTTGCTAGTTGAAACATACGGCGAGCATGCTCCAACCATAAAAACATGTGAGGCGTGGTTTCGACAATTCAAAAGTGGTGTTTTCGATGTGCAAGACAAGGAACGTTCTGGCAGACCGAGAAAGTTTGAAGATGCTAAACTGCAGGAGTTATTGTATGAAGACCCAACACAAACTCAAAAACAATTAGCAGAAGCGTTAAATGTGGCCCAAGAAACTATTAGCGACCGATTACGATCGATGGGAAAAATCCAAAAGATGGGAAGATGGGTGGCACATCAATTGAATGACAGATAAATGAAAAATAGATAAATCGTCTATAAAATGCTGCTTCAAAGGTTTGATCGAAAGTCATTTCTGCATCGAATAGTGACGGGTGATGAAAAGTGGATTTATTTCGAAAACCCTAAGCGCAAAAAATCATGGTTATCACCTGGCCCATCAACCGCGAGACCGAATCGCTTTGGCAGGAAAACGATGCTCTGTGTTTGGTGGGACCAGAGTGGCGTAGTGTATTATGAACTGTTGAAACTTGGTGAAACAGTTAATAGTGATCGCTACCGACAACAAATGATCAACTTGAACCATGCATTGATCGAAAAACGTCCAGAATGGGCCCGAAGATACGGTAAAGTGATTTTACAGCACGATAACGCGCCGCCTCATACAGCAAAACCGGTCAAGGAAGCATTGAAAGCGCTTTGAGAGGGAAATATTGCACCCGCCGTACTCTCCAGATCTTGCCCCGTCCAACTACGACCTTTTCGCATCAATGGGCTCTGCATTAGCAAAGCAGCACTTTGCCAATTTCGAAGAAGTTAAAAAATGGATCGATGAATGGTTTCGCTCAAAGGAAAAACAATTTTTTTGGAATGGGATTCATAAATTGCTTGAAAGATGGGCAAGATGTGCAGAATTAAATGGTCAATATTTTGAACAAATAAATTTTTCTATTATTTGAAAATTATGAATTTTTTTTTCAAAATACCGGTAAAGACTTTCTGGTACACCTGGTAGGTTGTTGCACTGCTTTTTGGAGATCGCGTTTTTTGCGTACGCGCCTAGTATCGCAATGATGATTCGATAGTCGCAGCTCAACGTTTATATCGTGCAGAATTTAACGTACGGAATGACCGAAGAACGATACCATCAATAGATTCGAATGTTTGAAAACACCGGTTCGAATGTAAAAATTCTCAATCAAGGTCGTCCGCGCTCTGTTCGAAGTCAACAAACGATTGAAGCAGTAAGAGTTTCAGTGCGTGAAAGTCCGTCTCAATCGGTTTGCAAACGCAGTCAAGAACTTAACATTAAAAAATCATCGTTGCACAAGATTCTGAAGCAAGAGTTACAACTAGCCTACAAAATTCAGTTTGTTTAAAACCTGAACGTTACCGACTATTCTTTCCGGCTGAATTTTGCAAATAAAATGCTTCAACGTTCGAAAACATTTAGTTTAGTGACGAAACGAACTTTTACTTAAATGGTCACGTAAACAAACACAACTGCCGCTACTGGGCCAACGAAAATCCAAGACAGATATACGAACGACCAAATAGTCCAAAAGTTATTGTATGGGCTGCCATGTCTGGTAAAGGCATCATTAGACCTTATTTTTTTGAAGACCGGAGAGGGCGAGCACTCAGTGTAAACAGTGAACGGTATTGCGACATGTTAAGAAACTTTTTGGTTCCACAACTGCAGGAGTATGAAGGTTTTCATGTGAAAACATGGTTTCAACAAGATAGAGCCACTTGCCACACCTCGAAGCCCCCGAGAAGCCCCAATCTTACATCCATTGATTATTTCTTTTGGGGATATCTTAAAGAGAAAGTGTGTGCAAACAAACCACGAACTCTACTGCAATTGAAGCACAACATCCACACTGAAATAGGAGTAAATAAAAACACTACAGAAGTAATAAAGGATATGTATAAAGAAAATACGAAAATAGTAAGAACAAATAACCAAGAATCTAAGGACTAGGCAAGAAGTTAAACAGTACTAGATGAGGCACTAAAGAAGACTAAGGAAAATATGAAAAAATTAACACTGGGATACTGGCAAATGAGACAAACACAGTTGACAGAATTGATGTTCGCAAATGACATGACCTTCATAGCAGAGATGAAAGAGAATTTAAAACGCAACCCTAAAGTAATCGACGAAGAACTAAGGAAGATAAATATGAAAATTAATAATAAAAAAACAAAAGTAAAGATAATTTCTAATATAAATAAAATCACGAAATAAGAGTGCACAGTAAACAAATTAAACAAGTAGAACACTAAATATTTAGGAGCAATAATAGAAGAAAACGGGAAATTGGACAAGAAAACAAATGAGAAAGTTCAAAAAGTGGAAAACATATTCAACACAAGAAAGACAACATTCCTGGAAAAAAAAGTACCAAAAAAGATAAAAACCAATGTTGTAAAAATGTGAATAGGACAACAATCATATGCAGTAGTGAGACATAGACATTAACAGAAAGACAAAATAAAAGAATTAATCCGATGGAAATGCTATTCGTGAGAAAAATATAAAACAAAAATAGAAGAAACAAAGTAAGAAATAAAACGTTTAGACAAACTTACAATTAGAACAGATTAATAATAAGATTATAGGACCACCCAGATGGTTTGGGCATGTGACTTATCAAAAGAATATTTGAAACACTAGTACCGGGAAAAATAAGAAAAGACAACTAAGAGCAAATTGGATCAATAGAATTAGAGAACAAGCAGAGAAAATGGGAACAAAATGGGATGGAATACGAAACCTAATGCAAAATAGAAAACGGTGGAGACAGTAATACAGAATTCAACTCCACTGGCCTTATACCTAAAGGTATAAAGGTCTAAAACTAAGTAAGTAAATAAAAATAAATAAATAAATATTAAACAAAAATTAAGTGCAACGTAGTCGAGTTGCCGATTTTAAACGCGAGTTTGAGGAAAGAGATCTAGAAATTTCTGTAAATAAGACTAGATTGTAGTTTCGACTTAAGCATGCCTTGTGGGACTCTGATAAAAGTCCAGAAAGTTTCCATTTTAAAATTGTGGCCGCATTGTTTGATATACGCCCTATGCGAAACGGATTAAGAGTAGATTTAAACTCGAATATAAATAATATAAGAGCAGAAATAGTCAGTAGAGAAATCATTAAAAATAATAAGGTCAGAAAAGAAATAAAAGACAAAAAGTAAAAGTACTGGTAGACTGCAAGATAAGATAAATGGTGCTCTTGGGGAGAGAATAAAAGAAACTGAAAATAGGCTTAGTACTCCAATCCATATCACTTACGGAAGCATACCTTACGAATCTAACAAAGGTAGTCATTTTTAAGCGCTGATATAATAAAAACCTTCAACATTTGATAGTAAAGTTTGTTAAAAATTATCAAAAACAGTTTGAGGCAACTGCTTTTATTGTTACTCTGCGTGTCTAGGCTCTCGATGTACTACAGACTGTGCTCAATGAAGAGCAAAAAAGTTATAGCCAAATCGTTAAACGCCTCGAGATCCGTTACGGTCATGTCCATCTAGAGGTATGCCTCACACAGTTTAGAAAACGAGTACAAAAATCTGTCAAAACTCTTCAAGAATTTGAAGCGTACGTAGCCCGTCTTGTTGGCATTTCATACCTACCAGCCTCAGATCACTTCCTGAAAGTATTAGACGTGCGAACAATTATCAACGACATTAACGTTCGAAAAACACAACAAGCAACAAGATTGGCCAAACCAAAAACATTGATTGAATCGCTCGCACACGCAAATAGAATTTGAAGCTTTTTCTATTGGATACGGATTATAGCAAATCAGTAATATTATTGGACTTTGCAGTGCTCCTTCGAAAGATTAGTGGATACAGTTCTTAATAGGCTATCGTGAAAAACACGCTTTTTGTGTATCTGGATAGCATAATATTTATTGGAAAATTATGCAAAGAGCATCTGAAGAATTTAGAAAATCTATTACAATGTCCCTTTAAAATTAACTTTAAAAAAAATTTAAGAAGAAAGGGTTCAATGTGTCAGTGATGAAGGTACGGCAGCTGATCTAGAAAAAATCAAAAGGGTGAAAGAATATTCAGTACTAAATAACAACACAAGGTTAGGAATTGTGCACTTATTATAAATGGTACGCGCTTTAATTTGCATTTTCTTTCGAAACGGCTTCCGAAAAATGGCCAAAATTTTAGGTGGGACAAAGAATGCCAAAACTGTTTCGAAAGTTTTAAATATGCATTAATAAATTCAACGATACTAAGCTACCCAAAACCAGAAAAAAATTTATTTTTGACCAGATGCGAGTAACGTCGGAATTAAAACGTGTTGTCACAATTACAAAATAGCCAAGAAAAAGTTATCAGCTATTTCAGTATTAACAAGGCTTGAACGCAATTGTTGTGTTCCTAAAAGAAAGCTTACTCGCTGTGGTCAAATTTGCACTTTTTATAAATACTTGTATGGCAGAAGGTTTCTTTGATGATCATACTACACTAAAGTAGTTCTTAAATTTTAAAAATTTGGATGACTAAGTAGAAAATAAAATTAAAACCTTTATCAACACCAATGCCTTTTCAAGGACATCGAATCTACGATTAACGACGTGTGGAAATTCAGCGAACCAAAACGTGACTAAGAAGATCGAAATTTGAAATATGTCGAAAAACAAAAGGTAGGTGAGAGAAAATCTAACTCAGTAGAAATGGCTCTATGTTCGCCAGCAGTAAAATCTTTTTTTTTTTTTGTAATTGGATTCCATTACACGAAAAAACAATGTCTTACAACGCGTACTTTAGAGTAAAAATGGACCTCAAATTAAATTTCAATTACTAGTTCCAAAGAAGAGAGTTTCAGAAGTATTACAATAACTTCATGATGGTATGTTTGGTGGCCATATCAGAATTACAAAAATATTTGGAAAATGTTTGCGAAAGATTTTACTGGGTAAATTACAAGGAAGATGTTAAAGATTATTATTAAAAATATGCAATATAGGCAATAGACGCCCTGCAAAGAAACTACGCATCAATGCGACGATATAACATTGAAAGTCCTTTCTAGAGCATTATTACAGACATAGCTGATCCGTCACCAACAAATTGTTAATAGCAATAAATTTATTTTAGTTGCTATAAATTATTTCAGCAAATCAAGAAGCCGTAAACATCGCTGAGGTATTAATCAGCAGATTGAAATGCTACCAGAATTACATTCAAACAAAATATATGAAATACTGGGAATTATGAAAATGAAAACAACGCCGTTACATCCAAAGTCAGATAGAACAATTGAGCGCATTAACAGGGCAATAGGGAAGAATCTATCAAACGTTGTCTCATACTATCAACGAGACTAGGGTCAATATCTCCATATGTATTTTTATGTAAAGTTACCATGTGATTTACTTTTCGGAAATAAATCCTGGAGAAGCTAGTCGGAGAAGAGTTATAAAACGACGATCGAGTATAGTTATATAACCCGAAACGACGATGTGGGTTGTTTTTAAAACTCCAACGCTTTTACGTAGATCCATCCATACGACGTGCTAAATTAGATAAACGTTAACGTGTATTGAATTTTCATTACAATCGACTGTGTCCTGTTAGAAGTGGAATTCTGCGATCGCGGATTTAATATTTTTAAAGTGTGAGTCAGGGTTCGAAGACTTAATCTATTCAGTGAGTGGAACTCGGCGAGTACGTTGTGGTGTCACAAGAGTAGTGCAAGACACATTCAATTTACTGACGAAATATCTATAACACATTGTGTAGCGCGTAATCTGAAGATGTCCAGACAAATCGCAAATGCATTTTGAGCAAAATTTGGTTCTGTGGTAAAGTTAAACAAACAGCCCCGACTGAATTTGGTGACCGAAAAATTCTCGCAAAACAAACCGATTTATCGTGCTTTGTGGAAAGCGCTGACAAAGCTACACTGTTATCTCTTGAACGAAAATATTTGGAACTCGGCAATACCAAACTTGCATGCGGATTGGGTGGTTTTAACTGGAGAATAGTTAGGAACGTGATAGAAGAGTTGTTTCAAGGTTCTAACTTTAACGTCTTAGTTTACAGTTATCGTCCGCAGAAGCCGACAATCCCGGATTGTTATTTTTATATAACGATGTGATGCAAGAAAAGGCAAGATTACAAATATTTCCATGGCTCGTCCAAATTCCGGGGGATAATGATCCGGAACCAATCATTCTTAAGAAGAAGGTAATTTAACAAATTCCCGAACGCCCAGATATTATCTTACAGCGCTTATAAGCATACGAGTTTTAAAACAGTTCGATAATATTTGAGGACTGGAGAAGAACCCAGAACTGAGTTTAATAATGGTAAGGCTCTAACGCCCTAGGTGGAAGCACGGCCTGCAAACTGAGAGATATGTCTGCTCTCTCTGCCCGGTCGTTGCGCATCATCTCTGATGCGGGGCGACATGACATTATTACCCCTGACTGAGTAGGCCACCCGCTAGGCTTCAGACAGCACAGGGAATTGAACCCGGGTCCATCAGCATCGCAGCCCGCCCCTCAACCACGGGACCACGCTGGCTAGAACTGATTTTAGATGCATAAATATCACGCAGTGGAACAGTAATAATCAGTGCAAGGTAAATTTTTTTGTAGATCAGTAGTGTTGCATAGAGCGATTTTATATTAGTGAATACATTTTTCCATGTACATAAATAAATCTCCTTCTGGAAATAAATTAAATAAACAAATTTAATTTGCTATTTAAAATATAACATTTATGACCGATAAATATTTTTTTAACTACGTGACTGTGCAGGTCAAAAAACCGGTTGTACAAAACTATTGGGCAGTTAAAGGAGTCGCCTTCAAATTATATATCACGACAATAAATTTAATTTTATTTCTGGTGTTCTTCACTTACTTGCCTTTATATTTAGTTATTATCGAACTAGTAAAAAGGCCCTCTCCAAAAACGGGCCAATAATCGTTTTATCAGCCACATTTATGTATGATGACATTCGTTTGGGTTTCACATAAGTCAAAGTTGTGTCGTATGCGCCTACTAACGGCAAGAATTGACATTTGGCGTGAACTGTCAAATTAATTTATGTTTTGACCTATAGCAGGTCCACCGCGACCTAAATCGAAAACTAAAACCTGTGTAAGATTTGGCAATATAGTGATCTGAATGAGGTATTGACTTTTGAAATCGGTTCACAACTACAGGAGTTACGATGTTAGTTACATTTTGCAATTTTATAGAGTAGATTCTAATATATTCAAGTAAACAATTTTACAATAAATTTAACAAACACACCCAAAAAATACCCGTAATGATTATTATATCATCATAATGCAAAATGAATAGACATAATTATAATATCATGATATGCAATAATAGTAACTTCAGCTTTTTGAGTTAATTTTCAACGAACTTAAAAAGTTTGTTACTGAATTATATATGTCTGTCGGTCTGTCGATCTGTCTGTTGCTGTCACAAAATTATGGATTTTTAAAATTTTAAAATGGATTCTTATAGGAAATTTTACGCTGATTTCAAAAAGTTTCTATCTCGAATAGCTTTCGAGATATTCGACTTCGAATTTCGGGAATATTTCGACATTGCGATTTTATGAGTAATTCTTAAAGAAAATTTTACGCTGATTTCAATAATGAAATCGAAAAAATTCTATGTCGAATAGTTTTCGATATATTCGACTTCGAATTTCGAGAAAATTTTCGACATTACGATTTTAAATGTGATTATAGGAAATTTTTCGCTGAATTCGAAAATGAAGAAAAAATTCGAATAATTTTCCCGAAATTCGAAATCGAAATCGAAAGGTTTTTTAAGTTCGTTCTGGGATTGCTTACAGAGCAATCTCTTCGCCGGCCCCATGTTTTTAATATAAATTTAAAAAAAAATACGCCTAAATGCGTCTTGTGTTATTTCATTGGAAAACTGGGCATTTAATCTGTAAATTGCAATTTTTAAGGCTTGCGTGAATACGTCTGTGTTTATCCTTATAAAATTTTAATCTCTATATTTTGGAGTAAGAATTGTGTTAATTACAGTTTATTATAGTACTATTTTACTACATTACTAATTACATCTGTTATTCTAATGGTAATGCTAACAATTTAGCAATGCTATAACCTGCTATTACAGCGATTCATTTCTCCAGCGAGTATTTCCATTACATTACATGTATTATTACCGCAATGAAAGTTCTAAGAATATTCTCATCACTCTTAATAGCCGCAATGATTTGTATCTTTATAAGCCAATTTCAGATGGATGTTGAGCTTTGAACATACAGTTGTATTAGAAGATCTACATTCAGCTAAATCAAATAAACATAAGAAGCCACAAGCCGTCTTTCAGCTGAAACGGCCAGATCCATATGAGTCCAACTGAAATGAGGTCTAGACATAGCACTAGAGCAATTACGCAATTATAAATTCACTAGAGCAGGTATTGGTGCTGACATACCGGAGTGATAAGTTCGTAGAACCGCGCGCCGGTAAGTGTGATAAGTGCCACGGGAGCGAGTACGCATGGAAGAAGACCGACCCTCTGGATATAACGGACTGCAAGGACAGGTCACTCGGCCAGCACTTATTGCTCGACCACTTCACGCACGGACCGCACCTTAGGGCGGCCGTTCCCTGAGCATTCCGCCTCAGCTCTGATTAGAAAACAGAGCCTGTCGATAAGAAATGGAGTACGCACTCTGAATACGGATAGTGAAATTGGAGCTGCGGCGGCGACCGGAGAGTCGGCACAATTTCGGTTTCGGAGCGCCGATCAGCGTTTAATTAACGCGATGTGGAGCATAGAGATGGAGCCCAGCGCTTGGGGCAGGCCCGGACTGATAACGGTTTCTTGACCGGCCGCCCGGGGCCATCGCTGACCCACACACACACTTATCAGATGCCGGCGCAACCACCACATCGCTGATCAATCAAAACCGACACCCCGTCATTAATACCATTCGTGGCCCACATACCCAAATTGCGGCCTCATCCCATGCCGGTCTGCTGCCAAGTGACGGAGGCGGTGCTCTCCGCCGCAGCGACCACGCGAGGCCGCATGAAGATGTCGCAATTACGCCACTGACATGTCCTCATAAATATTTAGCTCCGGCAAATCTGCTCTGCAGCTTGGGTATGACGGATAATGTCGGTAATTTGCAGACAAATGTGATGCTTTACGAGATATGACATACACTACTCCGTTAATGCTTTACAGCAATAACACATATAGATGAGTAATTAATAAATAAGGTAAAAACTAAATTCAAAAATAATATCTTTTTTGCCAAAATGTTTTTCAACTATTCAGGTAAATCAGTGACCTGTTAGCTAAATCAAATGCTATTCATTGTTGTGTAATTTTTATTTGGTTTATTCTGATATGCTTTAAAATTTATTCATAAATAAAGAGATTAGCGACAATCATTTTAACTTAAATAAAAAACTAATTCTCATATTTTTATTGAGATTTGCTAAATATAAACAATATTTTCCAAAAGCACAATTATTATACTTGTCGCAATGCAGTGTTAATATTACTTTTATTGTATTGTTATACAAGCCTGCGATGATTGTGTTTTCAGTTTTTGATGATTGGTTCTTATGTATTTTTTAGCGCTGATCCGAAAATCATTTTTTGCCATCACGTCAGGATTTTAAAAATCGCACATTTTTCAAAATTGTTAGAAGGTCTAAAAAGTGAGAAAATCTGTACTATTGAATAGACATAAAATGTTTTTTTATAATAAATAAATATAATATATTCAATTTTTGGCTTATACTATGGATTATTATAGCAAAATAGTTGAGGGGTCGGATCAGGGAAGATTGATTGACCCTTTAAATTTTCTAATGAAAATTGTTATAAATGAACCTAACTTTTATTTTATTACATTTTCATTTATTTATTACACCCACTTCCTCATAGTCCAGACGTACCAGTGCTAATTCCACCGGAAAATGTATCTGAAATAGATGGTTTCCATAAATGATACAAATGGAGATAACATCGAGTTGTACGAACCTGGAGATAGCTGTGTGCCAAAGCTCTTTTCAGAATTTGACTAAACGATTTGGTTCGAGACTTACATCTGACCAAAGAAAATTTAGAATTGCTTGGTTCGAGGCTGAAAGACAAGAACCTGATAGCAGCTGGCACTTCATTTTCCCGATTCAGATACAGAGAAAAATTTTCTTCCATAATTTTTGGAAAAAGAGAATTACTCAACCGTATGAAAGTGCGGATTGGAGACTGTTCATAGATTCATCCAAAAAAGCCTCAAAGTTGTCCTTCGACACAATGAAAATATGTATGCGTCAACACCCGTCGGAAATTCGGCCCATTTAAAAGAGTATTACAAATATGTGAAATTTTTTCTCGATAAAATTAAATACAACAGTCATAAGTAGATTACGTGCGGCGATCTTAAAACAATATCGATGCTCCTGAACAGCAAGGAGGGTACACAAAATTTAGTTGATTTTTGTGTAAATGGGATAGCAGAGACAGACAAAACGATTAGATAAAGAAAGTTGACCAAAAGAGCTTCATTAGAACTTTGAACCAAAAATGTGCTCCAAAAAGCTCTCATATATCCGAATAAAGTTATCCTTCCACTTCTGCATATCAAGTTAGGCTTTATGAAGTAATTTGCCAAGGCCTTACCAAAAGAAGGTAAATGTTTTAAATATATATGTAACAAATTCCCGGCCTTATCAACTACAAAATTAAAAGAGGGTGTCTTTACTGGTTCTGGCAATAGAAAACTTCTTAAAGATAGTAACTTTGAGAAACAAATGAAAATTATAGGAAAAGACGCCTGGAGAGCCTTTAAAGACGTAATAACCAAGCTTTTTGGCAATAAAGAGGATCCGAACTTCAAATCAATCGTTGAGAACATACTGCAACACTATAAAAATTTAGGCTGTTTTATGAGCTTGAAAGTTCACTTCCTAAATTCACATTTAGACTATTTTCCTGAAAATCTGGGCTCCGTTAGCGAAGAGATGGAAGAATGGACTACTATAATTATGGCTGACTATTGCTGAATATTACACCGACATGTACCCCATAAAAACAAAAGGGAAAGCGCGAACCAGAGCATGAGCTGTCCAAATAAACTTCGACACATGAAATAAAATAGTATTTTACAAACTTCGTCATAAGGGTGGGTGAAGAGAGGGAGTGGTTTCGAAAGGCATAACGTACATCGTAAAAATTAATTAAATAAATAAGAATAAATTAATATAAAAATCCACTAAAATAAAAATTTAGGCTAATTTTGTGATAATTTTCATTAGAAGTCAATGACCCCTTCCGTCATTCTTTTCAAACCCCTCAAATGTTTAGTTATAAGAATGTATAATATAAGCCAAAAAATACATAAATTATAAGAAAAAAACGTTTTAAGTCGATTTTGAAATCCTATATTTTTTCAATTTTTTGAGTTTTTCAAATTTTGAAATTTAAAAATTGCAAAAAATCCTAACGCGATGAAAAAGATTGTAGTTATTTTTGGATTCAGCGCTAAAAAATACATAGAAATCATTTTAGGAAAAGTTAAAAAATATGACGCAACCCAAATTTTGCAGGCTTGTGTTATTAGTATTTTGATACATTTTTGACCATGCTCCTATACTTATTGTTAGCGCACATATCAGATTCATTTTTTCTTTAATTCAATCACTTCTATAATTTGTGCTAGTGTTATCATCTTTTTTCGATTTCCTATAAATTCTAACCGAAAATCTATCGAAGACAAAGTTGGCACTTTGCACAGTGCCATACATTTGTTGCTTTCGTATACTTATAGTAGATGGCGCTTAAATAGACCACTAGTTAAATGAACCAGATGCGTTTATGAACCAAAATGCCAGGAAACCGAACGGATCGACAGTAACATCAAAATATCATCGGATAATATATGACTAGGAAAGCTACCTCTAGGTGTCACTAATGAGATGAATTAAATCTCAAAACTAACTAAAGCCTAGTTCCAATTTAATGGTGGCGCAAAAGGCGGAAAAGAACGGGAAAGAGTGAAACGTTGAAAGAGGTTCTTCTAAAGGGGCTTGAGCAGACTAGTTTACTTAATGCACCAGTGAGTAGAAGAATTCCTCTTCTGACTGAGGAAAACCTAGCTAAGAAAATAAGAGAAGAGAATTTAAAATTAGCAGACTCACAAGGTGGAAGGAGCGTCATGGAATAGTTTACAAAACGTTACATGAAGAGAAAACAGGCTTGGACAAGACTGCTTTAAAGGTTTGGGCATGTAGCATTTGGCCGTCTTTGCTGGAGAAAATATTTATAAGACTTATTAAATCAGATTATATTTCAGGGCTACTTCAGACCGTGTCTTGGTTTTCAAAAACCAAAAGTCAGCAGGAGGAAAACTGAAAGACAGTCTTGGTGACTTGTAACATGACCGAGAGTTATAAGAAAACACCACTAGTAACAGGAAAAAGCAAGTTCTCGAAATGTTTCAAGGAAGTAAAGCATTTACCCACAAACTACAAAAATAATAAAAATACATGTATAACAACAGCAGCATTTGAAGAATGTTTTGCAATTAAAATGTGGATTTTGCAAAGATAGGAAAAGAAGATTTCTCGGGTATTGGACAACTACACATACAATCTCCACATCAAGTTTTCCAGTATTACATTGGTATTCTTACCATCATTCAACTATTAATGAAAGAGTTTGAAAACACTATATCGATCAAAAATAAAGTAGATGATAATCGATAAGAACCAATGCCAAGCGCCTAAAGTAGTCAAATGGTCTCTGTTCTCGACGCGTTACACTTGACGGCAAATTCTTGGGAAAAGTAAGTAAAACCTGAAAAATAACTGCTTTAAAAAATTCGAGATATTCCAAGATGTTCAAGAGGAACAACAAACGAAGACTATCGACGAAGAGAAGCTTGGCTGCGGCTAAGCGATGACGTACAAATTAGTCATATAATGATAGACAGCAACATTGCGAAGCTGGTACTATTGGAAAATAATGAAGGACAAACAGTAGAAGCGCTGATTGTTAGAGTAGGGAAAAAGACGATGATGATGAGGTGGATGTGCAAGTCTCTATGACAAAGAAGCAAGCAAAGAAGGTTGTAAACGGGCTGCTTCCGCTAATAGAGGAACGTGGTGGTGACTTCTTTCTTGTATGTTGACTTTGTCAATGGATCTTATGCAATATCATTGAAACACAAAAATGATTATTTTGTACAAAGTAGTTGTTTTTCTTAAACTAGAAAAAGTCGAATTTTATTCAGCTTGCTAAAGAAATAAGTTGCCGATTTCCTGAACCGTCGAGTGTATAAATCAATAGTTGGCCTGATGTGGCTCAAATAATCAAAACCTACTGTAATTTGACTAATGCTAATTGCTAATTTTATAAAAATTCTTGCAGTTGGTTAACAAATTGTAAACTAATTAATTATTTCATTAGTGTTTACTCAACTAACACTAGTTATATTTTTTAATAATTTTCTTTTAACCACAAACGTCTTCATTTTATAAAACAAATGATACAAAGTTCTTTTGTTAGTTACTGGTTACTGAACATTAGTTAGCAACTAATTAATTATTCATATCAAAAACATTCTTGCAAGTATTATAAGAACAATGAAAGTTGTTACATTAATATAGGGCTAATTTTATGGTGCTGTAGCATTTCATTAATACCAAATTAACACCAAACTAAAATAGCACTAATTACTATTGAAAGCTAACAATGAGGATTAATTAAGTGTTCTTACTAGTTTCACTATCCTAAATCATATATGCATTGTTCTACTTTTCTATATTTAACTCAATTTATTTTTACCATTCTGTTTATGCCATTCAGACATTCAGATCTTTAATAGTTTAACTTTACTTTATTTTTCACATTCTTTTGCCTATTTAGTATTTATTACAAAATCTGTCAAACAAAACATTTTTCTTATTTTTTTAACACTTCTTTAATTATAAGAATCTTATTTTTTAAAGTCTTTGTTAACCGTAGACTATGATACTTACGTTGTTCCTTTTCTAGTTGCTCTTTATTCACGTAAGTCTTTACACGTTCCATCTCTTTTCTTGAATATTTATTATTTTCATTTGTTTACAAGAATTTTTTACTTTTATCATTTATGTTTTGACTTGCTTTGACATTTGTTTCTACCTTGTCGACCATCAAAGCTATTATTTTTGTAGTTTAGTTTAAATTATTTTCGTCTCATTTTTAGTTAATATATATTACATTTTCTTTTATACGTATTTATGTATAACCGATAAATAGTTTTTATGTATTAAAATATAGGTTTTAATTATGTTCATTAATAATTTAGTATATTAAATTGATTATTTTGCAAAAATTTAAAATCGCGCATTTAGCATCCTTAAATAAATGTACAGTAAAAAAAAAACGTTTTTTGGATGCAACATTTTGATTAATCTTGAAAGTTTAAAATGCTAAAGATTTATATTAACACAATTTTTTATTTTTAGCTAGAAAGAAATAATAAAAGAATAAAAAAAAATTATGATTACATGTAAATAAATAATGTCAAATATAAAATAATGATAAAAACAAATTCAAGTGTATTTGTAGGTATTTATTAATATTATTGTATGATTTGGAACTTATGTAAACATTTCGGAATGTTCTAAAGACGCAAGTGATAATTAATTTGTAGTGCTGTATATGTTGTTTTGATTTTTTTTTTGTTGTATGTTATCATAGTAAACTTATTTTTTAGCAAAATTAAAAAGTAAAGATTATACATTGATTAGTAAAAAGCTGTTTTTTAATATCAAAATGTGTGGATTTGAAATCCCAAAAATAAGTTTTGAGCTTCTTACATTGTTTTTTTTTATTATTCTACCTAGAGCTAGAAATATAGTAAAAAGTAATAGTACAATCTTAGGTTAATATTGAATTAAGATAGAACAAATAAAAATAATATTTCGCCTAAAAATACAAAAAAGTTACAATTATAGATAAATCAAATTGGGGTTTATCCATACAATATCTAAGTAAAAAATTATCCACGAAGTCACGAATTAGCTAGAAACTTACCACAACTTGTGCAACAAATCCATATTTTTAAAAGTTAAATTTTAAATTTTCCTTAATCTTTCCTTAATCCAAAATTGTTGTTCAATTCCAAATTTTCAAGCGTAAAATATTTATGATAATAAATGTGTCGCCTAAATTGCCTAAATTGGTTTTGTACAAAAACTGCGCCAGTGATCTACTATATTTTGAAGAAAAGGTTTTAGCTTAACCCATTTATAGGAATCTTGCGTAAAATTTCTCTGTTTTTAAGGTTACTTTTGTAATTGATACGCATGTTAAGATTTGAATTTAATATTTCAAAACACAAGCGTACAGTTATTTAAAAAATGTGTGACCACAATACAAAAAAATTATTTTATATTCAACTTTAAGTTTCTTTTAAATAATGTATAGTAAATAAATTTAATTTACAAATTTCCAATATAAAAGTTATTTTAAAAATTTGAATCATTATTTACAAATAGTTAAAAAGTACCAACATTTTATTAGTCGGAATACGAAAGTTCAATGTGATAAGAATTATACTTATTTAAAGAATTTCTTCTGTTGCAGTAATTATGGAATGGAAAACAAGTACTAATAGCTTATGACTACTAAGTTTGGCGTAATAATCTCTCTTTACGACCGTATGTGTGGTTATAAAATATATTTTTTATAAATAAATATAGGGTGATCCAAACATAACTTTAGGAAATCTTTCCTGCATAAAGCACAAAATATTGAAACAACCCAAATTGTATTGCTATCGGTGTAAAGTACAGACTTAAGCAGTAATAATAATGGAATATGATGTCACACTGACATGCGACCGTTCTTTTAGGGAAGTTTTCCATTGTTCTTTTAGCACTGGAATCATAGCAGGTTTGTCGTCATAGGCCCTTTCTTTCAAAAAGGTTTAGAGAAAAAATTTAATGGGTTAAATTGCAAAACCTCGATACCCAATCGATATAACCCGTCTGTGAAATAACATCACCAAAAAATTCGGTTTGAAATAAAGTCAATGTTTTACGTGCTGCGTGACATGTGACTTCATTTTGTTGAAACTACATGTCATTCAAGTTAAATTTGGATCACTATATTTTGGAATTATAATTTATTTTTACAAACGTTTTAAATATTAATAAAAAATAAATAAAGTTAAATTTGTTTTGTAATTCAATTCTTTGTTTGGAAGCGACAACAGCGAAGAAAATCTGTAAAAGGATTTTGCTTGCATAAAACTACTAAAAATCGTTCCTATAAAATCTTTCAACTTCAGATAAAATTAAAGTGCGAAAGAATAAACATAAAACACACGCCACTTCTTAAAAGTCTAAAATAATAATCCAAAGATTGCTTGTTAGTAGAGGCTACAAGCATCTTAACTGAACGAGTTCGTTTTATTATACGTAATAAACTATATATAAAATGTTTGAGTATTGCCTATATTCATTCCAGTGGATTGTTTTCAAATATTTAAGAACTAAAATAGATTTTTACTGCATTTTGAGTCCATAGGTTAATCCAACATTGAAATGAAAAAGCTAAACCGGCTCTAAAAAAGATGAGATGTAAAAAGAATTTTCCTAATTGACTACATTAAAAAGAGAAAACTGACCTAGAATAACCAAAAAGATATTGTTTTACTACGACAACGCAATGATGCATTTAAGTAAAAGATGACTGCTAACTTTGCAATTCCTTCCCAGCCATTTTCTTGAATTACTATTCGTTCTTTCGTAATTTTTCTGGTTATATAAGAATGTAAGTCAAATAAAGTGGTAATTCAAAGTATAAATAAATGTCAAAAGAGGAGGAAAAAGCTGGGAGAAACCCGTTTCCGCAAAAGGAATTTAAAACTTTTGGGACAACTGCATCAAATTTAAAAGTGAGTATGTTGAGAAATTATTATCTTTAATATTAAACCAACTTACTTATTTTAAATATTAAAAATATTGTAGCAACAAAACACAATTGATAAGTAAGACTACAATTTGTTTTAAATTAGTTCTTGCTACATAGTAGAAATATTATTATTAATTTTTTCACTTGTATATAAGTGATACAAATTTCAATTTTTGTGTCTGAATTACTTGATGATAAAACACTTTTTCTTTTTTCATCCATGGCACTATTTACAATTGTTTCTATATTTTTAGTGACACAACATTTTAAAGATATGTACAAAAATAGTTAAATACTACCACCCCATAAATATATTCAATTAAATTATGAAAATAAATTTAAACCTATTTTCTGTCATTAAAGAAAATTTGAATAAAGTACACAAGGAGGAAATACAGTCATCTGCGGCAGTTGATTCTAAATTTGAATTTGAATTTTGTTTTTCCAAGTAGCAACACAATTATGTATATCTTTAATATTAGTTATAGATAAAAAAACAAAATAAATTAAAGATACTTAAAAAAGTTAATAATTTATTGCAAACAAAACAACCCATCTAGTATTGTGAATAGACTTTATGCAATAATTAAGCATACCAACAGAAAAAAGACAAGTTAATATAGTAAGAAAATTACTTTTTATAAATAAAATAATACGTTGATTTGAATTATCGATGATTACAGAACACATACCGGAAATATAAGCGAAAGTGAAAAACAGGATCTAAAAACTAAAGTTTCAGAACGAGATAAGCTACCGATTAAATCAGCTGTCAAGCCTATTCAGTAAAATTTATGAAAAATTACTTAAAATCCGCTTAACACGCGGAAATGTCCAACTTTACTACTTGTAATGAAGACGATCTTAGAATACATGATTGTGAATAAATTAAAACATTAGGTTTGGAATAGACTAACAAATAAACAATACGATTATGAGGCGAAAATCGACAGTAGACGTCACGTAAGTTAGTTAAATGTCTGCGACTAAAAAGAACGGTGTTTGAAGGAAAAAGCTTGTTAATAATAAAATAAAATAAAATAATGTTTTAACTGTATCTCCTGTGAAAGAATTTAAAAAAAATTAATAATAACGTAGAAGTTTAAGAAAATCTTCTCTAAAAATAAATACAAGAAATAAAGTGGTTGTCTATAAATCGATGTTTAACTCTGGCTTGTGAAACAGTTATTACCTCAGGAGTGTCCAAAGAATTACCAGTTGTCTGTTTTTGTGATTATGAAGTCATCTTAATAAATTCAAAAAGAACTGTAAATTTAATAGACTACGAATAAAGCAATTGGAAAAGTAAACGCAGTTATACAGGGTTTGTCTGGAAAGTATAGGAAATAATTTTTCCAGCCAGCCAGAAGAGCTAGAGGAACATAATGTTTGGGGGAATGGATGGTGAGGGGTCTTAGGTAAAGAATGCGACCCGTCTTGGTTGCCTTCGAGCCTTGAGAAAGTGAGGATCACGCTTCTCGCGAACCGAGCTTTGGTGACGCGTCACGGAATCGACATGCAGCCCATGTTAGAACAACGTTATGCGGTGAAGTTTTGTGTCAAACTCAAAAAATCCGACATCGGTCTAAACTGCCGTGACCAAAGCCATAACTAACATTTTTGTTTCCGCATTCTAGAAAGCCCCAAAGCGTAGCACGCTGGAAACGCTATGTAGATGTAGGAGAAAATTATTTTGAAGGATTTAAAGAAATAAATGATTACCTGCAATACTTTTATTTCTACTAAATTGTTCCCGGTATTTTCCGGATAAACCCTGCAAAACTAAAATGATAATACTCACTGGGAAAAAGATGCCATGTATGTTTGTAAGTCATAAAATATCAAAATATTTGGCACTATACACGAATGTATAGCAGGCATATTTATTTTGTCAATTATCTCACAAAGATTTACAAATGACTACGATGGGACGTACAATTTCCTTTACTATCAAAAATGAATAAACTCATAGAACAGTATAAAAAAATATTTGTAAAATACAAATGAAATAAAAATACAAAAATGACAACAAAACACAATAGAACTAACTAATAGTGATAATGAATCAACACAATAACGTAAAGAATAGGTGAATTAGTAATATCTGCAACGGTAGATATACTATGTAGTAAGATATAGTAGATATTAATAAAATAATGAATTATAACTCTTAGTTTAGTAATATGAGAATCTCCAGAGCACTTCAGAGCATCTCAGAGCTTAAAACACAATAATGGATCCCAAACAATCTTACATTGGTATGGGAATGCCACCAAGAACTCAGTGCTCTATGAAACTATCAAATAAATTAACTAAGTTGTTGGTACTAGTGCACTGCCGAAGTTTAGTCAATGAGAAAGCTGAGCAGAGCACAAGAAAAATTATTAATTCCACATATAGGCATTGAACCGGCTCTGGGAGTACCTAAAGGTGCAATAAGGAGCCCACTAAGAGAATGGGTCAGGAAACAACATAAAAGAACATTACCGGGACACAAAAACATGGAAAAACTTTTATAAAAATACCATCTCGTAAACGAACTGAAGAACTGTTAGTACAAAGCAGAAATCAGTTACGAACTATTATAGGTTTTCTCACAGTGCATTGTTTTCTCAGAGAATACCTCAACAAAATAGGGCCGTACAATAATAGAAACCTGAGTTCAGATAATGTGACAGAGATAACCATTCATATCTTGTGCGAGTGTAAAGTTTTAACTCACAGGATTTAAGCTATTTTTGAAAACCCAATAATGAATCCAGAAGAATTCAGCAACTATTCATTATAAAAAAGGGAAATGTGTAAAAATCTTATTTATATGAGTTTTCTTATGCGTTTCATGTAAAATAATAACAACGTTATAATTCTACAAATTATGTATATAACTGTTAGTAATAAACTGTAAACGCATGTATAAAAATCTTGTAGTTATACTAGTGTGTATTTTTATAGTAATGGTCATTGAAACAAATTGTATTTAAAAGAAATTTTCTCTAAAATGGTTTAAATCCGGGCAAATTAAACATTTTCTTCAATTAAACTTTTATTTGACAAAACATTAAAATTACAATAAACCCTTTTGCGTGTTAGTTATGTGAACATCTCCAGAGTAAAATTATTCGATGTAACTCCCCTCAGCCACAAGAACTGGTTCCACCCTTGGCATAAAGCACATTCTGCTTCGATAGCGGTGCGCAAAGATGCGACATTAGTGCGTCTGGACTTGTTAGTAATGAGGGCTATTAAATTATCAGAATTATTTAGACCCCACAACCCGTTTTCGACTAAATAGCTCGTATCTCCTCCCCGTATCTCGCCTCCCCGAGACCACAGTTATACGACATTCATCTGAACACGTACATAAGCCGCTTTTGTGGTAGTTTCCTCTTTCTAAAAGAAATTAGGTGGCATAACGTCACCTTCACTGGGCATGACACCTAGTACGTAAACACTATCTGGAAATTTGGTCCAGCAATGATCGGAACATCCTTGGAGTCGCGTGCGAGCCAGCGGTCATTCCTCCAATTGATCTTGGCGTCAATAGTATAATTTTTTTTATGAGAAGAGAATCCGATTCGATCCGCCGCTTTGTTTTTCAACGAACTTCCTAGCAGGTTGCAGTGGACAATTCGCAGTGATCTGGTTTCATAAAGCATCTGACATATCCTTACTGTATACGACTTATAACGTACGTCCTCTTCTGCAATCCGCCGCATGGTGTGCTCACTGGCACTCAATACTGACGCTCATTTCCTTAATGATTGCCCCGGGTCCCGTATCACGCGTTCTCTCGAATTACTCTTTCACAATGGGTCAGCGGTACCTTCGCCAGGCTGGTGAGAAGCATTATATTTCGCAATAATGTCGTATACAGTTAATCTCGAGTACCTGAAGAACCAAATAATTTCAGTTGCCGAACGCCCAACGTAAATAATTTCAATAATCGCGGCTCTTCGGTTGCACTCCATATTGTTTTCAATACCTTGTCTATTTTGAAGATATGACTGTTTCCTAAGAGCATATGACTTTCATAAATACCAACAATAACCTATCACAGCAGTACTATACATCAAGATATTAAAATTAAAATTTTCTGGATTTAAGCGCCGTACCCTGTATATTACACGATGTTATATATTGTTGGTTAACTAAACCCCAGTATCTTTCCTGGAGACAAGACCATTTCATCACTACATAATTTCTTTTTCTATCATTATTTTATCTTTACGGGTGTCGGATATTTACAGGTTCCGGCTTATTGACACGTTCCTTTCATTTTCTTCTATCTAACACCATTTAGTTCATATCTTCTATCGTTTGCCTTATTTATTTTCCTATCTCTGCAATTCCCTTCATTCACATTAGTTTTGGTCTTCCCCTTTTGCATTTCTCCGTTGTTTTTACATCCAATATTCTTTAGTCTGTTGCTGTCCAATCTTTGTACATGTCCGTACTATTATATTTGTTTTTTCTCAATTTTT
Source organism: Sinelater perroti (assembly GCA_036346155.1). NCBI lineage: Eukaryota > Metazoa > Arthropoda > Insecta > Coleoptera > Elateridae > Sinelater > Sinelater perroti. The sequence goes on from JARFIY010000001.1 coordinate 40,015,436, forward strand.
TTTGCTATACTCTCTTGTTCTAGTTTCTCCCTAACTTCTTCATTACTGATGTGCTCTAGCTTGGCCTTTCCTCCTGTATTTCTAAAGTATTTTATTTCTGCTGCAATCAGTTTTGGCTTGTATTTTTGGTGCATTGTCCACGTTTTGCTTCTACAAGGGATCGTTAGGTTCGCTATTGTATTGTATATTTTTAGTCTTTTTTTCACTTAATTCTCTTTTCTCGAATATTGTATTATTTAGTAGGTTTCTTAGTTCTATTGGTTATTTAAAATTTATTCTTCCATTATTTTCTATTACAGTTCCTAACTACTCTATTGTGGTCACTTCTTCTAGAGGTTGATCATTATACATTATTTTGATTTTTCTATCTGGTATAAGCACTAGATCGTTAGCATATGGTAAGCTATCTATTCTGATTGATATCATATTCCTATACCTCACTGTAGTCTGTTGTCTGTCCGTTCTTTGTCTCGTATTGTTTAGTAATCTATTATAAATATGGATTCAGACTATTTTCATGTTTTATTCCCTTTCTGATTTTAATACTTCTGATCGATTATCATTTACTTGCTCCTATGCCTTCTGGTGTTGAATTTATTATTTCTATTAGTTTCCTTGATTTGTCTATTGATTCCAACCAGTTTTTTATTACTTATCTTTGCACCGAGTCGAAAGCTTCCCTTAGATCATGTAATAATATCATAGTAATCATAGTAATGAAAAATAAATAAGCTGTGCTATAAGCACGAATAGGACGAAAAAACAGTTGTATTGAAAATGTAGAGGAAATTTAAGTACAAAAAAATGGTTACTATATTTTATAAAATTAAGTGCAAATAACTGTTATCAGTCTTCAGATCTTGTATTGATCTTTCCCAATGAGAGAAAAAGTTGTTTTCGAATAGCATTTAAAAATTTTGCACAAGCTATATTTCAGAATTTATTTTCATTGTTTTTAAAAATAAGCACAATTTTGAATACACAACTTTCCGTTACAAATGGAAATATTTGTATCTTTTAAGAATGACAAACAAACAAACAAAACGTATATCTTTATATCACCTCTGAATATATGTCTTTATTTATCTCTCTAATTCGCAGCAAATTAGCGAAATGCTAATACCAGCTGTTTGGTCTGCAAAGAACAGAAGACATCAGGCGTTAAACAGCTGGGTAATTGAGCCCGCCCGGCTAAAAAGCGCGGCGTAATTCCGCAATCATTCCCACTAGCGGCGGCAGCTGGCGGGCTCGCTAAAAACCTCGTCTCAAATAGTTTAATAATCCGGGCGCCGACGCGGTTTTGCGCTACTGACACTGTATCTTCCACGAGAGACGGAAGCCTCGCCGGCTCTAGTAGACCAGTGTGACGGCAGATGACCGCCCCGTTAACTGCCGCCGTGACACGTTCTAAGAGTAACGAGTCAATCAAACTGTTCATGACATATCCTGCTGCTATCCTCAATTCCAGTTCCTTAAATATTATTGAGCGCGGCTTTCCGGAATGGCGGAAAACGGGCGCTTTTTGCCGCGCCGCTCGATGGAGACGCGCGCGCCCAGTCAATTAAGCCAGCAATCCGTGTAATGGAACTGATTTGGCCATTGCGGCAGTTCTGATACTCCGGGAGAATGAGAAGCAATTTTGCAGCACGCAGAATGCGGTTTTACTAGACCACAACTTTATAAATTTTTTAAAATTATTTTCATTTTCATAAACAAAACAGAGATCGGCAGATCTACAACTTACAACCTTGAGGCTACATATAAAAATTGTAGTGGTCAAAGATCTTATTGTATTTTACTTATTGAACATTACCAAAGTGTCTAAATTTTTTTTACTTCCCTATTTATTTACAATCTGTAATACAATCTATAATAAGTAAATGATTTAGTATACCTTAAATGACCACCAAGAAACTGCCTTATGTCATTATAATTTGTGTCTTGAGAATATAGATTTCGCATATTTAAAATCTGTTAAGCAGGTCGGACCACATAAATCATTTAAATCTACGCTTTTCTGGTCGTCTCAACTTTTCAGTCAATCTATTGGGATGGTCTGTTAACCTTTCTTCATATATTTGAGAGTTAGTTCTTTCCCATTTCATGGTTTTCATTTGAAGTTTGAGAGTAATGAAATAATTTGTCAGGTACCAAGGAAGATCTGTTATTCGAAGAACTTTAGATCGTAATCTCAATATTGGAGTAAATGCAGAACCCCAAAGTTGTTTTTAGAATTGTTTTGTTCATTAGCACTTTAAGAATGATCACTGTAATATTCGATCTATTAGCTGAATTTCTCATCTGCTTCGTCTTAGTGAACATATGTTTCCTTCAAGTTAATTTTCAGTCGAGGTGCATTCTTAAGTTTTTCACATCTTCTTTATATTAAAGTGGCTGGTTATTTAGTGGCACGATATCTATCCCAAAAAACTAATAAAAAATGTTTATTGTTGGAACCTTTTTATGTTTTTCAAAGTATTTTCTCTGATGGTCAATACATTGTTACATAAGCTAGAACCAATTTTTATAGCATTTTTTCCATAGCGAATCAAGTATCTCCGAAACATGGGGTCTACACAGTTTGTTCTTCACGTGTAGGAACAAAAAAAATCGTTAGATTAGCCAAATAAGGACTGTCCGGCGGATGACCCATTAATTTGACGTTTTGAGTTCTCAAAAAGCCAGTTTGCGTCGTTGTGTGTAAGCTCGCATTGCCGTGGTAGAGAACGACCCAGCGTCGCCCGTTGGGTTTTCTTATTTCTTCAAAGACTTCTGGCAAAAAAATGGTTGTGTACCATTCAGAATGGGCAGTTTTTCGATTCTCTAAAATCATGGTTGCGACATGACCAGTTTTTCTAAAACAAAACAGTTGACCATTTGCTTGAAAGTTACAGCCAGCGTGGTCCCGTGGTTGAGGGGCGGGCTGCGATGCTGACGGACCCGGGTTCAATTCCCGGTTCTCTCTGATGCCTGGCGGGTGGCCTACTCAGTCACTAAAAATAATTGAGTACCTGCGTTCATTCGAACAAGGGGTAATAATAGCGGTCGTCTAAGCTGCGGTGCTTGCCACATCGCCCCGCATCAGAGATGGTGCGCGACGACCGGGCAGAGAGAGCGAACGTATGAGAGCCTTAACCTCTCAGTTCGCAGGCCGTGCTCCCACCCGGGGCGTAGCGCCTTACCATTTGCTTGAAAGTACTTCGAGTGCGAACGACTTTTGTTAGGTTTGGCTCATCTTTGAAAATTCATAGAGTCGACTGATGTTTTTAAAGTACCGCGATCGTATATTCTTGAGCACTTCTTTCTATTAATCGACACGAACCTATTTTTGAGAGATTGTTAACATATACAGTGTACAACACAGGTTTTTCACGGTTAAATGTTTATGAAATAACGAATGTACGGTAGTTATACTAATGCCTAATGATGCCTGAATTTCACGATAAGTTACTTAACGATACTGCTTTATCAGTTTGCACACGACATCGACATACTGTAGGTCTGTGTGGGGTTTCATCACCAAAAGTCAAAGTAAGTTGATCGACGCACTATTGTTGAGATAATTCACGAAAATGTTTACGAGTTAATTCCATTTTTTGACCAAGAAGAAATTTTAAACTTAATGATAACTTAAAAATAAATATCGTCTGTATGACAAAACGTTCTGAGTACATATGCCGCCAAAAATGTCGAACTGGATAATGCAAACGTCAGATAGCACCTAGCAGATGCAGGTGCTGAACATTCTGGGTTGTAGATAAGTTGGCTGTGTACAGTAAGTGCAACACTGGTTTTATTACATTACCCCGTGTTACGCCTAATTTAATTGGGCGCAGCGATATGTATTCACTTTAATTATTAACTAGAAAATGGCGAGCTTTAAAATAGAATTTTAGGATTAGGAGTAGCTATTAGAAACGATTTTTATAACTTTTTGTAGAAACCCAACATGCCAAACTTTATCAGAAGCCTATATTTTTTGTCTTCCAGTGCTTCATGTATTTGCTTAGTGATTTAATGAATTTGTTCGAGGGTTATATAAACTAGTGTCCAGTTAAGATTAACTATAGTCTTGTTAAATATAGCTTTTCAAAAACCTTTAATATTATCGGTAACAGGTGTCTTCGAGAGGTTTACCCAATTTAAAAATTAAATCAATTTCAATCTGCTCTATGACAGCATTTTATATTTGAGTGAAGTATTGTAAGCCCGTTTTTGGGAATTCTTTAATAGCTTTTTCCTGTAATAAAGTCTTATATGAAGAATTTTTTAGAAAAAATTCTTATGTATATTGTATCTGCTCGTTGGAATTTCAGCATGCTATTTTAAGAAGCTTGATCATTTTGATAATTTTACTATAGTTAACAAGTTTATTATTGCATCCAATTGCTCCACAATGCCCTTATTATATTTTTCAACTCTGTTATTTCATTTGCGACAGATGTGAGACTTTTTGTTTGCATTTGTTGTTATTTGCAAAGTCATACTGTTGCTTGTTGTATAATTAATATTATATTACATAATTTGCTTTGTCATTACTTGCTTTTCTTTAGATATCTATTTTAGCCAGAGTGTCGGGCATTTGCTTTTTAATAAATCTTTATACATGAAACAGCTCTTGTAGTTTGAAGAATAATTACTCTCGCAAAGTAAACATTTAACATTTGAAATTTTTTTTTCTTTTAGCCTTGTTCCATCATTAATAAATCAATTGAATACAGATAGTAAAATTTTAATTTTAGTTAGTGTGTTTAATATTCCATACGATTTCAATTTAGTGCCTGTTTTAACTTACTTAAAATAATTGAATAATGAATACATTTAAGTACGACTCTAAAACTACGTTCTTCCTTCAGTTGGAATATGTAAAATTCGGTGTTTTTATCAACTAGTATTATTACCATTTGAGTTGTTACTTGGTGATAATTCAAAACTTTTAGTTGATAATTATCCAATGGGCACTGCCTTGTTAGTTTTTTATCTGGATTATTTTGATTTCTCTTTTTGGGATAACTTCTATAATTTTTGATGCAGATTCTTGTTAATAATAATGAAAATGGTGGTTCTACAGATTGATAATAGCTTGTAAGATTGGGATTGGAATATTATTTTGTAATTGTCCTTTGTTTCGCATTTAAAAATGCGATAAGACTGCACTGTTTGCGATGTACAAACTCATGATTCTTGCATTATTTGTAGCGGGTTATACAGTATTCGTGGATTTGATTGGGTTGTTTGTATCATCGTGAAAAGAACGAAGTCCATTTAAACCAAATTAGTATTTTAACCCGACACAAGAACCTATGTTTGACTATCACTTGATATAACATGCAAAATTAGGCGAGTATGTATTCAGTTTAAATTTAGAATAATATAAAGGTAAATTTGCTTGACTTTATGGTTCATGTATGCTTCATAATTTGGAGACTGCGGGCTCTAAAATGTCTTTACTCACCAAAAGTTAAACGACATCTCCTGAAGAAATAAAGTAGCAAGAAGATAATTAAACAAAAAAAATGTAAATAAAAAACAGTTTTGTAAAATTAATTAGGGCCTCTACAACAAAGAACTATATTCGTTATCATTTAGCTAATGGTGCAGCTTTTTTTAAACATTGAACGGAAATTTTTTCTGCGTTAACAGTTTTTGATGATTTTTTATTTATTAGTTAAAAATTAAAATTTTTCAAGTTAATTTATGGTATAATTATAGTTTAACAAAAATCAGTAAAAAAAATTAGAATTATGTTTTACTATAATTTTAAAACTTATTTATCGCCCCCTTCCCACAAACCCTAAAAAGCGTTGCACGATTATTTAATAATTTCGGCGACCAAACACTTTTTTAGAGAACCGTTTACAATTGGTCTAGGTAATTTATTTAAAGGCATAACAGAAAGATTAGATATCAACAATTACGAATACAAATAGATGCTATATAAAGATTAAATCAAGCAGAAAATCGAGTTACGTATATAATTATTAAGAATACTTTGGGCATTCTTATAATGATGGTGAGAAGAATGTTCACAAGTGTTCGTCTCGAAGGTTGTAAGGCCAGAAAAAGCAAGTGTATGTTAATAACCACAATATACCCTTGAGGCTGCAGTGCCGGTAAGTGTGCCGTAAACAATTTGTTTATATTTACATAAAGTAGCTAATTCTTTTGACCATCGCTGCACTTATAACTAGTAAAATGATAAATTAATGTAAAGGAATACTCAGAAAACAAATACAGAGAAAAATGTAGTTACCCCAACACACATTTTTTGTGGATGGTTCAATAAATTTTATGCGATAAAGTAAAATATTCAATGTTTTTTTTATCTCCGTTATTTATTATGATATAGTTGTGGTAACAGTGATACTTGATATTCTTCATCTAAGATAGGTAATAATTATTGATAAGTTTAATTATTAAGTCAACTATTTAAAGTATTTTTCTTATTAATTTTCATGAGCTGTGCAATTTATCAAATAGCTTTATAGGTCAATTTTTAAAAGGCTAATATTTAATATAGTTACTCTATAGATAAAAAAAAATTGAAAAACTACAAAACATGTTAAAATTAGACAATAAAGTATATTTTGATAGGAATAAATCAAATGACGACTTTACATGTAATAGATGTCAATAATAAATTTAGCTTCAAGTAAATATTATATTTTTGATATATTATACCAACTCTTCTTAGCAAATGTTTCCCTTCTTTTTTGGACTAAATAATTTTTGGTTTTAATCCATTACTTAACCAGAATGTTTTTCTTTTACCTCTACCTCTTTTACCATTTTTTACGTTGTATTACCAGCTGAACTATTTTATACTTTTCATGTCTTAGAAGATAACCTAGATAGACCCTTTTTCTCTTTTTTATTGTTGATAAGAGTTATCGATCGCCATTCATAGGTTATAGTATTAATGACATAAAGAATTATAAATAATAAAACCTAATAAAAGGTTCAACTTTCACTTCTGTTTTAAGAAATGTCAGTAATCTTCTTTGACTCTGCTTGGGGAGTAAGCAAATTAAGACTCGAGTCAGGAACTAACTCCAATTTCTTGATAATAGTATCTGAGCGGATGCCAAAACATTGCGAATTTTAACCTGTAAACCTATTTTCTATATATACAGTCCCGGTCAAAAATATATCAACTTTTGATGTTTTTTCCATAACTTTTTCAACCTCCACAAGAGCACCATTTTCCAATTTTTGAAGCGCTAGAGCATCCAGGGTGGTGTTAAAACTCCAAAGTCCGTCATCCTAAGACTACCTTGAGACTCTTCGATAGGAACGTCACCTTCATGTCCCGCTACAAAATCCCTGCCTCACGGCAGCCGATATTTCTTACCAATTGCCCACCTAAAACTATCTGTTTGTACTATTAGACGTCTTCTGCAGCAAGTTGGACTTAATGTACGTTATCCGGTCAAGAAACCGATCATTTCGGAAAAGACCAGGAAGCGCGCGTGGAGTGGGCTAGTGACACAAAAACTGGACGAGCAAAGAGTGAAAAAAATGTTCCCTGGAGTGACGAAGGCAAGACATGTTGTTCGGAACCGATCAGATTCGGTGGATTTGTCGTCTACAAGGTACTCGTTTCAATTCCAAGTACCATATTTGTACGATTTCCATAGAAGAGAAAGTATTATAGTTTGGGGTTGACACAGGTTCCCTCAAGAGAATCCACAACATTTGTTTGAGGACATCCTCGAGAACACGATGCGTCTATATGCTATGCAAAACATAGACAGAGGCTTTATTTTTCAACAGGATAAGAATCCTAAACATCGTTCAAAACATATCCAGGACTCCTCAACTAGCTCAGCCTGAGAACTATGCCAAACTCGATAAGAAATGGAAGAACATCCCCTTTTCCTTCATCCATACTTTGTATCTCGCAATTGCCAGGCCGTTATTAATGCCAAGGATTATGCCACTAAGTGTTAGACTGTTGTTTACTTTTAGTTAATTCTCGGTGATTTAGAGTTATTCCGGTATTTTTATTTGATATTTGTTTTATTGATGTATTTTGATCGTTTGCTGTGCTAATAAAGTTTTTTCCAATTGAGTTATGTATCGTTTTTTGATGAATTGGTTCAGAAGTTATGTAAAATAGATCTAAACAGATTCTTTAAAAATTTCATCGTAAAAATACAAGAAAACAAAAAAGTTATGGAAAAAATACTAAAGGTTGATACACTTAATTTTGCTTTTAGACTTGAAATCTTCTTATTTAAGGATAGCAATAAGTTTTAAGATTTTCGGGTTAAACTTGCTCAATGTCCAAAATTTTCTGATTGTGAACCAATGTGCTTTGACTAAACCAGTGACAATTAGTGATAGCAATGTAAAATAAACGTATCTATTACAATCTACATTTAACACTAACTAAAATTTGTTTTATCACTAATAGTTTACAAATAACTTAAAATTGTATTAATTACGAATATTATTTTAATTCCAAAATTTATTGGGTTCATACCACAAGTTCATAGTAAGCTGCTGGACTATATTACCAAAAATATCCGAGCATTCATCTGAAGAATGTAGATTTAGTTGTTACGCCCTACTGAAACGTTATAGAACGATGTAAAAGTGCAGGTAGTAGCATATGTAGGTCATACACGTGCGTTAGATAGACAAGCAGTAAGTCAGCAGAGTTGAGTGATGTAGAATGGGAAATGTGGATTAGGTGTCATGGTTACAACAAATCGGTTGATGAAATATCAATATTTTGCTACAGGTACCTAACTAAACTGTAAATAAAGTCATTATATAATTAAAACATCTTGGATGTGAAATAGTCGCGTAACAAAGTGATTAGTCGTATAAACTTAATTATCGTAGTGACAAAAAAGCGGGTATTTTTGGTGGCAATAATTACTCTTGATTTTTAAAATGTTTCTTGCCTTGTTATTAGCACCAGAACTGTTTGTCAAAAACTAATAATCATGAGTTTCATGGTCGTCCAGCTACTTACAAGCCCAACATGGTGTATACCAAGTCACTTGAAATTGTGCAAAGCTCATCGCTATTGTACTATAGAATAGATACAAGTTTTACGAAACGATGTATCTTGCTACACCATCTGGTAATAGTATGGACGCGTCTAAGTGTGACAGATGCCAAGAAAATGCTTATTATTCGAGAGTTAAGGTTAGAATATATTTTGATACTCTTGATAAATATGTACTTCAAAATTTCTAATAACAATTCGGAAAAGGATCTTTTCTGTAATAACAGAATAAGTATTGTATACACATAGTGAAGGTTATTTTGCCATTGTTTAAAGAGATAGATATTGAAAAACTGGACTGTGATGGTACAATTAGTACCAGAATAAAAAACATTAACGACATCTATACCTCAATTAATCAGAAAAATTATCTGTTACTGAATATTCCAAAGCAATTCCTAGCAACTACATAGAGTTCAGACAGACACAAATTTTGTCTAATTGTAAGAACTATTCCCCGAGGTTATACAGAGAAACTGTGGAAATTTATAAATCTTAAATATTAACCGGGATGACGGATTCTATTTAGCTAAATCTTGGTTCGCCGCTCTAATAGGAAAAACGGACCCCCATGCAGTGAAAAAGCAAGTGACGTCAGAAAATCCGAATTACGTCAGCAACTTACCCTATGAATATCGGGCCCCTACCAGCATCCGTAATACACGCGCGCGAGTATAAAAGTACGGGACAGTAATTTAATTTCTAGAAGGTTTTTTTCTGAAGATGTTTGCCGTAGTTGTAGACGAAACGGTAAGAATTTCCAGACACCGACCGCAGTCTAACTACCTGACAACCAACAACACAATGCATCATAATACCGGTCGCGAGCCTTCACATTTACGTAAATTTTGAATTTTAATAAATTTAAGAAAAATATCTGAGAGAAGGAGACTGGTTGGATAGAGACATATGAAAACAAAAAACGGAAAATCCATTTGGGTAATAAACCGAAGAAGAAGAACATTACAGGAGCAGTTATTCAAAATTTAATATAAAAGTTTTAAAGCTGATGTATTTCTAAAATCTAAAAAATTATAAAAAAGTGAACTCTGATTGCCTAAAGTATCTTTACACTTAAACTGACTTTAGTATGTTTATAAATGTTGAAAAATCTCTGCAACACATCAAAAATCGATTCATTGAAAAAGTGAGAAAACAGTTTTTATGACAAGAAAGCAGTCGTCATCGTTTGATAGAGAGACACTGCAAAGCTATGTTAATTCTCTTGAATCTTTACTTTGCGCTCTTTTGGACAATATATAGTTTGCTGGCCCAATGTATTGTATGTCAGTGAATTCGTTATCTTTACATTGAGTGGAAAACTCTTGAAGGTGTGCGAGCCAGTGTTTTTAGTAAATCATGTAAAATAACGTACAAGTCGGAGGCATTCGTTAAGAGATGGCTAAAGCGATATTTGGAGGTTGGTAATGCAGACGGTCTGCCGGAAAGAAAAATAGCCCGCGTTACAATAATAAAGAAGGATGAAGCCATCGTGCGTCTCTTTGAAGACAAAACTCCGCAAGAATGGAATTCAGGTCTCTCTAAATACTATTAGAAGAAAAAAACGATTCTTTTCCATCAACTTTGAAGAAACATTTATTATTAGAAAACCGCGTGGAAAAGCCACTGACGTATGTAAAGGAAAATTTGGATTGAGATTGAAAAAATGTTATCTTCACGGACGAGTCTTCATTTTTGGGATGATCTTTCTTATCGAAAGCGTGGATTGCGGAGAGTAATAGAATTTTTTAGTGCACAGAAAAAACACTATATAAAGGTGCATGTTTGAAGATGTTTCTGTAAACGCAATTTTAGTTGCCTATTTCTATTTACGGACAATTTAAACGCCAAAAAATGTACACCACCTACCGGAAATGCTTGCTGAAATCTACTAAAAGGTTTTCTGATTCTGACAGAACAAGGTGAGCACTATAAGAAGAATTATTCTAAACACCGTAGCAAAATGTGTAGTGCGTGGAAAAAACAAAATAACGTCATTACAATGGAATGGCCTGCAATGTCTCTAGATGTTAATCACACTGAAAATGTGTAGTGCTGCATCAAAATAAAACGTAAAGGGTAGCTAGTGTATACGGTAAAGCAGCTGTCATTTCAAATTAACAAAATACTGCGACCTCGCTAAATGATGATGCAGAACACTTCGTCAAAAGCATGGAAAAAGGGTGCGAAACTATCAGCAGCAATAGAGGTGACTGGGCCAAATATTAGATAATTGGGCAATAGTTCAATAGTTTTCAATAAAAGAAAGTCTAAAATTTACATTTTTTCAAGAATTCAATAGTCACTTTATTATTAAATACACTATATATAAACAAAATAGAAATGGACTTCTTGCAGAATAAGTATATAATGCAATGTATATATACATATGTATGTATATATATATTAAATACATAAATTTAGTTTTAGTTTAGAAAAATTTTAGTTTCACACAAACATTATGTATTAACGATATATTCGGAAAATCAAAATGGACCGATTTTACCTAAACATCAGGCCGCATACCTCTACAGCCGCCGAGCATCCCAATATTTCGGCGTCTTTTTATACAAATTTTTAAATCGTCCTAAATACCTAGAAACCGACATTGTCATTAGAGCCAAATCCGTTAGCAAATAATTAAGCTGCTGCTTGAAAGAAGCCGCGCGGGAAGATTGTTGGCGCGTTCTGCCCGTGCTGTTGCGCCAGTCGAGATAGAGTTACAAAGATAATTTATCCGCTATTAATCAGGCAGCTGCTCGCAAAAAACGGCCTGGACCTAGCAGGATGTTTTCCAATTACTGCGCCCGCTCTGCTTTTATGCCTGTTACTTTACTGCAATTAAGTAATTACGGTAATTCCGCCTTTCGAAGCAGCACCGAGGCATGTGCTATACGAAATTGCTGTTCTGCTTATCCACTCTAAAACCTCTAATACAACGGGTGTTCAGAAACCTACCACAAAATCAATTACAGGAATTCGGTATCCATGAATACAAACCTAGATAACTTGTACTGTTCAATTGAGTTATAAAAGAAATAAAATTTAATTTTGCTTTGAGAGTCCATTAAAGTTTTCTTTTTGCTTCCTAATGGCTGGCTATTAATTTTCATTGGAATAAATAGGTAGTGACGTCAAAATCACGTTCTACTTAATTAGATGTTTGGTTTCCTGTTTTTTCAAACTCGTATTAAATCTGGACAAATTCATTGCGTTTTTTAAAATTTCTAATACTGTGCGAACATATTGAACTAGGTTTGATTCATGGGCTAAGCTTAATCACTAGGGGTCTCAATAGGTAATTTAATATACGTATGAGAGGGAGGTAAACCAGCAAAATTCCCTTCTAGATGACGGTAGCTTTCTAATCTAAATGATACACTAAATAATGTAAGAATCTGCGTTTTACATCATTAATTTTTTAGTCATTTTCATAATTTGTAATGGCTGTTCTACATAATTAATAGGCGGCAATAAAATTTTATTTCATATTGGAGAAAAATGTGTCAAACTGATCAACCTATGAAGTTAACTGGTATATTGTAAAGCTCTTAGCAGAGAATTTTATCGAGATTTCTATGTATAAGACGAGCTACCCAAAAAGTGTGCTTTACTTGCTCAAAGAAACATGCACTAAAATAATAGATTGATGCAAGGCGATTTCGTTTTCGTTTAATAAATACACATTTTTCCGCCTTTCCCTGTAAATGCCAGAAATTTATTCAAAATAATTTTGTAGTTTCTATTTCAATTTAAATTTATGAAAGTGTGAATTTTAAAAATCGGTAAATATAAATATTCTATAAATTATATAATGCTTTAAAAACTTGCTTTCATAGTTTTTCACTTCCTTTGAGAATTCTTGTGTCGAATAAACATTAATAGTTGTTTATAGTAAATATAGCCAAGCAAACCATTTCTATACAATTTACTTTGTGATTTACTTTTTTATGTCAAGCGTTTTTTTAATAGAAAAATTATAGAAGAAAGATAAAAATTAATAACTTTTAAAATAAATTATTCTGTGCATACATTTCTTATAGATATTATTGTTACGCAACAAAAATCTACATATTGAAGTTTAAAAAAAATTAATTCTTATAATATATTTTAGCTTAATGTTCCTAAAAGTTACTAAAATAATGCATTCATATACATGAAATATAAACATAAACTTTAGCATCCAGAACATTGATATAGTAATTTTTTCGAATAAACAGCTCATAAATTTTCAAAGCAGTTGGTTCTTTCTAATAATCAATTTACGCTTTAATAACATTATTATTGCAAAACATAATGTGTTTTACATCAAATAAAACAATAAAAATTGTTTGCATAGAAGAGGTATTGTATTTTTCTTTCCAGTTATTTATTTTTGTTGGTGATTACTTTTTAAATTAAGTATTGCTACTTTATTCAACATCAAACATCATGTATACGTAGTAACAGATTATAAGAGGAGCGTCATAAATTTGTCGATAATTAATTACAACATCTAATCGCGTACTGATTGGACATATTACGGTTACGTACCACTGAAAGTTATTGTTAGTTGCAACAATAAATTGATGAGAGACTTACACAAAGCGCATTCAGGTCGTTAGAGGCATTTCGCTGCTTAATTGCAGAGGACGGCAGCGCGCACTGGAAGTTATGATTGTATTGAGAGCCACTTCTGTGTACTGTTATTTATAATGATGTTAACCTAATAAGTATTTCTCGAGCCGTCCCAAATGTATCAAACCGAAATAAACCGCAATAATCGTTTCACATTCACTTCAGCCGGTCAAGCTCAGGTAAGTAATGATGCTAGAGAGCGAGCGAGACGGCGGCGCTGCCCAGAATCGTGCCAAGGAGCATTTTGGCATTTCGCGAATCCGTGGATACCCCCGAAGCCTTACAATCCGCCGTTATTTTTATTGAAATGCGTTTCGAAAATTCTGCTGGGCATCAAATTACCATATTGGACACCATTCGAAATATTTCTAATATACCTAAATTAATATGTATAAATGCAAAATGGTTACCACATAATTGCTTCTTTGACCATATATTACACGTTTATCGTTTCCGCTGTAATGAATAAATAATTCAGCAGAAGCCAAGCACACGCGTTTAACTGTAAATTGACTAGAAGCAAATTCAAAATTACATAATGTGGTATTTCCAAACTCTACAGGAACTGTACTCACCCCCTGGTAAAGTAGGCTAGCCAGGATGAGGGCGTGCAACCGCATTTCCTTTGAACGTCGCCAGCGGAAGATTTTCTGAAAGATTTAACAAATACTGTTTAAGTATGGATCAAGGAAATGCAATTGCACATGGCAAGTTATATGAGTGAACCCTTAAGAGCGTGTAGTACTGATAACTTTCAACATTTCATGTATCTCTGATCACATTTAATTAAAAATATAAATTATTCTCTCCACCAATATCTACTACTAAGTATCAACAGTAAAATAATACATAATTAACAAAACCGCAAACTATTAACAAAATGTTTACAAGAATTTGAGCATAAGGAGTATTAGTATAATGAAACAGAATATTTTATGATCATCAAATAGTCAGTTATAACAAACAAAAGAAAAAAAATAAAGACAATTACATATATAAGGTGTATATAAGATATATTAGCGGAGAACAAAAAAAAAACTAAAAAATTAGGTGTGAAATTAATGTCGTTTATTTTTTTTTAATTTACCTCAAGTAACAGATGTCAAATATCTAGGAATGCACCTTGATAAGGGGCTGACATGGAAGCCACATATTTGGAATAAAAGAAAACAACTCGGCACCAAATTTAGCAAACACCACTGGCTACTGGGCAGAAAATCCAAATTGCCTCTCAGGAATAAATTGTTAGTTTACAACGTCGCGTTCAAACCAATTTGGACTTATGGTGTCCAACTAAGGGGAACTGCAGCCAACACTAACATCCAAATTATCGAAAGATATCAGTCAAAAGTCCTACGTGCTATGTGCGATGCTCCGTATTTTGTGAGGAATGCTGACATAATGAGTGATGTGAAAGTGGACACAGTTAAGGAAACTATTAGAAAGTTTAGTGCAAAATATCTAAATAAACTAGAACACCATAGCAACGTCTTAGTGATCAACCTTTTGGACAATAGTGACAACATCCAAAGATTAAACAGATTAAAGCCCCTTGACCTGCCAAATAGACTTTAGTTATAGTTAATGTTTTTATTATTATTATAAATATAACCAACAACTATATTTTAAGATAACACTGAGTTAAAGTCACTGGACCCTAACTCACATGCATACTACTCAACCCACAATTCATACATTAAATTTGCTTATTGTAAGTCTTTATAGATTGTAAACAGTTAATAAATTAATAAAAAAAATTTTTTTAATGAAATATTGTGGAACAAGAAAAGTAAAAAAAAAATAAGAGGTAGAAGGTGTATAAAAATTATACCGAAAAAGGCTTAATAACAAGAAGCGGCAATAATAATAATAATAGACAAGCTTGGGGTTTTAGTCTTTTCCCTGTTATGTGATTTCATCGAAAACTCTAAAGGCAGTAAACGTGTCACATGTGGAACTTTCGGCAAAAAATTGAGTATTTGTGCTGGATGTTATCGTTGAAATATTCATGTGTGATTTATGGGGAAAATGTGTTTCTAAGTTAGGAAATTAAAAAGAAAAATAACTTTCTATGTTTGATTTTTATAATACTTTAATATGTTTCAAAAAAATTTATAGCATGTATCCAATTCATACCAGTAAAACAAATAATATTAAATATAGAGCATGTTTAAAAAATACTTTATCGTAACACTGCCTACACAGATCAACAAAGAATTATTTTAAAGAATAAATTAGCACTTAATAACTCATTGGAACAAATTAAAAAAGGAGATAGAACAAGAAGAAACATCTAATCAGTGGACAACCGCCTTACTGCAAATGGAAACCGGAATAAATTTGACTAACATAAGGAAATATGATGTCTATCCTATTAATGGGAATTATAAAAAAGAAATAAAGAAAAACTTGGTTTTTGTAAATTTTATTAATGATGCATATATTTCTACTGCAGGGGTGACCTATCTTTGATAGTTTCTTAAAATAAGTCTCTTGGCTTTTAGAGCAAGGCAAAATTTGATATTTTAATTTAACGCCATTTTTGGGAAACTACTATTAATGTGCCCTGTAATTTTTAAAATTTTAGCTAGACTTCAAAATCTGGCCATTTCATGGTCCGTTAATAAATTGAAAATACTGGTCAAATATGTTTATCACATTATTCAATAATTCATTCAGATTTCTGTGTAAATAAAATTTTATAAAATTTTACATAAAAGTCGCTTATTTTTAATATTTTCAAACACCTTGCACTGTGTAGCTAATATTTACGAAAATTACTAAATTATCCGAAAAAACTTTTATTATTATATTTCTTAAAAAACTTAAAACGTTTTCAAATTACGGATCCTTTTTCGAAACTATCATATTTTTTACAAATCAATTTAATAACGTTTTTTTATATTAGCGGTTTTACTGTTACAGATTGCAGTACTTGTATGTAACAGCAACTTTTCGAATCAAAGATCTTTTCTTTGATGTTCAGCCACGCATATAAATATTAATTATTTCAATAAGTTACTTCTTGACTATCTAATAAATGCACTTGGATGTTTTTATGTATTTAATCTGCAGATGCATTTGCTGGGTTTACGTTAAAAGTAGTAATTCTTGTTTATCTACGACAAAGCACCTCAAACTACTGCAACCTCCATACCTACATCATTCCTATAATCAACATGTAGGATAAAATGCAGCCATGATGCAATATAATCTACCTAATACCGAGTACTAACAACCCATTATGCAGCAAATTACATCAGATTATAATGACACAGAATAGACAATAGTAACATCAGAAAAGAACAAAATAAATATTTATGAACAAGAAAGTCAATGTTACTAATAAATTTCAAGTCCTGTCTGTTTGCGAACACAAAAACGTAGAAATTCTGGGTGGTCAACAATATGTAATCATAAAAGTAACCAAAGCGCCACTAATTTTTATTTATGTTTTTTTAAATATAAATCTCCTCACAGATAAACGAAATACAATTAATTATTAAGGACGGTTAACTCTCAGAATTAAGGAGAAAAATAAAGTTATGCAGATAACTATTGAACAGTGGTAACTAGACTAAAGCATCTAAAAGTACAATTTCATATGTATCAATTAAAAAAACAATCCAACTTTAAAGTAGTAATAAAAATATCCACTACAACAGGGATGTAAACGAAAGAAGAAATAGAAGTCCTTGATTGCAAAGTTGCAACCGTATACCAGGTGTACCGGAAAGTCTTTACCGGTTTTTTCCAATATGTGTCGCTAGGCTTAATATAAAATGTTATGATTTGACACGTGTTCATTTTATTCTACAGACATCAAGCTTCAACGTCGTAGGTTATATTTTCTGAAAGTATCACCGTCATATATTTATATCTCTTCAAAAATGTCAAGTTATGTGCCTGAAAACTTGCATTACTTTTTTTATTTAATCAAAAGAAAAAAGCCGCTGAAAGTCATCGTTTGCTAGTTGAAACATACGGTGAGCATGCTCCAACCATAAAAACATGTGAAGCGTGGTTTCGACAATTCAAAAGTGGTGTTTTCAATATGCAAGACAAAGAACGTTCTGGCAGACCGAAAAAGTTTGAAGATGCTAAACTGCAGGAGTTACTGGATGAAGACCCAACACAAACTCAAAAACAATTTAAAGAACCGTTAAATGTGGCCCAAGAAACTATTAGCGACCGATTACGATCGATGGGAAAAATCCAAAAGATGGGAAGATGGGTGCCACATCAATTTAACGACAGGCAAATGGAAAATCGAAAAATCTTCTGTGAGATGCTGCTTCAAAGGTTTGATCGAAAGTCATTTCTGCATCGAATAGTGACGGATGATGAAAAGTGGATTTATTTCGAAAACCCTAAGCGCAAAAAAACATGGTTATCACCTGGAGAAACTGGCCCATCAACCGCGAGACCGAATCGCTTTGGCAGGAAAACGATGCTCTGTGTTTGGTGGGACCAGAGTGGCGTGGTGTATTATGAACTGTTGAAACTTGGTGAAACAGTTAATAGTGATTGCTACCGACAACAAATGATCATCTTGAACCATGCATTGATCGAAAAACGTCCAGAATGGGCCCGAAGACACGGTAAAGTGATTTTACAGCACGTTAACGCGCCGCCTCATACAGCAAAACCGGTCAAGGAAGCATTGAAAGCGCTTGGGTGGGAAATATTATTGCACCCGCCGTACTCTCCAGACCTTGCCCCGTCCGACTATCACCTTTTCGCATCAAAGGGCGCTGCATTAGCAGAACAGCACTTCGCCAATTTCGAACAAGTTAAACAATGAATCGATGAATGGTTTCGCTCAAAGGAAAAACAATTTTTTTGGAATGGGATGCATAAATTGCCTGAAAGATGGGCAAGATGTGCAGAATTAAATCGTCAATATTTTGAATAAATAAATTTTTCCATTAATTCCGGTACACCTGGTACAACATAATACGTCGTATTTATAAGTAATCTTCGTTTATGTTTTTTGTTGATTTTGCTTTTAGCGAATCCAATAAGAAAATATGCAAAGCCAAATATCTACAATATGTCAAACTAACCATAGAAGCTCCCCGCCAAAAAGGAGAAGTTTAACGAGGCATTAATTATTAAAAGTATGAACATACCGAAACATATTGTACACGACAAGCAAGGTGCGTAAATGTTAATAGCCCATTCTACAAAAAGTTGTTCTAAAGCCAAAAAATTCCCATTCAGAAGTGCACTTTGGAGCGAAGCTCATCCAGTGAATTATATGGGATGTACGATTTATCAAGAAATAGCAAACCATCAATTTCGCCATTGCGACCTAAAGAAAGCAAAAGTCAAGTGAACTATATAGTATTTGTTTATCTTGTAATGTCTCATCGAATTTTTAATTATGCCACCATGGGCTATTACATCAGGATGTTGTGTGTTATATATTTTAATATGCGTAGAAAACTTCGGTTAGTGAAGTGGATTTCAGAAAAAATAACTATGTTTAATTTATATGTAAATAAATGTAAAAGTAAATAAATAGATTTTAATTGAATAGTCATTTACATTGTAATAATAATAATAATAATAATATATTACTGTTAGCAGTTTATATTATATATATATATATATATATATATATATATATATATATATATATATATATATATATATATATATATATATATATATATATATATATATATATGTATGTATATCTACAGGCCTAGAAACCCAAGGTTCATTGAATTGTAGCTTTCCATTCTTTCCGGTCCTAGGGCTTCTACTTCCAGTTTGGTGTTCTCAGGTACACCTACACTGAGTCTAACCATTTATTCCTCGGCCTTTCTCTCCATTTTTTCTGTGTTCCATGCTTCATTGGGCTTTGGTTGCTCTACAGTCTTCTAACCTTTGCACATGATCCAGCAATGAGTTTTGATTTCTTAGGATAAGCTTGGATTACTATACAATTCCACCACTTTGGCATTTGGTCTGCTCATAATTCGCCATTTTTTCTTTGAATATTAGCCTTAAAATCTTTATTTCCCGAATGTCTACCTTATATTGATTGTCTTTGTTCGTGGCCCACGTCTCACTTGCGTATAACATTATCTGTCGGATGACAGTCTTATATACCATCACTTTTGCTTCTCCTGATGTATTTCCCCCTTTAAATAGCCTTAGAAATGCTTCCGCACTTTTACTACCTTGCACTAAACGAGTGTTAACTTCTACTTTATCTTCTTTATCGCTCGAGATTATAGCTAAATTCGGCTACTCCCTTAAACACATATCCTTTCCCTTCCGCAGTTTTTAATTTCAGGTCGCTAATGTAAGTTTGCTGTAACATTCTTTTACTTTAACAAATTTTCATTTAGTTTTGTCCTCATTTAATTGTAAACCGTATTGTCTAGTCGTCTTTTCTAGCTTCACTAGCACATCCTTCCGCCTTTATCCTGGTAATCAAGGTTAGGTTATCCGCGTATGCTACCGCTTGGTGCCTATGGTGATATACTAAGTTTAATGTGGATTCTGCTTTCACGTATTACTTTTTCAAGGATTAAATTGAATAATATCGGTAAGATGGGGTCTGTCTGCCTCAAACCTCGATTGAATACAGACTTGTCAAATATTTTTACTATTTTACGTCACAAAAGAAATTGCACAAAACTATGTTAAGATTAAATAATTTCTAAATCTATCATCTGATATTGATGATGACAAAATAGAGCAATACAGATTAGCTTAGAAAAATATTTCTTCATAAAAATCACCGGTTACTTCTTGTGAAAGGTTACTAAGCGGCTAAAGCTCCCACAAACTATGAGGTCAGAAATGCTAGTAGTAGTTGAGATAAAGATGGGAAAGAAATAAGGCTTAACTTCTGCTTTACATCCAGTTAACCTATTTAAAACCACTAGCATCGGTACCCCCGATGACAAAGCTCGAAGCCAATCAAATGTCTCTATTTGAAAAAATTAAAATTAGTGAGATAAAAGCGATTATACAAAGCCTAAAGCCTCAAAAAACACCAAAACTACACAGGTAGCTAATCACAGCTATATGTAATGGCTTTAAAGTGGCATATTTTTCAGGTCCGTGCAAATTTTCGTAGGTAATTATTAGAGGTAATTAGAGGTAATATATACAATTGAGTATAGTGATCAATTGTACAATTAGGTCGAAACTTCTAACCGCCTTTTTTGAACTCCTCATTAAAAAGTAGAATAGGAATGTCTCATAAACCCGACCCATTGAAACACCCCTAAGGGGGGTTTTCCTGCTTTTTTTATTTTAAAGTGACATATCTCATGAACGATAATATATAGAGTGCTGAGACCTTCATAGTTGATTGGTTGATCTAAGTTTGAGTTTCCAAGGTGTCTATAAGTTTCAACATTTGTATATATTACCGTTTCGCCCCCTGATCTTGTTATGATATATAAAGAAGGAAAAGCTGCAGAAGAACCTTTGTCATATTGTTCTATTAATATGTTGCCTATTTGAAAAGCTCCTACTTAACCGACTAAGACAACTTCAAAAATCTCAAGTAATATCTGATCATCAGTTTGAGTTCAACAAAAACATTCTACAAATAAATTACACATGGCTGTAGCAAAAATGAAACAAGCGTTTGAGAGGAACGAGTAATGTACAAATGCCTTTCTTGAAGTTTCTTAGAATTTCGATAAGGTTTGGCCCATAGGCGTGTCTAAAATTTAAACAAAAATTGTTTACATAGATTATTAATTTTTAAAGTCATATTTAATACATAATATTTTCAAGTGAAGTATTAAGAAGTACTTTCAGATCTTACCAGCATACACGCAAGAAGTGTTATTGGTCCTACTCTCTACAACCATACGGAATACACTGCTACAAATTCCGAAAAATCAAAGATTACATATGAAAGTTTACAAGCTCATCCTGACCTTCTAGCAAAACGGCTAAAGGCATGAAGTATCAAACGATATAAGTTGCATTCATGATGGGAAGAAAACTAAACTAATGGTCTATAAAGTCATTATACAACCAATATGAATGTACATATAGCAGCTTTTGGGGACAACATTAAACTCGAATTTAAAAATTCTTTAAAGGTTTTAATTTAAAATGGATTAATGACAATAATTAACACACCATGGTTTGTGTGGAATAAAACAATTCATCGAGATTTCGAAATCAATACTATAAAAGAGAAAGTAAAGTGTGCGAGTGTAAATTAATGCTAACTGCTAAAGTCTCATTTTATTTATTAGACATATTAATAGATATATATATATATATATAATATATATATATATATATATATATATATATATATATATATATATATATAATATATATATATATATATATATATATATATATATATATATATATATATATATATATATATATATATATATATATATATATATATATATATATATATATATATATATATATATATATATATATATATATATATATATATATATATATATATATATATATATATATATATATATATTATTATATCTACAGGCCTAGAAACCCAAGATTCATTGAATTGTAGCTTTCCATTCTTTCCGGTCCTAGGGCTTCTACTTCCAGTTTGGTGTTCTCAGGTACACCTACACTGAGTCTAACCATTTATTCCTCGGCCTTTCTCTCCATTTTTCTGTGTTCCATGCTTCATTGGGCTTTGGTTGCTCTACAGCCTTCTAACCTTTGCACATGATCCAGCAATGAGTTTTGATTTCTTAGGATAAGCTTGGATTACTATACAATTCCACCACTTTGGCATTTGGTCTGCTCATAATTCGCCATTTTTTCTTTGAATATTAGCCTTAAAATCTTTATTTCCCGAATGTCTACCTTATATTGATTGTCTTTGTTCGTGGCCCACGTCTCACTTGCGTATAACATTATCTGTCGGATGACAGTCTTATAACCATCACTTTTGCTTCTCTGATGTATTTCCCTTTAAATAGCCTTAGAAATGCTTCCGCACTTTTACTACCTTGCACTAAACGAGTGTTAACTTCTACTTTATCTTCTTTATCGCTCGAGATTATAGCTAAATTCGGCTACTCCTTAAACACATATCCTTTCCTTCCGCAGTTTTTAATTTCAGGTCGCTAATGTAAGTTTGCTGTAACATTCTTTTACTTTAACAAATTTTCATTTAGTTTTGTCCTCATTTAATTGTAAACCGTATTGTCTAGTCGTCTTTTCTAGCTTCACTAGCACATCCTTCCGCCTTTATCCTGGTAATCAAGGTTAGGTTATCCGCGTATGCTACCGCTTGGTGCCTATGGTGATATACTAAGTTTAATGTGGATTCTGCTTTCACGTATTACTTTTTCAAGGATTAAATTGAATAATATCGGTAAGATGGGGTCTGTCTGCCTCAAACCTCGATTGAATACAGACTTGTCAAATATACTGCCCTCTACTTGTATTTTACTCATTGATTCTCTCAGCGTTACCTTTACTAATATTATCAATTTTTTGAAAAATTATAAGCTCTTCTAGTGCCCTAAACATTTTACTCCTCTTAATTTTATTGTACTCTTGCTTGAAATCAATGAAAACCAGTAACATGGGCAACTTATATTAATAATTATTTAGAATTATATCTAATTTTCCGGAATCCACACTGGTAGTCTCCAATCATCGTTTCTGCAACTTCGATTAATCTAGTTTTTACACAATTGACTAGCAGTTTATATGTTACGTCCTCCAGCGCGATGCCACTATAATTACTACACTTTGTTCTATCAACTTTCTTATAAAGCAGGTGTAGCATCGCCCCCGCCAGCCTTTTGGCATTTTATGCAATCTTATACCTGCCATTTTTAGATGTTCAGGCGTAATCTCATTCTCTCCGACTGCCCTACCATTCTATTATCTTTTAATTATCGTTGCTATCTTTTCCTGCTTACTATCGGTGCATATTTCTTGTTTCGTATCCTACACGATTTTTACTATATTCATTCAGTACTTCACTAAAACACAAATCACCGCATTAATTTTTCTACGGTTTCACCTACTAAGTTTCGCTCCTTATTCTTACAAAATAAAGGCTCTCGTTTAGCATCTCCTTTCTCATTCTTCACCCCTTGGTAAAAGTTTCTTAATTCTTTGTTAGCAAAATTTTCTTTTATTGTTCTTAGTCATATTCTTTTTTTCGCTTTGCTTTTTATTTATTATTAAGTGCTTTAACGTACCGGTAACCATAAAATCGATACCCAACATTTTATTTTAAACTTCACTATTCATAAAAACATATTCTTATACGTGCATAAATTGCCTGAAAGATGGGCAAGATGTGCAGAATTAAATCGTCAATATTTTGAATAAATAAATTTTTCCATTAATTCCGGTACACCTGGTACAACATATACGTCAATTCCGAAAAATCTAAGATTACATATGAAAGTTTACAAGCTCATCCTGACCTTCTAGCAAAACGGCTAAAGGCATGAAGTATCAAACGATATAAGTTGCATTCATGATGGGAAGAAAACTAAACTAATGGTCTATAAAGTCATTATACAACCAATATGAATGTACATATAGCAGTTTTGGGGACAACATTAAACTCGAATTTAAAAATTCTTTAAAGGTTTTAATTTAAAATGGATTAATGACAATAATTAACACACCATGGTTTGTGTGGAATAAAACAATTCATCGAGATTTCGAAATCAATACTATAAAAGAGAAAGTAAAGTGTGCGAGTGTAAATTAATGCTAACTGCTAAAGTCTCATTTTATTTATTAGACAATATATTATATATATATATATATATATATATATATATATATATATATATATATATATATATATATATATATATATATATATATTATATATATATATATAATATATATATATATATATATTATATATATATATATATATATATATTATATATATATATATATATATATATATATATATATATATATATATATATATATATATATATATATATATATATATATATATATATATATATATATATATATATATATATTATATCTACAGGCCTAGAAACCCAAGATTCATTGAATTGTAGCTTTCCATTCTTTCCGGTCCTGGGCTTCTACTTCCAGTTTGGTGTTTTCAGGTACACCTACACTGAGTCTAACCATTTATTCCTCGGCCTTTCTCTCCATTTTTTCTGTGTTCCATGCTTCATTAGGCTTTGGTTGCTCTACAGCCTTCTAACCTTTGCACACGATCCAGCAATCTAATTCTCTGAGTTTTGATTTCTTAGGATAAGCTTGGATTACTATACAATTCCACCACTTTGGCATTTGGTCTGCTCATAATTCGCCATTTTTTCTTTGAACATTAGCCTTAAAATCTTTATTTCCCGAATGTCTACCTTATGTTGATTGTCTTTGTTCGTGACCCACGTCTTACTTGCGTATAACATTATCTGTCGGATGACAGTCTTATACACCATCACTTTTGCTTCTCTTGATGTATTTCCCCCTTTAAATAGCCTTAGAAATGCTTCCGCACTTTTACTACCTTGCACTAAACGAGTGTTAACTTCTACTTTATCTTCTTTATCGCTCGAGATTATAGCTAAATTCGGCTACTCCTTTAAAAACATATCCTTTCCCTTCCGCAGTTTTTAATTTCAGGTCGCTAACGTAAGTTTGCTGTAACATTCTTTTACTTTAACAAATTTTCATAAGTTTAGTTTTGTCCTCATTTAATTGTAAACCGTATTATCTAGTCGTCCTTTCTAGCTTCACTAGCACATCCTTCGCTTCCGCCTTTATCCTGGTAATCAAGGTTAGGTTATCCGCGTATGCTACCGCTTGGTGCCTATGGTGATATACTAAGTTTAATGTGGATTCTGTTTTCACGTATTACTTTTTCAAGGATTAAATTGAATAATATCGGTAAGATGGGGTCTGTCTGCCTCAAACCTCGATTGAATACAGACTTGTCAAATATACTGCCCTCTACTTGTACTTTACTCATTAATTCTCTCAGCGTTACCTTTACTAATCTTATCAATTTTTTGAAAAATTATAAGCTCTTCTAGTGCCCTAAACATTTTACTCCTCTTAATTTTATCGTACTCTTGCTTGAAATCAATGAAAACCAGTAACATGGGCAACTTATATTAATAATTATTTATAATTACATCTAGTTTTCCGGAATCCACACTGGTAATCTCCAATCATCGTTTCTGCAACTTCGATTAATCTAGTTTTTACACAATTGACTAGCAGTTTATATGTTACGTCCACCAGCGCGATGCCTCTATAATTACTACACTTTGTTCTATCAACTTTCTTATAAAGCAGGTGTAGCATCGCCCCCGCCAACCTTTTGGCATTTTATGCAATCTTATGCTTGCCATTTTTAGATGTTCAGGCGTAATCTCATTCTCTCCGACTGCCCTACCATTCTATTATCTTTTAATTATCGTTGCTATCTTTTCCTGCTTACTATCGGTGCATATTTCTTGTTTCGTATCCTACATGATTTTTACTATCTTCATTCAGTACTTCACTAAAACACAAATCACCGCATTAATTTTTCTACGGTTTCACCTACTAAATTTCGCTCCTTATTCTTACAAAATAAAGCCTCTCGTTTAACATCTCCTTTATCATTCTTCATCCCTTGGTAAAAGTTTCTTAAATCTTTGTTAGCAAAATTTTCTTTTATTGTTCTTAGCCATATTCTTTTTTCGCTTTGCTTCTCTTCTAGTCTCCTTATATTTCGCCTTTGTTTCTGCAGTATTGTTAGTAAGCAGTGCTATTCTACTTATATTTCTTCTAAAAAAGACCCTCTTATACTCATCATTAAACCATGTAGCCCGTCTATTCTCCTACCTTTTCTCTAATGACATTGTCTATGATTTTAGCATTGCTTTTTCTAACATCTTTCATTATTTTTCTATATTTAGAGCATTTTCCTGATCCTACAGCTTTTGCCCTATATTTTGTTTGTAATTGAGCGACCTCCTAATTTTTACCACTTATTGTTGTGTATCTCCTTTTTTTCTTCTTTTTCTTATCCGATTTTCTTGGTCTCAATACCGCTATTCTTAATCTAGCCAAAATTTTGTTAGTCTGCAAATAACCCCTTGTAACTCCTCATATCTTTCACCAATCGTAACTCTTTTGATTCGACAAGGACATGAGTAATTTGGTGTATTGTTCTACTGTTTGGTGATATCCACGTGCCTTTGTGGATGATCTTATATTAAAAATACGTTGATTTGATTTTTAAATCCATTTATTGAACGAACTTCCGTTTTTATTACTTTCTGAATGCTTGCTAAAATTTTCTATTACCGTTTTGTACATTTACTCTGTTCCTAATGCGTCATTAGAATTGCCTATGACAATCCTTTAGGATAGTTCTTGATATGGTTTCTTTATTTTTTGTAATAAACATCCTTTGTATTTTCGGCTTTTTCTTCATAGAAGGCATAGGCATTAATTATACTAATATTTTTGTACTTTCCGTTTATCTTCATGGTATATAGTATGTCTGATACTGGATTAAAATTTGTTATTAAGTGCTTTAACGTACCGCTAACCATAAAATCGATACCCAACATTTTATTTTAACTTCACTATTCATAAAAACATATTCTTATAAGTTTATTATCTCCTTCCCATCTTATTTTGTTTCTTGTAACCACACTATGTCCATCCTACAACTCTTAAGCTCCTCCACTAAACTTAATAACACCCCTTCTATGGGCCTAAATTATCAGTATTCCTTTTCGCATGCTTTTTTCGCCTTAATCGTCTATATTGCATCAAGTTGAAATTAGTGTTCTCGACTATTTTAAAATTTTTCACAATATGTCAACAATGCAGATATCCCAAATGTCAATACCTAGACAAAAGCGTATTCAAATCCTTTCTTCTACAGCTAATTTAGTTTTATGTAACCAAAAATCTAAAAATAGTTTTCATTATTTTGCGACAAACAAAATGCGAGATGACTGCTTTGATTCAGAGTGCAAACTACACAAAAAGTATAAAATGGTAATATCTCGCATTTTCGCTTTTTCGTAAATTTCAAGTGTAGTTTTAGCGAGAAGTTTTATTGCTTCTTTTTGGAGCACTAAATAAATTTTATTAAGAGTTTGAAAAATAGGGTTATAATAAAAAAATTGTATATACCTTAGTTTATATACTTCAAATACTATTTAATAAGAAATTGTAATAAATTTTGATGCTTAGTTTTTTCAATCAAAACAATGTTTATTTGGACAACACCTTAATTTCGCAAAGAGCAGTTTAAAAAATTGTAACTTAAAGCGCCTTCACATTTTTATCATGTCTCAAACGTTAAAGAAAAATTTTGAGAGATAATATTTAATAATAAATGGCGCGGTTGTCATAGCAAAAATTTTGTCGATAACCAAGGCCAAAAAAAATTATGCTTGAACACAAATAGTAAAAATGTTTTAAAATACAAGACAATTATGTAGATAAAGAATCACATGGACCATAATGAAGACAATAAAATTGGTACATTCCTCGTATATAACAATTTAGTTTAAATAAAAATACTTGATTTGAAGCCTCTGCCTGTTATATAAGAATAGAAAAATTATAAGGGAATTCAATTTAAATAATAACTCGCCCTGATTTTTTAATTTTATTTGCGCATTGGGCGCATTTTCGGATATTCAGTAACCTTTTTAAAAAACTTTCTGATCATTAGAGTTGAAGTAATTAATTTATAAAAATTCCAAACAAAATTATTTTTAATTGGCTATAATTTTGACACCGTTTGAGCTATAGGCTAGCTTGTACTTAGGCTTATTTGGAAACTTTTAAATAGGCTTTCTCTTGACCTACATATATATCAGCTTCTATTTACTACCATTGACCTTTTAGAGTTCAACGGCATTGTTTTCTAGCTTCCTGTAATATAATTTTAGCTAAACTTCTCTTAATAAATATTTCCTTAATAACATTTTTGTGTCTTCAATGTTTTTTTTAATAAACCTAAAAAATAAATAATAAATGAAATATGTGGATATAAGACTGAGATATACGATATGTAGTTTCAAAAGACATATAGTCATAAAATAAAACATGCATTTATTAAGCAAGGTATTAGATAGGAGATAAGAACCCCGCCAAGCAAGGAAAGTGAGCCCGACATAAACATGGAAACGCTAGAAAAATTAATAACAGATATGAACTCACAGATGAGCTACGGGCCCTAAAAGAAGAGCTCATAAGAAGAGAAGTAGATTGGTAAAGAGAAAAGAAAGAAATGCGAGGCGAAATAGAAACACTAAAAACGAAAATTGAAAATGTGGAAAAAATACTAAAAGAAATAACATAATAATAAAAGGGGCTGACTTCAAGAAAAAAAATATGAAGTCGGAACAAGAAGTTAAGGATTTCTTTCAGGGCCAGATGGGAATATCAATGACAGTAAAAGACGCATTCAAGATAGGAAAACCCGAGGCAAATGCTACAGTAGTGAAGTGCGAAAACTTTCAACAAAAACTAGAAATCTTACAGCAAAAACAAAAACTACCTAGGGAATATATATAGATTACGACTTAACTTAAAAGAAGCAAAGGAAAACAAACACGAGTAGGATACCAAAAAATACAAATAGAGGTCAGACGAAGAAGGAGGCAGCCTGAAAAATGATGAAGGCTCAACCCCAAAAAACTGATCAGCACTATGGGAGGGACGGAAAATGAAACGAATACAGCAAAGATAATGGCCAATGAGATGGTAAATAGAGAATATAAACGCTCACGAACGAAAACGACTAAGAATAACACAGGTGGCAACGAGAAAGCGAAACATCCAGACAAAAAAGAAGCAACCAACATAATAACAACACGAGATACTAAGCTAGATACAAGTAAAGAAGACAAAAACAAGAAGAACAAAGTCAGAAAGTATATAGAGGGAATAATAGACACAAGGAACAATACCTTTATCGGATGCTGGAATGTAAGAACAGTGTTTGAGAGTGGAAAACTGAACAGACAGCAAGAGAGATGAATAATTATGGAATTAAAATACTAGGAATTACTGAAACAAGATGGAAGGGAGAAGGGCGAATTCAACTAACAAACCGCAACATAATTATCTACTCAGGGAAAGCGGAAATAATGGTCGATAAATCGACTAACAAATCCAAGATAGAATGAGAACCAACATCAGAGCGGATTATATGGGCCAGATTTAAGGCTAGATTTAGAAATGTAACAATTATTAATATATATGCGCCAACAAATGATAAAAGCGAGGACGTAAAGAACGATTTCTACGAACAACTTCAAAGCGCACTGTGTAGCATTAACAACAAATTCAAGCGAGATATAAAAATCGCAATGGGAGACTGGAACGCAAAGGTCGGAAATAACAATGAGGGGTTGGAACATATAATGGGGAAACATGGACTAGGTGAAAAGAACGACAACGGGGAAAAATTAATAGAGTTCTGTGGTACAAATGGATTAATGATAGGAGGCACGCTATTCACGCACAAGAAGATACACAAAAAAACTTGGACCTCACCAGGTGGGAAATACAAGAACCAAATTGACCACATAACTATCGAACGCAAGTGGAGAAACAGCCTAAAAGACGTTAGAGCAATGAAGGTTTACAAAAGAATTTTGTACAAAGCGCACGATTCAACGTCTAAATGTTAAAAGAAAACGAGGGAGTTTAAATTAATTTTCGAGACAAACTAAGAACACAAATTGGGGACACAGCCATAGAGGAATGTAATATTAAAGATATCTGGTGTAAATACAAAGATACAGTAAAAACAGCTGCCATGGCAACTATTGGCGCAGAAACCAAACCAAAAAAATCCTGGATCTCTTGAGAAACACAAAACATAATTGAAGAGAGGAAAAAATTAAAAATGGAGCTAATAAGCACAACACACAAAGGAAGACGGAAAACGATAGAACTGCAATACAATGACAAAAACAAAAAGGTAAAAAGGAGCGCAAGGAGAGATAAACGGTTATACATAGAAGAATTGTCCCAAATAGCAGAAGAAGCCTCCAATAAACATGATGTCAAAAAACTGTACGAGATCACAAGAACGTTAATGGGTAAGAAGCGCAAACAGGCAATCAAACTAAAAGCAAAATCTGGGGGGCTGCTCAGAACAGAAGAAGAAGTAACAAGGAGATGGGTCGAACACTTTACAGAAATATACCAGAAAGGAAAAATAAACGAAAACGAAACAATAAGAAAAGATTTGGAGGAGCAATTAAACATTGATGAGACAGAATTTACAAAAAAAGAGGTAGAAAAGGCTATACTCAAATTAAAAAATGGTAAAGCAGCAGGCAGTGATGGTATCACATCCGAATTATTAAAAGCCGACTTCGAAACAACAACACAAATAATGCATACCTTAATAAAGAAAATATGGACAGACGAAGTCATACCCAAAGACTGGGATGAGGGCATTATAATTAAACTGTCAAAGAAAGGCAACCTGACCGAATGTGAGAATTGGCGTCCGATTACTCTGCTATGTCCAGCCAGCAAGATACTAACAAGACTGATGCTTGACAGGATAAGAGGGGCAGTTGATAGAAAACTGAGAGACAACCAAGCAGGATTCCGCCCACAAAAATCATGTACAGACCAAATATGCACACTGAAAATTATTCTCGAGCAAGTCACAGAAAAGGGAGGGGAAATATTTGTGATCTTCATAGACTTCATTAAAGCCTTCGACACCATCGACCGCAGCAAAATGTGGGAAATTCTAGCTACCTACGGTATACCAACGAAATACATAACAATGACACGCATGCTATATGATAATTACTACGCAAGGATCAAACATGAAAGGAGACTAATGGAAAAGATACCAATTCAATCCGGAGTTAATCAAGATTGCACGTTGACGCCACTAATATTCCTCATACTGATCGATTGGATTATGAAACATACGGCTGACAACAAATCAGGATTAAAATGGACTGTATTCGAAAAGCTCGAAGATCTGGAGTTTGCAGACGATATATGTTTAATTACGACAAACAAACTACACATGCAAGCAAAAATTGACAAATTAAACAAGACAGCAAAACAAGTGGGGTTAAAAATAAGCACCAAGAAAACAAAACTCTTAACAGAGGCAAACGAAAGCGGCAGAAAAATCAACTTAGAGAGGCAGGAAACAGAGGAAGTCGAAGAATTTTGCTACCTGGGAAGCATGGTGAATAAAAAATGTGGGAGCGAAGCGGATATAGCAAGACGGATAATGCAAGCACAAAAGGCCTTCAATATGTTATGGAAAATTTGGCCCTCCAAAGACATCAACAGGAAGGCAAAAATAAAGATCTTTAGATCAAATGTTAAAAGCATTTTAAGGTATGGATAGAAAACAAGAACAACATTAAAAAAGTCCAAACCTTCATAAATAAATGTTTAAGAATAATATGCAACATATTCTGGCCACAACGCATCACCAACGAAAGACTCTGGAAAATTACAGAAGAAGAGACGATTGACAAAAGAATAAAAAGATATAAATGGAGATGGATAGGACACACACTCAAGAAACCACAAAATAACATCACCAAACAAGCCTTGGACTTCAACTAGACAGGCAAGAGAGCGAGAGGAAGATCCAGAGAAACATGGAAAAGAAATGTGAATAAAGAACTGGAAGCCCAAAATATCAACTGGATGCAGGTTAAAAGGCTTCCACAAAACAAACAAGAGTGGAAAAAATTTGTAAAGAAGATTGTGGACCACTCAACTCCAGATGCGCAGGAATAGCAATCTGCCATCTTTTACCGTCGCAAATTGAAACGCCAATTTACATGTTACATGAAATGAATGAATGAATTAGATAGGAGATGCGCAAATTAGAAGAGAGAAGCTAAGACAAAATACGCACAAAAATAATACAAAAGAGTAAACAACACAAAATCATGTACACTTTAAACCATAAACTATGGAGGAGATAAATCGAGCAAAAAAAAGAATGTAATCGGATGCATGACAAAAAATAGGAATAAAGTGAAAACAAGAAAATTAGTAGTAAAATAATGAATAAAAACGTATATATTTTTTAAATTTTACTTGACTGAATTAAAGAAAGCAAAAATTAGATATTTATATTTTACAAGTAAAGGGCGACAAAATTATAATACTTTAATATCTACTTGTTAAACAGAACAACAACAAAACTCCAACTATTCATGAACGAAAGTAATATGTATATACATTTAGTTATTTTTATTTTAATATAAACTCTAGA
The DNA here is from genome assembly GCA_036346155.1 of Sinelater perroti. Taxonomy (NCBI): domain Eukaryota; kingdom Metazoa; phylum Arthropoda; class Insecta; order Coleoptera; family Elateridae; genus Sinelater; species Sinelater perroti. The sequence continues at coordinate 40,048,324 of JARFIY010000001.1, forward strand.
GTAGTTTTTCAATATAAAGCCAACAGGACAATCTCCGGATATTAGTTGTTCTTGGACGCTTGCAATGTCATCTTAGTCAAAAACAAAATATCTGCCAATTTTGATCTACATATTTAGACGCACTTTGATTGTTGATAAATATTTAGAGAAAATACGTTCCTGTACTATAAAATAGTTGTTTTTATCATATGGTCATATTCAGATAGTATCTTGATTTCCAGAAAAAAGTAACAGTTTGAAAAATCCTTTGAGATTAAAGTGACCATCCCCTTGTAGCCAAATAATAATATCACTGGTATCGAGAAGATGCTCGAATCAGACAATTGTGTAATCTATCGTCTGACAGAAGAGTATTGAAACATTTCTGTACTATCAATTCATATCATTCTGCATAACCACCTTCAAGTGGGAAAAGTTTGTGTTCTTTGATACCTCATGTCTTAACCAACAAGAGATAAGCTTTATGGTACCGCAAAAGTGTTTAAATTGTGGTGAAAAGCATTTTAAAAGATTATGAAACTTTTTCTAATACTCTATGTACATTTAAATTTGCATTAAATGTATATTAAACTTCTTGCTGCTTCTGATAGAATTATGTGAATGTTCAATATATTTGAATTTTTACTTTTTCTTTTTGTTTCAGCTGCAGTTCAAATAATAAAGGTTCTTCAATTAAATTTGTTTTTTTTAATGTGAAAGGCGATCACTTACTTATTTATTTATGATTATAATCTTAACAAAATTTCTATTTTGTAATGCTTCTATAATATAGCTTAAGTTACTAACGTGGTAACGTATCGACGTCTTCAAACTTAAATTTGCCTCTTTAGATTATGGTTAGTGTACTTGATGTTTATAGTTCTTTTATAAAGTTTTTTTATTAACTTTTGAGGTTATTTAGGCTAAGCCTTATTAACACTTTTTTGTTAGTAACTCTTTAAACTTAATATTGAAAATATCCTGTTTTAAGTTTTTTCTTTCATTGACAATGCGTATATGTACGTACATACATCTTTTGTAATAACACTTTTCATACTATCACTCTTAACAGTTTAAATTTTATTTGAGCTCTTTATTTACATAGGCACTAAAATGTCAATATTAATTTGAAATCTATAAAAAAATTTATTATTTTTGCCATTTTTAAGGACCGTAAATATTTCCTGCGTGAAAATATTAAATTCACAAAAAATATAAGTTATAATAATAAATATATCAAGCAGAGTTTGATAAATTTATTTTTCAATTATATTTTTTTATTCTATAATATTATAGTTCCCCGTAGCAGGCCTTAAAGCCCCCTTTGGGTTCGCAACAGGAGGGGTCCCCTGCTACAATATAGAGCCTACAATGTACAAGGGTAGTACCATGGCTAGCGCTACGTAGTGACCGTCTATTGTTATCCCCGAGTTTGACCTCCAGGGTACTCATTTATTACAGCCTTAGTCCAGATGGGCCGTAAAAATGCTAGCGATTGAATTGGCGAGAGCGGGATTCGAACCCGCTACTCTTGGTTTCGTAGTCTAGCGACCTATCCACTAAACCACCACGGCTCTTATGATATCATAATACACATATTTTTATTTTGCCAATAGATGTAAAAATAATATCACAAGCATAATAAACAAACAAACATCATAATTAAGATCTAAAAATAATAATTCATATTTATATAAAAGAGACAGTATTGAGTGTCATATGTCATTTATAGTGCGTTTGACAAGCATTAAATGAGACAGGCGGATAGGGAAACGAAAAACCTAAAATAAGTTTTGGTTGGTCACATAAAAAATAGATTATTTTTAGACTATTTTTTGAAAACCAAGAAAGAAAAAGAAGAAGAAAATGTGTTTCAGGAATTGATTAATAAGATTAAGAAGAATTTCACCGTAGCCAATACCAAGCTCAGTTAAGAAACCGGATGGGAAAAGAGTCGGTGAAAAGGCCAATTATGATGTCGCTAGCTACACTTCAACAAACGTTAAACAACGCTCATAAGGACAGACTATCAGTTTTAATCAAACATTAAAATCCAATTTTAAGTTAAGCGATGGCGAATTCCCGACGCCATAAAACTGGAACAACGCGACCAAGAGAAACAACCCTAACAGAAAATGGCCTCACTTGAAGGATTCAGCTAAAGGCTGGTACCCTAAGTTAAGAGGACAAACAAGGCACGATGAAAATAAGTGGTTTAATATAAACGATAGAATTACAGTAGCTAAGTACAAAACTAAGGAAAATAAAAACTAAAAAAACAACTAAATAAAATATTAAAAGAACAAAAAATACAGAAACAAAAAAGAAGTTGCAACAGTAGCGGTACTTGAAGATAATAATTGAATAAACAAAATAATCTAGCTTTATATATGTAAATGAAATAATAATGACAAAATGTTTTAAAATTAATAAATATCAATTAAATATTATAAATGTGCACGTGTCTAAAGATAAAATAAATTAAAATAAAGATTTTACGACCAACTAGAAAAAAATTTAATAAAAAAACAGTAGATTTAAATGTCTAAGTAAAAAATTTGCTAATATCTAGAGTGATGGAAGCATTTGGGGTAGATCAAATAAATTACAACGGGAAAAAAATGCGACAATTTATAATATTTAACAATGTGAAAAACAACTAACACACCTTTTTCAAAAAAAACATGGGGCCGGCGAAGAGAAGAGATTGCTCTGTAAGCAATCCCAGAACGAACTTAAAAAAACCTTTCGAATATCTGGAAAATTATTCGTCATAGAATTTTTTCTTCATTTTCGAATTCAGCGTAAAGTTTCCTATAAGAATCACATTTAAAATCGTAATGTCGAAAATTTTCCCGAAATTCGAAGTCGAATATCTCGAAAACTATTCGAGATAGAAACTTTTTGATTTCGATTTTGAAATCAGCGTAAAATTTCCTATAAGAATCCATTTTAAAATTTTAAAAAATCCATAATTTTGTGACAGCGACAGACAGACCGACAGACATATAGAATTCAGTAACGAACTTTTTAAGTTCGTTGAAAAGGCTTATATAAAATATAAGAGGTCAACGGTCTGTTATAAATTCTATAATTGCAAATGTCAATATAAAAAGCTTAATTTAACAAGGGTTTATTAAACGAATGGTATCTATTCGGATCATTACTTGTTGATGTCTAAAATTACATTATTAGCAAGGTGACAAAAACCAAAGCAAGAGCCGTAACTTTATTCCAATAAGTATTTAAAGTGTATTTACTCGAGAAAGAAAGTACCAGAAATTTATATAGAAACGGAATAAATAAACATTTGGCAATAATACCAAGTAACTATATCGACAAAATATGGAACAATATAAGAAACAGCATAGAAAAAGTCGAATGTGAAGTAGTAGGAAGGAAAAAGAAAATATTATACATGCACAAAACTCACAGATGAAATATAAATTAACCAGGGACTAAGACAAGGTTGCCTAATTACAAAGTCTTCTACACTTTTTATCTTATATATTAGTGACATGCTAAATAGAAAATGAAGATAAAATAAAAATCTTACGATATCTTTGAACAAGATATCAATAGAAGAGAAACCAATAGATCAAGTACCGCATTTTAAATATTTTGGCTGCAACGTAAGTTATGTCTACGACAATGACGTAAATGAGTAGAAATATGAGGCTATCTATGGTAGAATAAATAGAAAAATAAACAATAAAACTCAAAAAGACATAATAATCAAGTTTTATAAGACTAGACTGTATTAATACTAATATATGGAATTAAACGTTGACACTACAAAATTACGGAAAAATACAAGCAGCAGAAATGCAATTTTTAGGAAAAGCAAAAGGATGCACGAGAAAAGATTTAATACGAAATAAAGATGTGCTAAATAAAATAAATATTTACGCAATAAACAAAATAATAGCCGATTATGTATTAGGAAAAATAGATAGCGCATTAGTGGAATAGAAAACGAGAGAATGCTCAACTACAATCCCAAAGAGAAAGAAATTGAAGGCAGAGCGATAATGCAGCAGATAAATGCCTAGTCCATCTAGAGCAGAAGAAGAAAATCAAAAAGCACAAGTAAAGTTAGATAAATGCAACAAAAGTGTTGTAAATAATAACATGGTAGGGGTCTGTTTCCCTTAGAAGAATGTATTTTAAAGGTACATACTATCACACCATCTATCAATCATGGAATAAGTAGAATTTTAGGTTTATAATTTAATTTAAGTTTTAGTGGCACGAAGTACAATAACCACAGATTAAAGAGCGCAAAAGCAAATTTAAAAATTTTAAAAAGCGTATCTAAGTAGGGAAAAGTCAAAATTTAGTAGTAGTAATGAATAAAAGTAAAGAGATATAAAGCCAAACAAATCAATGAAGTTGTGGTAATATTTAATTAATTCGAGATACAAGGTGCAGCTGAGCATCCCTAACCTTATTATTACTCATAACATTTAACCCATAAAAATTATTTTGTCTATAAATTTCAATAGCACTATTATTAATTTCTAACTATACTACCGTGTAAACTGCAGTTGACGAGTTTGTCGCATTCCCCTTAAATTATTCACACACAGACGTCAAATAGCCCGCTTTCCAATTTCAAATGGCTTCAATTGCAAAATGCGTACATGTTGGATTACATACAACAAATCAGAGTGTCGCAACACCGCAAATATTGGTTAATATCAATATTTAGCATACTCTCAAACCACGCATAGATAAAAACAAAATGTAAATTGATAATTAAAAATTATTTTTATGGATTTGAGTCAGTACGTATACACAACACAAAGAAAGATTTAAATTATATTCATAGGCAAAACGCCGAACTAAACTAATACTATAAAGATAAAGAGTAATTATTCAAATGTTATTTTTTTAATTGTAAAATGCGAGTTAAATAATTTCTTTGTCATTAAAAACTAAGAATATTTTATACTGTTTTAATCATAATAAAACAAATGAGTAAAAGATTTTGTAGAAAACTAATTAAGAAATTTTTATTGTATATTTCAAATTGTTAATAATACCCAAAAATATATTTATATTTTATACACTAATTGTTTCATAAACAAATTTAATATTAGTATACTGTGTATTTTTATTTTAATAAAAAGTATCGAAAATTTACGAAATTATAAAAAAATTAAGTCAAATCAGTTTTGAAGCGTCTACATGTACAAAACTAAAAAAATTTTTATAATGAAGAGATTTTGTTCACACAATTTCTGTAAGTTTAATAATCCTTTATATCAAGTCCTTAATGTCTCCCAAATAATTACTTTAGTATCGACTAGTTCATTTACAAATATGTATTTCTTCTTTTTGTCAAAGCTATTAACGGTGCGTTTTTTTTAAATTTATTTAACCAGATCATCAACGTCGTGCTATACATGGTTCTGTTAACTATTGATTACATGTAACACTATTGTCGCTTAGGGATTGCCTATTGGCTTACCCATTCACTGTTTAGTTTTATTGTTGTATTATTTTGGTTTTGTCGCTACTCTACACTTCATTACCACTACTATCATCGGTTGAAAGAAGATCTTGCGTCAGTTTACGTTTCAAGCGTTGATGTATGTGTCTCATTCCTAGTGTGTAATGGGCTGCTCCTGCACAGTTGTTTAAATTTTTAAAGAAGGTTGCCGCTAATTTTTTAATGTGTTCTTCTATGGTTGGGATATTTAGTTCAGCGTGTAGTTGGCGGTTCCTTATATACCATGGAGAATTTATGGCTATTCGAAGAATCTTATTTTGTAGTGTTTGTATTTTGTGGATGTGAGTCGGTGAAGCAGATCCCCATACAGAGCATGCATACATTACCACTGGTCTAATTATTGATTTATAGATTAGCATTGTTCAGTTTATGTGTAGAGAACTTTTTCTGTTTATCAGTGGATATATTAGGGCTAATCTAGTATAGCTTTCATTCAATTTGTGGTTATTATGGAAACCCCAGGTTAGTCGTTGGTCTAAGTATACCCCTAGATACTTAATTGGGCTATTTTGCGTGTTCCATGGAATTTCTTCATTATTTATTTGAATGTTGGGTATATCTTTGAGGCGTCGTAAGGTAAACACTTGGGCTTGACATTTGGTTGAGTATGTGCCATTTTCCCATCCAGCTTGATATTGTATTTAGGCTGGATTGTAGTTCGTTTGATGCTTCCAATACTTCTTTGCTCTGGGTAAGTAGCGCAGTATCATCTGCGTACATAGCAATGGCTGCTTTGTCTATTTGCGGTATATCATGAACGTAGATATTAAATAGTGTTGGGCCCAATATGGATCCCTGTGGGACGCCTGCATTGATAGGTCTAACTGTTGAGTATGTGGAATTGATTCTAACGGAGAAGGTGCGGTGTGTGAGAAATGATCGTATAATATGTATCAAATAATCTGGTATGTGGAAGCGCTGTAGTTTATAAAGTATACCTTCTATCCAGACCCTGTCGAAAGCCTTAGCTATATCCAGGAATGCTGCTGTAGTATAAGCTTTATTTTCGTAGCCTTCTTCTATGTATTTCACAATTCGTTGTAGCTGATGGGCCGTTGAGTGTTTGGATCTAAATCCAAATTGGAATGGAGGGAGTATGTTAAGCAAGTGTAGGTTTTGAAGTAGGCGCCTGTTCATTATTTTTTCTAACTGGATAAAGTCGAGAGCAGGCTAATTGGTCGATAGCTCGTTGGAGAGTGCCGATTGTTTGCAGGTTTGTGAAATACAAGTATGGTTGCATGCCCCCAGGCAGCAGGGAAGTAACCAAGTCGCATGCAGGCATTGAAAACTGTGGCTAAGTAGGCATGTACTTTAGTTGTGAAGTTTTTAATTATTATGTTTGGTATGAGGTTGCTTCCTGGGGCTTTTTTCACTTTAAGTTTTTTAGCTAATCTTTTAACCTCTCTGGGCGATGTTGGTTTGAATTCACCCCTTGTATTTGATTCGTATTGTTGGAGATATTATCTTACTTCTTCATCAAAAGCATTATCACTATTTGGTGCTGGAGTAAACACAGCTTCAAAATGGTCCGCAAATATATTGCAGATTTCTTCATCTGTTGTAAAGGTTGTGTTTCCATCTTTTAGTGGTCCAATGATCTGGGGCTGTCAAAGAATTTTCTTTGTAGCTTGCCACATTGTAGGGTCATTAGGTTGTAATTCCTGGACGTAGCGTTGGTATGAGTTAAATCTGTATTCATCTAGTTCTGTTTTTACTCTGCGTATTAGTCTATTTAATTGCATTTTATATTGCTGCTGTCGAGTATTTTGCCAAAGTCTTCGAATTCTATGCTTTTCTTTTATTAATTGTAGAATTTCCAGCAGTGGGTGCTGGTAGTTATTTGGTCTTCTTGTGTTAGTGCTGATTGTTGCTGCCTTAATGGATTCTTTTGTTGCTTGTAGGAGGTTGTTTATTACTTCATCAATTTGTTGTGTTGTGTGGATTTGACTAGGACATTTGATGTGGTCGCTCAATAGGTTTTGGAAGGTTTGCCAATCCACTTTACCATTGATGAGTTTCGGTAATGGGTTAAATGGGTTAAACGGTTATTTAAGCTTAACAATGTTAATTCTCTTATTATCAATTGTTCGTTCCGATAGAACACTTGCTAACGTTAACGCTTTCTTAATAATAAAGTTCAATTTACAGTAACGAAGTTTTTCAGTAATATTACAAAAAGCAAAAAAATTAAGTCTGCATTACAGATAATCATGTAGAATTGACATGTACACAAAGTAATAAATATTTAAAAAATGCTGCTAGTGCCTTGAATAAATTGAGTTTTAACAATAACTAGATTGAATATTAATAATATCTATCTACCTTCTTTACTTGAAGTAGTAGAAAACACAACAAAATGCTAATTATCCTGCCACTAAAGGTAGTGTGTTTAATTAGATTGTATATTCACAGTTTTCCATGCAAAAGACAATTACATAATACCATAATCTATTTGGTTTAAGTGTTGTATGTAAAAGTAAAAGCAAACAAAAAAACTAACGTTCTCCAGATTTGTTTTTGAAATAAATTGATTTGCTTCCAATATTCTTTATTTAGCCATTAGGAGAACAAAGTTATTCAAAAAATATTTATCAAATAGTTTTTCTGTAGATTTTTAGTAACAGCAATACAAAAAAAGGCTGCAAAACCGATACATATATATAAGAAGCAATAACATTATATTAACACTTCTATAATGTGAATCGCATGTCGTTTGCGTTCTGTAAACGTAGAAATTTTGCGTTTGTAAGTTAGTATCTCAGCATACAGCAAAATCCATCAAAAATCACCAGAAACTCTGTACATTTATGAAGTAGGTTTTAGAAAACATAGCGCTTGAAGCTGATTGTTGCAAACACACTCATATTCAGCAATAAAGCGCATTTTTCTTTAAATGACTTTGTAATTAGTTAAAACTGTCACATCTGAGGTAGTGAAAACCACGACCCATTCACAAAAAACCAATGCACCTACAAAATGCACTGTTTGGTGTGCATTGTGGGTAGGGGGAATCATTGGTTCGTATTTTTTTTAGGACTGGGCTGGCAATGCGGTTATTGTCAGTGGCATACGATGTCAAAAGATGCTAATCAGTTTTTTCAATGAAACTAATGATTTGAACTTCAATAGCATGTGGTTTGAACAATATGGAGCAAGCGAAACACTCACGTTACTTCAAACCTCCTGGTTATGTTATGTCGCAGAGGACACACATCGATTGGCTACCGCAATTTTGTAATCTAGTCCCATTATACTTTTTTCTTTGCTGCTGTTTGTATGAACCGGTCTATATTAACAAGTCTGGTACGATTTTCTCCAGGAAAAAATCCAATTTGGACCACCCTATACAATCTCTAGATATTTTGCCTCCTTTTTATGGTTGCTACTACATTACATTAATTTGGTTAAAATATAAAAATTTTCTAATTCAGCTTCATAGCCTTGGAGTAAGGAATCAGTCATTTAGTTACCACAGAGTAAGCTCCAAGTCTGCTTAAATCTCCATATGATTTACATGCCTTCGGGTTTTCCCGTCAAAAAAAGGAGCAAATTAAAAAAAAATTATAATAATTTTTTAATAATAATTCTGTAAGCAAAATTATATAGAAAATGCAATACAGTAAAACTACCAAAACTTGCATATTTAAATCTGTGCTTTTTTAGGCATCTTAAAGACAAATTAAGATCAAATAAGCAAAATCTTTAAACAAAAATATACTAGCGGAACAAAATACACTACCCACATAAAAATCAATTTAATCGTTTTCCTTCTTAATCGCCAATATTAAAACGAATCGTGCCGTTTAATATTTTTTAAATACGAGAACGTTCCGTTTGCAATGACAGTTACATATCCTTCTCGGATGGAAGCAATAATTTTCAGTAGTATTGCATAAAATGTACTGTTTATTGCCTATTTCAGCATACCGAAAGCAGCCTTTCCCGCATTTGTTCGCGCGGTACGTCAGGATCTTAATATTCATTGCACGACTTGTGTGCTACATGCGTTTGCATTAGCCTTTTCATTTGCATGTCAAAACACCAATTCAGCCTGCTTTAATGTATGCAGGTAGGTGTTTAATAAGCTACGCTGTTATACAAACAGTTTGCATGCTCCGATGCACAACGTGACAAGTTTTGCACTAGGCGCGTTTTTCTTCGGAATCCGCTCTGTAATTTGGAAGTGGAAAAAAGGTCAGCCGCGTTTACAGTTTTTGCGGTAGCGCTGCGTGAGGTTGGGCATTCAGGAATTGCTGCGAAGGCCGCATTTGAGGCTTCACGCGACGGTAATTAAATCAAAAATAGTTGTGGTTTCAATATTTTAAGGTGGCTTTGTTTCAGAGTTTCTTATAAATAGTAATGTCAGTTTATATTAATAGTAAATACATGTCTAATACTAATAAGAATAACCAAAAATGTGACAACTAAAGAAATATACAAAATATAATGAAGAACACGAATACAAACAATGAAAATAATGGAAAGAAAACAGCTGTCAGTAAATAGAAGCTTTTCTTCTTTTTTGTTAATTCTACATAAGACATTAATATTTCCGTAATAGACATGCACTGTTCTATAGCTACATAGTAGTATGCATTTTGCATTAAAATTTCTAGTAATTCGGCTGTTCTTAGCATTTTTCATTAGAAAATGCAATCACTGACCCAAGAAAAGCTGAATAAATAAAAATTCAGATTATAATTTTTCTAAATCATTTCTAAAAGATAACAAAGAAAGGTTTCTTATTCATGCAAGTTTTCTTTAATAACTTAATTAGAGATTTAATCTTATCATAAATGAACAAAAGATAGACCTTTAAAAAAGCAATATAAATTTTTCTCCTTTTTTCTAAAACAATTCGATTTATATCTCCAAACAGAGCAGACATGACGTGTTGGTTACATCTACGTGTGTCCGATTGCTAGTAATATTAAGTGCGATAAAACAAATACGTAAAGACTGTAGGCCGATGCACGTGGTTAAATCGATAATGTGCCACCTTAGAGTCAACTTGCTGTATTACAAATTAAAACATCGTTTGGTTTTATTAAGTATCAAGTCAGTTTTATAACCAATACCAATGGCTTTCTATCAGAATCAGTTTACATTCATGCAAGGTGTTCCTCAATTTCCACCCGTGCAACAAGATATAAAGCACCAGCTTTAGTATGTACAAAGTTACCAGTATGTTCTGTGAAATAATCAACAATAGAACTTCAACATAAATGATACTGTACAAACCGTTAACAACTAAGTTTTCCCAGAATCTGAATGATATAGGATAGACAATAAAAATCGAAGATTTAAAAATAATAACAACATGATAAAAGAAAAAACTATCTAAATATTAATTAAACCCCATAAATGGTTTTCAGCCGTTAGATGACAGCGAAGAAGAAGACATCAGAAACCAACATAAGTTCTTGGAAGCAAGAAATCTAAGCCACCTCTGATATTTAAATCTGATGTTAACCGCTAATTATAGAATTACCAGGTTAAGATCTTACCAAAAATTAAGGTTCTCTAAAAAAAGAGCACAATTTCACACCTAACAGTTTAAACTGGAACAAAGTGGTCATTAAAAGAATAATTAGAAACACAAGGATACCTATCTAACAAAATTGCCAATATTAAACAAAGAAGCACAAAACAGCTTTATCAATGTCCCTTGTAGAACTAAAGTTGTCAGCAGATAAAGAAGTGTACATAAACAAACTGGTACATTTATCAATAAACTTTTAACTCTCCAAATTAAACTTTGAACTATATCGCAATCCACATACTGCCAAAGATTTTAGTATATCAAAAATTTTGCAATATATAAAAGCTCACGATGCTGAACACCATCGAAATGAAAAAATTCTTGATGTTAGATATGTGAATTACATTGGTAACTATCCTGCAAACAGTGAAGGCTGCTTCGTCTATAAAAAATTACAGAAAAAAATGTTTCTTACCAAGAAGCAAACAGTTTGTGCCAAATTATCAATACTTAATGCAACTGGTTTAATCAAACATCTATTACATACCAACAGCCAAAAAAAGTAACAAGCGACTTAATTCTGGAGCAATACAGTACCAAAAAATGTCAGCCAACAAAGTAAGTGGATTATCTGAACTTAAAGATATACTAAAAACTTTAATAGAACAAATGGGAAATATAATATCTCTACTGACCACTGTCGTTTCTAAGCTTAGTAATGGATCAGCACTTCAAATCATCAGTATGGGTTGCTAGCGGATTAACAAAACATAAATAAGAGCTTACAACCTTTTTTTCAAAGCACTGCATAGATATTATGTTAATATCAGAATCTCATTAGGCAGGCCGAAACTACCTAAAAATTCCGAAATATACAAAATATGTAACACAGCATCAAGATAGCGGAGATTACACTGGAACAGAAATTATTATCAAAAATAAAATTAAACATAAACTTTCAAAATGCCAATTAGAGCTCCATTAAGCTACTACGATAGCATCCAACGATTGGAATGGACTATTGATGATCTACTGTCCGCCAAGGCTTAGTAATAAATTAGAACACTATGAGCATTATTTTTAAACTTTGAGCAATGAGTTTATCTCTGGCGGCGATGACAATGAGAAAAACAATAGCAATAACCAATAATTGGTTACACTACAGGCAAACCAACTTATTGGCCATTAGATATGGCAAAAATATCAGAATCATCGGGCTTCTGCATAGTAAGGGTGTTAACTTAAATTATTTTCTAGCAGCATCCCGCCTTGACCTTTCAGCCGATCACTAGCTAATTATAATAACCGTTGGCACTCAAGTGATCTTTAAAGAAAAACCTACTAATCTCTGCAATAAACAAATTTGAATTCTTTCAATATGACAATTAATAAAAATTTATCATATCACTTTATATATCCCCGAATCAAAAGAGAAATTGATCGCTGCAGGTGAAATGTTTAATTAAAAATACAGTAAGCCGCACGGTTAGCAACACCTTCAAATGTTCAAAATATCAACAGTACTATTTGTCCTATTTTAGTCAAAAAATTGTTATAAAATATAGCCCCAGATGGGAAATAACGAGACTCTCTGACCATAAGCAAAGGCTCATTTATGTATCAACAAAACGAAAACAACTTCTCTTAATATCAAGGATCCAGCAGTGTAAATTTACTTGCAAAATTTGTCACCATCGGAAGCTACAGAGTATTCTCTTTGGCAAGGGATTAGAAAGTTAAAGTAACCACAGAGCCAAGTAACGTCTCTGGGCTGGAAGCGATTAAGAAAAAGTCTTTGCTTTTGCAAACCACTTAAAGGCTGTATCTCAACTTTGAAGTCACGTAAGAAGAAGAACCTTTCCACATATATTAATCACTAATCACCCGATTACGACTTAATAACACAGAACTGTTAAAACTACAGAAATTTTTTTTCAAATTTCTTACTTATTTAAAGAATATCGTAGGGCTGTAATGGCTCAGTGGTCAAGACCATTGTTCCTCTAACCTCGAGCCGGCGCAGGCGAGTTCGAGTCTCGCTCAACCCATAGGTATATGTAATGTCCTAGTTCTAGGTATATGTTAGAAGGCACAATAAGCCATTGTGGCTGCAGTGCCGCTAAGTGCAATAATAATAATAATAATAAATAAATCAAGAATATCGTTCTGAGGTAAGATATTTTCGAGAAGAATAAAAAGTCCTAAATTATATTAATACCCAAGTTTTTCAAACCAATAACAGATGTTACTTTCTATAGACTAATTGGACTTCTAGAAACAATGTTTTTGAAAAACCCCGTTACGAAAACAGCAATCATCAATTTGGTTTTCAATAGAACTATGTTACAATTAAACAAGTACTTCCAATGACAAATAGCATTTTCCGAAACCTTGAACGTAAACGCTGTTGATCGTCTATTTTCCTCTATATATTTTTATTTTTTACGGTTTATATTTTACATATTTACAGGTGGCCTCCCTACTAACGGGTATCACAAAAGTTATCATTTGATTTCTTAAGGCAGTGACTTTATTTGTAAATAAAAGTAATTGGTTTTGTTTGTTGACTATGTCTATTTAAACGTTTACATTTTTTCCCATTTGGGCCCGTAACGCAGCAGTTTCCATGAATTTTCTCAAAACTTCTAACGATAAATTCTCCAATTATTGTCGAATATTCTCCTCTAAGGTCGCTCAGGTCTGTAGCTTGTTCGTATAGGACTCGTGACTTCAAAAAACCTCAAAGAAGGAAATCTGTAACGGTCATATCAGGCGATCTTGCGAGCCAGTGCAAATCGCCAAACCGAGAAATTAAGCGACCGGGAAACGCTTATTTTAGAATCTCCATTGTCGCTCATACCATGTATGCGGTGGAACTACTGGAACTACCAAACCCAATTCGTTAATTTGCGGCAGCAAAAGGTCGTTGATCATGATTATGTAGCGCTTACCAGTCACAGTAACAGTGTTGCCGATGCTGTCCTAAAAAAATATGGGCTAATCACCTTTTTCCCGTATACATTGCACCAAACAGAACTTTGAAGATGTAACGGTTCTTCCTGTATTACACGGTGATTTTAAGTGCCCCAGAAGCGATAATTTGTCTTATTTACGTATCCGAATTGGTGAAAATGCACCTCGTTGCTCATTATGATTTTCGCTGGAAAATCATTCTCATAGCGGTCGTGATTTAGGAGGGCTTGGCTGAAATTTACATGCGATTAGTGATCTGCAAGCAATAGCTGATGCACTGTTTGCACTTTGTATGAGAACATCTTCAACTCTTTCAGCAAAATTAGTTGTAAAGACCGTCTATTGATGCGCAACTGCGTGGACCGTCGTCTGGTTGATGTTTAAGGGTCCTCTTGGACATCTGCAGTCGCGGCAGCGAAATTCTCGACCAAACGACTACCCCGGTCGGCCACGTCTGCTACTGTCTTGTGTTGAGGCAGTCTCCTCAATGTGAAGGGCTAAACGGAGCAGTATTCAGTTGGTGCCACACGACTAGGGAATCGACGGCGAAATTCATGTCGAGCCAAAACCACCGACCGATTATTTGTCAAAAACATTGACACAATTATTCCGCATTCTTGAGGAGTAGAGTGATTTATTGTTTGTCTACATGTATTCTACTTGTGTCTATTTCACAAATGTCAAAATCGCGATGACATTAGACTTTTGTGCCACCTAGTACAACAGAAACTACAGTAATGACATTCGCCGGCGATACTGACTCTAAAGTAGCATCTCAAAATCTCCAAGACCATCTACAGGAAAAGAAAGGGTAGACAAAAAATTGCATGTCAAGATTTATGATAGTAAATCAATACACGTGATGTTTGTTCTGAGAAGGGTACGTGGCTGTCCATATTGTTCAAAAATAAAACAATTCCCTAACAGGAGTACGATAAATATCTGGATGTATTTAGACCAAAGAATGACATGGAGGAAACATATATAGATAAAAATAAAGCAGTTAGGGCACAAAATATAAAAAGTGTTGGTTTATTGGGAAAAAATCGCAATTCTCCATAGAAAACAATATTGTTATAGAAATCCATCAAAAACCTATCTGAACATATACAGTACAATTTTGAAAAATTGCAATCAATTTAAATATAGGCATTTTAAGATGGTTTCAGTCCAAAGTTCTAAAAATAACGACAAATGCTTCTTGGTTTGCTCCAAAACCATGTTATTCAACGAGACTTGGGTCTTAAAGTCTATCCAAATGCGTTAGTGTAGTCTCTACTAGAAAGAGTCTAAGCTTAAAAGATTTAAGCCCTTGATCTACCAAATCGGTGTGTGTAACTATATACTAGTGTGTGGTGTTATTTGTGTTATTAGCTTTTTTCCGCACTTACTGGCACTGCAACCTCAAAGACTTATTGTGCCCACTAACATGCACTTTTAATATTAGAGGACATCACACACACCCATGGATTGAGCGAGACTCGAACTCGCCCGCGCCGGCTCAATGACAGAGGAACAATGATCTTGACCACCGAGTTATAAGCTTAGAACGGAATTTGAGTTTTTGTTAGTGAAAATATTCACTGATTTGTTTCCAATATAACTGAAAATTGTTATATTATTTTATTTTAGTTTATAATCTGTCACATATATATATAGACAATTAGTAAATAAATAATAAAAAACTTCTAAACTAGGAAACTTCTCACATAATATAATACAGGAACTATATTTATGGATGGGCAATAAAAGATTAGTTTGGTGTGTAATTGCAAAATAAAAATATCCCTGTGACACAACCCCTCCTGAAGTAAGTAGCTTTTACACTGTAGCGATTTGATGTAAATCTAATTAGACTTTAATGAGAGTGGTACCTAAAAATCAAAATATTTATAGTCATATCTCCCCACTCCTATATCTGATCTCCTTCATTTTAGACTGTACCTAAGTATATGCATAAAGAACAAAATTTAATTTGTTGTTAGGACCGGTTGTTTTGCCACAACAATTAACAGGTTCTACATATCTTATATATACGTGGATATACATTCCTTTAGGAATTTAGACACTCATCTCGTTTGAGCTCTAAAAATTCGTTTTTGTGGTGAATTAGTCCACGTTCATTTATTCTTGTCTTATTCTAGCCTGTTGTTTGCCTTTACTTCTTCCGTTATTTTCTTCCACGCATCTCAGTCCTGCATCTGTTTTCTCCATGCTTGTATTTCAAACTTCTTTATATATTCTAGTACTTGATCTTCTCACCTGATTTTCGGTCTCCCTCTTCCCCTACTTCTTGGTTATCTCCCATTCTTTTTATATGTCCATACCAGCGAAGACTTGCACTTTTATAATCTTCTCCTTTTGTCATTAAGTCATTACCGGTCGGGTTGCTAATTTGTATATTTTCGTTTATATATTTATTATACTAGCAGTTTTTATAACTTTTTTGTATTTATAATGTTTTGTGTCCCGCCTGTATTCTATGGTCTATCTCGATATTTCTGTCACTTTTGCTGTTAATTATTATTTCTAAGTATTTAAAGTTTTCTACTATTTCAAACTTAAAATTTCCTGTTTTTACTTCTTTAGTTATTACTTTTCCATTTTCTCTGCTTATTTCCACGTATTTGCTTTTGGTTTTATTGTTAAGCATCTTTTTTTGCTTCTTGTTCGATTTTTTCAATTGCTTCTTTCAGGCTTGTCCTATCTCTAGCTAGCACAGTGAGGTCTGTGTACGCAACTACTTGTAAGTACTATTTTATTAATTATTGTCCCTTTAAAATTACACTCTTTGACTACTGCGTCCAGTGCTAAAATAAACAATGTTGTTCGCCTGTCACTACTGCTTGAGAATTTTCCATTGTCATTAGTATCAGTTTCACTAGCTTTCCCGGTATTTTCATATCCTTCATGGCTTTTATTACCTGCTCTTGTTTTAGACTATCAAACAGTTGTTTGAAGTCGGTATACATAATTTGCAGTTGAATTCTATGCTTGTAGAACTTTTCGGCTTTTGCTTCACTATATGTACAGCATCTATGCTGGGCCTAAGCCTTCTGAAACCGTATTGGTAATTTCCCATTTGTGGATCTGTGCACTTCGTTAGTTTTTTATTTATTAACGTAGTCAATATCTTATATACAACGTTAAGTAAGGTGATTCTTTTGTAGTTTACACAAACTTTTGGGTCTTTCTTCTTATATATATATATATATATATATATATATATATATATATATATATATATATATAATATACTCGCTAGAGATCTTTTCTTTTCCTGATGTGAATTATTTATGTAGATATTATTTGTCTTAAAATTTCTCCGCCGTGTTTCATCAGTTTACTATGTTATTCTTTCTTTCTGCTTTGGCTCATTTTAAGCTGTGCTATTACTTCATTACATTCCTCTTCAGTGGGTATGTTAAATTCTTCATTATCTGTGTTGTTTTCTAAATTTCCTTCTTTTTGGTTCACCTTATTGCTGTCTATTAGTATTTCTTGAAATTGATTGATCCACTCTGTGCTACTTATATTTGTTGTATTTCTGTTCATATTTTATCTTTTGATATAGATATATCGTATCTATACAGTTTTGTGTTGTTTTTATTATTCTTTCCAATTGTGTCTAATATATACTGTCTTTTCTCATTTCTTGGTATGCCTGTGGCCTTCTTCATTTCTTGTTCTTAGGCATTTTAATTTAACGGGGTGATTAAGTTAAATTATGTCATTTTCTCCGTTTTTTCTGTTTTTTACTTTACACCTCATTTCATTTCACTTTCCTTCTAATGGCTGCTTTTCTAATTTCTTCACTACACGTATTTCTTTGTCTTCCTTTCTTTTTTTATATGTTTAGCTTCAAATACTTTTCTTAGTCTTATCTGCTTTTATCCTCATTACGTAACATTGCCATTGTAACTATCATTTTCTATTGTATTTACTATTGGTTTACTTTCGAGAATATCTCTAATTACAGAGTTTCTTGTTTTATCTATTTTTTTCCTTTATTTTTTATAACGAACTCATTTCTATGCTTTTTATTCTATTTTTCTGATTTTGTGTTAAAACACAAGTTTCAGGTCTATATATTAAAATTGGGACCACTTTTTTAAGTATCTTTGTCTTTATTTGGTTTAATTTTTTTATTTAAAAGCATGTCTTTAATTATATTAAAAGTCTTCCGGCAGTGACTATTTTCTGATTTATTTCTCCTTTCAATCTATCGTCTTCTATTGGTTTTGTTGTCAAGTGTTTAAACTTACTGATTTGTTCTAAGATTATTTTTATGTTATTTTTCATTTTATCTAATTGACAGTAATTTTGTTTTTACATTGTTTATTTTTGTGTCTAAAACTTTTAGACTGCCAGTATACATTCTTAGGCTTTAACTTAATATTTTTTCTTGCTAATAATTAACACAAATTTATCTGTGTACAACGGTTCCATAACTTATATCCTTTATTTTCTAATGGCTTATTTTGTATTGCTTTACAATTTTTGCTTCGTTAATTTCATCATCTGAAAATATGCGGTACTGAATTATGAACGCAACCTTGTCTAACCCCTTTTTTGGTTTCTAACAACTATTTATCATGTTTGACTATAACGAATTTTTTTTGTCAATATATAGAGATTTTACCCATTTATCACCTTTTCACTTACACCTCTTTTTTTCTAGAATTCTTTTCTATTTATTTTATTAAAGGCCTTTTGTAAATCGACGAAGGGCAGATGTATTTTTCCGTTTTCCTTAATTGCCTTTCAACTTATTTGACGGACAATAAAATTTTCTATTTGATTCCACTATTAGGTCTAAACCCATATTGCGAGTTGTCTAGAAATTCATCAAAAATTCTTAGAACCTTTTTTTTCTAATATTGTAACATATACTTCATCTACTACGTATAATAACGTTATTTCTAGGTAATTATTGCAGTCCTTCACGTCTCCTCTTTTGTAAATTGGAATAATTATTCCGATTTGCCAGCCTTCTAGCTCTTTTTTTCTTATTTATTTTTTCTTACTAATTATTATTTTTAATATCTCTGTCATTTCTTCAGTTTTCACTTTTATCAAATTAACTGTTATCTGATCATATGTGCGCACCTTTTTGATTTTTATTTTCATTATTTCTTCTTAGTTTTCATCCATGACTATATAACCCGGTTGATCTTCCATGCTCATTAGGCTTTTATAGGTTTCTTCTCCAATTTTTACTCCTTTTAGGTTTTTTTCAATAAATCTTTGAAATATCTTTTCCATATCTCCTTTATCTATTACAACTTTATTATGTTCTTCAACATAACATTGGTATTTCTTTTTTTTTCTTATTCCACCAAATTGTTTTATTTTCTTTATAGGCCGATTTCATTTTCTTTCTCAAGTACCTAAGTATATGCATAAAGAACAAAATTTAATTTGTTGTTAGGACCAGTTGTTTTGCCACAACAATTAACAGGTTCTACATATCTTATATATACGTGGATATACATTCCTTTAGGAATTTAGACACTCATCTCGTTTGAGCTCTAAAAATTCGTTTTTGTGGTGAATTAGTCCACGTTCATTTATTCTTGTCTTATTCTAGCCTGTTGTTTGTCTTTACTTCTTCCGTTATTTTCTTCCACGCATCTCAGTCCTGCATCTGTTTTCTCCATGCTTGTATTTCAAACTTCTTTATATATTCTAGTACTTGATCTTCTCACCTGATTTTCGGTCTCCCTCTTCTCCTACTTCTTGGTTATCTCCCATTCTTTTTATATGTCCATACCAGCGAAGACTTGCACTTTTATAATCTTCTCCATTTGTCATTAAGTTATTACCGGTCGGGTTTCTAATTTGTATATTTTCGTTTATATATTTATTATACTTGCAGTTTTTATAACTTTTTTGTATTTATGTTTTGTGTCCCGCCTGTATTCTATGGTCTATCTCGATATTTCTGTCACTTTTGCTGTTAATTATTATTTCTAAGTATTTAAAGTTTTCTACTATTTCAAACTTAAAATTTCCTGTTTTTACTTCTTTAGTTATTACTTTTCCATTTTCTCTGCTTATTTCCACGTATTTGCTTTTGGTTTTATTGTTAAGCATCTTTTTTTGCTTCTTGTTCGATTTTTTCAATTGCTTCTTTCAGGCTTGTCCTATCTCTAGCTAGCACAGTGAGGTCTGTGTACGCAACTACTTGTAAATACTATTTTATTAATTATTGTCCCTTTAAAATTACACTCTTTGACTACTGCGTCCAGTGCTAAAATAAACAATGTTGTTGATAACCCTAACATTGCTTTACACCTAGACTTATTCCAAAATTTTTAATTTCTCCTTCGCCTGTCACTACTGCTTGAGAATTTTCCATTGTCATTAGTATCAGTTTCACTAGCTTTCCCGGTATTTTCATATCCTTCATGGCTTTTATTACCTGCTCTTGTTTTAGACTATCAAACAGTTGTTTGAAGTCGGTATACATAATTTGCAGTTGAATTCTATGCTTGTAGAACTTTTCGGCTTTTGCTTCACTATATGTACAGCATCTATGCTGGGCCTAAGCCTTCTGAAACCGTATTGGTAATTTCCCATTTGTGGATCTGTGTACTTCGTTAGTTTTTTATTTATTAACGTAGTCAATATCTTATATACAACGTTAAGTAAGGTGATTCTTTTGTAGTTTACACAAACTTTTGGGCCTTTCTTCTTATATATATATATATATATATATATATATATATATATATATATATACTCGCTAGAGATCTTTTTCTTTTTCCTGATGTGAATTATTTATGTAGATATTATTTGTCTTAAAATTTCTCCGCCGTGTTTCATCAGTTTACTATGTTATTCTTTCTTTCTGCTTTGGCTCATTTTAAGCTGTGCTATTACTTCATTACATTCCTCTTCAGTGGGTATGTTAAATTCTTCATTATCTGTGTTGTTTTCTAAATTTCCTTCTTTTTGGTTCACCTTATTGCTGTCTATTAGTATTTCTTGAAATTGATTGATCCACTCTGTGCTACTTATATTTGTTGTATTTCTGTTCATATTTTATCTTTTGATATAGATATATCGTATCTATACAGTTTTGTGTTGTTTTTATTATTCTTTCCAATTGTGTCTAATATATACTCTTTTCTCATTTCTTGGTATGCTTGTGACCTTCTTCATTTCTTGTTCTTAGGCATTTTAATTTAACGGGGTGGTTAAGTTAAATTATGTCATTTTCTCCGTTTTTTCTGTTTTTTACTTTACACCTCATTTCATTTCACTTTCCTTCTAATGGCTGCTTTTCTAATTTCTTCACTACACGTATTTCTTTGTCTTCCTTTCTTTTTTTATATGTTTAGCTTCAAATACTTTTCTTAGTCTTATCTGCTTTTATCCTCATTACGTAACATTGCCATTGTAACTATCATTTTCTATTGTACTTACTATTGGTTTACTTTCGAGAATATCTCTAATTACAGAGTTTCTTGTTTTATCTATTTTTTCCTTTATTTTTTATAACGAACTCATTTCTATGCTTTTTATTCTATTTTTCTGATTTTGTGTTAAAACACAAGTTTCAGGTCTATATATTAAAATTGGGACCACTTTTTTAAGTATCTTTGTCTTTATTTGGTTTAATTTTTTTTATTTAAAAGCATGTCTTTAATTATATTAAAAGTCTTCCGGCAGTGACTATTTTCTGATTTATTTCTCCTTTCAATCTATCGTCTTCTATTGGTTTTGTTGTCAAGTGTTTAAACTTACTGATTTGTTCTAAGATTATTTTTATGTTATTTTTCATTTTATCTAATTGACAGTAATTTTGTTTTTACATTGTTTATTTTTGTGCCTAAAACTTTTAGACTGCCAGTATACATTCTTAGGCTTTAACTTAATATTTTTTCTTGTTAATAATTAACACAAATTCATGTGTGTATAACGGTTCCATAACTTATATCCTTTATTTTCTAATGGCTTATTTTGTATTGCTTTACAATTTTTGCTTCGTTAATTTCATCATCTGAAAATATGCGGTACTGAATTAAGAACGCAACCTTGTCTAACCTCTTTTTTGGTTTCTAACAACTATTTATCATGTTTGACTATAACGAATTTTTTTTGTCAATATATAGAGATTTTACTCCATTTATCACCTTTTCACTTACACCTCTTTTTTTCTAGAATTCTTTTCTATTTATTTTATTAAAGGCCTTTTGTAAATTGACGAAGGGCAGATGTATTTTTCCGTTTTCCTTAATTGCCTTTCAACTTATTTAGCGGACAATAAAATTTTCTATTTGATTCCACTATTAGGTCTAAAACCATATTGCGAGTTGTCTAGAAATTCATCCAAAATTCTTAGAGCCTTTTTTTTCTAATATTGTAACATATACTTCATCTACTACGTATAATAACGTTATTTCTAGGTAATTATTGCAGTCCTTCACGTCTCCTCTTTTGTAAATTGGAATAATTATTCCGATTTGCCAGCCTTCTAGCTCTTTTTTTCTTATTTATTTTTTCTTACTAATTATTATTTTTAATATCTCTGTCATTTCTTCAGTTTTCACTTTTATCAAATCAATTGTTATCTGATCATATCTGCGCACCTTTTTGATTTTTATTTTCATTATTTCTTCTTAGTTTTCATCCATGACTATATAACCCGGTTGATCTTCCATGCTCATTAGGCTTTTATAGGTTTCTTCTCCAATTTTTACTCCTTTTAGGTTTCTTTCAATAAATCTTTGAAATATCTTTTCCATATCTCCTTTATCTATTACAACTTTATTATGTTCTTCAACATAACATTGGAATTTCTTTTTTTTTCTTATTCCACCAAAGTGTTTTATTTTCTTTATAGGCCGATTTCATTTTCTTTCTCAAATGTTTTGTCTTTATTCTTATATTTGTTTATCGACGTTTTTTTTCAGATTTATATTATTATACCCTCTTTGATTTTTCGTGCTTAGATTTTTTTCTGTTTGCTTTTTTTAACTCATTAAATTTTTCTATCCACCAATGTATTCTTTTACCTTACACATTTGTAATTTTTAATGTATCACGTTTTTCCTACATTTATTATTATTATATCTTTAATTTTTTCCATGTTTTTTTTTGTTTTTCTTTATCCCCGACAATTTTTATTAAGATATTCCTGATATCTATTTTTCGTCTCTGTATTGCTCAGTTTATAGCATTTTTTTGTTTTTTGTCTTTCTTTTCTTTGTTCTAAGTTATCTTTTTGTTATTATCTCATTTCATTATCAACAGGAAGTGATCGCTACCTATTTCCAATCCCTCATAACTTTTACGTCTTTTTCCACTAAAGAGTAGCTCATTATGGATTTTTCGTATCTGTTCTTTACCTTTCTTGTGATCTTGTAAATTTCTTTACGTTAAAACTGCGAGTTTAATACGTTCAACTCATTTCGACACAGACGTTTAAATTTCTCCATTTGCGACTTTTTTCTTCTTATTTCCTCGGGCAACACTTTATTTCTTTATTTTGGTTTTACACTCTTTCATTTAGGCATTTATATTAATATTGTAGTTACTCTTATCTAGTTATTGTTGTAGTACTTGAAATAATTTGCTTTATATAACACTGCCATTAAGTGCGTATTCCTGTCCTTTTTTTCTTTTATGTTTACTTATGTTAATTCTTGTATAATTTTCAATTTTACTATATTATGTCTCTTTTGTTTCTGAAGTACCTTACCTTATTTACTTGTTGTTTTTGATGACGCCAATGTTTTCATTTTGTCCTTAAATTTTTAATTTCAATTTTTTTTAAATTATCTAACTGTTTTTCTGCCTCTTTTAATATATATTCTACTCTTGGAAATTTCGAATCCTTTTAATTTATCTTTATTTGACATTATTTCTTATTTTCTCCAGTTGCTCATTTCAAGAACATTTACAGTCATATTGCTTTTACAATTTATAATGATCACTTTCTTCACATCTACTTCCACTTATCAGAAAGAAATTATTTTGCAGGTTCTTCGTTTGAATCATTCTCAAATTCACCCCTTTGGCAACTATATTGTATTTTCGTTTTTCTGGCCTCGCCCAATGATTTTCCAGCTGTTAGATTTTTTCTAAGAGTGCATTTCTTTTTTACTTATTTTACCTTTTTTCTTTACCATTTCTTCTCATAGTTTCTTATTTCCTCCGTACTTTTCTAATTTCTGTCATCGTCGCTTTTATGATGTTTTTAATCTCCTTTAGTTCATTTCTTTTAGTTTTACTAAGATTTTTCCTTCTATTTCCTTTTGTAGAGTTCTAATTACTTTTTTACTTTGGTACTTTTTTTGAATCGATTCCTTCGACACTGTCCAAATTCCTATATATTTTGTTTGTATGTGCCATCTCTAAGATTTCTAAACACATATTATTTTTTAAATATTTCGTTTTCCCAGCCGTGTAATGACTTTGTCAGCGCGCTTATCAGTCCTTAACTTATCGATCTTATCCATTACATTATATTATATTTTAAATATAAAAATACAATAGCATACTTCACCACATGAAAATAAATTTCAGCCAATAAACAAAACTGTATATTTTAAAACAATTCGGGAGTATTAACTAAACATTTTCTATATTAAATCTATACTTTTATGTTGTGAAAAAATGTTGTTCATAAACAACACAGAAATATACTCCATGATCCGCGGTTTAAAATTTGCTGCAGTAGTGTTTCCAGCAAGATGAGGCTATAGCTCACATAACATGCAAAAGTACTGTTAAGACAAATTTGTAAAGACGTTGAAATGAAATTGCAAGCACAATCTACAGATAATAGTGCCCAACTTCTTCTTAAGGAATTGTGTAAATGAGAATAAATTAAAAACTTAAAATAGTTGCAGGATAATATTCAAGCAAAAATTCAAACATTATCATAACAAGTTTCTATGGTAGTCGTAAATAACACCCTACATCAAGAAAAATTATATAAAACTGGAAACAAAGTACCAAGTGACATTATAATTTATTTTTTGATTTCAAGACGTTTATATGCAGTAATATAATTAAATATTACCACTTTGAACTTTCTATATTTAGTATGCTTTAATTAATATTTTGATTCTTATGTCAATTATGGTTAATTACAAACTGAAATATTTTTAAATTGTTTTGCTTTCCTATATTTTACGTCAAAATCGATATTATACGCGAATTTTAGACCATATTCTAAAAGGGCAGATAAGTTATAATAGAACCGCCAAACCATATTTCTGTAATAAGTGAACAACAATGTCGCCCCGTTTATATCAAGAGGTTGCCAACATTAAACATTTTTTTTAATAAGTTCACAATTTGACGATTTTAAATTTAAGTTTTTCTTATAACAAACTATTGTAATTTTAACTTTATAACGCGCTGTTTAAATACATTATGCAAGAACACATGGCGTTTGTCTAACCCGTATTTTAGCGGTAGCTGACATGTATGTATGACGAGGGATTTTAAAAGATTATGAAATGTGTCCGCCAAATTTGTACATTTTTCTTAGTTCTCAAAAACTAAACATTTTATCTTAACATGCAAAGAATGCAAACAATTCAAACTATCTTAACTTTACTACATCATTAGAATCAGAAAATTGGGACAATTGTACAAATTACCATATATTTATTTAATTTCACCTATTTAAAATATAAACTAAACTAGTATAATAAAAAATAATTTGCGCTTTTGCCTCGCTTTTCAAAAAGAAACTTATTTTGCTTTAATGTGACTTTGATACATTAAATTTAACTAGAACTGCTTTGTACAGGTAGTTTACATAATACAAATCGGTTTAGACCATATTATGCTAACGATTCAGTATACATCATGAATCATTACTTACTTGCAGTTAATTCACCGTAAGTCAGGTTGACGTAAACAAGACACCGTGTAGAATTAATTGCCAACAAAGCATTAGCAGCGCTTATTGCATTACGTTTTACACAACAAAAAAGGAACATCTCACTTCAATATTAGTACCGTTTCTAAGCAACCTAAGCAATTTAAAACAGAACATCTAAACATTTCTTTCTACTTTGGTTTAATATAAACATATAATATAATAAACATATAATCAATATCGGCCAAGTAATTTGCAGAATTATTTTTTAAAAATTTTTAAAATTTATGCTTGTTTGATTTTGAACTTTGTATGCTTAATTTTGGATATCGACAAAGTGGATTCTGGAAAGAAATTCAGAATATTTAACGTCTGCAAGACACGCAAATGATATTCTAATTACATACTAAAACAAGTTGTATACTTAATGGAGCTCTAATTTTAATCACGAAGTTTTATAAATTCTGGTTACTATCTTTCACATTTAAAGATTAAAAGATAAACTTTGCGTAAACTAGTGACTATCAAAAATAGATAGTTTATGAAAATTTGGTCGGCAAAGACCAATTTAAACTATGACGGAAAAGACAATCAAAACAAAATTGCTTTCCAATTTAACAAACACTGAAAACATGACGAAAAGCATATTCGACCAAGTCTGATTTGTTCGTTATGAGGCTAGGAATATACACTTTTTCGTTGGGCTACATTGTTCTGATATAAATCACTGCCTGCGCCACAATCGAATTCGGCGCCGTGTGCGGACTTATCGCCAAAGTCCTCAAACGTGAGCAATATATAAACTTGTTACAATCGCTTAAGTAGAGCATGCTCGAATTACCCCATGCTGGCTTTATTACAGCTTACGTACAATTCCCGCTGAGCACCTGAAAAACGCTGTGTTTTGTTACCTTCGCTGTTATTAAGGCTCATTGTTTGTTAACGCAGCAACACCCACTTGCGTATTCGGCCTGTCACGAGATGAACGAGTACACGGGTTCATTGCGCAAAAATATTGCGTCTACAGGTTGGAGTCTTCAACCAATTGAAATTTTTATTAAATTTACAATAAATATACATTAGAGTGGTCCTTATTTTTTGTCTTTAGATTTTTAAAATACGTACCTTCTAAATTTTTCCCTTTACATGAGTAGAAAACACTAAAATTTAAATCTATCACACCACGTCAAAGTTCAGCTGATTTAGGGTTTGTTGGATCTTACCAAAAAAATGTATTGCACCATTTTTATTCAGAATGTTTATTTTTAAGTCTTATTGGTTTTTTCTTAGAATTAACCGTTTTAGAGTTATTCAGGGATAATGGAAATGCAGTCTTCTTTTTAGTATGAGCTTAAAAAAGTTAAGTCCAAACGTTTTTATTTATTTTTTCTTGACAGACTGTGACGCCCCAAGATCAGTGCTTTAAAATGTTGTTACCTCTTCGACGATTAGCAAACCAACCCCTCTATCAAAAAGAGATTGCGTAAGTGCTTTTATTTATAATATAAAATTCGTCAAATTATCTCTCAATGCAAGTGCAAGCCTTGTAATGCGTGTCTCATATTTTGGAAGAAAGCTAGAACCTCAACTCAAGACAATGTTAAACTATGAAAAAAGTTTAAAAATTATAAAAAACATGGAAACTATTGTAGAAAAACAAAAATCGAAAAGGCAACTTAAACGATTTGACATCATACACGCCATAGTTTTGGATATGACAAAAATCGCTAAAGATAAAGAATTTTTAGTTTCTCAAAGACAAAAGGAACATCCTGATTGCATGCTGGGGAGAGATATGGTGCTTGCTGTACGAGAAGAAACCCGGAAAATAAAAGAGATTAGGTGATCTAAGAGGCAAAAAAATTTAAAAAGAGAATTTTAAGGAAGTCAAGAAGTTAATGTAGGTAAGATAAATGAGGTAGTTATCTTTTATTGTGACTAATTATACAAAGACTTATAAACAGTTATTTGCTTACTTTTTTGGAAAAGAAGCGTCTAACAATAAAGAATTGGAGCATCCTGGTTTCAACATTGACAAAGAAATAGCAAGTAAATCTGATTCATATTACTCTGAGTCTGGGAGTAAGAAAATGACATCTGTTTTACATGAAACATTTCAAAAGAGCTGAAAAACAGCTATCGACTCTACGTCTTTCAGATACTCTGGATTGATTAATTAAGTGATCGAGATGCTTATCATTTACTATCAGGAATCTTTAATTCCGTTTTTATAGATCCGAATATCTATATCATAAATAGGTCGTCTATTAGGGAAAAAAGACAGAACATCTGTTCAGAAGCCGCCGTGAATATTAAGTCAAGGTTTTCCGAGTTGAAGCTAGATTTTGCTGTTATTCATTGGGATGGGAAACTACTTCCAGTTTTAATAAGAAAATCACAAGTAGATCGTCTTTCTGTTATCGCCACTGCTTCTTATACCAAACAACTGCTGGGTGTGTAAAGTAGTATCAAGTAGTACAGGAACTGCAGTATCTTCGGTTGTTTACGATACACTTTGTGATACAGAAGAAGCCTTTTTTTAACACAGCGGCTTCGAATACCAGTAATGGTGCTTGCACCCTTTTGGAACAAAAATTGGGCAAAAAATCCTTTTTTGGGATGCCAGCATCATATTTTAGAAGTTATGCTTTAGGGTATTTTTGCCGTATCTAAATTAACAGTAATGACAGGACTTGAAATTCAATTATTTAAAAGATTTCAAAGTGGGAAAAATAGATAAAAGTGACTTTCAGATCTGGACAAAACTAGAAGTCTTTTTACTAACCAGGTGCTTGCCATCTAGCCCGCTGGATGGCGAAAGCATTGTACTGCCTTAAAATAATTTTATTTGAAAACCAATTTAGTTCAACTAAACAAGAGCAGAATGCAATGAGAAGAGTTTGCTGTTTAATTGTAAAATGTTACACTAAAGCGTGGTTTTGTGGAGATGATGCGATAGGGGCTCCATTAAACGATATCAATTTTTTAAGAAAATTAATGGATTACCAATACCATTATGGGGAAATGGCTGATGTGACATCAAAAAACCGAGTAACCATTTAGGGTATATGACGGACCATACGGAGATATTTTCATTTTTTTGATGAAAAGATTGGTCATTCAAAAAAAAACGAACAAAGACAAATATTTTATTAAACAGTGATGGGGGAATTGCAAATGACAAATAATGTTCAAAAAACTTTAAAGTTAAAGATATTCCGGACATCATCAAAAAAGAAAATGCCTGAAGATCTTATTTTTCAAAACTTCATAGAAATTTTAAAACGGCTTAAATAAGATACAACGTTTTAAGTTAATCCATCCACTTAGACCCAAAGACAAGACTACATAAGAGGTCAAAATTTAGTTAAATTATTGAGATTTGTTGACCACAGCGCAGAAAGGGGTGTAAAGCTGATCCAAAAACTTTAATAACAAAACAACTAACCAAAGAACAGAAACAAATTTACTACAGGTAATTTTCCTAAATAAATATTAAATTGCCACATAACACTTGAAATATTTATACTGCAACGTTAAGAAAAAATCCTCTCTTTTCAGGTGGTACAAGAGTACAGGAAGCTTATCTCTCGTCAAAAAAATAATACTTAAGGAAGGCGTTTTATATTTAAATGATATTTTACAAAAATATAGAGAAAATATAAGTTTAGTCTCCACAATATAAAAATAATTTTATTTACACCGAGATGAGAAAAAAATTTCATTTCAATAAAATTTAATAAATGATATATTTCGTACCACATAAGCATTGTGATAACACTGGTAAACAATGTTTATGTCACATGAACTTAGTAATGATTTTTGTTTATGTTGGCACACCTGCATTAAAAAATATATAGTTTCGTTCCAGTCACGTCCAGTTTTTTTGTGACAGTTACATATTCATTTCTAACCTCAATACACGTTTTTGTTTGAATATCCTCATTTCGTCAACTGTATAACTACTGTATTTAAGTAACTTATATTTTATTTATGTTAGTTATATCGTAAATATGCCACGAAAGTGTTTTAACAACTCCGACAGTTTTTGTTATGGGTGTGGAGAATTAACTTTTACATCTCAGCGTCGAAATTTCACACTATTAATTGAACAGTGTTATTTAGATTATTTTGGATTTCCTGTGTCGCATCAAGATAAATCCTAGGCTCCACATATATGTTGTGCAACGTGTATGAGACTTTTATTAGGTTGGGCTAAACAACAAAACCTAGACATTTGCCATTTGCTATACCAATGATTTGGACAGAACCAAAAGATCACATAATGATTGTTATTTTTGTTTAACTCAAACAAAAGGCATTACAACCAAGTCTAAACACATTATCTAGTATCCAAACTTATCGTCGGCCGTCAGACCCATCCCACACAGTGCTGAACTGCCTGTTCCAAAGTCTCCAAATCAACCAGAAAGTCAGAATTCTGATTCTAGTGCGGAATTTGTTCTCAGTCAGTGACTCAAGTTATAAACCGTCAACCTCAAAGGAGCCTCATTTATTGACACAAAGTGATTTAGTATGTGATTTGAATCTATCAAAAAAACAGGCTGAACTTTTGGGGTCTAGATTAAATGACTGGAATTTACTGATACAAAGACTTAATAAATGAACTTCTAATGTCATATACAGCTTTGGGGTGTAATATGTCCTTAAAAATACACATGCTGGACTCTCAACTGGATTTCTTTCCTGCAAATTTGGGTGCTGTGAGTGATGAAGAAGGTGAGAGGTTTCATCAGGAGATTTCCTTAATGGAGAAGCGCTACCAAGGGAAATGGAGTCCAGGGATGCTAGCAGATTATTGTTGGAAACTTAAAAGAGACGTACCAGAAGCTAAATATTCGCGAAAATGATAATTATTTATTGTAAATTTAACAATAATTTCTTTAAGTGTAGCTAATTTTTCTACTTTTTACAAAAATATATGTTTCGATATCACAAGGATACCTGATGTGCCAATTTTTTTTCCTTAATATATGATTGCTTGATGGCCCTAGTATATTCAAAATTTGATATTAGTTTTCGAGTGACAAAAAAAATTTAAATTTAGTTAACCAGTGTAAATTTTATTTTTTCTCTTTTCCTGGATATCTTTAATACGGTTCATGACATCAAAAAATTGATAAAAACTTTTTTTATAGAAAAAAATATTATAAACAAAAATGATGGACACATTTTTTTGGTAAGATCAACCATTAAGGAGTTAATTGGATGTAAGTCCAAAAATCCTTAAATTAGCTAAACTTTGACCATGATGCGCTTGCATTAAATGTGATCTGATCGATCTTGAATTATGGAGTGTGTTCTACTCATGTAAAGCAAAACAATTGGAGGGTACGTATTTTGAAAATCAAATATTAAAAAATTATGGGCCACCCTGACGTACATATTAATCTAATCTGTAAACGTATTTAACAATTTAAAGTTCATTTATAATAATGCAATTATTTCAATGATGGTATATTTAAAGCATGTACTAAATAATGTATTCCATTTATTTTAAAAACTGTAATATCGTAAAAATGGACACCATGTACCGGAAGAGAATGTAGATCGAATTTGAGAGAGTTTAGAGCGTAGTCTAATGAAATTAACCCGTAGAGTAAGCAAAGAACTTGGATTTCCACAACTGTTTCTCATGTGTTAAACTGACATTTAAAGTTCAAACCTACAACTGATACAGGCGAGAATTTTCTCATGGTATGCTAGAAAACATTTTCTGCCGCGTTTAATTTTTGTAACAAGGCAACATGCCACCTAAGTGAAAAAGTAAACCAACACAGTGTTCAGAAGTGGGGCTACAATATTTTCATGCAACATTGAAATATGAAAAGATTCCCCAAAAGTTAATGTGTTCTGTGCCATATTGAAAATAGTGGTTTATGGACCTTTCCTTTTTGAGGGTAACGCGGTTACTGGGGCGATGTTGCAAAACCGACTTTTACTTTCCAACAACACGGAGCTCCATTCCATTGGCACCAGGCTGTTCAACGTTTTTTGAACGAATCTCTACTTCAATAATGGATAAGGCGTATGAAGACTTGGCGCTTATATTCTGGTTCCCGAAATTTCCTAATCTCACACCTTGAGACTTTTTCTTCTAGAGGTTCGTGAAAGAAGCAGTTTATGTACCACCTTTATTCATAACTTTAGACGACCTAAGAAACAGCTGCGGTGAAATCAATGATGCAAGACATTCTTCATCTTGTGTTACCGTTTAGATGTTATCCACGCAGACGATGGATGACATATTGAACATTTATAAATTTGAATGTGAGTGCAATCAAATGTAATTTCCATTACATTTGTCCATCATTTTGAACACTTTAAACTATAAAAATCGAAAGTAAAAAAAGCAAAATTTAATGAAGAAAAATATACGAAAACTGTAAGCACAAAAATGAAACATAAAATTATGCAAAACAAGAAAATTGTTTTAATACAATCATATATTTATTATATATTTAATTATATAAA
Source organism: Sinelater perroti (assembly GCA_036346155.1). Taxonomy (NCBI): domain Eukaryota; kingdom Metazoa; phylum Arthropoda; class Insecta; order Coleoptera; family Elateridae; genus Sinelater; species Sinelater perroti. The sequence continues at coordinate 40,080,613 of JARFIY010000001.1, forward strand.
TAATTAAAATAAATATGAATATCAAAAGCATATAAAACGTCTCATTTCTGTTAAGTTTATATTAATTACATCTACTAATTCTAGAGCATCTTTAAAAAAGAAACTTAAAAAAATTAGGAGAAGCCATTCTCTCCTATAATTTATAGCTCGATCAAAACATAAGTAACTATTTTAAAACTATAATTTTTACACTAAAACAATAATAAGTTTTATAAAATATTTAAAAAATTGTCGAGGAAACAAGTAAATTTTAACAAAAAACTATATCTATCCACTTTGTTATTATTATAATACATTATATTATTCTATTTTGTTTTTTAATAAAAATTGTCACAACATTAACGTTGTGGCCATATGAAGTAAAAAAAAAGCAAAGCCCCAAAAAGATTTCATAATGTAAGTCATCAGAATTTAATGTAGATTACACATAAATATCAAAAATATTTAGTCATATCTCCCCAATCGCTCACCCGATCCCCTGCATTTTTGGACTGTTTAGATATCCATATATCTAAGAAATATACATGTCACATTTAATCTAAATCTAGCGCTGAACGCTTCATGGTACGTGCCCAATAGAGTTATATTGAGTGACCCGTGTGTTCCGTTAGTGAAAAGTGTAATACACACCATTGCCAAAAAGTACAAAGACGGACTGAGTGTTCGCCCAAATAAACTTGTCCATACTTTATTACTCAAAGATGAAAAACCAAGAAGATTGAAAAGATATAAATCTTCGACCTGCTGGCTAGTTTTGATTAACATGTATACTTCATTAATATGTCAAATTTCTTAATTAATTTTGTTTAGTTACGTAAGAACCTTTTGTATGAAGGGGGCTCACTAGAACCTTTCTCCATAAGACTCTTGTAAGGCAGTATACACTGCCGTAAGTTAAACTTTAAACATATATAATGCCTACTGCCCTCTAAAACGGCAGATTATATGCTAATTGAGTTATTAAAAAAATCTAGCGTTGTTTCTCCCACTTCTTTGGCCGGTTTTACCGATTTGCAAACTTAGCCGAGATATGGGATCAATAAATGTGTCTGCAATATTTTATTCAAATTGATAAGAATTATAGCTGTGCAATTTTTGGAATTCGCGGCATAATAATACTTCGACGAAATCTACCTTATTTAAAAAATACTTTTATTTATCTTAAATTAAGCAATTATTTAAATAATTTAATCCAACAGATAGTTTTAAACACGCAACAAGCATTGAATTTCATACCTTTGATGACACAATTTAATTCAAGCTCTATAAAACGAACAGAAGTTTTATTGGACGGCTACCTATCACAATACCATGTTTGCATTTTTAAATTTTGCTTTCATAAAGATTTTTGTTTTTAAATCAATTTGTTCTAAATTTCTCGAAAATGAAGATTATAAAATTAACAATGCATATTTCTTTAATAGCTACAAAACTCAACCACTTTTTAAACGAGACACAGAAATTTTTAATTTAGCCAGCGAATAACAATATAAAAATAATGTGCCAAAAATTACATTCTAAACAAAATGTAACCTACTGTTCTGTAGCAAAAATACCCTATAAATGTTTATTTTGTATAAAATTCTATGATTAGTTTATTCCTAATATCTGATACTGATAGGTTAATTCATCATTCCAAGTAGATAGAAAAAATTGTATTTAATCGGTGAATACATAATAAAACAAGCACAAAAGTATAGAACAAGAAAAATAAAATAACAAAGGTCAGTATAGTATTTTAAATGTATATGCAAATGCTGTATAAAACTGTTAAAATAAATTTAAACATTAATCTTGATCAAGATACTGCATTCTTATATATTAACAAAGTCATTAAAAATTCCTTCAATAAAAAAATAAAGATTAACAATTACATGCAATAAATAAAGAAACAATTAAAAATAATATTATACTAAGGCATATAAGTTTTAATTGCAATGATGCTAGAAACGTATTTACTAGATTAGAAAACACAAAGAAGGTGAATTACTATTTTAAGTGGCATTACTAAAATGTAATCATCTTCCTCCGCCGGCATGCTTTTTAAAAAAAAGTTATTGAAGTTAAATAAAGAAAAAGAACTTAATTCAGATATAAAAAGAAAGGTATATTTTTAAAATGTAACAACAAAATTTTAATAAAATCTACATATAGCATTTATAAACAAAAAAGGACAAATATGCTTTAATTTTAAAAATAAATAACTGTAATAACTAAACAATAAAAAATTAATAAAATTTGTTTTAAACATCCCGTACAGAAACATTTCCCATAAAAAAGGAAAATTACTAAAACACATAATCTTGAGAAGGGAAAGGAAATATTAAATAAGCTAAGTGTTGTAATAACATCGGGAAATTAGTAGGACGTTTAGAAAGCCGAACCACATCAAAGTGAGTCTGAAACCAACGCTACATCCATTTTCACTGCACACTTTAGTTAGTTAGTTCCCAGAGTGTCATGGGATTTCGACCTACTCCCGACTAGGTTATGGTCACGGCCACATCCCACCACGTAGGCCGAATAATGGGTGCTGCAAGAAGTTATGTGTATTTACACGGAGAGTCAATAGTGCTTCCATTAGCATGCTAAACAGCTAAACAGGAATACAACTTTGCTAGCACACTTGGAGGCAGCATCCGGTTTTGGGCTTTCTTGGCCGGTCTGAATGAAAGTTAAAGCACAAGCCGGGCAACAATGTTACGTAGCCACGTTATGCATATGCAGAAGTCATACTATCGGATATGTATGCGAATGTATAATTAATGCATATTGTGAGGATGTAGGTAAGCCGCCGGCACGCTTACGTGATGCTGCTGGCGACCCGGTTCGAAAACCGTGTTTTTGGCCTCTATTGTTCGTGATTTTAAACGATTTCGCCACCGTGCTGAAACTTAATCGCCTAGGTATTGTGTTCCTGAAATAAAAAGTTTGGCTTTCATTGCACCGCATTTCAGGCTTCATTTGCACGGAAAAGAAACTGCGGAATGAATGGACACAGCAAAAAATTGCCACCGGTTAACTCAACCACTACAAATTATTTATGTTAAGCTTTTGCAAAGAATTACGTTTCATTAATATAAAAATAGTCGTAACGTTATCTCAAAGTTAATACTTTGTCTTTCGTTACTAATTTATACTAAAAATAACTAAGTTAAATTAATATGTTGCAAATGGCTACATTAAATCTGTAAATGTTAAAATTTTATTACTTCTACAGTATTCCTGTTTGTAATAAAATTAAACATTATTCGTGCAAGGCAATATAACAAAATATTTATCTAAAAAAATTAAATTATAATCTTTACCAGCAAGATCAGTACGTCGGACATTAGACAGCCTTTATTCTGCGATTTGAAATTATTTCTCTTAAAAGACAGTTATATTGTCCATTTATTTCGTAACAACGGAAGATAACCGCTAACGTTGTTTAAATCGCACAATTCTTGCAGACAAGACGATGCGAAACTTAACCTCGGCGATTCCGCTGGCACTCCAGCTCTTCCGTTATTCCTTTTGAGCCAAATTTTAATAAAAAATGCAAATTCGCCGCTTATAGCATATTCAACGTTGACATTGACACGAATGTAGGCAAGTATGTTAAAACAGAGCCAGACTCGCACCAGCCCAGGTAGTTGTTAATGGCCGTAACAGCAAAGGCAAATTGACCTGCATGTCAGTGCAAGACCAGCACTGTTCTGCGTAAAAACGGAGTAAATGCAGAAGCGCGGAGACAGTGCATCATTGCGGCAATCCCGTTCCACAATGTAACGGATGGCTTCTTCAATGCACGGCAGTTTTTCCAGCCGGTTCCTAGAACTATGACTGATTAGCACTGAAACGGTATCATAGTTCACCTGTGACTCCACAGACGTGTTTATTGCCAAACTCGATGCAGTTCTCACTGAAAATTTGCTAATGGGTTGTAACATTTCGAAAATATATTAAGCTGCACATGAAAGCTTCATTTTTTAATTTCCTATAAATGAGAATGGAAACTAAAAATTACATTAGAATATCAAAAAGTTACCTATGCATCTTTCATTTTAAAAATACAAAATTGATTTTAATATTAAGTTTATAATTGTACCAAAATGCGTAAATATTCAACAGCAATTAAATAAATTAATAAAGATTTTCAATTTTGTTTTCTTTTACAATTTACAAAACTTTGGTTATGCTTTTAAACATTCATGGCGCTTAAAATTGTCTTGCAAACCATTAAATAACCGAATGGATATTGATTAGCAATCGCTAACATAACGGTAGTCAATTTTGTTACACTAAACTATTTTTCATAGCTTCCTATAACTTTTAAATGTTTGTAATATACAGGGTGGCCGAAGAAATCCCAATTTTTTTAAGTTGTATAAGGGAGAAAGCCTAAAGACCGTCTTATGCGCTTGGGCAAGTCCCTATACGTACCACATGATCAATAACCTACGATTATCGACAAAACAATCCGAGAATACAACCACCCTTAGCCCCGGAAAATTACCGACAGAAAGCATTGCGTGGTTTGACTACAAAAGACTCATGTTTAGGGCATAGTCAAAAACAGGGAATCTGACCACCAGTAGGAGGTAACTGCTGACAGGGAAACTCAGCGAGTGATCTGATCGCGAGAGAATTGAAAGAAAAGATCTATCATGCTTCTGGGCGGGAATAAATGTGCTCAACGAGGTCGATAATCTAGTAGTGCACTAGGGCCTGTACTACAAATTTTAGTGCTAAGCAACCATCAATAGTTGACTAAAAAATCAAGACGGACAGGAAATTAAAAGCCCAAGTACTGCTTATAAGACTAATTTTCTGAAATTCGTTTTAGACGAAAAGAATATCATCCAGCAAGGCAAATCGCCAAAGTAACCGTTAGACCTGACAAGATGCATTCTTTCAGGAAGGCCTAAAGACAGATATATCAACGCGTTGAAAGAATTATCAAGTGCTGGATAGACGAGGTGGCCGCTAGGCGGGAGTGCGTATTCCAAAACTTTGCTCTCAAGCATGCATTTGTATTACTACTAGTTCCATAAATTGTGACCACCCTCCAGCGCCGACCGCAATCCTCTTAATTACTACGCGTGGAGTGTGGTTGAGGCGAAGGTTAATAAGAAACATTGTAACACCAGGTACAGCTCAAGAACCTCCATGTTAGAGGTAATACTATTTACCCTAATTGTGCTTAGTTTCATGTAAATAAATTTATTTTTTTTGAATTTCAATAATATTTTCATTGCTGAATCATTTTCTAGATTTACCTCGACGACGCTATATTAAAGAATGTCATTATTGCCACAAACGAGATAATACAATATAAAACTGCAATCTTAAACGTATGCGATGTTGCAAGGGATTTGTTTTATAATAAAAAAATCATTTAGGACAAAGAGGATTAAATAATCTGATAAACATGTATGAGCTATTCAACGAAAGGATTATAGGTAGCTAATTATCGAAATGTGGCGCATAAATATATACGACGGAAATAAACAGAGATGTATATATAAAAATTACAAACTAAACAATCCTTGGTGGAGCGATGGATTGGAATGTTTTGATTTCTATACCTGCACCACCATCACACGTGAAACGATTATTAACAGAAAATTAAACAACTTAAAAATGTTTCACTTACTGCCTAGATAATAAGATAAAGCTGACTGCGGTTTCAAGTCATGACTCTACCAAAGACGCCCAGGAGAAGCCTAAAAAATATTTCAAACATGGAATATAGAATAACCATTTACATCAGATGAATTGCAAGGTAAGACCCTCTAGCGCTGATAATTTAAAGTTAAAAATATATTTACTTTACAAAGAAATGTACGTGGTTTTCTCCATTATTGTATGTGCAACAAATCGTTGAAAATAATAAATTTTACAGTCATACATATTTTTGTTGTCTCATGATATCTTTGTTCAAAAAACTTTCAATAGGCAATAATATGGATTCAAATAGTAGTAATTGCCTTTACAAACATCATCAATGATTCGAAGTAGAAAACTGTAATATTTCAAATCAATGAAAAAATACATTCGGCTTTTTGCCGACAATTTCACGTAGTAGATCACTTCCATATAAGACACTTTTAGTTAAAAACCATCGTTTTTACTTTTGAGTAAAACTAAATTTTATTACACAATTAATTACTTGAATTCGTGAATAATAGTTTTCAACTTCAAATGCCCACCAAATAGTTAATAAAAAAGTTTAGGTCTCGCTATGGATCAGGAAGTAAAGACATTCACAGAAAAGTCTAAAGTCAAATTACATCTCTCAAAACATTGTCCAAAGTGTACATCACAATATAGAGCGGGAAAAGAACATTTTCGTGCAATATTTCGAAAATTCCAAGAAAATATCTTGTAGCGTGCAGTTAGCCTTCTTCATTGTATTTCCTTATGGCTTCACATATCGCCAGAGTTTGAATCAATTTTCTGGTTCATTAATTCACGTTTCCCAAATCTTTTCTATTTCTTACCACCTATATCATTAATTTGCTCTTTTTTTGTATTTCTACCCCGCTAACCTGTTTTATCTGCTATTTTATCAGTTATTTACGTTTTCTCTTTATCTCTATTATAGCAAACACCATATTCCTTGCTAAATTATTCTTGTTCTTCTTTATTATGCGCACAAATCAGTTTAATTTTCTTGTATTCATCTTTAATGTTGTTTAATAATTAAATACAAAAAATAATCTTATTGTTAATATAAGGTAGATATAAAATATTGCCGTTTTTTCAGTCATCGTTAAATTTTCGTAAAATACGTTTCGTTCGCATTGAAAAATTATACACGCCTTTCCCATCGTTTTGAAAAAGGCAACATGGCTAACGCTACTGCAAACAAAATTTGCACCGTTTGTGGGTGTGGCTCTTGGTAGTCGCTCATTCATAAAGATCTCATTAAAGCCATGATTGAAGAAAATACATGCTGTGCCGTTCAATAATTGACAGATATCTCATAAAGCTCTATGATGTTAATTGTTCTGAACTATACATTCTCCATTAGTTAACATAGAGCAACATCTTTAACTGTGTTTTCACGTGTATTTATCTTCAACTACGAAATGAAATAGAAACTTTTTGTACAGACTAATTATTGAAAACAAGATTGCTATAAGAATATAAACCATAAACGCCTTCAGTCCAGCGATAAGAAGCTTTTAATAGCAAGGCTACATCTTTGCCAAAATATAGTTCTCACTAATTTAGTAACGGGTCTGAATATTCAAATACTTTCAAACTTCTTCATATTGACGGAGATTAGTAAAAATGTATCTGCATATTTGGCAAGTCATAATCGAAAAAAAATTATGAATGCGCCTAAGAGAACTATAACTTAAAAAATATGCTAAACATTGAATAATTTTTAATTTCAGAATGAAAAAAATTGCAAAATAAAATACGTTTTAAGATGTTAAAATTAATAAAGCACATACCAAAAAAAATTGGAGATTCAGAAAATGTGCTTGAAAATTAGAAAGTAGGAATAATGTCTTTAAACTAAGAATGTAACAACTATAGAGGAACAAGGGTTCTTTGCGCACTAACCAAGACACACACTATTATAGAAAAAATATAAAAAGTAGATTAACAAATAATAAAGTTCACATTGGAGGCGGTTTCAAAAAAATTGGAAATTATTAGAACAGCATCTAAAAACTTGTGTAGCATATATAGATAAAAATAATTAACCAGATACTAGGTAGGAAGTTCACTAGTAAATGTTCCTCTGTCTGGGACCCAGCGCGCGGGCGAGTTCGAGTTTTACCAAAAACTTGTAGATGTCTATAATATTGTAATCTTTAATGTTAATGTTGGTAGGCATAATAAGTCCTTTAGGCAGCAATGCTGCCAAAACCGTAAGAAGTTTGAAACGTTAGAGAAGAGATGTGTAGTGAAAAACTAACAGCAAAAGAACAAGATAAAGAACAAATTGAATATAAAAAACTTAACTTAAAAAAATGATACTGATATTAACTAAAAAAATCTATATAAATAAAAATTAGCCAAAAATGTATTTCATAATGTCTTTTATAAGAAATAATAACTTAGTTTTTATAACTTTACCATTACATTTTTGCATTTCAGGACAGTATCCGAAGGACACCTGTGATTCATCGTCCTACACCGGGCGTATTAATATAGACGTGGCGGCGTCAAGCCTTCATGTAATACAAATAAGGAACGTGTAAATTTCCTTGTAACGAGCTTGTTGCGTGCGAGGCGTTGATGGAATTGTGTTATTACCCGCCGGGATATTTGCAGTGGCTTTACTAGCAACATTACTTCAACTGTGTATGCACAAATTGCTGCTCTTTAGGACTGCCGTAGTACGGTATTTCCTGTCTCGAATTTTTCTTGTGACCATTAACGTGTCAGCTATCCTAACATTTCTATTAGCACTGTTATGCACTGTGAACTGGCAAGCGCACGTTGTAATAAGTTGAATGATTTGCATTGATAATCAAAAAGTTGTTTCCATTATTATGCTAGATTAGCTTTTATAAACTTTTTTACGTTATTCATTGTTTCGGTCGACCCTACAAGGCAGTGATTATTTAAAGTTATCACTACTGATAGTTTGTACATTATTATTAACTATTAGCAGTTAAACTTAAAGCATTATTAAAACCAGCAAATTATGTAGTTAGTAATATTTTAACAAGCTACTGCCACCTTTATTAGAATCATTAGTATAATTTAAAAAATTCTTTTACCTAAATCAATTAATAATAAAATATATCTACTGACCACTAAAACAATTTTAAGGGTAGAAAATGGTTTTCCTAAAATTGCCTACATTTTTAATATTATGTTAATTTTTTAAGAACTTTTCAATTATTTCTAAAATGAAATGTCTTTTTTTTTCTTTACACTTTTTTGATTATATTTTACACAGTAGCATATTTTATTTAAAATGCAGAGCTACGCAAATTTCTTTTAAACTTTGATATTCTTAAATTTTCAATTAATTATTTTATACTTTTCTCTTAACATCTTGCATTATAACAATTTCTTTGTCTTATGATAACGTTTAACTTTAACCAAATGGAACTGTATAAAGTAGCCGCATTTTGGATTTTCTTGAAAGTTTGTATAGTTGCGCAGACGGCTACAAAGACCAATGTTACAAAGATCGGCCGCGCTAGCCAATATAACAACACCGACTGTGCTCTACTTGCAAAGATAAAAAATTAACAGTTGCTTCTGAACTACTAACCTGTGGCAGTGCTTAAAGTGCTTCGGGCAAAAATTGCTAATTTATTCAATGTTTAAAACCGTCTTGACGATCGGCGATGCCAATGAGCCGCTCTGCAAGTTCATATCCTGTAGCCGCTAAGTAATTCGGCGCGCTTTAGAGCACTCGTTTCGAGTGTTGTTGAGAAGAACACGGTTAATTTACGAATAACTTACACGGGCGAAGGCTGCCCGCTGTTTTCTCAAGCAACAGTTCGGCCGTCGCCTTGGCTAACCGAAAATTCTCAACAAAAGCGTTTTCTGCCGAAGCGGCTGCGTTGGGTTGGAAATTCGTGCTGCTTTTCGTACATCCTGTTGCTTACTTTCACCAAATATGCCTTAGAACTGTTATTTGCACCTATGGCTATTGCCGCAACGTTAATATGCGAATATGATTATATTAGATGCATCAGTTTTCAGTAATTTGATATAACTCGTATTTTTCACGCCACTGCATATGATGGCCAATCATTCAAGAAATTGCATCACTTATCCTGCAGCTCGCAGGCCTCTGAAACCAATCAGCTGATGGTTTGGGTTCGGAGTGTTTGGAGCGAAAAATTAGAAAGCTCGAGGTCGTTACAGTTAATAGTCTTCATCGATCATGTAACTCGGCCTTTTACGGCAGCATATTATAACCCGGAACTGGTTCAAGTTTTTAGCTTAGCATACGCGGATAATTTGGAGCCCCACTTGTAAAAAAATGTAATGAACCAGAAAGAGTCTTCGTAAAAGTAAAGTTGAAGTAATAAAGCTGGCGCGATTGAACGTAACGTCGAATGATTAGAGGCAGATACAGTCGAATTTAAGACGACAGTACATATTTACAGAATAAAAATTAAAATCATATATAAGTCGTTATGATAAATGGGACATAAACTTAATTATAAACTAAAACTTCAGTAATATTGACACATATATTTTATCATTCTACAAAAATCAAAATATAACAATTCTTATTACTTTCCCCAAAATTTACTTTGACATCTTATAAATCCAAATAAAAATGCAAATTAGAAAATGCCTTTGTCAAATGCAAAATATTATCTTAAAACTAAAGAACTATCCTCTTCAATTATTTGTTTTAATCATATAAAGTTGCCAAATTGAACAATAACTAGTATTCAAAGAGCTTTTTTATATTTTGCAGTTAGTGAGTAACAACGGCTAGTAAAGATATTTTTATAGTTAAGGGCGTTCATTTAGTTATTTTAACTATGTGATAAATACTTAAATACTTCTTTAGCTGCAACTACACCAACAAAGTTAAAAAGCACGCCACTCCCTGTAGCATTTGTTAAACTAAAATATTGCTAGGAGCTTTAAATCTTTTTTTTTGTCACACTACGAAAATGTAAGGTTTATGATATGAAACAGGGTAGTTCAAGAAGAAAACGACTTTGAAATATAGAACTGTAACACAAATATAAAAATTAAAAATCCTGCGAAAGAACAAGACTGAAAACGCGTTATATCGTTGTGCTCACACTTGTTTGTAAGGTAATGAATCATCTTAAAGAGTAATTTAAAAATAATCAGCTAAAAGTTAATTTTAGAATGCGGTAGAGTAAGAAGAAAATTGTGGTCTAAAATTTATCTTTAAATTGAGGAATAAAATTGAAAAATATCCATATAAAGATGTATTATTAAAAAAAATTCTATGCGGAAAGTGGAGCCTCATCTTACGTACGTAAATTCCTGCACGAGACAAAGATGTGTACTGCAAGAGACGACGGGTGACCCTCTTCTGACCCGACCTGCTGGCCGAGTGAGTGTAGACACGCTGCCGCCAGCCAGCAGCCGTTCACGTAAGAGTGACCGTCGAGGCTGTGATGTTGAATGTTGCACACAGACCCGTTCCGACTCTGTGTCAAGGTCTGCCTCGTTTTGCTTCATATGCTCGTTTTTGGAACACCCACGTACACGGCTACCCGGCGTTCTGGCGAACGATTTAGATTTCGATAACTTTTTGCTTCGATTAGGCTTGCAATGCGAGAATTATAATAAATTTTTTGTGGCTCTTAAAGGGGAAGTGCGATAAAGTAAAGATGTTGGTACAATCTAAATGAAATAAGTTGCTATTCTTAAAGGAAACCACGTGCTAATGTTTTGATAGATAAGCATAACAGTCCTTAACACTTATGAGGGGAGTACCATTTTGAGAATTAAAGTAAGTAAGGATCTCGTACCTGAATGTATCTCAATTGAAGTAATATAGTAATCCTGTTCGCGGCGAGTGATCCCGTGGGCACAAGTAACGTGTAAGTCACACCACACACCAGCTGAACGCAGTGTAGATTAAGAATGGAATCCACCTGTTCCAGAGTCTACCACTACAACCCAGAGCCCATGCGGAGGTTCTTGCAGCCCCACCGCCGCGCTGCTGCGACCGCCTTCTGACCCAGACACGGGGATGTACAGTTATTCCATCTCGCCATCACCCTGCTATGACCACCGAGCCATTTTACGCCGAGAAGTAGGTAAATAATGCGAAATATCTCCACACCTGTGGTCCGGCTCATAGTTTCGCACGACTGCTGCCATCGCCACTTGCAGCCGCCATTGTTTCTGCACGTTCGTCAGGTGCCGCCAGCCATCCTCTGCAGGTCAGTGGAGTACGCCCCCCTGACCGCGCCGCAGCTGCCCAAAATTTTCTTATTTGAATTTTAAAGAATGCTGCTCATCTACTTTTCCCGGCACAGTAAGACGTATCGATTGTTTGACAAATCAAATCGAACCTAATGAATTACAACCTACCGCACCTTCTGTTGACCCATTTAGGCTGCTGCTCAGTGTTTGACGCTGCTGCGACTCCTTTTGTTTTCTCTTCTTTTCCTCGTTTAGTTTTTTAATGCCAGATACTATTTTGGGCTTCTACGTTGTTTGCATCATGTTATTACATGTGTGATCCTATTTTCTTTACGATTTTTTATTTTCTAGTTCTGTATACGACATTTCTGTTTATTTCTGTGACGAAAACTTAAATTTCTCTAACAAAACTTGTTTTTAAATGAACAGTAACACATGATGTTTTTGAAGCTTAACATACACTATTTTGTTTTTTTAATATCATAATTGTAACTATAATTATATTAAAAACATAAAAAATTACTAACCAGAAAAGAGATGTAACATATCAGTTATAAAGAGAATAGAACAAATTTAACAATACACCGTAATTTATAGACTTTAGGATGAGTAAAAGTTTTTATATAAAATAATGCAAATTTAGGTATATAGTGGGGGGGAGGGGATTAATTAGAATTACATATCAAATAAAAATTTAAAAATTTCTTATAAGATTTAATACAACAAACAAAAAGATAATAAAATGCATTAAATGAGTGAAATATTGAAAATTGGTAGAAAATACAGAAACCATAAAAATTAAAAGCAAATGGAGTGAACAAAATGTACGTCTATAATACGATAATGGATAAAAATAGCATATAGTATGGTCTATCGAAAGGAGTTATCGTACCTAGACCGCAAGCCACGCGTTAAAGAAATAATTGTTCCCACATCTTATTTTAACAGCAAAAATTATACTTTAATCACAGTGTAAAACATAAATGTGTTCTATGGGCTCAATTTTCATGAATATACAGTAAAGTAAAAAATATATAATTAGGAATCAAAATACAAATATAAGCAACAATAAGTCTACTAATTGTACAATAACAGTTATATTAAAGTGTTCTAAATCAGTGAGTTAATCTAGGCGTCTTCTAAAAAATTTAAGATCTAATTAAAACAAGAACAGCTGTAGAATTGAAAAATATAACAAACTGGATAGAATATCAATTCAAAAAACGAGTGTGCTTTAATGTTACGAAAACTAAAGTATACAGTGATGAAAAAAGCAGCAAAAGCAACAATAGTAAAGGCAGATAGTGATACTAAATAGTTTCGTGTTCTTAGTTTGGTTACAAAACAAGACAAACAAAGCAGTTGAATAGAAGTAAGATTAGTTAAAGTTAAATAATAGATTTGCAAGTAGAAACTCGGCCATGAAGTTAGTTGCATTAAAAAACATACTTAAACGCAGTCAATTCGCCCGCAATTTTGGATATATGTAGCTCAGTCATTGTTATTTTTATGACATAAGTTTCAGTCATTTACAAGCTGTAATTCCGTGTGTATCAATTTTATAAGAGATGGATGTCGATAAACAACATTTACGCCATTCTGTTTTCAAATGAAAAAAAAATGCTGCTCAAGTTACGGAATTGATTAATTAAACTTTGGATAAACGTTCTGTGAGTCATTCAACAGTAAAAAAATGGTTTGCAAGATTTTGTGATAGAAATTTTAGTCTTGAAGACGATCGATGTCCAGATTCAGTAAAAAAATTTGAAGACAAATAATTTCAAGTTTTACTGGATGAAAATATATGTAAAATTCAAGAAGATCTTGCAGAACAGATAGGAGTTACTTATCAAGCAGTAACACTTCGATTGCATGCAATGGGAAAGATACAGAAGGAAGGAAAATGGGTCCTCATTAACTGACGGAAGAAAACAAAAACTGAAGAGTTGACATCTGCATGAATTTGCTTTCCCGATGCAAAAGAAAGAATTTTTGCACAAAATCATTACGGGTGATGAAAAGTGGATTTTGTTTGACAATTGATCCAGGTCAGCCATCAACATCAGTTGCAAAAACAAATGCTTATGCCAAGAAAGGGTTACTGTGTGTTTGGTGGGGTTGGAAAGGAGTCATTTACTGCGAGCTTCTGGAACCTGGTCAAACTGTTGCAGCTGAACGTTACCAGGCCCAATTCATCAATTTAAGTAATATTGCTGCATGACAACACTCGTCCACATACAGCAAAACCAACTCAGGAACTCATCTCCTCCTTAGGCTGGGAAGTTCCCCAGTATGCGGCGTATTTTTTAGACTTGGCTCTTCCTGATTATCACTTATTAAGATCGATGTCGTCATATTTGAAAGACCAGCGGTTAACGAAAGTTGAAAATAGCTCGATGACTATTTTGTTTCGAAACCACCAAGTTTCTATCACAAAGGCATTCATCATCTACCCGATAAATAGCAAAAGACCATAGATAGTAATGGCAAATATTTCGATTATTAATCTTTGTAACAAGTACCTTTTCAATAAAGTTAAATTTGACCAATATTGACCAATTTGTAAAATTTACTCAGAATAGAGTCCAAAACAACTAAGGGAAAAGTTAGTGGAAGTCATAAGAAGAGTGGATGTTCTAAAAAGAAATAGTGGTAGTTGAAGAAAACTGAGAGAAAAAGCAAGGACAATAATGACTAAAAGCTATAAACCAGAAAGCATAAAAAGACTGTCAAAGATTGGGTCTAACTGTCTGTTAATTAATTATTATACATTATTACTAAGTTAGGTATGTTTAAAGAGCATGCGGAGAACATATAGGAATGAAAAATAATTATTAATCAACTTACAAACGTATGTGTGCCACAGTACAATGTCTATGATAAAAATACAATACGTTAAAAGTGCGAATCTTACATTATCAGTATCAAAAGTAAACTTTAAATATTAACAATAAAACAAGTCTAGCATTACTAGACATTTTTTAGATACAGAGCAAACTTACCTAAATTTTAGATAGTTGAATCTTTCAGATTCAATAAACATACACAGTTTGTAAGCCGCTCATGAGACAATGACAATACAGTTGATGACACAACATGAGAGGCAAATCAAAAAGAAATTAATCATAACAGATGAAAATATGAAAAGAAAAATCAAAGTCAAAGAGGTTAACACCTTTAAAGAATAAAAAAACAGGATATTAAACACTTGTGAGTTTCTAATCTATATATCATATACTACTAAGATAATAATAAACGAGAAATTAATCAGAATGGATTGCATATTTGTCTTTGAAATAGCGCGGGATATAATGTTGGAAGAGGGGCGGCCGGCCATGTGCTGAGTAGTAGAAAGCATGAAATTTGTCAGTTGCAATGGAGCAGTTTCCGGGGGAGCAACGTGCCTTTTGTGTGCGCAGTTATTACAAAACCAACAGTTACGTAACTATAAGTAGGCGTTTTCGAGTTTGATATGGGCTTCATGACATACAGCAAGCATCAAGTGCCAATTTAATAAAGCTTTGTGTTCAGAAGTTCGAGCGTAGTGATTCTACCGTAAATTCCAAACCTGTAGGCTGCCAGCGAACAGTGAAAACACCAGAAAACATCAATCGCGTGCGCGCTAGTGTTCGGCAACATCCCCGAAGGTCTGTAAACGCGCGGTGGCTTTGAATTTGAACAGGTCTAGCAATCAGAGAATTTTGCAAAAAGACTTATGTTTTTATGCCTACAAGATCCAGTTAGTGCAAGCTCTGAAAACAACGGACTACCCGTTACGTCTCGTTTTTACGCGCGAAATGCTTTTGCAGTTTGAAAACTTTGATGACATTATGTTTAGTGAAACCCAGCTTCACTTAGATGGGTACGTTAACCGTCAAAATATGCGGTATTTGTCAGAAAACAATACTGCGAAAAACATCAGGAACATCTACACAGCCCCAAAATCACCGTTTGGGTTGCAATTTCTTCAAGTGGTCCGTATTTTTTTAAGATACTTACTGTCAATTCTGAAAGATACACCGCCATGATTCGTAATTTCTTTAGTCCGACTCTTCAAGTATGGGAGAGATATCGCCTTACAACACGGTTCCAGCGAGATGGGGCCACAAGTCACACAGCACACGCGGCATTAGAGGCAATTAGAGAATTGTTTCCAAACCGACTTATTTTGCATAGAGGTGCCATTAATTGGCCACCACGGAGTCCTGACCTGGACCCACCTGATTTTTTCTTGTGGGAATATTTGAAACATCGAGTTTACATAAATCTTCCAACTAATCTGCGTCAACTTAAGGCCCGTATACGAGAAGAAATCGGAGCAATTGGACGAGACGTATGTCAACATGTTTATACGCATTTGAGGTTTCGCTTGGAGGAATGCCAACTCTGTGATGGCAAACATCTTGATGGTCTAATTTTTCGCATATAATTTCCACATTTTATGCTTCAATTTTAGTCATAATCACGTAAAGATATCATTAAAAGTTATTATGTTCCGTTATTTTGAAATATGCATTTCCGATATAAACCAGAAATTATACAAAACACATTAAGATTAAGATGAAAAACTACAACTGAAAAAAATAAAAACAAATGAAAATTAAAAAACACGAGATAGTTCCAAAAAAAATTTGAAAAATCTAGCCTTAGATTTTCTAAACAAAACAATTTTACACAGGTTATGTTTCATTTTTCAATATAATGGACAATGTTTTTCTCATAAAATCATTGGAAAGACATTTTTGAACTGGCATCCCTCAACGACCTCGACCAATTTAAAAAACATATCAGTACCCTTCCACTCCCACGCTACTCTAATAGTGTAATAAGTAGACAATCCAGTAATATTCAATTAGTTCCAACGGTTTAGAGCAAACTAAACAAATTAGAATATTGGCGTGATTAGTAAAAAATAGTAGTTCACCCCAAAGAAAGCATTATATCTTAATTTATTTGCAGAAAAATTTACTAGAAGAATGATTTCAAAATGTAGTATGAGCCGCAGCTTGCGCAAACTGGTAACAAAAATGTTCAGAAAGACACATATAGGTATATTGAGAAACCAAAACAGAAATTGTATAACAATATCACAGAGTCAAAATAAGTTTGAAGAGCTATGACACAAGTAAAGAGGTTTTGCTAAAAGAGATGTTGTAGACAAAAACGCGCTCTACAAAAAACGAGGTTAATACTGTTCAAAACAGGTCTTTTTATGCCTCATCATTAGCAATACAGTTCCAATCTAAGAATAAGACGCAAAAATATACAATAAACTTAAGTAAAATAGAAATATGCCTTAAAATTTATCTTTGGTGTTTTGTAGTTTATATGAGATCACGTCCTCTGTCATATCTAAATCGACACTAGGTTTTTACCAAAATTTTCCCTGATAATGGTATCACTTATCTTAAAAAGCTCCAACCAAAATTGTAACTATTTTAAGACCGCATATTTTAAAGCAGCATCAGTCCTAATATAAAATAAGTAGAAAGTGGCAAGTAAAAGAACTAGGCAGTAAAATTAATATTTTACTTGTCTAACAAAAAGTTTCACGTAAATACATACACTAGGGTATTAGAATTAAAAAAATACTAAATCAAAATAGGTAATTCCAATTGGTAAAGGAAATTTTGCAAAAAAGAGTAAATTATGTGCAATTAACTGCAACATTCTTAGCCCCAGTCTGACCTAGCGGTTGAGGCGCTTGGCTGCAGTGCGGACGAGCCCGGGTTCATTCCTGAGTGCCGAGTACCTGGCGGTTGGCCTACTCAGTCACTAAAAATAATTGAGTACCTACGTGCATTTCAAACAACAATCAAAATTCAAAAAACATTCTTAAACATTTGTTGTTTGCTTACCTAGATCTAAATTATTTTAGTCGTGGGCGTATCATAGACCAAACTGAGCGTGATTCCCCCCTAACGAGAAATAAGTGCTGAAAGAAGCTATAAACGATTAGCACTACAAAAACCTAACCTATGATGCTCAGAAGAAATCAAACGTGCAAGAGTAAAATAAAAGCTGTTAAGAATTCAAAAAAAAAAAATAGGAACCGAACACAAATATCACAAGAAAACAGGAGTAAAATCCAACGCTATGGAATGCCCATAAATAGAAAGATAAGCAGTAAAAATTATTATTATTGTATTTTCCATATTCTAGAAATATTTGCCCGTCAGTTGTAGCGTTCACTCGACTTTCTATAATTACTAAATCTTTTCAGTGGTAAATAAGATAATAGAATATAATAAAACATTTACTTATAAGATATTTACATAAACTTATTTCAAAAATTTATTTTAGTAAAAATAGTTCAACGACATTAAAAATAACAAATTGTTCTAAGTCTAATTACGTTGTTTACGAATTATTATGAGTTAAATTGTTTAATTAGTTTAATAAAATTGCTTTCGAAGCTAAATTTAGGGGTGGAGACGCTGTAGTTTATAGATAACCAAGGCATAGTTCAGCAAAACTGCAAGTGTTCAGAAGGGGTCTAGCAGCAGTTAGTTTCCTTTTAAAACATTATTAATACTATAATTATTGACTTTATAGAATGACTCGATAATTAGCACTTATAGTTTTAAAATTAAAAGATGGTTAATAAAACTAGACTAATAAATTTATAGCAGCAAACATCGCGTTAGTAAGAAAAATCACCTTCTGCATAAAGAATACATCGTTGTTGCAAAAAACTGTAGTTAGCAATAGGGGACTATCAATACGACTTCAAACTCTTCTTGTCTATTCTCAACCCCATATACAACAGTTGCACACGCCATTTTTATTGTTTACGTAATTTTAAATATAAAGACTGTATCTGCTTTAAATGGCAGAGAATATTTTATAAAAATTTATTTAATGAAATGTAACGTATTTGTAAGTGGAAATAGTAAGTATATTAAGCTACCTAGGTTCTGACTTTAGCAAAATTTTGTTATTTATTTGTTCAGCCCTCTATAAGATATCATTTCATTTCTAATAACACCAGCAAAATTCACCCCAGAGCCTAGACTAATTAATGGGATAGTCAACTGGGGAAAATAGAAAACGCACAACCATTAACTTACCACCAAAACACATAATTGACCTAATCAAGCGAAAAAATTCACTGAGAAGAAAATGGCAAAAAACCCGAAGTCCCATAACAAAAAAAATCGTAAATAATTTATCTCACCGTATCAGAAACCAACTAGAAGAGTACCGAATTTACTCTTACCAAAAACACATCATCAATCTTGAACTACAAGATCCAGGACTATGGAGAACAACCAAAAGGATACTACGCCAACCTCACGAAATACCTCCAATCACCATGGACAATAAAATACTCTGTTCTGATGCAGAAAAAAGCGAAACCTTTGCGGATCAACTCGAGAAAACATTCACTACTCACACCTATAAAGACCCGGTTTTCAATAACATAGTGACCAATCTTACTGAAACACACCAACCTATCCCGAAACTAATCTTTAAACCAACCTAATTCAAGAAACTTGCTTTAATATCGTATTGAAAAAACTCACCAAGAAAGCATTAGCGTATATGACAATGATATTCAACGCTTGTCTACGAATAGGTTACTTCCCAAACATATGGAAACATGCAATCATTCTTATCTTCCCTAAACCGGGGAAAGATAAGAAAGATCTCAGAAGCTATAGACCCATTAGTTTATTATCTACTATTTCGAAACTGCTAGAAAATGTCATCCATTCTCGACTAAACGACGAAGTTCTTAGACTGAACATTCTACCACATTATCAATTTGGCTTTAGAGAAGGTCATTCCACCTGCCATCAATTACAGCGTGTTACGGAAACAATTGAAAGAGGTTACGAATCCAAACAATACACAGTAACTTTGTTTATCGACATAGCTCAAGCTTTTGACCGCGTATGGATCAACGGTCTAAAATATAAAATCTTACAACTTCAACTACCCAATTACATCAAATCCGTACTCTTCTCCTTTCTTGATAATCGCACGTACGCAGTCAAAATTCGCACATCCCTATCTACCATCAAAAACTTAGTATCTTAGGCCCAATTCTTTTCAACATCTACATGCAGGACCTCTCTACAATCAATGCTGACCTTGCGTTATATGCAGATGACACAGTCATAATAACCAAAGACAAAAGCCAAAAAATGGCTATCTTAAAACTGCAAAAATCCAGCACTATCCTCAGTAGGTGGCTCAAGAAATAGAACCTATCCATCAATTATGACAAATGTGCCACAAAAATCTTCACATTAAGACGATTTAATAACGCACCAGAAATCACTATTAACGGACACTCCATTCAATGGAACACCACCGACAAACTCATTAAATACTTAGGTATATATCTTGACACCAAGCTCACCTGGAAATACCATGTCCTCAAAAAATTAAACGAAGGGCACACGAGACTAATCCAACTCTACCCACTGCTAAACCGAAAGTCCACCTTACTTACTCAATGTACCACTATCCTGTACAAATCACTGTTACGACCACTAATTCTCTATGGGTGTGTCATATGGGGTAACACATCCAAAACAAATCTTCGCAAATTCCAAGTATTCCAAAACAAAATCCTGAGAATCGCTGTCAACGCTCCCTGGTTCATCACAAATCAACAGCTACACTACGAACTTGGGTTTTCCCACAATTGAACAACATATAGCGAAACTTACTAAAAAATTTCATGCCAATCTCAACAACTGCAGTGGTGCAGCTTACTACACACTGGGGCAACGCGGCATCCACGCAAGGCTAAAACGAAAACTACCCCAAGATATATTTCTCAGTCACTATAGTGATGATAATTAACACAAGTGACCGATTCTAAACCTAGTGCTCTCATAGTAAAAAATAAACAATAATAAAACTTTCTTGTGGTCATACTCACCGCTTATGCTATTCAATATATATTATGTATTACATACTAAGTTATCAATGTCTTATATAACAATGTAAATTGTTGTACAGGCAAATTCCTAATAAAAAAAGTTTTTAAAACTTCAAAGTTGCTAGCGTTTAATTAATGTAACTATGTCTTTGAAAAACTAGTAAACCGAGTAGCTTATTTATGTTAAATAATATTTAAATTAAAATATTGTTTATAGTGAACAAATTGCATTGCAACATCAGAATTGTTGTTTTATCTAAAGATAGCTACAGCTAACTGCAAATAGTGCAACGGGTAGATTTTACTGAGATTACAATAAGAAACATTATTCAGAAATTCCAAAGCACAAGAAGCGTTGAAGAAAGACCAGGTGTGGACAACCAAAGAAAATAAGGATCTCAATAGGCTCTTTTTACGAGTGAAATTTATAGAAATCGGTTTAATACCTTTAAGGAAATCACTTTAGAATTACAAAATGTAACTGAAATAACTGTGAATTTTTTATTTTTAGACAACATTTAACAAAGAAAGAATGACAAGGTCGTGTTACCGCTTGCAAACTGTTGTTCGGCTTAGTAGTAAACAAAATCGCCTGAAATATGCAAAAGGCCACAAAATTTAAAATCTAGTCATGTGGAGTAAGATTTTTTTAGGTCGAGCTGTTTGAAAGCAACCTTCGTCAATTTGTTCGACGAAAAAAGTCAGTATTATAATCGCCATTGCATTCAACCCAGGATTCTGCATTTATTTAGTACTGTATAAAATAGGTATATATATATATATATATATATAATATATATATATATATATATATATATATATATATATATATATATATATATATATACAAGGTGGCGCAAAAGTTGTAACCCGATGACCTTTGACTGCAATTTTTTTTATGAATGTAAAACTGGTTCTGCTTTTGGATTGTGTTTATTTGATGTCTTAATTTTTTTCCATTAAGTCGAAAAAATGATATCAGCATACGGGCCCGATTTATGGCATTTTTCATCACTCTCGCCAGAACTTCCGGCGATAGGTTCTCGCATTCTTGACGGATATTCTCTTTGAGGGTTTCAAGAGTCTGAGGCTTGTTGACATAGACTCGTGACTTCAAGAAACCCCACAAAAAGAAGTCTGAAACGCTTAAATCTGGCGATCTTGCCGCCCAGTGCAAATCACCAACACGAGAGATTAGGCGACTCGAAAATGCAGCTCTCAGAATTTCGGTTGTGGCTCGTGCAGTATGCGCCGTTGCTCCATCATGTTGGGACCACATTTTCTCCAGTTCCAATTCATCCAATTGAGGAAGGAGAAAGTCATTGAGCATAGTTCTGTAGCACTCGCCGTCCACAGTAGTCGTTTGCCCGCGGTGTTTTCGAAAAAATAAGGCCCGATGACGACTCCAGCGTAAACAGTACACCATGCAGTAACTATGAGCGGGTGTAATGGCTCTTCGTGGGTTATACGATAATTCTGCTTATTCACACATCCACAGAGATGGAAATGGGCTCGTCGCTCATGATGACTTTCGATGAAAAGTTGTCTTCCTCGTGGTCGAGATTCAGGCTGACTTGATATTATCATTAATATTAGCATTATAAGAAGGTATTTGGTATAATGCTTGTGGGTTTTCTGCTGTCCAAAATCGGTAGTTTTGTTTATCTATCTGTCAACAATAGGTACCGCTCATCAGTCACTGTAACTGCATTTCATATCTCGAAAATAAAGGTCCAACGATGCCACCATGCGATAAACCACACCGTACAGTAATCTTTTGCAGATACAAGAGCTTCTCGCGAATCTCTTGTGGATTGTTTTCACATCAAAAACGTTAATTTTGTTAGTCGACATTTACTTAACCAGATATGAGCTTCATCTAAAAATATATTTTTTTCCAAAAACTGATTTGTTTCGAGTTTCTCAGGAAAATCAGAGCACTTACAAAGGTCCAATGGCTTCAGTTTTTAGATCAAGATAATCTGATACAGGTGTAAACTCAAGTATTTTTTCAAAATACGCCAAGTTGTCGTTCTTCTAAGCCTTAATTCTTGAGCACGGTAAGAAATCGATACATTTGAAGCCTCTGGAACGCTATTTTCTCTACATTTCTTGCATTTTGATCTTGTTGTTATTTCGCATCTCTTTCAAATTTTTCAACGATTTGACGAATAGTAACCATAATAAACTATAGATGTTGTGGTGTTTTATCTGTAAACTTGAATTTAAATTCAACAGGGCATAATTTAGCAAATGTCTTCTGAATGATTTCGTATTTAGTTTTAAACGTTGTGTTATCATTATTTTATAATGTACAACCTCAACAAAACTACCTGATAAAAAAAACTTTAAAACTGACAAGTTCTGTTTTTATTAAAAATCAAACAGTAATTTTTTTTATATCTAATTTATTCAAATAATCAATTTAAGTAATTAATTAGTCAAAATATTTTATTGACTACAGAATTACTAGATTACAATATTGATTGTTAAATCTCGCCTGAAAAATTCGACGTACAATAAATTAAACCAAACATTTTATCTTACTTTATCTTAATTAAGTTGAGCAAATCTATAGTTTTTCAGTTGCTCCAATTATAACACTAGTAGAAATCAAATAATGTTTATGAAAGAAATATAAAAAGAAAACATAAAAGTACCAAAAACTAAATATTTCATATAAAACATAATAAGCACTGGCCCATTTTTGTTAATAAAAAAGAAAGTTTTAGAATTTTATGTATCTTTCAATTAATTTACTATTATTGCTGTTAACAACGTATTTTATTATTGTCAATCTGATCATAATTTACACTTAATTAAGGTACAGCTATTTCATTAAAAATATAATTTTTAATTGAATACATTAACGTACAAGATAACGATAAGAGTGTACAGAGTAAGTAGATCATTGTTTTAAAATGCGTGACCAGCGCCCGCTGAAAGTCTGCCAACTTCAGTTTTCACGTATGAATATGTAAATGACGAATTTGGAATTTGCCTCATTCCATTTTGATGCCTTTAATTAACATGCGCGATTGTCGTCGGTCCAATGCAAGGAAATACTGATTATAAACATGTCTCGCCTTATCCAGTCATGCTACTAGCATGTGTTTGTTTGTGCCACTTTAAAATAACAATTACCGACATTAAAATGTATTGGACTGCTGGCAAATGTGAACAACGGTTGTGTTTTGCAGCCACGTAAGGCCTTTTCATTGGGAATGTTCTATTAATAGTCGCCTTAATTGCGTCAGAGCGTCTCCGTCGCCTCACCTACTTATGTGACTGTAAAATTAGGTCCCCATTTGGTAAAGAACACGAAGGCCGTTGCCCGTTTCATCTGTTGGTGCCATTTCGTCTTCATGACGCATTACTCAGATAATCAAATTAAATCGCAGTTAAAGGCGCAATTGAACAATTAGCCGATCCACTTTTTCAGCTGCTAGGGAAATGCACTGTAGGTTAATTGGAGCTGTCAAAGGCAAGCATCCGGCTGGCACATTGACACATATGACTGCTGCTAATTTGAAGCAAACAGTGCGCTTACATTGTTATGTAAGTAAAATGCAAACAGAGATGTAATAGTGCGTCCTCCGCAGGCACTGACATCTCTGACGGTGGTCCGGAGAGGGGGCCGCCTGAAATGTTACTGAATGGACTCTTACCTTGACTCTTTAACAGCGCATTTGGAACGGAAGTTCAGTGGTTCATTTACACGCGCCTCTCGGCTAGTTTGCGCAATCAGCTCCCAAATAAGCAGCCTCGAACTTGCGTAGAGAAAAGAAATCGAGCGCGTACCAAAACGCACTTTGTGCGATAAGTGACGGGCTCGCCTAAAATTTGTTTGCAGAGAAAACAGTTCCCTCGCCGAGATGTGAAGAAAGCGGCGGCTTCATGCCGTCTCGGTTTTTAAATTTAATAGCGGTACTTACGTTCAATGTAATTGCATTTACGATAAAGAATGTAAGACCATTGAAAACTGCTCTCCTTTACAAATTCGCTCGGCAGATGGGTTGCACTGTGGCATACTGAAACGACTAAATAATGAGATTATAAATTCAGGTTAACGTAAAATGTTCTGCAATTTATTATACCAAATAATGCAATTTACAGAAGCGTAGCATAAAGTTCAATTGGATTTAAGAAGAATCCGAATCAGAAGAACTGATTTCATTAGATGCAACAATAATTTTAAAAGGCACCTAGAATTTTTTTTAATGTAATTGGATGTACTTTTACCAAAAAGCTAATTTTATTTTAAAATACATTTTTAAAGTTTAAATTACAAAATAATATAATTGTTTTTATTTCTTATTACATGTTACATGCAATAAGTCAATGTATAAAATTTTAAATTGAAATAATTCCATAATATCCTTATATTTTATTGATGTTTAATTAGTCATGTGTATCAATTAACAAAGTACTTTGGAATTAACTCTTATCCGCATGCACAAAAATTTACTGCAAGAATGGACATGTGGCACTTGTCCGGGTACTTTTTCGAGCTACAAAAAAATGTATTATTTTCAATATTTCTTTGCAATTTGTTTAGAAAAATAAAAATAATTATTTCTTGTAAATGTTTTTGAAGGTATATTAGATAATAAATAAAGACGCATAATGTGTCTTTCAGCAAGAATTAAATATTGTACTTGTTTATAGTACATAGTGTTGCTTATTAATTTTAACCGTCGCCCATTAAATTTTTGGTTTAACAATTGAATTATTTCACCAGTCGTATGAGAAGTAGTGCCATCCATCTGTTGGAACTACATATCATCCAAATCTATGCCGTCCAGATAAGGCAACAAAAATCCACTGTCATCTCTCGATAACGTTCAACAGTAATAGTCACTGCGTTTACAGCCTCATTTTCAAAAAAATCACTCCACCAGCATAACACATAAGTGTTACTCTTTGGGTATGCACAGGCTGTTCCTGAATGACCTGAGGACTTTCTATGTCCTAAATGCGACGATTTTGCTTATTGATATACCCACTAAGGCAAAAATGCACCTCGTCGCTAAATTTAATGTTCTTATCAAAATTTCCGACAACTTATTGATTTTCTAGCGCCTAATTCAAATTCCCGACATTTGAAATAGTCGTTTGGCTTTAGTTTCTGGGTTAACGGAATCTTGAGTGGTTATAGATGCAGATCGTTTGTTACAATTCGCTGTATAGTGCTTTTTGAAACATTCAGTTGCAGTTACCGACGCTGCACTAAAGTTTCTGGCTCCATCAGACTATCGTTCACAGTGGCGATGTTATAGCTGAACGACCAGTACGAGGTCGGCTTGTTTTTTGTTTGTTGTTGTCTGCAATCGAACCTGCTTGTTTACATTTTTTGATTAGTCTTTTCATAGTTGCTTCATTGTGAGCATTTTTGCTCCTGAAAATGACATGTAATTTGCTCACAATCTCGCCAAAACATTCTCAGTGCTTGTAATGAATTTTAATAATCGTCATTTGCTCTTCCGTCGAATAGTGCTCCACAGTGAGCAACCGAAATGCGTTTACTACAAAATATCACCAAACAGATCACTGCCAACCTTTCAGGAAAAAATGACGCAATTTAAATGGTACATTTCTTTTGAGACACTATTATACGTGTTGCTGTCAGTTCTTTTATACCATTGTACGACGGTTTCTTTAAAATTTGTATTTATATATAGAAATATTTTCAACCATTCATCCATTTTGCATGTACCAAATAAGTGACAAACGGACACGTGGCCATCTATGAATTAGAGCTAACTAAATTTATTGCATAATTTATTAAAAAAAACATCAAAACCTTTCGGTGATTCGGCCAGTAGAGAAAAGACTAGGTAATTTAAAAATTCATGCTCTGTATTGTTACAGAAATATCCAGTAGTCTATACGTTGTATAATATAATAAAAGCCACATGTGTGGTTGAAGGTTCAATTCATTAATAAACTTTCAAAATACAATAATTATAGACCAAAAGAGCTTAATAGAGTTCCTAACTTGCTAATCTGTTTCAATAATAGAGTCTTAGAGATGGTTGACTAGAGGACAAATCCAAGCTCAAGTTAATAATTACATTTAAATTATTATTTGATAAGACATCGCCAAATTTCCAATTCAAATTTCAGTTTCAAGATATTATATATTATACCACCTAATGCACAACAGCCATAGAATGAAATAATCTTAAATTTGGAGTTTCAGCTACAACAGGCTTTGAATTAAATCAAAGTCACTAAAATGAGGCGAAATCATGACTTTACAAGACTAAAATAAACAAATAGCCCTTTCACAGGATAATATGTCAACTCAGGTAAATACCCAAATTAAGAAAAAAATAAACTATAACAAAAAAAATACAGACTAAGGAAAAGAGTTAATTAGAAGAGATTGGTTTTTACCTAAACCTAGAAAGAATAAAAAGCGTACATAAACAGAATCGTCTGAAAAATGAAAATATCCAAGTACATCAGACGAATAAAGCTACTAAAATTCCCAAACCACCATCGGTCATACTATGTTACATAAAAGATCATAATATAGTTAAAGAAAAATTAAACTATAAAAGATTTAATTATAAAACCAGTTTAATGGAAAATTAACAGATAAAAGTTAATATTAACTCTTATTAAGAATATAGAAAACTAACAGCTTTAATGATTGAGGCTGTCTTCGAGTGGTACACTTATGAAAACAAAGTCTCTAGACTCATTAAGGTGATGGTCAAAACTCTGCATCCGTTAATCAGCACAGAAGAAATCAGCATAGAATTAAAAAAAAAGAAAATTTAATATTCAAGAATTAATACAGAAACTCAAAAAAAAACTACAGTCAGCAATAGAGTTGAATATACCGTCTACCATTATATATGTTAGTATTTGAAAATACTGAGGACATTAAAAAATTTATAATATTTAATATATCAACCATATGAGAATTAAAATCAAAGTTGTAAGAAACAGCAAGCTTATACTACAATGTAAACGATGTCAAAGACAACAGAGAGATTCTATAACAACCGCTTTGTATGAAATGTGTCGGTAATCATCTGACAGCAAGATGCACTCAAACTAGAAGTACACTTACAAAGTGCATTAATTGTTATAAAAAACACCCTGCTAATTATAGAGGAAGCACCATAGCTATGGACCTACAAAAAAGAAAATATAATGCCTCTAAAGTCAAAAAAACGGTTGCTCAACCAAGAACCATAGTACCAAATTTAGTCAAAATTGGATTGTCATACTTACGAGCAGCCCAAAACAATTTAATAGAACCAATACATACTCCAGGTTCAACAGATCCACTTATAAAGCAAATAATTCAAAGTATGATAAAAACTTTTGAGCGGGTTCATAAAAGACTCGACAAATTAAAAGCTAAAAATACTAGAGCAGTACCTAAAAATAAATAATTGTTATGGATTTAAAAGACCTCAGAATCGCTACATGGAATACCAGTGGCATCCTAAGAAGCATGACCTAGAAGTCTTCCTTAATACTGACTACATAGATGTATGTCTAATCTCTGAAACACATATGACTTACCAGTCATGCGTTAGGTTAAAAGGCTACAAAAAATACTACACATCCAGATAACCAAGTTAACGGTGGTAGTACAATAATAATTTAAGGAATCAATAAATCACTTCGAAGAAAGCCATCTAAAACTGACAATAGCAGGGATCAAATCTACCAAACAACTACTGCGAATAGGTCCCATTTATAGAGTTCAGCCAGGCACAATCTAAAAAAAGACAACTACAGGATTTCTCCGGAAAGTAATGCAATTTGTCGCAACTAGTCGCAACACCTTCGGGCCGGTTGGGTTAGGTAAGAGGGACTCTTAGCTTCGCAACGCTTTTAAGCTCGGTCTGATATGAGCTCTAGGAGCTGTTTTCGTAAACCTGTTAGTACCTGGGTCACGACGCGCAATGGAGAAAACGATTGAACAACGTTACGCGATCAAGTTCTGTGCCAAACTAAACAAAATCCTCGCCGAAACCCACAAACCAACAAAAATGACAAACATGTGTCTAGTGTCTCGTAATTTGTTAAATACTGATCGTCGAATGAGTGTTCGAATGATAGCAGAGATTCTTAGAATTGCGAAAACCATTGTGCATGCTCCCAGACACCACTCTGCACATCTAGGATTTTCTGGTCAAGCCCTCTGAAAGCTACCAGAAAATTAAAAGACTTATTGACAATATTCCTTCAATCAGAAATGGACGAGGAACGTTTGCAGAACACTTGGCAGGCACCTTTACACCTAACCAGATACAAGAAGAAAATAATTTACTTATAAACTACAAAACAGAAAACATCACTTGTCTAAAATAAGTAGCTGGGAAAATAAAGAATAACCTCAACCCTAAAGAAGTGCCAAGCTTCGATTTACTTATTAGCGAAATCCTAAAATAGTTGCTTAAAAAAGGTATTGTAATAAATAAAATAAATTAAAATGTTTGCTGGCAAGTATGAATGCAGAAACTCTACAGCTACTAGACGATCAACGCTACTTCCGAAGACTAAAAAGACCAAACCGTTTGATCTTGTGTAATGTGTGGTGTACACAGAACACAGTGTGCGGGTGATGTGTACATAGTTAATCGAATAATCTAAAGGGCATCATTGGAGTAACTTTAGTAGATAACTACATAGTTTTAAGCCGTTATTAGAGTAAAATTAATGGTTAGCCTTTTAGACTAGTTTTATAGTTAAGCATATAGTTTTATATATATAGTTAAGTGTTAAGAAATAAAAAAAGTTTCAAGGTGAAATAAATGTCGGTCTGATATTACTAAATAATTATGTTCTAGTTTTATTTCGTTAGGAAAATAACCATGTAGCAAATTCTAGGTTTAAATAAGAATAAAAATAAAATATAGTAAAAGATAAATTTATTTAATGCATGACATCACTATAATCTATTAAAGGTGGTTCTCTAGCGTAAGCAGTAGTAAAATATCCAAAGGCTTCTATATATATCGTATACTATATAAAGAAATATTTTAATAAAAAATGGATTTATTTAAAATATACAATAAAGCATACGCAAAATTTTGTATCCGTAGATATCACCTGCTTAACAATTTCTGGCATTTTTAGCACGATTTCTCAAACGCCTGCGCCGAGCAGAAGGCACGTGCAAGATCCGCATTTCTATTGGCATTATCTATTAACACCAGTGTTAACAGCCCAGAAATATTCTGGCCCGCTAACATACAATCAACATCATTGTGAACACTTACATGCAAATCGTATTCCCTGCGTTACTAACACTACCATTAGTGTTACCACCATCGTCAACATTAACACGATTGTGAGAGCGCATTAAACCAACCTGGAACACTTCTCATCTACCTACATTTTTGGTTTCTTACCAAAACAAGTAAGCAAAACTTTACAGGACCGTATCCTTTCAGGCCACATTAATATCAACAATTTGTAATTACAAATATGCTCGTTTCCTTCTAGGGGCGGAAAATACAACAAGAAATAGCAAAAATTGACACTGAACAGCACAAGCACAAGGGAGGATTACATAACGTGGATTAGGCCAAACATTTTTATTATTTATTACATTAGATATTAAACACATACAATTTCAAAAAAACTAAATTTGAAAATTGTGGATAATATTCATTAGGGGTTCTAGCAAATATTTCCATGTTACGAAAAATGTCCATTTTTAAAATGTATTCCAGTATTTAATTGAATAAGATCTAAAGAGGGGCCCACATAAATATTATTGCATTTTAAAGTTTAGAAGAAGGTATAGTTATTAAAGACTCGTCTTAAATTTATTGGTAAAAATAATTATGTACAGATTATTTTAGCATGTGAGTATGACAGACCAGTACACTGAATAGCAGAGAAAATCAATTTTGGTCCTGTAATTCTGTAATCTTGAAAAGATCATTTAATTAATACCTTTCGTTTGTTGTGCTGTCGTTTAGGCGTTTGTATGGATGTCCGATCAATTATAAACACTCTGGATGAGTTCTTTTCCTCATTCACATGATACGTTTCAAAGTACTAACACCCAAAGCGATGGATAATAAAAAATTCTATCTATAATTTTTAATGGAACTGTCCCTAGCTGTTATACTATCAGATTCATATATGGATAGCACTACGCTACTCTGTTGTTACCTTGTAATCCGACGCATTAACCACTGTTCCCAGCGGTTACGTTTAATTTTCTCATGCATATGGGTGTCACACTTTAGTTAGGCGCATGCGCATTATCTGCATGTCGTAAACATGAGCAGTACTAGTTCAAGACGCATGCGTAGTGTTATAATAATAATTTTCATGCGGTCGACGTCCATAGGCTGTTCTGTCTTAATGCAGCATCAGTGTCATACTTTTATTGCATTTACGGACTTTTTCGTGTCTAGGCGTTTATTCGACCTATATTTTAGAACTGTTTCAAAAGGTTCCTGACCTTTAAATAATACTTATCAATGCGTTATGGAAGGGGCTTTATTATATATCAAGATCAATGACTCTGGCTCGACGCAAACGGACTCAAAGCTGAGTTAAATTTTGAAAACAGCTGGAATTTGCAAGGCGACTAATCTGTACTATAGGTTGACTGAGCCACCTTTGGAATTTTATGCTTCGACAAAATATTCTACATTAAATGTCATGATGAAGCTGCTTATCGTCAATTGCTTTTATTCGGTGCTGCACTAAATGCTTCGTTTTCAAAATCTTTCTGAATTATCCCAAGAGTTTTTGCGGACAAAAGTTCAGATTTACTGCTTTACTTGTCATTGTAAATGCAATAATTTACATACTACATGTGCTCCTCATCGGCGTCTAACTACCTCGGCCAGTGAAACGTAACAGTACAAGTTTCTAAGACGCATCGCGTCCTGAAATTGCAGAAAATAAGTGCATCGTCAGAAAGTATCCACAAAGTTCATTATACAGTTTTGATCAACAAACGAGTGAAAGTGTGTTAATTAATAGATGCCAGGAGCATCTAAAGTTCATTTCATTTTGCATAATAAATGAAATTCCACATACTTATCTCAAGTTGTTGTTAGACTATTTAAGCTTGGGATGTATCTTATTCTACAATTTTATTATTCATTGAGTCCATTACTCTGTTTTTAACAATAATATTTGCAATCTTAGATCATGTCCTGATTTCAAAACATTGGATATCTCTATTCGGCAGGTCATCATTGATATATTTCTGTATATAAATTTGATGGTGAAAGCCAGCACTGATTTCGATAACCCAATACTTATAGAAAATAACCTTCTCTGGTTAAGTTAATTATTCACATTATAATATCAATACATAAATGAATAAAGCGAATCTCTGAGAAATTGCAAGCTTATAGAAAGTCTCAGTGCTTTCCTATCTTTATAAATGGCAACAGCAGTCACATAGTACACAGAATAAAGTACAATTTTTAAAACTCATGTTGTGTATTTGGTGGGATCAGCTTGGTGTCGGGTATTACGAGTTGCTCAAATCGAACGAAACCATTACTCGGGTTCTTTACCGAACACAATTGATGAGATTGAGCCGAGCACTCAAGGAAAAACGCGCCCACTACCACTCCAGACACGACAAAATTATTCTCCTGCATGATAACGCGTGTCCACGTGTTGCGGTGCCAGTCAAAACATACTTGGAAACACTCAATTGGGAAGTCCTACCCCACTCGCCGTATTCACCGGACATTGCATTGTATATGTACCCATTCAAAAGTCAGCTAATCCAGGAATGAAAGCCAGACGATCATTTGAAAAGCCGGCTATTTGTCGATTGACTGCTAGAGAATCAAGAATTTCCATCTTGGTTGATACATTAATAAGTAAAATTGTCACATTTAGGGAATAGAAAATTTTTGGGTGATTTAAGAACGGCTTATGCGTATTTACATAATAACCGTTAGGTGTGAATTTTATGCTGGTGCAGTGATTGGGCATTTCTTTTTGACAATTAATAGAATAAGTTAGTGTGAGATGATAGTGGATTTTTGTGACCTCCTTTGGACAATATGGATTTGGACTACTTGTAGTTCCACCTGTTATGTGACGCCTGAAACAATTGAACTGTAACGAAAATTTAATGGGAGATTTATTTCCCAAGACAACGAGATCACCGTGCGATTTTTTTCTCTAAGGATTCATAAAAACCAAAGTTTATGTTAGGATAATAAGACCGATTTCTGAATGAAAAAAAAATTCGAAAAGTTATCCATAAAATTAAGCCATCAGAAGAATTCTAGAGTGTTAAATGGACTGTGGTGGATATTTACCATATATCTTATTCCACATTTAATGGCAACGTTTACTCTTTAAAATGCCATACCTTTGTTAACTAATTTATAAATAAAATGTATTTTTTTCTAAAATTAAATCCTAATTTTCTTTTGGGACACCCTCTACATTTATTTTTTAATTTTTTTTATAGCATTAAAACATGTTGTAAATATTAAAAGAAACGTTTTCTTCTATATTTTTTCAATTATATTATGAAATATTTAATTCTATAATACATACCATATAACCAAATTATGTTTTTACAATCTTAAAATTACTGTATTATGTCAAGCTGATTTCTTACCTTCAAACAATTTCAAATTTGGTAAATTTCTTGTTTTGATATACAAAATTACTTTTAATCTATAAACTGAGTTACTTTTTAAAACTTCTTGATGATTAATAGGTATACTTAAGCTGTAAATAGTATTGTTGCTTTAACTTTTGAGTATTTCATGGTTTTGTAGAGAACTCTTCTATATTTAGATGTTGCCAAAGAAAAAATAGTTTTAGTTTGTGAAGACCGCATTGATAAGGTTCCATACCTTTAAATAGAATACTCGAGAAACAACTTTTGGAAAATTTATATCAAAACCAAAATTTAAATAAATTCAAAGGCTTTCACAGTTGGTGTTTGAGTTTAGAAACTCCTATCACGGCCTAACAACTCGAGAACTAATTATACGATACACTAAAACCAAAGTTTAACATTTTCCGCAATATCAGCAAATACGGGATAGTCGAGATAAATCAGGAAAATAAATAAACAATGAAAATAACATTAACTTATAATAAAACATACTTTTTATACAAACAGCACAATTAGATTAAATAGTATTGAGAATTATATTATTGAGGTAGTCCCCATTAGTGACCATGACCTTCGTGAGCCGGTATCTAAACTTGCTACAGACCAGCACAACTTTCTCCTTGTTCATATGAGTCATTAGGCTGTCCTTGGTGTTATGTTTTTCATTCTCCTTCGCTTTGACCACGCTCCACACATAGTAATCAGACGGACTGCACTCAGAGCTAGTTGATAGTCACAAGTCGGGGGACCAGTGGTAATGCAAATTGTTATATAGTCATGCCTGTCTCTTCTTTGCCTTGGGGGCTGGAGCGGAATCTTTTTGTAATATATACGTATCTCTGCCCAGTGGCCACCTTCTCTCCAGGGCTTGACAACTGTCTCTAACCATGTTTATATAGCTATACCTTCAAGCCTTCCTCAAAGAATGAGGGAGCCATGACATCTCCTTTGCTGCTCACAAACCTCAGCACCATTACAGAGGCAGGAAATTTTGTACACATAATGATAGGTACTTTAGATGGATTTTGCCAAATCCTACGATCATTTTGGCGATTCACCTTCCTGCCCTAGATAAGATTTTTTTTGTCTGAATAGAATCTTGGGAAGTTAGCGCTGTCGTGCTGATGCCGTTTAGTAGTACTTGGCCTATTGCTGCCTCTCCAACTTTTTTCTCATTTAACAGTTAGTAGTTCTCAGGACGAAAGACTTGAAGTGCATGTCTTGGTGTACTGCTTGTCGACCTCTTTATGTCCATTTCTTTTGCCAGACCCGGGTCAATTTTTTCTTTTAATTCATGGACGAATCCATCACTTCTCTTGCCATCAGATCCCTAATAGCATTTTCGAAAGAAGTGTTAAAGTTAATATTATTAATCACAGATCGCCTTTGATTGCAAGATTAACATTAAAATCTCAATATAAATATACATTAATATATTATAGTATATATCTCGTGTGGAGTTGGTGTATCTCCTATTAGACGCCTCCTGGAGTGGTTGATAGAGGAACGCCTCTCAGGTATGGGTGGTACCGGGGAAATGAAATACCCGACGCAAACCAAAAACACCCGGAGAACACACTCAAGCTGTGGGCTTAGGCTGGAGCACACAGATGGAATAGAGGTGGAGAAACTTCAAATAAGTCAACGGCGGCGTTCAAAGTCTTTCTGAAAGATTACAGCCTGGCGTCAGGTAGCAACCGGCCGTAAAAGACACATAGCCAAACATATATCCTTCTGGCCTAATGAAATTACAAATAAGAAACAGAGATATAAGAGCTAGGGCATTCCCCACAAGCGACGATTGTAGACGCAACGTTACTAATGTACGCATAGCTACTTGGAACATTGCTTCTCTGACTGGATGCTGCCGAGAATACATTTTAATTAATTTAATTAATAAATGGATATTTTTACTGTTTTGAGCATTAAATGCATATATCCAGCATTTCTATTTACAACATATTTTACAATTCTTGTTCGAATTTATGTATACTATTGTGGTCACAGAGTTATAAGAGAACGGCATACGTGTACGTTCATAAATCAGAATTCCACAATAGAACAAGTCAAAACACATTTCGTGCCTCATTGAACAGAGGATTGGGTATACCAACAATTACATAATTCACAGAAACGTGTTAATACACGGTTGCAACGTAGAATCAAAGAATTCCTGGAATATTTCAACAAGGGTCCATTGTAAATTTCACTATAAGGTTTGTCTAACAAAAACAATTATGAAATAGTTTTTAGAATATTTTACCTGAACAAGAGCCTACAATTTTAATTTTAGTTCTATTGTTTAAATTTAAACCAGAATACTTAAAAATGCTAAGGTTTGTCTCACCAAAAACCTAAAAATGCTGAAATTAATTAATTGTATTCAGTTGTCTTCTAGTGATACCAAAAAAAGACGTGTTCACTTGTCATTTTAAATAACCTTATAAAGAACTATGATAATTTTACAGCAGATGGACATTTGTTATTTTAGAAAACATGCAATTAATAGAAAACGAAAAATGAAGAATAATCAACTGTACGTGTTAATATCTAATTTAACTGATTTGCCAAGACGTGGAGCTGAAACTTCCGAATTCAATAAAGAATTTTATAAGGCTTTTATTTGCACTGACATTCCGTTGGCTAAACTAAAGAATGAAGTTTTCTGAAATTTATGGAAAAGTATACAAACAAAATATTACAGAGAAGTCAACATTAAGGAAAAAATATGTTTTCAAGTTATGTACAGCAACATTAAATAAATAAAATAGGAAAACGTCATAGTATTTGGATGTCGTTGGTTGAATCAACCAATGCAAATCAAAGATGTGTAGCAAATTTCGTGTTTGGTATACTAAGGTTGAAGAAATAAAAAATAAATCGTATCTGCTGACTTTAAAAGTGTTGGACAAAATAAACTATTCTATAATTGCTGCTTTTTTAAACGACCTTATTAAGCTTATTGTGGCCGTTTGGGATTTTATACAAAAAAGTGTTAGTGGTTTGTAGTAATACTACATATGCAAAGCAATGCGGGGATTGCAAGTTTTGTACCAAAAAATAACACGTGACTTGTTTAGCACATGGCTTACAATGTAGCTAACCTAGTCCGCAATCTTTATTTAGATGTTCTCATATCATTTATGAAAAACGTTTTCCTCAAAGCACCGAGTCGTGTGCAGAAGTTTCGAGAAGTTGCAAAGGACGTTCCACTTCCGCCAATCAATACAAGATGAGGAATTTTGATTGACGCTGCGGATTATTACGCTGATAATTATATAATTGTGAATGAATTCAATTCCAAAGAAGCGCAGAGTATTCAGAGAAAAAAGGAATTTCAGAAGATCTAATTTAATAGAGCTAATTTAACTTGAATTTTAACTGCAATCTTTAAACTAAAAACGAAAAATTATCTTTATGGACAGCATTGAAATAGTAGAATACATGGTTAATGATCTATCAAAACTCAAGAATATAACCTTGGTGTTGCAAAATAAACAACTCCAGATGCAAGAGATGAAAAATTTACCAGGTATACAAGTATGAAGTGCGGATTTGAGACAACAGATATAAAAATTTAACGTATATGCCATTTTGTTAAGCCACCAACAAGAATCAACGCGCACAAGTGATAAGTTAAAAAAGTGTTTGCATAATATTGTTTTGACTGTGTTCAATATGTTAAAATTTGTGCCAAATAAATAGCATTCGCGGACAGCATTAATTTTTTGTTTTCATTTGAAGAAAACTACTGCTGAATCATACCGATTACTTCGAGAAGCTTATGGTGAACTTGCTCCATCGCAAGATACTTGTGAACGATGGTTTTGGCATTTCAAAAGTGGTGATTTTAATGTTGCAGACAAGGAACACGGAAAATCGCCAAAAAAATACGAAGATGTGGAATTGCAAGCATTGTTGGACGAAGACGATTCAAAACACAAAACAACTCGTAGAGCAATTGAAAGTTAGTCAACAAGCTGTTTGCAATCACCTATGAGAGATGATAAAGATTCAGAAAGTTGGCAGATGGATACTACATGAGTTGAACGAGAGGCAGATAGAAAGGCGCAAAAAAACATCTGAAATTTTGCTTGAACGATATAAAATAAAGTCGTTGTGGCATCGTATCGTTACTGGGGATAAAAAGTGGATATATTTGGAGAATTCCAAGCGCAAAAAATCATAGGTAAACCGAGGCACACCATCCACATCAACCGCAAAACCCAATCGCTTTGGCAGGAAAACGATGCTCTGTGTTTGGTGGGCCCGAAAGGTGTGGTGTATTATAAGCTGTTAAAGTCTGGTGAAAGGTTATTACCAAACACTAGTAACAACAGTTGATTGATTTGAACCGTTCGATACTCGCAAAACGGCCCGAATATCGAAAAAGGCAACACAAGATCATTTTATTCCATGACAATGCTCCATCACATACGGCAAAACCAATTTGTAACACGTTGGAAGCACTCAACTGGGAAGTGCTACCACATGCGGCTTGCTCACCAGACTTGGCTCGTTTCTATTAACACTTGTTTACATCGATGGGGATCAATGAATGGTTTGCGACAAAAGAGGTTTTTATTGGAGTGGTATCCACAAGTTAGTCAAAAGATGGGAAAAATGTGTAACTAGCAATGGAGCATATGTTGAATAAACCGCTTTCTATCATTAATCCGAATTTAACGTGTTTTTTGTAAAAAATTGCATTTTATAATCGTACCCTTGGTAAATATCTTGGATATTGTAAAAGGGAAATTTATACTAATAATATCGTATGATGTCGAAAAGGCCTTTTTATAGTATAAAAATATTTTGGCTGACAATGGGCACAAATGTATTGCATCCTGTTATCCTTAATGGCAATTATGATTTGTTTTTATAATATTAATACTAATTTTTGTGTTTTTTTTTGACAAGTTTACTATAAAATTTCAATAGAAAATAAACATATATTGACATAATCGGCTATTAATTTTTGCCACTTAGTTGACCTTTTGGCGCACATTTTCGGGCATGCATATTTTGAAGTATTTTAGTACATACTTATGCCAAGCCTACTTATAAGTTTATCAAACGTACTTAGTTTTATTTAATTATAAATATTGAGTTTATATTTTATTTTCTATACTTTTTTGCAAAATTAGTTTTGTCAATCCTAAAACATATCATATCTGATTAAAAATGTTTTGATCAATATTTAGCTGATAATTATACCATTAGCACTGTGCATTATCGCAAAAAATCTGATACGACTTTCTATAATTAAAAATTGAGGCTGTTGCTAAAAAGCTGCGTTAGAAATTTCTGCTTTAGAACTTCCAATTAACTTTAAAACCGCTGTTCTCCGTCCTTGTTTTAGAAATGAAGAATTTTCTTTCATAATAGCATTTTACAGCAGAATAAGCAACTTTATTTTATTTAATCATTACATAATTATCATTGCATCATTATCATTACATATGCTTAAGATGACTGTTTGTATTCATATATATGTCACAATCGAAGTCATTGACTTTAAACGTTTTTAATTTGTATTTAAGATTCCATACATCAAGTGTTACGCAGTGCATACGGTTTTTTTCCTAGTATTAACTAATCATGTCATATGTTACTTAAAAAATCCACAAATTTCAAATGAAATGAAATTTTAAAAAAATTTAAATAATGATATATTAGAAATAAACCTGTGTACCGTATTTTACTTTTTCTTTGTTTTTCCATTTATTACTTGCATAATATACAAAAACATATAAATAATCGCATAGCGGTAGAATATTTCATATTTATACTTTTTAACAGCAGTACACCTGAAGAATAAACTCCAAAATTCATAATTGTATAACAATTTTTAAAGCCGCCTGTTCTAGTTAAAATATTGTAAACAAGAAAATGTAGCCTTCAGATAATTATAAAATAGCTGTTTTTACTTAATTATCTTACATAATGCAACATAACACTTTAAAGTAAACAAACAAAACGTGAACCGTTTAGGTCTGAAATAATAACTAGGTCCAAACAGTTAAATTTAGAATCAATATAAAAACACAACTATACAATTTAATTTTAATTATCTCCTAATGATTTCACTATAATTAATCCTTTTAATAGGCCACGCATTTTGACTCGGGAAGTAGGTTGTGTAAATTATGATCAATTTGTTGGTAATGACCTAACAAAAAGCAATACAACTGTAGCTTAAAAGAAGAATCATAAAGCGTTTAATAATTTTTGTAGAAATACCATTATTGATTATTTATAAGATAATATTTTTCAGCCGTAAATCACGTTACATAAAGTTTCAGTATTTAAAGAAAAGTGCATAATTATTTATGATAATTTAATTGGTTACATTATGGTTCATTTATCAAACTGAATTATTTAATGAATGTTTAATTCCCTTAACACCTTAAAATTAAATATTTGGTTGGAGACTTCAATGCGTCATTACACAATAAACTCAAACTGCTAATGAGATTAGCTTAGGCTTATGCACCACAGCCGATCTTCGTGTTTACTTTGTCCGGTACAAGACTGTGTAAATACAGAGTGCCCTAAAAACACGCTTTTTAAGCACGACGACTCACAAAGAATTCTTCAAATTGGGCATATTGTTTGAGTCTGGCCGTGTTCGGCTGAAAGGCGACGTTCTCCAGCACCAGCCTCTAGCGACCTTTTTAATTGAGTAAGAGGCTCCCGTGGGTCTGTCAAATTATCGACGAGCACCGATGAGGCCAAGATGCAGGAAGTGAAAATAGTGGGTCAGTAAGGAGGTTGGCAACGCGCTGGAATGCCGGCTGACCTTGACTCAGTGAGGACAGCTCGAATTGCAGAGTCTTCCTAGCAGGATTTGTAGCAGGATAAGCTGCTGCTAGCAAATGTATGTGGTTTATACTTTTTGTGCTTCCTTCGTTAAAACTTGGTCATCGGCTAGCAGATCATTGATAAAATTCGCCCTACTGCCGGCGTTTCTCGGCCAGCGCCTGTAAAACACGTCTTGCACTTCGCCAAAAACTCGCATCGCTTGGCGGGAGGCCGCCTAAAAAATTATTGCACAACCTACCATATGTCATAATTCAAGTGATGTGCATAACAAGTGCTCGACAAGTGCACGGACGTAACACCCGAAACCACCGCATCCATTGAACGACAGCATGTCTGCGACGTGTCCAATTCAAGCAAATTAAAGCGAACAATATAAAAATAATTAACTCTTATCCATTACTCGTATTGCCCACTTTACCTAGATTCAAATGATAGATTTACTTTTTAATTATGGCCGGCCTTTCACAAAGTGGCTGTCTAATGAAAAACTACATCCACGAAGCATTAAAGTCCAACTTTAGTTTCAGCGTTTAGATTTACAGCAATTTAGTAAAAGGAACCGTTATATAACCAAAATATTTAAAATATGCAGTGAACGAAACTAGATACAGTAAATTCGGTTCTCCACGATTCTGTGTGCGTGTAGTGCACGCCTATTTTTGCTTATATGAGCCATATAATATGCAAACATGGAAATGTGCAACAGCGAGGACATTTGTTCTCATTGGAGAAATTTATTATAAAATTTATGGTCACTACACCAAGTTTTAACCGAGGCATTTCCGTCCTGAATCTCAAAAGCGGCGTCTTTTCTGGTTTCGAAAGTTACCGGAACTCGCAAGGGCATAATCTTTGACCTTCTGCATTCTGCTCGGCACTGGTACCGAGTAATTCGTATATAAGAGTTATTGCGATACAGAGACCGTTTTTCTTTGTATCCAGGATTGGCTACAAACACAAAAAATAAAACTCTTGTAATATACGTGGGAAAGTAGATAATAAATTTCAGCTATAGGAACTAAAAGAGGACATGAGAACGTAACTGCGACCGCTTTTGACTTGGGGGTAAATTCAAATGTAATTTTTGAGTTTATTTATTTTCAGGTAAAGAAACTTTTTATATGTCATAACAATTTACCAATGAAATTTATTATTTTAAAAACTTGTCAATTTATTTTATTCAGTAGTTTATTGAAAATGTTTTCGTTTTGCGGATTTCAGTGCCTTGGTGTATATTTTTAATATATACATTAATCTTTCTAATAAGTTTGCACTCAAGATGCTTCAATTGTCTCATAAAAATTGTTAATGTCACTGTATTATTAATTTTTTCTGCGAGTGTGATTATTTTGACATATCCACTAAATTTAAAAAGTTGATTTTATAAACTGAGAAATTTTTCGGCAAAAATAACATAAA
This sequence comes from Sinelater perroti, assembly GCA_036346155.1. NCBI lineage: Eukaryota > Metazoa > Arthropoda > Insecta > Coleoptera > Elateridae > Sinelater > Sinelater perroti. The sequence continues at coordinate 40,122,192 of JARFIY010000001.1, forward strand.
ATAGCAAGTAAAAGTAATTTAATTGCATTAAATACGAGTTAAAACCATAAGTTTAGGTAACCATACGAAGGCTTACCATAAGTTACATCATTCTTTGCCTTAATTTTTTAAATTTATTTATTGTCAGATCAACAAACATTATCATCATCATACTTATATATAAGAGGCGATGTGTTGGTTCATCACACTTGCGCGGCCGTGTGCAAAAGCATTGATTGCCAGAGTAATGCGTTCGGGGCCACGCGGAAATACACGAACGATCTTCGTATCTTTAAAAACTTTAAAGCGCACTGCATTTTTAAAAACTTAAATTAAAATCAAATTATTCTATTATTTTAGTTTTTCTGTTTTTTGTTTGCAAATAAGCATTCTTGGTATGGAACGGATACAAACAGCTGAACACCAAATAAATTACATGAGAAAACGAAGAAGTGAGCAGACTGTGGATTAAAGGGCAACAATAAATGAAGCGAGGCGACATATATGTGCCGAAAGAACTTCGGAAGTTAAAGTAGAAAACCAAGCAAGACGACTGCGACGTTCTCAAAAACACCGGAAGAAATAGCTGCAGAATAGTAACGATTGCTACAGAAAGTTTGTACACTTGCATTCTCTATCGCAGCCAAGCGTAGCTGGGTGGATTTTCTAGTTTGTTATATATACCATGAGTAAGAAAACGGAATATAATAATAACTAAGACTATAACATTATGTGACGAAGTAATGGTCACAGTGAGGTTAACTGGTATTTAATCGTCTATTTGAGCTGTTAGTACTATTTTCTGAGGTAGTTTACGTTTGGAGTCGGTTGTGAATTTTTGGTTTAAAGAGTTCATAATAAACCGCGCCACTACATGCACTTGAGTTTAAGATAAACTTTTCTGCACATTTTTTAAAGAATTGATCGATGGGTTGCATGGGTTGCCTAGATCTACATGCATTCTTAACAACTTATTTTGGTGTCGTTGAATTTTCTGTATGTTGGTTTTCGAGATATTGCACCAAACTGGTGATGCATATAAAGCAAGAGGTCGTAGCAATGTTTTATACAGTAGAACGGTGCTTTCAATTTTGAGGGTCGATTTACGATTAACGGTTGGATATAGTTGGTTTAGTCTAGTATGGCTTTGTATAAGCTTCTGGTTTATCTGGTATTTCCAACTTAATCGGGCATCAAAATATATTCCCAGGTATTTGACTGCTGTCTTTAGGATTCTAAGCTGTCATGGTTATTAATTTGTATGCAGGGAGGTTTGTTAAGTCTTTATAGTGTAAAAATTTTTGTTTGGCATTTATCTGGGTTTATTGTAATGTTACAGCGTTTGAACCATAACGAAAGCTTGTTAGTTGCATTCTGCAGTTTTGCAACTATTTCATTAAAATTATCAGCTTGGGTAAACACAGCGATATCATCCACTAATTTCTGACAAGTCAGAGGTGTATATGTTAAAGAGAACTGGAGCCAAAATGCTGCCTTGTGGGATACCGGCTCGAGTCCATTTGGTTTCAGACAGGGTTGCATTGACTTTGACTGTAAAGTTAATGTTATCTAGGAAAGAGAAAATGATTGCCTTGAGATGTGTTGGCATGGCAATATCCAGGATTTTCTTTTTAAGGCCTTCGATCCATACTGTGTCAAATGCCTGTGCGACATCGAGAAAAATTGCTGCAGTGTATTGTTTGTTATGAAATCCGCATTCAATAAGCTCGCTGAGTCTCTGAAGCTGATGGCTTGTTGAATGGCCTATTCTAAAGTCAAATTGGAATTTGGGTAGTATGTTGAGATTTAAATATGTCCTAATAAGAGATTGTAAACAATTTTTTCAAGGAGTTTTAATAGCGTCGGCAGCATACTTATGGGTATGTAGCTGTTTATTTTCTTTTTGTTTTTGCCTAATTTTTTGAACGTTAGAATATGTGCATGTTTCAGGATTGTGGAAAGTATCGCAGTCTTACACAGGCCTTGTAGATAGAACACAGATAGGCTATTTCTTTCTTTGTAATGCGTTTAAGAATTAAATTGGTAATTAGGTCACGGCCAGGAGGTTTCCTATCGGGGAGTTTTTCTATAAGATTAATGAGTTTATTAAGTGAGGTCTTCTTTCAATATCGCTTATAATTTGCAAGTTGCGAGTAGGCGTGCAAGTAATCACAGGAGTGAATATGTTTTAAAGGAGAGTTACAAATGCAGCAGCTTTTTCTGAAACTGAAGAGTACATGACATTATCGGCTTTTGTTGATAGCGTGGGCAATTCTTTTTTTTTCATTTAGAACTTTTTGAGTAGTTTTCCAAAAACCCCAATCTCGAATTGACTAAAATTGGCTAAAGTCAGCTGTGTTGATTCTTAAGTTATCTAGTTCTCTTTTGACTTGATGAGTAATATTGTTTAACCTGTTTTTGAGTTGGAGATTCCTAGTTTTTTGCCATTTGCGCCAAAGTTGAGTTTTCTTTTTAATTAGGTCGATAACGCATCTGGGAGGATAATTGTAGTCGATTGGGTAGGCTCGTCTTGGTGTTGTATAAGCTAATTTGACACTTTCTTTAATTGTTGAGGTGAAGTTATTTATGGTTGCATCAATTTCTTCGACTGTTTGAAGTGTTTATGGACAGTGGAGTTTACTTTTCAGTTGATATCCAAAGCTTTTTCAATTCATTTTGCCATTGATTAATTTTGGTATGGACTGTTTAATGATACTAGTATACAAAGGTGATCACAATTCAGTTCGGATAGAACATTTTGGAAGAAAGGTTTACTTAAATTTTTCTAGAGGATAATACCTAGTATATCGGGCTGTTAATCTTCTCGGTATGGATAGTCATCAAAGTTTGGAACGAATTAGTTATGGCAAGGTTTTTCAGTTTGATACCATTAGGATTTGTGCCTCGACATCCCCATAAAGTATTTTTCAAATTTATATCACCTAGGACTAGTACTGGGTCAGTTGTGTCAAAATTTTTTTTGATATTTTTCTCAAATTATATTTGGTTGTCTACAGACTACATATTATTACACTGCTCTGATCATTGAGTTTAATTTTTAAATTAATTATTTTAGGAAGTTGGGCGTGCTAATATTTAGTTGTATTATTGCCACTCCAACAGCAGCTACTCTGGCGTTTCGGTCTTTGCGATAAATTTAATTTGGCTAAGGTAGGCCATAATAAGGTCCAGGAGAGTCTGAATGAAGTTATTAGATATTATTGGTGCACTGGCTGAGGTAGTAGTGTTGTTGTTCTGGGTTTGTCTGCTTTTGAGTTGCTCTGCAAAGGTCTGTGTACCATTTACATATGAGTTTCTGGATTGCATTCGTGTCCGTTGTTTTAGCAGCGCGATATGGTGAGTACAACCATGATAGTTTGTGCTGTGGTTGCCTCCACATTTGGCACACTTTGGTGGGTCGCCAGATTTCTTCTAAGAATCATTTTACGGATACTGGATTAAGCTACAGTAATTTTTAGTATAGCCGTACTGCTAGCTTCTGTGATACTGAGGTATATTCTTGGACTTTCTTTTAGCCTTTACAGAAACTATGGAGTGAAAAAGTGCTTTTAGTAAATAAATTCGTTTTGCTTGCTCATTATTGGTGAGTTTTACTGATACTTCACGGGCTACTTCCAAGTTGATTATTTCATTTGTGATAGAAAATGGAACATTTTTTATAACTACAGATATTGGTTTGCCATTTGGGTTTTGGTAGGTATGATATTGAACTTGGATTTTTGAGATCAATTTGGTCAGTGCTCAAGTCTTTTTTCTTTGGTTAAATTGATGTCTAATGTAGTTGTATTACACGTTGTTGTAAAGGTTTCAGTTGCTAGTTTTTATATGTCTTCTATTAAGGCTTTGTGATTTATGGTGACAGGTATCTAGATAGATGAGATTTTGATATTTGGTGTATTTGCTTGTACGTTTTATTTGTTACGCCTAGTTTATTATTGTTGGAAGACTTACTATTAGCTAACTTATTTTCTAAGTTTGCTGATAGGTAGAGTTTATTGCTGGTTAATAGATCTTGGCTGATCTATGCATACAGTTTTTGAACCTCATTAACGGGTGGTTATAAACTATCCATTTTGCGTTTGTTCAGCGCTCGATAATCCATATTCATTTCATTGAAGGAGATTGTGTTGATTTTGTTGAAAATAAGTAAAATAAAATTTACTTACAATATTTGCTACAAATAGCATTAAGGTCAAGCGTACCGCACTGATATCAGGCAGGTCAAACAATGTTTACACTGTTACACTGCTGGTACCCTATTTTTACCTTAATTTTTTTAACTATTTTATTTCAGTACAGTTTCGCTTAAATTAAAATATTATTCTTCTTTCTACCGACTATTTTTTGTCGAGAGCCGTTTGACCTCTACCTCCGGTAGTATTGCAATCTTGTGGACTTATTGTCCTTTACCATTTTTCTTTGCAGCTCTTTTTTCAGTATCCTCGTCCCTTGTACAAATCTGTACAAGTTTCTTGCTGTATTATTCATGATTATTTACTGATTTTTCATAAATAACTAAAACTTTACATTAACATAAGATATTCTCTGCCGTGTAACCTATATCTCAGATTTTCATTGTATAACTCTATTTTATTAAGGTGTCTTCTGACAAAGCAACGCTTTGTGAAAAGACTTGTAATCGTTTGTAACTGATTTTTGCTTCATACTAATGGTTCTTCAGTTCGTTCACATGTGTTTTTATAAAGGTTTTTCCATGTCTTTGTCTCAGTACATTTTCCGGTACTTTTTTATTGATTAATTCTCCCATCTGGCTTCGTATTGTATCTTTAGGTATCCCCAGAGCCACTTTGGGGCCTATATATAGAATTAATAATCTTTCTTGTGCTAACTCATCAACTTTTTCGTGGCCTGCATTTTCACAGTGCCCTGGTACCAATAATAGAATAATATAAAAGTTCACAAGAAGTGAATTCTTGCATTATCCCACGTGGATGTAAAAAATGGATTTTAACGCTAAATCTAGTGTATTCGCGTAAACAAACAAAGACATATTAACAGAAAATAAGCTATTGAAGGACCCTTACTTTATAATTTCTCAAGGCACTATAATGTTTTGATGCAGTTGTGACATATTGGTAGTAATGTTGCTAGTTAAAAGAATCCTGTGTAATTCAACAAGAAAAAATTATTTATAATTTTGTAGTTCAAAAAGTTTCAAATTGGAACAATATATAAGTGTTTTTAAATATTGGGTTTTTTATGGTCGGGGTTTTTACAAGACTTGAATGTTTCTGGTGCATTACATTTTATTGCGTTACCAAAATCCATGTTTCTTATTTTTTTTATTTATGTTTTGCTTGATATATTTTTAATTTATTAGTTTTACCACCTCAACGAACAATATACGTGGTGTGTTCCAAAAATATCAAATCAACGTTAATATAATGAAAACAGTAGCGCGCTCGCAATATCACGTAGTAATCAATGAGAGTAGATTGTGCGCATGTGACCATGAGGGCTTCACTGGCTTTACTAAACAAGCGAGTTGTAAATCTTAAAATGGTAAATCATATGTTCGCATGTTTTTAAAATTGTTTTAGGTAACAAGATTTTAAACGTTTTTCACGTATTTAGTATATTTGGCTAAATGCTTTATATAATCGTTTCCCCTTAGTAAATATATTAAAAAATCCACCCAGCTACGTTTCGCTGCTATGGAGAATGAAAGTGTTACGAACTTTCTATAGCAATCGTTACTATTCTGCAGCTATTTCTTCCGATGTTCTTTGAGAACATGGTAGTCGTCTTGCTTGGTTTTCTACTTCAACTTTCTCCGGAGTTCTTTTAGCACGTATATGTCGCCTCCTTTCATTTATTGCTACCCTTTCATCCGCAGTTTGCTCACTTCTTCGTTTTCTCAAGTAATTTCTGTGGTGCTCAGCTGTTTGTACCCGTTCCATACCAAGGAATGCTTATTTGCAAACAAAAAACAGAAAAACTAAAATAATAGGATAATTTGATTTTAAGTTTTTAAAATTGCAGTGTGCTTTAAAGATACGACGATCGTTTGTGTATTTCCGCGTGGCCTCGAACGCGTTACTCTGGCAACCAATGCTTTTGCACACGGCCGCGCAAGTGTGAATAACCAACATATTGCCTTTTATATATAAGTTGATGATGATATGAGTCTTACCAATTCTTTATACAAAAATGTATAACAATTTAATTAGTTATTCCTTTTTTTTGTTAATGTTCCTTGAAACAATACAGATAAGCTTTGAATTAATTTTAAAATTGTTATATTATTGACAAAAATAATAATAATTAACAATATTTTTATCTATTGACATCTGCATGTAATAAAATGGATTTAAAAATAATTTTCCATAGAATTTGTAACGTTTAATTAGTCTAACCTTCTTAACACCTTTCTAGAAGTAATTTGTTAGTGAAGTTTTAAATAAAAATATTATTTTAATCTGCTAATTGTGTAAAACCTATTACGTGTATTATGTGGGTAACAATTGTACACTATATAAGGTGGATTCAAGGTATAACACCTCCGATTTTTTTTCTCACAAACTAATCACATGAAAACTGTGAAACTTGTGTCACTTTTCGACGTAATCTCTCTGCAGTCGAACACATTTTTCACAACGTTGACGCTAGATTCCATGGTCGCTGCAAACACTTCTTTAGGGGTGTGTTTTGCCTACTGGAAAATCGCTGATGCAATAGCGGGATAACTAGTGAATTTGCGACCACAGACAGTGTTATTCATTTTTGGAAACAACCAAAAATCGCTAGAAGCTAGGTCAGGTGAGTAGGGAGCATGAGAAATTACTTCAAAATTGTTAGCATTCGTGGCACCCACCTGAAGGACAATTTTCTGCCTTCTTTGAACTGTCGCACCCACAAACGTATATTAGACACATCCATAATACCATTATCAGATGTCTCATTCAATTGGCTATAAATTTCAATTGGTGTTACACTACGCAAATGAAGAAAACGAATTATTACACACTGTACTTGTAATGAAAATGTAGCCATTTTAAGTATCAAAAACAGTCTTCACTCTCGCCACTACCGCTAGAGTCCTGTATGCTGTGCAGTGCTGCCATCTCTGTCACGCATTCACAAAAACTGCACGCGTATTTTGAAATAAACCGCATGTTTCTATCTGTTTCCAATCCTGAGAAAAAAATTCGGATGTGTTACAACTTGAATACACTTGTAAAACTAAAAGTACCCAGAAGCCCCTTTGGAGAAGTGGATCTGCCTATTAAGAGTACTGAAATATCATATAATAAGTGCAGGTAGAAACATACGTAGGTCATACACAAACAATGAGTAAGTTGATAGAATTCAGTGATTTTAAACGTGGGATGTTTATTGGGTGCCATTGTCGCAATAAATCGGTTGCAGAATATGGACTTCCTTATAGATGTCTAAATAAATTGAAAATGGTGTCTTTATAAAATGGATAAGTCTGGGTTATGAAACAGTCGCGAAACGAAATTGTAGGCCGCATAAACTTAATGATTGTAAAGGTCCAACTCTAAAAAAGTAGTAATAAATGTCCTCGGTGGCAACGATCACTGGTAATTTTCAGAATACTTCTCGTGTTGTCATTAGCACCAAGACTGTTTGTCAGAAGATATAAAACATGGGTAAAACTATAAACACAAGCATGATAACTGTTCTGCAACGGTTATTTTGTCGTAGTTTAAAGAGATCGGCGTTAAGCAACTGGACTGGACTTCACAGAACCTTAATTTTAACTTCATCAAATACTACTGGAAAAAATTAAAACGCAAATTACGCGTCAGATTAAATCGTCCATCTTGAGTAGTTGGACTCACTACAGCCCTCGTGAAGAGATAAAAAACTTTTCCTAAGGACATATATCAAAATCTGGTGAAAAATTTTCCCAGATAAGTATAGATTGTGATTGATGCTAAAGGTGGATTGACATTTTACTAATACATACCACATAAATTGAATTGTACAACAATAGATATGTGAATGCTTTAAGCCATATATTGCATAAAACGCTTTTCACTGATAGTTTATTTATTTTGTATGCTTATAAAAGATAACAATACATTGTTTTACAGATTATAAGCGCACATACCTGTTGTGGTAATTTAAAGAATACAGTAACTTGCAACGCTTACACGCAATACGTTATTAATAATAATTTTAGTGACAAGTAATTTTCACGCATTCACACATGTTAAATAAGTTTAAAATATTAGAGCATGCGTTACGTTAAATTGGAATTTTTAAAATCGATGTACTATATGAAAGCTCTATTTATATTTTTGAAATGCATAGCAAAAATCATTTAATATTTACAAATATTTACAAAATTCACTCAATAATTTATGAAATTAAAATACATTTTTTCTTTTTCGCAAAATGGTAATGCCAAGTTTCTTGCCACAAAAGTTCTTGCTCATTTTATTTGTACTATACGTTTTTTAAATTTATTTTTATAACGTTTTCCATATAACTATTTTAAATCAGAAAAAAGCTTATACCAAATTATTTTTAAACTTAAGAAAACGACAGCGGAGACATATCAAAAGTTGAAAGAACCTTTTGAGAGTAAAGTTATAGATCACATTAAAACTTAGAAGTTGCCTTGAATACAACAGAATATTAAATATAACTAACATGTGGGTGCTTTTTCTTAATGGCGCCATTAATGCAAACGTTACCAAAGTTTGTGATAAAACTTCACGGATGTTAGGAGTGTTATTCCATAAATATTATTTAACATTTAGGAGCATTATTCTAATAGCAAATTACCATAAAGAAGATTAGAATATTTTTTAGGATATATATGACTTTTACAAACAAATGTCAATATTTTTTTAGTATAATAACACAATTTAATTATTTTGACAACATTTCTTGCGTAATTGTAATAATTTACTGCCATTTGCATATCAGTAATTGATGATTTATACAGAGAATTTTCACTAAACTTTCTAACATCAAAAACGTGTAAACATTCCTATCGCGGATTGAAAGTGTGAATGCGACTTATCAATGCCTGATTATTGTGCCAATTGCACCACACAACCATCTTTATCTTATTTCTGGTAGCAAACCTTTACTTAATTACTAATAGCACCTACAAATACGTCTTATCACCTTTTTCGAGATTTCAACTTCTACCGTGTTCATTCTAAAAAGGAACGCAGGCCACTTATCTCCATTGATCACCGACCTATAAAGATGCTATTGGAAACTCAAATCTCCGCTTGAAAAAGATAAATACTATCTATAAGATCACTTTCAACTATAAACAAATCTACTACAACTAAAGAATTACAGTCAATTACAAATAAGTAATTGACAAGCCAAGTGACCAAGTAACTTCAATAGTAGACCTCTTCTGATAATTATAAAGAACATTTTAACTTCCCTGGTCCAAGATGATATTCAAGAAGAACTCGCAACTCATAAAAAGGGTTACAAGACTTTTAACAAAGATAAAGCACCTATGCTAGTGTGCCCACTACTACTTCCAGTAATAGGAAAACCAAACAAATAATTCAACATTAATAAAATTTACCACCCAATATTGACAGTGAAATCACAAAAGAATAATAATATAATAAACCTCTCAATGCCATAAAGTCAACGCATTGGACATACTAAAAATTACTTATACTGAAGGCTGTAGACTGAAATTAAGATGCGTAAGATGAAAAAGCAATAATTTATATAGTAATTGTAACAAACCGCGGCATGAACCCCCGATATGTACCAACTGTGGCAAAAACCACCTCGATAACTTTAGAAAATGCAAAACAAGAAATTATTGATACCAATAACCCCAAAAATGAATCGCGTAAAACAGTAAGAACGCTCATTCAAATTGATCAATCAAATTAATTTATCCTAGTACTCGAAAACAAATACCTTATAATCTGAAAATGTGTCCTTACTTAATACCTTACTATTATCTCTCTTAAACCAATGCAATCTTATATAAAACAAATTAAAGAATTGATAGTAGCCAATCTCTTACCTTTCTTTTTTAATAGATCATAGAATCAATATGTAAAATACCTGCTCACATCAAATTTATATTAAGCTTCTTTCTAGACAGTCGCATATTTTCAGTTAAATTTCACATATTCCAATCTTCCTCATAAAACATACATGCAGGGGCCTTTCAAGGCCGCATACTAAGTCCAATCTTTTTCAATATCCTCATTTGAGACTTTGCTTAATCAAAGAACTATGGAACTAGCAATTTCTAGGCAAAAAGTTGTTACTAATATACTAAGCAAATAGATCAAGCAATAGAATATATCTATCAACTATGCCAAATGTATCACTAAGATCTTCACATTGTGGCAAATTAATAACATATCCAAAATCCCAATCAATGGCTATTTTACCCACTGAAACGTCAACGATGAAATACTTCGGTATTTACCTTGACACCAAGTTCACATGGAAATATCATGTACTAAAAAATTAAACAAAGAACACGAGAGATTAATCCAATTAATACACCTTGCAAAGCAAGCGTACCACTATCTTGTAAAAGTCATTAATACATTCGTTAGTCCTCTGCGGGTGCGTTGTTTAGGGCAACATATCTAAAACTAATCTCCATCGAGTTCAAGTACTTTACAACAAAATCCTTAAAATTGGAGTCCACACTTCCTGGTTTATCACCAACCAATAACTACACTACGACTTTGGCATTTCCACAATCGCTCAACATATTGCAAAACTTGTTAATCTCATTAACTGTAATGATATTCCTTATTACACACTAGGCCAACGAGAAATACATGTACAAATAAAACTAAGTTACCATAGGTCTTGGGACGTGACTGACAATACTGTTGACGATTAAGTAATCAAATAAAACATACCTGATGCTCCTATAACGAACCCCAGCTAATTATCAATAGTAAACTTTCTAAGCAGTCATAATTGTCATTCATGTTAGTTAATACATTATATGTAAATTGCTACTGACAACAATGTATATTAAGCAGACGAAATCTAATTAAAAAAACAACTAAAAAGAATATTTACATAGACAGCAAATTTTGTTTTATTGCTTATTCAAATCACTTGTACTTCCGCATTAATGACGATTTTACGGTTACATGTGGTAATTTAAATGCATGCGTGTTAATTAACGAAATATATTTTATTAACTGCAGACAAGAACTATCGCTTAAAGGACACCCATGACTAATTAAACAACAATATTTTTATTAGCAACGCGTTGTTACTTCAAAGGAATTTGCAATTTAGTTTTATATTATAATTTTATTGTTTTACTTTCAAAGAATTTAGGCAAATACGGTTATAGCGCACTATAAAGCTGCTGGAATGCCATTACTTCGGTTTATTATTTCAGATAGAGTATTCATATTAATTAGAACGATTTTAGTAGTCTGTCGTTTTAATTAAACGTTCTTATTTAATGACGTTTCCATTATTATTGTTTTAGAAAGTTTATATTAATTTTAAATTTGAGATACTATGCTTATATTTAATAACATTAAAAAAATTTAAAAAACTAGTCAACACTTTTATCCCATATTTGGCTGGTTTACTTAGATTCACTGACGAAAGGGATATCTACCTGGAAAAGCAACAAGATGCTCGTAAATCGTAAGTTGATTTATTGGTTTAAATGAAATTTTACATTTTGACACAGTAGCAACCTGTCCACATTTTTTTGTTGTTTTCTACTATTAATTTCGTCGAAACCGAGACAACGCGTTAGAAATTTAAAGCGATGGTCACTCATCGTACATGTATTGGCTCTACCCTAGCCTGACAAGAGTAATCCCACATTTCAATGTTTCTTCTAGATAAGTTCAATGCACGAACAAGTAACAAGATTTTCAGAAAAGTCTTTAATTTACGTCCTTCGTCAATTTAGCATAGCTTTCTCTTTGAAAGTTATTTTTAATTTTTGAATACAAATGTTTGCATACTCTACAATTTTCTAAATAATGTTATCGTCAGTCATACTGAAATGATTCAATAGGAGAAGTAACATTTTTGCAGTTCCTCAAGATTCTAGTTTATAAAAAGCTTGTATTATACTATGCCCCTGTGGGCAACTTGTGGCAATTGAGATTCTTAATACTCTTAGATGTTAGACAACGGTCCAGAGATATTTTACTGTACGTCTGGCACTTCTAAAATGTTTTCAATTTTATCATCTCGTTCATCTTCATTATATTTTACTTCTCTAAACCACTATAACATTTTTTACGATCACGTTCAGACATTATTATTCATTTTTAGCTTTACACGAGCAGTACAAGTTACTTTCCTTAATAAAAGAGCAATGCTTATATCACACTAAATGAAATAAAATGACATTTGACTCTTAAAAAACCCTTAAGAAAAACCCTTAAGCGAAGTGGTCACATGGAACACAATGCTATTCCAGCCGTGCATCATGTAAAATAAATATTTCTGAAAAATATACAACGACCTATATGACGGTTGACACTGAGCTGAACGGTTTCATATAGAGTGGGGAGAAGTTTAAAAATGTTTCCAACTGTCATAGGTTATCGAAATAAAATGGCTGGAGCACGATTGTGCTCTAAGTGACCACTAGAGTGTTAATATAATAGCAAACGAAAAATTTAAACTTTATAGTAACGAAAACGAATAATTCAGAACAATCTTATCTTCGAGCAATATTTTCGTTCGGAAATTAATCTGAATATGTAATAATACACCATTAATTGTTTCCTTTACTCTTTTCCGCTACAAGATCTTGCAAATCTCGAAATAGATGTTTTAATAAATGAAATAAAATTTTGATTGGAATCAAATTAAATATAATATGGTACTCATTTTTTCACTTATAATTTTATTCGCTGGCATTAGACATAAAATACTAAGTTGCCCCAAAAGAAGAAAATTTAATTTTGATGTACGAATTAATTCAAAAACAATAACTATTTTTCAAAGTAAAGGCCGTCATTATCAATCACTTTCTACCATCGATCTGTAAGTTTCCAGATTTAGTCAAAGTACCATTCTTTTGGCTTCAAATCAAAAAAAATTTAACATGCTTCTTCAACTTCTTTAAATGATTTAAAACAGCGTCTATTAAAAAAGTGTTGGATTGAACGGAAAGGGCTATAATTCGGACTATAGGCTTTTTCTTAATCTTCTTGGCTGTTTGCGGCCTGAAGAAACAGAACCCACTTTTTTCGAACCAAAAGTAGGTACTTTTCTACCAGTTCGTCGTAGATGCGTTCCAAATGCGGATACTAAAACTCGGCGTTCAAAAGTTCAAAATGCAAAACTTTAAAGTTCTACCAAACTCAAATCATAGCCTTCTTTCCGAAACGATCTTTATGCGCAACTGACGAATGATTTTGGAATTTTGAGGCCCATTCCTTCTGGCGATTGTGATTGAGCCAAAATACCCACTTTTCATCCGACATCACAATTAGTTTCCAAAATCGATCGTTCAATAGATTGTTGAGCAGTTGCCGGCAAATATCAACTCTTTTGATGGCTTGTGCGGATCTTGGTGGGGCTTCTTATAGGCAAAATCAAGTTGCTGAAGGTAGTGATGAATCGTTGATTTGCCAACTCCAAGTTCAGCGTCCAGATCGTAAGTGCTTGATGAAGGTTCGGCGTTCAAAGCAGCTTGCAAGTCACGATCATCCAACATTAATGGCAGGCCGGAACGAGGCAAATCTTCAAGGCTGAGATCATTGGATTCAAAGCTACTGCACCACCTTATATCTTTTGACTAACTTACAGTTTCTTCACCTGCAGCATCGCAAATTTTTGTTACGGCATCTCTTGTTGAAAGTTTCCGTTTCCAGCTGAAGCAAATAAAAACTCGAAGCTCACTTTCTTGCAAACTTTATCAAAGGTAAAGGTCGAGAGGTCGGCAGCGGAATCGGGACTTTTGGGACAACCTAATACGTTATCATTTCAATGATTACGACGATTGCGTTTAGTAAACCTAACATGACAAATTCGATTTTCATTCTTTAATGAAGTAATAGTTCCAACAGATGTATGGTATCCAAAATTATTTCAAATAAATGTAGCAGAAATAGAAGAATATTTATGCGCGCCTGGCCGATTATCCCTACCCGTGAGTCCCTTTTCGCCAGCAGAAGTATATAGGGAAGCTCGTATAAAGCCCCAGGCTACGACTTTGTAGTAGGGAAAGTACTAAAACACCTTCTGAAAAAAGCAGTAGTACTCATCACAACGATTTTTAATCGCATGCTTGCCATTTCTCACTTCCCTACTCAGTGGAAATACGCTAAAATAATCATGATTGCTAAACATGGAAAACCTCTACATGAAACCACCTCATATCGGCCGATAAGTCTGTTGCCACTATTATCAAAATTATTTCAAAGATTACTGCTATACAGAATCAAGGAAATAACACAACCAGATGAACTAATACCGTCCCATCAGTTTGGCTTCCGTGAGGGGCATTCAACCATTCAACAATGCCATAGGATAGTTAACTACATCAAAGAAAATCTGGAAGGGAAGAATATGTGTGCGTCAGTGTTTTTAGATGTGCAGCAGGCTTCCGACAAGGTATGGCACACAGGACTACTATACAAAATAAAAAGAAAGTTACCTCATCAAATTTATCTTCTGTTAAAATCCTACTTAAATGAACGACACTGCCAGGTTCAAGTTGACAACTCACTATCATCCTACCACTCCCTTAACTCTGAAGTTTCACAAGGCAGTGTCCTTGGACCCTTTTTGTACCTCCTGTATACCGAAGATGTTCCCACTACAGACACTACCTTAATTGCCACCTTTGCAGATGATACTGCCACATTGTCATCTGATTCTAATCCTAACCGGTCATCCGAGAAGCTGCAACTACACCTAAACCTCCTACAAACTTGGCTAGATTGCTGGAGAATCAAAGTAAATAGTGAAAAATCTACCCAAATCACATTCACTACAAAACGCTCCACCTGTCCACAAGTTACTATTTATAATTACCCCATTCCCATAAAAACTGAGGTTAAATACCTAGGACTCCACCTTGACCAAAAGCTGACATGGAAACCCCATAAAAAAAGCCAAACGGCAGCAATTAAATTTGAAAACAAAAAAATTATATTGGCTCATCGGGCGTAAATCGCAACTAAGCATCGAAATCTTTATTTGCAAAAGTTTGAAAAACGCATATTTATTTTAGTAACATCATAGAAATGATTTACATTAGTGTTCTTTATAACAAACTTTGTAGTATATTAAAGCTTTATAATGTGTTGTATTGATCACCAAATAGGTCATGACCTCAAATTCCTATGCTACACAACAATTGTGTTTTGTTGATTGATTTTGTTAGTCTTAAATCTGACAAAAGGTATAAAATGTTCTTTAAAATAAACAATAAACAATTGATAAACTTTAATAATTTAATTTTAGTAACAGTGTAACTACCATAGAAACATATGTTACTTAGCAAAAATGTAATGCTATAAAATGAAGGGTAATCAAAATTGTACTTTAGGATGTTTTCTTGAATAAAACACCAAATATTGGAACAACGCGAATTTGATTGCTATCAATATCAAGTACATACTTACTAGTTACGTATGAAATACGATGCCTGCCAAATGCCCACCACGACTACGATGATATGCGACCATTTTTTTCTGAAATTTTCTATAATGTTGTTCCATAAATCCCCCTATATTTTAGAAATTACACGTCTGGTGTTTTCTTTTAACCGTGGAATCGTACATGCTATTCAAATTAAAAACCTTCATTCACTGAAGAAAAAAAATAAGTTATTTGGCATCCCGACAGCGTACATCATTGACAGTAACAGTGTTGTCAGCTTTATTCCCAAAAAAAAGTAGTGGCCGAGAATTTTTCCAGACAATAATGTACACCAAATAGTGCATTTTCGTAAAAACATCGGTTTTTGGTAAATAGCAGGTGAATTTTTACTACCACAGATGTGACGAGTTACACAAGAAAATTCAGACAATAAAGAAAAAACCAGACAACTAAGAGAGAAAAGAAAAATAATAATATAATAATAAAAAGAAAAAAATTTAACGGGGAAAATAACAAACAAGAAATAAAGGAATTCATACAAAAAGAAATAGGAGTTGATTTGGTTATAGAAGAAGCATACAGAGTTGGAAAAAGGAAAATTATGATGACAGTAGTAAAATTAGAAAATTACGAACAGAAAGTTGAGATACTGAAGAAAAAAAAAGAAGCAGAAACAAAATAACATAGTAATAGGAACCTGGAACGTGGGGGGAGTTAGCAGCGAGGGAAACAGTTAATAAAGGAAATAAAGAAATACAATATAGATATAATAGAAATACAGGAAACAAATATAAAAATAACTCAAACAATGGGAATAGAAGATTATATTTACATAAATTTAGAAGGAAAAGAAAACAGCAACTGGATTTATAATAAAAAGCTCATTAAAGAAATTACTGATGCAAACAAAAGGAATAACTAGTAGGCTAAGTTATATAAAAATAAGAAGGAGACTATAGTAAAATAAGTATAGTGAATTGCCATGCATCAACAGACGAAACAGAAGAGGAACTAAAACAAAACTATTATGAGGAGTTAGAACTGTTATACGATACCATCCCAAATTTCGATGTGAAAATAGTATTTGGTGACTTTAGTGCCAAAATCGGAAAGGAACTGGAATACAAAGAAATTATAGGTATAAATAGCAAGCATGATGTAAGCAATAACAATGGAAAAAACTAATTGATTTTGTAATGTCTAGGCAATTAGTAATAAAATCAACTTTTAAAATGCGCAAGGATATTTATAAAGTAACGTAAAATATTCCAAATGGGAAAATAACAAATCAAATAGAGAATGTCCCGGAAAGCTAACAAACTTAATAAAATTGACACTACAGGAAACATTTACTCAAGTTAAATTCAACGACAGATTATCAGAAGAATTTCCAACAAACATAGGACTAAAACAAGATGACTCAATTTCTACAACCCTCTTAGTCTAGTACTAGAAACTGTTGTAAAAAAATGTCAGTTTAAAAGATCAGGAACAATAACCAAAAATTCACACCAATACCTTGCATTTGCAGATGATTTGGCAATCACAGGGAGAACGCAGGAAGAGCGAAAAGACTGTATAAAAAAATTCATAATAGAGGCAAAAAATGGGAGCAAAGCTAAATACTGAAAAAACAAAATTTATGGTAATGGGAACAGAAAAACAGCAGCAACAGGTAAACTTGGAATTAATGGTGGGAGAAGACAAATATAGTTTTAGAAGTGTGAAAACATTTGTTTCCCTTGGAAAAAATAGTGATATGGACGATATACACACGACACAATGCATGCCTGATGTTTCGTCATTTTGACCTTTCTTATCTCGTCTGCTTTGGGTCACACAGCAAAAAGCAATAACATGTATTCATCCCTCAGTCATATCATACTGTATACCAAATTTGATAACGATCGGAGCAGAACAACTCCATGACATTCCTTGTGAGAGCAAAAGAATTACCATATGACTCAAGGATTTGACTCTAGCAAACAGTAATCAGACCAGTGCTACTATACGCAAGCGAAACATGGGTTTTGAGGGTAGCAGATATTAGAAAAATTGAAATTTGGGAAAGGAAAATATTAATGATGATTTATGGAGGCATAATACAAGGTGAAATATGGAATAGAAGAACAAACCAAGAATTACTGAACCTGTACAATAACACCAGTATAATTCCATTAATCAGGCAAACCAGAATTAAGTGAATAGGACATTTAGAACGCATGACAGATGAGAGAGTACCAAAAACAGTCACTTTTGAGAAAATGAGGAAGTACAAGAAGAAGAAGACCTGGAGAAAGTGCGTCGAAGAAGATCTGCTAGAACTGAAAATACCTGATTGCGAAGCACATGCCGCGCCAACGCTGTAAGGCATAAATGGGAAAAGAGAAAGAGAGAAGAGCGAAGCACATGCCGCAGACAGACACAAATGGAAAAAAGTGATAAAAAAATGCAACTTCCAATGTTTATAGCACGCAAACGCACAATTCAAATTGTAAAGTTCAATTTGGATCACCCTAAATTTTTACCTGACTCCTATATTATAGTTATCTTATCCACTTGTGCAAGCTCTTATTGAGTCTTAATATATTTGCAGATATTCTTGTGCAACTTAGTTTAAAAACCATATAAAATTTATACAACTGTTGTACCAAGCTTTGCTACTACATGAAGAAGGGAAGACGCGACAGTTTGTTAGTGTTTTCTTATCACTTTTTTATATTTACGTAAAGCATTGTAATTACCTGCTTAAAACTTTTGTAGACATTCCAAATGTTAATTAAACATTGCCAAACATTTTTTTCAGAATGTCATTTTTTTTACAAAATTTCATAAAAATTTCTTTTTAATTTCGATATCATAAATGTTATTAGATTGTGGTTGCATGCTTTTAAAGCTGAAATGCCAAACAAATTCATCACTTTAAAACATAAATCACTGAGTTAAGTATTTTTTGAGCAGACTCACAAATTGCAATTAAACTTTCTAAGAAGATTCTGTTGTTGATCGTTATAACTAGAAAGCTACAATTACAAAGAGACAGGGGCTGTGGTACATCACTTTAACTGTCACTAAAACTACAAACCTAAATACAAGATTTTGTATAATAATAATTATATTTTCTGAGAAATTCTAATTTTCCATTATAACCCATATACAAGAAAAATCGCAAACATTTTTTTTATTGAAATATTTAAATTTTGTACGTGGGCGGGATTATAATTATTTCACCTCTTTATGAAATATTTGTTCATAATTTTTATCTCGCAGTAAGTAACCAAAAATATTAAATTTATTTGTTTTAAACAAGAGCCGTAAAAATATTAATTAAAGCATGATTTGCTGCCGCACACATCTCATTCAGCCGATTTGGCCTCTTCTGAATTCCATTTATTCTCTAAATTCCAGTTTCCTGGGAGAACAGAAAGTTTCATGCCAGAAAGAGGTCAAGATCTCTGTCTCTCATTGCTTTCGTATTTAAATTCTGAATTATTCTTTTAACGTTACTAACAAAATCAGAAAAAGTTTTATTTTAGCTCACCTAAGAAATTAGTTCGTCTATTTTTATTTATTTGTGTAACCTAAAAAAAATTATAATTTTTTTTGGCACTTTCTATAACAGAAATGCGGTTATAATAAAGAATAGTCTTGCTACTATTTTGAGTGTAATGCAGTGACACTCATTGATGATAAAAACTGGTTTAGAGCCGTTGATATACTTTAACGTGTCTTTAATTTAGACATTTGTAATTTAGATTGCTGCTGCCCACCTAAAATCCCGCCGTTCGTTCACTATTACCTATTATCCAGTCACGCCTACGAGCCTCGAGGAAGGAAGCGTGCAACGAGTCTCCGAACAGCGCGAGCTGGTCTCTCAATGCCTCATTTTCCATTTAACTGAATATCGTGGAACCTTGACCTTCTTTAATTTATGTGGCGTGTTCGATAACCACGAAATTCTAGAGGATGCGCGCCGCTTGTGGCCATTAGCATTTCTTGAATACCTCCTTGAAAATGATAAACTGCCGTTCTGTTTACTACCGAGATCTCATTGGGATGCTTATAATTAATATAAGTTACTAATTTAATTTTATATATTAGCGTATGATAAACGACAAAATCTACCAGCGGTATTAAAATATTTACACGACGTGATATATTAATTGCTTATCTTGTTCTAGTCCTAGTTTTCGTTGGTTACTTTAACCGTTTTCATTTATAAAATAAAATAAAAACAATATAACTACTGCAATTAATGTTAATGTGATATATTACTTTAAATGCAAATAGCAGGTTTGTTAAAAATAACTGAAATAAAATAATATTAAGTTAATTAGTTATTAGCGTTAAGTATATAGGTTAGCCTCATTCGAAGAAAAAAGTGTGACTTGCATCCTGAGACCTAGTTTGCTGCTACAAATTTGTGTTCCGTGCAGTTAATGGTAAATATACCCTTTAAAATCTACATTTAATTTTAATTTTCTTTGATAATTTTTTGTCGTAACCACTGTCAGTACTTCAATCATATTTAAAGTACTTTGAATTTGTTACCTCTATACTTCATAAGAGTAATATTCAACGAACTTAAAAAGTTCGTTACTGAATTCTATGTCTGTCTGTCGGTCCGTCACAAAATTTGAGATTTTTTAAAATTCGAAAATGAAGTCAAAAAAATTCTGTCTAATAATTTTCGAGATATTCGATTTCAAATTTTCCCGAAATTCGAAATCGAAATCGAAATCGAAAGGTCTTTTTAAGTTCGTTCTGGGATTGTTTACAGAGCAATCTCTTCGCCGGCCCTATGTTTTATTAATATAAATAATTTTGGTATAATGGGTTTAAAATTTACGTGTGAGAGAAATTACAAATCTAAAAGTCTTGTTCAGCACACTGCGTTCAGATCGTATGAAAAAAGAGAATTATAAAAATGTGTTTAGATATGTAGATCTTCTGATATAAAGTTGCGTGTTGCTTTCTAATTTTAAAACATAGGCAAGGTTATGACATGGCCGCGTTAAAAACTGTCAGAACTACAGGAATCACAATTGTGGAAACTTAAAAGCCACAATCCTAACACATTTCCATGGTTCACATTTTAAATTTTATTAATTATAAACTGCATCCCTTCTTTCTATAAACAATAAGGATAGCACATAAAATCCCTTAGCCGGCGGTTTCTTCTGGAAAAAAGGGACAACAAAATTTGACGCAGAATCCGCGATCAGAAATTCAAAAAAACCAGTGCAAGTCGCCTAAAAAATAGTCCTTTTTACATTTGTATGTCAGTGGTTACATTTAAGTGGGGGAGAAGGTAGGGCTTACACTTCTTACAAGACGCGAAACACCTCAACGCACACCGCTTAAAAGCTTTACCATTTCATGTCTAGAAGTGTACTTTAACAAGGCCACGACGCGGCCTTTACGCTATAATCTACTATGGAAAAACAAAAATTATAAAAGAACATTACATTAAACCTAAATAAAATGGACTGAACTTTTCACTAAAATTCTAACTTTAAGTTCTTCAAATTATAAATTAATTTTTATGCATAAAAATGATTAAAACCTAGAGAAAGACAGAAATGATAAGCAAATGTAATAAAAGAAACACTTTATCAAGAGAACTTCCTAAAATTTATATAAAAGGACAATACTAAACTTCCCTAGATGCGAGTTACGCAACATTTTGTCGTTCATTCATTATAAACTTTCAGGAAAAAATGGATGCTTGTGTGTCGTCATAGAGAATTAAAACTTATAGTTGAAACTTAAATTGCTTAAATATAATTTTAAAAAAGAATTTATATGAGTTGTATAATTCAGTATTGCGTAAGATATATTCTTATGATTGCACTTATTGCAAATACCATTTCTATCTAGATGAAGTAACCGAAACTCTTAGTTTTAATAATAGTCATTAAATAATCAGCAACAGTTGATAAAAAAATATGATCAAGGTAATAGAATTAAAAATTATTAAAAATACAGTGAAGCGGCATAGAAAAAGTTCATAGTTTATTACCATCTCGATTTCAGGTGCAGTTAAAATTCACCAGTTAAAATAAACAAAATAAATCTTACCAAAATTACCACTCTATAATATTTTTTATATTAATTTTAAATATTTCTTCTTCTTTATTCTATAGCTGAATAGAAGCAAAGGGAATACATAGATGTTTTGAAAACTATGTTCTTGGTAGCAGGATAGCTAATCATGTGCATCTAGTTTTTTCCATTTCTTTCTGTCTCTTGCTATTCTCTCCGCTTCGATCCATATTATACCAGTTTCTTCTGCATTGTCCTTCTTCGTGATTATGCCGGTCTTCTTTTTTTTGATATTATATAATTTAGTTTTTGTTTTATTATTCTATTATCAGGTTTTCTAAGTGTATGTCCAATCCATCTTCATTTAATTTTTTAATAGTTATTTCTCGTGTAGGTATGTACAGCACATTATTAGTAATTTATGTCTGCATATTAATTAAGAGCTTTTTAATTAGTTTCCACGTTTCGGCCCCATATAATGCGACGCTTTTTACATTTGTGCGAAATAATCTTATCTTTGTCCTTTGAAATATACTTGATGGTTTCTATACACCGTTAAGCCTGCCGGAAACATTTTGAATTTTTGAATGCTTCTTTCCGTTTCTCCTTTTAACTTTACGTGGCCTGCATAATGTCTATTGTAAATTGGCAACCCTGCGTGTGCTAGTGCGTTTTGACGTTTGCATCATACAGTTTGACATTTTCGACGGTATCGTACTTGGAACAATTTGTTACATGGATCTTATTTGTTCATCAATCATTAAGTTGAAAATTTCCTCTCGGCTAACAGTGTACAGTCAGTTAAGTAAGTGCGCATTCGTGTTAATGTGGATTCTATCTAAGTTTTTAAAAATATCTTACATTTTTTAAAATAAACAAATATAATTAAAACACTATGAAAATCAGAAATGATTGAGTTTAGGTATTACTTGATTTTTTGTAATTTGCTTTTCTCTGTTTTTAGTAGATCACTTTTCTTTTCATTCTATTACTTTTTTCAATTAGATTTTTGGGGTTTCTTTTTCTTTTTCTTGGAATCGTTTAATAGAAGATTATTTCGTCTTGTTTCATAAGACGGTGTAAAGTTTGTGCATGCTATCGTACTATTATTTCTTCTTTTTAAGAAATTCCATCGAGTGTACTCGTATTTCTATATTAATAGCTTGCACTTTAAAGTAAGGATCTGAATAACAAACTATTAGTAATTATAAAAAAATAATTTAAAAAAACGGGTCGTCCTGGGATATTGGCCTCCAGACGAAATCTCGCTCTTATTTATGGTTTCAAAAAGTTTGTTATTTAAGCGGCCACATCACTGTAAACTGTGTCGGCACACAGGCCAAACTAAATGAGAGAGTATAGGAGTTAACCTTTAAATACTAAAGTTAATGGCTCCCATAGTAACCACACTAGCAGCGTCTGACCCAGATTGGGCGGCTGCAAACAGCGTCTGTTCTCGATGTTAGGAGCAGCTACAAAATACATTCGCGAACCTGCAGTAGGATAACCAAGGAGCAATAAAATTCTTAATATAGCCAAAACTAAAAACATACGTCCGAAGTTACAACGAAATATCAGATAGAGTGGCATACTTGGTACTACAAGTATCAGAAAAATGCAATATGAAAATTATCCAAATATATGCGTCGACATCGACACATGATAACGAAGAGTGGACATCATGTACGAAGACATTGTGAAAAAGCCTTATCAAGAGATAAATGTAACCGTGCTCTAATAATTGGCGACTTTAACGCAATCATAGGAAAAGAAAGTTATCAGAAGGCAAGTCATCCGTTGCAGATCATGGATCAGGAGAGAGAAATTAAAGAGAGCCTAGACTATGTATTTTTTGGAAAACCAAACAATGTATGCAATGAATACCTATTTGAAAAAAAAATCTCAAAGAAAGTGGACCTGGATGAGCCTAGAAGAGAAGATTAGAACTGGAATAAACTACATCCTTTCGTCCACCAAAGCAGTCATAAGATGTTTCTTATGATCTCGGATATGTTTATCAGTCCTTAACTTATTTAACACCGTAAGCGATCACCTCTTGGTAAAAACTAAAGCAGAAGCAAAAGAACCAAGAACACACACAAGAAAAAAACACAAGCAAAACAAATAAATATATTCTTAA
This sequence comes from Sinelater perroti, assembly GCA_036346155.1. Classification (NCBI taxonomy): domain Eukaryota; kingdom Metazoa; phylum Arthropoda; class Insecta; order Coleoptera; family Elateridae; genus Sinelater; species Sinelater perroti. The sequence continues at coordinate 40,145,935 of JARFIY010000001.1, forward strand.
AGAAAAGAAAGACGAATATTGCAAGAAACTGAAAAAAATGAAAGAGGTGCAGAGTTCCTACAATATTAATACATTTTTCAAACAATTACTAAACATAAAAGAAACGGCAACCAAAACAACAAAGAACATCTATAGACAAAAGAGCAACCTATTTCAAGAAACAAAACAAAGAGAATACAGCAGAATATCGGGAAGTTAGAAAAAAGACAAAAAGAATGATATGTAAAGATATAGACACACACATTATAAACAAAAATATAAATTAACAAAAAAAAATGTTTAAGAAGAACTGAAAGGAGAAGAGAAATAATAACTCTAAAAAACTCAAACAATCAAGAGGTAAAGGACAAAAACAAAATTTAAACATAAAAAAATTTACAATAACCTATATAGTTCCCACTTAGAAGCTAAACTTACATCTACACTAAAACTAACTTACTTAAATGCAATTAAAATCTATTTGGTAAATCATTGGGCGTAAACCTTCTAAGCCTTCTGTTGTTTAATGGCTGATTCATAAGATTTGTTACCAAATCGTTTGTAACTAGTGGAGATTTGTATTTTGTGCTATAATTGCGAATTTCTTCCTTGACCGTTAGCATCTGCAGATCGTGCGTATTGTTGCATTTGTCACATACCACGGTGCTCTTTTGTATATAGATGTTCTTTGCTGTTTTGGTTGCCGTTTCTTTTATTTTTAGTAATTGTTTGAAAAATGTATTAATATTGTAGGAACTCTGCACCTCTTTCATTTTCAGTTTCTTGCAATATTCGTCTTTCTTTCTTTAAGAATATATTTATTTGTTTTGCTTGTGTTTTTCTTGTGTGTTCTTGGTTCTTTTGCTTCTGCTTTAGTTTTTACCAAGAGGTGATCGTTTACGGTGTTAAATAAGTTAAGGACTGATAAACATATCCGAGATCATAAGAAACATCTTATGACTGCTTTGGTGGACGAAAGGATGTAGTTTATTCCAGTTCTAATCTTCTCTTCTAGGCTCATCCAGGTCCACTTTCTTTGAGATTTTTTTTTCAAGTAGGTATTCATTGCATACATTGTTTGGTTTTCCAAAAAATTACATAGTCTAGGCTCTCTTGAATTTCTCTCTCCTGATCCATGATCTGCAACGGATGGCTCGCCTTCTGATAACTTTCTTTCTTTCGCCAATTATTAGAGCACGGTTACATTTATTTATCTCTTGATAAGGCTTTTTCACAATGTCTTCGTACATGATGTCCACTCTTCGTTATCATGTGTCGATGTCGACGCATATATTTGGATAATTTCATATTGCATTTTCTGATACTTGTAACCAAGTATGCCACTCTATCTGATATTTCGTTGTAACTTCGGACGTATGTTTTTAGTTTTGGCTATATTAAGAATTTTATTGCTCCTTGGTTATCCTACTGCAGGTTCGCGAATGTATTTTGTAGCTGCTCCTAACATCGAGGACAGACGCTGTTTGCAGCCGCCCAATCTGGGTCAGACGCTGCTAGTGTGGTTACTATGGGAGCCATTAACTTTAGTATTTAAAGGTTAACTCCTATACTCTCTCATTTAGTTTGGCCTGTGTGCCGACACAGTTTACAGTGACGTGGCCGCTTAAATAACAAACTTTTAGGAACCATAAATAAGAGCGAGATTTCGTCTGGAGGCCAATATTATTTTTTTATAATTACTAATAGTTTGTTATTCAGATCCTTACTTTAAAGTGCAAGCTATTAATATAGAAATACGAGTACACTCGATGGAATTTCTTAAAAAGAAGAAATAATAGTACGATAGCATGCACAAACTTTACACCGTCTTATGAAACAAGACGAAATAATCTTCTATTAAACGATTCCAAGAAAAAGAAAAAGAAAACCCCCAAAAATCTAATTGAAAAAAGTAATAGAATGAAAAGAAAAGTGATCTACTAAAAACAGAGAAAAGCAAATTACAAAAAATCAAGTAATACCTAAACTCAATCATTTCTGATTTTCATAGTGTTTTAATTATATTTGTTTATTTTTAAAAAATGTAAGATATTTTTAAAAACTTAGATAGAATCCACATTAACACGAATGCGCACTTACTTAACTGACTGTACACTGTTAGCCGAGAGGAAATTTTCAATTTTAATGATTGATGAACAAATAAGATCCATGTAACAAATTGTTCCAAGTACGATACCGTCGAAAATGTCAAACTGTATGATGCAAACGTCAAAACGCACTAGCACACGCAGGGTTGCCAATTTACAATAGACATTATGCAGGCCACGTAAAGTTAAAAGGAGAAACGGAAAGAAGCATTCAAAAATTCAAAATGTTTCCGGCAGGCTTAACGGTGTATAGAAACCATCAAGTATATTTCAAAGGACAAAGATAAGATTATTTCGCACAAATGTAAAAAGCGTCGCATTATATGGGGCCGAAACGTGGAAACTAATTAAAAAGCTCTTAATTAATATGCAGACATAAATTACTAACAATGTGATGTACATACCTACACGAGAAATAACTATTAAAAAATTAAATGAAGATGGATTGGACATACACTTAGAAAACCTGATAATAGAATAATAAAACAAAAACTAAATTATATAATATCAAGAAAAAGAAGACAGACATAATCGCGAAGAAGGACAATGCAGAAGAAACTGGTATAATATGGATCGAAGCGGAGAGAATAGCAAGAGACAGAAAGAAATGGAAAAAACTAGATGCACATGATTAGCTATCCTGCTACCAAGAACATAGTTTTTTTTATATTACTGTTTAATGATTATGAAAGGTAGATTTGTTTTTTCTTAAAAATTTTTATTTCTAAACTAAAATATTTGTAAATTATCCAATCTAGAGAATAATGCAGATGCCTTATAAGTTTTATAGTTTTTTAAATGCTTTGCATTATTATCCATTACTTTCATATATATATTAACATCTACTAATGGTTACCCATTTATTTATTTATTATTTTATTAATTTCATCTATATCTATTTATATTGATTCTGTATGTCATTTGTAAGGAACAATGCTTTAAAAGTATGTTCCAAATACAATTAATAAATGTTTTGCACTTTGAGAATTCGTTTTTGTTATAACCAATTCTCTATAATAAAATGAATATTTACAGCGTTTCATATAGCTCGGCCACTGCTAGATATGCTGACCAAAAGCGACAAGCCTTCGCCTCCGCACTAGATAAGATTATGTCTGTAATAGGAAATGAAGTTTAGTTGGCTTCGTATGTACATAGTAGCATCGGCCCAGCATGAATACGAATACAGTTTGCGTGTTGCTATTTGTCCTTCTTACGGCGGTGTTGTCATACCGCAAGCCACCTGACGATAAAACCAAATGCCCTGTCGTCAAAGCCATAAAAAACTTGGATCTGGAGCAGGTATGTGAATTTGCATTTTAATAACTACTAAGGCGGCGAATGATGTAACCTCCCTAACATTCCTGCAGTGGTCCAGAATATTTGAATTTGCTGAGTGCTACTACTGTATCTTGTTACACTCCACATAGACCAGAATTTATAGTTTTAATAACAAGGCCCAAAGTACACCAAAAAATTGAATAACTAATTCATTACATTTAATTAAATAATACTGCTTTTAAAATAGCAAGAATTATATAATAAATTTTAATAATAGTTGATAGAAATAAGATACATACACACCATAATCATTGCAGCTATACCCTTTATAATATTTTTTATGATTAACCTATGAAATTGTCGTGTTGTATACCATACCTTTCGTTTCCCTGATTTGTATCTGTCTCTATAGCCTTTTTTTTTCTTAGGCGTTTTTAATTTCTCTTCATAGGAATAAGGTCGGCAAGTTTAAATCGGGATTTTATGCAGGCCATTTTAATTTTGCATAAAGGCTGGTAGGCGGTTACCCATACCGTGAAATTTGTGTCAGAGGGCAAGTGACCTGATCGGTGATTCTTACTAAGTTCGACACGCTGAACAAAAAAGTCAATTGGACCAAAGTCCAAAAAAATATATATAATGCCCTCATAGGGACTTGCTGTGAAAATACTTTTTTGTGAATAAAATTCAGCACAGGTGTGAATTAATGACTAGTGACTCATTAAAAAAGCAATTTCATGGCACGACACGGTTAAGAGCACAATAAAAGTGGTCATTAAAAAGGGTTGCTTATATGAAAATGCAATTTTTGTACAGAACGTATTAGTTGATTAAAAATAGACTTTCAGTGTATACAAATGAACAGATTAGCTGTTAGGTAGATGAAATTTCGGGCATTATATATATTTTTTGGACTTTGGTCCAATTGACTTTTTTGTTCAGCGTGTCGAACTTAGTAAGAATCACCGATCAGATCATTTGCCCTCTGGCACAAATTTCACTGTATGGGTAACCGCCTACCAGCCTTTAGTAAAACTTCCTCACAAATATCAGTAACAAAAGTAAATGGTGTGCAGATATTTCCCCAAAATTCAGTAATTCAGCTTACTCGTAGAATAAGCAAGTTAAAAATTACTCCTTTATAATGTATTCATTACTACTATTTAGTTAAAAAAAATATAATCGTTTTTTGTTTACTAATTTTACTTGCTAAGCGTTTTTTGGAAGCACTTTAAGCATCTCTTCAAATTTAGCTCCAAGGAGTCCTTAATTCTTATGCCATTTACCTGAATAAACTATTGGGTATGTTTTAATCTTTGAGTAAATGGGCTGCTCCATATCTATTGTGAAAAATTAACAAAAACAAATATTTAAAGTTGAAAATATTTTTATTATTTTCACAATATTTTTCCTGGCGGTCAATACATTGTTGCATATACACTGGAACCAATTTTCATTACATTTTTTCCATAACGAATCAGGTGTCTCCGAAACAGGTTTTGAACGCATCAACTACCTTTTCCGGCGTTGACGGTTGGTTTTTCACGTATGAAAATAGAAAAAAATTGTTACGGACCAAATCACGATTATACGGCGGATGACCCATCAATTTTGATGTTTAGAGTGCTCATAAAGCATTGCGTCGATTTGTGTGAGCTCGCATTGCCATGGTGAAGAATAATCCGGCGTCGTTGGTTTTTCTTATTTCTCCAAAGACTTCTGGCAAACAAATGGCTGTGTACCATTTAGAATCGAATGTTTTACGATACTCTAAAAGTAAGGTTGCAACATGTTCAGTTTTTCATTAAAAAAAAAACAGGCGACTATTTGCTTCAAAGTGCTTCTAGCGCGAACGACTTTTCTTGGGTTTGACTCATCTTGGAAAACCCACACAGTCGAGTGCTGTGCACTTTTGGGCTCAAAATTTGTCATAGGTGACGATATTTTAAAAGGTATTTGAAACGCCGCAATTTTGAGCATTTCTTTCGACCAATCGACATGAGCCTGTTTTTGAGCGATTATTAACTTGTGCGGGATCCAACGCGCGCACAGCTTTTACACGATTAAATATTCATGCAATATCGAATGTATGCTAGTCATACAAGTGCCTAAATATCCCTAATTTCTTACGATAAGTCACAAGTTTGGGCGAACTACCATCACGATTAAATTCATTGAATCAACGATATACAGTGGCTCTGTGTGGAGTTTTATCGCCAAAAGTCGAAGTGAATTGATAGACGCACTGTTGTTGAGATACTCCACGTTGAAAGTTGTAAAAAATTATCACACGAAAATGTTCACAAGTTATTTTCTTTTTTTGGTCGAGAGAAAATTTTTAACTTAATGAAAACAAAACAAATATCTCCGGTATGATAAATCGTAAGTACAGGGTCAAAAATATCAAACTGCATAATTCAAACGTCAGATCGCACCTAACCAATAAATATCAAGCAACCCACGTAACTTATATTACAAAGACTAAAATGTCCCATAATAATATTGAATCATGACATTTTTAATGTTCATCTGTAATAAGTAACTTAAACTTTACATTTATAGTTTTAAAAGACGTGTTAAGGATTAGTTTTTAAGCGCTAGTTAAATCAATTATTAAGTGAACAATAGACCAGTAAACATGTTTATCCAAAAAGAATGTTATTCCTTAATATCTTATAAATATCTAGCTTCGTAAAATCTTTAATAGTTTACTTTAATTCTATTAATAATTTTGTATATCTACTCTTTTATATTCGATGTCCATCTCGCTGCCTATATTTTATTTACTTACATTATAATTAATTAGTGCAACTTTTATTTTAGGTATCTGTTGCTACTTCAAACATTCTTTGCATGATATTATTTCTTATCATATTGGTCAATTTGGTTTTAGGATAGGTTATGGATCATAGAGTAACCACAAAAATATATCATAATCTATATTTAAAAAATATTGTTTATCTGCTTCCTTAGATACTAAGAAAACACTCGTATGCATTGCGTAACAATTGATATATGAAACCTTAAATACAAATTAAAAACGTTTATAGTCAATTATCATCTCTCTCTCTCTCTCTCTCTCTCTATATATATATATATATATATATATATATATATATAAATAGATACAAACAGCCGTTTTAAATATATGAAATAATTAACCGGGTTCTTGACAAGACCTGGCATTCAGAATAGTTATATACAATAAAAATGATCTTAGTAAAATTCCTCAAACTATTAAAGTCATAGCACAAAGAACGGTTTATAAGGATTTAAATAACTTTTACTATGAGGAAAAAACCTGCCTTTTAGTTATATTGCACAACAAACAGATATTACCACATATATATATATATATTCATTTATACTGCCCTGTGCGGCTTTCCGGTTCTCAAACGCCACATGTCTCGGTTTTGAGCATCTTCCTCTTGTACCTGATACTTGATCATCGCATCTCTTATTCCGTTATTCCATGATCTTCTGGGTCTTCCTCTTTTCCGTTTTCCTGGAGGAGTCCATTTGAAAATTCGTTTCGGCCATCGTTGGTCATCCATCCTCATCAAGTGTCCAAACCATTTTAGTCCTCTCCTTTCAATTCTGTCCGTTATTGTGTCTGTGGCCCTCATTCTACGTCGTATTTCATCATTTGTAAGATGTTCCTTTCTGGATACCAGCGCGCTTCTTCTAAGGTAGTCCATCTCTACGGCCTGTAGTTTTCTTTTATATTGATTGTTAATTATCCACGTTTCACAACCATAGCACAGCACTGATTCTACCAATGATTTACCTATATGTATTTTAACTTTCCTCGAGATATGCTTATCCCACCATATCGAATTTAAGCTTCCTAGTACTTTACGGCTGATTTCAATTCTGGTTTTTCTTTCATCCTGGCCTACCCCGTTAGTAGTTATTAAAGTTCCTAAATATTTAAATTGCTGAACTTGTTGAATTTCTTCCGTATTATTTACCATCACTTGAGAATTAGCGTTGGTGTTTATTGCTAGATATATATATTCTGTTTTTTCTATGTTGATACTTAGGCCCCATTTTTCGTATGTTTTATAAAGTCTTCTCAGCATAAATTCTAGGTCTATTACAACATAACAATTTAAAATATATAAGGATATAATTTAAATTAACTCCTAACCTGGCAAAACTCGTATAATAAAAATCCCAATAGATAGGTAAATTTCGTAATGTAGCAATTCGATGCAAATCTAGTCAGAATTTAGTCTGAATTAAGTCGAAAAATCAAAATTATTTATAGTCATATCTCCCTTTTATCCAATCTTCTCCATTTTTGGACTGTAATGAACATACGTGCCAAGTTTTATTTAAATTTGGCGCAAACCCTGAAAAATAAAAGATATTTGAAAGTCGTTTAGCCTACCCTATGAATCAATTTTACCGCTTAATGAGCTTATTAGAGACATTGCTGTTATAAATACATGCACCAAATTTTATTTAAATCCAAAAGAATTACGGCAGTTATTTCGCCCATAAGATTATAAAATATATATATACAGTTTTGAACGGGGCGCGATTTTTACTTTCCTTATCTTATAATAAGGAAAGTAATGTAATCGGCGGAAATTTGACCTAGCCAGTTTTTCACATTTCTGGACGAAATATAGCCCCAGGACACCAAAAAAGTTGGTTTGAACCACTGGTTCGTGTGTGTGTGTGTCGGTCTGACAGTAAATAGGATATCTCGAGAACCGTAAGAGCTAGAGACTTGAAATGCAAGTTACTCGTAGGTAGTGGACGCAGTGCGAAGTTTTTGATAAAAATCGGCCGAGTCGTTTAGTCACAAGGTCGCAAAATCAGTCGCAAAGCGGTCGCGAATCTAAACGGTTGAAGATACAAAAAATTTATGAAAATGAAAGTGATTTGTTATCATGAGATAAATATGAATTTAAAATAAAAGTTGGTAAAATAGGAACTCGAAAAAAAATTGAAGCTCAGGATTTTTAATATACCGGGTGTTCATAAAATGTTTCGGGAAATTTATATTATCGGATAGACCAGACCGAGACGAACAAAAAATTATAATGAAATTTTGTGATCCGAGGTGAAATAAATAAGTTATAGCCGATTAAAAATTAATTAAACGGACCAATCACAGCGCGCTCGGTGAGGTTACTGGCCGACTGCGGGAGGACGGGGGAGGGAGCGCTTGGCCGCTAGGAGGGATCACGCAAGCGATAATGGGGAAGGCCGTGCGACCGAGCTCGCACGGTTACCTTCAGTGACGTAGCAAAATTTTAAGTACGAGTCAATTATTGTCTTGTACTGTTTATTTTAATCAGCTTTCGAGTGTTGGACTCGCGCCTCGTCCTTTTTTTTAAATAACAAGTTACGGGACGAGAGCAGCGCAGGGCCGAGACGATGGAGCCGGTATAATATATAATAATAGGATAAAGAAAGTCGTGTGATGTTCACACCATATTTTTAGGCCTAGGGGGCATCAAACGAAAAACTATAGTGGAAGTTTTTAGAAGATTTCTACAGTAGGTAGCATTTCTAAGAAATCTCCCTAAACAGTAAAGTATATCTAGAATTAAAATTTTAAATATAATTGATTTTAGGAAAAAATCCGAGTTATCGCTGAAAAACAAAATCTATCTATACATTTGAACAGAAAGCAAGCAAACGTAATGTGGCGCTGCCCTACGCCCTTGATTTACACGAGAAGATCCGTGTGTAGTAAACAAAGACAGACTATGCATCTGAACGGAAAGTAAACAAAGACGGCCGACATGAAATTTAGCGTGCTGCGCTCTGAGCGCTTAATTTACACGAGGACGTGTGTTTGTGCACGCACGTCGGGACCGCTCTTGCTCTACCGGGCGGCTCCGTTTGCTTTTGTACCTGTTACAAACCAAGCCAAAATGTCGACAATAGTAAAGTTAGGGTATGCAATTTCAGAATCAAAACAAACATTTTGTTACTGCTGCCAGCATGAATCTAGGGAAAAATTAAAACTTACTGCAAATGAGTATAAGAACTACATAAAGTTGAATCAATTTCTTACCTATGAATGTAAAACGTAAAAAATAGGGGAGTACATTATGAAAGCACGCATAAGCTTTGCATTTGTTCAACTTTACGTATTACGTATTTCTTATGCTTACATACATTGTGAATGGGCGCCAAGTTAATTGTTTCACGTTTCTGACCCACGGAAAAAGCCGATCCAGTTAAAAAATTTTATACGTTTCCATTTTGCAAAAATTTGAGGGAAGGCGGGCAAAAAATTGTCTAATTAGGACGCCAAAAATACCTTTTGGCAGGCAACCCCTTGTATTTCTGTATAAGACAACGATAACATCTATATAAACATACAGAATCCAGATTTGAGAATCTACAACTTTAGTTTACAAATACTCTGATGACTCAAAAATAAAACAATAGAAGCAATAGCTGATGTTATCAAGTACTAATTACTTCAACAAAACATCCCCACTTCTACGATCCAGTAAAAAATTTAATGTGATAGAGCAAACTATAAAACAAAACTTAGCAGTTATAAATATAATCTAGCTGTCGTATCTCTAGAAAACCATATAACGAAATACTTTTTAATTAAGATTTAATTAATAGGTTTTATTAGAAGTTTCGTATAAACATACTTTCTAATTTTAGTCTTGTTTTTCATGCTAATACCAAACATAATTTATTGTAGCACATAGAAATAATGCCAAAAAGCATTATATTTCTTTATTTCTTACAATTACTGGATGTAATGGTTCTTTTGCTTTGTTATAATTTTTATTTTTATTGCAGTTTTGACTCCTCAATTTGCTACTTATATTTATTACAGTTGTATATAATGTTTTTGTTTTACTTGTTATATCGATCACTTAATTTTTCTTTATTTAGATAACCTACGAACAATAAGTTTTATTTTTTAATGCCTATTAGTTTACCCTTTTGTTCTTTCGGTTTCTTTTTACTAGTATGTATTTATATCTCACATTGGATTTTTATTAATTTAAATTTTTTTAAACTTTCTCTTACTTTGTTGTTACAATCTTATGCAATAACATCGTTACTTGTCATTTTTTCGTGTTTTGAGTTTTCCGGCATTCTTGTGCAATTTTTCCTGTTATTTTATTACTTCCTTCTCTTTTTCTACTTTTTCTTTCTTGTTTCGCAATTGTGCTTTACAACGTTGAGTCCTCTATCCATTAACTGTTTCGGTCCCTTGCCATTTTCATAACCTTATTGATATTTTTTCCTTTCTTCCTAGTTAGCTCTTTGATGTTGTCGTTCCATTGGACTCGGGGTCTACCTCTTATTCTTTTTCCCTCTTTTCTCATTTTGTTTATTATTTTGGGGTGTCTATCAGCCTCCATGCAGATAAGCTGCCCGTACCATTTTAGTTTTCTTCTCTATTTCCTTTATTACAGGTTGTTGGCTTAGATCATCTCTTATACTGATGTTCCTTATTCTATCTATTATTATAGAGTTTTTATGTAATAGTAGAGTCTGTTTGCTTTATTTATTGGGTTTATGTTTATTATTATTCCAAGGTATTCATACTTATTCACATATTCTACTCGTTCTTTTTCTATAGTAATTGGTACTTTTGTTTTTTTATCATCTTTTATAATATGTAATATTTTGCTTTTATTATTTTCCTTCATGTTGTGTTTCCATATGTTTAAGTTATATTGTAGTTGATCAGTATATTCTGCCATTATCACTACATTGTCTGCGTATTTATAGGATGTAGATTATAATTTTCTAGTCTTGTCTGCCTGACTTTGTTTTTATAATTTTTGATTATGCCGTTCCTATAGGCTATAAATAGCAATGTACTAAGGCTGTCTCCTTGTTTAGGATAAGGGAGTATTTAATCGAAAATCTTATGAAGTTTGCACATTTAGACTTACTACTCCTTGTATAAGTTTATTAAGGCTTTTAATTTTCCTGACTAGTTTTTAGCTTATCTGCAATTTCTATAGTACCCTCCATATTTGGTGTCTTGGTACATAGTCAAATGCTGCTTTGAGTAATGTATATAAATGCCAAATGTATATCTTTATTTTTATCTATTAGTCTTCTGATCGTACTTATGTGGCTTTTTGCTTGTTTTCCACTTGTTTTTCATCTGGTTTGTCTTATATTTCGTATCATAATCTTTTAGGTCTAATTTTGGACTACATTGTTAGTACTACGAGTGATAGGCATATTGGCCAGTAGTTGCCACAATCAGTTGTTTCTCCTTTTTAGGCTTTTATACATTAAAATGAGAAACCTTATGTAGAGAGTAATGTCATTTGTCATTTTATATTTCAATTTTTGATCAAGGCAGCTTCCAAGCTGGAGACAAGTTTTCATTTCTGATATCTGTCAAGCCTTATAATTTTTTATCTGTGATAGATAGAGAAATAACGTTTTCGGTGTTCAACTAAAGATCATAAGTCAAGTCCAGACGACAAAAATCAACCTGATCGAAAAATCTCAAGACCGGTTTGACCGGAAGTGGCCGCAAATTTTTTTTATGTACAGAAGCTCCGGGCGTCTGTGGAATCTGAGTCTCAGTATTTTTTCGTTCTCCCATGCTTGTTTGAAGATTATTTTCAACCATCTGTATACTACTTCTCCTTTTCTTTTGATCAGTTCTGGGGCTATTTCGTCTTCTTCTCAGCCTTTACCATGTCGTTGTTACAACCATTTTTATTTTTTTTTATTATCTCATTTTTCTCTTCTTTCTTTCCATATTTTAATTTTTCTATTCTTTCTGAAATTCTGGCTTGTAGAACCCCTTCTATTGTTGTTTCAAGTCTTCTTTGTAGGTTTATGATATTTCGTAACGCCTTCTTTCTGTTGCCCTTCAGTCTTTTCATTATATTCCAGTACTGTTTTTACGTAATTTTTCTTTATTTTTCTGCACAGGTCGCTTCTTTTACAGATTTCTTTGCTTTATTTTGCTTTTGTATATAGTTTGTTTTATCTTGTTCTGTATTTGATCTTTATTCTATATTTCATCTTTTAAATCTGCTTCATGTTTATTCTCTTTAATTTTTGTTTTTACCTCTTTATTTTACAAACTCGTGTGTTTATTTGCTTAGTTCCACACCTTCCTCGGGTCGTTTAGAGTATGTTTTTCTTAATTATTCTACCAATCGTTGAGGTTTCAAGGAGGTTTCTCTTTGGTTCTCTTCTGCTTTTAGTACGTTTAGTTTTAGGTTAAGTGCTCTTTGCTATTCTTTTTATATGTTTGTTTTATAGTGGCGAGATTTTTTATGCTTATGTAATTTTTTCTCGTTTTTTTGGCTCTTTTAAATAATTTATTTGCTATTGATAGTTCATGATTAGCGGAAAATTATGTTCCCTCTCTTATCACCTTTCCGCTTTGTAATGCAAATCTCATGCTTCAAATTATATTAATGTAATCTATCATGCTATTAGAGCCAGCGTGATCTCGTGGTTGAAGGACGGGCTGCGATGCTGACGGACCCGGGTTCAATTCCCGGTGCTCTCTGATGCCTAGCGGGTGGTCTCCTCAGTCACTAAAAATAATTGAGTACCTGCGTTCACTGGTTCAAGAGGCAACAATGGCGGTCGTCTAAGGGGCGGTGTTTGCCACATCGGCCCGCATCAGAGATGGTGCGCAACGACCGGTCAGAGAGAGCGAACTTATGAGAGCCTTAATCTCTCAGTTCGCAGGCCGTGTTTCCACGCAGGGCGCAGAGCCTTACCATTATTATTATCATGCTATTATACACTAGAGTTTGGCCTCGTAATTTATTTTATATATGGTTTTATGTTCATATAATGTATTTCTTATAAGGATCTGGTTTGTTATATAAAAGTCTATCATTATTTCTTCATTATTATTCATTTCTTTCTCTAAACCATATTCTTCCATTGTTTCATAACCTACTTCCTTATTATTGACTAATTTATTCTAATTACCAATTATTATGGTGTGGCAGTTGTTATTTTGCATTTTAGCTAGTATTCTTTGTAATTTTTCGTAGAAGCTTCGTTAAAGCATATATTTTACTTACTTTTACTTTCTCTTGTAGTTCCATATTAAAAGTAAGTGTTCTAGAGTTTACTGCTTCAGAATGTGTCACTTCCGTTTTTAGTTCATTGCTCAGTATTGTACTTACTCCTTCTGTTGTTCTGCATCTTACAGGAATTTCTGTGTACCTGGTAGTGTATCCCTTTTCCAAGATTTTTATTTCGTATTCTTTTATTTTAGCTTTTGCTATTCCTAGAATGGGTACCTTATATTTTTCCTTTTCTTTCGTTATTTCTACTTCTTTCGTTTCAAGGGATGTTATGTTTCTTGTATCAATTATATTCCATTTTTTGCCTGTCGTCTTTGTATATTCCGCCCATTTATATTTCCAAGACTCCTGTAACTTGTCCTGTCTATGAATCCTAATTGGTAGTGTTATAACGAGTGGCGGATTGGTCCAACGCCGAGCTTGGTCTTTTATTAACCAACTGTTACTCGTACCCTGAATAGGAGCCTTAGGGTGCTATCAGCCGGCCTATCTAAATCCAATTTTTTTAAGGGGTTGTTACTCCTCTATGCCTTCTCCTTTCTCATCGTAGCTATTTTTTTAATTTAATTTGATCAACTATCAAAATACACATTATATAAACTAATTTTATAACATTATATGATTATACATACGGAAAACAAAATATGCAGTCATAATAATATGGCATGATGAGTACTATACCCTGCGGTAATACTCCTATGGCCTTACTTGAGTTCTATGGGCCAGAAACGTTTGAGCCTTTTATAGTTACCACTATAAATAAGTTACTCTAATAGAGGGTTACTGTGGGATCGGAGTCGATCATAATCTTTACTGCTTTTCTCGTGAATGATATCTTGAACGTAAGGAATTTAGTGGTAGGTGTGGACGGTGTGATTTGACACAAACCAGGGAGCATCTACGATAATTCGGAGAATTTTCAATTAACTCATTTGTATGACTGAACTTACTGGTACAGCCCCATATCTAAATGTCATAAGTCCAATTGGGCTTGATGACCGCCTTGAAGATGAGCAAGTTCTTTTCCATTGTTAGATTCTATTTTTGTCCCAGTAGCCAGTTAAGCTGTCGTACTTTAAAACTATTTGTTTGCGCCTTTTTGGTGATGTGTCCCTTTTAAGTTAGTTGACCAACAAGGTTTAAACCAAGTTATTTGACTTCTTCAACTTGCGGTATGTCTTAATTATTAATTTTTAGAGATGGACATTACTCTTTTTGGATGGTAAATGTTGTATGTTGAGGTTTTTGTTCATTAACCTTTACACGCCATTTTAAAAGCCATCTTTAATGGCGGTTTGAACACAGCCATGTGTGTATTTATGTCTGTTGGTAAACCTGCCGTGCTTCTTGTGGTGTATTGTTTTTCCTTAATTATAGCGGTTAGTTTTTTTTATAATTTTGAGAAATTAGCTACGCCATATATAAAAATGGGAAAAGGTTTTGGTATTTTATTTGGCAGCATTATTCATGCTTAAGCTTTCTTCATTAGATGTTGATAAGGCGTTTTACCTGTTGGTGAGGATCAGTTTCTCATTTATTGGTTTTGTGATAATTTTCTATAGAGTTTTAAATCTCCTCGTTTCTGCTTAGGATCATTTTTTTAAGTTGTGTGCTGCAATAAAAATAATGCGATTGTTGTATATATATATATTGATTTAAGAAGATAATAGGAAAAATTAAATACTACGTAAGTATGTGTAGAAACACTATTTTCGAAAATCTTAGCGTTATCTTGAAAATATTAATGTTCAAATATATACTAATGTTGCTTGGAAATAATAGCAATATATTTACTAAATATTGTCGTCCTTCGTATAATGTCACTAATTAACTAAATACTCATTATAATTATTATATTTTCAGATGTTAGGGACTTGGTATGTAGTACAGTACTACGCAAGTTCTGAAGAAGCCCTACCATACCGCTGTATGCGACCAGAATTCGAAATGTCAACTCATCCATTGGATATCACAATGAACTTTACGTACAGTTTCACCGATGATCCGCTCAATGAAAAGCTTTTTGGCAATATCACGTGGACAATACCCAACACTTTGGAACTGGCTCATTGGACGCACTCTGAAGATATCTGTAAGACTCCTGCCAAAATATACATTTTGCTATCATAGGGTAAAATTACTGCAAAATTATATTTTTTAGATGAAGGCGTTTACAACACCTACGTAGTAGATTCTGATTATTCTTCTTGGGCCCTCCTTTTGCATTGCGCCGAGAAGTCTAAGAGTCCCCGCTACTTGTCTAGTTTTATTATGAGCAGACAGCCTTTGTTAGGCATAAACGTCGTATCATACTTACGAGACAAGCTACCACGATATGATATAGATCTCGCCTATATGTTCGATATGACCCAAGATGACTGCAACCTTTCTGAAGGCGGCATCGACGTACCCCCTGCTGTTGTTGGTAAGCGTCTGCTACCGACTCTCAGAAGACATCCGTTGAGAGAACATCACGTTACGAATTAATGACATCCTGCTAATTTAATGTTTGTAAAATATTCCAGGCGATTAATAATTAAAACTAATTGAAGTGCCAAGCGTAATTAATTTTTATAATGTAAACACAAATTGATTCAAATAAATTAAGATTTATTTATGTAACAGAATTATCTATATTTAAATTATTAAACTAGTAGACGTATTTTAATTATTAAATCAGTTACGATATACCTATATTGCGGTATATGTTTTATCGCCTATAATGCTGCAACACTTTTAACACTACGTATAATTATAAAAATATGTTTTTAAAAATCTTTACAGTTAAGCATATTTTAAAAGAAATTGTATCATCAAACATTCCTAAGAATATTAGCAGGAACATTTACATACAGAGTTGGATTGATAAAATATAAGCTGATCAACATAAATTAAATGGATGGTCTATACGGTTGGTGACATCTTACAAATAGTTTTGAACATCTGCATATAACATACAATTTCAGTCGTAAATAAATATAAAAAAATAAATTCATAGATTTTTTTATTAAAAACCTTTAACCACAATTAATGCATACGGAAAATTGGCGTCAATCGACAATACTGACTTTTATATTCCAGCTTTTGTATTTAAGAAAATACATATAATAATAAAAATATTTTAAAATGCAAATTATATGCACTCATTTTAAAAGAAGTTAAACCGAAGCTCACAATATTTGAACACTGAATTAAATGAACAAAATTTTTATAAAAATTTTAAAACATCTAAGAGGCCAGGTAGCAAAATTTGGCAATATACTTTTAAATAGACTTTTACCAGTATATAAGAGGGTATTATAACATCAACAAATATTTTTGTATAAATATAAAATGTAGCAACATTTCTGGTAAGGCTAGTAAACTTACGCGAGTAATAATTTATGAAAATTTATGGCCTGAAGAAAATGAAGGAATAAAAATAAAACTAAACGGCCCAGATTTTAATATCAATAATAAAAAGTAGTTGCTATGGACATATAAATGGAGACATACCAAGTATAAGAACAGATAATATGGCACCAAAATTCGCGTTCAAGATAAATTTTAAGGTTAATATTATGGATTTAAACGTATGTATAAACGAAATAAACAACAATAACAGAATAAGAAAAATTATTTGATGTATAAATGTATCAAAGATCAGGTTTGAAAAAGGGGAGCAAGCATATACTATTAAAAGAAAAACTTGCAGTTTTTTTTACTAGGAAAATATACATCCGTTTTTCAAGAGGGGGTATTTACTATACTGCAGTGCGCCAGCAAAAATAATTTGAGAGTTTATCAAAATAGGCAAATCAATATCTTTACGGACAGTCAAGCTTCCCTGAAGGTATTAAAGAATCTGAGGGTAACATCCAGGCAGATATGGGCATAGCGCAAAGAACTCGGTACTTTGGCAGGTCATAAGTTAACTCTATTGTGGTACCAGGGCACTTCGCAATTGTAGACAACAAGAAATATGCTAAGGTAGTACAAGAAGATTCATCAACTACATATATAAGCTTCAAACCGGCTCTGGGAGTACTCAAAGATACAATAAGAAGCTAGATAACAGAATAGGTTAGAAAATAACACAAAAAACACTGAAAAATGTACCGGGACAAAGAATTAGAAAATCTATATAAAAGAAACCATCTTTGTAAATGAACTGAAGAACTGTCAGTACAAATCAAAAATCAGTTACGAAAAATTACAGGTTTCTTCATAAGGCATTGTTTTCTTATAGAACACCTCGACAAATAGGGTTGTACATTGGTAACTTGAGTTGTAGACAATTTGGCAAGGAACCATAGGCACCCATCCAAATATTGTGCTAGTGTGAAGCTTTAGTTCACGGGAGGCAAACTATTAATGGAAAAGCAATGATTAATCCAGAAGATTACAACAATTATTCAATAAAGTACTTTAGTACTCCTCTCTTTAAACGTCATAAAAACAAATGGCCAAAAGACTTAACTAAATAACAGTGGAATGACTCTACTGGGAGTCACACGCCCCCGCCTAATTAATAGATACCATTAGCTCATAGAATCTACTAATATTCTGATTGCTAATAAAATAAAGATATTAATAAAAAAAACCTCAGTATTATTTAACGGCACTAGACTCAGTGCTAACATAGATTACAATATGTGCAAAGCTTCTATGATCACAACAGAAGATTATGAAAAAGAGTGAAAAAAATGTTTTATTCATTACAAAAAAATAGAGAAATAATGAAGAATATATACAAGGTTCAGGCATGTCGTTCATATGATTTTGCCATCGTAGTAAGCAATCATGTGGATATTTTAACACATATTACATAAAACAATCTAAAACCTGTCCGAAATTATAGTGACTGGAACTAACATCAATTTAAACTCAGCTCAAATTTCGATTATACAATTAAAAATCTCAAAGATAGTTTAATCAAATTATCATTGATAAATTTTTGTATAGCAAAAGATAAAGGTATTTTGACAACAAGATAATAATATATCTAGAAGCTATGCCGAAATTATTTTTTTCGTTATATGTCATGGTTATAACGGTCAACTTAAAAGTAGAGGATTACCTAATGATAATTTTACAATATATATATTTTTCAAAAAAAATAAACGAAAAAGCAATAATCTTTTAAAATTAATCAGACTCATGCTATAATAGATATAAAAAAATATTTCACTTGACTTTCCGTAGCACAATGGTAAATTGTTTGTTTCGACCTCGTTAATATGTGAAAATATGGAAAGAAAAAATATATATGATATATGTATCTAGAAATAGTTTAAGCAAATTATTTCAACAAACATCCATCATCAGTAAAGAATCCAGAATGAAAGCATATAAATATGAAACTCTTCAAACAAGCCATATAAACAAACAAAAATAAATTACTCGTTTCCATTCAGGTGGGTGGTTAGTTTGCACACACGAGAAATGGTCTCGTAGATACCGCTATTTATAGATTGAAAAGAGTTGAACTCGGACTTTTAAGCAAAAAGTCATCTACTTCCGTATCAGAGAGCTGTTATAGCAATTTTAAATGTTTATGGTTGGAATGGCTAATGCATCTCCTCATAATCCAACATCTGAATGCCTCCCATAATCCCCAACAAGTTTTTCTTGCTGCCTTTTTAGATTATTTAAATCGAAGCATTTTGATCTTTAACCTTCTCGCTACGGTAGTATTTCTAACATTAACTGTCGAACAAGATGCTAAACTGCTATAAAACTTATTAAATGTGTTGCCGTCGTTGATATTAATAGTTAATTTAAATTTTATTTGTATTATGCGAAGCAAACTACTCGTTATTATTCTCGTTATTAGTCCAGTCATTTTCGTCTTTATGCGTATTGTAAAAAAATTGGTTAGCGAGTGCAACTATAATTTATTTTTACTTAACAATTATATAAAAATATACACACTATTTATCTTTGCTACACGGCACATTTAGATCACCATGAGAACTGTCCAACTGCACCAGCTTTCTTGGATATGACTTGGTAGACGTTTGATTCTGAAATCTCCGATAGTTTTTCTTTTGACGTATTTGTCCGCAGGCATTTAAAGCTGGTTTTTCCCACAACTGTGCCACGTGTAGAAAGAGCTATGAACAAATTCCCACACTTTTCCTAATTTATAAATTCTGACACTAGAAGTAGCTATGAGCCGTAAATGATTCTTGATTTGATATCATCTACATCTTAGATTTATTAATAAAATGATTAATAGCAGCAAAGATATTCTTGTCGCATTGCTCGTTTCTGAATATGGACTATAAATGTTGTTTTTTGGGAGTTTCCATATTGTACTTTCTATATAAGTGCTTTTATCCCTCCAAAAAGCTATTTTCTGACGCACATAATTTGTACTTTCGGTACTATTCCTTTACGTTTTCTTCACAGTTCACCATATAAAAACTCTTAAAATTTCTGCAACGTTTTCTTAGTTTTGAAGTGTTCTCCCGGCGATCCCTTATGAAGATGACGGTACTAATAACTGCTACCTGGATTCAAAACTATCTAGGTTCTCTAAGGATCTCTCTAAAAAGCCATTCCCTAACTTCAAGAAATCTCATTACGCCTAATAAAATTTTGTAATTAAATTTAGCGTACGAATTTCTTCGTATCGTGATCTTACCTTTTGGTGTTTCTATTCTAGTACTACTCTTAATTTAGAGTCAAGTTCTACTTTGCTATGTAGGGGAGACCGGGTATGGTTGTCACACGGATTGGTTATCATAGTAATTTATTCGTAATTCAAGTAATAAATAGTGAAATATTAGACGTAGTTAATTTGTAGGTTGTTTACCAGACCAGTACTACAGAAAAACAAGATCTAGGGATGTTCGCTGTGTATTATACGAAAAAAATCACCCCGCGAATTATTAAGGTTGTATCGTCTATAAAGAGTTACAGAAAAAGCAATTTCCATCGCTTCCCCCGAAAATATACCTACACTTCACTCCAACAAATCAAAAGTTACCAACAAATCCAACCTGGATTAACTTACTCGGTGGTAACCCAAAAACAAAACCAACAAAATTACACTCCCACTAATACGCTTTAAATGCAACCCCCCAACAATCCAGGAATAAACAAGAGTTAAAAAATACGATAAAGAGGCTATTCGAACAAGTAAGTACCATGTTAAACCTTCTTACAACTTATTGCTAAACTGAATTAATGGATAATCTACTGCAAATGGCTCTGTGGAATACCAATGGCTTGTTACGACACATATATGAATTAAAAACATTTATTTTATATTATAATATAAAAATTATGCTAATTTCTGAAACCCACTTTACAACGAAAATCTACCTAAAAATTCATATATATTCAATTTATTTTACAAATCACCCAGATGGCACTACCAAAGGAGAATCAGCTATTATCATTAAACGTACAATTAAACATTATCAAATAAATAGCTACTGTACAAATTACCTGCAAGCAACTAATGTGGCTATAGAAGATCCCACTGACTCCTTAATTATTTCAGCCCCCTACTTCCATCCCAAATATTAGGTGTATAAATAAGTCTTCCGAAACATCATGCGATTTGGCGTTTGATGCACATAACTTCAATAATCAGCTGTGTTCACGATGGCAATCACAAAAGAGCATATTCGATTTTCTATCCACTTCGCGTTTCATTTTAAGAAAAACGCTGCTGAAGCCACCGAAATGATTTGTGCTGCATATGGTGAGAATGCTGTAAGTCATGCAACGTACAAAAAGTGGTACCAAAGATTTCGCGAAGGAGAATTTAGTCTTGAAGATGAACCACGCGCTGCACGCCCTCAAACATTTGACATGGATGAGCTGCAGACGCGTTAGGCTGGGAACTTCTCCCACATGCGACGTATAGCCCAGACATGGCCCCTTCCGATTATCATTTATTCCGGTCGTTACAGTATCACTTGGCTGATACGCACTTCAAACAGAAGAAGTCCGAAAATGCGTCGATAAATTTTCAGTCTTGAAGCCGGTGAGCTTCTATCACCAGGGAATTCGCAAGCTACCCGAAAGATGGCAAAAGGTCATCGATGTCAACGGAGAATACTTTGATACTTAAGCTTTTTTGTTTGTTTTTAAATAAAACTTTAATTTTGCAGAAAAAAGCTGAGAACTTATTTATACAACTAATATAAAGTCAAGCAAGAACAATACCAAGATTTTTACATCATGGAACATTAATTTCTTGCCGGAAGAGATCATAGTGCTAAACATACTATATAGGAATCCAGAATTATAACAAGCGAAGTACGTGTGCCACTTAAAACAATTGAAATAAATAACTTAAAACACCTATCCATTGACGAGCCTACCTATTGGCCAAGTGACCGGAACAAATTACTGGGTTGGGTGCGTGACACAAGATATCCCGTAAGGCTTCGCTGTTGCCATCTCCTGTTTTGATTTATTTTCAGATCATTCTCCAGTTTTTGTCAAATTATCAACAAGAGCGATAAACGTTCAAAAACAACCAAGTCTCATCAATAGGCATACAGGGGGGGACGGATTTAGACAATTAGTTAACAGCAAGCTGATCTTAAGTGTTCCCCTTAAAACTGAAGGAGATCTTGAATCCACAGTTAAATACTTCAATGACACAATAGGTTGGGCAGGTTGAAGTGTAACACCACAAATCCTTTAGTTGTCCTGTATCAATTAAGAAAAAAATTCTGAAAAAACAAAATCTTTATAGACAATGGCACAGATTAAAAACGACTCATTCAATGCAGCTACACATAAACTTAAACGATAGCAATAAAAATAAATGCATACGAACTTTCCTACAAGGCCGTACACCCACTGACATTACTCTGGCGAACAAGTAAAAAACTAAAGCAAACCACAAAAGCCTCTCCACCCATTAGAGGGAGCCAGGGAACCTAGGCAAGAAGTAAACAAGAAAAAGCTTGCGCTTTTGCAGAACATCTAGCACAGGTGTTCCAACCGCATCCTTCAGAAAACCGTCTTGACGATGGAAATAAATTAACTCGAATCTTAAAAACGTCCTTCCAACTGGAACCAGCCGAACAACGCTTTAAAGCAATTCAGATTAAAGAGGTTATTACAACTTTGCACACAAAGGAAGCACCGGAATATGACGTACTTACTGGAAAAGTATTCAACGAATTGCCTTCTATCGAAATAAAATATCTCACAGAGCTCCTTAATGCCATTGTGCACATTGGGTTACGTCCCGGTCTAGTAAAAAATACCTCAAATTATTGTAATTCTAAAACCAGGTAAACCACCAAATAAATTAAATTGCTATCGACTAATCAGTCTACTGCCTATAGTATCCAAGGTTGCTACTAAAGAGGCTCCTGCCAATAAATGAGACCCACAAATCAATTCCTGCTCATCAGTTTGGCTTTAGATAGATGCATACCACAACTGAACAAATACATCGTGTCGTTCTAAAGATTAATGAAAGCTACGAAAACAAACAATACTGCTCTGCAGCGTTTTTGGACATATTGTAGACATTTGATAAAGTTTCGCAGATGACTCCGCGATTCTAGCCTGTGATAGTCACCCAGATATAGCTACACAGTTGCTGCAAACCAATCTGATAGAGATCCAAAACTAGAAAAAAATGAAAAATAAAAATAAATAAAACCAAGTCTACCCAAGTGACTTTCACTAGAAGAAGAGGTAACCGTCCTTCGGTCCACATAAATAACCATCAGGATAAAGTTAAATACCTAGGACTGCATCCCGATAAGAGATTAACCTGAGGAAAACACATTTTTACTAAACCTAAACAGTTAGGCCTAATCTTCTCCAAAATGTATTGGATGCTAGGACGTAACTCCAAACTCACTAGTGCGAATAAACTCCTGATAATCAAAGTGATAATTAAAACAATCTAGCCTTACGGCACCCAACTCTGAGGAACAGCATCAACATCCAACATCGATATACTTGAACGATTTCAAACGAAAATGTTGTCAATGATAGTGAACACACATTGGTTTGTGCTCAACGTAATTATAAGCAATAACCTTCAAATTCCAACTGTCGAAGGAAAATCAAACTCTTCA
The DNA here is from genome assembly GCA_036346155.1 of Sinelater perroti. Classification (NCBI taxonomy): domain Eukaryota; kingdom Metazoa; phylum Arthropoda; class Insecta; order Coleoptera; family Elateridae; genus Sinelater; species Sinelater perroti. Next base: position 40,169,383 of record JARFIY010000001.1, read on the forward strand.
GCGTCCAGTATAGTGCTAGACTTACTGTCTACCATAATGCTTTGGCAACGAATCTCCAAGGCCATCCCAAATCAACAAAAGATTACAAAGACACTAGCTCAATGATCTGCTTACCAGATTTTAAAGTTATTTTTATGTTAGTTCTAGTTTTAGATTTGGTATGTAAGTTCTATTTACTCAATGTCACATAAGGGATAAAAACCTATTATTACAGGAGATTGATACTGAGCAGTCTTCTACGTGTGATTACTACATATCATTTGCTTATTGTATTTTGTATATATATATATATACAATCAAAAGCCATTTACCAAATTGGTGTTGACTTATAAAATAAACTAAAATAAAATAAAATAAATACATTATGTGTTATAATACCTATATACCTACTTTCTTAACTTAATTAACTTATTTAGTTATGTACAAATTTATACCATTCTTTTCTGTTACTTGTCATTGCCTTTGCCTCCACCATTGTTTTTCCTTTCCTTGTTAGTATTTTTCCTATGACATTGTCCCATGTTTCTTGTGGCCTTCCCTGTTTCCTTTTGCCTACTTTTCTCGTTTCCCATATTTGTTTAACTTGTCTATCTTGATCCATCCGTTGCAAATGACCCCACCACGCTAACTGTCGTCCTTCGATGAAACTTGTTATTGGGTTGATCTCTAATTCTTCCCTTATCTGCTTGCTTCTTATTCTATCTCTCAGGTGACACTTTCATTTCTCAGGTTTTCATTTCTGTGGCTTCCAATCTGATTTCATTTTTGTGTCAGTACCCACGATTCGCATCCATAGGTCGTGATGGGTCTAAAGATTGTTTTGTACACTGTAAGTTTGGTTTTTTGTGACACCTCTCGTTTTTTTTATAAAGTTTACATTCATTGCATAATATAATTTGTTACATTTCTCTATCCGTTTAGTTATGTCTATTTCTTGTCTTCCACTATCATCGATAGTAACCCCTAGATACTTAAAATTTTTTATCTGTTCGATCTCCTCTCCATTTATCTGTATATTTATCTTATGATGATCTTTCCCAATGGTCATTACTTTTGTTTTGCTGATATTCATCTTCATTCCGTTATCTGTTAATTCTTCGTTCCATATCAGTAGGTTTCGCTGTAGTTCTTCTTCTCTTCCTGCCATTACTATATCATCTGCAAATGCGCAATTTTGTATGAATGTGGGTTGTAATTTTCTGTATCCTACATTTAACCCTCTGATTCTCTGGTGGCGTGTTCGTATTATTTCGTCTATAAAGATGGTGAATAGTACCCGGCTCATTACCCCTCCTTGCCTTAAACCTTCATTTGTGTCAAACTCTTCTGATATTCTGTTATTATTTATCACGTAATTCCTTGTCTTTTGGTACAAACTTTTAATTACCCTCGTTACTTTTGGGCTTACTCCTCTATTGCTCAAACTTTTCCACACTCTTTCTCTAGGCGTTCTATCAAAAGGTTTCTCAAGATCAATAAATGCAAAGGCAGCTTTCTCGTTGTATTGGAGTGTTTTTGTAATTATTTGTTTAACAGTAAATATATGGTCTTGTACGCTTCTACCCTTACGGAAACCGCTCTGTGCTTCTGGTAACGTTGGTTCTATTACACTTCGGAGTTTACCTTCAAGTACTTGTTAATACAGTTTTAAAGGTATACTGAGCAGCGTTATGCCTCTGTAGTTATTACATATCTTCCTATCTCCTTTCTTAAATATTGGGACAATCTATCCTACTTCCCAGTCTTTTGGTATTTTCTCCTCTTTCCATATTTTATTAAACATTTTTAGTAGTGTCTTAATTCCTTGTTCTCCCATTTTTTTTAATGCTGTCACTAACTCTTCTTCCGTTATACCTTCTTCTTCATTTCCTGTATTCTGGCGTCTATCTTCTATCTGTGTACTTTCTTCTTTAATCATGACTTGGGCCTGTAGAAGTATTTCTGTTGATTTTATCAATACCTTTCCATTTTTATCTTATATTACTGGGTTCTCTGTTGTTTTTCCTTTCTTTAGGTTTTTTAAAACTTTATAAAATAGTTTCTGGTTTGCGCTACCGTTCTTTTCTAGTTTTTTGCCAAAGTCTTTCCACGCCTTTCCCTTCGCTTCTCTCACCATGTGTTTTACTATTGTCCGTTGTTCTTTGTACGCATTGTAGGTATCTTCTAATTTCTTCCCTAAGTAGTATGTCCACCTCTTCTTCTTTAGTTTAACTTGTCCTTTTATTTCTTCGTTCTACCAGGCGGTTCTTTTCATATGTTTGTTTGTCTTAGTTACACCGCATGCGTACCTTGCTGCTTTTAATAGAGTGTTCTTTATCTTGTTCCACATCTCTTCTACCTTTAACTGTTCAAACTTTTCTTCATCTACCAGTAGGTCTCTGATTATTATGTTCTCATACTCCCTTGCTGTTTCTGTTTCTTGTAGTTTATAGATTCTTATTGTTTCTTTCTGAACTGTGTATTCTTCTTTTACTGTTTGCTTCTGGTCTTTTGGCCTCTTTATTTTTCCTCCTCTTTTAACTCTAACATCTTTCACTGTACATCTGTTGTTTTTTTTACTAGTATGTATTCTAATATAGATCTCTCATCTCTACTTTTAACCTCTCGTGTGTATGTGTGTATCTTTTTATGTTGGTAGAATGAGTTTGCTATAATCAGGTTGTTTTGGGAGCAGTATTCTATTAATCTCTTTCCGTTGTTATTCCTTTTATCTTCACCAAATTTTCCTATCACCTTTTCTGTATCATTTTCTCTCTTCCCCACTCTACTGTTGAAGTCACCTGCTACGAATATTTTCCCTTTGCTCGTTTCTGTTATCATTGTTAATTCATCCCAGAATTTATCTTTTACTTCTTTTTTTCTCGTTTTCATCGGGTCCATAGACTGCAATTATCGTTATTCTTTCTTTTCCTTGCATTTCTAGTTCTACCGTGAGAATTCTTTCTGACCACCCTGTCCAGTTTGTGATCTTATCACTCAAATTCCTGTTTATAATGCATGCCACGCCTTCTGCCGCTCTTACATTTCCTTTCACTCCGGTGTATATTAACCTGTGTCCATCCATTAATATCTTTTCTCCTTTCCCTTTTCTTTGTCTCTGCTAGTACTAGTATATCTATTCCTGTTCTGTTAAGCGCTTATGTAACTTCTTCTCTTTTCTCGTTAGGCTTCTTGTATTCCAAACTCCAAATTTCCAATCCTGTAGTTCATTACCTTTTCCTTGTATTTTGTACAGATTGTAAATAAAAGGATTATCAAAAAAAAACTATCAAATCTGACATTTACTTGTCAATACTCAAGAATCTTTTTAATTTTTATATAATTCTGAAACGGACATTTATTTCTGGACAGAGGCAGTATTATTGTTATAACAGAGAACGTAAAGAAATTTTTTCTTTAGGTATTTATAAAAAAAAATACAACTACGAAATTCGTATTTAAGTGCAAGCAGACGTTTATAATACTTGCTTTATAAAACATAATAAGTTAATTAATTTTTCACATAGTTCGATTGGCGTCCTTTAAAATAAGTTTTACCGATATAAAAAAATTATTTAATTATTTTTTTTATGTCTACATTTTTGTAATTAGTATTAATAAAATATAATTGTATATTAAAATAAATATCCAAATTGTTATTTAAAGTAACGAAAAAAAAAGAATTTCAATGAAAAAGTATATCGAAGCTTTTAATAACAGATCCCTTATACTAAAAGACATGAAACTGATTGGTGCCAGCCCTTCTACTAATAAGCTGAGTCACCACGTGAGTAATGACAGCAGTCCTGCGCTAACCGTAGCAGCAAATCATTTAGCTGATGTGTTTTTAAAATAAGTTGCGCTATCTTTCGTGCATACAAAGGGATGCTATTGATTTAACAAATGAATAGCATCGTTTAAACTGAAATATTGCATTCTGGATAGCGCATTTCAATTGTAAACATTAACAATGTTGCAAGTTGTTCAATAAATCATTTTTTATTATCATAATAAATTTAAACATATCGTATTAACCTTATCAGAATTTTATAAGTGACAAGTGATATTGAACATATTTTGGCAACTTATTGGGGTAAGTTAAGCACTTACAATAAGCATAGTTGTAAAAAGTTTTGCTGCTTGTGTTTGAATTAATTTATGCAATATTCAACTAAAAATTGTTACACTTGCGTTATATGTTTTTATATTTTTTTAGTAATACGAATTCCGTGTAGTTTTTTAAGGAAATTAAATTCTTTAAAAAGATTAAATTATTACTTCAAATAAGTTTCAATTATACGGTAATTTGGGTTTGTTCATTAGTAACACAAACTAAATAAAATGTAGGTTAAATTTAAAGTGAAACATTTGTGAATAACTACATTATGCGAATATCCTATTTGCTATCTATCCGTTTACTTCATGACTTAACAAATGATTACAAACTTTGCAAATACATTAAGTTTAACGTTACATCACACTCCAAAATTTGTTTTTTTTTAATTGATATAATATATGACTAAAGTCTGTCATTTGTTAGTATTAAGTAAATAGTATAACAAGGTGCATACGTAATATGATGGAAAAAGTTCAACGACAAATTTCTTATATTTAATAAATTGGTTTGGTTTGGGTAATAACTTAAACTAACTTAACACTAACACAGACGCGCACAATCACATAAAGCGGTTTGGTAGATCTGAAGGCTTAAACCTCATAAGTCTGGGCTTATCTTCGTCTCTTTCTAGTAGGCACTCGATAAGCGAATTAGAATGGGCACTAAACCGATCGTTGTGCACACAGTATTTTTGAATCGCCTCATTAATTGTAGAATACTAAGGTCGCCGTATAACTTTATTTGCTACATACCGTTTACTATTGATTTCAAACTCTTAGCTTAAAATGGCCTTAGTATGTAAATGTTTGAATTACTGTCTGTTTCCCACAGCTGCATTTCGTAGGTCCAGACTGGCTTGATGATAGCTTTATATAGAAATAACTTATTCTTGAAAGATAGCTAAGATTTATGTCCTAACAACTAGTATACTCTGCGATATATTTCTCCTAGTTGTTTTCGTTTGGACCAAATGTGTTTTTCCAAGTTAATTTTTTATCAAGATGGACCTCCAAATATCTGGCACTTTTACCTTGATGTCAAACTTTGTAAAACGCTTGTGTTACGTCTAAAAATACAACCAAGCAGTATCTCTTTGATTCAAAATCTTTGACAATCTTATCGACAATTCTATGGATTTGTACAATGGTAGCAAGTTGTTTGCGAAATTCAAACTAATGATCAAGAATTAAATTATTCTCCACAAGTGTTAGTGTAATTCTTACTAAGCAATATTTTTCAAATATCTCAGATAGTAGAGGAAGCAAACTGATCGATCTATACAATGCAACTTCCTCCTTAGGTCTTTTCGATTTAAGAATCAATAATCAAAGTAACTTTCTATTGTGAAGGGATGTCTTGCCTTAACATTGTATTAAAAATGTAGGTTATAAACTTAAAGCCTTTGTTATGGAGTTATTTTAATACTTTACCTGTGATCAAATTATATCTTGATGCTTTACGTGGATTCAAGTTGCTAATTTCAGTTTTGATCTCAGTCACAGTAAATTGTCTCATAGATATG